>CM077597.1:66220000-68720000 GCA_039654915.1 Aquilaria yunnanensis
CTCAGACTGACACGCTTGGCCAAACAGACCTGCAAAAACAAAGAGCAGGCCACCTTGAGAACGCCAAGAGACAGGCTATGACCGAACAGCCCATGACCTTCGGCCAAGAGGTGTATCTTCGGCACAGGCTCCGCCTCGAAGGCACCAAAGAACTGGCCAAGGCCGAAGAGCCCGTGATTTTCGGGCAAAAGGTCTATCTTCGGTACAAGGTTATCCTATTTCCCCTCGCCACGAAGACACCAAGAGATAGCCTGTGACTTCGGGCAGAAGGTGTATCTTCGGGACACGGACAGCCTATCTTCTCGCGCCTCGAGGACGCAAAAAGGACTGCCCATCGCTTCAGGCAGAAGAAGGCGTCTTTGGCACATATATCACAACCACAGGACCCGAAAACCGGTGAACCGAAGTTTCTCACTTCGGCTTTTCGGAGGGGGGCCTGTGATAGCCAAAGGCTAACGGCTCCTCGGTAGTAACTCCGCGCCAGAATATTGGCCGAGGAGTCTGACGTCACCCAAGAAAGGATCTTTTTCCTGACCTCGGAAGGTGCGAAGTCAAACACTATGAGCTCGAGACTTCGGTAGCTCGTTAGGAATTCCGAGGACAACACCATCTCCATCGAGGGGCTAAACTGACCGTCTTCGGGTAAGAGAGCCATCTCCCTGAAGCAAGGGAGAATCTCCCCGAAGGAAGAGGCCCCAAAGAGGTCTTCCCCGAAGAAGAAACACCTGAACAAGGGAATCCCCGAACTATGGATGTGAGTCCCGAAGAAGGTGTTCATCAAGGGCGCTCCCAGAATTATGGGATAGATCCCGAAGGAGGTGCTCGCACCGAAGGACGGATAGAATCAGAAGAGGGTGCACGCACCGAAGGGCGACCTCGCCCAGGGGACCTCGGGAGTACGGTATGAGCATTTAAGGAGCCTCTGACATGTCGCCCACAAGCCCTACACGTCACATCTGAACGGCGAAATGACACGCCGCAGCCGCCCCAGTCCTGACACAACCCGTCCGGGTCCAGGGCTAAAAGAGGCTGCAAACGGCTGCCTGTCCCCTAGGTCCAAAGAGACAGATCAAATCCGACCGAACACGTGTCATGATCTGAACGGACCAGCTACTCCTATAAATACTAGGAAATGGGACTGGGCAAAGGATGGGCATTTTCCCCTCTCTGAGAAAACACAAAACAGGCAAGACACTTGATCCCTTAGTGTTCTTCCTCCACCTTCACTCAGAATACTGACTTGGGCGTCGGAGGGTCCTCCCCGAAAAAGCAAACCGGGGACCTCTTAACCTCTTCTTTGAGCTTTTCAGGCACACTCAGCTGGGAAACCTGAGCTCCAGGCACTCGCCTCCCCAGGAAGTCTCTCCACCTGTCAACATTACAGCAAACGAAGATGCCTTGGGGCATCCATCGGGCTATGAAATTAGGGATGGGAGAGATGATGAATAGTATCCATCTCTTCATCCTAATCCTTTTTATAACCCACAAACACCCAATCTTCCTTTATTTTTCTTTATTTAATCACTTAATTCCTAAGCCCTATTTTCTTATGTTTAGCCCTTCTTAAACCTTTAATAGCTTTTAATTAAGTCCTCTGGATTTTACAACTTTCTTCATTAAACTTAGCTCAAGCAAGCTTGCCTTTAGGTGTTCATTTTTAATACTTAGCTCAAAACTAACAAATTTGTGCACTTAGGCCTTTCCACACTAACTTATTGCTCATATGGGCTGCATAACTTGTAGTCTTGACTCCTTAGGTGGCTTTTAACACCTTTGGCCCTTATTTGACTTGATTTATAATCTTGCCACCAACCTAGGGCATTATTAACCTTTGGGGGCCCTTATGTGCCTATTTGAGTACACATGCATCTAAAATTATACCTACTTGCTTCATTTCCACAATAAAACATAGTTTGAGGTAAAAATGTTGGTATTTTACTTAACTGGCCTATCCAAGTAAGACTCATTCATGAAAAGCCTTTAGAAATGGTTTTGCCTAACACAGATATCAATTGGTGGATGCGCATTTAAATTTGAACCACCAATCACTCGATGCATTGAATAGGCATCCAACTAACCGAATGTTATGGCACTCTAGGTAACGGGCCTACTGTGGCCAAGTAAGACTTTTTGTTAAATCAAAATCCCTAGTCAAATGCCTCAATTATTTTGAATTAGTAAGTCAAGCAAGTTTAGAAAAGTTAGATGATTCCTAGGTCATTATGCCATAGAAGTGTCACTAGGGGCCAAATGGTTATTTTGCACTCCAAGGTGATAAGTTTGGTTTTCAAGCTAATAACTTGTTTAATTGTACCTAAGTGACAAGAAACAAAATTTCGGACAAAAGTTTCCTAAGTCTATGGCACTATTTTGGCATGGGGTTTGTTTGCAAAAATAAAAGAAGTTGGGGGATTTAAGAGGAAGGATTGGTTTTAAAACTAGCTTGGAGGAGGAAATTTTCACTATTCATCATATTCAACCTTCCATTCCCGTAGCTCTCCCTCTCCTCATAAATTCCATTTCCAAATCTTCACAAAATCATAAACTCTTTGTGGAAATCAAACCCCATCAGCTACCCATGCGAGAAAAGGCTTGTTCTTGCATACTTTTGGTGTGGAAGCTATTGCAACACATTTTTAAACTTGGTGAGCTTAGGTAACATTTTGTCTTCTTTGTTCTTGAGTTATTCTTGGTTTTTTGAGGTTGTATGAGCTTGGGTCTAGATTGGTTGAGCTTAATTTGGTGCCTTGGATGTTGAAGTTGCTTCAAACCATAAGATTTCCTAGTGGAGCCTTTTATGCTTGGCGTGGATGCTTGGTCTTGCTACGTTTGTATTGATTAAGTTAAAGGATTTTTTTATTACATCCATTTAATGCATGTCTTAGTTTCTTGGTCAATGGCTAGAAATAGTATGAATGATATACATTGGTTATGGTTGGATTTGCTTGTGATGGACTAGGTTGAATCAAGCTTTTGAGTTGAGGAATTGAACACTTTTTACATGGTTAGTTTAGCACAGAATAGTCCTATTATAGCACCTAAACATAATTGGAGCTTGCCCTGGCTTGGTATACAAGTTTAGGTGGCATTAAGGGCATTCAAATTAGGTATGGATGCAAGGATATACAGCAGGGCTCAGCTGCCCAGTGCTATGATGCCATGTAGGGCTGTAGCACTATGAACACCTAAGAATAGGTAGCACCATTTGGCTATAGGTCCATAGCACTACTGGGGTTACAATGCCAAAGGCCTATAAAGGTGCCATTTTTGATCACACAAGGGAAGCTTCTAGGGAAAGGTTGGGGGCATGTCAAGGGTGCCTAAGGGGAAAATAAACTCGATTGTGCCTTGGGAATCCTAAAGTTGTTCTCAGAGCTAAGAGAATTAAAGAAATCATTAAGGATCCAAGTTTGACCCTAGGAGGAACTAGTTTGACTACAAGCTTATGGAGGCAACAACCATCATAATAAGGACCATTGGGCATACTGGGAAGATTTAGTAATGACAGGGGGCCTAGTTAGGGTTTAAGGCTTAAGGCACCAATATGAAACCCTAGTGTTCAAGATTAGCTCTTCTGAACTTAGCGAAATAATTCCATCAATGGAAAATTATACTATAATATTGTGAAGCAAGTTGATGGCCTAGGGCCTCATCGTTTTGAGTCATGATGACTGTTGAGGAGACTTCTAGGAGGAAGAACGCCTGGAAGGTGGATCGCCCCAAGGAGAGTACCTGAAAAGCTGGTAAACAGGGTTAGGAGGCCCCCGGAGTGTTTTTCCGGGGGGGAGCCTCCGACGCCCAAGTCAGTGGTGGCCGGAAGAAGGAGAGAGTCACTAGCTCAAAGAGAAAGGCAGAAAAGTCTCGCCTGGTATTTTCTCAGAGTGTGGGAGCTGTATATCCGGCCTGCCAACCTCCTGTCAAGTATTTATTTCCTGTATATATAGGAATACCTAGCCCGTTCAGATCATGACACGTGTGCGGTCGGATGCTCCTGAACGTCTGGGCGTAGGGTACAGATAGTTGGTAACTAGATGGCCTCGAGCCTTGTGCTGAGACGGGCCATGATATGATTCTGATGGCGTCTGCGCGTCAGGGCGACTTTTTACGTCTGTGGTGGGACGTGTCAGAGGCTTCCTTAAATGCTTCCTTAAATGCGCCTGCCGTACTCCCGAGGTCCCTGGGCGAGGTCGTCCTCTAGTTCGGACAGAGCCTCTTCGGGAAGCCTACCCTCAGTTCAGGGGTTCCCAGTTCCAGGGGGTTCCGCCTTCGGGGATATCATATTCGGGCAGCAATGTCTGGTGCCACTTTTCCGAAGGCGCGTTGTTCACAACCTTGGGGGGCGAATGGAGTCCTCAAGTTTTACTGGCGTGCCGAGGCTCGGAGCTCTCAGGCTATCTCCCGAGGTGCATGATTCCACCTATTCCCGGGAAGCACCAGTTCTTCTGGCCGTTGTTGTGGCAGGGTATTCGGCCAGATTGAGGCGATAGCCTTTGGCTATCACAAGTAATGGTGGATAATGGAGCACCACAAATGAAGGCCCAGTGCACTTATGGCCTAGTCAAGTTGTCACTCAAAGCATAACTGGAAGCTTAGTTCTTCCTTGGTAGGTTAGGTGTAGTTTCAAACATTAGAGGTTTCAAAGTAAATCCGAGTGGTCTAACTATAGCAACACTGGGGTAGTTAGTTTGACTAGCTCCAAGAAACTTGTAACTCCTTGGTGCAAGTATTGGGGTGTGACTTCCATCATAGAGGAAGCATCCAAATCCTTGGAATGAAGTAGTTGGCATGATCCATAAGGCTGGGAGGCATGAGATCTCCAAGGTGGAAAGTCATCCCAATTTTAAAAAATTGAACCCACCAACTTTGGATGCATTAGGCAACATTAAAACAGACAAGGATGTACTGACTGAGTTAAGAAAACTCTTGGTCAAGTTGGCCATGTAGCGGAGGAAAAAAGCACTATCATAACCCTTTTCTATGAAAGTAGGAGCTTGAGGCAGAAACTATTAAGGTCTTAAGCTAGTGCTATAGAGACTCTTGGTGAACATGGACATAAACTTACCTATAAGTGGTTTGATAAGGCATCAGCTTTAGAAAGAAAGTTAGTAAAGTTAAATATACGAAGCATGGTAGTGAAGGTTAGAGCACCCAATCTAAGAGGAGCATGGGCAAATTTCCAAAGTGTTGAAACTAATTGAAGATAAAAAATGGATCATGAGGAATAAGAGGCTCATTCCTACCTTGCAGGAAAATATTGGCCTAAGTCTTGCACTTAAGAAATTGATTTTTGTGGTCTAAATGGTCATTAGATTAATGTTCCTTATAGGTTTGGTCAAGTTAAGACCAGTCTAGGAAATAGGCCCTAATAGCAGTTGCCACAAGGAGTTAACCTAGTACAACAAAGTAGTCATTCAGGTTTCACCTCAGCCAATTAATTGGTTGGGGGTAGGTAACCATCAAACAGGTGCAACAGTTGACGAAAAGTCATAGTCGATTGATGACTAGATTAAGGATAGTGTGTGGTAACTTCCTAGTCTTTCACTAGTATTTTTATTTCTTGTTTATGATTCTAGCATTAGTTCACTAGCACTATTTCATTTGGCATGTTGGGTTTTTTTCTTGAATGGGGCTAAGGGTGAACTAAAGTGCATTAGAATCCAAAGGTCCACTAAGTGCTAGGGTGAAAACCAAAACCCTAGGACTCACTTGCTAGTTCATAAAACCACATAAATAGAGGCTTGAATGCTGTACATTGCAAATGGCCAAAGGGTCCATAGGCTACATTCTTTCAAGAGTTAGTTTTGGTTTGCCTGGTTTGTTATAGCCCTCATAGTAGAATGCTTGGTGAGTGAGGTAAGTTAATAAATCCCTAGCTTAAATACCTTTATAAAAGGTGAATTAGCAAAATCAAGTAAGATATTAAAGGTTTAGTTGGTTCCGAGTGCTTTACGGTACTAGGTTCCCCTGGGGCAAAATGGTCATTTTGTAACCTAGAGGGTTGGGAAAAGTCCTAGGAGCAAAAATGCCAATTCTAAAACCAAAATCCCAAGTTAGCAAAGTTTTATTGAGTAGTTAATTACCTAGCTACTCTTTTAGGAAGGGGTGTTTTTGCAAAAACGTAAAAAGTTTGCAGGGTGAAATGTTTTAAATACATTTAAGCTTCTTTGAGGGGTTGAGGCTGCCACTATTCCTCCCATTTTCAGCCCAAATTTGGAGCTCTCTCATCCTCTCTCCATCTCATCCTCAAATCTTCACAAAAACCATGATTTCTTGTTCAAATTTTATGGCTTTTGGCATACCCAAGCAAGAGGCGGCTTGTTTTGTGTTGTTTTTGCACCATTGAAGCTTTTTTGGCACATTTTTATACTGGGATTGGTTGAATTCATGAGGTAACTACTTGCCCATGTTGTTTTCTTATTTCTTAAGATTATGGAATCTTGGATTTTTCTTGGATTGTGTTAATTTAGTGCCATGAACCTTGTTTGTGCTTTAGAACCTAGGAAAACTTAGTAGAGCCTTTGTGCTCGAAGTTTGAAGTTTATGGTGCTCTCATTGCTAGTTGAAGGTTAATTGAGGTAAGGGATTTATTATTCATGCTTGATTAATGCAATGCTTTGCTTGCTTATAGTAGAATTCATATGAATTAGTGAATGGTATTATTGGTGCATGGCATTTATTATGCTAGACTAATGATGAATTCAAGCTAGGTATGGTGGTATGGGGCACCAAGACCTTGAGGAAAATGGTATATTGTGGCCTAGTGTATGTGTTTTATAGGTGCATGGGGATTGGAGGTTCCCTAAGTCGGCTTAGACGCCAAAAGAAGCCTTCCATGATGCTTAGGAGGCTTTTTCTTGGTATTAGGGGACGTGGCCCTAGAGCCGCGGCGTCCCTAGTGTTGCAGCACCTAGGACACCCTTGCAAGATACGTGAAAGCAAAGCCTGTGGGGCAACAACACCCTCAGTGCCGCAATGCCAAAAGCCATTCGCCAACTTTTACACCCGGTAGTATTTTCTTCATCACTTTTCATTCAAGTGTCCGTTTGAGGTGATTCAAGTTTCCACGTGAAGCTAACAAGGAGTGCTATCATTTCCATTCCTTCCCTAAGCTTAGATTTGCCTAGGTTTAGTTTTTTTTTAGTTTAAAGTGAAGGCTTGTTTGGCCATAATAGACCACCATTAATTGGGTACAAGGTTAGTGCCATTGGAAACCTAGTTGGGCCTTCAAGTTTGAGGCTCCAATGTAGGAACCTTAGTGCACCTAGGTGGGCTTCAAAGAACCTAGTACATGAGTCCAACCATGATCGTTGCCACTCCACCTATGTGAACCAAGTAATGGTGGATAGGTAAGTGCTTGAGTCAAGGTTTAGTACACTTATGGCTAGGCAAGATTACTTAAGGCACAAGTTAAAGCCTAGTTAACTCTTGGCCAACATTTATGGTGGAAGCTTAGTACACAAGTGACCTAGCCAAGTCTAAGGACTTGAGGCACTATGTGGAGGCTTAGTACACCTAGTGAATTCCTTGGAACTCAATTGAGGTGCATTTACCATGTTCACCTACACAGCAACCAAGGGAAGGTTAAAGTTACTATGTCTATAAGCTAAGGCTTTCGAGGAGTGAGTTATGGGCCAGAGCTCACTAGGCACAGAGTGATCCCTGTTAGAGGACTATGAAGAGGAAGGGTCCCAAGGGACTCAAATATATGCACATATCATAGCCCTTAGATTGCAACCATGTGTAGTAGAATTCATATATTATATAAATGTGCATCTTCCGTATTTTTCTTGCAAGTTGAAGGATCGATTACTATGAATCTTTGATTTTCACTCCCTTAGCCTTTTTTTGTGTAGATTTTAGGTTTGTAGAGCTGACAACTATTGAAAGTTGTTTAGCTAAGCTCATGATGCGGTATATGGCTTATAAGAATCTTTATGATTCTAGTTTATGATTTTCTTATTGGTTATGTTATGGCACTAACTACATTTATTTATTTGGTTGACGGAGGCTAGTGAAGCACAAGGGAAGGCGTATAAAGCCTGCCACCGGGAGTTCACTCTAAGGTGGGAGCTTAGTTGAATATCTTAGTAATAAATTTCAGTGTATAGTTCCTATACACTGGTTGCCTCCAATGTTTATGTTGAGCAATGTACTCTAGAGTTGCTCTTGGGTGTAAGCGTAGTCTACTTTTTGTATGGATGCTTGCACATGATTCGTTACGTGTAGTTAATTCCATAGTTATTTTGTATGCTTTCACTGCTTTAAAACTTTGATTTTTGTGAAAGCCCAAGGCAATGTTTTTGTTTTGTTACTTATTTACTCATTCATATGAAAGCATTTACCTGTGCATGGCTGTATAGTAAGATTAATTAACTAGAAGCATAAAGGTTTTAACTAGTGTGCACATAATCAATTAGCCGATTGTGACTAGTGTGGGACAAGTTCGAATAGGCTTCCTGGGCAAGGCCATGAGGGGTCGTGTCATGGTTGATTGCAAAGTTCGCTATGTAATTGAATAAGTTTCTTAGAACAGCTTAGCAATAAAGCTGTTCAATCAGACACCAAAATTGTAACTAGCTAAGTTTCAATATTTATTTCTAACCATTAAATGGAAGTGGAGGCTACATTAAAGGCAACGAGTAATGAACTTTTCCAGGGGGAATGGGTAAAGAGGATTATTCACTTTTTAGTTATATACCTTGGTCTATATCTAGTAGGAGTAAACATAGTTGCTAAGGGTTAGTCTCGACTACCAGTTAGTAGTAAGAGAACATAAGCAATAGGAACAACTGCCATGGACCAAGGGATAACCTATGATTCAAAATCACTATCCTGATGTTAAGTGAAGTCAAGGGCCACCAAGATGAGTTATGGGAGAAAGGTGCTCAATTAGCGAGGCTAGCTGAGTAAATGGGGGGCTGGGTCCTAGATGGAGCATAGGAACTTATGGTAGCTATTAGATGTTTTTTGTGCTAGTAAGTTAGTGGAAAGTTGAACCATAGTTTGGGAATGACTAAGTGATGCCAGGAATAGTAAGAATTGCCTAGATCCTTCCAGGTAGAGTTATAAAGGCCTGTGTTGAGGAGTTCACTATAACCAGGCAAAAGATGGCCAAAAATAGCCATAGAATGATCTCCAAGCTAGCCAAGTGATTTTTTTATTAGTTTAATAGTGCCTAGTGAATTTAGGTACAATTCACACAAATTTATAGATATAAACTGTGCCAATAGATGACAGTGTCTTTACCCTACATATGTAATGGAGTAATCGACAGCCAGAATGCAATACTTCACCACTTAAGGTGCAATCCTGAACTTCCTTACATATTCTCTGCCATACTTCTAAATTGCGGGCCAAAAGTACCCTATTCGGAGTACCTTGTGAGGAAAAGATGCGCATCCTCGGTGGTATCCTCCTCCGCAATCCTTAGGCATTTTCACAAGGACTTTTTATCCTTCAGCCTTAATAAGCATTTCTATAAATTCATGGTACCCTCATTGGTACTGTTTCCGTGCAATCAAGGTAAATTGTGCCTCCCATATCCTTTTGAGTTACTCTGAGTTTTCACTTGCTTCAAAGTACCATAGTATAGGCTTCTTCTAGTTATCCTCAGGATCCTCTCTAATCTCTAGAATGCTGATGGGGTGTTTTGAAGCTTTGCTCATGTGCTTTAGATGTAATGAACCTTTAGGTAACAGACCTACTATGGTTAGCTAAGACTTATTTAATAACTCAAATGCATAGCTTAAATATTTCCTTTAGTGTGAATTACCAAGTCATGCAAGTAGTTAAAGGGTTAGATGGTTGCTCTGTTGTTTTGGCACATAAGTGTCATTAGGGGCAAAATAGTAATTTTACACATTGAAGTGATAAATTTAGTTCTAAAGTTGATAAGTAGATTTTGGACCAAGAGTGTGATGAGAAATAAAACCAACATTTAGGAAAATTTGCCTAAGTCTCATGACATTATTTGGAGAAGAGGTCTTTTAGAAAAAAAAAAAGAATTTAAGGGGCTAAAGGGTGAGTTTGCTTTTAAACTCATTTAGGGGAGGCTTCACACAAGTATTTGTCATCTTCTCCCTTTCTTTTTCATAGCCTTCTCCTACATGAAACCATGTACAAATCTCACATAAATCTTGCTTCCTTGTTGAAAATCACAAGCTTTTGGAAAACCTAAGTGAGTCCAAGCTTGGTCAAGCTAGATAAGATGCTCTTGGTGCTTTTTTTGGTGATTTTGAGCTTATTCAAGCTCAAAGGCTGAAGGCATTCTTTTATCCTTGTTTCTTTAGTTGCCTACAGCTTGGGTCAATTTGGAATAGGCAAAATTTGGTGCCATTATGTTAAGTTTCTCTTTAAACCATAGGAGACCATATTGGAACCTTGTTCTTGGTATAGACTGCTTGTGGTTGCTTGATTTTGCTATTTCTATCTCAATTGAGGTATCAAATTTAGTTTCTACATTCCATTGATGCATTTCATAGCTTGCTTGGTTGTGGCTTCAAGTGGATTGCGAGAATTGCATTAGTTGAGGATTATGATGTTCATGGTGTGACAACTAGATTTGTTACCACTGTGAGTGCTTAAGTACAATGACCATATTTAATGTGTCCTAGTCCTAGGGCAATACATGTCTTGTAGGCCATCAGAACATGTACACTATACTTATCCAAGTGGCCCCCTTAGTTTTTATGCAAAGATATGTATATTTTTCCAACTATCACACACATATTCACAAACAATTTCGATAAGCTTATATTTATTATATTTATTTCTCTCATATTTTGTATGTTTTAATATGTTTTGAACCTTAAATATATATTTTGAGTATGTTTTGTACCTTAGAGCATATCTGGACTTAATTGATTAAAAGTGAATTTAATTTGTCATTTTACAAGTTTTAATTTGATTGTGCTCTTTCAGGATGTTGACAGATTGGTGATGTTCCGGTAGAAAACTCATATCTTGAGCTACAGAGATCAGAATGGAGTGATTATTGCTTCATTGGAAAGCTAACATCTGGAGCTACAAATCAAATGCAGACCATGAAACCCAGTTTTCACGTTAAGAGGGTCAAATTCAGCTTCAAAGTCACGATTTACAAGTCACCGCTGGTTCAGAAGCAGTTGCGGTATTTTGAGCATATCTTTGGCTGTAGATGTCATTTTTATGAGATTCAGGTGTCGTTTCGAAGATAAGAAAGAGATATACAACTTTTATGCTTTGAGTTTTGAGAAATAATGGCTGAATCAAGGTCGAATATCAGCTTGAAGTTTCTATTGCTGTTCTAGAGCAATGCTTGGCTGACAACTTTGAAACTTTATAGTTATTTTGAATCTTTTTATTTTTTTGGGTACTTTTGTAATAATATAGAAATTTTAATTAGTTTTTATGAGTTTAGCCATAGGTTTTAGGTTTCTTTGGTTTTTAAAAGGGTGGCTGCCGCACACCAGGAGGCTCCGTTTTTTATTTCTAGTTTTAGTTTCTTTTATTCTTCTTGGTTTTTCTTTCGATGATAGCTGAGTAATTTTCTAGTTCAGTTCTAGGGACAATTTCCATCGCTAGCACCAGTTGTGAGGATTAATTTTTCTTGCTTAAACTTTCTTTAATTTCAAGTATTTACTTCTTTATTGTTTAGATATTGCAATTAATTTTCCTGTTCCCGCTTGTTGAATTGGTTCTGCAATTGCAAATCTGCTTGATTATCTTTCAACCGCTTAGGTGAAGAATTTAATTAGAAGCAAGTGAATTGATTGGAGATTGCTTTTATTCTTGGTTAGTTCATACGAAGAAGTAAGACTGGTTAAATTGTTCAAACTTTTAGATTATTGCCTGGAATAAATTTTTTGGTTCATTGATCTTAATGCTGATTTTGAGATAATTAGAAATTGCTTTTCAATATCTGGTTAATCAAAATTAAGAAATTAATCTGAAGCTTTTTCTGATTAATTTTACTGCTGAATTCTTAGGGTTCTTTTTAGCTTTAAAGAGAGTCCTGTTTATTTGCTTGAATTGAAGAAATATGTTTTTTTATGATCAACTGCGTGATTGGAATGGATAATCAACCCTGAACTGAGCGTTTTTAGTATTAGTTAATTTCGTTTTGATTCTACAGTGAATTTATTTATGCTTTTAATTGAAGAAACCCCCCCAGTCTTTTATTTCAGTTTTCTGACAGGAACCTTTCAGTAAAAAAATCTCCCTTGAGATTCGACCTAGTTTTCACTGCTAGACTACAAATTTATTTATTCTGAGTTGTTAAGGATATCAGAATTATTTTTTGCGGTTTCGACGACCGACCAAATTTCAATTGGTAGCATAGACAATGATCAAAACCTCATCTCATTTAAATATAGCATTCATGCAAAATTCCATGAACTTGCACAATTGGTGCACTAGGTGCCCATTTCATGTGTCCAAACTTTCACACTATGTCCAAGTCAAATTATACCCATGTCATTGTATGCCATAAAGGTTTTAAATCCTTTAATACACTTAAAGCCTCATAGGAAAATAGGTTTGGGATATTAAATCCATCTATGTATGCAGTTATGGAATTTATACTGAACCAGGTAAAATTGACCATATGAACAGTATACAGAAAAATCAGCCAACTTTGATAGGCCATAACTCCGGGTACGGGGCACCAAATCCAGTGATTCAAAAGCCAACTTCTTCATGATGATGTTTTCTAAGTGTGGTCAAAATTAATAGGCAAACTAATTGTTTACAGGAAGTTATGGCAATTGAAGTAGAGGGTACCAAATCTCTACAACTAATGACCAGAATGCCTATACAAAAATTCATAAAATTCATGCACTTCATTTGCAGGTACAAAACCAACATGACCAATACTATACACGTGTCAGACACATGGGGAAGTCATTCTCCTAAATTTTAAATCATTACATATGAATTGAACAAAATTGCCTTTAAAAGAGCCCGTATGTAGCAAAATGGACAAAATTGCACATACAAGCTCAAACATCACTTCATTACTTCAAATATCATCCGTAAAACTTCCAAATTGTATTTACATGCATAGATGCATTGTACATATGCCATAAATTAGTTGGGTACATGCACTACCTTCTTGGAGAGCCTTACAAACACAATGCACTCTAGAAACTTCAGAAGGTAGCTACTGCGTAAGGCAGATTGTACCAACACTAAAATTAGAAAATATGATAAAGAAATAATGAAAAACTCCCATTAAATACTAGACATATTGAAGTTATTGTATCTGAAATTTCACAAGAAAATCCAAACTACAAGTATTAGTTTCATTGCTCTCTTTCAGGATCACCTGTAATGTGGACAGAAAGGCGAGTAAGCTCTTTACAAAGAGCTTAGTAAGGGATTTCAATGTAAAGTCTCCCATACCAACGTACCACCTGAAATCCAAAGGCACTAAAACACAAAAATGTATCACATATACACAGATATAGCCATCTAAATGCACAAACAAACACAACAACAAACATATGTAATGCTGGCAGCAATAACATATTAGCGGTAGTCCACGTAATCACTTTGGCAACCTTCCTCAAGGTTTTGTTGGTCATAGGAGGCCTTTAGTTCTTATTTAGTACTAACATAGGCTCTAAGAACCCTTATTTCTTGTTTCCATCTTTAACATGGTAGCACTAAGGCTGAATCCTTGAAATCCTTCATTCGCCTTAACCTATATTTTGTTCCTTGAGCTTTTTGCTCTGTTCCAAGTATGGACTTAGCTTGATGGATGTTTGAAAATATAGTAAACAATCCAGGAAACTTAAGAAAACCCTTACCATTCCTATGAAATCCGAAAACCCTAATATAACTAAAATTAAGTTTTCTTGCACTCCCTGATATCTTCTTTAATTTCTTTTGCTTCCTCTTGCTTTCTTAGGGTATGGTTGCTATGGAGGGTGGTGGAAATGCTTAAGGAGTAACCCTTAGCTTCTAGAGGGGGAAAATGAGGAGAAAATGCCAATGAAATGAAGATTTTTCTTCATTTATTCATCATTTTGACCTCAGTGTCATATATGCAAATTTTTGTAACTTTTTGATACACTTGGACGTGTTATATCCAACAATTTAGGGTGGGAAAATGTTATTTTTGACCACCTTTCACCTTGTCAAAGGTCATTGTAAATTTTAGACAAAATGGTGGACACTTGGGCCACTAGTTGGCTTTGTGCCATAAATGGCAAACTTGGCCTCTTTGAGCACTTTGGTCCCCAACAATATCTTAAATTCCATTCATGTCCTTTCTTCACAATTCAATCCATGTCCTTTCCATAGCCATATTTGAAAATTTGTACAATTGAGTACCCAACCTTTATAATCATACAATTAGTCCATAGGCTACTTGAAAAATACGCAATGTATTAATACTTTCTTAAGGACCAAACTATCTTTGTATGTGCCACTTGAAGGAGTCTAGATTGAATACTTTACACTTCACAATTCACACACTATGGTGAAAATTAAAGCATATAAGTTTAGGTCCTTATGGTGTAATTTTCTCATTTTCTGAAGGTGGTAACAAGATTCAAGGCCTTGTATGGTGTATTTTAGCATCAATAGCTAGGTTGTAATAGATAGTGTACTTCATTGTTGCCATTTTTTGAAATATAAAGCTTATGAAAACATAAAAGACCATTGGAGGCCTCCCAAGAGGGTTAGGGTTCAGATGCAGTGTGCTAGCCTCCGAGGCCTACAACTATAACGCCCAGTCACCAAAAAGGAATCGAGCTAAACAAGTAGTACAATGCCACCACTGGCATCATGGCACCACAGGCAAAATGGTGATACCTAAAGGCTATTGGTAGTTATACGGCTTTCCACAGAGCTAGGCAAATTCACTGAAAATCTAAGCATGCAAATTTGACTTTGAATATTAACAAACAACATTGACTACAATAAGTGTGATTAGGTCAGTTGAAGGATAGAGTGACATTGGTGCCTTAGTTTAAGCCTTGGCGCCTAAAGTACTAATGTAAAATCCTAGTGCACTTGATGATGCCCTTCGGCATCTCCTTCGTGTGTCATAGTGAAGACGTCAGGGACTTATGGAAATGGAGAAAGATCCGGGACGAACGTACTCTGAGAAGGTCACCTAAAATTCACAAGAAGCAGAGGTTAGGAGGTCCCCGGAGTGGTTTTCCGGGGAGGAGCCTCCGACGCCCAAGTCAGTATCTTTTTAGGTAATATCTTGATTTTTAGAGTAAGGAGGTATGTTAGCTTAAGTCACATCCCTCTTTACCTGGAACCCTTACCGAGTACATATAGAGGGGCGGATAGTGATAATTCTTCCCGTGTGGCCAGCCCAGATCGTGACATGTGTTCAACGTGATGCATTCCACGTCTTTTGGTCAACAGGGGACTCCTAGCAGGGCATGGGCCTCTGGGCTAGGAGTCTAATCAATCCGAGAATGACGTGCTAAAGTGCCCCTGCAAACGGCGTGTCAGGGCATGGCCAGGGCGGATTATCGTGGATGTGTCAGAGGCTCCTTAAATGCTGATTTCGTACTCCCGAGGTCCCTTTTGGGTAGAGGAGACCTCTTCGGAGAACTTGTCCTCCGAGGTCACTTTATTATAGCAGGAGTGTTTTTCCCGAGGGTGTTCTTTCTCGGAGGCACCCTTGCTCTCGAGGATGGCTTACTCGTTCTCCCGAGGTTGGCGCTATTGTTTCCAGGAATGGGGAAACCCTGAGGCTGGACTTCAGGGGAGGGGTCGAGCATCCTTCTTTCCATGGTAGGTGGTTTCCCTTCCGAGGTTGGTGCTTTGTCCGAACCAGTGGGTCCGGAGGGTGATCGGCACCTTGGTTATCACATGCGGCCCCCCCCGGGAAGCCGAGGCAGAGACTTCGGCGTTATGCTTTTAGGAAGACTTCTTCACCAGACTCGTGGTTGGAGCCCCACTCGATGAGCTGCTCTTTCTCAGAAGGCGTTCCTTCATAGCCGAGGTATCCTTCCCAAGTTTTTCTTGTGACCTCGAGGCACGTGCAACTTTTGCTTTCTTCTGCTGCAGGTTCGCGAACCGTCGTATCCCTTAGTTAAATGTGTCAGTTATGGATATGCGCGCCTGGATTTTCGCGATGCCAGAAGGGCAAGCCCTAGTTCTTCGCGTCGGATGACACGTGGTCGCTAATGGATGGCGGGATAATTACGCCGGTCATACTAATTGTGTCTTTTCACCTTTGAGGAGTATTAATGAGTCTGTTGCACTTCCGAGGGACAATAATGGCGACGTTTCACTTACCTTCCTCGTCCTATATAAGCGCATTTCGCCTCCTTTTTTGCCTCATTCTTTGTTTTTACCCTCATATGCTCTTAGAGCTTTTTCTTGCCTTTCTCCTTCTTTTTCAGCGGCGGTTTCTGTGGTGGAGCGATTTCCGACAATTTGTGCGGCGGTGTTGAATAATTTCAGCAAGACTTTTGGTGGGTGTTTCCTCCTGTGATTTCTTCTCTCTTTTGAGGTCGCTTTTCTGAGGTCTCTTTGTTTCCTTGCTTTTCCGGAATCATTCTTCTTTTCTGTTGTAAAAAATGCCTGATCCGGCCCCGTTGAATTTGACCCCGTTGCTAACTGTCCGACCTCTCCCCGAGAGCTTTCTTCCTCTCGAATCTCATCCTTGAAGTACTACTCCGGGGAAGGTGAGGAAGTGGATGGCTAAGTATTACCTTCCTTTTAAACTCATCCCGAGGTTGCCCATCCCGGGCATCTACGACTTTATGTCAAATTCACATGAGGTTACCGTTTACCGAGCTCAATTAAAAGCCGGTCTTCGGTACCCTCCTCACCGCGTAATCTGTGAATTTTGTAAATTCCACGGGATCGCCGTGAACCAACTTCCCCTGAATTCTTACTCCTACTTCAATTATTTTCTCTGCATGTGTGGGGTGTTTAAGATAAAGCCCCATTTTATTTTCTTCATGCAGTACTACAAACTCCACCCGGCCCCGAAGGGCGGCTTTTATTTCCTGCTTCCCCGAGGGTCCGGGAGCAAAAAGTTTACCTTCACCTTTGACAACAAGTACAGCTGGCAGGGGTGGCAGAAGAAGTTTTTCTTCCTACCGGTCCTCGAGCTTTGGCATCATGTCCCCACCAGATGGGCTTTGGGGACCCTGAAGATGGACGTCGTTGATCCCCGAAAACTCGTGACTTCAGAGCTGGCTGTCGAGTTTGATCAATTTGATAGGCTCATCCGGGCCGTGGCAAACTGGGACCCCGAGGTCCCTCCGCGTTCATTTTACCCTTTTCCCATCAAGTGGGATCTCATGACCGATGAGGTCCTTCGGGAGATGGGAGTAGTGGACGCGCACAAGAGTGATTCCGGGATGGCCGTGCCCGTTCTTCCGGGAAAAAAGGCTTGGATAGTCATGCTCCTTCGGGGCGAAATCACATATGAGTATTTTGCCGAGAGTAAGTCTCTTTCCTGTTTTTAATACCTATTTTCCTTTTGGACTTACGCTGATACTTTTTCCTTTTGTAGAGATGGGTAATCAATCTGCTGATTTTTACAAGTCGCTCTTCCTCGGCCAGGTCGAGAGGGGGGAGCAGGCGTGCAAGAAGGCGCCTGCTAAGAGGAAGAAGTCGATCGGCAGCGGGCCTTCTAGGGCCAAGAAGGCTAGGGCTATTACTCCCCCTCCCGAAGTCATTGTGGAGGTGCAGGATCAATCACCTGCTCTTCCTTCAACGCCGACGGACCTTCCTTCGGACCCTGCCCTTCTTGGGGCAACACTGAGCCACGTTCTTCCCACCGAGTCTTCTTCTGAGCGAAGACCTGCTCAGGAACTTGAAGAGAGCAAGAGAAGGAAGGGGAAGAACAGTCCCGGTGAAGTCCGGGAGGGCGAGTCTGAAGATGACATCGCCGAAGTTCTACCAGGTTGGTTCCT
Source organism: Aquilaria yunnanensis (assembly GCA_039654915.1). Classification (NCBI taxonomy): domain Eukaryota; kingdom Viridiplantae; phylum Streptophyta; class Magnoliopsida; order Malvales; family Thymelaeaceae; genus Aquilaria; species Aquilaria yunnanensis. The sequence goes on from CM077597.1 coordinate 66,237,880, forward strand.
TAGCCATTCTCCTACAAACCTTAGTATTTTTTGTATCTACGATTTTTTGGATGAATGGCTAAGGGATGACGTACTGACGGAACTTTGGCGAAAACTTGCAGAGGACATGCCTGCGGCGCCCTGGATGGACACTCACGCCCGACGAAGGGCTCTTCGGGACAAGCGGATCCCTCATGGCAAGGTGCCGAGGGAGCCCTTCTGGACATTTACAGAGGACATGAATTTGTTCTCTGAGGATAGCCAGTTAATGGCTCCTCAAATGGCGACGGGGGGGATGACAGGTGCCACCTTTCAGTCGTTCATTAACGAATGTCCTAACGAGGAGCTCCTCGCTGCAAGGATGACCGAGCACGCCGCCCGAGTAGTTTTCTCATCTTTGTTTACTTAGAAATCTTTCTTCTAAGCTTTCATCATTCTTTTGATACTCATTCGGGGCCCCATTTTTTGTAGCTTTTGGCATACAGCGGGTATTTCCGCACTTGGGCGTCAAAGCAAACAGAAGCCCGTTCTCGGTACGAAGATTCTTTGAGCAAAATGAAGGAAGTTTGCGCCAGGCACGTACTCAAATATGATGAGCTTAAGATTGTGAAGGAGGACGTCGTGAATCTTCGGGCCGAACTCGCAACAAGCAAGCAGGAACTTCTCCTAGATTTCTCAGCCAAGGTCGAGGACCTCGGCTCAAAGTGTGCCGTTCTCTCTTCAGAGAACGAGGCCCTTCGGATGGAAAACGCTCAAGATGGCGAGAACCTGACGAAGGTGCTTGCTTTGAACGCCGAGCTCGAGGCTAAGGTTGAATCTTTGAAGAAGGGGACCAAGAGCAAGATAAAGAAGAAGCTGGAGGAGGAGATTGCCAAGCTTCAGGCCAAACTGGACGCTCTTAGTGCTGAAAAGGACAAGTCTGAGCGAATGGCGAAGGTGGCTTTCCAAGACGGCTTTTGCTTGGCGCGCCATCAAGCGCTTGCTCCGCAGTCTGAGCTCAACCTTTCCTACCTGTCCGCTCTGGATTTTCCTGATGGGCCCCTGGAGGTATGGTCAACGCCAGATTTTCTCAATCTTCCTCCAGCTAAGCCGGTGCCTCCGACTAAGCCTAATGACGAAGATGGTGATGAAACATCGGATGCCCCAGCTCAGCCATAGGTTTCTTCTTATTTTTTTGTTTTCCTGCTTGGCTGTACATCTTTGCCTTTGAATTTTCTAGTGAAGATTCTTTTTCCAATCTCCATTCATTCTTCCGAATAGGATTCTTCAGAAGTAATTCTAAGCACACACTTTCGGTGAATTTGTCCATTCTTACTTCTTTGGGAAGAGTAATTTTAGACTTTTTCCGAACCCTGCCGAGTTTATACTCCATTCAGGAGTTAGTTCCGAAAGGAAAACCATTAAGGAACTAATTTTTCAGCTTTTGCGACAATCATTCGTCTTGTGTTTTTATTGACGACCGCGGGGAAGAGTAACTACAACCTTTCTAAAAAAAGTTCTAAGTATAGAATTTCTTTAGGGCATCCGAATGCCAAGTATTTTTCAGTTCTCCCCCTTCTGTGTCGCCGAGCTTGTATACTCCCTTTCGGACCTCGTCCAAGACCAAGTAAGGTCCTTTCCAATTTGGCCGAAGTACCCCGTGGGATAGTTTTCGGGGTTCGAACTCGGCCTTTCGGACGACGAGGTCTCCTTTCCTTATTCCTTTCAGCCTGGCACGCACATTTGCGGCTATGGCCACTCTCTGCTGAAAGGCCTTTCTTCTGAGCACGACCATCTCTCTATGCTCATCCACTAGGCCGAGCTTGGTTCTCAACCCGAGGTCATTTCCTCCTTCGTCGAACACCTGAATCCTGATTGATGGTCGTACTATCTCGACAGGGATAATATCCTCCGTGCCAAAGACGAGCGAAAAAGGTGTTTCACCCGTAGCCCTTCGGGGCGTTGTCCGATAGCTCCATAGCACACTAGGAAGTTCTCCTAGCCATTTTCCCTTTGCCTCCCCTAATCTCTTTTTCAGACCATCTTTTATGGTCTTGTTAGACACCTCTACTTGTCCGTTGCTCTGGGGATGAGCTACGGGGGCAAAGTGCATCTTTATTCCGAGGTTGGTGATGAATTCCTCGAACCCTTTGTCAATAAATTGGGAACCATTATCGGCGACTATGACCCTTGGTATGCCAAACCTGCATATAATTCCTTTCTAGACAAATTTTTGTATATCCTTTGCTGTGATAGTTACTAGGGGCTTTGCCTCTACCCACTTTCTGAAGCAGTCTACTGCGACCACGCAGAATTTCACTCCTCCAGGTGCTGTCGGGAGTGGGCCGATGAGGTCAATGCCCAATACTGTAAAGGGACAGGGGTAGTCAGTCGAGTTTATTAGTTCCGAGGGCAATCTTTGAACTTTCGCGTATCTCTGGCAACTGTCACATTTTTGGATGAACTGCCTTGCGTCCTTTCTTAATGTGGGCCAAAAATACCCTTGGCAAGTATCACTCCTGCCAAAGCGTCAGTCCCGATGTGGGCACCGCAGATTCCCTCGTGGACTTCTTCGAGGATTGCCCGAGTGTCCTTTTCGGCAATACATCTTTGCAATGGACTTGCAAATCCCTGTCGATATAGTTCTTCCCCTATTAAGAAGTATCGTCCGGAACGTCTTCACACTTTTGCCGCTTCGCAAGGGTCTTCGGGAAGCTCCGAGGTTGTAAGATACCTCTTTATAGGATTTTCCCATCCTTCCTCCGAGGTTGTTGTGCACATTACCGCAATGCTGGGGTGACTCATTATTTCGGTGAAGTTTTTTGACTTCGCCAGACTATCTGCCTCGGTGTTGCTTCATCGAGGCACATTTTCCATATGCACCACGTCGAATTCCCGGATGAGCTTTGACACAAGCTCATGGTATTTTGCCAAAGTTGGATCTTTTGCATTGTAGTCCCTTGCCATCTTTCGGACCACCAGCTGAGAATCACTATGGGCTTTCAGGTTTCCCACACCAATCTCTCTAGCAAGGCGTAACCCTGCTATGAGAGCTTCGTACTCTGCCGCGTTGTTGGTGACACTAAACCCGAATTTGATGGCTTTCATTACTTCCATGCCTTCGGGGCCGCGAATGACTATCCCAGCTCCTTGGTGTTCAGAGCCGGAGGCCCCATCTACGAACAAAGTCCATTCTGGCTCACTTTTGCCAAGGTCAAACTGATCATTCTCGGTGAAAGGTACTTCAGCAATGAAGTCTGCCAGGGCTTGGGCTTTTATCGCTTTCCTTGGTTCGTAAGCGATATCATATTCACCGAGCTCTATGCACCACTTGGAAAGCCTTCCCGAATGGTCTACCCTCTTCATGACATCCCGAAGGGGTAGGTTACTTCGGACAATGATGGGATGAGCCTAAAAATATGGACGCAATCTCCTACTTGCTAGTACTAAGGCATAGATAGCTTTTTGTAGTAAGGGGTACCTGATTTCAGCTCCATGCAGAGATTTGCTCACGTAATAGACTGGCCATTGCATCACTCCTTCTTCCTTTATGAGAACTGAGCTCAGTGCTTTTTCAGCAACAGCAAGATATAGCACGAGGGGTTCTCCCTCTCGAGGTTGCCGAAGAGTGGGTAGTCGGGCCAGATAAACTTTAAGCTCTTCCCAGGCCTTTTGGCAATCCTCATTCTAGGGATGATCGTTTCCTTTGAGGTTGCCACTGTTTTTTGCTGCTTTGGTGAGTACTTTAAAGAATGCTCGGCAGCAATCCCCATACCTGGACATGAACCTGCTAAGAGAGGTTATTCTACCCGTAAGCCTTTGCACATCTTTTGTTGTGGCAGGAGTTTGGAATTCAATTAGAGCTTTGACTTTTTCTGGGTTGGCGTCGATACCCCTTTCTGATACCATAAATCTGAGGAACTTGCCCAAACTTACTCCGAAAACACACTTCTCGGGATTAAGGCGAATTTCGAATGCTCTAAGCTGGTGGAAAGTTTCCTCCAAGTCGGCAATATGGCTACCAGGCAATCTGCTTTTGACTATCATGTCATCCACGTAAACTTCCATGTTTCTCCCTTTTTGACTGCTGAAGACCTTGTTCATCAGCCTCTGGTAGGTAGCTCCAGCATTTTTAAGCCCGAAGGGCATTCTGACGTAATAGTATGTACCTACTTCGGTGATGAAGGCGGTCTTTTCTTTGTCCTCAGGGTTCATCCTAACTTGGTGATACCCACTAAAAGCATCTAGGAAGCTCAGGAGTCCGTATTCAGCGGTTGAATCCACTAGCTGATCTATCGGCGGGAGAGGATATGAATCTTTAGGACAAGCATCATTTACATTTCGGAAGTTGATACACATTCGGAGCTTGTTGCTTCCTTCTTTCGTGGCGATGACTACATTGCTTAGCCATTCAGGGTATTTGACTTCCCTGATTACTCCTGCGTCTAACAGGTGTTGGACTTCGGTTTTGACAAAGTTGTTTTTGTGCAAGGAGAGGCTTCGTTTCTTTTGGCGGACTGGCTTTGCCTCCGGGTTTAGTTTGAGGCTATGCTGTATTATGCTAGGATCCACCCCAGGCATGTCTTTCGGTGAGTAGGCGAACAGATCTTTATTCATTAGTAGGAAAGATACAAGCTTTTCCTTGTCTCCTTTAGCCAAGTTTTTCCCTATTCGGGTGTTTCAGCCTGGTACAAGCTCTATCTCCTTTATTTCAACTTTCTCGGGATCCTCCGTTCCTCGTTCTTCCGATTCTGGTGCGAGCAGAGCCTTTGTTTCTGTAGTCTGCGCACAATTCACCATTGGAGCTTTCCTCGCCTTTACAAACACCTTTCGTACCTCCCCCTGGTCGATGAAGATCTCAGCATCTCCATCCTTGGTGGCGAAGGTGAGAGTTAGGTACTTCACATCCGGGCGAATGTGGAGGTTTCCTTGCGTTTGCTTTCCCAGAATGGCGTTATATGACGAAGGGACATCGATGATGATGAACCTTGTCGTTATGGAGGTGAACCGCTCCTTACTGTTGTTTGCTGAAGTTCCCTTCAGCATCAGAGGAAGATCTATCCATCCTAGGACGGGAAGCTCGGACGGCCCCACTCCAAAAGTGGGGGAAGTGACGGTTTTAAGGTCGCTGCTCGATATTCCCAAGCTTGGTAGCAGGTGTAAAAATAGGACGTCTGCATTTGAGCCATCGTCAAGTAGTACTCTCTTGACATCCTAGCTTCCTATCCTTACCATAATTAGCAAAGGATCGTCGTGGGGAAAAATGACGGTGGACCCGTCCTTTCGAGTGAACTTCTTTGATGGATTCCCGTACTCCATTACCAAAATCTCTCTAGCTTTCCTTTTTCTTTCCGCCGACGGCAGCCCTGTGGTGATCATTTGTATTACTCCTGCCGGGGGTGGGGGACGCCTTTTCGGACTTCGGTTTCGGCGCCTGTCGGAGTCGTACTCCTCGTCCTCTACCTTTCCTTCTTCTTCCCTCCTTCCCTTCGGGGAGGGAATGTGGAGGTAACACTGAAGTTGCCATTGCTTTATCAGTGTCTCTTTGTACTTCCTCAGCTGGAAGCAATCTTCGGTATCATGCCCGTGGTCTCGGTGGAATTGGTAGAATTTTTTCATATTATTCTTGTTGTCCGAGGTCATGGCCCTCGGACGTTGAATCTGAGTCCCTTGCCTTTCCATCGCCATCAGGATGTTCGTCCTCGTGGTGTTTAGGGGGGTGAAGGCAATTGGCTTCTTTCCCTTAAACTTCTGAGGACGCCCCCTTGTTTCAGTTGGGTAAGCGCTTTGCTGGCTTGGTCCCTCGGCGCGGATATGATCAGACCTCGGGGCCCCCATTCTCAGTTCTTCGGCGGCCATGTGCTGCTCCGCCCTTCGATAGAATTCCCCGAGCGTGTCGGGGGGATCTTTGGAAAATTCATAGAACAGCTAGGAGTCTCTCCGAAGTCCTCGTGTCATGGCTAAGATACGTATTTCCGGCCTAAAGTCTGGGACACTCAAGGCTTCCTTATTGAACCTTTCGACATAGTCGCGTATGGTTTCACCACTTTTTTGCGCTAGGTCAAACATCTGGACTGGCATTTTCCCCATGGGGCGGCTTCCAATGAACTGCTGCGTGAAGGCAGTTGATAATTCCTAGAACTCCACGATATTTCCAGGGGTCAGCGAGTTGTACCATGCTATGGCCGACCCAGCGAGAGTGACCTCAAAGCACTTGCATAAGGTAGCATCATCAGCTCCGTGCAGTACCATACTGCACTTATACTTGGTCAGATGAGCCTGCAGGTCGGTTCGGCCATCATAGGTTTCCAGCCAAGGCACCCGAAAATCACTTGGCATTGGTGCCTCGACCACTGCTCGAGTGAATGGAGACTCATCTCCACTAAATGTTTCCGACAACCTAGCCCAGACGGGCTTCCGAGCCACTTGTCACTCCACTCTTTCTATTCTCTTTAGAATTTTTTCCATGAGGAGTGTGGCACTGGGTTCTTCTTCCTGTTGTCTGTAGGCTTCTGGGAATGGAGACTAACGTCTTCTCTTTGGGGAATGGCTTCGCCGCCGGGGAGATGGTGGCTTTGCCTCGGGCGTGGAACTCCTTCGGCAAGGGGCCCTGGGTTGCTTTGTCCCCGTTCCTCCCCTAAGTCGCGCCCTGAGAAGTATGTTTTCCGTTGAGGACTCATCGCATTGATCCCCACTTCCCGAGCTCCGATAAGTCGATCGGGGGCTCTTCTCACGTCGAAGTGGCAGCGAAGAGGGCCTCCGTTCTGGAGCTGGTTGTGGCCACCTTTGGTCTAACTGCTGCATCATCTCGGCCACAACAGAGCGCTGGAATTCGCGCAGGAAAGCCATAGTAATAGTCAGGGGACGTTCATCCTCAGGCGAGAAAGTCTCTGCCGCCGCTTGTTCGATTGCCGGTTGAATTTCTGGCGCAGACGGGGACCTCGGAAGTCCCTTGTCCTTAGAACGCCGAGTTTGAACGACGGCCACCTGGAGCTGGGTTCCCACAGACGGCGCTAAATGATGCCCTTCGGCATCTCCTTCGTGTGTCATAGTGAAGGCGTCAGGGACTTATGGAAATGGAGAAAGATCCGGGACGAACGTACTCTAACAAGGTCACCTGAAATTCACAGGAAGCAGAGGTTAGGAGGTCCCCGGAGTGGTTTTCCGGGGAGGAGCCTCCGACGCCCAAGTCAGTATCTTTTTAGGTAATCTCTTGATTTTTAGAGTAAGGAGGTATCTTAGCTTAAGTCACATCCCCCTTTACCTGGAAGCCTTACCGAGTACAAATAGAAGGGCGGATAGTGATAATTCTTCCCGTGTGGCCAGCCTAGATCATGACATGTGTTCGGCGTGATGTGTTCCACGTCTTTTGGTCAACAGGGGACTCCTAGCAGGGCATGGGCCTCTGGGCTAGGAGTCTAATCAATCCGAGAGTGACGTGCCAGCGTGCCCCTGCACACGGTGTGTCAGGGCATGGCCGGGGCGGATTATCGGGGATGTGTCAGAGGCTCCTTAAATGCTGATGTCGTACTCACGAGGTCCCTTTTGGGTAGAGGAGACCTCTTTGGCGAACTTGTCCTCCGAGGTCACTTTAATATAGCAGGAGTGTTTTTCCCGAGGGTGGCCTTTCTCAGAGGCACCCTTGCTCCTGAGGATGGCTTACTCGTTCTCCCGAGTGATGCCCCAAAGCATCTTCGTTTGCTGTCATGTTGACAGGTGGAGAGACTTCCTGAGGAGGCGAGCGCCTGGAGCTCTAGTTTCCCAGCTGAGTGTGCCTGAAAAGCTCAAAGAAGAGGTTAGGAGGTCCCCGGTTTGCTTTTCCGGGGAGGACCCTCCGACGCCCAAGTCAGTTTTCTGAGTGAAAGTGGAGGAAGAACACTGAGGGATCAAGTGTCTTGCCTGTTTTGTGTTTTCTCAGAGGGAGGAAAATGCCCATCCTTTGCCCAGTCCCATTTCCTAGTATTTGTAGGAGTAGCTGGTCCGTTCAGATCATGACACGTGTTCGGTCGGATTTGATCTGTACTTTTGGACCTAGGGGACAGGCAGCCGTTTGCAGCCTCCTTTAGCCCTGGGCCCGGACAGGTTGTGTCAGGACTGGGGCGGCTGCGGCGTGTCAGTTCGCTGTTCTGATGTGACGTGTAGGGCTTGTGGGCGACATGTCAGAGGCTCCTCAAATGCTCATATCGTACTCCCGAGGTCCCCAGGGCGAGGTCGCCCTTCGGTGCGTGCACCCTCTTCGGATTCTATCTGTCCTTCGGTGCGAGCACCTCCTTCGGGATCTATCCCATAGTTCTGGGAGTTCCCTTGATGAACACCTTCTTCGGGACTCACACCCATAGTTAGGGGATTCCCTTGTTCAATTGTTTCTTGTTCGGGGAAGATCCTTTTCGGGGCCTCTGCCTTCGGGGAGATTCTTCCTTGCTTCAGAGAGATGGCTCTCTTACCCGAAGACGGTCAGTTTGGCCCCTCGATGGGGACGGTGTTGTCCTCGGAATTCCTGACGAGCTAACCGAAGTCTCGAGCTCATAGTGTTTGACTTTGCACCTTCCGAGGTCAGTAAAAAGATCCTCTCTTGGGTGACGTCAGACTCCTCTTGGTGTCCTCGTGGCGAGGGAAAATAGGATAACCTTGTCCCGAAGATAGACCTTTTGCCCGAAGTCACAGGCTGTCTTTTGGTGTCTTCGAGGTAACCTACTTTTTTGCCTTTATAGGTCTGCTCATGCGTCGTGTCCTGTGTCCAGCATAGTCAGTCTAGGGCGGCGCCTCTAGACCAAATGGTGTCAGAGGGCGTGCTCGACGTGATGGACGACACGTGGCACATTTGCTGTGCGATGACCGACACATGGCACACTATTATTGGGTGGGAATGCACTGAGTACGGCAGGCGCGACTTTTCAGGCGCTCTTAGCAGCTATGGCGACGCTTCGCCTTCCGAGGGGTACTAATGACGACGGTTCTCCTGGCCTTCTCGGCTTATATATATCAGTCCTGTCATAACCCTCTTTCTGCTTCTTTTTTTGCTTTCTTTTGCCTTCTAATTCTCCCCCGATTTTCCGCGGCGGTTCTCCTTTTTCAGGCGTTTTTCCGACCACTTTTCACGACGGCTTCCAGAAATCCAGATTCCAGCAAAACCTTTGGTGGGTTTTAGTCCTTTTGCTTTTTTCAAAGCTTCTTCTTTGTTTTTCTCGAACTCGTTTTCCTTGTTTTTCCCGAACTCATTTTCATCATGCCTGTTCCCGAGAGTTGGCAACCTCTTCTTTCTCACCCTTGCTGCACTACTCCGGCAAAACTAGCGAAGTGGAAGAAAAAGTTTTTCTTACCCTCTTACTCTGTGACGAGGTTGCCCCGTCCTGACCAATTTCCTTTCTCCAACCGAAGTGATGAAATCACCATTTTTCGAGCCCAACTAAAGGCCGGACTTCGGTATCCCCCCCCCCCCGGAGATGGTTAGCGCATTCTGCAACTTCCATGGCATTGCCGTTAACCAACTCCCACCGAACTCGTACTGCTATTTCAACGCCTTCCTCTGTATGTGCGGCGTTTTCAAAATAAAACCTCACTTTGTAGTTTTTCTTCAGTACTACAAGCTCTTCGTGGTCCCGAATGGTGGCTTCTACTTTATGCTACCTCGGGGATCCGGGAGCAAAAAGTATACGTTCACCTTCGCCACCAAAGATAGCTGGCGAGGGTGGCAACAAAAATTCTGTTTCCTGAAGAAGTCGGAGACTTGGTCGCACGTCCCGACCAAGTGGGCTCAGGGGAGGCTCAAGATGGATGTTGTTGACCCGAAGATACTGCTAGACGCCGACGTAGCACCTATCTTTGAGGACTTCGACAGGCGCATCCGGGCCGTCTCTGACTGGGCTGCCGAGGTCTCTCCTCGTGCCCTTTACCCCTTTCCGATCAACTGGAGGCTCATGACCGAAGAGGTCCTTCGGGAACTCAAGGTGGTAAAGGAGCATGAGACAGACCTCAACATGCCGAAACCGGCTTCTTCGGGGAATGACTCCTGGCTCGTGAAACTCCTTCGGGGGAAAGAGACTTATGAGTCTTTCTACGAGAGTAAGTTACTTTCTCATTTTTTCCTTCATAACTTCATCTTGGACTTACACTGATCTTCTTTTTCTTTTTTCAGAGATGGGCGACGACGCGGCTGCCTTCTACAAGGCTCTTTTTACCGGGCAGGCCGAGAGGGGCGAACAGACAAAGAAGGCCGCCTCTCGGAGGCGGAAGCAGACTTCGACCGGCCCTCCTTCCAAATGGGAAAGAAAGCTGCTCCTTCCTCTCTTCCGCAAATTCCGGAGGAGGTAGGCGAGGAGCCCGAAGACCCTGCTGCCCCTTTGCCCGAGGTTCCTTCTGTCGACGTCCCTTCTTCCGACGTCCTTCCTCAAAGCCCCACGCCTTCGCATGCTCTTCTGGAGGGCGATGGGGAGGAGACCCCTTCTGCTGAGGAACGGCGCCAAATAAAAGGCAAGGGGATCTCGACTGAGGCGACCTCGATTCTTGACGACGACATTACCGAGGTGCCGGTAGGTTTGTACTTTGTCGAAGAACCTTTTTTTTTCTCTTGTAAATCCTTAAGGGTTTTCTGGCCTTAACCAATTATTCTGCCTTGTTGTGTAGCGGAGGTGGCAGCTCCTGACTGGGTTGCCGAACACGCCCGCAAGAGGGCCCTTCAGGATGCCAAAGTCCCAGCAGGGAAAGTTCCGAATGAGCCCTTCTGGACGTTCACGGAGGACATGAATATGTACTCCGAGGACTGTCCCGAGATGGCCAGGCAGATGTGCAAAGGGGTGTTTACTGAGGCCTCTTACAAGGCCCTTACGGCGGCTTACCCAGGCGACATCTCTTTGGCCGCCAAACTCACTGAACATGCCGCCCAGGTACGCTTCACTGTTTCCTCAGTGCCAATTTCGCCTTTGCTTTTTACTTAGCATCATTTTCCCTTTGTTTGTTTTTTTTGCAGCTGATGGGGTATGCTGGGTTGCTCCGTGTTCGGGTGGCGCGAGAGTCAGAAAGGAGGGCGTCACTCTGGGACCTTTACACCAAGACGAAGGCCCAGTGTTCGGCGTTGGCTGCCGACAATGCTCAGCTGAAGCAGTCTTCAGAGAAGGAAATTGCTGAACTTCGGGAGGGGTTCATAAAAGAGAAAGAGGAACTTGAGAAAGGCACCTCCCAGAAACTTTCTGACATCGGCTCTCGGATGGCGGAGCTGACTTCGATCGTAGAAATGATTCAAAAGGATAAGTCAGAAAGTGACGCAATCCTTGCGAAGACGCTCGAGGAAAAGGCCCAGCTTGAAGCCGAGGTCGCATCTCTGAAGAAGCCTTCAGAAGAGAAGAAGAAGATGAAGGCATTGAAGAGAAAGCTCAAGGATCTGGAGAGGGATTACGCGGATCTGGAGAAGGACTATGCAGATTTGGCGGTCAAGAAGCGGGAGTCTGATGATATGACGAAGTTGGGCTTTCAAGACGGCTTCTGTCTTGTTCGGCACCAAATTCTGCAGAAGTTCCCAGATTTTGACCTCTCCTTCCTGGAAGGTATGAACATCCCCAAGGAGCCTCGGTGGACTTGGTCCAAGATCGAGCACTTGAAACTGCCTCCTTCTCTCCCGGCGCCTAAGGCTACCGACCAAAGCACAGAGGCTGGCAGTTCTCAAGACGCCGAGGTTCCTTAGTTTGTACTAGGGCCTTTTGTCTTCATTTTCTTCTTCTTTTTTGTAGTCTTTCAGCAACTTTCTTCTCTGTAAGCACTCTTTGGCTCAATAGATAAAAATTTGGCTAAGTATTTTTTGCCAGATTCCTTTGTTTCCCTTTGTCCCGAACATAATTCGCTCGAGAGACTTCGGAAAACCACACTTTTGCTTTCCTTTGCCCCGAACATATTCGCTCAAGAGACTTCGAAAAACCACACTCCTGCTTTCCTCTGTCCCGAACATATTCGCTCAAGAGACTTCAGAAATCCTTACTTTTGCTTTCCTCGGTGATTGCTTTCGTGAGACTCTTGTTTTGTACTTCCTCAGAATTTTTTACTTAGACAAATTTGTCCAACTTGTACAATACAACTTTCCCACCGAACTTTTTAGGCATAGAATTTTTTCAAGGCCTCTAAGTGCCAAGTATTTTTTAATTCTATGCCTTCGGCATCACCGAGCTTATAAACTCCTTTTTGTACTTCGGCAAGTACCAGGTAGGGTCCTTCCCAATTTGCGCGAAGTACCCCGTGGGACGACTTTCGGGGTGCAAATTCAGCCTTTCGGAGAACGAGGTCTCCCTTCTTTATTCCTTTTGGCCTGGCGCGTAGGTTTATGGCTGCTGCCACTCTTTGCTGGAAAGCTTTTCTTCTCAGCTCGGCTACTTCTCTGTGTTCGCTGACGAGGTCGAGCTTGGTTCTCAGGCCGAGGTCATTTCCTTTTTCATCGAACACTTGGACTCGTATTGACGGTTGTACTACTTCGACAGGGATGATGGCCTCTGTACCGAAGACGAGTGAAAAGGGCGTTTCCCCTGTGGCTCTTCGGGGTGTTGTTCGGTAACTCCATAACACGCTTTGGAGTTCTCCTGGCCATTTCCCTTTTGCTTCCCTCAGTCTCTTTTTCAGACCATCTTTTATGGTCCTATTAGATACTTCCACCTGCCCATTACTTTGGGGGTGAGCTACTGGGGCGAAGTGCATTTTGGTCCCGAGGTCGCTAATGAACTCTTGGAATCCTTTGTCTATGAACTGGGATCCATTGTCCGCTACGAGTACCCTCGGTATGCCAAATCTGCATACGATGTTTTTCCATACGAACTTCTGCACTTCTTTTGCCGAGATAGTTGTCAGAGGTTCTGCCTCGACCCACTTAGAGAAATAGTCTACTGCTACTACGCAGAACTTTATGCCTCCAGGCGCCGTTGGGAGTGGCCCAATGAGATCTATGCCCCAAACTGCGAAGGGCCAAGGATAGTCTGCCAAAGTCACGAACTCCGAGGGTGTTCTTTGGATGTTCGCATGTCTCTGGCAACTACCACATTTCCGGACGAACTGCTTGGCGTCCTTTCTCAGGGTAGGCCAGAAGTATCCTTGGCGAAGTATCACTGCTGCCAGGGCGTCGGTTCCGATGTGCGAACCACAGGCACCTTCGTGAACTTCTTCGAGGATCATTTCAGTATCCTCTTCACTAACACACCTCTGTAGTGGATTTGCATATCCTTGCCGATATAGTTCTTCTCCAATTAAGAAGAAACGTCCGGAGTGCCTTCACACTTTTGCAGCTTCGCTGGGGTCTTCGGGGAGTGTGTTGGTTGCGAGATACGTTTTGATTGGTTCTTTCCATCCTTTCCCCGAGGTCGCTATGCTTAACACCGCGACGCTAGGGTGGCTTAGCACTTCGGTGCAAGTTTTGGACTTCGCCAAGCAGTCTGCCTCAGCATTTTCTCGTCGGGGTACGTTCTCGATTTTCATGACGTCGAACTCCCGAATAAGCTTTGTTACCAACTCATGGTATTTCGCCAAGGTCGGGTCTTTCGCGCCATAGTCCCCTGCCATTTGCCGGACCACCAGCTGGGAGTCACTATGGGCTTTCAAGTTTCTCACGCCAATTTTTCTGGCCAGGCGTAATCCTGCTATGAGGGCCTCATACTCGGCCATGTTGTTGGTGGCGTTGAAACTGAACTTGATGGCCTTCATTACTTCTAGGCCTTCGGGGCCTCTGATAATCACTCCAACTCCCTGGTGTTCGGATCCTGAGGCCCCATCAACATATAACGTCCATTCTGGCTCATCTTCGCCCGAAAACGAATGTCCCTCCTCGGTGTTTGGTACTTCGGCGATGAAGTCTGCCAAAGCTTGAGCTTTTATAGCTTTCTGGGGTTCATACGTGATGTCGTGTTCGCCAAGCTCTATACACCACTTGGAAAGCCTTCCCGAATGATCCACTTTCCTCATAACATCCCGTAGAGGCAGGGTACTTCGGACGATAATGGGGTGAGCCTGAAAGTATGGCCGTAGCCTCCTTCCTGCAACTACCAAGGCATATATAGCTTTTTGAAGCAAAGGGTACCTGACTTCGGCACCATGCAGGGACTTGCTGACATAGTAGACCGGCCATTGCTTTGGCCCTTCTTCTTTCACGAGGACCGAGCTCACAACTTTTTTCGTGACGGAGAGGTATAATACGAGGGGCTCTCCCTCCCAAGGTTGCCGCAGGGTCGGCAGGCTGGCCAAGTAGACTTTGAGTTCTTCCCAGGCTTTTTGGCAATCTTCATCCCAAGGATGACCATTCCTTCCGAGGTCGCCTTCCATCTTTGCTGCCTTTGTGAGGACTTTGAAGAAGGGTCGACACCTATCTCCGTACCTGGAAATAAACCTTCTCAGAGAGGTTATTCTTCCGGTGAGTCTTTGCATGTCTTTGACTGTGGCAGGAGTTCAGAATTCAAGCAGAGCCTTAATCTTCTCGGGGTTAGCATCGATGCCTCTTTCGGATACCATGTACCCAAGGAACTTTCCCGAGGTCACCCCGAAGATGCATTGCTCAGGATTAAGGCGGATCCCGAAGGCTCTGAGTTTTTGGAAGGTTTCCTCTAAATCTGCAACGTGGTAGCCAGGCAGTTTGCTTTTGACTATCATATCATCAACATACACCTCCATGTTCCTCCCCATTTGGTCTTTGAAGACTTTGTTCATCAGCCTCTAGTAGGTGGCTCCTGCATTTTTGAGTCCGAAGGGCATCCTGATATAGCAATATGTTCCTCCCTCAGTGATGAAGGCAGTCTTCTCTTCATCTTCGGGGTCCATCCTTATCTGATGATACCCACTAAAAGCGTCCAGGAAACTTAGGAGCCCGTACTCGGCAGTTGAGTCTACCAGTTGGTCTATTGGCGGAAGAGGATATGAATCTTTCGGGCAAGCATCGTTCAAATTTCTGAAGTCGATGCACATCCGGAGCTTACTACTTCCTTCTTTTGTGGCAATTACCACGTTGCTTAGCCATTCGGGGTAGTTTACCTCCCGGATAACGCTAGCGTCTATCAGACGCTGGACTTCGATCTTGACGAAGTGACTTTTGTGAGCTGAGATGCTCCGTTTCTTTTGCCGGACAGGTTTTACTTCCGGACTCGCTTTGAGGCTATGCTGGATTACGCGAGGGTTTACCCCTGGCATGTCCTTCGGCGAGTAGGCGAACAGATCTTTATTTACAAGCAGAAAAGATACAAGTTTTTCCTTGTCTCCTTCGGCCATGCTTTTCCCTATTCGGGTACTATGGCCTGGGACAAGCTCTACTTCTTCTGTTTCTGCTTTTGTGGGATCTTCTACCTCGCCCCTTTCCAGCTCTTTTGCTTCTACAGCATGTGCTAAGTTGCTTGCTGGAGCCTTTCGTGCTCTGACGAACACCTTTCTCACCTCACCTTGATCAATGAAGATCTTTGCGTCTCCTTCTTTAGTGGCGAAGGTGACGGTCAAGTACTTTACATCAGGGCGAATGTGCAAATTTCCCTGTGTCTGTCTGCCGAGGATGGCGTTGTATGACGAAGGAACGTCCATGACTATGAATCTTGCCATGGTAGAGACGAACAACTCAGTAGTTCCTTTCTCCGAAGTTCCTTTCATCATCAAGGGGAGGTCGATCCACCCAAGGACAGGTAGCTCAGATGGTCCTACGCCGAACGTGGGTGAAGTAACAGCCTTGAGGTCACTCCTGGATACGCCCAAGCTTGGCAGCAAATGTGAGAACAAGACGTCTGCGTTTGACCGATCGTCCAGCAGTACCCTCTTGACGTCCCAATTTCCTATCCTCGCCATTATCAGCAATGGATCGTCATGGGGAAATACGATGGTGGAGCCATCCTCGCGGGCCAATTTTTTCGTTGGGCTCTGATATTTCATCACCGCTATCTCTCTGGCCCTTCTTTTTCTTTCCGAGGATGGAAGTCCGGTTGTGATCGTCTGTATTACTCCTGCCGAAGGTGGAGGACGCCTTCTCGGACTTCGGTTCCTTCGCCTGCCTAAATCGTAATCCTAGTCATCGGGCTTTCCTTCTTCCTCTTTTTTCCCCTTCGGGGAAGGCATTCTCAAATAACGCCGAAGCTGGCCCTGCTTTATCAGTGATTCAATGTACTTTTTCAACTGAAAACAGTCTTCGGTGTCATGACCGTGATCACGGTGGAACTGACAGAACTTCTTCATGTTCCTTCTGTTGTCAGCAGTCATGCCCCTCGGTCGTTGGATTTGAGCCCCCTGTTTTTCCAACGCCATGAGGACGTTAGCCCTCGTGGTGCTCAGAGGTGTAAAGTTTTGCGGCTTCCTTCCTCCTACTCGCATTCTCCGAGGTCGGCCTAACTATTCCGTTGGACACCGGGCTTGCTGGCTGGACCCTTCGCCACGAGCGTGAATATGGTCAGCCTTCGGTCCCGTCATTCTCAGCTCTTCGGCTGTCATATGTTGTTCAGCCCTTCGGTAGAATTCTCCCAGCGTGTTCGGGGGATCTTTGGAGAATTCATAAAACAAGTGCGAATCCCTCCGGAGGCCCCTCGTCTTGGCGAGGATGCAGATTTCGGGACGAAAGTCCGGAACACTGAGGGCCTCTCTGTTGAACCTCTCGACATAGTCACGAATGGTCTCCCCGTTTCTTTATGCTATGTCAAACATCTGGACGGGCATCTTCGCCGTCGGCTTGCTCCCAATGAACTGTTGGGTGAACGCTGTGGACAGCTCCTGGAACCCCCTGATGTTTCCGGGAGGCAGGGAATTGTACCAGGCAGTTGCTGGTCCTGCGAGGGTGACTTCAAAGCACTTGCAGAGTGTAGCGTCATCAGCCCCGTGTAGCACCATGCTGCGTTTGTACTTTGTTAGGTGGGCCTGGGGATCAGTCCGACCCTCATAGGTCTCTAGCCGAGGTAGCCTGAAGTCACTTGGCATGGCCGCCTCGACCACTGTTCGGGCGAAAGGAGTTTCATCTCCAGAGACGGTTTCAGTTAGCCTGGCCCAAACAGGCTTGCGTGCCACCTGCTGTTCCACTCTCTCCAGTCTTGCCAAGACTTTCTCCAGGAGGAGCGTAGCACTGGGCTCCTCTTCTTGGTGCTTGGAGGTTCTTCGGTGAAAGGACTGTTGCCGTCTCTTCGGGGAGCGACTTCGGTACCGAGGTGAGGGGGACCTTGCCTCTGGCGACAAACTTCTTCTGGACGGGACTTCGGGTCGTTCAGACCTCGCTCTTTCCGCCAGCCATGCTCCGAGGGGCAAGTTATCTGTCGAGGACTCTTCCCGTGGCTCCCCACTTCCCGAGCTATGATGCGTTGCCCTTGGGCTTTTCTTCCGAGGTCGTGCTGGTGAAGTGGGTTTTTGCGCCTGGGTTGGTTGCGGCCATCTTCGGTCTATTTGTTGTGTCATTTCAGCCACAACAGACCTCTGAAAGTCTCGTAAAAAACCCATGGTGATGACAAGAGGGCGTTCCTCTTCAGGCAAGGAAGTCTCTGGGGGACTTTGTTCGGTAGCTGGTTGGGTCTCAGGCGCGGATGGGGACTTCGGGAGTCCTTTGTCCTTCGAACGCCGAGTTTCGACAACAGCTACCTGGGAGTAGTTTCCCACAGACGGCGCCAAATGATGCCCCAAAGCATCTTCGTTTGCTGTCATGTTGACAGGTGGAGAGACTTCCTGAGGAGGCGAGCGCCTGGAGCTCTGGTTTCCCAGCTGAGTGTGCCTGAAAAGCTCAAAAAAGAGGTTAGGAGGTCCCCGGTTTGCTTTTCCGGGGAGGACCCTCCGACGCCCAAGTCAGTTTTCTGAGTGAAAGTGGAGGAAGAACACTGAGGGATCAAGTGTCTTGCCTGTTTTGTGTTTTCTCAGAGGGAGGAAAATGCCCATCCTTTGCCCAGTCCCATTTCCTAGTATTTATAGGAGTAGCTGGTCCGTTCAGATCATGACACGTGTTCGGTCGGATTTGATCTGTACTTTTGGACCTAGGGGACAGGCAGCCGTTTGCAGCCTCCTTTAGCCCTGGGCCCGGACAGGTTGCGTCAGGACTGGGGCGGCTGCGGCGTGTCAGTTCGCCGTTCTGATGTGACGTGTAGGGCTTGTGGGCGACATGTCAGAGGCTCCTTAAATGCTCATATCGTACTCCCGAGGTCCCCTAGGCGAGGTCGCCCTTCTGTGCGTGCACCCTCTTCGGATTCTATCCGTCCTTCGGTGCGAGCACCTCCTTCGGGATCTATCCCATAGTTCTGGGAGTTCCCTTGATGAACACCTTCTTCGGGACTCACACCCATAGTTAGGGGATTCCCTTGTTCAGGTGTTTCTTGTTCGGGGAAGATCCTCTTCGGGGCGTCTGCCTTCGGGGAGATTCTTCCTTGCTTCAGAGAGATGGCTCTCTTACCCGAAGACGGTCAGTTTGGCCCCTCGATGGAGACGGTGTTGTCCTTGGAATTCCTGACGAGCTAACCGAAGTCTCGAGCTCATAGTGTTTGACTTCACACCTTCCGAGGTCAGTAAAAAGATCCTCTCTTGGGTGACGTCAGACTCCTCGGCCAATATTCTGGCAGGGATTTACTACCGAGGAGGCAATAGCCTTTGGCTATCACCGAGGTTGGCGCTTTTGTTTCCTGGAATGGGGAAACCCCGAGGCTGGACTTCGGGGGAGGGGTCGAGCATCCTTCTTTCCATGGTAGGTGGTTTCCCTTCTGAGGTTGGTGCTTTGTCCGAACCAGTGCGTCCGGAGGGTGATCGACACCTTGGCTATCACTTGAGATGTGATGGTCCTTCATGGGCCAACCGAGGAAGAGTACAGGAACTAATCCCATGCTAGTCATAGTTGGCTAATTTATTAAATTAACACTTGTTAAAAGTTTCATGCTTCTAGTTAATTAACCTACTATGCATCCATGCATGAGTAATGCTTTGACTTCATCAATAATAAAAGTAGTAAAACATTTAACATTGCCTAGGTGTTTCATAAAAACCAAAGTTCCAAATTTGTGAAACTATACAAATAAACAAGGTTTCAACTACATAAAATCAACTATGTGCAAACCTTAACACAAAAGACCATTATACTCACACCCAAGAGCAATTCTAGAGTTTACTACTCTATACATGTACATCAGATGCAACTAATGTACAAAACACACCAAGGCTATAAACTACTAAGATTCATCATATTAGCTCTCACATAAGTGTACAAGCTCCAAACGTCCTCCCCTATGCCTTTATAGCTTTTATTGGCCAAATAACAACTATAGTTAGTTCCGTAGCTTAACCAACAAGTAAAACACAATTCTAGAAACACTAAGATTCAAATAGAATAATGCTAGCACACTGAATGGTTCTGAAGCTGAAAAAAATTAGCATCTACATAACATGAAACTAAGGAGATGAGAATCAATAATTCTCAGTAAGGAATCCTTCATTCTATAAGAAACATACTAAGAACAAATGTATAAATTCAATATATGAAATTGACTATGAGTTGAAAATAGTATTAGGCTAAATGAATGCACATAGTTCAAGTTCTTTAATAATCCCTCCTCTACCTAGTCCTTCACTATAAGGAATTGCCTTGTCTATAATAAGCTTGCTTACTAACTCAACTTTCCTTAATGTTGTACATGTAACACAATGAACATTGCTTTCTTGAGTTCCAGGGAACTCTTTACCCAACACAATGCCTTAAGGCCATAGGCTTGACTAGGACACTAGTGTACAGTAGGATTCCTACCAAAGGCCCACAAGGTCTCACTTGCACCTCAAGTCACATATTTAGGTCATAAAGCATTCTAAACCTTCACATAAGATCGATAAACTATCCACGATTACTTAGTTACCATGATAACATAATGGTAAACTATCCATGGTAATTATAGCAAGTCAAACTAGGGACCCCAAAGGACATTCATGCCTTTAGGACACATCTAGGCAGACCCTACACCCTTAGCACAGGATGCAATTGCATCTATGGATGATGTGGTCACCTCTCTCAAAGGGTATGATTGCATGAAGATCTATCCATGGTCTCTGCCAATTTTGTGGTTGCACTAAGCTTTGGATGCAATTGCATTAGCACCTAGGCATGAAACACAAGCTCCTCCAAACATTATACACAAATTGGGTGCTTCTCATATGCCACCCCACGCACTAAATTGTAATTCCAAATGCCATGAACCAAAAAAAACATCATACATCAATTTAGCACACATAAAAAAAACTAATCCTTTACCTTAACTTACAAGATTATGCAAGATCAAGCAACCCACTTCAAGAACAAGACTCCACTAGGTTTCCTAGGTTCTGAGCCAAAAAAAAACAACTCAAATGGAACTAAATTATGAGCATCCACGCTAACCCAACCCCAAGCAATTCAATTAACATGAAAAAGAAAGAATTAAAGAGTACCTTACGTTCTCAAGCTCACCCAAGCAACAAAAATGTTCCAATAAGCTTCAAACAGACAAAAACATGATAATGCAAACCTACCCTCAGTTAGGCACTTCATTGGTTTTTAATTGTACTAAGAAATCAAGAACTGAGTATGGTTTTGGAAGGAAATCATGAGGGAAAAAGAAAGCTACATAATTTCCAAAGAAAATGATGGTGAATAGTAGCAAAAGGACATCTCCCATAAATTTTAAAACAACGAAGCTCCCCTTCCCAAATTTTTACAATTTTGAAAAAAGAGCCCCATGCTCAAATAGTAACAAAGCATCCCCAACATAAACAAATTTAGTGCAAAGTATGCCTTTTGACTTAGAAAACATTGTTTAACTTTGAGGTTAAATCGACACTCCTGGATGCAAAATTACCATTTTAACCCAATGATGCCTAGTGCCATAATCCACTTAGAAATTTGCTAAACCTTATTAACTTGCTTGATTCTTCTAATCCATCATAAATTAAGGTATTTAAATAGGGATTTCCAAAGTTACCTCCCATAACTGGGCTACCCATTAGGCGGACTATAACATTCTCCCCTTCTTAAAAAATTTTGTCCTCCAATTTTTTTTTTAAACTGAGGGAACATACTATGATATTTCTTAAGCATATCATGCTCTATCTCCTAAGTGGCTTTGAATTCACTCTGGTTAGACCAAAGGATCTGAACCATCAAAGTTCACTTGGTCTGGAGTTTTCTAACTTGTCTACCAAGGATTTTGACAAGCCTCTCCTCATAGATCAAGTCTTTGCTAGTCCCTAACAAATGCAAGAACCTAAAAAAAACACTGAACAAACAAACAACCATAAAACACAAACTATAATGTGAGATTGAATTGTTGATGAATAGAGGCACACTTGACCATTAATATTGCTAGTAGGTTCCTTAAGTAAGAAAGTGTAAGCCTTGTTGCAAGGTGTAGAAGATCATTCCCTAATTGTCTGAATCAAAAACTTGCACTCAAGGGTCATGAGTAATCTTGGCTTGATTGAGGAATTTGGCTTAAAAAGTGAAGGTTTTCTATCAAGTGTTTGCTTTAATGGCAAGGAGGGTGGTCTCTAGTGGTTTTTAACGGTTTCCTGTGATACTTGTAAGAACCTAAGACTATCTTTCAATTCATGATGATTTCTTAGTAGATAGCCTTTTGTTGAATTAATCTAGGTTGTGATGGCTTAAAGCTAATAGATTTAACCATAATGTAAGGCGTTTGCATAATTCATTTGTGAAATGAGTTAACAATTTTCTAATGCTACCTTCTATATGATCACAAGTTGTGAGAGAGACTTGTTTGTGGCCAAATCACTATTAAAGTTCCTGGTGCTCACTTATTTTTGGTTGTACAGTTACATGTTCTAAAAAGCTTTGGTTATTGGTGATGTTTATATGTTTGATTGTATTAGTTAGTGTCTCACGAATATGCATCATTTGAGTCTATATTACTTCTTATTTTGTGACTAACTTGTCTTCAAATGTAGGATTATATGATTAAACACCTTATTGAATTCTTGGAACTTACCCTATTATGTTACTTGTTTCAGGGGAAACGAAATACAACTAACCAACCATCTTGTTAGTGTTTTTGATCTGATGGAATGAGCCTATGTATTGGTACTTTTTGTTAGTCTTTATTGTGTATGATTTTAAGCTTTTTCTTTCGGTAATAGGTTACAGCTCTCTTGGCAGTGGACCCACAGCGGCCAGGTAAGACTTTTAATTAAGTCAACATCCTTAGTTAAATGCCTTAATTAATTAGAATTACCATATCAAGTAATGGGTTAGAAGGGTAAATGATTCCTAGGTTGTTTTGGCACCTATGTGTCATCGGGGAGAAAATGGTTATTTTACATCCAAAAATCATAGGTTTGGTTTTAAATCTCAAAAGCAGTTCTTTTGGAACTAAGAGACAAGAAACTAAAGTGTGTGACAAAATTGCCTAAGTAAGAGTCACTACTTGAGCTTGGGGTTTATTTGCAAAAAATAAAGCAGTTAAGGGCCTAATGGTGGAAGAAATCTTTTTAAACACATTTAGGGGTTTTGCAGATACTATTGACTCATAACTAACTTCCAAAGTTGTTTCCCTCCCTGTCATCTCCAAATTCATGGCCAAATCTCCATTTCTTCATTAATTCTTAGTAAAAATTGAAGTTTCATGAGGTACCTAAGCCAATGGGAGCTTGCTATAGCATAGTTTCCTTGTGGTGAACTCAAATTGACATTTTTTAGCTAGGTAAGCCCGAAATTCAATTTTCCTTCTTCATTATTGAGTTGTTTTTGGCTCCTAAAGTCTTCCAAGGAACTAGCCTACTCATTGTTCTTCATGGTTGGAAGGTGAAGCTTGAGCCCCATGTGGTGGAACAATATCTTTTTCTTTTTCTTATCTACCTTTTAAGGTCGAATACTACCAAATTAAGCTTAACCTTTTCATCAATGTGAACGTGAAGTTGTCATTTCACCTTTTTAGATGGGATTTTTAACTTTGTCACCTCTTCCATTTCATTTGAAAACTAGCTAGCCATTTTTCAGGCTTTCATACTAACGTTATTTACATACCCTAGGGTCTGCCCTAGAGATTCACCAAGGGTGCATTCATCCCCATGTAATTATTTATAATTCATGATTTTGACCAAAATGTGTCCTTATTATCTTGGTTATGCTGCTCTAGTGTAGTGATCAATATTCAGTGCACCTTCATGGGCATATTTTGGTTTGTGACGTAATACCCCAAGCATTAGAAATAGCTCATGCCCTACTAGGGGTTACCTGTGATTCAATGTCAGCGTTAAGGTAAAATTTGTTGTTTTCTAGGCTTTGTAAGATGATTTATACCATTTAGGGCTAACCAACATCCTCATTTGGTCATTTATCTAGTCTTTTATGCGAGTGTCCAAGACCATTTTCCTAATATATCATGATTGTCTCACACCCAATATTTGCATACTTTACCTCTTAGCCTACTTTGTCCGAAGGTGGGCGTAGCTTTTTCTAGCCACTTCCCGGGCACATAAGTTATTATGTTAAATTAATTCTTTCCTGTCCTACCTCCATGGATGTAGTTGTCCCATATGGTACTTAATTTTAGTCAAATAATTCTATGACTAGCACTAAGTACCTATTGGGAGAATGGTCAAATAATAAGAGTTTGGTTGGTAGTTATTAACCTTCTGTAGTGGTTCAACATCAATCTGGATAGTGTCTTTTACTATCTTCACTAAATTATAAGGCTACAAAAGTTGGGTACTCAATTGCAAAAATTTCTAAAGATGGCTTGTGGAAGGACATGAATGGTATAATTAAGAAGGGACATGGATGGAATTAAAGATATTGTTGGGGATCAAAGTGCTCAAAGAGGCCAAGTTTGCCATTTATGCCATAATGACCACTAAGGAGCTAAATGTCCACATTTTTGTCTAAAGGTCATAATGACCTTTGACAAGGTTAAGATTGGCCAAAAAATGTCATTTTCTACCCATGAATGGCTGGATATAACATGTCCAAGTGTAGGCAAAGGTTGTAACGTGGTTATCGCCACAAAGGAAGGGCGTGACAAACTCCAAATGTGCATTGACTTCCGAAATGTGAATGATGCTTACCCTAAAGATTCATATCCGCTCCCGCCAATAGACTAGTTGGTGGACTCAACCGCCGAGTATGGCCTCCTGAGTTTCCTCGACGCCTTCAGTGGGTATCATCAAATCAAGATGGACCCCAAAGATGAGGGAAAAACCGCCTTCATCACCGAAGTTGGTACATACTGCTACATTAAACTGCCCTTCAGGCTTAAGAATGCAGGAGCCACATACCAGAGGTTAATGAACAGAGTCTTCAACTCCCAAATAGGGAGCAACATGGAAGTCTAGGTCGATTATATGATAGTAATGAGCAAACTGCTTAATAATCATATCACGGACTTAGAGGAAACATTCCACTAGCTGAGGACCTTCGGAATCCATCTTAACCCTGAAAAGTGCGTGTTCGGGGTGAACATGAGTAAGTTACTTGGATTTATGGTGTCAAAAAGAGGTATCGACGCCAATCCAGAAAAAGTCAAGGCCTTACTGAGATTCTGAACTCCCATGACGATGAAGGATGTGCAGAGACTCAGAGGGAGAATCACATCCCTCAGCAGATTCATCTCTAGATATGGAGATCGCTGCCGACCGTTCTTTAAAGTCCTCACCAAGGCAGCAAAAAATGGTGGTGACCACGGTACCGAGGCACATCCATGGTCAGATTAAATGATTCAAACCCGACCTATCTCTGGCACTGTCGCTTGGGCCATATAAATGAGACCCGCATATCCAAGCTCCATAAGGATGGACTCTTGGACTCATTTGATTTTGAATCATATAAGACATGTGAGTCATGTTTGTTGGGCAAGATGACCAAAGCCCCATTCACAGGGCAAAGTGAAAGGGCTAACGACTTACTAGGACTCATACATAGTGATGTATGTGGCCCTATGTCTACACAAGCTAGAGGAGGTTTCCAATACTTCATTACTTTCACTGATGACTTCAGCAGATATGGCTATGTGTATCTCATGAGACACAAGTTAGAATCCTTTGAAAAGTTCAAAGAATTCAAGAATGAAGTAGAGAATCAACTCGGGAAGAGTATTAAAGTGCTTCGATCAGATCGAGGTGGAGAGTACTTGGATCGACAATTCCTTAACTATCTGAAGGAGTGTGGTATAGTATCACAACTCACTCCACCAGGTACACCTCAATGGAATTGTGTATCTGAAAGGAGAAATCGAACTCTGTTAGACATGGTTCGCTCTATGATGAGTCAAGCTGACCTTCCAAACTCCTTTTGGGGACATGCTCTAGAGGCAGGTGCTTTTACACTAAACCGAGTTCCATCTAAATCGGTTCAAAAGCCATCATATGAGATATGGAGTGGGAGGCGTCCCAATTTGTCTTTTATGAAGATTTGGGGCTGTGACGCTTATGTGAAATGTCAATCATCTGATAAACTAGGGCCCAAATCTCAAGAATGCCTTTTTGTTGGGTATCCCAAAGAAACAAAGGGTTACTATTTCTACAATCCTTCTGAGCAAAAAATGTTTGTTGCTCGAACTGGTGTCTTTTTGTAGAAAGAGTTTATCTCCAAAGGAACTAATGGGAGGAAAGTAGAACTTGAAGAAATTCAAGAACAACAAGGAGACATCGAACCTGAAATGGAACCTGAACAGACACCGCAAGATGTTGTTCAAGAGTTTGTTCCTGTAGCATAGAGCCCACGTAGGACTGGTAGGATTCGGCGTGAGCCCGAGAGATATGGATTTCTCATGACTCACACCGGAGATGTGATACTCATGGATCAGGATGAGCCCACAACCTACTAGCAAGCTATGTCGGGGCCTGACTCTGAGAATTGGCTAGTGGCCATGAAATCCAATATGGAATCCATGTATGAAAACCAAGTATGGACTTTGGTTGACCTACCTGAAGGGGTAAAACCCATAGGGTGCAAATGGGTTGTCAAGAAGAAAACTGACATGGATGGTAATGTGATTACCTTTAAGGGACGATTGGTTGCAAAAGGTTTCAAGCAAATTCATGGTATTGACTATGATGAAACTTTTTCACCAGTTGCTATGCTTAAATCCATCCGAATTTTGTTTGCTATTGCTGCACACTATGGTTATGAGATATGGCAAATGGATGTCAAAACTGCATTCCTAAATGGAAAGCTACTTGACGATGTGTACATGACACAACCTGAGGGTATTGTCACTCCTGAGAATGCCAATAAAGTGTGCAAGTTGCAAAGGTCCATTTATGGACTGAAGCAAGCTTCTCGAAGTTGGAATCATCATTTTGATGATGTAATCAAAGAGTTTGGTTTTATCAAAAATGAAGATGAACCTTGTGTCTACAAGAAGGTTAGTAGGAGCGCTATTGTCTTCTTGGTGTTGTATGTAGATGACAT
Source organism: Aquilaria yunnanensis (assembly GCA_039654915.1). Taxonomy (NCBI): domain Eukaryota; kingdom Viridiplantae; phylum Streptophyta; class Magnoliopsida; order Malvales; family Thymelaeaceae; genus Aquilaria; species Aquilaria yunnanensis. The sequence continues at coordinate 66,264,167 of CM077597.1, forward strand.
ACTACTCATCGGGAATGACATTCCTGAGCTACAGTCTATGAAGACTTTGCTAGGGAAATGTTTCTCTATGAAGGACTTGGGTGAAGCAGCCTATGTGTTAGGCATCAGGATCTATAGAAATAGATCTAGAAAGCTTCTTGGCCTAAGTCAGAGTACATATATTGACAAGGTGCTAAAGATGTTTAGCATGCAAGATTCCAAGAAAGGATTCTTGCCCATCTCACATGGTATCACTCTTTCTAGATCTCAGTATTCGAGTACAACCAAGGAGAGAGAGCACGTGAGTAAGATTCTATATGCCTCAGCAATTGGATCTATCATGTATGCCATGATATGTACTCGTCCCGATGTCTCATATGCTTTGAGCATGACGAGTAGGTACCAATCAAACCCCGGTGAGAGTCACTGGACAGCTGTTAAGAACATCCTTAAGTACTTACGAAGGACTAAGGATGCATTCTTGGTCTTTGGAGGTGAAGATTAGCTCGTTCTAAGGGGTTACGCCGATGCAAGCTTCCAATCCGATAAGGATGATTTTAGATCGCACTCTGGTTATGTGTTTTGTATTGGTGGTGGTGCTATGAGCAGGAAGAGTTCAAAGCAAGAGACAGTAGCTGAATCTACAACAGAATTTCAGTACATTGCCGCCTCTGATGCTGCGAAGGAGGCAGTTTGGATCAAGAAGTTCATCACTGAACTTGGAGTGGTTCCAAGCATTGTTGACCCGATAGAGCTCTATTGTGACAACAATGGAGCAATCGCACAGGCTAAGGAACCTCGATCTCACCAGCGATCCAAACACATACTCCGACGCTATCATCTCATTAGGGAAATCATCGAGAGGGGTGATGTAAGGATATGCAGGACTTCGACAGACAGCAACATTGCTGATCCACTGACAAAGCCCCTTACGCAGCAGAAGCATGATAGCGATTCTAGGTCCACCGGTATTAGATACATGGATGATTGGCTTTTAGAGCAAGTGGGAGATTGTTAGTGTTGTGCCCAAAAAGCCAATCACGAGATGATTGTATTTTTGCACATTAAGTCATGATATTTTATTAAGGCATTAATCCAGCAATTATGTTTATTGTTTTGTTTCTGCATAACTTAACAAACATAATTGTAACCCTAGAATAATGATATTCTTAAATGTCCCTGGTCTAGTATTATTGTGGAGCGGGTTGCAATAATACATAACGACTAGCATATGTGGAGACTAATATGAGATATGTAGTCTACATATGGGTACAAGTTGGAGAACTTGTGTACTGGACCGACCCACCATGAGAACACTACATGGATCGTTATATGAGTGTCATAAGTGATTCTCATAGTGATCATGGTATATGTAGTCCTTCGACCTAAGATCATCAAGGTTCCCTACATGTGAGTCACATACTATACTTTCCTTTGTTGCTCGTAACTGAGTGAACTTGAAGGAGGTCATTGGGTATGTCACATATCATCTGGAGGGATTTGTATGATCAAGATGGGATTTGTCCCTCCTATGTAACGGGAGTGATATCTTCAGGCCCCTTGATAGAGTAAGATTTAAAAAAAATGCATGGCCATGCTCGGATGAGTTGATATACGATATCAATGTCATCAGTTTAAGTTGGTCTACTCGGTAATCAAGAAACCAAAGATTGGGCTATACGAGAGTGACACATTCCATGTCTCGTGCTTAGTCTTGATATCTTGGACATAGGGACAATGGCATATATCGGTGATGATCATAAAGGTTTAGTTGAATCACCGACAATCTTGTCACTTGGGTAGCAATGATGTGTTGCTAGACACCGCTCATTGCTTATGATCATAAATGTGATTTATGATCATTGCCAACGTGGTAAGAGCCTATTGGGTCACACACATAGAGCTATTTGGATCATTAGAGTGCATGGGCTAATAATTTGGGTTTTGGTTTCACAATAATTTCGTATTAATAATGGACCCAATAGTTGAGCCATTATTAAGCCCAAAATTAAAGCCTAATTGGATTAGGGATTTGAAACCTATTAGGCCTGGAAGTTGAGTCTCACTATAAATACAACTTCTAGTGAGAAATTCGCAGGTCTCATTGCCCTAGCCTCCCAAAAGGACAGCCGCACTCTTCTCTTGCAATTCCTTGGAGGACGCAAGCTAGCACTGCAAGCGCAAGAGAAACGCATCTGCCGGGACATGGTGGAAGCGTGGTGATCCCGAGAGGCTTGTGTGGATACCAAAGAGAGCCTGAACACGTCAATTGTTCAGGTTTTGTGATTCGACTCTACAGTTGAATGGGAGATCTCAACCGAAAATTAGGTATGAAAATTTTCGAACAGCCGGTTTATCCCGTTTCACTTGGATCCTAGAGGGTTTCGGTTAAATTCCACTGCGCTGTTTGGCTCCTGAAACCCATCAGTATGTGGCTAGAATGATATAGTTTATTGTAGGAAGTTACAGGTGCAGTGGTTGGTCACTAGAACTTAACAGGATTGCCTAATGTGTGGTAGCAAAAATTAAGAATTGTGCTAGTATTTTCCTTATTTTCTACCATCGTGTGCATGAAATGTGAATATGTATATGATGGTTTGACCAATATGCATGTATTTACATAATGCCCGAGAGCGCCACTTGCATATACACACTAAGGGTAGTATTCTGATCGCCTACAGAACATTACCAATCCTGGGAGTCTAAATGCACATTCTTAGCACCATAATTAGACTACCATGGAGTAGGTAACAACTAAAGTGATATCTTATTGTTTTATTGAATGATTATGGACTAACCCTAATGTGTTATTGCTGCCAGCGTTACATGTATTTGTTGGTGCATATGGTTGCCATATTTGTTTGTATGTGTTGTTTTTGTATGTTTTTATGTGTTTTTATTTCTGGTGGTACATTTCTATGGAATACTTTACATTGAAATCCGTTACTAAGTTTTTTACAAAGGGTTTACTCCCCTTTCCGTCCATTTTCAGGAACACCTAAAAGAGAACATTCAAACTAATAGTTCTACATTGATTTTTCTTTGAAATTTCATGTACATAAACGTCAATTGTCTGGTATTAAACTCCAGTGTTTCATGATTTTTAGAGCACATTTGCTAATTTTTGTGTTGGTACTCTCTGCCTTATGCAGCAACTGCCTTTTGAAGTTTCTAGAGTGCATTGTGTTTGTAAGGCTCTCCAAGAAATTAGTGTACATACCCAACTAAGCTAGGACATATTTATGATGCATCTATGCATGTAAATATACTATGGATGTTGTGTGTATGATATATGAAGCAATAAAGTGATCGTTGAGCTTGAATGTTAAATTCTGTCCATTTTGCAACTTATTGGCTGTTTTAAAGAAAACTATGTTTATTGCTTATGGAACACCTCTAAATTCAAGGGAATGACTTTACCAAGTGTTTAAGACATGTAAAAACTTACCCATGTTGGTTTTGCACCTGGAAATGAAGTGTATGAATTTTATGAAATTTTGTATGGGCATTATGGTCATTAGTTGTACAGATTCGGTATCATGTACTAGAAGAACCCTAAATTACTGTACCTAATGATTTTGGCTATGAAATTTTGACTACACTTAGAACACTTCAAGATGAAGAATTTGTATTTTGAATCATTGGATTTAGTGCCCTGTAGCCAGAGTTATAGCCTGTCCAAATTGGCTGATTTTGCTATGTATTGTTCGTATGGTCAATTTTACCCAATTGAGTATAAAATCCGTAATTGAAAAATTGTATGGATTTAATGCCCCATATTTGTTTCCAGATGAAGGTTTAACTGTATTCAAGGGTTTAAGACCTTTAGGGCAAAGGGAACAGGGGTAGAATTTGATTTGGACATGGTGTGAAAGTTTGGACATGTGAAATGGGCACCAATGGTACCAAGTGTGCATATGATTGTACATGCACTTGGGGATTTTACTCAAATGCCATGTTGACCAAGAATAGAGAAATAATCATCATCATCATGACATCCAGATGAAATTGTATGTGAATATGTGTGTGCTGGTTGGACCAATATACATATATTTGCATAAAGACCAAGAGGCCCACTTGGGTAACATAGTGAGCATTGTTCTGACGGCCTACAGAACTTGCATAGCTCCTAGTAATTGATACATTAAATATGGTCAGTATATTTAAGCACTCAGAGTGGTAACATAAACTGCTAAGTAAGGGATTTAGGATTACCTGCAATGAAAATGGAGCAAGCATGAAAAAGGAAATATATGTAAACAAAAATATATACACATACACACATACAAGCAACCATATAAAAAACATAACAATATTTGTGCTATGTGATAAATGGATGGGGGAATGCATATGTACTTCGGACTTCCTTACACCCAAAGGTTTTCACTTTGTTGTGAGCTTACAGTGGCTAGGGTGGTTAGGACACTAGCCCATGCATCCAATGCTAGTACCTAACCTTACCACATGAAGTTTTCTTATGGGTTCTCTTAGTGTAAGTCATCACCAACACAAACTTGCCCACCTTTTACTGGTCCTTAAGTAAGTATTCACTTACTTACCCTTATTTGTATCGTTCTGGTTCTTGGAGCACATTATCACTCACACAACCTTACCTGGGGCTTCCCCCTTAGTTAGTGTTCCAAGGTAGCTACCTTAGTTCCGACCAAGTTCCCTTGAAATTTACTTGGGAACCTTATTGGATTATCTTACCAAGCCCATCAACTTAGTTGGACCACTTGAGTTCCATTCTAATTCGTGGATGTCTTGAACATCAAGCCATGGGTCATTACAGGTCTCAAACCCTCTTTAGTGCCTTCTTATTATAGGGTTTCAAGAGCCATATCAATGCAACAAAAATTAATTAAAACCACTCTAGGATCGATGTAAAATGAGGTAAATTTTGTGTTTTAAGATTTTCATACCTAGTAGCTTGAGATTTTTCACCCAACTGTTAAGTCAAATCACAAAACTTGAATAATTGATGTGTTTAAGGTATCTATGGTATCCACATGAATTAGTTGGATTACCATGCCTCCTATAGGTATCGATAGGAGGGTTCATCTTGTACTTACAATGCTAGCTTGCATCCTCTAAGGAAGAGCAAGAGGGGAGTGTGGTTGGGAATTTTGAACAACCTCATGATTTCATCTATAAGAGTGCTTACTAAAAAACCTAAATATCGCATACTATGTATCCTTATATATAGTGATTAAAAAATCCCAATCAAAGTAGGCTTCAAAACTCTAATCCAATTAGGCCCACTTTTGGGCTTAAAAATGGGGTAAACTTTTGGGCCAATAATTAATCCCAATTTGCTTGAAACCGTAACCAAACAATTTGGTCAATGCACCCAAGTAATTTAATTAGCTCTAAATGTGTGGCCCTATAGGCTCCTATTACGTTGGTAATGATCATAAATCACATTTATAATCAGAAAGAATGAGCAGTGTCTAGCAACACATCATTGCTACCCAACTGACAAGATGGCCAGTGATTCGACTAGACCCCCATGATCATTATTAATATATGTCATCATCTCTTTGTTTAAGATATGAAGACCGAACATGAGATATAAAATATGTCACTCTCATATAGCCTAACTATGGGTTTCTTGATTCTTAAGAAAGCTAACTAAAATTGATGTCATTGATATCTCATATTAACTCACCCAAGAATGGTGATGCATTTCCTTAAACTTACTCAATCAAGGGGCCTAGAGATATCACTTTCATTATATAGAAGGGACAAATCCTTTTATGTTGACTCAGTTACGAGCAACAAGGAAGAGCATCAAAGTATGTGACTCACATGTAACGAACCTTGATGACCTCAGGTCAAAGGACTACATATACCATGATCGCCCTAAGAACTATTTATGACATTCATATAATGATCCATGTAGCATTTTCTTGGCAATCGGTCTAGTACACAAGTTTTCCAACTTGTAGTCATATGTTGACTACATATCTCCTATTTATCTCCACACATGCTAGTCTTTATGTATTATTGCAACCCACTCCATGATATTACTCAACAAGGGACATTTGAAAATGCTATTATTCTAAGTTTATAATTATGTTTAATTATATTACATAGAATCAAATAGTAAACACAATTATTAGAATAATGCCTCTACAAAATGTCATGACTCAATGTGCAAATTACAAGCATCTCATGATTGGTTTTTGGGCACAACACTAACACTTATTACCTTTCTTACATCTTAAGGTACATACCTATCCATTATGGTTTTCCCTCTTAACCACACCTTACCACCCCCTTGTGTGCTATTACTTACCAAACTTATTCCACTTACCAAGCTTATCAAACTTGATTTAGGTTACTTAGGGATTTCACTAATGCCTAGATGTATAAAACCTCAACCCCTAGGCCATTAGGTTTCTAACCTTATTTTTAGCTCTTCTTGGCCTCTTGGGTATTGCTTTTAGGAAGTTTGGTATGTTACTTGGGGCTTATCACCATTTCCTAAGGTGCAAGAACCTTATACATGGGCCACATGGGATTTAGACCCACACTTACCTAACTTACACTTAAATTAGCCTTCCAGGTGCTTGGCACCTTAGCCACCGCACTTAGTTTTCTATGTTACCATGTATTCCTTGCTTTATGTTACGTGTCAAACTAATCCTTCAAGTTTTATAACACCTTGAGGAGTTCAATAGACCTTAGGCAAGTGTTTACAGCATTGGCAAGCCCATTAGGTTGAGCATTAATGCATCCTGGTGCTATTATCCAAGGGCTTGTCACTGTGGCACCATAGGGCATTTTGCTTGGGTCTTCGAAAGCCTACCGAGGCTTTATGGCATCATTATTGGCACTAGGTCACAAGGTCTATGACACAAGTAAGCCTACTTGGGTGCAGAAGCACTCGCATAGGCACTATAGTGCCAGGGTACCATAGCCCTTCGACCCCTTTGCCTAACTTACATAAAAAATTTTTCCCTTGACCAAACCCACTCCAAATACAATCAAATCTTACCTTCAAATATAAAATATAATTAAATCAATGTAATGAATAAGAACACTTAAATCCTTTACCTTAAACCTTGAATTTAGAATATCAAGAAAGTTGTTGGAACAGTATTCACAAAAAAATGTGGCTATGGTGTTCTTGAGATTCCAAGCCAAATTCCTTAACAATGGTACCAATGAAAGGTTAATAAAGACTTACCCAACATACAAAAATAGTTTTGAACCATTTCTAGGCCATGAAAAAAACTATACATTGAGTTTCAGTTGAAAACTATATTGAACACAACTAAAACACTTAGCTTCCATCCTAGCTTAGGCTTGAGCACACTTGGGAGCCTTTAAATTACAAAAATATGCGTTGAAATTGGGACCTTTGGGATATTTTCTCATGGAGGGAGATAGGGCTATGAAATTAGGGATGGGAGAGATGATGAATAGTATCCATCTCTTCATCCTAATCCTTTTTATAACCCACAAACACCCAATCTTTCTTTATTTTTCTTTATTTAATCACTTAATTCCTAAGCCCTATTTTCTTATGTTTAGCCCTTCTTAAACCTTTAATAACTTTTAATTAAGTCCTCTGGATTTTACAACTTTCTTCATTAAACTTAGCTCAAGCAAGCTTGCCTTTAGGTGTTCATTTTTAATACTTAGCTCAAAACTAACAAATTTGTGCACTTAGGTCTTTCCACACTAACTTATGGCTCATATGGGCTGCATAACTTGTAGTCTTGACTCCTTAGGTGGCTTTTAACACCTTTGGCCCTTATTTGACTTGATTTATAATCTTGCCACCAACCTAGGGCATTATTAACCTTTGGGGGCCTTATGTGCCTGTTTGAGTACACATGCATCTAAAATTATACCTACTTGCTTCATTTCCACAATAAAACATAGTTTGAGGTAAAAATGTTGGTATTTTACTTAACTAGCCTATCCAAGTAAGACTCATTCATGAAAAGCCTTTAGAAATGGTTTTGCCTGACACAGAAATCAATTGGTGGATGCGCATTTAAATTTGAACCACCAATCGCTCGATGCATTGAATAGGCATCCAACTAACCGAATGTTATGGCACTCTAGGTAATGGGCCTACTGTGGCCAAGTAAGACTTTTTTTTAAATCAAAATCCCTAGTCAAATGCCTCAATTATTTTGAATTAGTAAGTCAAGCAAGTTTAGAAAAGTTAGATGATTCCTAGGTCATTATGCCATAGAAGTGTCACTAGGGGCCAAATGGTTATTTTGCACTCCAAGGTGATAAGTTTGGTTTTCAAGCTAATAACTTGTTTAATTGTACCTAAGTGACAAGAAACAAAATTTCGGACAAAATTTTCCTAAGTCTATGGCACTATTTTGGCATGGGGTTTGTTTGCAAAAATAAAAGAAGTTGGGGGATTTAAGAGGAAGGATTGGTTTTAAAACTAGCTTGGAGGAGGAAATTTTCACTATTCATCATATTCAACCTTCCATTCCCGTAGCTCTCCCTCTCCTCATAAATTCCATTTCCAAATCTTCACAAAATCATAAACTCTTTGTGGAAATCAAACCCCATCAGCTACCCATGCGAGAAAAGGCTTGTTCTTGCATACTTTTGGTGTGGAAGCTATTGCAACACATGTTTAAACTTGGTGAGCTTAGGTAACATTTTGTCTTCTTTGTTCTTGAGTTATTCTTGGTTTTTTGAGGTTGTATGAGCTTGGGTCTAGATTGGTTGAGCTTAATTTGGTGCCTTGGATGTTGAAGTTGCTTTAAACCATAAGATTTCCTAGTGGAGCCTTTTATGCTTGGCGTGGATGCTTGGTCTTGCTACGTTTGTATTGATTAAGTTAAAGGATTTGTTTATTACATCCATTTAATGCATGTCCTAGTTTCTTGGTCAATGGCTAGAAATAGTATGAATTATATACATTGGTTATGGTTGGATTTGCTTGTGATGGACTAGGTTGAATCAAGCTTTTGAGTTGAGGAATTGAACACTTTTTACATGGTTAGTTTAGCAGAGAATAGTCCTATTATAGCACCTAAACATAATTGGAGCTTGCCCTAGCTTGGTATACAAGTTTAGGTGGCATTAAGGGCATTCAAATTAGGTATGGATGCAAGGATATATAGCAGGGCTCAGCTGCCCAGTGCTATGATGCCATGTAGGGCTGTAGCACTATGAACACCTAACAATAGGTAGCACCATTTGGCTATGGGTCCATAGCACTACTGGGGTTACAATGCCAAAGGCCTATAAAGGTGCCATTTTGGATCACACAAAGGAAACTTCTAGGGAAAGGTTGGGGGCATGTCAAGGGTGCCTAAGGGGAAAATAAACTCGATTGTGCCTTGGGAATCCTAAAGTTGTTCTCAGAGCTAAGAGAATTAAAGAAATCATTAAGGATCCAAGTTTGACCCTAGGAGGAACTAGTTTGACTACAAGCTTATGGAGGCAACAACCATCATAATAAGGACCATTGGGCATACTGGGAGGATTTAGTAATGACAGGCGGCCTAGTTAGGGTTTAAGGCTTAAGGCACCAATATGAAACCCTAGTGTTCAAGATTAGTTCTTTTGAACTTAGCGAAATAATTCCATCAATGGAAAATTATACTATAATATTGTGAAGCAAGTAATGGTGGATAATGGAGCACCACAGATGAAGGCCCAGTGCACTTATGGCTTAGTCAAGTTGTGACTCAAAGCATAACTGGAAGCTTAGTTCTTCCTTGGTAGGTTAGGTGTAGTTTCAGACATTAGAGGTTTCAAAGTAAATCCGAGTGGTCTAACTATAGCAACACTGGGGTAGTTAGTTTGACTAGCTCGAAGAAACTTGTAACTCCTTGGTGCAAGTATTGGGGTGTGACTCCCATCATAGAGGAAGCATCCAAATCCTTGGAATGAAGTAGTTGGCACGATCCATAAGGCTGGGAGGCATGAGATCTCCAAGGTGGAATGTCATCCCCATTTTAAAAAATTGAACCCACCAACTTTGGATGCATTAGGCAACATTAAAACAGACAAGGATGCACTGACTGAGTTAAGAAAACTCTTGGTCAAGTAGGCTATGTAGCGGAGGAAAAAAGCACTATCATAACCCTTTTCTATGAAAGTAGGAGCTTAAGGCAGAAACTATTAAGGTCTTAAGCTAGTGCTATAGAGACTCTTGGTGAACATGCACATGAACTTACCTATAAGTGGTTTGATAAGGCATCAGCTTTAGAAAGAAAGTTAGTAAAGTTAAATATACGAAGCATGGTGGTGAAGGTTAGTGCACCCAATCTAAGAGGAGCATGGGCAAATTTCCAAAGTGTGGAAACTAATTGAAGATAAAAAATGGATCATGCGGAATAAGAGGCTCATTCCTACCTTGCAGGAAAATATTGGCCTAAGTCTTGCACTTAAGAAATTGATTTTTGTGGTCTAAATGGTCATTAGATTAGTGTTCCTTATAGGTTTGGTCAAGTTAAGACCAGTCTAGGAAATAAGCCCTAATAGCAGTTGCCACAAGGAGTTAACCTAGTACAACAAAGTAGTCATTCAGGTTTCACCTCAGCCAATTAATTGGTTGGGGGTAGGTAACCATCAAACAGGTGCAACAGTTGATGAAAAGTCATAGTCAATTGATGACTAGATTAACGATAGTGTGCAGTAACTTCCTAGTCTTTCACTAGTAATTTTATTTCTTGTTTATGATTCTAGGATTAGTTCACTAGCACTATTTCATCTGGCATGTTGGGTTTTTTTCTTGAATGGGGCTAAGGGTGAACTAAAGTGCATTAGAATCCAAAGGTCCACTAAGTGCTAGGGTGAAAACCAAAACCCTAGGACTCACTTGCTAGTTCATAAAACCACATAAGTAGAGGCTTGAATGCTGTACATTGCAAATGGCCAAAGGGTCCATAGGCTACATTCTTTCAAGAGTTAGTTTTGGTTTGCCTGGTTTGTTATAGCCCTCATAGCAGAATGCTTGGTGAGTGAGGTAAGTTAATAAATCCCTAGCTTAAATACCTTTATAAAAGGTGAATTAGCAAAATCAAGTAAGATATTAAAGGTTTAGTTGGTTCCGAGTGCTTTACGGTACTAGGTTCCCCTGGGGCAAAATGGTCATTTTGTAACCTAAAGGGTTGGGAAAAGTCCTAGGAGCAAAAATGCCGATTCTAAAACCAAAATCCCAAGTTAGCAAAGTTTTCTTGAGTAGTTAATTACCTAGCTACTATTTTAGGAAGGGGTGTTTTTGCAAAAACGTAAAAAGTTTGCAGGGTGAAATGTTTTAAATACATTTAAGCTTCTTTGAGGGGTTGAGGCTGCCACTATTCCTCCCATTTTTAGCCCAAATTTAGAGCTCTCTCATCCTCTCTCCATCTCATCCTCAAATCTTCACAAAAACCATGATTTCTTGTTCAAATTTTCTGGCTTTTGGCATACCCAAGCAAGAGGCGGCTTGTTTTGTGTTGTTTTTGCACCATTGAAGCTTCTTTCGCACATTTTTATACTGGGATTGGTTGAATTCATGAGGTAACTACTTGCCCATGTTGTTTTCTTATTTCTTAAGATTATGGAACCTTGGATTTTTCTTGGATTGTGTTAATTTAGTGCCATGAACCTTGTTTGTGCTTTAGAACCTAGGAAAACTTAGTAGAGCCTTTGTGCTCGAAGTTTGAAGTTTATGGTGCTCTTGTTGCTAGTTCAAGGTTAATTGAGGTAAGGGATTTATTATTCATGCTTGATTAATGCAATGCTTTGCTTGCTTATAGTAGAATTCATATGAATTAGTTGTTAGTGTTGTGCCCAAAAAGCCAATCATGAGATGATTGTATTTTTGCACATTTAGTCATGATATTTTATTGAGGCATTAATCTAGCAATTTTGTTTGTTGTTTTGTTTCTGCGTAACGTAATAAAGATAATTGTAACCCTAGAATCATGATATTCTTAAACGTCCCTAGTCTAGTATTATTGTGGAGCGGGTTGCAATAATCCATAATGACTAGCATATGTGGAGACTAATATGAGATATGTAGTCTACATATGGGTACAAGTTGGAGAACTTGTGATCTGGACCGACCCAGCATGAGAACACTTCATGGATCGTTATATGAGTGTCATAAGTGATTCTCATAGTGATCATGGTATATGTAGTCCTTCGACCTAAGATCATCAAGGTTCCCTACATGTGAGTCATATACTTTGATACTTTCCTTTGTTGCTCGTAACTGAGTGAACTTGAAGGAGGTCATTGGGTATGTCACATATCATGCGGAGGGATTTGTATGATCAAGATGGGATTTGTCCCTCCTATGTAACGGGAGTGATATCTTTGGGCCCCTTGATAGAGTGAGACTTAGAAAATGCATGGCCATGCTCCGATGAGTTGATATATGATATCAATGTCGTCAGTTTAATTTGGTCTACTCGGTAATCAAGAAACCAAAGATTGGGCTATACGAGAGTGACACATTCCATGTCTCGTGCTTAGTCTTGATATCTTGGACAAAGGGACAATGGCATATATCGGTGATGATCACAAAAGTTTAGTCGATTCACCGACAATCTTGTCACTTGGGTAACAATGATGTGTTGCTAGACACCGCTCATTGCTTATGATCATAAATGTGATTTATGATCATTACCAACATGGCAAGAGCCTATTGGGTCACACACATAGAGCTATTTGGATCATTAGAGTGCATGGGCTAATTATTTGGGTTATGGTTTCACTTTAATTTCGTATTAATAATGGGCCAAGGAGTTGAGCCATTATTAAGCCCGAAATTAAATCCTCATTAGATTAGGGCTTTGAAACCCATTAGGCCTGGAAGTTGAGTCTCACTATAAATACAACTTTTAAGTGAGAAATTCGCAGGTCTCCTTGCCCTAGCCTCCCAAAAAGGACAGCCGCACTCTTCTCTTGCAATTCCTTGGAGGACGCAAGCTAGCACTGCGAGCGCAAGAGAAATGCATCTGCCGGGACGCGGTGGAAGCGTGGTGATCCTGAGAGGCTCGTGTGGATACCATAGAGAGCCTGAACACATCAACTGTTCAAGTTTTGTGATTCGACTCTACAGTTGAGTGAGAGATCTCAACCGAAAATTAGGTATGAAATTTTCGAACACCCGGTTTACCCCGTTTCACTTGGATCCTGGAGGGTTTCAGTTAAATTCCACTGCGCTGTTTGGCTCCCGAAACCCAACAGTGGTATCAGAGCTACTGGTGAAACCCTAAATCGGGATTGAGTGTTGAATCGCATGATGCTATGTGTTCGATTGGTTTTCGACCATGATTAATTAGATTGATTCATGATGCATGAAACTGGAATTCATAATGAACATAGGAGATATATGAAGAAACGACACAAATTGGTTAATGAGATTAACCCGAAATTGATAGGTATGAGATACCTATATGGATTAGGATTCTTGCAATAATTGCAAAAACCCTAGGTTTGTTCGGATTCGGCCTGTTCGGGCACCGAAAGTAAGGTATTTTTGGTGACCGGCCAGCGGGACCGCCGTATGCGAAGCGCCACATAAATAAAAACTGGTTAATCAACATGCAAAAATTGGCATGCATCTTTGGTGAATGAGATTTGACATGATATGCTGATTGGTGTTTGAAGCATGGTTCATGGTTATAGCCCTTGATTGGTTGTACTTGTAAATATGGCCTACGAGTCGTGCCTTTTCTTATCACTCTCATTGTACATTCTCGTCTCACCTTACTCCCCTCGAATGTAACTCGAGGTTTCTATTATTGATGTAATGGTGCATTATGGGCTCATCCAAGGTGGTATGTCTAAGGAGGTGACAACAAAAGGGCAGCCAAGAAAGGAAGAAAAGGAGCTTGTGAAGACTATTTTCTTTTCTTAGGCTTTTATGATATTCTCATTGGCTTGAGAATATCGCATAGTTTGGGCTATAACCATGTCACGTTTATTTCTTGTAAGCATGAGATGCATGTTTTATATTTGTATGTGATGCATGTATAAAACAACCGGAGATAACAAATTGGTGAGATCAAAAGATAAAATCCCTCAAACAAATTTTAAGTCATTAAATGTGATGCCTTCCAAATGTTGGCACTCGTCAAGACTTTGATCAACATTAGGTGGGTTTGCCAAAGCAAAGTACCTATGTTCATCTTGGTAAGGCGCGATGGGATAATAGTGATATCCAAACTGCTAACTTTGGGTTCGACGTAACTAAGTCACCCTAATAGGATTAGGGACTTAGAGGCATAGAGTTGGGCTTAAGTTCATGAGATGAGCTTGGACAAGTGTTGTTCACCCAACTATCCAAGAGTTGCATAAGATGCAATTGGCAAGGAGTTGCCTACCTAAATAGCTGTAACTTGAGAGAAAAGCCAAAGCTGACTCAGGTTGTGGTCAAATATGGATCTTGGCCCACTAGAATACCTTAGCGCCGAGGTGTTCCGAAATAATATCGAGGGTTATTATTTTGAGGAAAATAGTGGGAGTATCATTTAATAAAAGTCCTTATTAAATGAATTAAAATACATGACTCTTGCATATTTACTGTTGTAGATAACCATGGCACAAAACACACTGACACTTTCGTTGCGATCGATCCTTGAGAAGGAAAAACTGAATGGGACCAACTTTCTCAAATGGTACCGAAACTTGAGGATAGTCCTCAAACAAGAGAGAAAGGCTTATGTCCTAGAGCAGCCCATTCCGAATGAGCCTGCTGCCACTGCTCCAAGAGCTGAAAGGGATGCTCACAAGAGGCATTCTGATGATGCTTTGGATGTTGCATGCCTCATGCTTATTACCATGGAATCTGAGCTTCAAAAGCAACATGAGAACATGGGGGCGTTCGATATGATCGAACATCTCAAAATGCTTTTCCAAGAGCAAGCTAGGCATGAGAGGTTTGAGACCTCTAAGGCATTGTTTCAGTGCAAGATGTCTGAGGGAAGTCCCGTGGGTCCTCATGTGCTCAAGATGATTGGGTACATTGAGAATCTTGAGAATTTGGGATTTGCTCTTCAGAAAGAGTTGGCTATCGATGTAGTCTTGCAATCGTTGCCTGAAAGCTATAGTTAGTTCGTCATGAACTATAACATGAACGACCTTGACAAGTCCCTCCCTGAATTGCTCAACATGTTGAGAACTGCTGAGCAAAACCTTAAGAAGGCTAAGCCCATTTTGATGGTTCAAAAGGGCAAGGGAAAAGGAAAAGCCAACAAGAAGAAGGATAAAGCTAATGGAAAGTCCAATGCTAGTTCTTCTTTAGCTGCACTGAAACCAAAAGGTGGTGTGGCAAAGGAAGGGGAGTGCTTCCATTGTAAGCAACCTGGACACTGGAAGCGCAACTGCAAGCTCTATCTTGAAGAACTTGCTAAGGAAAAAGGAAGTAAGACCTCCATTTCAGGTATTCTTGTTATAGAGGCTAACTTTTCTACTTCCTCATCTTGGGTATTGGATACTGGATGTGGATCTCACATTTGTGCAAATGTGCAGGATCTAAGTAGAAGTAGAAGATTGGCCCGAGGTGAAGTGGACCTACGTGTTGGAAATGGAGCAAGGGTTGCTGCCTTAGCCGTAGGGACTTATGTTCTCACTTTACCTAGTGGATTAGTTTTAGAATTAGACAACTGCTACTTTGTGCCTACTATTAGTAGAAATTTGATTTCTGTTTCTTGTTTGGACAAGAAAGGTTTTTCATTTATAATAGAGGACAAATGTTGTTCTATTTATTTGAATGAAATCTTTTATGGTAGTGCTCAACTTAGTAATGGGTTGTATGTTCTAGACCTCGAAGATCCAATCTATAATGTGAATACCAAGAAGGTCAAATTAAATGATTCAAACCCGACCTATCTCTAGCATTGTCGCTTGGGCCATATAAATGAGACCCACATATCCAAGCTCCATAAGGATGGACTCTTGGACTCATTTGATTTTGAATCATATGAGACATGTGAGTCATGTTTGTTGGGCAAGATGACCAAAGCCCCATTCACAGGGCAAAGTGAAAGGGCTAATGACTTACTAGGACTCATACATAGTGATGTATGTGGCCCTATGTCTACACAAGCTAGAGGAGGTTTCCAATACTTCATTACTTTCACTGATGACTTCAGCAGATATGGCTATGTGTATCTTATGAGACACAAGTCATAATCCTTTGAAAAGTTCAAAGAATTCAAGAACGAAGTAGAGAATCAACTCGGGAAGAGTATCAAAGTGCTTCGATCAGATCGAGGTGGAGAGTACTTGGATCGAGAATTCCTTGACTATCTGAAGGAGTGTGGTATAGTATCACAACTCACTCCACCAGGTACACCTCAATGGAATGGTGTTTCTGAAAGGAGAAATCGAACTCTGTTAGACATGGTTCGCTCTATGATGAGTCAAGCTGACCTTCCAAACTCCTTTTGGGGACATGCTCTAGAGATGGCCGCTTTTACACTAAACCGAGTTCCATCTAAATTGGTTCAAAAGACACCATATGAGATATGGAGTGGGAGGCATCCCAATTTGTCTTTTATGAAGATTTGGGGCTGTGACGCTTATGTAAAACGTCAATCCTCTAACAAACTAGGGCCCAAATCTCAAAAATGCCTTTTTGTTGGGTATCCCAAAGAAACAAAGGGTTACTATTTCTACAATCCCTCTGAGCAAAAAGTGTTTGTTGCTCGAACTGGTGTCTTTTTGGAGAAAGAGTTTATCTCTAAAGGAACTAGTGGGAGGAAAGTAGAACTTGAAGAAGTTCAAGAACAACAAGGAGACATCGAACCTGAAATGGAACCTGAACAAACACCACAAGATGTTGTGGTTCAAGAGTCTGTTCCTGTAGCACAAAGCCCACGTAGGACTAGTAGGATTCGGCGTGAGCCCAAGAGATATGGATTTCTCATGACTCACACCGGTGATGTGATGCTCATGGATCAAGATGAGCCCACAACCTACCAAGAAACTATGTCGGGGCCTGACTCTGAGAAGTGGCTAGTGGCCATGAAATCCGAGATGGAATCCATGTATGAAAACCAAGTATGGACTTTGGTTGACCCACCTGAAGGGGTAAAACCCATAAGGTGCAAATGGGTTTTCAAGAAGAAAACTGACATGGATGGTAATGTGATTACCTTTAAGGGATGATTGGTCGCAAAAGGTTTCAAGCAAATTCATGGTATTGACTATGATGAAACTTTTTCACCAGTTGCTATGCTTAAATCCATCCGAATTATGTTTGCTATTGCTGCACACTATGATTATGAGATATGGCAAATGGATGTCAAAACTGCATTCCTAAATGGAAAGCTACTTGAGGATGTGTACATGACACAACCTGAGGGTTTTGTCACTCCTGGGAATGCCAATAAAGTGTGCAAATTGCAAAGGTCCATTTATGGACTGAAGCAAGCTTCTCGAAGTTGGAATCTTCGTTTTGATAATGCAATCAAAGAGTTTGGTTTTATCAAAAATGAAGATGAACCTTGTGTCTACAAGAAGGTTAGTGGGAGCGCTATTGTCTTCTTGGTGTTGTATGTAGATGACATACTACTCATCAGGAATGACATTCCTGAGCTACAGTCTGTGAAGACTTGGCTAGGGAAATGTTTCTCTATGAAGTACTTGGGTGAAGCAGCCTATGTGTTAGGCATCAGGATCTATAGAGATAGATCTAGAAAGCTTCTTGGCCTAAGTCACAGGACATATATTGACAAGGTGCTAAAGAGGTTTAGCATGCAAGATTCCAAGAAAGGATTCTTGCCCATGTCACATGGTATCACTCTTTCTAGATCTCAGTGTCCGAGTACAACCGAGGAGAGAGAGTGCATGAGTAAGATTCCATATGCCTCAGCAATTGGATCTATCATGTATGCCATGATATGTACTCGTCCCGATGTCTCATATGCTTTGAGCATGACGAGTAGGTACCAATCGAACCCCGGTGAAAGTCACTGGACAGCTGTTAAGAACATCCTTAAGTACTTACGAAGGACTAAGGATGCATTCTTGGTCTTTGGAGGTGAAGATCAGCTCGTTGTAAGGGCTTACACCGATGCAAGCTTCCAATCCGATAAGGATGATTTTAGATCGCAATCTGGTTATGTGTTTTGTATTGGTGGTGGTGCTGTGAGCTGGAAGAGTTCAAAGCAAGAGACAGTAGCTGACTCTACAACAGAATCTGAGTACATTGCTGCCTCTGATGCTGCGAAGGAGGTAGTTTGGATCAAGCAGTTCATCACTGAACTTGGAGTGGTTCCAAGCATTGTTGAGCCGATAGAGCTCTATTGTGACAACAATGGAGCAATCGCACAGGCTAAGTGATAGCCAAAGGCTGTCGCCTCAATCTGGCCGAATACCCTGCCACAACAACGGCCAGAAGAACTGGCACTTCCCGGGAATAGGTGGAATCATGCACCTCGGGAGATAGCTTGAGAGCTCCGAGGCTCGGCACGCCAGTAAAACTTGAGGACTCCATTCGCCTCCCAAGGTTGTGAACAACGCGCCTTCGGAAAAGTGGCACCAGACATTGCTGCCCGAATATGATATCCCCGAAGGCGGAACCCCCTGGAACTGGGAACCCCCGAACTGAGGGTAGGCTTCCCGAAGAGGCTCTGTCCAAACTAGAGGACGACCTCGCCCAGGGACCTCGGGAGTACGGCAGGCGCATTTAAGGAAGCATTTAAGGAAGCCTCTGACACGTCCCACCACAGACGTAAAAAGTCGCCCTGACGCGCAGACGCCATCAAAATCATATCCTGGCCCGTCTCAGCACAAGGCTCGAGGCCATCTAGTTACCAACTATCTGTCCCCTACGCCCAGACGTTCAGGAGCATCCGACCGCACACGTGTCATGATCTGAACGGGCTAGGTATTCCTATATATATACAGGAAATAAATACTTGACAGGAGGTTGGCAGGCCGGATATACAGCTCCCACACCCTGAGAAAATACCAGGCGAGACTTTTCTGCCTTTCTCTTTGAGCTAGTGACTTTCTCCTTCTTCCGGCCACCACTGACTTGGGCGTCGGAGGCTCCCCCCCGGAAAAACACTCCGGGGGCCTCCTAACCTTGTTTACCAACTTTTCAGGTACTCTCCTTGGGGCGATCCACCTTCCAGGCGTTCTTCCTCCTAGAAGTCTCCTCAACAGTCATCATGACTCACAACGATGAGGCCTTAGGTCATCACTAAGGAACCTCGATGTCACCAGTGATCCAAACACATACTCTGACGCTATCATCTCATCAGGGAGATCATCGAGAGGGGTGATGTAAGGATATGCAGGACTTCGACAGACAGCAACATTGCTGATCCACTGACAAAGCCCCTTACGCATCAGAAGCATGATAGCCATTCTAGGTCCATCGGTATTAGATACATGGATGATTGGCTTTTAGTGCAAGTGGGAGATTGTTAGTGTTGTGCCCAAAAAGCCAATCATGAGATGATTGTATTTTTGGACATTTAGTCATGATATTTTATTGAGGCATTAATCTAGCAATTTTGTTTGTTGTTTTGTTTCTGCGTAACGTAATAAACATAATTGTAGCCCTAGAATAATGATATTCTTAAATGTCCCTAGTCTAGTATTATTGTGGAGCGGGTTGCAATAATACATAATGACTAGCATATGTGGAGACTAATATGAGATATGTAGTCTACATATGGGTACAAGTTGGAGAACTTGTGTACTGGACCGACCCACCATGAGAACACTTCATGGATCGTTGTATGAGTGTCATAAGTGATTCTCATAGTGATCATGGTATATGTAGTCCTTCGACCTAAGATCATCAAGGTTCCCTACATGTGAGTCACATACTTTGATACTTTCCTTTGTTGCTCGTAACTGAGTGAACTTGAAGGAGGTCATTGGGTATGTCACATATCATGCGGAGGGATTTGTATGATCAAGATGGGATTTGTCCCTCCTATGTAACGGGAGTGATATCTTTGGGCCCCTTGATAGAGTGAGACTTAGAAAATGCATGGCCATGCTCCGATGAGTTGATATATGATATCAATGTCATCAGTTTAATTTGGTCTGCTCGGTAATCAAGAAACCAAAGATTGGGCTATACGAGAGTGACACGTTCCATGTCTCGTGCTTAGTCTTGATATCTTGGACAAAGGGACAATGGCATATATCGGTGATGATCACAAAGGTTTAGTCGATTAACCGACAATCTTGTCACTTGGGTGGCTGATAGCCAAACGCTATCGCCTCTATCTAGCCGAACTCCCTGCCACAATGATGGCCAGAAGAAGCTGGTGCTACCCGAGAAAAGGTGCGATCAGGCACCTCGGGAGATAGCCGAAGAGCTCCGAGCCCGGCACGCCAGGAAACGCCAAGGACACTACTCGCCCCCCCAAAGGTTGTGAACAGATCGCCTTCAGAAAAGTGGCACCAGACATAGCGAGCCGAACATGATATCCCCGAAGGCGGAACTCCCTGAAACTGGGAACCCCCGAACTGAGGGCTTGTTTCCCGAAGAGGCTCTGTCCGAACTAAAGGACAACCTCACCCAGGGACCTCGGGAGTACGGCAGGAGCATTTATGGAAGCATTTAAGGAAGCCTCTGACACGTCCTTTCACAGACGTCATAAAGCCGCCTGAATAGGCGCTCTGACACATGGACGCCATCAGAATCACATCATGGCCCATCTCAGCACGTGGCTCAAGGCAACCTGCTACCAGCTATCTGTCCCCTATGCCCCGAAATTCAGGAACATCCGACCGAACACGTGTCGCGATCTGAACGGGCTAGGCACTCCTATAAATACCAGGAATTAATACTTGGCAGGAGGCTGGTCGGTTGGCAAAACACTGCTCCCACACTCTGAGAAAACTACTAGGCAAGACTCTTCAGCCCTTCGTGCTATTTCCTCTGCCTTTTCTCAGCCACAACTGACTTGGGCGTCGGAGGCTCCCCCCCCGGAAAAATACTCCGGGGGCCTCCTAACCCTTTGTTTCTGAGCTTTTAGGCACTCTCCTTTGGGCTATCCATTCCATCAGACGTTCCTCCTCCCATAAGTCTCTCCACCAGTCACCATGACTACAAACGATGAGGCCCCTGGCCATCATTTGGCGCCGTTTGTGGGAAATCGCTCTGAGATCGCCGTCATTGAGACTCGGCGTTCTAAGGACAAGGGGCTCCCGAAGTCCCCGTCCGTGCCTGAGATACAACCGGCTGCTAAGCAAACACTCCAAGGGACTTCTGCGCCTGAGGAAGACCGCCCTCTAGTAATCACCATGAGCTTCTTGAGGGACTTTCAGCATTCGGTCGTGTCTGAAATGACCCAGCAGATCGACTGAAGGTGGCCACAATAAGCATAGGCCCAGAGACCCCCCTCACCAACATGCCCTCGGGAGAAAAGCCCCAAGTCTACACATCGCAGTTCGGGGAGTGGAGACCCTCGCGAAGAATCATCCACAGAAGATTATGGCGAGAGTAGGGAACTGGGACGTCAAAAGAGTGTTGCTTGATGATGGCTCAAGTGCCGACGTCCTATTCTCGCACCTGCTGCCGAGCTTGGGCATCTCCAGCAGCGAACTGAAGCCTGTCACCTCACCCACTTTTGGGGTTGGACCATCCGAACTCCCCGTCCTCGGATGGATCGACCTCCCGCTGATGATGAAAGGGACTTCGGTGAACGGAGCAGCTGAGTTGTACGCCTCCACAATGGCGAGATTCATCGTCATGAACGTCCCGTCCTCGTACAACGCCATCCTTGGAAGGCAGACAATAGGGAATCTGCATATTCGCCCTGATGTGAAGTACTTGACTGTCACATTCGCCACCAAGGATGGAGATGCAGAGGTCTTCATAGACCAAGCTGAGGTAAGAAAGGTGTTTATAAAAGCACGAAAAGCTCCGGCAAGCAACCTCGCGCAAACGATGGAAGCAAGGGCACCAGAAAAAGGCAAAGAAGAAGATCTCGCCGAAACAGAAATGGAAGCACTATAGCTTGTCCCAGGTCAATCTACCCGAATAGGGAAGAGCTTGGCCGAAGGTGACAAGGAAAATCTTGTATCCTTTCTGCTGGAAAATAAAGATCTGTTTGCCTACTCGACAAAAGATATGCCAGGGGTGAACCCTGGCATAATACAGCACAGCCTCAAAGTAAGTCCGGAAGCAAGGCCTGTCCGGCAAAAGAAACGAAGCATCTCAGCCCACAAAAGCAACTTTGTCAAAACCGAAGTCCAGCGTCTCCTAGATGCTGAGGTTATCAGGGAGGTCAAGTACCCCGAATGGTTAAGCAACGTGGTCATCGCCACAAAAGAAGGTAGCAGCAAACTCCGGATGTGCATCGACTTCAGAAACTTGAACGATGCTTGCTCGAAAGACTCATACCCTCTGCCGCCAATAGATCAACTGGTAGATTCAACTGCTGAATATGAGCTCCTAAGTTTCCTAGACGCCTTCAGTGGCTACCATCAGATAAGGATGGACCCCGAAGATGAAGAGAAGACTGCCTTCATCACCGAGGGAGGAACATACTGCTATATCAGGATGCCATTCGGGCTCAAAAATGCAGGAGCCACCTACTAGAGGCTGATGAACAAGGTCTTCAAAGACCAAATGGGGAAAAACATGGAGGTGGATGTTGATGATATGATAGTCAAGAGCAAGCTGCCTGGCTACCACGTTGCAGATTTAGAGGAAACCTTCCAAAAGCTCAGAGCCTTCGGGATCCGCCTTAATCCTGAAAAGTGCATCTTCGGGGTGACCTCGGGAAAATTCCTTGGGTACATGGTATCCGAAAGAGGCATTGACGCTAACCCCGAGAAGATTAAGGCTCTGCTTGAGTTCCGAACTCCTGCCACAGTCAAAGATGTGCAGAGACTCACCGGAAGAATAACCTCTCTGAGCAGGTTTATTTCCAGGTACGGAGATAGGTGTAGACCTTTCTTCAAAGTCCTCACAAAGGCAACAAAAATGGAAGGTGACCTCGGAAGAAATGATCATCCTTGGGATGAAGATTGCCAAAAGGCCTGGGAAGAACTCAAAGTCTACCTGGCCAGCCTGCCGACTCTGCGACAACCTCGGGAGGGAGAGCCCCTCGTACTGTACCTCACCGTCACAGAAAAAGCTGTGAGCTTGGTCCTCGTGAAAGAAGAAGGGTCAAAGCAATGGCCGGTCTACTATGTCAGCAAGTCCCTGCATGGCGCCGAAGTCAGGTACCCTTTGCTTCAAAAAGCTATATATGCCTTGGTGCTTGCAGGGAGAAGGCTGCGACCATACTTTCAGGCTCACCCCATCATCGTCCAAAGTAGTCTGCCGCTACGGGATGTCGTGAAAAGAGTTGATCATTCGGGAAGGCTCTCCAAGTGGTGCATAGAGCTGGGCGAACACAAAATCACGTATGAGCCTCGGAAGGCCATAAAAGCTCAAGCACTGGCAGATTTTATCGCCGAAATACCCACCACTGAGGAGAGCCACTCGGATCCAAAAGAGGGTGAGCCAGAATGGACCTTGCACGTAGACGGAGCCTCGGGGTCCGAACACCAGGGAGCTGGAGTAATCATCAGGGGCCCCGAAGGCCTGGAGGTAATGAAGGCTATCAAGTTCAGCTTCAACGTCACCAACAATGTAGCTGAGTATGAAGCCCTCATAGCGGGATTGCGCTTGGCCAGAAAGATTGGCGTGAGAAACTTAAAGGCTCACAGCGATTCCCAGCTGGTAGTTCGGCAGACGGCAGGAGATTATGGGGCGAAGGACCCAATCTTGGCAAAATATCATGAGCTAGTAGCAAAGCTCATCCAAGAGTTTGACGCCGTACGGATCGAAAATGTACCTCAGCGGAATAACACTGAGGCAGATTGCTTGGCGAAGTCGAAAACATATACCGAGGTGCTAGACCATCCGAGCATCTTAGTGCTGAGCATGACGACCTCGGGAACAGGGTGGAAAGACCCATTAAAAAGATACCTCGCAGAGAATTTGCTCCCCGAAGACCCCGGCAATGCTGCAAGACTGCGAAGACGCTCCGGAAGATTCTTCCTGATTGGCGAAGAGTTATATCGGCAGGGATATGCGAATCCGCTGCAAAGGTGTGTGGATGAAAAGGATACTGAAATGGTCCTTGAAGAAGTTCACGAAGGCATGTGTGGTTCACACATTGGAACTGATGCCCTGGCAGCAGTGATACTCCGCCAAGGATACTTCTGGCCTACCCTGAGAAAGGACTAAAGACAGTTCATCCGGAAATGTGGTAGCTGCCAGAGACACGCGAAAATCCAGAGGACACCCTCGGAAATGGTAACTTCGGCAGACTATCCTTGGCCCTTCGTAGTCTGGGGTATAGACCTTATTGGGCCACTCCCCACAGCACCCGGAGGCGTGAAATTCTGCGTGGTAGCAGTGGACTATTTCTCAAAGTGGGTGGAGGCAGAACCACTAGCAACTATCTCGGCAAAAGAAGTGCAGAAGTTCCTATGGAAGAACATCGTATGCAGATTTGGCATACCGAGGGTACTAGTAGCTGATAATGGATCCCAGTTGACAGACAAAGATTTCCAAGAATTCATCAGCAACCTCAGAATAAAGATGCACTTCGCCCCAGTAGCTCACCCCCAAAGCAACGGGTAGGTGGAAGTATCGAACAGGACCATAAAAGATGGCCTGAAAAAGAGACTAGGGGAAGCCAAGGGGAAATGGCCAGGAGAACTCCAAAGTGTATTATGGAGCTACCGAACGACGCCCCGAAGAGCCACAGGGGAGACTCCTTTCTCACTCGTCTTCGGAACAGAGGCCATTATCCCAATAGAGGTAGTTCAACCTTCAGTACGGGTGCAAGTATTTGATGAAGGTGGTAATGACCTCGGCCTGAGAACCAATCTCGATCTTGTGGCCGAACACAGAGAAATAGCCGAGCTGAGAAGAAAAGCTTTTCAGCAAAGAGTGGCCGTGGCTGTAAACTTACGGGCCAGGCTAAAAGAAATCAAGAAGGGAGACCTCGTTCTCCGAAAGGCCGACTTCGCACCCCAAAGGCCATCCCATGGCGTACTGCGCACAAACTGGTAAGGACCCTATCTGGTTCTTGCCGAAGTACGAAAAGGCGTGTACAAGCTTGGCGGCGCCGAAGGCGTAGAATTGAAGAA
Source organism: Aquilaria yunnanensis (assembly GCA_039654915.1). Taxonomy (NCBI): domain Eukaryota; kingdom Viridiplantae; phylum Streptophyta; class Magnoliopsida; order Malvales; family Thymelaeaceae; genus Aquilaria; species Aquilaria yunnanensis. The sequence goes on from CM077597.1 coordinate 66,289,208, forward strand.
CACTTGGCACTCAGACGCCTTGAAATAATTCTACGCTTAAGGTTGAGCGGAGGAGTTATGTTGTACAGAATGGCCTTGAGAAAAATTCTTAAGTGTACAGAAATTGTGCAAAACAGGATTCCGCAAAGATGCTCGCCATGATAAAGCATAGATATGACTTTCCGAAGTCCCTTGAGCCATCTCGCTCGGGAAAGATGGAAAACAAAAATCTCGCAGATGTACTCGCCATAGCCAGCGCAGAGATAATTTTCTGAACTCCCTTGAGCGAACATGCTCGGGAAAATGGGAAGTGAAAAATCTCGCGAAAGGTTCTCCGAAGTCCCTTGAGCAAACATGCTCGGGACAACTGGAAAAACAAAAAAATTTTGACTAAAGGTTTTCCGAAGTCCCTTGAGCAATCATGTTCAGGGTAATTTGGAAATACCAAAGCCTGCAAAAAGACTTAGTCAAATTTTTTCAGGCCTTCCAGAAAGTCTTTCGAGCAAGCGCACTCGGGACAAAGGAAGGTAAAAAAGTTTCTTTAATCGCAGGTTTTCCGAAGTCTCTTGAGCGAACGTGTTCGGGACAATGGAAATGAAGAAACTTGCAAGAAAAGACTTAGCCAAAAAATCTTCATTAAGAGCAAAGCTGCTTTACAGTAAAGAACTGCCCGAAGAAGGATTACAAAATAGAAGGGAAGGAAAAGGGGCCCTAAAATAGCCTAAGGGTTCGCGGCATCCCGAGAGCCACTCGTTTGCCCGCCCTTTTCCACCACCTTCGGCGCTGGAATTGAAGGAGGAAGTTTCAGATGTTCGACCTTGGACCATTTCCACCGAGGTCCCCCAGGAATGTTTAGACCCTCTAGAAAAGAGAGGTCCAGATCTGGGAACCTCTGGAGAACCTGGTGCCGAGCAAGGCAGAAGCCGTCCTGGAACACGACCTTGCTCATCTGATCAGACTTGTTCTTCTCAAGCTCGAGGTCGTCAAGCTCGTCCTTCAGGTCCGCGATCTCCTCTTCCAGCGCCTTTATCTGCTCCTCCCTCTTCGGCTCCTTCTTCAACGACTCGACCTCGGCCCGGAGAGCGTTATTCTCACTCGTCAACGACACTATACGGCTGTCAGAACCAACCTTGTGCTGGAGAAGATCTTCGTTGGCGGCGAGCATCCCCTTTATTTGGTCACCGAGGTCAGCGATCTTCCTGGAGGAGTCCTTTTGAAGTTCTTCTTTTTCCTTTCGGAACTCCTCCCGAAGGGCAGCTACTTCTTTCTCAGCAGCCTCTTTCAGCTGCTGGTTCTTGGTGACCGACTCCGCGAGTGCGGTCCTCGTCTCATTCATGGTTTGAGTGGCCGAAGTTTGAAAAGCAACCTCCCTGGCCACCCGAACTCGGAGGAAGGCGGTGTACCCCATCAGCTGCAAAAAGATTAAACGCAAGGTCAGTAAGAGCCAAACACTTAGGAAAAAATTGAAGGGAATAAGCTGTGAAGGATATACCTGAGCAGCGTGCTCGGTGATCTTTGCGGCGAGGGTGTTATCCCCCGGATGGGCCGCCGCTAGAGCCTTGAAGGAGGCCTCGGTGAGCACCCCCTTCGTAATTTCCTTAGCCATTTGAGGAACGTCCTCGGAGTACATATTCATGTCCTCCGTGAACGTCCAGAAAGGCTCCTTGGGTATCTTCCCTTGCGGGATTTTGGCGTTCTGAAGAGCTCGTTTCCGAGCATGTTCGGCCACCCAGCCAAGGGTAGTCAACTCCCCTGCATGGTAAGAATGAGAAGGAGATTAAAAGACAAAGAAGCCAATCCAGAAAAAACAAAGGAAGTACACTTTGTCTGGAAACAAACCTGGCGGAACCTCGACAACAACGTCCTCGGAGTCCCCGGCCTCCTCGGTCGAAATGCCCTTGCCCTTCCGCTTGCGCCGCTCCTCGGCAGAAGGTACTTCTACCACTACATCAAGGAGGGCCTGTGACGCGGTAGGACTCTGAGGAGGGACGTCGGTTGAAGGGACCTCGGAAGCAGCAGCCTCAGACGCCGGAATTTCGGCTGTCCCAGGCTCCTCGGCGGTCTCCTCGGGAATTTCTTCTAGAGGATCCTAGGCAGCTCTCTTTGCCCGTTTCCTCGAAGGCCCCGCGCCAGTAGACTTCCGCCTTCGGGAAGACGCCTTGTTCGTCTGATCGCCCTTCTCCACTTGGCCGGTGAAAAGGGACTTGTAATAGGCGGCAGTCGCGTCGCCCATCTCTGAAAAAGGAGAGATCAGCGTAAGTCCGAGGAAAAAAGCAGTAAAGGAGTATAAGATAACTCACTTTCGGCAAGCGCTTCGAAAGAAATTTCCTCCTTAAGAAGCTTGACCAACCAGGAATCCTTCCCGGCGATGGCAAGAGCTGGCATCTCGAGGTCAGTCTCGTGCTCCTTTACCACCTTTAGCTCCCGAAGGACCTCTTCGGTCATCAACCTCCAGTTGATTGCAAAAGGGTAAAGGGCGCGTGGAACGACCTTGGGATCCCAGTCAGAGACAGCCCGAATGCGGGCGTCGAAATTTGCGAACAAGGGACCTAACTCTGGGGTCAGCAGCATCCTCGGATCAGCAACGTCCACATCCAGTGTTCCCTGAGCCCATTTGGTCGGAACGTACGACCAGGCCTCGTCCATCTTCATGAAGAAAAACTTCTGTTGCCACCCCCGCCAGCTATCTTTAGTGGCGAAGGTGAACATGAATTTCTTGCTCCCGGATCCCCGAGGTAGCATGAAATAGAAGCCACCCTTCGGGACCACAGAGAGCTTGTAATACTGCATAAAGATTCTGAAATTGGGTTCTATCCCGAAGACGCCACACATGCAGAGGTAGGCGTTAAAATAGCAGAACAAGTTCGAGAAAAGCTGGTTCACAGCAATGCCATGAAATTTGCAGAACTCGCACACCATCTTCGGGGGAGGATACCGAAGACCGGCCTTCAGCTGGGCTCGGAAAATGGTAACCTCCTTACTGTGGTTTGAAAAAGCATAATGGCTAGAACGAGGCAGCCTAGTAATGGCGTAAGAGGGAAGAAAGAATTTTTTCTTCCACCTCTCTAACTTTTCAGGGGTGGTGTAACAAGGATGGGCTAAAAGAGGCTGCCAGCTCTCAGGAATGGGCATTTTCAACATGATAATGAGTTTGAAAATGGAAGAAAACAGTTTCCAGAGAAAAACTCAAAAGAACACAGGGATCAAAGCGCTCTGAAAAACAAAAACCCACCGAAGGATTTCCCAAAATTTGAGGACGCCGTCGCGAAAGCTGGCTGGAAAAAAGCTGTGATTAAGGTAGCTCCGCCACAGAAAGCAAGAAAGTGCAAGAACAGGGGCAAAGCAGAGAGAAGAGCAGAAGAAGAAGCAAAAGGAACTTATGATGGAGTGGGCTATTTATAAGCCAGAGGTGGGTAATCGAAACATCCTCATAAGTACCCTTTGGAGGTGAACCGTCGCCGTAACTGCTCTCTGCACCTGAAAAAGGCGCGCCCTCTGTAACCGACGCGACTCTCCTCCAATGGCAAAGCGCCACATGTCAACCGCTGCGCGAAAATGGGGGACACGTCCTCCAAACGTCCCTTGAAAGCTGGGACATGTCTTCTGACATCCCTGGAAAACTGGGACGCACCGCTCAGACTGACACGCTTGGCCAAACAGACCTGCAGAAATAAAGAGCAGGCCACCTCGAGGACGCCAAGAAACAGGCTATGGTCGAACAGCTCATGACCTTCGGGCAACAGGTGTATCTTCGGCACAGGCTCCGCCTCGAAGACACCAAAGAACAGGCCAAGGCCGAAGAGCCCATGATCTTCGGGAAAAAGGCACATCCTCGGAACAGGTTAAGCTTCCAAAGAAACTCCCATACACAACCTCGGAAAGAGATGCAAAACCGAAGTCTTCACTTCGGCTTTCCAAAGGGGGGCATGTGATAGCCAAACGCTATCGCCTCTATCTGGCCGAACTCCCTGCCACAATGATGGCCAGAAGAAGCTGGCGCTACCCGAGAAAAGGTGCGATCAGGCACCTCGGGAGATAGCCGAAGAGCTCCGAGCCCGGCACGCCAGGAAACCCCAAGGACACTACTCGCCCCCCCAAGGTTGTGAACAGATCGCCTTCGGAAAAGCGGCACCAGACAGCGAGCCGAACATGATATCCCCGAAGGCAGAACTCCCTGAAACTGGGAACCCCCGAACTAAGGGCTTGTTTCCCGAAGAGGCTCTGTCCGAACTAAAGGACGACCTCACCCAGGGACCTCGGGAGTACGGCAGGAACATTTATGGAAGCATTTAAGGAAGCCTCTGACACGTCCTTTCACAGACGTCATAAAGCCGCCTGAATAGGCGCTCTGACACACGGACGCCATCAGAATCACATCATGGCCCATCTCAGCACGTGGCTCAAGGCAACCTGCAACCAGCTATCTGTCCCCTATGCCCAGAAATTCAGGAACATCCGACCGAACACGTGTCGCGATCTGAACGGGCTAGGCACTCCTATAAATACCAGGAATTAATACTTGGCAGGAGGCTGCTTCCACACTCTAAGAAAACTACTAGGCAAGACTCTTCAGCCCTTCGTGCTATTTCCTCTGCCTTTTCTCAGCCACCACTGACTTGGGCGTCGGAGGCTCCCCCCCCGGAAAAACACTCCGAGGGCCTCCTAACCCTTTGTTTCTGAGCTTTCAGGCACTCTCCTTTGGGCTATCCATTCCATCAGACGTTCCTCCTCCCAGAAGTCTCTCCACCAGTCACCATGACTATAAACGATGAGGCCCCTGGCCATCACATATGACCAAATTAAGGCATGACACAATCTGGGTCATTATGGATAGGTTAACCAAATGTTCTCATTTATTGCCAATAAAGATCACAGACTCATTGGAAAAGTTGGCATAAATGTACATCAAAGAGGTAGTAAAATTGCATGGAGTCCTAGAATCCACAATGTCAGACAGAGATCCAAGGTTTACAGCTAGATTTTGGAGTATTTTTCACAAAGTACTAGGAACCAAAATACACTTGAGCATTGCTTATCATCGTCAGACTGATGGACAAATGAGGGGTTGATTCAGATACTTGAAGACATGCTCAAGAGTTGTATCTTGGATTTCAAATGAGAATGGTATCAACACTTACCTTTGGTAGAATTCTTTTACAATGATAGTTTCAAAGCACCATTAGCATGGCACCTTATGAAGCCTTTTATGGGAGAAGGTGCATGACACCCTACTATTGGGTGGAACCCTTAGATAGGCTACAATTAGGTCCAATAATCATTGAAGAAACAATAAGAAAAATAAAAAAGATATGGGAGAAGTTAAGGACATCTAATGACAGGACCACTGCTTATGTGAACAAAAGAATAAAGGACTTGGAGTTTGAGGTTGGTGATAAACTATGACTTAAAGTAACACTAGCCGAAGGAACTATAAGGTTTGGCAAAAGAAGTAAGCTTGCTCCAAGGTACAGTTGTCCTAATGAGGTATTGGATAGAGTTGGCAAGGTAGCTTATAGGTTAGCTCTACCGCCAAGTATATCAAGTGTTCATATATTTTCATTATCAGTTTGCTAATTAAATGTCTACTTGGCTCAAAGCATGCTATAGCAGTGAAAGACATATAGTTAGACCCTAATTTGACATATGAAGAGAGACCTATCACTATCTTGGCTAAGGATACCAGAAGGATGAGGAGCAAATTGATTTTCATGGTTAAAGTACAATGGTCATACCATTCTGAAAAAAAAAAGGCAACCTGGGAAACTAAAAGAGAAATGCTAGAAAGGTAACTTGATGAGTACCCCAAGCTAAAGACAATTTTGGAGGTCCAAAATATTTAAGCCAAGGAGAAATGTTACATCGTTACAAAATTGGAAAATTAGATCATAAGGACCTAAACTTATATGCATTAATTTTTAGCATAATGTATGATTTGTGAAGTGTAAAGGGTTCAATATGCACTCCCTTAAGTGGCACTTACAATGACAATTTGGTACTTAAAAAAGAATTAACACATTGCTTGTTTTTCAAGTAACCTGTTGACTAAATTTTAAGGTTACAAACGCTAGGTACCCAATTGCACAAATTTATAAAGATGGCTTGTGGAGGAACAAGGATGATATTATTAAGAAGGGACAAGGACAAAATTGAAGATATTGTTAGGGATCAAAGTGGCCAAAGAGGCCAAGTTTTTCATTCATGGGATAATGACAACTAAGGACCTAAGTGTCCACCTTTTTGTCTAAAGGTTATAATGATCTTTGACAAGGTTAAAAATGGTCTAAAATGCCATCTTCTACCCTTGAATGGCCATATATAACATGTCCTAGTGTAGGAAAAAGTTTCAAAATTTTGCATATATGCCACCAAGGTCAAAATGATGAATAAATGAAGAAAAATCTTTCTTTCTTATCCATTGTCTCTCATTTTTTGCCTCCACTAGTTTTAGGGTTCTTCTTTGAGCTCTCACACCTTCTTCTATAGCCACCATACCATAAGCAATCAAGATAAACCAAGAGAAAGCAAGGGAATCATTAAACAGAAATAAAAACCCATATTTTAGGTTCATTGACGTCCATCTAGGGTTTTAATTTTTTCACAGCCAAGGTAAGGGTTTATCTCCATGTTTCATTGGTGTTTAATGTTCTAATATTTTAATCAAACATCCATGAAGCTAATACCATGCTTGTAGGAGAGCGAAAAGTTCAAGCAACCAAGTATGGGTTAAAGGGGAAAGTGTGCACAAGGTTTTAGCCTTAGTGTGTTTGTGCACAGTGATGGCAGTTTATGCAAGGGTTTCTAGAGCCCAAGTTAATACTAACTGAAACCTACTGACCTCCAAAGTCCATGCTTTAGCTTGAGGAGGGCTGCCATAATGATTACATATTGATTATGTAAATGTTTATAGACTAACCCTAATGTGTTATTGCTGCCAACATTACATATGTTTATTGCTATGTTTGTTTCTGCATTTAGATGCCTATATCTATGTATATGTTCTATGTTTTTATTTTTTAGTATCTTTACATTTCAAGCTTATTTTTGGGAAAACAAGCTGTAATGATATGCCCTTACTAAGTTTGTTCGAAGAAGCTTACACCCATTTCTGTCCATTTTCAAGAACACCTGATAAGGAGCATTCAAACTAACACTTGTCGTTTGAATCTTTCTGTGAAATTTTAGGTAAATGAACTTCTATATTTTTAGTTGTGAATTGCAATGCTTCATGATTTTTGGATCACAATAGCTATTTTTAATGATGGCACTTTCTACCTTAAGCAGTAACTGGTTCCATCAAGTTCTGCAGTGCTTAGTGCTTTTAAAGTTCTCTAAGAAGCTTAGTGTACGTATCAACTAAGTTATGGCATGTACATAGCTCATAAATACATGTAAATAATTTCAAAGTATGTACACTTAGTATATAAAGGATATGTGGAGCAATGGATTGTGGTTTGAAGTGTATGTACAATGTTATTCATATGGTGTGTATGGGCTATTTTAATGGCTTTTTTATGAATGATGTTTACAGGGATTCTAAATTTAGGGGAATGGTTTTCTTATGTGTCTAGTACATGTATGGATGTACCAAGTGGGTTTTGCACTAGGAAATGAAGTGTATGAATATTATGTAATTTTGTATGGGCATAATAGTCAATAGTGGCTAAAACTTTGTACCTTGTACTCTAGTTTCCGTAACTTGCTGTACAAGCTACGTTTAGCAATGAAATTTACCACTAAGAACACTCCAACATGAAGAATTTTAGCCTTTGACTCACTGGATTTGGTGGCCTGTACCCAAAGTTTTGGACTGTCAAAGTTGGCTAATTTCACTGTGTACTGTTTACATGGCCATTTCTACCTAGTTGAGTGCAAATTCCATAACTTCGATCCTAGATGGATTTAATGTCTCAAACCTATTCTACCATGAATTTTTAAGTATAATAAAGGCTTTGAAACCTTTAGGGTATAGGAGGACATGATTAGATTTTAAGTTGGACATAGTGTGAAAGTCTGGTCATGTGAATGAGCACTAAAGTTCACTAAGTGTGCATGTCATTTGTATATGTGCATGGAACTTTGCATGAATGCCATACTGACCTAAAATGTGATTTTAGTTACTGCCTAGTCTTCTAAACAAACTTTTATTTGAATATGTGTGTGATGGTTGGGTGAATATGCACTTATTTGCCTAAAGACCAAAAGGACCACTTGGACAACTATGGTGTGCATGTTCTACTTGGCCTATAGAACATGCATTGTCTGGGAGTTGAGCTCACTAAATTTGGTCATTATTTTTAGTTACTCAAAGTGGCAACCTAAGGTTTGACAGAATGGGCTGGTTGTGACGAGCACTTGTAATATGAGTGAAAAAATGGTAGAGTAAAAAAGAAAGGCCATGAATGATTTCCCACTAGGGATCTCCAATGTTCAAGATAGTCTTTTCGGGTGGTGTTGTAGTAGTCTATCGGTGGTCATGACAAACTACCTAAAAATGTTGGTAAGGGGCCTACTATAGAGGGCTATATGGGTTTATATGAAGCATCGGTTAGTTCAGCTATGTGTCTTCCATCCTATAAGGCACATTGACACTACGGCTTTCTGTGGGGAATATGATAGCCTTTCCTTAGCTACTCAAACTAAAGTATTATTACGTAGGAATGGAGCTTAGCCAAGGCCTAAGCTTTATCCCTAACTTGACCTAGTTTTCTTAGGAAGACTGAGCTAGGTTGTATGGTAGAAAATGGTGCCTGGCAATGGTGAAAGGTGCTGGGTTGTTGCCATTCCTGAGGTGTTCATCACTTAGATCATCGAAGAGACCTCCCTAGGAATGGTAGTAAGGTTGCTAGGGATGTACCATCAATGGTAGTGTTCATTGGAGCCATAAGTTGTAATTCAGACTATTCTTGGATCAGTTTGTTAAAGTCTTCATCAATGATGTGTTGCTATAGTTACAAACCATCCAGGAACATGAATACCATCTTTGGAGCATTTTGCAAGTGCTAAAAGTCAATTCATACTATACAAACATGTCCAAGTGTGAGTTCTGGATCGATAGGATTCAATTCTTAAGGCACATGATAAGTGCTTAGGGGTTGTCAGTCAACCCAAAGAAGGTTTAAGTGGTTGTAAAGTGGAAGAGGACAACTATAGTTATGGAAATTAAGAGCTTCTTTTGCTTTGTAAGCTACTATAGGAGGTTCATAGAGAAATTTTCGATGGCAGTGACACTATTGACGTGATAGCAGAAGAGCTATCGCCCAATGGACCCTCAGATTAAGGGTGTTTCACCACCACCTTCGGTCACCAGGCCAGCCTTCCTTAGACAACAAGCTAACAATGCTCGGGTGACAGGCATGTCTCTCGAACACAGTAGCATCCTTGGTAGGCCTAAAAGAGGCCTCGGAGGAACATGTTAAACAGTTACCCCTCCAGGACCATTAACAAAGGCCATCCACATGCCCTCTAATTTGGTGACTACGCATAAGCACTTACTAGCCCTAAGCTAGCGAGGGATGCCCCCTCTTAGGGTATAGACTAAAGGCCTCCTAAATCCAACCATCCATGTGCCCTAATCTCCTTTGCACGGGCAAAATGGCTCCCTCCTCAACCCCCTATATATACTTAGGGAAGGCTCTTTGTTGTTATCAACTGATCACACATTTCCTTACCTATTACTTTCATACATGTCCTCTGGTACATACTGACTTGGGCGTTAGAGGTCTCTTGCCCAGTAATCCTCTAGGGAGCCCCCCTAACCTTTACACTCCTATAGATAAAACTTAAGCTAAACCCCCCAAAGGTTAACATGCTGTATATTGGGAAAGTCGTCGAGGATCACTTGGCGTCATCTATGGGACCTCTATCCTAGATTGTTGTTGAGGAAACTCATCATTCTAGAGACAAGGGAGTTCCTAAGTCCAAGTTCATGCATTAGCCTCAGGCAACAACAGATCCACCACCTCCGAAACCTTATCTGACCAAGGACGAGCGTCCTCTTACAATCATGATGGGTTTCCTATGCAACTTCTAGTGTTCCAATGTGGCCAAAATGACTCAACAACTTGGTTAGCGATGGTCACAAGCTTGTTGACATGCGAGGACACCGTCCCTAGAAGCCCACCAAGAGAGAGGTCATAGATCACCTCCCTAAAGCTCGATTTGTAGAAGCCTTCAAGAAGAGTCCATGGTAAAGAACTTGTTATCTCGTGGGTGCAAGATTGGGAAGTCAAGGTTAAGAGAGCAAAGGGTTTCATGGCAATGGAGCCCTTCTCCCCAAGGGAAGATTCCATCTCCTCATCGATGAAGTTATTCACCCGGAAGGAGGCACCATTCCCCCTTGCCATATTATTCCCAATAATGGGGAGAAGGCAATACAACCATCCTAATGGAAAATATCTAAAAAAGGTTGGATAAGGTTGAGAAGTAAGTATCCTAGTAGCCCATTGGGTCAAGGTTGTCTAAAACCTTCACTCGTGATGAGTCTTCACTCATTTGTGCCATGGTGGAAGCCCCCATGCCCAGTGACTTTCGACTACCTCACCTCGAAAGCTACAATGGGTGAAGTGGCCCTCATGCTCATCTAACCAAATACAAAAGGACCATGGTGCAACATGGGGCTAATGATGCCATACTTTGCACATGCTTCGAGCTAACCCTATCTAGGCCTGTTACCGCATAGTATAGCTCATTGGCACCCAAGATTATTATGGGATTCTAAGAACTATCCACAGCCTTCACTTAGCAATTTATCCAAAGTAGGCAAATGATAAAGATGCCTGTCCAAATGTTCAACATAGCCCAAACGAGTAAGGAAGCCATTCATGACTATGTCAAAAGATTCAAACATAAGGCCCTCAATGTTCCTAATTTTCACTAAAAAATTTAGATTTTGGCGATGATCCAAGGACTCAAAAGGGATTCCTAGCTCTTTTGTGAGTTTTCAAAAGACCCCCCAGAAACACTTGGGGAGTTCTACCGAAGGGCCGAACAGTATATGATGCAAGAAGAGCTGAGCATGAAAGGACCAAATTTGGACCATCAATCTCCTGAAAAACAAAATTCCCAACCTCAGTATCAAAGTGAATGGGGTAGAAAACCTCGAAAACCCATGGTAAGAAGCCACTAGCATTCACTCCTTGAGACACAACAAGGACCAATATTTTGATGGCATTGGAGAGGCAAGGGACATCGATCCAACGAACAAAACCCATCAATTCGAATAACAAGAACAAAATGAAGAAGTATTGTCAATTTCACATAAATCATGGGCATGACTCTAAAGACTACTTCTAGTTAAGAAAGTACATTGAATCCTTTATTAAGCAAGGGCAACTTCAGCGACACTTGCAAATGCCTTTAGCTAATTCTTGGGAGAAAATAGAAGAGGAGAGAAAGGGTGAGGATGAAGAATATGACTCTGATACATGTCAACCAAACTGAAGTCCTATGAAACATCCCCATCCTTCAACTAGGGTCATCCAAACAATCACCACTAGTATGCCTTCGGCTGAAAAGAAAAGGAAGGTGAAAGAAATAGCCTTGATGGAATTTGACAATCCCACAAATAGGCTAACCTGAAGAGATGGCTCGATTGTAACGTTTTCACACAATAACCCTCCTCTAATCATAGCTAGAATTAGGAACTGGGATGTCAAAAGGGTACTCTATAATGATGGCTCAAGTGTCGATGCTCTGTTTGCCCATTTACTGCCAAACTTGGTTATTCCTGAAGTAGGCTCTAACCTATGACTTCACCCACATTCTGGGCTAAGCTTGCAGAGCTTCCAGTTTTGGGATGGATCGATCTGCCTTTAAAGTTGAGAGGCAGCTCAGTCAATTTGGGGAAAGAGCTCTTCGCTTCCACAATGATGAGGTTCATTATGATAAATAACCCCTCATCCTACAATGCCATCCTCAGTCAACAAACTCAAGGCAATCTCCACCTCAGGATTGACATGAAATACTTAACAATTACCTTCAAAACAAAATAGAGAGATCCAAAAATATTCATCGGCGAAGCTAAGGTGAGAAAAGTGTTGATCAGAGCAAGACTAACCTCTATCAAAGTCCATGCCCAGGACGCTAGGAAATGTAGCACAATCACCGAAGGAAGGTTGGGGGAGGAAAAGTGTGATGATGAGAGGATAAAAACTAAGAATTTGGAACTAGTTGATGGTCGAAGTATGCAAATAGAGAAACATCTAGCTTAAGAGAAAAAATATAGGCTTCTATCTCTCTTATTAATGAACATGGCTTTATTTGCTTGCTCCCTGAAGAACATGCCCAAAATAAATCTAAACATAATCCAACACAGTCTAAAAGTAAGTCCTGAAGCTAAGCCCATTTGGAAGAAAATTTGCAACATCTCATCTCATAATAATGACTTTCTTAAAAAAGAAATCCAATGACTCATGGAGCTAGGGATAATAAGCGATGTAAAATATCCTGAGTGGCTTAGCAACATTATCATTACCGCCTTGGAAGAAAGTGACAAGCTCCGAATGTGAATTGACTTCCGAAGTGCCAATGATGCCTGTTATAGTTTTCCTAGTGGAAAGCTAGTTGGGAACCTAATTTCAAGATTACATAGCAAGAATAGGCAAGTTTATCAAAGTTTACTAAGTTCTGAGGAAATAAAGGCACTAAATGAGGTTCAGGGGCAAAATGGTAATTTTGCATCCTGAATAGCCGTGATAAGTCTCTAGTGTTTTAAAATGAGTTTTTATAACTTAACTTTTAACCTTAACCCAAACTTGAAAAATAAACAAGAATTAATCATGAATGACTAGGTTACCAAAATGAGGGGACTTAGTTGTAACTTTTTAAGTAGTTTAGTGGCTTGGGGTTAAATGAGCCTATAAGTTGGTAAAGAAAGGGGAGGGCTACCATTTTCATGATTCAACCCGAGCTCCCCCTTCTCTCTACCAATTCTCCATCATTTCAACCTAAAAATCAAGAGATTTTCACGGAAATGGAGGCCACCAAGGATATACAAGCTATGGAAACCTTGTTTCAAGCATGATTTCAAGTTTTTGGAACTTGGAACCAAGTTTTCCACTATCCCCTATTTTTGATGCGAGGTAACACTTGAGTTCTTGGTGAATTCTTGTTTATTAGATGTTTAGAAGCTTGGGTTTTGGTTAGGAAGCAAGATTTTGATGTTTAGTGTCTATGTTTTTTATTGGAACTTAGGTGATACTTTGGTGAGCTTAGTTGATTGGAAAAGAGATTGATTCTTGCTTGTTACTTGGACTTGAGGTAAGGGAGTTAGGTTTTCAAGCTTCATTAGTGCTATTGGATAGAGTTTGCTTCATGAAATCAAGTAGTTTTAGCAATGGCATTAGTTAGTGGTTTGGTTTGATCATGGTGGACTAGTGTGTTTGGCTTGATTGGAATGATATTATAAGGCATCATAGGAAGGCTTGTGATGGTTTATTGTGGTCTATGCAACATGTACTACACGTATGTGAAGTTTGAAGTATCCATGCATGTTTGATATGCGTTAAAGAGTGTTCAAAGTTCATAGCAGCAAAATCGGAGATTTTATGGGCATTTTGCAGGTTTGGTGACCCATCGCCAATCCACACGAGTTCCCACAATGTGTCACCAAGACCTCAGAAATTGGCAGAACGTCGACAACTATGGTGATGCATCGCGAAGACAACATTGGACACCCGATTTTGTTTTCAGTATAGCATTTCTTTCGGGTGTCCGATTGAGGTGATTCAAGATTCCACGTGAAGCTAAGAGGGAGTACTATCACCTCCATGTTTTAAAAACACTTAAAATGGTGCATTTTTAAGGTTTTTTTAACTCAAAGTTAAGGCAAGTTTTAAAGGAAATTATGGCCACAATAGAGCACCATAAGTGGGTGCAAGGTTTAGTACCAGTAGAAGCCTAGTTAAGACTTTGGATTTAAGGTGTGGAAACCTTAGTGCACCTAGTCTACAAGGTCTTATGGGTGAAAGGTTTAGAACCCTTGGCGACCTAGCCGTGCCGTTAGGCACGAAGTTGCAAGGTGAAACCTTAGTGCACCTAGTTGAGATCCCGAAGAACCTAGTACATGACTCCACCCATGATCATTACCATGCCGCTAATGTGAACCAAGTATGGCGGATAGGGGAGCACCATGGATGAAGGCTTAGTGCACTTGTTGCCTAGCTAAGTCGTGCCTTGAGGTACAAGTGACAGCCTAGTGCATCCTTGGTAGGTTAATTGGGTGGAGGCTTAGTACACAAGTGACCTAGTCAAGTCTAAGGACTTGAGGCACAATGTGGAGGCCTAGTACACCCACTAGATTTCTTACAGCACAGCGAAGAGCATCCACCATATGCACCTGCATAACAACAACTAAGGGAAGGCTACATTATTATGTCAGTCAGTAAGCTATGGCTTGCTAGGAGTGAGTTAGTGGCCAAAACTCGCTAGCACGGAGTGACGCCCTATTAGGAGGACTAGGATGAGGAGAGGTCTCAAGGGACATAGTTATATGTACATATATCAGACCCTCAGGCTGTATGTGCACGTGGTAGGTTACATATGTTCTCATATGTGGAGTCCTCAGGATTTCCTTGTATGTACATTGAAGACCCTTACTGAGAATCTTGGATTCTCACTCACTTACTTTTTGTTGTGCAGATTTAGGTGTTGTTGAGCCAGCAACCACTGAGGGTTGTTGAGCTAGGGTTGTGAGCAGGTATTAAGCTTGTTGTCTTTTTGGCCTACAAAGGCTAATGAAGCACAAGGGAGGGCTTACGAAGCTTGCCACTGGAAGTTTGTGATGGGATTCGGGAGCCAAACAGCGCAGCAGAATTTAACCGAAACCCTCCAGGATCCAAGTGAAACGAGGTAAACCGGGTGTTCGAAAATCTTCATACCTAATTTTCAGTTGGGATCTCTCACTCAACTGTAGAGTCAAATCACAAAACCTGAACAGTTGATGTGTTCAGGCTCTCTATGGTATCCACACGAGCCTCTCGGGATCACCATGCTTCCACCACGTCCCGGCAGATGTGTTTCTCTTCCGCTTGTAGTGCTAGCTTGCGTCATCCAAGGAATTGCAAGAGAAGAGTGCGACTGTCCTTTTGGGAGGCTAGGGCAAGGAGACCTATGAATTTCTCACTAGAAGTTGTATTTGTAGTGAGACTCAACTTCCAGGCCTAATAGGTTTCAAAGCTCTAATCCAATTAGGCTTTAATTTCGGGCTTAATAATGGCTCAACTATTGGGCCCATTGTTAATACGAAATTATTGTGAAACCAAAACCCAAATTATTAGCCCATGCACTCTAATGATCCAAATAGCTCTATGTGTGCGACCTAATAGGCTCTTACCACGTTGGCAGTGATCATAAATCACATTTATGATCATAAGCAATGAGCGGTGTCTAGCAACACATCATTGCTACCCAAGTGACAAGATTGTCGATGATTCGACTAAACCTTTATGATCATCACTGATATATGCCATTGTCCCTTTGTCCAAGATATCAAGACTAAGCACGAGACATGGAATGTGTCACTCTCGTATAGCCCAATCTTTGGTTTCTTGATTACCGAGTAGACCAACTTAAACTGATGACATTGATATCGTATATCAACTCAACTGAGCATGGCCATGCATTTTTCTAAGTCTTACTCTATCAAGGGGCACGAAGATATCACTCCCGTTACATAGGAGGGACAAATCCCATCTTGATCATACAAATCCCTCCACATGATATCTGACATACCCAATGACCTCCTTCAAGTTCATTCAATTACGAGCAACAAAGGAAAGTATCAAAGTATGTGACTCACATGTAGGGAACCTTGATGATCTTAGGTCGAAGCACTACATATACCATGATCACTATGAGAATCACTTATGACACTCATATAATGATCCATGTAGTGTTCTCATGGTGGGTCGGTCCAGTACACAAGTTCTCCAACTTGTACCCATATGTAGACTACATATCTCATATTAGTCTCCACATATGCTAGTCGTTATGTATTATTGCAACCCACTCCACAATAATACTAGACCAGGGATGTTTAAGAATATCATTATTCTAGGGTTACAATTATGTTTGTTAAGTTACGCAGAAACAAAACAACAAACATAATTGCTGGATTAATGCCTTAATAAAATATCATGACTCAATGTGCAAAAAATACAATCATCTCATGATTGGCTTTTGGGCACAACACTAACAGTTTGCTATAAGGTGGAAGCTTAGTCTCAGATCTCAGTATAGTCATTCAGCATATAGTTTTAATGCACTAGTTTGCCTCCAATGGTCATGGTGAGTAATGTTACTCTAGAGTCACTCTTGGGTGCGAGCATAGTCTACTCTTGTTTGGATGCTTGCACACAATTGATTATGTGTAGTTAATTCCACTTAATTTCTTTGAATGCTTTGACAGTTTTGATATTGTTTTATTAAATTATGCCATGGCAACATTTTAAGTATTGTTTCCTTATTTTATTGATTAAGTCAAAGCATAAATCCATGCATGATTGCATAATAGGATTAAACAACTAGAAGCATGAAGGTTTTAACTAGTGCACACGTAATCAGTTAACCAATTGTGACTAGCGTGGGACAAGTTCCCATAGGCTTCCTGGGTAGGCCCATGAGGGGTCGTGTCAACGCCTATCCAAAAGACTCATATCCCTTGCCTTCAATTGATCAACTTGTATATTCCACTGTTCAATACGGATTTTTGACCTTCCTTGATGCATTTTATGGGTATTACCAAATTTGGATGAAGCTTATAGATGAGGAAAAAATGGCATTCATAACCATTGTAGGAACATTCTACTACGTAAGAATGTCATTCAGCCATAAGAACACAAGTGCCACAATCCAGAGGTTGATTAATAGGGTGTTCAATTTTGAAATAGGGATGAATGTGGAAGTATCTATCAATGACATAGTAGTTAAAAGCAAATTTTCAAGCAACCACATCACCAACTTACAAGAAACCTTCCAGTAACTCTGTACATTCGGGATTCATCTTAATCCTGTACTTAGCATATTCATATCCAGATATAGAGATCAATTTTGACCTTTCCTTAAAATATTGACTAAGTAATCTAAAAATTGTGATAGGGGGGATGCCAAACAACATCCTTGGAATGAGGAATGTCAGAAAGCTTGGGATGAGCTAAAAAATTACTTGGCCCACTTACCAACACTTCAGGAACCCAACGAGGGAGAACTGCTTATACTTTACCTCACTGTTATCAAGAAAGCTATAACTTCAGTCCTTGTTAGGCAAGAAGGTGCAAAGCAATGGCTAGTGTATTACATCAGTAATTCCTTGCACAAGGCCAAGGTAAGGTTCCCAACATTGCAAAAAGCAAGTTATGCCTTAGTCATGCAAGTAGAATACTTCGGCCATACTTTTAAGTGCACGCCATTATAGTAAGAAGTAATTTGCCCCTTCAAGGGATCCTGAAAAGGGTAGATTATTCGGGGCAACAATTGAAGTGGTGCATAGACCTCAAAGAGTACTACATCATTTATGATCCAAAAAAAGTGATAAACGCCAAGGTTCTAGTAGACTTTATGGCTAAAATACCATAAAACACCAACGTCTTAGAAGTTCTTGGAGATGAGGAGCCTGAATGGGCACCTTTTGTCAATGGTGCTTCCAGAGTAGAACACCAAGGCACTGGGATAATACTATGAGGACCTGAAGGTATAGAGGCTACTAAGTTTATCTAATTTGGGTTTCATCTCAATAACAACATCATTGAATATGAAGCTCTTATAGCTGGATTACGATTTGCAATAAGGGCCAGCATAAAATCATTTAAGGCTTACAGAAACTTACAGTTGGTAGTTCGACAAATGATGAGAGAGTACAAGCTCAAACAGCCAAAGCTAGTAAAATACTACGACCTCGTGAAAAAATTAATTTAAAGATTTGACAAAGTGTAAATCGAGAAGGTACCTTAGAAAGAGAACTTGGAGGTAAATGTATTAGCCAAATCAAAATAGCCTATTGAGGTGCTTGATTCCTTGAGCATAGCCATTATGGCAGTAACAACCATAGAGGGAAGGATGGACAGATCCAATAAGAAAGTACTTAGCTAGTAACTCCTTGCCTAATGACCCCCGGGAGGCGGCAAAAGTATGAAGGAGAATAAGAAGACACTTCTTGATCAAAGAGGAGTTATACAAGCAAGGGTACTCTGATCTACTGCAAAGAAGTATCAATGAAACAAACACATAAGCTGTGTTGAGGGAAGTACATGAGGGGGTATGTGGATCCGACATAGGGGCAAATACTTGTTGGGTTTCAGGAGCCAAACAGCGCAGCGGAATTTAACCGAAACCCTTCAGGATCCAAGTGAAACGGGGTAAACCGGGTGTTTGAAAATTTCATACCTAATTTTCGGTTGAGATCTCTCACTCAATTGTAGAGTCGAATCACAAAACCTGAACAGTTGACGTGTTCAGGCTCTCTATGGTATCCACACGAGCCTCTCGGGATCACCACGCTTCCACCACGTCTTGGCAGATGCGTTTCTCTTGCGCTTGCAGTGCTAGCCTGCGTCCTCCAAGGAATTGCAAGAGAAGAGTGCGGCTGTCCTTTTGGGAGGCTAGGGCAAGGAGACCTACGAATTTCTCACTTAAAAGTTGTATTTATAGTGAGACTCAACTTCCAGGCCTAATGGGTTTCAAAGCCCTAATCCAATTAGGATTTAATTTCGGGCTTAATAATGGCTCAACTCCTTGGCCCATTATTAATACGAAATTAAAGTGAAACCATAACCCAAATAATTAGCCCATGCACTCTAATGATCCAAATAGCTCTATGTGTGCGACCCAATAGGCTCTTGCCATGTTGGCAATGATCATAAATCACATTTATGATCATAAGCAATGAGCGGTGTCTAGCAACACATCATTGCTTCCCAAGTGACAAGATTGTCGGTGAATCGACTAAACCTTTATGATCATCACCGGTATATGCCATTGTCCCTTTGTCCAAGATATCAAGACTAAGCACAAGACATGGATTGTGTCACTCTCATATAGCCCAATCTTTGGTTTCTTGATTACCGAGTAGACCAACTTAAACTGACGACATTGATATCATATATCAACTCATCGGAGCATGGCCATGCATTTTCTAAGTCTCACTCTATCAAGGGGCCCAAAGATATCACTCCCGTTACATAGGAGGGACAAATCCCATCTTGATCATACAAATCCCTCCGCATGATATGTGACATACCCAATGACCTCCTTCAAGTTCACTCAGTTACGAGCAACAAAGGAAAGTATCAAAGTATGTGACTCACATGTAGGGAACCTTGCTGATCTTAGGTCGAAGGACTACATATACCATGATCACTATGAAAATCACTTATGACACTCATATAACGATCCATGAAGTGTTCTCATGGTGGGTCGGTCCAGTACACAAGTTCTCCAACTTGTACCCATATGTAGACTACATATCTCATATTAGTCTCCACATATGCTAGTCATTATGTATTATTGCAACCCGCTCCACAATAATACTAGACTAGGGACATTTAAGAATATCATTATTCTAGGGTTACAATTATGCTTATTACATTACGCAGAAACAAAATAACAAACAAAATTGCTGGATTAATGCCTCAATAAAATATCATGACTCAATGTGCAAAAATACAATCATCTCATGATTGGCTTTTTGGTCACAATACTAACAATACTTTCACCAGAGTATTGCTTTGGCAGGGATACTTTTGGCCCACCAAAAGGAAGGATGTTCAGCAATTCATCAAACATTGCCATAAGTGCCAATAGCATGCACTCGTTGGGAGAGCACCTTCTGAAGTAATGTTTTCAGCCAGGTTCCCTTGGCCCTTCACCATATGGCGAATTGATCTAATTGAGGTGCTCCTTACCGTACTAGGAGGGGTTAAATATTTCATCATTGTGGTAGATTCCTTCATTAAGTGGATCGAAGCAAATCCTTGGTGATGATATCGGCCAAAGACATCCAAAAGTTCATTTAGAAAAACAACATCTGTAGGTTTGGCTGTCAGAGGGTGATAATAGTAGCCAATGGCACCAAATTCATTGACAAAAGGTTCCAAGGGTTTGCCACTAACCTCAACATAAAATTGCACTTCGCCCTGGTGGCACATCTACATAATAATGGGCAAGTGGAAGCATTAAACAGAACGCTAAAATATGGCTTGAGGAAAAAAACTTAGGGAGGCAAAAGGGAAAATGGCCTGGCTAACTACCAGGTGTATTATGGAGTTACCGAACAACTCCCAAAAAAGCAACTAATGAGACCACTTTCTCCCTTGTATTCAAAATAGAAGCTCTGATTCCTATTGAAACAGTAAACCCTTATATAAGAGTACAGGCATTCAACGAAGCAGAAATTAACCTCAGCCTAAGAGCCAAACTCGATATGCTCAAAGAACATGCCAAGCTTTGAAGGAGAGCTTTTCAGCAACAAGTTGCCATCACAGTAAATCTAAAAGTTAGGCCCAAAGAAATCAAGGTTGGAGACCTGATACTCCAAATGGCAGAATTGCAATGTCGAAGGCCATCTCATGCCATATTTTGCACAAATTGGTAAGGACTTTACTTGTTCACAGAACAAGTTTGGTCGGGGGTCTTCAAGATTGGATATGTAGAAAGAGATGAGTTAAAAAACACTTGGCATTCAGGCCCTTTGAAGAAAAACTAGGCTTAGAGAATTTGTAAGGAAGTTATGAGAATGCTAAGTGATAGTATCATTCAACCATTGAGAAATCTCAAAACACTTACATGAATTTTTATTCATTAGCATTGCTTGAAATTTTTGGAAGAAGGTAAACATATACAACTAAAAGGTGTTTTCCCATTCGCCATACCAAAGGAGAAAATCTCTAGGACTTGGGAAAAAATGCAAATTAGTGTGAAACTAGAATAAACAACATTTTTATTGAATGAAAGAGAAAAAGAGTACATATAGCTAGCAAAAAAAAAAAACACCTAAGGCCCTATGCTACACCTCTAAATCTTTGGCCTGAGACTGTTCAAAAGAATCGGCTTGATTCTTGGTCTTCGTAACTTGCTGTGGTAGACCCAAAAATTCCATCTATAACTAGTAAGAAATAGGCCTTCGGGGATGTTGAGCATCCAAAAAAAAGGAAATGTCAACATCAGGATAGTGGGAATGGACTAGGTGATGAGCCAAGTGAAAACCATCTTGAAATGATCATTTTTTCATTTTGTTAACCTGTTATTTATGTTTCACTAAGGCTCCATCTCCTTATTCTTCTTCTTTTGTGACTTCTTCAACTGGTTAACCTTAGCAAAGAGCTTTGTTTTATCCAAAGGAGCTTGGCCAACCTCAACATATAGGGAATCTTGCTGCTTCTGAAGAGACTCATTGGCTGAAGTTTGCTCCACCAACTTCACTCCCAAATTGGCCATCTTGGAGGAATAACCCTCGAACAGCATTTGGGTACCCTCAGCAAACTCTTAGTGTAGTTCCGCTACCTCTTCCTTAGCTATCTTGTTCAACTCTCTATATTTGTAGCAGGCATTCACCATGCACCTTTGGCCTTTGATAGATTCTCCTTTGTCTAGGTGCAAAGCTCAAAAATATGCCCCGTAGGTGAGCTGCAGCAAAAAAAGAGGCACAAATGGTAAGTCAATAGTCTAAGTGTTATGGCCCCCATAGTAGGAAGCTTGATTGTGGCAGGTAAAGTAAATTAAATTCCTAGTTGAATACCTTATTTCAAGTTAGGTAGGCAAGACTAGGTATGTTAGGCAATGTTCACTAAGTTTCGAGGAGCTTATGTAACCAAAAGAAGTTTAAGGGAAAAATTGTAATTTTACATCTTGAGGTGCTGAGCCAAGTCGTGGGAGTCAAAACATGTTTTAAAACCTAACCCTTGGTTAGCACCCAAGTATTTCATTAAGTGTTGGAGGTTTGACCCATTTTGACGAAAGGTTACTATTTAGGGAAGAGGGCTTTCTGAAAACTTAAGAAAACTTTTAGGTCTAAAGGGAAGAAGGCTTATTTCAAACTTGGTAAAGTTGGTAAGGTTGCCATTTCTTATCCATTTCATCCCAAACCAGAGTCTAAGCTTCTCCTCTCCATTACACCTTCAATTCTTTCTCAAAATCATGTGTTCTCAAAGGAATTTGAAGGCCCAACGGTTATATATGCCTTGGGTAGCTTGTTTCAAGTTGGATTGTGATTTTGAAGCTTTCTTCCACATTTTCCAACTGGATTTCTCTTTTTGGCAAGAGGTAACATTGATATCTTGTTTGCCTCTTGTTTATTTGATGATTTAAAGCTTGGGCTTTGGTTAGTAGTTAGAAATTTGGTGTCATTTCCTTTGGTGTGCTTGGAACTTAGGTAGAACTTTGTGGAAGTTTGTTCTTGGTAATGAATTGCTTGATTCTTGCTTGTGACTTAAAATTTAGGTATGGTATTTAAGGTTTTATGTTCAATTGATACTATTTGACTATTGTTGCTTGATGAAATCAAGTCATTTTCTGAATGGCATTAATTGAGGACAAGTATGTTCATGGTGGACTAGGCTTGAATTTGAGGCTTATGTGATGTTTTGATGCACCATAGGATGCTTGTGATGGTGTATTTGTGGCCTATGCAAGTTGTTTTACATGTATATGGTAACTTGAGGAGTCCCTAGCATTCCTTGAAGCCATAGGAAGCCTCTAAAGAGGCTTAGGAGATTTTTTCTAGGTTCGGGGCATAGGGCCCTAGTGCTTAGGTGCCACATAGGCCTACAACACCCCGGGTGCATTTTCAGCAATGTGGAGCTGAGTACTGTTCAGCAACAATTTTTCATCTTTTTTAAAGAGGATTTGAGGGACGGCAGGGATGGTCCTAAAGGTGCCAAAGGGTTGTAGTTGTACAACGGCACTCTAGAACTCCTAAAAATCTCCAATGATATAGGGGTTTGTTAATGTTTTATTAAAGAAAATGCAACTTATGACAAACCTAGTTAATGGGCTACAATTATACACCATTAGGCAGGGTGGAAGGTTCGGCACCATTAAGAACTCAATTGTGCCTCTGGGGCCAAAAGCTCGATGAGGAAACCTAGGAATTATGAGTCCAACCATGATCTTTGCTACTCCACTACTATGAACCAAGTAATGGTGGATATGTATATGCCTTGAGTGAAGGTTTAGTGCACTTATCTCTTAGCTAAGATTACTTGAGGCATAAGTGAGAACCTAGTGCACTCTTGGTAAGTGTTTTAGGTTGAAGCTTAGTGCACAAGTGACCTAGACAAGTCTTAGGACTTGAGGCACAATGTGGAGGCTTAGTACACCTAGTGGGTTCCTTGGAACTAAAGCGAGGTGCATCCACCATGTTCACCTACACAACAATCGGGGGAAGGTTAAACTTACTACATTAGTAAGCTAAGGCTTACTAGGAGCAAGTTAGGGGCTGAAACTTACTTGGTACGGAGTGACACCAATAAGTGGACTGGGCAGAGGACAAGTCCCATGGGATTGAAACATATGTGCGTAGATTTAGCCTCATGCTATACGAGCTCATAGTAAATTACATATCTTTGTATATATGTTGTCCTTAGTGTTTTCCTTGCAAGTTGAAGACCCCTTGCTAAGAATCATAAGATTCTCACTCCCTTCGTCTCATGTTGTGTAGATACTGAGGTTGTTGGACCCGGCAATCATTGAGGATTCTCGTGGTAGTTTTTGTTATAGCTACATTACTTTGAGAATCCTTGAGATTCTAGTTATTTGGCTACTTGAATGTTAAGTTGTTATTGTACTAATTATAGTTTTCCTGGCCATAGAGGCCGATGAGCATATGGAGGATCATTAAGGCTTGCCACCAAGATCTCTCATTTAAGGTGGAAGCTAGTTGATTAGATCCCAGTAGTACCACTCTTGTATATACATGATGTATAATAGTAGCCTCTAATGTGTATGAATAAAGTTATGAACTCTAGGGTTGCCCATGTATGTTGGCCATAGTCTATGATTGTTTAAATGGCCACATGTAGTTAATTTTATGTAGGATTAATGTTGATGCTAGAAAGGTTATGATTGGTTTTTATGGAAATGCCTAGGCAATATAATGTTTTATGATTTTCTACTTACTCAAGTCAAAGTAACTCTTGCATGCATAATTGCATTCCTAGGCTAAGCAGCCAGTAGCATGATGTTTTAACTAGGGTGCACATAATTAATTAGCCAACTACAACTAGCATGAGACTAGTTCTCATAATCTTCCTGGGCAGGGCGTTGAGGGGTCGTGTTAGTTTGGTATTAGAGCCCAATTCATAGACATTAAAGGCTAGGAACTGAGATCTAGATTGTGATCCACGTGCTAGGGTAGTTAGTACTAACCAACATTTCTAAGTTCTCGTCTGGCTTTGGTTGCAGGTTGCGATGCTGACACTAGGTTAGTTGTAGTTTGGATGCTAGAAGTTCGGCAATGGATCCTAGTAATCTAGTGTGGCATCATTAACGTAGGCAGGTTGACTTACTCTAAGGTTTAATAAACACCTTGGAGTAGGTAGTTGGGATGTGACCACCATCCTAAAAAGTTGTTTTTGAACCTCAACGCGAGGTAGGCAACATGATTCCTAGGATTGGGAGGCTATGGAAATCTTTGAGGTAGTGAGTACCATTGAACTGGGTGGATTACTTGTCTTGCCCAGCCTAGCCCCTGGCCCATTCGGGCCCAATTACTTAACCACGCAGCAGAATTCCATAAAAGGGGCATTTAATACGGGCATGAACTCCAGGATATTACTAGTACTAGCTCATTAATGATTGACTTAAAGGTTGATGTTGTCCTCTTGGTAACAAGCTAGTACTTATGTGGAACTTGTGTGTTCATTTCAAGCTTGTTATCAAACATAGCCAAGTACGTGCATGGCAACCAAAACACCAAATCAAGCTTTAAAAACTTTCTTTATTATGCACATGTTTTTCATGATCAAGCATAGGCTTATAAACATACGATTATGCAATCCATCATCAACATTACTTAGGCCCAAAATGTTCATGACCACCAAAAGTCCAACAATCCATGTTCAAGCCATTAACACATTATGGCCGAATATACTTAGATTCATTTTTAACATGCCTTTTTACTTAAGTACCCGAAAGGGTCCATAAATACTTAGAATCACAAATTTGGTTTTTAAGACAAACCAAAATACATAGCACATGTTTATTCATGGAAAATCACACATAGAACACATTTCCACCTTAGAGACTTTGTTCGCACAATCTAGACTCCAAGTCCTATACATAAAGTCCACACTTATTAGCTTGATACACAAGCAACCCATAACACTTAGAATACTTAGAATATTGAGCAAATACATATGTACACACGTAAACCTTTTTACCAACAGAAAGAGTACAAAATACTCTTGATCTTAGTTCCGTTCTAGTGCTCCTTTTCCTACATTAAGTAGAGAAGGGCATGAGTAAAACTCAGTAAGAATTCCGTACGGCTCATAGAGCCTAACATAGCACAATTATATCTTGGAAAAATATAATCCAAGCTCCTGCAAAGAAAACACTAAGATAAAGAAAATACAGGATATATGCATATAATAATAATCGGGGTCAGCAAGCACAACTAAACATAGAAGCACACAAACACACAAACCACTTAACACCATATTCCCATGAAAGGCAGAGCAAGCATGAACATATTTTCTTTAATTTTGGTTAACCATTTATTTGTCCGTATTAATTTGAGATCTCTTTATGCTTAGGAATTGAGTTGGCCAACCCAATTCTTAGCCGTAATGCTTGCACGGAGCTAGCTAGCACAGAGTTGCCTAAGCAACAAAACATAGCCCTCTATAGCACCCTAGGATCACATGGCATCCAGTATCCATCACCCAAGTGCCGGAATACTCAAAAGAGTATCAGAATTCTTACCACAAAACCCTTAGGAACTTTGTTGCCCGAAAGCTTTAGAAGCTTGTTTCTTTGCCTTTTCCTTGCTTGCCGTAGCTAGAACTTAATTTCTAGCTTGAGAACCTACAATGGATGAATTATTAGCAAGTATATTCTTGCATAACCATAGCTCAAAAGCTTACATATACCAAGAAAACTTGGTGGAACATACAATACCTGAACCAAATGAGGTATGGCCGAATCCTTTGGCTTGATTTCCTTAGAGCTCCTGCTCATCTTTTCTTGAATACACCATTTGATTCCTAGCGTTGGAAGGCTTTAGAAGCTTATGTGCATCAAGAACATAATTTTCAAACACGAGAATGCCAAGAACAGACTTGGCTAAAACTTCCCTTAGTTGATGGCTTCCAAAAACACTTCTGATGCCCGGCGGCATCTTCATCGGAAGACATTGTGACTCCGGGAGGGACTTCCTGAGGGGGAAAACATCTGGAGCTCAAATTTCCCAGGGGAGTATGCCTCAAAATACTCAGAAAAGAGGGTTAGGAGGTCCCCGGGGTTTTTTTCCGGGGAGGAGCCTCCGACGCCCTAGTCAATGTCCTGAGAGGTGAAAGAGGGGGAGCACTAGGAAGTTTAGTGGCCTTGCCTGTTTGTGTTTTCTCAAGGAGGAGGAGTCGAACCCTTTGCCAGGGTCTGTTCCCTGGTATTTATAGGAGTGCCCAGCCCGTTCAGATGATGACACGTGTTCGGTCGGATGCTTTCTGAGTTTCTGGGCATAGGGGACAAGTAGCCAGTGGCAGGCTCCTTGAGCCTTGAACCGAGACAAGTCGTGACAAGACCTGGACGACGTCGGTGTGTCAGACCACCGTTTGGGGTGGCATGTAACGTCTGTGGGCGACATGTCAAAGGCTCCTTATATGCTCATGCCGTACTCCCGAAGTCCTCTGGGCGGGGTCGTCCTTTGGTATGGATGCCTTTCTTCATGAGTTATGCTCGTAGTCCGGGGAGTCCTTTAGTTCGGTGGTTCTACCTTCGGAGGATTCTCTCCTGCTTGTAAGGGCTAGGCACTGTCCCAAAGATGATCCGTTTGGTCCCTCGAAGGAGCCGGCAATACCTTTGGATTTCCTGGCGTATTAGCCGAAGTCCTGACTTCGTGGTGCTCAACTTCGCTCCTGCCGAGGTCAATGACAGTACTTCTTTTCGGGCTACGCCAGGCTTCCCGAACACAACTTCGGCGGGAAGTACGTACTGGGTGAGGCGAAAGCCCTTCGACTATCACAGGCCCCCCTCGAAAAAGCCGAAGTGGAAACTTCGGTTTGTCAGCTTTTGGAGGGCTCCTCTTTGGGCCTTGGGTGTAGTACCTGTGCCTAAGATGGACCTTTCGTCTGAAGACGTAGGCTGTTTGACCATAGCCTGTCCTTTGGTGTCTTCGAGGTAACCTACTTTTTTCATTTTTGCAGGTCTGTGTAACGTCGCGTCTCGTAACCAGGCGTGTCAGTCTAGAACGGTACGCCCAGGATTTAGGGTTGTCAGAAAGCGTGTCCCTCTTTTGGCGCGATTGCTGACACGTGTCACGTTTGTCATTGGCGAGGGCTACATCAGATACAACAAGCATGTCTTTTCACGCGCAGTAATCAGTTACGGCGACTGTTCGCCTTCGTGGGGTACTTATGACGCCGGTTCGCCTACCCCCCTCGGCCTATATATACTCTTGTTCCTTCATAACCCCATTTTGCTTCTGCTTTTGCTCTCTTCTGGCTTTCAACTGTTTTTGTGTTTTCTCCTGCTTTTTGCGGAAGTGCTGTTGACAGGGCTTTTTCCGGCCACCTTTCACAATGGCGTCTTCAAACCCATATTTTGGCAAAGCATTTGGTGGGTTTTAACCTCCCGAGTCTTCTGTTTTTCAAGCTTTTTTCCTGAAGTCATTTTTGCCTTTTTCTGACCTCATTTTTCAGCCGACATGCCCATTCCCGAGAGCTGGCAACCTCTTCTATCTCACCCTTGCTGCACCACTCCTGAAAAACTAAAAAAATGGAAGAAAAAATTCTTCCTTCCCTCGTATGCCATTACAAGGTTGCCATGTTCTGACCAATTTAGCTTTTTGAACCGTAGTAACGAGGTTACCATTTTCTGAGCCCAACTGAAGGCCGGACTTCGGTACCCTCCTCCGAAGATGATTTGTGAATTTCGCCAATTCCATGTCATTGCCGTAAATCAACTTCCTCCGAACTCGTACTACTATTTTAACGCCTTCCTCTGTATGTGTGGCGTCTTCAAAATAGAACCCTACTTCATTATCTTTATACAGTACTATAAGCTCTTCGTGGTCCCGAAGGGTGGCTTTTACTTTATGCTACCTCGAGGATCAGGGAGCAAAAAGTATATGTTCACTTTTGCCACTAAGGACAGCTGGCGAGGGTGGCAAGAAAAGTTTTTCTTTCTGAAGATGGAGGAGGCCTGGTCGCATGTTCCGACCAAGTGGGCTCGGGGAAGGCTGGAGATGAACGTCGTAGATCCGAGGATAATGCTGACTCCTGAGTTGGCTCCCGTATTCACGGACTTCGACAGACGTATTCGAGCAATCTCCGACTGGGATTCCGAGGTCCATTCGCACTCTCTCTACCCCTTCCCCATCAATTGGAAGCTGATGACCGAGGAGGTTCTTCGGGAGCTAGAGGTAGTGAAGGAGCACAAGATGGACCTTGGGATGCCGGCTCCTACCATCGCTGGGAAAGACTCCTGGCTGGTGCAACTCCTTCGGGAGGAAGTTACTTACGAAACTTTTTATGAGCGTAAGTTATCTTCGAGTCCCTTTGTTATAATTTCATCTTGGACTCACACTGATGTCTTCTTTTATTTCCAGAGATGGGCGACGACACTGCTGCCTTCTACAAATCCCTTTTCCTCGGTCAATCCGAGAAAGGTGAGCAGACGAAGAAGGCCGTCTCCCGAAAGCAGAAAATGACTGGGGCTGGGCCTTCTTCTAAACGAGCGAAGAAGATTGTTCCACCTCCTCAGCCGGAAGTTCTTGAGGAGGTAAGCAGAGAGCCCGAAGCTGCCGCCGCTCCACCGCCCGAGGTCGCTGCCGACGTCCCCCTGACCGATGTCCCTCCTCGGAGTCCTACCTTGTCGCAGGCTCTTCTGGATGCCTTGGTAGAGGCCCCTTCTGCCGAGGAGCGGCGCAAGAGCAAAGGCAAGGGGATTTCTATCGATGAGGTTTTGGATTCTGACGACGATGTGGCCGAAGTGCCACCAGGTTCATTTTCTAGCAAACTGTGATGCCTTCACTTTTTTTGAATTTTGAGATTTACTTGCCTTGACCAGCTTTTTGTTTTGCCGTGCAGGGGAGTTACTTACTGTGGGTTGGGCAACCGAGCATGCCCGGAAGTGAGCTCTTAGGGATGCCCGTATCCCGAAGGGGAAGATCCCAAAGGAGCCTTTCTGGTCGTTTACGGAGGACATGAATTTGTACTTCGTAGACTGCCAGCAAATGGCCAAAGAGATCTCGAAAGGGATCCTTACCGAGGCCTCCTTCAGGGCCATTACGGAGGCTCACCCGGGCGACGATTCCCTCACCGCGAAAGTTTCCGAGCACGCTGCCCAGGTATGCTTCGCAGCTTTCTTTTTCCTTTTGATTTCTTCTAAGTATTTGGCTCTCTTTTTTGCCTTACTGACTTTGCCTTTATTTCCTTACAGCTGCTGGGGTATGCTGGTTTCCTCAGAGTTTGGGTGGCGAGGCAGGCGGCCTTCCGAGTCTCGGCCTTAAAAGTCATAGAAAAAACTAAGGCCACGTGCTCGGAATTGGCTGCCAAGAACACGCAGCTGGCTCAAGCTGCAGAGAAGGAAGTTGCTGCCGTTCGGGAGGAGTTCCTAAAAGAAAAAAAGGAACTTTTGAAGGACTCCTCCCAGAAAATTTCTGACCTCTGCTCCCAGGTGGCGGAGCTGATCTCGACGAACGAGGTGCATCAAAAGGAGAAGTCAGAGGCTGAGGTTCTCCTGGCGAATGCGTTTGCTGAGAAGGCTGTGCTCCAAGCCGAAATTGATTCTTTGAAGAAGGAGCCAAAGAAGAAGAAGATGAAGGCACTGAAGAAGGAGGTCCCAAATCTAAAGAAGGACCTTGAGGACCTTGGGGTCGAGAAGGATAAATCCGACCAGATGACCAAGGTTGGTTTCCAGGACGGGTTTTGCCTCGCTCGGCACCAAGTTCTTCAGAGGTTCCCAGATCTGGACCTCTCTTTCTTGGAGGCCCTAAACATTCCCGAGGGGCCTCGGTGCTCTTGGTCCAAGATTGAGCACCTAAACTTGCCTTCTTCTTTCCCGGCGCCAAAGGTGGTGGAAAAGGACGTAAGAGCTGGTGGCTCCCGAGACGCCGAGATTCCTTAGTTTGTTCTAGGGTCCTTTGCCTTCTTTTCCTTCTTTTTTGTACTTCTTCCTTTGGCACTCCTTCTTCTCTATAAGCAAATTCATTTCAAGAAAGACTTTTCTTTTTAGAAAATTTGGCTAAGTCTTTTTGCGAGATTTTTCATTTCCCATTGTCCCGAACACGTTCACTCAAGAGACTTTGGAAAATCATATCTGTGCTCGTTTCGGTGATCACCTTCGTGGAATTCTGACTTGTACAAATTATGCTTAGGAACTTTTCTGAGAAACTTTTGTACTTAGAATATTTTTTCTAATTTGTACAATACCATCTTCCCATCAAAATCCTAAGCAAAGAACTTTTTCAAGGCGTCTGAATGCCAAGTATTTTTCAATTCTACGCCTTCGGGATCGCCGAGCTTGTACACCCCTTTTCACACTTCGGCAAGTACCAGGTAGGGTCCTTCCCAATTTGCGCGAAGTACCCCGTGGGATGGCCTTCGGGGTGCAAACTCAGCCTTTCAGAGAACGAGGTCTCCTTTCTTGATTCCCTTTGGCCTGGCCCGTAAGTTTATGGCCGCGGCCACTCTTTGCTGAAAAGCTTTTCTTCTCAGCTTAGCTATTTCTCTCTGTTCGCCGAAGAGGTCGAGCTTGGTCCTCATGCCGAGGTCATTTCCCCTTTCATCAAACACTTGCACTCGTACTGATGGTCGTACTACCTCGATTGGGATGATAGCCTCTGTACCGAAAACAAGTGAAAAAGGTGTCTTCCCTGTGGCTCTTCGGGGTGTTGTTCAGTAACCCCATAACACGCTCTGGAGCTCTCCTGGCCATTTCCCTTTTGCTTCCCCAGGTCTTTTTTTCAGACCATCTTTTATGGTCCTATTAGATACTTCTACCTGCCCATTGCTTTGGGGGTGAGCTACTGGGGCAAAGTGCATTTTTGTTCCGAGGTCACTGATAAATTCCTGGAATCCCTTGTCTATAAACTAAGACCCATTATCAGCTACTAGTACCCTTGGTATGCCGAATCTGCATACAATATTCTTCCATACGAACTTCTGCACCTCTTTTGCCGAGATAGTCGCCAAGGGTTCTACCTCGACCCATTTGGAAAAATAGTCTACTGCTACCACACAGAACTTTACGCCTCCAGGCGCTGTTGGGAGCGGCCCAATGAGGTCTATGCCCCAGACTGCGAAGGGCCAGGGATAGTCAGCCGAAGTTACCAATTCCGAGGGTGTCCTCTGGATATTCAAGTGCCTATGGCAATTACCGCATTTTTGGACGAACTGCCTAGGGTCCTTTCTCAGGGTAGGCCAAAAGTATCCTTGGCGAAGTATTACTACTGCCAGGGCGTCGGTTCCGATGTGCGAACCACAAGTGCGTTCGTGTACTTCTTCGAGGATCATTTCAGTATCCTCTTCACCAACACACCTCTGTAGTGGATTTGCATATCCCAGCCGATATAATTCTTTGCCAATTAGGAAGAATCGACAGGAGCATCTTCGCACTTTTGCAGCTTCGCTGGGGTATTCGGGGAGCATATTGTCTGCAAGATATCTTTTTATCGGGTCTTTCCAGCCTTTTTCCCGAAGTTGCTATGCTCAGCACTGTAATGGTCAGGTGGTTTAGCACCTCGGTGCATGTTTTTTATTTTGCCAAGCAATCTGCCTCGGCATTATCTCATCGAGGTACATTTTCAATTCGTACGATGTTGAACTCCCGGATGAGTTTTGCTACCAATTCATGGTATTTTGCCAAGGTTGGGTCCTTTGCCCCGTAGTCTTCTACCGTTTGCCGAACTACCAGCTGGGAATCGCTGTGGGCTTTCAAGTTTCTTATGCCAATTTTTCTGGCTAGGCGCAATCCTGCTATGAGGGCTTCATACTCAGCCATATTGTTGGTGACGTTAAAGCCGAACTTGATAGCCTTCATTACTTCTAGGCCTTCAGGACCTCTAATAATTACCCCAGCTCCCTGGTGTTCGGACCCTGAGGCTCCGTCAACATACAAAGTCCATTCGGGCTAACCTTTGCCAGGATCCGGATGGCTATCCTCGGTGGTGGGTACTTCGGCAATGAAGTCTGCTAGTGCTTGAGCTTTTATGGCTTTCCGAGGTTCATAAGTGATGTCGTGTTCGCCAAGCTCTATACACCACTTGGAAAGCCTTCCCGAATGATCAACTTTCCTCATGACATCCCGTAGTGGTAGACTACTTCGAACGATGATAGGGTGAGCCTGAAAGTATGGTCGTAGCCTTCTTCCTGCTAGTACCAGAGCAAATATAGCTTTCTGCAGCAAGGGATACCTGACTTCGGCACCGTGTAGGGACTTACTTACATAATAGACCGGCCATTGCTTCGGCCCCTCTTCTTTCACAAGGACCGAGCTCACAGCTTTTTCTATGACGGTGAGGTATAACACGAAGGGCTCTCCCTCGCGAGGTTGTCACAGAGTGGGCAGACTGGCTAAGTAGATTTTGAGTTCTTACCAGCCCTTTTGGCAGTCTTCATTCCAAGGATGATCATCATTTCCAAGGTTGTTCTCCTTTTTTGTTGCCTTAGTGAGGACTTTGAAGAACGCTCGACACCGGTCTCCATATCTGGAAATAAACCTACTAAGAGAGGTTATCCTTCCAATGAGCCTCTGCACATCTTTTATTGTGGTGGGAGTTCGGAATTCGAGCAGAGCCTTAATTTTTTCTTGGTTAGCATCAATGCCTCTTTCTGATACCATGTACCCAAGAAACTTTCCCGAGGTCACTCCGAAGATACACTTTTCGGGATTAAGGCGGATCCCGAAGGTTCTGAGCTGGTGGAAAGTTTCCTTTAGATCCGCAACATGGTCACTAGGCAGCTTGCTCTTAACTATCATGTCATCGACATAGACTTCCATATTTCTCCCTATTTGATCAATAAAGACCTTGCTCATCAACCTCTGGTAGGTGGCTCCTGCATTTTTGAGGCCGAAGGGCATCCTGGCGTAACAGTACGTTCCCCCCTCGGTGATGAAGGAGGTTTTCTCCTCATCTTCGGGGTCCATCCTTATTTGATGAAACCCACTGAAGGCGTCTAGGAAACTTAGGAGCCCGTATTCGGCCGTTGAGTCTACCAATTGGTCTATCGGTGGGAGAGGGTATGAGTCTTTAGGGCAAGCATCGTTCAAGTTCCTGAAGTCGATGCACATTCAGAGCTTACTGCTTCCTTCTTTTGTGGCAATTATCACGTTGCTTAACCATTCGGGGTATTTGACCTCCCTGACGACACCAGCGTCTAACAAGCGCTGGACTTCGGTTTTGACAAAGTTACTTTTATGGACCGAGATGCTCCATTTGTTTTGCCGGACAGGTTTTGCCTCCGGACTTACTTTAAGGCTATGCTGTATTATGCCAGGGTTTACCCCTGGCATATCTTTCGGCGAGTAGGCAAATAGATCTTTATTTGTCAGCAGAAAAGATACAAGTTTTTTCTTGTCACCTTCGGCCAAGTTTTTCCCTATTCGGGTATTTTGGCCTGGGACAAGTTCCACTTCTTCTATTTCCGCCTTCACGGGATCTTTTGCCTCGCCCTTCTTTGGTGCCTTTGCCTCCATCGTTTGTGCGAAGTTGTTTGCTGGAGCTTTTCATGCCTTGACGAACACCTTCCTTACTTCGCTCTGATCGATGAAGATTTCCGCGTCTCCATCCTTGGTGGCGAAAGTGACAGTTAAGTATTTCACATCAGGGCAAATGCACAGATTTCCCTGTGTCTGTCTTCCAAGGATGGCGTTATATGACGAAGGGACATCCATGATGATGAACCTTGTCATTGTGGAGGCAAATAACTCAACAGTCCCGTCTACCGAAGTCCCTTTCATCATTAGGGGAAGATCGATCCATCCGAGGACGGGTAGCTCGGATGGTCCCACCCCAAAGGTAGGCGAGGTGACAGGCTTGAGGTCGCTGCTGGATATGCCCAAGCTCGGCAGCAAATGCGAAAACAGGACGTCGGCATTTGATCCATCATCAAGTAACACTCTCTTTACGTCCCAGTTTCCTATCCTTGCCATGACCAACTGTGGGTCGTCATGGGGAAATATGACGGCGGAACCATCCTTTCGGGCCAGCTTCTTCGTTGGACTCTGATATTCCATGACTGCTATTTCTCTAGCCTTCCTCTTTCTTTCTGAGGATGGAAGTCCCGTTGTGATTGTTTGTATTATCCTTGCCGGAGGTGGAGGACGCCTCTTTGGACTTCGGTTCCTCCTTCTGTCGGAGTCGTAATCCTCGTCATCTGCCTTTCCTTCCTCCTCTTTTCTCCCTTTCGGGGAAGGCATTCGCAGATAACGCCGAAGTTGACCCAGTTTGATCAGTGACACTATGTACTTCTTAAGTTGGAAGCAGTCTTTGGTGTCGTGGCCGTGGTCGCGGTGGAACTGGCAGAACTTCTTTATGTTCTTTTTGTTATCAGCGGTCATGGCCCTTGGCCGCTAGATTTGGGTCCCCTGTCTTTCCATTGTCATGAGGATGTTGGTCCTTGTGGTGTTCAGGGGTGTGAAGGTTGGGAGTTTCCTTCCCCGCATTCTCCGAGGTCGTC
Source organism: Aquilaria yunnanensis (assembly GCA_039654915.1). NCBI lineage: Eukaryota > Viridiplantae > Streptophyta > Magnoliopsida > Malvales > Thymelaeaceae > Aquilaria > Aquilaria yunnanensis. The sequence continues at coordinate 66,324,013 of CM077597.1, forward strand.
CTGCCTGTTCGGCTGGATATCGGCTTTGCTGGGTGGATCCTTCGGCCCAGTTGTGATCGGACTTCGGTCCACCCATTCTTAGCTCTTCGGTAGTCATGTGCTGTTCGGCCCTTCGGTAGAACTCGCCAAGTGTGTCCGGAGGGTCTTTGGAGAATTCGTAAAATAGCTGTGAATCCCTCCGAAGGCCCCGTGTCATCGTGAGGATTCGTATTTCGGGCCGAAAGTCTGGGACACTCAAAGCTTCTCTGTTAAACCTTTCGACATAGTCGCGGATGGTTTCTCCACTTCTTTGCGCTATGTCGAACATCTGGACGGGCATCTTCGCCGTCGGCCGACTTCCAATGAATTGTTGTGTGAAGGCCGTAGATAACTCCTGAAACTCTGTGATGGTTCCTGGAGCTAATGAATTGTACCAGGCTGTTGCTGGTCCTGTGAGGGTGACCTCAAAACATTTGCACAAGGTGGCATCGTCGGCACCGTGCATCATCATGCTGCGTCTATACTTGGTCAGATGAGCCTGTGGATCAGTTTGGCCATCGTACGTTTCCAGCCGAGGTACTCGGAAGTCACCTGGCATGGCTGCTTCAACTATAGCTCAGGTGAATGGGGACTCATCCCCACAAAAGGTCCCAGATAGCCTGGCCCAGATGGGCTTACGGGCTACCTGTTTTTCCACCCTGAACCTCGCCAATATCTTCTCCAAAGGAGTGTGGCGCTAGGCTCTTCCTCCTTGTGCTTATAGGCTTCGTTACAAGGAGATTGCCTGTGCCTCTTCGGGGAGTGACTTCAACGCCGAGGGGATGGAGACTTCACCTCGGGTGATGAGTTCCTTTGGTATGGGACTTTAGGTTGCTTAGACCCCGCTTGTCTCACAAGTCGTGCCCCAAGGGGCATGTTTTCTGTCGAAGACTCTTCACGAGGGTCCCCACTTCCCGAACTGTGGTAGGTTGGCTTGGGGCTTTTCTCCCGAGGGCGTACTGGTGAGAGACGCCTTTGGGCCTGAGTTGGTTGCGGCCACCTTTGGTCTATCTGTTGCGTCATTTTAGCCACAACAGACCATTGAAAGTCACGTAGAAAACTCATGGTGATGACAAGAGGACGCTCCTCCTCCGGCAAAGAAGTCCCTGGAATGGTTTGCTCAATAGCCGGTTGAACTTCAGGTGTGGACAGGGACCTCGGGAGTCCCTTATCCATGGAACGCCGAGTCTCAACGACGGTGACCTGAGGGTGGTTTCCCACAGACGGCGCCAAATGATGCCCAGAGGCATCTTCGTCGGAAGACATTGTGACTCCGGAGGGACTTCCTAAGGGGGAAAACATCTGGAGCTCAAATTTCCCAGGGGAGTGTGCCTAAAAATACTCAGAAAAGAGGGTTAGGAGGTCCCTGAGGTGTTTTTCCGGGGAGGAGCCTTCGACGCCCTAGTCAATGTCCTGAAAGGTGAAAGAGGGGGAGCACTAGGAAGTTTAGTGGCCTTGCCTGTTTTTGTTTTCTCAAGGAGGAGGAGTCGAACCCTTTGCCAGGGTCTGTTCCCTGGTATTTATAGGAGTGCCCAGCCCGTTCAGATGATGACATGTGTTCGGTCGGATGCTTTCTGAGTTTCTGGGCGTAGGGGACAAGTAGCTGGTGGTAGGCTCCTTGAGCCTTGAATCGAGACAAGTCGTGACAAGACCTGGACGACGTTGGCATGTCAGACCGCCGTTTGGGGCGGCATGTAACGTCTGTGGGCGACATGTCAGAGGCTCCTTCAATGCTCATGCCGTACTCCCGAAGTCCTCTGGGCGAGGTCGTCATTTGGTATGGATGCCCTTCTTCAAGAGTTATGCTCATAGTCCGGGGAGTCCTTTAGTTCAGTGGTTCTGCTTGCGGAGGATTCTCTCCTGTTTGTAAGGGCTAAGCCTGCATCCCGAAGACGATCCGTTTGGTCCCCCGAAGGAGCCGGCAATACCTTTGGATTTCCTGACATATTAGCCGAAGTCCTGACTTCGTGGTGCTCAACTTCACTCAGTTACGCCAGGCTTCCCGAACACAACTTCGGCGGGAAGTACGTACTGGGAGAGGCGAAAGCCCTTCGCCTATCAATTTCCCTCTTTCAATCTTCTTCTTGATTCTTTCTTGGGATGTTCTTAAGAGCTTATAGACATGAAGAACACTCGGTAAAAGCTCAAGGATGCTAAAAAATAAGCTATGGCTGAATGGTATTTGAGATAAAAGAGTTGGAAGAATTTGAGAGCAAACTTAGAGAGACATTGAAGAGAGAGATGGGGAAGAGTGGAATGAATGAATTTGGGAGCTTAATGGGCATGCAATGGATGAATTTGGGAGGGAAGAATAAGTGTATCATGTGCTTGGATGAGTGGGAGACAAGTGGGTGACAAATTGGAAGACTTGTGTGGGTGGTTGGGTGAGATAGTCAAAAGCGGGGACAAATTGGAAGACTTTGGTGAAAGTTGGTTGAATTTGTCAAAAGTGGGGGACAAGTAGGTGGAGGAAGGAATCCTAAGTGATGAGTTAGATTAAAATAATGGGAAATGGAGAAAGGTGGCAACCATGGCATCCAATGCCTTTAAAATTGGCTAATCCCCCCCCCCCTTAGTCCCTCAATTCCTTGTATTTGGGCAATTGAGCCCAACCACCAAAAGTCCTTTTTTTTCCAATTGAGTCCCTCACATTAAATTTTCATCATTTTACATGGCCTAGGCCAAGTTTAAATTCTGAAAGTGTCCAACACTTATTATACTCCCCGGTCCCACTTAATTTAATGTCTCCCAAACTTAATGAGCTTAATTCCCAATATAGGAAAAATTCTTAAGCCTTGAATCCTCATAGCCCAAGGCTTAATTACTTAGGATTTTGTGGGCATTACATTATTGCTGAAGTTAAAAGGGTTGAACCCACCCACGTGGATGGGTTAGGCTTCCACAAAGGTGCTAAAGATGTGCTTACTAGGAGATAGGTACTTGGTCAAGCAGGCTACAAAATGGAGTGGAGCACTCATATACCTTTCATTGATAGTAAAAGCTTGGAACCAAGGCCACCAAGGCCCTAAGCTAGTGCGTGGTGGCCTTTGATGAATGTTGATGTAGGACCATCGGTGAATGGTCTAAGATGCAGTAGCTCTTGAAAGAAAGTTAGAGGAGTTGGAGATATGATGCGATGAGGTGGACGTTGGCTCATCCAACCTAGTAGGAGCATGGGAGATACGCCCAAAGTGCAAAAGTCAACTAGAGATAGAGGAAGAAGAACACATCATGTAAGAGTAGGACTTAACCCTAGGGTGCAAAGAATGCATGGTTCTTGGGCCACACCTAAGAACTGTTACCAACGGTCTGAGTGGTCATCAGACTAGTGTCAGATTTTTGGCTCGATTAAGTTAAGACCAACCTAGGAAGTTTTTCCCTAATAGTTGTTTCCATAGGGAGTTAACCTAGTATACCAGAGCAATAGCTGAAACCTTTGCTTTGATTGCTCAAGTGGTCAAAGTAGGCAGCTACCAGCCAGGTATGACTGGTAGCTGTAGTAAACTCATGGGCAGTTCGTGGCTAGTGTGAGGTAAGTCTTTACCCTCTCACTAGTAGTTTGTCACCCACTTGGTAATTTCTAGCATCAGTTACTGGCATAGTTTTACTAGGCTTGTTGGGTGGTAGTTTCAAGCATGGTTAAGGGCTAACCCAAGTGCATTAGAACCTAAAGATGCACCAAGTATTTGGCAATACCTGAAACCCTAGGACCCAGTTACTAGTATGAGAACCCGCTTAAGTAACGACTTAATTACCTTAGATTGGAAATGTTTTAAGCTTCCATAGGTTGTCTTCTTGTATGAGTTAGTTTAGTGGCCTGGTTGATGGAAAATGACTAGCTAGTGGAATTGATGAGTTCTTTAGGGTGACTAAGTGATGGAGCATTTTAGCCAGATGCCGAGGAGGTAAGTAGATAGTATTTATTTTTCTTCTAACCATTAAATGCAATAGGTAGCTGTGGAAGGAAGCAAGGTGCAAGGAACTCATCTAAGGGTAAACGGATAGATAGGTTTGTTCACCCATTAGCTGTATACCCTAGGGTTGAGCTAGTCAGAGTAAAGTTATTGCTGTGGTTTTTCTTGACCATTAGAAGGTAGTGAGAGAGCCTAAGTAATAAGATTGACTACCATGGACCAAGGGATAGCCGGTGACTTATGGTCATCATCCCAAGGTTAAGTGGGGTCGAAGAACACTTAGATGACTTATGGAAAAAGAAAGACTCAGCTGATAAATCTAGTCAAGTAGGTTAAGGACTAAGTCCTAAGTGGAACCGAGGAAGTTGTAAGGATCACATGTTGCTTCAAGTTAATGCTAGTAAGCTAGTAAAATATTGGACTGTTAAGTCAGAAATGATCAGGTAATGCCAAAAAGAGGATGTTTTGCCTTAACCCTTTCGGTTAGTGTTCGAGGGGTGCCTGTGAGGCAAAGTTTACTATGACTAGTCAAGAGTTGACTAACAAGTAGACAAATTGATAAGTACTCTTCCACCTAGTTTAATTTATTGCTTGGTAATCAGAGGTGCCAAGTCTAGTATACATATAGTTGTGCTCACATGTTGTGTAGTGACTTTGATAAAGTTGAGGGTTGGAGCCCTAGTCGGTGAGGGTTTTAGTTAAGCTAGTTTTAACCCTAAAGTTAAAGTAACTCACTTGACCCTAGTGCCTTGTAAAGGAAGGGCTAGTGACTTGCAAGATTGGTTTAAGGGCTAGTGAGTGCGCTAGGCAGAATTACCATGGATAAGCCACTGGAGAGATTTTACATGGCTAACCATATCCCACTAGTTAATTGAAGTGGTGGTGAAATTGGTTCTCTTACCAAGGAGGTAAGATGATGTGGCAAAAGCCATGAGTGCATCATTTCGATGTGAGGATGATATAGTATAGTCATCATATGGTTGTCAAGTATGGAAGTTAGAGATAGTTCTTTGTAACTAAAGGCTAAGTGATGGATGGTCGTTAAAGGGTCATTTGACAGTCTTAGAGATCAGGAGGCCTAGGAGGTGGTTAAGGAGTCAAGTAAGATAGGAGGCACATTGGAGCCTAGTGACAGAGGCTGAGGCATCTAGTTTGCTACCTATCAAAGGATGCCTAGTTGACTTAGGACTAGGTAGTACCTTGTAACTCGACTAAGGACCCCATAGGTGCTTTAGGCAAAGCGCGAGTATTGATGGCCGAGAAGCAAGTGTACTAAAGATGCACCTAAGAGGCTAATCTTGCATGTACGGGGTGTTAGGCTCTAAGTGCATGGAAATGAAGAGACTTAGTGCGTAGGTTTCATGTGCCTAGGATACTCTAAGTGGAGCAACTGAAGCGTCAAGACCTTTGGCTTGGGTAGCATGTCAGTAGCCTAATCACCAGATACTGGGAGGCCTGAGCCAAGGGGGCACGGATGGGGCCTTAGTTCTGCTAGCTACTTGGAGGTCTTGGCACTCGTGCTAAAGAGGTGGTCTCTAGTAGGCATATGGGTGTAAAAGACTCTAGAGTAATGAGGGCCATAGGATCATAGTGCTTGGGTGGTGCATGGGTATTTTACTCAGTGCACCAGTATGTTCGTTGCATAGGGGTCATCCAGTAGGAGCATCAAAGACTCGTACTCTAGGGTGTGCTAAGACTTGCAACTCTCGGTATGTCACCAATTGGAAGACCCCTAGAGTATAGTGGATCTTGGAGTGGAGTATGCCTTCAGATGTTAGTGGTGTATATGGCAAGGCCACAGTACACTAGTGACACACTTAGTTTAGAGATTGTTGGGAGTTTCGGGTACCAAACCTAAAGTAAGGAACTAACTATGTGAAAGGTAGTGGATTAGTTGTATGCTCATTAAGCTAGCTTGCACTAAGTGGTTTGGTACAAAGACATTGGGTGTCGAACCTAGAATGAGTCTTTTCTAGTGTGAGTGTTAACAGACAACTTTAACTTGTTAAGTTAGCTTATACTAGTGGGTTTGGCATAGAGGATAAAGAGGAGGAAGTTGTCAGTGCCAATCTTTAAGTAAGTAACTATCAGTGTAAGGTTAGTGGACCAGTTTTCAAAACTTGTTAAGCTAACTTGCACTAGGAGGCTTGGGCACAGGGATTAGTGTTGAAGAGTTATGGTCACAGATTTCACCAAAGACAGGTTAAGTAGTCAGGTGTCCCTCAATAGCACTACTTGCCACAGGTAGTAAAAGTCCATACCATAGTCTTCAAGAGTGAAATTGCACTAAGGTACTTTGGACCGCATATCATCAGGCAAAGGTGGGGAGAATAGTTGGCAATTCTTAGCTTGTTGTTCGGTTTGAGAACAAAGTATGGCACTAGCCATAATACCTATACGAGATAGCACTCGATTTATGTGCTTGAGGGCATTAGCTAAGTGAGTTGGGTAGTTCAATTCCAAGAGGGTTGTTATCGAATTTACTCCCCATGGTACGTTTGTTTGGGATACGTTGGCACTATATTCTAGGATTACGTCCCTAAGGTGGGGAAATTAAATTTAGAGGACCAAATTTCCTAAGGTAAGGAGAATGTTACGGCCCTCGTAATGGGAAGCTTGGCTGTGGGAGGTAAAGTAAATTAAATTCCTAGTTAAATACCTTATTTCAAGTTAGGTAGGGAAGATTAGGTATGTTAGACAAGGTTAACTAAGTTCCGAGGAGCTTATGGCACCAAAAGAGGCTTTGGGGCAAAATGATAATTTTACATCCTAAGGTGCCTAGCCAAGTCCCAGGATTCAAAACATGTTTTCAAACCCAAACCTTGCTTAGTGCCCAATTATTTCATTAAGTGTTCGAGGTTTGACCCATTTCAACCAAATGTTACTATTTGAGGAAGGGGACTTTTTGAAAATTTAAGAAAAGTTTGAGGGCTAAAAGGAAAAAGGCATGTTTTAAACTTGGTAAAGGTGGTGAGGCTACCAATTTTTTTTAACATTTCATCCCAAACCCGAGTCTAAGCTTCTCTTCTCCATTTCACCTTCAATTCTTGCTCAAAATCATGTGTTCTCGAAGGAATTTGAAGGCCCTAGGGTTATTTATGCCTTGGGTACCTTGTTTCAAAGTTGGTTTATGATTTTGAAGTTGTTTTCCACGTTTTCCAGTTGGGTTCCTATTTTTAGCAAGAGTTAACATTAATTTCTTGTTTTCCTCTTGTTTATTTGATGGTTTGAAGCTTGGGTTTTGGTTAGTAGTTAGTAATTTGGTGTCATTTCTTTTGGTGTGCTCGGAACTTGGGTAGAACTTTATGGAAATTTGTTCTTGGTGAGTAATTGCTTCATTCTTGCATGTGACATGAAATTGAGGTAAGAGATTTAAGGTTTTATGTTCAATTGATGCTATTTGAATGTTGTTGCTTGATGAAATCAAGTCATTTTGGGAATGGGATTGATTAAGGGCAAGTATGTTTATGGTGGACTAGGCTTGAATTTAACGTTTGTGTGATGTTTTGATGCACCATAGGATGTTTTTGAATGATGAATTTGTAGCGTTTCAGGAGCCAAACAAGCACAATAGAATATAACCAAAACCTTCCAGGATCCAAGCAAAATGGGGTAAATCGAGTGTTTGAAATTTTTCATACCTAATTCAGTTAAGATCTTTCACCCAGCTATTGATTCAAATCACAAAACCTAAACAGTTGACATGTTCAAGCTATTTATGGTATCAACACAAGCCTCTTGGGATCACCATGCCAGCACCACATCTCGGCAGATGCATTTCTCTTGCACCCACAGTGCTAGCTTCATCCTCCAAGGAATGGAAAGAAAAGAGTGCGGTTGGTTTTCAAAACTCTTCTAATTTTTTTCTTTTTGGCAATTAGGCCAAGAGCTATGAATTTCTCACTATATGATGTATTTATAGTGAGACTCAACTCCCAAGCCTGATGCATTTCAAAGCCCTATTCCAATTAGGTTTAATTTCGGGCCTAATAATGGCTCAACTTTTGGGCCAATTATTAATATGAAATTATCATGAAACCATAAGCCAAACAATTCATCCCATGCACTTGAATAATCCAATTGGCTCTATGTGTGCAACCCAATAGGCTTCTATCACATTGGCAATGATCATAAATCACATTTATGATCATAAACAATGAGCGGTGTCTAGCAACACATCATTGCTACCCAAGTGACAAGATTGTCTGTGATTTGACTAAACCTTTATGATCATTATCCATATATGCCATTGTCCCTTTGTCTAAGATATCAAGACCAAGCACAAGACACAGAATGTGTTACTCTCATATAGCCCGATCTATGGTTTCTTGATTACTGAGTAGACTAACTTAAACTGATGACATTTATATCATATATCAACTCATCCGAGCATGGCCATTCATTTTCTTAGTCTCACTCTATCAAGGTGCCCCAAGATATCACTGCCACTACATAGGAGGAACAAATCCCATCTTGATCATGCAAAACCCTCCATATGATATGTGACATACCCAATGACCACATTCATGTTCTCTCAGTTACGAGCAATCAAAAGGAAGTATCATAGTATGTGACTCACATGTATGGAACCTTGATGACCTTAGGTCAAAGGACTACATATACCATAATCACTATGAGAATCACTTATGACACCCATATAACAATCCATGTAGCGTTTTCATGGTGGGTCGGTCCAGTACACAAGTTCTCCAACTTGTACCCATATGTAAACTACATATCTTATATTAGTCTCCACATGTGCTAGTCTTTACGTATTATTGCAACTCACTCCATGATAATACTAGACCAGGTACATTTAAGAATATCATTATTCTAGGGTTATCATTATGTTTATTACTTTATATAAAAACAAAACAACATAATTACTAGATCAATGTCTCAATAAAATATCATGCCTCAATGTCCAAAATACAATCATCTCATGATTGGCTTTTAGGCATAACACTAACAATATTTGTGGAGTATGTAGGTTTTTTTATAGGTATATATTGATTTTAGGCATCCGTAGCATGCCTTGAAGCCATACGAAGCCTCCAAAGAGGCTTAGGAAGCTTTCTCAGGTTAAGGGCCTGAGGCCCTAACGTCTAGGCAACGTGTGGGGCCACAGCGACCTGGGTGGACTTTTGGCATTGTGGAGTTGAGTGCTCCTCGCACCTTGGCCCTAGTGGCGCTTAGGCCCCAAAGGCCTGTTTAGCAACAATTTTTCTTCTTCTTAAAAGAGGATTCAGGGGAGGGCAGTGGTGGTCCTAGTGTTGCCTAAGGTTTGTAGTTGTACAATGGCACTCCAAAACTCCCAAAACTCTCCCATGACCTGGGGGTTTCTTAATGTTTTATGAAGGAAAATGCAGCTTATCAAAAACCTAGTTAACAAGCCATAATAATACACCATTAGGCGAGGTGGTAAGTTCAGCACCATCGAGAGCTTAATTGTGCCTCTGGTCCTAAAACCTCGATAAGGAAACCTTAGTACACCTAGTGGATCATTCAGGGCCTAGAAATTATAAGTCCAACCATGATCATTGCTACTCCACTAGTGTGAACCAAGCAATGGTGCATAGGTATATGCCTTGAGTGAAGATTTAATGCACTTATTGCTTAGCCAATATTACTTAAGGAAAAAGTGAGAACCTAGTGCCCTCTTGGCAAGTGTTTTAGGTGGAAGCCTAGTACACAATTGACCTAGACACGTCTAAGGACTTGTGGCACTATATGGAGGCTTAGTACACCTGGTGGGTTTCTTAGAACTCAAATGAGGTGCATCCACCTTGTTCACCTTCACAACGATCAAAGGAAGGTTAACCTTATTGCGTCAGTAAGCTAAGGCTTGCCAGGGCCAACTTAGGGGCCAAAACTTGCTAGGTACAGAGTGCTGCCTGTAGGAGGACTATGCAGAGGACAAGTCCCAAGGGACTGAAACATATGCACATAGGTTTAGCCTCACACTTTATGAGCTCACAACAGATTACATAACTTTGTACATGTGTTGTCCTTAGCATTTTTTGTATGGTTTCAAGAGCCAAACAAGTGAAGTGGAATATTACCGAAACCCTTTAAGATCCAAGTGAAACTAGGTAAACCGGGTGTTAAAAAATTTTCATACCTAATTCGGTTGAGATCTTTCACCAAACTATTGAGTCGAATCAAAAAACCTGAACAGTTTATGTGTTCAAGCTCTCTACGATAACCACATGAGCCTCTCAGGATCACCATGCCTCTACCACATCCCGGTAGATGCGTTTCTCTTGCACCCACAGTACTAGCTTACGTCCTCTAAGGAATGGCAAAAGAAGAGTACGGCTAGAACTTTTGGGAGGCTAGGGTAAAAGCTGCTAATTTCTCACCATATGATGTGTTTATAGTGAGACTCAACTTCCAAGCCAAATGGGTTTCCAAGCCCTAATCCAATTAGGTTTAATTTTAGGCTTAATAATGGCTCACCTTTTGGGCCAACTATTAACACAAAATTATCATGAAAACATAACCCAAATAAATTAGCCAATGCACTCAAACAATCCAAATGGGCTTTATGTGTGTGACCCAATAGGCTCTTGTCACGTTGGCAATGATCATAAATCACATTTATGATCATAAGCAATGAGCGGTGTCTAGCAACACATTATTGCTACCCAAGTGACAAGATTTCCAGTGACTCAACTAAACCTTCATGATCATTATCTGTATATGCCATTGTCCCTTTGTCCAAGATATCAAGACTAAGCACGAGACATGGAATGTGTCACTCTCGTATAGCCTAATCTTTGGTTTCTTGATTACCAAGTAACCTAACTTAAAAATTGATGACATTGATATCGTATATCAATTCATCTGAGCATGGCTATGCATTTTCTTAGTTTCACTCTATCAACGGGCCCAAAGATATCACTCCCATTACATAGGAGGGACAAATCCCATCTTGATCATACAAAACCCTCCGCATGATATGTGACATGCCTAATGACCTCCTTGAAGTTCACTAAGTTATAAGCAACAAAAGGAAGTATCAAAGTATGTGACTCACATGTAGGGAACTTTGATGACCTTAGGTCAAAGGACTACATATACCATGATCATTATGAGAATCACTTATGACACCTATATGACAATCCATGTAGTCTTCTCATGGTGGGTCAGTCTAGAATACAAGTTCTCCAACTTGTACCCATATGTAGACTACATATCTCATATTAGTCTTAACATATGCTAGTTGTTATGTATTATTGTAGCCCACTCCACAATAATACTAGACCAGGGACAGTTAAGAATATCATTATTCTAGGGTTATAATTATGTTTATTACATTATGCAGAAACAAAACAACAAACATGATTACTGGATTAATACCTCAATAAAATATCATGACTCAATGTGAAAAATACAATCAGCTCATGATTCTTGTGCGAGTTTTTGTTATAGGTACATTGCTTTGAGAATGCTTGAGATTCTAGTTATTGGACTACTTGAATGTCACGTTGTTGTTATACTAACTACAGTTTTCTTGGCCACAGAGGCTAGTGACCATGTGGAGGATCCTTGAGGCTTGCCACCAGGATCTCTCATCTAACATGGCAGCAAGTTGAATGGATCTCAGTAGTACTAGTCTTGTATATAAATGATGTATAATAGTAGCCACCAATGTGTATGAATAAAGTTATAAACTCTAGGGTTGCATTTGGGTGTAGGGCATAGTCTATGATTGTTTAAATGCCACACACAGTTAATTATGTGTAGGATTAATGTTGATGATATAAAGGTTTTATATGCTTTGACTCTTTGAACATTTGCTTTGACTCTTTGAACATTGGTTTTTATGGAAATGCCTAGGCAATATAAATGTTTTATGATTTTCTACTTCCTTAAGTCAAAGCAACTCTTGCATGCATAATTTCATTCCTAGGTTAAACAGCTAGTAGTATGAAGTTTTAACTAGGGTGCACCTAATTAATTAGATAATTACAACCAGCATGAGACTTGTTCTCATAGGCTTCCTGGGCAGAGCCTTGAGGGATCGTGTCACTGAGTAATGGAAAAAATTTCTTAGTATTAAGAAGAAGTTATACCTTGGTAGCATGTTCAATAATCTAAGAAACCAATATCTCATCATTCAGACATGACTTCGTTAGAGTCTGGAAAGTTACGTCCATCATTATGCCCCTTGCCATTTGAAGGACCGTCTTTTGGCAATTCTCTGAGAATGAGTCCATATCCTTAGTAAATTTCTAGAAGGGTTTCCTCAAGACCTTCATATAATTGGCGCCATCGGTCATGGTCAGCTACCCAATCTGGCACTGCCACTTCTTCTACAAAATCTCACCAAAGTTTAGCTACCATGTCAATATTAACCATTCATCTATAAAGTCTAAAATTATAGAAAATCCAAAATTCATAGTGTTACCCACACCCAGGTAATCCAATTATGGTGCCAAAACTGTGCATTTAAACTCCCAATATTGTTGTGTCCTGTAGGTCATCAGAACAACGCCCCTAGTGTACATACTTAAGAGACCCTCTTCAGCACTATGTAAACACATGCATATTGGTCTAACTATAACACACATATTCACATTTATGCACACTATGGCAGCTAACAAGGAAAACACTAGCACAAGTCTTAGTTTTGGCTTCCACACATTAAGCATTCATACTAGGTTCAAAAATTCCAGCCACTACACACAAACTTCCTCCAATAAACTATATTAATATAGTCATGTAACCCCCTGTTTCCTTTACTCCATTATCAAGCAGAGACTAGGAGCAAACCAAGGAATTTTTTTTACATCAATAGCCCACCTATGGACCAAGTTATATATTTTTTAAATTGGTTACAAAATTCTGACCAAATGAACAGTAACTTAGCAAAATTTGCAATACCATAAATTTGGCTACAGTGCTCCAAATCCATAAATTCCAAAATCCTAGTTAAACTTCTAGATGTGCTCTAGATGTGGTCAAAAGTTTGTAACAAAATTCACTCTACACAGGGAGATACCGTGTTTTGAGTGTAAGGTCAAAATTCTGGTCACTTTATGACCATTTTGCCCATACAAAATTTCATAAGTGTGCAAACACTTCATTCACAAAGGGAAAGCCTTCCAAGGCTACCCCATATATGTCCAATACACATTGGAATTACATTCTCTTGCATCTAGCAACTTTATGTGGCTAAAAGAGAATTTACAAGTAAGCAGCCTATCATTCACACTTACGTAGCTTTACACCACATCACATACATAGCCAAAACGTTACTCAAATGTTCACATACCTGTCTCATTTTACATACACTACATGTATATGCATACATGCATTACATAATGGTCTTAACTCAACTAAATATGCACCATAAGTTACAGGAGTGCTTGAGACACAATGGACTCCAGAACAAGAAGCTGGACAACTACTGCATAACACAATAAGCACCATCACTAAAAATAACAATGTGCTCCTAAAATCACCAAACTTTCCATATCACAACTAGACATATGGAAGTTTAAGTACCTGAAAATTCAAGGTAAAAATCAAACCACAAAGGTTAGTTTGAAGGTGATCTCTCAGATGGACTCAAAATGACAGAATTGAGGCGAGTAAGTTTCATTGTGAAACTTAGTAAGGTAAACACTTGGTTTCTTAAGAAAATGTGCCCCTCATTAAAACCTGCATTCGAAGACACTAAGACACAAAACCACAATGCATATATACAAGATATAGCAACCAAATGCAGCAGCAATTCACAACCAACAAACACATGAAATGTGGCAGCAACATAAACCATATGTCAGTCCATAAAACATGCAATAAGCTTACGTAAATCACTACGGCAGCTCTCCTCAAGTTATTTCTTGGTCTTAGGAGGATTTTAACACTAGTTAGTACTAACTTTGGTCTCTAGAAACTCTCACTTCACTGCCATCATTGTGCATTTCACACTATATCACAAAACCTTCAATAAGTGCACTCCCCTCACTAACCTTGGCTCATCAAGCTCATGGCTCTCTTCCAAGCTTAGCCCTAGCTCCATGGTTTCTTGAAAATATAGAAAAAAATCCATGAGAGTAAGAGAACCCTTACCTTGATGGGTATGCTAAAATTGGAGCTTGATCCTAGGTGCACTCAAGTCTTAGCACCACATAGCTTCCGATTGTGCTTCCTTGACTTCAATTGCAAGTAGTTTTGAGTTTGAAGGTATGGTGGCTATGGAGGAAGTGTAGACGAGAGGGCTGGCTTTCTTTTTTCTGGTGCAAGCTGAAATTTAGAGAAGAAAAGCTGGTCTTGACTACTTAAATAGTCAAAAGAACACTAAACACACTTAAGTAGTCTTGACCTTGTCCTATGTCATTTTCCTTGCTACAAGACTATGGTTTCTTAGTCTTAATCTCTTGGTCCACATTTACCCATTCTTATCTTGCTTTAGCAGCTCCTCCTTAGGTGGGATAACCCCACAATTTCATCATTTGACTTAGGTCAAAGACATACACATCCTATGGCCTACATTAGAACATTTAGGCCCTTTATGCCTTTCTGTGTTTTCTTTCTCCTTAGTTGTCTTCCATAAGAAATTTGGTCCTCTTTTTACCCACTCCGGGGTAGTCCAGTTATGGTGCCAAAACTGTGCATTTAGACTCCCAGAGTTGGTAACGTTCTGTAGGCCATCAGAACACTACCCTTAGTGTCCATACCCAAGCGGCCCCCTTGGGCACTATTTAAACACATGCATATTGGTCCAACCATCACACAAATATTCACATTTCATGCACACCATGGCAGCAAAGAGGGAAAACACTAACACAAGTCTTAGTTTTGGCTTCCACACATTAGCCAATCTTGTTAAGTTCTATTGACCAGCTACTGCACCTGTAACTTCCACTAATAAACTGTATCATTCTAGCCACATACCCCCTATTTTATTTGCTCCATTATCAACTAGAGACTTAGGAAAAACCAAGGAATTTTTTTTTACATCAATAGCCCACCTATGGACTAAGTTATGGATTTTTTAAGTTGGTTACAAAATTCTGACCAAATGAACAATAACTCAGCCAACTTTGCAACATCATATATTTGGCTACAGGGCTCTAAATCCAGAAATTCAAAATCCCAGGTAACCCTCTGGATGTCCTCTAGGTGTGGTAAAAATTTGATACCAAGATTCACTCTACACAGGGAGATATTAAACTTTAGGTCCAGAGTCAAAATTCTGACAACTTTTGGACCATTTTGCCCATACAATTTTTCCAAACCATGCAAACACTTCATTCACAAGGGAAAAGCCCTTCAAAGCTATCCCATATATTTCCATTACACATAGGAGTTAAATTCCCTTTCTTTTTACAACTTTATGTGGACAAAACAGAATTTACAAGTAAGCAGCCCATCATTCACACTTAGGCAGCTTTACACCACATCACTTACATAGCCAAAACATTACTCAAATGTTCACATGCTTGTCTCATTTTACATACACTAAATGTAAATGCATACATGCACTAAAATATGGTCTCAACTCAGCTAAATATGCACCCTAGGTTACAGGAGGTCCTGAGACACAATGGACTCCAAAAACAGGATGCTGGACAGCTGCTGCACAACACAATAAGTACCACCATTAAAAATATCAAATGTGCTCCTAAAATCACAAAAATTTCCAGATCATAACTAGACATATGGAAGTTCATGTAACTGAAATTTCAGATCAAAAATCAAACTAAAATTTCGGTTTGAATGTGATCTTTCTGCTGGACCTGAAATGACATAATTGAGGGGAGTAAGTTTCATTGAGAAACGTAGTAAGGGTAACACTTGGATTCAGTAGGCAATGTGACCCTCATTAAAACCTGCATCCAAAGACACTAAAAAAAAAAAACCACAATGCATTTATACAAGATATAGCAACCAAATGCAGTAGCCATTCACAACCAACAAACACATGAAATGCAGCAGCAACAATAACCATAGGTTAGTCCATAAAACTTGCAATAAACATAAATAAATCACTATGCCAGCCCTTCTCAAGCTAATGCTTGGTCTTAGGAGAACTTTAACAGTAGTTAGTACTAACTTTGGGTTCTAGAAACCCTCATTTTACTGCCATCTTTGTGCACTTTACACTAGGTCACAAAACCTTCAATAAGTGCACTCCCCTCACTAAGCTTGGTTCATCAATCTCATGGCACTCTTCCAAGCTTAGCCCTAGCTCCATGGATGTTTGAAAATTGCAGAAAATAGTCCATGAGGGCAAGACAACCCCTACCAAAGTGGGTAGGCTGAAAATCAAGCTTGATCCTTGAAGTATCCAAGAAATAGTTCTAGTTTGCTTCCAATTGCTTCCTTTTGCCATCAATTTCAATCAATTGCAAGTTTGAAGGTGTGGTGGCTATGGATGAAGTATGGCTGTGTTCTTGGGCTGGGGGAGGACGAAAATGAGAGAGGGATATGTAATTTGGCCACTTAAATGGCCCTAAATGAGCTTAAGGGCACCAAAACACACTTAAACAAGCTTAACCTTGCTTTATGTCATTTTCCTTTTCACTAATTATGGCTTCTTTGTCTTAAACTCATTGGTACATATGTGCCCAACATTTTTGACTAGTTATCAAGTCTTGGCTGCCTCCCCATAGTGGGATAACCCCACAATTCCACCCTTAGACTTAAGTAAAAAGCTTGAATACTTTAAGGTTTACACTAGGACATTTAGGTCCTTATTGCCTTTAGTATTTCCTTTGCCAAACTTGTCTTCCATGAGCAATTGGGTCCTCCAATAGAACTTTGGTACCATTCATACCCTTCCCATAACAATCCAAGTCTCTTTCTTGAGAGTTTTGCAATTGAGTACCCAAATTTCTGAAACCTTACAAAAAAGTACATAGGTTGCTTTAAAAACAAGCAATCCTTAAGGCTTTTCTTGGGAGCCAAGTTACCAATTTGGAACACTTTTAAGGAGGTGTTGATCATGCCTTTTACCCGTCACACTTCAATCACTAGGGCAAGAATTACACAATATAATGGTTTTTAGCCATTATGACACACTTGTAATTCTCCCATTTTGTGAGGTTGTAACAATCCTCCCCCCCTTTAAAATTTTGGTCCTCCAAAATATCCTTTAGCTTGAGGTATTCTTCAGGATACCTTTCTGTGAGGTCTTTTTCAGTTTCCCAGGTTGCTTCTCTTTCAGAGTGGTGTGACCACTAAACTTTAACCATGGGAATATGTTTGTTTCTTAACCTTCTGTTATCCTTGGCTAAGATAGCTATAGGTTTCTCTTCATATGTCAAGTTAGGTTCCAACTGTATGTCTTCCACTGCAATAGCATGCTTTGTGTCCAGTAGACACTTCTTAAGCATACTGAAGTGAAAAACATTATGAACACTTGACATGCTTGGTGGTAGAGCTAACCTATATGCTACCTGGCCAACTCTATCCAAGATCTCATAAGGACCGATGTATCTTGGAGCTAACTTGGTTCTTCTGCCAAATCTGACAATGCCTTTAGTTGGTGCAACTTTCAGCCAAACATTGCCACGAACCTCAAATTCCAAGTCTTTCCTTCTTTTGTTGACATAGGCTATGGTCCTTTAGGCATATAGATTCAGTCCTTGAAGTACATTCATCCTTGCTTGTAGGCAAAGGATTCATACACGGAACCTTTTTCCTCTCTTGAAATCCTTTACAGTCTTTGGCCTTTCCCATTCCTGCACTGCTTTGACCTTTTTAGGGTCTGCCTTAAGGCCTTCTGCATCTATGACGTGTCCTAGGAAAGACACTTCCCTTATCCAAAATTCACACTTGGATAACTTGGCATAAAGCTGATGTTCCAATAAAGTCTTTAAGACAATCTTCAGATGATGTTCATGTTCCTTTTCATCCTTGGAATACACTAGGATGTCATCAATGAACCCAACCACAAATTTGTCCAGATGTGGTCTAAACACCCTGTTCATCAGGTCCATGAAAGCAACTGGGGCATTAGTCAAACCAAATTGCATGACTGTGTACTCATAATGCCCATATTTGGTCTTGAATGCAATCATAGGAATATCTTCTTCCTTTACTCTCAATTGGAAGTATCCAGATCTCAAATCTATCTTGGAAAAGATCTTAGCTCCCTTGAGTTGTTCAAAAAGATCCTCAATCCTAGGGAGTGGGTACTTGTTCTTGATAGTCACTGCATTAAGCTTTTTGTAGTCAATGCATAGTCTCAATGATCCATCCTTCTTCTTCATAAAGAGAAGAGGAGCTCCCCATGGTGAAACACTTGGCCTTATGAACCCTTTTTCAAGAAGTTCATCAAGTTGTTTCTTCAGCTCATTCATCTCTGTGATTGGCATTCTGTAAGGAGGTATGGATATTGGACTAGCTTCTGGTTGCAGCTTGATTTCAAACTCAATATCCCTTTGTGGAGGAATACCTGGTAGGTCTTTAGGAAAGACTTGTGGAAAGTCTCTCACTATAGGTATTCTATCCACTTCTTCTTCACAGTGCAATTGATTCAATGCATAACAATAATCATGCTCAGAAATCACAGGTATCTCATCTAATACCTCTAGCTCCATGCCAGGCATTTCATACACTAATTCATGCACTTTACCATCAGACAATGTGATTTCCCTCTTAGCACAATCAATTCTTATGTTATGCATAGCAAGCTAATTCATACCCAACACTAAATCATACTTAGGAATATCCAACACTAGCAGATTAGTCATAACCTTAGTCTTCTCTACTACTAGCTCACAATCCTTAGCTAGGTCATTAGTGAAAAGACATTGACTACGTACTGTTTTCACTAAGGATATCCTAGGCATGATTTTAGTAGGCAATTTCATGGCATCAACAAATTTCCTAGCCACTATAGACATAGATACACCAGTATCAAATAGAACACTAATAGGCATACCATTAAGGTAAATGTTACCTCTTAGTGCTCCTCCCTGGTCTAACGTCTCTGGCCTCTCCACTTGGCAGACTCTGCCAGCTCCCTGCACTAGAGGGCGAAGCACTGGACGAACTGGCCTCTGCTGTCCCTCCCTTGGTGCTCCTCCTCTAGGTCCTACCGCAATAGGTCTTCCTGGACCTTTGTCTTCTGGCCTCCTTTGAGCCTGTGGACAGTCTTTGATCCAATGATCCATGGATCCACATCTTAGACACGCTTGGGTATCAAAGTAGCAAGGTTTCTTTCAGTGAAACCTCCTGCACTTGGGGCACCTTAGGCCAAGGAACTTCCCCTTAACCTTGCCCTCACAACCAAAATGGGAACTCTTGGAAATTCCCTTGCCATGTGGTGGCTTCTTCTGCTTGCCTCCTGCCTGATTACTTTCCCTTGGTCCATTGGGAAAGTACTTAGTGTCATACTCCTCTTGCTCTACTAATAGAGCTTTCTGCACTGCTTCATAGTATGTAACTGCTCCAAAAGGTCTAACAGCCTTTCTAATGTCTGACTTTAGGCCTCTGACAAATCTTTTGGTCTTCAATTCCTCAAGTCCATGATACTGAGGAGCATACCTCACCAACTGATTGAATTTGTGCTCATACTCTAGGACTCTAAGGTTGTCCTGCCTTAGAGCATCAAATTCATCTTGCTTCATATCCTTGAGGACATCACTGATGTGCTGTTCCTGGAACAACTGCGTGAACTCTAGCTAGCTCATCTCAATATATCTTCCTAGCCTTCTGCCCTTTTGGAAAGCATACCTATCTCTGGTGTTTCTCCACCACATCTCTGCGCTGCCTACCAAGTTGTAAGTAGCCAGTGACACCTTTTTGGTGGAGCTGAGTGGCATCCTCTCAAACATCTTTTCTATGAAGATTAACCACTCCTCAGCTCTCTCTGGCCCAGCTCTTCCATCAAACTGTGGAGGTCTTAGGCCTTGGAACCTCTCCAACAGTCTGACCTCATCTAGGCCTTCTAGATCCTCTGATCTATGTCTCCTGGATCTGTGAGACTCCTCTATTTGGTGATGCTCTCTATGATCTCTCTGCCTCTTCCTGGATCTTCTCTCATGGCCATCCTCAATCTCATTCCTAGTGGAGGAATGGTCATAGACTGAGGGATTGGTCCTGGACACCTGACCAATCTGAGACCTTAGTCTTCTTCCTCATGGATTTCTCCTATCCTCATCTTCCTCCCCAATGGCCTCATCATTTGTGTCTTCTAACCTTCCAGAACGAACATATTCAGATGTGTTCCTTGCATCCTCTTCTGGTTACTGCTGTGCATCCTGAACTTGTTCTACTAGAGCTACTTGGACTCCCTACTGTTGTCCTTGAATCAGCCTCATTAAATTTTTGTTGATTAGAGCTAAGTTCCTCTGAAGCTCTAACCAAACCTGAGGCACTTCAGGGTTTGGTAACCCCTGTTGCCCCTGATTCCCTCTATTCTGTTCATTTCTTTGTTGCCCAGAATTAGTAGGAGGCCTTCAGGGTGGTTCCCCTCTCCATGTGGCAACCATGTTTATTTCTAGCATTGATGATCCCCCATAGAGCACATATAAATATTATAGGTATTTATACTTGACACTAGCAGCTGACCAAACTGAGTTCATATATGTAGATGCATGCAATGCAACTATATGCTATGTACATGTATAAACCATGCTCTGATACCAACTTCTTTTACCCACACCGGGGTAGTCCAGCTATGGTGCCAAAACTGTGCATTTAGACTCCCAGGGTTGGTAACGTTCCATAGGCCATCAGAACACTACCCTTAGTGTGCATACCCAAGTGGCCCTCTTGGGCACCATGCAAACACATGCATATTGGTCCAACCATCACACACATATTCACATTTCATACACACCATGGCAGCAAAGAAGGAAAACACTAGCACAAGTCTTAGTTTTGGCTTCCACACATTAGCCAATCTTGTTAAGTTCTATTTACCAGCTACTGCACCTGTCACTTCCACTAATAAACTATATCATTCTAGCCACAAAACCCCCTATTTTATTTGCTCCATTATCAACTAGAGACTTAGAGAAAACCAAGGAATTTTTTTTTACATCAATAGCCCACCTATGGACCAAGTTATGGATTTTTTAAGTTGGTTACAAAATTCTGACCAAATGAACAGTAACTCAGCCAATTTTGCAATGTCATATCTTTGGGTACAGAGCTCTAAATCCAGAAATTCAAAATCCCAGTTAACCCTCTGGATCTCCTATAGGTTTGGTCAAAATTAGACACCAAGATTCACTCTACACAGGGAGATATTAAACTTTAGGTCCAGAGTCAAAATTCTGGCAACTTTTGGACCATTTTGCCCATACAATTTTTCGAAACCATGCAAACACTTCATTCACAAGGGGAAAGCCCTCCAAGGCTATCCCATATATGTCCATTACACATAGGAGTTACATTCCCTCTCTTTTTACAACTTTATGTGGCCAAAACAGAATTTACAAGTAAGCAGCCCATCATTCACACGTAGGCAGCTTTGCACCACATCACTTACATAGCCAAAACATTACTCAACTGTTCACATGCTTGTCTCATTTTACATACACTAAATGTACAAGTATACATGCACTACAATATGGTCTCAACCCAGCTAAATATGCACCCTAGATTACAGGAGGTCCTGAGACACAATGGACTCCAAAAATAGGAGGCTGGACAGCTGCTGCACAACACAATAAGTACCACCATTAAAAATATCAAATGTGCTCCTAAAATCACCAAACTTTCCAGATCATAAATAGACATATGGAAGTTCATGTACCTGAAATTTCAGATCAAAACTCAAACTACATTTCGGTTTGAATGTGATCTTTCTGCTGGACCTGAAATGACATAATTGAAGGGAATAAGTTTCATTGAGAAACTTAGTAAGGGTAACACTTGGATTCAGTAGGCAATGTGACCCTCATTAAAACCTGCATCCAAAGACACTAAAACACAAAAACCACAATGCATATATACAAGATATAGCAACCAAATGCAGCAGCCATTCACAACCAACAAACACATGAAATGCAGCAGCAACAATAACCATAGGTTAGTCCATAAAACATGCAATAAACATAAATAAATCACTATGGCAGCCCTCCTCAAGCTAATGCTTGGTCTTAGGAGGATTTTAACAGTAGTTAGTACTAACATTGGGCTCTAGAAACCCTCATTTTACTGCCATCTTTGTGCACTTTACACTAGGTCACAAAAACTTCAATAAGTGCACTCCCCTCACTAAGCTTGGTTCATCAAGCTCATGGCACTCTTCCAAGCTTAGCCCTAGCTCCATGGATGTTTGAAAATTACAGAAAATAGTCCATGAGAGCAAGAGAACCCTTACCAAAGTGGGTAGGCTGAAAATCAAGCTTGATCCTTGAAGTATCCAAGAAATAGCTCTAGTTTGCTTCCAATTGCTTCCTTTTGCCTTCAATTTCAATCAATTGCAAGTTTGAAGGTGTGGTGGCTATGGAGGAAGTATGGCTGTGTTCTTGGGCTGGGGGAGGACGAAAATGAGAGAGGGATAAGTGATTTGGCCACTTAAATGGCCCTAAATGAGCTTAAGGGCACCAAAACACACTTAAACAAGCTTAACCTTGCTTTATGTCATTTTCCTTTTCACTAATTATGGCTTCTTTGTCTTAAAATCATTGGTACATATCTGCCCAACATTTTTGACTAATTATCAAGTCTTGGCTGCCTCCCCATAGTGGGATAACCCCACAATTCCACCCTTAGACTTACGTCAAAAGCTTGAACATCTTAAGGTTTACACTAGGACATTTAGGTCCTTATTCCCTTTAGTGTTTCCTTTGTCCAAACTTGTCTTCCATGAGAAATTTGGTCCTCCAATAGCACTTTGGTACCATTCATATCCTTCCCATAACAATCCAAGTCTCTTTCTTGAGAGTTTTGCAATTGAGTACCCAAATTTCTGAAACCTTACAAAAAAAGTCCATAGGTTGCTTGAAAAACAAGCAATCCTTAAGGCTTTTCTTGGGGGCCAAGTTACCAACTGGGAACACTTTTAAGGAGGTGTTGATCATGCCTTTTACCCCCCCACACTTCAATCACTATGGCAAGAATTACACAATATAATGGTTTTTAGCCATTATGACACACTTGTAATTCTCCCATTTTGTGAGGTTGTAACACCTCTAATAGCACTTTCATACCATTCATATCCTTCTCATAACTCTCCAAATCTCTTTTGTGAAAGTTTTGCAATTGAGTACTCAAATTTCCAAAATCTTACAAAAAAGTCCATAGGTTGCTTGACAAACAAACAATCCTTAAGGCTTTCCTTGAGGGCCAAGTTACCAACTTGGACCACTTTTAAAGAGGTGTTGATCATGCCTTTTACCCCCTCACTTCAATCATTATGATGAGAATTATACAATATAATGGTTTTTTTACCATTATGCCACACTTGTAGTTCTCCCATTTTTGTGATGTGGTAACACATAGATGAAAGGTCAAAGACTGAACCTAGTAAGGGAGCCTTAGGGTCTCCCACTGCAAAGTCGTTGACCTCAAGGTTGTCAATAGGGACATCTTTCCCTTTCTACTTCCTCATTTCCTTGACTTCTTCTACTGAGAAAAAGGCTAAAAAGGTCCCCAAAGTCTCCATGATAGAATTGGGGCTAACAAGAGAGGATAGGATAGCAAATTTAGGAGCAAGATGTTGCCACCTTACAAAAATGGGAGAATTACAAGTGTATTATAATGGCTAAAAACCATTATATTATGTAATTCTCACCATAGTGATTGAAGTGTGGGGGAGGGTAAAAGGCATGATCAACACCTCCTTAAAAGTATTCCAAGTTGGTAACTTGCCCCGCAAGAAAAGCCTAAAGGATTGCTTGTTTGTCAAGTAACCTATGGACTCTTTTGTAAGGTTTTGGAAACTCGGGTACTCAATTGCAAAACTCTCAAGAAAGAGACTTGGAGAGTTATTGGAAGGATATAAATGATATGAAAGTGATATTGGATGACCAAATTGCTCATGGAAGACAAGTTTGGACAAAGGAAACACTAAAGGCATTAAGGACCTAAATGTCCTAGTGTAAACCTTAAGGTGTTCAAGCTTTTGTCTTAAGTCAAATGGTGGAATTGTGGAATTACCCCACCATGGGGGAGGCAGCCAAGACTTGATAATTAGTCAAAAATGTTGGTCACATGTGTACCAATGAGTTTAAGATAAAGAAACCATAATTAGTTAGAAAGAAAATGACATAAAGCAAGGTTAAGCTTGTTAAGTGTGTTTTGTGCCCTTAAGCACATTTAAGGCCATTTAAGTGGCCAAATTACTTATCCCTCTCTCATTTTCGTCCTCCTCCAGCCCAAGAACACAGCCATACTTCTTCCATATCCACCACACCTTCACACTTGCAATTGATTGAAATTGAAGGCAAAAGGAAGCAATTGGAAGCAAACTAGAGCTATTTCTTGGATACTTCAATGATCAAGCTTGATTTTCGGCCTACCCACTTTGGTAAGGGTTCTCTTGCTCTCATGGGTTGTTTTCTGTATTTTCAAGCAACCATGGAGCTAGGGCTAAGCTTGGAAGAGAGCCATGAGCTTGATGAACCAAGCTTAGTGAGGGGAGTGCACTTATTGAAGGTTTTGTGACCTAGTGTAAAGTGCACAAAGATGGCAGTAAAGTGAGGCTTTCTAGAGCCCAAACTTAGTACTACCTAATGTTAAAATCCTCCTAAGACCAAGAATTAGCTTGAGGAGGGCCGCCATAGTGATTTGGTTATGTTTATTATGTGTTTTATGGACTAACCTATGGTTATTGTTGTTGCTGCATTTCATGTGTTTGTTGGTTGAAAATGGCTGCTGCATTTGGTTGCTATATCTTTCATATATGCATTGTGGTTTTTTGTTTTAGTGTCTTTGGATGCTGTTTTTGATGATGGTCACATAGCCTATTGAAACCAAGTGTTACCTTTACTAAGTTTCTCAATGAAACTTACTCCCCTCAATTCTGTCATTTCAGGTCCAGCAGAAAGATCATATTCAAACTGACCTTTTTCGTTTGAGTTTTGATCTGAAATTTCAGGTACATGAACTTCCATATGTCTAGTTATGATCTGGAAAGTTTGGTCATTTTAGGAGCACATTTGATATTTTTAATGGTGGTACTTATTGTGTTGTGCAGCAGCTGTCCAGCATCCTGTTCTGGAGTCCATTGTGTCACAGACACTCCTGTAACATAGGTTGTGTATTTAGCTGATTTAAGACCATTTTGTAGTGCATGCATGCAAGTACATCTAGTGTACATAAAATGAGACAAGTATGTGTACATTTGACTAATGTTTTGGCTATGTAAGTGATGTGGTGCAAAGCTACCTAAGTGTGAATGATAGGCTGCTTACTTGTAAATTCTGTTTTGGCCACATAAAGTTGCTAGAAGCAAGGGAATGCAATTAATATGTGTATTGGACATGTATGGGATAGCGTTGGAGGTCTTTATCTCTTTGAATGAAGTGTTTGAATGGTTTGGAAAAATTGTATGGGCAAAATGGTCATAAAGTGACCAGAATTTCGAACCTGTACCTAAAGTTGAATATCTCCCTGTGTAGAATGAATATCTGGATTAAATTTTGAACACAACTAGAGAACATCTTGATCTTGAACTGGGATTTTAAATTTATGAATTTGGATCCCTGTAGCCAAAGATATGACATTGCAAATTTGGCTAAGTTATTGTTCATTTGGTCAGAATTTTGTGACCAATTTAAAAAATCCGTAACTTGGTCCATAGGTGGGCTATTGATGTAAAAAAAAATTACCTGGTTTTATCTAAGTCTCTACTTGGTAATGGATCAAAGAAACCATGGGGGTATGTGGCTAGAATGATACAGTTTATTCATGGAAGTTACAGGTACAATGGCTAGTCACTAGAACTTAACAAGATTGCCTAATGTATGGTAGCCAGGATTAAGACTTGTGCTAGTGTTTTCCTTCTTTGCTGCCATGGTGTGCATGAAATGTGAATATGTGTGTGATGGTTGGACCAATATGCATGTGTTTACATAGTGGCCAAGAGGGCCACTTGGGTATGCACACTAAGGATAGTGTTCTGATGGCCTACAGAAAATTACCAATCCTGGGAGTTTAAATGCACAATTTTGGCACCATAATTGGACTACCCTAGAGTGCGTAACACAGGATCTACTACGTCCTTGGTAACCTTAGATGGAAGAGGAAGGGAGTCTTCCTTGGATTTCTTTTTTTGAGGCCCCCCAAAGGCTGTCTGTTCTTCATCTTTGAGGCTTTCTTCTCTTTTGCCTTCTTCCCTTGCTCGCCCTCCTCAGCTTCGGTGAGGAAAAGGCTCTTGTAAAAATCAATGGGCATGTAAAATGGAAAAAACATCAGTGCAAGTATGAAGTAATCCAATAAATAATGGACAAAAGTAACTTACTCTACAAATGGGCTTCATAATTGAGCTTCTTCTGAAGGAGCATGACTATTATAGATTTCTTCCCATCAATGCTTCATTTAGGCATCCCGAGGTCAATTAGGTGTTCTTTGACAATGCCTAACTCTTGAAGAACCTCTTCAGTCATTAGATTCCACTTCATGGGAAAAGGGTAAGGTAGGCATGAATATACTTGTTCCTCCCTATCAGCCACCTACCTAATGCGACTATCAAACTCCTTGAACTGGGACTCCAGCTCTTCATTCAAGAGTTTCGACAGATCCACAACACCAATTGCCAAGGTCCTGGAAGCCCACTTTGTTGGCAAGTTCTTCCACTCCTTTGGTACCTCTATAAAGAAGTATTTCTTTTACCAGCCTTGCCAGCTATCCTTGGTGGCAAACATAAAGGCATACTTTTTGGCACCAGTTCCCTGAGGTAACAGGAAATAAATGGACCTTTTCAAAACAGGATGTAGTTTGTAATATTTCATGAAGAAAATAAAATGGGGGACTACCTTAAAAACCCTGCACATGCACAAGAAAGCATTGAAATAGGAATAAAAGTTCAGAGGCAATTTGTTGATGGCTATGCCATGGAACTCACAGAAATCAGATGCCATCTTCAAGGGGATATTGGGGACCGGCTTCTATCTAAGACCTAAAATTGGTGACCTCACATTCCTGATGACAATAACTTCATTCACCACATTCGAGGACCCTAACCTTAACATACAGAGGAAGAAATAACCTTGCTCGCCACTTCTTCATTTCTTCGAATTCATGCAACTTAAATGGTCATTCAGTGAACTCCAAACCTTCTTCATGGTAGTAAATTTAAC
Organism: Aquilaria yunnanensis; assembly: GCA_039654915.1. Lineage (NCBI taxonomy): Eukaryota > Viridiplantae > Streptophyta > Magnoliopsida > Malvales > Thymelaeaceae > Aquilaria > Aquilaria yunnanensis. Next base: position 66,351,167 of record CM077597.1, read on the forward strand.
ACTTTGAATATCTATAAACTCTATCCTAAAATCTTAAGGCTCTACTTTGGAATGGGGAAAAGAAAGAGAATGAGAGAGAAGTAACCTAGGATAGATCACACATCAGATTATGTTCTAAAGAAACTGACAAGCCGCCGCTAAAGTTTCCAAAAATCGCTCCACCATAGAGAACTGCTATGAGAAAATAAAGGAAATTAGCAAGCACAAGAAGGAAAATAGAGAGAAAAATAAGAAGTATGGAACCTATACTTCAAACAAGGGAACATATAGCCTAAGGAAGGTAAGCAAAAAGATGCCATAATGACTACCCCTATCGAAGAGATGTAACCAATGTAACTGATGCAAAGAATAACTAATCAAATGATGACACATGTCAATTAGTGCACAAATCGAGGGCACACCTTATAAACTGTCAAATTTGTAATGCATGAATTTAAGAAGAAAATCCATTGAATCGCAAAATTGGAAAATTTTAGAGGCAATAAGATACTCCAATAGCAGGGAAAAAACCCTAAGATAGTACTCGCTCGACGAAAGGTAGCATGGTCAAGCTAAACATATAACTTCACTTCCATTGGAAGGGGGCACATGATAGCTGAAGGGCAATCACCCAATGGACCCTCAGATTAAGTGGCTTTGACCACCACCCTTAGACACCAAGCCAACCATCCTTAGACAACGAGCTAACAACCCATGGGTGACGGGCATGTCTCTTGAACACAATAGCACCCTCAATAGGCTTAAAAGGGACCTTGGACGAACATGCCAAACACTTAGTACTCCGAACTAACAAATACCATCCACATGCCCCCTAGTTTGGTGACTGAGCATAACCGCGTGCTAGCCCTAAACCAACTAAAGATGCCTATCCTAGGATGCGGACCGATGGCTCCCAAATCCAACAGCCCACGTGTGCCAATCTCCTTCGCTTAGGCAAAATGGCTCTTCCTCAACCCCCTATATATACTCAAGATAGGCTCCTAGGTAATATCATCTGATCACATGCTTCCATACTTATTGCTCTCATACCTATCCTTCTTTACATACTAACTTGGGCATTAGAGTTCCCTTCCCTAGTAACACTTCGGGGAGCCCCCTGACCCTTGTCCTACACTGCTGTAGATATAACTCAAGCCAAAACCCTTCGGAGGTTAACATGTCATATATTGAGGATGTCCTAGAGCATCAATGACCTTTACCAAGAAAGTTTAAAACTTCGAATGGACGCCAAAGTGTGAAAAAGGTTATTTGGAGTTCAAGAAGAGAGTGATGAGTGCATTGATTCTCATTTTTCTAGAGATGAACAAGGCTTTCAGAGTGTATACATTTGCATTAGGTTCTAGTTTAGGATGTATGTTCAAGCAAGAAAAATAGGTGATCATTTATGGCTTAAGGCAGTTGAAACCTAATGAATTTGAATCATCCAGTTAGCTCTAAGGTACATTATCGTTTACGAGATATTAGAAAATGTGGTGAATGTGGCATGTTGATTAGCATTACTGCCTAACTTGCCTCAAGCACACAAGATGTTTCATGTGGGTCTTTTAAGAAAGTGATTGGTTAAACTAGAGCAAGTAGTTACCCCATTAGTGGTTCCCATTTAGTAGGACTTGACCTATAATGAGATGGTCATTCACGTCCTCAATAGGTAAGTAAGGAAACTTCAAACCAAATGGATTGATATGTTTATGATCCTTTGGTCTAACCACAATGAAGAAGAAGTCACTTGGGAGATGAAAAAGGATATACAAAAGCAATATCCTATTGAGTTCCCTTATTTACAGCAAAATGTGGAGGATCAAATTTCAAAAGAAAAGAACAATGTTACCATTTTCCTAGTAGAAAGCTCGATTAAGGGAGGTGAGTTTCTAAATCCCTAGCCAAATTATAATGCCCTTAAGTCCCTAAGTGTTTAAGCCATGGGACATGAGGATTTATGGCTTAAGAATTTTTAATGACTTAGGATATAAGCTCTTGGCACTTGGAAAATCATGTTTTGAATGAAGCTTAAGTGTATGTTGAGTGTTGGACACTCTCGGATTTAAACATAACTTGCCCGAGATGTAAATGATGATTTGTGAACTTGAGGGACTCAATTGGAAGCTTATTTGGATGTTTAATTAAGTGGTTAATATGGAAGAATCTTTTGTATGAGGACCTAAATGTTTCATGCAAACTTTTGGCTAGCTTAAGGTAGCCTTAACCTAATTTATGTGCCACTTGGACACATCCAGCCTCATATATGCTTCCACTCAGCTCTCACATGCTTCCACTCTCCATTGCCTCCTTCATTCGGCCATGAACAACCATTGTTGAAGTCTTGTGAGCTTAAGGAAGTGTTCATGGTGTTCTTGAGATTTCCAAGTCCAACCGAGGCAAATTAAGGGTGAAGGCTTACAGGTCTTGGCAAATTTATGAACCAATTGAGCTAGGAAGCTTAGTTCTTGCACCAACAAGCTAAGAAGAGCAACATTCAAGCGTATTAAGCTTTGGCCATTGAAGAATTGCTAAGATAAAGTAAGGACTTATGCATTCACCAATCCATTCGTAGTTGGACTATTTGTATTAGTGAATTAGGTGTGCTTGGGTGATGGTAATTTCAGCCAAAAGACCCTAAGTAACTATAAGGGCAAGCGTTGCTATGCAACTATGTTCTTTGTGCTAATTAGCTATGTTAGGAAGCATTAGGGCTAGGAATTAAGTAGTACAACTCAATTCCTAAGTTAAGGAGCTCTCGGATATGATTAGTATTCATCAACGAGGTTAACTAAAACTATGTTTATGTGGAATGATGCTTGCTCAACCTTTCTGATGGTGTTTAAGTGATGTGTGTGTAATTTTGTGTTTCTATGCTTGTTTGTGCATGCTAACCCTCCTTATATTGTTTAGTGGTTATGTATATACTTATATTGTGTTGTTTTCATGTCTTTGTTTGTAAGTTCTTGGAGGTTTGTCTCATTTAAGCATGAGCTTAACCTATGTTTATGCCTTGGAGGCTATGTTAAGTCCTTATTGAGTTTTATACTTTTTTCCTTACCTTTTATGTATGTAGGAAAGGGTTTACTTGAGAGGCAATCAAGTTAAGAGTATTGGATACTCTTTCAAGTTTCTGAAGGCATTGTGTTTGTGTATGGTATTGCTCAATGTTCTAAGTTATATGAGTTGCTTGTGTATCAAGTTAATGTGTGTGAACCTCATTCTTGCAAGCATTTTGTGTTTAGAGTTTGTGGGAACAAAGTTTAGTAAGGTGGGAATGTGTTCTATGGCATACATGTTGTGGCTTGCCTTGTTGATCATGTGTTTGGTGGTATGACTTGTTTTAGCGTCCTTAGTTATGTTTCAAGTGGTTATGATCATTCTCGGATATGCTTAAATGTAAAAGCATGTAAGTGTGCACTCTCAGATGGTAGTGTGTTTTGGTGTTCTTGGTAGGCTTACCAAGTTCTATATATATATATTGGATGATGAGTACCTATAGTGCCTAAGTTTTGTTGGTAATGTACTTATATGTATGTCTTGAGTGATGCTTGTATGGATAGACTATGGTAGGCTCACTATGACCTATGAGTAGGTAAGGTGAAAATGTGAAGGACGGATGCTTATGTATGTTTACGGCTAAATATTAATGTTGCGGTGGTTTTGCCTTATGAGTTTGGATTATGTTGATGTGTTCATGTAACAATGTTCATTAGTGGATACATGTATGTTCTCAAGTATGTGCGAGCATGAAATGAAGTACTTAGGAGGGGAACTTGATCTAGTATAGAAATGCATACTAATGTTGTGCCAAGATGCTATATAATGTAGTTAAGTGCATGTGGATATGAAATTTCACTTTCGGGTGCACTAGTATGTGTTTTGAAAGAATATGTGTGCATAGTGTGGTTCAAGGTAGGCTTTCCAAGGCACATGTGAGTGTACAAGATATGTGCAAATAAAACAAAGTTTTCAAAACTTGGATTGGTGTTTTGGCTGCCATGCATATACTTGATCATGAGTTAGTATTTGTGATGAAATGAACATAGGAACCCACATAGGTACTTAGCTTGTTTCAAAGAGCATGAACCTTTAAGAGTTAACAAGCCACGTGCTAATAGGTATCCTGGGTACATGCCCATGTGTCCTGGCAGTGTCCATGCGCACCCCAGTGCCCCTCCTTGTGTCATAGCCACACCAAAACTGGCTTAAGCGCATATGACTAATATGCATTATGTATTTAAGCAACAAGTTACTAGTCTAAACCCAAGAAACATAATTGAATGTCAAAACCTTTTGTTTCAGGTTCTAAACCTCCCATATGGGTTAGGGGCTATATTGGGCATGGCATAAATAGCAAAATTTTTAGTGAATTAGAAAAAAATCAAGTTGCTTAAGGTTTAATAGGTTCCTAAAAGGCTATAGCACTAAGTGTTACTAGGGAGCAAAATGGTAATTTTGGATCCTAGAGTTTTAGGCCAAGTCCTAAGAGTTAAAAATGTTTTTAAACAATCAAAGAACAAGTTAGTCCAAAACTTTTGTAAGTGTTGGAGGCCATGTCATTATTTGACCATGGGACTTTTTTGCTAAAAAATTCAAAACTTTACGGAAAAGGGTATTTGCTGAATAAAACTTGTTGAAGGGGTTGGTTTTGGTACTATTCACTTATCTTTTTATTACCACTTTTGTAGCTTACCATGCCTCTCATGATTACTTAGCAAATCTTCTTGCAAACCTTGATTTCTTGGTCAAATTGGATGGCTCTTGAGGTGGCCAAGTGAGGAGAAGCTTTTTTTGAGGTTGTTTTATGCCTTTGGAGCTTCAATAGACATTTTTTATTCTGGGTTTGGTTTTCTACATGAGGTACTCTTTAATCTTTTATGTTTTGATGTTTCATGAGTTAATGGGAGCATGGGTTTTGCTAGGCTAGTGCTAATTTGGTGCCATATGCATTGTGTTTGTCTTGGAACCTACGAAACCTAGTGCAAACCTTTGATTTTGAAGTTCTTAGCTTGTGATGCTTGATTTGTTAGTGTTGTGCCCAAAAGCCAATCATGAGATGATTGTATTTTTGCACATTGAGTCATGATATTTTATTAAGGCATTAATCCAGCAATTATGTTTGTTGTTTTGTTTCTACGTAACTTAACAAACATAATTGTAACCCTAGAATAATGATATTCTTAAACGTCCCTGGTCTAGTATTATTGTGGAGCAGGTTGCAATAATACATAACGACTAGCATATGTGGAGACTAATATGAGATATGTAGTCTACATATGGGTACAAGTTGGAGAACTTGTGTACTGGACCGACCCACCATGAGAACACTACATGGATCGTTATATGAGTGTCGTAAGTGATGCTCATTGTGATCATGGTATATGTAGTCCTTCGACCTAAGATCATCAAGGTTCCCTACATGTGAGTCACATACTTTGATACTTTCCTTTGTTGCTCGTAACTGAGTGAACCTGAAGGAGGTCATTGGGTATGTCACATATCATGCGGAGGGATTTGTATGATCAAGATGGGATTTGTCCCTCCTATGTAACGGGAGTGATATCTTCGGGCCCCTTGATAGAGTGAGACTTAGAAAACGCATGGCCATGCTCGGATGAGGTGATATTCGATATCAATGTCATCAGTTTAAGTTAGTCTACTCGATAATCAAGAAACCAAAGATTCGGCTATACGAGAGTGACACATTCCATGTCTCGTGCTTAGTCTTGATATCTTGGACGAAGGGACAATGGCATATATCGGTGATGATCATAAAGGTTTCGTCGAATCATCGACAATCTTGTCACTTGGGTAGCAATGATGTGTTGCTAGACACCGCTCATTGCTTATGATCATAAATGTGATTTCTGATCATTGCCAACGTGATAAGAGCCTATTGGGTCGCACACATAGAGCTATTTGGATCATTAGAGTGCATGGGCTAATTATTTGGGTTATGGTTTCAATTTAATTTCGTATTAATAATGGGCCCAAGAGTTGAGCCATTATTAAGCCCGAAATTAAATCCTAATTGGATTAGGGCTTTGAAACCCATTAGGCCTGGAAGTTGAGTCTCACTATAAATACAACTTCTAGTGAGAAATTCGCAGGTCTCCTTGCCCTAGCCACCCAAAAGGACAGCCGCACTCTTCTCTTGCAATTCCTTGGAGGACGCAAGCTAGCACTGCGAGCGCAAGAAAAATGCATCTGCCGGGACGTGGTGGGAGCGTGGTCATCCTGAGAGGCTCGTGTGGATACCATAGAGAGCTTGAACACGTCAACTATTCAGGTTTTGTGCTTTGACTCTACAGTTGAGTGAGAGATCTCAACCGAAAATTAGGTATGAAAATTTTCAAACACCCGGTTTACCCCGTTTCACTTGGATCCTTGAGGGTTTCGGTTAAATTCCGCTGCGCTGTTTGGCTCCCGAAACCCATCATGATTACCACCTCCAAAAATGGGAAAATTACAGTATAAAGACATAATGGTTATAAACCATTATATAGCATAATTTTCACCATAGAGAATGAAATGTGAGGGGTAAAGAGTATAATCTACACCTCCTTAAAAGATTCACACAATGGTTGCAAGATTTTATTGCTTGTTCTACAAATAATCTATAGACTTTATTGCAAGATTTCAAGACTTGGCTACTCAATTATACAACTTTGAAAGAGGGCTAGTGGAAGGATTTTAATTGTATGGAAACGTTTGTTGGGGATAAATTGCATAAAGGAAGCAAAGGCTAATTGTTTAAGAACCTTGAACAACATGGATTATAAGTGTCCGTAGAATAACTAAAGATCAAATGATTTTTGAAAAGGTCAAATGGGGTCATTTTTATCATTTTCCCACCCTTCCATGGCTAGTTCATTTAGTAAAAAATGTTGGCTAAAGATTAGCGAAAAAGTCTTTAATTAAGTTATACTTATAATGACCTAAGTGAGGGTTAAGGTTAAGCTAATCAAGTCAAGGAAAATATCTTGATTTCCTACCATTTCCTTGGTCATTTTTTACCCTCACCAGCTAAAGTTCCTTTGTTAGCTCCTCCATCAGCTTCCATGGCCACGATAGCTCAAGCCCCCCAAGAAATCATAAATGAAGGCAATCAGATGCAACAAGAAAAAGAAAAAACTCCTAGTTTTTTGGTTTATTGTGCATCTGTTGGAAATTTTGGCCTTCACAGCTTAGGTAAGGGTTTACTATCCTAAGATGATGATCAAGAATCTATGAAGCTAATACTATTATTGGAAGAGACCAAAAAGCTCAAGGAACCAGGTATAGGTTAAGAAGAAGTGCATGAACAAGGTTTCAGCCTTACTGTTTTTCATGCACTAAGATGACAGTGTTTACAGGGGTTTCTAGAGCCCAAGTTAGTACTAACTAAGACCAATTAAACTCGTAAGACCAAGCATTAGCTTGAGGAGAGCTGCTATAGTGATTAGATATTATTTATTTGATTCTTTATGGACTAACCCTAATGATGTATTGTTTCCAGCATTGCATTTGTTTGTTCTTGTGTCTATTGTGCATTTGAATGGCTATATTCATGTATATGTGTTGTGTTTTTTTGTTTTGGTGTCCTTTGATTTCAGGTATATGGCTAGGAATTTGAGATTTTAATGATAAGCCCTTACTAAGTTCTTTAAAGGAACTGACCCCCCCCCCCCTTTTTTGTCCATTTTAGGAGCACCTAAAAGAGATCATTCAAACTAATAGATGTGGTTTGAATTACTCTGTGAAATTTTAGGTACATTAACTTCAATATGTTTTTTTTGTGAAATCGAACATTTTTAATGATTTTTAGGGTACATTAGCTATTTTTAGTAATGGTACTTTTTGCCTTATACAGCAGCTGGTCCCTTCAAGTTTCTAGAGTGCTTAGTGCTTTTGAAGCCCTCCAAGACTCTTAGTGTACATATAAAATAAGTTATTGGCATGTATGTAGTGCATGAATGCATGTAAATGAATTGGTTATTTTCTATGTGTAGTGTGAGAATGATATATGGAACAATGAATTGTAGTTTGAAGTGTACGAACAATGTTGTCCTTCTAGTGTTTATGAGCTATTTTGATGGCATTTTTATGAATGATAGTTAAAATGGTTCTAAAATCAGGGGAATGGTTTTCCAATGTGTACAAGACATGTATGGACACTACCAAGTGGGTTTTCCAACTAGAAATGAAGTACATGAATATTACGAAATTTTGTATGGGAATAATGGTCAATAGTGGCTAAAATTTGGTACCTTGTACTCCAATAGCCATAACTTTCTGTACTAATTGAGTTTGGCTATAAAATTTTGACCACAATTAGAACACTTCAAGATAAAGAAATTGAAATCTCAATTACTAGATTTGGCTCCCTGTAGCTAGAGTTATGGCCTGTCAAAGTTGGTTGATTTTGCCATGTACTGTTCATATTGTCATTTCTACCCGGTCAAGTGTAAAATCCATAATTGCAAACTTAGATGGATTTAATGTCTCAAACCTATTTCCCTATGAATTCTTAAGTATAGTAAAGGGTTTAAAACCTTTAGAGCATACGAGAACATGTGTAGAATTTGAGTTGGATATAACGTGAAAGTTTGGACACATAAAATAGGCACCAATAGCACCAAGTGTGCATATGACTATACATGCACTTGGGGATTTTACTCAAATTTCATATTGGCAAGGAATAAAGAATTTTACTATCATCATTACTTCCAAATGGAACTATATCTGAATATGTGTGTGGTGGTTTGCCCAATGTACACATCTTTGCATAATGACCAAGAAGGCCACTTGGGTAAACACAGTGTGCATGTTCTGCTTGCCATTTAGGGCATGAACTGCCTGGGACCTGAGCTCACTCAAAATGATCACTGTATTTAAGTACTCAGAATGGTAACACTTGATCGTTGCTAGTTCAAGGTTAATTGAGGTACAGGGATTGTACAATTTACTTAATTAATGCGGTTTATAGCTTGTTTACTTATGGAAATCAATTGGTTTTGTCAACGACATTAATTAGTAGGTAAGTTTGTCGTGATGTTGCCTTGCTTAGTTTAATGTTTGTGTGCATCTCAAACTTGGTAAAAATGCTAATTTGAGGCCTATTGTGTGCATCCCTTAGAAACCTCCTAGGGTGCCTAAGTCACCATTTGGGCATGCAAGGCTCTAGGGCCCAGCACCATGGCATTAGGAGCAGTGCTATAAAACCTAGAGTCTAAAAAGTGGACAAAAAGGATTTTCTTGCGCTACAGTAGCCCCAGGGGTTGCGTTGCAGTGCTATGGCAAACATAAGGTACAAAACAAACTTTTTATGGAGGATACTAAGGAAGGTCCGAACTGGTGCCTAGGGTGCCTAAAGTTGGTGGTTCCCCAAGACTTTTTAAACTCTTATGTAAACTATGAGTTCTCTTAAGGTTTTGTGGGTTCCAAGTGCACCCACAGATGAAACTTGTATAAGAGGGCATAATAGCACAGCATTAACTCAGGTGTGAGGTTTAGGACCATCGGGCACCTAAGTGGGCCTTTGAGTTCGAGGTCCTAATGTAGAAACCTTAATGCAACTTGTTGGGCTCTTCAGATCCTAGGTAATAAAGGTCCAATGATAATGCCCTATGCAACATAAAGAGAAGTTAAGCTAGAAAGAAAGCTTACTAGTAGGCAAGGTCATGCTTTGTAGTTAAGGGCTACATAGTGAAGAAAGTCTTATGGACTTGAATTTATGCACATATGTTCAACCTCAAACTGTTTTGAACTCACAACAATTTATATATTGGTTATATATGTGTTTTCCTTATTATTTTTCTTGCAACTTAAAGGATCCCTTACTGAAAATCAATGAAACTCACTCCCTTAGTTTTATGTTGTGCAGATGCTAATTTTATAAAGCCAAGAACCATAGATGATTGTTGAGCTAGAATTTCATTGTAGGTATTAAGTTTGTTGAACCTTTGAGATTCTAGCATTATGGTTTACATGTTATCTAAGCTATTGTACTAATTATAGTTTTATTCGGCTGACAAAGCCTAGTGAGGCACGAATAAGGACTTTTGGAGCTCACCCACTTAGAGGTCAATATAAGGTGGGAGATAGTTATGGATTTTAGTAATAGTGTAGCCTTAGTGTATTTTGTACACTAGTTGCCTCCAATGTGTGTGGATAGAGTGGCAAACTCTCGAGCTACTCTTGGGTGTGAGCATAGTTGTCTTTTGTGTTAATGCTTACACATGATTGATTTTGTGTAGTTAAGCTCACATTTATTTATATGCTTTGATGGATTTAGAACTTGGATTCTGTGAAATGACTAGGCAATATTTTATGTTTTACTGCTTTTATTAATGATGAAGTTGAAGAATCACTCTTGCATGACTACATAATAGGTTAATTAGCGAGAAACATGAAAGTTTTGACAAGTGTGTACGTAATCAATTAGCCAAGTGTGGCTAGTATGGGAAAAGTTCATATACCCCTCTAGGTATGCCCGTGAGGCATATTAACATGGCATTGAAATTCGTCTAGCTCACTCTGGCCCCCTCATGACCCTTTACCTCAACTCTATCACCACCATCGTTAACTCCACCATAGAAACTGTCAAAGAAATCCTTCATTCCCAAGACAATTATTCTTTGAATGCCACCTTTTGGAACCAGTAATGACACATCATCCTACCTAATGTTATCGACATGGTTGATGTAGCAGAAGAAAATGGTGATGGTGTATGTGGAAAAGGAATTAGTTCAAACCTAAAGATATAGCTAGATCGAATAATTCCACATCCAATTTGGTACTTTTACAAACACTTCCAATACAATTGATGTCATCATAGAAAAGGGCAATGCAATGACTTAGCTAACACTGAAGCTAATGGCACCACTGTAAAGGGCAATGGAGTTGACATGGTTGGAAATAAAGCTGTGGAAGCTGTAGTTAGACTGGGTATTGTAATAAGTGAGCTTATAAAAGATACTTTGGAGATTAGAGCTGCAGGTGATGCTGGCAGTACACATGGTGGACAATCCAATCCACGTCCTTAACTATGGTGGTTTATTGGTCCAGATCCCTAACTACGAAATTTTTATGTTTTATATTTTGCATGTCATTTCGCCAATTATTTTCTATGCAATCTGATAGCCGAAGGGCTATCACCCATCAGACCTTAAGAGAAAAGGGGTCTGACATTGTTACCTACTCCGGGGTAGTCCAGTTATGGTGCCAAAACTGTGCATTTAAACTCCCAGGTTTGGTGTCTCCTGTAGGTCATCAGAACAACACCCCTAGTGTACATTCTCAAGTGACCCTCTTGAGCACTATGTAAATACATGCATATTGGTCTAACCATAACACACATATTTACATTTATGCCCACTATGGCAGCTAAGAAAGAAAAAACTAGCACACGTCTTAGTTTTGGCTTCCACACATTAGGCAATCTTGTTAAGTTCTAGTGACCAGCTACTGCACCTGTAAATTCCACTAATAAACTGTATCATTCTAGCCACATACCCCCCCCCCCTGTTTTCTTTGCTCAATAATCAAGTATAGAATTAGAGCAAACCAAGAAATTTTTTTTTTACATCAATAGCCCACCTATGGACCAAGTTATGGATTTTTAAAGTTGGTTACAAAATTCTGACCAAATTAACAGTAACTCAGCCAATTTTGCAACGTCATATCTTTGGCTACATTGCTCTAAATCCAGAAATTCGAAATCCCAGTTAACCTTCTGGATGTCTTCTAGGTGTGGTCAAAATTTCATACGAAGATTCATCCTAAACAGGGAGATATTAAACTTTACGTCCAGAGTCAAAATTCTGGCAACTTTTGGACCATTTTGCCCATATAATTTTTTCAAACCATGCAAACACTTCATTCACAAAGGGAAAGCCCTCCAAGGGCATCCCATATATGTCCATTACACATATGAATTACATTCCCTTTCTTTCAACAACTTTATGTGGACAAAACAGAATTTACAAGTAAGCAGCCCATCATTCACACTTAGTCAGCTTTGCACCACATCACTTACATAGCCAAAACATTACTCAAATGTTCACATACTTGTCTCATTTTACATACACTACATGTACATGCATACATGCAATACAATATGGTCTTAACTCAGCTAAATACGCACCCTAGGTTACAGGAGGTCCTGAGACACAATGGACTCCAAAAACAGGATGCTGGACAGCTGCTGCACAACACAATAAGTACCACCATTAAAAATACCAAATGTGCTCCTAAAATCACCAAACTTTCCAGATCATAACTAGACATATGGAAGTTCTTGTAAATGAAATTTCAGATTAAAAATCAAACCAAAAAGGTTATTTTGGAGGTGATCTTTCAGCTGGACCTGAAATGACAGAATTGAGGAGAGTAAGTTTCATTGAGAAACTTAGTAAGGGTAACACTTGGTTTCTTAAGGTAATGTGATCCTCATTAAAACATGCATCCAAAGACACTAAAACAAAAAAAATACAATGCATATATACAAGATATAGCAACAAAATGCAGCAGCCAAACACAAACAACAAACACATGAAATGTGGCAGCAACATATACCATAGGTTAGTCCATAAAACACATAATAAACATAACCAAATCACTATGACAGCCCTCCTCAAGCTAATTCTTGGTCTTAGGAGACTTTTAACAGTAGTTAGTACTAACTTTGGGCTCTACAAACCCTCATTTTACTGCCATCTTTGTGCACTTGACAATAGGTCACAAAACCTTCAATAAGTGCACTCTCCTCAATAAGCTTGGTTCATCAAGCTCATGGCTCTCTTCCAAGCTTAGCCATAGCTTCATGGATGTTTGAAAATTGCATAAAACAACCCATGAGAGCAAGAGAACCCTTACCAAAGTGGGTAGGCTGAAAATCAAGCTTGATCCTTGAAGTATCCAAGAAATAGCTCTAGTTTGCTTCCAATTGCTTCCTTTTGCCTTCAATTTCAATCAATTGCAAGTTTGAAGGTGTGGTGGCTATGGAGGAAGTATGGCTGTGTTCTTGGGCTGGGGGAGGACGAAAATGAGAGAGGGATAAGTGATTTGGTCACTTAAATGGCCTTAAATGAGCTTAAGGGCACAAAATACACTTAAACAAGCTTAACCTTGCTTTATGTCATTTTCCTTCTCACTCATTATGGTTTCTTTGTCTTAAACTCATTGGTACACAGATGCCCAATATTTTTGACTAATTATCAAGTCTTGGCTGCCTCTCCCATGGTGGGATAACCCCACAATTCCACCCTCAGGCTTAAGTCAAAAGCTTGACCACCTTAAGGTTTACACTAGGACATTTAGGTCCTTATTGCCTTTAGTGTTTCCTTTGTCCAAACTTGTCTTCCATGAGTAATTTGGTCCTCCAATAGCACTTTCATATGATTTATATTCTTCCCATAACTCTCCAAGTCTCTTTTTTGAGAGTTTTGCAATTAAGTACCCGAATTTTCAAAACCTTACAAAAAAGTCCATAGGTTGCTTGACAAACAAGCAATCCTTTAGGCTTTTCTTGGGGGCCAAGTTACCAGCTTGGAACATTTTTAAGGAGGTGTTGATCATGGATTTTACCCCCCCCCCTCCACACTTCAATCACTATGGTGAGAATTACACAATATAATAGTTTTTAGCCATTATGACACACGTGTAATTCTCCCATTTTGTGAGGTGCTAACAGACACTACCCTCGGACAGTAAACCAACCAACCTCGGCTAATGCACTTACCACCCTCAGGAAATAATATAGCCAACTTCAAAAAGATAGCTCATCACTTTCGGTAGCATTATAGTCTGCCGAACACAATTCAACCTTTAATAGGCGCCCTAGTGACCTTAGTAGAAAACGACGAACACCTAGCCCCAAGGATCACTGACAGGAACCCTCCACACACCCTTAACTCGATGGCTGTGCATAACCATCTGAGCCCAGTTGGAGACACTCACCCAAGGTACAGATTGAAGGTCCCTCAAATCTAATTGACCACATGTCCAAATCTCCTAGGCTCGGGTAAGGTAACCTTCTCCTCAAGCCTCCTATAAATACTTTGGAGGCTCCCAGGTAATACATCAGAGATACACATTCCCTATCCATTGCTCATGAGAACCTCTCCTTCACTTACTAACTTGGGCGTTAAAGGTCCCTTGCCCAGTAATACTCCGGGGAGCCCCCTGACCCTTGTTTCATCCTATTGTAGGTACTATTTAAGCCAAAGATACTCTGGTGGCCATAATCTCATACATAAAAGATGCCTTGGAGCATTACCTAACACCGTCTGTGAGAAACCATTCCCGAATTGCTATTGTGGAGACTCGGCATTCCAATGACAAGGAAATTCCCAATTCCCAATTCCCAATCCACGTCGGAGCCTGAGGCAACAGTAGATCAGCCACCCCCGGAGCCTTCTTTGCCTAACGATGAACATCCTCTGATGGTGACAATGGGCTTCCTACATGACTTTCAGCATTCCATTATGGTGAAAATGACACAACAACTTGACCAATGGTGATCCCAAGCTCATTCATATGTGAGAACACCTTCCCCGGAAGGCCATCTGGACAAAGGTAATAGATCACCTCACCGAAGCTCGGCCAACAGAAGCCTCCATGATGAGTACTCAATGAAGAACTTTCCATCTCGTGGGCATAACACAACAAGGTCAAGATCAATAAAGCAAAGGGATTCTTGATGACAGAGTCCCTCTCCTCAGGAGAAGACCCCATCTCCTCACTGACGAAGTTATTCACTGAGAAAGAAACATCATCCCCTCTGCCACATCATTTTTAGTAACTGGGAGAACATAGTACTACCATTTTAATGGAAAAAATCTTGGAAAGGTTGGCTAAGGTTCAGAAGTATGTCTCCTGAAAGCTTGTTTGGTCAAGGTTGTCTGAAACCTTCACCGAAGATGAATCCACTTTCGTTCATGCAATGGTGGAAACTTCTATCCCTAGTGACTTCCGGATGCCTCATCATAAACTTTATGATGGACGAAGTGACCCCCAAGCTCATCTGACTAAATACAAAAGGAGCATGGTGTTGCAAGGGGCTGACGACGCCGCCCTCTATAAATGTTTTGAAGTAACGTTGTCGAGACTAGCCACCGCATGGTATAACTCCCTAGCACCTAGAATAATTTTAGGATTTCAAGAGCTAGCTACAGTGTTTACCCAACAGTTCATTAGAAATAGACTAACAACAAATATGCCTATTCAGATGTTCAACATAGCCTAGAAAAATAGGGAAACTATTCACAATTATGTCAAACAATTTAATTAGGAGGCCCTCAATGTCCTTGAATTTTGCCCAGAAATTTGGATTTTGGCCATGATTTGAGCATTGAAAAAGGACTCCCAACTCTTCTATGACTTTTCAAAAGATCCCTCAAACATGCTTGAGGAGTTTTATAAAATAGCCAAATAGCATATGACCGCCAAAGAGATAAGAATGGGAGGGCTGAAGGTGAACTATCAATCTACCGAAAGTTAGAACCCTAACCTCAGTATCAAACCAAAATGGGGGAAAAGCCTTAAAAATAATAAAGCAAAAGGCCACTCGCATTCACTCCCATAAATACCACAATGACTAACATTCTGATGGCCTTAGAAAGGCAAAGGAATGCCAAAAGCCCATAACTTTGGACAAGAAGAAAAATATGAAGAAGTACTATCAATTCCATTGAGACCACAGGCATGATGCTGAAGATTGCTTCCAATTGATGAAGTACATCAAGTCCCTGATTAAGCAATGGAAACTTCGGTGATACTTGTGAATGCCCTAGCCTAAACTTCTAGAAAAAAGGGATGAAGAAAGAAGGGGGGAAGATGAAAAGTATGACTATAATAGACATTGACCAAACCATAATCCAAGAAAGCATCCCCCTTATTTGGCCGGGTCATCCAACGGGAATACCTTTGACTAAGAGAAAGAGGAAGGTGAGAGAAATACTAATGATGGAATTTGATTGCCCTGTAAACAAGCTCACCTAAAGGGATGGCTCAGTAGTAAAGTTTCCACATGATCACCTTTTCCTAATCATGACCAGGATTGGAAATTGGGATGTCAAAAGGGTACTTTGTAATGACGGAACAAGCGGTGATGTCTTGTTCGCCCATCTATTGCCAAGCTTAGGTATTTTTAAAAGTGGGCTCAAGCATATGACTTCACCCACATTTGGGGTTGGCCATGTAGAACTCCCAGTCTTGGGATGGATTGGCCTGCCATTAATGATAAAAGGCACCTCGATCGACTCAGGGGAAGAACTCTTTGCTTCCACCATGAAAAGGTTCATCGTCATCAATGTCCCTTCATCCTACAATGCCATCCTCAGCAGATAGTCTGAGGGAAACCTTCTCCTCTAAACTAATGTGAAATACTTGACATTCACATTCAAAATAAAAGGAAGAGGCTGATGAGATGAAAAAATGATCCTTTCATGTTGGGTTTTGCTTAGCTCATCACCAAATCCTTTCTTACTACCTAGACTTGGAGACCTCCTCCCTTTGGACGCTTGACATCTTTGAAGTTCCTTCTTTTGAATGGTCACAAAAGGAGTTTCTAGGCTTGCCTCAGCAACCTCCGAAGACTGAGGATAATGTCAATTTTGAAGAGTCTTAAGGCAAAGATGTAGAGGAGTAGTTATAGGGACTTTGGATTTTTTTTTTAAGTAAAACCCATCTTGAAAGGATCTTTTCGTCATCTCATCACCTCTGGCCATTTATTCCTACAATCAAAGCAATGATTGTGCATCATAGTGGGAATTTTCCTATCAAACCATAAAGGTCCTATATAACTAAGAGCTCTGTATAACCTAGAGCTCTGATACCAACTCTATCAGGGCCCAACTCACCCCCACCCTAAACCCTTTCAAGAGGTTCATGCCAACTGATTGTTTTTAGTCACTTAATTGATTTTGATATGGTGAATTGGACTCTAACTCCTAGGATTCTTAACCCCAATTTGTTACTTACCTAGGTGGGAATCTCAAGCTTTTGAAGCTTAAGTAGGTTTTACTTAATTTTACCCAATTGGTGGAATCTCAACCAATTGAATTTACTTAGGGGTTTATGCATGCATATGAAAGTGTGTCCTAGTGTCTCTAAGGGGTTCATTGTGGCCAGCCTAAAACTAAGCATACACACACACTCAAGCATACATACATGCATACATAATAGGTTACAAACCATGCATGTGTCTTTTCCACATACCATGCTTAGTGCCTTATGGCTTACTCAAGTCCAAAATTACATGCAAGGCACATGTTATGCTTTATTCTAAGCCAAGTCCCATTGCCCTCAATATATACAAATATGTACGTGCCAAAATTTGCATGCAAGAACTACATGGCCCAAAACATAGACATCAAAAGTTTGATGTACTAAATGTTATCACGCATTGTACATCTTTTAGTTCAAACTGTCTTGAGGCCCACTGAGACTTTAACCTCTACTTTGACTTGGCACTTAGGCCATAGATCTCTTATAACCCTCCTGGTCCTAGCACATGCCAGGATTGAGCCAAAAATAGCAACTTCCACTGCAGCCATCAAGGCCTACAATGACAACAATAGAACACAATCATCAGTTCAAATTGATGAACTTTTCATGCTTCCCTTTCATAACCATAATTTACAGGGTATACCTTTATGTGCATAGACCTCTTTTAGAGGTTTCTTAGCCCTTCAATCCTCTACTTTTTTACCTAAAATGGGCAAAAGATGGCACGAGTACATAGGTACTCAGTGAAGAACCCATACAATACCTAGTGCTTTTACAATGTTTAAAACATTGCTATACATAAAAACCTTCAAGTTTCCCTAATAACTTGCATCGAAAGACATAAAAGACACCCAAAAAAATAAGTACAAGATAATACATGATACATATATAAGTAATAAAGGGTTAGCACACACATGGAAACAAAGAAGAACACAAATACACGCACCACATACATAGGGTTTTCTTAACATAGCAAACATGATTTCTTGGTAGTTTTTTTCTTATGATCACTTTGATTAAGTTCAATTAATGTAGAGATCCAGGATATTGATCAATCTTGGCCCAACTTGAACAAAAACCCAATTCTTGTCAAAAGCAAACTAGCTAGCTTACCGTAGTGCTTTCTACACACATAGCCCATTACATAGCTTTTAGGTTCCTTTGGCTTAAGCCATCACCTAGGGTACATTTTCCTCTTTAAAATGTAGGAAAAGATGCTTCATATGGGTTTTCACCTATGGTCAAAATGACAGCAAGGAAGTTTGACCACATATCCTTAACATAAGCACCAACATAGACAACACCACGAGCTAGTCTTCCATTATCTCGTCTCAGATTCAACTTGTTTCCATCCTTCTTCACTTTTTTTCTTTCCAATAGCTCTATGCTATTTAGGCAGGGGTATGGCTAGGTAAGAAAGGGTAAAAAATTAGGAAGAAAATGAGAAGAGAGTAGCTCATGAAGAGCACCAAAATTGGTATGCTAGCTTAGCTTCGATTTTGGCTAACTTGCCTTGTCTTTGGTTTTTCGCTTCTGTTTCGGTGTCTAATTGTTTTTGGATTATGTTTCCTATATTTTTAGGATGTAAATGAGTAGGAAATAGTTAAGAAATAGCTAGGTAGGCTTAAGGAAGTTGCCTTTGAAAACTTAGAAGTAGGCAGTAGCCAAATGACCAAAATTAAGCTACAAAGACCATCTTTGAATAGTTTAGTCTTCTTTTTGCTTTGATTTTGTTTTGGTTCTTTTCAAGTCTTCAGTCAAACTTAATGAGATAATGAAGCTACCAAGAAATAGCTAAGAAGCTACATTAGACAGCCTTTGAAGACTATAAGTCCAAAGTTGGCCGAATGGTGTAGCTGCCAAGGAAATTTTGACTACTTTTGGTCAAATCATCCTCCAAGTAACTCAATTTATTCAAGGCTTTGTTTTTTCAAAATTTCCTATTCATGTGGCACAAATTAAGTAACCATTTCTTAAATTTATTTGGCCAATTAAGCCTCAAACTTTGCATTGAACATAAGTACACTTTAGAGTGCATCTAAGAGCACTTTTGTGTTTCTTGAGGTGTCTCCGTGCTTTCTTCTTGTTATCCACCTTTTCTTGGCCCACATTATGGCTATCATTGTCATTTAAATGATAGGTATTAATCCCATATAATGTCTTTCAAGGAATTAGGCTTTAGAACCTTCATAAGCACACGGTTACATACACAAGTGTACTTAAGAATGTTCTAATGCGATCTAGTGTGTCTTGGTCATTTTCCATGAGTTCATCACCATTTTGGGTTCATGTGGTTACCCTCATTGGTATCCTAAACTTAGGCATTGAGCCTGCACAATGTCCCTTAGTGACTCAGGCTTTGAAGCCCTTAAATTCTTCTAAATGTGCACTAAAGTGTGCTTAAGGGTCTTCCTTTTGTGCCCTAGCCTAAAGCACTTTGTTTGCTTGGTTTCTTGGTCAAGTCTACTTTTAATTTTTAGTTCCATCCTCACAATACACTTAGCATTTAAAATTATCCTTATTTGGCTCACCATTATGCCACTTTTCATTAGATTCCACCTAAAGTTTAGACAAAGTACCTTTACGGCACTCTCATGGAGTACTTACACTATGTAGCCCTTATTCCCATACTGGTGACTTGTATTACTCATATATTTACATAATGTACTTTATGTGTACATTTCATTACACCCTATGGCCTATACAATTCACAGGCATGACATAGAAGGGCATTTTTGTCTTTTCACATCTGCATTCAATACGACGTTTGCTCACACTGCTTCAGGGTCTATATATATCCCTTCCCTCCAATGGGAAATCCATCCTTCGCTCTTCACCCATCCTTGTCTTCTTTTTCTCATTAAGTGCTCCTAGTTTTCCAGTAGATTTCCGATGACTTTTTTCCAATCTCAGGTGGGTTTGATTCTTGATCCCTCATTTTTTTCTTTCAATGAAGTAGACCAATGATTGAGGCATCTTATACTTTTAGGAGCAACTAGGAGTCTTTAGACCCTCACCCTGGTAGTGCTACATCGCAAAAATTCACAAAATGGATGAAGAAATTTTCTTCCTCCCAACATCATTGTTTGCATGCTGAGCAAAGGAGAGATGAACTACCAACCTCAAGAAGGGGAGGTTACTATTTTAAAGACCTAACTGAAGTTCAGACTCTAGTATCTCCTCATCCTATGGTCAAGCACTTTTGAGAGTTCCATGGGATGGCTATTAACTAGCCCCTTTAAAAGTCCTATGCTCATTTCAATTCATACTTGTGGATGAGCAGTGTGTTCAAGCTTGCGGGCGACTTTCTAATCTTCTTGTAGTATAACAAGCTGCTCACTGTACTGAATGGGTCATTCTATTTCATTCTTCCACAAGGTTCCAGAAGCAAGAGGTATTCCTTCGTGTATAGCACCCACGACGGTTGGCAAAACTGGCAGAAGAAGTATTTTTTCATGACCATACTAGAGTCCTGGGGGATCTCAGGCAAGTATGCTTCTAGGAATTTGGATGTGGATGTGGATGGTTTTGCCCAGCTCTTGGACAAGAAAATGAAGAAGAACTTCCACATTTTTTATACTCAAATTCGAGCGGTGGCAAACTAGGGGGCCTGGCCAAAGAAGATGATCCTTTTCCTTTCCCCATTAGGTGGGACTTGATGATAGTAGAGCATTTTGCGTCTTGCAGGTTTACCCCCTCCCTCAGCTAAGGCAGAGTTGACTGTCAAAGGGGTCATGAAGACTCCCAGAAAGAAGCCTACTTCCAAAGACCCGCAGGAGGACCCCGTCAAAGCCCCAACCTTGGTCCAATTACTTCGAGGGCATTTCTCCTATTTTTCCTTCAATTTTCCATAAGTGTTGTTCTTTTTATAACTTATCTTCTTCGACAACTCACACTAATGCCTTTTTTTTAGCAAATAAGGGTGATGACCTCAGCCCCAAATTTTATCAAAAGGCTTTCCTAGCCAATGTTCAAGCAAGAAGGTGTCCGAGAGAAAGCCCAATAGGAAGGCCTCTAGCAAACCCCATTCGAAGAAGGCCCATTTCACATCCTCATCAACCGACATCCCTGTCATAGAGGTCATCCTTGAACCAAGGGCTCCTTTGAACACCGACATCCCTCTTCTGAAGGACTTGGAGACAGCTATGCAAGAGGAGCTCAAAAAGGAGGTTTCCATCCCTCCTCCAAGTCCACACACCACTACGTCTCTACTAGGAATGGTAACTGAGGAAGCCTTGGCTACTCAAGTGGCCGAGAAGTAGAGGGAGAAGAAAGAGGCTAACGCCCTCAAAGTTGTGGTAAAGGATGCTGTCAAAATTTCTAACACTGAGGGAACTTCTGCGCAGGCAGAAGTCCCTCCCCAAGGTTCTTTCACTTCAACTCCCATCTTTCTCAGTTACTTTTTGACTTATTACTGGATTGAAGATTGGTTGGGTACTGATGTAATAAAGGAACTTCATCATGACCGTCCAGGGTAGACTTCAATGCCTGAGTGGTTGGTTGAACATGAAGCCCACCATCCCACTAGAAATGCACGTCTACCGATGGGGGCAACTCCAAGGTCACCTATTTGGGCCGTGACTAACGACATGTCCCTCTTCAACCACGATGTTTCTGTGAGGATGATCCCATAGTTCCACTGGGGGGTGACTACCAACGCACCTTCTAGGAGCTCACCAAGGATCTCCCAAACAAGGGGTGCATCAAGCAGCTTTAACAAACTACTCCGCCAACATTGGTCTATTCATCCCTTGATTCTTTCCACTTTTATTTCTGGTTGGTTGATTTTTTCCACTGATGATCTTATTTCCCTCCTATACCTTCAGTGTAATTCTTCATCATCTCCTGATACTTCAGAGATTTTGTCATGAAGCAGACAGAGATTTGGAGCAAGGCAAAGGAAAGTCTAGCTAAAGCCAAGGGGGCCCTTGCCAACATGGTATTTAAATTTAGGAACCTGAAGTGCAAGGCCACTGAAGAGCTTGTCGAGCTGAAGAGGCTGGTCGACGAGGAAGTGAAGGTCATCTATTATGGCTCTTATGCTTTGAGACTTAAGTAAGAAAGGTAAAGTATTTGAAACTTAGCTTGGAACCTTATTTCAATTTCACATAGCAAGAATAAGTGAGTTAGCAAAGTTCGCTAAATTTTGAAAAGGTTAAGGCACCAAATGAGGTTTAGGAACAAAATGGTAATTTTGTGTCCTGAATAGTCAGGCTGAGTCCCGAGTGTTAAAAATGTGTTTTAAAAACTTAACTTTTAACTTTAACCCAAACATAGGTCAAATAAACAATATTTGACCAAGTTTGACTAAGGTTACCTAAGGAAGGAGGTTTCTTTGTAACTTTTAAATACTTTGGTGGCTTGTGAGGTTTTGAGGCTATAAAACATGGCAAAGGTGCCATATGGCTGCCATTTCCACTCTAAAACCGAGCTAATCCTTCTCCCTACCATTTCTTCATCAATTGATGCCCAAAACCATGGGTTTTTGGTGGAAATTGAAGCTACCAAGGATTTTTAAGCTATAGGAAGCTTGTTCCAAGAAGAATTTCATGTTTTTGAAGCTTGGAACCATGTTTTCCACCATCCCTTGTTTTTGATACAAGGTAACTTATGGTTTTTTGTGAATTCTTGTTTATTAGTTGATTAGGAGCTTGGGTTTTGTTTAGAAGTGATTAATGGTGTGTTTTGTGCCTTTGGTTACTTGGAACTAGGAAGAACTTTATGCAACTTGAGTTCTTGAGGAAGGGTTACTTGTTTCTTGCTTGTGAATTGAAGTTAAGGTAAGGGAGTTTTGTTTTCAAGCTTAATTAATGTTATTGATTTGTGTTTGCTGGATGAAATCAAATAGATTTGGCAACAGCATTAGTTAGTGAGCTAGTTTGATCATGGTGGACTACTAGGTTTGTGGAGCTTGGAATGATGTTGTAATGCATCATAGGAATGCTTGTGATAGTTGGTTGTGATCTTTGCAACATGTTTTACAAGTGTATGAAGTTTGAAGGCCATCCAAGCATGTTTAGTATGTTTGGTAAGTCTTCAAAATTTATAGTAGAAAAAATTGGAAATTTTGGGCTTTCTCAGGTATTGCTGATGTGTCGCCAATACCCGTGACACATTGCTAGTACCATGAAAAAGTGTCTGAACATTGAAAACTATGTTGATGCATCACCATAGTTATTCTTACCCACTCCAGGGTAATCCAGTTATGGTGCCAAAACTGTGCGCTTAAACTCCCAGGATTGGTGTGTCCTGTAGGTCATTAGAATAACACCCCTAGTATACATACTCAAGTGACCCTCTTGAACACTATGTAAATACATGTATATTGGTCTAACCATAACACACACATTCACAACTATGACTACTATGGCAGCTAAGAAGGAAAACACTAGCACAAGTCTAAGTTTTGGCTTCCACATATTAAGCATTCTTACTAGGTTCAAAACTTCCAGCCACTGCACCCAAACTTACTCCAATAAACTGTATCAATCTAACCATGTAACCCCCTATTTTATTTTCTCCATTATCAAGTAGATACTTAGAGCAAACCAAGGAATTTTTTTTTACATCAATAGCCCACCTATGGACCAAGTTATGGATTTTTTTAGTTTGATACAATATTCTGAAAAATGAACAGTAACTTACCAATTTTCCAGTGTCATAGCTTTGGCTACACGGCCCGAAATTCATAAATTAAAAATCCTAGTTCAACCTCTAAATGTGCTCTAGAAGTGGTCAAAATTTCATAGCAAGATTCATTCTACACAGGGACATATAGAACTTTGAGTGCAGAGTCAAAATTTTGGTGACTTTATAACCATTTTGCCCATACAAAATTTCATAAGTGTGCAAAGACTTCATTCACAAGGGTTAAGCCATCCAAGGCTATCCCATGTATGTCCAATACATTTAGGAAACACATGCTCTTGGATTTAACAATAATATGTGGCTAAAAAAAATTTACAAGTAAGCAGCCTATCATTCACACTTAGGCAGCTTTGCACCACATCACATACATAGCCAAAACATTACTCAAATGTTCACATACTTGTCTCATTTTACATACACTACATGTACATGCATACATGCACTACAACATGGTCTTAACTTAGCTAAATACATACTCTAAGTTATAGCAATGCTTGAGACACAATGGACTCCAGAACAGGATGCTGGACAGCTGCTGCATAACACAATAAGCACCATCACTAAAAATACCAAATGTGCTCCGAAAATAACCAAAAATTCCATATCACAACTAGACATATGGATGTTTAAGTACCTAAACATTCAAATCAAAACACAAACCAGAAAGGTCAGTTTGAAAGTGATTTCTCAGTTGGACCTGAAATGACAGAATTGAGGGGAGTAAGTTTCATTGAGAAACTTAGTAAGGGTAACACCTGGATTCAATAGGCAATGTAACCATCATCAAAACTTGCATCCAAAGACACTAAAAAATAAAAACACAATGCATATATACAAGATATAGCAACCAAATGCAACAGCCATTCACAACCATCAAACACATGAAATGCAACAGCAACAAAAACCATAGGTTAGTCCATAAAACATGCAATAAACTTAAGTAAATCACTATGGCAGCCCTCCTCAAGCAAATGCTTAGTCTTAGAAGGATTTTCACACTAGTTAGTACTAACTTTGGGCTTTAGAAACCCTCATTTCACTGCCATCTATGTGCACTTCACACTAAGTCACAAAACCTTCAATAAGTGCACTCCCCTCACTAAGCTTGGTTTATCAAACCCATGGCTCTCTTCCAATCTTGGCCATCACTCCATGGTTGCTTGAAAATGTAGAAAATAACCCATGAGATCAAGAGAACCCTTACCTTGATGGGTATGCTGAAATTGGAGCTTGATCCTAGGTGCACTCAAGTTTAGCACCACATAGCTTCCAATTGTGCTTCCTTGACCTTAATTGCAAGGTGTTTTGAGTTTGAAGGTATGATGGCTATGGAGGAAGTGTTAAGGAGAGGACTGGGTTTCTTTTTTCTGTTGGAGGCTGAAATTTAGAGACAAAAAGGTGGTCTTAACTACTTAAATAGTCAAAAGTACACTAAACATAGTTAAGTAGTCTTAACCTTCTCTTATGTCATTTTCCTTGCTACAAGACACTATGGTTTCTTAGTCTTAATCTCTTGGCCCATATTTGACCATCCTTATCTTGCTTTAGCAGCCCCTCCTTAGGTGAGATAACCCCACAATTTCACTATTTGACTTAAGTCAGAGACATACACATTTTAAGGCCTACATTAGAACACTTAGGTCTTTATGCCTTTTTTTGTTTTCTTTGTCCGTAGTTGTCTTCCATAAGCAATTTGGTCCTCCAATAGCACTTTCATACCATTCATATCCATCTCATAACTCTCCAAATCTCTTTTTGAAAGTTTTACAATTGAGTGCCCGAATTTCCAAAGCTTACAAAAAAGTCCATAGGTTGCTTGACAAACAAGCAATCCTTAAGGCTTTTCTTGTGGGCCAAGTTACCTACTTGGAACACTTTTTAATGGGGTGTTGATCATGCCTTTTATCCCTCACATTTCAACCACTATGGTAGGAATTACACAATATAGTGGTTTTTGACCATTATGCAACACTTTGTAATTCTCCCATTTTTGTGTGGTGGTAACAATCCTCCCCCCCCCCCTTAAAAATTTTGGCCCTCCAAAATAGCCTTCAGTTTCGGGTATTCTTCAAGATACCTTTCGATATGATCTTTTTCAATTTCCCATGTTGCTTCTCTTTCAGAGAGGTGTGACCACTGAACTTTAACCATGTGAATGAGCTTATTTCTTAACCTTCTAGTATCTTTGGCTAAGATAGCTATAGGTTTCTTTTCATATGTCAAGTTAGGTTCCAATTGTATGTCTTCCACAACAATAGCATGCTTTGTGTCCAATAGACACTTCTTAAGCATACTGTTGGGAAAAACATTATGAACACTTGACATGCTTGGTGGTAGAGCTATCCTGTATGCTACCTTGCAAACCCCGTCCAACATCTCATAAGGACCTATGTATCTTAGAGCTAACTTGGTTCTTCTGCCAAATTTGATAGTACCTTTGGTTGGTGCGACTTTCAGCCAAACATTGTCACCAACCTCAAATTCCAAGTCTCTTCTTCTTTTGTTCACATAGGCTGTGGTCATTTCATTTGCTGCCTTTAATCTCTCTTGAATTTTCTTGATTTTTTCAGTAGTCTATTCAATAATTTTGAGACCCAACTATGGCATATCTGAGGCTTCCATCCAACAGTGAGGTGCCATGAGCTTCTTCTATATAATCCTTCATAAGGTAGCATGCCAATGGTTCTCTGATAACTATTATTATATGAGAATTCCACCAATGGTAAGTGTTGGTCTCATTCACCTCTGAAATCCAACACACAACTCCTGAGCATGTCATCCAGTATCTGTACCACCCTTTCAGATTGCCCATCTGTCTGACAATGTTAAGTAGTACTCAGGCGCATTTTGGTTCCTAGTGCTTTATGAAAACCACTCAAAAACCGAGCTATAAATCTTAGATCTTTATCAGATATAATGGAGTCTAGCACTCTATGTAGTCTCACTATCTCCTGGACATGCATCTACACTAACTTCTCCAAGGAGTCTGAGTTTCATAGGTAAAAAGTGGGCACATTTGGTTAGCTTATCCACAATGACCCAAATTATATCATGCCTTAATCTAATCATAGGCAACCTAGTCAAAAAGTCCATGGTTATGTGCATCGATGCCCTAGCCGTGCAGTTAGTCATGAGGTTGCGATGTGAAACCTTAGTGCACCTAATGGGTCTTTATGATCTAGTTGACAGTAGTCCCGCCATAACGCCCCTGTACAACATAAGGGAGTTTCAACTAGTGATTTATCACTGGTTAGGCTAGTAAGCTATGCTTGCTAAAGGACAAGGGTCCGCCTTGTGGTTAAAGAACTAGTTTGAGGAAAGGTCCCAAGGGACTGAGATCTATGTGCATCAGTCTAGCTTCAGGCTATAAAAGCTCACAGTAGGTTACATATGTTCACATATGTGTGCTCCTTAGTAACTTTTCTTGTAGGTAAAGTGAAGTCCTTTACTAAGAATTCTTGAATTCTCACTTTGTAGTTATGTTGTGTAGATTCTGACATTGTTGGGCCAAATAACCACTTAGGGTTGTCACGGTAGTTTGTTGTTACAGGTATTACACTTTAGAATCTTTGTGATTCTAGTCTACTTGGGTTACTTGTTGGTTAAGTGATAGATCAAAATAAAGTGTTTTCTTGGCCGCAGAGCCTAGCAGCACGTGGACAGGACATTTATGACTCACCACTAGGACTTACCTCCAAGGTGGGAGTTAGTTTAAGAAGATCTCGGTTAAGACTTGTACTTTTCTGTACGCCTAGTTGCCTCTCTTGTCCATGATGGAGTCCTAGACTTTTGGGTTGCTCTTAGGAGAGGAGCATTAGTCTACTTTATGTTGAATGCTGTTACACAGTTGTTATGTATAGTAATAACCATATAAATGTTGATTTTGTATGCTTTGGCTATTTGAACTTGTTTTCTATAAAAAGTATCTAGGCCAAGCAAATGTTTTTATGATTTCCATTTACTCTAGTCAATTCATAAATAGCATGCATTTTTCATATTCTAGGTTAATCAACTAGTTTCACGAAGTTTTAATCCACACACATATACAGCTAGCCAATTGCAACCACCGTGAGACCAGTTCTAACAGGCTTCTTGGGCAAGGGCCCAAGGATAGCCATGCCACCATGACTTAGAAGGCTAGCCTCCGCATTGAAGACCTCAGTCGTCATCTTTCCCTAATGTCCATTAATTGCTACATCATCAAGACCATCCATGATGATCTTGACCAAGGGATGAAGTGATGCACAAAAGACAAAAAGGACCATCAGAAAAAGCTTCATAAGGCTAAGTTGAAAAGTAAGGACCTGGAGCTGGATAAGAAAAGGATGGGGGAGGAGCTACAGAAGATCACCAACATCGCCATTTCCAGACTTCAAGATGGGTTCTGCACAATCCGCTTCCAAGTCCTGAAAAGGCGCCCCTATCTTGACCTTTCTTATTTGAATTCCTTTCGGAGCCCTGAAGTGGAGACATCGGCATGGTCAAAGGACCAGTACCTTGGGGAGCTTGATGGCCTACCTGATGATGAAGGGACCAAAAAGGAGGGGGGACGAGGAGGAGGAAGACAAGGAAGGCGAGGAAGAAGAATTTGGAGACAATGCGGGCTCTGACCCTTAAATTTGTTGCTCCTTTGTCTTACTGTCTTCCTTCTCCTTTTATTTCACTGTTTTATGTAGCAAATGTATTTCAGCTGTATATCAGCCTTCTTTTAAATGTACTTCGGTCGTATATCAGCCCTATTTGAATGAACCTTTATTTTCTTCATTTCTTTTAATCTTCCCCTTCAGTCTCTCCTCGTCTATTATTTTCACATTTTGCTATTTTAGCATTATCATTTTGAAAGATCTATTGGCACATTCACTTGTTCTAGTGATTTATTGACCTTTTGAAGTTAGAAACATTTTCCAACTATTAGAGATTTAACTCCATTATTTGGCCGAATAGCTGAGATTTCCTTAACATTTTGGCTCATTTCTTTATATGTCTTATTCCTTTGGCAATGATATCAGCTTTCATTGTTCTCAGGATTTTTCTAAGTTCATAGACTTAACTCATGAGTTCAGGCAAAGTTTCCCCATGAAAGTGTTTTCCTTGCACATATTTTTCTCACATAGTGTCTTTATCGGAACTATACTTCGAAAAAAGTAAGGGAAGTATTTCTTTATACAATTTGCATGCCATGTGTTTTTTAGTTTATTTCCAAAGTTATCCACCAATTTGAAGACTCC
The DNA here is from genome assembly GCA_039654915.1 of Aquilaria yunnanensis. Taxonomy (NCBI): domain Eukaryota; kingdom Viridiplantae; phylum Streptophyta; class Magnoliopsida; order Malvales; family Thymelaeaceae; genus Aquilaria; species Aquilaria yunnanensis. Next base: position 66,380,014 of record CM077597.1, read on the forward strand.
TAGCCTAACTTTAGCAGTAACTGCATACGGGCTTTCCCAATTTGCCCTTAACACTCCCTGTCCTGGCCTTCAGAGTCGACCTTGGTAGCGCGGAGCACCAAGTCTCCAATTTTAATTCCTTTTGGCTTGACCTTTTGATTTGTAGAAGCGACTACCCTTTGCTAAAACGCCCTCGTTCGAAGTTGTGCACATTCCCTGCACTCTTCCAACAGATCTAGTCTGGCCTTTAGGCCTTCATCGTTGGATCATTCATTGAAGATCTACACTCTCAAGGATGGGCACTCTATTTCAACTAGAATCAGTACTTCAGTGTCGTAGGCTAGGAGAAGGCGGTTTCCTAGGTAACCTTTCTTGGAGTAGTTCAATGGCTCCATAGAACACTAGGTAGCTCTCCTTGCCATTTTCCTTTGGCTTCCCCTAGCCATTTTCTCAGGCCATCTTTGATGGTTCAGTTGGAGACTTCAACCTAGCCGTTGCTTTGGGGATGTGTGTTACCACCTCACAAAATGGGAGAATTACAAATGTGTCATAATGGCTAAAAACCATTATATTGTGTAATTCTCACCATAGTGATTGAAGTGTGGAGGGTAAAAGGCATGATCCATACCTCCTTAAAAGTGTTCCAAGTTGGTAACATGGTCCCCAAGAAAAGCCTTAAGGATTGCTTATTTGTCAAGCAACCTATGGACTTTTTTGTAAGGTTTTGGAAATTCGGGTACTCAGTTGCAAAACTCTCAAGACTTGGAGAGTTATGGGAAGGATATGAATGGTATGAAAGTGCTATTGGAGGACCAAATTGCTAATGGAAGACAAGTTTGGACAAAGGAAACACTAAAGGCAATAAGGACCTAAATGTCCTAGTGTAAACCTTATGGTGTTCAAGCTTTTGACTTAAGTCTAAGGGTGGAATTGTGGGGTTATCCCACCATGGGGAGAGGCAGCCAAGACTTGATAATTGGTCAAAAATTTTGGGCACATGTGTACCAATGATTTTAAGACAAAGAAACCATAATTAGTGAGAAGGAAAATGACATAAAGCAAGGTTAAGCTTGTTAAGTGTGTTTTGGTGCCCTTGAGCTCATTTAAAGCCATTTAAGTGGCCAAATCACTTGTCCCTCTCATTTTCATCCTCCCCTAGCCCAAGAACACAGCCATACTTCCTTCATAGCCACCACACCTTCAAACTTGCAATTGATTGAAATTGAAGGCAAAAGGAAGCAATTGGAAGCAAACTAGAGCTATTTCTTGCATACTTCAAGGATCAAGCTTGATTTTTGGCCTACGCACTTTGGTAAGGGTTCTCTTGCTCTCATGGACTTTTTTTTTCAATTTTCAAACATCCATGGAGCTAGGGCTAAGCTTGGAAGAGAGCCATAAGCTTGATGAACCAAGCTTAGTGAGGGGAGTGCACTTATTGAAGGTTTTGTGACCTAGTGTGAAGTGCACAATGATGGCAGTAAAGTGAGGGTTTCTAGAGCCCAAAGTTAGTACTAACTACTGTTAAATTCCTCCTAAGACCAAGCATTAGCTTGAGGAGGGCTGCCACAGTGATTTATTTATGTTTACTGCATGATATATGGAGTAACCTATGGTTATTGTTGCTGCTGCATTTCATGTGTTTGTTGGTTGTGAATGGCTGCTGCATTTGGTTGCTATATCTTGTATATATGCATTGTGTTTTTTGTTTTTTATTGTCTTTGGATGCAGGTTTTAATGAGGATCACATTACCTTAAGAGACCAAGTGTTACCCTTACTAAGTTTCTTAATGAAACTTACTCCCCTCAATTCTGTCATTTCACATCCAGCTGAAATATCACCTTCAAACTAACCTTTGTGGTTTGAGTTTTAATCTGAAATTTCAGGTACATGAACGTCCATATATTTAGTTATGATCTGGAAATTTTGGTGATTTTAGGAGCACATTTGGTATTTTTAATGGTGGTACTTATTGTGTTGTGCAGCAGCGGTCCAGCATCCTGTTCTAGAGTCCATTGTGTCTCAGGCTCTCCTGTAACTTAGGGTGTATATTTAGCTGAGTTAAGACCTTACTGTAGTGTATGTATGCATGTACATATAGTGTATGTAAGATGAGACAACTATGTGAACATTTGAGTAATGTTTTGGCTATGTAAGTGATGTGGTGCAAACCTGCTTAAGTGTGAATGATGGGCTGCTTACTTGTAAATTCTGTTTTGGCCACATAAAGTTGTTAAAAGCAAGGGAATGTAATTCCTATGTGTAATGGAAATATATGGGATAGCTTTGGACGGTTTTCCCCTTGTGAATGAAGTATTTGCATGGTTTGGAAAAATTGTATGGGCAAAATGGTCCAAACTTTGCCAGAATTTTGACTATGGACCTAAAGTTTAATACCTCCCTTTGTAGAATAAATCTTGATATTAAATTTTGACCACACCTAGAGGACATCGAGAGGGTTAACTGGGATTTTGAATTTCTGGATTTATAGCCCTGTAGCCAAAGATATGACGTTGCAAAATTGGCTGAGTTACTCTTCATTTGGTCAGAATTTTGTAACGAATTCAAAAATTCATAACTTGGTCCATAGGTGGGCTATTGTTGTAAAACAAAATTCATTGGTTTTATCTAAGTCTATAAATGATTATTAATCCAAGAAAACATGGGGTTATGAGGCTAGAATGATACAGTTTATTAGTGGAAGTTACAGGTGCAGTGGCTGGTCACTAGAACTTAACAAGATTGCCTAATGTGTGGTAGCCAAGATTAAGACTTGTGCTACTGTTTTCCTTCTTTGCTGCCATGGTGTGCATGAAATGTGAATATGTGTGTGATGGTTGGACCAATATACTGTTAGTGTTGTGCCCAAAAAGCCAATCATGAGATGATTGTATTTTTGCACATTCAGTCATGATATTTTATTGAGGCATTAATCCAGCAATTATGTTTGTTGTTTTGTTTCTGCGTAACGTAATAAACATAATTGTAACCCTAGAATAATGATATTCTTAAACATCCCTAGTCTAGTATTATTGTGGAGCAAGTTGCAATAATACATAATGACTAGCATATGTAGAGACTAATATGAGATATGTAGTCTACATATGGGTACAAGTTGGAGAACTTGTGTACTGGACCGACCCACCATGAGAACACTTCATGGATCGTTATATGAGTGTCATAAGTGATTCTCATAGTGATCATGGTATATGTAGTCCTTCGACCTAAGATCATCAAGGTTCCCTACATGTGAGTCACATACTTTGATACTTTCCTTTGTTGCTCATAACTGAGTGAAACTGAAGGAGGTCATTGGGTATGTCACATATCATGCGGAGGGATTTGTATGATCAAGATGGGATTTGTCCCTCCTATGTAATGGGAGTGATATCTTCGGGCCCTTTGATAGAGTGAGACTTAGAAAATGCATGGCCATGCTCGGATGAGTTGATATACGATATCAATGTCATCAGCTTAAGTTAGTCTACTCGGTAATCAAGAAACCAAAGATTGGGCTATACAAGAGTGACACATTCCATATCTCATGCTTAGTCTTGATATCTTGGATAAAGGGACAATGGCATATATCGGTGATGATCATAAAGGTTTAGTCGAATCACCGACAATCTTGTCACTTGGGTAGCAATGATGTGTTGCTAGACAACGCTCATTGCTTATGATCATAAATGTGATTTATGATCATTGCCAACGTGGAAAAAGCCTATTGGGTCGCACACATAGAGCTATTTGGATCATTAGAGTGCATGGGCTAATTATTTGGATTATGGTTTCACTTTAATTTCGTATTAATAATGGGCCCAAGAGTTGAGCCATTATTAAGCCCGAAATTAAAGCCTAATTGGATTAGGACTTTGAAACCCATTAGGCCTGGAAGTTGAGTCTCACTATAACTACAACTTTTAGTGAGAAATTTGCAGGTCTCCTTGCCCTAGCCTCCCAAAAGGACAGCCACACTCTTTTCTTGCAATTCCTTGGAGGACGCAAGCTAGCACTACGAGCGCAAGAGAAACGCATCTGTCGGGACGTGGTGGAAGCGTGGTGATCCCGAGAGGCTCGTGTGGATACCATAGAGAGCTTGAACACGTCAACTGTTCAGGTTTTGTGATCCGACTCTACAGTTGAGTGAGAGATCTCAACCGAAAATTAGGTATGAAAATTTTTGAACACCCGGTTTACCCCGTTTCACTTGGATCCTGGAGGGTTTTGGTTAAATTCCGCTGTGCTGTTTGGCTCCCGAAACCTAACAGTGGTATCAGAGCTACTGGTGAAACCCTAAATCAGGATTAAGTGTTGAATCGCATGATGTTATGTGTTCGGTTGCTTTTCGGCCATGATTAATTAGATTGATTCATGATGCATGAAACCGGAACTCGTAATCAACATATGAGATATATGAAGAAACGACACAAATTGGTTATTTAGATTAACCTGAAATTGAATGGTATGAGATACCTATATGGATTAGGATTCTTGCAATAGTTGCAAAAACCCTTGCTTTGTTCGGATTAGGATACCTATTCGGCCAGCGGGACCGCCGTATGCGAAGCGCCACATAAATAAAAACTGGTTAATCAACGCGCGAAAATTGGCTTGCATCTTTGTTGAATGAGATTTGACATGATATGCTGATTGGTGTTTGAAGCATGGTGCATGGTTATAGCCCTTGATTTGTTGTACTTGTTAATACGGCCTGCGAGTCATGCCTTTTCTTATCACTCTCATTGTACATTCTCTTCTCACCTTACTCCCCTCGAATGTAACTCGAGGTTTCTATTATTGATGTAATGGTGCATTATGGGATCATCCAAGGTGGTATGTCCAAGGAGGTGACAATAAAAGGGCGGCCAAGGAAGGAAGAGAAGGAGCTTGTGAAGACTCTTTTCTTTTCTTAGGCTTTTATGATATTCTCATTGGCTTGAGAATATAGCATAGTTTGGGCTATAACCATGTCACGTTTACTTTCTTGAACGCATGAGATGCATGTTTTATATTTGTATGTGATGCATGTATAAGACAACCGGAGATAACAAATTGGTGAGATCAAACAAAAAATCCCTCAAACAAATGTTAAGTCATTAAATATGATGCCTTCCAAATGTTGGCATTCGTCAAGACTTTGATCAACATTAGGTGGGTTTGCCAAAGCAAAGCACCTATGTTCATCTTGGTAAGGCGCGATGGGATAATAGTGATAACCAAACTGCTAACTTTGGGTTCGACTTAACTAAGTCATCCTAATAGGATTATGGACTTAGAGGCATAGAGCTGGGCTTAAGCTCATGAGATAAGCTTGGACAAGTGTTGTTCACCCAACTATCCAAGAGTTGCATGGGATGCAATTGGCAAGGAGTTGCCTACCTAAATAGCTGTAACTTGAGAGAAAAGCCAAAGCTGACTCAGGTTGTGGTCAAATATGGATCTTGGCCCACTAGAATACCTTAGCGCCGAGGTGTTCCGAAATAATATCGAGGGTTATTATTTTGAGGAAAATAGTGGGAGTATCGTTTAATAAAAGTCCTTATTAAATGAATTAAAATACATGAGTCTTACACTGCATATTTACTGTTGTAGATAACCATGGCACAAAACACATTGACACTTTTGTTGCGATTGATCCTTGAGAAGGAAAAACTAAATGGGACCAACTTTCTCAAATGGTACCGAAACTTGAGGATAGTCCTCAAACAAGAGAGAAAGGCTTATGTCCTAGAGTAGCCCATTCCGAATGAGCCTGCTACCACTGCTGCAGGAGCTGAAAGGGATGCTCACAAGAGGCATTCTGATGATGTTTTGGATGTTGCATGCCTCATGCTTATTACCATGGAATCTGAGCTTCAGAAGCAACATGAGAACATGGGGGCGTTTGATATGATCGAACATCTTAAAATGCTTTTCTAAGAGCAAGCTAGGCATGAGAGGTTTGAGACCTCTAAGGCATTGTTTCAGTGCAAGATGTCTGAGGGAAGTCCCGTGGGTCCTCATGTGCTCAAGATGATAGGGTACATTGAGAATCTTGAGAATTTGGGATTTGCTCTTCAGAAAGAGTTGGCTATCGATGTAGTCTTGCAATCGTTGCCTGAAAGCTACAGTCAGTTCGTCATGAATTATAACATGAACGACCTTGACAAGTCCCTGCCTGAATTGCTCAACATGTTGAGAACTGCTGAGCAAAAGCTTAAGAAGGCTAAGCCTATTTTGATGGTTCAAAAGGGCAAAGGAAAGGGAAAAGCCAACAACAAGAAGGATAAATCTAATGGAAAGTCCAATGCTAGTTCTTCTTCAGCTGCACTAAAACCAAAGGGTGGTGTGGCAAAGGAAGGGGAGTGCTTCCATTGTAAGCAACCTGGACAATGGAAGCACAACTGCAAGCTCTATCTTGAAGAACTTGCTAAGGAAAAAGGAAGTAAGACTTCCACTTCAGGTATTCTTGTTATAGAAGCTAACTTTTCTACTTCCTCATCTTGGGTATTGGATACTGGATGTGGATCTCACATTTGTGCAAATGTGTAGGATCTAAATAGAAGTAGAAGATTGGCTCGAGGTGAAGTGGACCTACGTGTTGGAAATGGAGCAAGGGTTGCTGCCTTAGCTGTAGGGACTTATGTTCTCACTTTACCTAGTGGATTAGTTTTAAAATTAGACAACTGCTACTTTGTGCCTACTATTAGTATAAATTTGATTTCTATTTCTTGTTTGGACAAAAAAGGTTTTTCATTTATAATAAAGGACAAATGTTGTTCTATTTATCTGAATGAAAACTTTTATGGTAGTGCTCACCTTAGCAATGGCTTGTATGTTCTAGACCTCAAAGATCGAACCTATAATGTGAATACCAAGAAGGTCAGATTAAATGATTCGAGCCCGACCTATCTCTGGCACTGTTGCTTGGGCCATATAAATGAGACCCGCATATCCAAGTGCCATAAGGATGGACTCTTGGACTCATTTGATTTTCAATCATATGAGACATGTGAGTCATGTTTGTTGGGCAAGATGACCAAAGCCCCATTCACAGGGCAAAGTGAAAGGGCTAATGACTTACTAGGACTCATACATAGTGATGTATGTGGCCCTATGTCTACACAAGCTAGAGGAGGTTTCCAATACTTCATTACTTTCACTGATGACTTCAGCAGATATGGCTATGTGTATCTCATGAGACACAAGTCAGAATCCTTTGAAAAGTTCAAAGAATTCAAGAATGAAGTATAGAATCAACTCGGGAAGAGTATTAAAGTGCTTCGATCAGATCAAGGTGGAGAGTACTTGGATCGAGAATTCCTTGACTATCTGAAGGAGTGTATTATAGCATCACAACTCACTCCACCAGGTACACCTCAATGGAATGGTGTATCTGAAAGGAGATATCGAACTCTATTAGACATGGTTCGCTTTATGATGAGTCAAGCTGACCTTCCAAACTCCTTTTGGGGACGTGCTCCAGAGACAGCCGCTTTTACACTAAATCGAGTTCCATCTAAATCGGTTGAAAAGACATCATATGAGATATGGAGTGGGAGGCGTCCCAATTTGCCTTTATTGAAGATTTGGGGCTGTGACACTTATGTGAAACGTCAATCCTCTAACAAACTAGGGCCCAAATCTCAAAAATGCCTTTTTGTTGGGTATCCCAAAGAAACAAAGGGTTACTATTTCTACAATCCTTCTAAGCAAAAAGTGTTGGTTGCTCGAACTGGTGTCTTTTTGGAGAAAGAGTTTATCTCTAAAGGAACTAGTGGGAGGAAAGTAGAACTTGAAGAAATTTAAGAACAACAAAGAGACATCGAACCTGAAATGGAACCTAAACTAACACCGCAAGACATCATGGTTCAAGAGTCTGTTCCTGTAGCACAGAGCCCACGTAGGTCTGGTAGGATTCGGTGTGAGCCTGAGAGATATGGATTTCTCGTGACTCACATCGGTGATGTGATGCCCATGGATCAGGTTGAGCCCACAACCTACCAACAAGCTATGTCGGGGCCTGACTCTGAGAAGTGGCTAGTGGCCATGAAATCTGAGATGGAATCCCTGTATGAAAACCAAGTATGGACTTTGGTTGACCCACCTGAAAGGGTAAAACCCATAGGGTACAAATGGGTTTTCAAGAAGAAAACTAACATGGATGGTAATGTGATTACCTTTAAGGGACGATTGGTTGCAAAAGGTTTCAAGCAAATTCATGGTATTGACTATGATGAAACTTTTTCACCAGTTGCTATGCTTAAATCCATCCGAATTTTGTTTGCTATTGCTACACACTAAGATTATGAGATATGGCAAATGGATGTCAAAACTGCATTCCTAAATGGAAAGCTACTTGAGGATGTGTACATGACACAACCTGAGGGTTTTGTCACTCCTGAGAATGCCAATAAAGTGTGCAAGTTGCAAAGGTCTATTTATGGACTGAAGCAAGCTTCTCAAAGTTGGAATCATTATTTTGATGATGCAATCAAAGAGTTTGGTTTTATCAAAAATGAAGATGAACCTTGTGTCTACAAGAAGGTTAGTGGGAGCGCTATTGTCTTCTTTGTGTTGTATGTAGATGACATACTACTCATTGGTAATGACATTCCTGAGCTACAGTCTGTGGAAACTTGGCTAGGGAAATGTTTCTCTATGAAGGACTTGGGTGAAGCAGCCTATGTGTTAGGCATCAGGATCTATAGAGATAGATCTAGAAAGTTTCTTGGCCTAAGTAAAAGTACATATATTGACAAGGTGCTAAAGAGGTTTAGCATGCAAGATTCCAAGAAAGGATTTTTGCCCATGTCACATGGTATCACTCTTTCTAGATCTCAGTGTCCGAGTACAACCGAGGAGAGAGAGCGCATGAGTAAGATTCCATATGCCTCAGCAATTGGATCTATCATGTATGCCATGATATGTACTCGTCCCGATGTCTCATATGCTTTGAGCATGACGAGTAGGTACCAATCGAACCCCGGTGAGAGTCACTGGATAGCTGTTAAGAACGTCCTTAAGTATTTACGAAGGACTAAGGATACATTCTTGGTCTTTGGAGGTGAAGATGAGCTCGTTGTAAATGGTTACACCGATGCAAGCTTCCAATCCGATAAGGATGATTTTAGATCACAATCTGGTTATGTGTTTTGTATTGGTGGTGGTGCTGTGAGCTGGAAGAGTTCAAAGCAAGAGACAGTAGCTGACTCTACAACAAAATCTGAGTACATTGCCGCCTCTGATGCCGCGAAGGAGGCAGTTTGGATCAAGAGGTTCATCACTGAACTTGGAGTGGTTCCAAGCATTGCCAACCCGATAGAGCTCTATTGTGACAATAATGGACCAATTGCACAAGCTAAGGAACCTCAATCTCACTAGTGATCCAAACACATACTCCGACGCTATCATCTCATCAGGGAAATCATCGAGAAGGGTGATGTAAGGATATGCAGGACTTCGACAGACAGCAACATTGCTGATCCACTGACAAAGCCCCTTACATAGCAGAAGCATGATAGCCATTCTAGGTCCATCGGTATTAGATACATGGATGATTGGCTTTTAGTGCAGGTAGGAGATTGTTAGTGTTGTGCCCAAAAACACAATCATGAGATGATTGTATTTTTGCACATTGAGTCATGATATTTTATTGAGGCATTAATCCAGCAATTATGTTTATTGTTTTGTTTCTGCGTAACGTAATAAACATAATTGTAACCCTAGAATAATGATATTCTTAAACGTCCCTAGTCTAGTATTATTGTGGAGCAGGTTGCAATAATACATAATGACTAGCATATGTAGAGACTAATATTAGATATGTAGTCTATATATGGGTACAAGTTGGAGAACTTGTGTACTCGACCGACCCACCATGAGAACACTACATGGATCATTATATGAGTGTCATAAGTGATTCTCATAGTGATCATGGTATATGTAGTCCTTCGACCTAAGATCATCAAGGTTCCCTACATGTGAGTCACATACTTTGATACTTTCCTTTGTTGCTCATAACTGAGTGAACTTGAAGGAGGTCATTGGGTATGTCACATATCATGCGGAGGGATTTGTATGATCAAGATGGGATTTGTCCCTCCTATGTAACGGGAGTGATATCTTCGGCCCCCTTGATAGAGTGAGACTTAGAAAATGCCTGGCCATGCTCGGATATACGATATCAATGTCATCAGCTTAAGTTAGTCTACTTGGTAATCAAGAAACCAAAGATTGGGCTATACGAGAGTGACACATTCCATGTCTCGTGCTTAGTCTTCATATCTTGGATAAAGGGACAATGGCATATATCGGTGATGATCATAAAGGTTTAGTCGAATCACCGACAATCTTGTCACTTGGGTAGCAATGATGTGTTGTTAGACACCACTTATTGCTTATGATCATAAATGTGATTTATGATCATTGCCAATTTGGCAAAAGCCTATTGGGTCACACACATAGAGCTATTCGGATCATTAGAGTGCATGGGCTAATTATTTGGGTTATGGTTTCACTTTAATTTCATATTAATAATGGGCCCAAGAGTTGAGCCATTATTAAGCCCGAAATTAAAGCCTAATTGGATTAGGACTTTGAAACCCATTAGGCCTGGAAGTTGAGTCTCACTATAAATACAACTTTTAGTGAGAAATTCGCAGGTCTCCTTGCCCTAGCCTCCCAAAAGACAGCCACACTCTTCTCTTGCAATTCCTTGGAGGATGCAAGCTAGCACTACGAGCGCAAGAGAAACGCATCTGCCGGGACGTGGTGGAAGCGTGGTGATCCCGAGAGGCTCGTGTGGATACCATAGAGAGCCTGAACACGTCAACTGTTCAGGTTTTGTGATTCGACTCTATAGTTGAGTGAGAGATCTAAACCAAAAATTAGGTATGAAAATTTTTGAACACCCGGTTTACGTCATTTCACTTGGATCCTGGAGGGTTTCGGTTAAATTCCACTATGCTGTTTGGCTCCCGAAACCCAACATATACATGTGTTTACATAGTGCCCAAGAGGGCCACTTGGGTATGCACACTAAGGGTAGTGTTCTGATGGCCTACAGAACATTACCAATCCTGGGAGTCTAAATGCACAATTTTGGCACCATAATTGAACTACCCCAGAGTGGGTAACAATGTGTGACTGGGGTGAAATGTATCTTAATGCCAAAGTTGGTAACAAGCTTCTGGAATCCTTTATCAACGAACTTAGTTCCGTTGTCAACTACCAATATCCTCGAGCAGCCGAACCTACATACAATGTTTTTCTATATGAACTTTTGGATTTCCTTGGCCGATATAGATGCTAACAGCTCTGCTTCTATCCACTTTATGAAATAATTCACTACCACTATGCAGTACTTCACCCCCTAGTACCATAAGGAGAGGGCCTATGAGGTTTATGCCCCAAACTATGAAATGACAAGGGTAATTTACTGAACTCACTTCTTCAGATGGTACTCTTTGCCTGAGGGCATGGCGTTAGCACTTATCACAACTTCTTACAAGCTTGTGTGTGTCCTGCCTTAGGGAAAGCCAAAAGTACCCTTCCCAAAGTACTATACCCGCCAAAGTATCAACACCGACGTGAGAACCACATCGCCCCTTATGTACTTCCTTTATGATAGACTCTGCTTCAACTTCTCTGACGCACTTCTGCAGGAGACTGGAGTAGCCTTTCCAATAAAGTCCTTCACCTATTAGGAAATATCTTCCTGCCCTTTTCTTGACTTTCGATGCTTCTATCAGATTATCGGGTACCTTTCTCTCAGTGGGATATTTCCATAATAAGGCTCTCTATCCATCTTGGATAATGGGTACATGTTTTTCCTCTATGCTCAGCTCATTTTGTTCTTCGGCGTTCTCATTCGTTTTCACCAAAGTATCTACTTGTTCATTCTCTCATCGGGAACCTTCTCTATGATACTTTGTCAAACTTTTCCATCATCTATTTTCTGAGGTCAAAATATTTTTTAAGCCTCAGTTCCCTAACCTCATACTCCCCTTCCAACTGTCGAACTAGGAGCTGTAAGTCGCTGCAAGCTCAAAGGGACTTTATGCCTATGCTTCCTGGAAGATGTAGTCCGACAATCAGGGCTTTGTATTCGGCCACATTATTCATTACTTAGAAACTAAATTTGATGGCTTTGGATGTTCTTATTCCCTCTAGTCCCTTTAGGATTATACCAGCACCTTGATGTTCTACTCCCGAGGCACCATCAACAAATAATTCCCATTTCGGCTTGTCATTCTCTTCAACCAGACTTTGCTCCCCAAAATTATGGGGTAGTTCAGCAATAAAATCTGCAAGTGATTGTGCCTTGATTGTTTTCCTCGATTCATAGATTATATCATATTCTCTGAGGTCTATGCACCACTTTGAAAGCCTTGATTGCTTCTAACAACAATTGAATGGCCCTAAAAATACGGCCAAAGGCATCATCCTACAATGATCAAAGCATAGATGGCTTTCTACAACACTGGGTAGTTCACCTCTACTCCATGGAGTGACTTGGTTACGTAATTCACATGCCATTGTTTCCCCAGTTCATCCTCATACACTAGGACGGAGCTTACGGCTTTTTTGCTCACGGCCAGGTACATGATGAGGGGTTCCCCCTCTTTCGGTTGTCTAAGGGTAGGTAATTTGGAAAGACCAGCTTTGATTCCTTCCCATGCTTCCTGGCATTCTTTGTTCTAAGGATTTTGGGGGCGATTGATCCTGACGTCTTTTTCGGCTGCTTTTGTGGGTGCTTGAAAAATGGCCTACACTTGTTGCTATATTGTGAGATAAAACGGGTCAAGGCTATTATTTTTCCTATCAACCTTTGTATATCTTTGACCAAGTTGGGAGTTTGAGACTCGAGGAAGGCCTTCACTTGCTTGAGTTTGCCTCTATACCTCGCTTAGAAACCATAAATCCCAGGAACTTTCTTCTATTTGCGCTAAAGGTACATTTTTTTGGATTCACACATATGCTAAACTTCCTAAGTTGTTGGAAGGTTTCTGGTAGATCCTCAATGTGATTTGTGCTACTTCAGCTTCTAACTATCATGTCATCGACATACACTTCTATATTTTGACCAATCTGCTTTGTAAACACCTTATCCATCAATCGTTGATAAGTGGCTCTTGTGTTTTTCAATCCAAAAGGCATTCTGACATATCAAAAGGTGCCTTCATCAATGATGAATGAGGTTTTTTCCTCATCGGTTAGATTCATTCAAATTTGGTGATATCCACTAAAAGTGTTAGGAAACTCAATACTTTATACCCTAAAGTAGAATCCACCAACTGATCTATCGTAGGTAGTGGGTATAAGTCTTTTGGGCATGCATAAGTCATTTTGGTAAAGTCGATGCACATTTAGAGTTTATCACTCCCTTCTTTTGTGGCAATCACTGCATTGCTCAACCAATCAGGGTAATTGACTTTCTTACTCACTCTTGCCTCAATGAGTCATCATATCTCTTGCTTGATAAAGGCTATCTTGTTCGGGGCCATATTTTGCTTGTTTTTCCTTATTAGCTTTACAAGGGGCTTGATATTTAAACTGTGTTGAATTATGTTTGGGTTTATCATGGGCATGTTTTTTGGCTAGTAGGCAAAGAGATATTTGTTTGATTTTAAGAAATCTACAAGTTTGGCTTTTTCCCTATCAAGCAACTTTTTTCCAACTTTGGTACATCGGCCCTCTATGAGCTCTAAGCTCTCTGTCTCAATGTCTACTCCACTAGTCCCATCCCCAATATTTGCCTATGTCTTTTTTGGAGCTGTTGTTGTAAAGGCATGAACTCTCTTCTTCATTGGAGGCTAGCGTGCTTTCAAAAAGACCTTTCAGACTTGGGCCTGATCTATAAAGATGACTGCATAACCTTTGTCGGCTTCAAAGCTCACAGTCAGGTATTTCACGTCCGATCTCATGTGGAACCTTCCCTAGGTTTTCCATGACTAATGCATATAGCTCTTCATCATTCCCCACTCCTCTTCCCCTGACCATGAATGGTAACTCAACGGTACCCAAGACTGGGAGTTCGTCAGGGCCTACTCCATACGTCAGGGATACCATTGGCTTAAAGGTTTCTACTGATATCCCCAAATTTGGTGGTATATGAGCAAAGAGAACATCAGCATTTGATCCATCATCGAAAAGGACTTTTGACATCCCAGTTTGTTATTTGATCGATTATCAAAAGAGGGTCATCATGAAGGAAGTTCACAGTGCTTTAATCAGATCTTGCAAAAAAATTTTGTGCCTTACCAAAAGTGAGGGTCACTACTTCCTTTACTTTCCTTTTCCTCTTTAATGAAGGACGTCCCGTAGTGATAGTTTGAATTACACCCACTGGAGGTAATGGCAATCTCTTGGGACTTCGGCAATTTCTTCATCGGTCAGAGTCATATTCATCTTTGTCATACTTGGTTTCATCATCCTTTCCTTCCATTTTCGGCAACTAAAATTGAAGGTACCTCCTCAGTTGACCTTGCTTGATGAGAGTTTTGATGTACTTTTTCAGTTGATTGTAGTCTTCGGTGTTAGGGCCAGGGTCCCGGTGATACTAGCAGTACTACTTCATGTTCTTTTTGTTGTTAGGGACCATCGGCTTGGGTTTTTGGACTCCTCCTTGTTTCTCTAATGCCAGCAACATGTTGGTTCGAGAAGTGTTCAAGGTAGAGTAAGTCATGACCTCTTTCTTGCCTTTGTTCCTCTTGGGTTGCTTACTGGTCCCACCTTCCCCGTGGGGTTGGTTCTGGATCCAACTGTGAGTATCTAGTCTTTCTTCATCACCCATCATTTCTTTGGCGATCATGTACTACTCAGCAAGCTGACAAGAGTTCCCTAACTGTGGTCGGCATCTGCTTTAAAAGTTCAAATGCCAAGTTGGAAGCTTTCCAGAGTGATGCCCAGTAGCATCTTCGTTGTATGACATGGTGAGACCAGGGGGGACTTTCAGTGAGGAAGAACGCCTGAAGTGAAGATTTCCAAGGAGAATCTGCCTAAAATGCTCAAAAAATAGTGGTTAGGAGGTCCCCGGAGTCTTTTCCAGGGGGGGAGCCTCCGACACCCAAGTCAGTGTTTGGAGGAGGATAGTAATCAACGGAGAGATCTGCTCTTTAGAGTCCAATATCCCTTTACCTGGGGTGCTTACCAAATATTTATAGAGGGGCGAACAGTAGAAGTCCGCTTGACGTGGCTGACCCAGATTATGACACGTGTTCGGTCAAATGTGATCCGCATCCTCGGGGAGAAGGGGAGCATCTAGCCGATCACAGGCTGCCATGCCAGAAGCCTAGGCCGCGCGAGGGTGGGATGTTAGAACGTCTCTGTAGGTGGCGTGTCAGAGCATGTCTGGGGGCGGCATGTCAAGGATGTGTCAAAGGCTCCTTAATTGCTTCTGTCGTACTCCCGAGGTCCCTTTGGTAGAAAAGACCTCTTCGGAGTAGGAGAACTATCTCCCGAGGTTACTTAAGTATCCCAGGAATATCCTTGTCGGGGGTGGCCCTGTTTGGGGACGTCCTCTGTTATCGAGGACGGTTCGGTTGTCTTACCGAGGTTGGCACTGTCGTCCCCAGGGATGAAGAATTACCGAGGTCGGATGCGAGGAGCCGGACATTCTTTTTACCGAAGTTGGTGCCTTTTCTTCTGAGGGTGGTGCCTTACCCGAGCCTACATGTTTGAAAGGTGATAGGCACTTCGGCTATCACATGCCGCCCCCCTGAAAAGTCGAAGCAAGGACTTCGGCTTTAATCTCCTGGAAAATGTTTTGCCGAACTCTGAGTCGGGACACTACTCAAGGGGGCGTTTCATCATCGGAAGGCACCCCTTCCTGGTCGAGGTATCATCACCTAGTTCTTCGGCAACCTAAGAGCGCGTACTCCCTTTACTTTTTTTGCTGCAGGTTAGTGAACTGTCGCGTCTTGTGATCAGGGATGTCAGTTACGGATGGGCGTGTCTAGGTTTTCGCGATGTTAGGGGGCGTGCCCTAGTTCCTCGCGTTCGATGACACGTGGCCGCTGATGGATGGCTAATGGTTATGTCGGTTACGTTAATTGCGTCTTTTCACCTTCAAGGAGTAATAATGAGGACGTTGCATCTTCGAAGAGTAATAATGACAACGTTTCGCTTACCCTCTTCGGTCTATATAAGCGCCTCTTACCTTATTTCTTCATACTCTACTCTTTTGCTATCATCTGTTCCAAAGCTCTCTCTCGTCTTTTTTCTTCTTCTGGCAACAGTTTTAGCGTGGTCTTAGCAGCGGAGCGATTACTGGCGACGCCTCACGACGGCGTCCAGGAATCCAGATTTCAGCAAAACCTTCGGTGGGACTTTCCTCCTATAGCTCTTCCTTTCTACCGAGGTTGTTTAGGTTTCATTTTTCTGAAGTCCTTTGATCCTCTCCTTTTATTTTCCCCGAGATCACTCTTGTTCTTCTTTTTTAAGAGATGTTGAGTCCAACTCCGTTGATGTCCGTTCTTCCTCTCCCCGAAAGCTTTCTCCCTCTCGAGTCTCATCCATGCTGTACCACTTCGGATAAGATGATGAAGTGGATGGCCAAATTCTACCTTCCTTCTTACCTCGTCCCGAGGTTGCCTTTCCCGAGCTCATACGATTTTAGTGCTCATTCGGGCGAGATCACTGTTTATCGAGCCCAACTAAAAACAGGTCCTCCGTATCCTCCCCATCGGATGATATGCGAGTTCTGCAAGTTTCACGGGATTGCCGTGAACCAGCTCCCTCCTAATTCTTATTCTTACTTCAATTCTTTCCTTTGCATGTGTGGGGTTTTTAAGATAAACCCCTACTCCCTTTTCTTTCTACAATACTACTGATAGCCAAAGGCTATCGCCTCTATCTGGCCGAACTCCCTGCCACAAGAATGGCCAGAAGAAACTGGCGCTACCCGACTAAAGGTGGGATCATACACCTCGGGAGATAGCCGAAGAGCTCCGAGCCCGGCTCGCCAGGGAACTTGAGGATACTACTAGCCCCCCAAGGTTGCAAATAGATCGCCTTCGGAAAAGAGGCACCAGCTATTGCGGACCGAACATGATCTCCCCGAAGGCGGAACTCCCTGAAGCTGGGTACCCCCGAACTGAGGGCGTGTTTCCCGAAGAGGCACCGTCCGTACCAAAGGATGACCTCACCCAGGGACCTCGGGAGTACGATAGGAGCATTTAAGGAAGCATTTAAGGAAGCCTCTAACACGTCCTTTCACAGACATCATAAGCCGCCTCAAAAGGCGCTCTGACATGCTGACGCCATCAAAATCACATCATGGCCCATCTCGGCACAAGGCTCAAGGCAACCTGCTACCAGCTATCTGTCCCCTACGCCCAGAAACTCAGGGAACATCCGACCGAACACGTGTCGCGATCTGAACGGGCTAGGTACTCCTATAAATACCAGGAAATAAATACTTGGCAGGAGGTTGGTTGGCAAAGATCTGACTCCCAGACTCTGAGAAAATCACCAGGCGAGACTCTTCAGCCCCTTTGTGCTATTTCCTCTGCCCTCTCTCAGCCACCAATAACTTGGGCGTCGGAGGCTCCCCCCCCGGAAACACATTCCGGGGGCCTCCTAACCCTTTATTTCTGGACTTTCAGGCACACTCCTAAGGGCGAACCATCCTCCAGGCGTTCTTCCTCCTAGAAGTCTCTCCACCAGTCACCATGACTCTAAATGATGAGGCCCCCGGCCATCATTTGGCGCCGTCTGTAGGAACCCGCTCTGAGATTGCCGTCGTTGAAACTCGGCGTTCTAAGGACAAGGGACTCCCTAGGTCTCCGTCCGCGCCTGAGACACAACCGGCTGCTGAGCAAACACTCCCAGGGACTTCTACGTCCGAGGAAGACCGCCCTCTAGTAATCACTATGAGCTTTATGAGGGAGTTTCAGCGTTCGGTCGTGGCCGAAATGACACAGCAGATCGACCGAAGATGGTCACAGCAGACACAGGCCCAAAGACCTCCCTCACCTGCACGCCCTCGGGAGAAGAGTCAGAGGTTGACTCATCGC
Organism: Aquilaria yunnanensis; assembly: GCA_039654915.1. NCBI lineage: Eukaryota > Viridiplantae > Streptophyta > Magnoliopsida > Malvales > Thymelaeaceae > Aquilaria > Aquilaria yunnanensis. The sequence continues at coordinate 66,397,990 of CM077597.1, forward strand.
AGTTCGGGAAGCGTAGACTCGCACGAAGAGTCGTCCACGGAGAATATACCCCTCAGGAAACGGCCTGTGGGACAAACTGGGTCCAAGCGACCGAAAGTTTCACAGCGAAGGAGTTCGTCGCCTGAGGCGAGGTCCCTGTCCCCTCAGCGCCAAACCCGCTCCCCGAAGAGGCGCCGACGATCTCCCTTCCGAGAGGAAGAGCCTAATGACACAGTTCTCATGGAAAGAATACTAGCGCGGCTAGACAGGGTGGAAAAGCAGGTAGCTCGCAAACCCGTCTGGGACAGGCTCACGGGAGCCTTCTGCGAAGATGGGTCCCCGTTCACCCGGACCGTGGCTGAGGCAACCATGCCAGGCGACTTCAGGGTACCTCGGCTGGTGATTTATGATGGCCGCACTGATCCCCAGGCCCATCTGACCAAGTACAGACGCAGCATGATAATGCATGGTGCTGATGACGCTACCATGTGTAAATGGTTCGAGGTCACCCTCACGGGACCAGCAACTGCGTGGTACAACTCATTGCCCCCAGGAGCCATCACTGAGTTCCAGGAGTTGTCCACGGCCTTCGCGCAACAATTTATTGGAAGCCGGCCATCGGCGAAAATGGCTGTTCAGATGTTCGACATAGAGCAGAGAAACGTAGAAACGATCCAAGACTACGTTGAAAGATTCAACAGGGAAACTCTAAGTGTCCCGGACTTCCGGCCCGAAATACGCATCCTCGCCATGACACGGGGCCTTCGGCGAGACTCACAGCTGTTTTATGAGTTCTCAAATGACCCCCCCGGACACCCTCGGAGAATTTTACCGAAGGGCCAAACAGCACATGACTGCTGAGGAGCTGAGAATGGCTGGGCCGAAGTCCGGTCACAACCGTGCCGAAGGGTCCAACCAGCAAGCCCGGCATCCAACCGAACAGGCGAGCCGACCTTGGAGGATGCGGGGAAGCAAACTTCAAAGCTTCACACCTCTGAGCACTACACGGACAAACATCCTTATGGCACTAGAAAGGCAGGGGACGCAAATTCGACGGCCAAGGGCCATGACCGCTGATAACAAGAAAAATGTCAAGAAGTTCTGCTAGTTTCATCGAGACCATGGCCACGACACCGAAGACTGCTTCCAATTGAAGAAGTACATTGAGTCGCTGATAAAACTCGGCCAACTTTGAAAATTTCTGTGGATGCCTTCCCCAAAAGGAAGAAAAGATGAGGAAGAAAGGGCCCAAGACGAGGACTATGACTCCAACAGACGGAGAAACAGAAGTCCAAAAAAGCGCCCTCCTCCTCCTGCAGGGGTAATACAAACCATCACCACGGGGCTCCCATCCTCGGAAAGAAAGCGGAAGGCCAGAGAGATTGCGGTCATGGAATTTGAGAGCCCGGCAAAGAAACTGGCTCGCAAGGACGGATCCACCGTCATCTTCCCCCATGACGATCCGCTGCTAATCATGGCAAGGATAGGGAACTGGGACGTCAAGAGAGTGTTGCTAGATGATGGATCAAATACTGATGTCCTATTCTCGCATTTACTGCCTAATTTGGACGTCTCCAGCAGCGAGCTCAAGCCTGTCACCTCGTCTACCTTCGGGGTTGGACTGTCCAAACTCCCTGTCCTTCTTCATACAACGCCATCCTTGGAAGGCAGACACAGGGAAACCTGCACATTCGCCCTGATGTGAAGTACTTGACTGTCACATTCGCCACCAAGGATGGGGATGCAGAGGTCTTCATAGATCAAGCCGAGGTAAGGAAGGTGTTTGTGAAAGCACGAAAAGCTCCAGAAAATAACCTCGCACAAACAATGGAGGCAAAGGCACCAGAGAAGGGCAAAGAAGGAGAACCCCCAAGAGCGGAAACAGAAATAGTGGAACTTGTCCAAGGACAATCTACCCGAATAGGGAAGAGCTTGCCCGAATGTGACAAGAAAAACCTTGTATCTTTTCTACTGGGAAATAAAGATCTCTTTGCCTACTCGCCGAAAGACATGCCAGGGGAGCACCCTGGCATAATACAGCATAGCCTCAAAGTAAGCCTGGAAGCAAAGCCTGTCCGGCAAAAGAAGTGAAGCATCTCAGCCCATAAGAGCAACTTTGTGAAAACCGAAGTCCAACGCCTGTTGGACGCTGAAGTCGTCAGCGAGGTCAAATACCCCGAATGGTTAAGCAACGTGGTGATTGCCACAAAAGAAGGCAGCAGCAAACTTCGGATGTGCATCGACTTCAGAAACTTGAACAATGCTTGCCCGAAAAACTCATACCCTCTTCCGCCAATAGACCAACTGGTAGACTCAAATGCCGAATACGGGCTCCTAAGTTTCCTAGCACCTTCAGCGGCTACCATCAAATAAGGATGGACCCCGAAGATGAAGAAAAAACCGCCTTCATCACCGAGGGAGGAACATACTGCTATGTCAGGATGCCCTTCGGGCTCAAAAATGCAGGAGCCACCTACCAAAGGTTGATGAACAAGGTCTTTAAAGACCAAATGGGGAGAAACATGGAGGTGTATGTTGATGATATAATAGTCAAGAGCAAGCTGACTAGCTATCACGTTGCAGATCTAGAGGAAACCTTCCAAAAGCTCAGAGCCTTCAGGATTCGGCTCAATCCTGAAAAGTGCATCTTCGGGGTAACCTCAGGAAAATTCCTTGGGTACATGGTATCCGAAAGAGGCATTGACGCTAACCCCGAGAACATTAAGGCGCTGCTTGAGTTCCGAACTCCTGCCACAGTCAAAGACATGCAGAGGCTCACCGGAAGAATAACCTCCCTGAGCAGGTTTATTTCCAGGTACGGAGATAGGTATCGACCTTTCTTCAAAGTCCTCACAAAGGCAAGAAAAATGGAAGGCGACCTCGGAAAGAATGATCACCCTTGGGACAAAGATTGCCAAAAGGCCTGGGAAGAACTCAAAGTCTACTTGGCTAACCTGCCGACTCTACGACAACCTCGGGAGGGAGAGCCCTTCGTTTTGTACCTCACCGTCATGGAGAGAGCTGTAAGCTCGGTCCTCGTGAAAGAAGAAGGGCCAAAACAATGGCCAGTCTATTACATCAGCAAATCCCTGCATGGCACCGAAGTCAGGTACCCTCTGCTTCAAAAAGCTATATACGCCTTGGTGCTTGCAGGGAGAAGGCTGCGACCATACTTTCAGGCTCACCCCATCATCGTCTGAAGTAGTCTACCACTACGGGATGTTATGAAGAAAGTTGATCATTCGGGAAGGCTCTCCAAATGGTGCATAGAGCTTGGCGAACACGAAATCATAAATGAACCTCGGAAGGCCATAAAAGCTCAAGCACTGGCAGATTTTATCGCCAAAATACCCACCACTAAGGAAAGCCATTTGGATCCGAACGGAGGTGAGCCAGAGTGGACCTTGCATGTTGACGGAGCCTCGGGATCCGAACACCAGGGTGCTGGAGTAATTATCAGAGGACCCGAAGGCCTAGCGGTAAAGAAGGCTATCAAGTTCAGCTTCAGCGTCACTAACAATGTGGCTGAGTATGAAGCCCTCATAGCGGGATTACGCTTGGCCAGAAGGATTGGCGTGAGAAACTTAAAGGCTCACAGCGATTCCCAGCTGGTAGTTCGGCAGACGGCAGGAGATTATGGGGCGAAGGACCCAATCTTGGCAAAATACCACGAGCTGGTAGCAAAGCTCGTCCAAGAGTTTGACGCCGTACGGATCGAAATTGTACCTCGGTGGAATAACACTGAGGCAGATTGCTTGGCGAAGTCAAAAACATACACCGAGGTGCTAGATCACCCGAGCATCTCAATGCTGAGCATAGCGACCTCGGGAAAAGGATGGAAAGATCCCATAAAAAGATACCTCGCAGAAAATGTGCTCCCCGAAGACCCCGGCGATGCTGCAAGACTGCGAAGACGCTCTGGCCGATTCTTCCTGATTGGCGAAGAGTTATACCGACAGGGATATGCAAACCCGCTGCAAAGATGCGTGGATGAAAAGGATACTGAAATGGTCCTTGAAGAGGTCCACGAAGGCATGTGTGGTTCACATATTGGAACTGATGCCCTTGCGGCAGTGATACTTCGCCAAGGATACTTCTGGCATACCCTGAGAAAGGACGCAAGGCAGTTCATCCGAAAATGCGGTAGTTGCCAGAAACACGCGAACATCCAGAGGGCACCCTCGGAATTGGTAACTTCGGCTGACTATCCCTGGCCCTTCACAGTCTGGGGTATAGACCTTATTGGGCCACTCCCCTCAGCGCCCGAAGGTGTGAAATTCTGCATGGTAGCGGTAGACTATTTCTCCAAATGGGTTGAGGCAGAATCACTAGCAACTATCTCGGCAAAAGAAGTGCAAAAGTTTGTATGGAAGAACATTGTATGCAGATTCAGCATACCAAGGGTACTAGTGGCTGATAATGGATCCCAATTCATAGACAAAGGATTCCAGGAATTTATTAGCAACCTCGGAATAAAGATGCACTTCGCCCCAGTAGCTCACCCCCAAAGCAACGGGCAGGTGGAAGTATCTAACAGGACCATAAAAGATGGCCTGAAGAAGAGACTGGGGGAAGAAAAAGGGAAATGGCCAGGAGAACTCCAAAGCGTGTTATGGAGTTACTGAACGACGCCCCGAAGAGCCACAGGGGAGACTCCCTTCTCACTCGTCTTCGGAATAGAGGCCATCATCCCTATCGAGATAGTTAGACCATCAGTACGGGTGCAAGTATTTGATGAAGGAGGAAACGACCTCGGCCTCAGAACGAAGCTCGACCTCGTCGGCGAACACAGAGAAATAGCTGAGCTGAGAAGAAAAGCTTTCCAGCAAAGAGTGGCCGCGGCTATAAATTTACGAGCCAGGCCAAAAGAAATCAAAAAAGGGGACCTCGTTCTCCGAAAGGCTGACTTTACACCCCGAAAGCCATCTCACGGGGTATTTCGCGCGAACTGGGAAGGACCTTATCTGGTTCTTGCCGAAGTATGAAAAGGCGTGTACAAACTTGGCGACACCGAAGGGATAGAATTGAAAAACACTTGGCACTCAGATGCCTTGAAGAAATTCTACGCTAAAGATGGAGCGGAAGGACTGTGTTGTGCAAAAAATATCCTAAGTACAGAATGTCCTTGAGAAAAAAATTCTTAAGTGTACAAAATGGTGCAAGACAGAATTCCGCGAAGGTGTTCGCCATAAAAAAGAGCAGATGTGATTTTCCGAAGTCCCTTGAGCCATCACGCTCGGAAAAATGGAAAACAAAAATCTTGCGAAGGTGTTCGCCACAAAAAGCGCAGATGTGATTTTCCGAAGTCCCTTGAGCCATTGTGCTCGGAAAAATGGAAAACAAAAACCTTGCGAAAATACTCGTCGCAAAAAGCGCTGAGTAATTTCTTGTGATTGCAGGTTTCCCGAAGTCTCTTGAGCAAACTTGTTCGGGACAATGGAACACGAAATCTTGCAAAAAGTCTTAGCCAAAAAATATATATATTCATTGAGAATGATCAGACTTACAAAGAAGAAGTGCCCGAAGAAGGAACACAAAAATGAAGAGGAAAAAAGGAAAAGGCCCCTAAAACAGCCAAAGGGTTCTCGGCGTCCCGGGAGCCACCAGCCTCTGTGCCCTTTTCCACCACCTTCGGCGCCGGAATTGTGGAAGGCAGGTTCAGGTGCTCGATTTTGGACCAGGACCACCGAGGCCCCTCGGGAATGTTGAGAGCTTCCAAAAAAGAGAGGTCCAGACCTGGGAACCTCTCAAGGACTTGGTGCCGAGCAAGGCAGAATCCGTCTTGGAAGGCGACCTTGGTCATTTGGTCGGATTTGTCCTTCTCAACCTCAAGGTCCTCGAGCTCGTCCTTCAAGTCTGCAACCTCCTTCTTCAGCGCCTTCACCCTCTTCTTCGCATCGGGCTCCTTCTTCAAAGACTGGACCTCGGCTTCGAGAGCCTTTTTCTCACTCACCAACGACCGAATGAGATTGTCAGAATCTGACTTATCTTTGAGAAGGTCTTGGTTGGCAGCAAGCATCCCTTTCACCTGATCGCCGAGGTCAGCAATCTTCAGAGAGGAGTTCTTCTCAAGATCTTCCTTCTCCTTCCGGAACTCCTCCCAAAGGGCAGCAACTTCTTTCTTCGCAGCATCTGACAGCTGCTGGTTCTCGGCGATCAATGCCGAGCGCGTGACCTTCGCTTTCTCTAAGGTCTCTAAGGCCGAAGCTCGGAACGCCGCCTGCCTGGCCACCCGAACTCGGAGAAAGCCGGCGTACCCCAGCAGCTGCAAAAAGATGAACGCAAGGTCAGTAAGAGCCAAGCACTTAGGAAAAATTGAAGGGAAAAATGTGTGAAGAACATACCTGAGCAGCATGCTCGGTGACTTTCGCAGCAAGGGTGTCATCGTCCGGATGGGCCGCCGCAATAGCCTTGAAGGAGGCCTCTGTAAGCACCCCCTTCGAAATCTGTTTCGCCATTTCAGGACAGTCTTCGGAGTACAAGTTCATGTCCTCCGTGAATGTCCAGAAAGGCTCTTTTGGTATCTTCCCTTGCGGGACTTTGGCATCGCGAAGGGCCCGCGCCTTCGCGTGTTTGGCCGCCCAGTTCGGGGTAAGTAACTCCCCTGCACGACAAAAACGAGAAGCAGAGACAAAGGAAAATTCAGAAAAACAAAAAGAGCCATACTTGTTCTGAAAGCAACAGACCTGGCGGCACTTCGAACACGGCGTCCTCGGAATCCTGAGACTCCTCGGTCGAAATCCCCTTGCCTTTCTTCTTGCGCCGCTCCTCGCCAGAAGGAGCCTCTACCACAGCCTCCAGAAGGGCCTGCGGCGTGGAAGGGCTCTGGGGAGGGACGTAGGCGGAAGAAACTTCAGCAGCGGCAGGGACTTCGGTAGCTGCCTCAGACGCCGGAATCTCGGCTGTCCCAGGCTCCTCGGCAGTTTCCTTGAAAATTTCCTCTAAAGGAACCTGGGCAGTTTTCTTTCCCCGTTTCGCCGAAGGCCCAGCGCCAGTAGACTTCCGCCTTCGAGAAGCCGCCTTCTTTGTCTGATCGCCCTTCTCCACCTGGCCGGAGAAAAGGGACTTATAAAATGCAGCAGTCCCGTCGCCCATCTCTGAAAAAGAAAAAAGACATCAGCGTAAGTCCAAGGGAAAAACAACAAGGGAGTAGAAGATAACTCACTTTCGAAAAAACATTTCGAAAGAGATTTCCTCCTTAAGAAGCTTGACCAACCAAGAATCCTTCCCGGCGATGGCAGGAGCTGGCATCTCGAGGTCGGTCTCGTGCTCCTTAACAACCTTTAACTCCCGGTGGACCTCTTCGGTCATCAACCTCCAGTTGATAGGGAAGGGGTACAGAGAACGTGGTGCAACCTCGGGAGCCCAGTCAGAGACGGCGCGGATGCGGCCGTCGAAGTCTGTGAAAGTGGAAGCCAACTCTGGAGTCAGCCTCAACCTCGGATCAATGACGTCCACATCTAGCCTTCCCTGAGCCCCTTTGGTCGGAACATACGGCCAGGCCTCCTCCATCTTCAGGAAGAAGAATTTCTGTTGCCACCCCCGCCAGCTGTCCTTGGTGGCGAAGGTGAACATGAATTTTTTGCTCCCGGATCCCCGAGGTAGCATAAAGTAGAAGCCACCCTTCGGGACCACAAAGAGCTTGTAGTACTGCATGAAGATTATAAAATGGGGTTTTATCCCGAACACACCACACATGCAGAGGTAGGCGTTAAAATAGCAGAACGAGTTCGGGGGAAGCTGGTTCACAGCAATGCCATGAAATTGGCAGAACTCGCAAACCATCTTCGGGGGAGGATACCGAAGTCTGGCCTTCAGCTGGGCTCGGAAAACGGTAACCTCATTACTATGGTTTGAAAAAGCATAATGGCTAGAGCGAGGCAGCCTAGTAATGGCGTAAGAGGGAAGAAAGAACTTTTTCTTCCACCTCTCTAATTTTGCGGCGGTGGTGCAACAAGGATGGGCTAAAAGAGGCTGCCAGCTCTCAGGGATAGGCATTTTCGACAAGAAAACGAGTTCGGAAAAGGCAAGAAAATAGTTTCCGGAAAAAACTCAAAAGAACAAAGGAATCAAAACACTCTGGAAAACAAAAACCCACCAAAAGATTTGCCAAAGTCTGAGGACGCCGTCGTGAAAGTTGGCTAAAAAAAGCTCTGATCAAGGCAGCTCCGCCACAGAAAGCAAGAAAGTACGAAAACAGGGGCAAAGCAGAGGAAAGAGCATAACTAAAAGCAAATGGGACTTATAATGGAATGGGCTATTTATAGGCCAAAGGTTGGTAACCGAAACGTCGTCATAAGTACCCTTTTGGAGGCGAACCGTCGCCGTAACTGCCCTCTGCACCTGAAAAGGCGCGCCCTCTGTAACCGACGCGACTCTCCTCCAATGGCAAAGCGCCACATGTCAATCACCGCGCCAAAACAGGGGACACGTCTTCTGACATCCCTAAAAAGCTGGGATGCGTCGCTTAGACTGACACGCTTGGCCATCAGACGCGATGTTACACAGACCTGCAAGAAGAAAAAGCAGGTTACCTCGAGGACACCAAGAGACAGGCTATGGCCAAACAGCCCATGACCTTCGGGCAAGAGGTGTATCTTCGGCACAGGCTCCGCCTCGAAGACACCAAAGAACAGGCCAAGGCCGAACAGCCCATACCTTTGGGCAAGAGGTGCATCCTCGGAACAGGTTGAGCTTCCTAAGAGACTCCCAAGAACAACCTCGGAAAGAGATGCAAAACCGAAGTCTTCACTTCGGCTTTCCAAAGGGGGGCATGTGATAGCCAAAGGCTATCGCCTCTATCTGGCCGAACTCCCTGCCACAAGAATGGCGAGAAGAAACTGGCGCTACCTGAGTAAAGGTGGGATCATACACCTCGGGAGATAGCCGAAGAGCTCCGAGCCCGGCTCGCCAGGGAACTTGAGGATACTACTAGCCCCCCGAGGTTGCAAACAGATCGCCTTCGGAAAAGAGGCACCAGCTATTGCGGGCCGAACATGATCTCCCCGAAGGCGGAACTCCTTGAAGCTGGGTACCCCCGAACTGAGGGCGTGTTTCCCAAAAAGGCACCGTCCGTACCAAAGGACGACCTCGCCCAGGGACCTCGGGAGTACGGCAGGAGCATTTAAGGAAGCATTTAAGGAAGCCTCTAACAAGTCCTTTCACAGACGTCATAAGCCGCCTCAAAAGGCGCTCTGACACGCTGACGCCATCAAAATCACATCATGGCCCATCTCGGCACAAGGCTCAAGGCAACCTGCTACCAGCTATCTGTCCCCTACGCCCAGAAACTCAGGGAACATACAACCGAACACATGTCGTGATCTGAACGGGCTAGGTACTCCTATAAATACCAGGAAATAAATACTTGGCAGGAGGTTGGTTGGCAAAGATCTGACTCCCAGACTCTGAGAAAATCACCAAGCGAGACTCTTCAGCCCCTTTGTGCTATTTCCTCTGCCCTCTCTCAGCCACCACTGACTTGGGCGTCGGAGGCTCCCCCCCCGGAAACACATTCCGAGGGCCTCCTAACCCTTTATTTCTGGACTTTCAGGCACACTCCCAAGGGCGAACCATCCTCCAGGCATTCTTCCTCCTAGAAGTCTCTCCACCAGTCACCATGACTCTAAACGATGAGGCCCCCGACCATCAACTACAAACTCCACCCGGTCCCGAAGGGTGGCTTTTACTTCTTGCTTCCCCGAGGGTCTGGGAGCAAAAAATTCACTTTCACCTTCGACAATAGGGATAGTTGGCGGGGGTGGCAGAAGAAATTCTTTTTCGTGTCAGTTCCCAAACCTTAGAGCCACGTACAGACCAGATGGGCTTCGGGGGCACTTAAGATCGATGTCGTCGACCCCAGGAAGCTTCTGACCTCGGGGTTGTTTGTCAAGGTTGACGAGTTCAACCGGCGAATTCGGGCGGTTGCGGATTGGGATCCTGAGGCCCCTCCACGTTCTCTGTACCCCTTTCCCATTAAGTGGAACCTCATGACCGAAGAGGTCCTTCGGGAACTGGGGGTAGTGAACACACACAAGTCGGACCCGAACATGCCCATGCCCGTTCTTCCGAGGAAGAAAGCATGGCTAGTGATGCTTCTTCGCTGCGAGATCTCATATGAGGCTTTTGCCGAGAATAAGTTTTCTTCTAGGTTTTTCTTACTTGTGTTCCTTTTGGACTTACACTGATGTCTTTTCCTTTTGCAGAGATGGGCGATCAATCTGCTGACTTCTACAAGTCCCTTTTCCTTGGCCAGGCCGAGAAAGGGGAGCAAACGCGAAAGAAGACATCTACTAAGAGGAAGAAGACTACCGGAAAGAAGGCCAAGGCGGATGCCCTTCCTCCTCCCGAAGATGTTGTGGAAGTGCAGGATCAATCGGCCGCCCCTTCCCCCATCTCTGCCGACCGTTCCTCGGATCCTACGGCTCCCGAGGTTGTTCTGGGTCTGGACGCCGCCGAGACTACGATGGAGCAAACTTTAGTCTGCGAGCCGAAGAGAGCAGGAGGAGGAAAGGTAAGAACATTCCCGGCGAAGTCCGAGAAGTGGACGAGGCTAAGGACAATGTGGCCGAAGTTCCACCAGGTTTGTTCCTTAGTCGTTCTTCTAGGAATCTTAGTATTTTCCGTATCTATGATTTTTTAGATGAATGGCTAAGGGATGATGTACTGACGGAACTTCGGCATGATCTCGCAGAGGATGTGGCTCACGCTCCCTGGTTGGAGGCTCATGCCCGAAGAAGGGCTCTTCGGGATAGCCGTATCCTGAAGGACAAAGTGCCAAGGGAGCCATTCTGGACTTTCACGGAGGATATAAATTTGTTCACCGAGGACAGCCAATTAATGGCTCCCAGATGGCAACGGGTGTGCTGGCGAAAGATACCTTCCATTCGCTCACCGAAGAATGCCCAAACGAGGAGATCCTCATGGCAAGGATGACCGAACACGCCGCCCAGGTAGGTTTCTCTTTTTTCCTTAGAAAAATTTCCCTCTATTTTTGTTGCTTCTTGACCCTTATTTGGGCCTTTCTTTTTTGCAGCTCCTGGTGTACAACGGGTATGATGGCCTAGGGCCTCATCGTTTTGAGTCATGATGACTGTTGAGGAGACTTCTAGGAGGAAGAACGCCTGGAAGGTGGATCGCCCCAAGGAGAGTACCTGAAAAGCTGGTAAACAGGGTTAGGAGGTCCCCGGAGTGTTTTTCCGGGGGGGGAGCGTCCGACGCCAAAGTCAGTGGTGACCGAAAGAAGGAGAAAGTCACTAGCTCAAAGAGAAAGGCAGAAAAGTCTCGCCTAGTATTTTCTCAGGGTGTGAGAGCTGTATCTCCGGCCTACCAACCTCCTGTCAAGTATTTATTTCCTGTATATATAGGAATACCTAGCCCGTTCAGATCATGACACGTGTGCGGTCGGATGCTCCTGAACGTCTGGGCATAGGGGACAGATAGTTGGTAACTAGATGGCCTCGAGCCTTGTGCTGAGACGGGCCATGATATGATTCTGATGGCGTCTGCGCGTTAGGGCGACTTTTTACGTCTGTGGTGGGACGTGTCAGAGGCTTCCTTAAATGCTTCCTTAAATGCGCCTGCCGTACTCCCGAGGTCCCTGGGCGAGGTCGTCCTCTAGTTCGGACAGAGCCTCTTCGGGAAGCCTACCCTCAGTTCGGGGGTTCCCAGTTCCAGGGGGTTCCGCCTTCGGGGATATCATATTCGGGCAGCAATGTCTGGTGCCACTTTTCCGAAGGCGCGTTGTTCACAACCTTGGGGGGCGAATGGAGTCCTCAAGTTTTACTAGCGTGCCGAGGCTCGGAGCTCTCAGGCTATCTCCCGAGGTGCATGATTCCACCTATTCCCGGGAAGCACCAGTTCTTCTGGCCGTTGTTGTGGCAGGGTATTCGGCCAGATTGAGGCGATAGCCTTTGGCTATCACATGCCCCCCTTTGGAAAGCCGAAGTGAAGACTTCGGTTTGCATCTCTTTCCGAGGTTGTCGTTGGGAGTCTTGTTGGGAAGCATAACCTGTTCCGAGGTCGCACCTTTTGCCCGAGGGTCTGGGCTGTTCGGCCTTGGCCTATTCTTTGGTGTCTCCGAGGCAAAGCCTGTACCGAAGATACACCTCTTGCCCAAAAGTCATGGGCTGTTCAGCCATAGCCTGTCTCTTGGTGTCCTCGAGGTGGCCTGCTTTTTATTTCTGCAGGTCTGATGGCCAAGTGTGTCAGACTGAGCGGCGCGTCTCCATTTCTCAGGGATGTCAGACGACGTGTCCCAATCAGGAGGCGTGTCCCGGTTTTCCAGGCACGTTTGGGGAGGCACGTCCCCCATTTCTGCGCAGCGGTTGACACGTGGCTTCTTGCCATTGGAGGAGAGGCGGGTCATTTACAGAGGGCGCGCCTTTTCGGGTGCAGCGGGCAGTTACGGCGACGGTTCGCCTCCAATGGGTACTTATGATGTTCTTTCGGTTACCCACCTTTGGCCTATAAATAGCCCATTCCATCATAAGTCCCACTTACTGTTTTTCTGCTCTTTTTCTGCTCTGCCCTCTGTTCTTGCGTTTTATCTTGCTTTCTGTGGCGGAGCTTCTTTAATCAGAGCTTTTTCCTACCAACTTTCACGACGGCATCCTCAGGCAAATCTTTTGGTGGGTTTTGATTTCCAGAGTACTTGATTCCTCTGTTTTTCTGAGTTTTTCTGGAAAACTGTTGTTTTTTCCAAACTCGTCTTCTGAGTTTTTTCTGGAAACTATTTTCTTTTCCATCTCAAACTCTTTTTCATGTCTGCGATGCCTGTTCCCGAGAGCTAGAAACCTCTTCTGGCCCATCCTTGCTGTACCACCCCCGAAAAACTAGAGAGGTGGAAGAAAAAATTCTTTCTTCCGTCTTACGCTGTGACCAGACTGCCTCGTTCTAGCCATTTTGCTTTTTCAAACCGTGGCGACGAGGTTACCGTCTTCCGAGCCCAACTGAAGGCCGGTCTTCGGTATCCTCCCCCGAAGGTGGTTTGCGAGTTCTGCCAGTTCCATGGCATTGCTGTGAACCAGCTTCCCCCGAACGCGTACTGCTATTTTAACGCCTACCTCTGCATGTGTGGCGTGTTCGGGATAGAGCCCCACTTCATCATTTTCATGCAGTACTACAAGCTCTATGTGGTCCCGAAGGGTGGCTTCTATTTTCTGCTGCCTCGGGGATCCGGGAGCAAAAAATTCACCTTCACCTTCGACACGAAGGATAGCTGGCGGGGGTGGCAGCCTAAGTTCTTTTTCCTCAAGGTGGATAAGAACTGGTCTGATGTCCCGACCAGGTGGGCTCAGGGAGTGCTGAACGCAGACGTCGTTGATCCGAGGATGCTGCTGACCCCACCGTTGGCTTCCGTGTTCGCGGATTTCGACGCCCGCATTCGGGCAGTCGCTGACTGGGCTCCCGAGGTCTCTCCTCGTGCTCTTTACCCCTTTCCTATCAACTGGAGGTTGATGACCGAAGAAGTCCTTCGGGAGCTGAAAGTGGTTAAGGAGCACGTGACTGACCTCAATATGCCCGCTCCCGCCATCGCCGGGAAAGACTCCTGGCTGGTCAAGCTCCTTAAGGGGGAGACTTCTTTCGAAACTTTTGCCGAAAGTGAGTAATCTTCCATCCCTTTATACTTTTTCCTCGGACTTACGCTGATATTTCTTCTCTTTTTCAGAGACGGGCGATGGGGCTGCCGCTTATTACAAGGCCCTCTTTTCTGGCCAAGTGGAGAAGGGGGAGCAGACAAAGAAGGCGGCTTCCCGAAGAAGGAAGACGACAGGGGCGGGACCCTCGGCGAAGCGAGCTAGGAAGGCTCTCCAACTTTCTCAGCCAGAGCTTTTGGAAGAAGAAGCTGGCGAAGAGGCTGGTTTTGTTGAAATTCCACCGGCCGAGGTCCCCGCTACTTCCGCCGAGGTGCCTCCTCCCGACCTCGAGGCCCCCAGAAACACTGTAGTGGTAGAAGTACCCACCGCCGAGGAGCGATACCGACAGAAGGGTAAGGGTCTTTCTTCCGAGGGGCCCGAGGGTCCCGAGGACACTGTCTCCGAGGTTCCTCCAGGTATGCCTTTAGGCGAAGTTCAGCTCATTTTCCTTTCGCGAATTTTTCTTCTGCTCCTAACTTCCTTCTCACTTTCAGGGGAGCCTCTTACTGCTGGCTGGAGGGCCATTCATGAGAGGAAACGGGCCCTGCGCGATGCCACAATCCCTGAGGGGAAGGTCCCCTTGGAGCCCTTTTGGACAATCACGGAGGATATGAATTTGTTCTCCGATGATTGTCCGAAGATGACCAAAGAGATTTGGAAGGGGATGACCACTGACGCCGCCTTCCGGGCCATTGCGGCGGCTCACCCGGGGGATAATACCCTCGCCGCAAAAGTCACCGAGCATGCTGCTCAGGTATAGTCTTTACACTTTTTTCCTCAATTTTCTAAGTGTTTAGACTTGTACTAACCTGGACTTTTGCCTGGCCGTAGCTGTTGGAGTACGCTGGTTATCTCCGAGTTCGGGTGGCCAGACAGGCTGCCTCCAAGGATGCGACTTCGCGGGAACTCAGTGAAGCGAAGGCTTCGCTTGCGAAGGTGATCGCCAGCAACCAGCAGCTGACAGCGGATTGTTCTCAGCAACTTGCTGCCGTTCGGGAGGAGTTCTCTAAGAAAAAAGAAGAACTTGAAAAGGACTCCTCCCGGAAGATTGCCGACCTCGGCGACCAAGTAAAGGGGCTGCTCGCCGCCAACGAAGATCTTGTCAAGGACAAGGCTGTTTCCGACAGTCTTGCGGCGAGGTTGACGGACGAGAACACTGCTCTTCAAGCCGAGGTCGAGGCTATGAAGAAGGAGTCCGAAGAGACGCTGGGGATAAGCGAGCTCGAAGAGGAGGTTGCTGAGCTGAGGGACGAGGTCAATGTCCTTGGCATTCAAAAACGTACTTCTGATGACATGGCCAAGGTCGCTTTTCAGGACGGCTTCTGCCTCGCTCGGCACCAGGTGCTGCAGAGGTTCCCAGATTTGGACCTCTCTTTTCTGGAGGGCCTAAATATTCCTGAGGGACCTCGGTGGCAGTGGTCCAGGGTCGAGCATCTGAAGCTTCCTGGTCTTCGTCCGCCCGGCTCTCCCTAGTTTGTTTTAGGGCTCCTCTTATTTTTCTCCTTCGTGCTCCTTCTTTGGACACTTCTTTTGTAAGGCAGCGTTTGCTCTAAATGAACAATCTTTTCGGCTAAGTCCTTTCTTGCAAGTTTCTTCATTTCCACTGTCCCAAACACGTTTGCTTCAAGAGACTTTCGGAAAACCTGCAACCAAAGAAACTTTTTACCTTCCTTTGTCCCGAGCGTGCTCGCTCAAGAGACTTTCTGGAAAGTTTGTAAAAATTTGGCTAAGTCTTTTGCAGGCTTTTTGTTTCCTTTTAACCCGAACATGTTCGCTCAAGGGCCTTCGGAAAACCTTCAGCCAAATTTTTCTGCCTTCCTATTGTCCCGAGCATATTTGCTCAAGGGACTTAGGAAAATTTTCACGAGATTGCTCATTCCCTTTTTCCCGAGCACGTTCGCTCAAGGGTGTTCGGAAATTACCTCTGCTTTTGTTTTGGCGTGTACTTTTGCGAGATTCTTGCTTTCCCTTTTTCCCGAGCATGTTCACTCAAAGGTGTTCGGAAAATTTTCTCTGCACTGATTATGCCGAGTACCTTTGCAAGATTCTTGTTTCCCATTTTTCCCGAGCATAGTGGCTCAAGGGACTTCGGGAAGTCACATCTGCTTTTTTCGTGGTGAGCACCTTCGCGAAATTCTGTCTTGGACAATTTGGTATACTTGAAAATTTTTCTCAAGACCATTCTTCTCTAGACCATTCTGTACTTAGAATATTTCTTGTACAATATATTTCTTCCGCTCAACCTTAGGCGTAGAATTTTTTCAGGGCGTCTGAATGCCAAGTGTTTTTCAATTCTACGCCTTCGGCGTCGCCAAGCTTGTACACGCCTTTTCGTACTTCGGCGAGAACCAGATAAGGTCCTTCCCAATTTGCGCGAAGTACTCCGTGAGATGGCCTTCGGGGTGCAAAGTCGGCCTTTCAGAGAACGAGGTCTCCTTTTTTGATTTCTTTTGGCCTGGCTTTTAAGTTGATAGCCACGGCCACTCTTTGCTGGAAAGCTTTTCTTCTCAGCTCGGCTATTTCTCTGTGTTCGGCCACAAGGTCGAGCTTAGTTCTCAGACCGAGGTCGTTTCCGCCTTCATCAAATACTTGCACCCGTATTGAAGGCTGAACTATCTCTATTGGGATAATGGCCTCTGTTCCGAAGACGAGTGAGAAGGGAGTTTCCCCTGTGGCTCTTCGTGGCGTCGTTCGGTAGCTCCACAATACACTTTGGAGTTCTCCTGGCCATTTCCCCTTGGCTTCCCCAAGTCTCTTTTTCAGGCCATCTTTTATGGTCCTGTTTGATACTTCCACCTGCCCATTGCTTTGGGGGTGAGCTACTGGGGCGAAGTGCATCTTTATTCCGAGGTCGCTGATGAATTCCTGGAATCCTTTGTCTATGAACTGGGATCCATTATCAGCTACTAGTACCCTCGGTATGCCAAATCTGCATACTATGTTTTTCCATACGAACTTCTGCACTTCTTTTGCCGAGATAGTTGCTAGTGGTTCTGCCTCTACCCACTTTGAGAAATAGTCCACTGCTACCACGCAGAATTTCACGCCTCCGGGCGCTGCGGGGAGTGGCCCAATGAGGTCTATACCCCAGACTGCGAAGGGCCAAGGATAGTCTGCCGACGTTACCATTTCCGAGGGTATCCTCTGGATTTTTGCATGTCTCTGGCAACTACCGCACTTCTGGACGAACTGCCTTGCGTCCTTTCTCAGGGTAGGCCAGAAGTATCCTTGGCGGAGTATCACTGCTGCAAGGGCATCAGTTCCAATGTGCGAGCCGCACATGCCTTCGTGGACTTCTTCGAGGACCATCTCAGTATCCTCTTCGCCCACGCATCTCTGCAGCGGATTTGCATATCCTTGCCGATATAACTCTTCACCAATCAGGAAGAATCTTCCGGCGCGTCTTCGCAGTCTTGCAGCATTGCCGGCGTCTTCGGGAAGCTCATTCTCTGCGAGGTATCTCTTTATGGGGTCCTTCCACCCCATTCCCGAGGTCGTTACGCTTAGCACGGAGATGGTTGGATGGTCTAGCACCTCGGTGTATGTTTTGGACTTCGCTAAGCAATCTGCCTCAGTGTTATTCCGCCGGGGTACATTTTCGATCCGCACGGCGTCAAACTCTTGGATGAGTTTTCTTACCAGCTCGTGGTATTTTGCCAAGATTGGGTCCTTCGCCCCATAATCTCCTGCCGTCTGCCGAACTACCAGCTGGGAATCGCTGTGAGCCCTTAAGTTTCTCACGCCAATCTTTCTGGCCAAGCGTAATCCCGCTATGAGGGCTTCATACTCAGCCACATTATTGGTGACGTTGAAGCTGAACTTGATAGCCTTCATCACCTCTAGGCCTTCGGGTCCTCTGATAACTATTCCAGCTCCCTGGTGTACGGACCCCGAGGCTCCGTCAACATGCAAGGTCCATTCTGGCTCACCTTCTTTCGGATCTGAGTGGTTCTCCTCAGTGGTGGGTATTTCGGCGATAAAATCTGCCAATGCTTGGGCTTTTATGGCCTTCCGAGGCTCATACGTGATTTCGTGTTCGCCAAGCTCTATGCACCACTTGGAGAGCCTTCCCGAATGATCAACTCTCTTCATAACATCCCGTAGTGGTAGACTACTTCGGACGATGATGGGGTGAGCCTGGAAATATGGTCGCAGTCTTCTTCCTGCAAGCACCAAGGCGTATATAGCTTTTTGAAGCAAAGGGTACCTGACTTCGGCGCCATGCAGGGACTTGCTGACGTAGTAGACCGGCCATTGTTTCGGCCCTTCTTTTTTTATTAGGACCGAGCTCACGGCCTTTTCTGTGACGGCGAGGTACAGTACGAGGGGTTCTCCCACCCGAGGTTGTTGCAGAGTCGGCAGGCTGGCCAGGTAGACTTTGAGTTCTTCCCAGGCCTTTTGGCAATCTTCATCCCAGGGATGATTGTTTCTTCCGAGGTCGCCTTCCATCTTTGCTGCCTTTGTGAGGACTTTGAAGAAAGGTCGACACCTATCTCCGTACCTGGAAATAAACCTGCTCAGAGAGGTTATTCTTCCGGTTAGTCTCTGCACGTCTTTCACTGTGGCAGGAGTTCGGAACTCAAGCAGAGCCTTAATCTTCTCAGGATTGGCGTCGATGCCTCTTTCGGATACCATGTACCCAAGGAATTTTCCCGACGTCACCCCGAAGATACACTTCTCGGGGTTAAGGCGAATCCCGAAGGCTCTGAGCTTTTGGAAGGTTTCCTCCAAATCTGCAACGTGGTAGCCGGGCAGCTTGCTTTTTACTATCATATCATCAACATATACTTCCATGTTTCTCCCCATTTGGTCTTTAAAGACCTTGTTCATCAGTCTCTGGTAGGTGGCTCCTGCATTTTTCAGCCCGAAGGGCATTCTGATATAGCAGTACGTTCCTCCCTCGGTGATGAAGGCAGTTTTCTCTTCATCTTCGGGGTCCATCCTTATCTGATGGTAGCCGCTGAAGGCATCTAGGAAGCTCAGGAGCCCGTATTCGGCCGTTGAATCTACCAGTTGATCTATTGGCGGGAGGGGAAATGAGTCTTTCGGGCAAGCATCGTTCAAGTTTCTGAAATCAATGCACATCCGGAGTTTGCTGCTACCTTCTTTTGTGGCAATGACCACGTTGCTTAACCATTCGGGGTATTTTACCTCCCTGATAACTTCAGCATCCAATAGGCGCTGGACTTCGGTTTTCACGAAGTTGCTTTTGTGGGCTGAGATGCTTCGTTTCTTTTGCCTGATAGGTTTTGCTTCCGGGCTTACTTTGAGGCTGTGCTGTATTATGCCAGGGTTCACTCCTGGCATGTCTTTCGGCGAGTAGGCAAACAGATCTTTATTTTTTAGCAGAAAGGATACAAGATTTTCCTTATCACCTTTGGCCAAGCTCTTCCCTATTCGGGTAGATTGTCCTGGGACAAGATCTACTGCTTCCGTTTCTGCTTCTGCGGGATCTCCTTCTTTGCCTTTCTCCTGCGCCTTTGCCTCCATCGTTTGTGTAGAGCTGTTTGCCGGAGCCTTTCGTGTTTTTACAAACACCTTTCTTACCTCGGCTTGGTCGATGAAGACCTCTGCATCTCCATCCTTGGTGGCGAATGTGACAGTCAAGTACTTCACATCGGGGCGAATGTGCAGGTTCCCCTGAGTCTGCCTTCCAAGGATGGCGTTGTACGAAGACGGGACATCCATGACGATGGATCTTGCCATTGTGGACGCGTACAACTCAGCTGCTCCGTCTACCGAAGTGCCTTTCATCATCAAAGGGAGGTCGATCCATCCGAGGACGGGTAGTTCGGATGGCCCAACGCCGAAGGTGGGCGTGGTGACAGGTTTCAGCTCGCTGCTGGAGATGTCCAAGCTCGGCAGTAAGTGCGAGAATAGGACGTCAGCGTTTGAGCCATCATCAAGCAACACTCTCTTGACGTCCCAGTTCCCTATTCTCGCCATTATCAGCAGCGGGTCGTCGTGGGGGAAGACGACAGTAGAGCCATCTTTGCGAGCCAATTTCTTTGATGGACTTTGATACTCCATAACCGCAATTTCTCTGGCCTTCCGCTTTCTTTCCGAGGATGGGAGCCCCGTGGTGATGGTTTGGATGACCCCTACTGGAGGTGGAAGGCGCCTTTTTGGACTTCTGTTTCTCCGCCTGTCGGAGTCATAGTCCTTGTTTTCGGCCCTCTCTTCCTCCTCTTTTCTGCCTTTTGGGGAGGCATCCGCAGGTACTTGCGAAGTTGGCCCTGTTTGATCAGCGACTCTATGTACTTCTTCAGCTGGAAGCAGTCTTCGGTGTCATGACCGTGGTCGCGATGAAACTGGCAGAACTTCTTGGCATTCTTCTTATTATCGGCAGCCATGGCCTTTGGCCGCCGAATCTGCGTCCCTTGCCTTTCCAGCGCCATGAGAATGTTGGTCCGTGTTGATGGCCCAGGGCCTCATCGTTGTGAGTCATGATGACTGTTGAGGAGACTTCTAGGAGGAAGAACGCCTGGAAGGTGGATCGCCTCTAGGAGAGTACCTGGAAAACTGGTAAACAGGGTTAGGAGGCCCCCGGAGTGTTTTTCCGGGGGGGGAGCCTCCGACGCCCAAGTCAGTGGTGGCCGGAAGAAGGAGAAAGTCACTAGCTCAAAGAGAAAGGCAGAAAAGTCTCGCCTGGTATTTTCTCAGAGTATGGGAGCTGTATCTCCGGCCTGCCAACCTCCTGTCAAGTATTTATTTCCTGTATATATAGGAATACCTAGCCCGTTCAGATCATGACACGTGTGCGGTCGGATGCTCCTGAACGTCTGGGCGTAGGGGACAGATAGTTGGTAACTAGATGGCCTCGAGCCTTGTGCTGAGACGGGCCATGATATGATTCTGATGGCGTCTGCGCGTCAGGGCGACTTTTTACGTCTGTGGTGGGACGTGTCAGAGGCTTCCTTAAATGCTTCCTTAAATGCGCCTGCCGTACTCCCGAGGTCCCTGGGCGAGGTCGTCCTCTAGTTCGGACAGAGCCTCTTCGGGAAGCCTACCCTCAGTTCGGGGGTTCCCAGTTCCAGGGGGTTCCGCCTTCGGGGATATCATATTCGGGCAGCAATGTCTGGTGCCACTTTTTCGAAGGCGCGTTGTTCACAACCTTGGGGGGCGAATGGAGTCCTCAAGTTTTACTGGCGTGCCGAGGCTCGGAGCTCTCAGGCTATCTCCCGAGGTGCATGATTCCACCTATTCCCGGGAAGCGCCAGTTCTTCTGGCCGTTGTTGTGGCAGGGTATTCGGCCAGATTGAGGCGACAGCCTTTGGCTATCACATTACCCCCTCTGGAAAGCCGAAGTGAAGACTTCGGTTTGCATCTCTTTCCGAGGTTGCCGTTGGGAGTCTTGTTGGGAAGCATAACCTGTTCCGAGGTCGCACCTTTTGCCCGAGGGTCTGGGCTGTTCGGCCTTGGCCCATTCTTTGGTGTCTCCGAGGCAAAGCCTGTACCGAAGATACACCTCTTGCCCAAAAGTCATGGGCTGTTCAGCCATAGCCTGTCTCTTGGTGTCCTCGAGGTGGCCTGCTTTTTTATTTCTGCAGGTCTGATGGCCAAGCGTGTCAGACTGAGCGGCGCGTCTCCATTTCTCAGGGATGTCAAACGACGTGTCCCAATCAGGAGGCGTGTCCCGGTTTTCCAGGCACGTTTGGGGAGGCACGTCCCCCATTTCTGCGCAGCGGTTGACACGTGGCTTCTTGCCATTGGAGGAGAGGCGCGTCATTTACAGAGGGCGCGCCTTTTCGGGTGCAGCGGGCAGTTACGGCGACGGTTCGCCTCCAATGGGTACTTATGATGTTCTTTCGGTTACCCACCTTTGGCCTATAAATAGCCCATTCTATCATAAGTCCCACTTACTGTTTTTCTGCTCTTTTTCTGCTCTGCCCTCTGTTCTTGCGTTTTATCTTGCTTTCTGTGGCGGAGCTTCTTTAATTAGAGCTTTTTCCTACCAACTTTCACGACGGCGTCCTCCGGCAAATCTTTTGGTGGGTTTTGATTTCCAGAGTACTTGATTCCTCTGTTTTTCTGAGTTTTTCTGGAAAACTGTTGTTTTTTCCAAACTCGTCTTCTGAGTTTTTTCTGGAAACTATTTTCTTTTCCATCTCAATGCTTTTTCAAACCGTGGCGACGAGGTTACCGTCTTCCGAGCCCAACTGAAGGCCGGTCTTCGGTATCCTCCTCCGAAGGTGGTTTGCGAGTTCTGCCAATTCCATGGCATTGCTGTGAACCAGCTTCCCCCGAACGCGTACTGCTATTTTAACGCCTACCTCTGCATGTGTGGCGTGTTCGGGATAGAGCCCCACTTCATCATTTTCATGCAGTACTACAAGCTCTATGTGGTCCCGAAGGGTGGCTTTTATTTCCTGCTGCCTCGGGGATCCGGGAGCAAAAAATTCACCTTCACCTTCGACACGAAGGACAGCTGGCGGGGGTGGCAGCCTAAGTTCTTTTTCCTCAAGGTGGATAAGAACTGGTCTGATGTCCCGACCAGGTGGGCTCAGGGAGTGCTGAACGCAGACGTCGTTGATCCGAGGATGCTGCTGAACGTCTGGGCGTAGGGGACAGATAGTTGGTAACTAGATGGCCTTGAGCCTTGTGCTGAGACGGGCCATGATATGATTCTGATGGCGTCTGCGCGTCAGGGCGACTTTTTACGTCTGTGGTGGGACGTGTCAGAGGCTTCCTTAAATGCTTCCTTAAATGCGCCTGCCGTACTCCCGAGGTCCCTGGGCGAGGTCGTCCTCTAGTTCGGACAGAGCCTCTTCGGGAAGCCTACCCTCAGTTCGGGGGTTCCCAGTTCCAGGGGGTTCCGCCTTCGGGGATATCATATTCGGGCAGCAATGTCTGGTGCCACTTTTCCGAAGGCGCGTTGTTCACAACCTTGGGGGGCGAATGGAGTCCTCAAGTTTTACTGGCGTGCCGAGGCTCGGAGCTCTCAGGCTATCTCCCGAGGTGCATGATTCCACCTATTCCCGGGAAGCGCCAGTTCTTCTGGCCGTTGTTGTGGCAGGGTATTCGGCCAGATTGAGGCGACAGCCTTTGGCTATCACGTGTCGTGCTCAAGGGTGTGAAACTTTGAGGTTTCTTTCCTCGCATTCGTCGTGGTCGACCTGTATGTTCAGAAAGATGCCGAGCTTGCTGGCTGGACCCTTCGGCGCGGTGATGATCAGACTTCGGCCCCGCCATCCTCAATTCCTCGGCTGTCATGTGCTGCTCTGCCCTTCGGTAAAATTCTCCGAGGGTCTCCGGGGGGTCTTTTGAGAACTCGTAGAACAGCTGTGAGTCACGCCGAAGGCCCCGTGTCATAGCGAGGATGCGGATTTCGGGCCGGAAGTCCGGGACGCTGAGTGCTTCCCTGTTGAATCGTTCGACATAGTCTCGGATCGTCTCTCCGTTTCTCTGCTCTATGTCGAACATCTGTACAGGCATTTTGGCCGTCGGCCTGCTCCCAATGAACTGCTGGGTAAAGGCTGTGGACAACTCCTGAAACTCAGCGATAGTCCCTGGGGGCAACGAATTGTACCATGCTGTTGCTGGGCCCGTGAGGGTGACTTCAAAGCATTTGCACATGGTAGCGTCATCAGCTCCGTGCATTATCATGCTCCGCCTGTACTTCGTCAGATGGGCCTGTGGATCAGTCCGGCCATCATAGATCTCCAGCCTAGGCACTCTGAAGTCGCCTGGCATAGCTGCCTCAACGACGGTGTGAATAAACGGGGAGCCATCATCGCATAATGCCCCCGACAGCCTGTCCCAAACGGGTTTTCTGGTCACTTGCTTTTCCACTCTGTCCAGCCGTGCCAATATCCTTTCCATAAGCGCAGTGGCGCTAGGACCATTTTCGCGGGAGGGAGATCGACGGCGCCTTTTCGGGGAGCGAGTTCGGCGCGGAGGGGTCAGGGCCCTCGCCTCGGGCGACGAACTGCTTCGCTGTGAGACTCTCGGTCGCTTGGACCCGGTTTGTCCCACAGGCCGTTTCCCGAGGGCTATATCTTCTGTGGATGATTCTCCGCGAGGATCTCCACTTTCTGAACTGCGGTGTGTAGACTTGGGGCTCCTCTCCCTAGGGCGTGTTGATGAGGAGGGTTTCTGGGCCTGTGACTGCTGTGGCCATCTTCGGTCGATCTGCTGAGTCATTTCAGCAACGACCGAGCGCTGAAAGTCCCTCAAGAAGCTCATGGTGATTACCAGAGGGCGGTCCTCCTCTGGCGTAGAAGTCTCTGGGAGTGTCTGCTCAGCAGCCGGTTGTATCTCAGGCGCGGACGAGGACCTTGGGAGTCCCTTGTCCTTAGAACGCCGAGTCTCAACGACGGCAATCTGCGAGCGGGTTCCCACAGACGGCGCCAAATGATGGCCTAGGGCCTCATCGTTTTGAGTCATGATGACTGTTGAGGAGACTTCTAGGAGGAAGAACGCCTGGAAGGTGGATCGCCCCAAGGAGAGTACCTGAAAAGCTGGTAAACAGGGTTAGGAGGTCCCCGGAGTGTTTTTCCGGGGGGGGAGCCTCCGACGCCCAAGTCAGTGGTGACCGGAAGAAGGACAAAGTCACTAGCTCAAAGAGAAAGGCAGAAAAGTCTCGCCTGGTATTTTCTCAGGGTGTGAGAGCTGTATCTCCGGCCTACCAACCTCCTGTCAAGTATTTATTTCCTGTATATATAGGAATACCTAGCCCGTTCAGATCATGACACGTGTGCGGTCGGATGCTCCTGAACGTCTGGGCATAGGGGACAGATAGTTGGTAACTAGATGGCCTCGAGCCTTGTGCTGAGATGGGCCATGATATGATTCTGATGGCGTCTGCGCGTCAGGGCGACTTTTTACGTCTGTGGTGGGACGTGTCAGAGGCTTCCTTAAATGCTTCCTTAAATGCGCCTGCCGTACTCCCGAGGTCCCTGGGCGAGGTCGTCCTCTAGTTCGGACAGAGCCTCTTCGGGAAGCCTACCCTCAGTTCGGGGGTTCCCAGTTCCAGGGGGTTCCACCTTCGGGGATATCATATTCGGGCAGCAATGTCTGGTGCCACTTTTCCGAAGGCGCGTTGTTCACAACCTTGGGGGGCGAATGGAGTCCTCAAGTTTTACTGGCGTGCCGAGGCTCGGAGCTCTCAGGCTATCTCCCGAGGTGCATGATTCCACCTATTCCCGGGAAGCACCAGTTCTTCTGGCCGTTGTTGTGGCAGGGTATTCGGCCAGATTGAGGCGATAGCCTTTGGCTATCAGGGTACTTCTGCTCCTGGGTGGCGAAACAGGCCGAGGCTCATTCTCGGTCCGAAGATTCTCTCAAGAAGGCGAAAGACTTTTGCGCCAGATACGTCCTCAAGTATGGCGAGCTGAACAAGATCGTTCGGGAGGACGTAGTGAATCTTCGGGCCAAGCTTAGCGAGGGCAAGAAGGAGCTCCTCCTTGACTTTTTGGCTAAGGTCGAGGATCTCGGTTCAAAATGCGCTGCCCTCTCCTCGGAGAATGAAGCCCTTCGAAACGAAAAGGCAGAAGATGCTGAAAACCTTACGAAGGCGCTCGCATTGAATGCCGAGCTCCAGGCCGAGGTTGATTTGCTGAGGAAAGGGGCCAAGAGCAAGAAGAAGAAGAAGCTGGAGAATGAGGTTGCTGAACTTACGGCCGACCTGGCAGCACTAATTGCCGAGAATGACCAGTCGGACCAAATGATGAAGGTGCCCTATCAAGACGGCTTTTTTCTGGCGCGACACCAGGTCCTCTCTCGGTTTCCCGGGCTCGACCTCTCCTTCCTGTCCGCTTTGGATTTTCCCAAAGAGCCCAGGTGGACATGGTCGAAGCTGGAGTTCCCCAACCTTCCTTTTGCTATGCCTGTGCCTCCTGACAAGCCTGCTCGAGAAGATGCCGACACCGAGGAGACACAAAATGCTCCTGCGCAGCCTTAGATTTTTTCCTTCTTCTTTTTCCTCTTGTAGCCTTGTAATCTTGCTCTTAGTAATGAAATTCTTTCTTTCAAAATTTGGCTAAGTCCCTAATAATTTCTCATCTCCAAGGGTTGTTTTGACCACTTTCGGTCTGGGACCCTTAGTAATATACTTCCTGCACTTTTTATCGACCATCTTCGGGAGAACGCTAACTTCGGTGAATTCCTTAAATCAATAACCAATCTACTCAGCTGACGTGTTTGGTTGATGCGTACTTAGGGAAAGAATGTCCCAACATATTTTGAGGAAAAAAGACGCCACTTTCTCAAGTGCTTATTTACTCCTTGTTTGGTAGGGTTTCTTAGGTGGAGCTATTTTTTCTGAAAATTTTCTGTACTTAGAAAAATTTCTAACTGTACAATTTTCAAACAAGCTTTCAAGCGTAAAACTTTTTCAAGGCATCTGAGTGCCAAGTATTTTTCAGTTCTCCACCTTCGAGGTCACCGAGCTTGTAGACTCCTTTCCAAACTTCATCCAGGACCAGATAAGGTCCCTCCTAGTTAGCGCGAAGTACTCCGTGAGATCATTTTCAGGGTTCGAACTCAGCCTTTCGGAGAACGAGGTCTCCCTTCCTTATTCCTTTTGGCCTAACGCGCAGCTTTACGGCTGTGGCCACTCTTTGCTGAAAGGCCTTCCTTCTGAGTTCAGCCACTTCCCTGTGTTCGTCAATTAAGTCGAGCTTAGTTCTCAATCCGAGGTCGTTCCCTCCTTCGTCGAACACTTGTATTCTGATTGATGGCTGTACTACCTCGATAGGGATAATAGCCTCTGTGCCAAAGATGAGTGAAAAATGTGTCTTACCCGTGGCCCTTCGAGGCATCATTCGATAACTCCAAAGCACACTAGGAAGTTCTCCTGGGCATTTTCCCTTTGCTTACCCCAACCTCTTTTTCATACCCTCTTTTATGGTCCTGTTGGATACCTCTACTTGTCCGTTGCTTTGGGGATGAGCTACCGGGGCGAAGTGCATCTTTATTCTGAGGTTGGTGATGAATTCTTGAAATCCCTTGTCCGTAAATTGGGAACCATTATCGGCCACTATCACCCTCAGTATGCCAAATCTTCACATAATATTCTTCCAGATGAATTTTTGTACATCCTTTGCCGAAATAGTTGCTAGGGGTTCTGCCTCTACCCACTTAGTGAAGTAATCCACTGCCACTATGCAGAACTTCACTCCTCCAGGTCCTGTCGGGAGTGGCCCGATGAGGTCTATGCCCCAAACTGCAAAGGGACAGGGGTAGTCTACCGTGGTTATTAATTCCGAGGGCAGCCTTTGGATGCTGGCGTGTTTTTGGCAATTGTCACATTTTTGGACAAACTGCCTTGTGTCCTTTCTTAAGGTGGGCCAGAAGTATCCTTGGCGGAGTATTACTCCCACCAAGGCGTCAGTTCCGATATGGGAACCACAAGCCCCCTCGTGTACTTCTTCAAGAATTGTCCTAGCATCCTCTTCGCTGACACACCTTTGTAGCGAGCTCGCAAACCCCTGCTGGTATAACTCTTCACCAATTAGGAAATATCGTCTAGAACATCTTCGCACTTTTGCCGCTTTGTGAGGATCATCGGGAAGCTCTGTGGTTGCAAGATACCTCTTTATAGGATCTTTCCACCCTTTTTCCGAGCTCGCCATGCTCAGTGTTGCTATGCTCGGGTGGCTCAATACTTCGGTGAACCTTTTTTATTTGGCCAAGCTATCCGCTTCGGTATTGTCACTGTGAGGTACATTTTCAATATGTACTGCTTCGAATTCCTGGATGAGCTTTGATACGTACTCGTGATATTTTGCCAAAGTTGGATCCTTTTTCTTACACCAATCTTTCTAGCCAGGCGTAACCCTACTATGAGGGCTTCGTATTCTACCACATTGTTGGTGACACTGAACCCAAATTTGATGGCTTTCACGACTTCCAAACCTTTGGGGCCGCGAATAACTACTCCAGCTCCCTGGTGCTCGGAGCCGGATGCCCCATCTACAAACAAAGTCCATTCTTGCTCACTTTCGCCGAGGTCCGATTGATCACCTTCGGCGACGGGTACTTCAGCAATGAAGTCCGCTAGAGCTTGGGCTTTTATCGCTTTCCTTGACTCATAAGTAATATCATACTCACCGAGCTCTATGCACCACTTGGAAAACCTTCCCGAATGGTCTACTCTCTTCATGACATCCCGAAGAGGTAGGTTACTTTGGATAATAATGGGGTGAGCTTGAAAGTACGGACGTAGTCTCCTGCTTGCTAGTACCAGGGCATAGATAGCTTTTTGTAGTAGGGGATACCTGACTTCGGCGCCATGTAGGGACTTACTTACGTAGTATACTGGCCATTGCTCCGCCCCCTCTTCCTTCATGAGAACCGAACTCAGTGCTTTTTCTGTAACGGTGAGGTACAGTACAAGGGGTTCTCCCTCTCGTGGTTGCTGAAGAGTGGGTAGACTAGCTAGATAAACTTTGAGTTCTTCCCAGGCCTTTTGGCAATCCTCGTTCCAAGGACGGTCATCATTTTCGAGGTTGCCGCTATTTTTTGCTGCCTTGGTGAGGACCTTAAAGAATGCTCGGCAGCGATCCCCATATCTGGAAATGAATCTGCTTAATGACGTTATTCTCCCAGTAAGCCTTTGCACATCCTTTGTTGTAACAGGAGTTCGGAATTCAAGTAGCCCTTTGAATTTTTTCGGGTTGGCATCGATACCTTTTTCCGATACCATAAATCTGAGGAACTTGCCTGAGCTTACACCGAAGACGCATTTTCAGGATTGAGGCGAATTCTGAATGCTCTAAGTTGATGGAAAGTTTCTTCCAAATCTGTAATGTGACTACTAGGCAATTAGCTCTTGACTATCATGTCATCAACATAGACTTCCATGTTCCTCCCTATTTGGTCATTGAAGACCTTGTTCATTAGCCTCTGGTACGTGGCTCCTGCATTTTTCAGCCCGAAGGGCATTCTGATGTAACAATATGTACCGACTTCGGTGATGAAGGCGGTTTTTTCCTCATCTTCGGGGTCCATCCTGATTTGATGATACCCACTGAAGGTGTCGAGGAAGCTTAGGAGTCCATATTCAGCAGTCGAGTCTACCAACTGATCTATTGCCAGGAGAGGATACGAATCCTTAGGGCAAGCATCATTTATGTTTCGGAAGTCGATGCACATTCGGAGCTTGTCACTCCCTTCTTTCGTGGCAATAACCACATTACTTAGCCATTCAGGGTATTTAACCTTCCTGATTATGCCCGCATCTATCAAGTGCTGGACCTCGGTTTTGATGAAGTTGTTCTTATGCACCAAGATGCTTCACTTTTTTTGGCGGACAGGCTTTGCCTCTGGGCTCACTTTAAGGCTATGCTGTATTATACGAGGGTCTACCCCAAGCATGTCTTTCGGAGTGTAGGTAAACAGATCTTTATTCATTAGAAGGAAAGATACAAGTTTTTCCTTGTCACCTTCAGCCAATTTTTTCCCTATTCGGGTATTCCGGCTTGGGACAAGCTCTACGTCTTCCGTTTCTATTTTCTCAGAATCTTCTGCTCCTTCTTTTGACCCTTCTGCGAGTATGGCCTTCATTTCCGTAGTTTGTACACAGTTTGTCACCGGGGCTTTCCTCACCTTGAAAAACACCTTCCTCACCTCCCTCTGGTCGATGAAGATCTCAGCATCTCCATCCTTGGTGGCGAAGGTGACAATCAGGTACTTCACATCCGGGCGGATGTAGAGGTTCCCTTGCATTTGCCTTCCAAGAATGGTGTTATATGACAAAGGGACATCTATGACGATGAATCTTGTCATTACAGAGGCAAACAACTCATCTTTGCTGTTTATTGAAGTTCCTCTTAGCATCAAAGGAAGATCAATCCAGCCGAGGACGGGGAGTTCGGACGGTCCCACTCCAAAAGTAGGAGAAGTGACGGACTTGAGGTCATTCCTTGAAATACCCAAACTCGGTAGTAGGTGTGAGAATAGGACGTCCGCGTTTGAACCATCATCAAGCAGTACTCTCTTGACATCCCAGCTTCTTATCCTCGCCATAATCAGCAATGGATCATCATGAGGAAATATGACAATGGACCCATCTTTCCAAACAAGCTTTTTTGACGGTTTCCCATATTCCATCACCGAAATCTCCCTGGCTTTTCTTTTCCTTTCTGTAGACGGCAGTCCTGTTGTGATCATTTGCATCACTCCTGCCGGGGGTGGCGGACGCCTTTTTGGACTTCTGTTCTGGCGCCTGTCGGAGTCATACTCCTCGTCATCTCCTTTTCCCTCATTTTCTCTCCTTCCCTTTGGGGAGGGCATCCGCAGGTAACGTCAAAGTTGACCTTGCTTTATTAGCGATTCTATGTACTTCCTTAGTTTGAAACAGTCCTCGGTATCGTGCCCATGATCTCGATGGAACTGGCAGAACTTTTTCATGTTCTTTTTGTTGTCTAAGGTCATGGCCTTCGGTCGTTGGATCTGAGTTCCTTGCCTTTCCATCACCATAAAGATGTTCGTCCTTGTGGTGTTGAGGGGAGTGAAAGCCAATGGCTTCCTTCCCCTAAGCTTCCTAGGTCTTCCCCCTGATTCGATTGGGTAGCGAGTTTGCTGGCTCGGCCCCTCGGTGAGAATGTGATCAAATTTTAGGCCTCCCATTCTCAGTTCTTCAACAGTCATGTGCTGCTCAGCCCTTCGGTAAAATTCACCGAGTGTGTCGGGAGGATCCTTGGAGAATTCATAGAACAGCTGGGAGTCTCTTCAAAGTCCTCGTATCATGGCCAGGATACGTATTTCTGGCCTGAAGTCTGGGACACTTAAGGCTTCCCTGTTGAACCTTTCGACATAGTCCCAAACGGTTTCTCCATTTTTCTACGCTATGTCAAACATTTGGACTGGCATCTTCGTCGTTGGTCGGCTCCCAATGAACTATTACGTGAAGGCAATAGACAACTCTTGGAACTCCATAATGGTTCCGGGAGCCAATGAGTTGTACCATGCCGTTGCTGGCCCAACAAGGGTGACCTCAAAGCGCTTGCACAAGGTGGCATCATCAGCACCGTGCAAAACCATGCTGCGCTTGTATTTGGTTAGATGAGCCTGGGGGTCAGTTCGGCCATTGTAGGTCTCCAACCGAGGTACCCAAAAGTCACTCGGCATAGGTTCTTTGACCAATGCTCAAGTGAATGGTGATTCGTCTCCATTGAAGGTTTCTGACAACCTAGCCCAGGCGGGCTTCCGAGCTACCTGCCTCTCCACTCTTTCTAGCCTTTTTAAGATTTTTTACATGAGGAGTGTGGCACTGGGCTCTTCTTCCTGCTGTCTACAGACCTCTGGGAACGAAGACTGACGTCTCCTTTTTGGGGAGTGACTTCGGCGCCGAGGAGATGGTGACTTTTCTTCAGGTGAAGAACTCCTTCGGCGGGGAGTTCTGGGTCATTTTGGCCCCGTTTCTCCCATAGGTCGCGTCCTGAGGCGTATGTTTTCGGTCGAGGACTCATCCCGTTGATCTCCGCTTCCCGAACTCCAGTGAGTTGATCTGGGACTCCTCTCCCGACGAGGTACTGGTGAAGATGGCCTTTGACCCGGAGTTGGCTGTGGCCATCTTTGGTCTAACTGCTGCGTCGTTTCAGCCACGACAGAGCATTGGAACTCACGCAAGAAGCCCGTGGTAATAGTCAGAGGATGTTCATCCTCTGGCAAGGAAGTCCCTGTTGCAGTTTGTTCAGTTGCTGGTTGAATTTCTAGCGCGAACGGGGTCTTCGGAAGTCCCTTGTCCTTAGAACGCCGAATTTCAATGACGGCGACCTGGGGATGGGTTCCCACAGACGGCCCCAAATGATGCCCAGCAGCATCTTCGTTGTATGACATGGTAAGACCAGGGGGGAAATTCAGTGAGGAAGAACACCTTGAGTGAAGATTTCCCAGGAGAATCTGCCTGAAATGCTCAGAAAACAGTGGTTAGGAGGTCCCCGGAGTCTTTTCCGGTGGGGGAGCCTCCGACGCCCAAGTCAGTGTTTGGAGGATGATAGTAATCAATGGAGAGATCTGCTCTTTAGAGTCCAATATCCCTTTACCTGGGGTGCTTACCGAATATTTATAGAGGGGCGAACAGTAGAAGTCCGCTTGACATGGTCGGCCCAGATTATGACACGTGTTCAATCAGATACAATCCGCATCCTTGGGGAGAAGGGGAGCATATAGCCGACCACAGGCTGCCTGGCCAGGAGCCTAGGCCGCGCGAGGGTGGCGTGTCAGAGCGTCTCTGTAGGCGGCGTGTCAGAGGGTGTCTGGGGGCGGCGTGTCGGGGATTTGTCAGAGGCTCCTTTATTTCTTTTTCCATACTCCTGAGGTCCCTTTGGTAGAAGAGACCTCTTCGGAGCAGGAGAACTATCTCCTGAGGTTACTTAAGTATCCCAGGAATATCCTTGCCGGGGGTGGCCTTGTTTGGGTACGTCCTCTGCTGTCGAGGATGGTTTGGTTGTCTTACCGAGGTTGGCACTGTCGTCCCCAGGGATGAAGAATTACCAAGGTCAGATGCGAGGGGCCGGACATCCTTTTTACCCAAGTTGGTGCCTTTTCTTCCGAGGGTGGTGCCTTACCCGAGCCCACATGTTTGAAAGGTGATAGGCACTTCGGCTACCACAGAGGCCCCTTGTTATTGCTAGGATACGAACCTTAGCAGATAAGTCAATGACTTTTAAGGCCTCCTGGTTGAACCTATTAATGTAGTCTCGGAGAGACTCACTTTCCCTCTGAGCAACGTTAAACAACTGAGCTACTTTTTTCACCGAAGGGCGAATTCCAATGAATTGGTGGGTGAAAATAACAGATAACTCATGGAAAGATGCAATAGAAAAGTGGGATAGGGTGTTATACCAAGCAGTTACTGGACCCAAAAGTGTTACCTCAAAGCATTTGCACAAGGTAGCTTCATCGGCTTTGCTCAGAACCATGTTCTTCTAGTATTTGGTTAGATTTGCTTGAGGATCACCTCTCTCGTCATAGGAGTCTAGTCGAGGTACCCTAAAGTACGACTGGATCAGGGCGTTTCGAATGGCCAGTATGAAAGGTGCCTTATCGCCAATAAGAGTTCCGATCAAACGAGCCCACACAAGCTTTCTCGTGAGTTATTCCTCCATCTTATCCATTCCTTCCAGTAATTTTTTTAGGAAAAGGTCTGATTAGCCCTTGGCATGCCTTCATGGAGAAAAGGAAGTTTAGCAGCTGATTTCTGTTCAACAATGGTTGGACCTTTCTCCTTTCAAATGCGCTTTACTCTACGGTTTGGTAAGCTCTCAGCGTCTCGCTTCGCGTATTGCCTTCCGACACTGGAGGTGAATCTTTTGCCATAGTTGAGGATTTCTCAAGTGAAGGTTCCTTCCCAGAAGGCCTTCTTGAGGTATTCTGCCTATATTGTTGGGTGATTTCTGTGACTATGATGCACTAGAATTCACACAGGAACCCCATCATTAAAGTCACCGGACGGTCGTCGTTGGCCAAATTTGTTATGTCACCTACTTGCTCCTCCAGTAGAGGGGGAGTCTTCTCTA
The DNA here is from genome assembly GCA_039654915.1 of Aquilaria yunnanensis. Classification (NCBI taxonomy): domain Eukaryota; kingdom Viridiplantae; phylum Streptophyta; class Magnoliopsida; order Malvales; family Thymelaeaceae; genus Aquilaria; species Aquilaria yunnanensis. Next base: position 66,431,072 of record CM077597.1, read on the forward strand.
GTAGGGAATAGTGGCAAGGCTTACTTTTAGATGCTCAAGTCATCACCATAGCTATGTGTGGCTGGGGAACGCCATTTGGTATGCGGACGGACCTCGATCGTTTAAGCTTGACATTAGCTACGGTGGATGGACACTCTTCGGTCAGGTAATGTCCCTGTAAAACACCAGAAAAAATGGGGAAAAGGATCCCTAAAGTATTTTCCAGGGGGGATCCTCTAACACCCAAGTAAGTAGGCAAATATAACTGGTGATACTGTGCAGGCTAAAAGTTAGTCTCACTCTACATACCTAGGAGTGACTCCTTATATACTAGCTCCCATTAGTGGAACTCCCTAGATCTACCTTACACATGTCTAGCCAGATCGGGAATAGTGGCCTATATCATCCCAATTGTGTCTGCCACCAACAGCTCTGATGTAGGCCTTGGTTGGTGCCTTACATGCACTTAGGAGCAATCCTGTAATGGTATTTGTCTGTACTGTGATCACATCGGCGCAAAGGCACATTGGGTGTACTTCAGTAAGGCCAATCTCTGAAGTGTCAGAGGCTGAACTCTTCTAGCTCTAAGGTTGCAATGTTTGTTCAGACTCCTCAGTCCATACACAGACCTCGAGCAATCCTTAGGCCTAAGGCCTTTGGCCAACACTGGTGGCTATATTGGTCTCAATTTTGAACTTTAATGATCAATTTGGTACTAAACTACAACTTTAGTGATGCAATTGGAATCAGTCAAAATTATAATGGGCAATAGGGTCCAGACACATAATCATCGTGCATTTTTTTGTTCTTTTACTAGTGCTTACTCATGAGAGAATCCCCATAATTATTGGTGATGATCCATTATGATGGTGTCTTTGCCTTTCCATGATTTTGCTCATTATGATCAGCCTTTGATTTTGCTCAGTGTGGATAATTTGATCCCTGAATGTAATCTATCTCATATTTCTAGCAAGCCATGTCAATGGAATTATATTCATAACTCCAAACTGAATTAGGGACGACTCCCCATCAAGGCCTTGTCATTCAAGGAGTCTCGTTCCCTCGACTTGGGCTTTTCCAAACCCTACTGTATATAATAGGTTGGGCCCTTTTTTGGACATAATGTATCAGACTAAGTTATATAATCCTTTTATTTTAAGTTAACATTTTTAATTTTGTGTTCCCGCTTGCACTCTCAAGTGCCGCTTCTGCTCTCATTTTCTTAACACTTTTACATATATTTCAACAAGTGACACTTTCCCACTCTCCACTCTTGCTCTCAGGATACTTTAGGGCAAAAATGAAATTCTTATAGAATCTTACATTGATATATTAGCTTAAATTTTAAATGTATTTCTTGAACAAAGGAAGCACTATCCATCTACTATTTTCTAGCGATAAGTCAAAATGTTGCTTACCCACTATGTATTTACACACACACATTTTAGTAGTCCTTTTCATAGCATAAAATAAATATGAATAAATCAAATCTCGTACCCAAAAAAATTGGAGATTGTACAAATCGTATACCAGAATGTACAAACTTGATGTACAAAGAAAGTGACGAATTTGTACAAACAATGCATGACATATGTATAAATAATATCAAAAAAATGTTACTTATATCTTCAATACTATGTATGGGCTCGATGTCGCATAAAAAAATTGTGAACATGTGAAATCTTGTTTTCCACCAAAGGTTGAGATATGTACAAATCGGGTGACAGATATGTATAAAAATTTATGTGTAAACCAAGTGATAAATATGTGATAGCCGAAGAGCTATCACCCACATGACCTTCTCATTGGCAGACCTGGCACCACCCTCAGAAAGATCCACGACCAACCTTAGGAAAATTCTTTACACCACCCTTGGAAATATATACGATTGACTCCGAGCAGAAGACTTCTTACCATCCTCAAGAGTGTACATTACCAACCTCGGGAACGTAGGTCTATCACCCTTGACAGAAGAAATGTCTCCCGAAGATGGTCTGCCCTTCCGAAGGTCTTTCTCTGGTCACCCTTAATGAAAGTCTTTGCCCGAAGAGGTCTTAGGGATAAACAACAATAAATAGTTGCGGGATATCTGACAAGAAACCTCACACATGCCCCTACCCTCTGGGCATAACTGGCTATGTCTAGCTGTAGACACCTCTTTCCAAAGGTACGGACCAAATCCAGCCGAACATGTGTCCTAATCTACTAAGGCAGGGCATAACGGCCTCCTCTTCCCAGTCTCCTATAAATACTCAAAGGAGGCTCCCATGTAAAGAACAAGAGGTACCCTCCTTTCCTGCTCTCTATTCTTAAATGACTTCTCCCTTCACATACTAACTTGGGCATCCGAAATTCCTTCCCCAGAAAAACACTCCGGGGAGCTCCTAAACCTTGTTCTTCAAGTGATGTAGTTACTACTCAGGGAAAGTTCTATCGGAGAACCAATCAACATGTCCTAGATGGAAGATCTGCTAGAGCATCATTTGGCGCTATCTGTGGGAACTCATCCGCAAATCGCTGTCATGGAAACTTGGTGTTCTAAGGATAAAGGCATTCCGAAGTCCCAGTACGCACCTCAGCCTCCGCCGACAGATGATCAGGCACCCCCAGAGCCTTCCCTTCCAGAGGATGAGCGTCCTTTGAGGGTCACTATGGGCTTATTATGCAACTTCCAGCACTCCATAGTAGCCAAATTGATGTAGCAACTCGATCAAAGGTGGTCACACGCACATTCTCATGCTAGGATTCCTTCACCAGAGGTCCACCCGAAAAAAATGCGCTAGTCATCTCATCGGACTTCCCCAAATAGGAGCTTCCGTGGGGAGTCCTCGACAGAGAACCTTCCATCTCATGGGCAGTATATGGCAAGCTCCAGATCAAATGAGCTAAGAACCTCCCACCACCGGAGCCTTACTCTGCCGAAGAAGTCCCTCTCACCACGATGTTGAAGTTACTCACCGAGAAGAAGACGTTATTCTCCCTTGCCTATGGCTGCCAAGCAATGATGAGAGGACTGTACTTCTGCCCTGATGGCAAGAATTTTGGAAAAGTTGGATAAGGTGGACAAACAGGTCTCTAGAAAACCAATTTGGTCGAGATTATCGAAGACCTTCACTGGAGATGAGTCCCCCTTTATTAGGGTAATAGTGGAAGCCCCTATGCCAAATGAATTCTAAGTACAACACTTGGAAACAAATGATGGGTGAAGCAAACCTCAGGCTCATTTAACAAAATACAGAAAAAGCATGGTGTTGCACGGTGCTGATGATGCCACCCTCTGCGAGTGCTTCAAGGTCACCTTATCCAGGCTAACAACTATGTGGTACAACTCATGGGTGCTCAGAACCATAATGGGCTTCCAGGAGTTATCTACCACTTTCACCCAACAATTCATAGGGAGTAGGCCAACGATGAAGATGCCCATCCAAATGTTTGATCTAGCTCAAAGGAATAGGGAGACCATATGGGACTATGTCGAGAGATTCAACAGAGAAGCACTCAGTGTTCTGGACTTCTGCCCCAAGATCCGAATCCTCGTAATGATCAGAGGGTTAAGGAAAGACTCGCAACTCTTCTACAAGTTCTCAAAAGATCCCCCTAACACCCTCAGTTGTTACCACTCTAAGAGCTTAAATGCAGTGACAATGTTTAATGTGTCAATCTCCCAAGAGCTATGCATGTTTTGTAGGCCATCAGAATAATGCTCACTATATTACCCAAGTGGCCCTCTTGGTCTTTATGCAAATATATGTATATTGATCAAACCATAACACACATATTTACATTTGTGCATACTATGGCAGCTAAGAAGGAAAACACTAGCATAATTATTAGTTTTGGCTTCCATAAATTAGGCAATCTTGTTAAGTTCTAGTGGTCAGCCACAGCACCTGTAACTTCCACTAATAAAATGTATCATTCTAGCCATGTAACCCCTGTTTTCTTTGTTCCATTATCAAGTAGAAACTTAGAGCAAACCAATAATTTTTTTTTTAAATCAAAAGCCCACCTATGGACCAAATTATGGATTTTTTAAGTTGGTTACCAAATTCTGACCAGATGAACAGTAACTTAGCCAATTTTGGAATGTCATATCTTTGGCTACAAAGCTCCAAATTTAGAAATTCCACATTTCCGTTCAACCTATGTATGTGCTCTAGCTGTACTAAAAATTTTACACCGATATTCCTTCTACACAGGGAGTTATGGAACTTTAAGTGCAAAGTCAAAATTCTGGTCACTTTATGACCATTTTGCCCATACAAAATTTCATAAGATTCATACACTTCATTTCCCAAGTGCAAAACCAACATGGGTAGGTTCTTACATGTCTTAAACACTTGGGAAATTCATTCCCCTAAATTTAGAGGCATTCCATAAACATCAAACATAATTTTCTTTGGAACAGCTAATGAGTTGCAAAATGGACAGAATTGAACATTCAACCTCAAATATCACTTTATTGCTCCATATATCATCCATACACCATCCATATTGTTTTTACATGCATGGATGCATCATACATATGTCCTAGATTAGTTGGGTATGTACACTAGCTTCTTGGAGAGCCTTACAACCACAATGCACTCCAGAAACTTCAAAAGACAGCTGCTGCATAAGGCAGAAAGTACCAACACTAAAATTAGAAAATGTACTCTAAAAATCATGAAAAACTCCAATTTAATACTAGACATATTGAAGTTCATGTACCTGAAATTTCACAGGAAAACTCAAACTAGAACGATTAGTTTGAACATTCTCTTTCAAGTGTTCCTGAAAATGGACAGAAAGGGGAGTAAGCTCTTTGTAAAGAAAAGGGCTTTCAATGTAAAGTCTTCCATAACAACGTACCACCTGAAATCCAAAGGAATAAAAACATACAAAAACAAAACATATACACAAATATGGAAACCATATGCACCAACAAACACAGCAACAAATACATGTAATGCTGGCAGTAATAACACATTAGGATTAGTCCATAATCATTCAATAAAACAATGAGATATCACATTAGTAACACTATGGCAGCCCTCCTCAAGCCTTTTCTTGGTCTTAGGAGACTTTTAGGTCTTAGTTAGTAGTAACTTGGGCTCTAGAAACCCTTCTTTCTTGCTGCCATCTTTAGCATGGTAACACTAAGGCCGAAACCTTGCCATGCTTCTTTCCCCTTAACCCATACTTGGTTCCTTGAGCTTTTTGCTCTCTTTCAAGCATGGTCTTAGCTTCATGGATGTTTGGAAATATAGTAAACAATCCAAGAAGCTTTAGAAGACCTTTACCTTTTGCTATGAAATCTGAAAACCCAAATAGAACCAAAATTAGGTTTTCTTGCACTCTTTGATGTCTTCTTTGCTTTCTCTTGCTTCCTCTTTCTTTCTTAAGGTATGGTGGATATGGAGGATGGTGGAGAAGGTTAAGGAAGAACCCTTGGCTGCTAGGGGATGAAATTTAGGGGAAATGGCAAGAAAATGAATATTTTTCTTCATTTATACATCATTTTGACCTTGGTGACATATATGCAAATTTTTGAAATTTTGGCCAACACTTGGACAGATTATATCTAGCTATTTTGGCTAGGAAAATGATGTTTTTGACCATCTTGAACCTTGTCAAAGGTCATTATAGCTTTTAGACAAAAGAGTGAACACTTGGATCCTTAGTTGGCATTATGCCATAAATGATCAACTTTGCCTTCTTAAGCATTTTGGTCCCCAACAATATCCTTAATTCCATCCATGTCCTTTCTTCAAAATTCCATCCATGTCCTTTCCATAGCCATCTTTAGCAATTTGTGCAATTGAGTGCCTAACATTTGTAACCTCACAATTTAGTCCATAGGTTACTTGAAAATTAGGCGATGTGCCAATGCTTTCTCTTAAAAACCAAGCTATCATTATTTTTTCCACTCAAGGGGGTGTATATTGAATACTTTACACTTCACAAATCATGCACTATGGTGAAAATTAAAGCATATAAGTTTAGGCCCTTATGCTGTAATTTTTTCATTTTGTGAAGGTGTAACATCAGTGAATTTTACCGAAGGGCGAAGCAACATATGATAGCTGAGCAACTGAGAATGGGAGGGCCTAAGTTTGATCATCACTAGTCTGAAGGCAATAGTCACCAACCTCGGTATCAATCCGAGGGAGGCGGTAGACCTCAGAAATCCAGGGGAAAAAGGCCAACGACATTCACCCCTGTTACCCACTCCGGGGTAGTCTAGTTATGGTGCCAAAACTGTGCATTTAGACTCCCAGGATCGGTAATGTTCTATAGGCCATCAGAACACTACCCTTAGTGTGCATACCCAAGTGGCCCTCTTGGGCACTATGTAAATACATGCATATTGTTAGGCACCTCCTAAAGTGCTTGGCTTAGGCCAAGGAAAACCAAGGAAACAGGCAGGAAGGATGGAAAGGACTATGGGAACTGGTACAGTGATCTATGTGCAAAACTGGGAACTATCAGGACTTAACTGCACATAGAAACTAGACTATGGAAAAGCTGACAGAAAACAGAGAAAGGGGATCAAATTGTACACTTAAATGAGTGGTACAATTAAAACTGCAAACTTAAAGATGGTAATTTCGGCCATGCAAGATTAATTGGTGACTAGTGCAAGACTAGACCAAATTTGGTGGACAACAATGATTACTAGTCAAGTCTTGTCTACCACTAAAGAACTATTCACTAGTTAACTAGTTAAACTAACTAGTTTTTATGCTAGTTACATGGCCGGTTATACATGGGAATTATGGCACTTTGGTACTTGCGTTTGATGTATGCATGGCATTATAGGCCATGAAGTGACTTAAATGTCAAGTTAGACACAAGTTTTAGTGGCGGCCTTGTGGGCATGAGAACTTAAAGGCTACATTGGACCATGCAAATTATTGAAAGGCAAAAGTTAGCATATTAGCCAACTATTACACGTGTCCTTCGGCCGAAACTAGTCAAGGCCATTTGGCTTCATTTCGGGTTTCATTGTTCTTCACAAGGCCGAAAGTGTTCTTGAGCTTTCTCTCTCATTTTGGTCTTGAATTCAAGAAATCTTAAGGGCACTTGAAGGATTCAAGCTTGGAAGACTTGTTTCGGCTTTAGATTACTTGGAATCAAGCTTTGTTCTTGAGTTTTGATGAAGGGCCGAGCCAAATCAAGCTAGGGTTCCAAGGTATTTTCATGTTTCCTTGATTCCATGGTAATTCTTCCATGAACAAGGAGTTTAAGTGTTCAATTGAAGTTGTATTAAGCTAATTGAGCAAACTTTGTGTTGGTTTGAAAGGTTGTTGTTGGCCGAAAGTGATGATTGAGTTAACTTGATGTTCTTCTTTGCTTACATGGAAATTAATCCATGATTCAAGTTCATTGATGCCTATTTGATCTTATTCTAGGCAATTTTGAGTGAAGAACATCAAAGTATGGAAGTTGGTGTTTGGCCGAAAGGTGCAATTTGAGGTAATTCCATGTTCTTCATTTGATTACATGGTATTGGTGCCATGAACAAGGTTTATTGATGATTAGATGATTATGTGTTGGATTAAATTGGTGAAGATATCTAGAGCTCTTAGGAAGGAAACATCGAGGTCAGGAAACCATAAGAGCATCTGATGGCGAGCAAGGCAAAAACCATCTTAAAAAGAGGACCCCGCCGCCTCCTCTGCCCTGGCCTTCTCAATTTTCAGATGCTCCACCTCTTTCTTAAGCACCTCCATCTCCTTCTCTACCTTCTTTTTCTTTTTCTTCTGCTTTTTCAACTGATCAATTTTAGCAAGAAGCTCAGCATTGGTTTCCAATGCCTTGGTGAAATCAACTATGGCTTCCTCCTTCTCCTTTCAAAGGACCTCCCCCGATGAACTCAGCTCCACCACCTTCGCACCGAGGTTGGATATTTCACTCATCAAGGAGCCCCCTCTGGCTCTCTAGCACTTCTTGGAAAAGCTTGGCCAAGTCCTCCTTGGTGATTTTGTTAAGCTCGCCATATTTCATGCATGAGCTCACGAACATCTCCTTGGCCTTGGCCAAGTTCTCCTCCGACAGACTTTAGATGGAAGACTGCTTAGTCACCCAAGCCCGAAGGTAGCCCTCATAAGCTACAAGGAAAAAAAACCTGATGTGAGTCACAGCAACTTAGACCCAAAATTTTTCTAAAGGATGAAGGATTACCTGAGTAGTGTGCTCAGAAATCCGAGCAGTAAGGATCTCCTCATTTAGGCAATTCTCTATCAAAGTCTGAAAAGTGGCATTTGTGATAATGCCCCTTGCCATCTGTGGAACCATTTTCTGGCAATCCTCCGAAAACAGGTCCATGTCTTCAGTGAAGGTCCAGAAAGGTTCCCTCGACATTTTATCTTTCGGGATCTTCGATTCGTGAATAGCCCTTATTACCACCTCAACAAATGGGAAAATTACAGTATAAAGGCATAATGGTTATAAACCATTATATAGCATAATTTTCACCCCAGTGAATGAAATGTGAAGGGTAAAGTGAATAATCTACACCTCCCTAAAAGATTACAATGGTTACTTGGTACTAAACGGAGCCCTAAAGGATTGCTTGTTTTACAAGTAATCTATGGGTCTTATTACGAGATTTCAAGACTTGGGTACTCAATTGTACAACTCTAAAATAGAGATTTTGGAAGAATTTGAATGGTATGGAAGCAATTTTTGGAGGCTGAATTGCATAAAGGAAACAAAATCTATTATTTACGAACCTAGGACAACTAGGTGAACAATTGTTCACAAAAATAACTTAAGGATGAGATGATTTTTGACAAGAGTCAAAGGTGGCCATTTCTAGCATTATCCCAACCTTTTATTTCCAGGTTCTAAGGTAAAAAATGTGGGCTAAAGATTAGCCAAAAATTCTTTGCTTAAGACATACTTATAGTGACCTAAGTGAGGGTTAAGGTTAAACTAATCAACTCAAGTAAAATATCTTGATTTCTTACCATTTCTTGCCCATTTTTGTCCCCCAACAGGCAAAACCTGTTCCTTAGCTCCTCCATCAGCTTCCATAGCCACCATAGCTCAATCTCCCAAGAAATTACAAAGGAAGGCAATTGGATGCAACAATAAAGAGAAAAACCCTAGTTTTCGGGTTTATTGTGTATCTCTTGAAGATTTCAGCCTTCACAGCTTAGGTAAGGGTTTTATCTTTATGTTTCACGGTTTTTTACTGTCTTAAGATGATGATCAAGCATCCAAGAATCTAAGATCATGCTTGGAAGAGAACAATAAGCTCAAGGAACCAAGTATGAGTTAAGGGGGAGTGTATGAACAAGGTTCCAGCCTTACTGTTTTTCATGCACTAAGATGGTTGTGTTTACAAGGGTTTCTAAAGCCCAAGTTAGTACTAACTAAGACCAATTAACCTCCTAAGACAAAGAATTAGCTTAAGGAGGGCTTCCATAGTGATTACATATTATTTATTTGATTTTTTATGGACTAACCCTAATGATGTATTGCTGGCAGCATTGCATTTGATTGTGTTCTATTTGTTTATGCATTTGGACAGCTATATTTTTGTATATGTGATTTTTTTTATCTTTTTATGTCTTTGGATTTTAGGTATGTTTCTGGGAATTCAAGTTTCTAATAATAAGCCCTTACTAAGTTTCTTCAAAGAGACTTACCCCCTTTCTGTCCATTTCAGGAGCACCTGAAAGAGAGCATTCAAAGTAATAGCTGTCGTTTTAATTTCTCTGTGAAACTTCAGGTATATTAACTTCCATATGTTTAGTTATAAACTGAAAATTTCATGATTTTTGGAGCACATTAGCTATTTTTCGTAATGGTACTTTCTGCCTTATGCAGCAGCTGGTCCCTTCAAGTTTCTGGAGTGCTTAGTGCTTTTGAAGTTCTCCAAGAAGCTTAGTGTACGTATTAACTAAGTTATTTTCATGTATGTGGTGCATAAATGCATGAAAATGAGTTGGGTATGTTGTATGTATAGTGTGAGAACAATTTATGGATCAATGGAGTGTAGTTTGAAGTGTGTATACAATGTTGTCCATATGGTGTTTATGGGCTGTTTTGATGGCATTTTTATGAATGATAGTTAAAAGGGTTCTAAATTCATGGGAATGGCTTTCCCAGGTGTATAAGACATGTATGGACACTACCAAGTGGGTTTTGTACCTGGAAATGGAGTGTATGAATATTATGATATTTTGTATGGGCATAATGGTCAATAGCGGCTAAAATTTGGTACCTTGTACTCCAGCTGCCATAACTTTCTATAAATAAGGAATTTGGCTATGAAATTTTGACCACACTTATAAAACTTCAAGATGAATAATTTGGATTTTGAGTCACTAGATTTGGTGTCCTGTACCCAGAGTTATGACCTGTCAAAGTTGGCTGATTTTGCTGTGTACTGTTCATATGGTCATTTCTACCCAGTTAAGTGTAAAATCCATGATTGCAAACTTAGATGGATTTAATGTCTCAAACTTGTTTCCCTATGAAGGTTTAAGGGTATTAAATGGTTTAAAACCTTTAGTCATAGGAGAACACAGGTAGAATTTGAGTTGGACATGGTGTGAAAGTTTGGACACAAAAAAAAAATACGCACCAATAGTATCATGTGTGCATATGATTGTACATGCACTTGGGGATTTTACTCAAATTCCATATTAGCTAGGAATAAAGAATTTCATTGTCACCATTACTTCCAAATGAAATTGTATGTGAATATGTGTGTGATGGTTGGACCAATATACACATCTTTGCATAATAACCAAGAGGACCACTTGGGTAAGCATAGTTCACATGTTCTGCTTGGCCTACAGGACATGGACTTCCTGGGGCTTGAGCTCACTAAAATTGGTCACTGTATTTAAACACTTAGAGTGGTAACAACCTTCTTCCGGATGTGGTCCATCATCCACCCTGCCTGATCCCGTTCCTTTGCAAATCATGTCGAAGTTCCTTTATCACATCATCTCTTAGTCATTCATCTACAAAATCTAAAATGCCAAAAAAACCAAAATTCATAGATGAATGACTAAGAGGAAAACCTGGTAGAACTTCGGCACCTTTTCCCGTTAGAGTCACTGACATCAAGTACCTCAGCAGGGATCTCTTTACCCTTCCTTCTTGACCTTTCTTTGGCCTCCTCAGCCAAAACCTCCCCTAGTGAGGCCCTAAGGTCTCTACGGTAGCATCGAGGCTTAGAGGGACGGATAAGATCGCCACTTCTCGTGAAAGGTCCACACCTTCAGTGAAATGGTCCAGACCTACTATCTGGTCTTCGAGGGGAGGAGGGAGTGAGTCCTCCTTCATTTTCTTCGTCTTCGGCGCCCCCGAAGACTGCCCAACTAGTCCCTTCTTTTTTTTGGGGGCCTTCTTCTTCTATTCCCCTTTCTCGGCTTGGCCAAGGAATAGACTCTTGTAGAAGGCCACAGATTTGTCGCCCATCTCTGAAAAAAGGAAAATATCAATGTAAGTAACAAAAAATCCAAAAAGACAAGATGGAAAGAAACTTACTCTCTACAAATGCCGAATAAGAAAGTTCACCCCAAAGGAGCATGACCAGCCATGACTTCTTCCTGTCCATTGTTGGTTCGAGCATGTTCTTATCAATAACGTGCTCATGAATGACCCCAAGCTCCCGAAGAACCTCTTCGATCATGAAGTTCGATCTGATCGAAAAAGGGTACAGTGAACGTGAAGGAGCTTGGCCCGACCAATCGGCTACCACCCAAATACAGCTGTCAAACTCCTAGAAATGAGACCCTAATTCGAGGGTGAGCAACTTCAACGGATCCATCACAACAATGTCAAGGGTCCTAGAAGCCCACTTCGTAGGCATATCTTTCCATTTCTTGTCCACCTCCATGAAGAAGTACTTTTTCTGCCATTCTCGCCAACTGTCCTTGGTGCCGAAGGTAAAAGTAAATTTCTTGCTCCCAGATCCAAGAGGGAGCAAGAAGTAAAAACCACCCTTCGAGACAGGATGAAGCTTGTAGTATTGCATGAAAAAAGATGAAGTGAGGGTCTATTTTGAAGACCCCACACATGCAAGGAAAGGCATTGAAGTAAGAATTGGAGTTCGGGGGTAGCTGGTTAACAGCTATGTAATGAAATTGGCAAAAGTTGCTTACCATCTTCGGTGAAGGATACTGAAGACCCACCTTCAGCTGTGCTCTGAAGACAGTAACCTCATTATGCCAAGGAAGGTAGCCTGGTTTGCTAGGGCTAGGAAGCCTAGTCATGGCATAAGAAGGAAGGAAGAATTTCGCTGACCACTTCTTCAGCTTTTCCGAAGTGGCATAGCTCAAATGAGAATTGAATGGAGCCTAACTCTCGGGAATAGATCGGACTTCGGCTTGTGAAGAAGACATGTTTGGCAAACTAGGACCTTAACCTCAAAAATTCTATTGGACAAGGAATCGAAGAGAAAAATCAACTTCAAAAAACACTAACCTACTAGACAAAGGGAAACCGCCGTAAATGGTGGCCGGAAATCGCTCCATCGCTAAGACACCACCGCAAGAAAAAGAAAGTTGAGAAGAGCAAGAGAGAGCTAAAGGCAAATGAATAGAAGGCTTTGAGGAGGAATGGCTTTATATATCTCGAAGAAGGCAGGCGAAATGGTGCCATTATGACCCTCTGCAGGCGAAGAGACGTAATCGATTTAACCGACGTGAAGGATAGCAAATGACCTGGTGACATGTGTCACACAGTGCGAGAAACAAGGGCACGCCTTCTGATCTAGTAGATCTATGTTGCGTAACCCAAGGTGACGCGACTACTCAGTCAAAAGATAGGACAATTCATTTGCAGAAGGCGGGAATAAAAACTGTAAGGAGAAAATAGCTCCTTACATGCCAAAGATATAACCTCGCCAGAATTGAGAAATTTGGCTTGAGGTATAAAATAACTCCTTACGTGCCGAAGGTATGACCTCGCCAATAATAAGAAATTGGTTTGAAGTAACATCCTCACCAAGGGTTCAAATTAGAAAACAGAACACAAACAAAAGGTCCAAGAGAATGCCAACAGTACAACATCGGCAAAAGAAAGGATCTCAGACCGAAAAGCTAGCTAAGTTGAAGGGACAACCTCGGCAGAAGGAAGTTCTTTTTCCAAGGACAACTTCAGCTTCCCAAGGGCAGGATTTTCATAACATTTTCCCGGATGATTAGTACCGAAGAACACAACTTCTGTCTTCTAGAGGGGGGCATGTAATAGCCGAAGGGCTATCGCCTACATGACCTTCTCATTGGCAAACCTGGCACCACCATCGGAAAGATACACGACAAACCTTGGTAAAATTCTCTACACCACCCTCGAAAATATATACGACCGACTCCAGGAAGAAGACTTCTTGCCATCCTCGGGAGTGTACATTACCAACCTCGAGAACATAGATTTATCACCCTCAACAGAATAAATGTCTCCCGAAAATGGTGCACCACTCCGAAGGGCTTTCTCCAGTCGCTCTCAGGGGAAGTTTTTGTTCGAAGGGATCTTAGATACCCAAATGGGTCTTAGGGAGAAATGACAAATACAGTTGGGGGATCTCTGACAAGAAACCTCGCACACTCCCTTACCCTCTGGGCATAACTGCCTATGTCCAGCTATAGACACCTCTCTCTGAAGGTATAGACCAAATCCGGCTGAACACGTGTCCTAATCTACTAAGGTTGGGCATAATGGCCTCCTCCCCCCAGCCTCCTATAAATACTCGGGGGAGGCTCCCAGGTAAAGAACAAAAGGTACCCTCCTTTTCTGCTCTCTACTCTTAAACGATTTCTCCCTTCATACACTGACTTGGGCGTCGGAGATTCCTGCCCCGAAAAAACACTCCGGGGAGCTCCTAACCCTTGTTCTTCAAGTGCTGCAATTACTACTTTGGAAAAGTTCTACTGGAGGTCCAACGACATGTCCTACATCGAAGATGTGCTAGAGCATCAATATGTACAAGACATGTGTCATATATGTACAAATGAGAGCAGAAATATGTTACAAATGAATTTAATTATATGTCCAAGATTTATGATTTTGTAAGTGAAATGAAAATTAAGATAAAAATTCAATTAATAATAATACGATAGTAATATGTAGATATGTACAAATCAAAGAACCAATTTGTATATTTGTTAGAGAGATTTGTATAAATTATGTGAGACATGTGGAAAAATAAAATTTTGAGAATTGTAATTAATATGTATGAAACTCAAGGTATAAAGTAAACATGTGTCATAAAAATTAGATAGCATAACTGTTACTGATTATTTTTCTTTGTAAATAATTTTATAATTTCTTCCACATAATTTTTTACATTTGAACCTACAAATACAAATTTTAGCTTAAAAATAAATATGGGGTAAATTTTTGTAAAAGGAGAAACATTGAAGGCTAAAACTAAATAAGACTAAAAATTTCTGAAAACACGTCTGCGTTCATTTCTCTTCGTCGCCATGTCTTCGGTTCAACAATGGGACCGTGAAACAGGGCGATGGCTGATTGGGCTCCAGTGGCAGTGGCACATGCAGCTTCCAGGTGGGGCGACGAGGTCGATGGTGACGTCGAAAAACGACATGGAGCGAGATTCAGCAGCACGACAAGAGGTTGACTAGGCGAGATCAGCGGCAACGACAAGCAGCTGATAGGGCAATATCAGCGGCAGCGACCGGCAGCTTAAGGGGTAGCTGGGCTGGAGGATACACCGGAGCATGTTTGAAAGTTCAAATTGTTAATGAAGGTGGAAAGGTAATTATAGTGGTATGATATATAAGGTAGAGATCATTTTTCGACAGTTGCATTTCCCAGCTGAAAAATCTCTACATTCACAAAACACAGGCACCAAAGCTACATGCTTCAGGTATTGATTTGCGATCTGTAGCCAGAGATGGCAATCCAACAAGATTGTTCCAACATCCAAAAAACTTGATGTCCATTTCTTCAATGATTACAAAATAGCTACCAGTACAAAAGAACATACAGGCTACAGAATAATTACCAGTACAAAATAACATATAGGCTACAAAGGAGCAAAAATAATTTTGCTGGGGTCAAGTTGTGACAATAATAACACTATCACATAGAAGTACAACAACCATATGAACATACACGAAAAAAATCTAAGAATTTGGTAGTAAAACAAACGTAATCCTTGCGTGCATGATGCTTTCAGGTGGAGGAACCCTTACTTGGAAAGAACATCTTTCTCTTTGACACGACGGAATAAATTGTAACCAGCCAAGAATGAACAAAATTAGAGAGCTCCCCCTAACCCACATTCACCAAATACCAGCATCACCTGAATACTCCACGGGAAAGAATTTAAAGAATGGTTCCTAGTTACTAGCTGGAGGAAACACACTTGAGCTGCTTACTGAGATCTCCGTCTCAGATGCTGGGACGCGGGTAATCCCTCAAAGAAGTCCAATACTGCAGCCTCCAGGTCTTCTACCGAATACTTTATGTAGTTTTCAGGGTGCCTCCCGCTTTCTATATGGCTCCTGAACCGCCCAAGAAACGACCTGTAAGCTGGGATCAACTTCTCAGATATGGATATCCTTAGTTCCTCTCTAAGTTGAGGGTCCGGAACTTGCCAAGTCGCTTGAGTCCTATGGACATCGTCAAACATGGCATTGAAGGTCTTAAACCTCTCCCTCAAGGCACTTTTAGATACCCCAGAAGAGAAACCCCCACTCACATGTAACCCCTCGTCTCTCAAGCAATACAAAACCCGGACCCAAGTAGCTCTCTGGTAACTAGTTGCTGCCTGCCGGAGCTTCCCCGTCATCTTTCTCAAGTAATCATCTCCGATCATTTCCCTCAACTCCTGCGACCCTTTAACTTTCTGAACAATATAATGAACATTGTTCATTATGAACAAGTGAGCCAGAGACGCATCTTTGTAATGCTTAGATTTGCCTTCCAAATTGAATTGCAAAATAACAATAATCCAAATCAAATGTAAGGCTAATGGGACTTTCCCCTCCAATTCAGCAAAATCCATATCCGGTGTAGATGGATCACAAGAATACCTCGAACCCGTCGATGGTTTTGACATTATGAGCTCAACCAATGTTGGTTTATAATCAGATATCAAGCTGATGTAGTTCATCACGTACCTAGTTAATGGATGAATAGTCCCACCAGGAACAGGGACCGTTGATGGTTCTTTGAGAACTGCACTTTCAAACTCCGATAATATTCCCCTGGCTGCCTCAGCTAATCTGGATAAAATCTCAGCAGCCTGAACTCGAATCGAATCTGAAGATTTGGAGTCAAACACAGCCTCAATATCAGGCAGCAAATCTACCAAAGCGTCATGCAAATCAAGTATCTTGAAGAGCTTCTCCGGTGACCTCCTGCTTATACTTACAGCCTCTGCAAAATTAAACAGCTGCATGGCCGGACCTTTCACGGTCTCCACGAAGCAAGAGTCGTCTATGCCAGTTCCGACGCCCTCGAAGATTTGCTGGCAGAGCTTCTTCTCGCTGGCAAAGAGCAACCTCACACAAACCTTGGCGGCGCGAATCCACCGGCGGATCTTGCTCTCCAGCGCCTCCCACTCCAGCCTCTGGATGTCGCCGATGCTCAACTTCTCAATCCCCAGTTGCCGGAAACTTGAGTCAATGGCGGATTTCCTCACGCTGCCATAGACTTGGATACATTCCCGCAGGTACCCAGCCGAGATCATCCTCGCCGCTATTGCTTTTAGATCCGAAATCACCTCATGCGGTATGAGATCCAGCTCCTTGATACTGCTCGCTGATCTGTACCCGGAGGAGCTGTCGGATGATTCACAATGTTGTAGCCGCAAAAGACTGTCGGGGTTCAGGGAGCATTCTTCTTCCAGCTCGAAGCTGGGCGATCGGGAGCTCTGTTGGGAGTGGGTGGACGAGGAGCTGGGAGGGTCGCTGAGCGAGTCGGGATCGACGGCGGAGGTGTGGGTGATAAGGATGTTGCGGAACTCGTCCTCGAGGCGGGCCATAGCGATCTGGATGGTGGTGGATGAGGGAAGCTGATCATCGGAGACGGAGGCCGCAGATAAGGATCTCTGGATTTCGTCGACAGCTTGGAGATACAGATCTGCCTCCTGGCGATCGGATTCGAATATCATCTTCTCCCTCGCTTCCTCTGACGCCGTGGAGTCCCAACGAAGGATAATTTTCTCTGCCGATTCCAATCCCACGGCGCCGGCGCTGGCACTGGTGCCGTGTTTATGGTTATTGAAGCTCTCCGGCGGCTCCATCGGTTTGACCAGAAACGGAAAATAAAGCACTCCGATCAATCAGTACCTTTCTCTTTCTAAGCAGAACAGGAGCTAAGTGACAGCAAAAGCAATAATCTTTTAAAATGAGCAGACTAAAGGTAGCTCGCAAAAGCTATGAATTTTGTCATACTTTTGGAATCTTGGGAAAGTTGAAGACAAAACCAAATAAACAGTCAGTCTGTGGCAGTGACGGAGTAAATCTAACAAGGTAGCTGGATTTGAATCTTCAGGCAGCGGGGAAGGCGGCGGTGGTGGAGAAGGTGGAGGAAGATAAATATTTGGAGAGACGATGCAGGAGGAGGTAGATATTATTCAAGACGAGAGACGAAGAGGTTGGACTTTGAAAGCATGATCGTGAAAGTGGTGGTCTAGCAAGGCAGCTGGATGGAATTTTGTCTGAATGTGACAAATACGAGAGAGGGAGATTATTATTATTATTATTATTATTACGAGGTATTTAGGCCCGCATAATGTAGGGGTATTTTTTATAATAAATTTAGCATGAAAATTTTAAATATTAAATAATGAAAAATATAAGAAAAATTAACTAAAGTCGAGCTAATTTGAACAATAATTAAAATTAAGTAAATAGAAATATAACATTATATGCATTTTGATATAATGTATAATTTTGTCAAGAATTTCCCACTTTTATCAATTTAAATTCTAATTTCTAATATCAATGAGAAATTTATTTAAAAAAATTTATTTTTAATTTTAGCAATTACAAACTAAATTATTCTATTAAACCATAGAGAACAATTCATAGCACAAAACGCACTCATAAATAACAAAATAATGTATTTGAAATACAAAATTGTG
Organism: Aquilaria yunnanensis; assembly: GCA_039654915.1. Taxonomy (NCBI): domain Eukaryota; kingdom Viridiplantae; phylum Streptophyta; class Magnoliopsida; order Malvales; family Thymelaeaceae; genus Aquilaria; species Aquilaria yunnanensis. The sequence goes on from CM077597.1 coordinate 66,449,115, forward strand.
CTTAATTTAAGTTAGTAAATTTACAATTTAACCATTAACTTAATAAAGATAAAAATAAAAAAACTAATTAAAGTCGAATCAATCAGAACTATATCTAAAAGTAGGCAAATTATAATGATTAAAGTTCTATTTTGAAAAACAAAATTAAAGAAAAGCAACAAAAAAAAAGGTTTGAACCAAGAAAAAAAATGGAAAAAAAAATTAGGCATTTAAAGGCTTAACAATTGATTTAATAAATGCAAACAAATGGCTTAACACAAAATTAAATAAATTAAAATAACTAGTGTCTTACTTTAGAATAAAGGATATAAAAACAACAAAAATTTTGGGGACCAAGAGAATAAATAGAAAGATTCTATCTAAATATTTATTAAATTTGGGGATAAAAATAAAAGATGGATAGAACATATGGACTAACATAGAAAAGAGTAAAAGCTTAAAAATTAAATTGAAATTTAACCAAACAACTCAAACTGGAGAAATTGAAAAATGGGCACTAAAAAATATGAGTACCTTATGAAAAGGGAATCAAACTTAAGAATGGTCAATTGTGTCTAAAAAAGAGGTAAAAGAAAAAAAGAGAAAAAAAACTATTTATCTTCAATAATGAATAGTGAAAATCCCATTACTTTTAGAAGTAAGTGAGGCTTGTGAGACCAACATATTGTGTGGTTACATTCTATAGCAACATTAGCGGCGAATTCTAGCGTACACCTATGTGGATGTACACATAATAGATGTCGTTAGTTGAAAGTGTGATTTGTGGATTAAGTTTTAAAAATATTAATTAGGTGGAGTTAAGATTTGTTGAGATAATAATTTGGTAATTTTTCAATTTTCAATTTTCTTTTATTTATGACAATCAAGGTGTCAAAGGTCGATTAAATCAAACAACATAATTCCCAAAACAATTGATTGGCATAAACAACTCTCTTTAGCACATACTTATCATGGTATTAAACAATTTTCTGTTTGTAATTTTTTTATTAAATGATGTTTGTGTATTTTATATTCTTTTTATTAAATGAGGTTTGTGTATATTTGCCTCATGTGTGTTACGGTGTTTAATATGTATTTTTCTATACAAATCATGTATGAAACTATTGATTTATTGTATTAGTTGGTTGTTTACTATTGTTTTTCCACATTTGCCCCCTGTGTGTTAAGATTTTTAATATGTATTTTTCCATCTCAATTATGTATGTTACTGTTATTGACTGTATTATTCATTCCTTTATTTGGTGCCATGTTCAGGTAGCATTGAAGATGCTTCATTGGAAAGCATCGATTTTGCACTCTTTCGTAGGCATACCATAGAGAATGGTTTCAAGGCTCATAAGAATATAGTTTGAAATTGTAATAATTTCATACAAATCAGTCACAGTTAAATACAATCATAATACAATTCCACAAAAATCAATCACTGTTAAATACAATCATACTGTAGTTCCACACAAATCAGTCACAGTTAAATATGAAAATGTAACAGTTCCATATATATATAACACAATTTAGTACATACCAGTCACAGTTACATATGAACAGCCAACAATTTAACACATAATGTCTTATAACAAAATAGTATGTTAGGAAATGTAACAATTCTACACAAATTAGTCATAATTAAACACAATTATAATACAGTTACACACAAATTAGTCACAGTTAAATACAATCATAATACAGTTTCACACAAATCAGTCACAATTAAATACAATCGTACTATACTTCTACACAAATCAGCCACAGTTAAATATGAAAATGTAACATTCCATATATATATAATACAATTCAGTACATATCAGTTACAGTCACATACGAACAATTAACAATTTAACACATAATGTCTTATAACAAATTAGTCTATTAGAAAATGTAACATTTCCACACAAATCAGTCACAGTTAAATACAATCATAATACAGTTTCACATAAATCGATCATAATTAAATATAATCATACTACAGTTCCACACAAATCAGTCACAGTTACATATGAAAATGTAACAGTTCCATATATACATAACACAATTCAGTACATACCAGTCACAATTACATACGAACAACCAACAATTTAACACATAATGTCTTATAACAAAGTAATGCATAAACTTTACATACTTCTCTTTTTATACCCCGATTCCAATAAATTGGTGATACCCTTACAAATTAGGCATACCCAGACAAAAGCTGGACACAACAATTCTTCATACCCCCAAATCTATATATATTCATGACAAAAACACACAAAAAATTCATTTTGATATCACCTTTTCTCTTCATTTGTAAATGTTAATTTGTACAATACCGAAAGCATTTTGTATGTTTGGCCTCTTCACAAATCGTGAACCACCGCCATCTGCTCCAGTCATATTTTACACCTTCTTCGCACTGCCGCAGGATGATTCGCTGAACTCAGTTGGCTACCAATAGAATGTTGATTAAATGACGTCCTCTTGTGCTTCCTTGCTCTCCAAATTTTGTCGGAATCGACATCTAAACCACCGTCATTCACCTTACTTACGTCCTAAACCATTTCAATCCTCTACAATCCGGCTCATCCATCTTTTAGGTATGTGTGGCAGCTCTGCTGTACAATTTTGAAGCCGCTTTGATTACTCAGGATGGGAAGATGTGAGTTTTTGGGCACGATGAAAAATAGAATAGGAGAATATGATCAGTGGCTGGGAAAAAGAAAGAATTGGAGCCAGTAACCCTAGGCTACACACACACACGCGGGCGTGTGGAGAGCGAGAAAAGGGGAAACGGCATGAGTGTATGTTTGTGCACATAAGTGCACAATCTCAGACCTCAACATTAGTTGTAACATAATCAATGTAAGTCATTGATGGAATAATGTAAAAGGATAAATTATAAACACAAAGAGTAGTCAATTGAAGATATGTTTATATAGTGTCAAAAGAGCATTGAAGACAAAAATGAAAAAAGATTAAAGCACTTCTATTACTCAATTCAATAAAATTATTAAGAGAAAGAAAGTTTCTGATGTTCATAGTGTAGGATAACATTACATAATATACATATATAGGTTTTCTAGATTTTTGCTTAGTAATGAATTAGTGATAAAATAAAATCTTTTAAGAATCATGCACTCATGCATAATACAAATTGTTCACATATTTCAACTAATCAAAACTCAAAATCAAATATGTGTAAAGTGCTCATACATTATGAAAAATATGCATTTTTTTCAACTAATTAAAACTTTGAATCAAACTTATATAATTAAAACTCTTGAGTCAAACCATGCAAAAGAAAAGGCTTTTGGTATTTAATATAGGTAATATAAGCATATCCTTCACTTTCATTTAAGGTTTTATCATCTTAAATTTAAATATGCCATCAAAATTTTTATTTTTCTAAAAGTTTATGCTAGGTATTTGAAAGCATGCCACACCCACGACTAGGGATCCAGATAACCCTCTTTCTTTCTCCTTAAAAACCTCTGACTTCCAGTATATACAAAAATTCTGATTAGCAAAATTGGGAGAAAAGCGGTTTATGACAGATTATGAAAGTTGAAGACCATTATGCCAAAAATCTTAAATCCAAGGACTAAGAAGAAATTTGACCATTCTATAGGAAAGGAAGAAAAATTGAAACGGTGGGCAAAAAGAAGGGACAAAATACTCTTAGGTCCCTTTAATGTTTATTTTGGCTAGTAATATTCCCCAAACTTTATGATGTGACAATCATGTCACTGTCAACAAATAATTTACCTAAAGATGGCAAAATTTGACCTGACCCAAAAACCTGACCTGACCCGATTTGACCAGAAAAGTCAACGACTTGAACCCAACTGCACTCAACCTGACCTGAACCCGAACTCGATTAAAGAACCCGACCTGACAAGAACCTGAAATGACCCGATAACTAAATCCGACAAGACCTTATTTTAACTTAAATCAACATAAAATATATGGTTGGCAAAGACTTTAGAAAATTTATGATTTAATATATATGAATGAGTTTCTTCTATTCTGTTGATATGCTTTGTGCTGTAAAGCAAATAAGTGAGAGCTATGATAAACGATTAGTGATACGGTGATAGAGAGATAAGAATAATTAGGTTTTAAAGATTATAGTACTTCTTTCGTCCCATTTTCTTTGAAATATTTGACTTTTTCAAATAGTTTGAATTGAATTTATTCATATTACTCCATCTGTCTCAAATTCTTTGCACTATTCATATTTTTACAATTAATCTATATTTTTTATTTTCAAAATTTTAATATATAAATAAAAATATTTTATACATGAATGATAAATCAAGACTTATAGTTTTTAAATATATTTTTTAAAAATTTTAATAAAAAATAATGTAAATAAATTCAAGTTAAATTTATCAGAAAAGTTAAATTGAGCAAAGAAAATGGGATGGAGGGAGATTATTTGTTATAAAATAATTAAGAAAGTATATATTTAGAAACTATAGGTCTTTATTTATTATTTAATATAATAAATTTTTATTTATATACTAAAATGTTAAAAATAAAAAATCATAGATTAATTGTTAAATAGTGAATGTTATAAAAAACTTGACACCGAGAGAATATTTTATTAAAAAAATTATATATTCATATATCTTCATAAATTTTATATTATTTTTTTATGTAGTTAAATTAAATTTTAATCAAAATTAAATAAAAAAATTGAATCGATTCAACCATTTTGGCTTATGAATCAGTGAACTGAGTAAACTCGACAATCAAGTTGAGTATGGTCTAAGACCAGATAACCCGACCTAATTGGATCCGAACCCAAATAAACCAAGTATGACCCAACCCAGACCCAAAATCTACTCAACCCGAAATCAACCTGAACTCAAATAACCCAACCTAAACCTGACCTGGACCCGAATGCATACTAACCCGATTAAACCTGAACCTGAATAACCTGACCCGACCCACCCAATTGCCATCCCTGGGTCTATCTTCTAGCTGGCGACAACAGGCAAAAGTGGAGGAGCATTATGGCAAATGTGTAATATTTAGGAACCAAAAGAGGAGTTTGACCATAAATTGGAAGAAGCAAAAAAAAAAAGCCACAATGTGTACTATTGATGAATAGTAAAACTTCTTCATCTTTTAAAATATACTATAATTATTATTAATGAAATGAGAGAGGGAGAAATTCTTTTTCATCGATTTTATTTCTAGAAAAGATCTAAAGCCATTTTCAACCATCTAACTTGTCATACTTGGACACTTAATCTCCTCATCTTGAACTCAATTAAACTCATCCCTCAAACTTCCAAATATGAGGCACTTTAGCTGTTTTAGCCCCATGTGCGCATCACATGAGGTATTTCTCTTAACATTGGTTACTCTCATTAGTTTCCTCCCTCTTATATTCATCAAGTAGTGTTGTTAAACCTAGCCTAGCCCAACTGGTTGGACAAGATCAATCACAACCTAGAGTCTTTACTTGGTTGGACATATAGGTCAACTTGGTAGTAGTCAAAACTAATCAAACCAGTTCAAATCTTCATTTTCTCTCTTTGCCAACTTCTTGAGCTAGGGTCTTGATGTAGTGATCAATGATCTCATATATAGTCCAATTTGGGTCTAGTGCTGAAAATCACAACCATAGAGCAAGATCATCTCCATAGGCAGGAGATTTCACCAGTTAGGGTTCATTCATTGAAATATGAAGAGGTAGCAATGATTGAAAATGGCCGAGGAGTCATGGCTGCAAAGCTTTCAAAGACAACAGTGAAGATGACTCCACCACAAGAAGGAAAAAGATGATGGCTAGAATGGACAACTATTAGGGTTGGGACTTGAGACTCTTTACAAAGTTTAACTTGTAGGCTCTTAGGGACTGTGATCCCACTTAGTTGTTATTAGCTAACTATCACTTATCGGTAAATTAAAACAATTTATGCACAATTAGTTACTTAGCCTACCTTACAAGAAGATACGCATGCATTTTTTCTAGCAATTCAACTTTAATAAAAAAAAAAGTAAAGAACACATTATTCAAGCATTTCACTTAAACATATTTAAAATATGTCAAGACAATAAAACACTAGTTACTTAAACTTCAAGTAATAGTTTTGTACACATATAAAAGGTTTAGCATGTACCCAGAAGTAACTTAATGATCTTACACCACAATGCATCCTAATAGGGGCAATGTTTTTGTATACAAGGTACTCTATATACATCAAAAAATACTATTAAGATCATCTACTTGAGCTCCCACCTTTGAGCTATCAAGCTCCAAGTGCAAAGCCCTCACTTGTCCTTGTGCAACTCTTAGCCTCTAGACTGTAAAGGCACAAACACTTAATTAGTACAAAACTTAGCTTATAAGTAACTTAGAAACACAAGGTTCCAAATAAAATAAGTACCTATAAAATAGAGAAACTTAGCCCATAACTATCCACCTAATTGTTGGGCCCGAGGTTAGTACCTGCATAGATAAACTTAGGGGAGTGAGTACATTATCGTGCTCAATAAAGGGTCCTTTGGTACTGTAAAGAAACTCAAGCAAACATGTACATGTGGAAAACAAATAACCAAGCATTCAACAAGCAACCACAAATGAGAAAAATAAGAATAACTGCAATGCATGAGTAAATGATATGCAACATACAACACTTGGGAATTCTTGCACCCTAAGGTATCTTAGACTTGTCATAAGCTCAAATGGTAGAGGTACTTGAGACACTGGCCCACATATCATGAATCCTTTACCTCCATTATGTCCCACTTACGGCTTCTAAAGTAGGTCATCACCACTCCCGTCATTTACATGTCTTTCCTTCGCTTATTGTGCGGGGTAATTGACTTATTGTTTTGACTTCGTCAAGTTTTTCAAACTTGAATCAGGCTCCCTTAGTGGACATACTTACCAAGATTCTTAGCTTAGTTGGAACACCTTTACATTCTACTCTAGTAGTCTGAGGTCAATGACCCAACACTTAGGTCATTACAAAAATTGAACCTTACTTACACCCAACTTGGCACCTTAATTCTTTCTTAAGGTACCTTTACTTATCCAACAAACTTAGCACTTGTAAACCACACACTTAATAACCCTACTTAATTGATGCTTTAAAATATTTTAGAAGTGAATTGGGAACTAAATTTGAGCATGGGATGACCTTGGGATTGTATAGGAAACATTTAAACATGTTTTTAAAAGGCCAACAAAGTAACTTGGAGAAATCTTTGGTTGATGTGGTTGCACCACTTTGAATGGTGCTATCATACCTTAACTTTTCCCTAACTTCTGGAAAATGGGGTGCGATCACACCATACCTGGTACTTCATCCGCCATATGCTTTTTATGCCCCATTTTGCCTTCTAATCTCATTTTCTTACAATCCCTCTACAACCCGACTCAAATATCACATCTAATATTTAAATTATGTAAAAAATGCATCAATTTAACTTAATTTAACTTAATCCCCTAACCTTAAATTCAAACCAAAGCAAGATTAAAGCAAACAAGCCACATAAAGCTCACTTGAGCTCAATTTGTTTCCCTTGAGTTCAAAGCCTAAATTCAAGTAAAATGGGCCCCACAAGCACTAAATTAAGATCATTACTAACCATATTTTCAAGCTTAGAACCAGCTTAAACCCATAGACAAAATAAACCTTAGGGTTTCAACTCAAACTTGAAGGAATGAGCTCTAAAGCACCAAATACTGAAACTTCTAACTAGGAGCTTGATGTAATTGCCTTTCGACCCTTAATTTTTATGGAGAATGAAGCAAATTTGGAAGAGTTGAAGCCAATGGCATGAAATTGGTTTGGGAGAGACGATGAATACTTGCTTGCTTTGTCTGAAAAAAAAAATCTTCACCTACCCCCATTATAACTTTGACAAAGTTTCCTCCATTTGCCAATTTTATTTTATTTTCTTCCACCAGACCTCTACCCCAAGCTATCCCTTTAGGTCCCATAAAAAAATGCTCCCTTTGCCCCTAGCCTTTTATCTTTTATGCTATAAGTGGCACAATAGCCCTAATTCCTTAGTTAATGCATTTTTAGTCCCCTAACTTTCATTTTTTGTCCAATGGTTAGAGGAAGTTATGGTCTTAACTTACTTAATAAAAAATACTTACGTGACCTTAATTACAATGAAATTACATCCATGCCACTCACTTGGGTCAAAATTACCATTTCATCCTTTTTGCCCTTTGGTGTAATTTTACATTGAAGAACTTAATACAACTTCACTTAGCTTGCTTTACATGCTTAATAGGAAACTAATTTGAGGAATTTAAACAAAAACACTTTAATTAAACATAATTAACTAGCCAAAATAAGTTATTAACTAGGAGAGTTGTCACATCCTCTCGTCATTTAGAAATGTCCCCCAAATTCTAACTTAACTAGGCAAATTCACTTGGATATTGCCTTTATATATCCTGCTTAGTCTCCAAAGTGGCCTCCCTTTCACCATGGTTAGACCACAGTACCTTTACTATTAAGATCCACTTTGTTCTTAGTTTCTTGACTTGGTGATCAAGAAACTTAACGGGGTTCTCTTCATAAGTTAGGTCCTCCTTTATCAATATAACAGATGGGGTTAGTACTTGCCCAGGGTTCACAACATACTTCCTCAAAGAACTTACATGGAAGACATTATGACCATGCGCCAAACTTGATGGCAAAGCCAACCGGTAAGCTGCCCTTTCAAGGATTTCAAAAGGACCAATGTACCTTGGAGCTAACTTACCCTTTTGGCCAAACATCGCCACTCCCTTCATTGGGAAAACCTTAAGGACTACTTTATCTCCTACATCAAATTGCAAATCTTTCCTTCACACATTAACATACTTAACTTGCCAGTCCAAGAAGCCTTGATCCTTGCTTGGATCAACTTAATCTTTATCGTAGTTTCAGCAATAATTTCTAGGCCAACAACAACTTTATCTACATTATCTGCCCAACAATGAGGCGTTAGTTACATACTTACAACCATATAAAGCTTTATAAGGAACCATCTTAATAGCTTCTTAATGGGAATTAGTATAAGCAAACTCAATCAAAGGCAAGTGCCTATCCCAATCCCCTCAAAAATCCATCACACAACTTCTTAACAGGTCCTCTAAGGTATAGATCACCTACTCAGTTTGCCCATTGGTTTGAGGGTGATAAACAGTACGTAGGCCCACATTGGAGCCCATATCCTTTTCAAAGGCATTCTAGAACCTTAAAACAAAACAAAGATCTCTATTAGATATAATCTAATTAGGAATTCCATAGAGTCTTACGACTTCCCAAATATACAATTGGGCCAACTTTTCCATGGTATAAGCGATCTTAATGAGGATAAAGTATGTAGACTTTGTCAATTTATCCACCACCACCCAAATTGCTTCATGTTGACTTCTCGTGTTAGGTAACCCTACACAAAAGTCTATGGTGATGGATCTCCGCTTTCATTCTAGGAGTGGTAAACTTTATAATATTCTTGATGGTTTTTAGTGATTTTCCTTTACCATTTGACAAGTGAAGCACTTAGACACATATTCGTATATGTTCCTTTTAAACTTTGGCTACCAGAAATGAGTCCTAAGGTCATGGTACATCTTATTCATTTTGGGGTGAACATTAAGCTTACTTATTTTCCTTTTACAACACTTGTTGCCCTAAATCACTTGGCGCATAAAGTCAAGCACCATAATAAAGTAACTCATCCTTGTACTAAAATTCCTTCATTATAGTACCATGCCTTTCTTCTCCAAAAGTTTTCTTCAAGTTCGGGTCCTTGTCCTGGGCTTCCTTAATCTTAGCCAACCAAGTTGATGGAATTTCCAAGACCACGACTTGAGCCTTTTCCCAGTCCTACCAAATTTCATACAGGACCAAGAACTGTTCCACGTTGGAACCTTCTAAGGTACTAGTTACTTGATCGTTGGAAAGAATCACCCTAAAGTACTTACGGTTCAAGGCATCGGCAACTAGCATTGTCCTTACCTGAACAATAGTCTACTGAGCAATTGTAATCCTTGATATACTCAATCCACCTTCCTTGGGTCATGTTCAAGTCCTTTTAGGTAAAAAAATACTTCAAACTTTTATGGTATGTATTGATCTTAAAAGACCTTCCCATAAGGTAGTGTCTCCAAAGCTTGAAGGCAAACACAACCGCTGCTAACTCAAGATCATGCACTAGGTAGTTCACTTCATTAGGCCTTAACTACCTAAACCTGTATGCAATAGTCTGCTTATCTTGCATCAACACACATCCTAATCCTGACCTAGATGCATCGGTATACACCATAAATATCTTATACAGATCTAGTAAGATTAAGAAGGTAGCAGAAGTTAATCTTTTCTTAAGCTTTTGGACGGTTTCCTCACACTTAGAAGTCTAGATGAACTTTTATGCCTTATTTGTTAAGGTAATCAACAGTGAAGCTATCATACAGAATTTTTCAATAAACCTTCGATCTTAGCCTACCAACCCTAAGAAACTTTAAATTTTACTTATAGTGGTTATTTATTTCCACTCCACCACTACTTTTTCATTTTTTGGTTTGACACTTAATCCTTGAGCATTTATGATATGTCCGAGGAATGGAATTTCACTTGCCTAGAATTAGCACTTAGATAGTTTTGCATAATATTGGTTACCTTTAAGCACTTGAAACATTTCCTTTAAATGCTCTTCATGTTCTTAGCAAGTCTTGGAGTATACTAAAGTGTCATCAATAAACACCTCAACACACTGATCTATGTAGGGTCTAAAAATTCTGTTCATGGCATCCATAAACCCACTGGAGCATCCATTACTCCAAAAGGCATAATCATGTACTCATAATACCCATACCTAGTCTTAAATGCAATTTTTGGGATATCTTCTTCCTTTACTCTTATGTGGAAGTATCAAAAAATAAGGTTTATTTTTGAAAAGACCTTAGCCCCTCTTAACCTATCAAATAAGTCATTAATCCTAGATAGTGGATGTTTTTTTCTTCACAGTTACTTAATTCAGTTTCTTGTAGTCTTTGCACAAACATAAGGTTCCATCTTTGTTCTTCACAAACAACACTAAGGCACCCCACAAGGAAATGCTTGGCCTTGTCAAGCCCTTCTCAAGTAACTCTTTTAACTGCTTTATCAGCTTATCTATTTCAGGTGTTGACATCCGATATGGGGATATGAAAATTAATTCTACCCTAAGTTGTAAGTGTATGGAGACTTCAATCTCCCTTTGTGGAGTTAACCTTGAAAGGTCTACAAGAAAAACTTCTGAAAATAGATTGGCTCTCAGGATTTCCTTAAGTTAATCCTCGACTACCACCTTATTCAGTGAATAATATTCTTCTTCATTCACAATAGGAATGAACTCCATCAACTTGAGGTGCAAGTTTTTGGCACTACTTGCTAAACGGCCCGTGTAAGCCACACTAACCCCCAAGGCATCCTCTAGGATGACCTTACAACTTGCACAATCAATCTGGGCTTTATGCCTACTTAACCAATCCATCCCAAGGACAACATCATATGGAATCAAGGCTAAAACCTAAAGGTCACAAAAAAACCTATGACCTTCTTACTCTAAAGGATACCTTTTAACCATTTCATTAGTGAAGATAATATTTCTCCTAGTAGTTTTAACAAACCTTATCTCATCCATCAAAGTTCTATGTAGTCCTAGCCTAACAACCATGCCCAAAGAAATGACAAAAGTAGCACCAGTATCAAATAAAATCTTAATACTACTATCCTAAACATCAAAGTTACCTTGCATAGCTATTGGCTCCCTGGGTGTTTGGTCTATCAAAGTAAAGACACATGGTTGCACAAGGGCTCTAGCAGGTGCATTTCTGGCTCCTGAGGCTCTGGCCCTTCATTGGCCTTATTCTTGCCTAAACCTTGGGCATTCCTTAGCCTAATATCTAGGCTGGTGGCAATAATTACACAAGTCAGTCTGAAGGGTGCCTAGCTTATTACCATGAAATCTTTGACATTTTTTACAATGACCCTTCCTATTCTCCTTGCCATTCTTGGATGGACCTTGGCCTTTACCCAGGTTAGGCTTTTTTCCTGATAACCTCAAGCGCACCAGGACCTTTGGCTCAATTTCCATTTCCTTGGGTTTTGCTTTCATCAACTCTCATGCTAAAGCCAAGGCCTTTTGAAAAGTCCAAACCCCAGTAACTACGAAGAAGCTCTTTAACTCCAGTTTAAGTCCACGAATAAATTTCTTTGCCTTAAGTTCCTCCTTCTCGGCCATATGAGGAGCATACTAGAAAAGAGAACTAAATTTGTTCTTATACTCAAGGACCATCATATTTCTTTGAACCAACTCATCAAATTCTATTTTTTTTTTTATCTTGGGCTGCCTCACTATTGAATTCATTTTGAAATTCCTTCTTAAATTCAGTTCAATCAAGCTCACTGGGCCTTTGCCTAGGTTTATCATCGTTATAGGACTGAAGCTTCTCTATGACGTCCCTCCATAGCAAGGATGCCTTGCCTTCCAAGAAGAAAGGTACTAAATGTTAATGTTGTGCCCAAAGCCAATCATGAGATGATTATGTTTTGCATATTGAGTTGTGATATTTTATTGAGTCACCGTTCTAATAATTGTGTTTGTGTTTGTTTATGCATAACGTAATCAAACATAATTATAACCCTAGAATAATGATATTCTTAAATGTCTTTGGTCTAGTATTATTGTGGAGATGGTTGTAATAATACATAAAGACTAGCATATGTGGAGACTAATATGAGATAAGTAGTCTACATATGGGTAGAAGTTAGAGAACTTGTGTAGTGGACCGACCCATTAAGAGAGCGCTACATGGATCATTTTATGAGTGTCATAAGTGTTTTTCATAGTGATCATGATGTATGTAGTCTTTTGACCTGAGATCATCAAGGTTCCCTACATGTGAGTCACATACTTTGATACTACTGTATGTTGCTCATAACTGAGTGAACATAAAAGTGCTCATTGGGTAAGTCACATATAATGTGGAGGGATTTGTATGGTTAAGATGGAATTTGTTCATCCTATATATTGGAGTGATATCTTTGGGCCCTTTGATAGAGTGAGACTAATAAAATGCATGATCATACTCAGATAAGTTGATATACGATATCAATGTCATTAGTTTAAGTTAGTCTTCTTGCTAATCAATAAACCATAGATTGGGCTACACAAGAATGACATATTCCATGTCTCATGTTTGGTCTTGATATCTTGGACAAAGGGACAATGACTTATACGAATAATGATTGTAGAGGTTTATTTGAATCATTGACTATCTTGTCACTTAGGTAGCAATGATGTGTTGCTAGATACAGCTCATTGTTTATGATCATAAATGTGTTTTATGATCATTGCCAATGTGGTAGGAGCCTATAGGGTCGCACACTTAAAGCCAATTAGATTATTTGAGTGCATAGACTGAATTATTTTGTTTTGGTTTCATGATAATTTCGAATTAATAATTGGCCCAAAGGTTGAGCCATTATTAAGCCATAAATTAAACCTAATTGGATTAGGGTTTCGAAACTCATTAGGCCTGATAGTTAAGCTTCACTATATAGACATCATATAGTAAGGATTTTCGTACCCTAACCCTAGCCTCCCAAGAAGGACAAAATTAGAAGGGTTCTGAAAGGTTCCAGTCGCACTTTCCTCTTACCTTTCTTTGGAGGACGCAAGCTGGCTTTACGGGCACATAATTTTGTGATCCGAGAAGTTCATGTGGATACCATAAAGAGCTTGAACATGTTGTTGACAATTAATTTTGTCCATGTATTAACTTTTGTTTAGTTCTAGGTTAAGAAAAGTCAGTTTTTTAGAGCATTTTGTTTTGGATGGGCAATTTGGTCTTTTTCTTTGTGTTATTAATTTTAGGAGTTTAAAATGGTCATCTAGGGTTAAAAATGGAATTAATTTAGTTTAGGTGCTAATTTAGAGTCCTAAAGGTCTTGTAGGGTCAATTTAGGCAAAAAAAAAGGTTTAGTTGGAAATCGAGAATTTTTAGAAAAATCTAGATAAAATTGGAAAGTTTGAGGTAAATCTGTCAAAATTGGAAAGTTTGGGGTAAATCTAGCAAAATCATGAAATTTTGAGAAAATCTGGTTATTTTGGCAAAGCTTTAGGCTAATTTGATAAATCACATAAAAGTTAGGCTAAATTGCATTTCACATAAAGATGGGACCAAATCAGTAGCCTAAGAGAGTTGTTGGACTAAAACTGATATTTTGGCTAAATTATGTCCTAAACTCTACAAAGACAACTTTGAAAACCTAGTTAATCACGTTTTCAACCCTTCTAGTATGAATATGGTCATTATTTTAGAAAAAAAAAAAAAGAAGAAATTCACAAAAACCCTAAGGCCTTGTTCAGTTTTAGAAATTTTTTTAAATCTTTTGAAATTTTTTTTGAAAATTGGAAAATAAAAAGAAAATATGTTTGGTAGGCAAATTTTCTTTTTTTATTTTCTTAGAAAACAATTTTCTATGCTATAAAGAATTAGAAAACAGTATTTTGATTGTTTTCTGGTTTTCCATCTCTGAAAAAATACATGGCCGTACCTGACTCTCGCTCTTAACTTTTTTGAACTCCCTCATCATCACCATTAATGTCACCATCATTGACCAACCTCTCCATTATCGGCGCCACCTGGCTGATCTCCTCATCACTCCACCCAACAAGCTTCATCGGAGTCTTCTCCGATCTGTGGACGATAAGCCATCAATCTGTTATATTTTCATCCAATTGCAGCAGCGAAGCTCTCCAGCCATGGCATCTCCGATTTCTTGTCATATGATGCTTCGCCTTACTTCACTAACCCTGGTTTATCTTGGATTACTCGATTTCATGTTCAATGAGATCAAATCAAGTAGTTAATCCAACGGACAATGAACTTAGGTCACTGAAATCTAGTTCACTTTGCTAGCAACGGGTTTAACGGAAAATGGCAATGATGGTCTGTGACTCAACAATGAGTGATATGGAGGTAGAAGATGATGACAGTTCTAGAAGGTCAAGCGTTTGACAATTTTCTTTTTTACTTTTGAAGCTGATATAGACTAAGGAAAATAATCTATAATAGTACATAAACTTTCCTTCAATATTCAATTAAGGCATCGAAGTTTTCCAAGGTTGTGTATATATATAATTATCTTACTTGATTTAAAATAACTAAACATATTTTCTAAAACACATCTTAAAAAATTGTACATAGAAAATGAAAACTTAAAAAGAAAATGAAAACTATTTTCCATAACCACATGACACTTAAGCTTCTTCAAAAAATGAAATCTGCAGGCCTTAGCCTCTAGTTTCACAGCCCTACTACCCAAAAACCCTAAAACCCTAAAACTCTTCCTTTGACTGCCCCACTCCTGGTCCTTCTTTCCATCGCAATCCATCTCCGTGAGCCTTCACCGCCAGCTGCGCCGTCACCAGCCCGCTCCCTGGTGTCACGCCCTCCCTCTAGGGACCCCTGATCGCCGTCCTTGTCGCCAATTTGGCGAAGCCCGAGCGCCCCACCTCCATCGTCCTCCTCCGTGCCGCCGTCCTCAGCGCCACCAGCCACCACACGCCCCACCCTGACGTCGCCAGCCACCAATGGAGGAAGTCCAGCCACCCAGCTGCCTTGTTGTCGCCGCCGTAGAAACAGTCGAGGGAGAACCCGGACCAAAAACACGTCAGACCCGCGAACCCGACCCGATTGCATCCGGATCTGCCTAGCCAATCAGTCAACTTTTCGTTTTACCCTCATTTAGCCCCCTATTCTTTTTATTTCATTTGTTTAAGTCATTAACATTTTTCTATTTTGCAGATTGGTCACTGATAGCAAGCTTTTCGTTGTTTGTTTTTTTATTTTTCATTTTGTTTATTCGTTTGTTTGACCATGCATTAAACTTAACCATTAAATTTGTATAGGGCTACAATGTAGGATAATAACTCGGTTTGTCTCTTTATTTTTAATTTTAGAATAATTAATTTTAATTCTCATAATGCACCTAAAGGTTAGTAACACACAAATTCAATGGTCAGGCCAATTCTTGCATTGTTTAGATAACTTAAATTTTTCCTCATCTTTTAAGAAGTTAGAAAGAAATTAATTGAAGGTAATTGTAACATATTTAATAAAATTTTCAAGGATCCGTTTTTGGTAGGTTTGATAAAATCCCAAAGTGGATTATTCGTTCAAATCCGATTGATCATATAAGATTCTCGGTTTGAGCAATATGTTCCTTCCAAATTCTGTGCGGATTTAGTATAGTCCCAAAATTTCAAGGACACCTAAGATTCCATATCCGACTGGTCTTGTAAGGCTTACAATTTGAAATTAAATTAATTAAAAATTTGACATAATTAAATAAAAATCATAAAACCAGTTCAATAAAAAGATTAGGTTAAGAAACTAAAGAGTTAGGAAAAGATAAAATCGAACCCCATGGTATCAATTTCTGGGCGCTATAATAAGGTTATTTTAGCGTAACTGACTCATGATCTTAGAATCTTTCACAGACCATAATAAGTATCCAATTGACTTAGGTGAAACCAATTGGTGGCGACTCTAAAAACACATTGCTACAGCTTGGCGACTCCACTGGGGATGAGTTTAGCCATAAGAGGGGTTTGGTTTTCCCCTTTTTCTTTTTGTTTGTTTTTTAACATATTGATTTGATGTATTGTTTTTTTCTTAGGTTCCAACACACACACCACAACTTGCATAATGAGCTCAATACCCAAGCTCACTCCAACAAAGTCTTGCAATTTGTCTCCCATTCACTCCCATGTGAATCACATGGTTTCACTATATACACCCATGGCTGGCCATACAAGTTCCATTTTAGTCTTTATTTCACTCATTTCACTTACTTACTCTAAAACAATCATTCTCTCCTCCTAAAGCTCAAACACTTCTCCAACTCTTTCTCCCACAATACCATTCG
This sequence comes from Aquilaria yunnanensis, assembly GCA_039654915.1. Classification (NCBI taxonomy): domain Eukaryota; kingdom Viridiplantae; phylum Streptophyta; class Magnoliopsida; order Malvales; family Thymelaeaceae; genus Aquilaria; species Aquilaria yunnanensis. Next base: position 66,466,034 of record CM077597.1, read on the forward strand.
GCCAAGTATTGCTCTTGGTGTTCTTCAGTGTGAAGCTTGTGTCTTCAATGTTCATAAGCTTCTAAAGCCTTACAAGGCAAGGAATCAAGTGGTGGGAGGAAGCTTGAAGCAAATTAAGCATAAAGATTTGGCCATACCTCCTTTGTTGAGGTATTGTGTGTTTCACTAAGTTTTCTTGGTATATGTACGCTTTCGAGCTATGGTAATGAAAGAATATACTTGCTAATAATTCAGCCATTGTAGGTTCTCAAGCTAGAAATTAAGTTCTAGCTATGAAAAGCGAAGAAAAAACAAAGAAACAAGCTTCTAAAGCTTTCGGGCAACAAAGTTGCTAAGGGTTTTGTGGTAAGGATTCTTATACTCTTTGAGTATTTGGGCCATTGGGTGATGGATATTGGATGCCATGTGATCCTAAGAGTGCTATAGAGGGCTATGTTTTGTTGCTTAGGCAACTTTGTGCTAGCTAGCTCCGTGCAAGCATTATGGCTAGGAATTAAGTCTGCCAACTCAATTCCCAAGCATAAAGAGATTAGATTTTAAAATGGATTAATAAAATTGTTAACCTAAGAAATGAGAAATATGGATCATGCTTGCTTTGCCCTTCAGGGGGATAAGGTGTTAAGTGGTGTGTGTGTTGTGTGCTTCTATGTTTGGTTGTGCATGCTAACCCTCGATTATTATTATTATTGTTATATGCATGTACCTGTGTCTTCTTTGTCTTAGTGTTTTCTTTCCAGGAGCATGGAATATTTGTTGCCATGTTATTCTTGGCTATGTTAGGCTTTCGAAGCCATATGTTAGGCTCTGGGAGCCATGCAGAATCCTTATTGAGTTTTACTCACCCGCCCTTCTCTACTTCATGTAGGAAAATGAGTACTTGAAAGGCACTAAGGGCAAGAGTATTTTATACTCTTTCTGTGGTAAAGGAATTATGCATATGTGTGGTAGTTGCTCAATATTCTAAGTATTCTAAGTGTTATGGGTTGTTTGTGTAACAAGCTAATAAGTGTGGACTTTATGTGCAGGACTTGGAGTCTAGATTGTGGGAACAAAGTCTCTAAGGTGCAAATGTGTTCTATGTGTGATTTGCCATGTATAAGCATGGGCTATGTATTTTGGTTTGTCTTAAAAACCAAGTTTGTGAATTTAAGTGCTTATGGACACTTTCGGGTACTTAAGTAAAATGGCATATATGTGAACTCTTGGGCATCCTGGTTGATAGTCATCTTCAGGCCTAAGTAAAAAGTTGGTAGATATGTATGATTATGTGTTCTAAGCACATGTTTGAAATGTGGAATCATGTATGTCTCGGCCTTATATGTATGTTTAAAGATGAACATTAAGTAAACACGAACTAGAAAGGAAATGCATGGCTATAATGAGCTAAAGTGGTAACCAATGGAATTAAAGACATGTATGTGTTTATGTGCAATAGTGGGTTACCAAGACACATAGGAATATGCAAGACATATGCATTATAAACAAGCTTTTCAAAACTTGGGTTGGTGTTTTGGTTGCCATGCATGTACTTAGCTAGTTGAGCAATGAAATGAACACACAAGTTCCACATAAGTACTTGCTTGTTTCCGAGAGCACAATATAAACCTTTAAGTAAATAATTAATGAGCTAGTACTAGTAATATCCTGGGAACATGCACGTATATTTGATAAGGAATAAATGCCCCTTCATGGAATTCCGCTGCATGAGTCATTAATTGGGCCTGACTGGGGCGGGTGCTTGGGTGGGCATGACAAGTTGGTATCAGAGCATGGATGCTCTCAAGACCAAAATTTTTGGTCTATGGATTGTTTATAGTGTAGACTTGTTCCCACATAGGTTAAGTCCACTATTGTGTCTACTTACGAATATTGAGCATATGTATACCTTGCTTGTTGTTATGTAGAGGATGAGAACCAGGAATATGGATAAGGAGGCCAGAGGCCAAAATGAGAATAGAGGATGAGAACCAGGAATATGGATAAGGAGGCCAGAGGCCAAAATGAGAATAGAGCCACCCATCAAGAGGGTGAGCAAGCTGGTTTTGAACCAGAAGTACAAGTTAGGGACATTGAGCCCGTTAGGCCGAATGTTGCTGGGCCTAGCATTGATGCCTAGGGAAGGATGGAAGCAATGATAGAGGCTATGCAATCCATTATGGCCCAATTAGTTACTGGCATTCAGACCCTGACAAAGGATCAGGCATAAGTCCCAGAATCTGCTGGGCAACAAAAAGAACTAGAAATAATAAGAAGGCCAGGGAAAGAACCTGTGCTATGTGATCAAGCCAGTGGAAATGGTGATAATGATGATGATGATGAAAGGAGAAATCCAAGAGCCAGAAGAGTAAGGTTTGAGATCAGACAGGAGACTAAAGCTAAGCGGGAAGAAAGTCCAGAAGTAGAAGAACTGGACACTGAAGAAATGGAGAGGCCAACTCACCTCACTGCTACCATTGGGACAACGAGGGCTCCTAGAGGAGGGCCTACTAATAGAGATGAAAGAGCCCCAAGAAGAAATGGTAGAGGCCTAAGAGAAGGTCAATTAGAGGGGTTTCTTGCTTAAAACCCCCAGTTTTCAAAGGGAGAAGTAGTCCAAATGAAGCTGAATTCTGGATTAACCAGGTTAAGAAGATCTTCAAGAAAATGGAGGTTTCCTTTTCTCAAAAGGTTTTGCTTGCAACCTTCAGATTAGAAAGCAATGCTGAACTATGATGGAGAGCAGTCGACAGGACTTATGCCAGCAAAAATGCTAGGTGGCCTACTTCTAGAAGAAGGGCAATGAGGTGGCCTGAGTTTCTACAAGTTTTTCGGCAACAATACATTAGTGAAGCCTTAATAGACCAGAAGCAAGTCGAGTTTGACCTGCTTGAGCAGGGGGAGCTCTCAGTGCTGGAATATGAGCCGAGGTTTAATAATCTCATCCACTATGCCCCACAATATGATGGCCAAGAGGATTTGAAGGCTAAGAGATTCCTCAGAGGACTAAGGCCCAAACAGAGGCAAATACTTAGGACAGTGGGTGCCCACAACTATTACGACATTGTTCAGAGGGCTATGGCCCTAGAGCAAGAATTTAGAGGCCCTGGTAATGCCAGCAGGATGCAAAAGGCATCCAAAAAGAGAGGTAGAGAAAACTTGGCACATGAGCCAAGAAAGGATAACAATAGAGAAAAGAAGGCAACTCGTTATGGACCTCCATATGAGACTTGTGGAAAATTCCATGGCCAAAATCCATGCTACAGGCTCATAAATGGATGCCTTAAGTACGGTGCCCAGGATCACTGGGTAAGAGACTGCCCTGTCAGGAAGGAGGAACAGGGAACCATAGGAAGGTTTAGTAATAGATGGGCATAAGGGCAATTGTCTGTGAAGAGGCAGAACATACCTCTGCCTCCAATAAGGAAGGATCTGGGCCCTAACATGCCTCTGGACAAAGGAAGACAAAATCAGGCTCCTGGAACAGTGTTCCAGATAGAAACCTTGAGAAGGGCCCTAGACACGCAGGAGGCCAAAGGAGCAGAGAGTGAAGAGGAAGAAATGAACCAGGCCAGACTGGTTAGGAAGACTCTAAAAGGTACCATTTTACTTAATGGTTATGAAGTATCAGTTTTATATGATACTGGTGCATCATTATCTATCATATCTGCTGGACTTGTTAGAGCTTTAAATCTCAAAGTATGCAATATTGATGAAATGTACCTAGTAAGGACTGTGGGAAATGAAATCCTGTTTGCATATCATATGGTAAAAAGTTGCATGCTTAAGCTTGGTGAAATAGAACTTAAAGTAGACCTAATAGTCTTAGATACAAATGGATATGATATCATACTGGGTATGAATTGGCTTAGTGCCAATTAAGTAGTCATAGATTGGCATGCTAGGCAAATTTGTCTGCCTGGACACAAACCTCAATCTCTGAAAAAATCATCTGGGTTAGTCCTAGAGAGTCAGCTAAAAGTGGTGGAGCACAAACCCTTAGTAATCAAAGGAGAATACCTAGGGTTAAATGGAACTGAAGTAGAAATAGAGCTGGGTAAAATACCCATAATAAGAGAATTCCCCGAAGTGTTCCCCACAGATCTTCCAGGACTCTCTCCTGCAAAAGAGGTTGAGTTTGAGATCAGGTTGGTGCCCGGAGCTGCACCTATGTCCATTTCTCCTTATAGGATTAGGGAGCACCTGTACTTTTTGTGAAGAAAAAGGATGAACCCTTAGGTTGTGCATTGACTACAGAAAGCTCAATGCACTAACGATTAAGAATAAATACCCCCTCCCAAGGATTGAGGATCTGTTTGATTAGTTAAAGGGAGCTAGGTTTTTCTCCAAAATAGACCTCAGATTTGGATACTTCCAGCTGAGAGTCAAAGAAGAGGATGTACCAAAGACAGCCTTCAAGACCAGATATGGTCATTTTGAGTACACTGTGATGCCATTTGGGCTCATAAATGCCCCAGCCTTTTTCATGGACCTCATGCAAAGAGTGTTCAAGGCTTATTTGGACCACTTTGTTGTGGTATTTATCGATGATATACTAGTGTACTCGAAGGATGAAGAAGCCCATAAAGAGCACCTAAGAGTGGTGCTAAGCTTGCTAAAAAAGCATAAGTTGTATGGCAAGCTAAGTAGTGCCAATTCTAGGCTAAGGAAATTGGATTTCTCGGACATGTGATCAATGAGCATGGCTTAGCTGTTAATCCTGAGAAAATTAAAGCTGTTTGGAATGGAAGCAACCTCAGAATGTATGAGACATAAAGAGCTTCCGAGGACTTGCTGGCTATTATAGAAGATTTGTGTCCAAATTTTTTGTATTAGCAGCTCCGCTCACCCATTTAACGAGAAAGGACCAAAAGTTTGAGTGGGGTGAGCAATGTGAGGCTAGTTTTCAAGAACTTAAAAGGAGACTAACTACAGCTCCAATACTAGTTTTACCATACCCTAATAAGGAGTATATAGTTTAGATTGATGCTTCTCGAGTAGGGCTAGGCTGTGTCTTAATGCAAGGGAAGCAAGCAATAGCCTATGGGTTAAAACAACTAAGGCCTCATGAGAAGAATTATCCAGTTCATGATCTGGAGTTAGTGGTAGTGATCTTTGCTCTTAAGCAGTGGAGACACTACCTACTTGGAGGCAAATTTCAAGTCTTCATAGACCCCAAGTATCTATTTACACAAAAGGACTTGAACATGAGGCAAAGAAGGTGGCATGAGTACCTAAAGGATTTTGAGTGCATTATTGAGTTTATAGCTAGAAAAGCTAATGTGGTAGTTGATGCCCTTAGCAGAAAGTATACTGGGGTACTCAAAGCCACTGGAGAACCTGCTAAGGTAGATGGACTCAGTTTAACTAAGTTGGCCAAAGAATGGGGGAAATGGGAATTCGACCATGTAAAGGTCCTAACTATTAGGTCTGAATGGAAGGACCTAATTCAGGAAGCTTAGTTTCAAGATAAGGAGATTCCCAAGATCTCTGGGCAGAAACAAGGAAAATTGTATCAAGGATTTTCCTTTAAGGATGGACTATTATACTTCTAGAATAGGATTTATGTGCCAAACAAGGATGGACTTAGGCAACAAATCCTAGAAGAAGCCCACTCCAGTTTAATGATTATACATCCTGGAGCTCAGAAAATGTATAAAGATTTGAGGTCTCATTTTTGGTGGCCATATATGAAACAAGAGATTGGTGCTCATGTGGCTAAGTGTATGACTTGTTAACAAGTCAAAGTGGAGCACTAGAGACCTGGCGGTAAGCTACAAAGCTTGCCTATACCAGAAAGAAAATGGGGATCCATATCCATGGATTTTGTAGTGGGTATGCCATTGACATGAAGGATGTGTAATGCAATCTGGGTCATAGTGGATAGATTGACCAAGGCAGCCCATTTCTTGCCCATAAACCTTACAGACTCACTGGAGAAATTGGCTCAATTATATGTTAAGGAGATTGTAAGATTGAATGGTATACCCGACGACATTGTCTTAGATAGAGATCCAAGATTTGTGTCCAGATTCTGGAAGTCCTTGCACCATGCCTTGGGCATTAAGTTAAAATTAAGCTCTGCATACCATCCTCAAACGGATAGACAGACTGAAAGAACTATTCAAACCTTGGAAGATACGCTAAGATGTTGTGTCATTGACTTCCAAGGAGAGTGGGATAGACATTTTCCTTTAGGGGAGTTTTCGTACAACAATAGCCATCACTCAGTTATTGGCATGGCACCCTATGAGGCACTTTATGGAAGGAGGTGCTTAAATCCACATTGTTGGCATGAGCCAGAAGATAAGTTGGAAATAGGCCCAGAACTCATAAGAGAGACTACTAGGAAGATTAAGCTAATCTAGGAAAGGATTAAGGCTGCTAACAATAGGCAAGAAGCATATGACAACCAAAAGAAAAGAAGGGACCTAGAGTTCCAGGTAGGAGATCAGGTATGGTTGAAGGTATCTCTTATGAAAGGAATAATTAGGTTTGGGAAGAGGGGAAAGTTAGCCCCAAGGTATGTGGGACCATACCTAATACTCGTAAGAGTAGGAAATGGAGTCTACAAGTTAGAACTACCCCTTGAGCTCAGACATGTACATGACACCTTCATGTAAGCTTGTTGAAAAAGTGTGTCTCCGATCCTAAACAAGTGGTACATGTCACTAGTGTTCCCATTACCCAAAATCTCACATATGAAGAAGAACCAATTCGGGTATTGGCAAGAAACACTAGGAAGCTTAGGAGTAAATGGATACCTATGGAAAAAGTCCAATGGACTAACCATTCTGGGGAGGAGGCCACATGGGAAGTGGAAGCTGAAATGCTCAAAAGCTATCCTGATATATTCCCTAAACTCCTAGGAAATTTGGAGGACCAAATTTCTTAAGGAGGGGAGTGTTGTAATGCCTGCAAAATCCTAAGTAATTAAGGCTCGAGATATGAAGGATTTTTCCTAAATTGGGAATTAAGTTCATTGAGTTCGGGAGACACTAAATTAAGTGGGATTAAGGACTATGATGAGTGTTGGACACTCTTAGAATTTAATCTTGGCTTAGGCCAAGCAAAACGATGAAAACTTAAGGTGAGGGACTCAATTGGACAAAGAGGACTTTTGGTGGTTGGGCTTAACTGCCAAAATGCGAGGAATTAAGGAACTAAGGGGGGGATTAGCCAATTTTAAAGGCATTGGATGCCATGGCTGCGACCTCCATCTATTTTTCATTATTTTAATCCACCTCCCATCCAACTCATCACTTAGGATTGCTTCCCCCACCTACTTGTCCCTTACTTTTGACAAATTTTCCCAACTTTCACCAAAGTCTTCCAATTTGTCACCTACTTTTGACTATCTCACCCACCACCCATACAAGTCTTCCAATTTGTCTCCCAATTTGTCTCCCACTCACTCCCATGTGAATCACATGGTTTCACTATATACACCCATGGCTGGCCATACAAGTTCCATTTTAGTCTTTATTTCACTCATTTCACTTACTTACTCTAAAAAAATCATTCTCTCCTCCTAAAGCTCAAACACTTTTCCAACTCTTTCTCCCACAATACCATTCGGCCAAGTATTGCTCTTGGTGTTCTTCAGTGTGAAGCTTGTGTCTTCAATGTTCATAAGCTTCTAAAGCCTTCCAAGGCAAGGAATCAAGTGGGGGGAGGAACCTTGAAGGAAATCAAGCATAAAGATTCGGCCATACCTCCTTTGTTGAGGTATTATGTGTTTCACCAAGTTTTCTTGGTATATGTAAGCTTTTGAGCTATGGTAATGCAAGAATATACTTGCTAATAATTTAGCCATTGTAAGTTCTCAAGCTAGAAATTAAGTTCTAGCTACGACAAGCGAGGAAAAGGCAAAAAAACAAGCTTCTAAAGCTTTCGGGCAACAAAGTTGCTAAGGGTTTTGTGGTAAGGATTCTTATACTCTGAGTATTCGGGCCCTTTGGTGATGGATATTGGATGCCATGTGATTCTACGAGTTCTATAGAGGGCTATGTTTTGTTGCTTAGGCAACTCTGTGCTAGCTAGCTCCGTGCAAGCATTACGGCTAGGAATTGAGTCGGCCAACTCAATTCCCGAGCATAAAGAGCTTAGATTTTAAAATGGATTAATAAAATGGTTAACCTAAGAAATGAGAAATATGGATCATGCTTGCTTTGCCCTTCAGGGGGATAAGGTGATAAGTGGTGTGTGTGTGTTGTGTGCTTCTATGTTTGGTTGTGCATGCTAACCCCCAATTATTATTATTATTGTTATATGCATGTACTAGTATCTTCTTTGTCTTATTGTTTTCTTTCAAGGAGTATGGAATATTTGTTGCCATGTTATTCTTGGCTATGTTAGGCTTTCGAAGCCATATGTTAGGCTCTGGGAGCCATACAGAATCCTTATTGAGTTTTACTCACCCGCCCTTCTCTACTTCATGTAGGAAAAGGAGTACTTGAAAGGCACTAAGGTCAAGAGTATTTTATACTCTTTCTGTAGTAAAGGTATTATGCATATGTGTGGTAATTGCTCAATATTCTAAGTATTCTAAGTGTTATGGGTTGCTTGTGTAACAAGCTAATAAGTGTGGACTTTATGTGCAGGACTCGGACTCTAGATTGTGGGAACAAAGTCTCTAAGGTGCAAATGTGTTCTATGTGTGATTTGCCATGTATAAGCATGGGCTATATATTTTGGTTTGTCTTAAAAACCAAATTTGTGAATTTAAGTGCTTAAGGACACTTTCAGGTACTTAAGTAAAATGGAATATATGTGAACTCTTGGGCATCCTGGTTGATAGTCATCGTTAGGCCTAAGTAAAAAGTTGGTAGATATGCATGATTGTGTATTTTAAGCACATTTTTGAAATATGGAATCATGTATGTCTTGGCCTTATATGTATGTTTAAAGATGAACATTGAGTAAACATGAACTAGAAAGGAAATGCATGGCTATAGTGAGCTAAAGTGGTAACCAATGGAATTAAAGACATGTATGTGTTTATGTGCAATAGTGGGTTACCAAGACACATATGAATATCCAAGACGTATGCATTATAAACAAGCTTTTCAAAACTTGAGTTGGTGTTTTGGTTGCCATGCATGTACTTGGCTAGTTGAGTAATGAAATGAACACACAAGTTTCACATAAGAACTAGCTTGTTTTCGAGAGCACAATATAAACCTTTAAGTAAATAATTAATGAGCTAGTACTAGTAATATCCGGGGAACATGCCCTTATATTTGATAAGGAATAAATGCCCCTTTATGGAATTCCGCTGCATGAGTAATTAATTGGGCCTGAATGGGCCGGGGGCTAGGCTGGGCATGACAATTCGGCTCAACAGTTAGGTGAAAGATCTCAGGGAACTAAGTAAAAATTTGAAACGCCCGATTTACTCTGTTTCACTTGGATCTTGGAGGGTTTTTGTTATTTTTTGCTATGCTTGTTTGGCTCCTGAAACCCTACACTAAACCCATCCTATCCTTGTCATCCAACTTCATGCTCTAAAAAATGTCATTAATTCGGTGCAACCAACCTTCAGCTAGAACGGGATCAACCATGCCATTAAACTTAAAAGTGTTAAGGTCTTGACATATTGAGACAAGCCTCATGTGGTTTAGAATAATGGGCTTTTTCTTCTCCGATAGGGATGGATATCTTCCGGATCCTCCTCCTTATTATCCTCCTCAATGTTCACATGCACTTGCTCTTGACCTTGCACTTGCCCTTGGGATGGGGGATTTCTCCCCTGACCTTGGTGCACCGTTGGGCCTTGGTGCACTTCAGCCATTACCCCATTAGGGTGCTCCAAGGTCTCCCTTTCATTCGAAGGTTGAGCACACTTCTCAAGCAGAATAGCCATGCCAAGATCATCTACTTGAGCTCCCACCTTTGAGCTATTAAGCTCCAAGTGCAAAGCCCTCACTTGTCTTTGCATAACTCTTACCCTCTTGATTGTAAAGGCACAGACACGCAGTTAGTACAAAACTTAGCTTATAAGTAACTTAAAAACACAAGGTTCCAAGTAAAATAAGTACATGAAAAATAGAGAAACTTATTCCACAACTATCCATCTAGTTGTTGGGTTTGGGATTATTACACAAATAAGCTTAAAGGAGTGAGTACATTATCATACTTAGTAAGGGGTCCTTCGGTACCTGCAAGGAAACTCAAGCAAACATGAACATATGGCAAACAAATAACCAAGCATTCAACAAGCAACAAAAAATAAGAAAATAAGAATAAATGTAGTGCATGAGTGAATGGTATGCAACATACAACACTTGGGAATTTATTCACCCTAAGGTATCTTAGACTTGCCATGAGCTTAAATGGTGGTGGTACTTGAGACACTGGCCCATATATCTCGAATCCTTTACGTCTCTTAAGTCATACTTATGGGTTCTAAAGTAGGTCGTCACCCACTCCCGTCACTCACTCGTCTTTCCCTTGCTTATTGTGTGGGGTAATCGACTTAATGGCTTGACTTTGCCAAGTTCTTTGAACTTGAATCAGGCTCCTTTAGTAAACCTACTTACCAAGATTCTTAACTTGGTTGAGACTCTCTTAGGCTCTACTCTAGTGGCTCAGGGTCCACGACCAAACACTTAAGTCATTAGAAAAATTGAACCCTACTTACCCCTACTTGGCACCTTAATTCTTCCTTAAGGTACCCTTACTTATCCACCAAACTTATCCCTCTTAAATCACACACTTAATTATCCTACTTCATTGATACTTTCAAATATTTTAGAAGATATTTTAGAAGTGAATTGAGTACTTATTTTGAGCATGGTATGACCTTGGGATTGTATAAGAAACACTTAAACATGTTTTTAGGAGGCCAACAAAGTAACTTGGGGAAATCTTTGGTTGATGCGGTTGCACCCCTTTGAATGATGATATCAGACCTAAATTTTTCCCCAGCTACTAGAAATGGTGTAGGCACATCATCAAAAAAGGTGTGATCACCCCATAATTGGCGCTTTATATGCCATATGCTTTTTATGCCTCATTTTTCCTTCCAATCTCATTTTCCTGCAATCCCTCCACACCCTAACTAAAATCTTACTTCTAATATATCAATTATGTAAGAAATGCTTCAATTTAACTCAAACTTGTCCCCTTACCTCAAATTCAAACAAAAGAAAGATTAAAGCAAAGCCACACAAAGCTCACTTGAGCTCAATTTGCTTCCTTTAAGTTCCAAGCCTAAATCCAAGCAAAATGGGCACCACAAGCACTAAATTAAGACTATCACTAACCATATTTTCAAGCTTTGAACCAACTTATAACCATAGATAAAACATAGTTTAATGTTTCAACTCAAACTTGAAGGAATTAGCTCTAAAGCTCCAAATGCACCAACTTCTAGCTAGGAGCTTGATGTAATTGCTTTGGGACCCTTAATTTTTATGGGGAATGGAGAAAATTTGGAAAAGTTGAATCCAGCGGCTATGGATGAAAGAAAGGCACGAAATTGGTTTGGGGGAGATGATGAATAGTTGCTTGCTTTGCCTAAAAAAAAGATCTCCACCGACTCCCATAATAACTTTGATAAAGTTTCCTCCACTTGCCAATTTATTTTTTTCCTCCACCAAACCTTTGCCCCAAACCGTCCCTTTAGGTCCCATAGAAAAATGCTCCCTTTGCCCTTAGCCTTTTATCTTTTATGTCATAACTGGCATAGTAGCCCTAATTCCTTAGTTAGTGCATTTTAGTCCCCTAACTTTCATTTTTTGTTCCAATGGTTTAAGTAACTCATGGTCTTATCTTATTTGGTCAAAAATATTTACATGACCTTAATTCCAATGAAATTAGAGCCATGCCACTTACTTGGGTCAAAATTATCATTTTGCTAGCCTTTTGGTGTCATTTTACACTTAGAAACTCAATACAACCTTACTTAGCTTGCTTTCCTTACTTAATAGGAAACTAATTTAAGGTATTTAAATAAAAACACTTTAATTATAAATACTTACTTGGTCAAAATAAGTCTTGACTAGGAGAGTTGTCACACCTAGTGGCTACTCTGAGTCATTCGCATGATCAAGTTTAACAACATTGCCATAAAGTAGAGCATAAGGCTGGTATTTTGCTATTGAGAAATTGGCTTCCTTGCTCGAACCCAAAATCTTTGGCAGAAGCAAGTGCAAGTAATGGCCAAATTTGAGGAAACTTGATCAATGGTCAAACAATCTTTCCTCAAGTCATTGAAATCATCGATGACACTATAAGCCTTCCCTCCTCAAACATGGGTTTTTTATGTTGAAAATTAGAAATCAATGAAACTAGTTGAAAAGTAGCAAGTAAACAATTAAATTAATGAAACTTTAATTAAACAAACTTCAAATCAAAAGAGCTTATGGAACAATTATTTGATTGATCACAGACTCTTAGATTTTAATTCTCATTCAAGTACTTAGCCTATAGATTATATGGAAAAGCCATAATAACCTTAATTCTTCCTTTACCACACTAACCGTAGCCCAACACTACAGTTAAATTCTTGTTATTAATTGATTAGTACTGAAGGCAACCTAAACACAAATCAATAAAAGCATTAACAATCCAGGAAGAGACTAAGACAATTAATAATAACACCCAGCGTACGGTGTTTAAATTGCACAATATTTCCCTTAGGCAAGCACATTGGCTAGTCCAATACTTTCATTACCCTGCAAGACAATTATGGATCAAGAGGATAAGTGCAACAATCACATGAACAAATATCTAACAGGCCTAATTGGATAATCACCAAGCATAAACATTCAACTCAGAGAAACATAGATACTTGAATTAAAATCAAATTAAGAACAAAAGTTTGAGTCTTATAATCCCAACAATTAAAAAAAATCTCCTTTAATCGGAATAAAAGATTGAGCTAGCATAATAAAAGATGAAAGAAAAAGAACATTAAGAAAATATGATTAAAATATGATGAAAAGGATGTTTGGTTCATAGCTCTAGCCCTCTTAAGTTGCAGCCCCCACTTAGGGTTTTGCAAATCCTAGACAAACTCAAATTCTAAGGCCTTCTGGACTTAAGTTGCACTTCCAATGTAAATCTGGGTTTAATTCAGTAGGATTTTGACTTTGGTTTTTTTTTTTTATTTGTAGAGCTTCCTCTTAGCTTTAAAATGACACTTAAATCACCCAAAATATGGGTGTATAGCTCAAGTTATGGCCCAAATATTGCAACTGCTCTTGAGCCAACAACTGTGTGCAAGTCATGACTTTGAAGCTGAATTTGACTCCTAACACATGTGAATTGGGTATTAAGGTTTGTACATAACTTGTAACTCTAGATGTTAGCTTTTCAATAGCTCAAGAATCACTCAATATCGATCTCTGTAGCTAAAAATATGATTTTTTGTTCTTCTAGAATATCTCAAATCAATAAAAATATTGAAAGAACACAATTGATAAAACTTGTAAAATTATAAATTAAATCAACTTTTAATAAATTGTATCCAGATTTGCTCTAGCCTATAAAAACATGCTCAAATTAGATCTTTAAGGTCCAAAACTCACCAAACCATATTAAATATGAGGGAAATAAATGTAACAACCATAAGCTCATCAAATTCCCCCACACTTAACTTTTGCTCATCCTCGAGTAAATTAAACCTTAAACTCAAAATAGAAGAAATCTGAAAAAAATTGAAACATACTTTTAAGCTAAAAAATATATATAAATAATTCCTCATCCAAGGGTCTTGAAAACTTAAGAAGAGGAATTAAATATGCAACCTACTAGGCAATAGCAACTTAAAACAAAATAAATCTATGAAAACAATTTCTTCAAAAGCTAGTGATAATCACCTCTCAAAACTTGAGAAAAATATCCACCTTATGCACCAAGTAAAGAGAGCAAACCAAGTATATAATAACTCAAAAAGTACAACCAATCTTACCATAAACCCATGGAAGGTAAGAAATCAATTGAGAATTTATTTCTTATTTTGATTTTAATTGATTTTTTTTTTGTGTTGCCTTCTTTTGTTGTGCTTTGCCATTTAGTGAGCATATTAACAAGGGCTCTGCTATACCCAAGCTACTAACCCGATTCAATTCCAAAGTGATCTTTGACCTTACTCATGCTTCCAACTTCTTTTTGAGCAATGATCTACTCTTACCTTAGGAGAAGACCCTTACCTACTTGTCAAGGAATAATGGAGTCATAGCTTTTTATTCATAGAATTTTTTTTTACTCAAGTGATTCAAATCATTCATCAACTGAAACAAATCACATATCGAACTTAATAAGCTCATAATCTAGCAGGGTTTAAATCAATGTATTACGCAAAAAATTTAATGCAAAAAGTAGTTTCTCAAGATAATTATCAACTAGCTTTATCAAAAATTACAAAAACAATTTAAAACTATGTTTTGAAAATCGCATAAAGACTAACTGATTACTAACTTACACTCAACTGAAGCATTCAAGAACCAGAAAATGCAGTTATCTTAACAATATAGATCAATGCTTAAAAGTATGAATAAAAAAATTTTAGTTCAAAAATTTGAAAACAAAAATAAAAATTTTAAAAGTAGAGCCTAAGTTATCCATTCCTCTACACTTAAAACTTACATTGTCGCCAATGTAAGGATAAATGAAAGAAAGATGAAAAAAAATAAAAATAAAAATATAAAAGTAGGAAAAAAGGGAACAAAGTCCCATTGGGTTTCTTCCCGAGCAATGCCTTTATTTATTGTCTTTGACTCGATCAATTGCAACTTTTCCTCAACCAGGGTGTTTTTGTTGGGTTTCGGGAGCCAAACAGCGCAGCGGAATTTAACCGAAACCCTCCAGGATCCAAGTGAAACAGGGTAAACAGGGTGTTCGAAAATTTCATACCTAATTTTCGGTTGAGATCTCTCACTCAACTGTAGAGTCGAATCACAAAACCTGAACAGTTGACGTGTTCAGGCTCTCTATGGTATCCACACGAGCCTCTCGGGATCACCACGCTTCCACCACGTCCCGGCAGATGCGTTTCTCTTGCGCTCGCAGTGCTAGCTTGCGTCCTCCAAGGAATTGGAAGAGAAGAGTGCGGCTGTCCTTTTGGGAGGCTAGGGCAAGGAGACCTACGAATTTCTCACTTAAAAGTTGTATTTATAGTGAGACTCAACTTCCAGGCCTAATGGGTTTCAAAACCCTAATCCAATTAGGATTTAATTTCAGGCTTAATAATGGCTCAACTCCTTGGCCCATTATTAATACGAAATTAAAGTGAAACCATAACCTAAATAATTAGCCCATGCACTCTAATGATCCAAATAGCTCTATGTGTGCGACCCAATAGGCTCTTGCCATGTTGGCAATGATCATAAATCACATTTATGATCATAAGCAATGAGCGGTGTCTAGCAACACATCATTGCTACCCAAGTGACAAGATTGTCGGTGAATCGACTAAACCTTTATGATCATCACCGATATATGCCATTGTCCCTTTGTCCAAGATATCAAGACTAAGCACGAGACATGGAATGTGTCACTCTCGTATAGCCCAATCTTTGGTTTCTTGATTACCGAGTAGACCAACTTAAACTGACGACATTGATATCATATATCAACCCATCGGAGCATGGCCATGCATTTTCTAAGTCTCACTCTTTCAAGGGGCCCAAAGATATCACTCCCGTTACATAGGAGGGACAAATCCCATCTTGATCATACAAATCCCTCCGCATGATATGTGACATACCCAATGACCTCCTTCAAGTTCACTCAGTTACGAGCAACAAAGGAAAGTATCAAAGTATGTGACTCACATGTAGGGAACCTTGATGATCTTAGGTCGAAGGACTACATATACCATGATCACTATGAGAATCACTTATGACACTCATATAACGATCCATGAAGTGTTCTCATGGTGGGTCGGTCCAGTACACAAGTTCTCCAACTTGTACCCATATGTAGACTACATATCTCATATTAGTCTCCACATATGCTAGTCATTATGTATTATTGCAACCCGCTCCACAATAATACTAGACTAGGGACGTTTAAGAATATCATTATTCTAGGGTTACAATTATATTTATTACGTTATGCAGAAACAAAACAACAAACAAAATTGCTGGATTAATGCCTCAATAAAATATCATGACTCAATGTGCAAAAATACAATCATCTCATGATTGGCTTTTTGGGCACAATACTAACAATCTCCCACTTGCACTAAAAGCCAATCATCCATGTATCTAATACCGATGGACCTAGAATGGCTATCATGCTTCTGCTGCGTAAGGGGCTTTGTCAGTGGATCAGCAATGTTGCTGTTTGTCGAAGTCCTGCATATCCTTACATCACCCCTCTCGATGATCTCCCTGATGAGATGATAGCGTCGGAGTATGTGTTTGGATCGCTGGTGAGATCGAGGTTCCTTAGCCTGTGCGATTGCTCCATTGTTGTCACAATAGAGCTCTATCGGGTCAACAATGCTTGGAACCACTCCAAGTTCAGTGATGAACTTCTTGATCCAAATTGCCTCCTTTGCAGCATCAGAGGCAGCAATGTACTCAGATTCTGTTGTAGAGTCAGCTACTGTCTCTTGCTTTGAACTCTTCCAGCTCACAGCACCACCACCAATACAAAACACATAACCAGATTGCGATCTAAAACCATCCTTATGGGATTGGAAGCTTGCATCGGTGTAACCCCTTACAACGAGCTGATCTTCACCTCCAAAGACCAAGAATGCATCTTTAGTCCTTCGTAAGTACTTAAGGATGTTCTTAATAGCTGTCCAGTGACTTTCACCGGGTTCGATTGGTACCTACTCGTCATGCTCAAAGCATATGAGACATCGGGACGAGTACATATCATGGCATACATGATAGATCCAATTGCCGAGGCATATGGAATCTTACTCATCCGCTCTCTCTCCTCGGTTGTACTCGGACACTGAGATCTAGAAAGAGTGATACCATGTGACATGGGCAAGAATCCTTTCTTGGAATCTTGCATGCTAAACCTCTTTAGCACCTTGTCAATATATGTACTTTAACTTAGGCCAAGAAGCTTTCTAGATCTATCTCTATAGATCCTGATGCCTAACACATAGGCTGCTTCACCCAAGTCCTTCATAGAGAAACATTTCCCTAGCCAAGTCTTCACAGACTGTAGCTCAGGAATGTCATTCCCGATGAGTAGTATGTCATCTACATACAACACCAAGAAGACAATAGCGCTCCCACTAACCTTCTTGTAGACACAAGGTTCATCTTCATTTTTGATAAAACCAAACTCTTTGATTGCATCATCAAAATGAAGATTCCAACTTCGAGAAGCTTGCTTCAGTCCATAAATGGACCTTTACAATTTGCACACTTTATTGGCATTCTCAGGAGTGACAAAACCCTCAGGTTGTGTCATGTACACATCCTCAAGTAGCTTTCCATTTAGGAATGCAGTTTTGACATCCATTTGCCATATCTCATAATCATAGTGTGCAGCAATAGCAAACAAAATTCGGATGGATTTAAGCATAGCAACTGGTGAAAAAGTTTCATCATAGTCAATACCATGAATTTGCTTGAAACCTTTTGCGACCAATCGTCCCTTAAAGGTAATCACATTACCATCCATGTCAGTTTTCTTCTTGAAAACCCATTTGCACCCTATGGGTTTTACCCCTTCAGGTGGGTCAACCAAAGTCCATACTTGGTTTTCATACATGGATTCCATCTCGGATTTCATGGCCACTAGCCATTTCTCAGAGTCAGGCCCCGACATAGCTTGTTGGTAGGTTGTGGGCTCATTTTGATCCATGAGCATCACATCACCGGTGTGAGTCACGAGAAATCCATATCTCTCGGGATCACGCCGAATCCTACCAGTCCTACGTGGGCTTTGTGCTACAGGAACAGACTCTTGAACCACAACATCTCGTGGTGTCTGTTCAGGTTCCATTTCAGGTTTGATATCTCCTTGTTGTTCTTGAATTTCTTCAAGTTCTACTTTCCTCCCACTAGTTCCTTTAGAGATAAACTCTTTCTCCAAAAAGACACCAGTTTGAGCAACAAACACTTTTTGCTCAGAGGGATTGTAGAAATAGTAACCCTTTGTTTCTTTGGGATACCCAACAAAAAGACATTTTTGAGATTTGGCCCCTAGTTTGTCAGAGGATTGACGTTTTACATAAGCGTCATAGCCCCAAATCTTCATAAAAGACAAATTGGGATGCCTCCCACTCCATATCTCATATGGTGTCTTTTGAACAGATTTAGATGGAACTCGGTTTAGTGTAAAAGCGGCTGTCTCTAGAGCATGTCCCCAAAAGGAGTTTGGAAGGTCAGCTTGACTCATCATGGAGCGAACCATGTCTAACAGAGTTCGATTTCTCCTTTCAGAAACACCATTCCATTGAGGTGTGCTTGGTGGAGTGAGTTGTGATACTATACCACACTCCTTAAGATAGTCAAGGAATTCTCGATCCAAGTACTCTCCACCTCGATCTGATTGAAGCACTTTGATACTCTTCCCGAGTTGATTCTCTACTTCATTCTTGAATTCTTTGAACTTTTCAAAGGATTCTGACTTGTGTCTCATAAGATACACATAGCCATATCTGCTGAAGTCATCAGTGAAAGTAATGAAGTATTGGAAACCTCCTCTAGCTTGTGTAGACATAGGGCCACATACATCACTATGTATGAGTCCTAGTAAGTCATTAGCCCTTTCACTTTGCCCTGTGAATGGGGCTTTGGTCATCTTGCCCAACAAACATGACTCACATGTCTCATATGATTCAAAATCAAATGAGTCCAAGAGTCCATCCTTATGGAGCTTGGATATGCGGGTCTCATTTATATGGCCCAAGCGACAGTGCCAGAGATAGGTCGGGTTTGAATCATTTAATCTGACCTTCTTGGTATTCACATTATAGATTGGATCTTCAATGTCTAGAACATACAACCCATTGCTAAGTTGAGCACTACCATAAAAGATTTCATTCAAATAAATAGAACAACACTTGTCCTTTATTATAAATGAAAAACCTTTCTTATCCAAACAAGAAACAGAAATCAAATTTCTACTAATAGTAGGCACAAAGTAGCAGTTGTCTAATTCTAAAACTAATCCACTAGGTAAAGTGAGAACATAAGTCCCTACGACTAAGGCAGCAACCCTTGCTCCATTTCCAACACGTAGGTCCACTTCACCTCGGGCCAATCTTCTACTTCTACTTAGATCCTGCACATTTGCAAAAATGTGAGATCCACATCCAGTGTCCAATACCCAAGATGAGGAAGTAGAAAAGTTAGCCTCTATAACAAAAATACCTGAAGTGGAAGTCTTACTTCCCTTTTCCTTAGCAAGTTCTTCAAGATAGAGCTTACAGTTGCGCTTCCAGTGTCCAGGTTGCTTACAATGGAAGCACTCCCCTTCCTTTGCCACACCACCCTTTGGTTTCAGTGCAGCTGAAGAAGAACTAGCATTGGACTTTCCATTAGCTTTATCCTTCTTCTTGTTGGCTTTTCCTTTTCCCTTGCCCTTTTGAACCATCAAAATGGGCTTAGCCTTCTTAAGGTTTTGCTCAGCAGTTCTCAACATGTTGAGCAATTCAGGAAGGGACTTGTCAAGGTCGTTCATGTTATAGTTCATGACGAACTGACTGTAGCTTTCAGGCAACGATTGCAAGACTACATCGATGGCCAACTCTTTCTGAAGAGCAAATCCCAAATTCTCAAGATTCTCAATGTACCCAATCATCTTGAGCACATGAGGACCCACGGTACTTCCCTCAGACATCTTGCACTGAAACAATGCCTTAGAGGTCTCAAACCTCTCATGCCTAGCTTGCTCTTGGAAAAGCATTTTGAGATGTTCGATCATATCGAACGCCCCCATGTTCTCATGTTGCTTCTGAAGCTCAGATTCCATGGTAATAAGCATGAGGCATGCAACATCCAAAGCATCATCAGAATGCCTCTTGTGAGCATCCCTTTCAGCTCTTGGAGCAGTGGCAGCAGGCTCATTCGGAATGGGCTGCTCTAGGACATAAGCCTTTCTCTCTTGTTTGAGGACTATCCTCAAGTTTCGGTACCATTTGAGAAAGTTGGTCCCATTCAGTTTTTCCTTCTCAAGGATCGATCGCAACGAAAGTGTCGATGTGTTTTGTGCCATGGTTATCTACAACTGTAAATATGCAGTGTAAGAGTCATGTATTTTAATTCATTTAATAAGGACTTTTATTAAACGATACTCCCACTATTTTCCTCAAAATAATAACCCTCGATATTATTTCGGAACACCTCGGTGCTAAGGTATTCTAGTGGGCCAAGATCCATATTTGACTACAACCTGAGTCAGCTTTGGCTTTTCTCTCAAGTTACAGCTATTTAGGTAGGCAACTCCTTGCCAATTGCATCTTATGCAACTCTTGGATAGTTGGGTGAACAACACTTGTCCAAGCTCATCTCATGAACTTAAGCCCAACTCTATGCCTCTAAGTCCCTAATCCTATTAGGGTGACTTAGTTAAGTCGAACCCAAAGTTAGCAGTTTGGATATCACTATTATCCCATCGCGCCTTACCAAGATGAACATAGGTGCTTTGCTTTGGCAAACCCACCTAATGTTGATCAAAGTCTTGACGAGTGCCAACATTTGGAAGGCATCACATTTAATGACTTAATATTTGTTTGAGGGATTTTATCTTTTGATCTCACCAATTTGTTATCTCCGGTTGTTTTATACATGCATCACATACAAATATAAAACATGCATCTCATGCTTACAAGAAATAAACGTGACATGGTTATAGCTCAAACTATGCGATATTCTCAAGCCAATGAGAATATCATAAAAGCCTAAGAAAAGAAAAGAGTCTTCACAAGCTCATTCTCTTCCTTTCTTGGTTGCCTTTTTGTTGTCACCTCCTTGGACATAACACCTTGGACGATCCCATAATGCACCATTACATCAATAATAGAAACCTCGAGTTACATTCGAGGGGAGTAAGGTGAGAAGAGAATGTACAATGAGAGTGATAAGAAAAGGCACGACTCGCAGGCCGTATTTACAAGTACAACCAATCAAGGGCTATAACCATGCACCATGCTTCAAACACCAATCAGCATATCATGTCAAATCTCTTTCAACAAAGATGCATGACAATTTTCGCGTGTTGATTAACCAGTTTTTATTTATGTGGCGCTTCGCATACGGCGGTCCCGCTGGCCGGTCAGCGGGCGGTGGTTCCGCTAACCGGTCAGCGGACGGGGTCAAGGGGAGCCGGCCTTGTGGGGGGCGTGGGGGGCAGCGCCCCCCGGCGCAAAAAATTGTCTTACAATTGCTTAGCCCGAAATCTTCTATTTCGAGAAAGTAGGCACCCGAGACTCCTCCATTCAAGCCACCAAAAATACCTTACTTTCGGTGCCCGAACAAGCAGAATCCGAACAAAGCTAGGGTTTTTGCAACTATTGCAAGAATCCTAATCCATATAAGTATCTCATTCCTATCAATTTCGGGTTAATCTCATTAACCAATTTGTGTCGTTTCTTCATATATCTCATATGTTCATTACGAATTCCGGTTTCATGCATCACGAATCAATCTAATTAATCATGGCCGAAAACCAATCGAAGACATAGCATTATGCGATTCAACACTCAATCCCGATTTAGGGTTTCACCAGTAGCTCTGATACCACTGTTGGGTTTCGGGAGCCAAACAGCGTAGCGGAATTTAACCGAAACCCTCCAGGATCCAAGTGAAACGGGGTAAACCGGGTGTTCGAAAATTTCATACCTAATTTTCAGTTGAGATCTCTCACTCAACTGTAGAGTCGAATCACAAAACCTGAACAGTTGACGTGTTCAGGCTCTCTATGGTATCCACACGAGCCTCTCGGGATCACCACGCTTCCACCACGTCCCGGCAGATGCGTTTCTCTTGCGCTCGCAGTGCTAGCTTGCGTCCTCCAAGGAATTGGAAGAGAAGAGTGCGGCTGTCCTTTTGGGAGGCTAGGGCAAGGAGACCTACGAATTTCTCACTTAAAAGTTGTATTTATAGTGAGACTCAACTTCCAGGCCTAATGGGTTTCAAAACCCTAATCCAATTAGGATTTAATTTCAGGCTTAATAATGGCTCAACTCCTTGGCCCATTATTAATACGAAATTAAAGTGAAACCATAACCCAAATAATTAGCCCATGCACTCTAATGATCCAAATAGCTCTATGTGTGCGACCTAATAGACTCTTGCCATGTTGGCAATGATCATAAATCACATTTATGATCATAAGCAATGAGCGGTGTCTAGCAACACATCATTGCTACCCAAGTGACAAGATTGTCGGTGAATCGACTAAACCTTTATGATCATCACCGATATATGCCATTGTCCCTTTGTCCAAGATATCAAGACTAAGCACGAGACATGGAATGTGTCACTCTCGTATAGCCCAATCTTTGGTTTCTTGATTATCGAGTAGACCAACTTAAACTGACGACGTTGATATCATATATCAACTCATCGGAGCATGGCCATGCATTTTCTAAGTCTCACTCTATCAAGGGGCCCAAAGACATCACTCCCGTTACATAGGAGGGACAAATCCCATCTTGATTATACAAATCCCTCCGCATGATATGTGACATACCCAATGACCTCCTTCAAGTTCTCTCAGTTACGAGCAACAAAGGAAAGTATCAAAGTATGTGACTCACATGTAGGGAACCTTGATGATCTTAGGTCGAAGGACTACATATACCATGATCACTATGAGAATCACTTATGACACTCATATAACGATCCATGAAGTGTTCTCATGGTGGGTCGGTCCAGTACACAAGTTCTCCAACTTGTACCCATATGTAGACTACATATCTCATATTAGTCTCCACATATGCTAGTCATTATGTATTATTGCAACCCGCTCCACAATAATACTAGACTAGGGATGTTTAAGAATATCATTATTCTAGGGTTACAATTATGTTTATTACGTTACGCAGAAACAAAACAACAAACAAAATTGCTGGATTAATGCCTCAATAAAATATCATGACTCAATGTGCAAAAATACAATCATCTCATGATTGGCTTTTTGGGCACAATACTAACAGTTTTTAGAATCACTCATAAAAGGGCTTCAACATATGCATCTCAATTTTGAATACTTTGTTTGTTTTAAAACTTTTAAGCTTGACTACACCATGAGTAGAAATATCAGTAATAATAAATACTCCAATCCAATTATGGTTAGTTTTACTGGGCAGTACCTTTCATCTTTTTTTTTTTTTTTTGTGTTTGTGTAACATTTTGTTTTCCTACCACAAACAACATTTCCTGTTTTTGCTGCAACTTGGTTTTTTCTTCCTACCTTTTTTGTGCCAACTTTGCTTGGTTTTCAAAATTTTTCCCTAATTCATTCTGCATTAAAATATCAATTTTTTTATTGAAAGAAATAGAATTATAATTGACAGGTTCCTTCAATGTGTCAAAAATACTAAAGTATGTAATTTTTCCATCGAATTCCATTTATGAGAGTGCCAATATACACATCAATTTTAGTATTGGATGTCTTCATGAATGGTCAAGTGGGGTTAGAAGAACCGTTATTTGCCATGTTCAAAATATTGAAATCTGCTGGAAATATTAGCTTATTAACCTACACTAAAACATCTTCAATAATACCTTCAGGATACACATTCAAATGATCAACCAATTGAATAATCACTCTAGCTTCTTTAAAATTACCCAAATTTAAAGATGCATAAGTAGACAAAGGCATCACATTAATTGAAGCACCTAAATCCAATATAGCTCTTTTAAATCTTGTTTTGCCTATTATGCATGGAATACTAAATGTACTTGGATCCTTTCATTTTGGAGTACAGTTGACACATTTTCATTTACCATTACTTTTTCATTTTGTCACATTTTCCTTTTTTTTTTTTTATAAACATATCCCTTAGAAACTTTGTATACTACGGAACTTGTTTGATGGAATCCAATAAGGGTATGTTCACCTTAACCTTTTTAAAAGTGTCCATAATCTCCTTCTTTTCCTTTTGTTCATTCTTTGATTTCACTAATTTTCTAGGAAAAGGAAGGCTCATTTAGCAAGATTTTTATTTACTTCAGATTAAGGGTTTTCATAAGGAATTTCTTTGAAATTTTTTATTTTTGCTTCATTCCATTTCTTTTGCTAATTTTTTTTTTCTATGAATTTGGGACCTTGAACTTCTTTCTGATTTCTTAATGTTATTGTGTTGGCATTCTCTCTTGGTTCACTAGTGGTTGTAAAGGAATTCTATTGGATGTTTGTGCTTCAAGTATACTAATTGTAGTTTTCATCTGTCCCATTTGTTTTCAAAATTCTACATGGAGGCCATTGTATCTTTCTGGAATGCCTTTATATCCTATTGAAATTATTGAGTATTAGCTGCCAAGGCCTTAACAATTTCATCTAATGGCATACTTAAGCTCGAAGGCTAATTTGGTTGTTGTTTAGGTTGGAATGAGGGGCTGGTATTGATTTTGTTGGGCCCTATAACTCAAAGTAAGATGGTCTCAGTAACTAGAATTGTAAGTCTTTGCATATGGACTGTATCTCCTTTGTGGTTGGCCATGAAACCCTATAATAGCATTAGCTTGTTTTATGGGTTCCTCTTCAAGTGTTGGACACATACCCATTAGGTGCCCTACTATGGAACAAATCCCACAAGCTTTTGTCATTTTTATATTACCTACAACCATTTGATGAACAAGAGAAGTTACACCGGCAACTTGTTGTTTAAAGGATGAAATATTTACCTCATTGACATGCTTAGATAGAGAGTTAAGCTTATAACCAAATTGTTGGGAATTTACTGTCAAGGTTGCAATTAGATTCTAACAGCTTTAGGAGTTTTATCCATTAAAGCACCTCCATTAGCAGCATTACTCATGCTCCTATAAATAGCCAAAAGACCCTCATAGAAATATTGGATCAGCAATTGCTCACTAATTTGATGATGGAGGTAGCTTGTACATAGCTTTTTGAATCATTCTTAGTACTCATATAAGGTCTTCCCATGGTATTACTTTATGCCACATATCTCATTCCTTATGTTGAATGCCCTTGAAGCTGGGAAATACTTCTCTAGGAATAATTGTTTCATGTGTTGACAATCTCAAAAGATAAACAGTACAACCATTTTTTGTTGAATATTTTAAGGAAAACGGAAAGGCCCTTAACTTGATTTACTCATTCGTGACTCTAGTAGGTTTCATGCTGGTGCACACTACATGGAACTCCTTAAAATATGTATGAGGATCTTTGTATACAAGACCATGAAAAGAAGCTAACAGATATAATAGTCCAGATTTAAGCTCAAAAGCAGCATCCTCATCTAAAGCTGGAAAAGTAATGTTTAATGGTTGTTGATCCAATGTAAGGGAGGTGGATTGGCTCAATGTTTGATTTTGATTTGGTTGGAAAACCATCATATTATCCTATTCAACTTTAGGCTCATTAGAATCAAAGTTTGGAAGCACAATGTAGATTCTATTACAGACTTCTCCCTCCCTCCTCAATTTATTAAAAGCTCTATTTATCTCTAAATCAAACTTCAAGCCACCCTAGTTAGAGATCAAGTTGTAGGCATAAAAAATCAAAGAAGCTCTAATAATCCATGAAAACAAAAAATAAAAAATCTATAGCAAAAATAAAATAAATCCTTCAGAGTAAAAGCTAAAAGAACCCTAAGCCAAAATAGCGAGTAAAATCAAATTTGGGCAAAGAATAATTTTAAGCAAAAATTTGAACTTTTGGATACCCTACAAAATAGCATTTTTTGGCCAACAAAATGCAATCATGGAAGGCACTGAATTACCTTCAAAATGACATATTATAATAGCAATTCTGACAACCATACAAAAAGTTATGGCCGATGGATGTTGGACTTCATTTTTGTATGTTTTTCCTCCACTTATCAATTCTACTACCACTTGCTATGTTCTATTGAATCAGCTGCCCAAATCAAAACAATCAAAACCATTTTTAAAAAAATTAAAATCAATGAAAGGTTAAGAAAGAATTAGTTTATTATTAGTCCCTAGCAACTATGTCAAAATTTTGACGGTTGTTGTAACCCACAAAAAATTAAATCTAATTTCACCTAACTTCTATAGGAACAGTGAGACTGAGTTGAACCCTAGAGACTAACATAACAATCACTTCTCCCTAACCAGTAAATCAACATAAAACAATGAGGGATTTTTATATGCTGAAAATCAGAACTCAACGAAACTAATGTAAAAGTAGCAAACAAACAATTAAATTGATGAAACTTTAATCAAACAAACTTAAGATCGAAAAAGCTTATAGAACAATTACTAGATTGATTACAGACTCTTAGATTTTAATTTCCATTCAATTACTTAACCAATAGATTATATGGAATAGCCATAATAACCCTAATTCTTCCCTTACCACATTAACCTTGGCCCAGCATTATGGTTTGATCCTGTGATTAATCGATTAATGCTAAAACCAACCTAAACATAAATCAATAACAATGTTAATGATCTAGGAAGAGACTATGACAATTAACAACAACACCTAAAATGCATTGTTTAAATTGCACTATATTTCCCTTAGGCAAGCACATTACCCAGTCTACTGCTTTCACTACACTGCATGACAATTATGTGTCAAAAGGATAAGTGTAGCAATCACATGAACAAACATCTAACAGGTCTAATTAGATAATCACCATGCATAAAAATTGAAATTAGAGAAACATAGATACTCGAATTGAAATCAAATTAACAACAAAAGTTTGAGTCCTACAGTCTCAACAATTAAACAGAAAAGCATCTCTAATTTGAATAAAAGCTTAAGCTAGCATGATGAAAGATGAAAGAAATATTAAGAAAATATGATGAAAAATATGTCTGGTTCACAGCTTTATCCCTTTTAAATCACAAGCCCCACTTAGGGTTTTGCAAATCCTAGACAAACTTGAATTCTAAGGCCTTTTAGACTTGGGTGGCACTTTAAACAAAAATCTAGACTTGATTTAGTATGATTTTGACTTTGGATTCATTTTGGATTTGTAGAGCTTCATCTTAGTTTAAAATGACACTTAAATCACCCAAAACGGATGTGTATAGACCAACTTATGGCCTAAATATAAAAAAATGATCTTGAACCATTGATTGAACACAAGTCACAATTTTGAAGCTAAATTTAACCCCCAAAATGTGCTAACAGGGCTTTAAGGTCTGCACATGGCTTGTATCTCTAGATGCTAGCTTTTGAATGGCTCAAGAATCACTCAATTTTAATATCTGTAGCTCAAGATATGATTTTTCTATTGTAATATCCCCAACCTGTGAAAATCCTGAAATAACAAAACTGATAAAACTTGTAAAATTGCAAATTAAATTCACTTTTAATAAATTATGTCCAAATTTTCTCTAACATATAAAGCATACTCAAATTAAATCTTTAAGGATCAAAACATATCAAAACATACTAAATATGAGGGAAATAAATATAACAAATGTAGGTTCATCACGTCGTGATGTGCACATGAGTATGATAGTAGGTGGCAATACTGATATGCAGGTTAAGATTTTTGAGCATTTTGGTCATGGAAAGCAATGGATGAGATGAGATAAAGGACTTGGTGATATTGTTTTGCCCCTCTTGTTCTCACTATTGCTGCTTGAGAATGAAGGAGGGTGATCGCCATAACATAAAAAACTAGCCCTTTAGCTCGGCGTCCTTTGTCACTTTCTTGGCTAAATTTTTGGTGCCAAAATGGACAAGGGAAATGCTAGAAGGGGAAATTCCGATCATATAGGTCAGGTAAGGTTTTGAGCTGCATTTATGATTCATGGTTATAAGTAAGAATTATGTTAAACGTGTTCTTAGGCTTAGTGATGCCCAGCAGAATCTTCGTCGGGTGACATTATGACTTTGGGAGGGACTTCCTGAGAGGGAGGACGTCTGGAGCAAAGATTTCCCAGAGGAGTGTGCCTGAAATGCTCAGAAAGAAAAAGGTTAGGAGGTCCTCGGAGTATTTTTCCGGGGAGGAGTCTCCGATGCCCAAGTCAGTGTTCTGAGGGGAGATAGAGGAAGAGCACTAAGAGGCTGGGTGGTCTTGCCTGTTCGTGTGTTCTCAGGGAGAGGGGGCCGGATCGTTTTCCAGGGCCTGTTTCCTAGTATTTATAGGGGTGCCCAGCCCGTTCAGATCGTGACACGTGTTCGGTCGGATGCGATCTGTACTTCTGGGCGTAGGGGACAGGTAGCCGTTTGTAGGCTTCTTGGGTCTGAGACCGAGGTAGGTCGTGACAAGACTTGGACGGCGTCGACGCGTCAGACCGCCGTTCGAGGCGGCGTGTAGCACATGTGGGCGACATGTCAGAGACTCCTTAAATGCTCATGCTGTACTCCCGAGGTCCTCTGGGCGAGGCCGTCCTTTGGTACGGACGCCCCTCTTTGGGAATTATGCCTGTAGTTCGGGGAGTTCCCTGGTTCGGGGGTTCCGCCTTCGGGGAGATTCTCTCCTGCTTGAAATAGCTGGTTCTTCATCCTCGAAGGCGATCCGTTTGGTCCCCCGAGGGAGCCGGTAACATCCTTGAAATTCCTGACGTACTAGCCGAAGTCCTGAGTTCGAGGTGTTTGACTTCGCTCCTTCTGAGGTCAGTAATAGCGCCTCTCTTGGATGATGTCAGGCTTCCCGACCACACTTTTGGCAGGAAGTATGTATTGAGAGAGGTGATAGCCTTTCGGCTATCACAGGCCCCCCTTCGGAAAGCCGAAGTGGAAACTTCGGCTTGTCGGCTTTCGGAGGGTGTCCTTCGGGGCCTTGGGTGTAATACCTGTGCCGAAGATGTACCTTTTGTCCAAAGACATAGGCTGTTCGACCATAGCCTGTCTTTTGGTGTCTTCGAGGTAACCCACTTTTTTCCTTTGGCAGGTCTGCGCAACGTCGCATCTCGTAACCAAGCGTGTCAGTCTGGAGTGGCGCGCCCAGGGTTTAGGGGTGTCAGAAGGCATGTGCCTCTTTTGGCGTGACAGCTGACACATGGCACACTTGTCATTGGAGGGGACTGCATCGGTTACGGCAGGCTCGCCTTTTTATGCCCAGAGAGCAGTTATGGCGACTGTTCGCCTTCGTGGGGTACTTATGACGCTGGTTCGCCTATCCTCCCTCGGCCTATATATGGCCTGTTCCATCATAAGCTCCTTTTGTTCTGCTTTTGCTCTTCCCCTGCTCACAACTGTTTTTGCGTTTTTCGCGACGGTGCTTTTTCTTAGGCGATTTCTGGCCACCTTTTATGACGGCGACTCCAAACCCAGACTTTGGCAAAACGTTTGGTGCGTTTTGACTTTCAAAATTCTTTGATTTTCTGTGCTCTTTTGCTTTTCTGAAAGCTTTCCCGGAGTCGGTTTTTCATCCCCCGAAGTCTTTTTTTCTTCGAAAATGTCTTTGCCAACTCCTCTTATGACTATTTCCCGCATCCCAGAGAGCTGGTTTCCTCTTCTCAATCATACTTGTTGTACGACTTCAGAAAAATTGGAAAGATGGACCAAAAAGTTCTTCCTTCCTTCTTACGCCACCACCAGACTTCCTGGCTCTTAGGAGGTCAGTTTTATGAACCGCCGAAATGAGGTTACCGTTTTTCGCGCCCAACTGAAGGCCGGACTTCGGTTTCCTCCTTCGAAGGTGATTTGCGACTTTTTCCAATTTCATGGCATTGCCATAAATCAACTTCCCCCGAACTCGTACTGCTATTTCAACGCCTTCCTTTGCATGTGCGGCGTTTTCAAAATAGAACCTCATTTCATTCTTTTCATGCAGTACTATAAGCTTTACGCGGTCCCGAAGGGTGGCTTTTACTTTATGCTACCTCGGGGATCAGGGAGCAAAAGTATATGTTCACTTTTGCCACTAAGGACAGCTGGCGAGGGTGGCAAAGGAAATTCTTTTTTCTGAAGATGGAGGAGGCCTAGTCGTACGTTCCGACCAAGTGGGCTTGGGGAAAGCTAGAGACGGATGTTGTAAACCCGAAGAGGCTGCTGACTCCTGAGTTGGCGGCCAAAGTCGCAGACTTCGACAGACGGATCCGAGCGGTCTTTGATTGGGATTTCGAGGTCCCTTCACGCTCCCTCTACCCCTTCCCCATTATGTGGAAGCTGATGACTGAGGAGGTCCTTCGGGAGCTAGGGGTAGTGAAGGAGCACGAGACGGACCTCGAGATGCCGGCTCCTGCCATCGCAGGGAAAGACTCCTGGCTGGTAAAACTTCTTCGGAAGGAGGTTACTTATGAGACCTTTTGTGAGCATAAGTTATCTCAAAAGTTTTTTGTTATAGATACATCTTAGACTCACACTGATGTTTTCCTTCTGCTTTAGAGATGGGCGACGAGTCCGCTGCTTACTACAAGACGCTCTTCCTCGGTCAAGCCGAGAAGGGGGAGCAAACAAAGAAGGTCGTCTCCCGAAGGCGGAAATTGTCTAGGGCCGGGCCATCCTTGGTGAAACGGGCAAAGAAAGGCGCACCTCCTCCTCACCCTGAAATTCCCGAGGAGGTGCACGAAGGGCTTGACGCCGCTGTTGCCCCGCCCACCGAGGTCGCCACTAACGCCCTTTCTCAGAGTCCTACTTCTTCGGCGGCTCTTCTGGACGCCTTGGTGGAAGTCCCTTCTGCTGAGGAGCACCGCAAGAGTAAAGGCAAGGAAATCTCTGCCGAGGGGGTCCGGGACTCCGATGATGAAGTTGCTGAGGTGCCGCCAGGTTTGTTTTTTAGACAAGCTGTAGTGTCTTTATTTTTTGAACTTTGAGCATTGCTTGCCTTAACAAGCTTCTTGTCTTGCCGTGCAGAGGAGGTACCATCTTCGGCATGGGTGGCTGAGCACGCCCAGAAACGGGCCATTCGGGATTCCCATATCCCAAAGGGGAAGATCCCGAGGGAGCCTTTCTGGTTGTTTACGGAGGACATGAACTTGTACTCTGGCGACTGCCAGCAAATGGCCAACCAAATTTCAAAGGGGATCCTCACCGAGGCCTCCTTCAAGGCTATTTCTGAAGCGTTCCCGGATGAAGAGTCCCTTGCTGCAAAAGTTTCTGAGCACACTGCCCAGGTATAGTTCAGGCCTTTGTCTTTTCCTTTTGATTTCTTCTAAGTGTTTGGCTCATTTTTTGCCTTACTGACTTTGTTCTTACTTTTTGCAGTTGTTGGGGTTCACTGGCCTCCTCAGGGTTCGGGCAGCGAAGCAAGCGGCGTTTCGAGTCTGGGCCTTAGACTGTGTGGAGAAATCCAAGGTCATGTGCTCCCACTTAGTCGCCAAGAATGCGGAGATGGCTCAAGCTGCAAAGAAGGAGGTCGCTGCCGTTCGGGAGGAGTTATTGAAGGAAAAAGAGGAACTCTTGAAGGACTCGTCCCAAAAGATTTCTGACCTCGGCTCCAAGGTGACGAAGCTGACTTCGGCAAACAAGGCATATCAAAAGGAGAAGTCAGAGTCTAAGGCTCTCCTGGCGAAGATGCTTGCTGAGAAGGCCACGCTCCAGGCCGAGGTCGAGTCTCTGAAGAAGGAGCTGAAGAAGTAGAAGACAAAGGCACTGAAGAAGGAGATCGCTGATCTAGAGAAGGAACTTGACGATTTAGCGGTCGAGAAGGAGAAGGCCATCCAAGCAACCAAGGTCGGTTTTCAGGATGGCTTTTGCCTTGCTCGGCATCAAGTTCTGCAGAGCTTCCCAGATCTGGACCTTTCCTTTTTGGCGGCCCTAAACATCCCCGAAGGGCCTCGGTGGTCTTGGTCCAAAATCGAGCACCTCAACTTGCCCTTTCCTCTTCTGATGCCGAAGGTGGTGGACAAGGACGCAGGAGCTGGTGGCTCCCGAGATGCCGAGATTCCTTAGCTTGTCTTAGGGTCCTTTGCCTCCTTTTTCTCCTTTTTTGTACTTCTTCTTTTGGCAAGCTTCCTTCTTTGTAATCAGATCCATCTTTGTTAATAAAGACTCCTTCTTTCTTTTGTAAAAATTTTTTGGCTAAGTCTTTTGCGCAAAATTTTTCATTTCCCATTGTCCCGAACACGTCCGCTCAAGAGACTTCGGAAAATCATATTTACGCTTATCACGCCAATTAGCCCTGGAATCACCCTCACAAAATTCTCTTTAAGTAAATTTCCAACTTCAGAGAAGGTTGATAACCTTTGTAAATAAATTTTTTTAAACCGTGCTCGGCGATGACCGCGTTGGTGAAAAGAAGCTTTTTGTACTTTAGAAAAATTTTTCTAAGAAGCTTTTGTACTTAGAAATTTTTCTGACTTGTACAATTTTCCCACCAAAATCCTAAGCATAGAATTTTTTCAAGGCATCCGAATGCCATGTGTTTTTTAATTCTACGCCTTCGGCATTGCCGAGCTTGTAAACTCCTTTTCGCACTTCGGCAAGTACCAGATAAGGACCTTCCCAATTTGTGCGAAGTACCACGTGGGATGGCCTTTGGGGTCCAAATTCAGCCTTTCGAAGAACGAGGTCTCCTTTCTTTATTCCCTTTGGCCTGGCGCGCAAGTTTATTTCCCTGTGTTCGCTGACGAGGTCAAGCTTGGTTCTTAGGCCGAGGTTATTTCCCCTTTCATCAAACACTTGTACTCGCACCGATGGTTGTACTACCTCAATTGGGATGATAGCCTCTTTACCGAAAACAAGTGAAAAAGGTGTTTCCCCTGTGGCTCTTCGGGGTGTTGTTCGGTAGCTCCATAACACACTTGGGAGCTCTCCTGGCCATTTCCCTTTTGCTTCCCCCAACCTTTTTTTCAGACCATCTTTTATGGTCCTGTTAGATACTTCTACTTGCTCATTGCTTTGGGGGTGGGCTACTGGAGCGAAGTGCATTTTTATTCCGAGGTTGTTGATAAATTCTTCGAACCCCTTGTCTGTGAACTGGGATCCATTATCGACTACTAGCACCCTTGGTATGCCAAATCTGCATACAATGTTCTTCCATACGAACTTCTGCACATCTTTTGACGAGATAGTCGCCAAGGGTTCTGCCTCGACCCATTTAGAGAAATAGTCCACTGCGACTACGCAGAACTTCACGCCTCCAGGCGCTGTCGGGAGTGGCCCAATGAGGTTTATGCCCCAAACTGCGAAGGGCCAGGGATAGTCAGCCGAAGTTACCAATTCCGAGGGTGTCCTTTGGATACTCACGTGTCTTTGGCAATTACCATATTTCTGGACGAACTGCCTAGCGTCCTTTCTTAAGGTAGGCCAAAAGTATCCTTGGCGAAGTATCACTGCTGCCAAGGCGTCGGTTCCAATGTGCGAACCACAAGCGCCTTCGTGAACTTCTTCGAGGATCATTTCAGTATCCTCTTCGCCAACACACCTCTGCAGTGGATTTGTATATCCCTGCCGATATAATTCTTCTCCGATTAGGAAGAAACGACCGGAATGTCTTCGCACTTTTGCCGCTTCGTTGGAGTCTTCAGGGGGCGCACTGGTTGCGAGATATCTTTTTATCGGATCTTTCCAGCCTTTTCCCGAAGTTACTATGCTCAGCACTGCGATGCTCGGGTGGTTTAGCACCTCGATGCATGTTTTCGATTTTGCCAAGCAATCTGCCTCGGCATTATCTCGACGAGGCACATTTTTTATTCGTACAGTGTCGAACTCTCGGATAAGCTTTGCTACCAGTTCATGGTATTTTTCTAAGGTCGGGTCCTTCGCCCCATAGTCCCTTGCTGTTTGTCGAACTACTAGCTGGGAATCGCTGTGGGCTTTCAAGTTTCTTACACCAATTTTTCTGGCTAGGCATAACCCTGCTATGAGAGCTTCGTATTCAGCCATATTGTTGGTGACGTTAAAGCCGAACTTGATGGCCTTCATTACTTCTAGACCTTCGGGGCCTCTGATAATTACCCCAGCTCCCTGGTGCTCGGACCCTGAGGCTCCGTCTACATACAAAGTCCATTATGGCTCACCTTCGCTAGGATCCGAGTGGCTGTCCTCAGTGATGGGTACTTCGGCAATGAAGTCTACCAGAGCTTGAGCTTTTATGGCTTTCCGAGGTTTATAAGTAATGTCGTGCTCGCCAAGCTCTATACACCATTTGGAAAGGCTTCCCGAATGATCAACTTTCCTCATGACGTCCCGTAGCGGTAGACTACTTCGGACGATGATTGGGTGAGCTTGAAAATATGGCCGTAGTCTTCTTCCTGCCAGTACCAGGGCATATATAGTTTTTTGTAGTAAGGGATACTTGACTTCGGAGCCGTGCAGGGACTTGCTTACATAATAAACCGGCTATTGCTTCAGCCCTTCCTCTTTCACAAGGACCGAGCTTACTGCTTTTTCTGTGATGGGGAGGTACAACACGAGGGCTCTCCCTCGCGAGGTTGTCGAAGAGTGGGCAGATGGGCTAAGTAGATTTTGAGTTCCTCCCAAGCCCTTTGGCAGTCCTCATTCCAAGGATGATCATCACATCCGAGGTTGCCCTCCTTTTTTGCTGCCTTAGTGAGGACTTTGAAGAATGCTCGACACCGGTCTCCATACCTGGAAATAAACCTTCTAAGAGAGGTTATCCTTCCGGTGAGTCTCTGCACATCTTTTATTGTGACGGGAGTTCGGAATTCAAGCAGAGCCTTAATTTTTTCTGGGTTAGCATCAATGCCTCTTTCTGATACCATGTACCCAAGAAACTTTCCCGAGGTTACGCCGAAGATGCATTTTTCGGGATTAAGGCAAATTCTGAAGGTTCTGAGCTGGTGGAAAGTTTCCTTTAGATCTGCAACGTGGTCATTAGGCAGCTTGCTCTTGACTATCATGTCATCGACATAGACTCCATGTTCCTCCCTATTTGGTTATTAAAGAGCTTGCTCATCAACCTCTGGTAGGTAGCTCCTGCATTTTTGAGCCCGAAGGGCATTCTGATGTAACAATACTTTCCACCCTCTATGATGAAGACGGTTTTCTCCTCATCTTTGGGATCCATCCTTATTTGATGATACCCACTGAAGGCATCTAGGAAACTTAGGAGCCCGTATTCAGCAGTTGAGTCTACCAACTGGTCAATTGGTGGGAGAGGGTATGAATCTTTTGGGCAAACATCATTCAAGTTTCTGAAGTCGAAGCACATTCGGAGCTTACTGCTCCTTTCTTTTGTGGCAATAACCACGTTGCTCAACCATTCGGGGTACTTGACCTCCCAGATTACATCCGCGTCCAATAAGCGCTGGACTTCGGTTTTGACGAAGTTATTTTTATGGACTGAGATGCCCCGTTTCTTTTGTCAGATAGGTTTTGCTTCCGGACTTACTTTAAGGCTATGCTGTATTATGCGAGGGTCTACCCCCGGCATATCTTTCGGCGAGTAGGCAAACAGGTCTTTATTCATCAATAGAAAGGGTACAAGTTTTTTCTTGTCACCTTCGGCCAAGTTTTTCCCTATTCGGGTATTTCGGCCAGGGACAAGTTCTACTTCTTCCATTTATACCTTCGCGGGATCTTCTGCCTCTCCCTTTTTTGGTTTTCCATCTGGCAAAGCCTCTGCCTCTATAGTTTGTGCGAAGTTGGTCGCTGGAGCTTTTCGCGCCTTGACAAACACTTTCCTTACTTCGCCCTGATCAATGAAGATTTCTGCATCTCCATCCTTGGTGGCAAAAGTGACAGTTAAGTACTTTACATCAGGGCGAATGTGCAGATTTCCTTGTGTTTGCCTTCCAAGGATGGCGTTATATGACGAAGGAACATCCATGACAATGAACCTTGTCATTGTGGAGGCAAATAATTCGTCTGTCCTGTCTACCGAAGTTCCTTTCATCATTAGGGGAAGATCGATCCATCCGAGGAAGGGCAGTTCAGATGGCCTTACCCCGAAAGTAGGTGAAGTGACGGGCTTGAGATCGGTGTTGGATATACCCAAGCTCGGCAGCAAATGTGATAACAGGACGTCAGCGTTTGATCCTTCGTCAAGCAACACTCTCTTGACGTCCCAATTTCCTATCCTCACCATGACCAACAGCGGATCGTCATGGGGAAAGATGACGGTGGAACCATCCTTGCAGGCTAGTTTCTTCGTCGGACTCTGATATTCCATCACTGATATTTCTCTAGCCTTCCTTTTTCTTTCCGAGGATGGAAGTCCTGTCGTAATTGTTTGTATTATTCCCGCCGGAGGTGGAGGACACCTCTTCGAACTTTGGTTCCTCTGTCTGTCAGAGTCGTAGTCTTCGTCATCTGCCTTTCCTTCTTCCTCCTTCCTTCCTTTCGGGGAAGGCATTCGCAGATATCGCAGAAGTTGGCCTTGTTTTATCAGCGACTCTATGTACTTTTTTAATTGGAAACAGTCTTCGGTGTCGTGGCCGTGGTCGCGGTGAAACTGGCAGAACTTCTTCATGTTCTTTTTATTATCAGCGGTTATGGCCCTTGGCCACTGAATCTGGGTCCCCTGTCTTTCCATCGTCATGAGGATGTTGGTCCTCGTGGTGTTCAGGGGTGTGAAGGTTGGGGGTTTCCTTCCCCTAATCCTTCGAGGTCGTCCTGCCTGGTCGGCTGGATACCGCATTTGCTGGCTGGACCCTTCGGCACGGGTGTGGTCTGACTTCGGTCCACCCATCCTCAGCTCTTCGGCTGTCATGTGCTGCTTGGCCCTTCTGTAGAATTCGCCAAGCGTGTCCAGGGGGTCCTTGGAAAACTCGTAAAACAGCTGTGAGTCCCTCCGAAGGCCCCGTGTCATGGCGAGGATGCGTATTTCGGGCCGAAAGTCTGGAACACTTAAGGCCTATCCATTAAACCTTTCGACATAGTCGCGGATGGTTTCTCCGTTCTTTTGCACTATGTC
Organism: Aquilaria yunnanensis; assembly: GCA_039654915.1. NCBI lineage: Eukaryota > Viridiplantae > Streptophyta > Magnoliopsida > Malvales > Thymelaeaceae > Aquilaria > Aquilaria yunnanensis. Next base: position 66,502,821 of record CM077597.1, read on the forward strand.
GAACATCTGGACAGGCATCTTCGCCGTTGGCCGGCTTCCAATGAATTGCTGCATAAAGGCCGTAGATAACTCCTGAAACTCCCTGATGGTTTGGGGGGCCAGGGAGTTATACCACGCTGTTGCTGGTCCTGTGAGGGTGACCTCAAAGCATTTGCACAGGGTAGCATCGTCAATACCGTGCAACACCATGCTATGTTTGTATTTGGTTAGATGAGCCTGTGGATCAGTTCGGCCATCATAGGTTTCCAGCCGAGGCACCTGAAAGTCACTTGGCATGGCTGCCTCGACTACTATTCGGGTGAACGGCGATTCATCCCCACCAAAAGTTTCAGACAGCCTAGCCCAGACTGGTTTCCGAGCTACCTGTTTCTCCACTCTTTCCAATCTTGTCAGTATTTTCTTCATAAGGAGCGTGGCACTGGGCTCTTCTTCTTGGTGCTTGTAGACTTCTGGGAATGGAGATTGTCGGCGTCTCTTCGGGGAGTGACTCCGGCACCGAGGGGATGGGGACTTCGCCTTAGGTGATGAGCTCTTTTGGCGTGGGATTTTAGGTCACTTGGACCCCGTTTGTCCCATAGGTCGTGCCCCGAGGGGTATATTTTCCGTCGAAGACTCATCACGCGGATCCCCGCTTCCCGAACTGCGATAGGTTGATTTAGGGCTTCTCTCCCGAGAGCGTATCGGCGAGGAAGGCCTTTGGGCCTGAGTTGGTTGCGGCCACCTTCGGTCTATCTGCTGTGTGATTTCAGCCACAATAGAGCACTGAAAGTCGCGTAGAAAACTCATAGTTATGACTAGAGGACATTCTTCCTCAGGCAAGGAAGTCCCTGGAAGGGTTTGCTCAGTAGCCAGTTGCGCTTCAGGCGCAGATGAGGACTTTGGAAGTCCTTTGTCCTTTGAACGCCGAGTTTCAACAACGGCGACCTGAGGGTGAGTTCCCACAGATGGCGCCAAATGATGCCCAGCAGCATCTTCGTCGGGTGACATTATGACTTCGGGAGGGACTTCCTGAGAAGGAGGACATTTGGAGCAAAGATTTTCCAGAGTGTGCCTGAAATGCTCAGAAAGAAAAAGGTTAGGAGGTCCCCGGAGTATTTTTCCGGGGAGGACTCTCCGATGGCCGAGTCAGTGTTCTGAGGGGAGATAGAGGAAGAGCACTAAGAGGCTGGGTGGTCTTGCCTGTTCGTGTGTTCTCAGGGAGAGAGGGCCAGATCATTTTCCAGGGCCTGTTTCCTGGTATTTATAGGGGTGCCCAACCCGTTCAGATCACGACACGTGTTCGGTCGGATGCGATCTGTACTTCTGGGTGTAGGGGACAGGTAGCCGTTTGTAGGCTCCTCGGGTCTAGGACCGAGGCAGGTTGTGACAAGACTTGGACGGCGTTGGCGCGTCAGACCGCCGTTCGAGGCGGCGTGTAGCGCATGTGGGCGACATGTCAGAGACTCCTTAAATGCTCATGCCGTACTCCCGAGGTCCTCTGGGCGAGGCCGTCCTTTGGTACGGATGCCCCTTTTCGGGAATTATGCCTGTAGTTCGGGGAGTTCCCTGGTTCGGGGGTTCCGCCTTCGGGGAGATTCTCTCCTGCTTGAAATATCTGGTTCTTCATCCCCAAAGGCAATCCGTTTGGTCCCCCGAGGGAGCCGGTAACATCCTTGAAATTCCTGACGTACTAGCCGAAGTCCCGAGTTCGAGGTGTTTGACTTCGCTCCTTCCGAGGTCAGTAATAACGCTTCTCTCGGATGACGTCAGGCTTCCCGACCACACTTTTGGCAGGAAGTATGTACTGAGAGAGGTGATAGCCTTTCGGCTATCACTTAGTCAACTGATTGATGTCGAAACACTATTTTTTCAGTATCTTAAAAAATCTTTGTCGGAACCCTCATCTCTCATTCAGTTGATTAATCCTGCAACATTTTTTTTGTAGTAAATATAAATTATATAATAATTTTTTAGCTGTTAATGAACCATTTAAGTTGTTAAAATTTTCTTTCTATTTTCTATTCAATGACTGTCTTTGGCAGATTTTTACACTTCACCAAAAATTGAAAATAATATTAAAAAAATAAAAATTTCAAGGCTCAAATTAAAAAAAAAAAAAAATTTTATAACTAAAATTGTAATTTCCTTGAAGAATTATATTAAGACATTTTTCCTTAACCCCTCATCCCTTTGTTGCTTTTGGAAATGGCGGAAATTCTTGTTTTCTTCTGGCTTCTCACTCCCACATGTGACTTGAACCCACATCGTGCAAGAATTTGCATTTGAGAAAATGCGGGTAAACTTATCGATTTGTTATTATTTTCAATTTTTCACACATGAATTACTGTTAGGGTCTCGTTGGGTGATGATAACTCACGATGGTTCAACTCAAATGAAGGTAGTGGGTGTTCTTGGAGAATATTAAATACCAGGTAGGTGGCTTGCATTATGCTGCGGGATGGGATGTTTACATTGGAGAATATTAAATATAGATAAACGTCTAGCTCTCTTTGCCTCTGCCTACAACAACCCAAATCAGTCTATATACAGACAACGAAAAACAGTTACACAGCCCCCTGATTCGAAGAGCTTATGTATGCATTTAATGCATGGTGGTTTCCAAACTACATTTAATGCATCCCCATCTCATATGTACCACATGTAACTCAAAATGAGACATTCCTCCTCATCAACCTACATGGATATGAACACATAAACCCTCCACTTTCCCCAACTTGCCAAGTCCAACAACTAGTTATTGCCAGCACACACACCCCCTAGAACTAAAATAACAAACAAACAGACCTATGTGTGATTATTAAAACACTGGAAAAATATGCATGATCTCTCCATGCAGTTTGATACATAACCATTGCAGCACAAAATCCATCATCTTGTAAGAATTGATGACTTTGTTGCGACTGTGACAACAATGAAGACCCATCAATGTCTTTAACCCAATAATGAAACTATTAGGCTCATCTTACCCCAAACTTCTCCCTCTGCAGCTAAGACCACAGCAAATCACCCATTTGAGCACAACTAAATATGTGGATTTAACAAAAATACTGAGATTACTTACAATAAAATAATAGCGCGAAAAAAAGTGCAGACACCAATGGAAAGCAAAATTTTGGACCCAATGGATACAATAGTTTATATTAAATTTTTAGGGAACTAAATGGACGCAATCACAAAATAAATATCTTCTGTTGCTATGAAAGACACACCTACACACTTCAAAAACTCAAACACTTGCCACATTTGAAACTATACGTCCTAGAACAACAGAAACCTAATAGCCTGATACCCGAAACCAACATTCAACCCCAACCAAAACGCCACATGTCACCATCTCCTCCCTCACTTCTCCTTTAATGTATACTAGGAGGTACTTCCGTGCTTCGCAGCAGTGTATAGTTGTTAATAGGGATGTCAATGAATATTCACTCTGATGGATATATTATTATATTCTATTTAATTGATAAGATTTTTTTATTATAATTAAATGGATTTGGAGTGGATGCAGATTTTATTTTTTTGGTACCTGGTGGATGTGAGCGAGATGTGGGTTTAGACCTACCCGTTTCATATCCTACTTGCACACACACACACACATATATATATGTGTGTGTGTGTGTGTGTGCGCGCGCGCGCGAAGGCCAATATAATAGTTTATAAAACAACTTAATTGACATAACTGTTTGTAATCGTAATTAAGTATCATTGTAACATCAAGACAAGATGATTAGGGCAAAACTCCCAAGAAAGGTTCCCACTTTTTTTTTTTTCACAAAAGTTGTACACTTGTACTGATGCTAAGTATGTATTCATTTCACTCATTTGATTTGGAAAATTATTTATAATTGATCTGTGGCTAAGTTGATTTTTGTTTTTATTATTAATATTGTTTTTTTGCAAGATCAATTTTAATAATTTTTAATGGTACTCTATTATAGCATTATTGTTTTTTATTATGAAAGTATGCAGTGGGTAGGTGAATTTTATCTGATTCCATCTACTTTAAAATAGATAGGATTTGAATATTAAAATTGTAAACTAATGAATGGTTGATAGGATATGGATTAAGTATCAAACATAATGGATAGGGTGCGAGTTTAGCACTATTCTATACATATCCTATCCATTGTCATCCCTGTTTATTAATTGTTTTTCAAGGAACGTGGTTGATAGTAAGATTTGATATTTCTTGTGTCTCTAACTTGTTTACACGTAGCATATCAAAATATTACATTTTCATTTTATTGACTACATAGTTTTTGCATACGCTGTTTTTTTATTATTATTTACATAACGTCTACGTAGATACTACAGGAAAGTTAGGTCACATGTTGTCCAAAAGGCAATGCTAGATACAACTTAAGGACAGAAGAGAGAAGGGAACAAAGAGGGAACTTTCTACAGTACTTACCCCTGAAAAGGGGGTACCTATGCCCCCCATCTTAACCGTTGATCTTGGCTTGGGAGAAAAAATGAAAACCGTGTGATTGGGGTAACAGGTGAGGAAGGGGAAAGAAAAAAAAGTGATAAAAAATTGTAAAATATAATAAATATTTCTAAAAAGCAAAAAAAAATTTAAAAAGTGAAATTTCTTTTAAAAAAGTGATTAAATGTAAAAAAAAAAGTGATAAAATTTTAAAAAGTGATAATGTTAAAAAATTGGTAAATTTTTTTAAAAAGCTATTGAAAACCAAAAAAGTGATAAATAATTATAAAATGCAATAAATAATTTTAAAAAATGATTAAATATAAAAAATATAAAAAATTAAAAAATTGAAATATTTTTCAAAAAAAGCGATTAAACTAAAAAAAGAAAAAATATATAAAAAAAACAATAAAAAAGCGATAAATTTTTAAAAAATTAATTGCTGAATAATATACTTAATAAAATACCTTTTTGTACATATGTCAATGATTCTCAAAATATAAAATCTATGTATATTGATCAACTTAGTAAAAAAAATATTTATTGCATTTAAGAATTTTTATCACTTTTTTTTTTGTTTTTAATCACTTTTTAAAAATATTTCCCATTTTTTAACATTTACCACGTTTGTTTATATTTTATCATTTTTTTATATTTAATCACTTTTTGTAGTTTTAATCGCTTTTTATTTATTTAATTGATTTTCTAAAAAAAATGTTTGTTTTTTTAGTTTTTTTATCACTTTTTTTATTTAATCAATTTTTTAAATTATTTATTGCATTTTAAAATTATTTATCACTTTTTCAGTTTTTATTTGCCTTTTAAAAATATTTACCAATTTTTTAACATTTATCACATTTTCTTTATTTTATCACTTTTTTATACATTTAATTGCCTTTTTATAAAAGTTTTATCACTTTTTTTTACATTTTATCGCTGAAGTTACCTTCGTTGTGACCGGGTCACTTTGAAGGTAACCTAAAAATGTGACCGGGTCACGTTTAAGGTACCTTGGGTGTAACCGAGTCGCAGTGAATGTAACCTAAAAATGTAACCGGGTCACCTCGAAGGTACCTTCGTTATGACCGGGTCACATTCAAGGTAACCTAAAAATGTCACATCGAAGGTACCTTCGTTTTGACCGGGTTACATTGAAGGTAACCTAAAAATGTGATCGGGTCACATTGAAGGTACCTTTATTGTGACCGGGTCACTTTGAAGGTAACCTAAAAATGTGACCGGGTCATCTTGAAGGTACCTTCATTGTGACCAGGTCACAACGAAGGTAACCTAAAAATGTGACCGGGTCATATTGAAAGTACCTTCGTTGTGACCGGGTCACGTTGAAAGTAACCTAAAAATGTGACCGGGTCACATGGAAGGTACCTTCGTTGTGACCGGGTCACATTCAAGGTAACTTAAAAATGTGACCGGGTCACATTGAAGGTACCTTCGTTGTGACCGGGTCACTTTGAAGGTAACCTAAAAATGTGACGGGGTCACATGGAAGGTACCTTCGTTGTGACCAGGTCACGTTGAAGGTAACATAAAAATGTGACCGGGTCACCTTGAAGGTACCTTCGTTGTGACCGGGTCACTTTGAAGGTAACCTAAAAATGTGACTGGTTCACATTGAAGGTACCTTCGTTATGACCGGGTCACTTTGAAGGTAACCTAAAAATGTGACCAGGTCACATTGAAGGTACTTTCGTTGTGACCCGGTCACATTTTTAGGTTAGCTTCAAAGTGACGCGGTCACAACAAAGGTACCTTTCATGTGACCCGGTCACATTTTTAGGTTACCTTCAAAGTGACCCGGTCACAACGAAGGTACCTTCCACATGACCCGGTCACATTTAGCCTTAATTTATTCTATTATTGTATTTTATTTTTATAGAAGGTGATTATTTGCCCAAATTATAATTTTTTAATAATTTGCACCACAAGATGTCTTAAAAGTAATTTTATGATATTTTTTTTGAAAGTAGTTTTTGGTAAGTTTTTTCAACTTAACTAACGCAAAAGGATAAAAATTAGTACATAATTTTTTTTTCGGCAAAAAATTAGTATGGATAAAAAGTGTTGATAAATTTTTTTGAACTGTGCCCATTTTAAGGTTAGGGTTAGGTATAAGGATAAAGTTAAATGTTGGATTTATTAGTTCTTCAAAAACAAATGTCCTTCCATATGTAGGAATTTTAATAAATTTGACTTCATGATTTTGATAGTGAAATGTCAATATTATGGTAAGAAATACGTGATATATAAACATGACTAACGGAAAATATTTTCCCTTACTTATATAAGCTTATTATTTAAAAAATATTATTTTAAAAGCTCGTTTGATACAATAGATGAAAAAAATTACATACTTTATGTCAATCAAGATTTGCCAAATAATATTTACAAAAAAAGTGATAAAAAGCTAAAAAAATGATTAAAAAAAGTGATAAAATACTAAAAAAAAGTGAAATCTTTGAAAAAAAGTGATTGAATAAAAAAAACTGAAATTTTTTTCAAAAACCGATTAAATATATATAAAAGTAATAAAATATTAAAAAAAAATTGATAAACGTAAAAAGTTGGTAAATATATTTAAAAAGCAATTAAAAACAGAAAAAAGTGGTAAATAATTCTAGAATGGAATAAATAATCTTTAAAAATGATTAAATTAAAAAAAGCGATAAAAAACTAAAAAAAATTGAAATTTTTTTAAAAATGATTAAATAAATAAAAAAGTGATTAAAACTAAGAAAAAGCGAAAATTTATTCAAAAAAGCGATTAAATGTAAAAAGAGCCATAAAATATATATATATAAGTGAAAAATGTTAAAAAAATGGGTAAATATTTTTAAAAAGATATTAAAAACCAAAAAAGTGATAAATAATTCTAAAATGTATAAATGTGAATATTTTTATGACAAAAAAATGTTGTGAATATTTTATGACAATAAAAAAAATTATTGTCATAGTTTTAATTATTTTTTTGAAAAAATTTCCACTTTTTTTTTTATCACTTTTTTTTATTTAATCATTTGTTTAAATTATTTATTGCATTTTTAAATTATTTATCACTTTTTTGGTTTTTAATAGGTTTTTAAAAATATTTACTAATTTTTTAACATTTATCAGTTATATATATATATATATAATATCACTTTTTTTATATTTAAACACTGTTTTGAATAAATTTTCACTTTTTCTTAGTTTTAATCGTTTTTTTCTTTATTTAGTCACTTTTTTGAATGAATTTCACTTTTTTTTAGTTTTTTATCGCTTTTTTTAAATTTACTGGTTTTTTAAATTATTTATTCCATTGTAGAATTATTTATCACTTTTTTCAGTTTTTAATAGCTTTCTAAAAATATTTACCAATTTTTTTAACATTTATCACTTACATATATATATTTGATCACTTTTTTGAATAAATTTTTACTTTTTCTTAGTTTTAATCGCTTTTTTATTTATTTAATCACTTTTTTGAAAGAATTTCACTTTTTTTTAGTTTTTTTTTCACTTTTTTTTAATTTAATCATTTTTAAAATTTTTTTATTCCATTGTAAAATTATTTTTCACTTTTTTCGGTTTTTAATAGCTTTTTAAAATATTTAACAATTTTTTTTACATTTATCACTTTTTTTTATATTTTATCACTTTTTTATATATTGAATCGCTTTTTTGAAATATTTTTTGCTTTTTTTTTTTGTTTTAATTGCTTTTTTTTATTCATTTTTTTAATTATTTATCACTTTTTTTGAAAATATTATTTGGGAAATCTTGATTGACATAAACTACCTAATTTTTTTCATCTATTGTATCGTACGAACTTTTAAAATAATATTTTTTAAATAATAAGCTTATATAAGTAAGGGAAAATATTTTCTGTTGGTCATGTTTATATATCACGTATTTCTTACCATAATATTGACATTTCACTATGAAAATCATTAAGTCAAATTCATTAAAATTCCTACATATGGAAGGACACTTGTTTTTGAAGAACTAATAAATCCAGCATTTAACCTTATCCTTATACCTAACCCTAACCTTAAAATGGGGACAGTCCAAAAAAATTTGTCAACACTTTTTATCCATACTAATTTTTTGCCAAAAAAAAACATTGCGTACTAATTTTTTTCCTTTTGCGTTAGTTAAGTTAAAAAAGCTTACCAAAAACTACTTTCGACAAAAATATCGTAAAATTACTTTTAAGACATCTTGAGGCGCAAATTATTAAAAAATTATAATTTGCACAAATAATCACCTTCAATAAAAATAAAATACAATAATAGAATAAATTAAGGCTAAATGTGACCGGGTCACATGGAGGGTACCTTCGTTGTGACCGGGTCTAACCTAAAAATGTGACCGGGTCACGTTGAAGGTACTTTCGTTGTGACCGGGTCACTTTGAAGGTAACCTAAAAATGTGACCGGGTTACAACGAAGGTACCTTTAATGTGACCCGGTCACATTTTTAGGTTACCTTCAAAGTGACCCAGTCACAACGAAGGAACCTTCAATGTGACCCGGTCACATTTTCAGGTTACCTTCAAAGTAACCAGGTTACAACAAAGGTACCTTCAAGGTGCCCCGGTCACATTTTTAGGTTACCTTCAACGTGACCCGGTCACAACGAAGGTACCTTCCATGTGACCCGGTCACATTTTTAGATTACATTCAAAATGACCTGGTCATAACGAAGGTACCTTCAATGTGACCCGGTCACATTTTTGTTTTACCTTTAACGTGACCCGGTCACAACGAAGGTACATTCCATGTGACCTAGTCACATTTTTAGATTACCTTCAACGTGACCCGGTCACAACGAAGGCACCTTCAAGCTGACTCGGTCACATTTTTAGGTTACCTTCGTTGTGACCCGGTCACAATAAAGGTACCTTCAAGGTGACCCAGTCACATTTTTAGGTTACCTTCAAAGTGACCCGGTCACAACGAAGGTACCTTCAACGTGACCCAGTTACATTTTTAGGTTACCTTCAAAGTGACCCAGTCACAACAAAGGTACCTTTGATGTGATTTGGTCACATTTTTAGGTTACCTTCAATGCGACCCGGTCACAACGAAGGTACCTTCGAGGTGACCCGGTCACATTTTTAGGTTACTTTCAATGCGACCCGGTCACACCTAAGGTACCTTCAACGTGACCCGGTCACAACGAAGGTAAATTCAACGATAAAATGTAAGAAAAAGCGATTAGATGTAAAAAAAAGTGATAAAATTTTTAAAAAATGTGATTAATTGTATAAAAAACCGATAAAATAAAGAAAATGTGATAAATGTTAAAAAATTGGTAAATATTTTTAAAAGGCAAATAAACACTGAAAAAGTGATAAATAATTTAAAAAATTGATTAAATAAAAAAAGCGATAAAAAACTAAAAAAAAACATTTTTTTTAGAAAATCAATTAAATAAATAAAAAGAGATTAAAACTACAAAAAGTGATTAAATATAAAAAAATGATAAAATATAAACAAACGTGGTAAATGTTAAAAAATGGGAAATATTTTTAAAAAGTGATTAGAAACAAAAAAAAGTGGTAAAAATTCTAAAATGCAATAAATATTTTTTTTACTAAGTTGATCAATATACATAGATTTTATATTTTGAGAATCATTGACATATGTACAAAAAAATATTTTATTAACTATATTATTCAGTATATTTTTCAGCAATTAATATTTTTTTACACAGATAAATTTTTTAAAAATTTATCGCTTTTTTATTCCTTTTTTTATATTTATTTTCTTTTTTTTTAGTTTAATCACTTTTTTTGAAAAATATTTTGATTTTTTAATTTTTTATATCTTTTTTTATTTAATCATTGTTTAAAATTATTTATCACTTTTTTGGTTTTTAATAGATTTTTAAAAAAATTTACCAATTTTTTAACATTTATCACTTTTTCAAATTTTATCACTTTTTTTTTACATTTAATCACTTTTTTAAAAGAAATTTTGACTTTTTAATTTTTTTTTTGCTTTTTAGAAATATTTATTGCATTTTAAAATTTTTTATCACTTTTTTTTCTTTCCCCTCCCTCACCTGTTACCCCAGTCACACGGTTTCCCTTTTCTCTGCCAAGCCAAGATCAACGATAAAGATGGGTACCCCCTTTTCGGGGGTGGGTATTGTAGAAAATTCCAACAAAGAGAATATGCTTCAATAATGAGCCTGAAATTGTAATCATGATATCTCCAGCTTATCCTTATCAATCAAGAAAGACGAAGTCGAGTTTCTCAATCCGGCTTAACTGAAGTACTTGCAAAATGAGGGACTTAACTGTCTGCCACCATATTGACTAATGACTGCATCCGGATTTGCATTCCCAAAATCAAATTACCCCCAAAGATTACATAACCACAGCTACATCCATTCGAAGACAAAGACATCATCCACAGCAAGAGAAAACTACTGCCAATTTTAGTCCCAATTCTAGAAGCGTAAAATAAATAGAGCGACACACAGAAAAACAACAAAACAAAAAAAAAATCAGAAACAACCATTTTAATGCGGGGACATGCTTGGAGGAATCACACAGCCATATACTGAAATATAAATGTACGACATATAAAAGGGCAAAAAACACATTTACTCCATCTCTCTAGGAACACGTTTACAAAGCCGATTGGAAGCAAACAATTAAACAGACAGACAACACTGCACAAAACAAAAGGTAACAGCTAGCAAAGTTTAAGATCCAAAATTGGGATTAACCCTGTAGAAAAACCACACGTGTCACCACCTCCTATGCCTCTTGTTCTTTAATGTTTTACTAGCAAAACATCCACGCAATGCTGCGAGGAGGAAGTTCTACGTGGGGGAAGAGCAGAGAATGTGGTATCCATATATAGAGGTGGGACCTGACTCGGCCCAAATTGGGACTGTCCTAGAAGTCAACCTCACCCCACCCCGGTTAAACCTGCTCCGCCCTATCCTGGCAATAACCCGCTAAATATTATGCCAAATATGGGCCTGAAAGAGGAGAATGTTGTAAAATGACTCTACCGGGCCCAAATTTGAACCCAACCCGACATACGACCTGGACTGCCTTGCCCTGAAAACTGCCCCAGCTAGGGATTGGCCCAGGACCGGCCGGTCCGGGCCTGGGGCACAACTGTCAGAAACGTAAACCTGAAAAACATGGGTTAATTACAGTATAGGTCCTCCAACAGTTTTCTGCTACATTTTAGCCCCCAAAATTTCATTTTCACCCCTCCTAACAACTGAATTTTGAGGAATTTTTGGTCAAAATATTTTTTTCCCCTTCCCTATAAATACAAATGCTATTTTCATTCTATCCTCACACCACCACTCAATCTGTCTTCTTCCTCTACTACATTCTCTTAAGTATTTGAGTTTTTTTCTTAATCACTACTAAATTCTTGCTAATCTCCTCCTAATATCTTCATAATTTCCTCTTAATTTTTCATTAATCACTACTATTACTTCGTAACTCATGGCTTCAAGGGGAAAGGGCAAGGTGACAGAGAGTTCATCTTCCCGCCCCACTGGCCTTCGAGGCTTGTTCTGTTACCGTTCTCGGCCCGCCGATAAAGGTATATCAATTGAAGAGTTGCATGATGATGAAGCCGGAATCGATATGATGAATTATGATTTGGGACTTGAGAATTAATTATCGGATGATGAAGTTGAAGAGTTGGATGCAATGGCGGCAGAGAATCCATCAACACAACCGATGCCGACAAATCATGGACCCACCATGGAGGAAACGCAAGGACGAGGTAAATCCTCGAGACTAACTGCTTGGGTTTGGGAGCATTATGTTACCACCTCACAAAATGGGAGAATTACAAGTGTGTTATAATGGCTAAAACCATTATATTATGTAATTAGCACCATAGTGATTGAAGTGTGGGGGGGTAAAAGGCATGATCAACACCTCCTTAAATGTGTTCCAAGTTGGTAACTTGGCCCCCAAGAAAAGCCTTAAGGATTGCTTGTTTGTCAAGCAACCTATGGACTTTTTTGTAAGGTTTTGGAAATTCGAGTACTCAATTGCAAAACTATCAAGAAAGAGACTTAGAGAGTTATGGATAGGATATGAATGGTATGAAAGTGCTATTGGAGGAGCAAATTGCTCATGGAAGACAAGTTTGGACAAAGGAAACACTAAAGGCAATAAGGACCTAAATGTCCTAGTGTAAACTTTATGGTGTTCAAGCTTTTGACTTAAGTCTAAGGGTGGAATTGTGGGCTTATCCCACCATGGGGGAGGCAGCCAAGACTTGATAATTAGTCAAAAATGTTGGGCACATGTATATCAATGATTTTAAGACAAAGAAACCATAATTAGTGAGAAGGAAAATGACATAAAGTAAGGTTAAACTTGTTAAGTGTGTTGTGTGCCCTTAAGCTCATTTAAGGCCATTTAAGTGGCCAAATCACTTATCCCTCTCTCATTTTCTTCCTCCTCCAGCCCAAGAACACAGCCACACTTCCTCCATAGCCACCACACCTTCAAACTTGCAATTGATTGAAATTGAAGGCAAAAGGAAGCAATTGGAAGCAAACTAGAGCTATTGCTTGGATACTTCAAGAATCAAGCTTGATTTTTGGCCAACCCATTTTGGTAAGGGTTCTCTTGCTCCCATGAGTTGTTTTTTGTATTTTCAAGCAACCATGGAGCTAGAGCTAAGCTTGGAAGAGAGCCATGAGCTTGATGAACCAAGCTTAGTAAGGGGAGTGCACTTGTTGAAGGTTTTGTGACCTAGTGTGAAGTGCACAGTGATGGCAGCGAAAATTGGGGTTTCTAGAGCCCAAAAGTTAGTACTAACTAGTGTTAAAATCCTCATAAGACCAAGCATTAGCTTGAGGAGGGCTGCCATAGTGATTTGGTTATGTTTATTATGTGTTTTATGGACTAACCTATGGTATATGTTGTTGCCACATTTCATGTGTTTGTTTGTTGTGAATGGCTGCTCCATTTAGTTGCTATATGTCGTATATATGCATTGTGGTTTTTGTGTATTAGTGTATTTGGATGCAGGTTTTAATGATGGTTACATTGCCTATTGAATCCAAGTGCTACCTTTACTAAATTTTTCAATGAAACTTACTCCCCTCAATTCTGTCATTTCTGGTCCAGCAGAAAGATCACCTTCAAACTAACCTTTTTGGTTTGATTTTTGATCTGAAATTTTAGGTACATGAACTTCCATATGTCTAGTTATGATATAGAAATTTTGGTGATTTTAGGAGCACATTTGGTATTTTTAATGGTGGTACTTATTGTGTTGTGCAGCAGCTGTCCAGCATCCTGTTTTTGGAGTCCATTGTGTCTCAGGACCTCCTGTAACATAGGGTGCGTATTTAGCCTAGTTAAGACTATATTGTAATTCATGTATGCATGTAAATGCAGTGTATGTAAGATGAGACGAGTATGTGAACATTTGAGTAATGTTTTGGCTATGTAAGTGATGTGGTGCAAAGCTGCCTAAGTGTGAATGATAGGCTCCTTACTTGTAAATTCTGTTTTGGCCACATAAAGTTACTAGATGCAAGAGAATGTAATTCCTATATGTAATGGACATATATGGGATAGCCTTGGAGGGTTTTTCCCTTGTGAATGAAGTGTTTGCACACTTATAAAATTTTGTATGGGCAAAATGGTCATAAAGTGACCACAATTTTGACTATGTACTTAAAGTTATATATCTCCCTGTGTAGGAGGAATATTGGTATGAAATTTTGACCACATCTAGATGACATCTATAGGTTGAATTGAGATTTGGAATTTCTAAATTTGGAGGCCTGTAGCCAAAGATATGACATTGCAAATTTGGCTAAGTTACTGTTCATTTGGTCAGAATTTTGTAACCAACTTAAAAAATCCATAACTTAGTCCATAGGTGGGCTATTGATGTTAAAATAAATTCCTTGGTTTGCTCTAAGTCTCTACTTGATAATGGAGTAAATAAAATAAGGGGGACCTGGCTAGAATGATACAGTTTATTAGTGGAAATTACAGGTGCAGTGGCTGGTCACTAGAACTTAGCAAGATTGCCTAAAGTGTGGTTGCCAAGGTTAAGACTTGTGCTAGTGTTTTCCTTCTTTGCTACCATAGTGTGCATGAAATGTGAATATGTGTGTGATGGTTGGACCAATATGCATGTGTTTACATAGTCCCTAAGAGGGTCACTTGGATATGCACACTAAGGGTAATGGTTTGATGGCCTACAGAACATTACCATTCCTGGGAGTCTAAATGCACAATTTTGGGACCATAATTAGACTACACCGGAGTGGGTAATACATTATGAGATCATACACGAAGGGGAGTTGAGGTACGGGAAATTCAAACATTGCTGTAAGAAATTGGTGCATAAAAAGAATTCCGGCACTGGAACGCTAAAGTGACTTATTGAAAATCAACATCCTAACATTGTCCCTAGTGCCAGAACTAGTTTTGGAGGACAAACACAACTTGGGTCTATAACCGGCGTCGGCGGGCCAGGTATTTTTCATTTTAATACAATCTTGTAGAGAAGGCAGGCTAAATTGGATGATGCTTACCGAAAAACATTTTTCACAAGCTAAAGATGTGCATCTAGAATCTTGGATAAAATTACAATTAAATCCTGCATTTAAAAAAGTGTCTAGGAAAACTGTTAGGAAAAAAAATTTTAGATTATTTGAAGCCGGAAAGTCAGATTTGCAAGCCTATTTTTCTGTTATTGATCATTGTGTGGCGTTCACTTCTGATATGTAGACTTCACCTATAGGTCAATCATTTTATTGTGTTACTTCTCATTGGATTATGCAAAAATAAATTTTGTCATTTATGGTCATTGAAATAGATCATAGTGTTTATCACATTTTCAATTGCATCTTAGAAACTTTACGTGATTATTTTTGTGCTGATAAAGTCCTGTGCATTTCATTTGATAATGCTTCAAAAAATGATGTTTCCACTCGCCTTTTGTGTCAAACATTAAAACCACCTCCCAACATTGCATTCTTTCACGTTAGATGCATGTGTCATATTTTGAACATTTGTGTGCAAAAGGGTTTAGAAATTCTTTAAAATGAAATTCTGTCTATTCAGAACTCATTGGCGTATTTCAAATCAAGGCCTGTTGTGTTTCGTGAATTTAAAATTTTTTTTCTTGAAAATCAAAAAGAGTTTTCTTGGAAACAGCTTAACCTGGATTGCCCAAACCGCTGGGACTCCACATATTTGATGTTGCAAGATGCTTTCCTGTATGCAAATTTGTTGACGCATTCCATGAACTTAAAAATGGGTTGTGAATTTCGTACAACTGAAGTTTGGGGAAAATGTTCCAAAAATGGTGAATTGCTAAATTTTTTTTATGAGGCTACTGAATTTTTCTCTGGTGTTTACCACCCAACCATTCATAAAGTTTTGCTTCACTTGGTGAATATTACATACGCTTTACATCAGTTTAAAAATGATGAGTTGTTAAAACCAACTATCGAAGCCATGCGGGCTAAGTGGCTTCAGTATTTCGAAAACATTTCACCTAACTTTTTAGTTGCTTATTTGCTTGACCCATATGTCATATTAACGGGTACAACAACTACTTGAATGAATTTTTCATACTTATTTAGAAATGTCTCATATAAATGTTTTGGCTATGTTTGCTACTGCTTCCAAGTACTTGCATTCTTTATATAAGTTATATTATGAGTGATATTCAGATAAGGTAAGATTTGAATCTCCTCAAACCGAGCCTCCAAGGAGATCAATCTCATCAAGATTCAACCCAGCCCTCCAAATGATCAAACGACCCCAACTGATGACATTGGGATTAGCTAAGGTCGATGACTATCTCAACACATCATTTAAGGCAAGCGACATCGACATATTGGAGTGGTGGAAACAAAAGAGATTAAGGTTCTCTGATCTTGTCAATAGTCGCATTGGAGATTTTTATTGTTCCAATCTCTACCGTATCATCTGAGGCAGCGTTTAGTGCAAGAAAATGGATGATATCGGAGAAATGATCAAGATTGACAGTTGAGGCGGTAGAAGCAAGCGAGTGCAACCGAGATTGGGGCATTGCAGCACTCTAGTAGGAAGACCAAAAGAGTTCGGATGATGAGGTAATATTTGATACCAGGACTTGAATTTTTTTTTTCAATGATCCATGTAGTTTGTATTTAATCTGATTATGCTGTTAAGCACAGATCATACATTTCTATTTTTCATCATTTTCGGAACATTTTGCCATTTCAAAATGTAAGGCCCGTTCTGATTATTTGTAAGTGCCATTTGGCTTTTTAAGTTAATAAAACTTACATTGGAGGTAGTGTTCTTTTCTTAAAAATATTTATTACATATACAATTAATTATGTTTATAATTTTTTTTGTACAAAAAAAGATTTCAAACCCGCCCCGCCTAGTACCAGGCCATTCCCGGTCCTCTGTGACCCAGGGCCAAGCCCGGCCAGTCCTAGGTCGGGTCGGCGCGCATCTCACCTCTTTCCATATATTCATAACCAAAAGCTTTTGTGATTAATACGATCTTTGGGGCACTTTCTTTTACCGTAAATTGCAACACATTTTTTTTTAGCATGGTAAAGCAAATGTAAAAAATATAAAATAACTAACTTATGTTCCAACTATTTATTTTCTTCTACTTTTTGTACATTGCAATTTAAAAATTTGAAATCCAACTAATTGAATATAAGTATAATTACTAAATATAAATAGAAACTTACAGTAATAATAAGAATGAACAATTAAATGCCACTTACAATAGAAAGAGAGTAAAGAAAAGCCAGTGTATAAATAGTCCCTTTGTCCCGTGTTGTTTGAAACAAATGGAATTGCATGTAGTTTTAGGCAAGATCTAATTTTGCATGTGACTTTTTTTTTTCCCCTTCATCATCATCTTTAACTTCTGTCTCCTTCATCGCCTCATTGCTTCCGTCGGTCACTTCATCGCCTTAATATCCATCCTGTTGCTAACTCACTTACATCTTTGATCTTGTTGCTTTCATCCACGACACATCGATTGTCATTCCCATCAAATCGATTGTCATCCCTGTCATGTCAATTTTCATCCCCATTTGTTGATTATGTTCCCCATGCATCAATTGCCATTGCCAACCTCCTCATTTCCGTCTCCGTCAAGTCCATTCGTCACTTTGATCATCGTTTGCCGTCACTAACCTTCTCCCTTCCCTCTCCATCTCTGTCAATTAGTCGCCTCTGTCAATCGATCATCAACCGACTTGCTTCCCTCTCCATCGCAGAGATTGAAGGAGAGAATTGAGCTGCATGTTATAGGGTGGAAGGGAAGAATTGAGTGATGAGAGAATGGGGGTATCATGGTAAAATTATATGGTAAAAGTTACAAAAATAGAAATATTTCAAAGAATTTGGAACAACCCAAAATGGAAAGTGTTTCAAAGAATGTAAGATGAAGGGAGTATAAACTAACAATTACTTTGCTTCTCCTTGAAGGCCAGAACAACAACCTATCCACCCATATATATACAGTACGCCAAGAACATGCTTAAACTTTACTGTTTGAGCTAGCTGTTAATTTGATTTTACCTCATTTCTTGCAAAATCACCTTTTTCCTCTAGAGAAATGTGAAACAAAATGAAATGTAAAAAAAATGAAATAGACCCTCAAGAAATTGATTTCATTGCAAAAGGCTACTGAGCTTCACAAAGTCAATCGGATCCTAAAACGGCAAAAAAAGAAAGTAAAAAAAGGGCATGGCACTGTAGTTTATTGTTTGTAGAACAGTAACCCCAATCATTGCTTTTAATATATAGTACCAAGAGGGGTGAATGGCCAACGGTGATGAAGGATGGTAGCGAATCAAAGGAAGAATCTTGGCAGTGGGGTTTCGCTCAGTTTTAACTCCTTGTTCTAACATTGCCGGTGGCTAGGCGATGCTTGGAGGGTGTAGTTGGGTGAGATGAGGTGAGACAATCTCTAGGAATCAGTGGTAGTGGCTCGATCGATGGCCGAAAGTAGTGGAAGCAATGGCAGTTGGTAAGAGACATAGGCTTTGATCTACTAACAACTGACTTTGAGGACTGATTATAATGGAGACCTAACTTCCAAGGACCGAAGTTGTTCTCAATTTTTTTCTCTAAACCTTAGAAGTATGAATTCTCTCACTTTATTTTGTTTTTCCTCTTTTTTTTTTCTTCATTTCACCCTCCCTACCTCCTTACCTTAATTTTTCTTCTTCATTCTTTCTTTCTCTGCCCTTAATTTTCTTCCTCTCTTCATTCTTCATTCTCTCCCTGGTGTGATCTTTCTCTCTTTCTCTCTCATTGATTGTTCTTTTGACAACTCTCCTAATTAATGACTTGCTTTGAATAGGTAAGTACATGAAGTTTAAGTGTTTTACTTGAATACCTCAAATAAGTTTCTTACTAAGAAAGAAAAATAAGCTAAGTAGGGAAAGGTTAAGTTCCTAAGTGTAAAATGGCACTTAAGGGCAAGAAGGGTAAAATGGTAATTTTAAACTAAGTAAGTGGCATGACCTTAGCAAAAATTTGTAATCAAATAAGTGAAGACCACAAGTATTTTTAGCCATTTGAATCAAAAGTAAAAGTTAATGCCTCAAAATGCAATAAGTGTAAAATTTAGCTATTATGTCATATAATGGCTTAAGTGACTTGAAGGCTAAGTGTAAAAGATAAGAAACTTTCACGATGGGACCAAGAGGGATGGTTTATGGAGGAAAAAGAGTGGCCTAGGTGAAACAAAACTATGTTGAGGGCCTAAAATGACAAATGGGCAAGGCTTTTGTTGGTGGGGGTAGTTGAGATATCTGTTGGTGGTCTTACAACTCTCAATCATCTTCTTCCTTTGCCCATGTCATATGTTTGCTTCCACTAGAGCTCACCATCACCATTCCTCCAAAATCCCACAAATTTCTTAAAAAAAAAAAAGGCCATAAAGCATATCCTGTAGGGTTTTGGAAGCCAAGTAAACACAGCAGAATATAACCGAAACCCTTCAGGATCTAAGTGAAACGGAGTAAATCGGGTGCTCAAAATTTTATATCTAGTTTGGTTGAGATCTTTTACCCAACTATTGAGTCAAATCATAAAACTTGAACAGTTGACATGTTAAAGCTCTCTATGGTATCCACATGAGCCTTTCGGGATCACCATGCCTCCACCACGTCCCAATAGATGTGTTCTTCTTGCACTCGCAATGCTAGCTTGCGTCCTCCAAGGCATGGCAAGAGAAGAGTGTGGCTGGAACTCATAGAACTCTTCTGATTTCGTCTTTAAAAAGGCTAGGGCAAGAGCTGCGAATTTCTCACTATATGATGTATTTATAGTGAGACTCAACTCCAAAGGTTAATGGGTTTCAAAGCCCTAATCCAATTAGGTTTTAATTTCAGGCCTAATAATGGCTTAACCTTTGGGCCAATCATTAATACGAAATTATCATGATACCAAGACCAAACAATTCGACCCATACACTCAAATAATCCAATTGGGTCTATGTGTGCAACCCAATAGGCTTCTGTCACATTGACAATGATCATAAATCACATTTATGATTATAAACAATGAGCTGTGTCTAGCAACATATCATTGCTAGCCAAGTGACAAGATTGTTGGTGATTCGACTAAACCTTTATGATCATTATCTGTATATGTCATTGTCCCTTTGTCCATGATATCAGGACCAAGCACGAGACATGGAATATATCACTCTCATATAGCCTGAACTATGATTTCTTGATTACCGAGTAAACTAACTTAAATTGATGTTATTGATATCGTATATCAACTCATCTAAGCATGGCCATGCATTTTTTTAGTCTCACTATCAAGGGGCTCAAAGATATCATTCCCGTTACATGGGAGGGACAAATCCCATCTTGATCATACAAAACCCTCTGCATGATATGTGACATACCGAATGACCTCCTTCAAGTTCACTCAGTTACGAGCAACAAAGGGATGTATCAAAGTATGTGACTCACATGTAGGGAACCTTAATGGCATTAAGTCAAAAGACTACATATACATGATTACTATGAAAATCATTTATGAAACTCATATAACGATCCATGTAGCATTTTCATGGTGGGTCGGTCCAGTACATAAGTTCTCAAACTTGTACCCATATGTAGACAACATATCTTATATTAGTGTTCACATATGCTAGTCTTTATATATTATTGCAACCTGCTCCATGATAATACTAGACCAGGGACATTTAAGAATATCATTATTCTAGGGTTATAATTATGTTTATTACATTATGTGATAGCCAAAGTGCCATCGCCCTGACCACCTGCCGACGACGGGAAAGAGGGAGCCAGACACCTGAGGCATACAACCTCGGTGGCTCACCAAATGCCAACTTCGGAAGCCAGCGTAGCGCCTCCTTCGGGAGGGCGACTGAACCAGCTTCGGGGGAGAAAGACCAACCACCCCCTGTGGGAGAAAACCCCCCGAAGGCGTAGGCAGCGAAGTTCCAGCCCAACTCCGGGAAAGGACCCATCACCCCGAAGTGAGACATCAACCAAAGGGACCTCGGTTGTACGGCAAGAGCCATCAAGGAGTCTCTGACACTCCGCTCATATACGTCTCCGACACGCCACCCCCAGACACACTCTAACACGCCATCGCAGCATGCGTCCTGTCACACAGGGCTACACCTACTACGGCTTATGGCCCAAGGAGCCTGTAGATGGCTAGGGGCCCCCACGCCCAAAAATACGAACACCATCTGTCCATACACGTGTCACAATCTGAAGGGATCACCTCCTCCCTTATAGACCAGGGAAATGGTCACAGGCAGGAGGTTCTCGGCCCGGAGGACCAAAAGGACAAGAGGACGCCCTCCTCTCTCTGCCTAAATACTATCCCTTCAGCCCTCAGAAAGACACGAAAGGCAAGAGTCCCTTGTGCTTATTACTGAGTATCTTTCTTTCTCGGAGCACTGACTTGCGCGTCGGAGGTTCCCCCCCAGAAAACCACCCCGGGGGCCTCCTAACCCCTGTTTTCTGAGTGTTTCAGCCAGGTCTCCCTGAAGGATCTCCGCTCCAGGCTCTCTCCCGTGTCGGAAGTCTTTCCCATCCTCGCCAACCACGATACCAGGAAGCTGCCGGCCACCACTTTAGGTGACCCTCTCAGGGTACCATCTTGCACCTCCAGGACCCCCTGCTGCCCACACCGCTGTACACATTGGAGATGCTGGCTCCGCCTAATCGAACCGCATCAGATGCTGGCTCCGCACCTCCCAAAGGCCGGCATCATTTGGCACCGTTTGTGGGAACTCACTCCTAGGTGGCCGAAACTTGAAGCTCGGCGTTCTAAGGAGAGGGGACTCCCGCGGTCCCCGTCCGCGCCAGAGATTCAACGGGCAACCAAATAATGGCAGCAGGGACTTCCCTGCCCGAGGGTGAACGTCCTCTGACTATTACCATAGGCTTCCTGTGCGAATTCCCACGTCCTGGTGTGGTCGAAATGACGTAGTAGTCAAGCCAAAGAAGGCCGCAGCAAAAATTCGGGCCGAAGGCCTTCCTCATCAGTACCTCGTGAGGTGGAGAGTCCCATGCCAATTCACAAGAATTGGGAAAACGGAGGTCAACGGGATGAGTCCTCGGCGGGAACCATGCTCCTCGGAGTACGACCTACAGGAAAAGCAGGGTCAGGATGACCCAGACCTCCCCGCCGAAAGAGTTTCGCACCCGAGGAAAAAATCGCCATCTCTTCGGCAACAAAGTCAAAACCCATTGCCCCGAGAGGTCGTTTATGACTTGACTTGTGGGCAGAAGGCACCGACTCTACCTCCTAGGACACGACCGCTGTCCGAAGTGACCTGCCTCTGCGCAACGCCGCGAGAAAGAGTAGAGAATTCGGAAAAGACTATCAAAATGGTGCATTGAACTCAAAGAGTACTACATCGCGTATGAGCCTAGAAGGGCAGTAAGCGTGCAGGTACTGGCAGACTAGATCGCTGGAATCCTAGAAGTAGGGAAGGCTGAAACCAACAAAGGAGACGGAGCGAAGCTAGATCTAGAGTGGAAACTCCTTGTCAGTGGAACCCCAAGCGCAGAACATCAGGGCGCTAGGATACCGCCTTGGAAGCCCGAAGGCAAGGAGGCCACTAAGACGATCAAATTTGATTACCAAAAGTGTTGGGCCATTCGAGCATGGCAACGCTAGGTGTAATAAACTCGCACAAAAGGCGGAAAGATCCTACAAAGAGGAATCTCGCAACCAAGAAGTCCCGAAAATCCTCATGAAGAAGCAGGAAATGCGAAGACATTCCGGATGATATTAAGGAAAAGCTATACAGGCAAAGGTACACAATTCCGTTATTAAGATATATCGGTAAAATGGGTGCAGGACAATTCATCCAAGAGGTGTGAAAATAGCCAGAGACATGCCAGCACCCGAAGACTGCCTTCGGAGCTGATAACCTCGGAAAGATTGCACCAAGCCATTCCAGAAAGCACCCGAAGATGTGAAGTTCTGGGTGATAGCAGACAATTAATTCACTGAGTGGGGTAAGGCAGAACTCCTAGCAACCATGTCGGCAAAAGGTGCACAAAAAGTTCGTCTGGAAGAACATAGTATGCTGATTTGGCATACCGACGGTGACACCGGCCAGTAATGATTTCCAGTCTATGGACAGAAGATTTCAAGAATCCATCACCAACCTCGGAATAAAAAGGCACTTCAGCCCACTAGCTCAGCGCCCGAGCAACAGACAAGTAGAGTTGCTGAAAGAGCTACAAAAGAGGGACTATAAGAGATGCAAAGGGAAAGTGGCCAGGAGAACTTCCTATTGTACTAAGGAGTTGTCACTTATCTCCAGTATAGAAGCCACTATCCATTTGAAGTAGTTTGGCCATCATACAGATGTTTGACGAAGGATGGCCGACGAACCAAGCCTGAAAGTAGGACTTTCCGGCAAAAGTTGGCCATAAGTGCAAACCTGCATGATAGGCCAAAAGGAATAAGGAAAAGGAGACCTTGCCCCTGAAAGGCCGAATTAGAACCCCGAAAGCCGTCCTATGACTTCGGCATTTGGTCCTAAACGAGTTCCGAAAGGGAGTATACAAGCTCGGCAGCACCGAAGAAGGAAAACTGAAAAATACAAGGCACTTGGGCGCCTTAAAGAAATTCTACACTTAGAATTTTTTAGACAAGAAATGGTGAAAGCCAGGAATTTGTCTAAGTACAGAAAGTTTTCCCCTGTATGAGAATGTTCACCGAACAAAGCTGAAGTATGGACTCCCAAAAGTCTCATATTTCTTCCGAAGTTAGTTGGGTTATAGACCCAAAAGAGGGCAAGTCTACCGAACACGGCCAACAAGGGGTAGGCTAAACTTTGCCTAAGGGAACTTCGCCAACTGGGAAAGACCTCCCGAAGAATAGCTGACGGAAATGAGCAAAGAGAGTACCGAAGTCCCTTGACCGAAAGTGTTCGGGACAAGTGGGAAACAAAAATTGCTCAAAAAAGACTTAGCCAAAATAATGAAGGAACATTCATTGAAGAAGGTCTTGATACAAGGAGAAGATTACAAGAAGAAGAGTACAAAGAAAAAGAAGAAGGTGAAGGTCCTAGAATATCTAAGGGACCCTGGCATCATGAGAAGCTTTGGCTCCTGAATCTTTCGCCGCCACCTTCGGTGCAGGAGGAGGAAACGGTAGGTTAAGGAACTCGACTCTTGACCACATCCACCGAGGCCCCCCAGGAATATCCAGGGCAGCCAGAAAGGAAGGATCGAGGTCCGGATACTTCTTCAGAAACTGATGACGAGCTAGGCAGAAGCCGTCCTGAAAAGCAACCTTGGACGTCTGGACGGCTTTGCCTCTTTCAACGTCCAACTTGTCTGCCTCATGTTGAAGATCCGAAACCTCCTACTGAAGGTTGGAAATCTCCTTCTCCAGCTCTTCGGTTTTCTTCTTCTCCTTCGAACCCTCCTTCAGCAGGTCGACCTTGGCCTGGAGTTCAGCATTTTCAGCCATTGCCTTCGCCAGGAGGGCAGACTCCCCTTCATTTTCCTTTTGAAGGGTCTCATTGGCCGAAGTCAGGCTGATTAATTTGTTGCCAAGGTCGGACATCTTCTTGGAAAAATCCTTCAAGAGCCCCTCTTGGCCCTTCAAGAACTCCTCCCGAAGACTGGAAATCCTCTCATTGCATATTTGGTTCAACTTGGTGTTTGTCAGCACCGAGTTGGCACAAAAAACTTTGGCCTTCTCCAAATTGTTTTCAGCCCAAGCTTGGGCCGAAGACTGCTTTGCTGCCCAAGCTTGGAGGTATCCATTATACCCCAAAAGCTGCAAAAAAAGAGAAGGTACTTAGCAAAATTTGCACAAGGAAAGGCAAAAACACTTAGGCAAAAAGTGGGAAGGAAAAGTAAAGAGCCTGAAGAGTTACCTGAGCAGCATGCTGGGAAACTTTTGCAACAAGGGCATCCTCGGAGGCACACTCCTCGATGACTGCCTTGAAGGATGCCTGAGTAAGCACGCCCCTCGCCATTTGGGGAGCCATTTCCCGACAATCCTCGGAGAATAGATTCATGTCCTCCGTGAAAGACCAGAATGGCTACCTTGGGACTTTGTCCTTTGGGACATGAGAATCCTGAAGATCCCTCCTTCGGGCGTGCTCAATCTTCCAAGCCAGGGGCGCCGGATCCTCTACAAAAAGAAACATGCATCTTACCAGGTAAAAATTCCTTGATTATAAAAAATGTAAGTTTTGATCGCAGGGAAAAAGAGACAAACCTGGCATGACCTCGGCACAGTTGTCATCAGAGTCATCGACCTCCTCCACGTCGGCAGGAACATGTTTGCCCTTGGCCCTTCGGCGCTTTTCTAAATCTTCGGCAGAAAGATCCGCCAAAAAGCCCAACAAATCCACCGACGTGGTGGGACTCGGAAGGGCAGGAACGACCACCTCCGCAAGAACCCCCTGGCAGTTTCAGGCTGGGGCAAAGTTGCAACCTCTGTAGAAGTTGCAATGACATCGCCAACCTTGGTGGAAGTAGCAATAACATCGCCGAGTTCTGAAACGTCCTCTGAAGGGGGAAGAGGGGTGTCCTTCTTGGCCTTCTTGGCCGAAGATGATCCGCTCCCAGAAGCCTTGCGCCTCTTCTTTTGTTCTCCCTTCTCGGCCTGACCAAGGAAGAGAGACCTGTAGTAAACGGTAGACTCGTCACCTATCTCTGAAAAAGAGGGAAGAAATCAGTGTAAGTCCACAGGCACTTAGGCTGAAAAAACTTTGAAAGAAACTTACTTTCAAAAAAGGCTTTGTAAGTAAGCTCGCTCCGAAGGAGCTTCACCAGCCAAGAGTTCTTCCCCTCGGTAGCAGGAGCTGGCATGCCGAGATTCATCTTATGCTCTGTAACCACCCCCAACTCCCGAAAGACATCCTCGGTCATGAGTTTCCATATGATTGGGAAAGGGTAGAGAAAGCGTGAAGGGACCTTGGCATCCCAGTCGGTGACAGCACAGATTCGTCTGTTAAAGTCCCCAAACCTCGCCGCCAACTCGGGAGTTAGCAGCTTCCTAGGATCCATGACATCCTCCTCCAGCTTTCCCCGAGCCCACTTAGTCGGGATGTGCGACCAGGCCTCCGCCACCTTCAGGAAGAAGAAATTCCATTACACCCTCGCCAACTATCCTTGGTAGCGAAGGTGAACATAAATTTCTTGCTCCCAGATCCCCGAGGCAGCATGAAATAAAATTCACCCTTCGGAACCGGATAGAGCTTATAGTACTGCATGAACAGGATGAAATGTGGTTCTACCCCAAAGATCTCGCACATGCAGAGAAAGGCGTTGAAATAGGAAAATGAGTTGGGAGGAAGCTGATTCATGGCTATGCCATGAAATTGGCAAAAGTCATAAATCATCTTCGCAGGAGGAAACCGAAGTCCGGCCTTCAGTTGGGCTTGGAAAACGGTAACCTCGTCACCTCGATTCATAAAGCTAAACTGGGCAAGGCGTGGTAACCTTGTGCTGGCATACGAGGGAAGGAAAAATTTGGTCTTCCACTTTTCTAATTTTTCAGGAGTGGTGCAACAAGGGTGAGACATAAGAGGTTGCTAGCTCTCGGGAACAGGCATGGTTGACCGAAAAATGACTTCGAAAAAAGGGGGAAAAAATGATTTCGGAAAGAGGAAAAATGACTTCGAGAAGCGAAAAGAATAGCAGAAATCGAAGGAACTCTAGAAATCAGAACCCACCAAAAGTCTTGCCGAAGTCTGGGTTTGAGGACGCCGTCGTAAAAGATCGCCAGAAATCACTCCGCCGCTAAAACCGCCACAAAAGAGGAGAAAAAGGCATAGAGCAAAATGAGAGCAAAGAAACACAAATAAAGAGTGTGATAGGAGGAAGGCTTATATAGATCGAGGAAGGGCAGCCAAAAGGGCGTCATAAATGCTGCACGAAAGCGAAATGCGCCATAATGGCCCCTCGCGCACGAAAAGGCGTGCCCATCCCAGCTGATGCTTGCCACGTGTCGCTCGTCACGAGAAACTAGGACGCATTTTCTGACATTTAGAAAACCCAGGCACGCTGCTCGTGACTGGCACGACTAGTTTCAAGACACTACGGTTGACTATCCTATGGCGGGAAAAATAAAAAAGTTGGGTATCTCGAGAACACCGAAGGATGGATAGATGACATCTGTCCGAACAAGGCTTATCACCTAGGAGGCGAAGCGCCTCCCCAACCGACGTCATACTCCGAGTGTAAATCCATAAGGTTCAGGGTTCAAGGCTCCATGCCGCCCTGTTCGACCGAAATGGACATACTACCACGTGGGCCTCCGGGAGTCCACGAGGTCGTCCTGTGAAAACTGCCAATTGGGCGATAGACGGACACCAAAGGGACTACTTGCCGAAGTCTCCACTTCAGCCTTTCCAAGGGGGGCATGTGATAGCCGAAGTGCCATTGTCCTGACCACCTGCCGACCACGGGAAAGAGGGAGCCAGACACCTGAGGCATACGACCTCGGTAGCTCACCAAATGCCAACTTCGAAAGCTAGCATAGCGCCTCCTTCGGGAGGGCGACCGAACCAGCTTCGGGGGAGAAAGACTAACCACCCCCTGCGGGAGAAAGCCCCCCGAAGGCGTAGGCAGTGAAGTTCCAGCTCGACTCCGGGAAAGGACCCATCACCCGGAAGTAAGACATCAACCAAAGGGACCTCGGTTGTATGGCAAGAGCCATCAAGGAGTCTCTGACACTCCGCTCATATACGTCTCCGACACGCCACCCCTAGACACACTCTAACACGCCATCGCAGCATGCGTCCTGTCAAACAGGGCTACACCTACTACAGTTCGCGGCCCAAGGAGCCTGTAGATGGCTAGGGGCCTCCACGCCCAAAAATATGAACACCATTCGTCCATACACGTGTCACAATCTGAAGGGATCACCTCCTCCCTTATAGACCAGGGAAATGGTCACAGGCAGGAGGTTCTCGGCTGGAGGACCAAAAGGACAAGAGGACGCTCTCCTCTCTCCGCCTGAATACTCTCCCTTCAGCCCTCAGAAAGACACGCCAGGCAAGAGTCCCTTGTGCTTATTACTGAGTATCTCTCTTTCTTGGAGCACTAACTTGGGCGTCGGAGATTCCCCCCTGGAAAACCACCCCGGGGGCCTCCTAACCCCTGTTTTTTGAGTGTTTCAGCCAGGTCTCCCTGAAGGATCTCCGCTCCGGGCTTTCTCCCGTGCCGGAAGTCTTTCCGATCCTTGCCAACCACGGTACCAGGAAGCTGCCGGGCACCACTTAAGGTGACCCTCTTAGGGTACCTTCTTGCACCTCCAGGACCCCCTGCTGCCCACACCACTGCACACAGTGGAGATGCTGGGTCCGCCTAACCGGACCGCATTAGATGCTGGCTCCGCACCTCCCAAAGGCCGGCATCATTATGCAAGAACAAAACAACAAACATAATTACTGGATTAATGTCTTAATAAATATCATGCCTCAATGTGTAAAATACAATCATCTCATGATTTACTTTTGGGGACAACAATAACATATCCAACAAGCCTCTAGCTAGATTATGGTAGAATTAGTGCATTTGTGGGTGTTCTTCCAAGTTTGGATTTCAAACCTTGAGGTAAGCTTCTTTAAATGGATTGGGTTGGTTCTAAGCTTGGTATATGGTTAAAAATGATCTTGAATTCGTGCCTTTGGTGTCCATTTTGGCGGGAATTAGACATGGAACTCAACGAAAGCTTGTAAAGCTCTATGGTGCTTTTGTGATGCGCTTGCTTTATTTCTTGCTTTGATGATGATTTGAGGTAAGGTTTTTAGTTAATTTACCCTAAATAATGCATTGAAATGTAGTAGTACATATGGGAATGAAGTAGAAATAAGGCCCACTTGAATTGGCTTTAAGGATTGAAAGAATGAGCAAGATTTGTGCAAAATAGCACGATGACACGAAGTGCTGAAATGTCATTGGGGACACATCGCCAATAGTGGGGACACCTTACCAGTTGTGTTCCAGGAAATCTAAGGGTTGTTGCCCTTGGTGATGCGGTAGCAATGGCATCACCAAGGTCTAAGCCCCTTAAGCTTGGAGCTTCCTAAGAACGTATCAAGCTCTTGGTTAACATCCCTAGGCTATTCTAAGATGTTCTATAGCTTTGGTCATTCCTAAGTTAGAATTTATGAATGAATTATTTAAGTGGAAGCTAAGTGGTGTGGTTAAGGTAAGGTAAGGTAGAGTGGCTAAAGGGGTTGAAATGCTTAAGATGCTAAGAGAACACCAAGGCATTTAAGGCGTGTTTCAGACTTTGCATTGGCCCAAAAAGGAGGCCTTAGGCCTTCAAGTAATGAAGAGGAAACCTAAACAGATCCCAACCAAAGCTTGTGGTTTGTTAAGTAAGCCACTAAGAATCCTTAAGCTAACCTCCAACAGTTTGGCAAGTTAAAACACATAAGATGGCTATCTTGCACAATAAGTTAAGGGAAAGATAGGTTAGAGGTGAATAAGTGATGAATTATTCTAAGTAGTCCATTAGATGCAGGTAAGGTTTAAGAAGGCAAGGCTTACTTTAAGGCACCCCGTAAAAGGACTTCATGGGGTTTGGTTAAATGCTGGCATCAAATACGTAAGCCAGTTTCCAAGTACCTTAGCCAGTATAAGCTCATGGCAGTTAAGAGCACCTTTGGATGTAAAGAGGCCCTATGTGCATTTGCATATGAATTTATCATCCATCCATCCATCCATCCATTCATCACGTACATTATTGGTTGTTATTATTACATTGTTTGCTTGATATGTTGCTTGTGTTGTTTGTTTGTTTACACACACACACACACACACACACACACACACACACACACACACACACATACATATATTTATGCATATATTGCTTTGCTTGTTTCCTTGCTTGTAAGTTTCTTTGTAGGAACCCCCAAGGGACCCTTACTGAGTACAACTACATACTCATCCCTTTAGCTTCATTATGTAGTTTCTATTTGATAGCCAAACGCTATCGCCTCTATCTGGCCGAACTCCCTGCCACAATGATGGCCAGAAGAAGCTGGCGCTACCCGAGAAAAGGTGTGATCAGGCACCTCGGGAGATAGCCGAAGAGCTCCGAGCTCGGCACGCCAGGAAACCCCGAGGACACTACTCGCCCCCCCAAGGTTGTGAACAGATCGCCTTCGGAAAAGCGGCACCATACATAGCGAGCCGAACATGATATCCCCGAAGGCGAAATTCCCTGAAACTGGGAACCCCCGAACTGAGGGCTTGTTTCCCGAAGAGGCTCTGTCCGAACTAAAGGACGACCTCACCCAGGGACCTCGGGAGTATGGCAGGAGCATTTATGGAAGCATTTAAGGAAGCCTCTGTCACGTCCTTTCACAGACGTCATAAAGCCGCCTGAATAGGCGCTCTGACACACGGACGCCATCAGAATCACATCATGGCCCATCTCAGCACGTGGCTCAAGGCAACCTGCTACCAGCTATCTGTCCCCTATGCCCAGAAATTCAGGAACATCCAACCGAACACGTGTCGCGATCTGAACGGGCTAGGCACTCCTATAAATACCAGGAATTAATACTTGGCAGGAGGCTGGTTGGTTGGCAAAACACTGCTCCCACACTCTGAGAAAACTACCAGGCAAGACTCTTCAGCCCTTTGTGCTATTTCCTCTGCCTTTTCTCAGCCACCACTGACTTGGGCGTCGGAGGCTCCCCCCCCGGAAAAACACTCCGGGGGCCTCCTAACCCTTTGTTTCTGAGCTTTCAGGCACTCTCCTTTGGGCTATCCATTCCATCAGACGTTCTTCCTCCCAGAAGTCTCTCCACCAGTCACCATGACTATAAATGATGAGGCCCCTGGCCATCATTTGGCGCCGTCTGTGGGAAACTGCTCTGAGATCGCCATCGTTGAGACTCGGCGTTCTAAGGACAAGGGGCTACCGAAGTCCCCGTCCGCGCCTGAGATACAACCGGCTGCTGAGCAAACACTCCCAGGGACTTCTGCGCCTGAGGAAGACCGCCCTCTGGTAATCACCATGAGCTTCTTGAGGGACTTTCAGCGTTCGGTCGTGTCTGAAATGACCCAGCAGATCGACCGAAGGTGGCCACAGCAAGCACAGGCCCAGAGACCCCCCTCACCGACACGCCCTCGGGAGAAAAGCCCCAAGTCTACACATCGCAGTTCGGGGAGTGGAGACCCTCGCGAAGAATCATCCACAGAAGATATAGCCCTCGGGAAACGGCCTGTGGGACAAACCGGGTCCAAGCGACCGAGAGTTTCACAGCGAAGCAGTTCGTCGCCTGAGGCGAGGTCCTTGTCCCCTCAGCGCCGAACTCGCCCCCCGAAGAGGCGCCGGCGATCTCCATTCCCTGAAGAAGGCCCTAGCGCCACAGTGCTGATGGAGAGGATACTAGCACGGCTGGACAGAGTGGAGAAACAAGTGGCCAGAAAACCCGTTTGGGCCAGACTCTCGGGAACATGCTAGGAAGATGACTCGCCATTTATTCAGGCCGTTGTTGAGGCAGCCATGCCAGGTGACTTCAGAGTACCTCGGTTGGAGATTTATGATGGCCGTACTGATCCACAGGCCCATCTGACGAAGTACAGACGCAGCATGATAATGCACGGTGCTGACGACGCTACCATGTGCAAGTGCTTCGAAGTCACCCTCACAGGGCCAGCCACGGCGTGGTACAATTCCTTGCCTTCAGGAATCATCACTGAGTTCCAGGAGTTGTCCACGGCCTTCACACAGCAATTCATTGGGAGCAGACCTACGGCGAAGATGGCTTTGCAGATGTTCGACATAGAGCAGAGGAATGGAGAAACCATCCGAGACTATGTCGAAAGATTCAACAGGGAAGCTCTGAGCGTCCCAGACTTCAGGCCCGAAATCCGCATTCTTGCCATGACACGAGGCCTTCGGCGAGACTCACAGCTATTCTACGAGTTCTCAAAGGAGCCCCCGGAGACCCTCGGAGAATTTTACCGAAGAGCAGAACAGCACATGACCGCCGAAGAACTAAGAATGGCTGGGCCGAAGTCTGATCACCACCGCGCCGAAGAGTCCAGTCAACAAGCTCGGCATCCGACCGAACACGCAGGTCGACCTCGGAGGATGCGAGGAAGGAAACCTCAAAGTTTCACACCATTGAGCACTTCACGGACCAACATTATCATGGCGCTAGAAAGGCAAGGGACGCAGATTCGGCGACCAAGGGCCATGACCGCCGATAACAAAAAGAATGCCAAGAAGTTCTGCCAGTTTCATCGCGACCACGGTCATGACACCGAAGATTGCTTCCAGCTGAAGAAGTACATAGAGTCGCTGATAAAACAGGGCCAACTTCGGAAATACCTGAGGATGCCATCCCTGAAAGGCAGAAAAATGGAGGAAGAAAGGGCCGAAGATGAGGACTATGACTCCGACAGGCGGAGAAATAGAAGTCCAAAAAAGCGCCTTCCACCTCCAGCAGGGGTTATCCAAACCATCACCACGGGGCTCCCATCCTCAGAAAGAAAGCGGAAAGCCAAAGAAATTGCAGTCATGGACTATCAAAGTCCACCAAAGAAGCTGGCTCGCAAAGATGGCTCCACCGTCGTCTTCCCCCATGACGATCCGCTGCTGATTATGGCGAGAATAGGGAACTGGGACGTCAAAAGAGTGTTGCTTGATGATGGCTCAAATGCTGACGTCCTATTCTCACACCTGCTGCCGAGCTTGGGCATCTCCAGCAGCGAACTGAAGCCTGTCACCTCACCCACTTTTGGGGTTGGACCATCCGAACTCCCCGTCCTCGGATGGATCGACCTCCCGCTGATGATGAAAGGGACTTCGGTGAACGGAGCAGCTGAGTTGTACGCCTCCACAATGGCGAGATTCATCATCATGAACGTCCCGTCCTCATACAACGCCATCCTTGGAAGGCAGACAATGGGGAATCTGCATATTCGCCCTGATGTGAAGTACTTGACTGTCACATTCGCCACCAAGGGTGGAGATGCAGAGGTCTTCATAGACCAAGTCGAGGTAAGAAAGGTGTTTATAAAAGCACGAAAAGCTCCGACAAGCAACCTCGCGCAAACGGTGGAGGCAAGGGCACCAGAAAAAGGCAAAGAAGAAGATCTCGCCAAAACAGAAACGGAAGCAATAGAGCTTGTCCCAGGTCAATCTACCCGAATAGGGAAGAGCTTGGCCGAAGGTGACAAGGAAAATCTTGTATCCTTTCTGCTGGAAAATAAAGATCTGTTTGCCTACTCGCCAAAAGATATGCCGGGGGTGAACCCTGGCATAATACAGCACAGCCTCAAAGTAAGTCCGGAAGCAAGGCCTGTCCGGCAAAAGAAACGAAGCATCTCAGCCCACAAAAGCAACTTTGTCAAA
The DNA here is from genome assembly GCA_039654915.1 of Aquilaria yunnanensis. Lineage (NCBI taxonomy): Eukaryota > Viridiplantae > Streptophyta > Magnoliopsida > Malvales > Thymelaeaceae > Aquilaria > Aquilaria yunnanensis. The sequence continues at coordinate 66,536,111 of CM077597.1, forward strand.
ACCGAAGTCCAGCGTCTCCTAGATGCTGAAGTTATCAGGGAGGTCAAGTACCCCGAATGGTTAAGCAACGTGGTCATCGCCACAAAAGAAGGTAGCAGCAAACTCCGGATGTGCATCGACTTCAGAAACTTGAACGATGCTTGCCCGAAAGACTCATACCCTTTGCTGCCAATAGATCAATTGGTAGATTCAACTGCTGAATATGGGCTCCTAAGTTTCCTAGACGCCTTCAGTGGCTACCATCAGATAAGGATGGACCCCGAAGATGAAGAGAAGACTGCTTTCATCACCGAGGGAGGAACATACTGCTATATCAGGATGCCATTCGGGCTCAAAAATGCAGGAGCCACCTACCAGAGGCTGATGAACAAGGTCTTCAAAGACCAAATGGGGAGAAACATGGAGGTGTATGTTGATGATATGATAGTCAAGAGCAAGCTGCCTGGCTACCACGTTGCAGATTTAGAGGAAACCTTCCAAAAGCTCAGAGCCTTCAGCATCCGCCTTAATCCTGAGAAGTGCATCTTCGGGGTGACCTCGGGAAAATTCTTTGGGTACATGGTATCCGAAAGAGGCATCGACGCTAACCCCGAGAAGATTAAGGCTCTGCTTGAGTTCCAAACTCCTGCCACAGTCAAAGATGTGCAGAGACTCACCGGAAGAATAACCTCTCTGAGCAGGTTTATTTCCAGGTACGGAGATAGGTGTAGACCTTTCTTCAAAGTCCTCACAAAGGCAACAAAAATGGAAGGCGACCTCGGAAGAAATGATCATCCTTCGGATGAAGATTGCCAAAAGGCTTGGAAAGAACTCAAAGTCTACCTGGCCAGCCTGCCGACTCTACGACAACCTCGGGGGGGAGAGCCCCTCGTACTGTACCTCGCCGTCACAGAAAAAGCTGTGAGCTCGGTCCTCATGAAAGAAGAAGGGTCAAAGCAATGGCCGGTCTACTATGTCAGCAAGTCCCTGCATGGCGCCGAAGTCAGGTACCCTTTGCTTCAAAAAGCTATATATGCCTTGGTGCTTGCAGGAAGAAGGCTGCGACCATACTTTCAGGCTCACCCCATCATCGTCTGAAGTAGTCTGCCGCTACGGGATGTCATGAAGAGAGTAGATCATTCGGGAAGGCTCTCCAAGTGGTGCATAGAGCTGGGCGAACATGAAATCACGTATGAGCCTCGGAAGGCCATAAAAGCTCAAGCACTGGCAGATTTTATCGCCGAAATACCCACCACTGAGGAGAGCCACTCGGATCCAAAAGAGGGTGAGCCAGAATGGACCTTGCACGTAGACGGAGCCTCGGGGTCCGAACACCAGGGAGCTAGAGTAATTATCAGGGGCCCCGAAGGCCTGGAGGTAATGAAGGCTATCAAGTTCAGCTTCAACGTCACCAACAATGTAGCTGAGTATGAAGCCCTCATAGCGGGATTGCGCTTGGCCAGAAAGATTGGCGTGAGAAACTTAAAGGCTCACAGCGATTCCCAGCTGGTAGTTCGGCAGACGGCAGGAGATTATGGGGCGAAGGACCCAATCTTGGCAAAATATCATGAGCTAGTAGCAAAGCTCATCCAAGAGGTTGACGCCGTACGGATCGAAAATGTACCTCGGTGGAATAACACTGAGGCAGATTGCTTGGTGAAGTCGAAAACATATACCGAGGTGCTAGACCATCCAAGCATCTCAGTGCTGAGCATGACGACCTCGGGAACAGGGTGGAAAGACCCAATAAAAAGATACCTCGTAGAGAATTTGCTCCCCGAAGACCCCGGCGATGCTGCAAGACTGCGAAGGCGCGCCGGAAGATTCTTCCTGGTTGGCGAAGACTTATATCGGCAGGGATATGCGAATCCGCTGCAAAGATGTGTGGATGAAAAGGATACTGAAATGGTCCTTGAAGAAGTTCACGAAGGCATGTGTGGTTCACACATTGGAACTGATGCCCTAGCAGCAGTGATACTACGCCAAGGATACTTCTGGCCTACCCTGAGAAAGGACGCAAGACAGTTCGTCCGGAAATGTGGTAGCTGCCAGAGACACGCGAAAATCCAGAGGACGCCCTCGGAAATGGTAACTTCGGGAGTCTATCCTTGGCCCTTCGCAGTCTGGGGTATAGACCTTATTGGGCCACTCCCCACAGCACCCGAAGGCGTGAAATTCTGCGTGGTAGCAGTGGACTATTTCTCAAAGTGGGTGGAGGCAGAACCACTAGAAACTATCTCGGCAAAAGAAGTACAGAAGTTCCTATGGAAGAACATCGTATGCAGATTTGGCATACCAAGGGTACTGGTAGCTGATAATGGATCCCAGTTCACAGACAAAGGTTTCCAAGAATTCATCAGTGACCTCGGAATAAAGATGCACTTTGCCCCAGTAGCTCACCCCCAAAGCAACGGGCAGGTGGAAGTATCGAACAGGACCATAAAAGATGGCCTGAAAAAGAGACTAGGGGAAGCCAAGGGGAAATGGCCAGGAGAACTCCAAAGTGTATTATGGAGCTACCGAACGACGCCCCGAAGAGCCACAGGGAAGACTCCTTTCTCACTCGTCTTCGGAACAGAGGCCATTATCCCAATAGAGGTAGTTCAACCTTCAGTACGGGTGCAAGTATTTGATGAAGGTGGTAATGACCTCGGCCTGAGAACCAATCTCGATCTTGTGGCCGAACACAGAGAAATAGCCGAGCTGAGAAGAAAAGCTTTTCAGCAAAGAGTGGCCGTGGCTGTAAACTTACGGGCCAGGCCAAAAGAAATCAAGAAGGGAGACCTCGTTCTCCGAAAGGCCAACTTCGCACCCCGAAGGCCATCCCATGGCGTACTTCGCGCAAACTGGGAAGGACCCTATCTGGTTCTCGCCGAAGTACGAAAAGGCGTGTACAAGCTTGGTGATGGCGAAGGCGTAGAATTGAAGAACACTTGGCACTCAGACGCCTTGAAAAAATTCTACGCTTAAGGTTGAGTGGAGGAGTTATGTTGTACAGAATGGCCTTGAGAAAAATTCTTAAGTGTACAGAAATTGTGCAAAACAGAATTCCGCAAAGATGTTCGCCATGATAAAGCGTAGATATGACTTTCCGAAGTCCCTTGAGCCATCACGCTCGGGAAAGATGGAAAACAAAAATCTCGCAGAAGTACTCGCCATAGCCAGCGCAGAGATAATTTTCCGAACTCCCTTGAGCGAACATGCTCGGGAAAATGGGAAGTGAAAAATCTCGCGAAAGGTTTTCCGAAGTCCCTTGAGCAAACATGCTCGGGACAACTGGAAAAACAAAAAATTTGACTGAAGGTTTTCCGAAGTCCCTTGAGCAATCATGTTCGGGGTAAATTGGAAATGCAAAAGCCTGCAAAAAGACTTAGTCAAATTTTTTCAGGCCTTCTGGAAAGTCTTTCGAGCAAGCGCACTCGGGACAAAGGAAGATAAAAAAGTTTATTTAATCGCAGGTTTTCCGAAGTCTCTTGAGCGAACGTGTTCGGGACAATGGAAATGAAGAAACTTGCAAGAAAAGACTTAGCCAAAAGATCTTCATTAAGAGCAAAGCTGCTTTACAGTAAAGAACTGCCTGAAGAAGGATTACAAAATAGAAGGGAAGGAAAAGGGGCCCTAAAATAGCCTAAGGGTTCACGGCGTCCCGAGAGCCACTCGTTTGCCCGCCCTTTTCCACCACCTTCGGCGCTGGAATTGAAGGAGGAAGTTTCAGATGTTCGACCTTGGACCATTTCCACCGAGGTCCCCCAGGAATGTTTAGACCCTCTAGAAAAGAGAGGTCCAGATCTGGGAACCTCTAGAGAACCTGGTGCCGAGCAAGGCAGAAGCCGTCCTGGAACGCGACCTTGTTCATTTGATCAGACTTGTTCTTCTTAAGTTCAAGGTCGTCAAGCTTGTCCTTCAGGTCTGCGACCTCCTCCTCCAGCGCCTTTATCTGCTCCTCCCCCTTCGGCTCCTTCTTCAACGACTCGACCTCGGCCCGGAGAGAGTTATTCTCACACGTCAACGATACTATACTGCTGTCAGAACCAGCCTTGTGCTGGGGAAGATCTTCGTTGGCGGCGAGCATCCCCTTTATTTGGTCACCGAGGTTAGCGATCTTCCTAGAGGAGTCCTTTTGAAGTTCTTCTTTTTCCTTCCGGAACTCCTCCCGAAGGGCAGCTACTTCTTTCTCAGCAGCCTCTTTCAGCTGCTGGTTTTTGGCGACCGACTTCGCGAGTGCGGTCCTCGTCTCATTCATGGTTTGAGTGGCCGAAGTTTGAAAAGCAACCTCCCTGGCCACCCGAACTCGGAGAAAGGCGGCGTACCCCATCAGCTGCAAAAAGATAAACGCAAGGTCAGTAAGAGCCAAACACTTAGGAAAAAATTGAAGGGAAAGAGCTGTGAAGGATATACCTGAGCAGCATGCTCGGTGATCTTTGCGGCGAGGGTGTTATCCCTCGGATGGGCCGCCGCTATAGCCTTGAAGGAGGCCTCGGTGAGCACCCCCTTCGAAATTTTCTTAGCCATTTGAGGAACGTCCTCGAAGTACATATTCATGTCCTCCGTGAACGTCCAGAAAGGCTCCTTGGGTATCTTCCCTTGCGGGATTTTGGCATCCCGAAGAGCTCGTTTCCGAGCATGTTCGGCCACCCAGCCAGGGGTAGTCACCTCCCCTGCATGATAAGAATGAGAAGGAGATTAAAGACAAAGAAGCCAATCCAGAAAAAACAAAGGAAGTACACTTTGTCTGGAAACAAACTTGGCGGAACCTCGACAACAACGTCCTCGGAGTCCTCGGCCTCCTCGCCCGAAATGCCCTTGCCCTTCCGCTTGCGCCGCTCCTCGGCAGAAGGTACTTCTACCACTACATCAAGGAGGGCCTATGACGCGGTAGGACTCTGAGGAGGGACGTCGGTTGAAGGGACCTCGGAAGCAGCAGCCTCAGACTCCGGAATCTCGGCTGCCCCAGGCTCCTCGGCAGTCTCCTCTGGAATTTCCTCTAGAGGAGCCTGGGTAGCTCTCTTTGCCCGTTTCCTCGAAGGCCCCGCGCCAGTAGACTTCCGCCTTCGGGAAGACGCCTTCTTCGTCTGATCGCTCTTCTCCACCTGGCCGGTGAAAAGGGACTTGTAATAGGCGGCAGTCTCGTCGCCCATCTCTGAAAAAGGAGAGAAACATCAGCGTAAGTCCGAGGAAAGAATAGTAAAGGAGTAGAAGATAACTCACTTTCGGCAAGCGCTTCGAAAGAAATTTCCTCCTTAAGAAGCTTGACCAACCAGGAATCCTTCCCGGCAATGGCAGGAGCTGGCATCTCGAGGTCAGTCTCGTGCTCCTTTAACACCTTTAGCTCCCAAAGGACCTCTTCGGTCATCAACTTCCAGTTGATTAGAAACGGGTAAAAGGCGTGCGGAACGACCTCGGGATCCCAGTCAGAGACAGCCCGAATGCGGGCGTCGAAATCCGCGAACAAGGGAGCTAACTCTGGGGTCAGTAGCATCCTCGGATCAGCAACGTCCACATCCAGTGTTCCCTGAGCCCATTTGGTCGGAACGTACGACCAGGCCTCGTCCATCTTCATGAAGAAAAACTTCTGTTGCCACCCCCGCCAGCTATCTTTAGTGGCGAAGGTGAACATGAATTTCTTGCTCCCGGATCCCCGAGGTAGCATGAAATAGAAGCCACCCTTCGGGACCACAGAGAGCTTGTAATACTACATAAAGATTCTGAAATTGGGTTCTATCCCGAAGACGCCACACATGCAGAGGTAGGCGTTAAAATAGCAGAACGAGTTCGGGGGAAGCTGGTTCACAGCAATGCCATGAAATTTGCAGAACTCGCACACCATCTTCGGGGGAGGATACCGAAGACCGGCCTTCAGCTGGGCTCGAAAAATGGTAACCTCCTTACTGTGGTTTGAAAAAGCATAATGGCTAGAACGAGGCAGCCTAGTAATGGCGTAAGAGGGAAGAAAGAATTTTTTCTTCCACCTCTCTAACTTTTCAGGGGTGGTGCAACAAGGATGGGCTAAAAGAGGCTGCCAGCTCTCAGGAATGGGCATTTTCGACATGAAAACGAGTTTGAAAATGGAAGAAAACAGTTTCCAGAGAAAAACTCAAAAGAACACAGGGATCAAAGTGCTCTGAAAAACAAAAACCCACCGAAAGATTTGCCAAAATCTGAGGACGCCGTCGTGAAAGCTGGCTAGAAAAAAGCTCTGATTAAGGTAGCTCCGCCACAGAAAGCAAGAAAGTGCAAGAACAGGGGCAAAGCAGAGAGAAGAGCAGTAGAGAAAGCAAAAGGAACTTATGATGGAGTGGGCTATTTATAAGCCAGAGGTGGGTAACCGAAACATCGTCATAAGTACCCTTTGGAGGCGAACCGTCGCCGTAACTGCTCTCTGCACCTGAAAAGGCGCGCCCTCTGTAACCGACGCGACTCTTCTCCAATGGCAAAGCGCCACGTGTCAACCGCTGCGCGAAAATGGGGGACACGTCCTCCAAACGTCCCTTGAAACCTGGGACACGTCTTCTGACATCCCTGGAAAACTGGGACGCGCCGCTCAGACTGACACGCTTGGCCAAACAGACCTGCAGAAACAAAGAGCAGGCCACCTCGAGGACGCCAAGAAACAGGCTATGGCCGAACAGCCCATGACCTTCGGGCAAGAGGTGTATCTTCGGCACAGGCTCCGCCTCAAAGACACCAAAGAACAGGGCAAGGCCGAAGAGCCCATGATCTTCGGGCAAAAGGCGTATCCTCGGAACAGGTTAAGCTTCCAAAGAAACTCCCATACACAACCTCGGAAAGAGATGCAAAACCGACGTCATCATTTCGGCTTTCCAAAGGGGGGCATGTGATAGCCAAACGCTATCGCCTCTATCTGGCCGAACTCCTTGCCACAATGATGGCCAGAAGAAGCTGGCGCTACCCGAGAAAAGGTGCGATCAGGCACCTCGGGAGATAGCCGAAGAGCTCCGAGCCCGGCACGCCAGGAAACCCCGAGGACACTACTCGCCCCCCCAAGGTTGTGAACAGATCGCCTTCGGAAAAGCGGCACCAGACATAGAGAGCCGAACATGATATCCCCGAAGGCGGAATTCCCTGAAACTGGGAACCCCCGAACTGAGGGCTTGTTTCCCAAAGAGGCTCTGTCCGAACTAAAGGATGACCTCACCCAGGGACCTCGGGAGTACGGCAGGAGAATTTATGGAAGCATTTAAGGAAGCCTCTGTCACGTCCTTTCACAGACGTCATAAAGCCGCCTGAATAGGCGCTCTGACACACGGATGCCATCAGAATCACATCATGGCCCATCTCAGCACGTGGCTCAAGGCAACCTGCTACCAGCTATCTGTCCCCTATGCCCAGAAATTCGGGAATATCCGACCGAACACGTGTCGCGCTCTGAACGGGCTAGGCACTCCTATAAATACCAGGAATTAATACTTAGCAGGAGGCTGGTTGGTTGGCAAAACACTGCTCCCACACTCTGAGAAAACTACCAAGCAAGACTCTTCAGCCCTTTGTGCTATTTCCTTTGCCTTTTCTCAGCCACCACTGACTTGGGCGTCGGAGGCTCCCCCCCGGAAAAACACTCCGGGGGCCTCCTAACCCTTTGTTTCTGAGCTTTTAGGCACTCTCCTTTGGGCTATCCATTCCATCAGACGTTCTTCCTCCCAGAAGTCTCTCCACCAGTCACCATGACTATAAACGATGAGGCCCCTGGCCATCACTATTAATGGCCTAACAATTGAGTTGTGGGCTAAGTTTCTTTCTTTATAGGTATCTATTTATCTTGAATCCATAAGATTCTAAGTTTACTTATAAGTTAAGTTTGTGCTAACTTAAGTGCCCATGCCATTTCAGTGAAGACACTACAATTTGCATAAGGAAAAAAAAGGACTTGCACTTAGAGTTAGCTAGCTCAAGGTGAAAGCCAAGTTTTTATTGGTCGTACTAGTGAATTACCACGTATTTAAAGTGCCTCATGAACTAAGTAGTTACCTATGTTAGGAGTCATTGTTGTGTATAACACTTGAGTTGCTTTTAGGTGCATACTAAGATTTTAACTTAAAGTTCAAGCAACTATAGGTTTATTGTCTTTGCTTGTGTTTTAACTTGTGGTTTTAAATAATTGGCATTTGATGGCTGAAGTCCCAACCTTGGCGATCAAAAGGTTTGATCATAGTACTTCAGAAATACAAAGGCATGTTAAGCATCATGAAGTCAGGACATGTTGAGGAACCATTGGATCAACCTAAGTCGAAAGACATGTTTAGTGCCTTGGCATCTGTTGGCCAAGATACCTCCTAAATACTAACAAAAACTATTAACGAAGTACTACCCAAGGCGTGCGAAGTACTCATTTATACCTGTGTCAGGATAGCTGGCTGCAAAGATTGTTAGGGGAAAATAAACTGCCAACCTTAGAACTTGTAGGACATGTAGACAGTAAATTTGAGGTATAGCTAGTAAGCCTTAGCCCTCTAAAGCAAGTATAAAAAGGAGACATCTCCAGGTACACACAACATAACTTTGTTGAGCTTTTCTCATACTCCCAGCTATATTATTTGCTTACTTGGGTGTCAAAAAGTCCCCCCCAGGAAACACTTTAGAGACTCCTTTGCCTTTTTTATTTTTTTCTGGTGTCTTATAAGGTTATAGATGATCGGAGTATGTACGTTTGAAAGCATAGATGTAGAACTCAGGCGACCAAGAGCATCAAGGACACCAAATGACACCGTCTATGGGAAACCAGGCGCACATCACTGTGGTGACTACTCGGGCATCCAAAAGCATGTTTTGGCAAAATCCCCCACTGGAGAATACTCCACCCCCACCGAAAAATCTAGTAGGTGACTGAACCATCTTGTTAGAGGATGATTGCTGTTAGTGTTGTGCCCAAAAAGTGAATCATGAGATGATTGTATTTTTGCACATTGAGTCATGATATTTTATTGAGGCATTAATCCAGAAATTATGTTTGTTGTTTTGTTTCTGCGTAACGTAATAAACATAATTGTAACCCTAGAATAATGATATTCTTAAACGTCCCTAGTATAGTATTATTCTGGAACGGGTTGCAATAATACATAATGACTAGCATATGTGGAGACTAATATGAGATATGTAGTCTACATATGGGTACAAGTTGGAGAACTTGTGTACTGGACCGACCCACCATGAGAACACTTCATGGATCGTTATATGAGTGTCATAAGTGATTCTCATAGTGATCATGGTATATGTAGTCCTTCGACCTAAGATCATCAAGGTTCCCTACATGTGAGTCACATACTTTGATACTTTCCTTTGTTGCTTGTAATTGAGTGAACTAGAAGGAGGTCATTGGGTATGTCACATATCATGCGGAGGGATTTGTATGATCAAGATGGGATTTGTCCCTCCTATGTAACGGGAGTGAATATCTTCGGGCCCCTTGATAGAGTGAGACTTAGAAAATGCATGGCCATGCTCGGATGAGTTGATATATGATATCAATGCATCAGTTTAAGTTGGTCTACTCGGTAATCAAGAAACCAAAGATTGGGCTATATTGAGTGATACATTCCATGTCTTGTGCTTAGTCTTGATATCTTTGACAAAGGGACAATGACATATATCGGTGATGATCATAAAGGTTTAGTCGAATCACCGACAATCTTGTCATTTGGGTAGCAATGATGTGTTGCTAGACACCGCTCATTGCTTATGATCATAAATGTGATTTATGATCATTGCCAACGTGGTAAGAGCCTATTGGGTCACACACATAGAGCCATTTGGATCATTAGAGTGCATGGGCTAATTATTTGGGTTATGGTTTCACTTTAATTTTGTATTAATAATGGGCCCAAGAGTTGAGCCATTATTAAGCCCAAAATTAAAGCCTAATTGGATTAGGGCTTTGAAACCCATTAGGCCTGGAAGTTGAGTCTCACTATAAATACAAATTTTAGTGAGAAATTCGTAGGTCTCCTTGGAGGACAGCGCACTCTTCTCTTGCAATTCCTTGGAGGACGCAAGCTAGCACTGCGAGCGCAAGAGAAACGCATCTGCTGGGACGTGGTGGAAGCATGGTGATCCCAAGAGGCTTGTGTGGATACCATAGAGAGCTTGAACACATCAACTGTTCAAGTTTTGTGATTCGACTCTACAGTTGAGTGAGAGATCTCAACCGAAAATTAGGTATGAAAATTTTTGAACACCCGGTTTACCCCATTTCACTTGGATCCTGGAGGGTTTCGGTTAAATTCCGCTGCGCTGTTTGGGTCCCAAAACCCAACAATTGTCTGGTGACATTGACGATGGGGTTCCCATGTGAATTCTAGCGTACAATAGTCACTGAAAATGCCTAACATCTTGTATAACATACCCCTCGGAGGCAGCATGCTAGAAAAATCTGAAAGTTCTGCAAAAAGTTCTCCCTTGGCATCAAAAGGTAGCATGCAGGATGAGTTATGTGTTGAATGCCTACTCCTTCGTGGCTTGAAATGTGACTGTAACAAGAAAGGTCTAGGCTTTTCGGAGTATAAGTCTACCCACTAGAGGTTCCTTTCTCCCTGTTGGCATGATGGCGACTAATTAGACATTATTTCAAAAAAATTACTGGAGAGGATGGATTGGATGAAGGAACAAATCACATGAAAGCCGGTATGGACGCATTTGTCCAAAACCCTTGTAAGCAATGAGGCCCATTTGTGCCAACTTTCAAGAATGCTCTAATCCCACTGGACTTTAGAATACATTGGCTAGATTCATAAGATGGGAGAGGTGACCCTCTTATACATTTGACCAAATATCAAATGAACATGGAGTTGAGCCGATGAGGTGACCTTGTGCAAATGTTTTGAGGTAACACTCTCAGGCCCAGCTATAGCCTAGTACAGTACCTTATCTCATTGTTCCATTGCCTTTTTTCATGAGTTGTTTATGGATTTTACTAATCAATTCATCGAAAGCCATCATTTAGCGAAAAAAAGCTACTCGGCTATTTAATGTAGTCCAAAGGGATAATGAATCTCTTTAAGACTATATCAACAAGTTCAACAAGGAGGCTTTAAAAGTCATCAACTTGTCTCCCGTAGTCCCAATCCTGGCTTTAACCAAGGGACTTTGAAAAGGTTCCAACCTAACTTTTGAGCTTTCAAAGCATATGCCAACAAAAGTTGGAGAGCTTTATCCGTTGGCCAAATAGTACATGATTGCTGAAGAAATGACCGCCGATGAAAAAATGATGGATATGTGAAGAATGGAACATTGGTCCTAGAGCCAACACCATAGGGAGGTTGAAGGCAGTAAACAGTTTTGACAAAGTAAAGGAGAAAGAGAACCACAAACCTACTCAGCCTTGAACACCTCCCTAGCTAACATCTTTACAACATTGGAAAAGCAAATAGGGGTTCAATGGCCTCAAATAACAAGAATCGAGACCATGGCAATGACATGAAACACTAATACCAGCTGAAGAAGTATATTTTAAACAAGGCCAGCTAAAGGGGTACCTTCGGTTTCTTTCGTTGAAGGTGCGAGGCAAAGATGAGGAAGCAAAGAGGATGGGTATGATTCTAATCGATGAAGGAACCACCACAGTCCCAAAAAACAACCACCCCCTTCTACGGGAGTGATCCAAACCATCACTACAGGGCTTCCTTTATCAGAAAGGAAAAGGAAGGCAAATGACATAGTCACCCTCAGCTTCAGAAAAGTGCAAAATTAGCTGATGAGCTCTAATGGGACTACCGTCAGCTTCTCCCACAATGATGCTCTCCAAATCACAACCCGAATAGCAAATTGGGATGTAAAATGATTGCTTTGTGATGAGGGATCAAATGTCAATGTCTTGTTCACCCACATATTGCCAAAATTGGGCATATAGGTTGAAAAAATAGATGGTGTCTCCAACATTTGGAGTGGGCTCGGATGAACTCCCAATTCTAGGCATTATTGATTTGCCATTAATGGTGAAAGGAAGGGCCACCAAAAGTGAGGAGGAGCTATACACCTTGATGATGTCAAAATTTGTTGTCATAAACATGCCTCACCCTGTAGTGCCATTATTGGAAGGCAAACTCAGGGCATGCTGCATATGTGGTCAGATGTCAGGTATCTGGTTTGTCACCTTCAAACTTGACAAGGGAGGTTTGAAAGATCTTCCTAAAGGCGTAGTAGACTCCCCCAAGGAAAAGGATCGACACATCTACAGTAGTGACATCAGAAGGGCCCCAAGCCAGTGATGAAGATAGAACTAAAGATGCGAATGTAGAAACAGAGGGCTTAGAGGTCATTGAAGGCCAAAGTACCAAAATCAGAAAAACTATGCCCACAGAAGGAAAGGACAAACTTGTAGAGTTCTTAAAATCAAACAAAGATCTTTTTGCTTATTCACCAAAGGACATGCCTAGAGTACCTCTAGGTATAATTCAGCATAGTTTAAATGTTGATCCTTTAGTAAAACCAATAAGGCAAAAACAAAAAAAAAAAGGAAACATCGGACCAAACAAGAGAGCCTTCATCAAACAAAAGACACAACAGCTCCCCAAGGTAGGAGTAATAAGGGAAGTAGAGTATCCAGACTGGTAAGCAACATAGTCATTGTTATGAAATAAGGGAGTGATAAACTCCTAATGCACATTGACTTCACTAGAGTCAACATCACATGCCCGAAACACTTATACCATTACCTTTAATGGACTAATTGGTAGATTCCACTTTCGAGTACAAAGTGTTAAGCTTCCTGGATGCTTTCAGTGGGTACCATCAAATCAGATGACAACCGATGAAGAAAAGACTTCATTCATAATCAATAAAGGAACCTTCTGTTACGTACAAATGCCATTTGACCTAAAAAATACAGGGCCACATATTAGTGGCTAGTTGATAAGGTATTTATAGAACTGATCGGGAGGAACATGGAAGTGTATGTTGATGACATGATCTTCAAAAGTTGGAACACTTCACACTACATTGATGATCTGCGTGAATTGTTTTAGCAGCTAAAGAAGTTTGACATATATTTGAATATGAAGAAATGCACCTTTAGTGTAAAGGCAAACAAATTCCTAAGCTTCATGGTCTCGGAAAGAGGCATAGAGGCAAACCCTAAAAAAGTCAAAAGCTTTGCTTGAATCCCAATCATTAAGGATAGTCAAATATATCTAGAGGCTTACGATAAGGATAATAACTTTGATTCATTTCATCTCGCGCTATGGTGATTGGTGTATGCCATTCTTCAAAACCCTCACAAAAGAAGTTAAGGGTGACTTCAATTTTAGTGATTCATCGAACCCTTGGGACAAGTAATGCCAAGCGGCTTGGGAAGGAGTTAAAGATGTACCTCTCTGAATTACCTACTTTTAGGTAGCTGAAGGGGGTGCACCCCTTATCCTCTACATTGCTGTTAGCGAAAAGGTTGTGAGCTTGGTCTTGGTATATGAGGACAAAGTAGGAAAGCAATGGACTATTTATTATGTAAGCAAATCGCTACATGGAGCTGAGGTGAATTATCCAGTATTACATAAGGCCATATACGCCCTAGTGTTGGCGAGACAACATCTTTGGCCTTACTTTCAAGGCCATTCGATCATAGTTCAAAGTGGCCTTCCCCTATAAGACATGATGAAAAAAGTACATTACTAAAGGAGGCTTTCAAAGTGGTGTATAGAACTGGGCGAATATGTCATAAGTTATGAGCCAAGGAAAGTGATAAAAATAGAGGCCCTTGTTGATTTCATGGCTGAACTAGCAGTGAATGTCAAAGGAGAGGTCTTAACTGATGAAGACAGTGAACCAAAATGGTTTCTTTTTTGTCAATAGAGCACCAAGGAGCAGGCATAGTTTTAAGAAGACCAGAAGGGATGGAAGCATCCAAAGCAATCAAATTCTTACTATATATTAAAGATCATGGAAAAAATTACTGTTCATTGAACAATAGATGAAACGTCATTGTTTTTTTTGTGGTTGATGTACGTAAAAACAAATGGGGTTGTTTTTCTTTTTTTTTTTCGTTGATGAAATGTTTGATTTGTTGTTTTGTTTCAGTGTTCGCCTTTGTTTTAAGAAGGATGGCAAGGAAGAATGAGGAGTAGTAGAAGGAGACACCGAAGGCGATAGGGGATCAATCCCTACTGTTGGGCAACATTGATTCAAGGATGCTGTGGAAGGATTGACAGAGGAAGCGACATCGTTAGTTCTAGAGAAGTAAGGGAGGGACCATTGGTAACTAGTTCCGGTGTTGGAAGTCGGCAATATTCATAATATCAGTCAATTGGGGTATTGATTTTTGTTTATGGATCTACTGTTTGATCAATTGGGGTTTGGGTGGGTTGATTTCTCTGTTGTTTTAGATTTCTCAAGTTCGATGACAGTGATTAGAAGAGATTGCGATGGCCATAATCATAGCAATCCAAAAGTGTCAGAGTGGATGTTAAATTTGCTGCCAAAATACGAATGCAGGCTATCAGAGATGCTTTGTGTGGTCATGAATACGAGAATTCTCAAGAAGCTTTTAGGGCATTGGATGTCATTTTGGGACATGCTGTAAATGCATATTAGGGTCTTTAGATGGAGAAGTTGGAGAATGTAAATGATGCGTATGTGGCAACAGTTCATGAATCAAAAGCTAGATTGCTTCATTCTCAATTGCTAATCTTCAAGAATACATCGCCATCATCTCTAGTATCAAGTAATGCTACTTCATTCATAAGGTTGCCACGGATGTGTTCAATATGTGAGAGATGTATTTAAAATATGAGGTAATTGAACTATTGGTTACTTATACATTTTATATTTATTGAAATTTGGGTTGTTTGTCAAAATAGGATTCACATTTTAATTATGTTTGTATATACATATATTTTATTAATTTATTAATTTTGTGTATTCATTATGAATTTTGTATGTTTGATTAGGGATGATTTTAGGTTTTGTGTAATTTAAGTTTGTATCCTTTTACTTAGTATATGTTGTTAAGTTGTAATAGATTTGCTTTTATTGGTTGAGGTAGTCTTGAAATCTGTGATATATGATTATGTTTTCATAATCCCTATTTTATTGCTTAGTTGTTTTACCAATATGGTAATTTTCTTATTGGTGGTAAGTGGTTTTTGGTATTGGGGTCTCACTTTCATATATATGCTCTTTCTTAGATATTTCATAGGTTTTCTTTTTGCTTTGTGGTTTCACTGTGCGAATGAAGATGAAAACCATAGTATTGAGATTTGGTGCTTTCTGATTTTCCTTGAAATTTTCTGTTTCATTCTTTTTCTATTATTCTTGTCTAATAGTGTGACTTCCTTTCTAGGTGGTCTGTTTACTGTGATTTTTGTGTTTGTGGGTACAAAGAGAACCTCTTCAGTGTAATAAGAAGGTGGTGGGATGTGTTCCTTTGCGTTTTCAGAAACTATGCTTCTTTTGTGGTTTGTGTTTCTTTTCTGGTTGTTGGTTTAGTTTATGTGTCTGCAGAGTTTTTTGTTCTATTTGGATGCATGAATTTTGTTATGTGCAGTTGGACCTTCTGATTGACATTCCCATGAGCACATGTAAACTACTCCATCCTCTTCGACCATGTGATTTCTGTAGGAGGTGTTGTTTTTAGTTCAAATTTTCTGTTGTTTCTTATTTTTATGTGCCATTTGGACATTTTAGTTGTTTGTTTGGTTTATGTGTGTAGTTTTAGTTTGTGGTTTTTCTTTTTGGATTACTTTGTTGGAGAGTAGCTTTGTTATGTTTTGTTCAATTTTTGCTCTCTTTTCTTTACATTTAGCATATGTTTATAGATGACTGTAACTTAATTGGTGGGTGAGATGTTGTAGATTGGTAATAGAATGTGAACTGTGAGTAGCAATGGAGTTATTTTTTATGAGTGATTGAAGATATTGTTACCTGTTATTATTATATATATGAGTATAGAGTGTACCACTTTTATCTTCCTATCATTACATCATTAGTTTTTCAATTTCTTCCAAAGTATTAGGTTTTTGAGGGACTCAAACTTAGAATTTTATTGTATATTTTTTTCTATTAAATTGCAATCAATCAACTGCTGGTTGAACATTTTTTTATGTAGTTTTAGGAAATTGAGCATTATCATTATAGTCGGTTAAGCTTTCATGTTACATCTGTATTTTTTGATTTTAAGGATTAGTGGTAAGCACTTGAACTAAAATTTCCTTTTCTTGCAGTGATATATCAGTCCATTGGAGTACTTTATTTTTTAAGTCAAACGCCTAACGAGTGAATATCATATATTCTTCTCCTTGTTCATTCAATTTAATCTCTTTATGGTAAGTGAGAGCTTTTCCAATTATTTATCAATAACTTTGAAATTAAAAATCATTTATATGTTCTGGCCTCTCATGTGATCACGTACCTTTGTTTTTTTCATGATTCGTCCTCTTTATATTATTTCATATATTTCCATGATTCAACATATCATTATTGTTATCATATGTGTGAACATATAAACTATATATTTCTATTTCTTTTTTGTGAGAGAAAAATTGAGTTTTCGATGTGAAAATTGTTGATTCTTTTTCCTTGAATAAGTTCCAGAGTCAGTGGTAGTAAATAGTTATTTATTCTCATTGAGATTTTTTATATTGAAATAATGATCACTTATTATTATAGGCATAACTATTAATATTACAAGAATAAAAAATTTCGTGAAGAGAATTATGTTTCAAATTTTTCTTTTGCCTATTTGGCCAAGTGATATTATTTCCGTTTTTTATATTAATTTGTTTTGGCTGCGTGTGTTCACACCATTTTTCTTTTTTTACTCTCTTTTTGCACCTATTTTGGAATGTTTTGTTTTTGTGCTCCTTGTATTTTCAATACATAGTAGAAAAATTATACTAAGGATATGGTGAGCATATGTCTAAATAGACATAGCAGGTGATTTTTCGAATTTACCTCTTATCCTAAATCAACGAATCTGAGATCTCAGTCATTAGTGGGGAGAGAAGAAGTAGATCGGCGTGACCAGCCGCGAAGCGAAACCAGGTGCGATGTGAGGCGAGGGCCGAAGTGCGGTAGTGCAAGGAGGCAGATTGGCATGGCCAGCCGTGAGGCGAGGCAAAGCTAGGCGTGAGGGGAGGCAAGGGCCGAGGTGTGGCTGTGCGAGGAGGTAGATTGGCGTGGTGGGGTAAGGTGAAGTCAGGCAGAAAGAGAGGCGAGCGTCGAGGCACTGCGGTGTGAGGCGAGGGCCGAGGCGCAGTAGTGCGAGGAAAGGGCAAAGGCACGGTGGTTCGAGGCCAAGGCTGAGGTGTGACGGTACAAGGCGAGGTGAGGCACAACAGCGCGAGCAATGAGCCAGAGTCTGAGCGGGAGCGAGGGCGGTTTGTGGTTGGTAGGGGATGTGGAACAAGGGTTGCGGCATGGAGGGAGGGTTGCTGATGAGAGATGGCATTTGATTTTCCAAAACAAAAATATTTTTTTGTTAGTTATTATTGTTTAGACATTCTTCTATTGTACTTCAGACATTTTTAAATTTTCATTTAGACATTTTTTTAGACATTGAATCATATACCTTTATTTGAATATTTCTTTAAATATTTAGACACCTTTACATGTTGATTTGAACACTTTTATATATTTAGTCAGACACTGCTTTTAATTATTTTAGACATTTATTTTCTAAAGGTAATAAATTATTTAGAAGTTATTTAGTTAAACACTTTTATATATTTCTTTAGACATTTTTCAATATTCAATTAGGCAATTTTACTTATTGATTCAGACACTTTTTTTTTATTATATTTTAAAGATAATAAATTGTTCACAAGTTGATTTTGTCATTTTTTGTTCAGCAATTCTATTATTTTTTGTTCAGACACGACAAAACCCCACCAAAGAGAGGGCCGCAGCACCCTCGGACAAGTCGGATAGGCACTACCCTCAGGAAACCCAAGGAACCAAGTTCGGTCAGAAGGGGTCACTACCCTCCCCTAGGGTAACCTCGCGTCGACCTCACGTGCCCAAAACCACCTTCGGATACTTTTTGGGCCACCCTCGGAGTGCGCTCACAAAGTGCCATCATCAGGTACCCGAGCCTGACCTCAAGAGAGCCCAACCGAAGGTGCCTCATGCAAACAAGGGACCTCCCTCCAAAGGAGCTCACTTCCTCGAATGAGCTCTGTACTCCAAAGGAGTTCGGTCCCCCGAAAAGGCCACGTGGGCGTACGACAAAACGGCTGAGGAGCCTTTGAAACGCTCTGACACACTGCCCTCGTACAGCCCCCGACACGCCGCCCTCTGACACACTCTGACACGCCGCCCTAGGCTCTTGGCGAGGCGGCCTATGGCCGGCTAGAGGCTCCCCTCTCCCGAGGTACGGACCACATTCGATCGAACACATGTCACGATCTGGGCAGGCTATGGCAAACGGACTTCTCCTGTACACCTCCCTATAAATATTTGGGAAACGCCCCAGGCAACGAGATCCAACTTCAAGGGAAAAATCTCTCCACTCCCTACTTATTCTCCATTTCCAAACACTGGCTTGGGCGTCGGAGACTCCTCCCTCGGAAAAACACTTCGAGGAGCTCCTAACCCTTGCTTTTTCTAAGTCGTTGCAGTCCTTCTCCCACTGGAGGCTCCTCATACAGGCGTTCCTACTCCAGGCTCATCATGTTGCATAAAGAAGATGTGGAAGGGTATCATTTGGCACTGTCTGTGGGAACCCTTTCCCAGGTCGCCGTCGTGGAGACTCGGCGTTCCAAAGACAAGGGGCTCTCGGAGTCCCCTTCTACGCCGGAGGCTCAGCCGGCGACCAAGCAGCCCACTGTAGAGACTTATACGCCGGAGGACGACCGCCCTATAACAGTGACATTAGGCTTCTTACGAGACTTCCAGCGCTCCATCATCACTTAAATGACTCAACAACTCGACCAGAGGTGGCCCCAGCCTCCTCCGGTCCGAAGGGCCTCCCCCTCGGCAGCGCGCCGGGAGAGAAGCTCGAGGTCCACCCACTAGAGTTCTAGGAGTGAGGGCTTTCAGGACGCATCTTCTATGGAGGACGTACCCCCTAGGGCGTGACCAACCAAAGAAAGGGCCCCGAAAGAAACTAGGACCTCCTGTCGGCGAAGTCCATCCCATACCAAAGGTCCCAGTCTCCTCTCTGCCGAAGTTGTTCTCCGAGAAGGAAAAGAAGTTCGTCATTGCCGGCGACCACCAAGCAGCAAGGGGAAGCTAACACAGCTACCCTCATGGAGAAGATCCTTGGAAGACTGGAAAAGGTTGTGAGGCGGATCTCCCGAAAACCAGTCTGGTCAAGATTGTTTGACGCTTAAACCGGAGAAGAGTCACCCTTCGTACGGGAAGTGGTGGAGGCGCCCATGCCTAGTGACTTCAGGGTACCATGCTTGGAAACCTATGACGGGCGTGGTGACCCCCAGGCACACCTGACAAAGTACAAGTGAAGCATGGTGCTCCACGGCGTAGATGATGCTACCCTCTGCAAATGTTTCGAGGTGACCCTCTCTGGTCCAACAACGGCATGGTATAACTCCTTGGCGCACGGAACCTTGCTGAGTTTCCAGGAGCTATCTACTGCCTTCACCCAATAGTTCATTGGTAACAGGCCAACGGCCAAGATGCCGGTGCAGGTGTTTGACATAGCACAGCGAAGTAGGGAAACCATTTGCGACTACGTCGAAAGGTTTAACCGAGAAGCACTAAGTGTGCCCAACCTTCGGCCCGAGATTCGCATCCTCACAATGATAAGAGGACTTTGGAGAGACTCCCAACTCTTTTATGAGTTCTCCAAGGACCCCCAGACACCCTCGGGAAGTTCTATCGAAGGGCCGAATAGCACATGACAGCCGAAGAACTCAGAATGGAGGGACCAAAGGTGGAACACCCTCAGCCTGAGGGACTAAGCCACCAGCCTCGTCACTAGAATGAGGTTGGAGGAAGGCCTCGAAAACAAAGGGGTAAAAGGCCAATGACGTTCACTCCCCTGAACTCCACAAGGGCCAGCATTCTCATGGCCTTAGAAAAGTAAGGGACTACAATTCCAGGGCCAAAGGCCATGACTTTGGAAAACAAGAAGAACATGAAGAAGTTCTGCCATTCTACCGAGATCATGGCCATAACACCGAAGACGGCTTCCAGCTGAGGAAGTACATCGAGTCTCTGATAAAGCAAGGCCAACTTCACTGGTACTTGCGAATGCCTTCTCCGAAGGGGAGAAAGGAAGAACAAAGAAGGGGGGATGAGGAGGACTATGATTCCGACAGACGTCGAGACCGAAGTCCCTGAAAGAATCCGCTGCCATCAGCAGGGGTCATCCAAACCATCACTACAGGGATACCCTCAGCTGAGAGGAAAAGAAAGATAAGAGAAATCTCCATAATGGAGTATGGCAACTCGCCAAACAGGCTTGTTCGTAAAGACGGGTCCATTGTGAAGTTCCCTCACGATGACCTACTCCTTGTCATGGCAAGGATAGGGAGTTGGGACGTCAAAAGAGTACTTCTGGACGACAGCTCCAACACCGACGTCATCTTTTCACACCCACTTCCTAACTTAGGCATTTCAAAAGACGACCTCAACACAATCAATTCCCCAACCTTCGGGGTTAGGCCATCCGAGCTCCCTGTCCTCGGATACATCAATCTGCCCCTAATGTTGAAAGGGACCTCACCTTAGAGTAAGGAGGAACTGTTCGCCTCCATTATGGCGAGGTTCATCGTCATTGATGTTCCCTTATCAGACAATGCCATCCTTGGAAGGAAAACTCAGGGCAATCTCCACATCCGCCCGGATGTAAAGTACTTAACAGTCACCTTCGCAACTAAAGAAGGAGATGCAGAGATCTTCATTGACCAATCCGAGGTCAGGAGGGTCTTCACCAAGGCTAGACAAAGCCCAGCGAAGGTCCAAGTACAAACTTCGGTTACTGAAGGAGCTGTCATGACAAGCGAAGAAACAGCAAAGGAAGGAGTAGAGGAGTTGGAAAAAGTAGAAACAGAAGATGTAGAATTGGTCCCCAGCCGGAGCACCCGAGTGGGGAAAAGATTGGCCAAGGATGACAAAGATAGGCTTGTATCTTTCTTGTTAATGAACAAAGATCTATTCGCCTACTCTCTGAAAGACATGCCTGGGGTCGACCTCGGCATAATCCACCATAGTCTCAAAGTACGCCCTGACACAAGGCCGGTTCGGCAGAAAAAATGAAACTTATCGGCTCATAAGAACTCCTTCGTTAAAACCGAAGTTAAGCGCCTGATTGAGCCAGGGGTAATAAGAGAAGTTAAATACCACAAATGGCTTAGCAACATGGTTATCGTAACAAAAGAATGGAGTGAAAAGCTCCGAATGTGCATTGATTTTCGAAACCTGAATGGTGATTGTCCAAAGGACTCCTACCCTTTGCCAGCCATACACCAATTGGTGGATTCAATCGCCGAATACAGTCTTCTCAGTTTCCTCGATGCGTTCAGCGGGTATCATCAAATTCGGATGAACCCCGAAGATGAAGAAAAAACTGCCTTCATCACAGAAGTTGGTACCTACTGCTATGTCAGAATGCCCTTCGGGCTTAAGAACGTAGGGGCTACCTATTAGAGGTTGATGAATAAAGTGTTCGACTCCCACATCGGGAGGAACAGAGAAGCATATGTCAATGATATGATAGTTAAGAGCAGAATGCCTAGTAATCATATCTTGGACTTAGACGAAACCTTCCAATGATTTCGGGAGTTCGGCATTCGCCTTAACCTCGAGAAGTGCATGTTTGGAGTGAGTGCAGGTAAGTTCCTTGGGTTCATGGTGTCACAAAAGGGAATAGACGGCAACCCCGAAAAGGTCGAAGCCTTATTAGGATTCCGAACACGTACAACCACTAAAGATATACAAAGGCTTGCCGGAAGAATCACTTCTTTTAGCAGATTCATTTCCAGGTGCTTACCAAAACAACCAGAAGCGAAGGCAACTCCTGAACCGAGGGGCACCCTTGGAACCAAGAATGTCAGAAAGCTTGGGATGAGCTTAAAAGCTACCTAACCCGATTGCCAACACTTTGGCAACCTCGGGAAGGAGAGCCTCTCATCCTCTACCTTGTCGTCACTGAAAAAGGTATGAGTTCAGTCCTAGTGAAAGAAGAGGGTGGGGGGCAATGGTCGGTATATTATGTAAGCAAGTCCCTGCACGGCACCGAGGTTAGGTACCCATTGCTCCAAAAGGCCATTTATGCCTTAGTACTCGCAGGTAGGAGGCTGCGGCCCTACTTTCAAGGACACGCCATCATTGTCTGAAGTAACCTACCTCTTTATGACATAATGAAGAAGGTAGAGCATTTGGGAAGGCTGTCAAAATGGTGTATCGTGCTTAGAGAATATGACATCACTTACAAGTCAAGAAGGGCAATAAAAGCCCAAGCATTGGCATACTTCATCACCGAAGTTCCAGAAATCGAGAATGCTGAAATCACCTCGGAAGACCTGATAAGGATTAAACCAGAGTGGGAACTCTTTGTCGATGGAGCCTCAGGCACTGAACACCAAGGCGCTGGAGTGATTCTCTCGGGGCCCGAAGGTATGGAAGCCACCAAAGCCATCAAATTCGGTTTCGATGTCACCAATAACATCGCCGAATATAAGGCCCTCATAGCAGGATTAAAACTAGCCAGAAAAGTTGGTGTGAAAAACCTTAAGGCCCACAGCGACTCACAACTAGTAGTCCAGCAAATGATAGGAGATTACGCTGTAAAGGATCCAACCTTGGCAAAATATCATGTCTTCGCCAAGAAACTCATTAAAGAGTTTGACTTGGTACATATAGAAAACGTGCCTCGTAGAGATAATGTTGAAGCTGACACCTTGGCCAAGTCCAAGGAACCCACCGAGGTGCTGAGTCAACCCAGCACCGAGCTAATGTGCATAGCAACGTCGGGGGAAGGATGGCAAGATTCCATCAAGAAATACCTTGCAACTTCGACACTCCCCGAAGACCCTACTGAGCCGCAAAAGTGCGAAAATGCTCTGGGAGATACTTCCTCATCAGGGAGGAACTATACAGACAAAGGTATGCAAGCCCCTTGTAGAGGTGCATAAGTGAAGGGGATGTCAGAACAATCCTCGAAGAAGTTCATGAGGGGGCCTGTGGTTCCCATATAGGAATAGACGCCCTCACCGGAGTACTACTTCGGCAAGGTTACTTTTGGCCTAGCATAAGAAAGGATGCAAGGCAATTTGTTCGAAAATGTGACAATTGCCAAAGACACGCTAACATGCAGAGGTTACCCTCGAAAAAGATAACTTCGGCAAATTACCCTTGCCCCTTCGTCGTTTGGGGTATTGACCTTATCGGACTTCTCCCAGGCGCCCCTGGTGGAGTGAAATATTGCATAGTTGTAGTAGACTACTTCACTGAGTGGATCGAAGTAGAGCCTTTGGCATCGATCTTGGCGACGAATACCCAGAAGTTCGTCTGGAAGAACATCATATGCCAATTTGGCATACCAAGGGTAATAGTAGCCGACAATGGTACCCAGTTTACTGACAAAGGGTTACGAGAATTCGTAACTAACCTCGGTGTAAAACTACAGTTCACCCCGGTAGCCCATCCTCAAAGTAATAGGCAAGTCAAGGTGTCCAATAGGACAATAAAAGATGGCCTGAAGAAAAGGCTAAAAGAGGCAAAAGGGAAATGGCCAGGGGAACTCCCAAGTGTACTATGGAGCTACCGCACAACTCCCTGAAGGGCCACAGGAGAAACTCCTTTCTCGCTCGTGTTCAGTACAGAAGCCATTATTCCCATTGAGGTCATACAGCCATCAGTAAGAATATAGGTGTTTGACGAAGGAGGAAACAACCTTGGCTTGAGGGAAAAATTAGACCTTGTCGAAGAACACCGGGAAATGGCCGAACTCAGGAGGAAGGCTTTTCAACAAAGAGTAGCTGATACTACTGACTTGCATGTGAAGAAAAAAGGAATCAAGAAGGGGGACCTCATCCTCCGAAAGGCCGAATTCAACCCGTGAAGGCCATCAGATGGGGTACTTCGGGCAAACTGGAACGAACCTTATTTGGTCCTGGATGAAATCTGCCCAGGAGTCTACAAATTGGGCGATGCCGAAGGAGGAGAGTTGAGAAACATTTGGCATGCATATTCTTTGAAAAAATTCTACACTTAGACATTTTTTCTGAAGAAAAGCTTGTGATTACCCCTCTCCGAAATCGCCAGTAAATAAAAGCATATGTGTCAACCGAATATGGCCACGTTGCTGGAATGGGCTCCTAGCATATTGACTTAAAAAAAAAAGAAATTCCAAAGGTGCTAGTTCTCTAGCAAAGCCTAAGACTCAGCAGAATACGTTCGGAAAAGTGAAAATGGTCCACATACTGGAAAAATTTTGCTAAGGCAAGAACAGTACGAAGCTTCCTGAAGGCATGATTTCGAACGTGGATGTTTGCTGAAGACGCGTACATAAAATCATACGAGCTTTTGAAGAATGATGACCAAAGAAAAGAACGGGAACTTAGCTAAATATTCGAAAGAATTTTCATTCATAGCTCTGAAGCAATAGTACAAGAGAGTAGATTACAAGAAAAGAGAAGGAAGAAAAAGCCTAATGCTGAGCCTGAGCGTCCGATGCCTCGTCAACGTTGGTATCCTTCTCTTAGATGGGAGCATTCGGAGGCGCGGGCACAACAGGCGGGAGGTTGAGGTACTCCGACTTTGACCACGTCCACCTAGGCTCTTTGGGGAAATCCAAAGCGTCCAGGAAGAAGAGGTCGAGTTTGGGGTGCTGAGAAAGGACATGATGACGGGCCAGACAGAAACCGTCTTGATAAGACACTTTCATAATCTGGTCAGACCGGTCCTTCTTGGCACTCAGAGTTGCCAGTTCGGAGGCGAGCTCAGCAACCTCCCTCTCGAGCTTCTTCTTCTTCTTTTTCTTGGTCTCTTTCTTCAACAGATCGACCTCGGCTTGGAGATCAGCGTTCAAAGCGAGCGCCTTCGTAAGGTTTTCAGCGTCATCCGCCTTTTCCTTCCGAAGGGCTTTGTTCTCTGAAGAGAGAATGGAATACTTTGCACCGAGGTCCTCAACCTTGGCTGAAAAGTCGACAAGGAGCTCCTTCTTACTCTCTCGAAGCTTCGCCCGAAGATTCTCGACTTCCTCCTTGGCAATTTTGTTCAGTTCATCGTACTTGAGGACGTATTTGGCACAAAATTCCTTCACCCTCCTCAGAGAATTCTCGAACCGAGAATGAGGCTCAAGCTACTTTGCCGCCTAAGCTTGGAAATATCCGCTATATGCCAGGAGCTGCAGAAAAGAAAGCCCCGAGTAAGGGTCACAGGGCAACAAAAAATCAGAAGAAAATTTTTCTAAGTCCCTAAAGAAAGAAAGAAGAATTTTACCTGGGTGGCGTGTTCGCTCATCTTTGCCACAGGGATCTCCTCGTTCGGGCATTCGGCAATGAGCGACTGAAAGGTGGTGTTCGTTAGCACACCCTTCACCATTTGGGGAGCCATCAATTGGCTATCCTCGGAGAACAAGTTCATGTCCTCTGTGAAAGACCAGAAGGGCTCCCTCGGTACCTTGTCGTTCGGGATATGGCTATCCTGATGGGCCCTCTTCTAGGCATGAGCCTCCACCCAAGGAGCAGGTGTCACCTCCTCTACAAGATCACGCCGAAGTTCCATTAGTACATCATC
The DNA here is from genome assembly GCA_039654915.1 of Aquilaria yunnanensis. Classification (NCBI taxonomy): domain Eukaryota; kingdom Viridiplantae; phylum Streptophyta; class Magnoliopsida; order Malvales; family Thymelaeaceae; genus Aquilaria; species Aquilaria yunnanensis. The sequence goes on from CM077597.1 coordinate 66,561,734, forward strand.
CCTTAGCCGTTCATCTATAAGATTGTAGATACAAGAAACACCAAGATTCATAGAGAAACGGCTAAGGAACGAACCTGGTGGAACCTCGGTGACGGCATCCTCTACCTCGTCTGCCTCATGGACTTCATCGGGAATGTTTTTGCCCTTCCTTCTCCGGCTCTCCTTGAGCTCCTGAGCCGAAGTACCTTCGATCAAAGTCTCAGTTGCAGCATCCAGACTCAAAGGTGCCTTGAGGATGGCAGGATCCGAAGGTGGATCGGCGTGGGCAGGAGATTGGGCAGGTGACTGATCCTGCACCCCCACAACATCTTCGGGGGGAGGGGGAAGGACGTCCGCTTTGGCTTTCTTCGCCTTGGATGGCCCCCCAGTAGTCTTCTTCCTCTTCACAGACGCCTTCCTTCGTATCTGCTCCCCTTTCTCGGCCTGACCAAGAAAAAGGGACTTATAGAACTCCGCAGATTGATCACCCATCTCTGCAAAAGGAAAAAACATCAGTGTAAGTCCAAAAGGAATACAGGTAGCAAAACTTGGGAGATAACTTACTTTCGGAAAAAGCCTCGTATGAGATCTTAGCCCGAAGAAGCATCACCAACCATGCCTTCTTTCCTGGGAGAACGGGCATGGGCAGGTTCAAGTCAAACTTGTGCTCGTGGATTACCCCTAGTTCCCGAAAGACCTCTTCGGACATAAGGTCCCACTTAATGGGAAAGGGGTATAAGGAATGCGGAGGGACCTCGGAGTCCCAATCCGTAACGGCCCGAATGCGTCTGTCGAACTCGTCAAACTCCGCGGCCAACCTAGAGGTCAGTAGCTTCCCAGGGTCAACCACGTCAGTCCCCAACACCCCCAAAGCCCATGTGGTAGAAATGTAGCTCTATCTTTCGGGAACTGACAGGAAAAAGAACTTTTTTTGCCACCCCCGCCAGCTATCCTTCGTCCCGAAGGGAAAGGTGAACTTCTTGCTCCCGGATCCTCGGGGAAGCAAGAAGTAGAAGCCACCCTTCGAGACCGGGTGGAGCTTATAGTATTGCATGAAGAAAAGAAAATGGGGTCTTATGTTAAAGACCCCACACATGCAAAGAAAAGCATTTAAATAAGAGTAGGAGTTTGGAGGAAGCTGGTTCATGGCAATCCCATGAAACCTGCAGAACTCACACACCATTCGCGAGGGGGGGGATACCAAAGACCGGCCTTCAATTGGGCTCGGTAAACGGTGATCTCACCAAGACTGGCCATGTAACCATACATGCCCGAGATAGGTAACCTCGGGACGGCATAAGTAGAGAGATAGAATTTCGCTACCCACTTTGTCATTTTCTCCAAAGTAGTGCAGCATGGATGAGACTCAAGGGGGAGAAAACTCTTGGGAATAGGACGAACGGTCATCAGTGGAACCAGGTTCGACATTTCTCAAAGAGAAGAGAGGTAACTTCGGGAAAACTCAAGAAAGAGAGCCGAAGGACTTCGAAAAAACAAAACTTCGGAAGGAAAAAAGAACTTCGGTAAGAAAGACCCACCAAAAGTTTTTCTGAAATCTAGATTCCTGGACACTGTCATGAAGGGTTGCCGGAAATCGCTCCACCGCTAGAACCGCTGCCGGAAGGAGAAAAAAGATGAGAGAGAGTTCTGGAGCAGATAGGAGCAAAGGAAAAGAGTGTGAAGGTCTGAGGCAAGAGGGGTTTATATAGGGCGAAGGGGGCAGGCGAAACGTCGTCATTATTGCTCTTGAAGGCGAAGAGACGTAATTGATGTAACCGATGTAACTGTTCACCACTCATCAGCTGCCACGTGTAAGCCAACACGAGAAACGAGGGCATGACCTTGACAACTGGAAGACCTACATAAACCTATCCGAAGTAACGCACCCATATGTAATGGGAAGACAAAACGATTCACTGACAGAAAGGTCAGTGGAAGTACGCACCTCAGACGATGACCTCGGCGAAAGAGCCAGGGACACCACTCAAACACCAGAGGAATTACCTCGGTAGAGCACCTTAGTTCGCCAGAGTTCCCTCGTGGGAAGAAGGAGCCTTTGGATGGAAGCCCATCAAGGCAACAAGACCAAGCATCGCTTGCCACAAAAAGGCTCCTGAAACTCCCCAAACCGAAGAAACATCTTCGATTTTCCAAGAGGGGGCATGTGATAGCCGAAGGGCTATCGCCCCTTAAAGGACTTCACGTGTGCGCACCACCCCTGGCCAGCGGACCACCTCCAGTTGAAACAGACATGACAAAACCCCGGCAAAGAGAGGGCTGCAGCACCCTCGGACAAGCCGGATAGGCGCTACCCTCAGGAAACCCAAGGGACCAACTTCGGCCAGAAGGGGTCACCACCCTCCCCGAGGGTGACCTCGTGCCAACCTCACGTGCCCAAAACCACCTGTAGATACTCTTTGGGCCACCCTCGGAGCGTGCTCACGAAGTGCCATCATTAGGTACCCGAGCCTGACCTCGGGAGAATCCAACCGAAGGTGCCTCGTGCAAACAAGGGACCTCCCTCCAAAGGAGCTCACTTCCCCGAATGAGCTTTATACTTCAAAGGAGTTTGGTCCCCCCAAAAGGCCACGTGGGCGTATGACAAAACAGCTGAGGAGCCTCTGACACGCTCTGACACACCGCCCTCGTATAGCCCCCGACACGCCACCCTCGGATACGCTCTGACACGTCGCCCTAGGCTCCTGGCCAGGCAGCCTATGGCCGGCTAAAGGCCCCCCTCTCCTGAGGTACGGACCAAATCCGATTGAACACGTGTCACGATCTGGGTAGGCTGTGGCAAACGGACTTCTCCTGCACACCTCCCTATAAATATTCGGGAAACACCCCAGGCAACGGGATCCGACTCCAAGGGAAAAATCTTTCCACTCCTTACTTATTCTCCATTTCCAAACACTGACTTGGGCGTCGGAGACTCCTACTCCAGAAAAACACTCTGGGGAGCTCTTAACCTTTGCTTTTCTAAGTCCTTGTAGCCCATCTCCCACTGGAGGCTCCTCATCCAGGCGTTCCCTCACCGGAAGTTCCTACTCCAGGCTCATCATGTTGCACAACGAAGATGTGGAAGGGCATCAATGTTTATTTAGATATTTTACAATATTCAATTAGACACTTATTCTTATTGCTTTAAACACTTTTAATTTAACATTATAATAATTTGTTTTATATTACTTTGTAGACATTTCAACATACTACATTAGACACATTTACATTTTATTGCAAACATTTTTGTTGTTCAGAAGGAACAAGGACGCACTTGGAGGAAACGATCAGAAGCAAGATCCAGCGGATGATCAACGAGATCCGGCGGGTGATGATGAGATCCGGCGGATGATCGACAAGATCCGGTGGGTGACAACGTGATTTGGCGAGTGACGACAAGATTCAGAGCCGAGCAGCTATGAGATCTGAAGGTGGATGATGACTATAAGATTTGGAGGCAGTGACGGTTCATCGGAGGAGGAGATGGCAGTGGTGGTAGCAGCAGAAGTGGCAACAAAGTGAGGGTGAGTTTTGGTCCAGGCGCAAATTAGTCTATTTATTTACTGGATTATGGGTTAGTTATAGGGAATTAGGGCTAGATTAGTATGTCTAATTAGATATAGGTCTACAATATAATAACTAGAAAATTTATAGTTATATAGATTAAGCTTATATATTTATTAGATATTAATATATGAAATTTATGTAGATTAAGCTTTACTTTTATTTCCTACGTACAATATAGGTTAATCAATACTTTTATTTCCTATGTACTATATAGGTTAAATTTTATTTTTCATATTGTGTAATTTTGAGAAAAAAAACAAATTTATTTGTATTTTACAATTTGAATAGTTGTTTGCATTATTAAAAAACTTACATGGTTTTTTTCTTGAATAATTTCTTATCATATGCTTTGATGTCATACAATTTATTGCTTTGAACATCTTCTTCTATTTCTTTACTTATTGTCACTTGATTTTACATTGTAATCTTTTTTCTTTTTCGATAGGATCTCCACAATTTGAAATCGCATAATTGTTTCGACAAATTTTAATCAAGTGAATAATTATTTCTTTCTTTTTCTAATCATCTCACATATTTCTTTTCCTCACTTTACGTTTTTACTTCTTTTTTCCTTATCCAATCAATTTAATCTTGATATTCATTTGGGGTGTTTTCCTATGCGATCTTTATGTATTGTCCTCTGTTTGATCTAATGTTGATTGTTTCATAAAGCTTCTTGGAATTAAGATCATGGGTCGAAAAAGAAAGTTGCTAATAGTTAATAACCAATGTAAAGTAACCAATAGAGAACAAGTTTTGCAATCTAATTTTGTCATGCCACCTCAAACTTGAAAAAAATGACAATGTTACATTTTGAAGCTGGCCATAAAATTTACCATCTAATGTCTCGGCCACTACTCATCAATTCAGGGCAAGTACCTACTTGATAGGTATACTCTTGCATTGTTCTATATTATCTATTATTTCTTTTCTCATTAGCTTAAACAAATTCTTAACTTCCTACTAGGGCCTCCATGTACATAAATTGTCACACCTTGCACAGGCCCTGGCCCATTCACTCTGTATTACTCTCACCCAAACTGTAGTTTACGTTAATAGTTTTTCAATTCGGCCAACTAAAGTTACTTAACCTTAAGTCTTATTTTCTTAAGGTATTTAGCCAGGGAGGTGGCCCAGGAGGCTTATGAGTAAAACCCAATTAGTTCCTTGCAGGAGAAGTAAGGCCCAATACCACTAACTTGCAAAACAAGCAAGGCTGAAATTTAATAACTTGCATGACAAGCAAGGCTGTAATAGGTAACTTGCATTACAAGCAAGGCAAACACTCAATGAACTTTAAGTGTTTAGGATGTGTGCAATCAAGTGTGCTACTTATAATGGCAACCAAGAAGCCCAAGGTATCATTTAGTTTGAAAACTCATGTTTGAGTGCACATGAACATTCGGCCATAATTAGTACATGGGAGGTTCACAAGATAACATACTTCACATTCATACCAAACATACATAGGCCCATAAGCATTCATCATTTACATGTCCAAAACCATAACATGAGTGCAAACATAACTTGGCCTACTAAGGTACTCCATGTACCACAAAAACTAGGCAACATCCGAGACTACAGATATGTACATACAAAAGTAGTCTACTCAGTACACATACATGGCTTCATGCCATGATTCCAAAGTTTAGGTTTACCAAGTCATGCTTACAAACCAAAAATCCCTACTCTCCAAACAACACCTTCAGGGTGCCATACAGTAAGACACACTGCAGTACAAGTCCTATGGCCATGTTCATGGTCATAAAAGTGAAGACGACTATCAGAGCTATTGTCCACACATCCATGCTCCCACCTAGGACAGTTCCCACACTACAAGCTTGCACAACTTAAGTCATAAGTTTTGGCCAACTTAAAAAAAAATAAGACTTTTAATGTACAAAGTTAATCAAGCCAAGCACACATTGGCACATACCTTGGTACACAAGCAAAGCTAGCACAACACACTAGCAAACTCAAGCTACTATAACTCAGGCCGAATATCCGTTCCTGAAAAACAAATTTATGGGCAATGAGTACAATACTCAGTAGAGTTCACCAATATTACCAACTCATTGAAGAGTTTATTTAGTTAAGCCGAGTGTATAACTCAAGGCTTAACCTCCTCAAGCTCATATTAACCTGCAAAATAAGACACAAAGACAACAAAACCACAACATATATATATACATACTAGCAAGTTCGAGACATATAGGCAATAATAGTAAGTAAATGGTTAGCAAGCACAAGGAATCACTCAAGCACACAATGAACACACTCACACACCACAATGACCATTCAGCCAAATACCATAACATGTGCCATTGTGCACTTTTGCACACAAAACTTCACCATAAAGTCCACTTCCACTAGAGCTCTGAAATGCCTAGCAAATTGGCCTCATTCACTAGGATTTCTAGCACATGTCCATAGTCAATTAGCTAATCAACCATCACAACCGAAACATCTCAATAGCCCATCAAGTAACTAAAGTCATTTAGCAGAATTAACCATCAATTAGCCACTTTAATACTTGAATCATGGTATATACCAAGCAATCAAGCAATCTAGTGAACCTTACCTCAATTCCAAGCTTGAGTTCCTCTCGGTCAATGCTCAAACATCCAAACCGAAATGCTCCTCAACAAAATGGCCTAACACATCACTAATTAGGCATTAATACTCCTTGTTCATGGAATGTATACCATGTATTCAAGGAAAACACAAAGAGTTACCTCAAACCCAAGCTTGAAATGCCTCGGCCTCCATGGTTTCTTCAAAACAACAGCTTAACTCGAGTTGCCTAGTGCCGAAAAAAAGACCCCAAACTTAATTCCTTCATTCATGCTCCAAATTTGCCTCATTTGTGCTCTAATCCGAAACCCTTTTAGTGGAAAGCTCAAGAACACAACCAAGAACACAATAAGGCTAGCTTTCGGTCTCGGAGAAGGAAACCCGAAATGAAGGCAAAATGGTTTAAGTGGAGTCATGCATTTTCGGTGACAGCCACATGTAAGCAAAGTAGTAATAAGCTAGCTTTTGGCCTCACAAATCTTGCATGGGACCAATAAGCCCTCACTTCCTCATGGCTTCATTTTCATTACTAAAACACATACACATTTCGGCACTTGTGTCACTTCATGGCTCATAATGCCAAGCACTAACCACGAGTGTTTAAAATGACCATTAGTCCATGTAGGTTTCGGCCAAATACTATAACTAGTACTAACTTGGTAAGCTAAGGCAATGATGCCTTAGTTCCTTAATGGGAAACATGATTTGACTAGTCATCATTGAAATTTACCAAGAATTGGCCTAGTATCTCACTAGTCCCCTCATAACTTTGCATGGCCAAAAACTTCCATTATTAATTTGTAGTTTTACTAGCACCACTAGTTCAAGTGTGCATTTTGGTCCTCCCACTTTATTTTCTTGCAATATTCCCATGGCCATTTTCTTTGTGCATTTAGGACCCGAAAGTCCTCAGCTTAGCACATACATCACTGTGCCTTGCCCTCTTAAGTCCTCCATAGTGTTTCTCTCTATTTCCTTGGCCTGAGCCAAGCACTTAGAAGATGGACCTAACATATATAGACTTTAGAGATTGTTCTTATACATGTGAACACTGCAAGGCATTCTTTTGGTTCAAAGAACATCTTAAAATATTTCCTTTACATATAGAGAATGGGAACATTGTGTCATAATGAAGGAGAACAATCAAAATTTCTTCAGTTGTATATTTGAGATGAAAAAAATGAAGTAGCTAATAGAATGAATGCCTTTCAAGGATTTGACTCCTCTAATCTTGATCCTCAAATTGTTCAGGCTCTAATTCAAATGTTTGATGAACATAATGCTCTTGTAAAACTTCTAAGAATAGCAAGAGGAAAATATTTAGATGGCACAATTCCTGAATATAAATTGAGACTCTATCATGAAAGACTTTTACCACAGTATGAATTACCCACTGGAAATCATGTTGGAGCTTTATTGGTTAAAAGTGGACCTATTGATGAGAATGATATGGATATTGTTGTACAATATAGAGGAGGGCCTAAAAAAAAAATCTCAAATTTGCATCCATCATGTATGGCCATGCAATTTCCACTCATCTTTTCCTATGGGGAAGATGGATATCATATTAATATACCCCAAGCTTACCCGAGTGAAAGTTCTTATAACTATGACTAGCAAATCACAATGAGGATGTTCTACGCCTATCAACTACATGATAGGGAAGGAGCATTGTCGATTCTAACTCATACTAGTAGATTATGTTAGTGTTGTGCCCAAAAGCCAATCATAAGATGATTGTATTTTGCACATTGAGGCATTAATCCAGTAATTATGTTTGTTGTTTTGTTTTTGTGTAACGTAATAAACATAATTATAACCCTAGAGTAATGATATTCTTAAATGTCCCTATTCTAGTATTATCATGGAGTAGGTTGCAATAATACATAAAGACTAGCATATGTGGAGACTAATATACGATAGGTAGTCTACATATGGGTACAAGTTGGAGAACTTGTGTATTGGACCAACCCACCGTGAGAATACTACATGGATCATTATATGAGTGTCAGAAGTGATTCTCATAGTGATCATGTATATGTAGTCATTTGACCTAAGGTCATCAAGGTTCCCTACATGTGAGTCACATACTTTGATACTTCCTTTTGTTGCTCGCAACTGAGTGAACTTAAATGAGGTCACTGGGTATGTCACATATCATGTGGAGGATTTTGTATGATCAAGATGAGATTTGTCCCTTTTATGTAACGGGAGTGATATCTTCGGGCCCCTTGATAGAGTGAGACTAAGAAAATGCATGACCATGCTCGGATGAGTTGATATATGATATCAATGTCATCAGTTTAAGTTAGTCTACTTGGTAATCAAGAAAGCATAAATTAGGCTATATAAGAGTGACACATTTCATGTCTCGTGCTTGGTCTTGATATCTTGGACAAAGGGACAATGTCATATACATATAACGATCATAAAGGTTTAGTTGAATCTATTAGTGTTGTGCCCAAAAGCCAATCATGAGATGATTGTATTTTTGCACATTGAGTCATGGTATTTTATTAAGGCATTAATCCAGCAATTATGTTTGTTGTTTTGTTCCCGCGTAACTTAACAAACATAATTGTAACCCTAGAATAATGATATTCTTAAACGTCACTGGTCTAGTATTATTGTGGAGCGGGTTGCAATAATACATAACGACTAGCATATGTGGAGACTAATATGAGATATGTAGTCTACATATGGGTACAAGTTGGAGAACTTGTGTACTCGATCGACCCACCATGAGAACACTACATGGATCATTATATGAGTGTCATAAGTGATTCTCATAGTGATCATGGTATATGTAGTCCTTCGACCTAAGATCATCAAGGTTCCCTACATGTGAGTCACATACTTTGATACTTTCATTTGTTGCTTGTAATTGTGTGAACTTGAAGGAGGTCATTGGGTATGTCACATATCATGCGGAGGAATTTGTATGATCAAGATGGGATTTGTCCCTCCTATGTAACGGGAGTGATATCTTCAGGCCCCTTGATAGAGTAAGACTTAGAAAAATGCATGGCCATGCTCGGATGAGTTGATATACGATATCAGTGTCATCAGTTTAAGTTGGTCTACTCGGTAATCAAGAAACCAAAGATTGGGCTATACGAGAGTGACACATTCCATGTCTTGTGCTTAGTCTTGATGTCTTCGACAAAGGGAGAATGGCATATATCGGTGATGATCATAAAGGTTTAGTCGAATCATCGACAATCTTGTCACTTGGGTAGCAATGATGTGTTGCTAGACACCGCTCATTGCTTATGATCATAAATGTGATTTATGATCATTGCCAACGTGGTAAGAGCCTATTGGGTCGTACACATAGAGCTATTTGGATCATTAGAGTGCATGGGCTAATAAGTTGGGTTTTGGTTTCACAATAATTTCATATTAATAATGGGCCCAATAGTTGAGCCATTATTAAGCCCGAAATTAAAGCCTAATTGGATTAGGGCTTTGAAACCTATTAGGCCTGGAAGTTGAGTCTCACTATAAATACAACTTCTAGTGAGAAATTCGTAGGTCTCCTTGCCCTAGCCTCCCAAAAGGACAGCCACACTCTTCTCTTGCAATTCCTTGGAGGACGCAAGCTAGCACTGCGAGCTCAAGAAAACCACATCTGCCGAGATGTGGTGGAAGCATGGTGATCCTGAGAGACTCGTGTGGATACCATAGAGAGCCTGAACATGTCTACTGTTCAGGTTTTGTGATTCGACTCGACAGTTGAGTGAGAGATCTCAACCGAAAATTAGGTATTAAAATTTTTGAACACCCGGTTTACCCCATTTCACTTGGATCCTGGAGGGTTTCAGTTAAATTCCGCTGCGCTGTTTGGCTCCCAAAACCCATCAACGTTATAGGGGTGCCTGAGATATAATGGACTCCAGAACAGGATGCTGGATAGTTGTTGCAAAACACAATAAGCACCATTACTAAAAATACCAAATGTGCTCCTAAAATCACCAAACTTTCCAGATCACAACTAGACATATGGACGTTTAAGTATGTATAAATTCAGATCAAAACTCAAACCACAAAGGTTAGTTTGAAGGTGATATCTTAGCTGGACCTAAGATCACAGAATTGAGGGGAGTAAGTTTCATTGAGAAACCTAGTAAGGGTAACATTTGGATTCAATAGGCAATGTAACCATCATCAAAAGCTGAATCCAAAGACACTAAAACATAAAACCATAATGCATATATACAAATCTAGCAACCAAATGCAGTAGCCATTCGTAACCAAGAAACACATGAAGTGTAGCAGCAACATAAACCCTAGATAAAACACATAATAAACATAAATAAATCACTATGGCAGCCCTCCTCAAGCTAATTCTTGGTCTTAGAAGGATTTTAACACTAGTTAGTACTAACTTTGGGCGCTAGAAACTCTCAGTTCACTGCTATCATTGTGAACTTCACACTAGGTCACAAAACCTTCAATAAGTGCACTCCCCTCACTAAGCTTGGTTCATCAAGCTCATGCTTCTCTTCCAAGCTTAGCCCTAGCTCCATGGATGCTTGAAAATATGTTAAACAATCCATGGGAGCAAGAGAACCCTTACCTTGATGGGTAAGCTAAAATTGGAGCTTGATCCTAGGTGCACTCAAGTCTTAGCACCACATAGCTTCCAATTTTGCTTCTTTGACTTCAATTGCAAGTGGTTTTGAGTTTGAAGGTGTGGTGGCTATGGAGGAAGTGTGTAGGAGAGGGTTGGCTTTCTTTTTGCTGGTGGAGGCTGAAATTGTTGGGTTTCGGGAGCCAAACAGCGCAGCGGAATTTAACCGAAACCCTCTAGGATCCAAGTGAAACGGGGTAAACTGGGTGCTCGAAAATTTTCATACCTAATTTTCGATTGAGATCTCTCACTCAACTGTAGAGTTGAATTAAAAAACCTTAACAGTTGATGTGTTCAAGCTCTCTATGGTATCCACACGAGCCTCTCGGGATCACCATGCTTCCACCACGTCCCGGCAGATGCGTTTCTCTTGCGCTCGCAGTGCTAACTTGCGTCCTCCAAGGAATTGCAAGAGAAGAGTGCGACTGTCCTTTTGGGAGGCTAGGGCAAGGAGACCTACGAATTTCTCACTAGAAGTTGTATTTATAGTGAGACTTAACTTCCAGGCCTAATAGGTTTCAAAGCCCTAATCCAATTAGGCTTTAATTCCAGGCTTAATAATGGCTCAACTATTGGGCCCATTATTAATACGAAATTATTGTGAAACCAAAACCCAACTTATTAGCCCATGCACTCTAACGATCCAAATAGCTCTATGTGTGCGACCCAATAGGCTCTTATCACGTTGGCAATGATCATAAATCACATTTATGATCATAAGCAATGAGCGGTGTCTAGCAACACATCATTGCTACCCAAGTGACAAGATTGTCGATGATTCGACTAAACCTTTATGATTATCACCGATATATGCCATTGTCCCTTTGTCCAAGATATCAAGACTAAGCACGAGACATGGAATGTGTCACTCTCGTATAGCCCAATCTTTGGTTTCTTGATTACCGAGTAGACCAACTTAAACTGATGACATTGATATCGTATATCAACTGATCCGAGCATGACCATGCATTTTTCTAAGTCTTACTCTATCAAGGCGCCCGAAAATCTCACTCCCGTTACATAGGAGGGACAAATCCCATCTTGATCATACAAATCCCTCCGCATGATATGTGACATACCCAATGACCTCCTTCAAGTTCACTCAGTTACGAGCAATAAAGGAAAGTATCAAAGTATGTGACTCACATGTAGGGGACCTTGATTATCTTAGGTCGAAGGACTACATATACCGTGATCACCATGAGAATCACTTATGACACTCATATAACGATCCATGTAGTGTTCTCATGGTGGGTCGATCCAGTACACAAGTTCTCCAACTTGTACCCATATGTAGACTACATATCTCATATTAGTCTCCACATATGCTAGTCATTATGTATTTTTGCAACCCGCTCCACAATAATACTAGACTAGGGACGTTTAAGAATATTATTATTCTAGGGTTACAATTATGTTTATTACATTACGCAGAAACCAAACAACAAACATAATTGCTGAATTAATGCCTTAATAAAATATCATGACTCAATGTGCAAAAATACAATCACCTCATGATTGGCTTTGTGGACACAACACTAACAATCTCCCACTTGCACTAAAAGCCAATCTTCCATGTATCTAATACCGATGGACATAGAATGGGTATGATGCTTCTACTGCGTAAGGGGCTTTGTCAGTGGATCAGCAATGTTGCTGTCTGTCAAAGCCCTGGATGTCCTTACATCACCCCTCTCGATGATCTCCCTGATAAGATGATAGCGTCGGAGTATGTGTTTGGATCGCTGGTGAGATCGAGGTTCCTTAGCCTGTGCGGTTGCTCCATTGTTGTCACAAGAGAGCTCTATCGGGTCGAAAATGCTTGGAACCACTCCAAGTTCAGTGATGAACTTCTTGATCCAAACTGCCTCCTTCACAGCATCAGAGGCGGCAATGTACTTAGATTCTGTTGTAGAGTTAGCTACTGTCTCTTGCTTTGAACTCTTCTAGCTCACAGCACCAGCACCAATACAAAACACATAACCAGATTGTGATCTAAAATCATCCTTATCGGATTGGAAGCTTGCATCGGTGTAACCCCTTACAACGAGCTGATCTTCACCTCCAAAGACCAAGAATGCATCCTTAGTCCTTCGTAAGTACTTAAGGATGTTCTTAACAGCTATCCAGTGACTTTCACTGGGGTTCGATTGGTACCTACTCGTCATGCTCAAAGCATATGAGACATCGGGACGAGTACATATCATGGCATACATGATAGATCCAATTGCTGAGGCATATGGAATCTTACTCATGCGCTCTCCCTCCTCGGGTGTACTCGGACACTGAGATTTTGAAAGAGTGATACCTTGTGACATGGGCAAGAATCCTTTCTTGGAATCTTGCATGCTAAACCTCTTTGGCACCTTGTCAATATATGTACTTTGACTTAGGCTAAAAAGCTTTCTAGATCTATCTCTATAGATCCTCATGCCTAACACATAGGCTACTTCACCCAAGTCCTTCATAGAGAAACATTTCCCTAGCCAAGTCTCCACAGACTGTAGCTCAAGAATGTCATTCCCGATGAGTAGTATGTCATCTACATACAACACCAAGAAGACAATAGCGCTCCCACTAACCTTCTTGTAGACACAAGGTTCATCTTCATTTTTGATAAAACCAAACTCTTTGATTGCATCATCAAAATGAAGATTCCAACTTTGAGAAGCTTGCTTCAGTCCATAAATGGACCTTCACAATTTGCACACTTTATTGGCATTCTCAGGAGTGAGAAAACCCTCAGGTTGTGTCATGTAAACATCCTCAAGTAGCTTTCCATTTAGGAATGCAGTTTTGACATCCATTTTCCATATCTCATAATCATAGTATGCAGCAATAGCAAACAAAATTCGGATGGATTTAAGCATAGCAACTGGTGAAAAAGTTTCATCATAGTCAATACCATGAATTTGGTTAAAACCTTTTGCAACCAATTGTCGCTTAAAGGTAATCACATTACCATCCATGTTAGTTTTCTTCTTGAAAACCCATTTGCACCCTATGGGTTTTACCCCTTCAGGTGGGTCAACCAAAGTCTATACTTGGTTTTCATACATGGATTCCATCTCGAATTTCATGGCCACTAGCCACTTCTCAGAGTCAGGCCCCGACATAGCTTGCTGGTAAGTTGTGGGCTCATCCTGATCCACGAGCATCACATCACCGCTGTGAGTCGCGAGAAATCCATATCTCTTGGGCTCACGCCGAATCCTACCAGTCCTACGTGGGCTTTGTGCTACAGGAACAAACTCTTGAACAACATCTTGCGGTGTCTGTTCAGGCTCCATTTTAGGTTCAATGTCTCCTTGGTGTTCTTGAATTTCTTCAAGTTTTACTTTCCTCCCACTGGTTCCTTTAGAGATAAACTCTTTCTCCAAAAAGACACCAGTTCGAGCAACAAACACTTTTTGCTCAGAAGGATTATAGAAATAGTAACCGTTTGTTTCTTTGGGATACCCAACAAAAATGCATTTTTGAGATTTGGGCCCTAGTTTGTCGGAGGATTCACGTTTCACATAAGCATCACAGCCCCAAATCTTCATAAAAGACAAATTGGGACGTCGCCCACTCCATATCTCATGTGGTGTCTTTTGAACCGATTTAGATGGAACTCGGTTTAGTGTAAAGGCAGCTGTCTCTAGAGCATGTCCCCAAAAGGAGTTTGGAAGGTCAGCTTGACTCATCATAGAGCGAACCATGTCTAACAGAGTTCGATTTCTCCTTTCAGATACACCATTCCATTGAGGTGTACCTAGTGGAGTGAGTTATGATACTATACCACACTCCTTCAAATAGTCAAGGAATTCTCGATCCAAGTACTCTCTACCTCAATCTGATCGAAGCAGTTTAATACTCTTCCCGAGTTGATTCTCTACTTCATTCTTGAATTCTTTGAACTTTTCAAAGGATTCTGACTTGTGTCTCATAAGATACACATAGCCATATCTGCTGAAGTCATCAGTGAAAGTAATGAAGTATTGGAAAGCTCCTCTAGCTTGTGTAGACATAGGGCCACATACATCACTATGTATGAGTCCTAGTAACTCATTAGCCCTTTCACTTTGCCCTGTGAATGGGGCTTTGGTCATCTTGCCCAACAAACATGACTCACATGTCTCATATGATTCAAAATCAAATAAGTCCAAAAGTCCATCCTTATGGAGCTTGGATATGCGGGTCTCATTTATATGGCCCAAGCGACAGTGCCAGAGATAGGTCGGGTTTGAATCATTTAATCTGACCCTCTTGGTATTCACATTATAGATTGGATCTTCGAGGTCTAGAACATACAACCCATTGCTAAGTTGAGCACTACCATAAAAGATTTCATTCAAATAAATAGAACAACATTTGTCCTTTATTATAAATAAAAAACCTTTCTTGTCCAAACAAGAGACAGAAATCAAATTTCTACTAATAGTAGGCACAAAGTAGCAGTTGTCTAATTCTAAAACTAATCCACTAGGTAAAGTGAGAACATAAGTCCCTACGGCTAAGGCAGCAACCCTTGCTCCATTTCCAACACGTAGGTCCACTTTACCTCGGGCCAATCTTCTACTTCTACTTAGATCCTGCACATTTTCACAAATGTGAGATCCACATCCAGTATCCAATACCCAAGATGAGGAAGTAGAAAAGTTAGCCTCTATACCAAGAATGCCTGAAGTGAAAGTCTTACTTCCCTTTTCCTTAGCAAGTTCTTCAAGATAGAGCTTGCAGTTGCGCTTCCAGTGTCCAGGTTGCTTACAATGGAAGCACTCCCCTTCCTTCGCCACACCACCCTTTGGTTTCAATGCAGCTGAAGAAGAATTAGCATTAGACTTTCCATTAGCTTTATCCTTTTTCTTGTTGGCTTTTCCCTTTCCCTTGCCCTTTTGAACCATCAAAATGGGCTTAGCCTTCTTAAGGTTTTGCTCAGCAGTTCTTAACATGTTGAGCAATTCAGGGAGGGACCTGTCTAGGTCGTTCATGTTATAGTTCATGACGAACTGACTGTAGCTTTCAGGCAACGATTGCAAGACTACATCAATAGCCAACTCTTTTTGAAGAGCAAATCCCAAATTCTCAAGATTCTCAATGTACCCAATCATCTTGAGCACATGAGGACCCACGGGACTTCCCTCAGACATCTTGCACTAAAACAATGCCTTAGAGGTGTCAAACCTGTCATGCCTAGCTTGCTCTTGGAAAAGCATTTTGAGATGTTCGATCATATCGAAGGCCCCCATGTTCTCATGTTGCTTCTGAAGCTCAGATTCCATGGTAATAAGCATGAGGCATGCAACATCCAAAGCATCATCAGAATGCCTCTTGTGAGCATCCCTTTCAGCTCTTGGAGCAGTGGCAGCAGGCTCATTCGGAATGGGCTTCTCTAGGACATAGGCCTTTCTCTCTTGCTTGAGGACTATCCTCAAGTTTCGGTACCATTTGAGAAAGTTGGTCCCATTCAGTTTTTCCTTCTCAAGGATCGATCGCAACGAAAGTGTTGATGTGTTTTGTGCCATGGTTATCTACAACAGTAAATATGCAGTGTAAGAGTCATGGATTTTAATTCATTTAATAAGGACTTTTATTAAACGATACTCCCACTATTTTCCTCAAAATAATAACCCTCGATATTTTCGGAACACCTCCGCGCTAAGGTATTCTAGTGGGCCAAGATCCATATTTGACCACAACCTGAGTCAGCTTTGGCTTTTCTCTCAAGTTACAGCTATTTAGGTAGGCAACTCCTTGCCAATTACATCTTATGCAACTCTTGGATAGTTGGGTGAACAACACTTGTCCAAGCTCATCTCATGAACTTAAGCCCAACTCTATGTCTCTAAGTCCCTAATCCTATTAGGATGACTTAGTTAAGTCGAACCCAAAGTTAGCAGTTTGGATATCACTATTATCCCATCGCGCCTTACCAAGATGAACATAGGTGCTTTGCTTTGGCAAACTCACCTAATGTTGATCAAAGTCTTGACGAGTGCCAACATTTGGAAGGCATCATATTTAATGACTTAATATTTGTTTGAGGGATTTTTTCTTTTGATCTCACCAATTTGTTATCTCTGGTTGTTTTATACATGCATCACATCCAAATATCAAACATGCATCTCATGCTTACAAGAAATAAACGTGACAAGTTATAGCCCAAACTATGCAATATTCTCAAGCCAATGAGAATATCATAAAAGCCTAAGAAAAGAAAGGAGTCTTCACAAGCTCCTTCTCTTCCTTTCTTGGCTGCCCTTTTGTTGTCACCTCCTTGGACATACCTTCTTTGATGATCCTTGGACATACCACCTTGGATGAGCCAATAATGCACCATTACATCAATAATAGAAACCTCGAGTTACATTCGAGGGGAGTAAGGTGAGAAGAGATTGTACAATAAGAGTGATAAGAAAAGGCACGACTCGCAGGCCGTATTTACAAGTACAACCAATCAAGGGCTATAACCATGCACCATGCTTCAAACACCAATCAGCATATCATGTCAAATCTCATTAAAAAAAGATGCATGCCAATTTTCGCGCATTGATTAACCAGTTTTTATTTATGTGTTGCTTCGCATATGGCGGTCCCGCTGGCCGGTCAAGGGGCGGTGGTTCATATATCTCATATGTTCATTATGAATTCCGGTTTCATGCATCATGAATCAATCTAATTAATCATGGCCGAAAAGCATCCAAACATATAGCTTCATGCGATTCAACACTCAATCCCGATTTAGGGTTTCACCAGTAGCTCTGATACCACTGTTAGGTTTCGGGAGCCAAACAGCGCAGCGGAATTTAACCGAAACCCTCCAGGATCCAAGTGAAAGGGGTAAACTGGGTGCTCGAAAATTTTCATACATAATTTTTGATTGAGATCTCTCATTCAACTGTAGAGTCGAATCAAAAAACCATAACAGTTGACGTGTTCAAGCTCTCTATGGTATCCACACGAGCCTTTCGGGATCACCACTCTTCCACCATGTCCCGGCAGATGCGTTTCTCTTGCGCTCGCAGTGCTAGCTTGTGTCATCCAAGGAATTGCAAGAGAAGAGTGCGACTGTCCTTTTGGGAGGCTAGGGCAAGGAGACCTACAAATTTCTCACTAGAAGTTGTATTTATAGTGAGACTCAACTTCCAGGCCTAATAGGTTTCAAAGCCCTAATCCAATTAGGCTTTAATTTCGGGCTTAATAATGGCTCAACTATTGGGCCCATTATTAATACGAAATTATTGTGAAACCAAAACCCAAATTATTAGCCCATGCACTCTAATGATCCAAATAGCTCTATGTGTGTGACCCAATAGGCTCTTATCACGTTGGCAATGATCATAAATCACATTTATGATCATAAGCAATGAGCGGTGTCTAGCAATACATCATTGCTACCCAAGTGACAAGATTGTCGATGATTCGACTAAACCTTTATGATTATCACCGATATATGCCATTGTCCCTTTGTCCAAGATATCAAGACTAAGCACGAGACATGGAATGTGTCACTCTCGTATAGCCCAATCTTTGGTTTCTTGATTACCGAGTAGACCAACTTAAACTGATGACATTGATATCGTATATCAACTGATCCGAGCATGACCATGCATTTTTCTAAGTCTTACTCTATCAAGGGGCCCGAAAATATCACTCCCGTTACATAGGAGGGACAAATCCCATCTTGATCATACAAATCCCTCCGCATGATATGTGACATACCCAATGACCTCCTTCAAATTCACTAAGTTACGAGCAACAAAGGAAAGTATCAAAGTATGTGACTCACATGTAGGGGACCTTGATGATCTTAGGTCGAAGGACTACATATACCATGATCACTATGAGAATCACTTATGACACTCATATAACGATCCATGTAGTGTTCTCATGGTGGGTCGATCCAGTACATAAGTTCTCCAACTTGTACCCATATGTAGACTACATATCTCATATTAGTCTCCGCATATGCTAGTCATTATGTATTTTTGCAACCCGCTCCACAATAATACTAGACTAGGCACGTTTAAGAATATCATTATTCTAGGGTTACAATTATGTTTATTACGTTACGCAGAAACAAAACAACAAACATAATTGCTGGATTAATGCCTTAATAAAATATCATGACTCAATGTGCAAAAATACAATTATCTCATGATTGGCTTTTTGGGCACAACACTAACAGAAATTTGGGAGATAAGGATAAGAATGGACACTTATATGGTCTTAAGTGCATTAAACATACTTAACAAGCTTAACCAAGCTTTGTCATTTTCCTTTCTACAAGACCGTGGTTTTTTTACCTTAATCTAGTCACCCACATTTCACTTCCTTATCCCATGCCATAGCAGCCCCTCTTTATATAGGATAACCCCACAAAACTTCCATTTGACTTAAGTCATAAGCATGGACAACCAAAGGCACACAGTAGGACACTTAAGTCTTTAAAGCCTTTTTGTGTTTTCCTTTGCCCATACTTGTCTTTTATAAGCAATTTGGTCCTCCAATAGCACTTTCATACCATTCATATCCTTCTCATAACTCTCCAAAGCTCTTTCTTGAGAGTTTTGCAATTAAGTACCCGAACTTCCAAAACCTTACAAAATAGTCCATAGGTTGTGATGCTCTTCAGCATCTTCTCTGTATGACATAGTGAGACTGGGAGGACTTTCGGTAAAGGAGGAACGCCTGAAGGGAAGGTTACCCAGGGAAGACCGCCTAAGATGCTCAAAGAATAAAGGTTAGGAGGTCCACGGAGTGTTTTTTCGGGGAGGAGCTTCCAACGGCCAAGTCAGTGTTTGAAGGGGGAAGGTAAATATGAAGCAGAGAGATTCTTGCCTTTTTCGGGTGTCTAATCCCCCTTTTCTGAGACCATTTCCTAAATATATATAGGAGGATGTGACCCGTTCAGATCATGACACGTGTTCGGTCGGATATAACCAGTACTTTTGGGCGTGGGGGACTCTGGCCAACTGTAGGCTGCTCGGGTCAGAGGCCATGGCTGAAGTAGGCCTATGTGACAGGACGTGTGTGGCGGCGGCGTGCCAGAGCACATATGAGGGCGGCGTGTCGCGTACGAGGATGACAAGTCAGAGGCTCCTTAATTGTTTTTGCCGTACTCCTGAGCTCTCCTCGGTAGAGGGGAACTCTTCAGAATAGTGGCCCTTTCTCCGAAGTTGTCTCGGCAACCCAGGAGTCCTCTTGGCACTGAAGCTCCTCCTTCGGGGGCGTTCTCTCCTCCCGAAGGTGGTGAGTTCTTCTCTTTTGAAGTCGGTTCGGTCACCTTTCTAAGGATGGCGATGTACAGCCTTCCCGAGGTCTGTACTACCATTCCCAAGGGTGATGATGGACCACCGAGGTTGGATGTTCGGGGTGTCAAACCCCCTTTTCTAAGGTTGGTGCTCGCGCTCCCTGTGGGTGATGCTTGGCTTTAGGAGGGTGATGCTTTGCTCGAGCTTATCGACTTGGAGGGCGATAGCACTACGGCTATCACATGCCCCCCTTTGGAAAGTCGAAGTGGCAACTTCGACTTTTGGAATCTCTGGGGGCACCTTACGGGACTCAGAGTGGGACACCGTAGGAGGGGGTACTTCACCACTAGAAGGCATGCTTCCCTAACAGAGGTGTCATTTCCTGCCCTCTAGTCAGTCCCTTTGTGTTCTCAAGGTGCACGCTTTCTTTATTTTTACTTTTTCTGTTGCAGGTGAGTGGACCGTCGCATCTCGTAACCAGGCATGTCAGTTTGGATAGGCGTGCCTTGGTTTTCATGATGTCAGAAAGTGTGTCCTCATTTTACGCACTGGATGACACGTGGCGCGCAATGGTTGGGGAAAGTCACGTCGGTTACACCAGCCGCATCTTTTCACCTTCGAGGGACAATTATGGTGACAATTCGCCTTCGCAGGGTAGTTATGGCGACGATTCGGCTACCCTTGTTCGGTCTATATAAACCTCCTTTCCGTCATAACCCTCATTTGCTCTTTTTTGCCTCTGTTTTGCTCTCGTCTGTTTCCAAGCTCTTTCCTCTCTTTTGCGGCAGTACTAGCGGTGGCGCGATTTTCAGCAACCATGCATGATGGCATCTTCTAATCTAGACTTCGGCAAACGTTTTGGTGGGTTTCAATTCTAGAGGTTCTTCTATTTTTTCAAGTTTCCCGAAGTTGTTTTTCTTCTTCCCGAAGTCCCTTGATTTTTTTTTCGAAGTCTCTTTCCTTTGCCAACATGCCTTCTCCTGTCCCCCTGATGTCTGTCCAAGCTATTCCTGAGAGCTGGCAACCTCTCATGTCTCACCCCTATTACTCCACTTCGGAAAAATTAGCGAAGTGGACAACCAAGTTCTTTTTTCCCTCTTACGCCACCACCAAACTTCATCCTCTTGGTCACTTCAGTTTTATGAACAAGCGTGACGAGGTTACCATTTTTCGTGCCCAACTGAAGGTTGGACTTTGGTTTCCTCCACCGAAGATGATTTGTGACTTTTGCCAATTTCATGGCATAGCCGTGAATCAGCTTCCACCCAATTCTTACTGTTATTTCAATGACTTTCTCTGCATGAGTGGGGTTTTCAAAATAGAACCCCACTTTGTCATGTTCATGTAGTATTACAAGCTCTATCCAGTTCCGAATGGTGGCTTCTATTTCATGCTACCTCAGGGATCTGGGAGCAAAAAATACATGTTCACCTTCGACACTAAAGATAGTTGGTGAAGGTGGCAAAAGAAGTTCTTTTTCTTGAAAGTGGCGGAGGCGTGGTCAGATTTACCGACTTGGTACGCTCAGGGAAAGCTGGAGACGGATGTCGTGGATCCCAAGAAGCTACTAACTCCTAAGTTGGCAGTGAGGTTTGCGGACTTCGACAGTCGTATTCGTGCTGTCGCCAACTGGGATGTCGAGGTCCCCCCACGCTCCTTCTATCCTTTCCCCATCAAGTGGACCCTCATGACCGAGGAGGTTCTTCGGGAGCTGGGGGTGGTAAAGGAGCACAAGACGGACCTCGGTATGCCAGCTCCTCCTACTGATGGGAAGGAGTCCTGGCTGGTGATGCTCATTCGGGGGGAGCTTATTTATGAAGCCCTTTTTGAGAGTAAGTTTCTTTCCAAATTTTTAGTATAAGTATCCATCTGGACTTACACTGATATTTTCTTTCTTCTTTAGAGATGGGTGATGAGTCAGGCAGTTACTACAAGTCCCTCTTCCTTGGCCAGGCCGAGAAGAGGGAACAAACAAAGAAGGGCGCTTCAAAGAGGCGCAAAACATCTGGGAGTGGGCCTTCTTCGGCCAAAAGGGTGAAGAAGGACCTCCTTCCCCCACCCCCGGAGGACATGGTGGAGGTTGGCGGCCAGCCCGAAGTGCTGGCCGACCTGCCACTTGAGGTGGCCACCAGTGCGCTTTCCCGGAGTCTTGCTACATCGGCGGACATTTTGGGTTCTCTGGCAGGAGGCCCTTTTGCTGAGGATCTCGAAGAGCGCAAAAGGAGCAGGGGCAAAAATGTCCCTGCCGACGTGGAAGAAGTGCGGGACTTCGACAATGATGTTGTTGAGGTTGCACCAGGTTTGTTCCTTAGACATTTTCAGCACTTTTACTCTTATAGGTATATCACTAAGGGACAATGTCTTAATGGAAATGTTTCTTGACTTTGCAGAGGAAGTGGCATCGTCGTCGTGGATGGTAGATCATGCCCGAAGGTAGGCCCTTCGTAACTCCTACATCCTAAAGGATAAGGTCCCGAGGGAGCCTTTCTAGGCTTTCACGGAGGACATGAATTTGTTCTCCGATGACTGCCAGCAAATGGCTCCCTAGATGGCGAGGGGCATGCTCACCTAGGCTTCCTTCAAGTTGGTTACCGAGGAGTGCGTGAGCGAGGAGGCCCTTGTTGCCAAGATGTCCGGGCATGCTGCCCAGGTACTCTTCAGACCTTTTATTTTTTCTCCCAATTTTTTCTAAGTGTTTTGGGTTTCCTTGTGCGAGTTTTACCAAGTGTCCTCCCCCCTCTTTTGCAGCTCTTGGGGTACAGTGGCTACTTTAGAGCTTGGGCGGCAAAACAATCTTTGGTCCGAGCTTGGGCCGAAGATTGTTTGGAGAAGGCCAAGGTCTTCTGCGCCAACTCGGTCGTCAAGAACGCTGAGTTGAACTGAATAGCCAAGGAGGAGGTTGCCAAACTTCGGGAGGAACTCTTGAAGGGCCAATAGGCCCTTGCTGAGAACGCCAAACTTCAGGCCGAGGTCGAGGCCCTGAAGAAGGAGACGAAGAAGAAGAAGACGAAGAAGTTGGAGAAGGAGGTCATCGACTTGCAAAATGAGATGGAAGACTTGTCTGTCGAGTTAGACAAGGCTAACCAGGTGACCAAGGTTGGCTTTCAAGATGGCTTTTGTCTAGCTCGACCCCAAGTTTTGGAGAAATATCCAGACCTCGACCTTTCCTTCCTAGCTGCCCTGAACATCCTCGAGGGGCCTCGTTGGACCTGGTCAAAGATTGAGCTCTTCAACTTGCCCTTTGCCCCTCCTCTAGCACCGAAGGCCGCGGTTAAGGACACTGGGGATGGAGCATCTCACGATGCCAGGGTCCCTTAGATGGTTTAGGGCTTTTACTTTGTCTTCTTCTTTTTCTTTCTATTTTTCTTTTCGTAATCTCCTTCTTGTAATAAGGTCTTCTCAATGACATTTTCCCTTCCTTTAAAATTTGGTTAAGTCTCTGAGCAATAGTCTTTGTTTCCAAGGGTTGTTTTGCCTTCTTTCGGTCTAGAACCCTTGAGAAGATATTTTTCGCTCCTTTGGTCAACCGCCTTCCGGGAAACGCTAACTTTTGACGAATATCCTTTGGCAAAGTTTGGCCTTTTTTATCCGCCACATTCGGCGGATGCACCTTTCGGAGAAATGACCCAATTGACTTCGGAAGGAATACATGGTTTTCAGTAGTATGTACTTGAGCCTTGTTCGGCGAGAACTCTTGGGTGGAGTCATTTTCTTGAAAATTGTTTGTACTTAGAAAAAATTTCTAACTTGTACAATTTCCTATCAAAATTCTAAGCGTAGAATTTCTTCAAGGCATTAGAGTGCCATGTATTTTTCAGTTCTCCACCTTCGGTATCGCCAAGCTTATAGACTTCATTTCGAACCTCTTCAAGACCAAATAAGGCCCTTACCAGTTCACCCGAAGTACCCCGTGAGACGGCCTTCGGGGTTTGAACTCGGCCTTTTAGAGAACGAGGTCTCCCTTGCTTGTTCCTTTTTGCCTGACGCGTAGGTTCGTAGCTGTAGCCACTCTTTGCTGAAAGGATTTTCTTCTAAGTTCGGCCATTTCTCTGTGTTCATCAATTAGGTCGAGCTTAGTTCTTAAACCAAGGTTATTCCCTTCCTCGTCAAACACTTGTATCCTGACTAATGGCTGGACCACCTCGATAGGAATAATGGCCTCTGTGCCGAAAACAAGCGAGAAAGGTGTCTCACCCGTGGCCCTTCAGGGTGTTGTCCGATAGCTCCATAGCACACTAGGAAGTTCCCCTGGCCATTTTCCCTTTGCTTCCCCCAACCTCTTTTTCAGACCATCTTTTACGGTTCTGTTAGATACCTCTACTTGTCCGTTGCTCTGAGGATGAGCTACGGGGGCGAAGTGCATTTTTATCCTAAGGTTGGTGATGAATTCTTGGAATCTCTTGTTGATAAACTGGGAAACATTGTCGGCCACTATCACCCTCGGTATGCCGAATCTGTATACGATGCTCTTCCAGACAAATTTTTGTATGTCCTTTGCCGAAATGGTCATTAGGGGCTCTGCTTTGCCCATTTAGTGAAGTAATCCATTGCAACCCTGCAGAACTTTACTTCTCCTGGTGCTGTCGGGAGTGGCCCGATGAGGTCAATGCCTCATACTACAAAGGGACAGGGGTAGTTGACCGAGGTTATCAATTCCAAGGGTAATCTCTGGATGCTGGCATGTCTTTGGCAATTACCACATTTCTGGACGAACTACCTTGCGTCCTTTCTTAGGGTGGGCCAAAAGTACCCTTGGCGGAGTATTACTCCTGCCAGGGCATTAGTTTCGATGTAGGAACCACAAACCCCCTCATGGACTTCTTCGAGAACTATCCTAGTGTCCTCTTCGCTGACACACCTTTGTAGCAGACTTGCATACCCCTATCAGTATAATTCTTCCCTAATTAGGAAATATCGTTCAGAGTGTCTTCACACTTTTGCTACTTCGGGAGGGTCATCGGGAAGCTTCGAGGTTGTAAGATACGTCGGGAAGCTCCGAGGTTGTAAGATACGTTTTGATAGAATTTTTTGATCCTTTTTTTCGAGGTTGCTATGCTCATTATTGCTATGCTCGGATGGCTTAATACCTCAGTGGACTTTCTTGATTTCGCCAGACTATCAGCTTCAGCATTGTCTCGGTGAGGCACGCTCTCAATGTGCACTACGTCGAATTCTTGAATGAGCTTTGACACGAGCTCGTGATATTTTGCCAAGGTTGGGTCCTTCGTGGTATAGTCCCCTGCCATCTGCTGGACTACTAGCTGAGAATCGCTGTGGGCCTTCAGGCTTCTTACGCCAATTTTTCTAGCAAGGCATAACCCTGCTATGAGGGCTTCGTACTCTGCCATATTGTTGGTGACATTAAACCCAAATTTGATGGCCTTCATGACTTCCATACCCTCAGGGCCGCGAATGACTACTCCAGCTCCCTGGTGCTCGGAGCTGGAGGCCCTATCTACAAACAGAGTCCACTCCGATTCACTTTTGTCGAGGTTTGGTTGACCATCCTTGGGAATGGGTACTTCGGCAATGAAATCTGCCAAAGCTTGAGCTTTTATTGCTTTCCTCGGCTCATAAGTGATATCATACTCGCCGAGCTCTATGCACCATTTAGAAAGCCTTCTTGAATGGTCTACCCTCTTCATGATATCCCGAAGAGGTAGGTTACTTTGGACAATAATGGAGTGGCTCTGGAAGTACGGGCGCAGTCTCCTGCTTGCAAGCACCAGGGCGTAAATAGCCTTTTGTAGCAGGGGGTACCTAACTTCAGCGCCATGCAGGGACTTACTCACATAGTATACTGGCCATTGTTCTGCCCCCTCTTCCTTCACAAGAACTGAACTTAGTGCCTTTTCCATGACTGCAAGGTATAGTACGACGGGTTCCCTTTCCCGTGGCTACCGGAGTGTTGGTAAACGAGCCAGGTAGACCTTAAGCTCTTCCCAGGCCTTTTGGCAGTCTTCATTCCAAGGATGCACATTGCTTCCGAGGTTGCCACCATTTTTTGCTGCCTTGGTGAGGACATTAAAGAACGGTTGGTAGCGGCCCCATATCTGGAGATAAACCTACTAAGGGACGTTACTCTCCCTGTGAGCCTTTGCACATCTTTCATTGTGGCAGGAGTTTGAAATCGTAGTAGCATTTTAACCTTTTCCGGATTGGCATCGATACCCCTTTCTGACACCATAAATCTGAGGAACTTACCCTTGCTTACGTTGAAGATGCATTTTTTGAGATTTAGGTGGATTTCGAAGGTTCTCAGTTGGTGGGAAGTTTCTTCCAAGTCTATGATGTGACTACTAGGCACTTTGCTCTTGACTATCATATCATCGACATAGATTTCCATGTTCCTTTCTATTTCGGCATTGAAGACTTTGTTCATTAGCCTCTGATAGGTGGCTCCTACATTTTTAAGCCCAAAGGGCATTTTGATGTAACAATATGTACCAACTTCAGTGATGAAGGTGGTTTTTTCCTCGTCTTCGGGGTCCATCATGATTTGGTGATACCCACTAAAGGCGTCGAGGAAACTTAGGAGACCATACTTAGCGGTCGAGTCCACCAGTTGCTCTATTGGCACAAAGGACACAAATCCTTAGGACAAGCGTCATTCACGTTTCCAAAGTCGATGCACATTCGGAGCTTGTCGCTCCCTTCTTTTGTGGCGATAACCACATTGCTAAGCCATTCAGGGTATTTGACTTCCCTAATTACACCTGCATCTATTAGTTGCTTAACTTCAGTTTTAACGAAGTTGTTTTTGTGTGCCGAGAGGCTTTGCTTTTTCTGACGGATAGGCTTTGCCTCTGGGCGCACTTTGAGGCTATGCTGAATTATGCAAGGGTCTACCCCAGGCATGTCCTTCAGCGAGTAGGAAAACAGATACTTATTCATTAACAGGAAAGATACAAGTTTTTCCTTGTTGCCGTTGGCCAATTTTTTCCCTATTCGGGTATTTCGGCCTGGGACAAGTTCTATATCTTCTGTTTCTATTTTTTCAGGATCTTCTGTTTCCTCTCCCTTTGGCTCTCCTGCGAGGATGATCTTCGTTCTCGTAGTCTATGTGCAGTTTGTTGCCTGGGCCTTTCTCGGTTTGACAAATACTTTCCTCACCTCCCCTTGGTCGATGAAGATCTCAACATCCCCATCCTTTGTGGCAAAGGTGAGAGTCAAATATTTCACATCTGGGCGGATGTGGAGGTTTCCCTACGTTTGCCTCTCGAGGATGGCGTTATATGATGAATGGACATCTATGACGATGAACCTTGTCATTGTGGAGGCAAACAGCTCGTCCTCATTCTTTAGTGAAATTCCTCTTAACATCAGGGGAAGATCAATCCACCCGAGGCCGGGGAGTTCGGCTGGTCCTACTCCGAAAGTAGAAGAAGTGACGAGCTTGAGGTCGTTCCTTGAGATACCAAAACTCAGTAGCAGATGAGAGAACAAGACGTCAGCATTAGAACCAGCGTCGAGCAGTACTCTCTTGACATCCTAACATCCTATCCTTGCCATGACCAGTAGTGGATCATCATGAGGGAATATTACGGTAGACCCATCTTTCCGAACCTGCTTTTTCGATGGGTTCCCATGTTCCATCACCGAAATCTCCCTGATTTTTCTTTTCTTCTCTGCCAATGGCAGTCTTGTGGTGATCGTCTGAATTACTCCTGCCGAAGGTGGCGGACGTCTTCTGGGACTTCGGTTCCGACGTCTGTCGGAGTCATATTCCTCGTCATCTCCTTTCCCTTCCTCTTCCCTCCTTCCCTTTGGGGAGGGAATTCACAGGTAATGTCGAAGTTGACCCTGCTTTATTAGGGACTCTATGTACTTCCTCAGTTGGAAGCAATCCTCAGTATCGTGCCCATGGTCCCGATGGAACTGACAAAACTTTTTCATGTTCTTTTTGTTGTCCAAGGTCATGGCCTTCAGTCATTGAATTTGGGTCCCTTGCCTTTCCATGGCCATGAGGATATTTGTCCTTGTGGTGTATAGCGGAGTAAAGGTCAACGGCTTCTTTCCTCTAAGCTTCCGAGGTCGTTCCCCTGGTTCGGTTGGGTAGCAAGTTTGTTGGCTCGGCCCCTCGGCATGAACATGATCGGGCTTTGGGCCTCCCATCCTCAGCTTTTCAGCAGTCATGTGCTGCTTAGCCCTTCAATAAAATTCCCACAGACGGCGCCAAATGATGCCCTTCAGCATGTTCTTTGTATGACATAGTGAGACTGGGGGGACTTCCGGTGAAGGAGGAACGCCTAAAGGGAAGGTTGCCCAGGGAAGACCGCCTAAGATGCTCAAAGAATAAAGGTTAGGAGGTCCCCGGAGTGTTTTTCCGAGGAGGAGCCTCCGACGCCCAAGTCAGTGTTTGAAGGGGGAAGGTAAGTATGAAGTAGAGAGATTCTTGCCTTTTTCGGGTGTCTAATCCCCCTTTTCTCAGACCATTTCCTAAATATATATAGGAGGATGCGACCCGTTCAGATCATGACACGTGTTCGGTCGGATATAACCAGTACTTTTGGGCGTGGGGGCCTCTGGCCGACTGTAGGCCGCTCGGGAGTAGGCCTGTGTGACAGGACATATGGGGCAGTGGCGTGTCAGAGCACATATGAGGGCGGTCTGTTGCGTACGAGGATGACATGTCAGAGGCTCCTTAATTTTTTCTACCATACTCTCGAGGTCTCTTCGGTAGAAGGGAACTCTTTGGAATAGCGGCCCTTTCTTCGAAGTCATCTCAGCAACCCGGGAGTCCTCTTGGTGCTGAAGATCCTCCTTCTGGGGCGTTTTTTCCTCCTGAAGGTGGTGAGTTTTTCTCTTCTAAAACAGGTTCGGTCACCTTTCTGGGGATGGCGATGTACAGCCTTCTCGAGGTCTGTACTACCGTTCCCAAGGGTGATGATGGACCACTGAGGTCGGATGTTCGGGGTGTCAGATCACCTTTTTCTGAGGTTGGTGCTCACGCTATTACCCACTTCGGGGTAGTTTAGTTATGGTGCCAAAAATGTGCATTTACACTCCCAGGATTGGTAATGTTCTGTCGGCCATCAGAACACTACCCTTAGTGTGCATACCAAAGTGGCCCTCTTGGGCACTATTTAAATACATGCATATTGGTCAAACCATCACACACATATTCAAATTTCATGCACACCATGGCAGCAAAGAAGGAAAACACTAGCACAAGTCTTAGTTTTGGCTTCCACACATTAGGTAATCTTGTTAAGTTCTAGTGGCCAGCTACTGTACCTGTAACTTAAACTAATAAAATGTATCATTCTAGCCTCATACCCCCCGGTTTTATTTGCTCCATTATGAATTAGAGACTTAGAGAAAACCATGGAATTTTGTTTTACATCAATAGCCCACCTATGGACCAAGTTATGGATTTTTTAAGTTGGTTACAAAATTCTGACCAAATGAACAGTAACTCATCCAATTTTACAACGTCATATCTTTGGCTACAAGGATCCAAATTCAGAAATTCTAAATTCCATTTCAGCCTCTAGATGTTCTCTAGGTGTGTTCAAAATTTCATACCAAGATTCATTCTACACAGGGAGATATTAAAGTTTAGGTACATGGTCGAAATTCTGGCAACTTTGGGACCATTTTGTCCATACAATTTTTCCAAACCATGCAAACACTTCATTCACAAGGGGAAAGCACTCCAAGGCTATCCCATACATGTCCAATACACATATTAATTACATTCTGTTGCACCTAGCAAATTTATGTGGCCAAAACAGAATTTACAAGTAAGCAGCCTATCATTCACACTTAGGCAGCTTTGCACCACATCACTTACATAGCCAAAACATTACTCAAATGTTCACATACTTGTCTCATTTTACATACACTACATGTACATGCATACATTCACTAAAATATGGTCTTAACTCAGCTAAATACGCACCCTAGGTTACAGGAGCTCCTGAGACACAATGGACTCCAAAAACAGGATGCTGGACAGCTGCTGCACAACACAGTAAGTACCACCATTAAAAATACCAAATGTGCTCCTAAAATCACCAAACTTTCCAGATCATAACTAGACATATGTAAGTTCATGTAATTGAAATTTCAGATCAAAAATCAAACCACAAAGGTTAGTTTGAAGGTGATCTTTCTGCTGGACCTGAAATGACAGAATTGAGGGGAGTAAGTTTCATTGAGAAACTTAGTAAGGGTAACACTTGGATCACTAGGCAATGTGACCATCATTAAAACCTGCATCCAAATACACTAAAACACAAAAACCACAATGCATATATACAAGATATAGCAATCAAATGC
Source organism: Aquilaria yunnanensis (assembly GCA_039654915.1). Classification (NCBI taxonomy): domain Eukaryota; kingdom Viridiplantae; phylum Streptophyta; class Magnoliopsida; order Malvales; family Thymelaeaceae; genus Aquilaria; species Aquilaria yunnanensis. Next base: position 66,592,007 of record CM077597.1, read on the forward strand.
AGCAGCCAAACAAAAACAACAAACACATGAAATGTGGCAGCAACATATACCATAGGTTAGTCCGTAAAACACATAATAAACATAACCAAATCACTATGGCAGCCCTCCTCAAGCTAATGCTTGGTCTTAGGAGGTTTTTAATACTAGTTAGTACTAACTTTTGGGCCCTAGAAACCCAGAAATTCGCTGCCATCACTGTGCACTTCACACTAGGTCACAAAACCTTCAATAAGTGCACTCCCCTCACTAAGCTTGGTTCATCAAGCACATGGCTCTCTTCCAAGCTTAGCCCTAGCTCCATGGATGTTTGAAAATACAGAAAACAACCCATGAGAGCAAGAGAACCCTTACCTTGATGGGTATGCTGAAATTGGAGCTTGATCCTAGGTGCACTAAAGCAATAGCACCAACTAGCTTCCAATTGTGCTTCCTTGACTTCAATTGCAAGTAGTTTTGAGTTTGAAGGTATGGTGGCTATGGAGGAAGTGTGGAGGAGAGGGCTGGCTTTATTTTTTTTGGTGGAGGCCGAAATTTAGAGAGCAAAGGTGGTCTTGACTACTTAAATAGTCAAAAGTACACTAAACACACTTAAGTATTCTTAACCTTGTCTTATGTCATTTTTCTTGCTACAAGACTATGGTTTCTTAGTCTTAATCTCTTGGCCCACATTTGACCATCCTTATCTTCCTTTAGCAGCCCTCCTTATGTGGGCTAACCCCACAAAACTTCCATTTGACTTAAGTCATAGACATACACATCTTAAGGCCTACATTAGAACACTTAGGTCCTTTATGCCTTTTTGTGTTTTCTTTGTCCTTAGTTGTCTTCCATAAGCAATTTGGTCCTCCAATAGCACTTTCATACCATTCATATCCTTCCCATAACTTTCCAAATCTCTTTTGTGAAAGTTTTGCAATTGAGTACCCGAATTTCCAAAACCTTACAAAAAAGTCCATAGGTTGCTTGACAAACAAGCAATCCTTAAGGCTTCTCTTGGGGACCAAGTTACCAACTTGGAACACTTTTAAGGAGGTGTTGATCATGCCTTTTACCCCCCACACTTTAAACACTATGGTGAGAATTACACAATATAATGGTTTTTTAGCCATTATGACACACTTGTAATTCTCCCATTTTATGAGGTAGTAACACGCGCTCCCTGTGGGTGACGCTTGGCTTTCCGAGGGTGATGGTTTGCCCGAGCTTATCGACTTGGAGGGCGATAGCACTTCAGCTATCAGGTTGCTTAACAAACAAGCAATCCTTAAGGATTTTCTTGGGGGCTAAGTTACCAACTTGGAACACTTTTAAGGAGGTGTTGATCATGCCTTTTACCCCCCACATTTCAATCAATATGATGGGAATTACACAATATAATGGTTTTTAGCCATTATGACACACTTGTAATTCTCTCATTTTTGTGAGGTCGTAACATTCCCACTCCGTTTCTACAGCCTTTTCAATGACTTAGCATGGCTAGGAAGAAAACAACATGTCTTATAACTTGAGCTTGGCTTTTAGCTAAACTAGGCTGCATCTCTTTTGAGCTTGCCATGGCAGCTCTGAACACCTAACCCATCCTCTGTAATTACTTGAAACCATCGCCAAAAGACTTCTATTTCCTTCACCTGAAAAAGAAGTAAATTTCTTACCCTTGAATTTGAAAACTCTAGCTTACATCTGAAACCAAATATGCACATTTTTCCTTTGTAATCAGCATCACAGCTCTGTTTTTGAGCTAAACCTAGACATGGAAATGGTTTAGATGAAGAAGCAACTAACTCTAGCTCCTTTTGACATGTGCCCAACATGCTGAATTTAATAGGAGTTAAGTGGAGATTAAACCCTCACTTAAATCCTTCATTTGTCCATTTGTTTGCAATTCAGGCCACAGGTTATTAATTTGATAAGATTCTCCCTTGAACCTCTCTAACCAAGCTTTTCCAATTAATTCAATTCAATCCTTATCTTCTTCTTAGGTAAAACCTCCAACTCCTAAATTTCAGGCAATTAGGTCCCTTCGCACTTGGCTGGTCCCAATCTTACTATTTTTTTTTCAAATCAGTCCATAATCTTTCAAAGGCTTCTAATAGACTTTGCAATTAAGTCCTTGCCTTTATCCAAACAATGAATTAAGCCACTACCTTAGTAGCTTACTTAGGCTCAGTTACACCAATTAAATCACAATTCAATGCCAATAGGTGAATTAAACACTAAGGGGTATTTTTTTAACACAATACCTAATTTAAATAATTACCCAAATAAGTCATAATTACCTCTTAACTTAAGCATGTCTATAACATGAAATGTCAAGTGGCCAGAAATTACAAGATACTTGGCTAAATTTCCTGGTGCAAATCCTGAAGATAGACCTAAAAAGTTGTAGAGTTTATCTCATATTTGAAAAGTAAAAAGCTTTTAGGTGAAGTTGTTATAGGTATTTCACTATGAACATTTTGATTCAATTCATTTTTTACTTAAAATTTATACTAATTTTTTTATTCTATTTATTTTCCTTTTCTTATTATTTTTTTAGTGCTTTACACAATTGAGTTCCAAAAAAAAGGCCTTCCTTACTGTCACATACTACTCTGGGTTCATTCTTAAAGCAAAATTGACATACTAGATGGAATAGACAGTGTGATATCAACTAGGATTCCAGATAGAGATCTCGATCTAGAGGGATATGCAGTTGTTTCTAAATTCATGATGCACGGCCCATGTGGTATTGCAAATCTTTCATGTCCTTGTGTGAAAAACAATTCCTGTTGAAGTGGTTTCCAAAAGAATTCCAGCAAAGAACTTTATTTGACAAAAATGGATTTGTCCAATATAAAAGATAGGATACTTGAGACTTTGTAGGTAAAAATGGAATTTCTCTAAATAATTGTTATATGGTACCCTATAACAAAGGAATATGTCTACCTTTCAATGCACACATTAGTGTTGAATTTTGTGGTCATAGTATGTTATTGAAATATTTATTTAAATATGTATCAAAAGAAATTTCTGGAATACAAGGTAGCTTGGTAAATGCACCTCAAAACAATGATAATTTTAGTAGTTCTTAGGAAGCACAAATTAGTGAGATCCAAAATTTTTTTGATTCTAGATACATATGTCCTTATGAAGCTGCTGCTTAGCGAATCTTTGAATTTGACATTCACATGTGAGAACCTATAATTCAAGTTTTAGCTATCCACTTACCATTTATGAATTGAGTAACATTTTGAGATAATCAATCTCTTCGCTCAATTGTTGATGATGACACAAGCTAAAAATTCACTTTAACTAAATGGATGGAAACAATTAAAATAGATGCTAGAGCTCATGAACTAACATACAATGACTTTCCTAAAAAATATGTTTAGAATCATGCTGGGAAATTGTAGTCATATAGGGTAAGAGGTGGTTCAATAGGTAGATTAACATATGTACATCTAAATTCACAGGAACTATTTTATTTAAGATTACTTCTAAGCTATAAAAAAGGTTGTATTTCCTTTCAGGATACACGAACTTGCATGTGAAGCTCTAGGATTATTAGGTGATGATATAGGGTGCAAATTGGCCTTTTTGAAGCAACTGGTTGGGCAATATTTGTACAACTCAGAGTGTTGTTTGTTCATCTACTCCTATATTTTGATTTGTCAAACCCCAGTTCATTCCTTGGAAAACATTGGAAAAAGATAAGTGATGATATACTCTATGTTTTAGAGCAATCTTCGAGAACAAATTATGCTTGTGTTTTTAGTTCTTTACTGCACAACCATGTTCTCTAACTTTAACTTGCCGATGCCATTTAGTTAGTTAATGACTAAACTTAGGAATAAATTGCTGACGGAAGAGAAAACATATGACACACAGGCTCTCTATGAAGAACATGAAAAGTGCAAAGTGCTTTCAAATGTAGACCAAAAGATTATCTATGATATTATTATGATAGCATTTGTGAATAAAAAACAAGAGCTTATCTTTGTCTATGGACATGGATGGACTGGTAAGACATTTTTCTGGAAAGTGATTTTAAATGTGACTCGAGCAGCTGGTCAAATTGTCCTTGTCATTGCATAATCAGGAATAGCATATCTGTTGTTGCCATCAGAGCATACAGCTTACTCTAGATTTGAAATACCCTTGGAATTGTCAAATGGAACATCTTACCATATAAAAAAGAAACCCAATTGGAAAAATTATTAGAACCAACAAAGCTCATTGTTTGGGATGAAGCACCAATGAATGATAGATTGTGTTTTGAAATGTTGGATAGAAGCTTATGAGATATTTTGTGAAAACATAATGATTTGTTTGTGTTAGGGTAGTGCCCAAAAGCCAATCATGAGATGATTGTATTTTGTACATAGAGTCATGATATTTTACTAAGGCATTAATCTAGTAATTGTGTTTGTTATTTTGTTTCTGTGTAACATAATCAAACATAATTATAACATTAGAATAATAGTATTCTTAAACGTCCCTGGTCTAGTATGATTGTGGAGTGGGTTGCAATAATACATAAAGACTAGTATGTGTGGTGACTAATATGAGATATGTAGTATACATATGGGTACAAGTTGGACAACTTGTGTACTGGACTGACCTACCATGAAAACACTACATGAATCGTTATATGAATGTCATAAGTGATTCTAATAGTGATTGTGATATATGTAGTTCTTCGACCTAAGGTCATCAAGGTTCCCCATGATAGCCGAAGTGCTCTGACCCTTCAAACCCGTAGGCTCGAGCAAAGCACCACCCTCGAAAAATTGGGCATCGATCGCAAGTAACACGAGCACCGACTTCGGAAAGAAGGGTGTCTGGCCCCTTTTACGTCCGACCTCGACAATCCTTCATCACCCCCGGAGGGGGCAGTACCAACCTCGGGAACACGACGCATTGCCATTATCGGTAAGAGGACCACACCAGCTTCGGAAGGGAGAGACCCATCACCTTTGGTAGGGAAGAACGTCCCCGAACGGGACCACTCTTGGCGAAGATATTCCCAAGTTACTGGAATGATCTCGAAAGGAAGTCCTCCTGTTCCGAAGAGCTCTCTTCTACTGAAGGGATCTCAGGAGTTCGGTAAAAACAATTAAGGAGCCTCTGACACACTGTACTCGTATGTTCCCCGACACGCCGCCCTGAGACATGCTCTGCCAAACTGCCCTTGTACGACCTAGGCTCCTGGCCAAACGGCCTGTGGTCAGCTAGATGCTCCCCCTCTCCCCGAAGGTACGGATCGCATCTGACCGAACACGTGTCACGATCTGGGCAGGTTGTGTCAAACGAACTTCCACTGTTCACCTCCCTAGAAATATTTGGGAAGCGCCCCGGGTAAAGGGATCCTGACTCCAAGGGAAAAATCTCTCCACTCTTTACTTACTCTCCATTTCCAAACGTTGACTTAGGCGTCGGAGGCTCCTCCCCGGGAAAATACTCCGGGGACCTTCTAACCTTTGTTTTTCTAAGTCTTTGCAGTCTTTCTACCACCGGAGTTTCCTCACCCAGGCGTTTTCCCACCAGAAGCCCTTGTTCTAGGCTCACCATGTTGCATAACGATGATGTCAAAGGGCATCATTTGGCGCCGTCTGTTGGAACCCTTACCCAGGTCACCGTCGTAGAGACTGGGCAATCAAACCCGGAGTCCACCTCTACGCCGAAGGCTTAACCGGCAACCCTGCAGCCCACGGCAGGAGCTTCTGTGTCGGAGGACGACTGCCGTTTGACAGTGATGATGGGCTTCTTGCGAGACTTCTAGCGCTCCATCCTCGCTGAAGTAACTCAGCAGCTCAACCGAAGGTGGCCTCACCCATCACTGGTCCGGAGGGCCTCCTCCTCGGCAGTAGCCCGGGAAGGAAACTCGAGGTCTACCCACCAGAGTCCCAGCAGTGAAGACTCTCTTGACACGTCTTTTATGGAGGACGCACCTCCCAGGGCACGACCCAGTGGAGAAAGGGCCCCAAAGGAGACTAGGACCCCCCACCGACAGAGTTCATCCCCGAGCCGAAGGTCCTAGTCTCCTCGCAACCGAAGTTATTCTCCGACAAAGAGAAGAAGTTCACCATTACCATCAAACACCAGGTAGCAAGGGGAGGCTAACACAGCTGCCCTTATGGAGAAGATCCTTGGAAGACTGGAAAAGGTTGAGAGGTAGATCTCTCGAAAACCAGTCTGGTCAAGATTGTCTTACGCTTATACCGGAGAAGAGTCACGCTTTGTGCGGGAAGTGGTGGAGGTGCCTATGCCTAGTGACTTTAGGGTGCCACGCCTAGAAACCTACGATGGGCGTAGCGACCCCCAGGCACACCTAACGAAGTACAAGCAAAGCATGGTGCTCCACGGTGCAGATGACGCTACCCTCTGCAAGTGTTTTGAGGTGACCCTCTCTGGTCCAGCGACGGCATGGTATAACTCCCTGTCTCATGGAACCTTGCTAACTTTCCAGGAGTTGTCTACTGCCTTCACTCAGCAGTTCATTGGTAGCAGGCCAACAGCCAAGATGCCAGTACAGATGTTCGACATAGCACAGCGAAGTGGGGAAACCATTCGCGACTACGTCGAAAGGTTCAACTGAGAAGCACTAAACGTGCCTGACTTCTGGCCCGAGATCCATATCCTTGCAATGATAAGAGGACGTCAGAGGGACTCCCAGCTCTTTTCTGAGTTCTCCAAGGACCCTCCAGACACTTTAGGGGAGTTCTACCGAAGTGCCGAACAACACATGACGGTTGAAGAACTCAGACTGGGGGGACCAAAGGTGGAACATCCTTGGCCCGAAGGACCAAGCCACCAGCCTTGGCACCCAAATGAGGTTGGAGGAAGGCCCCGAAAACAAAGGGGTAAAAGGCCAATGACGTTCACTCCCCTGAACGCCACCAGGGCCAGCATTCTCATGGCCTTAGAAAGACAAGGAACTACAATCCCAAGGCCAAAGGCCATGACTTCGAAAAATAAGAAGAACATGAAGAAGTTCTACCAATTCCACTGAGATCATGGCCACGACACTGAAGACTACTTCCAGTTAAGGAAGTATATCGAGTCCCTGATAAAGCAGGGCCAACTTCGCCAGTACCTGCGGATGCTATCTCCGAAGGGAACAAAGGAAGAACGAAGAAGGGGGGATGAGGAGGACTATGATTCTGAGAGACGTTGGGACTGAAGTCCTCAGAGGAATCCGCCACCACTAGCAGGGGTTATCCAGAGCATCACTACAGGGATACCCTCAGCTGAAAGGAAAAGAAAGATAAGGGAAATCTCTGTAATGGAGTATGGGAACTCGCCGAATAGGCTTGTTCGCAAAGATGGGTCCACTATGAGATTCCCTCATGATGACCCACTCTTCGTCACGACAAGGATAGGGAGTTGGGATGTCAAAAAAGTACTCCTGGATGACGGCTCTAACACCGACATCATCTTCTCGCATCTACTACCTAAATTAGGCATCTCAAAAGGCGACCTTAGAATAGTCAACTCCCCCACCTTTGGGGTAGGGCCATCCGAGCTCCCAGTCCTCGGATGTATGGATCTGCCCTTAATGTTGAAAGGAACTTCGGCTGAGAGTCAGGAGGAATTGTTCACCTCCGTTATGACGAGATTTGTTATCACTAATGTTCCCTCATCATACAATGCCATCCTCAGAATGCAAACTCAAGGCAATCTCCACATCCGCACGGATATAAAGTACTTAATGGTCACCTTCGCTACTAAAGAAGGGGATGCAGAGATCTTCATTGACCAAGCCGAAGTCAGGAAGGTCTTCACCAAGGCTAGGCAAGGCTTGCCCAAGGTCCAAGTACAGAATTTGGCTACGGAAAGAGCAGTCATAACAGGCGAAGAGACCACAAGGGAAGAAACAGAAGATGTAGAGCTGGTCCCCGGCCGGAACACCCGAGTGGGGATAAAATTGGCCAAGGGTGACAAAGACAGGCTTGTATCTTTCTTGTTAATGAACAAAGATCTATTCGCCTACTCTCCAAAAGACATCCCTGGGGTCCACCCCTGCATAGTCCACCACAGTCTCAAAATTCGCCCAGACGCTAGGCCGGTTCGGCAGAAAAAATGAAACCTATCATCTCACAAGAATACCTTCGTTAAAGCCGAGGTTAGGCACCTGATTGAGGCAGGGGTAATAAGAGAGGTTAAATACCTCGAATGGCTTAGTAACGTGGTTATCGCCATAAAAGAAGGGAGTGATAAACTCCGAATGTGCATCGATTTTCGGAACCTGAATGAGGCCTGCCCGAAGGACTCCTACCCTTTGCCGGCCGTAGACAAATTGGTGGATTCAACCGCCGAGTACGGTCTTCTCAGTTTCCTCGATGCCTTCAACGGGTATCATCAAATTCGGATGAACCCTGAAGATGAAGAAAAAACTGCCTTCATCACCGAAGTTGGTACCTACTATTACGTCAGAATGCCCTTCGGGCTTAAGAACGCAGGGGCTACCTATCAGAGGTTGATGAATAGAGTGTTCGACTCCTAGATCGAGAGAAACATGGATGTGTATGTTGATGATATGATAGTTAAGAGCAAAATGCCTAGTAATCATATCGACGACTTAGGCGAAACCTTCCAATGACTTCGGGAGTTCGGCATTCGCCATAATCCCGAGAAGTGTGTGTTCAGAGTAAGTGCAGGTAAGCTCCTCGAGTTTATGGTGTCAGAAAGGGGAATAGATGCCAACCCTGAAAAGGTTAAAGCCCTACTAGGCTTCTAAACACCCACAACTATTAAAGATATACAAAGGCTTACCGGGAGAATCACTTCCCTTAGTAGATTCATTTCCAGGTACGGCGACCGATGTCGACCGTTCTTCAAGGTGCTTACCAAAGCACCCAGAAGCGAAGGTGATTCCGGATCCGAGGAGCATCCTTGGAATCAAGAATGTCAGAAGGCTTGGGACGAACTTAAAAGCTACCTAACCCATCTGCCAACACTTCGGCAACCACGGGAAAGAGAACCTTTCATCCTTTATCTCGCTGTCACTGAAAAAGCTATGAGTTCAGTCCTAGTGAAAGAAGAGGCTGGGAGGCAGTGGCCAGTATATTATGTAAGCAAGTCCTTGCATGGCGCCAAAGTCAGATACCCATTGCTCCAAAAAGCCATCTATGCCTTAGTGCTGGTGGGCAGAAGGCTACAGCCCTACTTTCAAGGGCACCCCATCATTGTCCGAAGCAACCTACCTCTACGCGACATAATCAAAAAGTTAGAGCATTCGGGAAGGCTGTCAAAATGGTGTATTGAGCACGGAGAATATGACACTTACAAGCCAAGAAAGGCAATAAAAGCCCAAGCATTGGCAGATTTCATCACCGAAATTCCAGGAACTGAGGATGCTGAAGCTACCTCGAAAGATTTGACAAGGATTGAACCAGAGTGGAAACTCTTCATCGACGAAGCCTCAGGTGCCGAACACCAAGGCACTTGAGTGGTTCTTCGCGGGCCCGAAGGCATGGAAGCCACCAAAGCCATCAAATTCGGTTTTGATGTCACCAATAGCGTCGCCGAATATGAAGCCCTCATAGTAGGACTAAAGCTGGCCGGGAGGGTTGGTGTAAAAAACCTTAAGGCCCACAGCGACTCACAGCTAGTAGTCCGGAAAATGAAAGGAGATTACGCTGCAAAGGATCCAACCTTGGAAAAATACCATGACCTCGTCAAGAAACTCATTAAAGGGTTTGACTCAGTACAAATAGAAAACGTGCCTCGAAGAGATAACGCTCAAGCCGATACCTTGGCCAAATCCAAGGAACCCACCGAGGTACTAAAACAACCTAGCACGGAGTTAATGTGCATAACAACCTTGGAAGAAGGATGGCAAGATTCCATAAAAAAATACCTGATGACCTCGGCACTCCCCAAAAACCCTGCCGAGGCCGCAAAGGTGCGGAAGCGCTCTGGGAGATACTTCCTCATCGGAGAAGAACTATATGGACAATGGTATGCAAGCCCCTTGCAGAGGTGCATAAGTGAAAAAAATGTCAGAACAGTTCTCGAAGAAGTTCATGAGGGGGCCTGTGGTTCCCACATAGGTACAGACGCCCTCACCGGAGTAATACTTTGCCAAGGTTACTTTTGGCCTACCCTAAGAAAGGATGCAAGACAATTTGTCCGAAAATGTGACAAGTGCCAAAGATACGCGAACGTCCAGAGGTTACCTTTGAAGTTAATAACCTCGGCTAATTATCCTTGTCCCTTCGCGGTCTGGGGCGTTGACCTACTACACCTGGGGGAGTGAAGTTCTGCGTAGTCGCAGTGGATTACTTCACTAAATGGGTCGAGGCAGAACCCCTGGCGACCATTTCGGTGAAGGACATACAAAAATTCATCTGGAAGAACATCGTATGCAAATTTGGAATACCGAGGGTGATAGTGGCCGACAATGGTTCCCAGTTTATTGACAAAGGATTCGAAGAATTCATCACCAACCTCGGGATAAAAATGCACTTCGCTCCAGTAGCCCATCCTCAGAGCAGCAAACAGGTAGAGGTATCTAACAGAACCATAAAAGATGGTTTGAAAAAGAGATTGGGCGAAGCAAAGGGAAAATGGCTAGGGGAACTACCTAGTATGCTATGGAGCTACCGGACAACACCCCGAAGGGCCACGGGTGAGACGCCTTTCTCGCTCGTCTTCGGCACAGAGGCCATTATTCCTATCGAGGTAGTTCAACCATCAGTTAGGGTACAAGTGTTCGAGGAGGAAGGGAATGACCTCGGGTTAGGAACTAAGCTCGACCTAATTAACGAATACAGAGAAATAGCTGAACTTAGAAGAAAAGCCTTTCAGCAAATAGTGGCTACAGCTACGAACCTGCGCATTAGGCGAAAAGGAATAAGGAAGGGAGACCTCATTCTTCTAAAGGTCGAGTTTGAACTCCGAAGATCGTCTCACGGAGTACTTCGAGCAAATTGGGAGGGACCTTATCTGGTCATTGACAAAGTTTGGAAAGGAGTCTATAAGCTCGGCAATCCCGAAGGTGGAGAACTGAAAAATACTTGGCACTCGGATGCCTTGAAAAAGTTCTATGCTTAGAATCTTGTCTGAAAATTGTACAGTTAGAAATTTTTCTCTAAGTACAAAATATTTTCTGAAAAAGTAACTCCACCGAAGAACTCTTGCCGAACAAGGTGCAAATAAGTGCTTGTGAAAATGGTATTCGTCAAAGATAGCATTTTCCTAAAGATGGTCGAAAAGTATCTTCCCAAGGGTCCCAGACTGAGAGTGGTCAAGACAACCCTTGGAGATGAAAATTACTGCTTGGGGACTTGGCCAAATTTTAAAGAAAGAATGTTATGGAGAAGGCTTTATTACATAAGGAGAGTACAAGAAGAAGATTACAAAGATAAAGAAGAAGACAAAGTAAAAGCTCTAAACACCTAAGGGACCCCGACATCGTGAGAAGCTCCGTCCCTAACATCCTTCGGCACCGGAAGGAGGGGTGAAGGGTAGTTTGAGGAACTCGATCTTTGACCAGGTCCAGTGAGGTCCCTCAGGGATGTTCAGGGCAGCCAGGAAGGAGAAGTTGAGGTTTGGATATTTGGCTAAGACTTGGTGTTGAGCCAGGTAGAAGCCATCTTAGAAGCCAACCTTGGTCGCCTGGTTAGCCTCCACCTCGCCTTGCAGATTGGCCACCTCCTTCTCCAACTTCTTTGTCTTCTTTTTCTTCTTTGTTTCCTTCTTTAGGGCCTCGACCTCAGCCTGAAGGATGGTGTTGTCAGCAAGGGCCTTCATCAAGATAACAGAATCTTCTTCGTTCTCCTTTCGATAGGCCTCATTGGAAGAGTTGAGCTCGATGACCTTCGCGCCGAGGTCAGACATCTTCTGGGAGAAATCCTTCAAGAGCTCCTCCTGGCCATTCAAAAATTCCTCCCAAAGTTTGGCGACCTCCTCCTTGGAAATTTTGCTCAACTCAGCATTCTTGATGATTGAGTTAGCGCAGAACACCTTCGCCTTCTCCAGACGTTCTTCGGTCCAAGTTCGGACTGAAGATTGTTTTGCTGCCCAAGCTCTGAAGTATCCGCTATACCCCAAGAGCTGCAAAAACAAGGAGAACGGAACACTTGGTAAAATTGCATGAGGAAAGCTAAACACGTAGAAAAATTGGGAGAAACAATAAAAGGTCTAAAGGAGTACCTGGGCAGCATGCTCGGCCATCCTCGCGGCGAGGATCTCCTGATTCGCGCACTCTTCAGAAATAGACTTGAAGGAAGCCTGGGTGAGTACGCCCCTTGCCATTTGAGGAGCCATTTGCTGGCAGTCTTCGGAGAACAAATTCATGTCCTCCATAAACGGCCAGAAAGGTTCCCTCGGGACCTTGTCCTTCGGGATATGGGAGTTTCAAAGGGCCTGCTTTCGGGCATGCTCCACCATCCACGCCGAAGGCGCCAATTCCTCTGCAAAGTCGAGGCACAATTCCATTAAGACACGGTCTCTTAGTCATATATCAACAAGATTGAGAGCACTAAAAGTTGTCTAAGGGACAAACCTGGTGGCAGCTCGGCGACGTCATCGTCAAAGTCCCGAACCTTCTCCACTTCGGCAGGGACGTGTTTGCCTTTGCTGCTTCTGCGCTCTTCAAGTTCCTCAGTAGAAGGGCCCCCTACTGAAGAGCCTAGAAGGTCCACAGAACTGGTGGGACTCCGAAGGATGGAACTGACTGTGAGCTCCAGTTGCAGGTCGACCTGGACCTCAGGTTGATCCATGGCCTCCTCAACGTCTTCCAGAGGCGGGGGAAGGGGGTCATTTTTCACCTTCTTCGTCGAAGACGGACTGGCCCCAGTTGTCTTCCGACGTTTTGGGGCCCCCTTCTTCGTCTATTCCCCCTTCTCGGCTTGACCAAGGAAAAGGGATTTGTAGAATGCGGCAGACTGATCGCCCATCTCTGAAAAAGTAGGAAAATATCAGTGTAAGTCCAAAAGGATACTTATGCTAAAAATGGGAAAGAAACTTACTCTTGGAAAGGGCTTTGTAAGAAAGTTCCCCCCGAAGGAGCATCACCAGCTAGGATTTCTTCCCGTCGGTGGCAAGAGCTGGCATGCCGAGGTCCGTCTTGTGCTGCTTGATTACCCCCAGCTCCCGAAGAACCTCCTCGATCATGAGGTCCCACTTAATGGGGAAGGGATACAAGGAGCCCGGATATGGCTGTCGAACTCCTCAAACCTTGCTGCCAACTCAGGAGTTAGCAGCTTTTTGGGGTCAACGACGTCCGTCTCCAGCTTCCCCCGAGCCCACCTAGTCGGCATGCCCGACCATGCCTCTGCTACCTTCAGGAAGAAGAGCTTCCTTTGCCACCCTCGCCAATTATCTTTGGTACCGAAGGTGAACATAACTCCCAGATCGCCGAGGCAGCATGAAATAGAAGCCACCCTTCGGGACCGGATAAAGCTTGTAGTACTGTATGAAAATGATGAAGTGGGGTTCTATCTTGAAAACCCCACACATGTAGAGAAAAACATTGAAGTAACAGTAGGAGTTGGGAGGAAGCTGATTCACGGCTATGCCATGGAATTGGCAAAAGTCACAAATCATCTTCGGAGGGGGAAACTAAAGTCCGGCCTTCAATTGGGCACGGAAGACGGTAACCTCGTCCCTACTGTTCATAAAGCTGAAATGACAAGGATAAGGTAGTCTAGTGGTGGCATAAGAGGGAAGAAAGAACTTGGTCATCCACTTCGCTAACCTTTCCGAAGTGGAGCAACAGGGGTGAGACATGAGAAGCTGCCAGCTCTCGGGGATGGGATGGACGGACATAAGAGGAACAGGGGAAGACATGTTTGGCAAAAGAAAGGGACTTTGGAAAGCGAGTCAAAAGACTTCGGGAAAAAAGAAAGAAGCTTCGGGACTAGAAAAAACAAAAATTGAAATGACCGAAAGACCTTGGGAAAAGAAACCCACCAAAACGCTTGCCGAAGTTGGGCTTAGAAGATGCCATCGTAGATGGTTGCTGGAAATCCCACCGCCGCTTGCACCACCACGAAAAGAGAAGAAAGGGAGAAAAGGCTCAGAGACAGATGAGAGCAAAAGAAGGATAAAGGAAAACAAATGAGGGGAAAGAAGTGTTTATATAGGCCGAACAGGGGTAGCCGAATTGTCACCATAACTACCCTATGAAGGTGAATCATCGCCATAATTGCCCCTCGAATGTGAAAATACGCAGTTGGTGTAACCGATGTGACTGCCCCCAATCGTCACATGCCACGTGTCCTCAAACGCGAGAAACTAGGACGCGCTTTCTGACATCGTGAAAACCCAGACACGCAAACCCAAATTGACACGTCTGGTTACGAGATGCGATAGTCCACTGACCTACAACAGAAAAAGTACAAATAAAGAGGGTGCACACCACAAGATCGGCAGGAGATTAACCAAAAGGCAAGTGATAACGCGTCGGCTAGGAAGGCGCCCCTTCGGGTGCCGAAGTATCTCCTTGAATAGCGTCCTACTCAGAGTCCGGCAAGGTCTCCCCGGAGAGTCTAGAGTCGAAGTCTCCACTTCGACTTTTCAAGGGGGGGCATGTGATAGCCGAAGTGCTGTGACCCTTCAAACCCGTAGGCTCAGGCAAAGCACCACCCTCAAAAAATTCGGCATCGATCGCAAGTAACGCAAGCACCAACTTCGGCAAGAAGGGTGTTTGGCCCTTTTTACATCTGACCTCAACAATCCTCCATCACCCCCGGAGGGGGCAGTACCGACCTCGGAACACAACGCATCGCCATTCTCGGTAAGAGGACCACACCAGCTTTGGAAGGGAGAGACCCATCACCTTCGGTAGGGAAGAACATCCCCGAACGGGACCACCCTTGGCGAAGATATTCCCAAGTTATTGGAATGATCTCAAAAGGAAGTCCTCCCATTATGAAGAGCTCTCTTCTACCGAATGGATCTCAGGAGTACAGTAGAAACAATTAAGGAGCCTCTGACACACCGTACTCGTATGTTCCCTGACATGCCGCCCTGAGACACGCTCTGCCACGCCGCCTTTGTACGACCTAGGCTCCTGGCTAAAAGGGCTGTGGTCGGCTAGATGCTTGCCCTCTCCCCGAAGGTACGGATCGCATCTGACCGAATATGTGTCAGGATCTGGGCAGGTTGTGTCAAATAAACTTCCACTATTCACCTCCCTATAAATATTCGGGAAGAGCCCTAGGTAAAGGGATCTTGACTCCAAAGGAAAAATCTCTTCACTTTTTACTTACTCTCCATTTCTAAATGCTGACTTAGGTGTCGGAGGCTCCTCCCCAGGAAAATACTCCGGGGACCTCCTAACCTTTGTTTTTCTGAGTTTTTGCAGTCTTTCTACCACCGAAGTTTCCTTACCCAGGCATTCTCCCCATGGAAGCCCTTGTTCCAGGCTCACCATGTTGCATAACGATAATGTCGAAGGGCATCACCCCACATGTGAGTCACATACTTTGATACTTCTTTTTGTTGCTCATAATTGAGTGAATAGTAAGGTGGTCATTGGGTATGTCATATATCATGTAGAGGGTTTTGTATGATCAAGATAGGATTTATCCCTCCTATGTATGGGAGAGATATCTTTGGGCACCTTGATTGCGTGAGAATGATAAAATGTATGGCAATGCTTAGATGAGTTGATATAGGATATCAGTGTCATCAGTTTTAGTCAGTCTATTCAATAATCTAGACACCTTAGATTGGACTATACTGGAGTGATACATTCCATATCTTGTGCTCGATCTTGATATATTAGACAAAAGAACAATGAGATTTATGAATAAAGACCATAAAGGTTTAGTCGAATCACAGAGTATCTTGTCACTTGGGTAGCAATGATGTGTTCTTGGACACCGCTCATCATTGGTAAGTTTGATTTATGATCATTACCAATGTGATAGGAGCCTATTGGGTCACACACTTAGAGTCAATTAGATTATTTAAGTGCATGGGTCAAATTGTTTGTTTTTGTTTCATGATAATTTCAGATTAATAATTGGCCCAAAAGTTGAGCCATTATGAAGCCCAAAATTAGGCCTGACTGGATTAGGGTTTTGAAACTTATTAGCCTTGGGTGTTGAGCCTCACTATATATACATCATATAGTAAGGATTTTGAGCCCTAGCCTTCCTAAGGATGAAATTGAAAGGGTTCTAAAAGGTTCTAGCCGCACTCTCCTCTTGCCTTTCCTCGGAGGACATAAGCTAGCACTATGGGCGCAAGAGGAACACACTTGTCATATTGTGGTGGAGGCGTGGTGATTTGAGTGGCTCGTGTGGATACTGTAAAGAGCTTGAACATGTCAACTATTCAAGTTTGTGATTTGACTCAACAGTTGAGTGAAAGATCTCAGTCGAGTAGGTATAAAAATTTTGAACACCCAATTTAATTCATTTCATATGGATCTTGGAGGGTTTCAGTTTGTTTTTTTTTGTATTTGTTTGGCTTCCAAAACCTTGCAGTTTGGTGGTAAATCTATACAGTTGGGTGGTGATTTTTGCCAAACTTTGCCTGTCAAGCCAAAGACAGCCAATTGTGAAATCATTTCATCATGCATCATTGCTTCACCACTTTGGTTTCATTTTAAAGTTTACAAATTGATAAAAAAACATGAGACTTCATCATCCAAATTTAAATGATGATAAAAAATTGGACATCCTTAACTTCTCTACATGGCTTCTGTCCATTGGTGATGGAAATCTCCCTGGTTCTCAAGATGTAGATGACTCAGATGCTACATGGATAACAATACCTAAAGCATTTCTTGATACCAGATGATAATAATGGTTTAAGAAAGCTCATAGATTTTATATATGATATGGAGACACTTGAAAATTCCACATCGAAATTACTATGTGACAAGGTCATTGTATGTCCTAAAAATGAGATAGTGAAGTGGCTGAACCAGTAAGTTCTCTGCTTGCTAAAATCTGAACCCACTATCTACTTATGTTATGATAGTGTTTTGCGGTCAATGGAAATAATGAAGAGATACAAACTTTGTTCCCAAAAGAATACCCTAATTCTCTTCAATTTAGTGGTCTGCCTCAACATAAATTGGAACTCAAAATTAGAGCTCCAATTATGCTAATAAAGAATTCAAATCAAATTGCTGGCCTCTGTAATGGAACAAGACCTATCATCACCAAGATATTATCAGAAGCCATTGAAGCAAAAATAATTATTGAACTTTTATATTTTAAGAATAAATGTCATGCACAAAAATGACATGTTGCCATTCATATTTAGTCTAGAAAATTCCTATTAAATTCTGCTATACAGTGACAATTAACAAGAGCCTAGGACAATCATTGAATTGGATTGGCTTGTACTTACTTGAACCAATATTTTCACATGGACAATTATACGTTGCTTTCTCAAGAGCAACTTTTATGAGTAGGCTTAGGATCTTAATAAAGAAATAGAAGGTCATCCTGAAAATATTGTTTATGCTAATTTTTTGTGCTCTATTATTGCATATTAGGTCCACTTTTATGTTTATTCAAGTGTATGATTAACATTTTGAATATTATTTACCAGATGCTTTGCTGCAATATAGTTGCTGAAAATTATTGCATTTGTCTATTGGAATAGAATGAATCCTAGACCTCTTTGTGATCTAAAACCAACAGATGAAAATGATATGATTGAAGCTTTAATTTGTAGAAATTGGCTGGTTTTTTACCCATCGGGTAAGAAACCATGAAACTGTAACTATATGCTTGTAGACAAATAGGTTCCCACTTGTCTTTTTCCCTTCCAGATATACTTGCAGTTATTACTTTGAATTTTAAAATAAATCTTAGTCTATTTCCTTCAGGGAAATACTATTTAGGTTTCTATGCCATTCATAAGTAGGGAGCACTTCGATAATGTTTACAAAGTTGGAAGAACCTATAGAATCACAAATTTCATCTATGTCCAAGCATGAAAAACCAACAAAGTTGTGCCTCATAATACAATGCTTGAATTTGGTCTAATCACAAAATGTGAAGAGATAAATGGAGTTGAATTCCTAACTAAGAAATTTAACTTTATACAGTATGCATATCTTGCTCCTAGATTAAAAAATGATGTTTTTCTCACTGGTTATTCTTTGACACTTAATCTTTTTATTATCATAAACTCATAACTCATATTATAGTTTTTTTTAACTTATGTATAGTGTTAGGCACCTCCTAAGTGCTTGGCTTAGGCCAAGGAGAACCAAGGAAATAAGAGAAAATAGAAAGGGAGAGTAAGAAGAACTATGGAGGCTAGTGCAGTGGTCTATAAGTAAAGCTGGAGACTTTCAGGGCCAAAATGCACATGGGAAAGGAACTATGGAAAAACAGGCAGAAATCTAAAAATAGGGGATCAAATTGGACACTTGTGTAAGTGATACAATTAAAACTACAAACTTGGAATTGGAAGTTTCGGCCATGCAAAAGTTATGTGGACTAGTAGTGTACTAAGCCAAATTGTGGGAGACAACAATGATTACTAGTCAAATTCTTGTCTACCACTAGTGTACTATTTACTAGTTACTAGTTAAGCTAACTAGTCTTTATTTAGTTACATGGCCGGTTTTACAAGGGAGATTTTGTGGCCTTGGTACTTGTGTTGTCTTGTGCTTGGCATAATGGGCCAAGAAATGACTTGAATGACATTTTGAACACAAGTTTTAAGGGCGGCATTGAGCACATGGGGAATGGGAAGCCACATTGCACCATGCAAACTTTTGGAAGGCCAAAGTTAGCATTTTAGCTAACTAGACTTTAAGACTTTCGGCCGAAACTAGCCAAGACCATTTCCTTAGTTCATTTTCGGGTTTCCTTGTTCTTGTTGGCCGAGACTTCTTCCTTGAGTGCTCATCCAAATTTCTCATTGAAGTCAAGCTAATCTTGGAAGCTTTTGAAGAATTCAAGCTTGGGAGACTTGTTTCGGCCCTAGTTCACTTGGAAATCAAGCTTGTTCTTGAAGATTGAAGGAAGGCCGAGCCAAATTAAGCTAGGTTTGAGGTAACTTTGGAATCTCCTTGAATTCATGGTAGTTTTTCCATGTACAAGGGACCTTAGTGCTCAATTGAAGATATATTGAATGAATTGAGCATTGGTTATGCTATTGTGGAAAACCTAGTCTTGGCCGAAAGTAATGGCTAAGTAATCTTGGTGTTCTTCATGAGTTCTATGGAAATTAGTCCATGATTGAAGTTAATTGTTGCCTATTGATCTTGTGCTAGGCAAATTGGAGAGAATAACATCAAGTTGAGCAAGTTTGTGCTTGGCCGAAAGGTATACCTTGAGGTAATTCATGTTCAACTCTTGATTACATGGCATTGATGCCATGAACTTTGATTAATGATATGTTGGTAAGTGTATGTTGGCTTAGAATTATGAAAAACATTGGTGTGTGAAGTTGAACTATATGGCCGAGAGTGAACATTACTTGAATATATGGTGATGGTACTATAAAACCATAGTCACTGATGATTTGATGTTTATGTGTCGAGTTAGTTGATAAAGAACATGGTTATGTGAAAAAGGGGCATGTGGGCGAGAGCCTGAACTATTGAAGTTAAATGTTCTTTACTTAATGCATGGTAATTGTACCATGAGCAAGCCTTATAGATGATTGGAAGGTAATATAGTGAATAAAATGATGGGTAACCCATATGTATGTGAAAGTGAGCATCATGGCCGAAAGCTTGGTTTAGTGTGACATGGTGCATTTCACTTGGTTACTTGGTAATAATGCCATGGATGATGTTCATTGATGATTAGAATATCATGTGGTATGTTAGAATGATGGGCAGCACATGTATATAAACTTGGGCCTTTTTGGCCGAGAGCTTAAGTGTGTGTTGTAGTGTCCTTCATAGAAATCATGGTAGTTAGTCCATGGGTTTGTATTGTTAATGCCTATGTATTGTTATGATAGGCATTGTGGTTGAAGGACACTTGGACATTTGAAGTTGGCGTGAGACCGAGAGCTATTGAGGTAGGGTTCACTGGCACTTGACTTTGCTTGGTAATGTACACCATGATTCAAGTGTCTAGAGTGGCTAAGTGATGGTTAAATGTGCCATATGACCTTAGTTACTTGATGGGCTTAAGGGTTATACTTGGTTGTTCTATTGATTAGCTAATTAACTATGGTACATGTACTAGAAATGCAAGTGAATGTGGCCTATTTGCTTGGCATTTTCGGAGCTCCAAATGGAAATGGTGTATTGGTAAGTTTGTGTGCAAGAAATGCACATGGGTACATGTATGGCTTATATGGCCGAAAGCAACATTGTGGAGTGTGTGTGTGTACTTGTGTGCTTTGGTGCTTCCTTGTGCATGCTAACCCCACTTATGAAATATTTGACTTATTTATCTATCTTGTATATGTATATGCCTGTTTTTCTTGTCTTGGTGTTTGTTTTGTAGGTTGAGCTAACTAATGGGAGGTTAAGCTTTGAGTGATTACTCAGCTTAACTAAATAGACTCAATATGAGTTGTATATGTTTTAAGTGAATCCTACTGAGTTATATGCTCACTGCCCATCCTTTATTTTTCAGGCAAGGATATTCGGCCTGAGTAGTGCTAAGCTGCCTTGTGTGTGTGCTTAGTGTTTATTTGCTTAGTTACCAAGGTATGTGCCAATGTGTGCTTGGCGTAGCATTTTGGTTTCATTACAAGTCTTATTGTTTGTTGGCCGAGACTTATGTTTTAAGTTTGCAGGCTGTAGAGTGGGAACTGTCTAGGAGAGCATGGATACTTGGACTTTAGCTCTGATTGTGGTATTCACCTTTATGACCATGAATATGGCCATAGGTTTGGTGTTGCAGTGTGTACTTCTGTATGGGATTCTCAAGGTTTTGTTTGACCATTAGGAGTATGGTCTCGGGTTGTATGTAACTTGGCATGAACAACTTATGGATGCTTGGCATTTATAGCCATGGTAGATACTAGGTAGACTACCATTTTGATTTGTACATATAAGTAGTCTTGGATACCTAGTTTGTGGATGTTTTGTGGATTTTGGATGCCAAGTTATGTATGGACTTATGGAGGGCATTATGCTTGCCTGTGTATGCTGGATATTATGGGCCAAAGTTGCCACTTTTATGTGAATGGTTATGGACCTAGTTACGTGGAACTGTGGTGCATAATGGTATGTACATTAGTAGGCCGAGAGCATCATGCATTTTTACTTGTTGTTTTCAGAAATCTAAACCAACCTTGTGGGCTTCTTGGTTGCCATATAGTTAGTACACTTGATCCACACCATGTATGCACTTAAATTGCATTTAAGTGTTGCCTTGCTTGTTATGCAAGTTATTATTTGAAACCTTGCTTGTTGTGCAAGTTAGGGGTTTTGGGCCTTGCCCTTGCTGCAAGTTGTTAATGGGTCTTGTTAAAGCCACCTGGGCCACCTCCCAGGCCTCTTAACTTAAGAAAATAAGACTTAAAAGTTGCCATTACTTGCTTGGCCGAACCAAACACTTTGAGATTAAATATTGGGTTTGGGAGTTTAATTAGTAAATGATAGGCCAGGGCCTGAGTGAGGTGTGACTTATAGACTACTTGGGTCTACTATCAGAAGTTTCAGATATCAAAATATCATAAGATGAAAAAAGAATCAAGAGTTGAAGGGAACAACAGATAACAAATCTCAGGTCTCAAAATTTAACTTTATTACTACCTTATACAACTATTTATTAATTTCTTCTAATATTACAAAAATTAGAAAATTCAATTGACATTGTGCTGAGTTTGCTGATGTATTTGAAAAGGAACATTATGACAGTGTGACACCCTAGGTGTCATAGAAGTTACTTTTGCAAGAGTTGGTCTCTACAGAGGTAATCATACCAGATATTTAAAACAATCAGAAACATTCTTCCACACAATAGAATTTTGATATCCTATATCTTTGCATGCAAGTGACATCCAATTAGGAAGAACTTCAGGCACACACTACTATTTGAATCCAGATATTACCCGAGGCCCATGATTTCATAGCAATGTACTATATGGATACAACTCAAACATACATACTACTTCAGTCATTCATTTCGATACAAATTTTAATGCCATTAATGTTCCCTTATTGTTGACATAAATTGACATGCTCATTCATTAACTTTTACTCTTTACACAAATGAATTTTCTATCATTCCTATACCATAATCACAAAATATCTATACTTATACATTACCCACTACTCTCCCCATTTTATTAATTGGTTTTAGATTGGAAACTACTGCTGCTGCTCCTACTCAAGGAATGCTGTCTTACAAGTGTACAGTTGCCAAAATGCTACAATAGAATCCAAATGGACTAAGGGTAGGATAATTCAATCCATTATATCTTTACATGTATCATATTTTCTAGCTATTAATTATTCTTTAGTTTTATCATTTCACCATGTAATCTGTCAACACATACTCTTGTATCCTTTCTATTTTTTAATTGTTCTTGTAGCTCACATCTTAATAAAAATATGGATGAACATAAATTTCCTTCATACTTTACAATATTTTGTTATTCATTTTCTTACTTCATGATAATTCATACTTATAGGAAATCAATTCTGTTATTAAAAAACCTTTTATATTTATTTTTACTTCAAAAAATATATATTTCTTATCTTTAATTTCATGCATGAAGGCAAGAAAATTCACATGTAATTCTCTCATAAAAAAATTTGATATATTGAGGAGTTGCTTCTATAATGCATGCACATCTTGCCAACAATAGTTAAGACTAATAGGAGACAAATTCACTTGCAAAAACCATGGAGAACCTGTTCGTAAACCTAGGCCCCTGTAAGTAACTATAAAATCAAATGATATTCATGCTCATGAAACATATACAATAACTCCTATTCCATTTTAGTTTTACATGAAGATATAAATTCAGGGCTACAATTGTTGATCACATGGCTACAATAAAGGTGACTTTTTTCAATGTTGCTGTAGAACAACTACTCAACATTAGCTATGCTGATATGATAAAAAAGCATGATTCACAGAGCCAAACACATTACCAGAACCTCTCAAGTAGCTTCCAAAATAACTTGTAGCGGCGGCCCCTATCCAGCATAACCTTATTTCCTCAAGTGATTTCTCTACTCTCCCTCTGGAGTTAATAGCCTAATGATCTATCTGTGCGGTTGCAATCTACTTGGTGTTCATCTTCTATTCATATTTAAGGACTACTGAGCCTTTTAGGGTCCTTCATTCTACCCCACTATGGTCATCTAGCAATCTAAGGTTCTCTTGCATCATTGGACATTGAGGCACAGTGGAACCCCAGGGAAACCCTTATGGAAGGCACGTCGAAAAGATCTTGTCATCCATTCTAGGAATTCTTGAAAGGTCCTCAGGCTTTTGGATTACCTCTAACTAGAAGTCCTTAAGGCTCTACGCTGGGAACACTACTAGGTGTATTTCCATGTGCGTAGGTTTGTGTCGTACCACCCTATTTCATGGTGAATGAGAGTGAGTTTGCCATCAACAATGACTCAATTTTTTGAAAATGTTTGAGGCTCATGCCCTCTCCTAGGACCATGCTATCATTGATTGAAAGTGCACTTCTCAGCTACTAGCCTAAGATGCAAGGGACCTACCTTTCTCCGATAAGTAACTTTTTAGCATAATTTTTTTGCTAGCTTTCTAGATGATTTTGTAACTAATATTTTTGGTCAAACTATCATTATGTTGAATGAAATTGCTGCTGTGTAGAAGCCATGGAAAATATTGGCTACCAACTAATCAAGGAGAAGAATTGTTTCTCCTACCACAACAAAAATATGTGCTTCAAGGTGGAAACCCTTTAGTAGGAGAATGAAGCCTTACAAAAGGCCTCCAAGATTAAAACAAAACACCTCTTATCCTTGCCACTTCCTTAGAAAAGCTAAAGGAAAGGGTGTTTGCCTTGGAGTCTAAGAATAGGAGTCTCTAAAAGAAGATGGGGCAAGTCCAAAATGAGGTAGAGAGGAAGCTTAAATAGGAATTCTTTAATAGCTTCACTTGGTGCCATTACTAAGTGGAAGGAGCTCATCGCAAGCTAGACTTATTGTGCTTGGAATTTGATGCGGTCCTGAGGTTCTTGCTGGCTTGAACATTTGCCACCATGAGGGCAGCCTCGAAGCTCATAGGCAACTGGAGTGTAAATATTTTTGAGCTAATTAACGTATTTTAGCCTTTCAAATCTTCATATGTCCACCACCATGTCTTATGTTTGCTTTAAATGCCTTTATCCCCCTTTCTAATGGATGTGGGCTTGGAAGGGCTCTACATCTAAGGATTTCATCCTCTTACTAGGGCTAGATTTAGGTTCCCCTATCACTAGGGGAGCATTTATTTAAAATTGCAAGTTTTTTCTACTGGCGTTTTAGCTGAAAGGGCCTCTTCATCAATAAAGGCATGGCTAAAAATATTATTAGCTTGTTCTTTCCCTCTTGGGGAATTTCCCAGTCTTAGTGCCTACCTCATAGCTATACTATTAGTCAAGAGCTCTTTCTGATGGTTTTCCATGAGGCTCTCTCCAAAGAGGGGCCCTCTTTATGTCATCCAAGGGCTATAGCCAATGGAGGCTTCTCACTTGGAGACTAAGCCTTAAGGCCAAGGGACCTTTTTTTAAGGCTGAGGTGAGATGCTAGGGCTGCGTGTAGAAGCTGAAATCTATAAGGCTTAACTCTGAGGCTGATGCCTCTAACCAAGATCATACACCTAAGGGCTGAAATATGTAAGCCTTCACTCTGACGTTAAGGCCCCTAGCCAGGGTTGCACACTTAGGGGTCAAAATTCATAAGGCCTAGGTCTAAGGCTGAGGCCTATAGTTGAGATTGCACACTCGGTGTGTGAAATCTATGATGCCTAGCTTTGAGGCCAAGGCCTCTAGTAGGAATCACATACCCAGGGTCAAAATTCATGATGCCTAACTTTCAGGCCAAGGCCTTTAGCTAAGATTGCACACCCAATGACTAAAGAGCCTCTAATAAGTGAACTGGCAACCAAATCTTATCTAGATAGAATAATAAGTTTTTATCATATATAGGGAGTCAAGTACAAAGATGTTTTTAACCTTAAGTACATGAATAAGTCATGTTAAAGGGTGATAGCCAAAGGCTGTCGCCTCAATCTGGCCGAATACCCTGCCACAACAACGGCCAGAAGAACTGGCGCTTCCCGGGAATAGGTGGAATCATGCACCTCGGGAGATAGCCTGAGAGCTCCGAGCCTCGGCACGCCAGTAAAACTTGAGGACTCCATTCGCCCCCCAAGGTTGTGAACAACGCGCCTTCGGAAAAGTGGCACCAGACATTGCTGCCCGAATATGATATCCCCGAAGGCGGAACCCCCTGGAACTGGGAACCCCCGAACTGAGGGTAGGCTTCCCGAAGAGGCTCTGTCCGAACTAGAGGACGACCTCGCCCAGGGACCTCGGGAGTACGGCAGGCGCATTTAAGGAAGCATTTAAGGAAGCCTCTGACACGTCCCACCACAGACGTAAAAAGTCGCCCTGACGCGCAGGCGCCATCAGAATCATATCATGGCTCGTCTCAGCACAAGGCTCGAGGCCACCTAGTTACCAACTATCTGTCCCCTACGCCCAGACGTTCAGGAGCATCCGACCGCACACGTGTCATGATCTGAACGGGCTAGGTATTCCTATATATACAGGAAATAAATACTTGACAGGAGGTTGGCAGGCCGGAGATACGGCTCCCATACTCTGAGAAAAGACCAGGCGAGACTTTTCTGCCTTTCTCTTTGAGCTAGTGACTTTCTCCTTCTTCCGGCCACCACTGACTTGGGCGTCGGAGGCTCCCCCCCCCGGAAAAACACTCCGGGGGCCTCCTAACCCTATTTCCCAGTTTTCCAGGTACTCTCCTAGAGGCGATCCACCTTCCAGGCGTTCTTCCTCCTAGAAGTCTCCTCAACAGTCATCATGACTCACAACGATGAGGCCCTGGGCCATCATTTGGCGCCGTCTGTGGGAACCCGCTCGCAGATTGCCGTCGTTGAGACTCGGCGTTCTAAGGACAAGGGACTCCCAAGGTCCTCGTCCGCGCCTGAGATACAACCGGCTGCTGAGCAGACACTCCCAGAGACTTCTACGCCCGAGGAGGACCGCCCTCTGGTAATCACCATGAGCTTCTTGAGGGACTTTCAGCGCTCGGTCGTTGCTGAAATGACTCAGCAGATCGACCGAAGATGGCCACAGCAGCCGCAGGCCCAGAAACCCTCCTCATCAACACGCCCTCGGGAGAGAAGCCCCAAGTCTATACACCGCAGTTCAGAAAGTGGAGATCCTCGCGGAGAATCATCCACAGAAGATATAGCCCTCGGAAAATGGCCTGTGGGACAAACCGGGTCCAAGCGACCGAGAGTCTCACAGCGAAGCAGTTCGTCGCCTGAGGCGAGGGCCCTGACCCCTCCGCGCCGAACTCGCTCCCCGAAAAGGCGCCGTCGATCACCCTCCCGCGAAAATGGTCCTAGCGCCACTGCGCTTATGGAAAGGATATTGGCACGGCTGGACAGAGTGGAAAAGCAAGTGACCAGAAAACCCGTTTGGGACAGGCTGTCGGGGGCGTTATGCGAAGATGGCTCCCCGTTTATTCGCACCGTCGTTGAGGCAGCTATGCCAGGCGACTTCAGAGTGCCTAGGCTGGAGATCTATGATGGCCGGACTGATCCACAGGCCCATCTGACGAAGTACAGGCGGAGCATGATAATGCACGGAGCTGATGACGCTACCATGTGCAAATGCTTTGAAGTCACCCTCACGGGCCCAGCAACAGCATGGTACAATTCGTTGCCCCCAGGGACTATCACTGAGTTTCAGGAGTTGTCCACAGCCTTTACCCAGCAGTTCATTGGGAGCAGGCCGACGGCCAAAATGCCTGTACAGATGTTCGACATAGAGCAGAGAAACGGAGAGACGATCCGAGACTATGTCGAACGGTTCAACAGGGAAGCACTCAGCGTCCCGGACTTCCGGCCCGAAATCCGCATCCTCGCTATGACACGGGGCCTTCGGCGTGACTCACAGCTGTTCTACGAGTTCTCAAAGGACCCCCCGGAGACCCTCGGAGAATTTTACCGAAGGGCAGAACAGCACATGACAGCCGAGGAATTGAGGATGGCGGGGCCGAAGTCTGATCATCACCGCGCCGAAGGGTCCAGCCAGCAAGCTCGGTATCTTTCTGAACACACAGGTCGACCACGGCGAATGCGAGGAAAGAAACCTCAAAGTTTCACACCCTTGAGCACGACACGGACCAACATTCTCATGGCGCTGGAAAGGCAAGGGACGCAGATTCGGCGGCCAAAGGCCATGGCCGCCGATAATAAGAAGAATGCCAAGAAGTTCTGCCAGTTTCATCGCGACCACGGTCATGACACCGAAGACTGCTTCCAGCTGAAGAAGTACATAGAGTCGCTGATCAAACAGGGCCAACTTCGCAAGTATCTGCGGATGCCCTCCCCTAAAGGCAGAAAAGAGGAGGAAGAGAGGGCCGAAAACGAGGACTATGACTCCGACAGGCGAAGAAACAGAAGTCCAAAAAGGCGCCTTCCACCTCCAGTAGGGGTCATCCAAACCATCACCACGGGGCTCCCATCCTCGGAAAGAAAGCGGAAGGCCAGAGAAATTGCTGTTATGGAGTACCAAAGTCCATCAAAGAAATTGGCTCGCAAAGATGGCTCCACTGTCGTCTTCCCCCACGACGACCCGCTGCTGATAATGGCGAGAATAGGGAACTGGGACGTCAAGAGAGTGTTGCTTGATGATGGCTCAAATGCTGACGTCCTATTCTCGCACTTACTGCCGAGCCTGGGCATCACCAGCAGCGAGCTGAAACCTGTCACCACGCCCACCTTCGGCGTTGGGCCATCCGAACTACCCGTCCTCGGATGGATCGACCTCCCTTTGATGATGAAAGGCACTTCGGTAGACGGAGCAGCTGAGTTGTACGCGTCCACAATGACAAGATTCATCGTCATGGATGTCCCGTCTTCGTACAACGCCATCCTTGGAAGGCAGACTCAGGGGAACCTGCACATTCGCCCCGATGTGAAGTACTTGACTATCACATTCGCCACCAAGGATGGAGATGCAGAGGTCTTCATCGACCAAGCCGAGGTAAGAAAGGTGTTTGTAAAAACACGAAAGGCTCCGGCAAACAGCTCTACACAAACGGTGGAGGCAAAGGCGCAGGAGAAAGGCAAAGAAGGAGATCCCCCAGAAGCAGAAACGGAAGCAGTAGATCTTGTCCCAGGACAATCTACCCGAATAGGGAAGAGCTTGGCCAAAGGTGATAAGGAAAATCTTGTATCCTTTCTGCTAAAAAATAAAGATCTGTTTGCCTACTCGCCGAAAGACATGCCAGGAGTGAACCCTGGGAACCCTGGCATAATACAGCACAGCCTCAAAGTAAGCCCGGAAGCAAAACCTGTCAGGCAAAAGAAACGAAGCATCTCAGCCCACAAAAGCAACTTTGTGAAAACCGAAGTCCAGCGCCTATTGGATGCTGAAGTTATCAGGGAGGTCAAATACCCCGAATGGTTAAGCAACGTGGTCATCGCCACAAAAGAAGGTAGCAGCAAACTCCGGATGTGCATTGATTTCAGAAACTTGAACGATGCTTGCCCGAAAGACTCATTTCCCCTCCCGCCAATAGATCAGCTGGTAGATTCAACGGCCGAATACGGGCTCCTGAGCTTCCTAGATGCCTTCAGCGGCTACCATCAGATAAGGATGGACCCGGAAGATGAAGAGAAAACTGCCTTCATCACCGAGGGAGGAACGTACTGCTATATAAGAATGCCCTTCGGGCTGAAAAATGCAGGAGCCACCTACCAGAGACTGATGAACAAGGTCTTTAAAGACCAAATGGGGAGAAACATGGAAGTATATGTTGACGATATGATAGTAAAAAGCAAGCTGCCCGGCTACCACGTTGCAGATTTGGAGGAAACCTTCCAAAAGCTCAGAGCCTTCGGGATTCGCCTGGAAGGCGACCTCGGAAGAAACAATCATCTCTGGGAAGAAGATTGCCAAAAGGCCTGGGAAGAACTCAAAGTCTACCTGGCCAGCCTGCCGACTCTGCGGCAACCTCGGGAGGGAGAACCCCTCGTACTATACCTCGCCGTCACAGAAAAGGCCGTGAGCTCGGTCCTGATAAAAGAAGAAGGGCCGAAACAATGGCCGGTCTACTATGTCAGCAAGTCCCTGCATGGCGCCGAAGTCAGGTACCCTTTGCTTCAAAAAGCTATATACGCCTTGGTGCTTGCAGGAAGAAGACTACGACCATATTTCCAGGCTCACCCCATCATCGTCCGAAGTAGTCTACCACTACGGGATGTCATGAAGAGAGTTGATCATTCGGGAAGGCTCTCCAAGTGGTGCATAGAGCTTGGCGAACACGAAATCACGTATGAGCCTCGAAAGGCCATAAAAGCCCAAGCATTGGCAGATTTTATCGCCGAAATACCCACCACTGAGGAGAACCACTCAGATCCGAAAGAAGGGGAGCCAGAATGGACCTTGCATGTTGACGGAGCCTCGGGGTCCGAACACCAGGGAGCTGGAATAGTTATCAGAGGACCCGAAGGCCTAGAGGTGATGAAGGCTATCAAGTTCAGCTTCAACGTCACCAATAATGTGGCTGAGTATGAAGCCCTCATAGCGGGATTACGCTTGGCCAGAAAGATTGGCGTGAGAAGCTTAAGGGCTCACAGCGATTCCCAGCTGGTAGTTCGGCAGACGGCAGGAGATTATGGGGCGAAGGACCCCATCTTGGCAAAATACCACGAGCTGGTAAGAAAACTCATCTAAGAGTTTGACGCCGTACGGATCGAAAATGTACCCCGGCGGAATAACACTGAGGCAGATTGCTTAGCAAAGTCCAAAACATACACCGAGGTGCTAGACCATCCAAGCATCTCCGTGCTAAGCGTAACGACCTCGGGAATGGGGTGGAAGGACCCCATAAAGAGATACCTCGCAGAGAATGAGCTTCCCGAAGACGCCGGCAATGCTGCAAGACTGCGAAGACGTGCCGGAAGATTCTTCCTGATTAGTGAAGCGTTATATCGGCAAGGATATGCAAATCCGCTGCAGAGATGTGTGGGCGAAGAGGATACTGAGATGGTCCTCGAAGAAGTCCACGAAGGCATGTGCGGCTCGCACGTTGGAACTGATGCCCTTGCAGCAGTGATACTCCGCCAAGGATACTTCTGGCCTACCCTGAGAAAGGACGCAAGGCAGTTCGTCCAGAAGTGCGGTAGTTGCCAGAGACATGCAAAAATCCAGAGGATACCCTCGGAAATGGTAACGTCGGCAGACTATCCTTGGCCCTTCGCAGTCTGGGGTATAGACCTCATTGGGCCACTCCCCACAGCGCCCGGAGGCGTGAAATTCTGCGTGGTAGCAGTGGACTATTTCTCAAAGTGGGTAGAGGCAGAACCACTAGCAACTATCTCGGCAAAAGAAGTGCAGAAGTTCGTATGGAAAAACATCGTATGCAGATTTGGCATACCGAGGGTACTAGTAGCTGATAATGGATCCCAGTTCATAGACAAAGGATTCCAGGAATTCATCAGCGACCTCGGAATAAAGATGCACTTCGCCCCAGTAGCTCACCCCCAAAGCAATGGGCAGGTGGAAGTATCAAACAGGACCATAAAAGATGGCCTGAAAAAGAGACTTGGGGAAGCCAAGGGGAAATGGCCAGGAGAACTCCAAAGTGTATTGTGGAGCTACCGAACGACGCCACGAAGAGCCACAGGGGAAACTCCCTTCTCACTCGTCTTCGGAACAGAGGCCATTATCCCAATAGAGATAGTTCAGCCTTCAATACGGGTGCAAGTATTTGATGAAGGCGGAAACGACCTCGGCCTGAGAACCAAGCTCGACCTTGTGGCCGAACACAGAGAAATAGCCGAGCTGAGAAGAAAAGCTTTCCAGCAAAGAGTGGCCGCGGCTATCAACTTAAAAGCCAGGCCAAAAGAAATCAAAAAAGGAGACCTCGTTCTCCGAAAGGCCGACTTTGCACCCCGAAGGCCATCTCACGGAGTACTTCGCGCAAATTGGGAAGGACCTTATCTGGTTCTCGCCGAAGTACGAAAAGGCGTGTACAAGCTTGGCAACGCCAAAGGCGTAGAATTGAAAAACACTTGGCATTCAGATGCCTTGAAAAAATTCTACGCCTAAGGTTGAGCGGAAGAAGTATGTTGTACAAGAAATATTCTAAGTACAGAATGGTCTTGAGAAAAATTTTCAAGTATACCAAAATTGTCCAAGACAGATTTCCGCGAAGGTGCTCGCCACGAAAAAAGCGGTTGTGACTTCCCGAAGCCCCTTGAGCCACTATGCTCGGGAAAAATGGGAAACAAGAATCTTGCAAAGGTACTCAGCATAATCAGTGCAGAGAAAATTTTCCGAACACCCTTGAGCGAACATGCTCGGGAGAAAGGGAAAGCAAGAATCTCGCAAAAATACACGCCAAAACAAAAGCAGAGGTAATTTCCGAACACCCTTGAGCGAACGTGCTCGGGAAAACAAAAGCAGAGGTAATTTCCGAACACCCTTGAGCGAACGTGCTCGGGAAAAAGGGAATGAGCAATCTCGTGAAGATTTTCCTAAGTCCCTTGAGCAAATATGCTCGGGACAATAGGAAGACAGAAAAATTTGGCTAAAGATTTTCCGAAGGCCCTTGAGCGAACATGTTCGGGATAAAAGGAAACAAAAAGCCTGCAAAAGACTTAGCCAAATTTTTGCAAATTTTCCAGAAAGTCTCTTGAGCGAGCACGCTCGGGACAAAGGAAGGTAAAAAGTTTCTTTGGTTGCAGGTTTTCCGAAAGTCTCTTGAAGCGAACGTGTTCGGGACAGTGGAAATGAAGAAACTTGCAAGAAACGACTTAGCCGAAAAGATTGTTCATTTAGAGCAAACGCTGCCTTACAAAAGAAGTGTCCAAAGAAGGAGCACGAAGGAGAAAAATAAGAGGAGCCCTAAAGCAAACTAGGGAGAGCCGGGTGGACGAAGACCAGGAAGCTTCAGATGCTCGACCCTGGACCACTGCCACCGAGGTCCCTCAGGAATATTTAGGCCCTCCAGAAAAGAGAGGTCCAAATCTGGGAACCTCTGCAGCACCTGGTGCCGAGCGAGGCAGAAGCCGTCCTGAAAGGCGACCTTGGCCATGTCGTCAGAAGTACGTTTTTGAATGCCAAGGACATTGACCTCGTCCCTCAGCTCAGCAACCTCCTCTTCGAGCTCGCTTATCCCCAGCATCTCTCCGGACTCCTTCTTCAGAGCCTCGACCTCGGCTTGAAGAGCAGTGTTCTCGTCCGTCAAACTCGACGCAAGACTGTCGGAAACAGCCTTGTCCTTGACAAGATCTTCATTGGCGGCAAGCAGCTCCTTTACTTGGTCGCCGAGGTCGGAAATCTTCCGGGAGGAGTCCTTTTCAAGTTCTTCTCTTTTCTTCGAGAACTCCTCCCGAACGGCAGCAAGTTGCTGAGAACAATCCGCTGTCAGCTGCTGGTTGCTGGCGATCACCTTCGCAAGCGAAGCCTTCGCTTCACTGAGTTCCCGCGAAGTCGCATCCTTGGAGGCAGCCTGTCTGGCCACCCGAACTCGGAGATAACCAGCGTACTCCAGCAGCTACGGCAAGGCAAAAGTCCAGGTTAGTACAAGTCTAAACACTTAGAAAATTGAGGAAAAAAGTGTAAAGACTATACCTGAGCAGCATGCTCGGTGACTTTTGCGGCGAGGGTATTATCCCCCGGGTGAGCCGCCGCAATGGCCCGGAAGGAGGCATCAGTGGTCATCCCCTTCAAAATCTCTTTGGTCATCTTCGGACAATCGTCGGAGAACAGATTCATATCCTCCGTAATTGTCCAAAAGGGCTCCAAGGGGATCTTCCCCTCAGGGATTGTGGCATCACGTAGGGCCCGTTTCCTCTCATGAATGGCCCTCCAGCCAACAGTAAGAGGCTCCCCTGAAAGTGAGAAGGAAGTTAGGAGCAAAAGAAAAATTCGCGAAAGAAAAAGGAGCTGAACTTCGGCTAAAGACATACCTGGAGGAACCTCGGAGACAGTGTCCTCGGAATCCTCGGGCCCCTCGGAAGAAAGACCCTTACCCTTCTGCCGGTACCGCTCCTCGGCGGTGGGTACTTCTACCACTACAGTGTTTCTGGGGGCCTCGAGGTCGGGAAGAGGCACCTCGGCGGAAGTAGCGGGGACCTCGGCCGGTGGAATTTCAACAAGACCAGCGTCTTCGCCAGCTTCTTCTTCCAAAAGCTCTGGCTGAGGAGACTGGAGAGCTTTCCTAACTCGCTTCGCCGAGGGTCCCGCCCCTGTCGTCTTCCTTCTTCGGGAAGCCGCCTTCTTTGTCTGCTCCCCCTTCTCCACCTGGCCAGAAAAGAGGGCCTTGTAATAAGCGGCAGCCCCATCGCCCATCTCTGAAAAAGAGAAGAAATATCAGCGTAAGTCCGAGGAAAAGGTATAAAGGGATGGAAGATTACTCACTTTCGGCAAAAGTTTCGAAAGAAGTCTCCCCCTTAAGGAGCTTGACCAGCCAGGAGTCTTTCCCGGCGATGGCGGGAGCGGGCATATTGAGGTCAGTCTCGTGCTCCTTAACCACTTTTAGCTCCCGAAGGACTTCTTCGGTCATCAACCTCCAGTTGATAGGAAAGGGGTAAAGAGCACGAGGAGAGACCTCGGGAGCCCAGTCAGCGACTGCCCGAATGCGGGCGTCGAAATCCGCGAACACGGAAGCCAACGGTGGGGTCAGCAACATCCTCGGATCGACGACGTCTGCGTTCAGCACTCCCTGAGCCCACCTGGTCGGGACATCAGACCAGTTCTTATCCACCTTGAGGAAAAAGAACTTAGGCTGCCACCCCCGCCAGCTGTCCTTCGTGTCGAAGGTGAAGGTGAATTTTTTGCTCCCGGATCCCCGAGGTAGCAGGAAATAGAAGCCACCCTTCGGGACCACATAGAGCTTGTAGTACTGCATGAAAATAATGAAGTGGGGCTCTATCCCGAACACGCCACACATGCAGAGGTAGGCGTTAAAGTAGCAGTACGCGTTCGGGGGAAGCTGGTTCACAGCAATGCCATGGAATTGGCAGAACTCGCAAACCACCTTCGGGGGAGGATACCGAAGACCGGCCTTCAGTTGGGCTCGGAAGACGGTAACCTCGTCGCCACGGTTTGAAAAAGCAAAATGGCTAGAACGAGGCAGTCTGGTCACAGCGTAAGACGGAAGAAAGAATTTTTTCTTCCACCTCTCTAGTTTTTCGGGGGTGGTACAGCAAGGATGGGCCAGAAGAGGTTTCCAGCTCTCGGGAACAGGCATCGCAGACATGAAAAAGAGTTTGAGATGGAAAAGAAAATAGTTTCCAGAAAAAACTCAGAAGACGAGTTTGGAAAAAAACAGCAGTTTTCCAGAAAAACTCAGAAAAACAGAGGAATCAAGTACTCTGGAAATCAAAACCCACCAAAAGATTTGCCGGAGGACGCCGTCGTGAAAGTTGGTTGGAAAAAGCTCTGATTAAAGAAGCTCCGCCACAGAAAGCAAGATAAAACGCAAGAACAGAGGGCAGAGCAGAAAAAGAGCAGAAAAACAGTAAATGGGACTTATGATAGAATGGGCTATTTATAGGCCAAAGGTGGGTAACCGAAAAAACATCATAAGTACCCATTGGAGGCGAACCGTCACCGTAACTGCCCGCTGCACCCGAAAAGGCGCGCCCTCTGTAAATGACGCGCCTCTCCTCCAATGGCAAGAAGCCACGTGTCAACCGCTGCGCAGAAATGGGGGACGTGCCTCCCCAAACGTGCCTGGAAAACCGGGACACGCCTCCTGATTGGGACACGTCGTTTGACATCCCTGAGAAATGGAGACGCGCCGCTCAGTCTGACACGCTTGGCCATCAGACCTGCAGAAATAAAAAAGCAGGCCACCTCGAGGACACCAAGAGACAGGCTATGGCTGAACAGCCCATGACTTTTGGGCAAGAGGTGTATCTTCGGTACAGGCTTTGCCTCGGAGACACCAAAGAAAAGGCCAAGGCCGAACAGCCCAGACCCTCGGGCAAAAGGTGCGACCTCGGAACAGGTTATGCTTCCCAACAAGACTCCCAACGGCAACCTCGGAAAGAGATGCAAACCGAAGTCTTCACTTCGGCTTTCCAGAGGGGGGCATGTGATAGCCAAAGGCTGTCGCCTCAATCTGGCCGAATACCCTGCCACAACAACGGCCAGAAGAACTGGCGTTTCCCGGGAATAGGTGGAATCATGCACCTCGGGAGATAGCCTGAGAGCTCCGAGCCTCGGCACGCCAGTAAAACTTGAGGACTCCATTCGCCCCCCAAGGTTGTGAACAACGCGCCTTCGGAAAAGTGGCACCAGACATTGCTGCCCGAATATGATATCCCCGAAGGCGGAACCCCCTGGAACTGGGAACCCCCGAACTGAGGGTAGGCTTCCCGAAAAGGCTCTGTCCGAACTAGAGGACGACCTCGCCCAGGGACCTCGGGAGTACGGCAGGCGCATTTAAGGAAGCATTTAAGGAAGCCTCTGACACGTCCCACCACAGACGTAAAAAGTCGCCCTGACGCGCAGGCGCCATCAGAATCATATCATGGCTCGTCTCAGCACAAGGCTCGAGGCCACCTAGTTACCAACTATCTGTCCCCTACGCCCAGACGTTCAGGAGCATCCGACCGCACACGTGCCATGATCTGAACGGGCTAGGTATTCCTATATATACAGGAAATAAATACTTGACAGGAGGTTGGCAGGCCGGAGATACGGCTCCCATACTCTGAGAAAAGACCAGGCGAGACTTTTCTGCCTTTCTCTTTGAGCTAGTGACTTTCTCCTTCTTCCGGCCACCACTGACTTGGGCGTCGGAGGCTCCCCCCCCGGAAAAACACTCCGGGGGCCTCCTAACCCTATTTCCCAGTTTTCCAGGTACTCTCCTAGAGGCGATCCACCTTCCAGGCGTTCTTCCTCCTAGAAGTCTCCTCAACAGTCATCATGACTCACAACGATGAGGCCCTGGGCCATCAAAGGGGAAGGCCAAAGCAGCTACAATCCTTCACAGCCTTGTTAGAAGGCCTCCTAGCCCTAATTTTGTCCTTTTGCACTAAGTTCAATCTTATGTGTACCCTTTAAGAGCTTTCTACCTACCTTCAAGGTCTTCTTCATGAGAGTTCATTGTTGCTTCTTCCCAAGTGCCTAGAAAAATGCCTTCTGGTCCTTTTCCAAACTTTTTTCGGGCCTTGGGAGGCCTTGGGAATGAGTGTCCCTTAAGCTTGAGGATGCCTCATCATTTTTCTTTAACCAGGATCCCTCTCTAGTCTTTTTGACTTAGTTCAGTTTCTGGACTAATATGTTTGTATAATGTCCTCAGTCATTAACTAGAATTAAAATTTGGATATGCAAAAACATTAGGGATTTTACAATTACGTGTGGGGGTGCTTATAACATTGGTGATCTCTTTTGCTTGCTCGAGGGTTCTTTCTTTCTTTGCTTCAGTTGGGAGTGCTGATTTACAAGTTAACCATCCCCAAGATGCTATAAGTAGCATATTCTCTAGCAACTGTGTTCGAATGAGATAATATTGGTTGATCCGTGTTAGGATATTAGTCATACTAACCCAAGGACCAACTGGGTACGTAATCCCCATTTGTTTTTAACTTTCTTATGACACAATGACCTTTATAGCCACCAAATCCCAAACATTATGTATGAATGAGGCCACACTGTCCTACTGTGTAGTTTTACACTGTCCACCACCTTACTAATTTAGGGAAAAAAGACTTGTATAGGGAGGTACTGCATTCACACCTTCATGCCATCAGCCACCTCTACCATGGAGATCTTATAGGTTTGCTCATGTAGAGGTTCTCTTTATCATCCTAGGGGTAACATCATTCAGTTCCCCCTTTTTCTCATGGTTTCCTATCGAGAAACAAAAATGAAGTACGTATATAACTTGGGTACTCACCACCAAAAATTCAAAATACCTTGTTACATGGCTTGTTGAATATCAAGATGTCTTGTTCAAGGTTTTGTCCGTGATTCTAGCCTTGGGTGTCATAGCTCCCTGCCCATACCCATGCTCAAAATAACATCAACCTAGCCCATGAGCCACACCAACACATATGAACAAGAGCCATTTCACTGGGGTTTACAAGGAAAATGTTAGGAATTTTCTTGTAAACCAATACTTACACAGTTGACTACATACCACAAAACTGATTCTCAT
The DNA here is from genome assembly GCA_039654915.1 of Aquilaria yunnanensis. Lineage (NCBI taxonomy): Eukaryota > Viridiplantae > Streptophyta > Magnoliopsida > Malvales > Thymelaeaceae > Aquilaria > Aquilaria yunnanensis. The sequence goes on from CM077597.1 coordinate 66,629,232, forward strand.
ACCTAGGTAGAGAATTCCAATTCAAATCATAATTTGAGTAGAAACTAGAACCTAGGAGAAAATCTGGTAACTAGCCCAACAATGTTTTAGAAAATTATTCATGACCAAAACACATTGTTTGACTTAGAAAATTAGTAATAAAAGGTTAAATAGGCTACAATTGTAGAAATACACTTGAACACTAAACTTTAGACAAAACCATCATTTAAAAAAGAAGTCAAACAATTGGTGAAACATTTTTGAATAGTTGAAAGATTTTAGCAAATTAGATAGAAATCAGTTTTGAAGATTGAAAAAATGACTTTATTACACTAGTCCAATAGTTTACAACCAAAATTGGATTCAAGAAGCTCTAGTTAGTAACATAACAGTCTTGTAAGTACCTAACAAGCCAATTTATTGGACCAATTTCGTACAAGTAGAAGGGAAGCATTAATTGGATCATAACTTCCTAGCTAAATCTACAATAACAAGATCTAGGATTAAGAAATCCATGCTCAAGACTAATCTTAGACTTTAATAAAAAAGGAACCTTACCACACTAGGCATTGATCCTAGCCACATCCGAAAAACCTACATAAGCCATTAGAGAAAGGTATGGTTTTTATAAAAACTTAGAAAGGGTACACTTGAAACATGAATAGTCAGTATGTTTAATAGCATTACTAGTTCTAAGGAACCAGTTTTCATTACTGATGATGAAGTGCCACCATGATCAATTAAACAAATAACTTGCATCCAAAGGCAGAAAACACATAGACCATAGGCAATAACAATAATATGCCATGCAATAGTTAATAGACACAAAAAGTAACAATAAAAATAAAAAATACAGCATGATTTATGGTGACCACTACGAGTTCACTTTGGTAGCAATATCATAGGCCACTATAACAGGGCCATTAGAAGCTATATTGTAGCTACACTTTAGCAAGCACCACTTATAAAAGCAAACAAACATTGCATTGAGGTCTTAGGGATTTAAACAGACTAGGCCTTACACTATGCTTTTGGTTGCACCAGATCTCCTTACGCTTACTAACTCGAACTAATTAAGGTTTACTAATTGCTCACACTTTTATTCTAGAGAGCCTAGCTTACTCATAATACTTACTAGTTGTTTACAGTGCTATAGAAAGCTAGTTTGGCTTTGTTCCTAACCTGCCCTAACCATTCATTGTATGCTTAGTCCACTAGCAAGCCTAACACTTGCTACAATCCCTTATGGAAGCTGCGTTCACTATGATCCCTTATATTGTCACAACAGCCTCCTAACCTCCCTATGCATTCATAAAAAATAGAAAGGAGGTTTCTATCGTTTACCTGGAACCCTTCTTAGGTAACCTTAAGATCAGCTTCTATTGCAGTGAAACCAATGTTGCCTTAAGCGTGAAGCACCACGTCATTCTTGTGTAGCCAAGCCTTTGCAAGAACTAGATTGCTGCCATTGCACAAGAAATAACTAATACTAGTCAATGCAAGGCTAAAATACTTAGATAAACTCAGCAATAAAAGGTTTCCTGGTCTAAAACACAATGGCGTAACTTAGGAGAGAAGAGAGCACTTACCTAACAACACAAGCCCTCCATAAGTGGGGACAAGCTTCCTTCTAGTTGTCGATCCCAATTCTGTTGGAATTTGCTTGTCGCCATCCTAAATTAGAATTAAGGACGCATATGAAGAATGCAAGGTTAAGCATGTGATGTTTGTGCAAGAGTACGACTACTAATTCCCTCCTAATGCTTATGAGGATTAACCCTACTTAGAGCCCTTTACTCTTATAATTTATTCAATTTAACATTCAATGTTTATACTTTGAAAAACCACCCCCTACATGAGACTATGCCAATGTTTCCTCATTTAAATGATTAACTCCTTAGGTAATGTTAGTTGAACCTTCAATTCTGCCATTTTTAGGCAATTGAGTGATGAGGGTTCATACTGCATTCCAATCTTTTCTATCTCTTTCAGTTCTATCCTTGGATTTCATTCACTTGTTAGTTAAGTCACTAACAAAACTAAATAACTAATCTAGCTCAGCTACACTTAACATAAAAATAATTAATGACATAGTAGGATACAGTGTAATGTTCCACCTCCTATGAAAATTTGGTTCCCCAATTTTACTACTTAGCTTCACCATTGCAACATATTAGTATGAATTCATATAATTCAATTGTCATTAAGGAGATGTTGTAAAGCTAATAAAGCATGACATCTAGAGTGGTGTCAAGCTCCTAAATGAGGTTAGCACCAAATGACCAAACTTGTACATATATAATTGTTTGTGTTCTCTGTTAGTAGGTGTGATGGCTCCAAAACTATACTACTAAAATATTCAATTATTGACTCCCAATGGTACAAAACCTCTAAGGTAAGTAAACTTATCATAGTAGCATAGTTTTTGGTAAGTATCAAGGTCATATTCTTCAGGAACAAAGTCGTCCACCTTAGTCAACCTCGAGGCAATTAACCCCTATTCTTAAGTTGATCGATCAAAATCTCTCCCTCACTAAAACCCCCAAAAATGGATTACTTGTTCTTTGAGTTTTATTACCAGGTTTGACCTTAGTCTAGAGGTCTTATCTTAGTCTATCTCTAGACTTACATGCAACCCTTCGACCTATAGAAAGATCAAAACAAACATACAACTGGTTAGCTTAACATGCTTGAAATTAGACAGTGAATTAATATACTAGCTTTTATCGACTCAACAACAACAAAACACATATGGATAGATGACAAAAAACTATATTTAGTTAAATGAAAATAGTCATAGAAACAACATCATTCAAGGGTTTAACTACTCTAAGCATGAGTAGCAAAATTGTTAATCATCCCAATAAAAAAATATAAAAGAAAACTAGGATGAAAGAAAACTAAAAAACAAAGATTCCATCTTTGAATTTCTTCTTATATAAGAAATCCTTGCTCCATCATGAATCAATAGGTGTTGATCACCAAAATAGTGTCCTACAGCCTTCTACAATGAACTTTAAACTTTGTATCATCCTCTTTTTGCTCTTTTTTAAAACTAAAGAAAAATCCCAGGGAAACCCCAATTGCAGCTGAACACGGAAAAAGTTTTGCGTTTGACTATTAAAACTCACAAAAACATTGATGACATTGTTTCAGACATGGGCGTGTTGGTAGACATGGATGTATTTCCTCAGTCATCAGCGTGTTTGTTGTTAAAAAACAAATAGAGAGGGTAAATGGCCTCATACATGGCTATGCCCCTGGATGTATTTATTCTAATTTCTTCAAAATCTTCTAATTTAGCTCCGAAATTCTTCAAAGTACTTCCTTTTTGCAAATGAGTTAAAATGTGACATAAAAATAAAATATGAAGCAATTAAGCACCAATTCCTATCAACACTACTTAAAAGGACAAATAAATATCAAGGAAAATCATAGTAAAAATATTTATAATTTAGCACATATCATGTTCCCCAAAACCTGAACCTTTGCTTGCCTTCAAGTAAAGCAAAGTGAAAAAATTGAAAAGTAAAAGATCATACTCTTGAGCTAAAGAAAATATTAGAGATTTGTAACTCTAAAGGTATTAAGAACTTAACAAGAGTTATCAGGAATTTAATGTTTTAATCTAACACCTTTCAAAAGAAAATAAGTTAATTAAAACAATTCCTTCATAAGCTAGCTCCCATTATCATTTGAAACTCAAGGAGAGACATCAAATTGATGGATGAAGGGCAAGCACCCAGGTAGATAGCTGAACTCACCCTAAGCAAGAGGAAGGTGCCTTTCAGTCATATTTGAGCTGGGCATCCTTAGAATAAAAAATGGACCCCAAAAGGAAGAGAGGGGACTAAACTTCCTTAAGCCTTTTGAAGCTACATCATAGGGGCCTGTGAGGAAGGCACACAAATGGGACCTAGAACCACCGACAAAGCCATTACCACACCACCCTAGGCTTGTGTTAGAGGCCAAACACTTGCTAGCTCATCCATGCGAGTTGGTAACACCTTTTGTAGAATGTAGCCTCTAGACACCCAAATCTAGCTATTAACATCATCAACCCTCATTCTAGCAAGCCAAACGGCTCATCCTTGTCTTGCCTATAAATACCCCAGGGACCTATAAGGTAAGGGGGCACACACTCTTTATATTCTTTACCCCTTACTTTTACACTTCCCTCTTATATCCTCCCTAACTTGGGTGATAAAGATCTCTTTCCTGGAAATTCTCTAGGGAATGCCGCTTAGCCCCTTTTCTTTTATCTCATCGGCTTTTTTTTACCTAAGTGGCAAGCACTCCATCGCAGAAAGTCAAGATGTCATACATCGAAGATGTGCTAAGGCAGCATTTAGTGCCATCTATAGGCACCTAGTCCCAAGTTGCCATTATGGAGACTAGTCATTTTAAGGACAAAGGGATTCCTAGCACCCAGTCCTTGGCAAATCCTCCCTTTACGATGAACATTTTTCTAACAGTAGAGACCATGCTTCCTAAGGAGGAACAATCCCTAACATTTACTATCGGCTTCTTATGTGATTTAAAGTGCTTCATAGTGGCTGAAATGACCCAACTTTGGGTTAACTCCTATCCTTAATGAGGTTTTTTGGGAAGGGAACATCCCCAGAAAAGCCCGCTAACCAAGGCATAAAATTGCCTTACTAGAGCACTTCAGGAAGGAGCCACCAAGCTAAGTCTTGAGTAGAAGACCTACTCCCTTAAGTGCAAAAATGATGGCACTAACTTTTGGGGGAGCATCAGCCTTTGTAATGAAAAAACCCCCCTTATTGGGAAAAGAATTACTCCTTACAGTAGGAGAGCTATTCCCCCAAAAGGCATTATTCTCGATCTCCAGATGGCTGCCGTTGGGGAGAGGAGGGGTCCACCATGCCCTTATGGGAAAGCTTATAGAAAGGCTAGACATGGTGGAAAAAAAATTCTCTTGGAAGCCTGTTTAGTCATAACTTTCTGAAACCCTTTTGGGCAAGGAATCTCCATTTGTGTGTACCATTTCCAAGGCACCAATGCCTAGTGACTTTTGGAGTCCCTAGGTTGGAAAATTATGGTCGTTGAAGTGATATGTAGGCCCATCTTAGAAAGTACAGGAAAAGCATGATGTTGCACAGCGCTGATGATGCCACTTTATGTAAGTGCTTAAGGTCACACTTTCATGGCCAATTACAGCATAGTACAACTCTTTAGCACCAAGATCCATTTTAGGGTTCCTGAAAATTTCCATGATGTTCAGACAACAATTTGTAGGTAGCCATGTAACGGTGAAGATGCTCATTCAAATGTTTGACATAACAAAAAAAAAAAGGTGAAACCATATAGGATTATGTCAAAAGGTTCAATAAAGAAGCCTTAAGTGTTCAAGACTTTTTCCCTAGGATTCAAACACTTGCAATTACCAGAGGCCTTCAAAGGGATTCTAAGCTATTCTATGAGTTCTTCAAATAGCCCCTTAAAACATTGGGAGAGTCCTACCGAATAGCATATAACTATAGAAGAACTTTGGGTGGAAAGGATGAAGTATGACAACCAGCCTCATGAGCTTTAGACTATTCAACCTCGGTTTCAGAGGGAAGGAAGTGGACAGTTTAGAAAAATTGAAAGGAGAAGCAACTGATGTTTATCCCACTAAAAACCATGAGGACCAACAGTTTGATGGCCCTCAAGAAAGAAGGAGTAACAATCCAATGTCTGAAGCCAATGGCCATGGACAACAAGAAGAATATAAAAAGCTATTGTTAGTTCCATATGGACCATACAATGATACTGAAGATTGTTTCAAACTCAGAAAATACATTAAGTCCCTGATTAAATAAGAGCAACTTTGGCGTTATCCCTCCCTACCTTCACCAAAGTCTCAAGACAAAAGGGATGAAAAGAGAAGCTGTGACAAAGAATATGATTTTGATAGACGCTGAAGTAATAAAAGCCCCCATAGGTAGCTACCCCCACCACCCAAAGTTATACAAACCATTACCACTAGTATATCCTCAGCTAAAAGAAAGAGGAAGGAGTGAGAAATTGCTCTGATGGACTTCAACAACCCAATAAACAAGGTACCTTGTCAAGATGGGTCATTTGTTAAGCTCCCCCATGATGAACCCTATTGATCATGCGACAACTCTTCTAGTCAACGATTGGCTTTAACTCAGTAAGTGTGTTTTGTTTAACTTTTTTCACTTAAATATCTCAAGTTAGCCTCTTACTAAGCAAGAAAGACAAGCTACGTAAAGTAAAGATGGATTTTTAAGTGTGATTTCGCACATAATAGTCATAAGGGCAAAATGGTAATTTTAACTTGACCAAGTGGTATGATTTTAATTTTAATGAAATTTGGGTCATGTAAGGAATTTTGACTAACTAAGTTAAGACCATAAGTTATTGTAGCTATCAGAACCATCATTTGAAGACAAAGTGCAAATATTGCAATAAGTGTTCAAATGAGCCATTTATGTCTTAGGTGGCTTAAGTGTCCAAGAGGCTAAATGTAGGAGGAATAGAAATGTTCATTGGGACCAAGAAGGGATGGTTTTGAGACTATTTTTTGTGGCCAAAGGGAAATTGGAGAGATCTTGAGGGCAAGAGACAAGAAAATAATAAGTAGGCTTTAGCGGAGTTGGTAGGATATTTCTTATAAAAGATGGTCACTATTCTCATTCATTTCTTTCCCAATTTCATGGCTCTCTCCCTCCAGCATATTTTCTACTCCAAACCTCCCTAATCTCACAAATTTCTAACAAATTTGAAGGTCCCAAAGTGAAATCAAGAAGCCTCCAACTCATCCTTGCTGCATTTGCTTCATTTCAGCTATTTATTTCTTGTCTTCAGAATAAAGCCAAAGCTAACCTTCTTGGCTTGGTTTGGGCTAGTTCTAATTTGATTGAGTAGCTAGAAATGGTCTTGATTTAAATTTTTTGGTTCCATATCACTTTGGTATTACGTTCAGAACTCAAGAGAGGTAAATGGAGCTCAAATATACTTGTGGTGCTTGTGTTTTATTCTTGATTTGTGGCTGAATTTTAGGCAAAGGTTCAAGTTAATTTAGCTCAAATAATGCATAGAAATGTAGTATTACATGTTGGAATGAATTAAAAACAAGGCCCATTTGAATTGGCTTTGAGGATTGAAAGATTGATCAAATTTTGGGCAAGATAGCATAAGTGCACAAAATGCTGTTAGGCCATTGGCGACTTGTCAACAATATGAAGGATGCATTGCCAATAAGTTTCTAGGAAACTAATAGGTTGATGGCCTTGGTGAGACTTCACCAAGGTTCAAGCCCTTAATGCTCGGGGCACCTTAAGAATGTCTTAATCGTCAATTAACATTTCTAGGCCATTCTAAGATGTTCCATAGCATTGGGTGGGTCTAAAACTCATTCATAAGTTAAGAATTATGCATTATTTATGTGGTATCCAAGTGGTGTGGTTAAGGTAGAGCTAAGTAGAGTGGCTAAAGGGCAAAAGTGCTCAAGTTGCTAAGGTGGCACTGAGGGGATTACGGTGGGTTTCAGAGTCTTTGTTGGCCCAAGTGAAAGATCTTATACCTTTGAGAATCAAGAGGTAACCTAAGAGGTTTCCAACCAAATCTTGTGTTTGGTAAGTAAGCCATTAATGAGCTCTATGCTATGCGCCATGAGCTTGGCAAGATAGACCACATAAGATAGCTACCATGCAAAATAAGTAAAGGGAAAGATAGGTAATATTTGATTGGACGTGATGACCTACTCTAGGATTTGTAACTGGGACTTAAGGGAGGTAAAGAATTTAGGATATGATGGCTAGTGTCTCAAGTACCTTTTTCATTTGAGCGCACAGCAAGAATAAGGCACCTAAGTTGTAAGAAGTCTAAAGAATGTGCATGCTGCATATCATACATTCATACATTGCATATCTATTATGTTATCTATTTGTGATGATTACTGGTTAGTTGGTTGTTTGTTTATATGCCATGTTCGTATGCTTTCTTGTTATCTTCTTTACAGGTACCCCAAGGGACCCTTACTAAGTACATTCATGTACTCAATCCCTTAAGTATGTTGTGTAGGCTATAATGTCGGGCTAACAACTAATTGGATAATTGTAGGCTAAGTTTTCCTTTTTTTCAAGTACTTATTTACTTGAATCCTTGAAGTTCTAAGGTTACTTGAGAGATAAGCTTTGTACTAACTAAGTGTTATGCTTTTATAGTTTAGAGACTAAGTGGCACACAAGGATAAGTAAGGGCTTGCACTCAAAGCTTGATATCTCAATGGAAAGGCTAAAGTGATGGATCTTGTTATAATTTTTCCTTGTAGATATATAGTTCCTTGTGCACTGAGACATTACCTCTATTGGGATACATTACAGTGTTAAACCATTGAGTTACTTTTGTGTACATGCTAGCATTATAGAGTGTGCACAAACTATTACTTGAAGTTGAAGTAACTCGTATTTTATTGTATTAGCACATTTCAAGTATGTTTTAAAAAGAAAGAAAAATGCTCGAGCGGTATTTTCTTTAATTGGTTTACTTGTTTGTTTTGCATTGCCAAGACGCATTGCCAAGACAAAAAGCATGCGTATCTTTTGTAGGTAGGCTAAGTAGCTAGTTGCATGTAAATTGTCTTAATTTACCTATAAGTAGTAGTTAGCCAATTGTAACTAAATGGAATCAAAGTCCCTGAGAGCTTACAAGATATGTAATTTGGGCCACTAGGACCTCGCTCTGCGACAGTTTGGTATTAGAGTATGTCAATTTCCCTAGAAGAGGCAGTAAGTGAACTAGGATCTAAGTGTTCCATGTGCTCAGTGTAGTTAGTACCGCTTATACGTTGTTCTAGGTGTCATTTTATAGCTTTGGTCCCAGGAATCATGGTGAACATTTAGTTAGGGGTTGCTACTGAGGTACAGGTTCTTGGTGTGGGAACTAGTAACCCCAATGGGGTAGATATGAGAGAAGTGGTGGCTTCATTACATAGGCTCAATCAATCTACGAACTGGATGCTACATGGCATGACTATCCTACTTGGCATGACTATCCTACTTGAGGAGCATGCTCAACCTCCAAATGGAGGGGAGACCTTGGAGGGCCCTAATAGGGTAAAGGCTCAAGTGCACCAAGGCCCAATAATGCACTAAGGTTAGGGGAGAAATCCTCCACCCTAAGGGAAAATGCACGGTTAAGAGAAAGTGCATGAGCATACTCAATTAAGCATTGAAGAGGATAGTGATGAAGAGGATGCATAAGTTATCCATCCTCGTAGGAGAAGGAAGAGACACATTATTCCAGACCAAATGGGGCTTGTCTCGATATGTGAAGAAATTAACACTCCAAAGTTTAATGGTGTAGGTGATTCGGATGCGGCCGAAGGTCAGTTGTTCTAAATTAATCAAATCTTTGAGAACATGAAGTTGGATGACAAGGCAATTATGTATTTAGTGCCTTTCATTTTGGAAGACAAGGCTTCCTTATGGTGGAAAGATGTCATGGGGAGGCTTAAGTCCTATAATGAAGGTAGACCCGGGCAAAGGCCCATGGAACTTGATTGGAACTAATTTGAGAAAGAATTTCAAAATGAATTCAATAGTGAGACGGCCTAAGATCAAAAAAGGATAGAATTTGATGAGTTGGTTCAGGGAAATATGATGGTCGATGAGTATGAAAGAAAATTTAGTTTTCTTTTCTGGTATGTTCCTTATATGGCCGGGAAGGAATAACTAAAGGCAATGAAATTTGTTCATGGACTTAGGATGGAGTTAATGAGCTTTTTGGAAGTTATTGAGGTTTGGGCTTATCACGAGGCTATTCAAAAGGCCTTGGCTTTCGAAAAGGAGTTGATGGAGGTGAAACGCAAGAATAAGGACATTGAGCCAAGGGTCCCAGTGCACTCAAGACTGTCGGGAAAGGGCCTAACCTAGGAGGAGATCAAGGTTCATGCAAGAAGAGCAAAAATATCGAGAAAGGCGATTACCCTATATGTCAGAAGTTTCATGGTCACAAACCTTGCACCCTCGGGATCGACCTCTATAGTTACTTCCACCAACCTAGACATTGGGCTAGGGAATGCCCAAGGATTAGGCAAGAGTGAGGACAAGAAAGGCCTAGAGCCTCAGGAGCTGGAAATGCATCTACTGGAGCTTTTGTGCAGTCTCATGTTTTTACCTTGAATGGCTAGACACTCAGAGAGCGGACAGCCATAGAAGGTAACTTTAATGTTTAGGTTAGTAGTGTTAAGGTTTTTTTTTTTATATTGGTACTACTATTTCTATCATTTCTTTAAGCATGGTTGTCAAGTTAAGACTGATGAGATAAGTTTCATTAAAACTACTTGGAGGAATATTATCTTCACCAATGAAATGGTTAAGGGGTATCCTTTGGAGTTAGGGGGACATAGGTTTTTGTGTGACCTTTGGGTTTTAACCTCGATCCCATATAATATTGTCCATGGAATGGATTGGTTAAGTAGGTATAAGGCCTAGATTGACTGTGCAGGCTGTAAGGTTATCCTTGAGGATGTGTGAGGGGTAAATGACATGGGTGTCCTTGGCCCCTGCCCAGGAAGCCTAAGAGAATTGGTCTCACGGTGGTTGCAATTACCTAGCTATGTATGTGTGCAGATTAAAACTTTATGAAAACAGTTGATTAACCTTACATATGCAAGATGCATGCTTTTATGCTTTCACTAGAGTAAATAGAAAACACAAAACATTCACATGGCCAAGAAACTTCCATAGAAAACAAGTTCAAATAGGCAAAGCATTCAAAATCAACATTTATATGATTATTACTAAAGACAAAAACCATGTGAGAGCATTCAACATAAAGTAGACTAATGCCCTTCACCAGAGAGTAACCTTAGAGTCTAGGACTCCATCATAGACAAGAGAGGCAACTAGGAGTACAAAATATACAACCCATGACTGAGATCTTCTTAAACTAACTCTCACCTTGGAGGTAAGTCCCAATGGCGGGTCACAAATGTCCTATCCACATGCTGCTAGGCTCTGCAGCCAAGAAAACACTATAGTTAGCATTGTTATTTACCAACAAGTAACCCAAGTAAACTAGAATGACAAAGAATTTCAAGTGAAATACCTACAACAACAAACTACCGCGACAACCCTCAGTGGTTATCTGGTCCAATAACATTAGAATCTACACAACATATCTAGGGAGTGAGTATTCAAGAATTCTCAAAAAGGGGTCTTCACTTCACCTAAAATAAAAGTTACTAAGGACCATATATATGTGAACATATGTAACCTACTATGAGCTCATACAGCATGAGGCTAGACTTATGTGCATAGATCCTAGTCCCTTGGGACCTTTCCTCAACCTAATGCTTTCACTACAAGGTGAAGCCTTGTCTTCTAGCAAACATAGCTTACTATTCTAACCAGTGATAAACCATTATTTGAAACTACCTTATGTTGTAAAGGGGCTCTATGGCTGGACTATTATCGACTAGGTCATAAAGACCCACTAGGTGCACTAAGGTTTCACATTGCAACCTTGTGGCTAACTGCGCAGCTATGTTGCTGATGGTACTAAACCTTTCATCCAAGTTAGTGATACTTAGTTGGGGCCTTTTTGTTACCAACATAGAAAAATGGGAGAATTACAAAGTGTGGCATAATGGTAAAAAATCATTATTTTGTGTAATTCTCACCATAGTGATTGAAGTGTGAGGGATAAAAAGTATGATCAACACCTCCTTAAAAGTGTTTTAAGTTGGTAAGTTGGCCCAGATGAAAAGCCTTAAGGATTGCTTGTTTGTCAAGCAACCTATAGACTTTTTGTAGGGTTTTGGAAATTTGGGTACTTAATTGAAAAAATTTCAAGAAAGAGCTTTGGAGAGTTATAGGAAGGATATGAATGGTATGAAAGTGCTATTGGAGGATAAAATTTTGGAGGAAAAAATTGCTTATGGAAGATGATTTTGGACAAAGAAAAGCATAAAGGGCTTTAAGGACTTAAGTGTCCTAGTGTAAGCCTTTGGTTGTTTATGCTTATGACTTAAGTCAAATGGAAGTATTTTAGAGTTATCCCACTCAAGAAAAGCCAGCAAAAGCAACCTAAGGATGGCCAAATGTGGGCCAAGTGATTAAGCTTAAGAAACCATGATCTTGTAGAAAGGAAAATGACATAAGACATGGTTAAGCTAGTTAAGGGTGTTTAGTGCACCTAAGCTAATTTAAATAGCCAAGCTCATATTTTCTCCTCCCATTATCAGCCTCACTTAGTAGCCCACCCTCTCCACCCTTCCTCCATAGCCACCATACCCCCAAGCTTACAATTAGTTGCAATTGAAATCAAGAAAGAGCAATTAGAAGCATACTAGTGCTATTGCTTGGGTGCACTAAGAATCAAGCACAAAAGTCGGCATACCCATCAAGGTAAGGATTCTCCTGCTCTCATGGACTGTTTAATGTATTATTCAATCATCCATGGAGCTAGGGCTAAGTTTGGTAGCGAGCCAAGTGCTTGATGAACTAAGCTTAGTGAAGGGAGTGCACTTAGTGAAGGTCTTGTGACCTAGTGTGAAGTGCACAGTGATGGCAGCAAACTTAAGGGTTTCTAGAGCCCAAAGTTAGTACTAACTAGTGTTAAAACTCTCTTAAGACCAAGCTTATGCTTGGGGAGGGTTGCCATAGTGATTTGCATATGTTTATTGCCTGTTTTATGGACAACCAATGATACTTGTTGCTGACGCATACATGTGTTTATTGTTTGTGTTTGGCTACTGCATTTGGTTGCGTTTTGCTGGATATATACATTGTGTTTCTTGTTTTTTAGGTTCTTTGAATGTAGGTAATATCAAGGGAAATATAACCTTAAGCACCTAAGTCTGCTCCTTACTAGGTTTCCAAGTGAAACTTACCTCCCCTCAAATCTGTCCATTTCAGGTGTTGCAGATAGATCTCATTCAAACTGACCTTTTTTGTTTGATTTTTTATCCAAAATTTTAGGTACTTGAACTTCCATGTATATAGTTTTGATCTGGAGTTTTTTGTGAGTTTAGGAGAACATTTGGTATTTTTAGTGATGGTGCTTATTGTGTTATGTAGCAGCTGTCCAGCATCTTGTTTCTGGAGTGCATTGTGTCTAAAGCTCTCCTGTAACTAGGGTGCATGTTTTGTCTAAGTTAATAAAATTATGTAGTGCATGGATGCATGTACATATAAGGCATGTAAAGTTTGGACAAGTATGTGAACAATTATGGGCTGTTTTGCTATGCATGTGAATGGTATGCACAGGCCTAAGTGTGCAAGATGGGCTGCTTGTTTGTAAATTTTTGTTGGCTATGTAAAGATGCTAGCTACAAGGGAATGTAATTCCCAGGTGTCTTAGACATGTATAGAATAGACTTGAGGGGCTTACCCTTTCTGAATGAAGTGTTTGCATGCTTATAAAATTTCGTATGGGCAAAATGGTCATAAAATGACCAGAATTTTGACCCTGTACTCTAAGTACTATAACTCCTTGTGTAGAATGAATCTTGGTATGAAATTTTGACCACACCTAGAGCACAACAAAATTTTGAATCTGCTTTGGAATTTCTACATTTTGATCCCTGTATCCAAAGATATGATGTTGTAAAGTTGGCTAAGTTTGAGAATTTTGTATCCAACTTAAAAAATCCATAACTTGGCCCATAGTTGGGCTATTGGTGTAAAACTTATTTCCCTAGTTTGGTTTAAGAATCTACTTGATAATGGAAGCAAGAAAACACAGGGGTACATGCCTAAATTAATAAATTTTTTTGGAGGAAGATTTGTGTGCAGTGGCTGGACACATGAATCTAGTAAGATTGCATAATGTGTGGTAGCCAAGATTAAGACTTGTGCTAGTGTTTTCCTTCCTTGCTACCATAGTGTGCATAAAATGTGCATATGTGTGTAATGGTTGGACCAATGTGCATGTATTTACATAGTGTCCAAGAGAGTCACTTGATTATGTACACTAAGAGTATTGTTTTGATGGCCTACAGGACATACCAAACCTAGGGTTTAAATGCACAATTTTGGCACCATAACTGGACTACCTAGAGTGGGTAACACTTTTATTACCTAGTTTTCTTACTTATGGTGAAAGTAACCATAAAAACCCAAGAAAACTCCTAGGTCTTGAAGAAGTTTTGGAAGTCTATTATACTATATGGGTACCGCTAAAGGATTAACGAATTGTCTCGGTTCAACAGTGCCTTTCCTTAGAAGACTAACGTGAGATCTGTTATACACTTGAGACAAGTTAGGTGGTAAAGCCAACCAATAAGCAACCTTCCCTATTTTCTCCAAAACATTATAAGGATCAATGTACCTAGGGGCTAACTTACCCCTTTGTCCAAACTGGGTAAGTCCTTTCATGGGAGATACTTTAAGAAGTATTTTATGACAAACTTCAAAATTGAAATCTCATCTCCTCTAATTCACATACTTAGTCTGTCGATCATTAACTGCTTTAATCTACTTCTGGATCATCTTAATCTTAACTGTGGTATCAGCCATAATCTCAGGTCCGACGACTACCCTATTTGAAGGGTCTACCCAACAACTGCGGTATCAGGCACCTACCATACAATGCCTCGTATGGTGCAATACCTATAATAGTTTGGTGACTGTTATTATAAGCAAATTCAATGAGTGGTAGGTCCTAATCCTGATCACCTCTGAAGTCAATCGCACACATGCAGAACATATCCTCCAAAGTTTGAACCAGTCTCTTAGATTGTCCATCAGTTTGAGGATGGAAGGCTACACTAACCTTACACCCTAACACCTCCTGGAAAGCATTCTAAAACCGTGACAAAAACTAAGGATCTCTATCCGATATGATCTGTTCTAGTATACCATGCAACCTTATAATCTCTTTGACATACAACTAAGCTAACCTCTCCAAAGTCTAAGTAATCCTTACGGGTATGAAGTGTGCCGATTTAGTCAACCTATCAACCACCACCCTTATAGCATCATGCTAACTCCAGGTGTTCGGTAGCCTTACTAGGAAATCCATGGTAATGGACCCCCACTTTCTCTCTGGTAGAGGCAAACTTTAAAGTGTACCCGCTGGTTTTTATTGCCCAGCTTTGACCATCTGGCATGTCAAATACTTAGGCACATATCCTACTACATCCATCTTAAGTGCCAACCACCAGAAATGTGTCTTCAGATCATGATAAATCTTATCGACACTAGGATGAACACTGAACCTACTACTATGTGCCTTCTGTAGGACTTGCTACCTAAGTCTTTCCACATTTGGCACATAGAGTCAATCTCCATGGTGTAGTACTCTATTTTTATACTGGAATTCCTTCTTTACAATGGCAAATCCCTCTTCTCCAAAAATCTTCTTCAATAATGGATCTTTAAATTGCACATCTCTGACTTTAGACAACCAGGTTGACTGTATTTCCAAAATGTAGACTAGGGACCTTTCTTGGGTTTTGCCAAAACTCATGTAAAGTCAAGAAATGATCCCCCAATACTCTTCTTGAGGAACTCATAGCTTGATCCTTATATAGGATTACTCCTATTTACTTCTGACTCAATGCATCTGCCACCATATTTCATTTACCTACACAGTACTCAATTGAGCAATCATAATCCTTTATGTACTCAATCCATCACCACTACCTCATTTTCAAATCCTTCTGTGTAAACAAATATTTCAAATACTTATGATCGGTGAAAATCCTAAATGACCTTCCCATTAAATAATGTCTCCAAAGCTTAAGAGTAAAGACTACCACTGCTAGCTCAAGGTCATGAACTGGATAGTTCAATTCATTAGGCCTCAACTGCCTTGAACCATAGGTGATCACTTGACTTTCCTGCATCAATACACATCACAGACCCAAACCTAATGCAACAGTATATACTGTAAAGGCTTTGTTTGGATTTGGCAAAATGAGTATTGGTGCACTTGTCAACCTTTTCTTCAATTCCAAGTAAGCCTCCTTACACTTCAGTGTCCAATCAAGCTTTTGAGTTTTCTTGCCCAAGGCTATTAACGGTGTAGCTATCACAGAGAACTTCTCTATGACCTTCCTATAGTAGCCTGCCAATCCCAAGAAACTCCTGATTTCTATAACTGTAGTTGGTGTCTTCCACTCAACCACTACCTGAACCTTTTAAGGATCAATTGATAAACCCTGAGCACTAATAATGTGCCCTAAAAACTGTATCTTTTTGGACCAGAACTCACACTTAAACAGCTTTGCATAATACTAATTATCCTTTAGTACTTGTAAAACTGTTCTAAGGTGCTCTTCATGCTCATGCATAGACTGTGAGTAGACCAAAATGCCATCAATGAAGACTTACAAAAATTGATCCAAGATTGTTCTGAAGATTTTATTAATGGAAGCCATAAACAGTACCGGGGCATTGGTCACATCAAACAGCATTAAAGTTTACTCATAGTGCCCATACCTTGTCCTGAAGGCAGTTTCCGGGATATCTTCGTCTTTAACTCTAATCTGGAGGTATCTAGATTGGAGGTCAATTCTAGTAAACACTTTCGCTCCCTTGAGCCTATCAAACAAGTCATCAATTATAGGAAGCAGATACTTGTTCTTGGCTGTCACTACATTCAACTTTCTGTAGTCGACACATAGTCTTAAAGTTTTGTCTATTTTCTTCACAAACAACACCGAGGCTCCCCATGGTGATGCACTAGGCCTTACACAGCCTTTTTTTGGTAGTTCTTCCAACTGCTTCTTTAAATCATCCATCTCAGGAGCTAATATTCGGTAAGGTGGTATTGACATAGGTTCTGCTCCTGGCTGAAGATGGATAGAAACTTAGTGTACCTTTTGGGTGGTAACCCTAGCAACTCCATTGGAAACACCTTGGGAAACTGATTGGCCACCGGGATCTCCTTAATTTCTTCATTTATGGCCAACCCATTCAAAGAACAACACTCTTCCTCATTGACTGTGGGGATGGTATTAATAAGTCTAAGGTGCAAACTCTTAGCACTGGATACTAACTTTCCAGGGCAAGTCACTCTAGCTCCCTAATCATCAATAATGTCGACTAAATGACTATCACAGTCAATTTGCATCATGTGCTTACTTAGCCAATCCATTCCCAAAACTAGGTCATAAGACCTAAATTCTATCACCCACAACTTACAAGAGAAATCATGGTCGCCTAATTGCAAGGGATACCTAGTAACCAATTCATTGGTTATAATAAAACTCCTCCCTACAGTCCTGATGAGTCTTAACTCATTTGAGATTTCCAACTTAAGCTTATCTACCAAAGCGGACGATATCACAAAAAGAGTAGCTCCAATATCAAAAAGGACTCTAACATTATTATCCTGAAAAGTAAAATTAGCTCAAATTGTAGCTGGTTCTTTGGTCACCTGGCTAGCCAGGGTGAAAACCCTTGGCTCAACTGTTACCACCTCACAAAAATAGGAGAATTACAAGTATGACATAATGGTAAAAAAACCATCGTATTGTATAATTATATTCATAGCAATTGAAGTATAAGGGGTGAAAAGTATAATGAACACCTCCTTAAAAGTGTTCTAAGTTGGTAACTTGGCCCCCAAGAAAAGCCTTAAGGATTGCTAGTTTTTCAAGTAACCTATGGACCTTTTTGCAAGGTTTTGAAAATTTGAGTACTCAATTGTAAAACTCACAAGAACGAGCCCTGGAGAGTTATGGGAAGGATATGAATGTTATGAACATATTATTGGAGGACCAAATTGCTCATGGAGGACAGGTTTGGACAAAGGAAACATTAAAAGCATTAAGTACCTAAATGCCTTAGTGTAAACCTTAAGGTGTTCAAGCTTTTGACTTAAGTCAAAAGGTGAAATTGTGAGGTTATCCCACCATGGGGGAGGCGGCTATGGCTTGATAAATAGTAAAAATGGTGGGAAAAATGTGGACCAATAAGTTTAGGACAAAGAAATCATGCTTATGGGCAAAGAAAGTGACATAAAGCATGATTAGGGCTAATAAGGATATTTATTGTCCTAAAGCCAATTTAAGAAGCCAAACTCAATTTTTTTTCTCTCATATTCAACCCAAACAGCCATCACCCTCCTCCATACTTCTTCCATAGCTCCTTCATATCCACCATACCTCCAAGATTAAAATTGAAGGCAAAAGGAAGCAATTGGAAGAAAACTAGAACTATTGCTTGAATACTTAAGAATCAAGCTTCAAATTTGGCCTACTCATGTTGGTAAGGGTTCTCTTGCTCCCATGGATTGTTTACTATATTTTCAAGAATCCATCAAGCTAGTGCTAAGCTTGGAAGAGAGCCATGAGCTTGATGAACCAAGCTTAGTGAGGGGAGTGCACTTATTGAAGGTTTTGTGACCTAGTGTGAAGTGCACAATGATAGCAGTGAAGTGAGGCCTTTTGGAAATCAAAGTTAGTACTAACTAGTGTTAAAATCTCCCAATACCAAACATTACCTTGAGGAGGGCTACCATAGTGATTTACTTAAGTTTATTGCATTTTTTATGGACTAACCTATGGTTATGTTGCTGCCACATTTCATGTGTTTGTTGGTTGTGAATGGTTGCTGCACTTGGTTGCTATATCTTGTATATAAGCGTTGTGGTTTTGTTTTCTAGTGTCTTTGGATGCAGGTTTTAATAAAGGTCACATTTCCTTAAGAAACCAAGTGTTTCCCTTACTAAGTTTCACAATGAAACTTATTCCCCTCAATTCTACCATTTCAGGTCTAGTGGAAAGATCACATTCAAAATGAATTTTTTGGTTTGAGTTTTGAACTTATATTTAATATATTTTAACTTCCATGTATCTAGTTGTGATCTGGAAAGTTTGGTGATTTTAGGAGCACATTTGGTATTTTAGTGATGGTGCTTATTGTGTTATGCCGCAATTGCCCAGCAACCTGTTTTTGGGGTCCAATGTGTCTCAGGCACTCTTGTAACTTAGGGTGTGTATTTAGCTAGGTTAAGATAATTATGTAGTGCATGTTTTCATGTACATGTAGTGTATGTAAAATGAGACAAGTATGTGAACATTTGATTAATGTTTCGGCTATGTATATGATCTGGTGCAAAGCTGCCTAAGTGTGACTGATAGGCTGCTTACTTGTAAAGTCTGTTTTGGCCACATAAAGTTTCTAGATGTAAGAGCATGTAATTCCTATATGTATTGGACATGTATAGGATAGCCTTGGAGGGTTTACCCCTTGTGAATGAAGTGTTTGCACACTTATGAAATTTTGTATGGGCAAAATGGTCATAAAGTAACCAGAATTTTGACTCTCCATGGAAAGTTCAATATCTTCCTATGTAGAATGATTATTGGTATGAAGTTTTGATGACACCTAGAGCACAGCTGGAGGTTGAACTGAGATTTGGAATTTTTGAATTTGGAGTGTTGTAGCCAAAGATATGACATTGCAAATTTTGGTGAAGTTACAGTTCATTTTGTTAGAATTTTGTAACCAATTTTAAAAATCCATAACTTGGTCCATAGGTGGGCTATTGATGTAAAATCCAATTCCTTGGTTTTATGAAAGTCTTTACTTGATAATGAAACAATGAAAATAGGGGGTTACGTGGCTAGATTAATACAATTTTTTGGATGAAGTTTCTGGTGTAGTGGCCGGTCACTTACACTAGATAAGACTGCCCAATGTGTGGTAGCCAAGATTAAGACTTGTGCTAGTATTTTCCTTCCTTACTGCCATGGTGCACATAAAATGTGAATATGTGTGTAATGGTTCGACCAATATGCATGCGTTTACATAGTGCCCAAGGGGGCCACTTGGGTATGCACACTAAGAGTATTTATTCTGATGACCTACAGAACATACCAATCCTGGGAGTTTTAAATGCACAATTTTGACAACATAACTGGACTACCTCAAAGTGGGTAACATCAACTACTACTACAGTTGACCACAGATGTTACAAATAGTAGTTCTTAATGTGCATGGTTTTGTGCCACTGAACCTTCAACACTTAGGGAAAAAACCCATTTTCTTCCTTTTAGAGAGACCTTAACCCTCGGTATTGTTAGTATTGTGCCCAAAAAGCCAATCATGACATGATTGTATTTTTGCACATTGAGTCATGATATTTTATTGAGGCATTAATCCAGCAATTTTGTTTGTTGTTTTGTTTCTGCGTAACGTAATAAACATAATTGTAACCCTAGAATACTGATATTCTTAAACGTCCCTAGTCTAGTATTATTGTGGAGCGGGTTGCAATAATACATAATGACTAGCATATGTGGAGACTAATATGAGATATGCAGTCTACAAATGGGTACAAGTTGGAGAACTTGTGTACTGGACCGACCCACCATGAGAACACTTCATGGATCGTTATATGAGTGTCATAAGTGATTCTCATAGTGATCATGGTATATGTGAACCTTCGACCTAAGATCATCAAGGTTCCCTACATGTGAGTCACATACTTTGATACTTTCCTTTGTTGCTCGTAACTGAGTGAACTTGAAGGAGGTCATTGGGTATGTCACATATCATGCGGAGGGATTTGTATGATCAAGATGGGATTTGTCCCTCCTATATAACGGGAGTGATATCTTTGGGCCCCTTGATAGAGTGAGACTTAGAAAATGCATGGCCATGCTCCGATGAGTTGATATATGATATCAATGTCGTCAGTTTAAGTTGGTCTACTCGGTAATCAAAAAACCAAATATTGGGCTATACGAGAGTGACACATTCCATGTCTCGTGCTTAGTCTTGATATCTTGGACAAAGGGATAATGGCATATATCGGTGATGATCATAAAGCTTTAGTTGATTCACCGACAATCTTGTCACTTGGGTAGCAATGATGTGTTGCTTGACACCGCTTATTGCTTATGATCATAAATGTGATTTATGATCATTGCCAACATGGCAAGAGCCTATTGGGTCGCACACATAGAGCTATTTGGATCATTAGAGTGCATGGGCTAATTATTTGGGTTATGGTTTCACTTTAATTTCGTATTAATAATGGGCCAAGGAGTTGAGCCATTATTAAGACCGAAATTAAATCCTAATTGGATTAGGGCTTTGAAACCCATTAGGCCTGGATGTTGAGTCTCACTATAAATACAACTTTTAAGTGAGAGATTCGTAGGTCTCCTTGCCCTAGCCTCCCAAAAGGACAGCCGCACTCTTCTCTTGCAATTCCTTGGAGGACGAAAGCTAGCACTGCGAGCGCAAGTGAAACGCATCTGCCGGGATGTGGTGGAAGCGTGGTGATCCCGAGAGGCTTGTGTGGATACCATAGAGAGCCTGAACACGTCAACTGTTCAGGTTTTGTGATTCGACTCTACAGTTGAGTGAGAGATCTCAACTGAAAATTAGGTATGAAATTTTCGAACACCCGGTTTACCCCGTTTCACTTGGATCCTGGAGGGTTTCGGTTAAATTCCGCTGCGCTGTTTGGCTCCCGAAACCCAACAGGTTGTCCCTCCTACCATTGGTCATTTTCCGGCACTTTTGCCTAGGTTGGCTAGTCCAAGCTCCACCTTTTTGCTTGGTACCTTTGAATCTTAAATCTTCCTTTCTAAGACTAACACCTTCTGAACCACTTGCTGATAACTCTAGATGTCGACTGTCGCCATATGCCTATAAAGCACGGCCTTAAGGCCTTTGAAAAATTTCTTGGCCATCAACTCCTCATTATCAGCCATATAGGGAGCATAGCATATCAACGAATTGTAGCACTGCTCATACTTCCTCGCAGACATCTTACGCTAAACCAAATTCTCAAACTAGATTCTCTTTTAATCCTGTGCAGCTTCACTGATATATTCTTGTTGGAGCTTTTTCTCAAAGTCTGACCACTTGAGCACCTTTTTCTTGCACCTTGGTTAAGTACCATTACTCTATCTTAACATTTCCATTATATCATCCCACCAAATGCTAGCTCTCCCTCTAAAAAAGAAAGGTACAAAGGCCATCCTTTGTTCTAACTCGTAGCCTCCACATGTAAACAATCGATTCATCCTAGATAACCAATCCTCTACTTTGTCAAGGTTACATATTCCATGAAAACTAGGTGGATCCACAATCTTAAACTTCTCAAACAACCTCATCTGATGTAGGGTTTCTCCCCTTCTTGGAGCCTCCATATCCTCCTACTCCACCTCATGCTCATAGGCAGGCTCTCTTCTCTATGGGCCCTAGGCATGCTTGGCAAGTGCCTCTTCTGATCCATCCCTTGGCCATTTTCTTCTTGGACAACTTCTTTGTCCTCATGATCTTGGAACAACTCATTCATGATGGTTGTCATACCCTGTGCCATTACGTCATAGTCTGAGGTAACTACTAAAACACCTTGGATATCTCATCTAATCTTGCCAAAACTGGGTCACTAGAACCTTCACCAAGTCTTTTAGCTCCTCTTGATGCTCTTGACATAGTATCAAGCAAAGGAACCTGCAACCAAAGCCAGACGACATTCCCCAGATATTGGTCAATACCAACTATCCTAGCACATGGATAGATCTCAATCTTAGCCTCTAATATCTATGAATTAAGCTCTAAGCTCTAATACCAAATTGACATGGCCATCCTTGGCCCCTGCCTAGGAAGCCTGTGAGAACTGGTCTCACAGTGGTTGCAATTGGTTGGCCGTATATGTGCCTGGATTAAAAATTTGTAAAACTAGTTGATTAGCCTAGAATATGTAGCATGCATGCTTTTATGCTTTGAAAAGAGTAAATAAAAAACACAAAACATTCACTTGGCTAAGATACTTCCATAGAAAACAAGTTCAAATAGCCAAAGCATACAAATCAACATTTATATGATTATTACTACAAATAACAATTGTGTGAGGGCATTCAACATAAAGTAGACTAATGCTCCTTACCCAAGAGCAACCCTAGAGTCTAAGACTCCATCATAGACAAGGATGGAAACTAGGAGTACAAAATATACAAGCCACGCCAAAATCTTCTTAAACTAACTCCCGCCTTGGAGGTAAGTCATAGTGGCGAGTCACAAAAGTCTTATCCACGTGCTTCTAGGCTCTGTGGCCAAGAAAACACTATAGTTAACACTATTACCTAACCAACAAGTAACCTAAGTAGAGTAGAATCACAAAGATTCTCAAGTGAAATACTTGCAACAACAAATTACCGCAACAACCCTCAGCGGTTATCTGGTGCAATAACGTCAAAATCTGCACAACATAACTAAGGAGTGAGAAATCAAGAATTCTCAGTAAGGGGTCTTCATTTCACCTGTAACAAAAGTTACTAAGGACCACACATATGTGAACATATGTAACCTATTGTGAGCTCATATAGCCCGAGGCTAGACTTATGTGAATAGATCTCAGTCCTTTGGGACCTTTCCTCAACCTAGTCCTTTAACTACAAGGCAAAGCCTTGTCCTCTAGCAAGTGTAGCTTACTAGCCTAACAAGTGATAAATCACTAGTTTAGGGTTTAGGGTTTAGAGTTTCACTAGTTGGAACTCCCTTATGTTGTGCAGGAGCTTTATGGCAGGACTATTGTTGACTAGGTCATAAAGACCCACTAGGTGCACAAAGGTTTCACATCGTAACCTCATGGCTAACTGCATAGCTAGGTCGCCGATGGTACTGAACGTATCATCCAAGATAGTGATACTTAGTTGTGGCCCTTTATTACCTAGTTTGCTTACTTATGGTGAAAGTAACGATAAAAACCCAACAAAACTCCTAGGTCTTGGAGAAATTTTAGAAGTCTCGGGGTACCCCCAAAATACTTAGGCCCCTAGGTACCCGAAGAACCCCCTTAGACTTCCCCTCGAATGTCTTAGAAAATTGGAAATTTTTAGCTATCACAACTGTGGCGACACATCACCATAGTTGTCAATGCTCGAACACTTTTTCATGGCGCTGTCGATGCGTCGTCAATACCTGCAAAAATCCAGAATTTCCAATTTTGCTGCTATGAACTTTGAAGACTTACCAAACATACTAAACATGATTGGATGCCCTTCATACTTCATACACTTGAAAAACATGTTTCAAAGGCCACAACCAACTATCACAAGCATTCCTATGATGCATTGTAACATCATTCCAAGCTCCACAAACCTAGTAGTCCACCATGATCAAACTAGCCAACTAACTACTGCTATTGCCAAATCTTCTTGACTTCATCAAGCAAACACAAACCAATAGCATTAATTATGCTTGAAAACATAACTCCTTTACCTAAATTTTAACTCACAAGCAAGAAACAAGCAACCCTTCCTCAAGGACTCAAGTTCCAAACAACCGAAGCTGCAAAACACACCATTAATCACTTTTAACCAAAACCTACACCTTCAATCAACTAATAAAGAAGAATTCACTAAGAAATCATAAGTTACCTCACATAAAAAATAGGGGATGGTGGAAAACATGGTTCAAAGCTTAAAAAACATGTAATTTCACTTGAAACAAGCTTCCACATGCATATACTCCCTTTGTAGCTTTAATTTCCACCAAAAACCCTTGGTTTTGGGCATCAATTGATGAAGAAATTGTAAGAAGAAGGACGAGCACTATTTTGGAGTGGAAATGGTAGCCATCCCTCACCCTTACTTTGTTTTATAAGCCTCAAAACCTCACAAGCCACCAAAGTATTTAAAAAGTTACAAATAAGCCCCCTACCTTAGCTAACCATAGTCAAACTTGGTCAAATCTTGTTTATTTGAACTAAGTTTGGTTAAAGTTAAAAGTTAAGTTATAAAATTGATTTTTAATACTCAGGACTCAGCCCGACTATTCAGGATGCAAAATTACCATTGTGCTCTCAAACCTCATTTAGTGCCTTAACATTCTTGGAACTTAGTGAGCTTGGCTAAACTTACCTATTCTTGCTATGTGAACTTGAAATAAGGTTCCAAAAAAAATTTCAAATACTCTATTTTCCTCAAATGTGCTTCCAGCTAGGAGAGCCATAACAATAAGCGTGACTTGCATGGGTGGTTTAGCAAGTAGTGCTAAAAGATTGCACCTAAAGTTGATGGAGTCTATTCCCATTTTGAGTGAAGATGAATATTACTAATTGAATTGGGTGGCAGTCGAGGAGCAGCTTAAGGAAATTTGAATAGCCAATCTATTTTCATAATTTTTCCTATAAACCTCGCAAGGTTACCACCAAATAGGGAGATTGAATTCTCCACACATTCACAGCCTAGGGTAGAACTAATTTCCATACCCCCATATTTGATGTTAGCACCTAAAATGCATAAGTTAAAAAATAGTTAGAAGAACTGCTTGAGAAAGGCTTTGGAAGGCCAAGTATTTCCCTATGGGGTGCCCTGGTATTATTTGTGAAGAAAAGGATGGAACCTTACGTTTATGTATAGATTATAGGAAACTGAATGTAGTAACTGTAAAGAAGAAATAGCCATTGGCTAGGATCGATAACTTATTTGATAGGTTAAGAGGGGAAAAGGTCTTTTCTAAAATAGACCTAAGGTCTGGATACTTCCAGATAAGAGAAGGAAAAAGATATCCCAAAAACTACATTCAGGATTAGGAATGGGCATTATGAGTACATGATTATGCCTTTTGGGGTGATAAATGCTCTGGCAGTGTTCATGGATCCCATGAATCATATTTTTAGGCCCTGCCTAAATCAGTTTGTTGAGCTGTTCATTGATGATATTCTAGTCTACTATAAGACTTCCCAAGAATACAAAGAGCATTTAAGGGTAGCTTTGTAAATGATTAAAGATAACCAATATTATGCAAAACTATCTATGTTCCAATTCTAGGCAAGTTAATTTCCATTACCTGCATGTATCATAAATGCTCAAGGACTAAGTGTTGACATAAAAAAGGTGACGGCAATGGTAGAGTCAAAACGCCTAACCACTGTAAGTGAAATTCAAAGTTTATAGAAGGTTCATTGAGAAATTCTTTGTGATAGCTTCTTCATTAACTACCTTGAAAAATAAGGCACAGAAGTTCATTTGGACTTTTATGTGTGAAGAAAATTTCTAGGAGCTTAAGAAAAGGCTAACTTCTACTTCCATCTTGATCTTACCAGATTCACATATGACTTTTATGGTGTGTACTGATACATCTAGGACAGGTTTTGGATGTGTGTTGATACAGGATAAGCAAATGATTGCATATGGGTCTAGGTAGTTAAGGCCTAATGAATTGAATTACCCGGTGTATGAGCTTGAGTTGGCAACTGTTGTATTCACCTTAAAGCTATAGAGACACTACCTTATGAGAAGGTCATTTAAGATCTTTATGGACCATCAGAGTTTGAAGCATTTGTTTACCCAAAAGGACTTGAACATGTTGTAGAAAAGGTGGATCAAGTATGTCAAGGATTATGACTGCTTGACAGACTATTGTTTGGGTGAAGGTAATGTGGTTGCCATTGCCTTGAGTGTGCTGGGTTGATTCTTTCCAAGGATCAAGTGGCTACTACCTTAGAAAGTTTCAACGGGGAATAGTTCTCGGTGTTATTTAAAACATGGCAAGACTGGGAAATAGCTCAAGTTAAGTCCTTAAGATTCAGTTAGCATGGCTGGCTAAGGTTAAAGAAGTTCAGGACAAGGACCCTAACTTGAAGAAAGTTTCTGGGGAGGAAAGGCATGGTACAATACTGAAAGAATTTTAGTACAAGGATAGGTTGCTTTACTATGGTGTCCGGCTCTATGTGCCAAGTGACCTAGGGCAACAAGCATTGCAAGAGAAATGTACGAGTAAGCTTAACATTCACCATGGCGTGAATAAGATGTACGATGACCTTAGGACTCATTTCCGATGGCCAAAGTTTAAGAGGGACATATGTTAATATTTGTCTAAGTACCTCACTTTCCAAATGGTGAAAGTAGAGGACCAAAAGCCATCAGAAATCTTGCAAAGTTTGCCCCTCCCAGAGAAAAAGTGGGGATCTATCACCGTGGACTTTTGTATTAGGTTACCCAATACAAGAAGCCTTCACAACTCAATTTGGGTGATGGTGTATAGGTTAACAAAGTTGGCACACTTTATCCCATTAAGATTATGTATACCATGGAGAAGTTGGCCCAATTGTATATTCAAGAAGTGTGAGACCCCATGGAATCCTTAATCAGATTATATCTGATAGAGATCCCTATTTTTTCCCAAGGTTTTTTTAATGGATTTCAAAAGGCTATGGGTTTCACTATGAGCCTAAGTATCGCTTATCACCTTCAAACTGATGAAAAAATAGGACAGGTGATCCAGAGCTTGGAAGACATGGTATGAAGTTGTGTGATAGATTTTAGAGGGGTTTGCGACCAACACCTGCCATTGATCAAATTTTCCTATAATAATAGCTATCGAAAATCTATTAAAATGGTGCCCTAGGAAGCTTTGTATGGCCGTAAGTGTATGATGCCTTATTGTTGGCCAGATAAGGTAGATAAAGTGGTTGTTGGCCTAGAAATCATTGTTGAGGCCATGATAAAGATTAACCTATTCCAAGCAAGGCTCAAGGTTGCCTTATATTGGTAGGCCAAGTACACCAATGTGCGAACGAAAGATTTGGAATTTGATGTAAGAGATAAAGTACTCCTTAGGGTTTCCCAGATGAAAAGTGTGACTAGGTTTGGCCAAAGGGGTAAGTTGGCTCCAAGGTACATTGGTCCTTTTGAAATCCTTGAAAGGGTGGGGAAAGTTGCTTATCGGTTGGCATTGCCACCAAGTATGACCCATGTTCACAATGTCTTCCATGTGAGTTCATTAAGGAAATGAATTGTGAACCTTGGGCAAGTGTTAGCCCCATTTGTCACACCAAATAAGGGATGACCTAAGCTATGAAGAGTACATTGTTAAGTTTCTCGATTGCCAAGTCAAAAAACTAGGGAAAAACTAGATTCAAATCATCAAGGTACTGTGGTCTAACCATGGTGAAGAGGAGGCCACTTGGGAGATCAAGCAGGATATGCAAAGCCAATATCCAAGTGAATTTGCCCGATTAAGTTAGAATTTAGAGGACCAAATTTCTGAAGGAGGGGACGTTGTGACAACTCTCCAAGCCAGCGTCCAACTTTGACCCAATAAGTGTGTTCTATTTAACTAGTTTCACTTAAAGAACTCAAGTTAGCCTCTTATTAATCAAGAAGGACAAGCTAAGTAAAGTAAAGATGGGTTCCTAAGTGTGATTTGGCACCTAAGAGTCATAAAGGTAAAATGGTAATTTTGATGAAATTTGGGTCACATAAGGAATTTCAACTAATTAGTTAAGATCATGAGTTATTCTAGCCATTAGAACCATCATTTGAAGGAAAAGTGCAAAATTGCACTAAGCATTGAAATGAGCCATTTATGTCTTAAATGGCTTGCCCAATAGGCTAAGCATAGGAGGCATAAAAATGTTCTTTGGGACCAAGGAGGGATGGTTTTAAGAGTGTTTCTAGGGGCGAAAGTGAAACAAAAGAGAACTTGAGGGCAAGAGACAAGAAGACAACAAGTAGGCTTTAGTGGAGTTAGTAGGATATTTCTTGCAAGAGATAGTCACTATTCTCATTCCATTATTTGCCAGTTTCATGGCTCTCTCCCTCTAGCATATTTTCTACTCCAAATGTGCCCAATCTCATAAATTTCTAACAAATTTGAAGGTTGCAAAGTGAAATCAAGAAGCCTCCAACTCATTCTTGGTGCATTTGCTTCATTTAGGTTCTTTATTGCCCATTTTGGGCATAAACCCTTAGGTAAGCTTCTTGGTTTGGTTTGAGCTGGTTCTAAGTTTATTTAGTAGCTAGAAATGATCTTTATTGGAAATTCTTGGTGCCATATCATGTTGGATTTGCGTTTGTAACTCAAGAGAGCTAAGTTGAGCTCAAGGGTGCTTGTGGTACTTGTATTTAGTTCTTTCTTTGTGGCTGAATTTGTGGTAAGGGTTCAAGGTAATTCATCTTAAATGATATATAATGATGTAGTATTACATTTTGGAATAAAGTATAAAAGAGACCCTTTTGAATTGGCTTTGGGGATTGAAAGATTGATCAAGTTTTGTGCAAGATAGCGTAAGTGCATGAAATATTGTCAGGCCATTAATGGTGCATCACCATTGTTGAGGATGCATCACCAATAGGTTCCAAGAAACTAGTGGGTTGATGCTGCTGATGATGTATCACCAATAGCATCGCCAAGGTCCAAGCCCTTCTGTTGTGAAATTTTGAAACCACTATTCCGCAAGTGCACGGTAGACGTGTAGATGGGGTGAGTGGGTATCGTTCCCATGAAGATTGATTAAATTGATTGCCAAGTACCACTACTCAAAGTAAAATTTAGCTAAACAACCAAAGTTGGATGAAAATGTAGGCAACTTAAACAAGTGACTAACCTTAGCTAAATGGAATACTATTAACCTAGAATGCAAGTATGGTATGTAAAAATTGTAGTTTTTATCAAATCATGAAAGAACACTTCCTATGGGTTCACTACTTGTGATGATTTGTTGGTGAACTTAGGTGAGTGGGTTAATTTCCAATGTATGCTGATAAAGTTATTCAACTAAATTGTTACTTTTCCAAGTGAAAGAATTAATCTCTCTAATCTAAACTTAATAAGGATTTCCACCCGATTACAAGTTTAGAAAGAGGCATTAAAGCTCAATTTACCTTTACCTAATGACTTAGACTAATTTTCCAACAAGTCCGTAGCCATTAAATTCTTCTCCTAGGTCCAATAGCTTCTAATCTTTTCCAAGAGTTTAGATGCAATTTATAGTGCAACTAATTGTGGCCATCAACTAGCTAACACAACATTAAGCTCAAGAGAAGAATAAACATACATTTAATAGAAAACCAACATCATATAACCATAAATTCATCCAACATAATCAATCCAAGTAGCTACATCCATAGAAAGTGCTAAGAAAACTACTCCATAACTAAATAAAACATAATCATGAAAGTAAACATAATAAAATCCATGAAGAACTACAAGGAAGATGAAAGAGTAAACCCAAGATGGCTAGAAGCTCTTGAATCCAAAGTCTCCAAGCTAGTCTCCTTGAGCACTCCAAGCAATCTCCAAGTTAGCTCCAATGGTCACCAAGAAGAAACTAAGAAAAGCTAGAAAATACTAACTATGGTGGAAAAAAAACCCAAAACTAGTTCTAGCAAGCCAAGATGAAGATGAAGAAAATGATGAAGATCCCCATTTTTCTTGCTTGGTTCCAGATTCTTCTTCTGTTGAGGATGTCCCTTTCACTCACCAAACCCCTTGGATAGAAAACCTTGGCCAATAGCAAGCTTGAGTTCAAATTTGAGGTAGGGGACCACTTTCCCGGGTGACTGGCGCCTAGGCGCCAGGATGTGGTGCTTGGGCACCTAGGCGCCAGAGCTCGATGGTGTATGGCGCCGCGGCACCAAAAGGGGGTGGCTTGCACCTAGGCGCCAAAGTGCACTTTTCTTGGCAGAGGACTTTATACTGTGGCACCTAGGCCTCACTCCTAGCGCCTAGGCGCCACAGTTATAATGTCCGTTGACTTTTACGTTCCCGTTTTTAGTTCCGCTTGTCCCGGTGCCATTCCACTGCTATGGTCCGCTTCTCCAACCTACAAAATGGAGGATCAAAGCAAGAATTGGCCAAAAATATTGAGTGATAAGGTAGAAAATTTTGGTCAAAGTTGACAAAAAGTCAACATGGTTGACCACAAAATTAACATTTATCACCTTCAAGCTCAGGGTACCTTAAGAACGTCTCAATCTCTTGGTTAACATCCCTAAGCTATTCTAAGATGTTCTATAGCATCAATTGGTTCTAAAACTCATTCCTAAGTTGAGAATTATGCATTATTTAAGTGGTAGCCAAGTGGTGTAGTTAAAGTAGAGCTAAGTAGAGTGGCTAAGGGGGTCAAAGTGCTCAAGTTGCTAAGGGGGCACTAAGAGGATTAAGGTAGGCTTCGGAGTCTTCGTTGGCCCAAGTGAAAGATCTTAGAATTTTGGGAATACTAGGAAACCTTAGAGGATCCCAACCAAATCATGTTGTTTGGTAAGTAACCCACTATGAGGCTCTAAGCTAAGCTCCAGGAGCTTGACAAGTTGGACCACATAATATGGCTACCTTGCATAGTAAGTTAAGGGAATGACGGGTAAGATTTGAAAGGAGGTGACTTCCTACTCCAGGATCCATAAGTGGGACTTATGGGAAGTAAACAATTTGGGATACGAGGGCTAGTGTCTCAAGTACCTCTACAGTTTGAGTTCACAAAAAGAATTAAGACACCTAAGGTGTAAGAAGTCCTAAGGAAGATGCATGTTTCATATCATACATTCATGCATTGCATATATATTATATTATCTGTTTGTGATGATTGTTGGTTGGTTTTTTTTTGTTTTTATGCAATATTTGCATGCTTGCTTGCTATTGTTTTTACAAGTACCCTAAGGGGCCCTTACTGAGTACATTCATGTACTCACTCCCTTAAGTATGTTGTGCAGGTTCTAACATTTGGCTAACAACTGTTTTGCAGATGCTAACATTTGGCTAACAACTAAGTGGATTGTTGTGGGCTAATTTTTCCCTTTTTTGCAAATACTTATTTACTTGAATGCTTTAGGGTTCTAAGGTTACTGGAGAGATAAGCTTTGTAGTAACTAAATGTTAGGCTTTTATAGTTTAGAGGCTAAGTGGTGCACAAGGATAGGTAAGGGCTTGCACTTGGAGCTTAATAGATCAAAGGTGGGGCTAAGGTGACAAATCTTGGTTATAATTTTGCCTTGTACATATATAGTACCTTGTGTACTAAAACATTACCGCTATTAGGATACATTGTGGTGTTAAACCATTGAGTTACTTTTGGGTGCATGCTAGTGTTATAGAGTGTGCACAATCTATTACTTGGAGTTGAAGTAACTAGTATTTTATTGTCCTGGCACATTTTAAGTATGTTTAGAAAAAAAAGGAATGCTCGAGCGTTGCTTTCTTTAAATGGTTTAATTATATTTTTTTCATTGCCAGGACAAAACACATGTGATAGTCGAAGGGCTATCACTCACATGACTTTCTTATTGGCAGATCTGACACCAGCCTTGGGAATTTATACGACCAACCTTGGGAGAACTATCCACAGCACCCTTGGAAATATATACGACCGACCCTGGGAAGAAGACTCTTTACCTTCCTCGGGAGTGTATATCACCAACCTCGGGAACATAGGTTTTTCACCCTTGACAGTAGAAATGCCTCCCAAAAATGGTCTTCGCATCTGAAGGGCTTTCTCCAGTTGCCCTCAGGGGAAATCTTTGTCCGAAGGGGTCTCAAATCCCCAAGGGTTCTTAGTGAGAAACGACAAATACAGTTGGGAAATCTCTAAAAAAAACCTCACACACGCCCCTACCCTTTAGGCATAACCACCTATGGCCAGCTGTAGACATCTCTCCTCGAAAGTACAGACTAAATCTGGCTGAACACTTGTCCTGATCTATCAAGGCTAAGCATAACAGCCTTCTCCTCCTAGCCTCCTATAAATACTCGATGAAGGCTACCAAGTAAACAACAAGAGGTATCTTCCTTCTCTATTCTCCACGCTTAACTCCTTATGACTTCTCCCTTCCTATACTGACTTGGGCATCAGAGATCCCTCCCCCGAAAACACACTCCGGAGAGCTCCTAACCTTTGTTCTTCAAGTGTTGCAGCTACTACTCAGGTGAACTTCTACCGGAGGTCTAAACAACATGTCCTGCATCGAAGATGTGCTAGAGCATCCTTTGGCACCATCTCTAGGAACCCATCCCAAATTGACATCGTGGAGACTCGACTTTCTAAGGATAAGGGCATTCTGAAGTCCTAGTCCAAGCCTGAGCCTTCTCCGGTAGATGATTAAGCACCCCCGAAGCCTTCTCTTCTAGAGGATGAGCATCTTCTGATGGTCACTATGGGCTTCCTATCTGACTTCCAGTCCTTGATAGTAGCCAAAATGACACAACAACTCAACCAAAGGTGGTCACGTGCATGTTCTTACGCTTAGGCCCATTCACTAGAGGTCCACCCAGAGTAGGAGCGTCGGTCATCTCATTGGAGTTCCCTAAATAGGAGCTACCATGGGGAGTCCTTAATAAAGAACCCTCCATCTTATGGCCTGTACATGGCAGGGTCTAGATGAAAAGAGCCTAGGGCCTCCCACCGTCGAAGCCCTTTTCCGTTAGAGAAGTCCCTCTCACCACGGCATTGAAGTTACTCACCAAGAAGAAGATGTTATTCTCCTTTGCCTCTGGTTGCCAAACAATGAGGAGATAATGGTACTTCCATCTTGATGGATAGAATTTTCAAAAGGTTGGATAAGGTGGAGAAATAGGTCCCTAGAAAACCAGTTTGGTCGAGGTTATCGGAGACCTTCACTGGAAATAAGTGCCCCTTTATTAGGGCAATAGGGGAACCCCCTATGCTCAGTGGCTTTTGAGTACTGTGCCTAGAAACGTATGATGGGCGAAGCAACCCTCAGGCCCATTAACAAAATACAAAATGAGCATGGTGCTGATGATGCCACCCTTTACAAGTGCTTCGAGGTCATCTTGTCCGGGCCAGCAATTGCGTGGTACAACTCGTTGGCACCCAGAACTATAATGGGCTTCTAGTAATTATCTACCACCTTTACCCAACAATTCATAGGGAGCAGGCCAATGACAAATATGCCCGTCCAAATGTTCGATATAGCCCAAAACAATGGGGAGACCATTTGGGACTATGTCATGAGATTCAATAGAGAAGCACTCAGTGTTTTAGACTTTCACCCTGAAATCTAAATGCTTTTAATGATCAGGTGGCTTAGGAGGGACTCATAGTTCTTCTACGAGTTCTCAAAAGATCCTCTTGACATGGTCGGTGAATTCTACCGATGGGCGGAGGAACACATGACAGCTAAGGAGTTAAGAATGGGAGGGCCGAAGTCTAATCATCACTAGTCCGAAGGCAATACTCACCAACCTCGGTATCAATCCTAGGGAGGAGGTAGACCTCAAACATCCATGGGAAGGAAGCCAACAACATTCACTCCCATGAACACTTCAAGGATAAATATCCCCATGACCTTGGAAAGGCAGGGAATGTCAATCAAATGTCCGAAGGCCATGACCTCGGATAATAGAAATAACATGAAAAAACACTGCCAATTTCACCGGGACCACAGGCATGATACTGAGGATTACTTCCAATTGAGAAAGTACATCAAGTCCTTAATCAAACAAGGTTAACTTTGACACTACTTATGGATGCCATTGCCTAAGCCCCGGGAAAAACAAAAGATGAAAGAAAAGCAGAAGATAGGGAGTACAACTTTGACATGCGCCGAACTAATCAGAGCCCCAGAAAGCACCCCCCACCTTTGGCTGGGGTTATCCAAACCATAACCACTAGATTACTCTTAACTGAAAGAAAAAGAAAGGTGAGGAAGATTGCATTCACGGAGTTTGACAACCTGATGAACAAGCTAACCGAAAATGTTGGGTCAGTTGTGAACTTCCCATATGACGATCCTCTTCTAATGTGGCAAGGATAAAAACTGGGATGTGAAGAAGGTGCTCATTGATGATGGATCGAATGCCAACATCCTTTTCTCCACCTATTGCCAAGCCTGGGCATTTTTTAGGGTGATCTTAGACCTATAACCTTTCCCACTTTTGGCATTGGTCCCTTGAAACTCCCAGTGCTCGGATGGATTGATTGACCGTTGATGCTAAAAGGTACTTCGGTCGACACCAAGGAAGAACTTTAGACAAGGTTCATCGTCATAGATGTCCCATCTTCATATAACACCATCCTCAAAAGATAGACATAGGGCAACCTTCACATTAGACCAGATGTGAAATACATGATTGTCACGTTCGAGGCAAAGGAAGGTGATGCATAAATACTCATTGATCAAGCCGAAGTAGGAAAGTGTTCATTAGAGCAAGATAGAATCCAGTGGAAGTTCACATATAGACTTTGAGAGAGAAGAGCATGACTGGCGAAGATACAATAAAAAGAGAAATGAGTGATCTTGAAAAAATAGAAACGGAGCATGTAGAACTTGTTCCAGGCCGAAGTACACGAGTAGGGAAAAAACTAGCTGAAGGTGACAAGCAAAAACTTATATCCTTTCTATTAATGAATAAAGATCTATTTGCTTACTCTCCAAAGGATACGTGTGAACTAGATCTAGGTATAATTCAGCACAGCGTTAAAGTACGCCCAGAGGTGAAGCCTGTTCGACAGAAAAAGTTTAGCCTCTCAGCATATAAGAATAATTTCATTAAAATAAAAGTCCAATGACTAGCAGAATTAGGCATAATAAGGGAGGTCAAGTACCCTGAATGGCTTAGCAACATTGTTATTGCCACAAAAGAAGGGAGTGATAAACTCTGAATGTGCATCGACTTTCAAAATATTAATGACACCTGTCCAAAGGACTCATTTCCTCTGCCATTAATAAACTAGTTGGTAGACTCAACTAAGGAATATGGTCTACTTAGCTCAATCGATACTTTTAGAAAATATCACCAAATTTGGATGGATCTCGAAGATGAGGAAAATACCACCTTCATTACCGAAGCCGGGACCTATTGTTATGTCAGAATGCCTTTTGGCCTTAAAAATGCAGGAGCAACATATCAAAGGCTAATGAACAAGGTGTTTGGTTCCCAAACTGGGAAAAATATGGAAGTATACATTGATGATATGATAGTTAAGAGTAAAATACCTAGTAATCTTATCATACACTTGGGGGAAACATTCCACCAACTTCAGAAATTCAGAATCCGTCTTAACCTCGAAAAGTGTTATGGACCTCCTAGTAACAGGCACTCCTGAGGAAGGTAAAGTGTTCTAATTTAAGTTGGAACCCAGTTTCAAATTTACATAGCAGGAATAGAGAAGTTTAGCAAAGTTCACCAAGTTCTGAGGAAGTTAAGGCACTAAATGAGGTTTAGGGGCAAAATGGTAATTTTGTACCCTGGATAGCCGGGATGAGTCCCAAGTGCTTAAAATGAGTTTTTATAACTTAACTTTCACCTTAGCCCAAACTTGAAGAAATAAACAAGAATTTAATCAAGAATAACTAAGTTACCAAAAGATGGGGGTTTAATTGTATTAAGCTTATTACTTTGGTGGCTTGGAGGTTAAGTGAGGGTTTAAGAAGGGGAAAGTGATGCTATGGCTGCCCCAATCTCGTTGCCAACCTTCTCACTCTCATTTTGCTCTCAATTTAACCTCAAAATCAACATTTCTTGGTGCCAAGAAGATCTATCAAGAGTATATAAGCTAGGAGGAGATCATTTCAAGCATTAAACCATGGTTTGGAGCTTAGAAGTGTGTTTTCTCATATCCCCTATTTTTATAACGAGGCAACCAATGTGTTCTTGATTGAATTCATGTTATTTGGTTAGTTTGGAGCTTGGGTTTTGGTTAGGAAGCAAGGTTTTGATGATTGGTATGTATATTTTTGTTTGGAACTTAGGTGATACTTGGTTAGCTTAGTTGATAGGAAAGGAGATTGATTCTTGCTGGTTACTTGGAATTGAGGTAAGGGAGTTATGACTTAAAGACCAATTAATGCTATTGACATGAGTTTGCTTGAAGAATTTAAGTAATTCTAGCAATAGCATTAGTTAGAGGATTTGGTTGAATTGTGGTGGACTATGAGGTTTTAGAGGATTTGGATGATGTTACAAGACATCATAGATTGGCTTGTGATAGTTGGTTATGTTCTATGCAACATGGTCTATGTGTGTGAGAAACTTGGAGGCTTTCCAAGCATGTTTACTATGTTTGCTAAGTGTCCAAAGTTCGTAGCAGTAAAATGCATGCCAATTCTGGAGATTCCCAGATTGGCGACACGTTGCCAATTTCGTGCACCATTTCGTGACGCGTCGCCAATTGTGCAAATGTGGTCTGAACGTTACCAATTGTGGTGACACCTCACCAACAATTGGTGATGTGTCACCACAGGCAAGATGGCAGAATTTCACACATTTTCCTAGGGTGATCGAGGTGAGACCTAAGGGGGTTCTAAGGGTGCCTTGGGGCGTAAGTATGTCGGGGGTACTCCGAGACTTCCGAAAGTCCCTCAAGACTTAAGCATTTCTTTAAGGTTTGAAAGATTTTATGGTTGCTTGAGCCATAAGCAAGGAAAGTAGTTGCAAATGAGCATAACTAAGTACCATTAGCACGGGTGAAAGGTTTAGAACCGTTGGCGACCTAGCCGTGCTATAGCCATGAGGTTGCAAGGTGAAACCTTTGGTCACCTAGTCTACAAGGTCTAAATGACCTAGTCTACAATAGTCCCACCATAATTCCCTTGCATAACATACTAAGGGAAAGGTTCAACTGGTGATTTGTGACTAGTTAGGCTGGTAAGCGCAGCTTGCTAGTAGGGAAGGCAATGCCTTGTAGTTTAAGGACAAGGATGAGGAGTGTTCTCAAGGGACCTAAATATATGCATATATTAGACCCTCAGGCTGTATGAGCTCACAGTATGTTACATATGTTATCATATGTGGTGTCCTTAGTAATTTTCTTACGGGTACATTGAAGACCCCTTACTGAGAATGTTATGTTCTCACTCCCTAGTTATGTTGTGTAGATTCTGAAGTTGTTGGGCCGGGTTACTCTGAGGGTTATCGCGGTAGTAGCTTTTGTATAGGTATTGTACTTGAGAATCCATACGATTCTAGTTTACGTAGGTTACTTGTTGGTTAAGTAACAGTACTAACTAGAGTATTTCTTTGCCTGCAGAGCCTAGTAGCACTTGGAGAAAAAGATTTCTAAGACTCACCACTGGGATTCATATCCAAGGTGGGGGCCAGATCAAGAAGATCTTAGTTGAGGCTTGTATATATATAGTACTCTAGTTGCTTCCATAGTCTATGCTATGAAGAGTCCTAGACTCTAGGGTTGCTCTTGGGTGAGAGGATTAGTCTACTCTATGTATGAATGCTGTTACCAACTCACAAAATGGGAGAATTACAAGTAATTCTAGTAATAGTATTAGTTAGAGGATTTGGTTGAATTGTGGTGGACTATGAGGTTTTAAAGGATTTGGATGATGTTACGAGACATCATAGATTAGCTTGTGATAGTTGGTTATGTTCTATGCAACATGGTCTATGTGTGTGAGAAACTTGGAGGCTTTCCAAGCATGTTTACTATGTTTGCTAAATGTCCAAAGTTCATAGCAGTAAAATGCGTGCCAATTCTGCAAATTCGCAGATTGGCGAAGCGTCGCCAATTTTGTGCACCAGTTCTTGACGCGTTGCCAATTGTGCAAATGTGGTCTGAACATTACCAACTGTGGCAACACATCACCAACAATTGGCGATGTGTCGCCACAGGCAAGGTGGCAGAATTTCTCACATTTTCCAAAGGTGATCGAAGTAAGACCTAAGGGGGTTCTTAGGGTGCCTTGGGGCCTAAGTATGCCGGGGGTACTCCGAGACTTCCGAAAGTCCCTCAAGACTTAAGCGTTTCCTTAAGGTTTGAAAGATTTTATGGTTGCTTGAGCCATAGCTCGGGTAAAAGGTTTAGTACCCTTGGCGACCTAGCCGTGCCGTAGGCATGAGGTTACAAGGTGAAACCTTATGGCACTTAGTCTACAAGGTCTAAATGACCTAGTCTACAATAGTCCCACCATAATTCCCCTACATAACATACTAAGGGACAGGTCAACTGGTGATTTGTGACTAGTTAGGCTGGTAAGTGCAGCTTCCTAGTAGGCAAGGCAATGCCTTGTAGTTTAAGGACAAAGATGAGGAGAGGTCTCAAGGGACCTAAATATATGCATATATTAGACCCTCAAGCTATATGAGCTCACAGCAGGTTACATATGTTATCATATGTGGTGTCCTTAGTAATTTTCTTGCAGGTACATTGAAGATTCCTTACTGAGAATGTTATGTCCTCACTCCTTAGTTATGTTGTATAGATTCTGAAGTTGTTGTTCCGGGTTACCGCTAAGGGTTGTCGCGGTAGTAGCTTTTGTACAGGTATTGTACTTGAGAATCCCTACGATTCTAGTCTATGTAGGTAACTTGTTGGTTAAGTAATAGTACTAACTAGAGTATTCCTTTGGTTGCAGAGCTTAGTAGCACTTGGAGAAAGACATTTTTGAGACTCGCCACTGGGGTTCATATCAAAGGTGGGAGTTAGATCAAGAGGATCTTAGTTGAGGCTTGTATATATACAGTACTCTAGTTGCCTCCAGAGTCTATGTTATGAAGAGTCCTAGACTCTAGGGTTGCTCTTGGGTGAGGGCATTAGTTTACTCTATGTATGAATGCTGTTACCACCTCACAAAATGGGAGAATTACAAGTGTCATAATGGT
This sequence comes from Aquilaria yunnanensis, assembly GCA_039654915.1. Taxonomy (NCBI): domain Eukaryota; kingdom Viridiplantae; phylum Streptophyta; class Magnoliopsida; order Malvales; family Thymelaeaceae; genus Aquilaria; species Aquilaria yunnanensis. The sequence goes on from CM077597.1 coordinate 66,668,462, forward strand.
AAAAAACATTATACTGTGTAATTCTCACCATAGTGATTGAAGTGTGGGGGGTAAAAGGCATGATCAACACCCCCTTAAAAGTGTTCCAAGTTGGTAACTTGGCTCCCAATAAAAGCCTAAAGGATTGCTTGTTTGTCAAGCAACCTATGGACTTTTTTGTAAGGTTTTGGAAATTTGGGTACTCAATTGCAAAATGCCCAAGAAAGAGACTTGGAGAGTTATGGGAAGGATATAAATGGTATGAAAGTGCTATTGGAGGAGCAAATTACTCATGGAAGACAAGTTTAGACAAAGGAAACACTAAAGGCAATAAGGACCTAAATTTCCTAGTGTAAACCTTATGGTGTTCAAGCTTTTGACTTAAGTCTAAGGGTGGAATTGTCGGGTTATCCCACCATGGGGGAGGCAGCCAAGACTTGATAATTAGTCAAAAATGTTGGGCACATGTGTGCCAATGATTTTAAGACAAAGAAACCATAATTAGTGAGAAGGAAAATGACATAAAGCAAGGTTAGGCTTGTTAAGTGTGTTTTGTGCCCTTAAACTCATTTAAGGCCATTTAAGTGGCAAAATCACTTATCTCTCTCTCATTTTTGTCCTCCCCCAACCCAAGAACACAGCCATACTTCCTCTATAGCCACCATAGCTCCAAGATTGAAATTGAAGGCAAAAGAAAGCAAGAAAGGGCAATTGGAAGCTATGTGTTGCTAAGACTTGAGTGCACCTAGGATTAAGCTCCAATTTTAGCATACCCATCAAGGTAAGGGATCTCTTGCTCTCATGGACTATTTTCAACAATTTTCAAACATCCATGGAGCTAGAGTTGGGCTTGGAAGAGAGCTATGAGCTTGATGAACCAAGCTTAGTGAGGGGAGTGCACTTATTGACGGTTATGTGACCTAGTGTGAATTGCACAAAGATGGCAGTAAAATGAGAGTTTTGAGAGCCCAAAGTTAGTACTAACTATTGTTAAAATTGTCATAAGACCAAGCTTTAGCTTGAGGCTGCCATAGTGATTTATTTAAGTTTATTGCATGTTTTACGGACTAATCTATGGTTATTGTTGTTGCTGCATTTCATGTGTTTGTTGGTTGTGAATGGCTGCTGCATTTGGTTGCTATATCTTGTATCTATGCATTGTTGTTTTTGTGTTTTAGTTTCTTTGCATGCAGGTTTTAATGATGGTTACATTGCCTATTGAATGCAAGTGTTACCCTTACTAAGTTTCTTAATGAAACTTACTCCCCTCAATTCTGTCATTTCAGGTCCAGCAGAAAGATCTCATTCAAACTGACATTTGTGGTTTGAGTTTTGATCTGAAATTTCAGGTGCATGAACTTCGATATGTCTAGTTGTGATCTAGAAAGTTTGGTGATTTTAGGAGCACATCTGGTATTTTTAATGGTGGTACTTATTGTGTTGTGCAGCAGCTGTCCAGCATCCTCTTTTTGGAGTCCATTGTGTCTCAGGACCTCCTGTAACTTAGGGTGCATATTTAGCTAAGTTAAGACCATTATGTAGTGCATGTATTCATGTACATGTAGTGTATGTAAAATGAGACAAGTATGTGAACATTTAAGTAATGTTTTGGCTATGTAAGTGATGTGGTGCAAAGCTGCCTAAGTGTGAATGATGGGCTGCATACTTGTAAATTATGTTTCAGCCACATAAAGTTGTTAAATGCAAGAGAATATATTTACTATGTGTAATGGACATATATGGGGTAGCCTTGGAGGGCTTTCCCCTTGTGAATGAAGTGTTTGCACAATGATGAAATTTTGTATAGGCAAAATGGTCATAAAGTGACCAGAATTTCAACTCTGCACTTAAAGTTATATATCTGCCTGTGTAGAAGAAATCTTGGTATGAAATTTTGACCACGCCTAGAGAACATCTATAGGTTGAACTAGGGTAGGAATTTCTGAATTTAGAGCCCTGTAGCCAAAGATATGATGTTGCAAAGTTGGCTAAGTTACTGTTCATTGGTCAGAATTTTGTAACCAACTTAAAAAATTCATAACTTGGTCCATAGGTGGGCTATTGATGTAAAAAAAAATTTATTGGTTTTCTCTAAGTCTCTACTTGATAATGGAGGAAATAAGAAATGGGGTACATGGCTAGAATGTTATAGTTCATTAGTGGAAGTTACAGGTGTAGTGGCTGGTCACTAAAAGTTAACAAGATTGCCTGATGTGTGGAAGCCAAAACTAAGACTTGTGCTAGTGTTTTACTTCTTAGCTTCCATAGTGTGCATAAATGTAAATATGTGTGTTAAAGTGAGGCCAATATACATGTATTTGCATAGTGCTCAAGAGGGTCACTTGAGTATGAATGCTATGGGTGTTGTTCTGATGACCTACAGGACACACCAATCCTGGGAGTTTAAATGCACAGTTTTGGCAACATAATTGGACTACCCTATAGTGGGTAACAAATGCTCCCATGAGTTGTTATGTTTAGTAAATTCACATAAATGATGATTTTGTATGCTTTGGCTATTTGTACTTTTTTTCTATAGAGATTACTTGACCAAGTTAATGTTTTATGTTTTTATTAATCCAAGTCAAAGCATGAAGAGCATGCATCTTGCATATTTTAGGATAATCAACTAGTATCATGGGATTTTAATCCACAAACATATACAACTAGCCAATTGCAACCACTGTGAGACCAACTCTCACAGTGCTTCCTAGGTAGAGGCCAAGGACGGCCGCGTCAGTTTTTGGTATCAGAGCTTAGAGCTCATTTCATAGCTGTTGGAGGCTAAGACTGAGATCTAGATTGGAATGTCCATGTGCTAGGAAGTTAGTACTAACCAACATCTGGGGAATGTTGTCTGGCTTTGGTTGCAGGTTGCTATGGTTGACACTAGGTTAGGAACTTCAAGGGAAACTAGGGAACCTGGTGAGGGTTCTAGTGACCAGTTGTGGTAAGGCTGGATGAGATATCCAGGGTACTACAGGGGTTGACATAGACTATGGCCCAAGTGGCACAGGGTATAAATACTATTGTGACTGAGATGTTTAGAGATTATGAGGACAGAGATGTTGCTCAAGAGGAAAATGATGTACACTAGGATCAAGAAAGGCATGCTAAGTAGCAGCAAGTGCTTAGGGCTCATGAACGGAGAAATCATGTTTAGGAGGAGGAGCAGCCAGAAGTTATGGAGGCTCCAAGGAGGGGAGACACCCCATACCAGATGAAATTGCTAGAGAAATTTAAGACTATGGATCCACCAAGCTTTGATGGGACAAGTGATCCTGATCGACTAGAAGATTGGTTGTCTAGGATGAACTGACCTTTTACTTGTGGTGGCTGTGAGTCTGAGTAGAGGATGACCCTAGTACATTTCTTTTTGAAAGGAAGGGCTAGTTTATGGTGGGATGACATGATGGAGATGCTGAGGGAAAGTAATGGTACCTGACCGGAGCACAAGAAAAAGGTGCTCAAAAGGTCAGATTTTGAGAAGAAGTTCAGACAGTAATATATTAGTGAAGCTGCACAAGACCAAAGGAAGATTCAGTTTGAGAATCTGGTACAAGGAGAAATGTCTGTCCGGGAGTATGAGCAGTGCTATAACTCACTTATTCGATATGCTTCTTACATGGTTGGTAATGATGAATTGAAGGCTAAGAAGTTCTTCCAAGGTTTGAAACCCGTGCTTAGGAGGTATATGGCGACAGTGGATATTAGAAGCTATCGCCAAATGGTCCAGAAAGCATTTGCCTTAGAACGAGAATTTGAGGACTCAAAGCCACCTAGTAAAAAGGTGGAGGTTGGACTAGCCAACCTAGGAAAGAGTGCCGGGAAATGACCGATGGTTGAAAACCAAGGTCCGTTCAAGAGAGGGAAGACAGGCTTATGTCCTAGGTGCAAACGATTTCATGGTGGAAGACCATGTACACTAGGGACAGATATTTGCAATATCTGTGGTTAGAGATGTCATTGGGCGAGAGATTGCCCAAGGGCTCGACATTTCCCAGGTCCGCCTAGGAATTTTCCCCCTGTACCCCTTGCCATAGGAAATCGACCTGGTGTAGCCGCAGCAGCAGTTGAGCCGAGGGTTTTCGCCCTGGCGAGTCAGGTGACCAGAGAACCAGCCGCCGTTCGAGGTAATTTTAATTTTCAGAACGGTAGCGTTAGAGTGCTTTTTGATATAGGAGCTACTCTTTCAGTGATATCATCTACCTTGATAGATAAGTTTAATTTGTAATGAGAAATCTCGGGTGAGTTGAGACTCATCAGGACTGCAGGGAGAAGTTTTATTGTGACCAATGAATTTGTTACTAGGTATCCCTTGTAGTTAGGCGACCATGATTTCTGATGTGAGTTATGGGTGATAGAATTGAGGTCTTATGACCTAGTGTTAGGAATGGATTGGCTAAGTAAGCATAAGGCGTAAATTGACTGTGTGAATCACTCAGTCGACATTATTGATGCTCTGGGAGTTAGAGTGACTTGCATAGGAGGATTGGCATTTAGTGCTAAGAGTTTGCATCTTAGACTTATGGATACCATCCCCATAGATAGTGAAGAAGAGTATGATTCATTGAATGGGGTGGCCATAAAGGAGGGACTTGAGAAGATTCCTGGAGCCAATCAATTTCATGAAGTGTTTCTAGTAGAGTTACCTGGGTTACCACCCAAGAGGGATACTGAGTTTGTAATCCATCTGCAGCCAGGGGTTGAGCCTGTTTCAATACCACCTTATAGGATGTCAGCTCCTGAGATAGATGAGTTAAAAAAGCAGTTGGAGGAACTGCTAGAGAAAGGCTTTATAAGGCCTAGTGTATCACCGTGGGGAGCTCCAGTATTGTTTGTGAAGAAAAAGATGGAACTTTTAGATTGTGCATCGACTGTAGAAAGTTGAATGCAGTAACAATCAAGAATAAGTATCCGCTTCATAGAATTGATGATTTATTTAACATGCTCGGGGGAGCAAAAGTGTTTTCTAGAATTGACCTTCAGTCTGGATACTTTCAAATCAGATTTAAGGAGGAAGATATCCTGAAAACTGCCTTCAGAATGAGGTATGGGCACTATGAATACACAGTTATGCTGTTTGGTTTGACGAATGCTCCAGTAGTGTTTATGGAAGCTATGAATTGGATCTTTAAACCGTTTCTGGATCAGTTTGTTGAGGTTTTCATCGATGACATCTTGATATATTCACAGTCTTCATCAGAGCATGAAAAGCACCTTAAAATAGTTTTGCAAGTGCTGAAGGATAATCCCTATTATGCAAAGTTCTCTAAGTATGAGTTTTGGTCTGAAAAGATTCAGTTCTTAGGGCACATTATCAATGCTCAAGGATTATCAGTTGATCCTGAAAAGGTTCAAGAAATAATTGACTGGAAAAGACCAACTACAGTTACAGAAGTTAGAAGTTTCTTGGGTTTTCCAGGTTACTACAGACGATTCATAAAGAAATTCTCTGTGATAGCTGTACTATTAACAGCCTTGACCAAGAAAACTTAGAAATTTGACTGCACACCGAAGTGTGAAGAAGCTTATATGGAATTGAAGGAAAGATTGACTAGTGCACCTGTACTTATTCTACCGGATCAGAATAGAGCATTTACAGTATATACACTGATGGATCAGGTTCTGGTTTAGGATGTGTGTTGATGCAAGACGGTCAGGTGATCACATATGGTTTGAGGCAGTTGAGGCCTAATGAATTGAACTATCCGGTTCATGATCTTGAGCTAGCAGTAGTAATTTTTGCATTGATGTTGTGGAGACATTATTTGATGGGGAAGTCGTTCAGGATCTTCATCGATCATAAAGGTTTGAAGTATCTGTTTACCTAGAAAGATCTGAATATGAGACAATGACAATGGATTGAATACATTGAAGATTATGATTGTTTGATTGAGTACTATGCTGGTAAAGGAAATGTGGTAGCAGATGCATTGAGCCGGAAGAGCACAGGAGTGATCCTATCTAAGGGTTACGCTATGAGTTCCTCCAAAGGAACATTGGGGGATTGTTTCTTAGTTCTGCATAAATTTTGGTAAAGCTGAGAGGAATCCCTAGTCTACGTTTTGGAAGTGCAATCAGCTTGGTTAGTTAGAGTTAAGGAAGCTCAGATGAAAGATCCATTGTTGAAGAAAATTTTAGGAGAAGTGAAACTTGGTACTGCGAGGAAGGAATTCTGACACAAGGATGGAATACTACACTATGAAGATTGTCTCTATGTACCGAATATGGAAGGACTTAGACAGCAAGCCCTACAAGAGGCACATAGTAGTACTTTGAATAATCACCCTGGTGTTAGTAAGATGTATCATGATCTGAACACACATTTTTGGTGGGCAGGATTGAAAAGAGATGTAGCGGGACATATGGCAGAGTGTCTAACATGGCAAATGGTTAAAGCAGAACATCAGAAACCAGCGGGCGCACTTCAGAGTTTACCTCTTCCAGTGAGGAAATGGGGGTCCGTTACTATGGAATTCCTAGTGGTGCTACCAAATACTCAGAATCAGCATGATGCTATATGGGTAGTAGTTGATCTACTGACGAAGTCGGCACACTTCATCCCTATCAAGATTACGTATACATTAGAGAAGTTGGCTCAGTTGTGTCTTAAGGAGATTGTGAGACTCCATGGGATACCGGATCAGATTAAATCTGACAAAGATCCTCAGTTCATGTCACGATTTTGGAAAGCTTTTCAAGAAGCATTGGGAAGTAAGGTTAGTCTCAGTATCACTTTTCATTCTCAGAATGATGGGCAATCGGACAGAGTGATTCAGACTTTAGAGGATATGTTACGTATGTGTGCTGTTGATTTCAGAGGTGATTGGGATCATAATCTACCACTAATCGAGTTTGCTTATTATAACAGTCATCAAATTGTTATTGGTATGGCACCATATGAGGCTTTGTATGGGAGGCGATGTATGACGCTCCATTGTTGGGTAGAGCCTGCAGACAGGGTAGTTATCGGTCTTGAGATCATAACTGATACCACAGCTAAGATCAAGTTAATCCAGGCACGGATTAAGGCAGCCAATGACCGATAGACTAAGTATGCAAATTTGAGAAGAAGAGATTTGAGTTTTGAAGTTGAGGACAAAGTGCTTCTTAAACTGTCGCCCATGAAAGGAGTTAGTCATTTTGGACAGAGGGAAAAGTTGGCCCCTAGGTATATTGGACCCTATGAAATATTGGAGAAGATAGGGAAAGTTGCTTATTGGTTAGCATTACCACCTAACCTATCTCAAGTGCATAACATGTTTCACGTTAGTCTACTCAGAAAATGCACAGTTGAATTGGGACAGGTAGTTAATCCTTCAGTGATACCCATTCAAGAAGACTTGACATATGAAGAGAAACCTGTTCAGATACTTGATAGGCAAGTGAAGAGATTGCGAACTAAGTGGATTCCGATGGTTAAGATCCTGTGGTCTAACCATAGTGAGGAGGAAGCTACTTGGGAGACGGAGAAGGATATGCTGAAAAGATAACCTACTATTTTTCCTGAGTTGCAGCGGAATTTAGGGGACCAAATTCCAGAAGGAGGGGAGAATGTTATGGACGTCCTAGTAGCAGACACTCCCAAGGAAGGTAAAGTGTTCTAAATTAAGTTGGAACCCAGTTTCAAGTTTACATAGCAAGAATAGAGAAGTTTAGCAAAGTTCACTAAGTTCCAAGGAAGTTAAGGCACTAAATGAGGTTCAGGGGAAAAATGGTAATTTTGCACCCTAGATAGCCGAGATGAGTCCCGAGTGTTTAAAATGAGTTTTTATAACTTCACTTTCAACCTTTACCCAAACTTGAAGAAATAAACAAGAATTTAATCAAGAATAACTAAGTTACCAAAAGATGGGGGTTTAATTGTATCAAGCTTAATACTTTGGTGGCTTGGAGGTTAAGTGAGGGTTTAAGAAGGGGAAAGTGAGGCTATGGCTTCCATAATCTCGTTTCCAACCTTCTCACTCTCATTTTGCTCTCAAATTGACCTTGAAATCAGGATTTCTTGGTGCCAAGAAGAGCTATCAGGAGTATATAAGCTAGGAGGAGCTCATTTCAAGCATTAAACCATGGTTTGGAGCTTGGAAGTGTGTTTTCTCATATCCCCTATTTTTAGAATGAGGTAACCAATGTGTTCTTGATTGAATTCATGTTATTTGGTTAGTTTGGAGCTTGGGTTTTGGTTAGGAAGTAAGGTTTTGATGATTGGTATATATATTTTTGTTTGGAACTTAGGTGATACTTTGGTGAGCTTAGTTGATTGGAAAAGAGTGAGGTAAGGGAGTTATGACTTGAAGACCAATTAATGCTATTGACATGAGTTTGCTTGAAGAATTTAAGTAATTCTAGCAATAGTATTAGTTAGAGGATTTGGTTGAATTGTGGTGGACTATGATGTTTTAGAGGATTTGGATGATGTTATGAGATATCATAGATTGGCTTGTGGTAGTTGGTTACATTCTATGCAACATGGTTTATGTGTGTGTGAAACTTGGAGGCTTTCCAAGCATGTTTACTATGTTTACTAAGTGTCCAAAGTTTAGAGCAGTAAAATGCGTGCCAATTCTGCAGTTCATAGATTGGCGACGCGTCACCAATTTCGTGAACCAATTCATGACGCGTTGCCAATTCTGCAAATGTGGTCCGAATGTTACCAACTGTGGTGACACCCCGCCACAGGCAAGATGGAAAAGTTTCTCACATTTTGCTAGGGTGATCGATGTGAGACCTAAGGGGGTTCTTAGGGTGCCTTGGGGCTGAAGTATGCCGAGGGTACTCCGAGACTTCCGAAAGTCCCTCAAGACTTAAGCGTTTCCTTAAGGTTTGAAAGATTTTATGGTTGCTTGAGCCATAAGCAAGGAAAGTAGTTGCAAATGAGCAAAACTAAGTACCATCAGCTCGGGTGAAAGGTTTAGAACCCTTGGCGACCTAGCAGTGTCATTGCCACAAGGTTGCAAGGTGAAACCTTAGTGCACCTAGTCTACAAGGTCTAAATGGCCTAGTCTACAATAGTCCCACCATAATTCCCCTGCATAACATACTAAGGGAGACGTTCAACTGGTGATTTATCAGTAGTTAGGCTGGCAAGCACAGCTTGCTAGTAGGCAAGGCAATGCCTTGTAGTTTAAGGACAAGGATGAGGAGAGGTATCAAGGGACCTAAATATATGCATATATTAGACCCTCAGGCTATATGAGCTCATAGCAGGTTACATATGTTATCATATGTGGTGTCCTTAGTAATTTTCTTGCAGGTACATTGAAGACCCCTTACTGAGAATGTTATGTTCTCACTCCCTAGTTCTGTTGTGCAGATTCTGAAGTTGTTCGCCAGGTAACCATTGAGGGTTATCGTGGTAGTAGCTTTTGTATAGGTATTGTACTTGAGAATCCCTACGATTCTAGTCTATGTAGGTAATTTGTTGGTTAAGTAATAGTACTAACTAGAGTATTCCTTTGGCTGCAAAGCCTAGTAGCACTTGGACAAAGGGATTTTTGAGACTCGCCACTGGTATTCATATCCAAGGTGGGAGTTAGATCAAGAAGATCTCAGTTGAGGCTTTTATATATACAGTACTCTAGTTGCCTCCATAGTCTATGTTATGAAGAGTCCTAGACTCTAGGGTTGCTCTTGGGTGAGGGCATTAGTCTACTCTATGTATGAATGCTCCCACGAGTTGTTATGAGTAGTAAATGCACATAAATGTTGATTTTGTATGCTTTGGCTATTTGTACTTATTTTCTGTAAAAATTACTTTGCCAAGTTAATGCTTTATGTTTTTATTAATCCAAGTCAAAGCATGAAGAGCATGCATCCTACATATTCTAGGATAATCAACTAGTATCATGGGATTTTAATCCGCACACATATACAACTAGCCAAGTGCAACCATCATGAGGCCAGCTCTCACAGGGCTTCCTGGGTAGAGGCCAGGGACGGCTGTGTGAAAAAATGTGTGTTTGGGGTGACTGTGGGCAAAATCCTCAGCTACATGTTTTCCAAGAAAGGCGTAGATGCCAATCCAAAGAAGGTTAAGGCCTTGTTAGGCTTCTGAACTCCCAGAACTGCGAAGGACGTGCGGAAGTTTACAGGGCGGCTAACAGCCTTTAGAAGATTCATCTCGAGATATGGAGATCGATGCCGACCATTCTTTAAAGTAGTCACCAAAGAAAAATGATGGCAACCTTGGCCCCGAGGAACATCCTTGGAATGAAGATTGTTGAAAGGCTTAGGATGTTTTACCCACTCTAGAGTAATCTAGTTATGGTGCCAAAACTATGCATTTAAACTCCTAGGATTTGTGTATCCTACAGGTCATCAGACCAACACCCTTAGTGTACATACTCAAGTGACCTTCTTGAGCATTATGTGAATACATGCATATTGGTCTGACCATAACACACCTATTCACATTTATGTACACTATGGCAGCTAAGAAGGAAAGCACTAGCACAAGTTTTAGTTTTTGCTTCCACACATTAAGCATTCTTATTGGGTTCAAAAATTCTAGCCATTGCACCCAAACATTCTCCAACAAACTGTATTAATCTAGCCATGTAACTCCTTGTTTTCTTTACCCCATTATCAAGTAGAGACTTACAGAAAACCAAGGAATTTTATTTTACATCAATCAACCCCCTATTTTACATAATGGTTTTTGACCACTATGCCACACTTTGTAATTCTCCCATTTTTTTGAGGCGGTAACAATCCTCCCCCCTTTAAAAATTTTGGTCATCCAAAACAGCCTTTAGCTTCGGGTATTCTTCAAGATACCTTTCTATAAGGCATTTTATAGTTTCCCAGGTTGCTTCCCTTTTAGAGTGGTGTGAGCACTAAACTTTAACCATAGGAATGAGCTTGTTTCTTAACCTTCTGGTATCCTTGGCTAAGATAGCTATAGGTTTCTTGTCATATGTCAAGTTAGGTTCCAGCTGTATGTCTTCCACTATAATAGCATGCTTTTTCTCCAATAGACACTTCTTAAGCATACTGATGTGAAAAACTTTTTGAACACTTGACATGCTTGGCGGTAGAGCTAACCAGTATGCTACCTTGCCAACTCTGTCCAAGATCTCATAAGGACCTATGTATCTTGGAGCTAACTTGGTTCTTCTACCAAATTTAACAGTACCTTTGGTTGGTGCAACTTTCAGCCAAACATTGTCACCAACCTCAAATTCCAAGTCTCTTATTCTTTTGTTCACATAGGTTGTGGTCCTTTCATTGGCTGCCTTTTAATCTCTCTTGAATTTTCTTGATTTTGGCAGTAGTCTCTTCAACAATTTTAAGACCCAACTCTAGCCTATTTGAGGCTTCCAACCAACAGTGGGGTGTCATGCACCTTCTTCCACATAATGCTTCATAAGGTGCCATGCCAATGGCGCTCTAATAACTATTAATATATGAGAATTCTACCATCGGCAAGTGTTGGTCCCATTCACCTTTGAAATCCAACACACAACTCTTAAGCATGTCTTCTAGTATCTGTATCACCCTTTCAGATTGCCCATCTGTCTAAGGATGTTAAGTAGTAGTCAGGTGGATTTTGGTTCCTAGTGCTTTATGAAAAGCACTCTAAAACCCAGCTATAAATCTTGGATCTCTATCAGATACAATGGAGTCTGGCCCTCCATGTAGTCTCACTATCTCTTGGACATACATTTGAGCTAACTTCTCTAAGGAGTCTATCAGTTTCATAGGTAAGAAGTGGGCACATATGGTTAGTCTATCTACAATGACCTAGATTGTATCATGCCTTAATCTAGTCATAGGCAACCCAGTCAAAAACTCCATTATTTTGTTACCCCATTTCCTTACTGGTATATGTAGAGTCTGTAGGGTACTAGTTGGCTTCTGGTGCTCTACCTTTGCCCTCTGGCATGTGGTACATTTGGAGACATAAGTAGCTATGTATCCCTTCATGTTTGCCCACCAGAAGTGATTCTTCAAATATTTATACATTTCTGGATGGATATTCAACTTGCTTGTGTGAGCTTCAAGTATTTCATCCCTGAGCTTTGCTCCTTTAGGCACATAGATTTGGTCCTTAAAGTACAATAATCCTTGCTTGTGGGCAAAGGATTGATACAAGGAAGCTTTTTCCTTTCCTAAAATCTTTTTCAGATTAGGATCTGTCTCCTGTGCCTTTTTGGATTCTTCAATCCATCCAGACTGAATTGTCAATGTGTAGATTTCTGCTTCGTCCCACTTATGCCACTAATGCCATAGGCATAGTAGAGTATTATGCACATCATATTTAGTTATGGATCCTCCATTCATAAGACCTGTGTACTTCTTTCTCAAGGCATCTGCTACTAGATTGCCTTTGCCCTCTCCTAATCATAGTCATAGTCCTTGATGTATTCTAATCATCTTATTTGCCTCATGTTCAACTTGTTTTGAGTGAATACGTACTTTAGGCTCTTATGGTTAATGTAGATCACAAAGGAACTACCCATCACGTAATGCCTCCATTACTTCAAAGCAAAAATCATTGCTGCCAGTTCTAGGTTATGGGTAGCATAATTTTGCTCATGGTGTCTCAATTGCCTTGACCTATAAGCAATAAGATTTCTGTCTTGCATAAGCACACAACCTAACCTAGATCTAGATGCATTTGTATATATTATGTAGGGCTTGCTTGGATTAGGAAGAATCAATACTGAAGCTTCAATCAACCTCTACTTAAGCTCCTAGAAACTCTTTTCACATTTCTCAGTCCACTCAAACCTTTGACCTTTCTTTGTCAGATGAGTAAGAATTGAGACAATCATGGAAAAGCCTGATACAAATCTCCTTTAGTATCCAGCTAATCTTAAGAAACTTATGATTTCCTATACAGTCTTTGGTCTTTCCCACTCTTGCACTGCCTGACCTTTTCAGGGTCTGCCTGAAGGCCTTGTGCATCTATGATGTGTCATAGGAAAGACACTTCCTTTATCTAGAATTGGCACTTGGCTAACTTGGTAAAAAGTTGATGTTCCAATAGAGTCTTTAGAACAATCTTCCGATGATGTTTATGTTCATTTTCATCCTTGGAATACACTAGGTTGTCATCAATGAACACAATTTGTCAAGATGCGGTTTGAACACCCTGTTCATCTCGTCCATGGAAGCAGCTGGGGCATTAGTCAAACCAAATGGCATGAATGTGTTCCCATAATGCCCATATCTAGTCTTGATTGCAGTCTTAGGAATGCCCTCTTCCTTTACTCTCAACTAGAAGTATCTAGATCTCAAATCTATCTTGGAGAAGATCTTAGCAGCCTTGAGTTGATAAAAAAGATCCTCAATCCTAGGGAGTGGGTACTTGTTTTTTATAGCCACTACATTAAGCTTTTTGTAGTCAATGCATAGTCTCAATGATCCCATCTTTTTCTCCACAAAGAGAACTAGAGCTCCCTATGGTAAAACACTTGGCCTTATGAACCACTTTTCAAGAAGTTTATCAAGTTGTTTCTTGAGCTCATTCATCTCTATGATAGGCATCCTGTATGGAGGAATGGATATTGGACTAGCTCCTGGTTGCAGCTTGATCTCAAACTCAATTTCCCTTAGTGAAGAAATACATGGCAGTTCTTTAGGAAAGACTTGTGGAAAGTCTCTTAGTACAGGTATTCTATCCACTTCTTCTATACAGTGCAATTCATTCAATGCATAACAATGATTGTGCTCAGAAAACACAGGTATCTCATCTAGTACCTCTAGGCCCATGTCATGCATTTCATACACTAATTCCTTAGAATTCACTAATGCATGCACTTTACCATCAGGCAATGTGATTTCTTTTTTAGCACAATCAATTCTTATGTTATTCATAGCAAGCGAATTCATACCCAGCACTAAATCATGCTTAGGAATGTGCAGCACTAGTAGATTAGTCATAACCTTAGTCTTTGCTACTACTAGCTCACAATCCTTAGCTAGGTCATTAGTGAAAAGACATTAACTACATGCTGTTTTTACTAAGGATATCCTTGCCATGATTTCAGTAGGCACTTACATGGCGTCAACAAATTTCCTAGCCACTATAGACACAAATGCACCAGAATCAAACAGACACCAACAACCATTCCATGAAGGTAAATGTTACCTCTTAATGCTCCTCCCTATTGTGTTGTCTTTGGCCTCTCCACTTGGAAGACTCTACCAGCTCTCTACAGTAGAGGCTGAGGCACCGGAGGAATTGGCCTCTGTTATCCCTCCCTAGGTGCTCCCTTTCTAGGTCTTACCCTAATAGGCCTTACTAGACCTTGGTCTTCTGGCCTTTTTTGACCCTGTGGGCAGTATTTGATCCAATGATCCATGGATCCACATCTTAGTCACGCTTGGGTGTCAAAATAGCAAGGTTTCTTTCCATGAAACTTCTTGCACTTAGGGCACCTTAGGCAGGGGTCTTCCCCTTCACCTTGCCTTCCCCGCCAAGATGGGAACTCTTGGCAATTCCCTTTCTTTGTGTTGGCTTTTTCTGCTTACCTCCTACCTGGCTACTTTCCCCTAGTCCACTGGGAAAGTACTTGGCCTCATACTCCTTTTGCTTTACTAACAGAGCTTTCTGCACTACTTCATAGAAGGTGACTACTCCTAAAGGTCTTACAACCTTTTTTATGTTTGACCTTAGGCCTTTGACAAATCTTTTGGCTTTAACTCCTCCAGTTCATGATACTGAGTAGCATACCTCACCAACTAATTGAACTTCTGCTCATACTCTAGGGCACTGACATTGTCTTACCTTAGAGCATCAAATTCAACTTGCTTCATATCCTTTATGACATCACTGATGTACTACTCCTTGAACAGATGGGTGAACTCTGCCTAGGTCATTTCCATTTCTTCTCCTAGCCTTCTGCCCCTCTGGGTAGTAAATCTATCTATAGTGCTCCTACACCATATCTCTACACTACCTACCAGATTGTAGGTAACCAGTGACACTCTCTTGGTGGAGCTGAGAGGGATCCTCTCAAACATTTTTTCAATGAAGATTAACCACTCCTTAGCTCTTTCTGGCCTAGCTTTTCCATTAAACTGTGGAGGTCTTAGGCTTTGGAACCTTTCCAATAGTTTGACTTCATCTAGGCCTTGTAAATCCTTTGATCTATGTCTCCTGGATCTATGAGAGCCCTCTGTATGGTGATGCTCTCTATGATCACTCTACCTTCCCCTATGATGGCCTAAGGCCTCATCGTTGTGAGTCATGATGACTGTTGAGGAGACTTCTAGGAGGAAGAACGCCTGGAAGGTGGATCGCCCCAAGGAGAGTACCTGAAAAGCTGGTAAACAGGGTTAGGAGGCCCCCGGAGTGTTTTTCCGGGGGGGGAGCCTCCGACGCCCAAGTCAGTGGTGGCCGGAAGAAGGAGAAAGTCACTAGCTCAAAGAGAAAGGCAGAAAAGTCTCGCCTGGTATTTTCTCAGGGTGTGGGAGCTGTATATCCGGCCTGCCAACCTCCTGTCAAGTATTTATTTCCTGTGTATATAGGAATACCTAGCCCGTTCAGATCATGACACGTGTGCGGTCGGATGCTCCTGAACGTCTGGGCGTAGGGGACAGATAGTTGGTAACTAGATGGCCTCGAGCCTTGTGCTGAGACGGGCCATGATATGATTCTGATGGCGTCTGCGCGTCAGGGCGACTTTTTACGTCTGTGGTGGGACGTGTCAGAGGCTTCCTTAAATGCTTCCTTAAATGCGCCTGCCGTACTCCCGAGGTCCCTGGGCGAGGTCGTCCTCTAGTTCGGACAGAGCCTCTTCGGGAAGCCTACCCTCAGTTCGGGGGTTCCCAGTTCCAGGGGGTTCCGCCTTCGGGGATATCATATTCGGGCAGCAATGTCTGGTGCCACTTTTCCGAAGGCACGCTGTTCACAACCTTGGGGGGCGAATGGAGTCCTCAAGTTTTACTGGCGTGCCGAGGCTCGGAGCTCTCAGGCTATCTCCCGAGGTGCATGATTCCACCTATTCTCGGGAAGCGCCAGTTCTTCTGGCCATTGTTGTGGCAGGGTATTCGGCCAGATTGAGGCGATAGCCTTTGGCTATCACATGCCCCCCTCTGGAAAGCCGAAGTGAAGACTTCGGTTTGCATCTCTTTCCGAGGTTGCCGTTGGGAGTCTCGTTGGGAAGCATAACCTGTTCTGAGGTCGCACCTTTTGCCCGAGGGTCTGGGCTGTTCGGCCTTGGCCTATTCTTTGGTGTCTCCGAGGCAAAGCCTGTACCGAAGATACACCTCTTGCCCAAAAGTCATGGGCTGTTCAGCCATAGCCTGTCTCTTGGTGTCCTCGAGGTGGCCTGCTTTTTATTTCTGCAGGTCTGATGGCCAAGCGTGTCAGACTGAGCGGCGCGTCTCCATTTCTCAGGGATGTCAAACGACGTGTCCCAATCAGGAGGCGTGTCCCGGTTTTCCAGGCACGTTTGGGGAGGCAGGTCCCCCATTTCTGCGCAGCGGTTGACACGTGGCTTCTTGCCATTGGAGGAGAGGCGCGTCATTTACAGAGGGCGCGCCTTTTCGGGTGCAGCGAGCAGTTACGGCGACGGTTCGCCTCCAATGGGTACTTATGATGTTCTTTCGGTTACCCACCTTTGGCCTATAAATAGCCCATTCCATCATAAGTCCCACTTATTGTTTTTCTGCTCTTTTTCTGCTCTCTCTATGCTTTGCCCTCTGTTCTTGCGTTTTATCTTGCTTTCTGTGGCGGAGCTTCTTTAATCAGAGCTTTTCCTACCAACTTTCACGACGGCGTCCTCAGGCAAATCTTTTGGTGGGTTTTGATTTTCAGAGTACTCTGATTCCTCTATTTTTCTGAGTTTTTCTGGAAAACTGTTGTTTTTTCCAAACTCGTCTTCTGAGTTTTTTCTGGAAACTATTTTCTTTTCCATCTCAAACTCTTTTTCATGTCTGCGATGCCTGTTCCCGAGAGCTGGAAACCTCTTCTGGTCCCTTGCTGTACCACCCCCGAAAAACTAGTGAGGTGGAAGAAAAAATTCTTTCTTCCGTCTTACGCTGTGACCAGACTGCCTCGTTCTAGCCATTTTGCTTTTTCAAACCGTGGCGACGAGGTTACCGTCTTCCGAGCCCAACTGAAGGCCGGACTTCGGTATCCTCCCCCGAAGGTGGTTTGCGAGTTCTGCCAATTCCATGGCATTGCTGTGAACCAGCTTCCCCCGAACGCGTACTGCTATTTTAACGCCTACCTCTGCATGTGTGGCGTGTTCGGGATAGAGCCCCACTTCATCATTTTCATGCAGTACTACAAGCTCTATGTGGTCCCGAAGGGTGGCTTCTATTTCCTGCTGCCTCGGGGATCCGGGAGCAAAAAATTCACCTTCACCTTCGACACGAAGGATAGCTGGCGGGGGTGGCAGCCTAAGTTCTTTTTCCTCAAGGTGGATAAGAACTGGTCTGATGTCCCGACCAGGTGGGCTCAGGGAGTGCTGAACGCAGACGTCGTTGATCCGAGGATGCTGCTGACCCCACCGTTGGCTTCCGTGTTCGCGGATTTCGACGCCCGCATTCGGGCAGTCGCTGACTGGGCTCCCGAGGTCTCTCCTCGTGCTCTTTACCCCTTTCCTATCAACTGGAGGTTGATGACCAAAGAAGTCCTTCGGGAGCTGAAAGTGGTTAAGGAGCACGTGACTGACCTCAATATGCCCGCTCCCGCCATCGCCGGGAAAGACTCCTGGCTGGTCAAGCTCCTTAAGGGGGAGACTTCTTTCGAAACTTTTGCCGAAAGTGAGTAATCTTCCGTCCCTTTATACTTTTTCCTCGGACTTACGCTGATATTTCTTCTCTTTTTCAGAGATGGGCGATGGGGCTGCCGCTTATTACAAGGCCCTCTTTTCTGGCCAAGTGGAGAAGGGGGAGCAGACAAAGAAGGCGGCTTCCCGAAGAAGGAAGACGACAGGGCCGGGACCCTCGGCGAAGCGAGCTAGGAAGGCTCTCCAGCCTTCTCAGCCAGAGCTTTTGGAAGAAGAAGCTGGCGAAGACGCTGGTCTTGTTGAAATTCCACCGGCCGAGGTCCCCGCTACTTCCGCCGAGGTGCCTCCTCTCGACCTCGAGGCCCCCAGAAACACTGTAGTGGTAGAAGTACCCACCGCCGAGGAGCGGTACCAGCAGAAGGGTAAGGGTCTTTCTTCCGAGGGGCCCGAGGATCCCGAGAACACTGTCTCCGAGGTTCCTCCTGGTATGCCTTTAGGCGAAGTTCAGCTCCTTTTGCTTTCGCGAATTTTTCTTCTGCTCCTAACTTCCTTCCTACTTTCAGAGGAGCCCCTTGCTGCTGGCTGGAGGGCCATTCATGAGAGGAAACGAGCCCTCCGCGATGCCATAATCCCTGAGGGGAAGATCCCCTTGGAGCCCTTTTGGACAATCACGGAGGATATGAATTTGCTCTCCGACGATTGTCCAAAAATGACAAAGGAGATTTGGAAGGGGATCACCACTGACGCCTCCTTCCGGGCCATTGCGGCGGCTCACCCGGGGGATAACACCCTCGCCGCAAAAGTCACCAAGCACGCTGCTCAGGTATAGTCTTTACACTCTTTTTCCTCAATTTTCTAAGTGTTTAGACTTGTACTAACCTGGACTTTTGCCTTGCCGTAGCTGCTGGAGTACGCTGGTTATCTCCGAGTTCGGGTGGCCAGACAGGCTGCCTCCAAGGATGCGACTTCGGGGGAACTCAGTGAAGCGAAGGCTTCGCTTGCGAAGGTGATCGCCAGCAACCAGCAGCTGACAGCGGATTGTTCTCAGCAACTTGCTGCCGTTCGGGAGGAGTTCTCGAAGAAAAGAGAAGAACTTGAAAAGGACTCCTCCCGGAAGATTGCCGACCTCGGCGACCAAGTAAAGGGGCTGCTCGCCGCCAACGAAGATCTTGTCAAGGACAAGGCTGTTTCTGACAGTCTTGCGTCGAGGTTGACGGACGAGAACAATGCTCTTCAAGCCGAGGTCGAGGCTCTGAAGAAGGAGTCCGGAGAGACGCTGGGGATAAGCGAGCTCGAAGAGGAGGTTGCTGAGCTGAGGGACGAGGTCAATGTCCTTGGCGTTCAAAAACGTACTTCTGATAACATGGCCAAGGTCGCCTTTCAGGACGGCTTCTGCCTCGCTCGGCACCAGGTGCTGCAGAGGTTCCCAGATTTGGACCTCTCTTTTCTGGAGGGCCTAAATATTCCTGAGGGACCTCGGTGGCAGTGGTCCAAGGTCGAGCATCTGAAGCTTCCTGGTCTTCGTCCGCCCGGCTCTCCCTAGTTTGTTTTAGGGCTCCTCTTATTTTTCTCCTTCGTGCTCCTTCTTTGGACACTTCTTTTGTAAGGCAGCGTTTGCTCTAAATGAACAATCTTTTCGGCTAAGTCCTTTCTTGCAAGTTTCTTTATTTCCACTGTCCCGAACACGTTTGCTCAAGAGACTTTCGGAAAACCTGTAACCAAAGAAACTTTTTACCTTCCTTTGTCCCGAGTGTGCTCGCTCAAGAGACTTTCTGGAAAGTTTGCAAAAATTTGGCTAAGTCTTTTGCATGCTTTTTGTTTCCTTTTATCCCGAACATGTTTGCTCAAGGGACTTCGGAAAACCTGCAACCAAAGAAACTTTTTACCTTCCTTTGTCCCGAGTGTGCTCGCTCAAGAGACTTTCTGGAAAGTTTGCAAAAATTTGGCTAAGTCTTTTGCAGGCTTTTTGTTTCCTTTTATCCCGAACATGTTTGCTCAAGGGACTTCGGAAAAGTTTCAGCCAAATTTTCTTCTGTCTTCCTATTGTCCCGAGCATATTTGCTCAAGGGACTTAGGAAAATTCTCACGAGATTGCTCATTTCCCTCTTTCCCGAGCATGTACGCTCAAGGGTGTTTGGAAATTATCTCTGCTTTTGTTTTGGCGTGCACTATTACGAGATTCTTGCTTTCCCTTTTTTCCGAGCATAGTGGCTCAAGGGCCTTCGGGAAGTCACATCTGCTTTTTTCGTGGCGAGCACCTTTGCGGAATTCTGTCTTGGACAATTTGGTATACTTAAGAATTTTTCTCAAGATCATTCTGTACTTAGAGTATTTCTTGTACAATATATCTCTTCCGCTCAATCCTTAGGCGTAGAATTTTTTCAAGGCGTCTGAATGCCAAGTGTTTTTCAATTCTACGCCTTCGGCGTCACTAAGCCTATACACGCCTTTCCGTACTTCGGCGAGAACCAGATAAGGTCCTTCCCAATTTGCGCGAAGTACGCCGTGAGATGGCCTTCGGGGTGCAAAGTCGGCCTTTCGGAGAACGAGGTCTCCTTTTTTGATTTCTTTTGGCCTGGCTTTTAGGTTGATAGCCGCGGCCACTCTTTGCTGGAAAGCTTTTCTTCTCAGCCCGGCTATTTCTCTGTGTTCGGTCACAAGGTCGAGCTTAGTTCTCAGACCGAGGTCATTTCCACCTTCATCAAATACTTGCACCCGTATTGAAGGCTGAACTATCTCTATTGGGATAATGGCCTCTGTTCCGAAGACGAGTGAGAAGGGAGTTTCCCCTGTGGCTCTTCGTGGCGTCGTTCGGTAGCTCCACAATACACTTTGGAGTTCTCCTGGCCATTTCCCCTTGGCTTCCCCAAGTCTCTTTTTCAGGCCATCTTTTATGGTCCTGTTTGATACTTCCACCTGCCCATTGCTTTGGGGGTGAGCTACTGGGGCGAAGTGCATCTTTATTCCGAGGTCGCTGATGAATTCCTGGAATCCTTTGTCTATGAACTGGGATCCATTATCAGCTACTAGTACCCTCGGTATGCCAAATCTGCATACGATGTTTTTCCATACGAACTTCTGCACTTCTTTTGCCGAGATAGTTGCTAGTGGTTCTGCCTCTACCCACTTTGAGAAATAGTCCACTGCTACCACGCAGAATTTCACGCCTCCCGGGGCTGTGGGGAGTGGCCCAATGAGGTCTATACCCCAGACTGCGAAGGGCCAAGGATAGTCTGCCGATGTTACCATTTCTGAGGGTATCCTCTGGATTTTTGCATGTCTCTGGCAACTACCGCACTTCTGGATGAACTGCCTTGCGTCCTTTCTCAGGGTAGGCCAGAAGTATCCTTGGCGGAGTATCACTGCTGCAAGGGCATCAGTTCCAATGTGCGAGCCGCACATGCCTTCGTGAACTTCTTCGAGAACCATCTCAGTATCCTCTTCGCCCACACATCTCTGCAGCGGATTTGCATATCCTTGCCGATATAACTCTTCACCAATCAGGAAGAATCTTCCGGCACGTCTTCGCAGTCTTGCAGCATTGCCAGCGTCTTCGGGAAGCTCATTCTCTGCGAGGTATTTCTTTATGGGGTCCTTCCACCCTGTTCCCGAGGACGTTACGCTTAGCACGGAGATGCTTGGATGGTCTAGTACCTCGGTGTATGTTTTGGACTTCGCTAAGCAATCTGCCTCAGTGTTATTCCGCCGGGGTACATTTTCGATCCGCACGGCGTCAAACTCTTGGATGAGTTTTGTTACCAGCTCGTGGTATTTTGCCAAGATTGGGTCCTTCGCCCCATAATCTCCTGCCGTCTGCCGAACTACCAGCTGGGAATCGCTGTGAGCCCTTAAGTTTCTCACGCCAATCTTTCTGGCCAAGCGTAATCCCGCTATGAGGGCTTCATACTCAGCCACATTATTGGTGACGTTGAAGCTGAACTTGATAGCCTTCATCACCTCTAGGCCTTCGGGTCCTCTGATAACTATTCCAGCTCCCTGGTGTTCGGACCCCGAGGCTCCGTCAACATGCAAGGTCCATTCTGGCTCACCTTCTTTCAGATCTGAGTGGTTCTCCTCAGTGGTGGGTATTTCGGCGATAAAATCTGCCAATGCTTGGGCTTTTATGGCCTTCCGAGGCTCATAGGTGATTTCGTGTTCGCCAAGCTCTATGCACCACTTGGAGAGCCTTCCCGAATGATCAACTCTCTTCATGACATCCCGTAGTGGTAGACTACTTCGGACGATGATGGGGTGAGCCTGGAAATATGGTCGCAGTCTTCTTCCTGCAAGCACCAAGGCGTATATAGCTTTTTGAAGCAAAGGGTACCTGACTTCGGCGCCATGCAGGGACTTGTTGACGTAGTAGACCGGCCATTGTTTCGGCCCTTCTTCTTTTATCAGGACTGAGCTCACGGCCTTTTCTGTGACGGCGAGGTACAGTACGAGGGGTTCTCCCTCCCGAGGTTGTCGCAGAGTCGGCAGGCTGGCCAGGTAGACTTTGAGTTCTTCCCAGGCCTTTTGGCAATCTTCATCCCAGGGATGATTGTTTCTTCCAAGGTCGCCTTCCATCTTTGCTGCCTTTGTGAGGACTTTGAAGAAAGGTCTACACCTATCTCCGTACCTGGAAATAAACCTGCTCAGAGAGGTTATTCTTCCGGTTAGTCTCTGCACGTCTTTGACTGTGGCAGGAGTTCGGAACTCAAGCAGAGCCTTAATCTTCTCAGGATTGGCGTCGATGCCTCTTTCGGATACCATGTACCCAAGGAATTTTCCCGACGTCACCCCGAAGATACACTTCTCGGGGTTAAGGCGAATCCCGAAGGCTCTGAGCTTTTGGAAGGTTTCCTCCAAATCTGCAACGTGGTAGCCGGGCAGCTTGCTTTTTACTATCATATCATCAACATATACTTCCATGTTTCTCCCCATTTGGTCCTTAAAGACCTTGTTCATCAGTCTCTGGTAGGTGGCTCCTGCATTTTTCAGCCCGAAGGGCATTCTGATATAGCAGTACGTTCCTCCCTCGGTGATGAAGGCAGTTTTCTCTTCATCTTCGGGGTCCATCCTTATCTGATGGTAGCCGCTGAAGGCATCTAGGAAGCTCAGGAGCCCGTATTCGGCCGTTGAATCTACCAGTTGATCTATTGGCGGGAGGGGAAATGAGTCTTTCGGGCAAGCATCGTTCAAGTTTCTGAAATCAATGCACATCCGGAGTTTGCTGCTACCTTCTTTTGTGGCAATAACCACGTTGCTTAACCATTCGGGGTATTTGACCTCCCTGATAACTTCAGCATCCAATAGGCGCTGGACTTCGGTTCTCACGAAGTTACTTTTGTGGGCTGAGATGCTTCGTTTCTTTTGCCTGATAGGTTTTGCTTCCGGGCTTACTTTGAGGCTGTGCTGTATTATGCCAGGGTTCACTCCTGGCATGTCTTTCGGCGAGTAGGCAAACAGATCTTAATTTTTCAGCAGAAAGGATACAAGAATTTCCTTATCACCTTTGGCCAAGCTCTTCCCTATTCGGGTAGATTGTCCTGGGACAAGAACTACTGCTTCCATTTCTGCTTCTGCGGGATCTCTTTCTTTGCCTTTCTCCTGCGCCTTTGCCTCCACTATTTGTGTAGAGTTGTCTGCCGGAGCCTTTCGTGCTTTTACAAACACCTTTCTTACCTCGGCTTGGTCGATAAAGACCTCTGCATCTCCATCCTTGGTGGCGAATGTGACAGTCAAGTACTTCACATCGGGGCGAATGTGCAGGTTCCCCTGAGTCTTCCTTCCAAGGATGGCGTTGTACGAAGACGGGACCTCCATGACGATGAATCTTGCCATTGTGGACGCGTACAACTCAGCCGCTCCGTCTACCGAAGTGCCTTTTATCATTAAAGGGAGGTCGATCCATCCGAGGACGGGTAGTTCCGATGGTCCAACGCCGAAGGTGGGCGTGGTGACAGGTTTAAGTTCGCTGCTGGAGATGCCCAAGCTCGGCAGTAAGTGCGAGAACAGGACGTCAGTATTTGAGCCATCATCGAGCAACACTCTTTTGACGTCCCAGTTCCCTATTCTCGCCATTATCAGCAGCGGGTCGTCGTGGGGGAAGACGACGGTGGAGCCATCTTTGCGAGCCAATTTCTTTGATGGACTTTGATACTCCATAACCGCAATTTCTCTGGCCTTCCGCTTTCTTTCCGAGGATGGGAGCCCCGTGGTAATGGTTTGGATGACCCCTACTGGAGGTGGAAGGTGCCTTTTTGGACTTCTGTTTCTCCGCCTGTCTGAGTCATAGTCCTCGTTTTCGGCCCTCTCTTCCTCCTCTTTTCTGCCTTTTGGGGAGGGCATCCGCAGGTATTTGCGAAGCTGGCCCTGTTTGATCAGCGACTCTATGTACTTCTTCAGCTGGAAGCAGTCTTCGGTGTCATGACCGTGGTCGCGATGAAACTGGCAGAACTTCTTGGCATTCTTCTTATTATCGGCGGCCATGGCCTTTGGCCGCCGAATCTGCGTCCCTTGCCTTTCCAGCGCCATGAGAATGTTGGTCCGTGTCGTGCTCAAGGGTGTGAAACTTTGAGGTTTCTTTCCTCGCATTCGCCGTGGTCGACCTGTGTGTTCAGAAAGATGCCGAGCTTGCTGGATGGACCCTTCGGCGCGGTGATGATCAGACTTCGGCCCCGCCATCCTCAATTCCTCGGCTGTCATGTGCTGCTCTGCCCTTCGGTAAAATTCTCCGAGGGTCTCCGGGGGGTCCTTTGAGAACTCGTAGAACAGCTGTGAGTCACGCCGAAGGCCCCGTGTCATAGCGAGGATGCGGATTTCGGGCCGGAAGTCCGGGACGCTGAGTGCTTCCCTATTGAATCGTTCGACATAGTCTCGGATCGTCTCTCCGTTTCTCTGCTCTATGTCGAACATCTGCACAGGCATTTTGGCCGTCGGCCTGCTCCCAATGAACTGTTGGGTAAAGGCTGTGGACAACTCCTGAAACTCAGTGATAGTCCCTGGGGGCAAAGAATTGTACCATGCTGTTGCTGGGCCCGTGAGGGTGACTTCAAAGCATTTGCACATGGTAGCGTCATCAGCTCCGTGCATTATCATGCTCCGCCTGTACTTCGTCAGATGGGCCTGTGGATCAGTCCGGCCATCATAGATCTCCAGCCAAGGCACTCTGAAGTCGCCTGGCATAGCTGCCTCAACGACGGTGCGAATAAACGGGGAGCCATCTTCACATAATGCCCCCGACAACCTGTCCCAAACGGGTTTTCTGGTCACTTGCTTCTCCACTCTGTCCAGCCGTGCCAATATCCTTTCCATAAGCACAGTGGCGCTAGGACCATTTTCGCGGGAGGGAGATCGACGGCGCCTTTTCGGGGAGCGAGTTCGGCGCGGAGGGGTCAGGGACCTCGCCTCGGGCGACGAACTGCTTCACTGTGAGACTCTCGGTCGCTTGGACCCGGTTTGTCCCACAGGCCGTTTCCCGAGGGCTATATCTTCTGTGGATGATTCTCCGCGAGGCTCTCCACTTCCTGAACTGCGGTGTGCAGACTTGGGGCTTCTCTCCCGAGGGCGTGCTGATGAGGAGGGTTTCTGGGCCCGTGACTGCTGTGGCCATCTTCGGTCGATCTGCTGAGTCATTTCAGCAACGACCGAGCGCTGAAAGTCCCTCAAGAAGCTCATGGTGATTACCAGAGGGCGGTCCTCCTCGGGCGTAGAAGTCTCTGGGAGTGTCTGCTCAGCAGCCGGTTGTATCTCAGGCGCGGACGAGGACCTTGGGAGTCCCTTGTCCTTAGAACGCCGAGTCTCAACGACAGCAATCTGCGAGCGGGTTCCCACAGACGGCGCCAAATGATGGCCTAAGGCCTCATCGTTGTGAGTCATGATGACTGTTGAGGAGACTTCTAGGAGGAAGAACGCCTGGAAGGTGGATCGCCCCAAGGAGAGTACCTGAAAAGCTGGTAAACAGGGTTAGGAGGCCCCCGGAGTGTTTTTCCGGGGGGGGAGCCTCCGACGCCCAAGTCAGTGGTGGCCGGAAGAAGGAGAAAGTCACTAGCTCAAAGAGAAAGGCAGAAAAGTCTCGCCTGGTATTTTCTCAGGGTGTGGGAGCTGTATATCCGGCCTGCCAACCTCCTGTCAATTATTTATTTCCTGTATATATAGGAATACCTAGCCCGTTCAGATCATGACACGTGTGCGGTCGGATGCTCCTGAACGTCTGGGCGTAGGGGACAGATAGTTGGTAACTAGATGGCCTCGAGCCTTGTGCTGAGACGGGCCATGATATGATTCTGATGGCGTCTGCGCGTCAGGGCGACTTTTTACGTCTGTGGTGGGACGTGTCAGAGGCTTCCTTAAATGCTTCCTTAAATGCGCCTGCCGTACTCCCGAGGTCCCTGGGCGAGGTCGTCCTCTAGTTCGGACAGAGCCTCTTCGGGAAGCCTACCCTCAGTTCGGGGGTTCCCAGTTCCAGGGGGTTCCGCCTTCGGGGATATCATATTCGGGCAGCAATGTCTGGTGCCACTTTTCTGAAGGCGCACTGTTCACAACCTTGGGGGGCGAATGGAATCCTCAAGTTTTACTGGCGTGCCGAGGCTCGGAGCTCTCAGGCTATCTCCCGAGGTGCATGATTCCACCTATTCCCGGGAAGCGCCAGTTCTTCTGGCCATTGTTGTGGCAGGGTATTCGGCCAGATTGAGGCGATAGCCTTTGGCTATCACCCTAGATCTTCTCTCATGGGCTTCATCAATTTCATTCCTACTGGAGGAATTGTCATACACTAAGGGAATTATCCCAGATACCTGACCAATCTCAGACCTTAGTCTTCTTCCTCTTGGATTTCTCCTATCTTCATCTTCCTCCTCAATGGTCTCATCATTTGTGTCTTCTATGCTTCCAAAAAGAACATATTTAGATGTGTTTGTTGGAGCTACTTTGACTCCTTGCTGTTGTACTTGAATTAGCCTTACTAAGGTTTCATTGATTAGAGCTAAGTTCCTCTAAAGCACTAACCAAACCTAAGGCACTTTAGGGTTTGGCACCCTTTGTTGTCCCTGATTCTCTCTATTCTACCTGTTTCTTTGTTGCCCAGAATCAGTAGAAGGCCTTCAGGGTGGTTCCCCTCTCTTTGTGGCAACCATGTTTACATCCTACATTGATGATTCATCATAAAGCACATATAAAGATCATAGGTATTTCAATGGTACCTGACACAAGCAGCTGACCAAACTGAGTTCATGTATGTAGATGCATGCAATGAAACTATATGCTATGTACATGTACAAACCATGGTCTAATACCAACATCTGTTACCCACTCTTGGGTAATCCTGCTATGGTGTCAAAATTGTGAATTTAAATTCCTAGGATTAGTGTGTCTTGTAGGACATCAGAACAACACCCCTAGTGTCATTTTGGCTACATGGCTCCAAATTCATAAATTCCAAATCCTAGTTCAACCTCTAAATGTGCTCTAGGTGTGGTCAAAATTTTGTACCAACATTCATTCTACACAGGGAGATATAGAACTTTGACTGTAGAGTCAAAATTCTGGTCACTTTTCTAACCATTTTGCCCATACAAAATTTCATAAGTGTGCAAACACTTAATTCACAAAGGGTAAGCCTTCAAGGCTATCCCATATATGTCCAATACATGTAGCAAATACATGTTCTTGAATTTAACAACAACATGTGGCGGAAACAGAATTTACAAGTAAGTAGCCTATCATTCACACTTAGGCAGCTTTGCACCACATCACATATATAGTCAAAACATTACTCAAATGTTCACATACTTGTCTCATTTTACACACATGACATGTTCATGCATACATGCACTACAAAATGGTCTTAACTCAGCTAAATACGCACTCTAAGTAACCGAAGTGCCTGAGACACAATGGACTATAGAACAAGAAGCTGGACAGCTCCTGCATAACACAATTAGCACCATCACTAAAAAATACCAAATGTGCTCCTAAAAGAACCAAACTTTCCAGATCAGAATTAGACATATGGAAGTTTAAGTACAAGAAATTTTAGATAAAAACTCAAACCACAGAGGTCAGTTTGAATGAGATCTCTTAGTTGGACCTGAAATGACATAATTAAGGGGAGTAGGTTTCATTGAGAAGCTTAGTAAGGGTAACACTTGGATTCAATAGGCAATGTAACCTTCATGAAAACCTGCATCCAACGACACTAAAACATAAGGCCACAATGCATATATGAAAGATATAGTAACCAAATGCGGCAGCTATTCGTAACCATCAAACACATGGAATGTAGCAGCAACATAAAACATAGGTTAGTCCATAAAACATGCAACAAACTTAAGTAAATCACTATGGCAGCCTTCCTCAAGCTAACACTTGGTCTTAGGAGGATTTTAACACTAGTTAGTGCTGACTTTGGGCTCTAGAAACTCTCATTTCATTGCCATTTTTGTGCACTTCGCACTTAGTTACAAAACCTTCAATAAGTGCATTCCCTCACTAAGTTTGGTTCATCAAGCTCATGGATCTCTTCCAAGCTTGGCCCTCACTCCATGGTTGCTTGGAAATATAGAAAATAACCCATGGGTATGCTAAAATTGGAGCTTGACCTTAGGTGCACTCAAGTCTTAGCACCACATAGCTTCCAATTGTGCTTCATTGACTTCAATTGCAAGTAGTTTTCAGTTTAAAGGTATGATGGCTATAGAGGAAGTGTGGAGGAGAGCGCTGGCTTTCTTTTTTCTAGTAGAGGCTGAAATGTAGAGAAGAAAAAGTGGTCTTGAGTACCTAAATAGTCAAAAGTACACTAAACACACTCAAGTACTCTTAACCTTCTCTTATGTCATTTTCCTTGCTACAAGACTATGGTTTCTTAGTCTTAATCTCTTGGCTGACATTTGACCATCCTTATCTTGCTTTAGTAGCCCCTCCTTAGGTCGAATAGCCCCACAATTTTTCCATGTAACTTAAGTAAAAAACATACACATCTTAAGGCCTACATTAGAACACTTAGGTACTTTATGCCTTTTTGTGTTTTCTTTGTCCTTAGTTGTCTTCCATAAGCAATTTGGTCCTCCAATACCACTTTCATATCATTCATATCCTTCTCATAAATCTCCAAATCTCTTTTGTGAAAGTTTGCCAATTGAGAACCTGAATTTCCAAAAGCTTACAAAAAAGTCCATAGGTTGCTTGAAAAACAAGCAATCTTAAGGATTTTCTTGGGAGCTAAGTTACCAACTTAGAACACTTTTAGGGAGGTGTTGATAATGCCTTTTACCCCTCACACTTCAATCACTACGGTGAGAATTACACAATATAATGGTTTTTGAGCATTATGCCACACTTTGTAATTCTCCCATTTTTGTGAGGTAGTAACAGGATGAACTTATAAGCTACTTAACACGTTTGCCGACACTTCAGCAACCACGGGAGGGAAACTCTCATCCTCTACCTTGTAGTCATTGAGAAAGCGGTAAGTTTGGTACTAGTGATGGAAGAAGGAGGAAAATAGTGGCCGGTATATTATGTCAGAAAATCCTTGCATTGTGCCGAAGTTAGGTACGCTCTACTACAAAAAGCGGTCTATACCTTAGTCATGTCAAGTAGGAGGCTCTGACACTACTTCCAAGGACATTCTATCACGGTCTAAAGTAACCTATCTCTTCGAGATGTCATGAAAAGGGTGGATCATTCTAGCTAACTGTCAAAATGGTGTATCAAGCTCAATGAATATGGCATCACATATGAAGCGAGGAAGGCCATAAAAGGTCAAGCTTT
Source organism: Aquilaria yunnanensis (assembly GCA_039654915.1). Taxonomy (NCBI): domain Eukaryota; kingdom Viridiplantae; phylum Streptophyta; class Magnoliopsida; order Malvales; family Thymelaeaceae; genus Aquilaria; species Aquilaria yunnanensis. The sequence goes on from CM077597.1 coordinate 66,697,885, forward strand.
AGTAGACTTTATTGTTGAACTGCCTAAAATCAAGGATGCCCCCAATAGCCTTGGAAATGAGGAAGCCAAATGGGCTTTGTACGTAGATGGCACTTTAGGGTCAAAACTCCAGGGGGCAGGGATAATTCTCTAAGGTCCTAAAGGAATGGAAGCGGCCAAAGCTATTAAGTTCAAATTCCAAGTCACCAACAACATCATTGAATATGAGGCCCTTGTGGCTGGATTACGATTGGAAAAAAAAGTTTGTGTAAAGAATCTGAAGGCTTACAGTTACTCACAGTTGGTAATCCGGCAGATGACGGAGGAATACGGTGCCAAGGATCCCAGCCTAGTGAAATACCACAATCTCGTCACAAAATTGATACAAGAATTTGACAAAGTGAGCATAGGAAAAGTACCTCGGAAAGAGAACGTCAAAGTTGACATACTGGTGAAGTCAAAGGAGTCCACCGAGTTACTTGATCACCTGAGCATAGCCATAATGGCACTCACCACACCAAAAAATGGGCGGAAAGACCTTATAAAGGAATACATAGCCAGTTCGTCCTTACCCCAACATCTAAAGGAAGCAGTGAAGGTGCATAGATGCTCTAGAAGATACTTCATGATTTAGGAAGAATTGTGTTGGCAAGGGTACGCAAACCCACTACAAAGGTGTATCAGTGAAGAGGACATCAAGACAATCCTCAAAGAAGTTCATGAAGGGGCCTGCAGATCCTACATTGAGATTGATGCCCTTGCTGGGGAACAACTTTCGCAAGGATAATTTTGGCCCACTTTAAGGAAGGATGTGAGGCAGTTCGTAAAAAAAAGTGATAAGTTCTAGTGACACGTACCCATCCAAAGAATACCCTCGAAAGCGATAACTTCGGCACACTATCCTTGCCCCTTCGCTATTTGGGGGTATTTACCTTATTGGTCCTATCCCAACGGCTCCTGGAGGAGTGAAGTTCTACATAGTTGCAATAGATTATTTCATTAAGTGGATTGAGGTAGAGCCTTTGGCAACAATTTCGGCAAAGGGCATCTAGAAGTTCGTCTAGAAGAACATCAAATGCAGATTTGGTTTGCCGAGAGTGATAATAGTAGATAATGGTTCCGAATTCATTGATAGAGGATTTCAGGAATTCACAACCAACCTTGGGTTAAAATTACACTTCGCCCCAGTTGCAAATCCTCAAAGCAATGGACAAGTTGAGGTGTCCAATAGGACAATAAAAGATGGTCTCAAGAAGAGGTTGAAAGAAGCCAAGAGAAAATGGCTTGGAGAACTCTTAAGTGTATTATGGAGTTATTGAAGAACTCCAAGAAGAGCTACTAGTGAAACACCTTTTTCACCCATATTCGGCACTGACTCTATTATCCCTATCGAAGTTGTACAACCATCTATCAGAGTACAGGTGTTCAACAAAGAAGGGAACAACCTCGGTCTAAGAACCAAGTTAGATATGATTGACGAACATAGGGAGATGGCCGAACTCAAAAGAAAAGCTTTTCAGCAAAGGGTAGCATTGCTACGAACTTGCATGTTAGACCTAAAGGGATCAAGAAGGGAGTCCTTTTTCTCCAAAAGGTTGAACTGGAATCTTGAAGACCATCTCATGGCGTACTTTGGGCAAATTGGGAAAGACCATACTTGGTCCTCGAAGAAGTTCGGCCAGAAGTCTATAAACTTGGAAGTACTAAAGGAGAAGAGTTGAAAAACACATGGTATTCAGACTCTTTAAAAAAATTCTACACTTAGAAAATTCCAAGGAAGAAGCCTTATTATAAGAAGTCGTCCCAAAGAGATCAACTAAATGTGGTGATCTCCTAAGTTGCCTAAAGTCTTAGGAAGGAAGCCTACCGAAAGAGGTTAACTGAATATGGTTGATTCCAAAAGTACCTAAGTAATCTTGTACAAACTTACTGAAGGAGGTTAACTGAATATGGTTGATTCCAAAAATACCTAAGTGTTCTTGTACATAGCAAGTTTCCTGAAAACATTGCTTGAATTATATTTTAAAACACTTAGAGAAATACTCATAAATCTTAAAAAAAGAAGGTTAAGGTTTAGAATTCTTGATAATATTTTTTGTCAAGGATAGCTCATGACCGAAAATCCTGGGCCTTACAATACCAAAGATGGTAAATCAGCCGAAGATAATGAATCAACAAAAGGCTTTTGCGAGCAAACAGTGATAGATGTCGAAGGTTGAAACAATTTCCAAGGTTGTACTAATCGTGGACTTAGCCAAAATTTTAGAAAGGAAGGATGTCCCATTTAAAAAGAAATATTACAAAGTAATAAAAAAAAGTACAAAAATAGAGCCATATGGGTTATTTTGCCCATCTTCAAGCTCTTCGACATCAACACCCTCGGCATCATCTTCATCAACATCGTTACCAACATGTTCAGCCGAAGGGGGTTGCTTGGGAAGGTTGAGCTACTCCCTCTTTGACCACAGCAAGGATGGTCCTTCAGGGATATTGTTACCCACTCCGGGGTAGTCCAGTTATGGTGCCAAAACTGTGCATTTAGACTCCCAGGATTGGTAATGTTCTGTAGGCCATCAGAACACTACCCTTCGTGTGCATACCCAAGTGGCCCTCTTGGGCACTATGTAAATATATGCATATTGGTCCAACCATCACACACATATTCACATTTCATGCACACCATGGCAGCAAAGAAGGAAAACACTAGCACAAGTCTTAGTTTTGGCTTCCACACATTAGGCAATCTTGTTAAGTTCTAGTGGCCAGCTACTGCACCTGTAACTTCCAATAATAAACTGTATCATTCTAGCCTCATAACCCCATGTTTTCTTTGCTCCATTATGAATTGGCGACTTAGAGCAAACCAAGAAATTTTGTTTTACATCAATAGCCCACCTATGGACCAAGTTATGGATTTTTTAAGTTGGTTACGAAATTCTGACCAAATGAACAGTAACTCATCCAACTTTGCAACATCATATCTTTGGCTACAGGGCTCTGAATCCAGAAATTCCAAATCCCAGTTAACCCTCTAGATATCCTCTAGGTGTGGTCAAAATTTCATACCAATATTCATTCTACACAGGGAGATATTAAACTTTAGGTCCAGAGTCAAAATTCTGGCAACTTTTGGACCATTTTGCCCATACAATTTTTCCAAACCATGCAAACACTTCATTCACAAGGAGAAAGCCCTCCAAGGCTATCCCATATATGTCCAATACACATATTAATTACATTCTCTTGCATCTAGCAACTTTATGTGGCCAAAACAGAATTTACAAGTAAGCAGCCTATCATTCACACTTAGGCAGCTTTGCACCACATCACTTACATAGCCAAAACATTACTCAAATGTTCACATACTTGTCTCATCTTACATACACTACATGTACATGCATACATGCACTACAATATGGTCTTAACTCAGCTAAATACGCACCCTAGGTTACAGGAGGTCCTGAGACACAATGGACTCCAAAAACAGGATGCTGGACAGCTGCTGCACAACACAGTAAGTACCACCATTAAAAATACCAAATGTGCTCCTAAAATCACCAAACTTTCCAGATCATAACTAGACATATGGAAGTTCATGTACCTGAAATTTCAGATAAAAACTCAAACCACAAAGGTTAGTTTGAAGGTGATCTTTCAGCTGGACCTGAAATGACAGAATTGAGGGGAGTAAGTTTCATTGAGAAACTTAGTAAGGGTAGCACTTGGATTCAATAGGCAATGTAACCATCATTAAAACCTGCATCCAAAGACACTAAAACACAGAAACCACAATGCATATATACAATATATAGCAACCAAATGCAGCAGCCAAACACAAACAACAAACACATGAAATGTGGCAGCAACATATACCATAGGTTAGTCCATAAAACATGTAATAAACTTAACCAAATCACTATGGCAGCCCTCCTCAAGCTAATGCTTGGTCTTAGGAGGATTTTAACAGTAGTTAGTACTAACTTTTGGGCCCTAGAAACCCAGAAATTCGCTGCCATCACTGTGCACTTCACACTAGGTCACAAAACCTTCAATAAGTGCACTCCCCTCACTAAGCTTGGTTCATCAAGCTCATGGCTCTCTTCCAAGCTTAGCCCTAGCTCCATGGTTGCTTGAAAATACATAAAACAACCCATGAGAGCAAGAGAACCCTTACCTTGATGGGTATGCTGAAGTTGGAGCTTGATCCTAGGTGCCCTCAAGCAATAGCACCAAATAGCTTCCAATTGTGCTTCCTTGACTTCAATTGCAAGTAGTTTTGAGTTTGAAGGTATGGTGGCTATGGAGTAAGTGTGGAGGAGAGGGCTGGCTTTCTTTTTTGCTGGTGGAGGCCGAAATTTAGAGAAGCAAAGGTGGTCTTGACTACTTAAATAGTCAAAAGTACACTAAACACACTTAAGTAGTCTTAACCTTGTCTTATGTCATTTTCCTTGCTACAAGACTATGGTTTCTTAGTCTTAATCTCTTGGCCCACATTTGACCATCCTTATCTTCCTTTAGCAGCCCTCCTTATGTGGGATAACCCCACAAAACTTCCATTTGACTTAAGTCATAGACATACACATCCTAAGGCCTAAATTAGAACACTTAGGTCCTTTATGCCTTTTTGTGTTTTCTTTGTCCTTAGTTGTCTTCCATAAGCAATTTGGTCCTCCAATAGCACTTTCATACCATTCATATCCTTCTCATAACTCTCCAAATCTCTTTTGTGAAAGTTTTGCAATTGGGTACCCGAATTTCCAAATTCTTACAAAAAAGTCCATAGGTTGCTTGACAAACAAGCAATCCTTAAGGCTTTTCTTGGGGACCAAGTTACCAAATTGGAACACTTTTAAGGAGGTGTTGATCATGCCTTTTACACCCCATACTTCAAACACTATGGTGAGAATTACACAATATAATGGTTTTTAGCCATTATGATGCACTTGTAATTCTCCCATTTTGTGAGGTGGTAACAATCCTCCCCCCCTTAAAAATTTTGGTCCTCCAAAATAGCCTTTAGCTTTGGGTATTCTTCAGGATATCTTTCCATAAGGTCTTTTTCAGTTTCCCAGGTTGCTTCTCTTTCAGAGTGGTGTGACCACTGAACTTTAACCATGGGAATATGTTTGTTTCTTAACCTTCTGGTATCCTTGGCTAAGATAGCTATAGGTTTGTCTTCATATGTCAAGTTAGGTTCCAACTGTATGTCTTCCACTACAATAGCATGCTTTGTGTCCAGTAGACACTTCTTAAGCATACTGATGTGAAAAACATTATGAACACTTGACATGCTTGGCGGTAGAGCTAACCTGTATGCTACCTTGCCAACTCTGTCCAAGATCTCATAAGGACCAATGTATCTTGGAGCTAACTTGGTTCTTTTGCCAAATCTGACAGTGCCTTTGGTTGGTGCAACTTTCAGCCAAACATTGTCACCAACCTCAAATTCCAAGTCTCTCCTTCTTTTGTTCACATAGGCTGTGGTCCTTTCATTGGCTGCCTTTAATCTCTCTTGAATTTTCTTGATTTTGGCAGTAGTCTCTTCAATAATTTCGGGACCCAACTCTAGCCTGTCTGAGGCTTCCACCCAACAGTGGGGTGTCATGCACCTTCTTCCATATAAGGCTTCATAAGGTGCCATGCCAATAGTGCTTTGGTAACTATTGTTATATGAGAATTCCACCAACGGCAAGTGTTGGTCCCATTCACCTTTGAAATCCAACACACAGCTCCTGAGCATGTCTTCTAGTATCTGTATCACCCTTTCAGATTGCCCATCTGTCTGAGGATGATAAGCAGTACTCAGGTGGATTTTGGTTCCTAATGCTTTATGAAAAGCACTCCAAAATCGAGCTGTAAATCTTGGATCTCTATCAGATACAATGGAGTCTGGCACTCCATGTAGTCTCACTATCTCCTGGACATACATCTGGGCTAACTTCTCCAAGGAGTCTGTGAGTTTCATAGGTAAGAAGTGGGAACATTTGGTTAGCCTATCCACAATGACCCAGATTGTATCATGCCTTAATCTTGTCATAGGCAACCCAGTCAAAAAGTCCATGGTTATGTTGCCCCACTTCCTCACTGGTATAGGTAGAGTCTGTAGGGTACCAGCTGGCTTCTGGTGCTCTACCTTTACCCTCTGGCATGTGGCACATTTGGAGACATAAGTAGCTATGTCTTTCTTCATATGTGGCCACCAGAAGTGAGTCTTCAAATCTTTATACATTTTCTCACTTCCTGGATGGATGTTCAACTTGCTTGTGTGAGCTTCTTCAAGTATTTCATCCCTGAGCTTTGCTCCTTTAGGCACATATATTCGGTCCTTGAAGTACAGTAATCCTTGCTTGTAGGCAAAGGATTGATACAAGGAACCTTTTTCCTCTCCTGAGATCTTTTTCAGATCAAGATCTGTCTCCTGTGCCTTTCTGGCTTCTTCAATCCATCCAGATTGAATTGTCAATGTGTAAATTTGGGCTTCCTCCCACTTATGCCATTTATGCCATAGGCATAGCAGATTATTTTGCTCATCATGATCAGCTAAGGATCCTCCTTTCAAAAGTCCTGTGTACTTCCTGCTCAAGGCATCTGCTACTAGATTGCCTTTGCCCTCTGTGTACTGTATACTACAATCATAGTCCTTGATGTACTCTAACCATCTCCTTTGCCTCATGTTCAACTCTTTCTGAGTGAGCAAGTACTTTAGGCTCTTATGGTCAGTGTAGATCACAAAGGAACTACCCATCAAGTAATGCCTCCATTGCTTTAGAGCAAAAATCACTGCTGCCAGTTCTAGGTCGTGGGTAGGATAATTTTGCTCATGGGGTCTTAACTGCCTTGACCCATAAGCAATGACATTTCTGTCTTGCATAAGCACACAACCTAACCCAGATCTAGATGCATCTGTATATATGATGTAGGGCTTACTTGGATCAGGAAGAATCAACACTGGAGCTTTAATCAACCTCTGCTTGAGCTCCTGGAAACTCTTTTCACACTTCTCAGTCCACTCAAATCTTTGACCCTTCTTGGTTAGATGAGTAAGAACTGAGGCAATCATGGAAAAGCCTGATACAAATCTCCTGTAGTATCCAGCTAATCCTAGGAAACTTCTGATTTCCTTCACAGTCTTTGGTCTTTCCCACTCTTGCACTGCCTTGACCTTTTCAGGGTCTGCCTTAAGGCCTTGTGCATCTATAATGTGTCCTAGGAAAGACACTTCCCTTATCCAGAATTCACACTTGGATAACTTGGCATAAAGCTGATGCTGCAACAGAGTCTTTAAGACAATCTTCAGATGATGTTCATGTTCATTTTCATCCTTGGAATACACTAGGATGTCATCAATGAACACAACCACAAATTTGTCCAGATGTGGTCTGAACACCCTGTTCATCAAGTCCATAAAAGCAGCTGGGGCATTAGTCAAACCAAATGGCATGACTGTATACTCATAATGCCCATATCTGGTCCTGAATGCAGTCTTAGGAATATCTTCTTCCTTTACTCTCAACTGGAAGTATCCAGATCTCAAATCTATCTTGGAAAAGATCTTAGCTCCCTTGAGTTGATCAAACAGATCCTCAATCCTAGGGAGTGGATACTTGTTCTTGATAGTCACTGCATTAAGCTTCCTGTAGTCAATGCATAGTCTCAAAGATCCATCCTTCTTTTTCACAAAGAGAACAGGAGCTCCCCATGGTGAAACACTTGGCCTTATGAACCCTTTTTCAAGAAGTTCATCAAGTTGTTTCTTGAGCTCATTCATTTCTGTGATTGGCATTCTGTAAGGAGGTATGGATATTGGACTAGCTTCTGGTTGCAGCTTGATTTCAAATTCAATCTCCCTTAGTGGAGGAATACCTGTCAGGTCTTTAGGAAAGACTAGTGGAAAGTCTCTCACTATAGGTATTCTGTCCACTTCTTTATCACAGTGCAATTCATTCAATGCATAACAGTAATCATGCTCAGAAATCACAGGTATCTCATCTAATACCTCTAGCTCCATGCCATGCATTTCATACACTAATTCCTTAGAATTCACTAATGCATGCACTTCACCATCAGGCAATGTGATTTCCCTCTTAGCACAATCAATTCTTATGTTATGCATAGTAAGCCAATTCATACCCAGCACTAAATCATACTTACGAATGTCCAACACTAGCAGATTAGTCATAACCTTAGTCTTTCCTACTACTAGCTCACAATCCTTAGCTAGGTCATTAGTGAAAAGACATTGACTACCTGCTGTTTTCACTAAAGATATCCTAGGCATGATTTCAGTAGGCAATTTCATGGCATCAACAAATTTCCTAGCCACTATAGACACAGATGCACCAGTATCAAATAGAACACTAACAGGCATACCATTAAGGTAAATGTTACCTCTTAGTGCTCCTCCCTGCTCTGATGTCTCTGGCCTTTCCACTTGGAAGACTCTGCCAGCTCTCTGCACTGGAGGAACTGGCCTCTGCTGTCCCTCCCTTGGTGCTCCTCCTCTAGGTCCTGCCCCAATAGGTCTTACTGGACCTTGGTCTTCTGGCCTCCTTTGAACTTGTGGGCAGTCTTTGATCCAATGATCCATGGATCCACATCTTAGACACGCTTGGGTGTCAAAATAGCAAGGTTTCTTCCCATGAAACTTCTTGCATTTAGGGCACCTTAGGCCAGGGAACTTCCCCTTAACCTTGCCCTCACCACCAAGATGAGAATTCTTGGCAATTCCTTTGCCATGTGGTGCCTTCTTCTGCTTGCCTCCTGCTTGACTACTTTCCCCTGGTCCACTGGGAAAGTACTTAGTCTCATACTCCTCTTGCTCTACTAATAGAGCTTTCTGCACTACTTCATAGTATGTAACTGCTCGAAAAGGTCTAACAGCCTTTCTAATGTCTGACTTTAGGCCTCTGACAAATCTTTTGGCCTTCAATTCCTCCAATCCATGATACTGAGGAGCATACCTCACCAACTGATTGAATTTGTGCTCATACTCTAGGACACTGAGGTTGTCCTGCCTTAGAGCATCAAATTCAGCTTGCTTCATATCCTTGATGGCATCACTGATGTACTGTTCCTGGAACAGCTGTGTGAACTCTGGCCAGCTCATCTCAATATCTCTTCCTGGCCTTCTGCCCTTCTGGAAAGCATACCTGTCTCTTGTGTTTCTCCACCACATCTCTGCACTACCTACCAAGTTGTAAGTAGCCAATGACACCTTCTTGGTGGAGCTGAGTGGCATCCTCTCAAACATCTTTTCTATGAAGATTAACCACTCCTCAGCTCTCTCTGGCCCAGCTCTTCCATCAAACTGTGGAGGTCTTAGGCCTTGGAACCTCTCCAACAATCTGACCTCATCTAGGCCCTCTAGATCCTCTGATCTATGTCTCCTAGATCTATGAGAGTCCTCTGTACGGTGATGCTCTCTATGTTCTCTCTGCCTTCTCCTGGATCTTCTCTCACGACCTTCCTCAATCTCATTCCTAGTGCAGGAATGGTCATAGACTGAGGGATTGGTCCTAGACACCTGACCAATCTCAGATCTTACTCTTCTGCCTCTTGGATTTCTCCTATCCTCATCTTCCACCTCAATGGTCTCATCATTTGTGTCTTCTAAGATTCCAGAAGGAACATATTCAGATGTGTTCCTAGTATCCTCTTCTAGTTGTAGCTGTGTATCCCGAACTGGTTCTGCTGGAGCTACTTGGACTCCCTGCTGTTGTCCTTGAATCAGCCTCATTAAGTTTTCATTGATTAGAGCTAAGTTCCTCTGAAGCTCTAACCAAACCTGAGGCACTTCAGGGTTTGGTACCCCCTGTTGCCCCTGATTCCCTCTATTCTGTTCATTTCTTTGTTGCCTAGAATCAGTAGGAGGCCTTCGGGGTGGATCCCCTCTCCTTGTGGCAACCATGTTTACTTCCTGCATTGATGATCCATCATAGAGCACATATAAAGATCATAGGTATTTCAATGGTACTTGACACTAGCAGCTGACCAAACTGAGTTCATATAAGTAGATGCATGCAATGCCAACTATATGCAATGTACATGTATAAAACATGCTCTGATACCAACTTGTGTTACCCACTCCGGGGTAGTCCAGTTATGGTGCCAAAACTGTGCATTTAGACTCCCAGGATTGGTAATGTTCTGTAGGCCATCAGAACACTACCCTTCGTGTGCATACCCAAGTGGCCCTCTTGGGCACTATGTAAATATATGCATATTGGTCCAACCATCACACACATATTCACATTTCATGCACACCATTGCAGCAAAGAAGGAAAACACTAGCACAAGTCTTAGTTTTGGCTTCCACACATTAGGCAATCTTGTTAAGTTCTAGTGGCCAGCTACTGCACCTGTAACTTCCAATAATAAACTGTATCATTCTAGCCTCATAACCCCATGTTTTCTTTGCTCCATTATGAATTGGCGACTTAGAGCAAACCAAGAAATTTTGTTTTACATCAATAGCCCACCTATGGACCAAGTTATGGATTTTTTAAGTTGGTTACGAAATTCTGACCAAATGAACAGTAACTCATCCAACTTTGCAACATCATATCTTTGGCTACAGGGCTCTGAATCCAGAAATTCCAAATCCCAGTTAACCCTCTAGATATCCTCTAGGTGTGGTCAAAATTTCATACCAATATTCATTCTACACAGGGAGATATTAAACTTTAGGTCCAGAGTCAAAATTCTGGCAACTTTTGGACCATTTTGCCCATACAATTTTTCCAAACCATGCAAACACTTCATTCACAAGGAGAAAGCCCTCCAAGGCTATCCCATATATGTCCAATACACATATTAATTACATTCTCTTGCATCTAGCAACTTTATGTGGCCAAAACAGAATTTACAAGTAAGCAGCCTATCATTCACACTTAGGCAGCTTTGCACCACATCACTTACATAGCCAAAACATTACTCAAATGTTCACATACTTGTCTCATCTTACATACACTACATGTACATGCATACATGCACTACAATATGGTCTTAACTCAGCTAAATACGCACCCTAGGTTACAGGAGGTCCTGAGACACAATGGACTCCAAAAACAGGATGCTGGACAGCTGCTGCACAACACAGTAAGTACCACCATTAAAAATACCAAATGTGCTCCTAAAATCACCAAACTTTCCAGATCATAACTAGACATATGGAAGTTCATGTACCTGAAATTTCAGATAAAAACTCAAACCACAAAGGTTAGTTTGAAGGTGATCTTTCAGCTGGACCTGAAATGACAGAATTGAGGGGAGTAAGTTTCATTGAGAAACTTAGTAAGGGTAGCACTTGGATTCAATAGGCAATGCAACCATCATTAAAACCTGCATCCAAAGACACTAAAACACAGAAACCACAATGCATATATACAATATATAGCAACCAAATGCAGCAGCCAAACACAAACAACAAACACATGAAATGTGGCAGCAACATATACCATAGGTTAGTCCATAAAACATGTAATAAACTTAACCAAATCACTATGGCAGCCCTCCTCAAGCTAATGCTTGGTCTTAGGAGGATTTTAACAGTAGTTAGTACTAACTTTTGGGCCCTAGAAACCCAGAAATTCGCTGCCATCACTGTGCACTTCACACTAGGTCACAAAACCTTCAATAAGTGCACTCCCCTCACTAAGCTTGGTTCATCAAGCTCATGGCTCTCTTCCAAGCTTAGCCCTAGCTCCATGGTTGCTTGAAAATACATAAAACAACCCATGAGATCAAGAGAACCCTTACCTTGATGGGTATGCTGAAATTGGAGCTTGATCCTAGGTGCCCTCAAGCAATAGCACCAAATAGCTTCCAATTGTGCTTCCTTGACTTCAATTGCAAGTAGTTTTGAGTTTGAAGGTATGGTGGCTATGGAGTAAGTGTGGAGGAGAGGGCTGGCTTTCTTTTTTGCTGGTGGAGGCCGAAATTTAGAGAAGCAAAGGTGGTCTTGACTACTTAAATAGTCAAAAGTACACTAAACACACTTAAGTAGTCTTAACCTTGTCTTATGTCATTTTCCTTGCTACAAGACTATGGTTTCTTAGTCTTAATCTCTTGGCCCACATTTGACCATCCTTATCTTCCTTTAGCAGCCCTCCTTATGTGGGATAACCCCACAAAACTTCCATTTGACTTAAGTCATAGACATACACATCCTAAGGCCTAAATTAGAACACTTAGGTCCTTTATGCCTTTTTGTGTTTTCTTTGTCCTTAGTTGTCTTCCATAAGCAATTTGGTCCTCCAATAGCACTTTCATACCATTCATATCCTTCTCATAACTCTCCAAATCTCTTTTGTGAAAGTTTTGCAATTGGGTACCCGAATTTCCAAATTCTTACAAAAAAGTCCATAGGTTGCTTGACAAACAAGCAATCCTTAAGGCTTTTCTTGGGGACCCAGTTACCAAATTGGAACACTTTTAAGGAGGTGTTGATCATGCCTTTTACACCCCATACTTCAAACACTATGGTGAGAATTACACAATATAATGGTTTTTAGCCATTATGATGCACTTGTAATTCTCCCATTTTGTTAGGTGGTAACAGATATCAAGGGCCCTAAGGAAGCAGATGTTGAGGTCGGGAAAGCGTGAGATAATCTGATGCCAACCAAGCTAGAAACCATCTTGAAAAGAGGACGTCATTGCTTCATCTACCTTGGCCTCCTGAGTTTTTAGATGTTTCACCACTTTCTTCAATGCCTCCATCTTCTTCTTCACCTTTTACTTCTTTTTTGTGCACTTCTTCAGCTGATTAATCTCGGTAAAAAGCTCAACATTGATTTCCAATGCCTTAGTGAAATCAGCTATAATGTCCTGCTTCTTCTTCCAAATGAACTTCTTCACCGAACTTAGCTCCTCAACCTTCACTCTGAGGTCTGATATCTTAGAGAAGCACTCATCGAGGAGCCCCCTATGGCTCTCCAGCACCTTCTGGCGATGCTTGGCCAGATACTCCTTCGCGATCTTGTTAAGCTTGCCATATTTCATGCACAAGCTCGCGAACATCTCCTCGGCCTTGGGTAAGTTTTCCTTTGTCTGACTTCAGATGGAGGACTGCTCAGACGCCAAGGCCCAAAGGTAGCCTCTGTATGCTAATAGCTGCAAGAAAAAAAGGCTTAACATGAGATACAATAGTTTAAAGGCCTAAGATTCTAAGTACAAAGGGACGAAGGGTTACTTGGGTAGCATGCTCGGAAATCTGAGCAGCAAGAATCTCCTTATTCAGGCAATCATCTATCAAAGTTTGAAATGTGGCATTCATGATAATGCCCCTTGCAATCTGAGGAAACATTTTTTGGCAATCCTCCGAAAAGAAGTCCATATTTTTGGTGAAAGTCCAGAAGGGTTACCTCGGCACTTTATCCTTTGGGATCTTGGAATCCAAAGCAACCCTCTTCCAGATGTTATCCATCATCCACCCCATCTAAGCTCGGTCCTCTACAAAATCATGACAAAGTTCCTTTATCACATTGTCTCATACCCATTCATCTACAAAATCTAAAATGCTGAAAAAGCCAAAATTCATAAATGAATGACTAAAAGGCAAACCTGGTAGAACTTCGACGTCTTCCCCATCATAGTCATTGATGTCAAGCACTTCAATAAGGACCTCTTTACCCTTTCTTCTTCACCTCTCTTCTGGCTCTTTAGCCGAAACCACCCCCAGCGAAGTTCCCAGGGTCTCTACAATAACTTCGGGGCTTAGGAGGATGGATAAGATTGCCGCTTCTCATGAAGAATCCACACCTTCGGTGGAATGGTCTAGACCTATGTTCTGGTCTTCAGGGGAGGAGGGAGAGAGTCTTTCCTCATTTTCTTCATCTTTAGAGCCCACAAAAACTGCCTAACTGGTCCTTTCTTTCTTTTGGGGGCCTTCTTCTTATGCTCCAAGGTTAAGGAACAAACTCTTGTAGAAGGCTACTGATTTGTCGCCCATCTCTGCAAAAAGGAAAATGTAAGTGTAAGTCCCAAAAACTTAAAAAAGGCAAGTTGGAAAGAAGATAACTCTCTACAAGGGTTGAATAGGAAAGTTCACCCTAAAGGAGCATAACCAGCCATGATTTCTTTCTGTCCACTTTTGGTTCTAGCATGTTCTTGTCAGTAACATACTGCTGAATGACCCCGAGCTCCCAAAGTACCTCTTCGGTCATGAAGTTTCATTTGATTGGAAAAGTGTACAGTGGACATGAAGGAGCCTAGTCCGACCAATCAGCTACTGCCCGAATACAATTATCGAATTCCTCGAATTGAGACTTAAATTCGAGGGTAAGCAATTTCGACAAATCCATCACGTTGATGTCAAGGGTCCCAGAAGCCCAATTTATAGGCAAGTCCTTCCATTTCTTGTCCACCTCCATGAAGAAATACTTTTTTTTCTATCCTTGCCAACTATCCTTGGTGCCAAAGGTGAAAGTGAATTTCCTGCTTTCGGATCCCCAAGGGCATAAGAAGTAAAACCTGCCCTTTAGGATGGGATGAAGCTTGTAGTATTGCATGAAAAAGATGAAGTAAGGGTCTATCTTGAAGACCCCACACATGCAGAGAAAGGCATTGAAATAAGAATAAAAGTTTGGGGGTAGCTGGATAATAGTTACGCCATGAAATTGGCAAAAGTTGCTTACCATCTTCGGCGGTGGATACTGAAGACCACCTTCTACTATGCTTTGAAGATAGTAACCTTGTTATGTCAAAGAAGGTAGCTTGGTTTTCTAGGACCAGGAAGCCTAATCATGGTATAAGAAGGAAGGAAAAATTTCACTAACCACTTCTTTAGCTTTTCCAAAGTGGCACAGCTCCAATAAAAGTTAAGTGGAATCCAACTCTCGGGAATGGAGTGGACTTCGGCTTGTGAAGAAGACATGTTTGGTAAACTAGGACCCTAACCTCGAGATAGCTAAGGGAAGAGGAATCAAACAGAAAAATGGACTTCGGAAAATACCAACCTATTGAACAAAGGTAAACTGCTGTAAATGGTGGCCGAAAATTGCTCCGCAGCAAAGACACTACCACAAGAAAAAGAAAGTTGAGAGAGCAAGAGAGATCTAGTGACAGATGAGTGAGGATTCTTTAGGGAGAAATGGCTTTATATAGCCCAACGAAGGCAGGCGAAGCTATGCCAGAATGACCCTCTATAGGTGAAGAGACATAACTGCTGTAATGGACGTGAAGGATAGCCAATGACTTGATGACACATGTCATACAGCATGAGAAACAAGGGCACGCCTTCTGATCCAGTAAGCCCATGATGACACGACTAATCAGTCAAAGGATAGGATGGTCCATTTGCAGAAGGAATAAGAACACTAAGGAAAAAGTAACTCCTTATGTTTCAAATATGTGACCTAAAAAAAAAAGAAGAATTTGGCTTGAAGAAACATCCTCACCAAGTGTGTAAATTCGGGAAGTGGAACACAAACAAGGAAAGTCCAAAAGTATGCCGAGAGTACAACATCGGCAAAAAAAATGGCCTCAGACTGAAAAACTAGTTGGGTTGAAGGGGCAACCTTGGTAAAAGGAAGTTTTTTCACAAAGGAAAGCCTTAGCTTCCCAAGGAAGTTCTTTCACCAAGGACAGCCTTAGCTTCCCAGGGAGGTTCTTTCACCAAAAACATGTTCTCAAATGATTAATACCGAAGACACAACTTCGGTCTCCCGAAGGGGCGAAAGTGATAGCCAAAGGGTTATCGCTCACATAACTTTCTTATTGGTAGACCTGACACCACCTTTGGGAATTTATATGACCAACCTTGGGAGAACTATCCACACTACACTCAAAAATATATACAACTGACTTTGGGAAGAATTCTTTTTACTGTCCTTGGAGCGTTTATTACCAACCTAGGGAACGTAGGTCTATCTCCCTTGATAGCAGGAATGCCACCCAAAAATGGTTCTCACATCCAAAGGGCTTTCTCCAATCACCCTTGAGGGAAATCCTTGTTTGAAGGGGTCTTAGATCGCTAAGGTGTCTTAAGGAGAAATGACAAATATAGTTAGGAGATCTCTAACAGAAACCTCGCACACACCCCTACCCTCTGGGCATAACCGCCTATGGCAAGCTATAGACACTGCTCTTAGAAAGTACATACCAAATCTGGCCAAACCCTTGTCATGATCTACTCAGGCTAAGCATAATGGCCTCCTCCTCCCGTCCTTCTATAAATACTCGAGGGAGGCTCCTAGGTAAAAAACAAGAGGTATTGTCCTTATCTGTTTTCTTCCCTTAGCTCCTCATGACTTCTCCCTTTGCATACTAAGTTGGGCGTCCGAGATGCCTTCCTTGGAAATATGCTCTAGGGAGCTCTTAACCCTTGTTGTTCAAGTGCTGAATCTACTTTTCAGATGAAGTTCTACCGGAGGTCCAATCAACATGTCCTACATCAAATATGTACTTGAGCATCAACATGCATAATTTTTGCAAGGCATTGTAAGTAACTAGTTGCATGTAAGTTGTCTTAATTTACCTTCTTCAAGTAATTAGTCAATAGTAACTAAGTGGGATCATAGTCCCTAAGAGCCTACAAGATACACAATTTGGGGTACTGGCACCCTACTTCATGATAGATCATAACCATAACAGGGAACTGGGATGTAAAAAAGGTTCTATTCAATGATGGGTCTAACACCAATATCATATTTGCCCATCTGTTGCTAGGCCTAGGAATTTCCCAAGTTAAGCTCAAGACAATGTCATCACCCACATTCGTTGTGGGAGCAGGGGAGCTCTTAGTCCTCGGATGGATTGATGTACCATTGATGTTGAAGGGAACTTAGGTCAATGATAACCATGAATTCTTTGTATCGACAATGATGAGGTTCATAGTCATCAATGTTTACTCTATTTATAATGCCATCCCTGAAAGGCATACACAGGGTAGTTTCCGCTTAAGGTTGGACGTCAAATACTTGGCCCTAATCTTTGAAATAGGAGAAGGGTGTGCTGAGATCTTTATTGATCAAGCTGAAGTACAAAGGATATTTTGCAAAGCAAGATAGGAGCCCGTGAAGATCCATACCTCAAGTTCATAAAAAGCCACCTCTAACACGGCCCCTGATGACTTGCCCAGGAAGTATATGGGAACTCGTCCAACACTAGTCATAATTGGCTAATTGATTACGTGCACACTACTTAAAACCTTTACACTTCTAGTTAGTTAATCCTACTATGCAGTCATGCATGAGTATGTGCTTTGACTTGAATGATTAAATAAGTAATAAAAACATAAAAAATTGCCATGGCATTTAATTAGAATCAAATCATCAAAGCCGTCAAAGCATACAAAGCATTTATGTGGTTAACTACACATAATCAACCACATGTGAACATTCAAGCAAAAGTAGACTATGCTCACACCCAAGAGTGACTATAGAGTACAATACTCAAACATGAACATTGGAAGCAAACTAGTGTATTAAAACCATACACTGAACCATACTACTGAGATCCATAATTAAGCCCCTACCTTAGAGCAACTTCCCTTGGCAAGCTCCAAAGCCTTCCATTGTGTTTCGCTAGCAACTGTCAATGAAATAAATACTGTAGTTAGTACATCAACCTAACCAACAAGTGAACCGAAAACCTAGAATCACAAGATTTAGATAAACCATATATGATAGCCGAAGGGCTATTGCCCATAGAACATCTTAATTAGCAGACCTGACATCACCCTCAGAAGAAGAGGTGACCAACCTTGGGATAAGAATCTATGCCACCATCGAAAATGTACATGACCAACCTAAAAA
Source organism: Aquilaria yunnanensis (assembly GCA_039654915.1). Classification (NCBI taxonomy): domain Eukaryota; kingdom Viridiplantae; phylum Streptophyta; class Magnoliopsida; order Malvales; family Thymelaeaceae; genus Aquilaria; species Aquilaria yunnanensis. Next base: position 66,715,620 of record CM077597.1, read on the forward strand.
ATGTAAGCTTGCCACCCATGGAAAAAAGAATACCTCCCAAAAATGGCCTCTGCAGTCGATAGGCCTTCCCTAGTCACCTGTGGGGCCAAATTACCACTTCACAAAAATGGGAGAATTACAAGTGTGTCATAATGGCCAAAAACCATTATATTGTGTAATTTTCACTATAGTAATTTAAGTGTGGGGGGTAAAAGGCATGATCAACACCTCATTGAAAGTGTTCCAATTTGGTAACTTGGCCCCCAAGAAAAGCCTTAAGGATTGCTTGTTTGTCAAGCAACCTATGGACTACCCTAGAGTGGGTAACACCAAGGATCCCATGTGTTACCCATTGCAGGGTAATCCAGTATTGGTGCCAAAATGCTGCATTTAAACTCGCAGGATTAGTGTGTCCTGTAGGTCACCAGAATAATGCCCCTAGTGTACATACTCAAATGTTTCTCTTGAGGACTATGTAAATACATGCATATTGGTCTAACAATAACACACATATTCAAATTTATAAACACTATGGAAGCTAAGAAATAAAACAGTAGCACAAGTTTTAGTTTTGGCTTCCACGCATTAAGCATTCTTACTAGGTTCAAGAATTCCAGCCACTGCACCCAAAATTCCTCCAATAAACTGCATCATTTTAGCCCGGTGACCCCTTGTTTTCTTTGCTCCATTATCAAGTAGAGACTTAGATCAAACCAGGAAATTTTATTTTACATCAATAGCCCACCTATGGAATAAGTTATGGATTTTTTAAGTTGGTTACAAAATTCTGACCAAATGAACAGTAACTTAGCCAACTTTGAAACGTCATATCTTTGGCTACAGGGCTCCAAATTCAAAAATTCCAAATCCCAGTTCAACCTCTAGATATGTTCTAAGTGTGGTCAAAATTTCATACTAGATTGATTCTACACAGGGAGATATAGAACCTTGAGTGTAGAGTCAAAATTCTTATCACTTTATGGCCATTTTGCCATACAAAATTTTATAAGCACGCAAACACTTTAGTCAGAAAGGGTAAGCGACTCAAGGCTATTCCTTAGATCTCCAATACACCTGGGAATCACATTTCCTTATAGATAGCATCTTTACATAGCCAATGCCAAAATTTTCAAACAAGCAGCCTATGTTGCACACTTAGGCAGCCTGTGCATAGCATCATCATACATAGCAAAACAACCCCCAAATGTTCACATACATTGTCCAAACTTCAAATGCATTACATGTACATGAATTCATACAGTACATAATGTTCTTAACTCAGTTAAAACACACACCCTAGTTACAGGAGAGCTTTAGACACAATGCACCCTAGAAACAGAATGATGGACAGCTGCTACATAACACAATAAGCACCATCACTAAAAATACCAAATGTGATCCTAAAATTCCCAAACCTTCCAGATCTTAACCAGACACATGGAAGTTCGTGTACCTAAAATTTTAGATCAAAACTCAAATGAGAAAGGTCAGTTTGAATGTGATCTTTCTACTAGACCTGAAATGGACAGAAAGGGGTAAGTTTCTTGAATGAAACTTAGTAAGGCTTATCAATAAAATATTCAAACTCCAGTCATATACCTGAAATCAAAAAACACTAAAACAAAAAAGTACAGTACAAATACACAAAGACAGCCATCCAAATGCACAAAAAACACAACAACAAACAAATGTAATGCTGGCAGAAATAAACACATTAGGGTTAGTTCATAAACAATCAAATAAACATTATGTAATCACTATGGCAGCCCTCCTCAAGCGAATGCTTGGCCTTAGGAGATTAACTGGTCTTAGTTAATACTAACTTGGGCTTTAGAAACCCTTGTAAACACTGCCATCTTAGTGCCTGAAAAATAGTAAGGCTGGAACCTTGTTCATGCACTCCCCCTTAACCCATACTTGGTTCCTTGAGCTTTTTGCTCTCTTCCAAGCATGGTCTTAGCTTCATGGATGCTTGATCATTATATTAGAATAGTAAAAAACTATGAAACATGAAGATAAAACCCTTACCTAAGCTGTGAAAGCTGAAAATAGCAAAGGAAGCTCAATAAATCCGAAAACTAGGTTTTTTCTCTCTTCTGTTGAATCTGATTGCTTTCCTTTGTGATTTATTGGGAGATTTAGCTATGGTGGCTATGGAAGGTTATGGAGGAGCTAACGGAGGAACTATAGCTGGTGAAGGCTGAAAATGACCAAGGAAGGGTAAATAAATCAAGATATTTACTTGACTTGATTAGTTTAACCTTAACCTTTACTTAGGTCACTATAAATATGTCTTAAGCAAAGAATTTTTGGCTAATCTTTAGCCCACCTTTTTGACCTTAGAACCTGGAAATAAAAGGCTGGGATAATGCTAGAAATGGCCATCTTTGACTTTTATAAAAAATGATCCCACCCTTAAGTTATTTTTGTGAACAATTGTAAACCTAGTTGTCCTAGGTTCTTGAATAATAGCCTTTGCTTCCTTTATGCAATTTAGCATCCAAAAATTTCTTCCATACCAATCAAATCCTTCCAAAATCTCTTCTTTAGAGTTGTACAATTATGTACCCAAGTCTTGAAATCTTGCAATAAAACCCATAGATTACTTGTAAAACAAGCAATCCTCAAGGCTTCCTTTAGTACAAAGTAACTATTGTAATCTCTTAAGGAGGTGTAGATTATTCACTTTACCCCTCACATTTTATTCATTATGATGAAAATTATGCTATATAATGGTTTATAACCATTATGCCTTTATACTGTAATTTTCCCATTTGTTGGGGTGGTAACACCCTGGACACCCTAGATGAATTCTACAGAAGGACGGAACAACACATGACAGTTGAGGAACTGAGAATAGGAGGCCCAAAGTGTTATGGCCCTTCTAGTGGGAAGCATAATTGAGGAAGGTAAAGTGTTTTAAATTAAGTTTAGAACCTTAATTCAAGTTTACATAGCAAGAATAGAGAAGTTTAGCAAAGTTCACTAAGTTCCAAGAAAAATAAGGCACTAAATGAAGTTCAGGGGCAAAATGGTAATTTTGCATCTTGAATAGCCAAGACGAATCCCGAGTGTTTAAAAATTCATTTTTATAACTTAGCTTTCAACCTTAACTCAAACTTGAAGAATAAACAAGAATTTAATCAAGAATCACTAAGTTACAGAAATAAGGGTTTATTTGTAACAAGCTTAATACTTTGATGGCTTTAGGGTTAAGTGAGGGTTTAAGAAAGGAAAGTGAGGCTTAATCTCATTTCCAACCTTCTCACCCTCACTTTTCTCTCAAATTAAGCTTGGAATCAAGTGTTCTTGATGTCAAGAAGTGCAATTCAAAGTATATAAGCTAGGAGCAGTTCATTTCAAGCTTTAAACCATGATTTTGAAGCTTGGAAGGGCATTTTTCCATATCCCCTATTTTTGATTGAGGTAAGCAATGTGTTCTTGATTGAATTCATGTTATTTACTTGGTTTGGAGCTTGCGTTTTGGTTAGAGAGTGAAGTTTTAGTGATTAGTGCTTTGTTTTTGGATTGGAACTTGTGTAGAACTTTGGTTAGCTTGGTTGCTTTGAAAGGAGATTGATTCTTGCTTATTACTTTGAGTTGAGGTAAGGGAGTTATGGTTTCAAGTTCATTTAATGCCATTAGCTTGAGTTTGCTTGAAGAATTCAAGTGGTTTTAGCTATGGCATTAGTTAAAGGTTTTGGTTGAATTGTGGACTATGAAGTTTGAGAGGATTGGATTGATGTTATGAGACATCATAGATTAGCTTGTGAACATGTTCTATGAGTATATGAAATTTGGAGGCATTCCATGCATGTTTCATATGTGTAGGAAGTGTCCAAAGTTCATAGCAGCAAAATGCGCCAAATTATGCTTTTCTATAGATTGGCGATGCATTGCCAATTACAGGTCGAAGCCCACGATGCGTCGCCAATCCAAAAAAATGTCACAGAACATTACCAACTGTGGCGACTATGGCAACCTGTCGCCATAGACAAAAATGCCAAAATTTCCACATTTTGCTAAGATGATCCAAGTGAGACCTAAGGGGGCTCTTAGAGTACCTTGGTTTCCAAGGATTCCGAGGGTACTTCGAGACTTCCAAAAGTCCCACAAGATATAGAAGTTTCCTTGAGTTTTGTAGGGTCTTAAGGTTGCTTGTGCAACAAGCAAGGAAACTAGGTTACAAATGAACATAACTAAGTACCACTAGCTCAGGTGAAAGGTTTAGAACCCTTGTTGACCTAGCTGTGCCATAGCCACGACGTTGCAAGGTGAAACCTTGTTCATCTAGTCTACAAGGAGGTCTTATGGCCTAGTCTACAAAGTTATACCATAATTCCCCTGCATAACAACTAAGGGAAGGCTACATAACTGCATCAAGTAAGCTACGGCTTACTAGCAGTGGGTTAATGATTAGAACTCGCTAGGCACAGAGTGATGCGCCGTGAGGAGGACTAGTTGAGGAGAGGTCTTGATGGCCTAGTTATATGTGCATATATCAGACCCTCATGCTGTGTGAGCTCGCAGCAAGAGTTCTAGTAATTTTCTTGCAGGTACACTGAAGACCCCCCCTTACTGAGAATTGTTGAATTCTCACTTCCTAGTTATGTTATGTAGAGACTAAAGTTGTTGGACCGAGTAATCGTTGAGGATTATCACGGTAGTGCTCTTTTGTGTGTACAGGTACAGCATTTTAGAATCCTTGTGATTCTAGTCTACATGAGTATATTTAGTTGGCTTGTTGGTCAAGTAACAGTACTAACTTAAGTCTTCCTTTGGCTGCAGAGCCTAGTAACACTTAGACAAGGACTTTTGAGACTCGCCATTGGGATGTGTATCCAAGGTGGGAGTTGAGTCAAAGAGATCTCAGTAGAGGCTTGTATTTATACAGTACTTTTAGTTGCCTCCATGGTCTATGTTATGAAGAGTCTTAGGCTCTAGGGTTGCTCTTTGGTGAGGGCATTAGTCTACTTTATGTATGAATGTTCTCACGAGTTGTTATGTGTAGTAAACTCACACAAATGTTGATTTTATATGCTTTGGCTATTTGTATTTATTTCTATCGAAATTACTTGGCCAAGTTAATGTTTTATGGTTTTAATAAACCAAGTCAAAGCATAAAGAGCATGTATATTGCATATTCTAGGATAATCAACTAGTATCATGGGATTTAATCTGCACACATACACAACTAGCCAATTGCAACCATCGTGAGACCAACTCTCACAGGGCTTCCTGGGTAGGGGCCAAGGACGGCCGTGTCACAAAGTTTGAACATCATCAATCCGAAGGTCATAGTCACCAACCTCAGTATCAAACCGAGGGATAAGGTAGACCTCAAAAGTCTAAGGGCAGAAAGCCAGTGACATTCACCACCCTAAATACTATAAGGACAAATATCCTCATGGCATCAGAAAGGCTGGGAAATTCATTCAAATGTCTAAGGGCCATGACCTCGGATAATAGAAAGAACATGAAGAAGTACTACTAGTTTCATCGGGACCATGGGCATGACATCGAGGATTGCTTCCAATTAAGGAAGTACATCGAGTCCTTAATTAAACAAGTGCAACTTCGGTGCTACTTGTGGATGCCCTTCGCAAAGGCTTGGGAAAAAGCGGATGATGAAACAAAAGTAGAAGATATGGAGTATGACTCTGATAGGTGCCGAAACCAAAGCCCCAGAAAGCTCCCCCAACCTTCGACTGGGGTTATCCAAACCATAACCACTTGACTACCCTCTACCGAAATAAAAAGGAAAGTGAGAGAGATTGTAGTAATGGAGTTTTACAACCTGATGAACAAGCTAACCCAAAGTGATGGGTTAGTTGTGAAGTTCCCACATGACGATCCTCGCCTAGTCATGGTAAGGATTGGAAGCTGGGATGTGAAGAGGGTGCTCATTGATGACGGATCAAATGTGGACGTCTTGTTCACCCACCTATTGCCAAACTTGGGAATAGTTAAAGGTGACCTTAAGCCTATGATCTCGCCCACCTTCGGAGTTGGTTACTCGGAACGTCCCGTACTTGGATGGATTGACCTGCCGTTGATGCCGAGGGGTACCTTAGTTAAGACCAAGTAGGAATTCTTTGCTTCCACTATGACGAGGTTCATCATCGTAAATATCCCATATTCGTACAATGCCATCCTTGGAAGACAGACACAGGGCAACCTTTACATCTAAGCAAATGTGAAATACCTAACTATCGTGATGTAGAAATATTCATCGACCAAGCTAAAGTTAGGAAAGTGTTTGTTAAAGCAAGGCAGAATCCACCCAAAGTCCACATGTAAACTTTGGGGGAGAAGAGCATGATTGGCAATGGTGCAATAAAATTGGAAAAGGGTGATATTGAAAAAATAAAAACTGACGATATAGAACTAGTCCCTGGCCAAAGTACCCGAGTAGGGAAAAAACTGGCTAAAGGTGACAAGGAAAAACTTGTATCCCTTCTATTAATGAACAAAGATCTATTTGCTTACTCCCTGAAGGAGATGCTTGAAATAAATCTGAGTATAATTCATCACAGTCTTAAAGTATGACTTGAGGCAAGGCCTATTCGGTAGAAAAAGCGTAGCTTCTTGGCACATAAGAACAATTTCATCAAAATTGAAGTCTTATGATTAACGTAAGCAGGCATAATAAGGGAGGTCAAGTACCTCGAATGGCTCAGCAATGTTGTTGTCGCCACAAAGGAAGGGAGTGATAAACTCCGAATGTGCATCAACTTTCAAAATATTAATGATGCCTGTTCAAAGGACTTGTAACCACTGTGATCAATAGACCAGTTGGTAGAGTCCACTACCAAATATGGTCTACTTAACTTCCTCAATGCTTTTAGCGGATACCACCAGATTTGGATGGATCTCGAAGACGAGGAAGAAACCATCCTCATTACCAAAGTCAAGACTTAATGTTACATTAGAATGCCTTTCGGCCTTAAAAATGCAGGAGCCACATATCAAAGGTTGATGAACAGCGTGTTCAGTTCCTAAATTAGGAGAAATATGGAAGTGTACATTGATGATATGATAGTTAATAGTAAAATACCTAGTAATCATATCATAGACTTGGGTGAAACATTCCACCAACTTCAAAAATTTGAAATCCGTATTAACCCTGAAAAGTGTGTGTTTGGGGTGACTATGAGCAAATTCCTCGGCTTTATGGTATGCGAAAAAAGTATAGATGCCAATCCAAAGAAAGTTATGGCTTTATTGGGATTCCAAACTCCTATAACTACCAAGGACATGTAGAGGCTTATAGGGCGAATAACAGCCCTTAGCAGATTCATCTCCAGATATGGAGATTAGTGCCGACCATTCTTTTAAATTCTCACCAAAGCTGTCACAAATGAAGGCAACCTCGACCATGAAGAACAACCTTGAAACGAAGATTGTGAAAAGGCTTAGGATGAACTTAAAAGTTAGTTAATCCATTTTCCAACACTTTGGCAACCAAGGGAAGGAGCACCTCTCATCCTCTACCTTGCAATCATCGAGGAAGCAGTAAGTTTATTACTGGTGAGGGAAAAAGAAAAAGGAAGAAAATAGTGGCCGATATATTATGTCAGAAAATCCTTGCATAGTGCTAAAGTTAGGTACCCTCTATTGCAAAAAGCTGTCTACGCTTTAGTCAAGGCAAGTAGAAGGCTCTGACCCTATTTCCAAGGACATTCTATCATAATTTGAAGTAACCTACCTCTTTAGGATGTCATTAAGAAGGTGGATCATTCCAGTTGACTGTCAAAATGGTGTATTGAGCTCGGAGAATACGACATCACATATGAAGCAAGAAAGGCCATAAAAGGTCAGGCTTTAGCAAACTTTATTACTGAATTGCCTAAAACTGATGACAACCCAAATAACCTAAAAAATGAGGAGCTTGAATGGCTATTGTTTGTAGATGGTGCTTTAGGATCAAAACACCAGGGGGTCAGGATAATACTCTAAAGTTCCAAAGGGATGGAAGGGACAAAAGCTATTAAGTTCGGATTCCAAGTCACTAACAACATTGCTGATTATGAAGCCCTTGGAGTTGGATTATGATTGGCCAAAATAGTTTGTATAAAGAATCAGAAGGCTTACAGTGACTCGTCATTGGTTATCCAGTAGACAATGAGAGAATATAGTGCCAAGGATCCCAGCCTGGCAAAATACCATGGCCTCGTAAAAAAATTGGTCCAACAATTTGAGAAAGTAAGGATCTAAAAGGTACCTCAGAAAAAAAACATCAAAGCTGACATACTGGCAAAGTCAAAATAGTCCACCGAGGTACTTGACCACCTGAGCATAGCCATAATGGCACTCACCACACCAAAAAAGGGGTGGAAAGACTCTATAAAGGTATATCTTGTCAGTTCATCCTTACCCAAGGATCCCAAGGAAGCGTCGAAGGTGGATAGACACTCTGGAAGGTACTTCATGATTGGGGAAGAATTGTAATGACGAGGGTACACAAACCCACTACACAGATGTATCAGTGAAGAGGACATCGAGACAGTCTTGAAAGAAGTCCATGAAGGAGCCTACGGATCTCACATCGGGACTGACGCCTTTGCTAGGGTACTACTTCGGCAAGGATATTTTTTGCCTACTTTAAGGAAGGATGCAAGGCAGTTTGTCAAAAAAAGTGATAAGTGCCAACAGAACGTACTCATCCAAAAGGCACCCTCGGAAGCAATAACTTCGGCTGGCTATCCATGCCCCTTCGATGTCTAGGGTATTGACCTCATCGGCCCTCTCCGGATGGCTCCTAGAAGAGTGAAATTTTGTGTAGTTGTAGTAGATTATTTCATTAAGTCGATTGATTTAGAGCCCCTTGCAATAATTTCTGCAAAGGGCATGCAGAAGTTTGTCTGGAAAAACATCATATGTAGGTTCGGTGTCCTGAGGGTGATAATAGTAGATAACGGTTCCCAATTCATTGACAAAGGGTTCCAAGAATTCGCAACCAAGCTCAGAGTAAAAATACACTTTGCCCCAGTTGCCTATCCTCAAAGCAATGGACAAGTTGAGGTGTCCAATAGAACAATAAAAGATGGTCTGAAGAAGAGGTTGAAAGAAGCCAAGGGAAGATGCCATGGAGAACTCTTGAGTGTACTATGGAGTTAGCGAACAACCCCAAGAAGAGATACTGGTGAAACACCCTTTTCACTCGTATTTGGGACCAAGGCGCTTATTGTTGTGAAAGTTATGCAACCATCCATCAGGATATAGGTCTTCTGTGAAAAAGGAAACAACCTTGGCTTTCGTACTGAACTTGACATACTCAAAGAGCATAGGGAAATGGCTGAACTTAGAAAGAAATCCTTCCAGCAGAGGACAGCCATCTCAGTGAATTCGCATGTCAAACCTAAAAGGATCAAGAGAGGAGACCTTATCCTAAGAAAGGCTAAACTGGAATGCCGAAGACCATCTCATGGTGTACTTTGCGCGAACTGGGAAGGACCTTATTTTGTCTTGGATGAAGTTCGGCATGGAGTCTATAAACTTGGAAATACTAAAGGAGAAGAGTTGAAAAACACATGGCATTCAGACTTTTTGAAAAAATTCTGCACTTAGTTCTATGAACTTAGCAATTTCCAAAGGAATAGCCTTATTATGAAGGGCCTTCCGAAAGAGGTCAGCCGAATGCCATGATCTCTGAAGTTGCCTAAAGTTTTAGGTGTCGTATGGGAAGGCCTCCCAAAGGAGAATAACCAAATGTGGAACTCTCTAAAAATACCCAAGTGTTTTGAACATAGAAAGTTTCTAGAAAACATTGTTTGAATTCCATTCTAAAACACGTAGATAAATTCTAAGGACTCTAGAAATGGTAGAATATTACTTTCGGATATTCCCAACAAGGGTAATACATAACCAAATATGCTAAGCCTTAGCAAAGATGATAAATTAGCCGAAAACAGTGGACTTAGCCTCTTACCCACTTTGGGGTAGTCCAGTTATGGTGCCAAAATTGTGCATTTAAAACTCCAAGGGTTGATATATTCCGTATGACATCAGAACAAAACCCTTGGTGTGCATACCCAAGTGGTCCTCTTGGGGACTATGTAAATGCATGCATATTGGTCCAACCATTACACACATATTCACATTTTGTGCACACCATGGCAGCAAGGAAGGAAAACACTAGCACATGTCTTAATCTTGGCTACCACACATTAGGCAATCTTATTAAGTGTAAGTGACCAGCCACTGCACTTGAAACTTCATCCAAAAACTTATACTAATCTAGCTGTGTAACCCTATTTTCCTTACTTCATTATCAAGTAGAGTCTTCAGGCAAACCAAGGAATTTTGGTTTTACATCAATAGCCCACCTATGGACCCAGTTAAGGATTTTTTAATTTCGTTACAAAATTTTGACAAAATGAATAGTAACTTAGCCAATTTTGCAATGTCATATCTTTGGCTACTAGAGTCAAAATTTGGAAATTCTAAATCCCAGGTCAACCTCTTGATCTTCTCTATGTGTGGTCAAAATTTCATTCCAATATTCATTCTACACAGAGAGAAATACAACTTTGAGTGTGAAGTCAAAATTCTAGTCACTTTATGACCATTTTCCCCATACAAAATTTCGTAAGTGTGCAAACACTTCATTCACAAGGAGTAAGCCCTCCAAGGCTATCCCATACATGTCCAAAACACATAGGAAATACATGCTCTTGCATCTAGCAATTTTATGTAGCCAAAACAGAATTTACAAGTAAGCATCCTATCATTCACACTTACACAGCTTTGCACCACATCACATACATGGGCAAGAACATTACTCATATGTCCGCATACTTGTCTCATTTTACATACACTACATGTACATGCACACATGCACTACATAATGGTCTTCACTTAGCTAAATATGGACCCTAAGTTATAGGAGTGCGTGAGACACAATGGACTCCAGACCAGGATGCTGGATAGCTGCTGCATAACACAATAAGCACTGTCACTAAAAAATACCAAATGTGCTCCAAAAATTGCCAAAATTTGCAGATCACAACTAGATACATGGAAATTAAAATACTTGAAATTTTAAATTAGAACTCAAATGAAAAATGTCATTTTGAATGTGATCTTTATGCTGGACCTAAAATGGAAGAATTGAGGAGAGTAAGTTTCATTGTTAAATTTAGTATGGGAAACACTTGGTTTCTTAAGCAAATGTGACCCTCATTAAAAACTACATCCAAATACACTAAAAAAAACACAATGCATATATACAAGATATAGCAACCAAATATAGCAGCCATTCACAACCAACAAACACATGAAATGCGGCGGGAATATAAACCATGGGTTAGTGCATGAAACATCCAGTAAACTTAAGTAAATTACTATGGCAGCCCTCCTCAAGCTAATGCTTGGTCTTAGGAGTATTTTAACACTAGTTAGTACAAACTTTGGGCTCTAGAAACCCACACTTGACTGCCATTATTATGCACTTCACACTAGGTCACAGAACCTTCAATAAGTGCACTCCCTTCACTAAGCTTGGTTCATCAAGCTCATGGCTCCCTTCCAAGCTTAGCCCTAGGTCTATGTATGGTTGAAAATAAAATAAACAATCCACGGGAGAAAGGGAACCCTTACCAACATTAGTTTGCTGAATTTGAAGCTTGATCCTTAAAGTATTCATGCAATAGCTCTAGTTTGCTTGCAATTGCTTCCTTTTGCCTTCAATTTCAATCTTGGAGGTATTCTATAAGGAGGAATGGATATTGAACTAGCTACTGGTTGTAGCTTGATCTCAAACTCAATCTCCCTTAGTGGAGGAATCCCTGGTAGGTCCTTAGGAAAGACTTGTGGAAAGTCTCTTGATGACCTAAGCCCTCATCGTTGTGAGTCATGATGACTGTTGAGGAGACTTCTAGGAGGAAGAACGCCTGGAAGGTGGATCGCCCCAAGGAGAGTACCTGAAAACCTGGTAAACAAGGTTAGGAGGCCCCCGGAGTGTTTTTCCGGGGGGGGAGCCTCCGACGCCCAAGTCAGTGGTGGCCGGAAGAAGGAGAAAGTCACTAGCTCAAAGAGAAAGGCAGAAAAGTCTCGCCTGGTATTTTCTTAGGGTGTGGGAGCTGTATATCCGGCCTGCCAACCTCCTGTCAAGTATTTATTTCCTGTATATATATAGGAATACCTAGCCCGTTCAGATCATGAAACGTGTGCGGTCGGATGCTCCTGAACGTCTGGGCGTAGGGGACAGATAGTTGGTAACTAGATGGCCTCGAGCCTTGTGCTGAGACGGGCCATGATATGATTTTGATGGCGTCTGCGCGTCAGGGCAACTTTTTACGTCTGTGGTGGGACGTGTCAGGGCTTCCTTAAATGCTTCCTTAAATGCGCCTGCCGTACTCCCGAGGTCCCTGGGCGAGGTCGTCCTCTAGTTCGGACAGAGCCTCTTCGGGAAGCCTACCCTTAGTTCGGGGGTTCCCAGTTCCAGGGGGTTCCGCCTTCGGGGATATCATATTCGGGCAGCAATGTCTGGTGCCACTTTTCCGAAGGCGCGTTGTTCACAACCTTGGGGGGCGAATGGAGTCCTCAAGTTTTACTGGCGTGCCGAGGCTCGGAGCTCTCAGGCTATCTCCCGAGGTGCATGATTCCACCTATTCCCGGGAAGCGCCAGTTCTTCTGGCCATTGTTGTGGCAGGGTATTCGGCCAGATTGAGGCGACAGCCTTTGGCTATCACATGCCCCCCTCTGGAAAGCCGAAGTGAAGACTTCGGTTTGCATCTCTTTCCGAGGTTGCCGTTGGGAGTCTTGTTGGGAAGCATAACCTGTTCCGAGGTCGCACCTTTTGCCCGAGGGTCTGGGCTGTTCGGCCTTGGCCTATTCTTTGGTGTCTCCGAGGCAAAGCCTGTACCGAAGATACACCTCTTGCCCAAAAGTCATGGGCTGTTCAGCCATAGCCTGTCTCTTGGTGTCCTCGAGGTGGCCTGCTTTTTATTTCTGCAGGTCTGCTGGCCAAGCGTGTCAGACTGAGCGGCGCGTCTCCATTTCTCAGGGATGTCAAACGACGTGTCCCAATCAGGAGGCGTGTCCCGATTTTCCAGGCACGTTTGGGGAGGCACGTCCCCCATTTCTGCGCAGCGGTTGACACGTGGCTTCTTGCCATTGGAGGAGAGGCGCGTCATTTACAGAGGGCGCGCCTTTTCGGGTGCAGCGGGCAGTTACGGCGACGGTTCGCCTCCAATGGGTACTTATGATGTTCTTTCGGTTACCCACCTTTGGCCTATAAATAGCCCATTCCATCATAAGTCCCACTTACTGTTTTTCTGCTCTTTTTCTGCTCTGCCCTCTGTTCTTGCGTTTTATCTTGCTTTCTGTGGCGGAGCTTCTTTAATCAGAGCTTTTTCCTACCAACTTTCACGACGGCATCCTCAGGCAAATCTTTTGGTGGGTTTTGATTTTCAGAGTACTCTGATTCCTCTATTTTTCTGAGTTTTTCTGGAAAACTGTTGTTTTTTCCAAACTCGTCTTCTGAGTTTTTTCTGGAAACTATTTTCTTTTCCATCTCAAACTCTTTTTCATGTCTGCGATGCCTGTTCCCGAGAGCTGGAAACCTCTTCTGGCCCATCCTTGCTGTACCACCCCCGAAAAACTAGAGAGGTGGAAGAAAAAATTCTTTCTTCCATCTTACGCTGTGACCAGACTGCCTCGTTCTAGCCATTTTGCTTTTTCAAACCGTGGCGACGAGGTTACCGTCTTCCGAGCCCAACTGAAGGCCGGACTTCGGTATCCTCCCCCGAAGGTGGTTTGCGAGTTCTGCCAATTCCATGGCATTGCTGTGAACCAACTTCCCCCGAACGCGTACTGCTATTTTAACGCCTACCTCTGCATGTGTGGCGTGTTCGGGATAGAGCCCCACTTCATCATTTTCATGCAGTACTACAAGCTCTATGTGGTCCCGAAGGGTGGCTTCTATTTCCTGCTGCCTCGGGGATCCGGGAGCAAAAATTCACCTTCACCTTCGACACGAAGGATAGCTGGCGGGGGTGGCAGCCTAAGTTCTTTTTCCTCAAGGTGGATAAGAACTGGTCTGATGTCCCGACCAGGTGGGCTCAGGGAGTGCTGCACGCAAACGTCGTTGATCCGAGAATGCTGCTGACCCCACCGTTGGCTTCCGTGTTCGCGGATTTCGACGCCCGCATTCGGGCAGTCGCTGACTGGGCTCCCGAGGTCTCTCCTCGTGCTCTTTACCCCTTTCCTATCAACTGGAGGTTGATGACCGAAGAAGTCCTTCGGGAGCTGAAAGTGGTTAAGGAGCACGTGACTGACCTCAATATGCCCGCTCCCGCCATCGCCGGGAAAGACTCCTGGCTGGTCAAGCTCCTTAAGGGGGAGACTTCTTTCGAAACTTTTGCCGAAAGTGAGTAATCTTCCATCCCTTTATACTTTTTCCTCGGACTTATGCTGATATTTCTTCTCTTTTTCAGAGATGGGCGATGGGGCTGCCGCTTATTACAAGGCCCTCTTTTCTGGCCAAGTGGAGAAGGGGGAGCAGACAAAGAAGGCGGCTTCCCGAAGAAGGAAGACGACAGGGGCGGGACCCTCGGCGAAGCGAGCTAGGAAGGCTCTCCAGCCTTCTCAGCCAGAGCTTTTGGAAGAAGAAGCTGGCGAAGACGCTGGTCTTGTTGAAATTCCACCGGCCGAGGTCCCCGCTACTTCCGCCGAGGTGCCTCCTCTCGACCTCGAGGCCCCCAGAAACACTGTAGTGGTAGAAGTACCCACCGCCGAGGAGCGGTACCGGCAGAAGGGTAAGGGTCTTTCTTCCGAGGGGCCCGAGGATCCCGAGGACACTGTCTCCGAGGTTCCTCCAGGTATGCCTTTAGGCGAAGTTCAGCTCCTTTTCCTTTCACGAATTTTTCTTCTGCTCCTAACTTCCTTCTCACTTTCAGGGGAGCCTCTTACTGCTGGCTGGAGGGCCATTCATGAGAGGAAATGGGCCCTGCGCGATGCCACAATCCCTGAGGGGAAGATCCCCTTGGAGCCCTTTTGGACAATCACGGAGGATATGAATTTGTTCTCCGACGATTGTCCGAAGATGACAAAAGAGATTTGGAAGGGGATGACCACTGACGCCTCCTTCCGGGCGATTGCGGCGGCTCACCCGGGGGATAATACCCTCGCCGCAAAAGTCACCGAGCATGCTGCTCAGGTATAGTCTTTACACTTTTTTCCTCAATTTTCTAAGTGTTTAGACTTGTACTAACCTGGACTTTTGCCTTGCCGTAGCTGCTGGAGTACGCTGGTTATCTCCGAGTTCGGGTGGCCAGACAGGCTGCCTCCAAGGATGCGACTTCGCGGGAACTCAGTGAAGCGAAGGCTTCGCTTGCGAAGGTGATCGCCAGCAACCAGCAGCTGACAGCGGATTGTTCTCAGCAACTTGCTGCCGTTCGGGAGGAGTTCTCGAAGAAAAGAGAAGAACTTGAAAAGGACTCCTCCCGGAAGATTGCCGACCTCGGCGACCAAGTAAAGGGGCTGCTCGCCGCCAACGAAGATCTTGTCAAGGACAAGGCTGTTTCCGACAGTCTTGCGTCGAGGTTGACGGACGAGAACACTGCTCTTCAAGCCGAGGTCGAGGCTCTGAAGAAGGAGTCCGGAGAGACGCTGGGGATAAGCGAGCTTGAAGAGGAGGTTGCTGAGCTGAGGGACGAGGTCAATGTCCTTGGCGTTCAAAAACGTACTTCTGATGACATGGCCAAGGTCGCCTTTCAGGACGGCTTCTGCCTCACTCGGCACCAGGTGCTGCAGAGGTTCCCAGATTTGGACCTCTCTTTTCTGGAGGGCCTAAATATTCCTGAGGGACCTCGGTGGCAGTGGTCCAAGGTCGAGCATCTGAAGCTTCCTGGTCTTCGTCCGCCCGGCTCTCCCTAGTTTGTTTTAGGGCTCATCTTATTTTTCTCCTTCATGCTCCTTCTTTGGACACTTCTTTTGTAAGGCAGCGTTTGCTCTAAATGAACAATCTTTTCGGCTAAGTCCTTTCTTGCAAGTTTCTTCATTTCCACTGTCCCGAACACGTTTGCTTCAAGAGACTTTCGGAAAACCTGCAACCAAAGAAACTTTTTACCTTCCTTTGTCCCGAGCGTGCTCGCTCAAGAGACTTTCTGGAAAGTTTGTAAAAATTTGGCTAAGTCTTTTGCAGGCTTTTTGTTTCCTTTTATCCCGAACATGTTCGCTCAAGGGCCTTCGGAAAACCTTTAGCCAAATTTTTCTGTCTTCCTATTGTCCCGAGCATATTTGCTCAAGGGACTTAGGAAAATTTTCAAGAGATTGTTCATTCCCTTTTTCCCGAGCACGCTTGCTCAAGGGTGTTCGGCAATTACCTCTGCTTTTGTTTTGGCGTGTACTTTTGCGAGATTCTTGCTTTCCCTTTTTCCCGAGCATGTTCGCTCAAGGGTATTCGGAAAATTTTCTCTGCACTGATTATGCCGAGTACTTTTGCAAGATTCTTGTTTCCCATTTTTCCCGAGCATAGTGGCTCAACAGACTTCGGGAAGTCATATCTGCTTTTTTCGTGGCGAGCACCTTCGCGGAATTTTGTCCTGGACAATTTGGTATACTTAAAAATTTTCTCAAGACCATTCTTCTCCGGACCATCCTGTACTTAGAATATTTTTTGTACAATATATTTCTTCCGCTCAACCTTAGGCGTAGAATTTTTTCAGGGCGTCTGAATGCCAAGTGTTTTTCAATTCTACGCCTTCGGCGTCGCCAAGCTTGTACACGCCTTTACGTACTTCGGCGAGAACCAGATAAGGTCCTTCCCAATTTGCGCGAAGTACTCCGTGAGATGGCCTTCGGGGTGCAAAGTCGGCCTTTCGGAGAACGAGGTCTCCTTTTTTTATTTCTTTTGGCCTGGCTTTTAAGTTGATAGCCGCGGCCACTCTTTGCTGGAAAGCTTTTCTTCTCAGCTCGGCTATTTCTCTGTGTTCGGCCACAAGGTCGAGCTTAGTTCTCAGACCGAGGTCGTTTCCGCCTTCATCAAATACTTGCACCCGTATTGAAGGCTGAACTATCTCTATTGGGATAATGGCCTCTGTTCCGAAGATGAGTGAGAAGGGAGTTTCCCCTGTGGCTCTTCGTGGCGTCGTTCGGTAGCTCCACAATACACTTTGGAGTTCTCCTGGCCATTTCCCCTTGGCTTCCCCAAGTCTCTTTTTCAGGCCATCTTTTATGGTCCTGTTTGATACTTCCACCTGCCCATTGCTTTGGGGGTGAGCTACTGGGGCGAAGTGCATCTTTATTCCGAGGTCGCTGATGAATTCCTGGAATCCTTTGTCTATGAACTGGGATCCATTATCAGCTACTAGTACCCTCGGTATGCCAAATCTGCATACGATGTTTTTCCATACGAACTTCTGCACTTCTTTTGCCGAGATAGTTGCTAGTGGTTCTGCCTCTACCCACTTTGAGAAATAGTCCACTGCTACCACGCAGAATTTCACGCCTCCGGGCGCTGTGGGGAGTGGCCCAATGAGGTCTATACCCCAGACTGCGAAGGGCCAAGGATAGTCTGCCGACGTTACCATTTCCGAGGGTATCCTCTGGATTTTTGCATGTCTCTGGCAACTACCGCACTTCTGGATGAACTGCCTTGCGTCCTTTCTCAGGGTAGGCCAGAAGTATCCTTGGTGGAGTATCACTGCTGCAAGGGCATCAGTTCCAATGTGCGAGCCGCACATGCCTTCGTGGACTTCTTCGAGGACCATCTCAGTATCCTCTTCGCCCACACATCTCTGCAGCGGATTTGCATATCCTTGCCGATATAACTCTTCACCAATCAGGAAGAATCTTCCGGCGCGTCTTCGCAGTCTTGCAGCATTGCCGGCGTCTTCGGGAAGCTCATTCTCTGTGAGGTATCTCTTTATGGGGTCCTTCCACCCCATTCCCGAGGTCGTTACGCTTAGCACGGAGATACTTGGATGGTCTAGCACCTCGGTGTATGTTTTGGACTTCGCTAAGCAATCTACCTCAGTGTTATTCCGCCGGGGTACATTTTCGACCCGCACGGCGTCAAACTCTTGGATGAGTTTTGTTACCAGCTCGTGGTATTTTGCCAAGATTGGGTCCTTCGCCCCATAATCCCCTGCCGTCTGCCGAACTACCAGCTGGGAATCGCTGTGAGCCCTTAAGTTTCTCACGCCAATCTTTCTGGCCAAGCGTAATCCCGCTATGAGGGCTTCATACTCAGCCACATTATTGGTGACGTTGAAGCTAAACTTGATAGCCTTCATCACCTCTAGGCCTTCGGGTCCTCTGATGACTATTCCAGCTCCCTGGTGTTCGGATCCCGAGGCTCCGTCAACATGCAAGGTCCATTCTGGCTCACCTTCTTTCGGATCTGAGTGGTTCTCCTCAGTGGTGGGTATTTCGGCGATAAAATCTGCCAATGCTTGGGCTTTTATGGCCTTCCGAGGCTCATACTTGATTTCGTGTTCGCCAAGCTCTATGCACCACTTGGAGAGCCTTCCCGAATGATCAACTCTCTTCATAAGATCCCGTAGTGGTAGACTACTTCGGACGATGATGGGGTGAGCCTGGAAATATGGTCGCAGTCTTCTTCCTGCAAGCACCAAGGCGTATATAGCTTTTTGAAGCAAAGGGTACCTGACTTCGGCGCCATGCAGGGACTTGCTGACGTAGTAGACCGGCCATTGTTTCGGCCCTTCTTCTTTTATCAGGACCGAGCTCACGGCCTTTTCTGTGACGGCGAGGTACAGTACGAGGGGTTCTCCCTCCCGAGGTTGTCGCAGAGTCGGCAGGCTGGCCAGGTAGACTTTGAGTTCTTCCCAGGCCTTTTGGCAATCTTCATCCCAGGGATGATTGTTTCTTCCGAGGTCGCCTTCCATCTTTGCTGCCTTTGTGAGGACTTTGAAGAAAGGTCTACACCTATCTCCGTACCTGGAAATAAACCTGCTCAGAGAGGTTATTCTTCCGGTTAGTCTCTGCACGTCTTTGACTGTGGCAGGAGTTCGGAACTCAAGCAGAGCCTTAATCTTCTCAGGATTGGCGTCGATGCCTCTTTCGGATACCATGTACCCAAGGAATTTTCCCGACGTCACCCCGAAGATACACTTCTCGGGGTTAAGGCGAATCCCAAAGGCTCTGAGCTTTTGGAAGGTTTCCTCCAAATCTGCAACGTGGTAGCCGGGCAGCTTGCTTTTTACTATCACATCATCAACATATACTTCCATGTTTCTCCCCATTTGGTCTTTAAAGACCTTGTTCATCAGTCTCTGGTAGGTGGCTCCTGCATTTTTTAGCCCGAAGGGCATTCTGATATAGCAGTACGTTCCTCCCTCGGTGATGAAGGCAGTTTTCTCTTCATCTTCGGGGTCGATCCTTATCTGATGGTAGCTGTTGAAGGCATCTAGGAAGCTCAGGAGCCCGTATTCGGCCGTTGAATCTACCAGTTGATCTATTGGCGGGAGGGGAAATGAGTCTTTCGGGCAAGCATCGTTCAAGTTTCTGAAATCAATGCACATCCGGAGTTTGCTGCTACCTTCTTTTGTGGCAATGACCACGTTGCTTAACCATTCGGGGTATTTCACCTCCCTGATAACTTCAGCATCCAATAGGCGCTGGACTTCGGTTTTCACGAAGTTGCTTTTGTGGGCTGAGATGCTTCGTTTCTTTTGCCTGATAGGTTTTGCTTCCGGGCTTACTTTGAGGCTGTGCTGTATTATGCCAGGGTTCACTCCTGGCATGTCTTTCGGCGAGTAGGCAAACAGATCTTTATTTTTTAGCAGAAAGGATACAAGATTTTCCTTATCACCTTTGGCCAAGCTCTTCCCTATTCGGGTAGATTGTCCTGGGACAAGATCTACTGCTTCCGTTTCTGCTTCTGCGGGATCTCCTTTTTTGCCTTTCTCCTGCGCCTTTGCCTCCACCGTTTGTGTAGAGGTGTTTGCCGGAGCCTTTCGTGTTTTTACAAACACCTTTCTTACCTCGGCTTGGTCGATGAAGACCTCTGCATCTCCATCCTTGGTGGCGAATGTGACAGTCAAGTACTTCACATCGGGGCGAATGTGCAGGTTCCCCTGAGTCTGCCTTCCAAGGATGGCATTGTACGAAGACGGGACGTCCATGACGATGAATCTTGCCATTGTGGACGCGTACAACTCAGCTGCTCCGTCTACCGAAGTGCCTTTCATCATCAAAGGGAGGTCGATCCATCCGAGGACGGGTAGTTCGGATGGCCCAACGCCGAAGGTGGGCGTGGTGACAGGTTTCAGCTCGCTGCTGGAGATGCCCAAGCTCGGCAGTAAGTGCGAGAATAGGACGTCAGCATTTGAGCCATCATCAAGCAACACTCTCTTGACGTCCCAGTTCCCTATTCTCGCCATTATCAGCAGCGGGTCGTCGTGGGGGAAGACGACAGTGGAGCCATCTTTGCGAGCCAATTTCTTTGATGGACTTTGATACTCCATAACCGCAATTTCTCTGGCCTTCCGCTTTCTTTCCGAGGATGGGAGCCCCGTGGTGATGGTTTGGATGACCCCTACTGGAGGTGGAAGGCGCCTTTTTGGACTTCTGTTTCTCCGCCTGTCGGAGTCATAGTCCTCATTTTCGGCCCTCTCTTCCTCCTCTTTTCTGCCCTTTGGGGAGGGCATCCGCAGGTACTTGCGAAGTTTGCCCTGTTTGATCAGCGACTCTATGTACTTCTTCAGCTGGAAGCAGTCTTCGGTGTCATGACCGTGGTCGCGATGAAACTGGCAGAACTTCTTGGCATTCTTCTTATTATCGGCGGCCATGGCCTTTGGCCGCCGAATCTGCGTCCCTTGCCTTTCCAGCGCCATGAGAATGTTGGTCCGTGTCGTGCTCAAGGGTGTGAAACTTTGAGGTTTCTTTCCTCGCATTCGCCGTGGTCGACCTGTATGTTCAGAAAGATGCCGAGCTTGCTGGCTGGACCCTTCGGCGCGGTGATGATCAGACTTCGGCCCCGCCATCCTCAATTCCTCGGCTGTCATGTGCTGCTCTGCCCTTCGGTAAAATTCTCCGAGGGTCTCCGGGGGGTCCTTTGAGAACTCGTAGAACAGCTGTGAGTCACGCCGAAGGCCCCGTGTCATAGCGAGGATGCGGATTTCGGGCCGGAAGTCCGGGACGCTGAGTGCTTCCCTGTTGAATCGTTCGACATAGTCTCGGATCGTCTCTCCGTTTCTCTGCTCTATGTCGAACATCTGTACAGGCATTTTGGCCGTCGGCCTGCTCCCAATGAACTGCTGGGTAAAGGCTGTGGACAACTCCTGAAACTCAGTGATAGTCCCTGGGGGCAACGAATTGTACCATGCTGTTGCTGGGCCCGTGAGGGTGACTTCAAAGCATTTGCACATGGTAGCGTCATCAGCTCCGTGCATTATCATGCTCCGCCTGTACTTCGTCAGATGGGCCTGTGGATCAGTCCGGCCATCATAGATCTCCAGCCTAGGCACTCTGAAGTCGCCTGGCATAGCTGCCTCAACGACAGTGTGAATAAACGGGGAGCCATCTTCGCATAATGCCCCCGACAGCCTGTCCCAAACGGGTTTTCTGGTCACTTGCTTCTCCACTCTGTCCAGCCGTGCCAATATCCTTTCCATAAGCGCAGTGGCGCTAGGACCATTTTCGCGGGAGGGAGATCGACGGCGCCTTTTCGGGGAGCGAGTTCGGCGCGGAGGGGTCAGGGCCCTCGCCTCGGGCGACGAACTGCTTTGCTGTGAGACTCTCGGTCGCTTGGACCCGGTTTGTCCCACAGGCCGTTTCCCGAGGGCTATATCTTCTGTGGATGATTCTCCGCGAGGATCTCCACTTTCTGAACTGCGGTGTGTAGACTTGGGGCTTCTCTCTCGAGGGCGTGTTGATGAGGAGGGTTTCTGGGCCTGTGACTGCTGTGGCCATCTTCGGTCGATCTGCTGAGTCATCTCAGCAACGACCGAGCGCTGAAAGTCCCTCAAGAAGCTCATGGTGATTACCAGAGGGCGGTCCTCCTCGGGCGTAGAAGTCTCTGGGAGTGTCTGCTCAGCAGCCGGTTGTATCTCAGGCGCGGATGAGGACCTTGGGAGTCCCTTGTCCTTAGAACGCCGAGTCTCAACGACGGCAATCTGCGAGCGGTTTCCCACAGACGGCGCCAAATGATGAGCTAAGGCCTCATCGTTGTGAGTCATGATGACTGTTGAGGAGACTTCTAGGAGGAAGAACGCCTGGAAGGTGGATCGCCCCAAGGAGAGTACCTGAAAAGCTGGTAAACAAGGTTAGGAGGCCCCCGGAGTGTTTTTCCGGGGGGGGAGCCTCCGACGCCCAAGTCAGTGGTGGCCGGAAGAAGGAGAAAGTCACTAGCTCAAAGAGAAAGGCAGAAAAGTCTCGCCTGGTATTTTCTCAGGGTGTGGGAGCTGTATATCCGGCCTGCCAACCTCCTGTCAAGTATTTATTTCCTGTATATATATAGGAATACCTAGCCCGTTCAGATCATGACACGTGTGCGGTCGGATGCTCCTGAACGTCTGCGCGTAGGGGACAGATAGTTGGTGACTAGATGGCCTCGAGCCTTGTGCTGAGACGGGCCATGATATGATTTTGATGGCGTCTGCGCGTCAGGGTGACTTTTTACGTCTGTGGTGGGACGTGTCAGAGGCTTCCTTAAATGCTTCCTTAAATGCGCCTGCCGTACTCCCGCGGTCCCTAGGCGAGGTCGTCCTCTAGTTCGGACAGAGCGTCTTCGGGAAGCCTACCCTCAGTTCGGGGGTTCCCAGTTCCAGGGGGTTCCGCCTTCGGGGATATCATATTCGGGCAGCAATGTCTGGTGCCACTTTTCCGAAGGCGCGTTGTTCACAACCTTGGGGGGCGAATGGAGTCCTCAAGTTTTACTGGCGTGCTGAGGCTCGGAGCTCTCAGGCTATCTCCCGAGGTGCATGATTCCACCTATTCCCGGGAAGCGCCAGTTCTTCTGGCCGTTGTTGTGGCAGGGTATTCGGCCAGATTGAGGCGACAGCCTTTGGCTATCATCTCTCACTACAGGTATTCTGTCCACTACATCTTCATAGTAAAATTCATTAAATGCATAACAATAAGCATGCTTAAAAATCATAGATATCTCATCTAGTACCTCTAGGCCCATGCCATGCATTTCATACACTAATTCATTGTAATTCACTAATGCATGCACTTCACCATCGAGCAATGTGATTTTTATCGTAGCACAATCAAGTCTTATGTTATGCATAGCAAGCCAATTCATACCCAACACTATATCATACTCAGGAATGTTCAACATTAGCAGATTTGTCATAACCTTAGTCTTTTCTACTAGTAGCTCACAATCCTTAGCTAGGTCATAAATGAAAGGACATTGACTACCTGTTGTTTTCATTAAGGATATCCTAGGCATGATTTTAGTAGGCAATTTCATGGCATCAACAAATTTCCAAGCCACTATAGACATAGATGCACCAATATCAAACAAAACACTAACATGCAAATTATTAAGGTAAAAGTTACCTCTTAACCCTTCTCTGCTGTGATGTCTCTGGCCTTTCCACTGGGAACACTCTGCCAGCTATTTGCATTGGAGGAACTGGTCTCTGATGTCCCTCCCTAGGTGCTACCACTGTGGGTCCTGCTCTAGTAGGTTTCACCAGAGCTTGGTCTTTTGACCTTCTTCCTTGCACATGTTGGCAATCTTTGATCCAGTGATCCATTGCACCACACCTTAAGCAATCTTGAGTATCAAAATAGCAAGCTTTCTTTGTGTGAAACCTCTTGCATTTAGGGCACCTTAGGCCAGGAGACTTCCCCTTAACCTTGCCCTTACCACCAAGATGGGAACTTTTGGCAATACCCTTTCCATGTGGTAGCTTTTCTCCTTGTCTCCTGCCTGGCTACTTTCCCCTGGTCCACTGGGAAAGCACCTAGTCTCATACTTCTCTTGCTCTACCAATAGACCTTTCTACACTGCTTCATAATAGGTGACTACTCCAAAAGGTCTTACAGCCTTTCTAATGTCTGACCTTAGGCCCCTGACAAATCTTTTGGCCTTTAACTCCTCTAGTCCATGATACTGAGGAGCATACCTCACCAATTGATTGAATTTGTACTCATACTCTAGGACATTGAGGTTATCCTGCGTTAGAGCATCAAATTCAACTTGCTTCATATCCTTAATGGCATCACTAATGTATTGCTCATGAAACAGCTGAGTAAACTATGGCCAGTTCATCTCAATAACTCGTTTTGGCCTTCTACCCTTCTGGACAGCATACCTATCTCTGGTGTTTCTCCACCACATCTCTACATTACCTACCAAGTTGTAAGTAGCCAGTGACACCTTCTTGGTGGAGCTAAGTGGCATCCTCGCAAACATCTTTTCTATGAAGACTAACCACTTTTTATATCTTTCTGGTCCTACTCTTCAATCAAACTATGGAGGCCTTAGTCTTTGGAACCTCTCCAGCAGTCTGACCTTATCTAGGCCTTATAGATTCTCTGTTCTCTTTCTCCTGGATTTGTGAGACTCCTCAGCAAGGTGATGCTTTCTATCCCTTCTCCTGCCCCTGCTCTTATGATCTTCCTCAAACTCATTCCTAGTGGAGGAATGGTCATAGAATGAGGGATTGGTCCTAGATACTTGACTGATCTTAGATCTTATTCTTCTTCCTCTCAGATTTCTCTTATCCTCATCTTCCACCTCATCTACTTCATCATTTTTGTTTCTTGTTGTTCCAGAAGAAACATATTCAGATGTGTTCCTTGCTTCCTCTTCTAGTTACTGCTGTGGATCCTGAACTACTTCTGCCAGTGCTACTAGGACTCGTTGATGTTGTGGTTAAACCTCTTCCGAAGCTCTAACCAAACATGTGGCATTTTAGGGTTTAGTGCCCCCTGTTGGCCATGATTCCCTCTATTCTGTCCACTTCTTTGTTGCCCAGATTTACTAGGAGGCCTTCGTGATCGCTCCCCTCCCCTTGTGGCAACCATGTTTTCTTCTTGAATTGATGATTCATCATAGAGCACATATAAAGATCATAGGTATTTCAATGGTACTTAACATTAGTAGCTGACCATGCTGAGTTCATGTATATAGCTAGCATTCAATGCAACTATATGCTACATACATGTGTAAACCATGCTCTAATACTAACCTTTAGTACCCACTCTGGCGTAGTCCAGTTATGGTGCCAAAACTATGCATTTAAAACTCCCAGCATTGGTATGTTCTGTAGGTCATCAGAACAATATCCTTAGTGCGAATACCTAAGTGGCCCTTTTCGACACCATGTAAATGCATGCATATTGGTCTAACCATTACACACATATGCACATTTTATGCACACCATGGCGGCAAGGAACGAAAACACTAGCACAAGTCTTAATCTTGGCTATCACACATTAGGCAATCTTATTAAGTGTAAGTGACCAGTGACTGCATCTGGAACTTCTTCCAAAAAACTGTATTAATCTAGCCATGTAAGCCCATATTTTCTTTGCTTCATTATCAAGTAGAGTATTTAGGAAAACCAAGGAATTTGATTTTAAATCAATAGCCCACCTATGGACCAAGTTATGGATTTTTTAAGTTGGTTACAAAAATTAGATCAAATGAACAGTAACTTAGTCAAATTTGCAATGTAATATCTTTGGCTACAGGATTCCAAATTCAGAAATTCCAAATCCTAGTTCAACCTCTAGACGTATTCTATATGTGGTCAAAATTTCACACCAAGCGGTTTGTTTTACATAGGGAGATATTAAGGAGTTCATTTTACACAGGGAAATGTTAAACTTTAAGTGCAGGGTCAAAGTTCTAGTCACTCTATGACCAATTTGCCCATACAAAATTTCATAAGTGTGCAAACACTTCATTTAAAAGGGGTAAGCCCTCCAAGGCTATCCCATACATGTCCAATATACTTACTAATTACATGCTCTTTCATCTAGCAACTCTATGTGGCCAAAACATAATTTACAAGTAAGCAGTCTATCACTCACACTTAGGCAGCTTTGTACAACATCACATACATAGCCAAAACATTACTCAAATGTTCACATACTTCTCTCATTTTACATACAATACATGTACATGCATACAAGCAAGACATAATGGTCTTTACCAAGCTAAATACACAACCTATGTTATAGGAGTGCTTGAGACACAATGGACTCCAGAAACAGGATGCTGGATAATTGCTGCATAACACAATAAGCACCATCATTAAAAATACCAAATGTGCTCATAAAATAACCAAACTTTCCAGATCACAAATAGATACATGGAGTTTAAAATACCAAAAATTTAAGATGAAACCTCAAGTGACAATGGTCAGTTTGAATGTGATTTTTTGCTAGACTTGAAATGGATGAATTGAGGGGAGTAAGTTTCATTGCAAAACTTAGTAAGGGAAACACTTGGTTTCTTAAGGAAATGTGACCCTCATTAAAACCTACATCCAAAGGCACTAAAACACAAAACCACAATGCATATATATAAGATATAGCAACCAAATGCAGTAGCCATTCACAACCAACAAACACATGAACTGCGGTAGCAACATAAACCATATGTTAGTCCATAAAACATGCAATAAACTTAAGTAAATCAATATGGCAACCCTCCTCAAGCTAATGCTTGGTCTTAGGAGCATTTTCACATTAGTTAGTACTAACTTTGGGATCTAGAAATCCACACTTCACTTCCATCATTGGGCACATCACACTAGGTCACAAAACGTTCAATAAGTGCACTCCCCTCACTAAGCTTGGTTCATCAAGCTAATGGCTCTCTTCCAAGCTTAGCCCTAGATCCATGGATGCTTAAAAGTATAGTAAACAATCCATGAGAGCAAGAGAACCCTTACTAATATGAGTAGGCTGAATTTGAAGCTTGATCCTTGAAGTATTCAAGTAATAGCTCTAGTTTACTTGCAATTGCTTCCTTTTACCTTCAATTTCAATCTTGGAGGTGTGGTGAGCTACCCACTCTAGGCTAGTCTAGTTATGGTGCCAAAATTGTGCATTTAAAACTCCCAGGATTAGTATGTTTTCTAGGCCATCAGAATAATACCCATAGTGTGCATACCCAAGTGGCCCTCTTGGGCACCATGTAAATGCATCCATATTGGTCCAACCATTACACACATATTCACAATTTATGTACACCATGGCAGCAAGGAAGGAAAACATTAGCACGAGTCTTAATCTACGTTAGGCAATCTTATTAAGTGTAAGTGACCAGCCACTGCACTTAAAACTTTTTCCAAAAACTATATTAATCTAGCCATGTAACCCCCTATTTTCATTGCTTCATTATCAAGTAGTTCTTTAGGCAAACCAAGGAATTTTATTTTACATCAATACCCTAACTATCAACCAAGTTATGGATTTTTTAAGTTGGTTACAAAAATCTAACTAAATGATCAGTAACGTAGCCAAATTTGCAACATAATATCTTGGGCTACGGGATTCCAAATTCATAAATTCCAAATCTCATTTCAACCTCTAGATGTACTCTAGATGTGGTTAAAATTCCATACCATTATTCCTTTTACACAGCGAGATATTAAGCTTTGGGTGCAGGGTCAAAGTTCTGATCACTTTATGACCATTTTGCCCATACAAAATTTCCAGCAAAGAGTGGCCGCGGCTATAAATTTACGAGCCAGGCCAAAAGAAATCAAGAAAGGGGACCTCGTTCTCTGAAAGGCTGACTTTGCACCCCGAAAGCCATCCCATGGAGTACTTCGCGCGAACTGGGAAGGACCTTATTTGGTTCTTGCCGAAGTACGAAAAGGAGTGTACAAACTTGGTGACACTGAAGGCGTAGCATTGAAAAACACTTGGTACTCAGACGCCCTGAAGAAATTCTACGCTTAAGATGGAGCGGAAGGATTGTGTTGTACAAAAAATATCCTAAGTACAGAATGTCTTTGAGAAAAATTCTTAAGTGTACAAAAGGGTGCAAGACAGAATTCCGCGAAGGTGTTCGCCGTGATAAAGCGCAGATATGATTTTCCGAAGTCCCTTGAGCCATCTCGCTCGGAAAAATGGAAAACAAAAATCTTGCGAAAGTACTCGCCGCAAAAAGCGCAGAATAATTTTTTGTGATTGCAGGTTTCCCAAAGTCTCTTGAGCGAACTTGTTCGGGACGATGGAAATGCAAAATCTTGCAAAAAGACTTAGCCAAAAAATATATTCATTGAGAATGATCAGGCTTAAAAAGAAGAAGTGCCCGAAGAAGGAGCACAAAAATGAAGAGGAAAAAAAAGGAAAAGGCCCCTAAAACAGCCTAAGGGTTCTCGGCGTCCCGGGAGCCACCAACCTCTGTGCCCTTTTCCACCACCTTCGGCGCCGGAATTTTGGAAGGCAGGTTCAGGTGCTTGATTTTTGACCAGGACCACCGAGGCCCCTCGGGAATGTTCAGAGCTTCTAAAAGAAAGAGGTCCAGACCTGGGAACCTCTGAAGGACTTGATGCCGAGCAAGGCAGAACCCGTCCTGGAAGGCGACCTTAGTCATTTGGTCAGATTTGTCCTTCTCAACCTCAAGGTCCTCAAGCTCGTCCTTCAAATCTGCAACCTCCTTTTTCAGCGCCTTCATCCTCTTCTTCGTGTCGGGCTCCTTCTTCAAAGACTTGACCTCGGCTTCAAGAGCCTTTTTCTCAGTCACCAACGACCGTATGAGATTGTCAGAATCTGACTTATCCTTGAGAAGGTCTTGGTTGGCAGCGAGCATCCCCGCCACCTGATCACCGAGGTTAGCAATCTTCAGGGAGGAGTCCTTCTCAAGATCTTCCTTTTTCTTCCAGAACTCCTCCCGAAGGGCAGCAACTTTTTTCTTCGCAGCATCTGCCAGCTGCTGGTTCTTGGCGGTCAATTTCGAGCACGTGACTTTCGCTTTTGCTAAGGCCTCTAAGGCCGAAGCTCGGAACGTCGTCTGCATGGCCACCCAAACTCGGAGAAAGCCGGCATACCCCAGCAGCTACGAAAAGATGAACGCAAGGTCAGTAAGAGCCAAGCACTTAGGAAAAATTGAAGGGAAAAAGGTGTGAAGAGCATACCTGAGCAGCATGCTCGGTAACTTTCGCGGCGAGGGTGTCATCGCCCGGATGGGCCGCCGCAATAGCCTTGAAGGAGGCCTCTGTAAGCACCCTCTTCGAAATCTGGTTCACCATTTGAGGATAGTCCTCGGAGTACAAGTTCATGTCCTCTGTGAACGTCCAGAAAGGCTCTTTGGGTATCTTCCCTTGCGGGACTTTGGCATCACGAAGGGCCTGCTTCGTCGCATGTTCGGCCACCCAGTTCGGAGTAAGCAACTCCCCTGCATGGCAAAAACGAGAAGCAGGTCAAAGACAAAGGAAATTTCAGAAAAACAAAAGAGCCATACTTGTTCTGAAAACAACAAACCTGGTGGCACTTCGGCCACGACGTCCTCGGAGTCCTGAGACCCCTCGGTCGAAATCCCCTTGCCTTTCTTCCTGCGCCGCTCCTCGGCAGAAGGACCCTCTACCACGGCCTCCAGAAGGGCCTGCGGCGCGAAAGGGCTCTGGGGAAGGACGTCGGCGGAAGGAACCTCGTCAGCGGCAGGGACCTCGGCAACAGCCTCAGGCATCGGAATCTCGGCTGCCCTAGGCTCCTCGGCAGCCTCCTCGGAAATTTCCTGCTGAGGAAGCTGGGCAGTTTTCCTTGCCCGTTTCACCGAAGGGCCAGGGCCAGTAGACTTCCGCCTTTGGGAAGCCGCCTTCTTTGTCTGATCACCCTTCTCCACCTGGTCAGAGAAAATGGACTTATAGAATGCAGCAGTCCCGTCCCCCATCTCTAAAAAAGAAAAAAGACATCAGCGTAAGTCCGAGGGAAAAACTGCAAGGGAGTAGAAGATAACTTACTTTTGAAAAGTGTTTCGAAAGAAACTTCCTCCCGAAGGAGCTGCACCAACCAGGAGTCGTTCCCGGCGATAGCAGGAGCTGGCATCTCGAGGTCAGTCTCATGCTCCTTGACCACCCCTAACTCCCGAAGGACCTCTTCGGTCATTAACCTCCAGTTAATGGGGAAGGGGTACAAGGAGTGGTCAGATCGTGGCAGCCGAGTAATGGCGTAAGAGGGAAGAAAGAACTTCATCTTCCATCTCTCTAATTTTTTTAGGGGTGGTGCAACAAGGATGGGATAAAAGAGGCTGCCAGCTCTCAGGGATAGGCATTTTGGACAAAAAAACGAGTTCAGAAAAAGGCAAGAAAACAACTCGGAAAAAGGCAAGAAAACAACTTCCGGCCAAAAACTCAAAAAAACAGAGGTATCAAAAGAGTCGGGAAAGAAAAAACCCCCCAAAAGACTTGCCAAAATCGGAGGTCGCCATCGTAAAAGGTTGCCGGAAAAAGCTCTGTTAAAATAGCTCCGCCGCAAAAGCAAGAGAAAGCGCACAGAAAAGGGCAAGCAGGGAAAGAGCAGAAGCAAAAGCAAAAGGGGCTATGACAGAATGGGCTACTTATAGGCCAATGGTGGGTAACCGAAACGATGTCATAAGTGCCCTTTGAAGGCGAACCGTTGCCGAAACTACACTCTGCGCCTGAAAAGACGCGCTCTCTGTAAACGACGTGACCCTCCTCTAATGACAGTGCACCATGTGTCAACCGCCGCGCCAAAATAGGGGACACGTCTTCTGACATCCCTAAAAAACTGGGACGCGTCGCTCAGACTGACGCGCTTGCCCATCAAACGTGACGCTACACAGACCTGCAATAGCAAAGAAGCAGGTTGCCTCGAAAACACCAAAAAATAGGCCAAGGCCGAGCAGCCCACACCTTCGGGCAAGAGGTGTACCTTCGACACAGGTGTTACTCTCTATACACTCCCAAAGAACATCCTCGGAAAGAAAACAAAACCGAAGTCGTCACTTCGGCTTTCCAAAGGGGGGCATGTGATAGCCGAAGGACTATCGCCTCCACCTGGCCGAACTCCCTGCCACCAGAATGGCCAGGAGATCTGGCGCTACCCGGAAATAGGTGGGATCACACACCTCGGAGACAAGCCAACGATCCCGAGCTTGGCATGCCAGGGAACTCGAGGATACTATTAGCCCCCCCGAGGTAGTAAACAGACCGCCTTCGGAAAAGTGGCACCGGCTGGTGCGGGCCGAACATGATCTTTCCGAAGGCGGAACTCCCTGAATCTGGGAACCCCCGAACTGGGGGCATGTTTCCCAAAGTGGCACGGTCCGTACAAGAGGATGACCACACCCAGGGACCTCGGCAGTACGGTAGGAGCATTTAAGGAAGCCTCTGACATGTCGCCCACAGACGTCACAAGCCGCCTCAAACGGCGCTCTGACACGCCGACGCCATCAAAGTCACATCATGGCCCGTCTCGGCTCAAGGCTCAAGGAAGCCTGCCACCAGCTACTTGTCCTCCACGCCCAGACATTCAGAGAACATCTGACCGAACACGTGTCACAATCTGAACGGGCTGGACACCTCTACAAATACCAGGGAATACACCCTGGCAAATGGCTGGCAAATATCCTGACTCCTCACTCTAAGAAAATACGACCAGGCGAGTTCACTGAGCCCCTCAGTGCTATTTCCTCTACCTTCTCTCAGCACCACTGACTTGGGCGTCGGAGGCTCCTCCCAGGAAAAACACCCCGGGGACCTCCTAACCCATTTTTTCTGAACATCTCAGGCACTCTCCCTTGGGCAAACCGGCCACCAGGCGTTCTTCCTCTCCGGGAGTCCCTCCATCAGTCACCATGACTACCAATGATGAAGCCCCTGGGCATCAGAAGGCTAGAGAATTAGTAGTCATGGAATATCAGAGTCCAATGAAGAAGCTGGCCCAAAAGGATGGTTCCGCCGTCATATTTCCCCATGACGACCCACTATTGGTCATGGCAAGGATAGGAAACTGGGACATAAAGAGAGTGTTACTTGACGATGGATCAAATGCGATGTCTTGTTTTCGCATTTGCTGCCGAGCTTGGGCATATCCAGCAGCGACCTCAAGCCTGTCACCTCGCCTACCTTCGGGGTGGGAACATCCTATCTACCCGTCCTCGGATGGATCGATCTTCCCCTAATGATGAAAGGGACTTCGGTAGATGGGACTGTTGAGTTATTTGCCTCCACAATGACAAGGTTCATCATCATGGATGTCCCTTCGTCATACAACGCCATCCTTGGAAGACAAACACAGGGAAATCTGCACATTCACCCTAATGTGAAGTACTTAACTGTCACTTTCGCCACCAAGGATGGAGACGCGGAAATCTTCATCGAGCAGAGCGAATTGAGGAAGGTGTTCGTCAAGGCACGAAGAACTCCAGCAAACAACTTCGCACAAACGATGGAGGCAAAGGCACCAAAAAAGGGCGAGGCAGAGGATCCCGCGAAGGCAAAAATGGAAGAAGTAGAACTTGTCCTAGGCCAAAATACCCGAATAGGGAAAAACTTGGCCGAAGGTGAGAAGAAAAAACTTGTATCTTTTCTGCTAACAAATAAAGATCTATTTGCCTACTCAGCGAAAGATATGCCAGGGGTAAACCCTGGTGTAATACAGCATAGCCTTAAAGTAACTCCTGAGGCAAAATCTGTCCGGCAAAAGAGACGGAGCATCTCGGTCCATAAGAGTAACTTTGTCAAAACTGAAGTCCAGCGCTTGTTAGATGCTGGTGTCGCCAGGGAGGTCAAATACCCCGAATGGTTAAGCAACATGGTAATTGCCACAAAAGAAGGAAGTAGTAAGCTCCGAATGTGCATCGACTTCAGGAACTTGAACGATGCTTGCCCTAAAGACTCATACCCTCTCCCACTGATAGACCAATTGGTAGACTCAACTGCCGAATACGGGCTCCTAAGTTTCCTAGACGCCTTCAGTACATATCATCAAATAAGGATGGACACCGAAGATGAGGAGAAAACCTCCTTCATCACCAAGGGGGGAACGTACTGTTACGTGAGGATGCCCTTCGGCCTCAAAAATGCAGGAGCCACCTACTAGAGGTTGATGAGCAAGGTCTTTAGTGATCAAATAGGGAGAAATATGGAAGTCTATGTCGACGACATGATAGTTAAGAGCAAGCTGCCTAGTGACCACATCACGGATCTAAAGGAAACTTTCCACCAGCTCAGAACCTTCGGGATCCGCCTTAATCCCAAAAAGTGTATCTTCGGAGTGACCTCGGGAAAGTTTCTTGGGTACATGGTATCAGAAAGAGGCATTGATGCTAACCCAGAAAAAATTAAGGCTCTGCTCAAATTCCAAACTCCCGCCACAATAAAAGATGTGCAGAGACTCACTGGAAGGATAACCTCTCTTAGTAGGTTTATTTCCAGATATGGAGACCGGTGTCGAGCGTTCTTCAAAGTCCTCACTAAGGCAACAAAAAAGGAGAACAACCTTGGAAATGATGATCATCCTTGGGATGAAGACTGCCAAAAGGCCTGGGAAGAACTCAAAATCTACTTAGCCAGAATGCCCACTCTGCGACAACCTCACGAGGGAGAGCCCCTCCTGTTATACCTCGCCATCATAAAAAAAGCTGTGAGCTCGGTCTTTGTGAAAGAAGAGGGGCTGAAGCAATGGCCGGTCTATTATGTAAGCAAGTCCCTACACGGTGCCGAAGTCAGGTATCCCTTGCTGTAGAAAGCTATATTTGCTTTGGTACTAGCAGGAAGAAGGCTATGACCATACTTTCAGGCTCACCCTATCATCATCCGACGAAGTCTACCACTACGGGATGTCATGAGGAAAGTTGATCATTCGGGAAGGCTTTCCAAGTGGTGTATAGAGCTTGGCGAACACGACATCACTTATGAACCTCGGAAAGCCATAAAAGCTCAAGCACCTGGCAAACTTCATCGCCGAAGTACCCACCACCGAGGATAGCCATCCGGATCCTGGTGAAGGTGAGCCCGAATGGACTTTGTATGTTGACGGAGCCTCTGGGTTCGAACACCAGGGAGTTGGGGTAATTATTAGAGGTCCCGAAGGCCTAGAAGTAATGAAGGCTATCAAGTTCGACTTTAACGTCACCAACAATATGGCTAAATATGAAACCCTCATAGTAGGATTGCGCCTAGCCAGAAAAATTGGCATAAGAAACTTGAAAGCCCACAGCGATTCCCAGCTGGTAGTTCGGCAAACGGCAGGAGACTACTGGGCAAAGGACGCAACCTTGGCAAAATACCATGAATTGGTAGCAAAACTCATCCGGGAGTTCGACACCGTACGAATCGAAAACGTACCTCGATGAGATAATGCCGAGGTAGATTGCTTGGCAAAATCAAAAACATGCTCCGAGGTGCTAAACCACCCGAGCATCACAGTGCTGAGCATAGCAACTTCGGGAAAAGGTTGGAAAGACCCGATAAAAAGATATCTCATAGACAATATGCTCCCTGAAGACCCCAGCGAAGCTGCAAAAGTGAGACGACGCTCCTGTCGATTCTTCCTAATTGGTGAAGAATTATATCGGCAGGGATATGCAAATCCACTACAGAGGTGTGTTGGCGAAGAGGATACTGAAATGATCCTCGAAGAAGTACACGAAGGCGCTTGTGGTTCGCACATCGGAACCGACGCCCTGGCAGCGATAATACTTCGCCAAGGATACTTTTGGCTTACCCTGAGAAAGGACGCTAGGCAATTCATCCAGAAATGTGGTAATTGCCAAAGGCACGCGAATATCCAGAGGACACGCTCGGAATTGGTAACTTCGGCTGACTATCCCTGGCCCTTCGCAGTCTGGGGCATAGACCTCATTGGGCCACTCCCAACAGCGCCTGGAGGCATAAAATTCTGCGTGGTAGCAGTAAACTATTTCTCCAAATGGGTCGAGGCAGAACCCCTGGCGACTATCTCGGCAAAAGAGGTGCAGAAGTTCATATGGAGGAACATTGTATGCAGATTCGGCATACCGAGGATACTAGTAGCTGATAATGGGTCCTAGTTTATAGACAAGGGATTCTAGGAATTTATCAGTGACCTCGGAACAAAAATGCACTTCGCCCCAGTAGCTCACCCCCAAAGCAATGGGTAGGTAGAAGTATCTAATAGGACCATAAAAGATGGTCTGAAAAAGAGACTTGGGGAAGCAAAAGGGAAATGGCCAGGAGAGCTCCAAAGCGTGTTATGGGGTTACCGAACAACACCCCGAAGAGCCACAGGGGAGACACCTTTTTCACTTGTTTTCGGTATAGAGGCTATCATCCCAATCGAGATAGTACAACCATCAGTACGAGTGCAAGTGTTTGATGAAAGGGGAAATGACCTCGGCATGAGGACCAAGCTCGACCTCGTCGGCGAACATAGAGAAATAGCTGAGCTGAGAAGAAAAGCTTTTCAGCAAAGAGTGGCCGCGGCCATAAACTTACGGGCCAAGCCAAAGGGAATCAAGAAAGGAGACCTCGTTCTTCGAAAGGCTGAATTTGCACCCCGAAGGCCATCCCACGGGGTACTTCGCGCAAATTGGGAAGGACCTTACCTGGTACTTGCCGAAGTGCGAAAAGGGGTGTACAAGCTCGGCGATCCCGAAGGCGTAAAATTGAAAAATACTTGGCATTCAGACGCCTTGAAAAAGTTCTATGCTTAGGATTTCGATGGGAAGATGGTATTGTACAAATTAGAAAAAATATTCTAAGTACAAAAGTTTTTCAGAAAAGTTCCTAAGTATAAATTGCACAAGTCAGAATTCCGCGAAGGTGATCGCCGAAACGAGCGCAGATATGATTTTCTGAAGTCTCTTAAGCGAACGTGTTCTGGACAATGGGAAATGAAAAATCTCGCAAAAAGACTTAGCCAAATTTTCTAACAAAAGTCTTTCTTGAAATGAATTTGCTTACAGAGAAGAAGGAGTGCCAAAGGAAGAAGTACAAAAAAGAAGGAAAAGAAAGCAAAGGACCCTAGAACAAATTAAGGAATCTCGGCGTCTCGGGAGCCACCAGCTCCTGCATCCTTTTCCACCACCTTTGGTGCCAGGAAAGAAGAAGGCAAGTTCAGGTGCTCAATCTTGGACCAAGACCACCGAGGCCCCTCGGGAATGTTTAGGGCCTCCAAGAAAGAGAGGTCCAGATCTGGGAACCTCTGAAGAACTTGGTGCTGAGCGAAGCAAAACCCGTCCTGGAAACCAACCTTGGTCATCTGGTCGGATTTATCCTTCTCGACCCAAAGGTCCTCAAGGTCCTTCTTCAGATCTGCGACCTCCTTCTTCAGTGCCTTCATCTTCTTCTTCTTCGGCTCCTTCTTCAAAGAATGAACCTCGGCTTGGAGCGCAGCCTTCTCAGTAAGCGCCTTCGCCAGGAGAACCTCAGCCTCTGACTTCTCCTTTTGATGCGCCTCGTTCGCTGAGATCAGCTCTGCCACCTGGGAGACGAGGTCAGAAATTTTCTGGGAGGAGTCCTTCAAAAGTTCCTCTTTTTCTTTTAGGAACTCCTCCCGAACGGCTACAATTTCCTTCTCTGCAGCTTGAGCCAACTGTGTGTTCTTGGCAGCCAATTCCAAGCACGTGGCCTTAGTTTTTTCTATAACCTCTAAGGCCGAGACTCGGAACGCCGCCTGCCTCGCCACCCGAACTTTGAGGAAACCAGTGTACCCTAGCAGTTGCAAAGAAATAAAGGCAAAGTCAGTAAGGCAAAAAAGAGAGCCAAATACTTAGAAGAAATCAAAAGGAAAAAGAAAAGCGTGAAGCATATCTGGGCAGCGTGCTCAGAAACTTTCACGGTGAGGGAATCGTCACCCGGGTGAGCCTTCGTGACGCCGGTCCGCATCTTCGTGGAGTGACATTAAGACTTGTAGAGGGACTTCTTGAGAGGGAGACCGCCCGAATGCCAGATTGCCCAGGGGAGCGTGCCTGAAAAGCTCCGAAGAGGGGGTCAGAAGGTCCCCGGGGTGTGTTTCTGGGGAGGAGCCTCCGACGCCCAAGTCAGTGTCCTGAAAGAAAATAAGGGAGGAGCACTGAAAAGTAGAAAGGCCTTGCCTGTTCGTGTTTTCTCAAGGAAGGGAGTCTGCTCTAGGATCGATCCCTTGCCCAGGTTTATTTCCTGGTATTTATAGGAGTATTCAGCTCGTTCAGATCATGACACGTGTTCGGTCAGATCTTTCCTGAATTTCTGGGCGTAGGGGACAAGTAGCCGGTGGCAGGTTTCTTGAGCCTTGGACCGAGACAGGTCATGATGGGACCTGGATGGCGTCGGTGTGTCAGACCGCCGTTTGGGGCGGCCTGTAACATCTGTGGGCGACATGTCAGAGGCTCCTTAAAGGCTCATGCTGTACTCCCGAAGTCTCTGGACGAGGTCATCCTCTGGCCCGGATGATGCCCCTTCCGAAAATATGCCCATAGTTCGGGGAGTTCCCTGGTTCAGGGTTCCGCCTTCGGGGAGATCCTCTTCGGCTTGCAATAGCTAATTCTCCATCTCCGAAGGCAATCTGTTTAGTACCTCGAGGGGGCTAATAGTATCCTCGCGTTCCCTGAAGCTCCGAGTTTAGGTCAGATAGAGGCGATAGCCCTTCGGCTATCACTCCGCAATGGCCCTGAATGAGGCCTCGGTAAGGATCCATTTCGAGATCTCTTTGGCCATTTGCTGGCAGTCTCTGGAGTACAAATTCATGTCCTCCATAAATGACCAGAAAGGCTCCTTCGGGATCTTCCCCTTTAGGATACGGGCATCCCGAAGGGCTCACTTCTGGCCATGCTCGGCTGCCCAACCCAGAGTAAGTAACTCCCCTACACGGCAAAACAAAAAGCTGGTCAAGGCAAGTAAATCTCAAAATTCAAAAAAGTGAAGGCATCACAGTTCGCTAGAAAATGAACCCGGTGGCACTTCGGCCACGTCGTCGTCAGAATCCAAAACCTCCTCGGTAGAAATCCCCTTGCCTTTGCTCTTGCGCCGCTCCTCGGCAGAAGGGGCCTCTACCAAGGCATCCAGAAGAGCCTGCGATGAAGTAGGGCTCTGAGGAGGGACGTCGGCAGCAACCTCGGGCGGCGGAGCGGCGGCAGCTTCGGGCTCTCCGCCTACATCTTCAAGAACTTCCGGCAGAGAAGGTGGAACAGTCTTCTTTGCCCGTTTAGAAGAAGGCCCAGCCCCAGTCGCTTTCCGCCTTCGAGAGACGGCCTTCTTCGTCTGCTCACCTTTCTCGGATTGACTGAGGAAAAGGGATTTGTAGAAGGCAGCAGTGTCGTCGCCCGTCTCTGGAAAAGAGAGAAGACATCAATGTGAGTCCAAGATGAAATTATAACAAAGGGACTCGAAGATAACTTACGCTCATAAAAAGTTTCATAAGTAACTTCCTCCAGAATGAGTTGCACCAGCCAGGAGTCTTTCCCAGCGATGGCAGGAGCCGGCATCCCAAGGTCCGCCTTGTGCTCCTTCACTACCCCTAGCTCCCGAAGAACCTCCTCAGTCATCAGCCTCCAATTGATGGGGAAGGGGTAGAGAGAGCGTGAAGGAACCTCGGAATCCTAGTCGGACATGGCTCCGATACGTCTGTCGAAGTCCGCGAATACGGGAGCCAACCTGGGAGTCAGCATTATCCTCGGATCTACGACGTCCATCTCCAGCCTTCCCAAGCCCACTTGGTCGGAACATGCGACCAGGCCTCCTCCATCTTCAGAATGAAAAACTTTTGTTGCCACCCTCGCTAGCTGTCCTTAGTGGCAAAAGTGAACATATACTTTTTGCTCCCTGATCCCCGAGGTAGCATAAAGTAAAAGGCACCCTTCGGGACCACGAAGAGCTTATAGTACTGCATAAAGATAATGAAGTGGGGTTCTATTTTGAACACGCCACACATACAGAGGAAGGCATTAAAATAGCAGTACGAGTTCAGCAGAAGTTGATTTACGGCAATGCCATGGAATTGGCAAAAGTCGCAAATCATCTTCGGAGGAGGGTACTGAAGTCCGGCCTTCAGTTGGGCTCAGAAAATGTTAACCTCGTTACTACGGTTCGAAAAGCTAAATTGGTCAGA
This sequence comes from Aquilaria yunnanensis, assembly GCA_039654915.1. Classification (NCBI taxonomy): domain Eukaryota; kingdom Viridiplantae; phylum Streptophyta; class Magnoliopsida; order Malvales; family Thymelaeaceae; genus Aquilaria; species Aquilaria yunnanensis. Next base: position 66,754,524 of record CM077597.1, read on the forward strand.
ACGTGGAAACTTTGTAATGGCATACGAGGGAACAAAAAGTTTAGTCTTCCATCTTGCTAATTTTTTAGGGGTGGTGCAGCAAGGGTGAGACAGAAGATGTTTCCAGCTCTCGGGAATAGGCATATCGGCTGAAAAATGAGTTCAAAAAAAGGCAAAAATGACTTCGGGAAAAAAGCTTGAAAAATAGAAGACTCGTGAGGTTAAAACCCACCAAATGCTTTGCCAAAATTTGGGTTTGCAGACGCCGTCGTGAAAGGTGGCCGGAAAAAACTTTGTCAACAACACCGCCGCGAAAAGCAGGAAATGCAAAAACAGTTGAAAGGCAAAAGAGAGCAAAAGCAGAAGCAAAAAGAGGTTATGAAGGAACAAGAGTATATATAGGCCGAGGGGGCTAGGCGAACAGGCGTCATAAGTACCCCACGAAGGTGAACAGTCGCCGTAACTGATTACTGCGCATGAAAAGACGCGCCTGTTGTATCTGATGCAGCCCTCGCCAATGACAAGCGTGCCACATGTCAGCAATCGCGCCAAAAGAGGGACACGCTTTCTGACACCCCTAAATCCTGGGCGCACCGCTCTAGACTGACACGTCTGGTTACGAGACGCGATGTCACACAGACCTGCAAAAAGGAAAGAAGGTTACCTCGAAGACACCAAAGGACAGGCTATGGTGGAACAGCCTACGTCTTTGGACGAAAGGTCCGTCTTCGGCACAAGTACTACACCTAAGGCCCAAAGAGGCGCCCCTAGAAAGCTGGCAAACCGAAGTTTCCAGTTCGGCTGTTTCGAGGGGGGCATGTGATAGCCGAAGGGCTTTCGCCTCTCCCAGTACGTACTTCCCGCCGAAGTTGTGTTCGGGAAGCCTGGCATAGCTCGAAAAGAAGTACTGTCATTGACCTCGGCAGGAGCGAAGTCGAGCACCACGAAGTCAGGACTTTGGCTAATACGCCAGGAAATCCAAAGGTATGGCCGGCTTCTTCGGGGGACCAAACGGATTGTCTTTGGTACAAAGGCCTAGCCCTTACAAGCAGGAGAGAATCCTCCGAAGGCAGAACCACCGAATTAAAGGACTCCCCGAACTACGATCATAACTCCCGAACAAGGTGATGGCCGGGGGCCTCATCGTTTAGAGTCATGGTGACTGGTGGAGAGACTTCTAGGAGGAAGAATGCCTGAAGGATGGTTCGCCCTTGGGAGTGTGCCTGAAAGTCCAGAAATAAAGGGTTAGGAGGCCCCCGGAACGTGTTTCCGGGGGGGGAGCCTCCGACGCCTAAGTCAGTGGTGGCTGAGAAAGGGCAGAGGAAATAGCACAAAGGGGCTGAAGAGTCTCACCTAGTAATTTTCTCAGAGTCTGGGAGTCAGATTTTTGCCAACCAACCTTTTGCCAAGTATTTATTTCCTGGTATTTATAGGAGTACCTAGCCCGTTCAGATCGCAACACGTGTTCGGTCGGATGTTCCCTGAGTTTCTGGGCGTAGGGGACAGATAGCTGGTAGCAGGTTGCCTTGAGCCTTGTGCCGAGATGGGCCATGATGTGATTTTGATGGCGTCAGCGTGTCAGAGCGCCTTCTGAGGCGGCTTATGACGTCTGTGAAAGGACGTGTCAGAGGCTTCCTTAAATGCTCCTGCCGTACTCCCGAGGTCCCTGGGCGAGGTCGTCCTTTGGTACGGACGGTGCCTCTTCGGGAAACACGCCCTCAGTTCGGGGGTACCCAGCTTCAGGGAGTTCCGCCTTCGGGGAGATCATGTTCGGACCGCAATAGCTGGTGCCTTTTTTCCGAAGGTGATCTGTTTGCAACCTCGAGGGGCTAGTAGTATCCCCAAGTTTCCTGGCGTGCCGGGCTCGGAGCTCTTCGGCTATCTCCCGAGGTGTATGATCACACCTTTACTCGGGTAGCGCCAGTTTCTTCTGGTCATTCTTGTGGCAGGGAGGTCGGCCAGATAGAGGCGATAGCCTTTGGCTATCACATGCCCCCCTTTGGAAAGCTGAAGTGAAGACTTCGGTTTTGCATCTCTTTCCGAGGTTGTTCTTGGGAGTCTCTTAGGAAGCTCAACCTGTTCCGAGGATGCACCTCTTGCCCAAAGGTATGGGCTGTTCGGCCTTGGCCTGTTCTTTGGTGTCTTCGAGGCGGAGCCTGTGCCGAAGCTACACCTCTTGCCCGAAGGTCATGGGCTGTTTGGCCATAGCCTGTCTCTTGGTGTCCTCGAGGTAACCTGTTTTTTCTTCTTGCAGGTCTGTGTAACGTCACGTTTGATGGCCAAGCGTGTCAGTCTAAGCGACGCGTCCCAGCTTTTTAGGGATGTCAGAAGACGTGTCCCCTGTTTTGGCGTGGCGATTGACACGTGGCGCTTTGCCATTGGAGGAGAGTCACGTCGGTTACAGAGGGCGCGCCTTTTAAGGTGCAGAGGGCAGTTACGGCGACGGTTCGCCTCCAAATGGGTACTTATGACGACGTTTCGGTTACCAACCTTTGGCCTATAAATAGCCCATTCCATCATAAGTCCCATTTGCTTTTACTTATGCTCTTTCCTCTGCTTTGCCCTTGTTTTCATACTTTCTTGCTTTCTGTGGCGGAGCTGGCTTAATCAGAACTTTTTTCAGCCAACTTTCACGACGGCGTCCTCAGACTTTGGCAAATCTTTTGGTGGGTTTTTCTTTTCCAGAGTGTTTTGATTCCTCTGTTCTTTTGAGTTTTTTCCGAAAACTGTTTTCTTGCCTTTTCTGAACTCGTTTTCATGTAGAAAATGCCTATCCCTGAGAGCTGGCAGCCTCTTTTAGCCCATCCTTGTTGCACCACCCCCGCAAAATTAGAGAGGTGGAAGAAAAAGTTCTTTCTTCCCTCTTACGCCATTACTAGGCTACCTCGCTCTAGCCATTATGCTTTTTCAAACCATAGTAACGAGGTTACCGTTTTCCGAGCCCAGCTGAAGGCCGGACTTCGGTATCCTCCCCCGAAGATGGTTTGCGAGTTCTGCCAATTTCATGGCATTGCTGTGAACCAGCTTCCCCCGAACTCGTACTGCTATTTTAACGGCTTCCTCTGTATGTGTGGCGTCTTCGGGATAAAACCCAATTTTATAATCTTCATGCAGTACTACAAGCTCTTCATGGTCCCAAAGGGTGGCTTCTATTTTATGCTACCTCGGGGATCCGGGAGCAAAAAATTCATGTTCACCTTCGCCACCAAGGACAGCTGGCGGGGGTGGCAACAGAAATTCTTCTTCCTGAAGATGGAGGAGGCCTAGTCGTATGTTCCGACCAAGTGGGCTCAGGGAAAGTTAGATGTGGACGTCGTTGATCCGAGGTTGTTGCTGACTCCAGAGTTGGCTTCCACTTTCGCGGACTTCGACGGTCGCATCCGCGCCGTCTCTGACTGGGCTCCCGAGGTCGCTCCGCGCTTTCTGTACCCCTTCCCTATCAACTGGAGGTTGATGACGGAAGAGGTCCTCCGGGAGTTAAAGGTGGTTAAGGAGCACGAGACCGACCTCGAAATGCCAGCTCCTGCCATCGCCGGGAAGGATTCCTGGTTGGTCAAGCTTCTTAAGGAGGAAATTTCTTTCGAAACGCTTGTCGAAAGTGAGTTGTCTTATACTCCCTTGCTGTTTTTTCCTCGGACTTACGCTGATGTCTTTTTACTTTTTCAGAGATGGGCGATGGGACTGCTGCATTTTACAAGTCCCTTTTCTCCGACCAGGTGGAGAAGGGCGATCAGACAAAGAAGGCAGCTTCCCGAAGGCGGAAGTCTACTGGCGCTGGGCCTTCGGCGAATCGGGCAAAGAAAACTGCCCAGGTTCCTCTGGAGGAAATTTTCGAGGAGGCTGATGAGGAGCCTAGGCCAGCCGAGATTCCGCCGAGCGAGGCTTCTGCCGAGGTCCCTGCCGCTGCCGAGGTTCCCTCCGCCGACGTCCTTTCCCAGAGCCCTTCTGCGCCGCAGGCCCTTCTGGAGGCCGTGGCAGAGGGTCCTTTTGCCGAGGAGCGGCGCAAGAAGAAAGGCAAGGAGATTTCGACCGAGGAGTCTCAGGACTCCGAGGACGTCGTGGTCGAAGTACCGCCAGGTTTGTTGTTTTTCAGAACAAGGATGGCTCTTTTGTTTCTCTGAATTTTCCTTTGTCTCTGACCGCTTCTCATTTTCGCCATGCAGGGGAGTTGCTTACCCCGAACTGGGCGGCCGAACAGGCGAAGGCGCGGGCCCTTCGCGACACCAAAGTATGGCAAGGGAAGGTACCAAAAGAGCCTTTCTGGACATTCACGGAGGACATGAACTTGTACTCCGAAGACTGTCCTGAAATGGCAAAACAGATTTCGAAGGGGGTGCTTACAGAGGCCTCCTTCAAGGCTATTGCGGCGGCCCATCCGAACGATGACACCCTTGCCGCGAAAGTCACCGAGCAAGCTACTCAGGTATGTTCTTCACACCTTTTTCCCTTCAATTTTTCCTAAGTGCTTGGCTCTTACTGACCTTGCGTTCTTCTTTTTGCAGCTGCTGGGGTACGCCGGCTTTCTCCGAGTTCGGGTTGCCAGGCAGGCGGCGTTCCGAGCTTCGGCCTTAGAGACCTTAAAGAAAGCGAAGGTCACGCGCTCGGCATTGATCGCCAAGAACCAGCAGCTGTCAAATGCTGCGAACAAAGAAGTTGCTGCCCTTCGGGAGGAGTTCCGGAAGGAGAAGGAAGATCTTGAGAAAAACTCCTCTCTGAAGATTGCTGACCTCGGCGATCAGGTGAAAGGGATGCTTGCTGCCAACCAAGACCTTCTCAAAGATAAGTCAGATTCTGACAATCTCATTCGGTCGTTGGTGAGTGAGAAAAAGGCTCTCGAAGCCGAGGTCCAGTCTTTGAAGAAGGAGCCCGATGCGAAGAAGAGGGTGAAGGCGCAGAAGAAGGAGGTTGCAGACTTGAAGGACGAGCTCGAGGACCTTGAGGTTGAGAAGGACAAATCCGACCAAATGACCAAGGTCGCCTTCCAAGACGGATTCTGCCTTGCTCGGTACCAAGTCCTTGAGAGGTTCCCAGGTCTGGACCTCTCTTTTTTGGAAGCTCTCAACATTCCCGAGGGGCCTCAGTGGTCCTGGTCCAAAATCGAGCACCTGAACCTGCCTTCCACAATTCCGGCGCCGAAGGTGGTGGAAAAGGGCACAGAGGCTGGTGGCTCCCGGGACGCCGAGAACCCTTAGGCTGTTTTAGGGGCCTTTTCCTTTTTTCCTCTTCATTTTTGTGTTCCTTCTTCGGGCACTTCTTCTTTGTAAGCCTGATCATTCTCAATGAATATATATATTTTTTGGCTAAGTCTTTTTGCGAGATTTCGTGTTTCCATTGTCCCGAACAAGTTTGCTCAAGAGACTTCGGGAAACCTGCAATCACAAGAAATTACTCAGCGCTTTTTGCGACGAGTATTTTCGCAAGATTTTTGTTTCCCACTTTCCCGAGCATGATGGCTCAAGGGACTTCGGAAAATCATATATGCGCTTTTTGCGGCGAGTGCTTTCGCAAAATTTTTGTTTTCCATTTTCCCGAGCATGATGGCTCAAGGGACTTCGGAAAATCACATCTGCGCTTTTTGTGGCGAACACCTTCGCAAGAGTTTTGTTTTCCATTTTCCCGAGCATGATGGCTCAAGGGACTTCGAAAAATCACATTTGCGCTTTTTTATGGCGAACACCTTCGCGGAATTCTGTCTTGCACCATTTTGTACACTTAAGAATTTTTTTCTCAAGGACATTCTGTACTTAGGATATTTTTTGCACAACACAATCCTTCCGCTCCATGTTAAGCGTAGAATTTCTTCAAGGCATCTGAGTGCCAAGTGTTTTTCAATTCTACGCCTTCGGTGTCGCGAAGTTTGTACACGCCTTTTCATACTTCGGCAAGAACCAGATAAGGTCCTCCCCAGTTCGCGCGAAATACCCCGTGAGATGTCTTTCGTGGTGCAAAGTCAGCCTTTCGGAGAACGAGGTCCCCTTTTTTGATTTCTTTTGGCCTGGCTCGTAAATTTATACCCGCGGCCACTCTTTGTTGGAAAGCTTTTCTTCTCAGCTCAGCTATTTCTCTGTGTTCACCGACGAGGTCGAGCTTCGTTCTTAGGCCGAGGTCATTTCCTCCTTCATCAAATACTTGCACCCGTATTGATGGTCTAACTATCCCGATAGGGATGATGGCCTCTGTTCCGAAGACGAGTGAGAAGGGAGTCTCCCCTATGGCTCTTCGGGGTGTCGTTCGGTAACTCCATAACACGCTTTGGAGTTCTCCTGGCCATTTCCCTTTTGCTTCCCCCAGTCTTTTCTTCAGGCCATCTTTTATGGTCCTGTTAGATACTTCCACCTACCCATTGCTTTGGGGGTGAGCTACTGGGGCGAAGTGCATCTTTATTCCGAGGTTGCTGATAAATTCGTGGAATCCTTTGTCTATGAATTGGGATCCATTATGAGCCACTAGTACCCTCGGTATGCCGAATTTGCATACAATGTTCTTCCATACAAACTTCTGCACTTCTTTTGCCGAGATAGTTGCTAGTGGTTCTGCCTCGACCCATTTGGAGAAATAGTCTATTGCTACCACGCAGAATTTCACGCCTCCGGGCGCTGAGGGGAGTGGCCCAATAAGGTCTATACCCCAGACTGCGAAGGGCCAGGGATAGTCAGCCGAAGTTACCAATTCTGAGGGTGCCCTCTGGATGTTCGCGTGTTTCTGGCAACTACCGCATTTCCGGACGAACTGCCTTGCGTCCTTTCTCAGGGTAGGCCAGAAGTATCCTTGGCGAAGTATCACTGCCGCAAGGGCATCAGTTCCAATATGTGAACCACACATGCCTTCGTGGACCTCTTTATGGAGCATTTCAGTATCCTCTTCATCCACGCATCTTTGCAGTGGGTTTGTATATCCCTGTCGGTATAACTCTTCGCCAATCAGGAAGAATCGGCCGGAGCGTCTTCGCAGTCTTCGGTCCTCGTGAAAGAAGAAGGGCCAAAGTAATGGCCAGTCTATTACGTCAGCAAATCCCTGCATGGTGCTGAAGTCAGGTACCCTCTGCTTCAAAAAGCTATATACGCCTTGGTGCTTGCAGGGAGAAGGCTGCGACCATACTTTCAGGCTCACCCCATCATCGTCCGAAGTAGTCTACCACTACGGGATGTTATGAAGAAAGTTGATCATTCGGGAAGGCTCTCCAAATGGTGCATAGAGCTTGGCGAACATGATATCATATATGAACCTCGGAAGGCCATAAAAGCTCAAGCACTGGTAGATTTTATTGCCGAAATACCCACCACTGATGAAAGCCATTTGGATCTGAACGGAGGTGAGCCAGAGTGGACCCTGCATGTTGACGGAGCCTTAGCGTCGCCGGGGTCTTCGGGGAGCACATTTTCTGCGAGGTATCCTTTTATGGGATCTTTCCATCCTTTTCCTGAGGTCTCTATGCTCAGCACTAAGATGCTCGGGTGATCTAGCACCTCGGTGTATGTTTTTGACTTCGCCAAGCAATCTGCCTCAGTGTTATTCCGCCGAGGTACATTTTTTATCCGTACGGCGTCAAACTCCTGGATGAGCTTTACTACCAGCTCGTGGTATTTTGCCAAGGTTGGGTCCTTCACCCCATAGTCTCCTGTCGTCTGCCGAACTACCAGCTGGGAATCGCTGTGAGCCTTTAAGTTTCTCACGCTAATCCTTCTGGCCAAGCGTAATCCCGCTATGAGGGCTTCATACTCAGCCACATTGTTAGTGATGCTGAAGCTGAACTTGATAGCCTTCTTTACCGCTAGGCCTTCGGGACCTCTGATAATTACTCCAACTCCCTGGTGTTCGGATCCCAAGGCTCTGTCAACATGCAAGGTCCACTCTGGCTCACCTCCGTTCGGATCCAAATGGCTTTCCTCAGTGGTGGGTATTTCGGCGATAAAATCTGCCAGTGCTTGAGCTTTTATGGCCTTCCGAGGTTCATATATGATATCATGTTCGCCAAGCTCTATGCACCATTTGGAGAGCCTTCCCGAATGATCAACTTTCTTCATAACATCCCGTAGTGGTAGACTACTTCGGACGATGATGGGGTGAGCCTGAAAGTATGGTCGCAGCCTTCTCCCTGCAAGCACCAAGGCGTATATAGCTTTTTGAAGCAGAGGGTACCTGACTTCAGCACCATGCAGGGATTTGCTGACGTAATAGACTGGCCATTACTTTGGCCCTTCTTCTTTCACGAGGACCGAGCTTACAGCTTTCTCCGTGATGGCGAGGTACAAAACGAGGGGCTCTCCCTCCCGAGGTTGTCGCAGAGTCGGCAGGCTAGCCAAGTAGACTTTGAGTTCTTCCCAGGCCCTTTGGCAATCTTCATCCCAAGGGTGATCATTCCTTCCGAGGTCACCTTCCATTTTTGCTGCCTTTGTGAGGACTTTGAAGAAAGGTCGACACCTATCTCCGTACCTGGAAATAAATCTGCTCAGGGAGGTTATTCTTCCAGTGAGCCTCTGCACGTCTTTGACTGTGGCAGGAGTTCGGAACTCAAGCAGCGCCTTAATCTTCTCGGGGTTAGCATCAATGCCTCTTTCGGATTCATGTACCCAAGGAATTTTCCTGAGGTTACCCCGAAGATGCACTTTTCAGGATTGAGTCGAATCCCGAAGGCTCTGAGCTTTTGGAAGGTTTCCTCTAGATCTGCAACGTGATAGCTAGGCAGCTTGCTCTTGACTATCATATCATCAACATACACCTCCATGTTTCTCCCCATTTGGTCTTTAAAGACCTTGTTCATCAACCTTTGGTAGGTGGCTCCTGCATTTTTGAGCCCGAAGGGCATCCTGACATAGCAGTATGTTCCTCCCTCGGTGATGAAGGCGGTTTTTTCTTCATCTTTGGGGTCCATCCTTATTTGATGGTAGCCGATGAAGGCGTCTAGGAAACTTAGGAGCCCGTATTCGGCAGTTGAGTCTACCAGTTGGTCTATTGGCGGAAGAGGGTATGAGTCTTTCGGGCAAGCATCGCTCAAGTTTCTGAAGTCGATGCACATCCGAAGTTTGCTGCTGCCTTCCTTTGTGGCAATCACCACGTTGCTTAACCATTCGGGGTATTTGACCTCCCTGACGACTTCAGCGTCCAATAGGCGTTGGACTTCGGTTTTCACAAAGTTGCTCTTATGGGCTGAGATGCTTCGCTTCTTTGGCCGGACAGGCTTTGCTTCCGGGCTTACTTTGAGGCTATGCTGTATTATGCCAGGGTGCACCCCTGGCATGTCTTTCGGCGAGTAGGCAAAGAGATCTTTATTTCCCAGTAGAAAAGATACAAGGTTTTTCTTGTCACCTTCGGGCAAGCTCTTCCCTATTCGGGTAGATTGTCCTTGGACAAGTTCCACTGTTTCTGTTTCCGCTCTTGAGGGTTCACCTTCTTTGCTCTTCTCTGGTGCCTTTGCCTCCATTGTTTGTGCGAGGTTATTTGCTGGAGCTTTTCGTGCTTTGACAAACACCTTCCTTACCTCGGCTTGATCTATGAAGACCTCTGCATCCCCATCCTTGGTGGCGAATGTGACAGTCAAGTACTTCACATCAGGGCAAATGTGCAGGTTTCCCTGTGTCTGCCTTCCAAGGATGGCGTTGTACGAAGACGGGACGTCCATGACGATGAACCTCGCCATTGTGGAGGCGTACAACTCAGCTGCTCCATCTACTGAAGTCCCTTTCATCATCAGTGGGAGGTCGATCCATCCGAGAACGGGAAGTTCGGATGGTCCAACCCCGAAGGTGGGCGAGGTGACTGGCTTAAGCTCGCTGCTGGAGATGCCCAAGCTCGGCAGTAAGTGCGAGAATAGGACGTCCGCATTTGATCCGTCATCAAGTAGCACCCTTTTGATGTCCCAGTTCCCTATCCTCGCCATGATTAGCAGCGGATCGTCGTGGGTAAAGACGACGGTGGATCCATCTTTGCGGGCCAGCTTCTTTGCTGGATTTTGATATTCCATGACTGCAATTTCTCTGGCCTTCCGCTTTCTTTCCGAGGATGGGAGCCTCGTGGTGATTGTTTGGATAACCCCTGCCAGAGGTGGAGGGCGCCTTTTTGGACTTCGGTTTCTCTGCCTGTCGGAGTCATAGTCCTCATCTTCGGCCCTTTCTTCCTCCACTTTGCTGCCTTTCAGGGATGGCATCCGCAGGTATTTCTGAAGTTGGCCCTGCTTTATCAGCGACTCTATGTATTTCTTCAGCTGGAAGCAGTCTTCGGTGTCATGACCGTGGTCGCGATGAAACTGGCAGAACTTCTTTGCATTCTTCTTACTATCGGCGGTCATGGCCCTTGGCCACCGAATCTGCGTCCCTTGCCTTTCCAGCGCCATGAGGATGTTGGTCCATGTAGTGCTCAGTGGTGTGAAACTTTGGGGTTTCCTTCCCCGCATCCTTCGAGGTCGTCCTCCCTGTTCGGTCGGATGCCGAGCTTGTTGATTGGACCCTTCGGCGGGGTGGTGATCGGACTTCGGCCCAGCCATTCTTAGTTCCTCGGCGGTCATGTGCTGTTCTGCCCTTCGGTAAAATTCTCCGAGGGTCTCCGGGGGGTCCTTTGAGAACTCGTAGAATAGCTGTGAGTCTCGCCGAAGGCCCCGTGTCATGGCAAGAATGCGAATTTCGGGCCGAAAGTCTGGGACGCTCAGAGCTTCCCTGTTGAATCTTTCGACATAGTCTCGGATGGTTTCTCCGTTCCTCTGCTCTATGTCGAACATCTGGACATGCATCTTCGCAGTAGGTTGACTCCCAATGAATTGCTGCGTGAAGGCCGTGGACAACTCTTGGAACTCAGTGATGGTCCCTGAAGGCAATGAATTGTACCATGCAGTTGCTGGCCCTGTGAGGGTGACTTCGAAGCACTTGCACATGGTAGCGTCGTCAGCACCGTGCATTATCATGCTGCGTCTGTACTTCGTCAGATGGGCCTGTGGATCAGTACAGCCATCATAAATCTCCAACCGAGGTGCTCTGAAGTCACCTGGCATGGCTGCCTCAACAACGACCTGAATGAATGGGGAGTCAACTTCGCAGAATGTTCCCGAAAGTCTGGCCCAAACGGGTTTTCTGGCCATTTGTTTCTCCACCCTATCTAGCCGTGCTAATAGCCTCTCCATAAGCTCTATGGCACTAGGCCCTTCTTCAGGGAACGGAGATTATCGGCGCCTCTTCGGGGACCCAGTTCAGCGCTGAGGGGATAGGGACCTCGCCTCAGGCAGCGAACTTCTTTGCTGCAAGACCCTCGGTCGCTCAGACCTCATCTGCCCCACAGGCTGTTTCCCGAGGGGCGTATTTTCTGTGGACGATTCTTCGCGCGGATCTCCGCTTCCCAAACTGCAATAAGTAGACTTCGGGCTTCTCTCCCGAGGGCGTGCTGGTGAGGGAGGTCTCTGGCCCTGTGCTTGTTGTGGCCACCTTCGGTCGATCTGCTGTGTCATTTCAGACACGACCGAACGCTGAAAGTCTTTCAGGAAGCTCATAGTGATTACTAGAGGGAGGTCTTCCTCGGGCACAGAAGTCCCTGGGAGTGTTTGCTCAGCAACCGGTTGTGTCTCAGGCGCGGACGGAGACCTCGGGAGTCCCTTGTCCTTGGAACACCGAGTTTCAACGACGGCAATCTTAGAGCGGGTTCCCACAGACGACGGCAAATGATGGCCGGGGGCCTCATCGTTTAGAGTCATGGTGACTGGTGGAGAGACTTTTAGGAGGAAGAACGCCTGGAGGATGGTTCGCCCTTGGGAGTGTGCCTGAAAGTCCAGAAATAAAGGGTTAGGAGGCCCCCGGAATGTGTTTCCGGGGGGGGAGCCTCCGACGCCCATGTCAGTGGTGGCTGAGAAAGGGCAGAGGAAATAGCACAAAGGGGCTGAAGAGTCTCGCCTGGTGATTTTCTCAGAGTCTGGGAGTCAGATCTTTGCCAACCAACCTTTTGCCAAGTATTTATTTCTTGGTATTTATAGGAGTACCTAGCCCGTTCAGATCGCGACACGTGTTCGGTCGGATGTTCCTTGAGTTTCTGGGCGTAGGGGACAGATAGCTGGTAGCAGGTTGCCTTGAGCCTTGTGCCGAGATGGGCCATGATGTGATTTTGATGGCGTCAGCGTGTCAGAGCGCCTTCTGAGGCGGCTTATGACGTCTGTGAAAGGATGTGTCAGAGGCTTCCTTAAATGCTTCCTTAAATGCTCCTGCCGTACTCCCGAGGTCCCTGGGCGAGGTCATCCTTTGGTAAGGATGGTGCCTCTTTGGGAAACACGCCCTCAGTTCGGGGGTACCCAGCTTCAGGGAGTTCCGCCTTCGGGGAGATCATGTTCGGCCCGCAATAGTTGGTGCCTCTTTTCCTAAGGCGATCTGTTTGCTACCTCGGGGGTCTAGTAGTATCCTCAAGTTTCCTGGCGTGCCGGGCTTGGAGCTCTTCGGCTATCTCCCGAGGTGTATGATCCCACCTTTACTCGGGTAGCGCCAGTTTTTTCTGGCCATTCTTGTGGCAGGGAGTTCGGCCAGATAGAGGCGATAGCCTTTGGCTATCAGAAGGGCATCCATACCAAAGGACGACCTCGCCCAGAGGACTTCGGGAGTACGGCATGAGCATTTAAGGAGCCTCTGACATGTCGCCCACAGACGTTACATGCCACCCCAAATGGCGGTTTGACACGCCGACGCCGTCCAGGTCTTGTCACAACCTGTCTTGGTTCAAGGCTCAAGGAGCCTGCCACCGGCTACTTGTCCCCTACGCCCAGAAACTCAAAAAACATCCGACCGAACACGTGTCATCATTTGAACGGGCTAGGCACTCCTATAAATACCAGGGAACAGACCCTGGCAAACAATTCGACTCCTCCTCCTTGAGAAAACACAAACAGGCAAGGCCACTAAACTTCATAGTGCTCCCCCTTTTTCACCTCTCAGGACATTGACTAGGGCGTCGGAGGCTCCTCCTCGAGAAAACACCTCGGGGTCCTCCTAACCCTTTTTTCTGAGTATTTTCAGGCACACTCCCCTGGGAAATTTGAGCTCCAGACGTTCTCCCCCTCAGAAAATCCCTCCCGGAGTCACAATGTCTCCCAACGAAGATGCCGCTGGGCATCAGGAGGTTTGGTGTGTTACCCACTCTAGGTAGTCCAGTTATAGGTCCAAAATTGTGCATTTAAAACTCCTAGGATTGGTAAGTCATGTAGGCCATCAGAACAATACCCATAGTGTACATACCCAAGTGGCCCTCTTGGGCACTATGTAAATAAATGCATATTGGTCCACCCATTACACACATATTCACATTTTATCCACACCATGGCTCTTAATCTTGGCTACCACACCTTAGGCAATCTTATTAGGCGTAAGTGACTAGCCACTAGACCTAAAAGTTCTCCCAAAAAAATTGTATTGATATAGCCATGTAACCCCCTATTCTCATTGCTTCATTATCAAGCAGAGTATTTAGGCAAACCAAGGAATTTTGTTTTACATCAATAGCCTACCTATGGACCAAGTTATGGATTTTTGAAGTTGGTTACAAAAATCTAACCAAATGAACAGTAACTTAGCCAAATTTGCAACGTAATATCTTTGGCTACAGGATTCCAAATTCAAAAATTCCAAATCAAAGTTCAACATCTAGATGTACACTAGATGTGGTAAAAATTTTATACCACTTTCCATTTTACATAGGGAGATATTAAACTTTAGGTGCAGGGTCAAAGTTCTGGTCACTTTATGATCGTTTTGCCCATACAAAAATTCATACGTGTGTAAACACTTCATTCACAAGGGGTAAGCCCTCCAAGGCTATCCCATACATGTCAATACACTTACTATTTACATGCTCCTACATTTAGCAACTTTTGTGTGGCCAAAATAGAATATACAAGGAAGCGGCCTATCATTCACATTTATGCAGCTTTGCACCACATCACATACATAGCCAAAACATTACTCAAATATTCACATTCTTGTCTCATTTTGCATACACTACTTGTACATGCATTACATGCACTACATAATGGTCTTAACACAGCTAAATATTCACCCTATGTTACAGGCCTGAGACACAATGGACTCCAGAAATAGGATGCTGCACAACTGCTACATATTACAATAAGCATCATCACTAAAAATACCAAATGTGCTCCTAAAATCACCAAAATTTCCAGATCACAACTAGATACATGGAATTTAAAATACCTGAGATTTTAGGTCATAACTCAAATGAAATGGGTTGGTTTGAATGTGATCTTTCTGCCAAACCTGAAATGGCATAATTGAGGGGAGTAAGTTTCATTGCGAAACTTAGGGAGGGAAATACCTGGTTTCTTAAGGAAATGTGACTCTCATTAAAATGTGCATCCAAAGACACTAAAACACAAAATCACAATGCATATATACAAGATATAGAAACCAAATGCAGCAGCCATTCACAACCAACAAACACATGAAATGCGGCAGGAACATAAACCATAGGTTAGCCCATAACATGCAATAAACTTAACTAAATCACTATGGAAACCCTTCTCAAGCTAATGCTTGGTCTTAGGAGCATTTTAGCAATGGTTAGTACTAACTTTGGGCTCTAGAAATCCACACTTCATTGCCCTCATTGTGCACTTCACAGTAGGTCACAAAAGCTTTAATAAGTGCACTCCTCTCACTAAACTTGGGCCATCAAGCTCATGGCTCTCTTTGAAGCTTAGCCCTAGCTCCATGGATGCTTGAAAATATAGGAAACAATCCATGGGAGCAAGAGAACCTTTACCAACATGAGTAGGCCATATTTAAAGCTTGATCCTTGAAGTATTCAAGTAATAGCTCTAGTTTGCTTCCAATTCCTTCCTTTTGCCTTTAATTTTAATCTTGGAGTTATGGTGGCCATGGAGGAGCTATGGAAGATGTGTGGAGGAGGGTGGTGGCTGGTTGGGTCAGATATGAGAGATAGAAAATTGAGTTTGGCTTCTTAAATTAGCTTTAGGACACTAAACATGCTTATTAGCCTTAATCATGCTTTATGTCATTTTCTTTGCCCATAAGTATGATTTCTTTATCCTAAACTTATTGGTCCACATTTTGCCCACCTTTTTGAGTATTTATCAAGCCATAGCCACCTCCCCCGTGGTGGGATAATCCCATAATTCCACCCTTTAACTTAAGTCAAAAGCTTGAACACCTAAAGGTTTACAGTGAGACATTTAGGTCCTTAATGCCTTTTGTGTTTTCTTTCTCCAAACTTGTCTTCTATGAGCAATTTGGTCCTCAAATAGCACTTTCATACCATTCATATCCTTTCCATAACTCTCCAAGGCACTTTCTTGAGACTATTACAATTAAGTACCCAAATTTCCAAAACATTACAAAAAGGTCCATAGGATACTTGAAAAACAAACACTCCTTAAGGCTTTTCTTAGGGGCCAATTTACCAACTTAGAACAATTTTAAGGAGATGTTCATTACACCTTTTACTCCTCATACATCAATCACTATGAAGATAATTACACAATATAATGGTTTTTTTTTACCATTATGCCACATTTGTAATTCTCCCATTTTCGTGAGGTGGTAACATAGCCAGAAAATTTTAAAGAGAATGAAGATATTCCATTTATAGAGGCCAAGTACAGAGAAAGAAGAACAAAAAAAAGAGAAGAAAGAGGCAACCCTATGGATTGTCCTATACGTTTGTGGGCCTTTCGGCATCGTCATCTTCGGCATTACTCCCCTCGACATCATCAACTTTGTCCATTGGAGGCAGTTTCAAAAGGTTAAGGAACTCTGTCTTCGACCATGGTGAAGAATATCCCTCGGGGATGTCTAGAGCTTGGAGGAAGGAGACGTCAAGGCTAGCAAAGTATAAGAGAATTTGATGGCGAGAAAGGCAGTTGCTGTCCTGGAACAAGGAATTTGTTGCCTCATCCGCCTTGGCCTTTTTAGCCTTCAAAACCCCTATCTCCCTGTTTAGGGCCTCCATCTCCTTCTCCGCCTCCTTTTTCTTCTTCTTCTTCCATTTCTTCAACTGATTGACCCGGGTAATAAGTTTAGCATTGATTTCCAATGCCTTGGTCAAATTAGTGATGGCGTCATCCTTCTCCATTTGAAAAGTCTCCCCAACCAAACTCTACTCCTCTAGCTTCGCCTCAAGGTCAGAAATTTTTCATGAACATTCATTGAGGAGTCCCATCTGGCTCTCTAGCACCTCCTGTTGAGGCTTGGCAAGGTTCTATTTGGTGATCTTATTGAGCTCGCCAAACTTAAGGCATGAGCTCACAAACATCTCCTCGGCCTTAGCCATGTTTTCCTCTGACTAACTTCGGATGGAGGACTGCTTTGATGCCTATGCCGGAGGGTAACCTCCGTACGCTAGCAGCTGCAAGAAGAAGGCTTGATATGAGCTAAAACAACTTGAGCAGTGTGCTCGAAAATCTGAGCAGCAAGAATCTCATCATTCGGGCAATCGTTCGTTAGAGATTGAAAAGTGGCATTTATGATGAAGCCCCTTGCCATTTAAGGGACCATCTTCTAGCAGTCCTCCAAAAACAAGTCCATGTCTTCAGTGAATATCTAGAAGGGTTCCCTCGGCAACTTGTCTTTAGGGATCTTCAAATCCCGAGCTTCCTGCTTCTGAGCGTGGACCATCATCCACCCTATTTGGACCCTATTCTTTGCAAAATCATGATGAAGTTCCGTTACTACATTGTCTCTTAGCCATTCATCTACAAAATCTAAAATGCTAAAAAATCCAAAATTGATAAATGAATGACTAAGAGACAAACCTGGTAGGACTTCGATGTCTCCCCATTGGAGTCACTCATGTCGAGGACCTCGGTAGGGATCTTCTTATCTTTTTTCCTCTATCTTTCTTCCAACTCCTCAATCGGAACTACGCCCAGTGATGTCCCCAAGGTCTCTATAGCAGTGTTAGGACTCAGAGGAATGGATAGGATGGTCGCCCTGTTGGGTTTCGGGAGCCAAACAGCGCAGCGGAATTTAACCGAAACCCTCCAAGATCCAAGTGAAACGGGGTAAACCGGGTGTTCGAAAATTTCATACCTAATTTTCGGTTGAGATCTCTCACTCAACTGTAGAGTCGAATCACAAAACCTGAACAGTTGACGTGTTCAGGCTCTCTATGGTATCCACACGAGACTCTCGGGATCACCACGCTTCCACCACGTCCCGGCAGATGCGTTTCTCTTTCGCTCGCAGTGCTAGCTTGCGTCCTCCAAGGAATTGCAAGAGAAGAGTGCGGCTGTCCTTTTGGGATGCTAGGGCAAGGAGACCTACGAATTTCTCACTTAAAAGTTGTATTTATAGTGAGAATCAACTTCCAGGCCTAATGGGTTTCAAAGCCCTAATCCAATTAGGATTTAATTTCGGGCTTAATAATGGCTCAACTCCTTGGCCCATTATTAATACGAAATTAAAGTGAAACCATAACCCAAATAATTAGCCCATGCACTCTAATGATCCAAATAGCTCTCTGTGTGCGACCCAATAGGCTCTTGCCATGTTGGCAATGATCATAAATCACATTTATGATCATAAGCAATGAGCGGTGTCTAGCAACACATCATTGCTACCCAAGTGACAAGATTGTCGGTGAATCGACTAAACCTTTATGATCATGACTGATATATGCCATTGTCCCTTTGTCCAAGATATCAAGACTAACCACGAGACATGGAATGTGTCACTCTCGTATAGCCCAATCTTTGGTTTCTTGATTACCGAGTAGACCAACTTAAACTGACGACATTGATATCATATATCAACTCATCGGAGCATGGCCATGCATTTTCTAAGTCTCACTCTATCAACGGGCCCAAAGATATCACTCCCGTTACATAAGAGGGACAAATCCCATCTTGATCATACAAATCCCTCCGCATGATATGTGACATACCCAATGACCTCCTTCAAGTTCACTCAGTTACGAGCAACAAAGGAAAGTATCAAAGTATGTGACTCACATGTAGGGAACCTTGATGATCTTAGGTCGAAGGACTACATATACCATGATCACTATGAGAATCACTTATGACACTCATATAACGATCCATGAAGTGTTCTCATGGTGGGTCGGTCCAGTACACAAGTTCTCCAACTTGTACCCATATGTAGACTACATATCTCATATTAGTCTCCACATATGCTAGTCATTATGTATTATTGCAACCCGCTCCACAATAATACTAGACTAGGGACGTTTAAGAATATCATTATTCTAGGGTTACAATTATGTTTATTACGTTACATAGAAACAAAACAACAAACAAAATTGCTGGATTAATGCCTCAATAAAATATCATGACTCAATGTGCAAAAATACAATCATCTCATGATTGGATTTTTTTGGGCACAACACTAACAATCTCCCACTTGCACTAAAAGCCAATCATCCATGTATCTAATACCGATGGACCTAGAATGGTTATCATGCTTCTGTTGCGTAAGGGGCTTTGTCAGTGGATCAACAATGTTGCTGTCTGTCGAAGTCCTGCATATCCTTACATCACCCCTCTCGATGATCTCCCTGATGAGATGATAGCGTCGGAGTATGTGTTTGGATCGCTGGTGAGATCGAGGTTCCTTAGCCTGTGCGATTGCTCCATTGTTGTCACAATAGAGCTCTATCGGGTCAACAATGCTTGGAACCACTCCAAGTTCAGTGATGAACTTCTTGATCCAAACTGCCTCCTTCGCAGCATCAGAGGCGGCAATGTACTCAGATTCTGTTGTAGAGTCAGCTACTGTCTCTTGCTTTGAACTCTTCCAGCTCACAGCACCACCACCAATACAAAACACATAACCAGATTGGGATCTAAAATCATCCTTATCAGATTGGAAGCTTGCATCGGTGTAACCCCTTACAACGAGCTGATCTTCACCTCCAAAGACCAAGAATGCATCCTTAGTCTTTCGTAAGTACTTAAGGATGTTCTTAACAGCTGTCCAGTGACTTTCACCGGGGTTCGATTGGTACCTACTCGTCATGCTCAAAGCATATGAGACATCGGGACGAGTACATATGATGGCATACATGATAGATCCAATTGCTGAGGCATATGGAATCTTACTCATGCACTTTCTCTCCTCGGTTGTACTTGGACACTGAGACTTAGAAAGAGTGATACCATGTGACATGGGCAAGAATCCTTTCTTCGAATCTTGCATGCTAAACCTCTTTAGCACCTTGTCAATATATGTACTTTGACTTAGGCCAAGAAGCTTTCTAGATCTATCTCTATAGATCCTGATGCCTAACACATACGCTGCTTCACCCAAGTCCTTCATAGAGAAACATTTCCCTAGCCAAGTCTTCACAGACTGTAGCTCAGGAATGTCATTCCCGATGAGTAGTATGTCATCTACATACAACACCAAGAAGACAATAGCGCTCCCACTAACCTTCTTGTAGACACAAGGTTCATCTTCATTTTTGATAAAACCAAACTCTTTGATTGCATAATCAAAACGAAGATTCCAACTTCGAGAAGCTTGCTTCAGTCCATAAATGGACCTTTGCAATTTGCACACTTTATTGGCATTCCCAGGAGTGACAAAACCCTCAAGTTGTGGCATGTACACATCCTCAAGTAGCTTTCCATTTAGGAATGCAGTTTTGACATCCATTTGCCATATCTCATAATCATAGTGTGCAGCAATAGCAAACAAAATTCGGATGGATTTAAGCATAGCAACTGGTGAAAAAGTTTCATCATAGTCAATACCATGAATTTGCTTGAAACCTTTTGCGACCAATCGTCCCTTAAAGGTAATCACATTACCATCCATGTTAGTTTTCTTCTTGAAAACCCATTTGCACCCTATGGGTTTTACCCCTTCAGGTGGGTCAACCAAAGTCCATACTTGGTTTTCATACATGGATTCCATCTCGGATTTCATGGTCACTAGCCATTTCTCAGAGTCAGGCCCCGACATAGCTTGTTGGTAGGTTGTGGGCTCATCTTGATCCATGAGCATCACATCAGCGGTGTTAGTCACGAGAAATCCATATCTCTCGGGCTCACGCCGAATCCTACCAGTCCTACGTGGGCTCTGTGCTACAGGAACAGACTCTTGAACCACAACATCTTGTGGTGTCTGTTCAGGTTCCATTTCAGGTTCGATGTCTCCTTGTTGTTCTTGAATTTCTTCAAGTTCTACTTTCCTCCCACTAGTTCCTTTAGAGATAAACTCTTTCTCCAAAAAGACACCAGTTCGAGAAACAAACACTTTTTGCTCAGAGGGATTGTAGAAATAGTAACCCTTTGTTTCTTTGGGATACCCAACAAAAAGACATTTTTGAGATTTGGGCCCTAGTTTGTCAAAGGATTGACGTTTTACATAAGCGTCACAGCCCCAAATCTTCATAAAAGACAAATTGGGATGCCTCCCACTCCATATCTCATATGGTGTCTTTTGAACCGATTTAGATGGAACTCGGTTTAGTGTAAAAGCGGCCGTCTCTAGAGCATGTCCCCAAAAGGAGTTTGGAAGGTCAGGTTGACTCATCATAGAGCGAACCATGTCTAACAGAGTTCGATTTCTCCTTTCAGAAACACCATTCCATTGAGGTGTACCTGGTCGAGTGAGTTGTGATACTATACCACACTCCTTCAGATAGTCAAGGAATTCTCGATCCAAGTACTCTCCACCTCGATCTGATCGAAGCACTTTGATACTCTTCCCGAGTTGATTCTCTACTTCATTCTTGAATTCTTTGAACTTTTCAAAGGATTCGGACTTGTGTCTCATAAGATACAGATAGCCATATCTGCTGAAGTCATCAGTGAAAGTAATGAAGTATTGGAAACCTCCTCTAGCTTGTGTAGACATAGGGCCACATACATCACTATGTATGAGTCCTAGTAAGTCGTTAGCCCTTTCACTTTGCCCTGTGAATAGGGCTTTGGTCATCTTGCCCAACAAACATGACTCACATGTCTCATATGATTCAAAATCAAATGAGTCCAAGAGTCCATCCTTATGGAGCTTGGATATGCGGGTCTCATTTATATGGCCCAAGCGACAGTGCCAGAGATAGGTCGGGTTTCAATCATTTAATTTGACCTTCTTGGTATTCACATTATAGATTG
The DNA here is from genome assembly GCA_039654915.1 of Aquilaria yunnanensis. NCBI lineage: Eukaryota > Viridiplantae > Streptophyta > Magnoliopsida > Malvales > Thymelaeaceae > Aquilaria > Aquilaria yunnanensis. The sequence goes on from CM077597.1 coordinate 66,775,573, forward strand.
GATCTTCGAGGTCTAGAACATACAACCCATTACTAAGTTGAGCACTACCATAAAAGATTTCATTCAAATAAATAGAACAACATTTGTCCTTTATTATAAATGAAAAACCTTTCTTGTGCAAACAAGAAACAGAAATCAAATTTCTACTAATAGTAGGCACAAAGTAGTAGTTGTCTAATTCTAAAACTAATCCACTAGGTAAAGTGAGAACATAAGTCCCTACGGCTAAGGCAGCAACCCTTGCTCCATTTCCAACACGTAGGTCCACTTCACCTCGGGCCAATCTTCTACTTCTACTTAGATCCTGCACATTTGCACAAATGTGAGATCCACATCCAGTATCCAATACCCAAGATGAGGAAGTAGAAAAGTTAGCCTCTATAACAAGAATACCTGAAATGGAAGTCTTACTTCCTTTTTCCTTAGCAAGTTCTTCAAGATAGAGCTTGCAGTTGCGCTTCCAGTGTCCAGGTTGCTTACAATGGAAGCACTCCCCTTCCTTTGCCACACCACCCTTTGGTTTCAGTGCAGCTGAAGAAGAACTAGCATTGGACTTTCCATTAGCTTTATCCTTCTTCTTGTTGGCTTTTTCTTTTCCCTTGCCCTTTTGAACCATCAAAATGGACTTAGCCTTCTTAAGGTTTTGCTCAGCAGTTCTCAACATGTTGAGCAATTCAGGGAGGGACTTGTCAAGGTCGTTCATGTTATAGTTCATGACGAACTGACTGTAGCTTTCAGGCAACGATTGCAAGACTACATCGATAGCCAACTCTTTCTGAAGAGCAAATCCCAAATTCTCAAGATTCTCAATGTACCCAATCATCTTGAGCACATGAGGACCCACGGGACTTCCCTCAGACATCTTGCACTGAAACAATGCCTTAGAGGTCTCAAACCTCTCATGCCTAGCTTGCTCTTGGAAAAGCATTTTGAGATGTTCGATCATATCGAACGCCCCCATGTTCTCATGTTGCTTCTGAAGCTCAGATTCCATGGTAATAAGCATGAGGCATGCAACATCCAAAGCATCATCAGAATGCCTCTTGTGAGCATCCCTTTCAGCTCCTGGAGCAGTGGCAGCAGGCTCATTCGGAATGGGCTGCTCTAGGACATATGCCTTTCTCTCTTGTTTGAGGACTATCCTCAAGTTTCGGTACCATTTGAGAAAGTTGGTCCCATTCAGTTTTTCCTTCTCAAGGATCGATCGCAATGAAAGTGTCGATGTGTTTTGTGCCATGGTAATCTACAATAGTAAATATGCAGTGTAAGAGTCATGTATTTTAATTCATTTAATAAGGACTTTTATTAAATGATACTCCCACTATTTTGCTCAAAATAATAACCCTCGATATTATTTCGGAACACCTCCGCGCTAAGGTATTCTAGTGGGCCAAGATCCATATTTGACCACAACCTGAGTCAACTTTGGCTTTTCTCTCAAGTTATAGCTATTTAGGTAGGCAACTCCTTGCCAATTGCATCTTATGCAACTCTTGGATAGTTGGGTGAACAACACTTGTCCAAGCTCATCTCATGAACTTAAGCCCAACTCTATGCCTCTAAGTCCCTAATCCTTTTAGGGTGACTTAGTTAAGTCGAACCCAAAGTTAGCAGTTTGGATATCACTATTATCCCATCGCGCCTTACCAAGATGAACATAGGTGCTTCGCTTTGGCAAACCCACCTAGTGTTGATCAAAGTCTTGACGAGTGCCAACATTTGGAAGGCATCACATTTAATGACTTAATATTTGTTTGAGGGATTTTATCTTTTGATCTCACCAATTTGTTATCTCCGGTTGTTTTATACATGCATCACATACAAATATAAAACATGCATCTCATGCTTACAAGAAATAAACGTGACATGGTTATAGCCCAAACTATGCGATATTCTCAAGCCAATGAGAATATCATAAAAGCATAAGAAAAGAAAAGAGTCTTCACAAGCTCCTTCTCTTCCTTTCTTGGCTGCCCTTTTGTTGTCACCTCCTTGGACATACCACCTTGGATGAGCCCATAATGCACCATTACATCAATAATAGAAACCTCGAGTTACATCAATAATAGTTCTCCAACTTGTACCAATATGTAGACTACATATCTCATATTAGTCTCCACATATGCTAGTCATTATGTATTATTGCAACCCGCTCCACAATAATACTAGCCTAGGGACGTTTAAGAATATCATTATTCTAGGGTTACAATTATGTTTATTACGTTACGCAGAAACAAAACAACAAACAAAATTGCTGGATTAATGCCTCAATAAAATATCATGACTCAATGTGCAAAAATACAATCATCTCATGATTGGCTTTTTTTGCGCACAACACTAACACGCCCTTGATGAAAGATCCACGCCTTTGGTAGAATGATCCTAGGCTTTGGTCAGATCTTCGGGGGGAGGAGGGAGAGAGTCCTCCTTTGTTTTCTTAGTCTTCAGAGCTCCTAAAGACTGTCTAGCTGGTTCTTTCCTTTTCGGAGCCTTCTTCTTCTGCTCCTCCTTTTCGGTTTGACCAATGAACAAACTGTTATAAAAGGCCATGGATTTATGGCCCATTTCTAAAATAAGAAAAATATCAGTGTACGTACCAAATATCCAAAAAATACACAAGTTGAATTGAGCTTACTCTTAACAAGGGTAGAATATAAGAATATGCCCCAAAGGAGCATAACCAGCCACGACCTCTTTCCATTTACTGCTGGCTTTGGCATGCTCTCATTAGTAACATGCTCCTTGATGACCTTAGGTCCCGAAGTACCTCTATGGTCATGAGGTTTCATCTAATTGGAAAAGGGTATAGCAGATGCGAAGAAGCCTATCTATCCAATCAGCTACTGGCTGAGTCTGACAATCAAACTCCTCAAACTTGGACTTTAGTTTGAGGGTAAGCAACTTTAACAGATCCATCATGTAGATAGTAAGGGTCCTAAAAGCCCACTTCACAGGCATGAGTTTCTATTTTTTATCTACCTCCATGAAGAAGTACTTCTTCTATCACCCTCACCAACTATACTTGGTTTTGAAGGTGAAAGTGAATTTCTTGCTCCCAGATCTCCGAGGGAACAAGAAGTAAAATCCCTCCTTGTGGACGGGATAAAGCTTATAATATTGCATGAAAAAAATGAAGTAAGGGACTATCTTGAAGACGACACACATGCAAAGAAAGGCATTTAAGTAAGACTATGAGTTCAAAGGTAGCTGGTTAACGCCTATGCCATGAAATTGGCAAAAGCCGCTCACCATCTTTGAGGGGGGATACCGAAGACCCGCCTTCAGCTGTGAACTAAAAATGGTAATCTCGTTGTGCCGATGAAGGTAGCTTGACTTCCCAGGACCAGGAAGCCTAGTCTTAGCATAAAAGGAAGATAAAACTTAGTTGTCCACTTCTTAAGCTTTTTCGAAGTAGCATAGCTCAGGTGAGAGTTGAGTGGACTCTAGTTCTCAAGAATTTGATGGACTTCAGCACGAGAAGTAGACATATTCGGTGAATATAACCCTAACCTCGAGAATTACTAAGGGAAGAAAAACTGAAGAAGAAACCAATTTCAAAAAATAACAACCTATTCAACGTTGGAAAACTGTCGTAAAAAATTATCAGAAATTGCTCTGTAACTAAAGCACCACTGTAGGAGAATAGGAAAGCTAAAGAGCAAGAGAAAGCAAAAAGCAAAAGTGCAGAAACCTTGGGGAAAGATGGGTTTGTATAGGCTGAAGATGGTAGGCAAAATGACTCCATAATGAGCCTCTACAGGTGAAGAGGCATAACCAATGCAACAAATATGAAGCATAGCCAACAATCTAGTGACGTGTATCACGTAGCACGAGAAACAAAGGCACACCCCCTAATATGTTAAATCCATGATGCATGAACCGAGGTGACATGGCTGCTCGTCTGAAAAGATAGGATGATCTTGTAGATGGCGGGAATAAGAACCCTAGGGAAAGAATCGCTTTTTCTCAGACCAAAGGTGTGACCTTATCAAAAGTGAGAATTTAGCTTCAAGTAACATATTCACCTAGAGGTTTAACCTTTCCGAAATAGAACGCAAACAAAAGAGTCCAAAAGCATGATAAAAGTGTAACATTGGCAAAAAATGGATCTCAGACCACAAATCCTAGACTAATAAGAGGAAATGGAGTTAGGCCGGAGGATCAACCTCGATCGAAGGAAGTTACTCAAACAAGGGGAGCCCCGATCAATTAAAATCAAAGATACAACTTTGGCTCCTCAAAGGGGGCATGTGATAGCCAAAGGGCTATCGCCCATAGAACATCTTAATTAGAACACCTGACACAACCCTCAAAAAAAGAGGTGATGAAGCTTAGGATAAGGATCAACACCACCCTCGAAAATGGATACAACCAAACCTTGGGATAAGGATCTATGCCACCCTCTGAAATGTACATGACCAACCTAAAAAATGTAAGCCTACCACCTTTGGGAGAAGGAATACCTCTTGAAAATGGCCTATGCAGTCAATGGGCTTTCCCTAGTCACCTTCAGTGGAAATCTTACGTTCAAAGGGGTCTCAGATCCCCTAGGGATCCTAGGGAAAAATGATAAATACAGTTGAAGGATTTGTGATAGAAACCTTGCACATGCCCCTACCCTCTAGGCATATCCACCTATCACCAGCTGGAGATACATCTCTCCAAAGGTACGAATCAAATCTTGCCAAACACGTGTCCTGATCTACTCAGGCTGGGCATAATGGCCTCTTCCTCCCGACCTCCTATAAATACTTGGGGGGTCCCAAGTAAGACACAAGAAATACTTTCCTTTTTGATTCTCTACTCTTAACAACTTCTCCCAATGCATACTAACTTGGGTGTCGGAGTTCCTTCCCCCATAAACACATTTTGGGGAGGCCCTAACCTTTATTCTTCAAGTACTGCAGCTACTACTCAAATGAAGGTATACCAGAGGCTCAACATGTCCTACTTCGAATATGTGCTAGAGCATCAATATACCTACTAATTAGCTCAGCTGAACAACCCTCAATGGTTGCTGGCTCAATGACAACCAAAAATTGCACAACATTAAACTAAGAAAGTAAGAATCCTATGATTCCCAGTAAGGTGTCTTCAACCTGTAAGGAAAACACTAACAACAAGACATATATATGTATATGTAATCTACTGTGAGCTTATACAAAGTGAGGCTAAACCTATGCGCATAAGTTTTAGTCCCACTAGGACATGTCCTCTCGTTAGTCCTCCTATAGGCATCACTTCATACCTAGCAAGTTCTGGCCCCTAGCTCACTTCTAGTAAGCCTTAGCTTATTGACGCGATAAGTTTAACCTTCTCTTGATTGTTGCACAAGTGAACATGGTGGATGCAACTTACTTAAGTTTTGACGAACTCACTAGGTGTACTAAGCCACTACATAGTGCCTCAAGTCCTTAGACTTGCCTAGCCACTGGTGTACTAAGCATCCAACTTAAACCCTTACCAAGAGTGCACTAGGTCCTCACTTGCCTAGGCTACAAACGCACTAAACCTTCTCTCAGGGCACATACCTGTCCACCATTACTATGTTCACACTAATGGAGCAGCAATGACCATGGTTGGACTCATTTACTAGGTTATTCGAAACTGACCTAGGTGCACTAAGGAAACCACATCAGAACCTCAAACCTGAAGGCCCAGCTAGACTTTTAATGGTACTAAACCTTACATGCAACTTTGAACTACAATAAGACTAAACCTTAAGAAATCTATGCTTTAGGAAGGCATGGAAATGATGTTACTCCCTTTTAGCTTCGCGTGGAATCTTAAATCACCACAAACGGACACTTGAGTGAAAAGTTATGAGGAAAATACTATCGGGTGTCAAAATTGGCAAATAGGCTTGAGGGCTCTACAACCCCATAGGCTTAGCATTCTGGTCACCGCTAGTGTACTTTCAGAGTTTTAGCACCAACGGTGCTAGGGCCCCTGTTCTGAATTTGCAAACGGTGCTCAAAGCACCTCGGGAGGCCTGCAAAGGCTCCTAAGCAAGTTGGGGATGCCTTCCCACAATGCAAGCCTGCAAAAAACGCTTTCTAGGCCATAATGTACCATTTATTCCAAGCTTACAACACACACAAACATCACACTAAGCTTGGAAACCCTACTAGTCCACCATGAACATTTCACTCCACAACTAATGCCAATCATCAAATTCACAAGAATTTCACCACAAGCAAGCTATGAATGGCATCAAATGGGTATGAATCATAAATCCCTTACCTAAATTCTATGCTACAAGTAAAAATCAAGCAAATCATCACTAAGTAAATGGCTCTAGTAAGTCTCACCTAGGTTCCAAGCAATCCAAAGTTTCATGGCACTAAAACAATAACCAATAAGCAAAACCCATGCATCAAGAGGCCAAACAAACAAGAAATCATCAAGGATTCCAAGTTAGCTCACATTCAAATCAAGCCCATTCAAGAAAAATGTAATTCCAAGCTTCAATTGTATGAATTCCACTTGGAATGAGCTACCCATTGCTTAAACACTCCTTGGGCCTTCCATTTTAACCAAGAGAACAAGGAATTGAGGTAAAGTTGAAGGAGAAATCAAAGAAGAATGAGGGAGCTCGGGTTCAAAGAGGAAGGGAGTGAATAGTGGTAGCTTAAGCCTCACCTTTACGATTTATAAGCCTTTAACCCATAAATGCTCAAACTTTCTTTAAGTTGTCAAAAAGCATTCTTCCCAAAATAGTAACCTTTGGTCAAATCTTGGTCAAATCACCAATACTTAATGAAAATTTGGGTGCTAAGTAAGGTTTAGGTTTTAAAACATGTTTTCAACTCCCGGGTCTCATCCTGACACCTTAGGATGCAAAATTACCACTTTACCCCTAGACCTCTTTTGATGCCATACTATCCTCAAAACCTAGTAAACCATAACTAACTTGTTTAAGTTTGCTAAATGAACTTAAAATGAGGTAATAAACTAGGGATTTATTAATTTATACTCCTTAATTAAGCTTCCCACTAAGTGGGCTGTAACAACCTTACACCAAGGCAAGCTACTGAAGGATAACAAAGATCGCAGTGAGAAAGTAGAAATTGAGGGCTTTTAGCTGATCCTAGGCCATGGTACTCGAATGAGGAAAACTATACCTTAAGAGGAAAAGGGTAAGCTTGTAACTTTTCTACTTTCAAATAAAGACTCATTTGTTTACTTACCGAGGGAAATGCCTAGAATATGTCCAAACATAATTCAACATAGTCTTAGGGTAAATTTGGATGCTAGGCCTATTCAGGAGAAAAAGCATAACCTTGCCTTAAACAAAAGGGACTTCATTAAAAAAATATCTAACGACTCTTGGAAGTGGGGCAAACAAAAGAAGTAAAATACCCTAACTGGCTTAGCAACATCATTGTAGCCAACAAAGAATGAGCTAAAAAACTTTGGATGTGCATCAATTTTACAAGGGTGAATGATGTTTGCCTGAAAGATTCATATGCCCTGCCTTCAATTGATCAACTTATAGATTCCACAGCCAAACATGGTCTACTGAGTTTCCTAGATGCCTTCAATGGATATTACCAAATTTGAATGGATTCTGCCGTTGTAGAAAAATGTCCTTCATTAGAGAGGAAGGGACCTTTTTCTATGTCCAAATGCCCTTTGAAATAAAGAATACAATAGCTACATATTGACAGCTGATGCACAAAGTGTTTACCAAAAAGATAAGGTGAAATATGGAAGTATACATCGATGACACGATCATTAAAAGTTAGCATCCATACAAGCATATTGATGGCTTAAGGCAAACTTTTCAGCAACTCAAAAATTTTGGTATATGATTGAACCCAGAGAAATGCGTATTCAGGGTTAAGGCTAGTAAGTTTGTTGAATTCATGTTTTCAGATGAGAGATAGATGATAACCCCAAGAAAGTTAAGACTTTGCTCGATTCAAGGACACCTAGAACTCTCAAAGACATATAAAGGCTTCTGGGCAAGATCACATCATTAAGTAGGTTCATATCATGATACAAAGACTGATGTTGCCCATTTTTCAAGGTGTTAACCAAGCCAGCCAAAGAATTGGCTAAAAGTGGCAATGACCAATCTCTGTTGAAAGATAAATGCCAAAAAGCTTAGGACAAACTAAATGATTATCTAAGAAAGCTGTGAACCTTTTGGCAGCCGAATGAGGGGGAACCCTTAATACTTTACCTTATAGTAAGCACAATACTAGTAAGGGAAGTAGATGGTGGAAAACAATAGCCAGTATATTATGTGAGTAAACCCTTGTATGGTGAAGAACAATAGCCTAATTCTACAAAAGGCAATTTAAGCCTTTGTCCTATCATGAAGAAGGCTTAAGCCATACTTCTAAGGCCATAGTCTGAAGTAGTTTACCCTTCAAGGATGTCATGAAAAGGGTTGACTGTTCAAGGTGATTGTCTAAATGGTGTATAGTGCTTGAAGAATATGACATCATATATGAACTAAGGAAAGCAATAAAATCCTAAGCACTGGCAGACTTTATAGCTGAACTTCTAGAAAATGTAAAAATAGTAGAAGCCACACCTGAATTAGTTGACCTGAAGTGGTAATTCTTTATAGATGGAGCATCATGCTGTGAGCATCATGGTGTAGGAATTGTACTCTGAGGACCTGAAGGAATGGAAGCTTCTAATCCCATCAAATTTGGTTTCAAGCAACTAATAATGTGGCCAAATATGAGGCAGCAATAGTCGGACTAGAGCTAGACCAAAAAATCAGAATCAAGCCCCCATGAGCTTGTAGTGACTCCCAACTCCTAGTCTGGTAAATAAAAGAGGAGTACGATGTTACAGAGTGAAATTTGAAAAAGTAATTTGACAAGTTTTACCAAGGTGGTGAATCAAACATAGTTGATCCCAAAGGTATTTAAATATTTTTTACAAAGCAAATCTGCCAAGGAAGGTTGACCGGAGATGGTTGATTCCAAAACACTTAGAATGATTTCCCTTGGAGAGACTATGGTTGTGGATCCTTGATAATATCCTTTAAGGATAACCTGCCACTAAAGACGCCCATTTCTGAAAATGAGTAAAAGCTGAAGGTTAAAACAATGACCGAAGTCGTACCAATCGTGGATTTAGCCAAACTTTTGAACAAAAAATAGGAAAGTTCCATTAAGTTCAATTGATGAAGTACAAGGTGTAGAATACAAAAAAAAAAAAGGAAAAACTGCCTATTATTCATCTTGTCTATCTTCGGGCTCTTTAGCATCCTTGGTGTCATCACCCTCAGCATCATCATCTTCATCTTCACCAACATTGTCAGCCCAAGGAGGAAGAACGAGGAGGTTGAGAAACTTAATCCTCGACCATGCCAAAGATGGTCCTTCAGGAATATCATGTGCCCTTAGAAAGGAGAGGTCTAAGTTAGGATACTAGGAAAAGACCTGATGATAGGCAAGGCAGAACTCATCCTGAAATAAGGACTTAGTCACCTAATCTAACTTGGCATTTTCAGTATTCAGATCCTCCAGTTCCTTCTTCAGCACCTTAACTTCCTTCTCTGGCTTCTTCTTCTTCTTCTTCTCCTTCTTCAGTCGCTCATTCTCAACAAGTATGTTGGCATTCATCTCCAGTGACTTCTCGAGGTCAGCAATTACATCTTCCCTCTCCATCTGAAGGACCATGCCCTTTGAAGATAGCTCCATGACCTTCACTCCAAGGTCAAAAATCTTGGAGGTGAACTCCTTGGCTAGCCTCTTTTGGCTGTTCAACATTTCCTACCGAAGGTTGGCCAAGTCCTCCTTGGAGATTTTGTTGAGCTTGCTATACTTGATGACCAAGCTCGCAAATAATTCCTTGGCCTTGGCCAAGCTCTCCTGTAATTGACTTTGGATCAAGGACTATTTGGCTGCCCATGCCCAAAAATACCCTTCATACGGCAACAACCGCAGAAAAAGGAGGAAGAGAAAGCGTCAGACTAGTGGTCACTAGAAATAAAGACTCAAACTTTTTTTAAGTCCTAAAGGATAAGATTTACCTGGGTAGCGTGCTTGGTCATCCAAGAGGTGAGGACCTCCTCGTTTAGGCACTCCTCCATTAGAGTTTCGAAGGTGGCATTGGTTAGAACACCCCTCCCCATCTGAAGGGCCATCTTCTAGCTATCTTCGGAGAACAGATCTATGTCCTCTGTGAAGGTCCAGAAGGGCTCTTTCGGGACCTTGTCCTTTAGGATTCTTAAATCCCAAAGGGCCCTCTTCTGAATATGCTCTATCATCCACTGAGCTTGGGCTCGCTCATCTGCAAAGTCATGCCGAAGTTCCGTTATAAAATTATCTCTTAGCCATTCATCTACAATGTCTAAAATATCAAAAAATCCCAAACTCATAGATGAATGGCTAAGAGACAAACCTGGGGGAAGTTCGGTGCCCTCTTCGTCAGACTCACTGACATCCAACACCTCAGCAGGAATGTCCTTGCCTTTCCTTTGTCATCTCTCTAAGGCCTCTTCAACTAAGATATCCTCCACCGAAGTCCCCAGTGTCATGACAGCAGCATCGGGACTTAAAGGGGTTGAGTGGATAGCCAGCTCTGAGGGTGGGTCAACAAGCATAATCATTCAACCAGCCACCTCCACTTGTTCTTCGGGGGGAGGGGGAAAGGAGTCCTCCTTATTTTTCTTTGACCTTAGCATCGAGGATGATCCACCGGGCACCTTCTTCCTCTTTAGTGCCTTTTTCTTTTGCTATTCTCCCTTTTTGGCTCGACTGAGGAAGAGACTCTTATAAAAAGTTGCTGACTTGTCACCCATCTCTGTAAGGAGAAAAACATCAGGGTAAGTACGGAAAATTCCCAAAAAATAGGTTGGAAAGGAGCTTACTCTCTACAAATTCCAAAGAGGAGAGTTCATTCTGAAGGAGCTTGATAAGCCGAGACTTCTTCCCGTCTATTGCTTGGTTTTGGCATGTCCAAATCATTAACATGTTCTTTAATGACACTGAGTTCCCGAAGTACCTCTTGATGGCCAGGGGCTTCATCATTGGTAGTCCTGGTGACTGATGGAGGGACTCCCGGAGAGGAAGAATGCCTGGTGGCCGGTTTGCCCAAGGGGGAGTGCTTGAGATATTCAGAAAAAGTGGGTTAGGAGGTCCCCGGGGTGTTTTTCTGGGGAGGAGCCTCCGACGCCCAAGTCAGTGGTGCTGAGAGAAGGCGGAGGAAATAGCACTGAGGGTTTCAGTGAACTCCCCTAGTCGTATTTTCTTAGAGTGAGGAGTCGGGATATTTGCCAACCGTTTGCCAGGGTGTATTCCCTGGTATTTATAGAGGTGTCCAGCCCGTTCAGATCGTGACACATGTTCGGTCGGATGTTCTCTGAATGTCTGGGCGTAGAGGACAAGTAGCTGGTGGCAGGCTTCCTTGAGCCTTGAGCCGAGACAGGCCATGATGTGACTTTGATGGCGTCGGCGTGCCAGAGCGCCATTTGAGGTGGCTTGTGATGTCTGTGGGCGACATGTCAGAGGCTTCCTTAAATGCTCCTGACATACTCTCGAGGTCCCTGGGTGAGGTTGTCCTCTAGTACGGACCGTGCCACTTCGGGAAACATGCCCCCAGTTCGGGGGTTCCTAGATTCAGGGAGTTCCGCCTTCGGGAAGATCATGTTCAGGCCGCACTAGCTGGTGCCACTTTTCCAAAGGCGGTCTGTTTACTACCTCGGGGGGCTAATAGTATCCTCAAGTTCCCTGGCGTGCCGAGCTCGGGCTCTTCGGCTTGTCTCCGAGGTGTGTGATCCCACCTTTTTCCGGGTAGCGCCAGATCTCCTGGCCATTCTGGCGGCAGGGAGTTCGGCCAGGTGGAGGCGATAGTCCTTCGGCTATCACCTCTTTGGTCATAAAATTCCATCTGATGGGGAAGGGGTACAATGCAGGCGAAAAAGCCTTTTCGGACCAGTTAGCTATCGCCCAAATACGGGTATCGAATTCCTCGAACTGAGAATCAAGTTCGAGGGTACGCAGCTTTGACAAATCGATCACGTCGATATCAAGGGTCCGCGAAACCCATTTGGTTGGCATGTCTTTTCATTGCTTTTCCACCTTCACAAAAAAGTACTTCTTCTGCCACCCTTGCCAACTATCCTTTGTTCTGAAGGCGAAGGTGAATTTTTTGCTTCCTGATCCCCGAGAAAGCCAGAAGTAGAACCTCCCTTCGGAATGAGGTGAAGTTTGTAGCACTAGATGAAAAAGATGAAGTGGCATTCAATTTTAAAGACCCCACTCATGTAGAGGAAGGCATTGAAGTAGGAAGAAGAATTTGTCTATAGTTGGTTAACGGCTATGCGCTAAAATTGGCAAAAGTTGTTCACCATCCTCGGATGGGGATACCGAAGTCCTGCCTTCAGCTGTGCTCTGAAGATAGTGATCTTGTTTTTTCAAGGAGCATAGCTAGGGATATCAAGACTAGGGAGCCTAGTGATGGCATAGGAAGGAAACAAAATTTGGTTGACCATTTCTTCACTTTCTCTGAAGTGGCACAACTTAGATGAGAATTGAGAGGAAGACAACTCTCGGGAACTGACTGAACCTCGGCTTGGGAAGAAAATGTTGGGTTTTGGGAGCCAAATAGCGCAGCGGAATTTAACCGAAACCCTCCAGGATCCAAGTGAAATGGGGTAAATCATGTGTTCGAAAATTTTCATACCTAATTTTTGGTTGAGATCTCTCACTCAACTGTAGAGTCGAATCAAAAAACCTGAACAGTTGACATGTTCAGGCTCTCTACAGTATCCACACGAGCCACTCGGGATCACCACGTTTCCACCGCGTCCCGACAGATGCGTTTCTCTTGCGCTCGCAGTGCCTGCTTACGTCCTCCAAGGAATTGCAAGAGAAGAGTGTGGCTGTACTTTTGGGAGGTTAGGCCAAGGCGACCTCTGAATTTCTCACTAAAAGTTGTATTTCTAGTGAGACTCAACTTCCAGGCCTAATGGGTTTCAAAGCCCTAATCTAATTAGGCTTTAATTTCGGGCTTAATAATGGCTCAACTATTGGGCCCATTATTAATACGAAATTATTGTGAAACCAAAACCCAAATTATTAGCCCATGCACTCTAATGATCCAAATAGCTCTTACCACGTTGGCAATGATCATAAATCACATTTATGATCATAAGCAATGAGCGGTGTCTAGCAACACATTATTGCTACCCAAGTGACAAGATTATCGATGATTCGACTAAACCTTTATGATCATCATCGATATATGCTATTGTCCCTTTTTCCAAGATATCAAGACTAAGCACGAGACATGGAATGTGTCACTCTCGTATAGCCCAATCTTTGGTTTCTTGATTACCGAGTAGACCAACTTAAACTGATGACATTGATATTGTATATGAACTCATCCGAGCATGGCCATGCATTTTTCTAAGCCTCACTCTATCAAGGGGCCCGAAGATATCACTCCTGTTACATAGGAGGGACAAATCCCATCTTGATCATACAAATCCCTCCGCATGATATGTGGCATACCCAATGACCTCCTTCAACTTCACTTAGTTACGAGCAACAAAGGAAAGTATCAAAGTATGTGACTCACATGTAGGGAACCTTGATGATCTTAGGTCGAAGGACTACATATACCATGATCAATAAGAGAATCACTTATGACACTCATATAACGATCCATGTAGTGTTCTCATGGTGGGTCGGTCCAGTACACAAGTTCTCCAACTTGTACCCATATGTAGACTACATATCACATATTAGTCTCCACATATGCTAGTCGTTATGTGTTATTGCAACCCGCTCCACAATAATACTAGACCAGGGAAATTTGAGAATATCATTATTCTAGGGTTATAATTATGTTTATTATGTTACCTAGAAACAAAACAACAAACAAAATTGCTGGATTAATGCCTTAATAAAATATCATGACTCAATGTGCAAAAAATACAATCATCTCATGATTAAGGATGTTCTTAACAGCTGTCCAGTGACTCTCACTAGGGTTCGATTGGTACCTACTCATCATGCTTAAGGCATATGAGACATCAGGACGAGCACATATCATCGCATACATGATAGAACCAATTATCGAGGCATATGGAATCTTACTCATGCGCTCTCTCTCCCTGGGTGTACTCAGACACTGAGATCTAGAAAGAGTTATACCATGTGACATGGGCAAGAATTCTTTCTTGGAATCTTGCATGCTAAACCTGTTTAGCACCTTGTCAATGTATGTACTTTGGCTTAGGCCAAGAAGCTTTCTAGATCTATCACTATAGATCCTGATGCTTAACACATAGGCTGCTTCACCCAAGTCCTTCATAGAGAAACATTTCCCCAGCCAAGTCTTCACAGATTGTAGGTCAGGAATGTCATTCCCGATGAGTAGTATGTCGTCTGCATACAACACCAAGAAGACAATAGCGCTCCCACTAACCTTCTTGTAGACACAAGGTTCATCTTCATTTTTTATAAAACCAAACTCTTTGATTGCTTCATCAAAATGAAGATTCCAACTTCAAGAAGCTTGCTTCAGTCCATAAATGGACCTTTACAACTTGCACACTTTATTGGCATTCTTAGGAGTGACAAAACCCTCAAGTTGTGTCATGTACACATCCTCATGTAGCTTTCCATTTAGGAATGCAGTTTTGACATCCACTTGCCATATAGTGTACATTACCATCCATGTCAGTTTTATTCTTGAAAACCCATTTGCACCCTATGGGTTTTACCCCTTCAGGTGGGTCAACCAAATTCCATACTTGGTTTTCATACATGGATTCCATCTCGGATTTCATGGCCACTAGCCACTTCTCAGAGTCAGGCCCTGACATAGCTTGTTGGTAGGTTGTGGGCTCATCCTGATCCATAAGCATCACATCACCAGTGTGAGTCACGAGAAATCCATATCTCTTAGGCTCATACCGAATCCTATCGGACCTACATGGGCTCTATGCTACAGGAACAGACTCTTGAACCACAACATCTTATGGTGTCTATTCAGGTTCCATTTCAGGTTCGATGCCTCCTTGTTGTTCTTGAATTTCTTCAAGTTCTACTTTCCTCCCATTAGTTCTTTTAGAGATAAATTCTTTCTCTAAAAAGACACCAGTTCGAGCAACAAACACTTTTTTCTCAGATGGATTGTAGAAATAGTAACCCTTTGTTTGTTTGGGATACCCAACAAAAAGGGATTATTGAGATTTGGGCCTTAGTTTGTCAGAGGATTGACGTTTCACATAAGCGTCACAGCCCCAAATCTTCATAAAAGACAAATTAGGATGCCTCCCACTCCATATCTCATATGGTGTCTTTTGAACCGATTTAGATAGAACTCGGTTTAGTGTAAAAGCAGCTATCTCTAGAGCATGTCCCCAAAAGGAGCTTGGAAGGTCAGCTTGACTCATCATGGAGCGAACCATGTCTAACGGAGTTTGATTTCTCCTTTCAGATACACCATTCCATTGAGGTGTACTTGGTGGAGTGAGTTGTGATACTATACCACACTCATTCAGATAGTCAAGGAATTCTCGATCCAAGTACTCTCTACCTCGATCTGATCGAAGCACTTTGATATTTTTCCCGAGTTGATTCTCTACTTCATTCTTGAATTCTTTAAACTTTTCAAAGGATTCTGACTTGTGTCTCATGAGATATACATAGCCATATCTACTGAAGTCATTAGTGAAAGTAATGAAGTATTGAAAACCTCCCCTAGCATGTGTAGACATAGGGCCACATACATCACTATGTATGAGTCCTAGTAAGTCATTAGTCTTCAAGGAGCGCCTGCTTGCTCTCTGCCAATTCTTAGCAAATTTTTCACTATCCCTTCTTTGGCAATTTTCTTAACCTTGTCATACTTAAAGCAAGTGGTCGCCACCATTTACTTGGCTTTTGCCAAGTTCTCCTCCGATTATGAATATATGGTAGTTTGCTTGATAGACCATGCTCAAAAATACCCACCATAGGCAGGCATCTACAAAGAAAAAAGGAAGCACCAGGAATAAGACAAAAACTCAAAAAAGTAGAAAAATTTTACTATGTATAACAAAAAGAAACTAGTACTTGAGCAGTGTGCTCGGTAATCCAAGCAACTGGGATCTCTTCATTCATACAAGACTCCATTAGAGATTGGAATGTGGCATTAGTCATGATCCCCCTTCCCATTTGAAGGACCATCTTTTGGCAGTCTTCCGAGAATAGGTCCATAAGCTTGGTGAACTTCTAATTGGGTTCCCTCGGAACCTTCTCATAAGAAATGTTCAAATTCTGAAGCTCTCACTTCTGTGCATGATTGGCCACTTGGTTGGGAACAGGCATCTCCTCTACAAGATCACACCAAAGTTTCATTACGAGAATATCCATCAACCATTCACCTATAATGTCCATAATTCAGAAAAAGACAAAGTTCATAGATGATGGGAAAGGACAAACCTGGTAAAGGAACGTCGAGATCTCCACCCTTGAAATCACTCACCTTGGAGATGTCTATAAGGACATCCTTTCCCTTCAGCCTCCTCATCATTGTGACCTCTTCAACTGAAATCACTTCTAGACTAGTTCCCAAAGTCTCTGTAGCCGAATTTTGGCTGACTGGAGTGAATAAGATGGCAACTTTGGTTGGCACATGTTTAACTTCAGTGACCTTGGGAGGGGGAGGGAGATGATCCTCCCTGGACTTCTTGGACTTCTATTCTCCAAAAGGCTGACCATTCTTTCTTTTTAGCGCCTTCTTTTTGGTTTGCTAACCTTTCTCAGCTTGGCTGAGGAAGAGACACTTTTAGAAGGCAGTTGACTTGTTCCCATCTCTGCAAAGTAAAAAATATCAGTGTAAGTAGAAAATGATCCAATAGGCAATAAATGAAAATTAACTTACTCTCCACAAAGTCTTAATAAGACAGTTCCTTGCAAAGGAGTAAAACTAACTGAGATTTCTTCCCATATATCTTTCATATAGGGACTTCAACATTACTAATTTATTTGCTCATCAGATCCCATCTGATAGAAAAAAGGGTAAGGGGCTCACGAAGGAGTGTGAGCATGCCAATTAGCCTCAGCTCAGATAGGGCTATCAAATTCCTCAAACTAGGACTCCAGTTTAAGGGTCAGCTTCAATAGATCCATGACATCAATAGCCAGGGGCCCAAATTCCCACTTCATTGGCAACCCTTTCTAGTCCTCTACCACCTCCACAAAAAAAGTACTTCTTTTGCCACCCTTGCCAGCTATCCTTGGTGGCAAAAGTAAAGGTGTACTTCCTACTTCCAGTACCCTGAGGTAGCAAAAAATAAAATGACTCATTCAGAAAGGGATAAAGTTTATAGTACTACATAAAGAAGATGAAGTAGGGGACTATTTCAAAAACTCCACACATGAACAAAAAAAGCATTGAAGTAGGAGTACAAGTTTGATGGGACTTAACTGTTTGCTATGCCATGAAATTGGCAGAAGTCAAAAATCACCTTCAGCATAGGATAGCGATGGCCAGCTTTTAGTTGGGATCTAAAAATATTTACCTTATTTGTCCAAGGATGGTAGCTTAGCTTACCATATTCAGGAACTCTAGTTTTGACATAGAAGGGCAGGAAAAACTTTGTTCTCCACTTGCCCGCCTTTGCCAGTATAGCGTTGCTCAAATGAGCATCGAGAGAGGCCCAACTCTCTTCAACCGTAGTAACTTCATGATTTTGAACTTCCATCCCATTATCCTAATGTCCTAACTTTGGAAGGAAAAAAAGAGAAGGAGGAAAGAAAAACGCCACTTCAGGAAAGGTACCTACCTATTTACTTTCTGAGGAAGAAGATGACCATCATGAAAAGTCACCAAAAATTGCCCTACCGTGAAAATCACCACAAAGAAATGAGAGAGTTCGGTGAACAAAGGAAGAAAAGCAAGACAGCAAAGTGAGAAATGAAAGACTCTTCTCTAGATGAAGGAATATATAGCCCAAGGAAGGCAAATGAAAGAATGCCATAATGACTGAATTCTGATGAGATATGTAACTGCTGTAGCAGATGGGATACGTAGCCAATAAAATGGTGACATGTGTCACTAGATGCACAAAATGAGGGCACACCCCTTGAGCTATTAGAATCTGTAATGTGGAAATCTTAAAGATGAAACAATATTTAGGGATCATTTGTTCTGAAAAATGGTGGGAAATAAAAGCCTTGAGAGGGAAAGTAGCCCAGAAATACCAAGGAAGCAACTTCACTAAAAAGAAGAAATCTTTGGCTTAAGATAGCTGAGTTTGACCAAAGAATCAACTTCACCAAAAAAATGGATCTCAGATAAGAGACAGCCTATACCCATTGAGGCTACAACTTTGGAAGTGAAGGAAAACCTTCTTACAACCTCGGTCTAAAAATTTTTGGCTAACGACAATTTAGGTGAATTGAGCATACAACTTTGCCTCCTTGGGAGAGGGCATGTAATAGCTGAAGGTCTATTGCCTATAGAACCTTAGGTCAAAAGGGCTTTGCATTACCTTCAGAAATAGATTTAGCCAACCTCAGCGCAAAAAGGATTAGGAACCACCCTTAAATTTCCTCAGCATAACCTCGGTATAGTCCCTAGCAAAAACTTTGGAAATACACCTAACTTCATCATTCTACGATGAACTGCCTAACCTCAACAAGACATTGATCATCCCTGGGCACTAACATAACAAACTTTGGGAGCATGAGCCTGCCATCCATGGACATCACACTAATACACCTCAAAAAGCCCAATATTACCTTCGAGCATAGGCATGACTCTCGAAGGGGTTCACGACCTCTAGAGGAGTCCCGTGGGAAGATAACAAACATGCAAGTCTAAGGGAGCACTGACAAGAACCTTGTACACAACCCTACCCTCTACGTATAACTACCTACGAATAGCTGGGCACACCTCTCTTCGAGGTACAGACTGAATTTCCATCAGATTTGACCGACCATATGTCCTAATCTAAGCAACTCGGGCATAATGGCCTTCTCCTCCAAGCCTCCTATAAAAACCTAAAATGCTTTTAGGTAATATACATGAAAGGCACCCTTTTCTGCACTCCACTCTTTGCATTCTCTCATTCACATACTAACGTTGGCATAGGAGGTCCCTCCCCAAAAAACTCTCTAGGAAACCCTTAACCCACATTGTTCATATGTTAAGGCAAAGCATCTCAAGAGGTTAGCATGTCCTACATCGAAGATGCCTTAGATCACCAGATTCCAAGGTCAGGGGTAAGTTGAATGGCCCAAGGTGCTCTAGATGCAAGTAATTCAATTGAAAGAAGCCACGTTACTTTGAGATACAAGCATGTCTTAAATGTGGCTCCTTGGATCATTAGATCAAAGACTGCCTCTTGGTGCGGTGAAGAAGGCAAGATGACCAAGGCCAGAACAGGCGTAATGTGCCAGCTGCCAAGGACAATTAGCCAAGACGTCCTCCACCAGCACCAAGGCCACAAATGCAAAAAGCTGGAAGAGTATTTTAGCTTGATAAAGAAGAGGCATCTCAATAAGGTGCATTTAGAGGTAACATTTATTTAAATGGTATGTGTGTTAATGTATTATTTGATACTGGGGCATCAGTATCTATTGTGGTGGGAGATTTGTTGAATATATGGAATTGCCTATTGAATTCACGCCTAACATATCATTAGTGAGAACAGCAGGTAGTCAATGTCTTTTCACTAATGAATTAGCTAAGAATTGTGAGCTAGAAGTAGGAAAGACTATGATTGTGACTGATCTGCTAGCGTTAAATATTCCAAACTATGATATTGTTTTGGGTATGAATTGGTTGGTTATGCATGGTATAAAGATTGATTACAGTAAAAGAGAAATCATATTGCCTAGTAATAAAGTGCATGCATTTTTGAATTATAAGGAATGCATGCGTGAAATGCATGCCATGGAACTAGAAGTGTTGGATGAGATTTCCATGATTTATGTAGATGAATACTATGCATTGAATGATGTTGAGATTGAAGAAGAGGTTAGTATGATACCTGTAGTGAAAGACTATCCATAAGTATTTCCTAAAGGCCTACCTAGTATTCCTCCTCAAATAGAGATTAAATTTCAGATTAAACTACAACCTAGAGCTACACCAATAACCATACCTCCTTATAGATTGCCAATCATAAAGATGACTAAGCTTAATAAACAACATGATGAACTGCTTAAAAAAAGGGTTTATAAGATCAAGTGTTTCACTGTGGGGAGCCTCAATTTTTTTTGTGAAAAAGAAGAATGGATCATTAAGATTGTGTGGTAACTACAGGAAACTGAGTGTTGTTGTTATAGTCCTCTTAGCAGGAAGATTGATTGAGGGAGGTAAAGTAAATTAAATTCCTAGTTAAATACCATATTTCAAGTTAGCTAGGTAAGATTAAGTATGTTACACAAGGTTCATTAAGCTCCGAGCAACTTATGGCAACAAAATAGATTTGGGGCCAAAATGGTAATTTTGTATCCCAAAATGTCGGGCCTAGCCCCGAGAGTCAAAAAAGAGTTTTAAAACCTAACCCTAGCTTTAAACCTAAAATTTGGCTTAATTAAGCAAGTTTTGACCAAGTTTTCACTTGAGTTACTATTCAGGAAAGGAGGCTTTTTGAAAATTTAAGAAAAGTTTAAAGGCAAAAGGGAAGAAGGCTTGTTTTAAACTTGGTAAAGGTGTTGAGGCTGCCATTTTTTATCCTTTCCATCTCAAACCCGAGTTCCTTCTTCTTGCA
Source organism: Aquilaria yunnanensis (assembly GCA_039654915.1). Taxonomy (NCBI): domain Eukaryota; kingdom Viridiplantae; phylum Streptophyta; class Magnoliopsida; order Malvales; family Thymelaeaceae; genus Aquilaria; species Aquilaria yunnanensis. Next base: position 66,796,262 of record CM077597.1, read on the forward strand.
ATGAGTTCACCTTTAAATCTTGCTCAAAATCAAAGATTCTTAAAACAATTTGAAGGCCCAATGGGGTATATAATCTTTGGGCAACATATTCCAAGCTTGGTTTGTGATTTTGAGGTTGTTTTCCATATTTTGCGGCTGAGTTCCTATTTTTGGAGAGAGGTAATACTGATTTCTTTCTTGCCTCTTGTTTATTAGATAATTTAAAGCTTGGGTTTTGGTTAGTAGTTAGTAATTTGGTGTCATTTGCTTTGGTTTGCTTGGAACCTTGGTAGAACTTTCTCAAAGTTTGTTCTTGGTGAGGAATTTCATAATCCTTGCTTGTGACTTGAAATTAAGGTAAGGGATTTATGGTCTCAAGCTTAATTGATGCTATTAGATTATGATTTCTTGTTGGAAACAAGTAGTATTGGCTATAGCATTGGTTATGGGCATGCATGTTCATGGTGGACTAGGCTTGAATTTGTGGCTTGTGTGATGTTTGGATACACCATAGGAAGGTTGCAATGGTGTATTTGTGGCCTACGCAAGTTTTTTTTTGGTATATGGTCTATTGAGGCGTCTCTAGCATGCCTTGATGCCATAGGAAGCTTTCGAAGAGGCAAAGAAGGGTTTTTCTAGGTTCAAGGCAAAGAGCCCTAGCACCTAGGAACTGTGTGGGGCTATGGTGCCTAGGGTGCTTTTTCAGCACCATGGAGCTGAGTGCTCTTTGTGCTTAGGCCTTAGAGTGCTCACGACGCCTATGCCCAACTGGCCTGGTCGACAACAATTTTTAGGTTTTTGAAAAAGGATCCGGGGGAAGGCAGGGATAGTCCTTGGAGTGCCTAAGAGTTGTAAAGGTACAATGGCACTCCGGAACATCCAAAAACTCTCTCATGAAAAAACTAGTTTATAGGCCATAACAAATACACCATTAGATAGGGTGAAAGGTTTAGCACCGTTCATACCTTAGTTGCACGTTCAGGTTCAAGGCCTCGATGAGGAAACCTTCATACACCTAGTGGGTTCTTCAGGCCCTAGGAATTATGAGTCCATCCATGGTCATTGCTACTCCACTGGTGTAAACCAAGTAATGGTAGATACGTATATGCCTTTAGTGAAGGTTTATTGCACTTGTTGCTTAGGCAAGATTTCTTAAGGCACAAGTGAGAACCTAGTACACTCTTGGTAAGTGTTTTAGGTGGAAACTTAGCACACAAGCAACTAAGAGAAGTCCAAGGACTCATGGCACTATGTGAAGGCTTAGTATTTGTAATGGGTTTCGTAGGACTCAAGCAAGGTGCATCCATCATGTTCACTTGCACAATAATCGAGGGAAGGTTAAACTTATTACGTCAGTAAGCTAAGACTTACTAAGAGCAAGTTAAGGGCTAAAATTGCTAGGTATGGAATGATACCCGTAGGAGGAGTAGGCAGGGCACAAGTGCCAAGGGGTTGAAACATATGCGCATGGATTTAGCCTCATGTTGTATGAGCTCACAGCAGATTACATATCTTTGTATATGTGTTGTCCTTAGTGCTTTCCTTGCAGGTTGAAGACACCTTACTAAGAATCATAAGATTCTCACTTCCTTAGTTTTATGTTGTGTAAATATTAAGGTTCTTGGACCTAACAATCAATGAAGATTGTCATGGTAGTTTCTATTTTAGGTATATTGCTTTGAAAATCCTTGAGATTCTAGTTAATTGGCTACTTGAATGTTAAGTTGTCATTAGACTAACTTTAGTTTTCTTGGCCATGGAGGCTAGAGAGCATGTGGAGGATTATTGAGGCTTGCCTCTGGAATTTATCATCTAAGGTGGAAGCTAGTTGATGGGATCTCAGTAGTACTAGTCTTATAAATAAATGATGCATGATAGTAGCCTCCAATGTGTATGAATAAAGTTATTGACTCTAGGTTTGCCGTTGGGTGTAGGGCATAGTCTACCATATTTAAATGCCCACACGCGGTTAATTATGTGTAATATTAATGTTAATGCTATAAAGGGTTTGTATGCTTTGACTTTTTGAACATTGATTTTTATGGAAATGCCTAGGCTATATAAATGTTTTATGATATTCTACTTGCTTAAGTCAAAGCAACTATTGCATGCATAATTGCATTCTTAGGTTAAACAACTAGTAGCATGAAGTTTTAACCAACGTACACATAATTAATTGGCTGATTGCAACTAGCATGAGACTTGTTCTCGTGGGCTTCCTGGGCAGGGCCATGGGGGGCCGTGTTAGTTTGGTATTAGAGCTAGGTTCATAGACATTGGAGGCTAGGAACTAAGATCTAGGTTATGATCCACGTGCTAGGGAAGTTAGTTCTAACCAACATCTATGAGTTGTTGTCTAGCTTTGGCTGCAGGTTGTGATGGTGAAACTAGGTTTGTCATGGTTTGGACGCTAGACGGTCGGCGATGGATCCTAGTAGTCTAGTCTAGCATCGTTGGGGCAAGTAACTTGACTTGCTCCGAGGTACAAGGAAACAACTTGGAGTAAGTAGTTGGGATGTGACCATCATCCTAGGAAGTTGTTATAGAACCTCAAACATAAGGTAGACTGCATAATCCATAGGATTGGGAGGTTATGGAAACGTCCAAGGTAGGAAGAACCGCTGAACTAGGGGAATTACTCCTAAAGTTCCAAGGGTTGAACCCACTAGTGAGGTGTTAGTGTTGTGCCCAAAAAGCCAATCATGAGATGATTGTATTTTTGCAAATTGAGTCATGATATTTTATTGAGGCATTAATCCAGCAATTTCGTTTGTTGTTTTGTTTCTGCGTAACGTAATAAACATAATTGTAACCCTAGAATAATGATATTCTTAAACGTCCCTAGTCTAGTATTATTGTGGAGCGGGTTGCAATAATACATAATGACTAGCATATGTGGAGACTAATATGAGATATGTAGTCTACATATGGGTACAAGTTGGAGAACTTGTGTACTGGACCGACCCACCATGAGAACACTTCATGGATCGTTATATGAGTGTCATAAGTGATTCTCATAGTGATCATGGTATATGTAGTCCTTCGACCTAAGATCATCAAGGTTCCCTACATGTGAGTCACATACTTTGATACTTTCCTTTGTTGCTCGTAACTGAGTGAACTTGAAGGAGGTCATTGGGTATGTCACATATCATGCGGAGGGATTTGTATGATCAAGATGGGATTTGTCCCTCCTATGTAACGGGAGTGATATCTTTGGGCCCCTTGATAGAGTGAGACTTAGAAAATGCATGGCCATGCTCCGATGAGTTGATATATGATATCAATGTCATCAGTTTAAGTTAGTCTACTCGGTAATCAAGAAACCAAAGATTGGGCTATACGAGAGTGACACATTCCATGTCTCGTGCTTAGTCTTGATATCTTGGACAAAGGGACAATGGCATATATCGGTGATGATCATAAAGGTTTAGTCGATTCACCGACAATCTTGTCACTTGGGTAGCAATGATGTGTTGCTAGACACCGCTCATTGCTTATGATCATAAATGTGATTTATGATCATTGCCAACATGGCAAGAGCCTATTGGGTCGCACACGTAGAGCTATTTGGATCATTAGAGTGCATGGGCTAATTATTTGGGTTATGGTTTCACTTTAATTTTGTATTAATAATGGGCCAAGGAGTTGAGCCATTATTAAGCCCGAAATTAAATCCTAATTGGATTAGGGCTTTGAAACCCATTAGGCCTGGAAGTTGAGTCTCACTATAAATACAACTTTTAAGTGAGAAATTCGTAGGTCTCCTTGCCCTAGCCTCCCAAAAGGACAGCCACACTCTTCTCTTGCAATTCCTTGGAGGACGCAAGCTAGCACTGCGAGCGCAAGAGAAATGCATCTGCCGGGACGTGGTGGAAGCGTGGTGATCCCGAGAGGCTCGTGTGGATACCATAGAGAGCCTGAACACGTCAACTGTTCAGGTTTTGTGATTCGACTCTACAGTTGAGTGAGAGATCTCAACCGAAAATTAGGTATGAAATTTTCGAACACCCGGTTTACCCCGTTTCACTTGGATCCTGGAGGGTTTCGGTTAAATTCCGCTGCGCTGTTTGGCTCCCGAAACCCAACAGTGGTATCAGAGCTACTGGTGAAACCCTAAATCGGGATTGAGTGTTGAATCGCATGATGCTATGTCTTCGATTGGTTTTCAGCCATGATTAATTAGATTGATTCATGATGCATGAAACCGGAATTCGTAATGAACATATGAGATATATGAAGAAACGACACAACTTGGTTAATGAGATTAACCGAAATTGATAGGTATGAGATACCTATATGGATTAGGATTCTTGCAATAGTTGCAAAAACCCTAGGTTTGTTCGGATTCGGCCTGTTCGGGCACCGAAAGTAAGGTATTTTTGGTGGCTCGAATGGAGGAGTCTCGGGTGCCTACTTTCTCGAAATAGAAGATTTCGGGCTAAGCAATTGTAAGACAATTTTTTGCGCCGGGGGGCGCTGCCCCCCACGCCCTCCGCAAGGGCGGCTCCCCTTGACCCCGTCTGCTGACCGGTCAGCGGAACCATCGCCCGCTGACCGGCCAGCGAGACCGCCGTATGCGAAGCGCCACATAAATAAAAACTGGTTAATCAACACGCGAAAATTGGCATGCATCTTTGTTGAATGAGATTTGACATGATATGCTGATTGGTGTTTGAAGCATGGTGCATGGTTATAGCCCTTGATTGGTTGTACTTGTAAATACGGCCTGCGAGTCGTGCCTTTTCTTATCACTCTCATTGTACATTCTCTTCTCACCTTACTCCCCTCGAATGTAACTCGAGGTTTCTATTATTGATGTAATGGTGCATTATGGGATCGTCCAAGGTGGTATGTCCAAGGAGGTGACAACAAAAAGGCAGCCAAGAAAGGAAGAGAATGAGCTTGTGAAGACTCTTTTCTTTTCTTAGGCTTTTATGATATTCTCATTGGCTTGAGAATATCGCATAGTTTGGGCTATAACCATGTCACGTTTATTTCTTGTAAGCATGAGATGCATGTTTTATATTTGTATGTGATGCATGTATAAAACAACCGGAGATAACAAATTGGTGAGATCAAAAGAAAAATCCCTCAAACAAATATTAAGTCATTAAATGTGATGCCTTCCAAATGTTGGCACTCGTCAAGACTTTGATCAACATTAGGTGGGTCTGCCAAAGCAAAGCACCTATGTTCATCTTGGTAAGGCGCGATGGGATAATAGTGATATCCAAACTGCTAACTTTGGGTTCGACTTAACTAAGTCATCCTAATAGGATTAGGGACTTAGAGGCATAGAGTTGGGCTTAAGTTCATGAGATGAGCTTGGACAAGTGTTGTTCACCCAACTATCCAAGAGTTGCATAAGATGCAATTGGCAATGAGTTGCCTACCTAAATAGCTGTAACTTGAGAGAAAAGCCAAAGCTGACTCAGGTTGTGGTCAAATATGGATCTTGGCCCACTAGAATACCTTAGCGCCGAGGTGTTCCGAAATAATATCGAGGGTTATTATTTTGAGGAAAATAGTGGGAGTATCGTTTAATAAAAGTCCTTATTAAATGAATTAAAATACATGACTCTTACACTGCATATTTACTGTTGTAGATAACCATGGCACAAAACACATCGACACTTTCATTGCAATCGATCCTTGAGAAGGAAAAACTGAATGGGACCAACTTTCTCAAATGGTAGCGAAACTTGAGGATAGTCCTCAAACAAGAGAGAAAGGCATATGTCCTAGAACAGCCCATTCCGAATGAGCCTGCTGCCACTGCTCCAAGAGCTGAAAGGGATGCTCACAAGAGGCATTCTGATGATGCTTTGGATGTTGCATGCCTCATGCTTATTACCATGGAATCTGAGCTTCAGAAGCAACATGAGAACATGGGGGCGTTCGATATGATCGAACATCTCAAAATGCTTTTCCAAGAGCAAGCTAGGCATGAGAGGTTTGAGACCTCTAAGGCATTGTTTCAGTGCAAGATGTCTGAAGGAAGTCCCGTGGGTCCTCATGTGCTCAAGATGATTGGGTACATTGAGAATCTTGAGAATTTGGGATTTGCTCTTCAGAAAGAGTTGGCTATTGATGTAGTCTTGCAATCATTGCCTGAAAGCTACAGTCAGTTCGTCATGAACTATAACATGAATGACCTTGACAAGTCCCTCCCTGAATTGCTCAACATGTTGAGAACTGCTGAGCAAAACCTTAAGAAGGCTAAGCCATTTTGATGGTTCAAAAGGGCAAGGGAAAAGGAAAAGCCAACAAGAAGAAGGATAAAGCTAATGGAAAGTCCAATGCTAGTTCTTCTTCAGCTGCACTGAAACCAAAGGGTGGTGTGGCAAAGGAAGGGGAGTGCTTCCATTGTAAGCAACCTGGACACTGGAAGCGCAACTGCAAGCTCTATCTTGAAGAACTTGCTAAGGAAAAGGGAAGTAAGACTTCCACTTCAGGTATTTTTGTTATAGAGGCTAACTTTTCTACTTCCTCATCTTGGGTATTGGATACTGGATGTGGATCTCACATTTGTGCAAATGTGCAGGATCTAAGTAGAAGTAGAAGATTGGCCCGAGGTGAAGTGGACCTACATGTTGGAAATGGAGCAAGGGTTGCTGCCTTAGCCGTAGGGACTTATGTTCTCACTTTACCTAGTGGATTAGTTTTAGAATTAGACAACTGCTACTTTGTGCCTACTATTAGTAGAAATTTGATTTCTGTTTCTTGTTTGGACAAGAAAGGTTTTTCATTTATAATAAAGGACAAATGTTGTTCTATTTATTTGAATGAAATCTTTTATGGTAGTGCTCAACTTAGCAATGGGTTGTATGTTCTAGACCTTGAAGATCCAATCTATAATGTGAATACCAAGAAGGTCAGATTAAATGATTCAAACTTGACCTATCTCTGGCACTGTCGCTTGGGCCATATAAATGAGACCCGCATATCCAAGCTCCATAAGGATGGACTCTTGGACTCATTTGATTTTGAATCATATGAGACATGTGAGTCATGTTTGTTGGGCAAGATGACCAAAGCCCCATTCACAGGGCAAAGTGAAAGGGCTAATGACTTACTAGGACTCATACATAGTGATGTATGTGGCCCTATGTCTACACAAGCTAGAGGAGGTTCCCAATACTTCATTACTTTCACTGATGACTTCAGCAGATATGGCTATGTGTATCTTATGAGACACAAGTCAGAATCCTTTGAAAAGTTCAAAGAATTCAAGAATGAAGTAGAGAATCAACTCGGGAAGAGTATCAAAGTGCTTCGATCAGATCGAGGTGGAGAGTACTTGGATCGAGAATTCCTTGACTATCTGAAAGAGTGTGGTATAATATCACAACTCACTCCGCCAGGTACACCTCAATGGAATGGTGTTTCTGAAAGGAGAAATCGAACTCTGTTAGACATGGTTCGCTCCATGATGAGTCAAGCTGACCTTCCAAACTCCTTTTGGGGACATGCTCTAGAGACAGCCGCTTTTACACTAAACCGAGTTCCATCTAAATCGGTTCAAAAGACACCATATGAGATATGGAGTGGGAGGCGTCCCAATTTGTCTTTTATGAAGATTTGGGGCTGTGATGTTTATGTAAAACGTCAATCCTCTAACAAACTAGGGCCCAAATCTCAAAAATGTCTTTTTGTTGGGTATCCCAAAGAAACAAAGGGTTACTATTTCTACAATCCCTCTGAGCAAAAAGTGTTTGTTGCTCGAACTGGTGTCTTTTTGGAGAAAGAGTTTATCTCTAAAGGAACTAGTGGGAGGAAAGTAGAACTTGAAGAAATTCAAGAACAACAAGAAGACATCGAACCTGAAATGGAACCTGAACAGACACCACAAGATGTTGTGGTTCAAGAGTCTATTCCTGTAGCACAAAGCCCACGTAGGACTGGTAGGATTCGGCGTGAGCCCGAGAGATATGGATTTCTCGTGACTCACACCGGTGATGTGATGCTCATGGATCAAGATGAGCCCACAACCTACCAACAAGCTATGTCGGGGCCTGACTCTGAGAAGTGGCTAATGGCCATGAAATCCGAGATGGAATCCATGTATGAAAACCAAGTATGGACTTTGGTTGACCCACCTGAAGGGGTAAAACCTATAGGGTGCAAATGGGTTTTCAAGAAGAAAACTGACATGGATGGTAATGTGATTACCTTTAAGGGAAGATTGGTTGCAAAAGGTTTCAAGCAAATTCATGGTATTGACTATGATGAAACTTTTTCACCAGTTGCTATGCTTAAATCCATCCAAATTTTGTTTGCTATTGCTGCACACTATGATTATGAGATATGGCAAATGGATGTCAAAACTGCATTCCTAAATGGAAAGCTACTTGAGAATGTGTACATGACACAGCCTGAGGGTTTTGTCACTCCTGGGAATGCCAATAAAGTGTGCAAATTGCAAAGGTCCATTTATGGACTGAAGCAAGCTTCTCGAAGTTGGAATCTTCGTTTTGATGATGCAATCAAAGAGTTTGGTTTTATCAAAAATGAAGATGAACCTTGTGTCTACAAGAAGGTTAGTGGGAGCGCTATTGTCTTCTTGGTGTTGTATGTAGATGACATACTACTCATCGGGAATGACATTCCTGAGCTACAGTCTGTGAAGACTTGGCTAAGGAAATGTTTCTCTATGAAGGACTTGGGTGAAGCAGCCTATGTGTTAGGCATCAGGATCTATAGAGATAGATCTAGAAAGCTTCTTGGCTTAAGTCAAAGTACATATATTGACAAGGTGCTAAAGAGGTTTAGCATGCAAGATTCCAAGAAAGGATTCCTGCCCATGTCACATGGTATCACTCTTTCTAGATCTCAGTGTCCGAGTACAACCGAGGAGAGAGAGCACATGAGTAAGATTCCATATGCCTCAGCAATTGGATCTATCATGTATGCCATGATATGTACTCGTCCCGATGTCTCATATGCTTTGAGCATGACGAGTAGGTACCAATCGAACCCCGGTGAAAGTCACTGGACAGCTGTTAAGAACATCCTTAAGTACTTACGAAGGACTAAGGATGCATTCTTGGTCTTTGGAAGTGAAGATGAGCTCGTTGTAAGGGGTTACACCGATGCAAGCTTCCAATCCGATAAGGATGATTTTAGATCGCAATCTGGTTATGTGTTTTGTATTGGTGGTGGTGCTGTAAGCTGGAAGAGTTCAAAGCAAGAGACAGTAGCTGACTTTACAACAGAATCTGAGTACATTGCCGCCTCTGATGCTGCGAAGGAGGCAGTTTGGATCAAGAAGTTCATCACTGAACTTGGAGTGGTTCCAAGCATTGTTGACCCGATAGAGCTCTATTGTGACAACAATGGAGCAATCGCACAGGCTAAGGAACCTCGATCTCACCAGCGATCCAAACACATACTCCGACGCTATCATCTCATCAGGGAGATCATCGAGAGGGGTGATGTAAGGATATGCAGGACTTCGATAGACAGCAACATTGCTGATCCACTGACAAAGCCCCTTACGCAGCAGAAGCATGATAGCCATTCTAGATCCATCGGTATTAGATACATGGATGATTGGCTTTTAGTGCAAGTGGGAGATTGTTATTGTTGTGCCCAAAAAGCCAATCATGAGATGATTGTATTTTTACAAATTGAGTCATGATATTTTATTGAGGCATTAATCCAGCAATTTTGTTTGTTGTTTTGTTTCTGCGTAACGTAATAAACATAATTGTAACCCTAGAATAATGATATTCTTAAACGTCCCTAGTCTAGTATTATTGTGGAGCGGGTTGCAATAATACATAATGACTAGCATATGTGGAGACTAATATGAGATATGTAGTCTACATATGGGTACAAGTTGGAGAACTTGTGTACTGGACCGACCCACCATGAGAACACTTCATGGATCGTTATATGAGTGTCATAAGTGATTCTCATAGTGATCATGGTATATGTAGTCCTTCGACCTAAGATCATCAAGGTTCCCTACATGTGAGTCACATACTTTGATACTTTCCTTTGTTGCTCGTAACTGAGTGAACTTGAAGGAGGTCATTGGGTATGTCACATATCATGCGGAGGGATTTGTATGATCAGGATGGGATTTGTCCCTCCTATGTAACGGGAGTGATATCTTTGGGCCCCTTGATAGAGTGAGACTTAGAAAATGCATGGCCATGCTCCGATGAGTTGATATATGATATCAATGTCATCAGTTTAAGTTAGTCTACTCGGTAATCAAGAAACCAAAGATTGGGCTATACGAGAGTGACGCATTCCATGTCTCGTGCTTAGTCTTGATATCTTGGACAAAGGGACAATGGCATATATCGGTGATGATCATAAACGTTTAGTCGATTCATCGACAATCTTGTCACTTGGGTAGCAATGATGTGTTGCTAGACACCGCTCATTGCTTATGATCATAAATGTGATTTATGATCATTGCCAACATGGCAAGAGCCTATTGGGTCGCACACGTAGAGCTATTTGGATCATTAGAGTGCATGGGCTAGTTATTTGGGTTATGGTTTCACTTTAATTTCGTATTAATAATGGGCCAAGGAGTTGAGCCATTATTAAGACCGAAATTAAATCCTAATTGGATTAGGGCTTTGAAACCCATTAGGCCTGGAAGTTGAGTCTCACTATAAATACAACTTTTAAGTGAGAAATTCGCAGGTCTCCTTGCCCTAGCCTCCCAAAAGGACAGCCACACTCTTCTCTTGCAATTCCTTGGAGGACGCAAGCTAGCACTGCGAGCGCAAGAGAAACGCATCTGCCGGGACGTGGTGGAAGCGTGGTGATCCCGAGAGGCTCGTGTGGATACCATAGAGAGCCTGAACACGTCAACTGTTCAGGTTTTGTGATTCGACTCTACAGTTGAGTGAGAGATCTCAACCGAAAATTAGGTATGAAATTTTCGAACACCCGGTTTACCCCGTTTCACTTGGATCCTGGAGGGTTTCGGTTAAATTCCGCTGCGCTGTTTGGCTCCCGAAACCCAACATGAGGATGGTTTAGGCTATGAAAAAAGTGTCAAGGATACATTAAACGAGTGACTGGCACTTGGGTAAGCAGGCTACAAAGCAAAGCGGAGCACTGTCATACCTTTCTTTTGAGTGAAGGGGCTTAAGGCTATGACTACCAAGGCCTTAAGCTAGCATACTTTAGCGCTTGATGTTTGATGATGACAGACCACTAGTGATTGGTTTAGTATGCAGTAACTCTTGAAAGAGAGTTAGAGGGGTTGAAGACATAAGATAGCGAATGGAGGTTGGCTCACCTAACCTAGTAGGAGCTTGGGCAATATGCCTATTGATGCCCCAAGGCATCTTTGTTTGCTGTCATGTTGACAGGCGAGGAGACTTCCTGAGGAGGCGAGCGCCTGGAGCTATGGTTTCCCAGCTGACTGTGCCTGAAAAGCTCAAAGAAGAGGTTAGGAGGTCCCCGATTTGCTTTTCCGGGGAGGATCCTCCGACGCCCAAGTCAGTTTTCTGAGTGAAAGTGGAGGAAGAACACTAAGGGATCAAGTGTCTTGCCTGTTTTGTGTTTTCTCAGAGGGAGGAAAATGCCCATCCTTTGCCCAGTCCCATTTCCTAGTATTTATAGGAGTAGCTGGTCCGTTCAGATCCTGACACGTGTTCGGTCGGATTTGATCTGTAGTTTTGGACCTAGGGGACAGGCAGTCGTTTGCAGCCTCCTTTAGCCCTGGACCCGGACGGGTTGTGTCAGGACGGGGGCGGCTGCGGCGTGTCAGTTCGCCATTCAGATGTGACGTGCAGGGCTTGTGGGCGACATGTCAGAGGCTCCTTAAATGCTCATACCGTACTCCCGAGGTCCCCTGGGCGAGGTCGCCCCTCGGTGCGAGCACCTCCTTCGGGATCTATCCCATAGTTCTGGGAGTTCCCTTGATGAACATCTTCTTCGGGACTCGCACCCATAGTTAGGGGATTCCCTTGTTCAGGTGTTTCTTGTTCGGGGAAGATCCTCTTCGGGGCCTCTGCCTTCGGGGAGATTCTTCCTTGCTTCAGAGAGATGGCTCTCTTACCCAGAGGCAGTCAGTTTGGCCCCTCGATGGAGACGGTGTTGTCCTCGGAATTCCTGACGAGCTAACCGAAGTCTCGAGCTCATAGTGTTTGACTTCGCACCTTCCGAGGTCCGTAAAAAGATCCTCTCTTGGGTGACGTCAGACTCCTCGGCCAATATTCTGGCAGGGAGTTACTACCGAGGAGGCAATAGCCTTTGGCTATCACTATAATCCAAAACTTGACTAGAGGCCGAGAAACAAGAATGAATCATGTAGGAATGTAGCTTAAGCCTAGGGTGCATATAATGCATGACTCTTGGGCTACACATAGGAACTATTATCAAGGGTTCAAGTAGTCATTGAACTAGTGCCATATTTAGGCTCGGTTGAGTTAACACCAACCCAGTAAGCTTGAGCCTAATAGTTGTTGCCAGGAGGAGTAAGCCTAATACACCAGAGCAATAGTTTAAACCCTTGCTTCGATTAGTCAAGTGGTCAAAGTAGGTAGCCACCAGCAAGGTGTGACTAGTAGCCATAGTGAACTCATGGATTGTTCGTGCCTAGCGTGTGGAAAGTCCTTTCCCTCGCACTAGTAGTTTTCCAATTACTTGGTAATTTTGGCATCAATTACTGGCATATTTTTATTTGACTTGTTGTGTGGTAGTTTTAAAAGGGTTAAGGGCTAACCCAATTGCATTAGGACCTAAAGATGCACCAAGTATTGGTCGATACCTAAAACCCTAAGACCCACTTACTAGTGCATGAACCCACATAAGTAGAGCCTTAAATGCCTTAGATTGAAAACATTCTAAGGTTCCACTGGTTGTCTTCTTACATGAGTTAGTTTAGTGGCGTAGTTCATAGAGAATGACTGGTGAGTTAAACGGATGAGTTCCTTAGAGTCACCAAGAAATGGGGCAGTTCAGTCAGATGCCGAAAAGGTACTTAGGTAAGTTTTTTTTTTTTGTTTATAACCATTGAAAGTAAGTGGTAACTGTGGAAGGAAGCAAGGAGCAAGGAACTCATCCGGGGGAAAAAGGATGGGTAGGTTTGCGTATCTATTAGCTATAAACCCTAAGGTTAAGCCAGTCAAAGTAAAGTTGTTACTGGGGTTTTGCTTGGCAACTAGAAGGTAGTAAAAAAGCCCAAGCAATAGGATTGATTTCCATGGACCAATGGATAGCCAGTGACCTGTGGTCATCATCCCAAGGTTAAGTGGGGTCGAAGGTCACTTAGATGGCTTATCGAAGAAGAAAGACTTGGCTATTGAAGCCAGTTGAGTAGGTTAAGGGCTAAACCTTGATTGGAACTGAGAAAGTTGTTGGGATCGTTCATTGCTTCAAGTTAATGCTAGTAATTTTGTAAAATATTGGGCTATTAGTTTAGAAATGATTAAATGATGCTAAAAGGAGGATGTTTTGCCTTAACCTTTTGGGTTAGTGTTCAATGAGTGCCCATGGGGTAAAGTTCACTATGACCAGTCGAGAGTCCACTCACAAGTAGCCAAACTGAGATGTAATCTCCACCCTAGTTTAATTTAATGCTGGTAATTAGAAGTGTCAGGTCTAGTATAGGTACAGTTTTGATCATATGTTGTGTAGTGACTACAGTAGTTGTTGTGTTCATTAGAGTAGGGGAAAGTTGAGGGTTAAGACCATAGCCAATAAAGGTATTGGTTAAGCTAGTTTTAAGCCTAAAGTTAGAGCAAATCACTTGACCCTAGTGCCTTGTAAAGGAAGGGCTAGTAACTTGCGCACTAAGCAAAATTTACCATGTATGAGGCACTTGAAAGATTTTACATGGCTAACCACCTCCCGATAGTTGACTAAAGTGGTGGTGTAATTGGTTCTTCCATTAAGTAAGATGATGAGACAAATGCTACAACTGCATCATTTTGACATAGAATAGTAATGGTATGATAGTTACGTGTAGAAGGTGGTGATGGCTTCTTGTAACCATAGGCCAAGTGAGGGATGGTCCCCGATAAGTTGGTTGATATTGTTAGAGGCCAGGAGGCCTAAGAGTGAGTTGAAAAGTTGAATAAGACTGGAGGCACATTCAAGCTTAGTGATGGAGGCTGAGGAGTCTAGTTTGCTACCTAGTAAAGGACAACTAGTTTGGCCTAGGATTGGGTAGTACTTTGTAACGTGGCTAAGGACCCTATACGTGCTTCTAGTATAAAGCGAGCATTCACAGCCGAGAAGGAAGTGTACTAAGGATGAACCAAAAAGGTTATCTGGCTTGTGTTTGGTGATGGGTTCCAAGTGCAAAGAGGTGAAGAGACTTTGTGTGTAGGCTATAGGTGCCCAAGATACTTTGAGTGAAGCAGCTAGGCGTCAAGACCTTTTCCTTGGATAGCATGTTGGAAGCTTAACTACCTGGTGCTGTGAGGCTTGAGCTGATGGGGCATAAATAAGGCCCAAGGGCTACTAGCTGCTTTGAGGTCTTGGCACTCATGCTAAAGAAGTTTTCTATGGCAAGTATGTGGGTGTAAAAGACTCTAGAGTAGCGAGGGCAATAGGATCATAGTGCTCAGGTGGTGCATATATATCTTACTTAATGCACTAGTATGCTTGATGCATAGGGTCTACCTGTGAGCAAAATTGGAACCCTTGTACTCTAGGGTGGGCCAAGACTTGGAAGTCTTGATAGTTCACTCATTTACAAGATCCTTAAAGTATAGTGGAGCTTGGAGTGGAGTACGCCTTAAGGTGCTAGTCGTGTACGTAAGAAGGGCATGATACACTAGTGACACACAGTGTAATGATTGTTGGGAATCATTGCGTACCAAACCTAGAGTAAGGAAACAACTATGTTAAAGATAGTGGACAAGCCATATGCCCATTAATATGGCGTGCACTAAGTGGTCTGGTATGGAGACATTGGGTGCCGAATGATGTGAGCCCCTTTGGTATAATAACCAAGAAACACACCGAAAATGTTTTTCGAGCTCCACAAGACATCAAAGAGACTTGATTTAAACCCCCAACCCTAATCAAGTTGTCATTAGAAACAAGAAGTATAAGAAAACCAAGAACACAAGCAACTTGTGCACCAAGGTAGTCCTCAAAGAACAAAAAAGATTTTCTCTTCAAAGTAGCAATATTATTTCATATGAAGGCTATGTTTTACAACCACAATATGTACCTATTTATAGGCCTAAACTAGGGTAAATACTCAATAAAATTCGTAGCCCAAGTTACACAGGAAACCTAGGTACAAAAGACTTAGGAAAAGCTAGTCAAACTAGGACTCTAACACCTAATTTGGACATGTTTAATGTGTGCAGCGAATTTCTTTTATCCTAAGTGACTTGAATAACTTCCATATCCTAAATAACATTCTAAATAATTTAAATAGATAGGAAAATAAAAAAAAATATGTTACAACATAAGATTGGCCATAAAAATCCCAAAATTGTCTTCTCGAGTGCACTTAAAGGGCTCCGTAGGATTTTTTACTTGTGTCTTCAACTTGAAACTTGAATAATTAAGTTATGTTGGATTGATACCTTCTTTTAGATGTTGAGAAGAGATCTTGAAACTTTAGTGCTCAAATATTTAGGTTGTGGAATGAAATTGGCTCATGAACACTTCAAGGGGCTTAAAACGTGCTGTCGATGGGTGCCCTTGGTGTTCCTTGTTCTTTGACTTGCCTAGGCACTCTAGAATTGAGCATGAAACTTTGGAATAATTTTCAAAAGATTTCTTGAATTTTCCAACAGCTCCTTGTAAAAATCCACATCCATTCTCCATGAAGAAGCTAGAGACAAAAGCTTGAAGTGCACTAGTGAACTCCTTAGCTTTCTTTCTTGTCAATTGTCCACTAGTTATCTCTAATGGGTTATGGTCATCCATGGTGTTAGGTTTTGGGAGCCAAATAGTGCAGCAAAATTTAATCGAAACCCTCTAGGATCCAAGTGAAACGGGGTAAACTGGGTGTTCAAAAATTTTCATACCTAATTTTTGGTTGAGATCTCTCACTCAATTCTAGAGTTCAATCACAAAACCTGAACATTTGATGTGTTCAGGCTCTCTATGGTATCCACAAGAGCCTCTCGGGATCACCATGCTTCCACAATGTCTCGGCAGATGCATTTCTCTTGCGCTCGCAGTGCTAGCTTACGTCCTGCAACGAATTGCAAGAGAAGAATATGGCTGTCCTTTTGGGAGGCTAGGGCAAGGAGACCTATGAATTTCTCACTAAAAGTTGTATTTATAGTGAGACTCAACTTCCAGGCCTAATGGGTTTCAAAGCCCTAACCCAATTAGGCTTTAATTTCGGGCTTAATCATGGCTCAACTCTTGGGCCCATTATTAATGCAAAATTAAAGTGAAACCATAACCCAAATAATTAGCCCATGCACTCTAATGATCCAAATAGCTGTATGTGTGCGACCCAATAGGCTCTTGCCACATTGGCAATGATCAGAAATCACATTTATGATCATAAGCAATGAGCGGTGTCTATCAACACATCATTGCTACCCAAGTGACAAGATTGTCGGTGATTCGGCTAAACCATTATGATCATCACTGATATATGCCATTGTCCCTTTATCGAAGATATCAAGACTAAGCACGAGACATGGAATGTGTCACTCTCATATAGCCCAGTCTTTGGTTTCTTGATTACCGAGTAGACTAACTTAAGCTGATGACATTGATATCGTATATCAAAACTCATCCGAGCATGGCCATGCATTTTCTAAGCCTCACTCTATCAAGGGGCCCGAAGATATCACTCCCGTTATATAGGAGGGACAAATCCCATCTTGATCATACAAATCCCTCCGCATGATATGTGACATACCCAATGACCTCCTTCAAGTTCACTCAGTTATGAGCAACAAAGGAAAATACCAAAGTATGTGACTCACATATAGGGAACCTTTATGATCTTAGGTCGAAGGACTGCATATACCATGATCACTATGAGAATCACTTATGACACTTATATAACGATCCATGAATTGTTCTTATATTGGGTCGGTCCAGTACACAAATTCTCCAACTTGTACCCATATGTAGACTACATATCTCATATTAGTCTCCACATATGCTAGTCATTATGTATAATTGCAACCCGCTCGACAATAATACTAGACTAGGGACGTTTAAGAATATCATTATTCTAGGGTTACAATTATGTTTATTACGTCACGCAGAAACAAAACAACAAACATAATTGCTGGATTAATGCCTCAATAAAATATCATGACTCAATGTGCAAAAATACAATCGTCTCATGATTGGCTTTTTGGACACAACACTAACAATCTTCGGCTTGCACTAAAAGCCAATCATCCATGTATCTAATACCGATGGATCTAGAATGGCTACCATGCTTCTGCTGCGTAAGGGGCTTTGTCAGTGGATCAGCAATGTTGCTGTCTGTCGAAGTCCTACATATCCTTACATCACCCCTCTCGATGATCTCCCTGATGAGATGATAGCGTCGAAGTATATGTTTGGATCGCTGGTGAGATCAAGGTTCCTTAGCCTGTGCGATTGCTCCATTATTGTCACAATTAAGCTCTATCGGGTTGGCAATGCTTGGAACCTCCAAGTTCAGTGATGAACTTCTTGATCCAAACTGCCTCCTTCGCGGCATCAGACGCGGCAATGTACTCAGATTCTGTTGTAGAGTCAACTACTGTCTCTTGCTTTGAACTCTTCCAGCTCACGACACCACCACCAGTACAAAACACATAACCAGATTGCAATCTAAAATCATCCTTATCGGATTGGAAGCTTGCATCGATGTAACCCCTTACAACGAGCTCATCTTCACCTCCAAAGACCTAGAATGCATCCTTAGTCCTTTGTAAGTACTTAAGGATGTTCTTAACAACTGTCCAGTGACTCTCATCGGGGTTTGATTGGTACCTACTCGTCATGCTCAAAGCATATGAGACATCGGGATGAGAACATATCATGGCATACAAGATAGATCCAATTGCTGAGGCATATGGAATCTTACTCATGCGCTCTCTCTCCTCGGTTGTACTCGAACACTGAGATCTAGAAATAGTGATACCATGTGACATGGGCAAGAATCCTTTCTTGGAATCTTGCATGCTAAACCTCTTTAGTACATTGTCAATATATGTACTTTGACTTAGGCCAAGAAGCTTTCTAGATTTATCTCTATAGATCCTGATGCCTAACACATAGGCTGCTTCACCCAAGTCCTTCATAGAGAAACATTTCCCTAGCCAAGTCTTCACAGACTGTAGCTCAAGAATGTCATTCCTGATGAGTAGTATGTCATCTACATACAACACCAAGAAGACAATAGTGCTCCCACTAACCTTCTTGTAGACACATGGTTCATCTTCATTTTTGATAAAACCAAACTCTTTGATTGCATCATCAAAATGAGGATTCCAACTTCGAGAAGCTTGCTTCAGTCCATAAATGAACCTTTGCAACTTGCACACTTTATTGGCATTCTCAGGAGGGACAAAACCCTCAGGTTGTGTCATGTACACATCCTGAAGTAGCTTTCTATTTAGGAATCCAGTTTTGACATCCATTTGCCATATCTCATCATCATAGTGTGCAGCAATAGCAAACAAAATTCGGATGGATTTAAGCATAACAACTGGTGAAAAAGTTTCATCATAGTCAATACCATGAATTTGCTTGAAACCTTTTGCAACCAATCGTCCCTTAAAGGTGATCACATTACCATCCATGTTAGTTTTCTTCTTGAAAACCCATTTGCACCCTATGGGTTTTACCCCTTCAGGTGGGTCAACCAAAGTCCATACTTGGTTTTCACACATGGATTCCATCTCGGATTTCATGGCCACGAGCCACTTCTCAGAGTCAGGCCCCGACATAGATTGTTGGTAGGTTGTGGGCTCATCCTGATCCATGAGCATCACATCAACGGTGTGAGTCATGAGAAATCCATATCTCTTGGGCTCACGCTGAATCCTACCAGACCTACGTGGGCTCTATGCTATAGGAATAGACTCTTGAACAACATCTTGCGGTGTCTGTTCAGGTTCCATTTTAGGTTCGATGTCTCCTTGTTGTTCCTGAATTTCTCCAAGTTCTACTTTCCTCCCACTAGTTCCTTTAGAGATAAACTCTTTCAACGAAAAGACACCAGTTCGAGCAACAAATACTTTTTGCTCAAAAGGATCGTAGAAATAGTAACCCTTTGTTTCTTTGGGATACCCAACAAAAGGACATTTTTGAGATTTGGGCCCTAGATTGTTAGAGGATAGATGTTTCACATACGTGTCACAGGCCCAAATCTTCAAAAAAGATAAATTGGGACGCCTCCCACTCCCTATCTCATATGGTGTCTTTTGAACCGATTTAGATGGAACTCGGTTTAGTGTAAAAGCGGCTGTCTCTAAAGCATGTCCCCAAAAGGAGTTTGGAAGGTCAGCTTGACTCATCGTAAAGTGAACCATGTCTAACAGAGTTTGATTTCTCCTTTCAGATACACGATTCCGTTGAGGTGTACCTAGTGGAGTGAGTTGTGATACTATACCAAACTCCTTTAGCTAGTCAAGGAATTCTCAATCCAAGTACTCTCCACCTCGATCTGATCGAAGAACTTTAATACTCTTCCCGAGTTGATTCTCTACTTCATTCTTGAATTCTTTAAAATTTTCAAAGGATTCTGACTTGTGTCTCAAGAGATACACATAGCCATATCTGCTGAAGTCATCAGTGAAAGTAATGAAGTATTAGAAACCTCCTCTAGCTTGTGTAGTCATAGGGCCACATACATCACTATGTATGAGTCCTAGTAAGTCATTAGCCCTTTCACTTTGCCCTGTGAATAGGGCTTTGGTCATCTTGCCCAACAAACATGACTCACATGTCTCATATGATTCAAAATCAAATGAGTCCAAGAGTCCATTCTTATGGAGCTTGGATATGCGGGTCTCATTTATATGGCCTAAGCAATAGTGCGAAAGATAGGTCGGGTTTGAATCATTTAATCTGACCTTCTTGGTATTCACATTATAGATTGGATCTTCGAGGTCTAGAACATACAACCCATTGCCAAGTTGAGCACTACCATAAAACATTTCATTCAAATAAATAGAACAACATTTGTCTTTTATTATAAATGAAAAACCTTTCTTGTCCAAACAAGAAACAGAAATCAAATTTCTACTAATAGTAGGCACAAAGTAGCAGTTGTCTAATTCTAAAACTAATCCACTAGGTAAAGTGAGAACATAAGTCCCTACCACTAAGGCAACAACCCTTGCTCCATTTCCAACACGTAGGTCCACTTCACCTCAGACCAATCTTCTACTTCTATTTAGATCCTGCACATTTGCACAAATGTGAGATCCGCATCCAGTATCCAATACCCAAGATGAGGAAGTAGAAAAGTTAGCCTCTATAACAAGAATACATGAAGTGGAAGTCTTACTTCCCTTTTCCTTAGCAAGTTCTTCAAGATAGAGCTTGCAGTTGCACTTCCAATGTCCAGGTTGCTTACAATGGAAGCACTCCCCTTCCTTTGCCACACCACCCTTTGGTTTCAGTGCAACTGAAGAAGAACTAGCATTGAACTAGCATTGGACTTTTCATTAGCTTTATCCTTCTTCTTGTTGGCTTTTCCCTTTCTTTTGCCCTTTTGAAGCATAAAAATGGGCTTAGCCTTCTTAAGGTTTTGCTCAGCAGTTCTCAACATGTTGAGCAATTCAGGAAGGGACTTGTCAAGGTCATCCATGTTGTAGTTCATGACGAACTGACTGTAGCTTTCAGGCAATGATTGCAAGACTACATCGATAGCCAACTCTTTCTGAAGAGCAAATCCTAAATTCTCAAGATTCTCAAGGTACCCAATCATCTTGACCACATGAGGACCCATGGGACTTCCTTCAGACATCTTACACTGAAAGAATGCCTTAGAGGTCTCAAACCTCTCATGTCTAGCTTGCTCTTGAAAAAGCATTTTGAGATGTTCGATCATATCAAATGGCCCCATGTTCTCATGTTGCTTCTGAAGCTCAGATTCCATGTGATGGCCAGGGGCCTCATCGTTTATAGTCATGGTGACTGGTGGAGAGACTTCTGGGAGGAAGAATGTCTGATGGAATGGATAGCCCAAAGGAGAGTGCCTGAAAGCTCAGAAACAAAGGGTTAGGAGGCCCCCGGAGTGTTTTTCCGGGGGGGGGAGCCTCCGACGCCCAAGTCAGTGGTGGCTGAGAAAAGGCAGAGGAAATAGCACACAGGGCTGAAGAGTCTTGCCTGGTAGTTTTCTCAGAGTGTGGGAGCAGTGTTTTTGCCAACCGACCAGCCTCCTGCCAAGTATTAATTCCTGATATTTATAGGAGTGCCTAGCCCGTTCAGATCGCGACACCTGTTCGGTCGGATGTTCCTGAATTTCTGGGCATAGGGGACAGATAGCTGGTAGCAGGTTGCCTTGAGCCACGTGCTGAGATGGGCCATGATGTGATTCTGATGGCGTCCGTGTGTCAGAGCGCCTATTCAGGCGGCTTTATGACGTCTGTGAAAGGACGTGTCAGAGGCTTCCTTAAATGCTTCCATAAATGCTCCTGCCGTACTCTCGAGGTCCCTGGGTGAGGTCATCCTTTAGTTCGGACAGAGCCTCTTCGGGAAACAAGCCCTCAGTTCGGGGGTTCCCAGTTTCAGGGAGTTCCGCCTTCGGGGATATCATGTTCGGCTCGCTGTCTGGTGCCGCTTTTCCGAAGGTGATCTGTTCAAAACCTTTGGGGGGGCGAGTAGTGTCCTCGGGGTTTCCTGGCGTGCCGGGCTCGGAGCTCTTCGGCTATCTCCCGAGGTGCCTGATCGCACCTTTTCTCGGGTAGCGCCAGCTTCTTCTGGCCATCATTGTGGCAGGGAGTTCGGCCAGATAGAGGCGATAGCGTTTGGCTATCACATGCCCCCCTTTGGAAAGCCGAAGTGAAGACTTCCCGAATGATCAACTCTTTTCATGACATCCCGTAGCGGTAGACTACTTCGGACGATGATGGGGTGAGCCTGAAAGTATGGTCGCAGCCTTCTCCCTGCAAGCACCAAGGCATATATAGCTTTTTGAAGCAAAGGGTACCTGACTTCGGTGCCATGCAGGGACTTTGAGTTCTTCCCAGGCCTTTTGGCAATCTTCATCCCAAGGATGATCATTTCTTCCGAGGTCGCCTTCCATTTTTGTTGCCTTTGTGAGGACTTTGAAGAAAGGTCTACACCTATCTCCGTACCTGGAAATAAACCTGCTCAGAGAGGTTATTCTTCCGGTGAGTCTCTGCACATCTTTGACTGTGGCAGGAGTTCGGAACTCAAGCAGAGCCTTAATCTTCTCGGGGTTAGCGTCGATGCCTCTTTCGGATACATGTACCCAAGGAATTTTCCCGAGGTCACCCCGAAGATGCACTTTTCAGGATTAAGCCGGATCCCGAAGGCTCTGAGCTTTTGGAAGGTTTCCTCTAAATCTGCAACGTGGTAGCCAGGCAGCTTGCTCTTGACTATCATATCATCAACATACACCTCCATGTTTTTCCCCATTTGGTCTTTGAAGACCTTGTTCATCAGCCTCTGGTAGGTGGCTCCTGCATTTTTTAGCCCGAATGGCATCCTGATATAGCAGTATGTTCCTCCCTCGGTGATGAAGGCAGTCTTCTCTTCATCTTCGGGGTCCATCCTTATCTGATGGTAGCCACTGAAGGCGTCTAGGAAACTTAGGAGCCCATATTCAGCAGTTGAATCTACCAGTTGATCTATCGACGGTAGAGGGTATGAGTCTTTCGGGCAAGCATCGTTCAAGTTTCTGAAGTCGATGCACATCCGGAGTTTGCTGCTACCTTCTTTTTTGGAGATGACCACGTTGCTTAACCATTCGGGGTACTTGACCTCCCTGATAACCTTAGCATCTAGGAGACGCTGGACTTCGGTTTTGACAAAGTTGCTTTTGTGGGCTGAGATGCTTCGTTTCTTTTGCCGGACAGGCCTTGCTTCCGGACTTACTTTGAGGCTGTGCTGTATTATGCCAGGGTTCACCCCTGGCATATCTTTTGGTGAGTAGGCAAACAGATCTTTATTTTCCAGCAGAAAGGATAAAAGATTTTCCTTGTCACCTTCGGCCAAGCTCTTCCCTATTCGGGTAGATTGACCTGGGACAAGCTCTATTGCTTCCATTTCTGTTTTGGTGAGATCTTCTTCTTTGCCTTTTTCTGGTGCCCTTGCCTCCATCGTTTGCGCGAGGTTGCTTGCCGGAGCTTTTCGTGCTTTTATAAACACCTTTCGTACCTCGGCTTGGTCTATGAAGACCTCTGCATCTCCATCCTTGGTGGCGAATGTGACAGTCAAGTACTTCACATCAGGGCGAATATGCAGATTCCCCATTGTCTGCCTTCCAAGGATGGCATTGTACGAGGACGGGACGTTCATGACGATGAATCTTGCCATTGTGGAGGCGTACAACTCAGCTGCTCCGTTCACCGAAGTCCCTTTCATCATCAGCGGGAGGTCGATCCATCCGAGGACGGGGAGTTCGGATGGTCCAACCCCAAAAGTGGGCGAGGTGACAGGCTTTAGTTCGCTGCTGGAGATGCCCAAGCTCGGCAGCAGGTGCGAGAATAGGACGTCAGCATTTGAGCCATCATCAAGCAACACTCTTTTGACGTCCCAGTTCCCTACTCTCGCTATAATCAGTAGCGGATCGTCATGGGGGAAGACGACGGTGGAGCCATCTTTGCGAGCCAGCTTCTTTGATGGACTTTGATACTTCGTGACTGCAATTTCTCTGGCTTTCCGCATTCTTTCTGAGGATGGGAGCCCCGTGGTGATGGATTGGATAACCCCTGCTGGAGGTGGAGGGCGCTTTTTTGGACTTCTATTTCTCCGCCTATCGGAGTCATAGTCCTCATCTTCGGCCCTTTCTTCCTCCATTTTTCTGCCTTTCGGGGATGGCATCCTCAGGTATTTCCGAAGTTGGCCCTGTTTTATCAGCGACTCTATGTACTTCTTCAGCTGGAAGCAATCTTCGGTGTCATGACCATGGTTGCGATGAAACTGGCAGAACTTCTTGGCATTCTTTTTGTTATCGGTTGTCATGGCCCTTGGTCGCCGAACCTGCGTTCCTTGCCTTTCCAGCGCCATGAGAATGTTGGTCCATGAAGTGCTCAATGGTGTGAAACTTTGAGGTTTCCTTCCTCGCATTCTCCGAGGTCGTCCTGCGTGTTCGGTAGGATGCCGAGCTTGTTGACTGGACTCTTCGGCGCGGTGGTGATCAGACTTCGGCCCAGCCATTCTTAGTTCTTCGGCGGTCATGTGCTGTTCTGCTCTTCGGTAAAATTCTCCGAGGGTCTCCGGGGGGTCCTTTGAGAACTCGTAGAACAGCTGTGAGTCTCGCCAAAGGCCTCGTGTCATGGCAAGAATGCAGATTTCGGGCCTGAAGTCTGGGACGCTCAGAGCTTCCCTGTTGAATCTTTCGACATAGTCTCGGATGGTTTCTCCATTCCTCTGCTCTATGTCGAACATCTGCACAGGCATCTTTGCCGTAGGTCGGCTCCCAATGAACTGCTGGGTGAAGGCTGTGGACAACTCCTGGAACTCGGTGATGGTTCCTAAAGGCAAGGAATTGTACCACGCCGTGGCTGGCCCTGTGAGGGTGACTTCGAAGCACTTGCACATGGTAGCGTCGTCAACACCGTGCATTATCATGCTGCGTCTGTACTTCGTCAGATGGGCCTGTGGATCAGTACGGCCATCATAAATCTGCAACCGAGGTACTATGAAGTCACCTGGCATGGCTGCCTCAACAACGGCCTGAATAAATGGCGAGTCATCTTCGCAGCATGTTCCCGAGAGTCTGGCCCAAACGGGTTTTCTGGCCACTTGTTTCTCCACTCTATCCAGCCGTGCTAGTATCCTCTCCATCAGCACTATGGCGCTAGGGCCTTCTTCAGGGAATGGAGATCGCCGACGCCTCTTCGGGGGGCGAGTTCGGCGCTGAGGGGACAAGGACCTCGCCTCAGGCGACGAACTGCTTCGCTGTGAAACTCTCGGTCGCTTGGACCCGGTTTGTCCCACAGGCCGTTTCCCGAGGGCTATATCTTCTGTGGATGATTCTTCGCGAGGGTCTCCACTCCTCGAACTGTGATGTGTAGACTTGGGGCTTTTCTCCCGAGGGCGTGTCGGTGAGCGGGGTCTCTAGGCCTGTGCTTGCTGTGGCCACCTTCGGTCGATCTGCTGGGTCATTTCAGACACGACCGAACGCTGAAAGTCCCTCAAGAAGCTCATGGTGATTACCAAAGGGCGGTCTTCCTCAGGCGCAGAAGTCCCTGGGAGTGTTTGCTCAGCAGCCGGTTGTATCTCAGGCGCGGACGGGGACTTCGGGAGCCCCTTGTCCTTAGAACGCCGAGTCTCAACGACGGCGATCTCAGAGCGGTTTCCCACAGACGGCGCGAAATGATGGCCAGGGGCCTCATCGTTTATAGTCATGGTGACTGGTGGAGAGACTTCTGGGAGGAAGAATGTCTGATGGAATGGATAGCACAAAGGAGAGTGCCTGAAAGCTCAGAAACAAAGGGTTAGGAGGCCCCCGGAGTGTTTTTCCGGGGGGGGAGCCTCCGACGCCTAAGTCAGTGGTGGCTGAGAAAAGGCAGAGGAAATAGCACACAGGGCTGAAGAGTCTTGCCTGGTAGTTTTCTCAGAGTGTGGGAGCAGTGTTTTTGCCAACCGACCAACCTCCTACCAAGTATTAATTCTTGATATTTATAGGAGTGCCTAGCCCGTTCAGATCGCGACACGTGTTCGGTCGGATGTTCCTGAATTTCTGGGCATAGGGGACAGATAGCTGGTAGCAGGTTGCCTTGAGCCACGTGCTGAGATGGGCCATGATGTGATTCTGATGGCGTCCGTGTGTCAGAGCGCCTATTCAGGCGGCTTTATGATGTCTGTGAAAGGACGTGTCAGAGGCTTCCTTAAATGCTTCCATAAATGCTCCTGCCGTACTCCCGAGGTCCCTACGTGAGGTCGTCCTTTAGTTCAGACAGAGCCTCTTCGGGAAACAAGCCCTCAGTTCAGGGGTTCCCAGTTTCAGGGAGTTCCGCCTTCGGGGATATCATGTTCGGCTCGCTGTCTGGTGCCGCTTTTCCGAAGGCGATCTGTTAACAACCTTTGGGGGGTTGAGTAGTGTCCTCGGGGTTTCCTGGCGTGCCGCGCTCGGAGCTCTTCGGCTATCTCCCGAGGTGCCTGATCGCACCTTTTCTCGGGTAGCGCCAGCTTCTTCTGGCCATCATTGTGGTAGGGAGTTCGGCCAGATAGAGGTGATAGCGTTTGGCTATCACCATGGTAATAAGCATAAGGCAGGCAACATCCAAAGCATCATCAGAATGCTTCTTCTGAGCATCCCTTTCAGCTCTTGGAGTAATGGAAGCAGGCTCATTCGGAATAGGCTGCTCTAGGACATAAGCTTTTCTCTCTTGTTTGAGGACTATCCTCAAGTTTCGGTACCATTTGAGAAAGTTGGTCCCATTCAGTTTTTCCTTCTCAAGGATCGATCGCAACGAAAGTGTCGATGTGTTGTATGCCATGGTTATCCACAACAGTAAATATGCAGTGTAAGAGGCATGTATTTTAATTCATTTAATAAGGACTTTTATTAAACAATGCTCCCACTATTTTCCTCAAAATAATAACCCTCGATATTATTTCGGAACACCTCGGCGCTAAGGTATTCTAGTGGGCCAAGATCCATATTTGACCATAACCTGAGTCAGCTTTGGCTTTTCTCTCAAGTTACAGCTATTTAGGTAGGCAACTCTTTGCCAATTGCATCCCATGCAACTCTTGGATAGTTGGGTGAACAACACTTGTCCAAGCTCATCTCATGAGCTTAAGCCCAGCTCTATGCCTCTAAGTCCCTAATCCTATAGGATGACTTAGTTAAGTCGGACCCAAAGTTAGCAATTTGGATATCACTATTATCCCATCGCACCTTACCAAGATGAACATAGGTGCTTTGCTTTGGCAAACCCACCTAATGTTGATCAAAGTCTTGACGAGTGCCAACATTTGGAAGGCATCACATTTAATGACTTAATATTTGTTTGAGGGATTTTTTGTTTGATCACACCAATTTGTTATCTCTGGTTGTCTTATACATGCATCACATACAAATATAAAACATGCATCTCATCCATTCAAGAAAGTAAACGTGACATGGTTATAGCCTAAACTATGCGATATTCTCAAGCCAAAGAGAATATCGTAAAAGCCTAAGAAAAGAAAAAAATCTTCACAAGCTCATTCTTTTCTTTTCTTGGTTGGCCTTTTGTTGTCACCTCCTTGCACATACCACCTTGGATGATCCTTGGACATACCATTACATCAATAATAGAAACCTCGAGTTACATTCAAGGGGAGTAAGGTGAGATGAGAATGTACAATGAGAGTGATAAGAAAAGGCACGACTCGTAGGCCGTATTTACAAGTACAACCAATCAAGGGCTATAACCATGCACCATGCTTCAAACACCAATCAACATATCATGTCAAATCTCATTCAACAAAAATGCATGCCAATTTTCACCAGTTGATTAACCAGTTTTTATTTATATGGCGCTTTGCATACGGCAGTCCCGCTGGCCGGTTACCGGAATTTAACCAAAACCCTCCAGGATCTAAGTGAAACGGGGTAAACTGGGTGTTCAAAAATTTTCATACCTAATTTTCGGTTGAGCTCTCTCACTCAACTGTAGAGTAAAATCACAAAACCTGAACAGTTGACGTGTTCAGGTTCTCTATGGTATCCACACGAGCCTCTCGGGATCACCACGCTTCCACCACGTCCCGGTAGAAGCGTTTCTCTTGCGCTAGCAGTGCTAGCTTACGTCCTCCAAGGAATTGCAAGGGAAGATTGCGGCTGTCCTTTTGGGAGGCTAGGGCAAGGAGACCTACGAAATTCTCACTAAAAGTTGTATTTATAGTGAGACTCAACTTCCAAGCCTAATAGGTTTCAAAGCCCTAATCCAATTAGGCTTTAATTTCGGGCTTAATAATGGCTCAACTCTTGGGCCCATTGTTAATACAAAATTAAAGTGAAACCATAACCCAAATAATTAGCCCATGCACTCTAATGATCCAAATAGCTCTATGTGTGCGACCCAATAGGCTTTTGCCACGTTGGCAATGATCATAAATCACATTTATGATCATAAGCAATGAGCGGTGTCTAGCAACACATCATTGCTACCCAAGTGACAAGATTGTCGGTGATTCGGCTAAACTTTTATGATCATCACCGATATATGCCATTGTCCCTTTATCGAAGATATCAAGACTAAGCACGAGACATGGAATGTGTCACTCTCATATAGCCCAATCTTTGGTTTCTTGATTACCGAGTAGACTAACTTAAGCTGATGACATTGATATCATGTATCAACTCATCCGAGCATGGCCATGCATTTTCTAAGTCTCACTCTATCAAGGGGCCCGAAGATATCACTCCCGTTACATAGGAGGGACAAATCCCATCTTGATCATACAAATCCCTCCGCATGATATGTGACATACCCAATGACCTCCTTCAAGTTCACTCAGTTACGAGCAACAAAGGAAAGTATCAAAGTATGTGACTCACATGTAGGGAACCTTGATGATCTTAGGTCAAAGGACTACATATACCATGATCACTATGAGAATCACTTATGACACTCATATAACGATCCATGAAGTGTTCTCATGGTGGGTCGGTCCAGTACACAAGTTCTCCAACTTGTACCCATATGTATACTACATATCTCATATTAGTCTCCACATATGCTAGTCATTATATATTATTGCAACCCGCTCGACAATAATACTAGACTAGGGACGTTTAAGAATATCATTATTCTAGGGTTACAATTATGTTTATTACGTCACGCAGAAACAAAACAAGAAACATAATTGCTGGATTAATGCCTCAATAAAATATCATGACTCAATGTGAAAAAATACAATCATCACATGATTGGCTTTTTGGGCACAACACTAACACATGGTTGTGCCTTGATCATATCAACTCTCCCCTTCTTATAAGGATTCATCCTTGAATCAAAACCTACATTAGAAAAGGGAACTAAATTAATAAGGGTGAAATAGTCAACACTTAAGCACTTACCTTGCACATAAGCACCAATAGCATGGAATGCTTGTATATGGAGCTTTACTCCTATGTAAAACTTAAACCAATATCCCAACACAATTTTAATTTTCATACCTCTAGGTTTAAAAACAAAGTTCAAAGTAATTAACATAAAAAATTTTAAAGTTTGCATAATTTTCATCTTAACTCTAGGCATCACTTTCATTGCATTCGCCATCTAAAAAAAAGTACTTTCACAACAACAAAAAGTGTGGGAAGAATTTACCTCAAGGATGCTGTATGCACTAAAAAAAAATTTACCCAAACTCATAGAAGTGTCAGGGTTATAAAAAGCACAACTTATGCATGTCAAGACAATAGTTTGCATAGGCCACTCAAATAAACAAGAATTAACACAATGCGGCCTAAACTAACAAAAAAAAATGCTACATAAATTTCACAAAAATCCTAAGCATTTTAAATTAAAAAAGATTGGAATAGATAGGATTAAGTGAAACCAATTTAGTGGCAAACTTTTTTTTGCATGTATATGCACAACAATGCATAAAATTTTTGAATGTGATGTGACACAAAACAAAGGTCTCAACACATCTCCTTAAAAGGTTGAATTTAAAACCAAAATTTTCACTCAAAATAAATACTTTCAACTTCAGAAATAAAGCAAAAATATCAGGGCTCAAAAGTTTGTGTAATGCATGTGTCATGCCAAAAAAATGCTTGGTGGAAATTAAAGATTAATGGGCTGAACATTAATGGGAAACAAGGAAATATGTATTGCAAAGAATTAGATTTAACTTAAGATGGAACAAAACAATGTGAGATGGATGCAAAACAAAGAAATTCAAAAACAAAAGACATCAGAACAGATTTTTCTCAAGAGAAACTCACGGAATTCAAAAGAAGATTTAACAACACCAAAGAATTAGAAGGTTTAAAACCATATTTTGTCAAAGTTTCATGCTTACTTCATTCTCTTAATATAGTTTCCTGAAAACCATTCTTCAAAATAACATTGCAAGGAAACACAAATTGTTTGAGATTTTCATGCAAAACCACATCAAATCTAGGTGTTAGGCAGAAATACATTATAGTCACTGGACTTAGTCTCCAAGTATCTTCCTTAGGTATAGGAACCACAAAATTTTCACCTTTACACTTAAAGACTTCAAGTGGAGTTGCAACATCTTCTTGCCCTTGAAGCATTTAGTAAGAAACAATGTTAGGCATATTTTTGCAATTGAAATCACTAGGACTTACCTCAAGTTGTTCCCTTTCAACCTCATTAGTTGGTTTCATACATGGGACATGACTTGGAATATTAGGAACACCAATTTCTTGGATGGGTAGTAACTCACTTGATTCTTGTAGTTCATCTCCACTTAATTCCTGAAAAGAAGACAACATAACACTAGAAGAAGGCTTCATTATGTTAGATGGAAGTATGGCTTCTTTGTACGTCTTTTTCTCTTCACTCGGCTTTGGTTCATTGCACTCTTGTCTTCTTTCAACTTCACACTCAATTCCTTCTCTCGGAAACTCTCCACTCTTTTTCCCCTCATGTTCACTCTTCTCACTTAATCTCTCAGTTGTTCTCTCAGTTTTCCCCTCATCACTCTTGCCCTCAACTTTCCCCTATTTTTCTTTTCTCTCAACCTCACTTTGAAGCTTTCTTTGATCCTACAAGATTTGTTGTGGTAAACGTGGAACAAGTGTGATTTGCTCTACACTCTCCAAATGTGGTGTCTCCTTCATGGCATCTTTATTCTCAGATGTGATTTCTCCATCATTTCCAAGAATCATCACCTTTTTGTTTGGTCAATCCTTCATGTAGTGTCCCATGCCTCTACACTTGAAGTATAGCATCTTACTTGCCTTAGGTGCATCATTAGGTGCAAGTATGTACTTGTCTTGTTGAGGTCGAGACAAGCCTCCTTTGGTGGCCTCCACTTTTGGCTTGGGTGCTTCTCACATCCTTGCTCCATTCTTGTCTCCATATAGAAATTCTTCCTTAAGACATCTTGGATGCCTTTGCTCTCTTGATGATCCTCTCAACCTCAGTGGCATGGTGAAGCAAGTCCTCTATATTGACATAAGGCACCATCTCCAATTTGTTGGCTATCTCATGGTTACAACCATTGATGAATCTAGCAATGGTGGCCTCCTTATCCTCAATGATGTTGGCTCGAGTCAAGGTCATCTCCAAGTCTTTTTGGTAGTCCTCCACACTCCTTTGGCCTTGCACTAGGTTTTGAGGCTTAAGGTGTTGATCTTTAGTGCAGTAGCTAGGCATAAATCTCCACCTCATTAACGCATTAAGGGCTCTCCATGTGTGTATGGGCTCCTCCTCATTCCTTCTCCTATAAGTAACATCCTGATTCCACCATACAAGAGCATAGTTAGTGAACTCAATGGTAGCTAATTTAACCTTCGTTTCCTAAGAATAATGATGGCAATCAAACACCATCCCAATCTTTTTCTCCTATTCCCAATATGCATCAAGATCACTCATTCCTTGGAAGGATGGAATGGTAAGCTTGATGGAGTTGATATTGTTATCCTCCCTTGGAGAACACCTCATTGAAAACCCATGGTAATGCCACTCTCCTTCTTCCTCCTCAGGTTCTTCTCTCCTTGGACCTCTCATTGGTTGCAAGATGGGATTAGGTCTCCTTGGCAACCTCAAATCCACGTCCTCAATCCTCCCCATAAGTTTATTGACGGTTTCTTGAAGTTTCCTCATGGTAGGCTCCTTTTTATGCCTCATGATGGCAGAGGGTTAGGCCTCGGCCGACCACGTGGGCGGACCAGCGTGGTAGTATTGTCCCTTTTGGCGCATTAATAGGCGTCCCTCATCAGGACTTGAATCCAAGACCTCAGGGATTTACACCTCACTTCAATCCTCCTATCCTCCTGGCCCTCCAAACTCCTGAAATCAAATATCCTTACACGTTGACCTCACGTGTTTCATGTTGGGTTTCGGGAGCCAAACAGCGCAGCAGAATTTAACCGAAACCCTCCAAGATCCAAGTGAAACGGGGTAAACCGGGTGTTCAAAAATTTTCATACCTAATTTTCGGTTAAGATCTCTCACTCAACTGTAGAGTCGAATCACAAAACCTGAACAGTTGATGTGTTCAAGCTCAATATGGTATCCACACGAGCCTCTCGGGATCACCACGCTTCCACCACATCCCGGAAGATGCGTTTCTCTTGCGCTCACAGTGCTAGCTTGCATCCTCCAAGGAATTGCAAGAGAAGCGTGCGGCTGTCCTTTTGGGAGGCTAGGGTAAGAAGACCTGCAAATTTCTCACTAGAAGTTGTTTTTATAGTGAGACTCAACTTCCAGGCCTAATGGGTTTCAAAGCCCTAATCCAATTAAGATTTAATTTTGGGCTTAATAATGGCTCAACTCTTGCGCCCATTATTAATACGAAATTAAAGTGAAACCATAACCCAAATAATTATCCCATGCACTCTAATGATCCAAATAGCTCTATGTGTGCGACCCAATAGGCTCTTATCACGTTGGCAATGATCATAAATCACATTTATGATCATAAGCAATGAGCGGTGTCTAGCAACACATCATTGCTTCCCAAGTGACAAGATTGTCGATGATTCGACTAAACCTTTATGATCATCACCGATATATGCCATTGTCCCTTTGTCCAAGATATAAAGACTAAGCATGAGACATGGAATGTGTCACTCTGGTATAGCCCAATCTTTGGTTTCTTGATTACCGAGTAGACTAACTTAAACTGATGACATTGATATCGTATATCAACTCATCCGAGCATGGCCATGCATTTTCTAAGTTTCACTTTATCAAAGGGCCCGAAGATATCACTCCCGTTACATAGGAGGGACAAATCCGATCTTGATCATACAACTCCCTCCGCATGATATGTGACATACCCAATGACCTCCTTCAAGTTCACTCAGTTACGAGCAACAAAGGAAAGTATCAAAGTATGTGACTTACATGTAGGGCACCTTGATGATCTTAGGTCGAAGGACTACATATACCATGATCACTATGAGAATCACTTATGACACTCATATAACGATCCATGTAGTGTTCTCATGGTGGGTCGGTCCAGTACACAAGTTCTCCAACTTGTACCCATATGTAGACTGCATATCTCATATTAGTCTCCACATATGCTAGTCGTTATGTATTATTGCAACCTGCTCGACAATAATACTAGACTAGGGACGTTTAAGAATATCATTATTCTAGAGTTACAATTATGTTTGTTAAGTTACGTAGAAATAAAACAACAAACATAATTGCTGGATTAATGCCTTAATAAAATATCATGACTCAATGTGCAAAATATACAATCATCTCATGATTGGCTTTTGGGCACAACACTAACATTTCACTCAAAAGATGAACACTCAAAACACTCAATTTGTTAGTGAGAATATTGCTATTAAAAGAGTCCTCAAAAGTTCTAAGA
Source organism: Aquilaria yunnanensis (assembly GCA_039654915.1). Taxonomy (NCBI): domain Eukaryota; kingdom Viridiplantae; phylum Streptophyta; class Magnoliopsida; order Malvales; family Thymelaeaceae; genus Aquilaria; species Aquilaria yunnanensis. The sequence continues at coordinate 66,829,823 of CM077597.1, forward strand.
AAACTTTTCTCAAAGCACACAAGAAAACTTGAATTCTGAAAAACAATTTTGACTCCAAAATAGAGGTAGGCTAAACAAGCTTTAAAAGACTTTAGGAAGCCCTTGTAATAGATGATTACAAGAACCACAAAGAAAAGCTTTAGGCTCAAAACAATGGTTTAGGGTTTATGGGCACAAAAACTAACTCATAATGTGTAAGCTTCTTTTGCCAACTCTTTTTTTTCTTTTCTTTGTTATTTATTTTTTAAAAAACAAAAAAGTTTCCTTGCTGTTTTATGGCTATAACACTTTCTTCTTGAAGTTCCTTGCTGCCAAAGACAAAAGATTAGTTTTCTTTTTGGCCAAGACAAGAAACTTATGAAAACATGCATGATTTAAAACAACTTTTTGGTACGAAAACTTCTTGAACTTGGATCCCTATTTTTTTTGGCGTTTTCTTGACTCTAAGTTGCTAGAAACAATCAAAACAAGAGATATTAATAGGGCTATACATGAAACAAAAGGATAAGAAACAAAAGAGAAGAAACAAATTAAAACTGAAAACACAAGGTAACACTAGTTGGTTCTTTTTGTTCTTTTTGTTGTTTTGATTGGGAACAAGGCTGGAAAAAAAGAACACAGACTTAAAAAAAAATAAAAAAAGATTAAAATAGAGAAATAAATCACAAAATTACTGAAAAAAATTGAAATAAAAATGAAGAGAAACAAGAACACAAAGATATGTCCTTCGAATGGAACTTGTGGCTCCAACACCAATTGATCTGAACCCCTTTTGTATAATGACGAAGAAATGCACGCAAAATCTTTTTCAAGCTCCAAAAGACATCAAAGAGACTATATTTAAATCCCCACCCCTAATCAACTTGTGATTAGAAACAAGAGGGATAAGAAAACCAAAAACACAAGCAAATTGTGGACCAAGGTAGTCCTCAAAGAACAAAAGAGATTTTCTCTTCAAAGTAACAATATTATTTCATATGAAGGCTATGTTTTACAACTAGAATATGTGCCTATTTATAGGCCTAAACTAGGGTAAAAGACTCGGCCAAATTTGCAGCCCAAGTCACATAGGAAACCTAGGTACAAAAAACTTAAGAAAACCTAATCAAACTAGGACTTTAACGCCTAATTTGCACATGTTTAATGTGTGCTGTAAATTCCCTTTATCCTAAGTGACTTGAATCACTTCCATGGCCTAACTAACATCCTAAATAATTTAAATAAACGTGAAAATAAAATAAAATACATTACAACACAAGATTGGCCCTAAAAACCCCAAAATAGTCTTCTTGGGTGCAGTTTAAGGGCTCTACAGGGATTTTTACTTGTGTCTTCAACTTGAAACTTGAATAATTGAATTCTATTGTCTTGGTAGCTTATTTTAGATGTTTCAAAGAGATTTTGAAACTTTAGAGCTCAAAGATTCAGGTTGTGGAATGAAATTGGCGCAAGAACACTTCGAAGGGCTCAAAAGGTGATCTCGATGGGTGCCCTTGGTGTTCCTTGTTCTTTGACTTGCCTAGGCACTCTAGAATTAAGCACCAAGATTCAAAAACACTTTCACATGATTTTTTGAATGTTCCAGCAGCTCCTTGTAAAAATCCACATCCATTCTCCATGAAGAAGCTTGAGACAAAAGCTTTAAGTGCACTAGTGAGCTCCTTAGCTTTCTTTCTTGTTAATGGTCCACTAGTTATCTTCAATGGGTCCTTTTCATCCTTGGTTGTTCCTTCCTTGATCATATCACCAAACCTAAAATGAGTCTTACTCAATGTGAGTGTTAACAGACAAGTTTAACTTGTTAAGTTAGCTTACACTAGTGGGTTTGGCACAGTGGATAAATAGGAGGAATTTGGCTGGTGCCAAGCTTTAAGGAAGTAAGTATAAGTGTTATCAACTTCGAGGTAGTCCAGTTTTGGTTCCAAAATTGTGCATTTAAAACTCCCAGGGATGGTATGTTCTATAGGCCATTAGAACAATACCCTTAGTGTGCATACCTAAGTTGCCCTCTTGGGCACTTTGTAAATGCATATGTATTGGTCCAACCATTACACACATATTCATATTTTATGCACACCATGGCAGAAAGGAAGGAAAACACTAGCACAAGGGTTAATCTTCGCTACCACACATTAGGCAATCTTATTAAGTCCAAGTTACCAGCCACTCCACCTGAAAATTTTTCCAAAAAACTGTTTTAATCTAGCCATGTAACTCCATGTTTTATTTGATTCATTACTAGTTAGAGTCTTTAACCAAACCAAGGATTTTTTTTCACATCAATAGCCCACCTATGGATCAAGTTATGGATTTCTAAAGTTGGTCACAAAATCCTGACCAAACGAACAGTAACTTAGCTAAATTTTCAACGTCAAATCCTTGGCTACAGGGCTTCAAATTCAGAAATTCTAAATCCCAGTCCAACCTCTAGATGTGCTCTAGGCATGGTCAAAATTTAATACAAAGATTCTTTTTACATAGGGAGATATAGAACTTTGAGTGCAGAGTCAAAATTCTGGTTACTTTATGACCGTTTTGCCCATACAAAATTTCATAAGTGTGCAAACACTTCATTCATAAAGGGGAAAGCCCCCCAAGGTTACCCCTTACATGCCTAGTACACATGGGAAATACATTCTTTTGCATCTAGAAACTTTATGTGGCTAAAACATAATTTACAATTAAGCTGCCTATCATTCACACTTAGGCAGCATTGCAGCACATCACATACATAGCCAAAACATTACTCAAATGTTCACATACTTGTCTCATTTTACATACACTAAATGTACATGCAGACATGCACCACATACTATTCATAACCCACCAAAATACACACCCTAAGTTACAGGAGTGCCTGAGACACAATGGACTCCAGAAATAGGAAGCTGGACAGCTGCTGCATAACATAATAAGCACCATCTCAATATCTCTTCTTGGCTTTCTGCCCTTCTGGAAAACATACCTGTCTCTGGTGTTTCTCGACCACATCTCTGCACTGCCTACCAAGTTGTAAGTAGCCAGTGACACGTTCTTGGTGGAGCTGAGTGGCATCCTCTCAAACATCTTTTCAATGAAGATTAACCACTCCTCAGCTCTCTCTGGCCCAGCTCTTCCATCAAACTGTGGAGGTCTTAGGCCTTGGAACCTCTCCAACAATTTGACCTCATCTAGGCCTTTTAGATCCTCTGATCTATGTCTCCTGGATCTGTGAGAGTCCTCTCTATGGTAATGCTCTCTATGATCTCTCTGCCTTCTCCTGGATCTTCTCTCACGGCCTTCCTCAATCTCATTCTTAGTGGAGAATGGTCATAGACTGAGGGATTGGTCCTGGACACCTGACCAATCTAAGACCTTAGTCTTCTTCCTCGTGCATTTCTCCTATCCTCATCTTCCTCTTCAATGGTCTCATCTTTTATGTCTTCTAAGCTTCCAGAAGGAACATATTCGATGTGTTCCTTGCATCCTCTTCTGGTTGCTGCTATGCATCCTGAACTACTTCTGCTGGAGCTACTTGGACTCCCTGCTGTTGTCCTTGAATCAGCCTCATTAAGTTTTCATTGATTAGAGGTAAGTTCCTCTGTAGCTCTAACCAAACCTGAGGCACTTCAGGGTTTGGTACCCTCTGTTGCCCTTGATTCCCTCTATTTTGTTCATTTCTTTGCTGCCCAGAATCAGTAGGAGGCCTTCAGGGTGGTTCCCCTCTCCTTATGCCAACCGTGTTTACTTCCTGCATCGATGATCCATCATAGAGCACATATAAAGATCATAGGTATTTTAATGGTACTTGACACTAGCAGCTGACTAAACTGAGTTCATATATGTATATGCATGCAATGAAACTATATGCTATGTACATGTATAAACCATGCTCTGACACCAACTTCTGTTACCCACTCCAGGGTTGTCCAGTTATGGTGCCAAAACTGTACTTTTAAACTCCCAGGATTGGTGTGTCCTGTAGGTCATTAGAACAACACCCCTAGTGTGCATACTCAAGTGACCCTCTTGAGCACTATGCAAACACATGCATATTGGTCCAACCATCACACACATATTCACATTTCATGCACACCATGGTAGCAAAGAAGGAAAACACTAGCACAAGTCTTAGTTTTGGCTACCACACATTAGGCAATCTACTTAAGTTCCAGTGACCAGCCACTGCACCTGTAACTTCCACTAATAAACTGTATCATTCTAGCCACATACCCCCTGTTTTCTTTGCTCCATTACCAAGTAGATACTTAGATCAAACCAAGGAATTTTTTTTACATCAATAGCCCACCTATGGACCAACTTATGGATTTTTTAAGTTGGTTACAAAATTCTGACCAAATGAACAGTAACTCAGCCAACTTTGCAACATCATATCTTTGGCTACAGGGATCTAAATCCATAAATTCCAAATCTCAGTTAACCCTCTAGATGTCCTCTACGTGTGGTCAAAATTTCATACCAAGATTCATTCTACACAGGGAGATATTAAACTTTATGTCCAGAGTCAAAATTCTGGCAACTTTTGGACCATTTTACACATACAATTTTTCCAAACCATGCAAACACTTCATTCACAAGGGGAAATCCCTCCAAGGCTATCCCGTATTACACATAGGAATTACATTCCCTCTCTTTTAGCAACTTTATGTGGCCAAAACAGAATTTACAAATAAGCAGTGCATCATTCACACTTAGGCAGCTTTGCACCACATCACTTACATAACCAAAACATTACTCAATTGTTGACATACTTGTCTCATTTTACATACACTACATGTACATGCATGGATTCACTACAATATGGCCTTAACTCAGCTAAATATGCACCGTAGGTTGAGACACAATGGACTTCAAAAACAGGATGCTGGACAGCTGCTGCACAACACAATAAGTACCACAATTAAAAATACCAAATGTGCTCCTAAAATCACCAAACTTTGAAGATCATAACTAGACATATGCAAGTTCATGTACCAGAAATTTCAGATCAAAAATCAAACTAAAATGGTTAGTTTGAAGGTGACCTTTCTGCTGGACCTGAAATAACAGAATTGAAGGGAGTAAGTTTCATTGAGAAACTTAGTAAGGGTAGCACTTGGATTCAATAGGCAATGTAACCATCATTAAAACCTGCATCCAAAGAAAATAAACCAAAAAAATCACAATGCATATATACAAGATATATCAACCAAATGCAGCAGCCAAACACAACCAACAAACACATGAAATGCAGCAGTAACAATATACCATAGGTTAGTCCATAAAACACATAATAAACTTAAATAAATCACTATGGAAGCCCTCCTCAAGCTAATGCTTGGTCTTATGAGGATTTTAACAGTAGTTAGTACTAAATTTTGGGCTCTAGAAACCCAGAAATTCGCTGCCATCACTGTACACTTTACACTAGGTCACAAAACCTTCAATAAGTGCACTCCCCTCACTAAGCTTGGTTCATCAAGCTCATGGCTCTCTTCCAAGCATAGCCCTAGCTCCATGGTTGCTTGAAAATACAGAACAAAACCCATGAGAGCAAGATAACCCTTACCTTGATGGGTATGCTGAAATTGGAGCTTGATCCTAGGTGCACTCAAGCAATAGCACCAAATAGCTTCCAATTGTGCTTCCTTGACTTCAATTGCAAGTATTTTTGAGTTTGAAGGTATGGTGGCTATGGAGGAAGTGTGGATGAGAGGGCTGGCTTTCTTTTTTCTGGTGGAGACCAAAATTTAGAGAAGCAAAGGTGGTCATGACTACTTAAATAGTCAAAAGTACACTAAACACACTTAAGTAGTCTTAACCTTGTCTTATGTCATTTTCCTTGCTACAAGACTATGGTTTCTTAGTCTTAATCTCTTGGCCCACATTGGACCATCCTTATCTTCCTTTAGCAGCCCTCCTTATGTGGGATAACCCAACAAAACTTCCATTTGACTTAAGTCATAAACATATACATCTTAAGGCCTACATTAGAACACTTTAGGTCCTTTATGCCTTTTTGTGTTTTCTCTGTCCTTAGTTGTCTTCTATAAGCAATTTGGTCCTCCAATAGCACTTTCATACCATTCATATCCTTCCCATAACTCTCCAAATCTCTTTTGTGAAAGTTTTGCAATAGAGTACCCAAATTTCCAAAATCTTACAAAAAAGTCCATAGGTTGCTTGACAAACAAGCAATCCTTAAGGCTTTTCTTGGGGACCAATTTAAAAACTTGGAACACTTTTAAGGAGATGCTGATCATACCTTTTACCCCCCACACTATATATCACTATGGTGAGAATTACACAATATAATGGTTTTTAGCCATTCTGACACACTTGTAACTCTCCCATTTTATGAGGTGGTAACAAGTAGTTAGTAATTTGGTGTCATTTTCTTTGGTTTACTTGGCAGGTAGAACTTTTTGGAAGTTTGTTATTTGTGAGGAATTGCTTGATTCTTGCTTGTGAGTTGAAACTGAGGTAAGGGATTTATGGTTTCGAGCTTAATTGGTGCTATTAGATTATGATTGCTTATAGGAACAAGTAGTATTGGCAATAGCATTAGTTATGGGCATGCTTGTCCATGGTGGACTAGGCTTGAATTTTTGGCTTGTTTGATGTTTTGATACAAGTTCTTTTACAAGTATATGGTGATTTGAGGCATTTCTACCATGCCTTGAAGCCAAAGGAAGCGTCCAAATAGGCTTACGAGGGTTTTTCTGGGTTCAGGACATAGGGCCTTGGTGCCTAGGCATCGTGTTGAGCTACAGTGCCTAGGGTTCATTTTCAGTACTGTGGAGCTTAGTGGTCTTGGCGCCTAGGCCCAAGTGACACCTAGGCCCAAAGGCCTATTCAACAACATTTTTCAGCTTTTTGAAAGAGGATCCAGGAGAGGGCAGGGATGGTCCTAGGGGTGCCTAAGGGTTGTAAAGATACAATGGCACTCTGGAACATCCAAAGACTCTCTCATGATCTAAGGGTTTTCTCATAGTTTTGTGAATGGTAAGTGCACCTCACGAGAAAACTAGTTTATAGGCCATAACAAAAATACCATTAGATTAGGTGAAAGGTTTAGCAACATTGAGACCTTAGTTGCACATTCAGGTTCAAGGCCTTGATAAGGAAACCTTAGTACTCCTAGTGGGTTCTTTAGGACTTAGGAATTATGAGTCCATCCATGGTCATTGCTACTCCACTAGTGTGAACTAAGGAATGGTGGATAGGTATATGCCTTAAGTGAAGGTTTTGTGCATTTGTTACTTAGCCAAGGTTCCTTGGGGTACAAGTCATAACCTACTACACTCTTGGTAAGTATTTTAGGTAGAAGCTTAATACACAAGTGACCTAGACATGTCTAAGGACTTAAGGCACTATGTGGAGGCTTAGTATACCTAGCGGATTCCTTAGAACTCAAGTGAGGTGCATCCACCGTGTTTACCTACACAACAATTGAGGGAAGGTTAAACTTATTGTGTCATGAGCTAAGGCTTACCAAGAGTGAGTTAGGGTCTAGAACACACTAGGTATGGAATGACACCCGTAGAAGGACTAGGCAGATCACTAGTCTGAAAGGACTGAAACATATGCACATGGGTTTAGCCTCACTCTGTATGAGCTCATAGTAAATTACATATCTTTGTATATGTGTTGTCCTTAGTGTTTTCCTTGTAGGTTAAAGACCCGTTACTGAGAATCATAAGATTCTCACTCCCTTAGTTTCATGTTGTGCAGATATTGAGGTTGTTGGACTCGACAATTCTTAAGCATTGTCGTGGTAGTCTCTATTTTAGGTATATTGCTTTGCGAATCATTGTGATGCTAGTTATTTGGCTACTTGAATGTTACATTGTCATTGTACTAACTATAGTTTTCTTGGCCGTAGAGGCTAGTGAGCACGTGGAGGATTATTGAGGCTTGCCACTGGAATTTCTCATCTAAGGTGAATGCTAGTTGATGGGATCTCGATAGTACTAGTCTTGTATATACATGATGTATGATAGTAGCCTCCAATGTGTACGAATAAAGTTATGGACTCTCTGGTTGCCTTTGGGTGTAGGGCATAGTCTACCATTGTTTGAATGCCCACATGTGGTTAATTATGTGTAGTATTAATGTTGATGCTATAAAGGGTTTGTATGCTTTGACTCTTTGAACATTGATTTTTATGGAAATGCCCAGGCTATATAAATGTTTTATGATTTTTTACTTGCTCAAGTCAATGAAACTCGTGTATGCATAATTGCATTCCTAGGTTAAACAACTAGTTGCATAAAGTTTTAACCAAGGTGCACATAATTAATTAGCCAATTGCAGCCAACATAAGACTTGCTCTCAAAGGCTTCCTGGGCTAGGCCATGAGGGGCCGTGTTAGATTTGACCATTTAGAACAAGTATCCACTCCCTAGGATTGAGGATCTATTTCATCAACTGAAGGGAGCAAAGATCTTCTATAAGATTGATTTGAGATCTAGGTACTTTCTGCTAAGGGTAAAAGAGGAAGATATACCTAAGAAAGAATTTAGGACAAGGTATGGGCATTATGAGTAAACAGTCATGCCCTTTGGCTAGACTAATGTTTTTCTTACATTTATAGACTTGATGAACTATGTGTTCAGACCATACTTCGACAAGTTTGTAATGGTATTCTTTGATGACATCCTAGTGTGTTCTAAGGATGAAAGTGAACATGAGCATCACTTAAGTGTTGTCTTGAACACACTGTTGAACAATCAACTATACGCTAAATTTTCCAAGTGCCAATTCTAGTTAAAGGAAGTGTCTTTCCTAGGACACATCATTGATGCACAAGGCCTTATGTAGACCTTGAAAAGGTTACAGTTGCCCAAGAGTAGGAAAGACCTAAGGCCGTAGAGGAAGTTAGAAGCTTCCTAGGATTGGCAGGCTATTATAGGACATTTGTATAAAAATTTTCCATGATTGCTTTGGCCCTTACTCAACTAGCCAAGAAGGGCCAAGAAAAAATTGATTCAAGCTCCATTGTTAATCCTACTTGATCTATGTAAGCCTTACATAATTTATATAGATGCATCAAGATCTGGGTTAGGATGCAGGTTGATGTGGGAAAGAAATGTGATTCGTTATGGGTCAAAGTAATTGAGACCCCATGAGCAAAATTAAGCTCCCCTTGACCAAGAACTTGCTGCAACAATCTTAGCCTTAAAACAATGGAGGCATTACCTAATAGGAAGCTCATTTGTAATATACACTGAAGATAAAAGCCTGTAGTACTTGTTAATACAGAAAGAGTTAAACTTGAGGCAAAAAGGATGGCTGGAGTATATTAAAGACTATGACTGTAGCATTAAGTAGGCTGAGGGCAAAGGCAATCTAGTGGCAGATGCCTTAAGTAGGAAATACACTAGTTTGCTAAAGAATGGATCCTTGGCAGACACTGATGAGGAGAATAGTTTTCTATGCCTTTGGCATAAGTGGCAATAGTGGGAAGGAGCACAAGTCTATACATTAATTATTCAGTCTCGGTGGATTGAGGAGATAAGAAAAGCACAGGATGCATGCCCAAATATGAAAAAGATTTCAGGAGAAGGCAAAAGGTTCTTGTATGAATCCTTTACCTACTAGCAAGGATTACTATACTTCAAGGACAAAATATATGTGCCTAGTAAGTAAGAACTCATAAATAAGATACTTGAGGAAGCTCACACTAGTAAACTAAATATCCATCCTAGAACTGAAAAGATGTTTAAAGACTGGAAAAAACATTTCTGGTGCCCAATAATGAGTGAGGACATAGCGACAAATGTCTCTAAATGTGCCATATGACAAAGAGTAAAGGTAGAGCGTTAGAAGCCAACAAGAACATTGCAAACTCTACCCATTCCAATAAGGAAATGGGCTAACATTACTATGGGCACCTTAACTAGTTTACCTATGACCAGATTAAGGCATGACACAATCTGGGTCATTGTGGATAGGTTAACCAAGTTTGCCCACTTTTTGCCAATGAAGATCATAGACTCACTGGAAAAGTTGGCACAAATGTACATCAAAGAGACAGTAAGGTTGCATGGAATGCCAGACTCGATATTGTCAAACAGAGATCCAAGGTTTATAGCTAGATTTTGGATTGCTTTTCACAAAGTACTAGGAACCAAAATCCACCTGAGCAATGCTTACCATCATTAGACAGATGGAAAAACTGATAAAGTGATTCAGATACTGGAGGACATGCTTAGGAGTTGTGCCTCAGATTTTAAGAGAGAATGTGACTAATACTTACCTTTGGCAGAATTCTCTTACAACAATAGTTATCAAAGCACCTTTGGTGTGACACCTTATAAAACTATTTATAGAAGAAGGTGCATGACACCTCACTATTGGGTGGAAGCCTCAAATAAGCTAGAGTTAGGTCTTGAGATTATTGAAGAAACAATAAGCAAAATTAAGAAAAATAGGAATGATTAAGGATAGCCAACGAAAGGGCCACACCTTATGTGAACGAAAGAAGAAAAAACTTAGAGTTTTGGGTTGGTGAAAAAGTGTGGCTCAAAGTAGCACCAACCAAAGGCACTATCAGGTTCGACAAAAGAAGTAAGTTAGCCCTAAGGTACATTGGTCCTTATGAGATGTTGGACAGAGTCGGCAAGGTGGCTTATAGGTTAGCTCTACCACCAAGTATGTCAAGTATCCATATTGTTTTCCATGTCAATATGCTTAAGAAGTGTCTACTAGACACAATGGATGCTATAACTATGGCGGACATATAATTAGAGCCTAATTTGATAAATGAAGGGAAACTTGTTGCTATCTTAGCTAAACATACCAAAAGGATAAGGAACAAATTGATTCTCATAGTTAAGATACAATGGTTACACCATTTTGAAAGAGAGGCAATGTCGGAAATTGAAAAATAAATGCTAGAAAGGTATCCAGATGAGTACCCCAAGCTAAGGGCAATTTTGGAGGATCAAAATTTTTAAAGGGGGGAGAAATGTTAGCACCTTCAAAAATGGGAAAATTAGAGTATAAATGTATAATGGTTATAAACCATTACATAGCATAATTTTCACCATAGAGAATGAAATGTGAGGGGTAAAGTGTATAATATAGACCTCCTCAAAAGATTCAAACAATGTTTTACAAGTAATCTATGGACTTTATTGTAAGATTTCAAGACTTGGGTACTCAATTGTAGAACATTAAAAGTGAGATTTTGGAAGGATTTGAATGGCATGGAAACATTTGTTAGGGCTAAATTGCATAAAGGAAGCAAAGGCTAATTGTTTAAGAAACATGAACAACCTACTGTATAAATGCCCATAAAATAACTAAAGGATGGGATGATCTTTGAAAAGGTCAAATGGGATCATTTTTATCATTTTTTTGCCCTTCCATGGCTGGTTCATACAGTAAAAAATGTTGGCTAAAGATTAGCAAAAAGTCTTTACTTAAGACATACTTATAGTGACCTAAGGAAGGTTAAGGCTAAGCTAATTAAACCAAGAAAAAATCTAGACTTTCTTGCGTTTCCTTCACCATTTTGACCATCACCAACCACAACCTTCTTTCTTAGATCCTTCATAAGCTTCCATAGACACCATACCTAAAGCTATCAAGAAAGCACAAAGAAAGGCAATCAGATGCACCAAGAACTAGAAAAACCCTAGGTTCCTGGTTTATTGAGAAACACTTGTTATATTCAGCCTTCAAAGCCCAAGGTAAGGGTTTATCTTCATGTTTCATGGTTGTTTACTATCATAAGATGATGATCAAGCATCCATGAAGCTAAGACTAAACTTAGAAGAGAGCTTATAGCTCGATGAACCAGGTTTAGGTCAAGGGGGAAAGTGTGCGCAAGGTTTCGGCCTTAGTATTTTTGTGCACAAAGGTGGCAGTGTTTATAGGGGTTTCTAGAGCCTAAGTTAGTACTAAATAAGAGTAATTAACTCCTAAGACCAAGCATTAGCTTGAGGAAGGCTTCCATAGTGATTACATAATATTTATTTGATTGTCTATAAACTAACCCTAGTGATGTATTGTTGTCAGCATTGCATGTGAGTGTGTTCTGTTTGTTTGTGTTTTTGGATGGCTACATTTTTGTATATGTGATGTGTTTTTTTGTTTTTATGTCTTTTTATTTCAAGTATGTAGCTGGGAATTCAAGTTTCTAATGAGCAGCCCTTAAAATGTTTCTTCAAGGAGACTTACCCCTTTTTGTCCACTTTCGAGAGCACCTAAAAGAGAGCACTCAAACTAATACCAATCATTTGAATTTCTTTATGAAATTTTAGGTACATAAAATTCAATATACTTTTTTGTGAAATGGAAATTTTCATGATTTTTAGATTACATTAGCTATTTTTAGTAATTGTACTTTCTACCTTACACAGCAGCTGGTCCTTACATGTTTTTGGAGTGCTTAGTGCTTTCTAAGTTCTATAAGAGGCTTAGCGCATGTATCAAATAAGTTATGGTATTTATTTAGTAAATTCATGTAAGTGTAGTGGTTATGTTGTATGTACAATGTGTGAATGATATATGGATCAATGGAGTGTAGTTTGAGGTGTATGTGTAATTCTATCCTTATTGGTTCTTGTGGGCTGTTTTGAAGAGTGTGGTGTTTAATGCTTGTGGAGTGACTTACAAATCAGGAGGCTAGTTTTTTCATGTGTCTAAGACATGTATGGAACTGTCTATATTTTTTTTGTACATCAAAATGAAGTGCATGAATTTTAAGAGATTTTGTATGGGCATTATGGTCATTAGCTTATCAAAATTTGTACCTAGTGCTCCAATAGCCATAACTTGACGTACATAATGAGTTTGGCTATGAAATTTTGGCCACACTTAGAAGACATCAAGATTAATAATTTTGAATTTGAATCACTTGATTTATTGACCTGTAGCCAAAGATATGGCCTCTTAAATTTGGTTGATTTTGCTTTATACTGTTCATTTGGTCAATTTTTACCCTATTAAGTGTAAAATCCATAATTGTAAACTTAGATGGATTTAATGCTTCAAACCCATTTCCTTATGAATTTTTAAGTGTATTAAAGGGTTTAAAACATTTAGGTCATAGGAGGACATGGGAATATTTTGAGTTTTGGATAGCATGAAAGTTTGGACACATGAAATGGGCACCAAGTGCACCAAGTGTGGATGTAATTGTGCAAGTGCATGGAATTTTGCATGAATGCCATATTGAGATGAGATGGGCTTTTGAATATTGGTTACACTATCAAATGAGTTTGTATGTGAATATGTGTGTGATGGTAGGACCAATATACACATCTTTGCATAAGGACCAAGAGGGCCACTTGGATAAATATGGAGTACATGGTCTGATGGCCTACAGAACATGCATTGCCATAGGACTTGGCCACTCTAAATATGGTTATTGTATTTAAGTACTCAGAGTGGTAAAAGAAGTTGGTATCAGAGCATGGTTTGAATTAGAGTTGCATATAATTCCATCTTGGATGCACATATTGGCATACATAGAACTTAGTTAGGTTAGCTGCTAGTGTCAAGTACCTAATGTACAGTATATATTGTGCACTTTTTTTTATAATGAAATAGGAAAATGTTCACCACAAGGGGAGGGGATCAGGGACCTCTAAGACCTCCTTGTGAGCAAAAGGGAAGAGAACAAAAATGAAGAACCAAGAAGGGGTGATCAAGCTAGAGCACAAGGAGTAGTGAATCCTGCACCTAAATTGAAGTTGTCTCAAGTCTGGGTAGAAATAAAAAGAGAGTTGGTTCAAATCAGTAAAGGCTTACTAAGGTTACTACAAGCTCAGCAACAAGGAACACATGGAGTACAAGCTGCACCATAAGAGCTGAATCAAGAATTTGTAAGAAAAGCTCCTAAGAACATTGACATAAATAATGCTCCTTTTGATAGAAATGATATTGAAGAGGATGATGAAGGAAAAGATGAAGACAGAAGGCACCCAAGAGCTAGAAGAGTTAGGTCTAATATTTGCCAAGTGTCTAGGGCCAATCACTCATTTTATTACCATTCTATAAAGAGTGAAGCTGAGAGGCCTAATGAATGGAGAGGAAGAAGGTGACATAGAGAGTCTTAGGATTTAAAGGAATCTCATAGGTTAAGGAGACATAGGGTTGAGGACCTAGAGGCTATTGATGATGTTAGACTGTTGTAGTCATTTCAGGGCCTAAGACGTCAATAGTTTGATGGTAGAGTTGGGCCATAGAAGGTTGAAGAATGGCCAACATTTATTAAGAAGATGTTTGATAGGATGCATCTGAGCGCCACCAAGAAAGTATCTCTGGCTACTTACAACCTTGTGGGTTGTGCAGAAATGTGGTTTAAGAGCATCAAATATAGGTATGTTGCTTAGAGGTGCAAAAGAGCAAATCATGAGTTAGAGATGACCTGGGTAGAGTTTACCATACTTTTCCAGGATAAGTATATCAGTGATGCAATCAAAGATTTAAAGTAGGCTGAATTTGATGCATTATAGAAAGACCACCTGAGTGTTTTAGAATATGAACACAAGTTCGACCAACCTGTGAGGTATGGACCATAATACCATGGGTTGGACAAACTTAAAGCCAAGAGATTTGTTAGAGGCTTGAGGCTTGATATTAAGAGAGCAGTGAGGCCATTGAATGCTCTCACATATCATGATGCAGTATAGAAGGCTCTACTTTTAAAACAAGAAGAGCATGAAAGTAATTGGTTTGCCAATGGACCAGGGGAAACCAATCAATAAGGAAAACCGAGAAAGCCATTGCAAGGCTAAGGCACTGCCATGGTTTTTAAACCTAGTGTGGAGGCAAGGTCAATGGCAAGTTCAATGGCCCAAGGTGCCCCAAATGCAAAAAATTGCATGGAAATAAGCCATGTTACTTTGAGACATTGGATCATTGGATCAAAGACTGCTCTTTGGTACAAAGAAAAGGACAAGAGGACCAAGGCTAGAGTAGGCCTGATGTGCCAGCTACCAAGGACAATTAGCCAAAAGGTCCTCCACTAGCACCAAGTCCACCAATGCAAAGAGCTAGAAGAGTATTTCAGCCTGACAAAGTAGAGGAATCTCAGCAAGATGCACTTAAAGGTAATATTTATTTAAATGGTATACCTGTTACTGTATTATTTGATACCGGAGCCTCAGTGTCTATTCTGGCATGAAGATTCGTTGAATTTATGGAATTGCCTATTGAATTCATGCCCAACATATCATTAGTAAGAACACTAGGCAGTCAATGTCTTTTCACTAATGAACTAGCTAAGAATTATGGGCTAGAAGTAGGAAAGACTAAGATTGTGACTATTCTGCTAGTGTTAAATATTCCAAACTATGATATTGTTCTGGGTATGAATTGGTTGGCTATGCATGGTATAAAGATTGACTGTGTTAAAAGAGAAATGGCATTTCCTTGTAATGAAGTGCATGCATTAGTGAATTCTAAGGAATTACTGCATGAAATGCATGGCTTGGAACTAGAAGTGTTAGATGAGATTCCTATGATTTTTTATGATGAATACTATGCATTGAATGATGTTATGATTGAAAAAAGAAGTTAGTACGATACCTGTAGTGAAAGACTATAAACAAGTCATTCCTAAAGACCTACCAAGTAGTCCTTCTCTAAGGGAAATTGAATTTAAGATTAAACTACAACCTAGAAGTACACCAATATCCATACCACCTTATAGAATGCCAATCACAGAGATGACTGAGCTCAAGGAATAACTTGATGAACTTCTTGGAAAAAGGTTTATAAGACCAAGTGTCTCGCCATGGGGAGCTCCAGTTTTCTTTGTGAAAAAAAAGGATGGATCATTGAGATTGTGCATTGACTACAAAAAACTAAATGATATGACAATCAAGAACAAGTATCCACTCCCTAGGATTGTGGATTTATTTGATCAAATCAAGGGAGCAAAGATCTTGTCTATGATTGATTTAAGATCTGGGCACTTTCAGTTGAAGGTAAAAGAGAAAGATATACCCAAGACAGCATTCAGAACAAGATATAGGCATTATGAGTACACAGTTATGCCCTTGGGCTTGACTAATGCTTTTATTGCATTTACAAACTTGATGAACTGTGTGTTCAGACCATACTTGGATAAGTTCATAGCGTTGTTCATTGATGACATCCTAGTGTATCTCAATGATGAAACTAAACATGAGCATCACTTATGAGTTGTCTTAAACACACTGTTAGATAATCAGTTGTATGCTAAATTTTCCAAGTTCCAATTCTGGTTAATGGTAGTGTTTTTCCTAGGACACATCATTGATGCGCAAGTCCTTAAAGTAGACCCTGAAAAGGTTAAGGCTGTCCAAGAGTTGGAAAGACCTAAGTCTGTAAAGGAAGTTATAGGCTTCCTAGGATTGGTAGGCTATTATAGGAGATTTGTATCAAAATTTTCTGTGGCTGCTTTAGCCCTTACTCAATTGACCAAGAAAGGTCAAAAGTTTGAATGGACTGAAAATTGTGAAAAGAATTTTCAAGAGATAAAGAACAAATTGATTCAAGCTCCAATGTTGATCCTACCTAATCCAAGCAAGCCTTATATTATTTATACAGATGCATCTAGCTCTGTCTTAGGATGTGTGTTGATGTAGGAAAGGAATGAGAATGCATATGGGTCAAGGGAGTTGAGTCCTCATGAGCAAAATTATCCTACGCATGACCTAGAACTTGCTGCAGTGATCTTTGCCTTAAAACAATGGAGGCATTACCTATTGGGAATCTTATTTCTAACATACAATGACCATAAAAGCCAAAAGTACTTGTTCACACAGAAAGAGTTGAATATGAGGCAAAGAAGATGGCTGGAGTATATTAAAAACTATGATTGCAACATTGAGTACACTAAGGGAAAACACAATCTAGTGGCAGATTCCTTAAGTATGAGGTACACTAGTTTGCTAAAGGTGGATCCTTGGCAGAACCTAGTGAGGAGAATACTTTGCTATGTGTTTGGCATAAGTGGCAATAGTGAGAAAGAGCACAAGTCTGTACTGGGTCGACTAAGGTGATAAGAAAGCCACAAGAAGCATACCCAAACATAAAGAAGATTGTAGGAGAAGGCAAAGGGTTCTTGTATGAATCCTTTGCCTACCAGCAAGGATTACTGTACTTTAAGGACAAAATATATGTGCCTAGTGTGCAAGAACTCAGAAATAAGATACTTGAGGAAGCTCACACTAGCAAACATAATATCCATCCTAGAAGTGAAGATGTATAAAGACTTAAAAAAAAATTTCTAGTGGCCAACAATGAATAGGGACATAGCTACATATGTCTCTAAATGTGCCACACGCCAAAGAGAGAAGTAAAGCATAAGAAGCCAACAGGAACATTAAAAACTCTACCCATTACAATAAAGAAGCCAACAGGAACAATAAAAATTCTACCCTATGATTGGATTAAGGCATGATGTAATTTGGGTCATTATGGATAGGTTAACCAAGTGTGTCCACTTCTTCCCAATAAAGATCACAAACATTTAGGACCCTTGCTATCAACGTGATGGACCCATCAAAGTTGCTTACACTTGAACTAGAGTCCCAGTTTGAGGAGTTTGGTAGTCGTATTCGAGCAATAACTGATTGGATAGACCAGGCTTCTTCGCATCCACTGTAGTATTTTCCAATTAGATGGAACTTCATGACCAAATAGGTGCTTCAGGAGCTCGGGGTCATCAAGGAGCATGTTACTGATGAGAGCATGCCAAAGCCAACTATAGACGGAAAAGAGTCATGGCTAGTTATTCTCCTTCTGGGTAAACTCTCCTAGTCTGCCCTTGTAGAGAGTAAGCTCCATTCAAATTGTGTCTTTTTGGATTTTTGGTACTTACACTGATATTTTTCTTATTGCAGAAATAGGCAACAAATCTGCAGCCTTTACAAAAGTTTGTTCCTCAGTTAAGCCGAGAACGAGGAGCGAAAGAAGAAGGCTCCAAAAAGGAAGAAGAGATCAATTGGACAGTCTTTGGGGTCTCTGAACACTAAGAAAACAAAAGAGGACTCTCTCTCTCCTCCCCTCAAAGATCTAACTGAAGCCCAGGGTCATTATGCCAAAGGCATAGATCCTTCATTAGAGGCGGCCATCCTATCCATTCATCTAATTCCTGACATTGCTGTAAAGACCTTGGGGATTTCCCTGGGGGTAGTTTCAGCTGAGGAGGTGGAAGAAAGATGGAGGCAAAAAGGGAAGGAGATCCCTACCGAGGTCCTTAATGTGAGTGACTCTGACAGGGTAAATGTCGTAGTCCTACTAGGTTTGTCTCTTTGTCATTTATATATGAATTTTAGATTTTTTGGCATTTTAGACTTTGTAGATGAATGGTTAAGAGAGAATGTTGTAAAGGAGCTTCATCATGATTTTTAAGAGGACAAGGTCCAGATAGGGTGGATGATAGACCACGCTTAGAATAGGGTTGTTCAGGATTCGAAGATCCTTAAAGACAAAGTGCCAACGGAACCCTTCTAGACTTTCACTGAAGACATCAACTTGCTTTTGGAGGACTGCTAGAAGATGGTCCCATAAATGGCAAGGGGCATCATCATAAATGCCACCTTTCAATCTCTAACAGACGTTTGTCTGAATAAGAAGATTCTTTCTGCTCAGATTTTTTAGCATGTTGCTCAAGTAATCCTTCATCCTCAAGTACTTAAAAAAAATTTTAGGCCTTAAAGTTGTTGTACCTCACATCAAGCCTTCTTCTCATGCAGCTGCTAGCATACAGAGGCTACCTTCGAGCCTGGGAGTCAAAGTAGTCCTCTATCCAAAGTCAGTAAGAGGAAAACTTGGCTAAGTCAACAAGTACTGCAGTACTTGAAGCTATTTCAACCTTCAGCATATTAATTACTTTGGCTAGCATCATTTTCTTTCAAAGCCTTTCTATATTTTCAGAGAAATGACTAACTCCTTTTGACTTATTCACCATTTTTGGTGAATTTACCATCTTCGGCAAGGCCTAGCACGTTCATTAGTGAATTATCCTTAACCCTTTCCGAAAGTAATATTATATCACTTTTGCAGTCTTGAGTATTTCTTTGAGTGTTTTAGAATAGAATTCAAGTAATGTTTTCAGGAAACTTGCTATGTTCAAAACACTTAGGTATTTTTAAAAGTTACCACATTCAATTAATCTCATTTGGGAGACCTTTACATAAGACTCTTAACATTTTAGGCAACCTTGGAGATCAGCACATTCGATTGATCTTGTTACCACCTTACAAAAATGGGAGAATTACAAGTGTGTCATAATGGCTAAAAACCATTATATTGTGTAATTCTCACCATAGTGATTGTAGTGTGGGGGATAAAAGGCATGATCAACACCTCCTTAAAAGTGTTCCAAGTTGGTAACTTGGTGTTGGGTTTCAAGAGCCAAACAGGGCAGCGGAATTTAACCGAAACCCTCCAGGATCCAAGTGAAACGGGGTAAACCGGGTGTTCGAAAATTTCATACCTAATTTTCGGTTGAGATCTCTCACTCAACTGTAGAGTCGAATCACAAAACCTGAACAGTTGACGTGTTCAGGCTCTCTATGGTATCCACACGAGCCTCTTGGGATCACCACGCTTCCACCACGTCCCGGCAGATGCGTTTCTCTTGCGCTCGCAGTGCTAGCTTGCGTCCTCCAAGGAATTGCAAGAAAAGAGTGCGGCTGTCCTTTTGGGAGGCTAGGGCAAGGAGACCTGCGAATTTCTCACTTAAAAGTTGTATTTATAGTGAGACTCAACTTCCAGGCCTAATGGGTTTCAAAGCCCTAATCCAATTAGGATTTAATTTCGGTCTTAATAATGGCTCAACTCCTTGGCCCATTATTAATACGAAATTAAAGTGAAACCATAACCCAAATAATTAGCCCATGCACTCTAATGATCCAAATAGCTCTATGTGTGCGACCCAATAGGCTCTTGCCATGTTGGCAATGATCATAAATCACATTTATGATCATAAGCAATGAGCGGTGTCTAGCAACACATCATTGCTACCCAAGTGACAAGATTGTCGGTGAATCGACTAAACCTTTATGATCATCACCGATATATGCCATTGTCCCTTTGTCCAAGATATCAAGACTAAGCACGAGACATGGAATGTGTCACTCTCGTATAGCCCAATCTTTGGTTTCTTGATTACCGAGTAGACCAACTTAAACTGACGACATTGATATCATATATCAACTCATCGGAGCATGGCCATGCATTTTCTAAGTCTCACTCTATCAAGGGGCCCAAAGATATCACTCCCGTTACATAGGAGGGACAAATCCCATCTTGATCATACAAATCCCTCCGCATGATATGTGACATACCCAATGACCTCCTTCAAGTTCACTAAGTTACGAGCAACAAAGGAAAGTATCAAAGTATGTGACTCACATGTAGGGAACCTTGCTGATCTTAGGTCGAAGGACTACATATACCATGATCACTATGAGAATCACTTATGACACTCATATAACGATCCATGAAGTGTTCTCATGGTGGGTCGGTCCAGTACACAAGTTCTCTAACTTGTACCCATATGTAGACTACATATCTCATATTAGTCTCCACATATGCTAGTCATTATGTATTATTGCAACCCGCTCGACAATAATACTAGACTAGGGATGTTTAAGAATATCATTATTCTAGGGTTACAATTATGTTTATTACGTTACGCAGAAACAAAACAACAAACAAAATTGCTGGATTAATGCCTCAATAAAATATCATGACTCAATGTGCAAAAATACAATCATCTCATGATTGGCCTTTTGGGCACAATACTAACACTTGGCCCCCAAGAAAAGCCTTAAGGATTGCTTGTTTGTCAAGTAACCTATGGACTTTTTTGTAAGATTATAGAAATTCGGGTACTCAATTGCAAAACTTTCATGAAAGAGAGCTGGAGAGTTATGAGAAGGATATGAATGGTATGAAACTACTATTAGAGGACCAAATTGCTTATAGAAGACAAGTGTGGACAAAGGAAAACATGAAAGGCTTTAAGGACTTAAGTGTCCTATTGTGTGCCTTTGGTTGTCCATGCTTATGACTTAAGTCAAATGGAAGTTTTGTGGGGTTATCCCACATAAGGAGGGGCTGATATGGCATGGGATAAGGAGGTCAAATGTGGGCCAAGAGATTAAGGTAAAGAAACTGTTGCCACCTTAACAAATGGGAAAATTACAGTATAAAGGCATAATGGTTATAAACCGTTATATAGCATAATTTTCACCATAGTGAATGAAATGTGAGGGGTAAACTGAATAATCTACACCTTATTAAGAGATTACAATGGTTACTTGGTACTAAATGAAGCCCTAGGGGATTGCTTGTTTTACAAGTAATCTATGGGTCTTATTGCAAGATTTCAAGACTTGGGTACTCAATTGTACAACTATAAAGAAGAGATTTTGGAATGATTTGATTGGTGTGGAAGAAATTTTTGGATGCTAAATTCCATAAAGGAAGCAAAGGCTATTATTCAATAACTAAGGAAAACTAGGTTTACAACTGTTCACAAAAATAACATAAGGGTGGGATGAATTTTTTTAAGAGTCAAAGATGGCCATTTCTCGCATTATCCCAACCTTTTATTTCCAGGTTCTAAGGTAAAGAAGGTGGGCTAAAGATTAGCGAAAAAGTCTTTGCTTAAAACATACTTATAGTGACCTAAGTGAAGGTTAAGGTTAAACTAATCAGGTCAAGTAAATATCTTGATTTCTTTACCTTTCATTGGTCATTTTCCGCCCTAACAAACCAGAGTTCCTCCCTTAGCTCCTCCATAACCTTCCATAGCCACCATAGCTTAATCTCCCAAGAAATTACAAAGGAAAGCAATTGAATTCAACAGGAGAGAGAAAAACCCTAGTTTTTGGGTTTATTGAGCTTCCTTTGCTATTTTCAGGTTTCACAGCTTAGGTAAGGGTTTTATCATCATGTTTCATGGTTTTTTACTATTCTAAGATGATGATCAAGCATCCATGAAGCTAAGACCATGCTTGGAAGAGAGCAAAAAGCTCAAGGAACCAAGTATGGGTTAAGGGGGAGTGCAGGAACAAGGTTCCAGCCTTATTGTTTTACATGCACTAAGATGGTAGTGTTTATAGGGGTTTCTGGAGGCCAAGTTAGTACTTACTAAGACCAATTAATCTCCTAAGGCCAATCATTAGCTTGAGAAGGGCTGCCATATTGATTACATAATGTTTATTTGATGGTTTATGAACTAACCCTAATGTGTTTTTTTCTGCCAGCATTACATTTGTTTGTTTCTATGTTATTTGTGGATTTGGATTGCTGTGTTTATGTATTTTTACTGTACTTTTGTTTTTTAGTGTCTTTGGATTTCACGTATTTGACTGGAGTTTGAAGATTTTATTAATAAGCCCTTACTGAGTTTCATTCAAGAAACTTACACCCTTTCTGTCCATTTCAGGTCTAGCAGAAAGATCACATTCAAACTGACCATTATCGTTTGATTTTTGATCTGAAATTTCAGGTACATGAACTTCCATGTGTATAGTTATGATCTGGAAATTTTGGTGATTTTAGGAGCACATTTGGTATTTTTAGTGATGGTGCTTATTGTATTATGTAGTAGCAGTCCAGCATTCTGTTTTTGGAGTGTATTGTGTCTAAAGCTCTCTTGTAACTAGGGTGTGTGTTTTAACTAATTTAAGAACTATATGTAGTGCATGGATGCATGTACATGTAATGCATGTGAATTTTGGACTATGTCTGTGAACATTTGTGGGCTATTTTCTATGTATGATTATGTTATGCACAGGTTGCCTAAGTGTGCAATATAGGCTGCTTGTTTGTAAATTTTGGTATTGGCTATGTAAAGATGCTAGCTGTAAGAAAAAGTAATTCCGAGGTGTCTTGGATATGTATGGAATAGCCTTGAGTGGCTTATCCCTTGTGAATGAAGTGTTTGCATGCTTATAAAATTTTGTATGGGCAAAATGGTCATAAAGTGATTAGAATTTTGACTCTACACTCAAAGTTCTATATCTCCCTCTGTAGAATGAATCTTGGTATGAAATTTTGACCACACCTAGAGCACATCTAGAGGTTTAACTGGGATTTAGAATTTCTGAATTTAGAGCCCTGTAGCCAAAATATGACGTTTCAAAGTTGGCTAAGTACTGTTCATTTGGTCAGAATTTTGTAACCAACTTCAAACATCCATAACTTGGTCCATAAGTGGGCTATTGATGTAAAAAAAAATTTCATAGTTTGATCTAAGTCTGTAATTGAAAATGGAGCA
The DNA here is from genome assembly GCA_039654915.1 of Aquilaria yunnanensis. Classification (NCBI taxonomy): domain Eukaryota; kingdom Viridiplantae; phylum Streptophyta; class Magnoliopsida; order Malvales; family Thymelaeaceae; genus Aquilaria; species Aquilaria yunnanensis. The sequence continues at coordinate 66,853,047 of CM077597.1, forward strand.
AGGAAAATAAGGTGTGACATGGCTAGAATGATACAGTTTATTGGAGGAAGTTTGGGTGCAATGGCTGGAATTTTTGAACCTAGTAAGAATGCTTAATGCATGGAAGGCAAAACTAAGACTTGGGTTAGTGTTTCATTTCTTAGCTATCACAGTGTTCATAAATGTGAATATGTGTGTTATGGTTAGACCAATATGCATGTATTTACATAGTGCTCAGGAGGGTCACTTGAGTATGTACACTAGAGGCATCATTCTGGTGACCTGCAGGACACACCAATCTTGGGAGTTTAAATGCACAGTTTTGGCACCATAACTGGATTACCCTGTAGTGGGTAACAAAAACCATGGTCTTGTAGCAAGGAAAATGACATAAAGCTTGGTTAAGCTTATTAAGTGTGTTTAGTGCACTTAAGACCATGTAAGTGTCCATTCTTAGTCCTTATCTCCCAAATTTCGGCCTCCACCAGCAAAAAGGAAGCCAGCCCTCTCCTCCACACTTCATCGATAGCCACCATACCTTCAAACTTAAAACTACTTGCAATTGAAGTCGAGGAAGCACAATTGGAAGCTATTTGGTGCTATTGCTTGAGTGCACCTAAAATCAAGCTCCAATTTCAGCATACCCATCAAGGTAAGGGATCTCTTGCTACCATGGATTGTTTACTATATTTTTAAGCATCCATGGAGCTAGGGCTAAGCTTGGACGAGAGCCATGAGCTTGATGAACCGAGTGGGAAGGGAGTGCACTTATTGAAGGTTTTGTGACCTAGTGTGAACTGCACAGTGATGGCAGCGAATTTGAGGTTTCTAGAGCCCAAAAGTTAGTACTAACTAGTTTTAAAATCATGCTAAGACCAAGAATTAGCTTGAGGAGGGCTGCCATAGTGATTTATTTATGTTTATTGCTTGATTTTTGGACTAACCTATGGTTATTGTTGCTGCTGCATTTCATGTGTTTGTTGGTTGTGAATGGCTGCTGCATTTGGTTGCTATATCTTGTATATATGCATTGTGTTTTTCGTGTTTTAGTGTCTTTGGATGCAGGTTTTAATGATGGTCATATTGCCTATTGAATCCAAGTGCTACCCTTGCTCAGTTTCTCAATGAAACTTACTCCCCTCAATTCTGTCATTTCAGGTCCAGCAGAAAATCACATTCAAACTGACCTTTTTGGATTGAGTTTCAATCTAAAATTTCAGGTACATGAACATACATGTGTCTAGTTATGATCTGGAAATTTTGGTGATTTTAGGAGCACATTTGGTATTTTTGGCCATGGTACTTATTGTGTTGTGCAGTAGCTGTCCAGCATCATGTTTCTGGAGTCCATTGTGTCTCAGGCACTCCTGTAACTTAGAGTGCGTATTTAGCTGAGTTAAGATCATTATGTAGTACATGTTTTCATGTACATGTAGTGTATGTAAAATGAGACAATTATGAGAACATTTGAGTAATGTTTTGGCTATGTATGTGATGTGGTGCAGAGCTGCCTAAGTGTGAATGATAGGCTGCTTACTTGTAAATTCTGTTTTGGCCACATAAAGTTGCTAGATGCAAAATAATGTAATTCATATGTGTATTGGACATGTATGGGATAGCTTGGAGGGCTTTCCCCTTGTGAATGAAGTGTTTGCATGGTTTGGAAAATTTGTATGGGCAAAATGGTCCAAAAGTTGCTAGAATTTTGACCCTGTACCTAAAGTTTAATATCTTCCTGTGTAGAATGAATATTGGAATGAAATTTTGACCACACATAGAGGACATCTAGAGGGTTAACTTGGATTTGGAATTTCTGGATTTAGAGCTCTGTAGCCAAAGTTATGATGTTGCAAATTTGGCTAAGTTACTGTTCATTTGGTCAGAATTTTGTAACCAACTTAAAAAATCCATAACTTGGTCCATAGATGGGCTATTGATGTAAAAAAAGATTCTTTGGTTTTAAATAAGTCTCTACTTGATAATGGAGAAAATAAAACATGGGGTTACATGGCTATAATGATATATTTTATTGGAGGAAGTTTGGGTGCAGTTGCTGGAATTTTTGAACCTAGTAAGAATGCTTAATGTGTGGAAGCCAAACTAAGAGTTGTGCTAGTGTTTTTCTTCTTAGCTACCATAGTGTGCATAAATGTGAATATGTGTGTTATGGTTAGACCAATATGCATGTATTTACATAGTGCTCAAGAGGGTCACTTGAGTATGTACACTAGGAGTGTTCTTCTGATGACCTACAAGACACACCAATCCTAGGAGTTTAAATGCACAGTTTTGGCACCATAATTGGATTACCCCGTAGTGGGTAACAAATCTCTTTGGGGAGGTCTCTCATAATAAGGATACTTCTTTGGAAATTTCCAAGTTCATAGAACTAAGTATAGAATTTTTTTCAAAGAGTTTGAATGCCATGTGTTCTTCAACTCTTCCCCTTCAGTATTTCCAAGTTTATAGACTCCTAGCCGAACTTCATCCAAGACCAAATACGGTCCTTCCCAGTTCACCTGAAGTACACCATGGGATGGTCTTTGGGTTCCAATTTAGCCTCTTTTAGGATGAGATCCCCTCTCTTGATCCCTTTAGGTTTGACATGCGAGTTCACTGAGATGGCTGTCCTTTGCTGGAAGGCTTTTCTTCTGAGCTTAGCAATTTCCCTATGTTCTTTGAGCATGTCATGTTTGGTGCGTAAGCTGAGGTTGTTCCTTCTTCATCAAACACCTGTACCTTGATGAACAGTTGCATAACTTCCATAGGAATAATAGCCTTAGTGCCAAATATGAGTAACAAAGGTGTTTCACCAGTAGGTCTTCTTGGGGTTGTTAGGTAACTCTATAGTACACTCAGGAGTTCACCAGGCCATTTTCCCTTGGCCTCTTTCAAACTATTCTTTAGACCATATTTTATCCTATTGGACACCTCGACTTATCCATTACTTTGAGGATGGGCAACTGGGGCGCAGTGTAATTTTACCCCGAGGTTGGTTGCAAATTCCTGTAACCCTTCATCAATGAATTGGGAACCATTATCTATTACTATCAGCCTCGAGACACTGAACCTACATATGATGTTTTTCCAGACGATCTTCTGGATGTCTTTTGTCAAAATTGTTACAAAGGGCTCTGCCACAATCCACTTAGTGAAATAATCTACCACAACTACGCAGAACTTCACTCCTTTAGGTGCGGTCGGGAGAGGATTGATGAGGTCAATACCCCAAATAGTAAAAGGGCAAGGATAGTTAGCCAAAGTTATTGCTTGCGAGGGTACCCTTTGGATGGCTGCATGTCGCTGGCACTTATCGCATCTTTTGATTAATCGCCTTGCATCCTTCCTTAGAGATGGCCAAAAATATCCTTGCCAAAGTAGTACCCCAACAAGGGCGTCAATCCCGATGTGAGACCATAGGTTCCCTTATGGACTTCTTTCAACACTGTCTCGGTGTCCTCTTCACTGATACACCTTTGTAGGTGATTTGCGTACCCTTGTCGGTATAATTCTTCCCCAATAATGAAGTACTTTCTACATCATTTATGCACCTTCGTAGCTTCCTTGGGTTCCTGGGGTAAGGAAAAACTAACCAGATATTCCCTTATATAGTCTTTCCACTCCTTGTTTGGTGTGGTGAGTGCCATTATGGCTATGCTCGGGTGGTCAAGTACCTTGGTGGACTATTTCAACTTAGCAAATATGTCAACTTTGGCGTTCTATTTCTGAGGTACATTTTTTATCCTTATCTTGTCAAATTCTTGAATCAATTTCTTGATGATGTCATGTTATTTTGCCTGGTTGGGATCCTTGGCACCATATTCCCCCGTTGTCTGCTAATCAACCAACTGTGACTCACTGCAAGCCTTCATATTGCATACACCAACTCTTTTTACCAATCATAATCCATCTATGAGGGCTTCATATTCAGCAATGTTGTTGGTGACATGGAATCCAAACTTAATTGCTTTTGCCACTTCCGTCCCTTCAAGACCTCAGAGTATTATTCCAGCTCCCTGGTGTTCTGATCCTGAAGCGCCATCTATAAACAATACCCATTTAGGCTCCTCATTTTTGAGGTTGTGAGGGGCATCCTCTATTTTAGGCAATTCAGCAATAAAGTCCTCTAAAGGCTGACCTTTTATAGCCTTTCTTGCTTTGTATGTGATGTCGTATTCTCCGAGCTTGATGCACCATTTTGACAATTGGCTGGAATGATCCACCTTCTTCATGACATCCCAAAAAGGTGGGTTACTTCAGACTATGATAGAATTCCTTGGAAATAGGGTTGGAGCCTTTTACCTGCCATTACTAAAGCGTAGATGGCTATTTTGCAGTAGAGGGTACCTGACTTCGGCACCGTTCAAAAATTTCTTGACATAATATACCGGCCACTATTTTCCCCCTTCTTCTTCCCTTACCAATACCAAACTTACTGCTTTCTTGGTGACTGTGAGGTAGAGGATGAGAGGTTTTCCTTCCTTTGGATGCTAAAGTGTCGGCAAACAATTTAAGTAACTTTTAAGTTCATCTTAAGCCTTTTGGAAAACTTCATTCCAAGGATGTTCTTCGGAGCCGAGGTTACCTTCATTTTTTGCAACTTTAGTAAGCACTTTAAAGAATGGTGAACACCGATCTCCGTATCTAGAGATGAATTTGCTAAGGGCCATTATTCGCCCTGTAAGCCTCTATATGTCCTTGGTAGTTATGGGAGTTCATAATCCCAAGAAGGCCTTGACCTTCTCTAGATAGGCATCTATACCTCTTTCGGATACCATAAAGCTGAGAAATTTGCCCACAATCACCTTAAACACAACTTTTCAGGGTTAAGATGAATTCCAAATTTTCAAAGTTGGTACAATGTTTCCCCCAAGTCTATGATATGATTACTAGGTATTTTACTCTTAACTATCATATCGTCGATGTACACTTCCATATTTCTCCCAATTTGGGAACCGAACAACCTATTCATCAGCCTTTGATATGTGGCTCCAGCATTTTTAAGGCCAAAAGGCATTATGACGTAACAGTAGGTCCTGACTTTGCTAATAAATGAGGTTTTTTCCTTGTCTGCAGGATTCATCCGAATTTGGTGGTATCCACTAAAAGTGTCATGGAAGCTAGGTAGACCATATTCAACTATGGAGTCTACCGATTGGTCTATTGATGGCAGAGGATACGAGTCCCTTGGACAGGTGCCATTAATATTTGAAAAGTTTATGCCCATTCGGAGTTTATCGCTCCCTTCCTTTGTGGCAACAACAATGTTGCTAAGCTTCTCAGGGTACTTGGGTTCCCATATTATGCTTGCTTCTGTTAATCGTTGGACTTCAATTTTAAGAAAATTGTTCTGATGTGCTGACAGGCTATGCTTTTTCTGTCGAACGGGCCTCACCTTAGGTTGTACAGTAAGACTGTGTTCAATGATACCCAAATCTATTCTGGGCATGTCCTTTAAGGAGTAAGCAAATAGTTCTTTGTTCACTAATAGAAGGAAAACAAGTTTTTCCTTGTCACCTTTGGCCAGTTTTTTCCCCACCCGGGTACTTCGGCTAGGGACTAGTTCTATATCCTCAATTTCTATTTTTTCAACATCACCTTTTTCTAATTCTATTGCATCTTTGCCAATCATACTCTTCTCCCCCGAAGTCTGCATGTAGACTTTGGCTGGATTCTACCTTGCTTTGACAAGCACTTTCCAAACCTTGGCTTGGTCGATGAATATTTCTACGTCACTTTCCTCTGCCTCCAATGTGACTGTTAGGTATGTCACATCTGCTCGGATGTGAAGGTTGCCCTGTGTTTACCTTCTAGGGATGGCATTGTATGAAGATGGACATTTGTCATGATGAACCTCATTAAAGTGGAAGTAAAGGGTTCCTCCTTGGTCTTAACTGAGGCACCCCTTAGCATCAACAGTAGGTCAATCCATCTAAGTATAGGGAGTTCCGAAGAACCAACTCCGAAGGTGGGTGAGGTCAGGGCTTAAGATCAGCCTTAGAAATTCCCAAAGTTTGGCAATAGGTGGATGAACAAGACGTTAGCATTTGATCCATCCTTAATGAGCACCCTCTTCACATCCCAGCTTCAAATCCTTCCATGAATAGGAGAAGATCGTCATGTGGGAACTTCACAACTGACCCATCACTTCGGGTCAGCTTGTTCATCGGATTGTCAAACTCTATTATTGTAATCTCCCTTACTTTTCTCTTTCTTTTAGCCAAAGGTAGTCCAATGGTTATGATTTGGATAACCCCAGCCAAAGGTGGGGGTGCTTTTTAGGGCTTTGGTTAGTTCAGCACCTGTCAGAGTCATACTCCTCATCTTTTACTTTTCTCCCATCATATGCTTTTTCCCAAGCCTTTGGCGATGGCATCTGCAAGTAGCACTGAAGTTGCCCTTATTTGATTAAGAACTCAATGTTCTTACTTAATTGGAAGCAATCTTCAATATCATGCCTGTGGTCCTCATCAAATTGGCAGTACTTCTTCATTTTCTTTCTGTTATCTAAGGTCATGGCCCTCATACATTTGATTGAAGTTCCTTGCCTTTCCAAGCCACGAGGATATTTGTCCTTGCAGTGTTTAGGGGGTGAATGTCACTGGCTTTCTCCCCCTAGACTTTCACAGTTTGCCTCCTCCCTTGGCCTGATACTAAGGTTGGTGATATGACCTTCAGATTGATGATGGTCAGACTTCAGCGCTCCCATTCTCAATTCCTCAACTATCATGTGTTGCTCTGCCTTTCAGTAGAATTTGCCGAAACTGTCCGGGGGATCATTGGAGAACTCATGAAAGAGCTGTGAATCCCTCTTCAGCCCTCTAATCATTGCAAGGATTCGGTTCCTCGGATATCAGGGCGGACATCTAGAACACTATGTGCTTTTTTGTTGAATCTCTCGACAGAGTCCCAAATGGTCTCCCCATTCTTTTAGGCTATATTGAAGCTTTGAACAGGCATCTTCACTGTCAGCTTGTTCCTTATGAATGGCTGAGTAAAGGTAATGGACAAAACTTGGAAGCCCATGATGGTTCCTAGTGCCAAGGAGTTATACCATGTAGTTGCTAGTCCAGACAGGGTAACTTTGAAACACTTGCAGAGAGTGGCGTCATCAGCTGCATGCAGCACCATGCTTATTCTGTATTTTGTTAAATGGGCCTGGGGGTCACTTCGCCCATCATAAGTTTCCAAGCATGGTATGAAAATCACTGAGCATTGGTGCTTCCACTATCGCCCTAATGAAAGGGGACTCCTCTTCAGTGAATGTCTCCAATAGCCTTGACCAGACGGGCTTTCAGGAAACCTGTTTTTGCACCTTATCTAGCCTTTCTAGGATTCTTTCCCTTAAGATTGTAGTGCCATCTTCTCCCCGTTGTCTAGGAACTGGGGGCAAGGGACAATGACATCTTCTCCTCAGTGAATAGGTTTGATGGCGAGGAGATGGGGACTTCTCCCGCAACAAAGGGCTCCGTCGTTTAGAGGTCCTTGGTTCTTTTGATTTGGACCTGGATGTGTACTGCCCCGATGGAGGTTCTCCATTGGAGACTCCCTATGGAAGCTCCCATTTAGGGAACTCCAGCGAGATAACCGATGCCCCCTTTCCGGAAATGCCTCTGGGAAAAGGTCCTTGCATGAGAATGTAGATGTGACCATCTTTGCTCAAGTTGATATGTCCTTTTGGCTGCTATCGAGTGGTGGAAGTCACGTAAGAAGCCTATAGTGACCGTCAGAGGACACTCATCCTCTGGGAGAGAAGGCTTCGGGGGTGCTTCATCATTCACTGCTAGAGGCTCAGGTGCAGACTAAGACTTTGGAATACCCTTGCCCTTAGAACGCCGAGTGTCCATGACAATGACCTGGGAGTGAGTTCCTATAAATGGCGCCAAATGATTCTCTAGCACATCTTCGATGTAGGACATGTTGAACCTCTGGTAGACCTTCATCTATGTAGTAACTACAACACTAGAAGAATAAGGGTTAGGAGCTCCCTGGAGTGTGTTTCTGGGGGATGGATCTTCGATGCCCATGTCAGTATGTGAGGTGAGAAGTTTTCAAGAGTTGAGAATAGAAGGGGAGGGTCTTTCTTGTGTGTCTCACCTGGGAGCCTCCCCTAGTATTTCTAGGAGGCTGGGAGGATAAGGCCGTTATGCCCAGCTTGATTAGATCAGGACACATGTTCGATCTACTTTGGTCCGTACCTTTGTAGATAGGTGTCCCCAACTAGCCATAGGTGATTAAGCCCATATGGTAGAGGCGTGTGTGACGTTTCTGTCAGAGATCCTTTGATGGTATTTCTCATTTTCCCCTTAGGACCCGTCTGGGATCTAAGGCCCCTTTGGATGTAAGATTTACCCCAGAGGTGACTGGGGAAAACACATCGGCTGTGTAAACCATTTTTCGGAGGTATTCTTTCTGGCAAGGGTAGCAGGCTTATGTTTTCAAGGTTGGTCATGTACACTCCCGAAGGCGGCGTAGACCTTTTTCCTATGGTTGGTCGTATCCATTTCCGAAGGTGGTGTAGATCCTTATCCCAAGGTGGGTCACATATTTTCCAAGCGTGGTCTCAGGTCTGCTAACAAAAAGGTCCTGTGGGCAATAGCACTTCGGCTCTCACAAATGCACAAATAAACAGAACACAATCAAATGCAATGCTAGCAGCAACACATCATTAGGGTTAGTTCATAAACAATCAAATAAACATTATGTAATCACTATGGAAGCCCTCCTCAAGCTCATGCTTGGTATTAGGAGCTTTATTAGTCTTAGTTAGTATTAAATTAGGCTCTAGAAACCCCTATAAACATTGCCGTCTTACAGCAAGAAAAACAGTAAGGCCAAAACCTTGTTCATGGTCTCCCCCTTAACCCATACTTGGTTCCTTGAGCTTTTTGCTCCCTTCCAAGCATGGTCCTAGCTTCATGAATGCTTGATCATCATCTTATGACAATAAAAAACCATGAAACATGAAGATAAAACCTTTACCTAAGTTGTGAAGGCCAAAATTTCTATGAGAAACTCAATAAACCAAAAACTTAGGTTTTTCTCTTTCTTGTTGAATCCAATTGGCTTCCTTTATGTTTTCTTGAGAGCTTGAGCTATGGTGGCTATGGAAGCTTATGGATGAGATAAAGAAGGAACTCTAGCTAGTAAAAAAATCAAGATATCTGGTTAGTTAGACCTTAACTTTCATTTAGGCCACCATAAGCATGTCTTAAGTAAAGACTTTTTGGCTAATCTTTAGCCAATGCTTTTAACAATATGAGTCAGGCATGGAAGGATGGGAAAATGATAAAAATGGTCCTATTTGACCTTTTCAAAGATCATCCCATCTTTTAGTTATTTTATGGACACTTATACACCAAGTTCTTCTAGGTTCTTAAACAATGAGCCTTTGCTTCCTTCATGCAATTTAGCCCAAAAAACTGTTTCCATACCATTCAAATCCTTATAAAATCTCACTTTTAAAGTTGTACAATTGACTAACCAAGTCTTGCAATCTTTCAATAAATTCCATAGGTTAATAGTTACCTGTAAAACAAGCAATCCATTAGGGTTTCCTTGAGGGCCAACAAACCATTGTCTGAATCTTTTAAGGAGGCGTAGTTTATACACTTTACCCCTCACATTTCATTCTCGATGGTGAAAATGATGCTATATGATGGTTTATAACCATTATTCATTTATAATATAATTTTCCCATTTTTGGAGTAGGCAATACTTTTCCCCCCTTAAAAGTTTTGGTAGTCCAAAATGGCTATTAGCTTGGGTTACTTGTTTGGATACTTTTCTAGATTTTCCTTTTTAGTTTCCTAGGTTGCCTCTCTTTCAGAATGGTGTAACCATTGTATCTTAGCCATGGGAATCAGTTTGTTCCTTAGCCTTCTAGTATCCTTAGCTAAGATAGTTATAGGTTTCTCTTTATATATTAGATTTGGCTTTAACTATATGTCTTCCATTGCTATAGCATGCTTTGTGTCTAGTAGACATTTCTTAAGCATATTGACATGGAAACATTATGTACAGTTGACATACTTGGCGATAGAGCTAACCTATAAGCCACCTTGCTAATTCAATCCTATATCTCATAAGGACCAATGTACCTTGGAGCTAGCTTACTTCTTTTGCCAAACTTGATAGTGCCTTTTGTTGGTGCTACTTTGAGCCACACTTTATCACCAACCTTAAACTGTAAGTCTTTTCTTCTTTTGTTCACATAAGTAGTTGTCCTTTCATTGGCTATCCTTAACCTTTCTTGCATCATCTTGATTTTCTTTATTGTTTCTTCAATGATCTCAAGACCCACATTTAGCCTATTTGAGGCTTCCATGCAATAATGGGGTGTCATCCACCTTCTCCCATAAAGGGCTTCATAAGGTGTCATACCAATCATACTTTGATAACTATTGTTGTAAGAAAATTCCACCAAAAAGTGTTGGTCCCATTCTCCCTTGTAATCCAAGACATAACTTCTGAGCACGTGTTCAAGTATCTGAATCACCCTTTCCATTTGTCCATCTGTCTGAGGGTGGTAAGTAGTGCTCAGGTGGATTTTACTTCCTAGTAATTTATGAAAAGCACTCTAAAATCTAGCTGTAAATCTTGAATCTCTGTCTGATACTAAGTAGTCTAGCACTTCATGTAATCTTAGTATCTCTTTGATATACATTTATGCCAACTTTTCAAGTTTGTCTGTGATTTTCATTGGCAAGAAGTAGTCACACTTGGTTAATCAATCAACAATGATCCAGATTGTGTCATGCCTTAATCTGGCCATAGGCAACCAGTTAAGAAATTCATTGTTATGTTATCCTACTTCCTCACTACAGTAGGTGGAGTCTATAGTTGTCCTATTGGATTTTGATGCTCTACCTACACCCTTTGGCATATGGCACACTTAGAGACATATATGGTTATGTCCTTCTTCATGTTTGGCCATCAAAAATGTGTTTTCAAGTCTTTGTGCATCTTCTCACTTCCAAGGTTGATATTTAGTCTACTAGTGTAAGCTTCATCAAGTATCTCATTTTTTAGTTTTTGCTCACTAGGCACAAATATTCTGCCCTTAAAGTATAGTAGTCCTTGTTTGTAGGGAAAGGATTCAAGCAAGGACCCTTTCTCTTCTCCTGAAATCTTCTTCATATTAGGGTTCAGTTCTTGTGCCTTTCTTATCTCCTCAATCCACCTAGACTAAATAATTAACATACAGACTTTTGCTTCTTCCCACTATTCCCACTTATGCAAAAGACATAGCAAATTATTCTTGTTACCACCTCACAAAATGGGAGAATTACAAGTGTGTCATAATGGCTAAAAACCATTATATTGTGTAATTCTCACCATAGTGATTGAAGTTTGGGGGGTAAAAGGCATGATCAACACCTCCTTAAAAGTGTTCCAAGTTGGTAACTTGGCCCCCAAGAAAAGCCTTAAGGATTGCTTGTTTGTCAAGCAACCTATGGACTTTTTTGTAAGGTTTTGGAAATTCGGGTAATCAATTGCAAAACTCTCAAGAAAGAGACTTGGAGAGTTATGGGAAGGATATAAATGGTATGAAAGTGCTATTGGAGGACCAAATTACTCCTGGAAGACAAGTTTGAACAAAGGAAACACTAAAGGCAATAAGGACCTAAATGTCCTAGTGTAAACCTTAAGGTGTTCAAGCTTTTGGCTTAAGTCTAAGGGTGGAATTTTGGGGTTATCCCACCATGGGGGAGGCAGCCATGACTTGATAATTAGTCTAAAATGTTGGGCATATGTGTACCAATGAGTTGAAGATAAAGAAACCATAATTAGTGAGAAGGAAAATGACATAAAGCAATGTTAAACTTCTTAAGTGTGTTTTGGTGCCCTTAAGCTCATTTAAGGCCATTTAAGTGGCCAAATCACTTATCCCTCTCTCATTTTCATCCTCCCCCAGGCCAAGAACACAGCCATACTTCCTCCATAGCCACCACACCTTCAAACTTGCAATTGATTGAAATTGAAGGCAAAAGGAAGCAATTGGAAGCAAACTAGAGCTATTTCTTGCATACTTCAAGGATTAAGCTTCAAATTCGGCCTACTCACTTTGGTAAGGGTTCTCTTGCTCTCATGGACTTTTTTCTGCAATTTTCAAACATCCATGGATCTAGGGCTAAGCTTGGAAGAGAGCCATGTGCTTGATGAACCAAGCTTAGTGAGGGGAGTGCACTTATTGAAGGTTTTGTGACCTAGTGTGAAGTGCACAATGATGGCAGTAAAGTGAGGGTTTCTAGAGCCCAAAGTTAGTACTAACTACTGTTAAAATCATCCTAAGACCAAGCATTAGCTTGAGTGGGGCCACCATAGTGATTTGGTTATGTTTATTAAGTGTTTTGTGGACTAACCTATGGTATATGTTGCTGCCACATTTCATGTGTTTGTTGTTTGTGTTTGGCTGCTGCATTTGGTTGCTATATCTTGTATATATGCATTGTGTTTTTTTTTTTTAGTGTCTTTGGATGCAGGTTTTAATGAGGATTATATTACCTTAAGAAACCAAGTGTTACCCTTACTAAGTTTCTCAATGAAACTTACTCCCCTCAATTCTGTCATTTCAGGTCCAGCTGAAAGATCACCTTCAAACTAACCTTTTTGGTTTGATTTTTGATCTGAAATTTTAGGTACACGAACTTCCATATGTCTATTTGTGATCTGGAAATTTTTATGATTTTAGGAGCACATTTAGTATTTTTAATGGTGGTACTTACTGTGTTGTGCAGCAGCTGTCCAGCATCCTGTTTTTGGAGTCCATTGTGTCTCAGAACCTCCTGTAACCTAGAGTGGGTATTTAGCTGAGTTAAGACAATATTTTAGTGCATGTATTCATGTACATGTAGTGTATGTAAAATGAGATAAGTATGTGAACATTTGAGTAATGTTTTGGCTATGTAAGTGATGTGGTGCAAAGCTGCCTAAGTGTGAATGATGGGCTGCTTACTTGTAAATTCTGTTTTGGCCACATAAAGTTGTTAAAAGAAAGGGAATGTAATTCCTATGTGTAATGGACATATATGGGATAGCCTTGGAGGGCTTTCCCCTTGTGAATGAAGTGTTTGCATGGTTTGGAAAAATTGTATGGGCAAAAAGGTCCAAAAGTTGCCAGAATTTCGACTCTGGACCTAAAGTTTAATATCTCCCTGTGTAGAATGAATCTTGGTATGAAATTTTTTCCACACCTAGAGGACATCTAGAGGGTTAACTGGGATTTGGAATATCTGCATTTATATCTCTGTAACCAAAGATATGATGTTGGAAAGTTGGCTGACTTACTGTTTATTCGGTCAGAATTTTGTAACCAACTTCAAAAATCAATAACTTGGTCCATAGGTGGCTATTGATGTAAAAAAAAATTCCCTGGTTTGCTCTAAGTATCTATTTGATAATGGAGCAAATAAAACAGGGGGGTATGAGGCTAGAATGATACAGTTTATTAGTGGAAGTTACAGGTGCAGTGGCTGATCACTAGAATTTAACAAGGTTGCGTAATGTGTGGTAGCCAAGATTAAGACTTGTGCTACTGTTTTCCTTCTTTGCTGCCATGGTGTGCATGAAATGTGAATATGTGTGTGATGGTTGGACCAATATGCATGTGTTTACATAGTGCCCAAGAGGGCCACTTGGGTATGCACACTAAAGGTAGTGTTCTGATGGCCTACAGAACGTTACCAATCTTGGGAGTCTAAATGCACAATTTTGGCACCATAATTGGACTACCCCAGAGTGGGTAACAATTCTCCTCACTAGTATCTGCCAAGGGTCCACCCTTTAGCAAACCAGTGTACTTCCTAATTAAGGAATCTGCCACTAGATTGTCTTAGCCCTCAATGTACTCAATGCTGCAATCATAGTCTTTAATATACTCCAACCATATTCTTTGGCTCATGCTCAACTCTTTCTAAGTGAACAAGTACTTTAAGCATTTATGGTCAGTGTATATTACAAATAACCTTCCCATTAGGTAATGCCTCCATTGTTTTAAAGGAAAGAACATTGCAATAAGCTCTAGATCATGGGTAGGGTAATTTTGCTCATGGGGTCTTAACTGGCATGATTCATAAGCAATCAGATTCCTTTTCTGCATCAAAACAGATCCTAACCTAGATGTAGATGCATCTGTATAGATGGTGTATGACTTGCTTGGATCAAGTAGGATTAAGACTGGAGCTTGAATGAACTTGCTCTTTAGCTCCTGAAAGCTCCTTTCACATTTTTCATTCCACTCAAACTTTTGACCCTTCTTGGTTAGTTGAATAAGGACTAAGGCAATCATGGAAATTTTTCATACAAATCACCTATAATAGCTTGCCAATCCTAGTAAGCTTCTGATTTCTTTTACCGTCTTAGGTCTTTCCCACTCTTGCATAGCCTTGACCTTTTCAGGGTCTGCTCTAAGACCTTGTGCATCAATGATGTGTCCTACGAAAGAGATGCTCTAAGACATCTTTGATGTAGGACATTCTGAACTTCGAAGATGCTTCACCTGAGTGATATCTACAACACTTGAAGAATGTGGGATAGGGGTTGCTCAAAGTGTTTTTCGGGGAGGGACCACCAATGCTCAAGTTAGCTGTGAAGGATAGATTGTAGAGAGTAAAGAGTAGAGAAACGTGCCTCTTCTATGTATTACCTGGGAGCCTCCCAAGTATTTATAGGATGCTTTAAGGAGAAGGTCATTTTGCCCTAGTTAAGTAGATTTAGATACGTGGTAAGCCAGATTTACAGATGTTTGGTCTATACCTCAGGAAGAGGTGTGCCTAGCTATCTGTAGCTGGTTACACTGAGACATTTGGTCAGGGGCATGCGGGAGCTTCCTGTCAAAGATCCTAGTAGCTAGGCCTTTGCTGTTTTCCTTTAAGAGACTTTGGACATTCACAAACCCCTTAGGACGCCATGTTTATCTTTATTGGCAATGAGGGATTCTCCGAAGTGATATTACCTAATCATTCGAGGGTGGTTGATGCATAATCCGAAGTTGGTTAGACAACACACGAAGGTAGTGCAGGCCTTTTTCCAAGGTTGACTGAGTTATTATCCAAAGGTGGTGTTAAGCCCTTTTCTGAGGTTGGCTATGCAGCTCTCTGAGGGTGGTACCAGGTCCCAATTTGAGGTTGGTTGATATGCTAACCGAGGGTGGTCATGAGCTTTTTACCAAGGTTGGTCGTGTTAACTTCTGAGGGTGGTGTTGACCACCCATCCAAAGTTTTACAAGTGATAGCCTTTTGGCTATCACATGCCCCCATGCTGAAGAAGCAAAGTTGCATCGTTGGTTCTTATATGTTTACTCTCAGCCAAAAAATTCTATACCAAGGTTGTACTTTCAGCGAGCCTAGGCTATCTTAGGCCAAAGGTTTTGTGTCTAGAAGAAGTTGCACTCTTGTCAAGTTTGGGTAATTTTGATCCAAGGATCTTTTCTTTTTCGAGGTCGTACTTTCATCAAGCTTGGGATGTCTTTATCGCAATTTCTCTCCTTGGGTAAAGTTTCACCTTTGGCACACCCAGATTATTTCCAGCCAAAGACTTATTCAACTCCCAGCGAAGTTATACCCTTGTCATACCTGGGCTACTTCTAGCCAAGGATTTGCTCTTCCTCTGTCGTGGTTACACACTCGGCATTACACCTTTGGCATGCCTGGGTTATTTTCCCATTCAGGGTTTTGATTTTTCACCAGCTACGAAGTACATATTCTCCAAAGAGTATTTCGTTCTTCAAGGGTGAGTAGGCATGCTACCTTGATCTGGCTATTATAGGTGATAGTAGAAAGGCTATCGCCCACAAAGACCTTCTCCCTAGGAGGAATCAAACACCACTATCGGGACTTTATAACACCAACCTTGGGAGGAATATCTCCAACACCCTCGGTAATACACATAGCTGACACTGGGAAAAAGCCTCCTCACCACCCTCGGATTTGCACACTACCAACCTCGGGGTTATAAGTCCACCATCCTCGATAGAGAAAAGGTCTCTAGAAGATGGTCCACCATTCCGAAGCGCATTCCCCAATAGCCCTCGGGGTAAAATTCTGGCAAGAAGGGTTCTCATAGAAAAATGCAAAATACAGTTGACGGATCTTGGACATAGAGGCCTCACACATGCCCCTACCTTCTGGCCGGAACTGCGTACTGCCTGCTGGAGATGCCTATTTCTGAAGATATGGATTAGATCTAGCCGAAAACGTGTCCCAATTTGAATGGGTTGTGTAAAACGGCCTTCTCCTATCCTCTTATAAATACTGGGAAGGCTCCTAGGTAAAGGACACGAGACTCTCTCCTTCATACTCTCAGCTCTTAAATGACTTCTCTCCCGTAAACTGAATTGGGCATCGGAGACTCCTCCTCCAGAAAAACATTCCAGGGAGCTCTTAACCCACTTTCTTCAAGATCTTTCATATACCTTCTCATCGAAAGTCTCTCTCAGGTCCAGCATGTCATATAACGAAGATGCCACCGGGCATCATTTAGCGCCATTTGTGGGAACCCATTCTCAAGTCGCTGTTATTGAGACCCAACGTTCAAAGGACAAGGGACTCCCAAGGTCCTAATTTGTGTTAGAAACTCAAGCAATGACTGAGCAGCCTACAACAAAGATTCCCCTCTCAGAAGATGAACGTCCTCTAATGGTCACAATGGGCCTCCTCCACAGTTTTCAGTGCTCTATCATGGTTGAAATGACACAACAACTTGACCAAAGGTGGTCAATAGCACCTCCAAAAGGAAAAACATCCTTGTCCGGAGAAAATTGATAAGTCACCTTGTCGGAGCTATAAAAGTGGGGGTTCTCACGATGAGTCATCAATGGAGAACATAATGTCCAGGGGCGTCGCACTGCCGGAACTGGGTCGAAAGAGTCCATAACTTCCCACTAGTGAAGTCCATCCCCAACAAGAAGTCCTTATCCTTGCGCTAGAGAAGTTACTTGCTGAAAGGAAGATGTCATTCTCCATTGCCTATGGCTGCTAGGCAACGAGGAGAGGACGATACCACCATCCTGGTGGAGAAAATCCTGGAGAGGTTGGAAAAGGTGGAAAAATAGGTCTCTCGAAAGCCTGTCTGGTCAAGGTTGTTTGAGACCTTCATCAGAAAAGAGTCCCCCATCATCCGTACAATGGTAAAGGCACCAATGCCCAGTGACTTTTGAGTACTGCATCTGGAGACATATGATGGACGTAACAATCCCCAACCCATTTCATGAAATATAGTAGGAGCATGGTGCTGCATGTTGCCGATGACACCACCCTCTGCAAATGTTTCAAAGTCACCTTGTCGGGCCTAGCAACTGCATGCTATAACTCCCTAGCCCCCGAAACCATAATGGGTTTCCAAGAGATGTCCACCACCTTCACCCACCAGTTCATCGGAAGTAGGCTGATGGTAAAGATGCCCATCTAGATGTTCGACATAGCCCAAAAGAATGGGGAGACTATTCGGGACTAAGTCGAGAGATTTAACTGAGAAGCCCTTAATGTGCTAAACTTCAGCCCCAAAATCCAAATCCTCGCTATAATTAGGGGACTTAGGAAGGACTCACAACTCTTCTATGAATTCTTCAAGGATCCCCTAGACACACTTGGAGAATTCTACCAAAGGGCCGAGTAATACATGACAGGCGAAGAGCTGAGAATGGGTAGCCCGAAGTTTGACCATAATAACTCCGAGAGTTAGAGTAACCAACCTTGCTATTCCACCGACAAAGGTGGTAGACCTCAGAAAGCAAGGGGAAAGAGGCCAGTACCATTTACCCCCTTGAATAGCACAAGAGCAAACATCTTAATGGCCCTGGAGAGGCAAGGAACCACAATCCAATGTCCGAAGGCAATGACCTTGGACAATAAGAAGAACATGAAGAAATTCCACTAATTTCATCAAGACCATGGGCATGACACCAAGGATTGCACCCAACTAAAGAAGTACATTGAATCTTTGGTCAAGGAAGGGCAACTTCTTCGCTACTTGTGGATGCCATCGCCCAAAGCCTAAGAAAGAAAGGAAAAAGATAGGAAAATAGAGGATGAGGACTATGATTCTGACCAACATCGGAATCAAAGTCCCAGGAAACACCCGCCACCTTTGGCTGGTCAAATCCAAATGATCACAACTGGAATACCGTCGACTGAGAGGAAAGGGAAAACTCGTGAAATCCCAATGGTGGAATTCAACAACCCAATGAAAAATCTTGTTCGGAAAGATGGGTCTATAGTGAAGTTTCTACATGATGACCCTCTCCTGATTATGGCAAAGATAGGAAGCTGGGATGTCGAGAAGGTGCTCATTGATGATGGGTCGAACACTGACATTTTGTTCTCCCATTTGTTGCCAAACTTATGTATCACCAAAGGTGATCTTAAACCTATTACCTTGTATACCTTTGGTGTTCGTCCCTCGGAACACCCAATACTCTGGTGGATTGATCTACCCCTGATGCTAAAGGGTAGCTCAGTTCAAACTAAGGAAGAACTCTTTGCTTCTACCATGACAAGGTTCATCGCCATAGATGTCCCGTCTTCATATAATGCCATCCTTGGAAGGCAAGCACATGGTAATATTCATATTGGCCCAGATGTGAAATTCCTAACTGTCACATTTGGCATGAAGGAGGGTGATGCAGAAATACTCATCAACCAAGCCGAGGTAAGAAAAGTTTTTGTCAAAGCAAGATTGAGCCCAGTGAAAGTTAACATTCAGACTTTGGCAGAGAAGAGTATATTAGGCAAAGATGAGATAGAGAATGAAAAAAGAGATCTTGAAAAGGTAGAAATAGAGGATGAAGAACTTGTCTCGGGCCGAAGTACCCGAGTAGGGAAAAAACTAGCCGAAGGTGACAAGGAAAAACTTGTATCCCTTCTATTGATGAACAAAGATCTATTTTCTTACTCTCTGAAGAATATGCCTGGGGTAGTCCCGGGTATAATTCAACATAGTCCCAAGGTAAAACTTGAGGTAAAGCCTATTCGGCAGAAAAATTGTAGCCTCTCAGCACGTAATAACAATTTCATCAAATCCGAGGTCCAACAACTATTGGAGTTTGGCAGAATAAGGGAAGTCAAGTACCCTGCCTAGCTTAGCAATGTTGTTGTTGCCACAAAGGAAGGGAGCAATAAACTTCGAATGTGCATCAACTTCCAAAATATAAATGATGCCTGTCCAAAAGACTTATGTCCTTTACCACCAATAGACCAATTGGTGGGGACTCAACTACCGAATACGGTCTACTCAACATCCTTAATGGTTTTAGTGGATATTGCCAAATTTGGATGTATCCCGAAGATGAGAAAAAAACTGCTTCATTATCGAAGTCGGGTCCTATTGCTACATTAAAATGCCCTTCGGCCTTAAAAATGCAGGAGCCACATACCAAAGGCTGATGAACAAGGTATTCAACTCCCAGATTGGGAAAAATATGGAAGTGTACATTGATGATATGATAGTCAAGAGTAAATAACCTAGTAAGCATATCACAGACTTGGGGGAAACATTCTACCAACTTTAGAAATTTGGAATCCGCCTTAACCCCGAAAAGTGTGCGTTTGGGGTGACTACTAGCAAATTCCTCAAATTCATGGTACCCCAGGAGACCTCGGAAGTGACAAACCTAAGTGGATATTATTCACTGATGGAGCCTCAGAATTTAAACACGAGGGAGCCAAAATGAGTCTCCATGGACCCAAAGGAATGGAGCTTCAAAATCTACCAAATTCGGCTTCAATGTCACCCAGAATGTTGCCGAATATGAAGCCCTCATAACAGGCTTGCGATTGGTAAAAAGAGTTAGTGTGAGAAATCTGAAAGGCCACAGTGATTCTCAGCTGGTGGTCTAGTAGATGACTGAGGACTACCGGGGAAAAGATACTAACTTGGAAATGTACCATAATCTCATAAAAAGACTTATCCGAGAGTTCGACAGGGTACAAATAGAAAACATACCCTAATGAGATAATGTGGAGGATACCCCACATTAGCCTAATCAAAATAGTCCACTTAAGTGCTGGATACCCCCAATATAGCAATAATGGCTATCGCAACCTCGGACAAAGGGTGTAAGGATCCTATCAAAGGGTATCTCGCAAACTTGAAATTACCCAAAGGCCCTATGGAAGCTGCGAAGGTGAAAAAGTGCTCGGGTAGATACATCCTGATCGAGGAAGAATTGTACAGACAAGGGTACGCAAACCCACTGTAAAAGTGTATTAGTGAAAAGGACATTGAGACAATACTTAAAGAAGTCCATGAGGGCGCCTGTGGGTCTCACATTGGGACTGACGCCCTTGCTGTGGTGCTACTTCGGCAAGGATATTTCTAGCCTACTTTAAGGAAGGATACATGGCAGTTCATGAAGAAATGCGATAAGTGCCATCAACACGCACCCATCTAGAGAGTACCCCCCGAGGTAATAACTTCGGCAAACTACCCTTGCCCCTTCGCTGTTTGGGGTATTGACCTCATTAGGCCTCTCCCAATGGCTCCAGGAGGAGTGAAGTTTTGTGTAGTGGCAGTGGATTATTTCACTAAGTGGATCAAGGTAGAGCCTTTGGTAGCAATTTTGGCAAAGGACATATAAAGATTTATCTAGAAGAATATCATTTGTGGATTTAGTGTGCCAAGGGTGATAGTAGCAGATAATGGTAACCAGTTCACTAATAAAGGATTTCAGGAATTCACGACCAACCTTGGGATAAAATTGCACTTTGCCCCAGTTGCCCATCCTTAGAGCAATGGACAGGTTGAAGTGTCTAATAGGACAATAAAAGATGGCCTAAAAAAAGGTTGAAAGACGCAAAAGGAAAAAGGCCAGAGGAAGTCCCGAGTATGCTATGGAGTTACTGAACAACCCCTAGAAGAGCTACTAGAGAAACACCTTTCTCCCTTATCTTCGGCACTGAGGCCATTATCCCTGTCGAAGTCATACAACCGTCTATCAGAATACAGATGTTTGACAAAGAAAGGAACAACCTTGGTTTAAAGGCTAAGTTAGACATGGTTGACGAACATAGAGAGATGACTGAACTCAGAAGAAAAGCCTTTCAATAGTGGTAGCAAATGCTGCGAACTCGCATGTTAAACCCAAAGGGATTAAGAAAGGAGACCTTATTCTCCAAAAGGCTGAACTGGAAGCCTGAAGACCATCTCATGGCATACTTCAGGCAAATTTGGAAGGACCCTTTTAGTCATCGAGGAAATCTGGCTGGAAGTCTTTAAGCTCAAAAATGCTGAAGGAGAAAAGTTGAAGAACACATGACATTCTGACTCTTTGAAAAAATTCTACACTTAAGATTTTCCAAAGAAGTCTGGCCGAATATGGTTGCTTCCGAAAGTACATGAGTGATATTGTACTAGTATTGCCGAAGGTGGATGACCAAATATGGTTCCTCGCGAAAGTGCCTATGTATTTTTGCACGAGGTAGGTTAACCAAAGATGGTTGATTCTTAATATAGCTAACTGAATATGGTTGATTCTATTCTTAAACACTTAGAATGATATTCATAACTCACCAAAGATAACTAGACATTACCTTCGGGAAAGATTAAGGTTGTGAATCCTTGGTAAAATTTTTTAAGGTTGTATGCGACCGAAGGTGTTGAGCCCTACATTACCAAATATGGTAAATGCCGAAGGTCATATAAGAGGTCATACACATTATGGACTTAGCCAAATTTTTGGGAATAAAGTTCCATTAAGAATGGTAGCACAAAAAAAAAAAAATCTATGTCCTATGGGTTATCAAAAACATCTTTAGGGTCCTCGGCATTTGAATCTTCGGCATCACCACATTCAACGTCATCCTCATCTTCATCACTTGCATCTCTCAGCAAGGAAAGAGGAGCAGGAAGGTTGAGGAATTCAATTTTTTACCATGATGAAGATGGTCCTTTGGGGATATCGAGGGCACTTAAGAAAGAGACATCAAGGTCAAGGTATTGCAAAAACACCTCATGACGGGCGAGGTAGAAGCCATCTTGGAATGAGGACTTGGTTGCCTCATCTACCTTATCTTTCTCAGCCCTAAGGTCCTTTAGCTCCTTCTTCAATGCCTCAACCTTTTTCTCTACCTTCTTCTTCTTCTTCTTCTTCTGCTTCTTCAATTGCTCAATTTCGGCAAAGAATTCGGCATTGCTCTCCAGCGACTTAGTAAGGTCAGCTACTATTGATGCCTAGTGGTATCCTTGTTGTATGACATGTTGGCCTAAATAAGAGACTTCCGGCATGAAGGTGCCTAAAATACTCAGAAGAACAAGGGTTAAGAGCTCCCTTGAATGCATTTCCAGGGGAGGAGCCTCTGATGCCCAGGTCAGTGTTTGTGAGGGTAATAGTAGTAAGGAATAGAAAGTGAGGAAAATAGCGAGAGTTCTGTCTCTCTTTCTTACCAAGGTCCTTCCTAAGTATATATAGGAGGGCAAAAGGGGGGACGTCATTTGACACAGCCTGTTCAGATCGTGACACGTGTTCGGTTGGATGCGATCTGTACCTTCAGAGATAGGTATCCCCAGCTGGCGGTAGGCTATTCTGTCCAGAGGGAAGGGGTGTGTGCGAGGTCTCTTTGCCAGAGGCTCTTAACCATTTTTGTTGTATCTTCTCAAGACCCCTTCGGACATTGCGACCCTTTCGGGGTGTAAGGCTCCTTCAGAATAGAAGGCCCCCTTCAGCTCAATATAGCCATCGAGGGCTATTAGGAGAGGCCCTTCAACCAAGTAGGGCACCTTTGAAAGACGCTCTTCCTTGCCAAGGCTGGGGATATACTTTACCGAAACTTGGTGAGTTTGCTATTCCGAATGTTCTAGTACATAGATTTTCTGAGGTCGGTTCTATTACCCACCGAGGATGGTTGTCATTCATCAAGGTTGGTGCTAGGTCTTCCCCGAGGGTGGTTTTTGTCTAGGTGATCTGGAGATCTCGGGGATCATGGCCTCTCGGTTATAAGGTGGTGTTCTTCCTGAGAATGGTAAGGGCGCCCTTTTTCCCGAGGTTGGTCACTCATGTTTCCAGAGGGTTGTGTTTTTCAGGTCACTTTGGCAATTCTAGAAGGGTCAATAGTCCTTTGGCTATCACAAGCCCCCCATGGAAAGCTGAAGTTGTATCTTCGGCACTTGAGCTTTTGCAAGCATTTCGTGGAACTCTTTGCGGTAGGTGATAGTTGTCTCAGCAAGAATTAACAAAATTTTTGACCGAGGTTACCTTCTTCGGATGAGGGCCTTCGGCAGTAGGTGGTACTCATTCCTGGGCCAAGCTTTTGGTGTTCCCGAAGTTGCTCATTCGGACCGAAGTATACATTCCCCATTCTGGGTTTTTTGTTGCCTATCGGCGAATCGTCACGTCTTCTAATCAGATAGACACATCACTTTAGGCTAGGCCTGAATAGATCTACTAGCTGTTAGAAGGCATGCCATTGTTTCTTGCGTCAAGTGACACGTGTCACCTGGTGATTAGCGAACAGTCTCGTCGGTTACATCAGTTACATCTCTTCATCTGCGAGGGGTCATTATGGTGATGCTTCGCCTGCCTCCTTCGATCTATATAAACCCTTCCTCCTCTAGAGTTCTCCACATTTCCCATTTTTCATTGCCTTTGCTCTCTCTTTTTAACTCCTTTTTCACCATCTCTTTGGCAGTAGTGCTAGTGGTGGAACGATTTCCGGCAACACTTGTGGTGGTCTTCCGAAGTTCCTACCTCGGTCCTAAATAGGTGGGTTTATTTATGAAATTTCCATTTTTTCTCAAAATTTTCTCATTCATCTCCCTGAGGTTAGAGCCTTCTCGCCAAACATGTCTTCTCAACAAGCTGAAGTTTAGCCCATCCCCGAGAGTTGGCTCCCTTTTAACTATCATCCTAGCTGTGCCACTTCGAAAAAAGTGAAGAAGTGGTTGGCTAAATTCTTCCTTCCTTCCTATGTTGTCACCAGGATACCTAGTCCTAGTATGCCCAGCTATGCCTCTCATTCGGATGAGGTTACCGTCTACCTAGCTCAGCTGAAAGCTGAACTTTGGTATCCCCTTTCGAAGATGGTTTGCGACTTCTGCCAGTTCCATGGCATAGTCGTGAACCAACTTCCCCTGAACTCCTATTCTTATTTGAACGCCTTCCTTTTCATATGTGGGGTCTTTGAGATAGAGCCCCACTTCATCTTTTTCATGCAGTACTACAAACTCCACCCTGTTCCGAATGGCAGGTTCTACTTCTTGCCTCCTCGGGGATCTGGGAGCAAGAAATATACATTCACCTTCAGGATGAAGGACAGTTGGCGAGGGTGGCAAAAGAAGTTCTTCTTTTTGAAGACGAATGAGGAGTGGAAGGACGTGCTGACCAAATGGGCTTCTGGGACTCTAAGTATTGACGTAGTAGATCCTAGGAAGCTTTTAACTTTGGAGTTAGAAGCCCAATTTGAAGAATTTGACAGCCGTATTCGGGCTATCACGGATTGGGATCCCGAGGTCCCTCCACGTTCCTTATACCCCATCCCTATTAGGTGGAATTTTATGACCAAAGAGGTCCTTTGGGAGCTAGGGGTAGTCAAGGAACACATTACTGACAAGGATATGCTGAAGCCCCTTTTTGATGGCAAGTAGGCGTGGTTGGTAAGGCTCATTCAGGGCGAACTCACATATCCGGCTCTTGAAGAGAGTAAGTCCCTTCCTAGATTTTTTCATGTATACTGCTCTGTACTTACACTGATGTTCTTTTTGCAGAGATGTGTGACAAGTCTGCTACTTTCTACAAGAGTTTCTTCCTCGGCTAGGCCGAGAAGGGGGAATAGCAAAGAAAAAAGGCGGCGCCTAAGAAGAAGAAGGTGCTGGGGGGATTGCCTTTGGCGTCCAAGCCGAAGAAGGCCAGGGAGGACTCCCTTCCACCTCCGCCCGAAGGAGAGGTGGATGTGCTGGATCAAACTTCTATTTGTGTCAATCCATCTTCACAGCCGGCCATCTTGTTGACTCCTTTAAGTCCCAGTACTGCAGTGGAGACTTTGGGGACCTTGGTGGGGGGACTTTCTACTAAAGTGCTTAAGGAACGCAAATGGAAGAAAGGAAAAGGTGTTCCTGTTGAGGTCCTTGACATTAGCGACTCCAACAAAGAAGACCCCGAACTCAATCCAGGTTTGTCCCTTAGCCATTCTTCTGTGAGTTTGGGAATTTTTGGCATTTTAGACCGTATAGATGAATGGCTAAGGGATAACATTCTAACGGAACTTCGGCGTGACTTTGCAGGTGAATAAGTACAGGCCCCATGGGCAGAGGACCACGTCGGAAGAAGGGCTATTCGGGATTCCAAAATCCCAAGGGACAAGGTCCCGAGGGAGCCCTTCTGGACTTTCACGGAGGACTTGAACCTGTTCTCTAAGGATAGCCAGAAGATGGCTCCTGAGATGGCAAAGGACATTATGACAAATCCCACTTTCCAGTCCTTGACCAAGGAGTGCCCCAACGAAGAAGTCCTTGCCGTGAGGATGAACGAGCAGGCTGCCCAGGTAAACTTTAATCCTTTAGGACTTAGAAAATTTTTGAGTTCCCTTTTCTGAGTTCCTTTTTGACCCTTATTTGGAATTTTCCTTTTTTGCAGCTGTTGGCATACAGTGGGTAACTTTAGGCCTGGGCAGCTAAACAAACCTTAGTCTGAAATTGGTCAAATGAGAGTTTGGCTAAGGCCAAGGAACTCTTTGGCAGCTCGGTCGTTAAGTACGGTGAGCTTAATAAGATAGCCAAGGAGGATCTAGCTAACCTTTAGGAGGAGGTGCTTAAGAGCAAGGGGAGCTAATTCAAGACTTCTCATCGAAGATGTCTGACCTTGGTGTGAAGGTGATATCTTTGACCTCAGTGAATGAGGCTTTCCAAAAGGAGAGAGACGATGTCGTTGCTGATCTTACAAAGGCATTTGCTCTTAATTCTGAACTCTAAACCAAGGTCAATCGGTTGAAGAAGGAGAAGAAGAAAAAGAAGAAGAAGTTGGAAAGGGAGGTCGAGGTCCTCAACAGAGAACTAGAGGATTTGGATGCAGAGAAGCTAAGTACGATCAGGCAACTAAGTGCTCTTATCAGGACGGTTTTTGCCTGGCTCGTCACCAAGTTCTGTCCAAATTTCCCGAGCTTGACATTTTCTTTTTGGCGGCGCTGGACATCCCCAAAGAACCATCTTGGCAGTGGTCAGGATAGAGTTGCTCAATCTTCTAGCCATTCTACCTTCGGCCCCAAAAGTTGCTGCTGAAGAGGACGACGCCGAAGGTGAGGAAGCTGAAGATGCTGAGGAGCCAGCAGGTGACCAAGACCCTGAATAGGCTTCTTTTTTCCTCTTTCGCTTGTAATCTGCTCCTTGTATTTTGTGATGAAGTGTCAATGAAATTTCCCCCTTCTTCAAAATTTGGCCAAGTCAATGATTTGTCATCGGATATCATCTTCATTCTTTAACACTCAACTATCTTCCACTGAGGGGTTTCATGACCATCTTCGATCAACGACCTTCGGGGCGGTAATTAGGTATTTATAAGAACAAACATGTTTGGTTGAGTATCTTTGGCAAAACTTAACCTAAGTAAGACATAGTTAAGTGCCTTTTTTGTCAACCATGTTCGGTTCATATTGATTTCCTTTGGCAAAGGCTGCTTATTATCACGAATGCCCCTTCGAAAGTGACCATGCTCGGTTCCCCCCCTCAGAAGTGAATATGTTCAGTTTTCTCCCTCGGAAGCAAACATGTTTGGTCATTATGCTCCAGCATAAATGTATAACTTTACACATAGGCACCTTCGGTAAAACCTCATTCGGTTGGACACCTTCAGAATTGACCACCTTGAAAATTTTTCTAAGTATGAGAATTCACTTATGTAATTTAGGAAATAACCACTTTCAGTTTTCCACCTCGGACATGACCATGTTTGGGCGACGCCCCTTGGAGGGAACCATGTTCGGTCAAAGGAAATTACCACCTTTGGTCATACCTCCCTTGGTCTTTTTTGCACAATTTTCCAACCAGAAAATGTTCTAAGTGTAAAATTTTTTCAGAGAGTTTGAATGCCATGTATTTTTCAACTCTCCTCCTTTGGTGTTACCTTCTATACACCTAGCCGAACTTCTTCAAGGACCAAATAAGGTCCATCCTAATTTGCCCGAAGTACTCCATAGGATGATCTTCGGGCTTGAAATTTAGCTCTTCAGAGGATGAGGTCCGCTTTCTTAATTCCTTTATGCTTGACGTGCAAGTTTGTAGCAATGGCTATTCTCTGTTGAAAAGATTTTCTTCTAAGCTCGGCCCTCTCCCTATGCTTGTTAATTAAACCAACTTGGCCTTTAAACCGAGGTTATTCCCTTCTTCATCGAACACCTGTATTTTAACATATGGCTATGCGACCTCGACGGGGATAATGGCCTTTGTTCCGAAGATGAGTGAGAAGGGTGTCTCGCCCATGGCCCTTCGAGGAGTTGTTTGGTAGATCCACAGCACACTCGGAAGCTCTCCTGGCCATTTTCACTTTGCTTCTTTCAACCTCTTTTTCAGACCATCTTTTATTGTTCTGTTGGACACTTCAACCTGTCCATTGCTCTGAGGATGAGCCACCGGACCGAAGTGCAGTTTAATTCCGAGGTTGGTAGTGAATTCCTGGAACCCCTTATCAGTAAATTGGGAACCATTATCAGCTACTATCACCCTCGGAATGCCAAATCTGCATATGATGTTCTTCCAGTCAAATCTCTGTATGTCCCTCACTGATATTGCTGCTAAAGGCTCTGCCTCGATCCACTTGGTGAAGTAGTCTACTGCAACTACACAAAATTTCACTCCTCCGAGAGCTGTTGGGGAAGGCCCAATGAGGTTTATACTCCATACGGCGAAGGGGCAGGGGTAGTTTGCTGAAGTTATGACTTCCAAGGGTAGTCTCTAGACAGGAGCGTGTCTCTAGCAGTTGTCACATTTCTAAATGAACTGCCTTGCATCCTTCCTCAAGGTAGGCCAAAAGTATCCTTGGCGGAGTAGTACCCCGGCAAGGGCATCAGTTCCTATGTGAAAACCGCAGGCTCCCTCATGGGCTTTTTTTAGGACCATCTCAACATCTTCTTCACTGACACACCTCTATAATGAACTTGCGTACCCTTGCTAGTATATCTCTTCCCCAATCAGGAAGTATCTTCATGAGCACTTTCGCACTTTCGTGGCTTAGAGAGGGTCTTCAGGAAGATGCAATGTTGCGAGGTATTTCTTAATAGGGTCTTTCCACCCTCTTCCCGAGGTTGCTATGCACATTACCACCACACTTGGCTGATATAGTACCTCAGTGGACTCTTTTGATTTGGCCAGAGTATTGGCTTCCATATTGTCTCGACGAGGTACATTTTCTCTATGTACTATGTCGAACTCTTGGATGATCTTTTTCATGAGATCATGGGACTTTGCCAGGTTTGGGTCCTTTGCACCATAGTCCCCCGCCATCTAACGTACCACTAGCTAAGAATCACTGTGGGCCTTTAGATTTCTTACACTAATTCTTTTTGCCAGCCTCAAGCCTGCTATGAGGGCTTCATATTTTGCAACATTGTTTGTGACATTGAATCCGAATTTGATGGCCTTCCTAGCGTCCATACCTTCGAGCCCATAGAGGATTACTCTAGCTCCTTGGTGTTCGAAACTAGAGTCTCCATCAACAAAGACTGTCCACTCAGGTTCATCTTTTCTGAGGTCTTCTTGGGTATCCTCGGATTTTGGGACTTCAGCAATGAAGTCTGCCAATGCTTGGGCCTTTATTGCCCTTCTCGGCTCATAGGTGATGTCGTATTCACCGAGCTCAATGCACCATTTTGACAATCTTCCCGAGTGGTCCATGTTTCTCAGGACATCTCGGAGAGGTAGGTTACTTCGGCCTATGATAGGGTGCCCTTACAAGTAAGTGTCGGCAGACGGGTTAGGTAGCTTTTGAGCTCATCCCATGCTTTTTGGCTGTCTTCATTCCAAGGGTGTTCCTTGGGACCGAAGTTACCTTCATTTTTTGCTGCTTTGGTGAGCGCTTTGAAGAATGGTCGGCACCTATCCCCGTATCTGGGGATGAATCTGCTAAGGGCCGTCATTCTTCCCGTGAGTCTTTGCACGTCCTTTGTCATTGTGGGAGCTCAGAATCCTAGCAGGGCCTTAACCTTTTCTGGGTTGGCATCGATACCTCTTTCTGATACCATAAATCTAAGGAACTTGCCCGCATTCACTCTGAATACACACTTCTTAGGATTGAGACAAATTCTGAATTGCCGAAGCCAATGGAATGTTTCCTTTAAGTCTAATATATGATTACTAGGCAATTTGCTCTTAACTATCATATCATCGACATATACTTCCATATTTCTCCCAATTTGGGAGTTGAACACCTTGTTCATTAGCCTTTGGTACGTGGCCCCTGCATTCTTAAGGCCGAAGGGCATTCTGATGTAGCAATAGGTCCCAACTTCGACGATGAAGGCAGTTTTCTCCTCACCTTCGGGATCCATTCGAATTTGGTGGTATCCACTAAAGGCGTCGAGGAAGCTAAGCAGACCATATTCAGCGGTTGAGTCCACCAATTGATCTATCAGTGGGAGAGGATTTGAATCCTTGGGATAGGCTTCGTTTACGTTTCGAAAGTCGATGCACATTCAGAGTTTATCACTCCCTTCCTTTGTGGCAATGACAACATTGCTAACCCATTCAGGGTACCTGGCCTATCTTATTATGCCTACCTCAATTAACCGTTGGACTTTGGCTTTGATGAAGTTGTTCTTATGCGTCTAGAGGCTACGCTTTTTTTGCTAGATAGGCTTCACCTCTGGGCGCGCTTTAAGGCTCTATTGAATTATCCGAGGGTTGACCCCAGGCATGTCGTTCGGAGAGTAGGCAAAGAGATCTTTGTTCATTAATTGAAAAGATACAAGTTTTTGCTTCTCACCTTCGGCCAGTTGTTTCCCCACTCGAGCACTTCAGCCTGGGACAAGTTCTATATCCTTTGTTTCTCTTTTCTTGAAGTCACCTACTTCTTCTCCTATTGCCTCTTCAGCGAGTATGCTCTTATCTTCCGAAGTCTGTGCATGAACTTTCTTTACACTTTCTCTTGCCTTCACGAAGACTTTCCCTAACTCAGCTTGATCAATGAATATCTCTGCATCCCCTTCCTTCATGCTGAAGGTGACTGTTAGGTGTTTCACATCTAGGAAAATGTAGAGATTTCCTTGTGTTTGCCTTCCGAGGATGGCATTGTATGAAGAAGGGACATCTATGACAATGAACCTTGTCATTGTGGAGCCAAAGAGCTCTTTCTTGTCCTAAATCAAAGTTCCCCTTGGATCAAGGGCAGAACAATCCACCCGAGCATAGGTACTTCGGAGGGACCTACACTGAACATAGGGGAAGTAACGGGTTTGAGATTACCCTTGGAGATGCCCAAGTTTGGCAACAGGTGGGAGAACAAAACATCGGCATTGGAACCATCATCAATGAGCACTCTTTTGACGTCCCAACTCCCTATCCTTGCAATGATTAGGAGGGGGTCATCATGAGGGAACTTCACAGTAGACCCATCTTTTCGAACAAGCTTGTCCTCTGGGTTTCCAAATTCCATCATTGAGATTTCCCAGACTTTCCTTTTCCTCTTAGCTGAGGGTATCCCACTAGTGATTGTCTAGATTACTCCCGCCGAAGGTGGTGGATGCTTTCTGGGACTTCGGTTCTGACGTCGGTTGGAATCGTACTCTTCATCTTCCCCTCTCCTTTCTTCTTCCCTTTTTCCTTTGGGGGAAGGAATTCACAGGTATCGCCACAGGTGGCGTTGTTTGATCAGAGAGTCGATGTACTTTTTCAGCTGGAAGCAGTCCTCGGTGTCATGCCCATGGTCTCTGTTAGACTGGAAAAACTTCTTCATGTTCTTCTTATTCTCTAAGGTCATGGCCTTCGGACGTTGGATAATAGTCCCTTGCCTTTCCATGGCCATCAATATGTTCGCCCTTGTGGTGTTCAAGGGAGTGTACGATACCTACCTCTTCCCTTTCTACTTCCGAGGTCAACCCCCACCCTTGGTCGGATACCAAGGTTGGTGAGCCTGACCCTCAGAATGATTGTGGTGATACTTCGGCCCTCCCATCCGCAGTTCTTTCGACGTCATGTGTTGTTCTGCCCCTCGCCAAAATTTTACAAGGGTGTCTGGGGGATCTTTGGAGAACTCGTAGAAGAGTTGTGAATCTCTCTGAAGTCCTCTGATCATGGCAAGGATGCGAATTTTGGGGCAAAAGTCGGCCACGCTCAAGGCTTCTCGGTTGAACCTCTCAACATAGTCCCGAATGGTCTCCCCATTCTTTTGGGCTATATCAAACATTTGGACAGGCATCTTTGCCATCGGTCTACTTCTGATGAACTGTTGGGTGAATGGGGCAGATAACTCCTGGAAAACATATTATGGTCCCTGGAGCCAGGGAATTATACCACGCAGTTGCGGGCCCTGAAAGGGTGACTTCAAAGCATTTGCAGAGGGTGGCATCATCAGCCATATGCAACACCATACTGCACTTATACTTCGTCAAGTGAGCTTGGGGGTCACTGTGTCCATCATATGTTTCCAAGCGTGGTACTCATAAGTCACTCGGCATAGGTGCCTTTACCACTACAGGGATGAAGAGTGACTCTTATCCCGTGAATGTCTCTGACAACCTCGACCAAACAGACTTCTGGGAGATCTGTCTTTCTACCTTTTCCAACCGTTCTAGGATCTTCTTGAAGATTTCAGGATCTCATGATAACATACTCTTATGTTATCTACCCATGTATATGCCACATGCATATTTGTTCATTTGAGTTCAACATGGATATAGGCATGCATAATTCTAATTCTTTAACATATTATTTATGCATTTGATATAACATGCTATATAGGATATCAATTTTACATACATGTTGTGTCAAATAAATCCCAGCATGCTACTAAGAACATACATGTAAATAATAAATGAAACCTAGCATGCTACTAAACAAAGAGAGAATGTGTACCTTTCTTCTTGGTTATGCTTGATCGAAATGAGGAAGGACTTGATCTTGGAGGTGCACCTTGAGGCTAAATTGAGATGAATAATCTCAATGTTAATCCACCCACAATGCTCTAGAAAAGTGTTTAATATTTTGGCTACTAAAGGAATAGAAGGAGAACACTTTTCTCTCAAGAAATGAAGCAAATGGAATGCCAAGGGATAATTGATTTGGCCGACCCCCTTAGCCTATTTATAGATGACCAAAAGGCACATCTTCATACCAAGCAAGGTGTCCTTTAAGTCAAGAAACACTTCCTTTGGCCAAGGGTCATCTATTTTGGCGAAATCACATGTCTCTTTGGCCTAGGAACACTTCCTTTAGCCTAAAAGACATGTCCTTTTGGTCAAGAGACATCTCTTGGGCCGAAATGTCATGTCCCTTTAGCCAAGGAACACTTCCCTTGGTCCAAGGGACATCTCTTGGCCAAAATGTCATGTCCCTTTGGACAAGGAACACTTCCCTTGGTTCAAGGGACACCGCTTGGCCGAAATGATGTGTCCCCTTGGCCAAGGAACATGTCTTTCCAAGCATATACCGAAAATACATGTCCCTTAAGCCCAAGGGACATCACTCTTGGTGCTAAAACCACCTCTTGGCTGAATAGACATGTTCCTTCACTCAAGGAACACTTCCCTTGGATGAAAGGACATGTTCTTTTAGCCAAGAGTCATCTCTTTTGTTGAAGAGACATACCTTTACACAAAAGATGTGTCTCTTGGTGGTTTGAGCTAAAAGCAAGGTGAGCTGGCACAAAGCTAGCTCACTATGCTACTTATGCACCATTGAGCTCCTCTTAGCTCCAACCAAGGCCCATGAGCTGAGGTCCAGCTCTTTGAGCTAACCTTGAGCTGGAGTTAGCTGCTCTCAGCTGAAGTGAGCTAAAGTCCAGCTACATTCAGCTACCAGAAGCTGAAGTGAGCTGACTTGAGCTAACTTGAGCTGAAGTCCAGCTACTTTGAGCTACTTATAGCTGAAGTGAGCTGACTTGAGCTGAAGTCTAGCTACTCTAAGCTACTTATAGCTGCAGTGAGCTGACATAAGCTAACTTGAGCTGAAGTCTAACTACTTTGAGCTACTAATAGCTTGAGTGAGCTGACTTGAGCTGAAGTCTAGCTACCTTGAGCTAACATAAGCTGAAGTCCAGCTGCCTCCAGCTACTTATAGCTGAAGTGAGCTGACTTGAGCTAAAGGGAGCTACTTCTAGCTGCCTTAGATAGTTGTTGAAGCTAGAGTTAGCTCAATGAGCTCAAATCCTAGCTTAAAAGGATCTTGGTGCGCCAAGAATTCCAACAAACTCCCACTCGTACTAAGATGCTTTTAAAGTTCCAGCTCCCACTCAAAACAAACTCCTTAACCCTTATAGCCGAAATAATCCAGACACTTCTACATATATAGAGTTGTGGGTGCGACCTTAGGCACAGACACTAAGTCTCTTCCATTGAGGTTGTTAGACTCTCAATAGAAGATTGTCCTCTCCTCATAGTTTGAACTTCTTCAAACTTTCTTTGAACACATCAAATTCAAGTGTGTTGTTTAAACACATCAAGCTTGCTTGAACACATCAAGCTATGCCTTCCAGACCCCAGACATATGATACACTTCTCAATCACAATCAGTCTCTTTCTTAGAATGTTAACTCCTTGAAATCCATGATTGTATTAAACATTGAGTACTCATTTAAATCACTTGTCATTCAATTTAGCACACTACTCACAGTAATATGTGGGCCCAAGATTGAATTTAGTGAACGTGTATTATCCTAATGTCTTTCCTTTTAGCTTCAACTACTTAGGTCAATGAGTTAACATGATTACCCAAAAGGAGGATACTCTATCTCATTTCTCTAAGACCTTCGACAACCAATCAAAGTAATCATAATTAACTCAACTTCCTAATAGCAAGCCATAGTCACTAAGAGTCTGATTCGAAGAATCTCACACTAAGCAAGAATAGAGACAACTTGCTTAAATTCTTCTCTGGTCGTATTTCATGGTCATGGAACACTTGGAAACACATCCATTAAAGTTCCATAATACACTTCTAAGGTGTTTTACTCATGTCACTCCCACTTGGAGTGATCTCCATTCCAATTAAGGAGTGTGTCATTTCTCCCTCTTAAAACACCATTAAGTGTACTCCTCTTAACATATAAAAGGAGGACATGTCAATAACCACGAAATTTCTCCATGTAAGCCCTAGCTTACATCAAACATAGGCTAGGATGTATGAACGGTCATACAAACTTAATGCACCAAAGCATTGAATCTTGATTACTCATAATCAAGGCGACCATGAAGGCTAAAGTGTCATGTGTTAGAGCATGACTCCCACTTAAATGTATCATTCACTTAAGTTTCATTTAAGTCTTTAGCCAGTCTCATCCTTAATCTTACACAAAGATCAAGGGTGAATGACTTGTGTGGGAAAGTCATCCTCTGCCTATATTTGACATGTTCATTTGTTCGTTGTGATTCATAAAATTGAACTGATTATTTCATAAAATAATCTGTATTATTACAAAAAATACATAACATGTGTAACACCAAAGAGGTGAATTACATCCAACATTTACATTCTTCTAAGACCCATTGCTCTAAAATGTCGAGCAAATACAAGTGGTGGCAATGGCTTAGTGAGAGGATCTACCACCATCAGGTCTGTAGAAATGTACTCAATCCTAACTTCACCCTCTTCAATTGCATCTCGCACAAAGTTATATTTCATGCTAATGTGCTTGGTTCTTCCATGGTATTTGGGGTCCTTGGTATAAGCCATGGCTGCCATACTATCACTGTTGATAGTAATTAGTTTCTCAATAGAAACCCTGGACTCAAATTCTTAAGGAAATAAGCTAGCCAAAAGGCTTATTGTATAGCTGAGGCACATGAAATAAATTCAGCCTCCATTGTGGACAATGCTGTACAAGTTTGCTTCTTACTACTCCAAGTAGTAGCCCCACCATTTAGCATGAAAAGATAACCAGATGTAGACTTGTTGGAGTCTCTATCTCCTCCCCAATCAGCATCAGAATAGCCACGTAAACCAAGGTCTTTACCTTGGTAACAAAGCCAATAATCCTTAGTACCCTTGAGGTACCTTAGGATCCTCTTGACACTCTTCTAATGCTCCACACTGGGGTTGCAAGAATATCGTACTAGAAGTCCAACCGCTTGGATGATGTCTGGCCTTGTACATAACATGGCAAACATCAAGCTACCAATGGCACTTAGGTAGGGGACCTGAGCCATCTCTTCTTTTTCTTTTGGAGTCTTAGGACACAAGTCCTCTCTAATCTTGTAACCATATGCAAGAGGTCTACTCATGGGCTTTGCGTTTGTTAAGTTGAACCTTTCAAGAATCTTATCAATATAAGGCTCTTGAGAAAGGGCCAACAGCCTTGCCTTTCTATCCCTCAGGATATTAACCCCTAGGATAAAGGCAGCCTCTCCCATATCCTTCATGTCGAAGGTGGAAGACAACCATCCCTGGATGGTACTTAACAACGCAAGCCCATTACTTGCAATCAGTATATCATCTACATATAGAGTCAATACTGAAAAACTAGACCTAGAAGAGTACAAGTATACACAATGGTCTTCATGCATCATCACAAAGCCATAGCTTGTGATTGCATGGTGAAACTTCAAGTACCACTGTCTTGAAGCTTGCTTAAGACCATAGATAGACTTCTTTAGTCTACATACCTTGTCCTGTTGACACTTTCGGACAAACCCCTCGGGTTGTCTCATATATATCTCCTCACTCAAATCACCATTGAAAAAGGCGGTCGTTACATCCATTTGATGTAACTCCAGGTCTAGATTTGCCGCGATGGCAAGTAATATCCTGATGGAAGTGAATTTCAGAACAGGGGAGAAGGTGTCTTTGAAATCAACACCCTCGTTCTGTGTAAAACCCTTAGCCACCAACT
Organism: Aquilaria yunnanensis; assembly: GCA_039654915.1. Taxonomy (NCBI): domain Eukaryota; kingdom Viridiplantae; phylum Streptophyta; class Magnoliopsida; order Malvales; family Thymelaeaceae; genus Aquilaria; species Aquilaria yunnanensis. Next base: position 66,888,982 of record CM077597.1, read on the forward strand.
GGGCCTTGTATCTTTCAATACTTCCATCAGAGTTCAGCTTGATCTTGAGAACCCACTTGTTCCTAATTGCCTTACGGCCTGGAGGAAGATTACTTAGCTCCCAAACCCCATTGAGATGCATCGAATGCAACTCATCCTTCATTGCATTTAGCCACTCTTCCTTCTGTGCAACCTCAAGAGCCTCCTTAATGTTACTTGGCTCATCTATCTCAGATGCAACAAAGTTTGCCTCACTATCCTTGACCCACCATTTCTTAGGTGGTCTGGATTTCCTCATTGATATTCTCAATGTAGGCTAAGATGGAGGCAACTCATGCTCCATCTCTTGAGGCTCAACATCTTGCCCTTGAGTATCCTCAATTCCCTCTTGAACAAAACCTTCCTCTTAGAAGTCTTGCTCATGTTGGTCCACAACAACAGGGATTTCTAGAGCCATTGCTCCATGTGGTTGAGGTACTCCTTCTAGAGTAGGTGCATGTGTCCCAGGTGTCCTTATGACACTTGGTTGATCCACATCTAGGATCTGGCTTAATGAGGTTAAGTCACCACGCTCACCAACTTTGGGGAACTCATCCTCCACAAAGTTAGCATTCTTTGCATCAAAGATGTTCCCTGTTTTCTGACTTATATCTAAGAACACATAACCCCTAGACTGTTCAGCATAACCAAGGAAGGCACATCTCCTCCCTCTTGGACCCAACTTCCCCAAAGGGTGGTCCATTATGTGAACATAAGATAAGCAACCCCAAGGGAGCAAATAGATTAGGTTAGGAGTTTTCTTCTTCCATAACTCATATGGAGAAAAGTTCACGTTCTTGGTGGGTACTCTGTTAAGGACATGAACTGCACACAGCAGTGCATCACTCTAATAAGTGATGTCTAAATTGGCCTTTTCCATCATGGAATGTACCATGTCCATAAGAGTTCTATTCTTCCTCTCAGACACTCCATTATGTTGGGGTGTCCAAGGAAGAGTGAACTCCCTCTCAATACCCTTCAAGTCACAAAATGCCTTGAATGCGTTTGATGTATACTTTCCACCCCGATCTGTCGTCAAGGACTTAACCTTCTTACCTACTTGGTTCTCAACCAAGTGCACATACTTCTCAAAGCATGCCAAGGCCTCTACCTTGTTTCTCAATAAGTAGATGTGGGTGAATCGAGTATAATCATCCGTGAATGTGATGAAGTACTTGAATCCACTTCTGGATTCAACCCTCATTGGCCCAAACAGGTCAGAGTGAACTAAACTTAGTGCCTCACCTCTCCTAGTTGCTCTGCCAAAAGGCTTTCTTGTGGCTTTGCCCTCTAGGCATGATTGGCAACTTGGAAGGACAACCTTGGTCAAGGAACCTAGCAAGCCACTCTTGGCTAGCTTGTCCATTCTATCTTGACTAATATGACCCAACCTCTCATGCCATCTCATTTCATTTATGACCTCTGTCACATAGCAACTAGGACTTGCAACAGAATGGTCAGTTGGCTTCAACTCATAAAGCCCATTATTAACCGAGCAAGTGCATACAATCTGATTATCTTTAATAATAGACACATTATTATTAAAGAAATTAAAGCAATAATTGTACTTCAACATGCAACTTACAGAAATCAAATTTCTACAAATGTCTAGTACATACAATACATTTATTAGATACAAATATCCAATATCTATAGGAACTCTACAAGTTCCTATGCTTTCTACTTCCAGCCTGGCATCGTTCCCCACTGAAACGTGCTTAGCTCTTTTTTAGAGCTTCCTGTAGGCCACGAGCCAGGACCTGTCCCGAGCTATGTGGTCTGTTGCTCCCGAATCTACAATGTTCGGTTTCGGGAGCCAAACAGCGTAGTGAAATTTAACCGAAACCCTCCAGGATCCAAGTGAAACGGGGTAAACCGGGTGTTCAAAAATTTTCATACCTAATTTTCGGTTGAGATCTCTCACTTAACTGGAGAGTCAAATCACAAAACCTGAACAGTTGACGTGTTCAGGCTCTCTATGGTATCCTCAAGAGCCTCTCGGGATGACCATGCTTCCACCACGTCCCGGCAAATGTGTTTCTCTTGCGCTCGCAGTGCTAGCTTGCGTCCTCCAAGGAATTGCAAGAGAAGAGTGCGGCTGTCCTTTTGGGAGGCTAGGGCAAGGAGACCTGCGAATTTCTCACTAGAAGTTGTATTTATTGTGAGACTCAACTTTCAGGCCTAATGGGTTTCAAAGCCCTAATCCAATTAGGATTTAATTTCGGGCTTAATAATGGCTCAACTCTTGGGCCCATTATTAATACGAAATTAAAGTGAAACCATAACCCAAATAATTAGCCCATGCACTCTAATGATCCAAATACCTCTATGTGTGCGACCCAATAGGCTCTTATCACATTGGCAATGATCATAAATCACATTATGATCATAAGCAATGAGCGGTGTCTAGCAACACATCTTTGCTACCGAAGTGACAAGATTGTCGATGATTCTGATAGCCGAAGGGCTATCGCCTCTATCTGACCCGAACTCGGAGCGTCAGGGAACGTGAGGATACTATTAGCCCCCCCGAGGTACTAAATAGATCGCCTTCGGAGATGGAGAATCAGCTATTGCAAGCCAAAGAGGATCTCCTCGAAGGCGGAACCCTGAATCAGGGAACTCCCCGAACTACGGGCATATTTCCCGAAGGGGCATCGTCCGCGCCAGAGGACGACCTCGGCCAGGGACTTCGGGAGTATGGCATGAACATTTAAGGAGCCTCTGACATGTCGCCAACGGATGTTACAGGCCGCCCCAAACGGCGGTCTGAAACACCGACGCCATCCAGGTCCCATCATGACCTGTCTCGGTTCAAGGCTCAAGAAACCTGCCACCGGCTATTTGTCCCCTACGCCCAGAAATTCAGGAAAGATCTGATCGAACACGTGTCATGATCTGAACAGGCTAAATACTGCTATAAATACCAGGAAATAAACCTGGGAAAGGGATCGATCCTTGAGCAGACTCCTCTCCTTGAGAAAACACAAACAGGCAAGGCCGTTCTACTTTTCAGTGCTCCTCCCTTATTTTCTTTCAGGACGCTGACTTGGGCATCAGAGGCTCCTCCCCAGAAACACACCCCGGGGACCTCCTAACCCTCTCTTCTGAGCTTTTTAGGCGCGCTCCCCTGGGCAGTTCGGGACTCCAAGCGGTCTCCCTCTCAAGAAGTCCCTCTACAAGTCTCAATGTCACTCCACGAATATGTTGACCGGCATCATTTGGCACCGTCTGTGGGAACCCACTCTGAGGTTCCCGTTGTTGAAACTCGGCGTTCTAAGGACAAGGGGCTCCCGAGGTCCCCGTCTGCGCCTGAGGATCAACCGGCCACTGAGCAAACATTCCCAGGGACTTCTGCGCCTGAGGAAGACCCCCCTCTAGTCATCACTATGAGCTTTCTACGGTACTTTCAGCGTTCTGTCGTAGCTAAAATGACACAGCAGATAGACCGAAGGTGGCCACAACAAGCTCAGGCCCAAAGGCCTCCCTCATCAGGACGCCTTCGGGAGAAAAGCCCCAAATCGACCCATCATAGTTTGGGAAGCGGGGACTCATGTGAAGAGTCCTTTACGGAAAACATACCCCTCGGGAAACCGCCTGCGGGACAAACAAGGTCCAAGCGACCCAAAGTCTCACAGTGAAGGAGTTCGATGCTTGAGGCGAGGTCCCTGTCCCCTTGACGCCGAGCTTGCTCCCCGAAGAAGCGCCGGCAATCTCCCTTCCCAGAGGAAGAGCCTAACGCAACGATCCTTATGGAGTGGATACTAGCGAGACTAGACAGGGTGGAGAAACATGTAGCCCGCAAAGCCGTCTGGGCTAGGCTGTCGGGAACCTTCTATGAGGATGAGTCCCCGTTCAACCAAACTGTAGTTGAGACAGCCATGCCAGGCGACTTCAGGGTACCTCGGCTGGAGATCTATGATGGCCGCACTGACCCACAGGCCCATCTGACAAAGTACAGACACAGCATGATAATGCACAGAGCCGATGATGCTACCTTGTGCAAATGTTTTGAGGTCACCCTCAAAGGACCAGCAACTGCGTGGTATAACTCATTGGCTCCAGGAACCATCACGGGGTGCCAGGAGTTATCCACGGCCTTCACACAGCAATTTATTGGAAGTCGGCCAACGGCGAAAATGCCTGTACAGATGTTCGACATAGAGCAAAGAAATGGAGAAACCATCCGTGACTATGTCGAAAGGTTTAACAAGGAAGCTTTAAGCGTCCCAGATTTTTGGCCTGAAATACGCATTCTTGCCATGACACGAGGCCTTCGGAGGGACTTGCAGTTGCTTTACGAGTTCTCTAAGGACCCCCCGGACACCCTCGGCAAAATTTACCGAAGGGCCGAACAGCACATGACTGCCGAGGAGCTGAGAATGGGCGGGCCGAAGTCCGATCACGCCCGCGCCGAAGGGTCCAACCAGCAAACTCGGCATCCAACCGAACAGGCAGGCCGACCTCGGAGAATACGGGGAAGGAAACTCCCAGCTTCCACACCCCTAAACACTACACGGACAAACATCCCCATGACGATGGAAATGCAGGGGACGCAGATTCGGTGGCCAAGGGCCATGACCGCTGATAACAAGAAAAACATAAAGAAGTTTTGCCAGTTTCACCGCGACCACGGCCATGACACCGAAGATTGCTTCCAACTGAAGAAGTACATAGAGTCGCTAATAAAACTGGGCCAACTTTGACGATATCTGCGGATGCCTTCCCCGAAGGGAAGAAAAGATGAGGAAGAAAAGGCCGAAGATGAGGACTATGACTCTGACAGGCAGAGAAACCGAAGTCCGAAGAGGCGCCCTCCACCTCCGGCAGGAGTAATACAAACAATCACAACGGGGCTCCCATCCTCAGAAAGAAAGAGGAACGCCAGAGAAATAGCAGTCATGGAACAACAGAATCCGACAAAGAAAATGGCCCGCTGGGATGGATCCACCGTCATCTTTCCCCATGACGATCCGCTGCTGATCATGGCGAGGATAGGCAACTGGGACGTCAAGAGAGTGCTGCTCGACGACGGATCGAACGCTGACGTCCTGTTCTCGAACTTACTGCCGAACTTTGGCATATCTAGCAGCGACCTCAAGCCCATCACCTCGCCTACTTTCGGGGTAAGACCGTCCGAACTGCCTGTCCTCGGATGGATCGATCTCCCGTTGATGATGAAAGGAACTTCGGTAGAAGGGACTGCTGAACTTTACGCCTCCACAATGGCGAAGTTTATTGTCATGGATGTCCCTTCACTGTACAACGCCATCCTTGGGAGACAGACACAGGGAAATCTGAACATTCACCCTAATGTGAAGTACTTGACTGTCACTTTCGCCACCAAGGATGGAGATGTAGAGATCTTCATAGATCAAGGTGAAGTAAGAAAGGTGTTCGTAAAGGCATGAAAAGCTTCGGCAAACAACTTCGCACAAACGATGGACGCAAAGGCACCAGAGAAGGGCAAGGAAGGAGATCCCGCGAAAGCGGAAATGGAAACAGTAGAACTTGTCCCAGGTCATTCTACCCGAATAGGGAAGAGCTTGGCCGAAGGTGACAAGAAAAAACTTGTATCTTTTCTACTGGAAAATAAAGATCTATTTGCCTACTCGCCGAAAGATATGCCAGGGATAAACCCTAGCGTAATACAGCATAGCCTTAAAGTTAATCCCGAGGCAAAACCTGTTCGGAAAAAGAAACGAAGCATCTCGGTCCATAAAAGTAACTTCGTCAAAACCGAAGTGCAGCGCTTGTTAGACGCTGGTATCATCAGGGAGGTCAAATACCCCAAATGGTTGAGCAATGTGGTTATTGCCACAAAAGAAGGAAGCAGTAAGCTCCAGATGTGCATCGACTTCAGAAATTTGAACGATGCTTGCCCAAAAGACTCATACCCCCTCCCACCAATAGACCAATTGGTAGACTCAACTGCCGAATACGGGCTCCTAAGTTTCTTAGATGCCTTCAGTGGGTATCATCAAATAAGGATGGACCCCGAAGATGAAGAAAAAACTGCCTTCATCACCGAGGGAGGAACCTACTGCTACGCCAGAATGCCCTTCGGGCTTAAAAACGCAGCAGCCACCTACCAGAGGTTGATGAGCAAGGTCTTTAACGACCAAATAGGGAGAAACATGGAAGTGTATGTCGACGATATGATAGTCAAAAGCAAGCTGCCTGACGACCACGTCACAGATCTAAAGGAAACTTTCCACCAGCTCAGAGCCTTCGGGATCAGTCTCAATCCCGAAAAGTGCATCTTCGGATTGACCTCGGGAAAATTCCTTGGGTACATGGTATCAAAAAGAGGCATTGATGCTAACCCAGAAAAAATCAAGGCTTTGCTCGAGTTCCGAACACCTGCCACAATAAAGGATGTGCAGAGACTCACCGGAAGGATAACCTCTCTTAGCAGATTTGTTTCCAGGTATGGAGACAGGTGTACACCATTCTTCAAGGTCCTCACTAAGGCAACAAAAGACGAAAACAACCTCGGAAATAATGATCATCCTTGGAATGAAGACTGCCAAAAGGCCTGGGAAGAACTCAAAATCTACTTAGCTAGCCTGCCCACTCTTCGACAACCTCGCGAGGGAGAGCCCCTTGTGCTATACCTCGCCGTCACAGAAAAGGCTGTGAGCTCGGTCCTTGTGAAAGAAGAGGGGCCGAAGCAATGGCCGGTCTACTACGTAAGCAAATCCCTACATGGCACCGAAATCAGGTATCCTTTGTTGCAAAAAGCTATATACGCCTGGTGCTGGCAGGGAGAAGGCTACGACCATACTTTCAGGCTCACCCTATCATCGTCCGAAGTAGTCTACCACTACGGGATGTCATGAGAAAGGTTGATCATTCCGGAAGGCTCTCCAAGTGGTGCATAGAGCTTGGCGAACACGACATCACTTATGAACCTCGGAAAGCCATAAAAGCTCAAGCACTGGCAGATTTCATCGCCGAAGTACCCACCACCAAGGATAGCCATCCAAATCCAGTCGAAGGTGAGCCCGAATGGACCTTGCATGTTGACGGAGCCTCGGGGTCCGAACACCAGGGAGCTGGCATAATCATTAGGGGTCCTGAAGGCCTATAAGTGATGAAGGCTATCAAGTTCAGCTTTGACGTCACTAACAATATGGCGGAGTATGAAGCCCTCATAGTAGGATTGCGCCTGGCCAGAAAAATTGGCATAAGAAACTTGAAAGCCCACAGCGATTCCCAGCTGGTAGTACGACAAACGGCAGGAGACTACGGGCAAAGGACCCAACCTTGGCAAAATACCATGAGTTGGTGGCAAAACTCATCCGGGAGTTCGACACCGTACGAATCGAAAACGTGCCTCGGTGAGATAATGCCGAGCCAGATTGCCTGGCAAAATCAAAAGCATGCACCGAGGTTCTAAGCCACCCGAGCACCACAGTGCTGAGTGTATCAACTTCGGGAAAAGGCTAGAAAGACCAGATAAAAAGATATCTCGCCGACAATACACTCCCTGAAGACCCCAGTGAAGCTGCCAAAATCTGAAGACGCTCCGGCTGATTCTTCCTAATTGGCGAAGAATTATATCGGCAAGGATATGCAAATCCACTGCAGAGGTGTGTTGGCGAAAGGGATACTGAAATGATCCTCGAAGAAGTACATGAAGGCGCTTGTGGTTCGCACATCGGAACCGACGCCCTTGTAGCAGTAATAATTCACCAAGGATACTTTTGGCCCACCCTGACAAAGGACGCTAGGCAGTTCGTCAGGAAATGCTGTAATTGCCAAAGACACGCAAATATCCAGAGGAGACCCTTGGAATTGGTGACTTCGGCTGATTATCCTTGGCCCTTCGCAGTTTGGGGCATAGACCTCATTGGGCCGCTCCCAACAGCCCCTGGAGGCGTAAAATTTTGCGTGGTAGCAGTAGACTATTTCTCCAAATGGGTCGAGGCAGAACCCCTGGCGACCATCTTGGCAAAGGAAGTGCAGAAGTTCGTAGGGAAAAACATTGTATGCAGATTCGGCATACCAAAGGTACTTGTAGCTGATAATGGGTCCCAGTTCACAGATAAAGGATTCCAGGAATTCATCAGTGACCTCGGAACAAAAATGCACTTCACCCCAGTAGCTCATCCCCAAAGCAACGGGCAGATAGAAGTATCTAACAAGACCATAAAAGATGGTCTAAAAAAGAGACTGGGGGAAGCAAAGGGGAAATGGCCGGGAGAGCTCCAAAGCGTGTTATGGAGTTACCGAACAACACCCCGAAGAGCCACAGGGGAGACCCCCTTTTCACTCATCTTCGGTATAGAGGCCATCATCCCGATCGAAGTCGTGCGACCGTCGGTACGGGTACAACTATTCAATGAAAGTGGAAATGACCTCAGCTTAAGAACCAAGCTTGACCTTATCAGCGAACACAGAGAAATAGCTGAGCTGAGAAGAAAAGCTTTTCAGCAAAGAGTGGCCGCGGCTATAAACTTACGAGCTAGGCCAAAGGGAATCAAGAAAGGAGACCTCATTCTCCGAAAGGCTGACTTTGCACCCCGAAGGCCCTACCACGGAGTACTTCACGCAAATTGGGAAGGACCTTATCGGGTTCTTGCCGAAGTACGAAAAGGCATGTACAGACTCGGCAACGCGGAAGGCGTAGAATTAAAAAATACCTGGCATTTAGATGCCTTGAAAAAATTCTAGGCTTAAGGTTTCACGGAAGAATTGTGTTGTACAAATTTGGAAAATATGCTAAGTACAGAAGTTTCTTAGAAAAATTCTCAAGTATAAAAAGTGTACAAGCTAGAATTCCGCGAAGGCGTTCGCCGTAATAAGTGCAGATACGATTTCTCGAAGTCCCTTGAGTGATCACGTTCGGGAAAAATGGGAAACAAAAAATCTCATGAAGGTCCTCGCCGAAATAAGCACAGATATGATTTTTCGAAGTCCCTTGAGCGATCATGTTCGGGACAAAGGGGAGAATGAAACATCTCGCAAAAAGACTTAGCCAAAAAAAAATCTTCATTAAGGTGAATCGGCTTACAGAGAGGAAGAAGTACCAAAAGAAGAAGAAAAAGGCAAGGAGCCCTAGAACAAACTAAGGAATCTCGGCATCCCGAGAGCCACCAGCCCCGACGTCCTTGTCCACCACCTTTGGCGCCGAGATAGAAGAAGGCAAGTTCAGGTGCTCAATCTTGGACCAGGACCACCGAGGCCCCTCGGGAATGTTTAGAGCCTCCAAGAAAGAGAGGTCCAGATCTGGGAACCTCTGAAGAACTTGGTGCCGAGCGAGGCAAAACCCGTCCTGGAAAGCGACCTTGGCCATCTGGTCGGACTTGTCCTTCTCGACCTCAAGTTCCTCAAGATCATTCTGCAGATCCGCGACCTCCTTCTTCAGTGCCTTCATCTTCTTCTTCTTCGACTCATTCTTCAAAGAATCAACCTCGGCTTGGAGCTCGGCCTTCTCAGTAAGCGCCTTCGCCAGGAGAGGCTCAGATTCCGACTTCTCCTTTAGATGCGCCTCGTCTGCCGAAATCAGCTCCACCACCTGGGAGCCGAGGTAAGAAATCTTCTGGGAGGAGTCCTTCAAAAGTTCTTCTTTTTCCTTCTGGAACTCCCCCCGAAGGGCAGCAACCTCCTTCTCTGCAACATCAGCCAGCTGCAGGTTCTTGGTAGCCAATTCTGAGCACATGGACTTAGTTTTTTCAATAACCTCTAAGGCCGAGGCTCGGAATGCCGTTTGCCTAGCTACCCGAACTCTGAGGTAGCTGGCGTACCCCAGCAGCTGCAAAGGGATAAAGGCAAGGTCAGTAAGACAAAGAGAAAGCTAAACACTTAGAAAAAATTGAAGAGAAAAAAGATAGGCGTGAAGCATACCTGGGCAGCGTGCTCGGAAACCTTTGCGGCGAGGGAGTCATCGCCCGGATGAGCTTCCGCAATGGCCCTAAAGGATGCCTCAGTAAGCATCCCCTTCGAGATCTCTTTGGCCATTTGCTGGCAGTCTCCGGAGTACAAATTCATGTCCTCCGTAAATGACCAGAAGGGCTCATTCGGGATCTTCTCTTGCGGGACTTTAGCATCACGGAGGGCTCGCTTCCGGGCGTGTTCGGCCGCCCAACTCGAAGTAAGTGACTCCCCTGCACGGCAAAAACAAGAAGTTGGTCAAGACAAGTACATCCCAAAATTCAAAAAGTAAAGACATCACACTTTGCCTGAGAAAGCGAACCTGGCGGCACCTCGACGACGTCATCGCCAGAGTCCGGGGCCTCATCGGTGGAGATCCCCTTGCCTTTGTGTTTATGCCGCTCCTCGGTGGAAGGAACCTCTACCACGGCATCCAGAAGGGCCTGCGACAGGGTAGGGCTTCGAGGAGGGACGTCGGTCGGGGGGACGTCGGCATCGACCTCAGGCGGTCGAATGGCAGCAACCTCGGGTTCCTCGCTTACCTCCTCAAGAATTTTTGAATGAGGAGGGGGAATAGTCTTCTTCGCCCATTTGGCAGAAGGCCTAGCCCCAGTCGCTTTCCACCTTCAGGAAGCAGCCTTCTTTGTCTGCTCACCCTTCTCAACTTGGCCAGTGATAAGGGATTTGTAGAAGGCAGCAGTGTCGTCGCCCATCTCTGGAAAAGAAAGAAGATATCAGCGTGAATCCAAGATGAAAACCATAACAAAGGGAGTCGGAGATAACTTACTCTCGAAGAAAGTTTCGTAAGTAATTTCCTCCCGAAGGAGTCGCACCAGCCAGGAATCCTTCCCAGCGATGGCAGGAGCCGGCATGTCAATGTCCGTTTCGTGCTCCTTCACTACCCCTAACTCCCGAAGGACCTCCTTGGTCATCAACCTCCAATTGATGGGGAAGGGGTAGAGAGAGCGCGAAGGGACCTCGGTACCCCAGTCGGAGACAGCCCGGATACATCCGTCAAAGTCCGCGAAGACAGAAGCCAAATCCGGAGTTAGCATAATCTTCGGATCTACGACGTCCATCTCTAACTTTCCCTGAGCCCACTTGGTCGGAACATGCGACCAGGCCTCCTCCATCTTCAGAAAGAAAAATTTTTGTTGCCACCCTCGCCAGCTGTCCTTGGTGGCAAAGGTGAACATATATTTTTTGCTCCCTGATCCCCGAGGTAGCATGAAATAAAAGCCACCCTTCGGGACCACGAAAAGCTTGTAGTACTGCATAAAAATAACAAAGTGGGGTTCTATCCCAAAGACGCCACACATGCAAATGAAGGTGTTAAAATAGCAGTACGAGTTCGGCGGAAGTTGATTTACGGCAATGCCATGGAATTGGCAGAAGTCGCAAATCATCTTCGGAGGAGGGTACCGAAGTCTGGCCTTCAGTTGGGCTCAGAAAACGGTAACCTCATTACTGCGGTTCGAAAAGCAAAATTGGTTAGAACGTGGCAACCTCGTAATGGCGTACGAAGGAAGAAAGAACTTTTTCTTCCATTTTTCTAGTTTTTTGGGGGTGGTGCAGTAAGGGTGAGACAAAAGGGGTTGCCAGCTCTCGGGAACAGGCATGTTTGCTGAGAAACGAGTTCGGAAAAAGGAAAGAAAACAACTTCCAGAAAAGCTCTAAAAATCAGAGGATTCTGGAAATCAAAAACCCACCAAATGACTTGCCAAAATCTGGGTTTGAAGTCGCCGTTGTGAAATATTGCCGGAAAAAACTCTGTCAAACAGCACCGCTGTGGAAAGCAGGGGAAAAAACAGTTGCAAGCAGGGAAAAGAGTAGAAGCAAAACCAAAAGAGGAACTTATGATGGAATGGGCTATATATAGGCCGAAGGTGGGTAGACGAACCGGCGTCATAAGTACCCCTTGAAGGCGAACAGTCGCCATAACTATTCTCTGCACCCAAAAAGACGCGCCCTCTGTAACCGACGCGACTCTCCCCTAATGACAGTGTGCCACGTGTCAGCCGCCGCGCCAAAATAGGGGACACGCCTTCTGACACCCCTAAAAAACTGGGACGCGCAACTCCAGACTGACACGCCTGGTCATGAGACGCGACGATTGCACAGACCTGCAAAAGGAAAAAGGAAAGAAGTAGGTTGCCTCGAAGACACCAAAAGACAGGCCATGGCCGAACAGCCCATATCTTCGGGCAAAAGGTGTACCTTCCACAGAGGTTTTACTCCCTAAAAACTCCCAAAGAGCATCCTCGGAAAGACTATAAACCGAAGTCTCCACTTCGGCTTTCCAAAGGGGGGCATGTGATAGCCGAAGGGCTATCGCCTCTATCTGACCCAAACTCGAAGCGTCAGGGAATGCGAGGATACTATTAGCCCCCCCGAGGTACTAAACAGATCACCTTCGGAGATGGAGAATCAGCTATTGCAAGCCGAAGAGGATCTCCCCGAAGGCGGAACCCTGAATCAGGGAACTGCCCGAACTACGGGCATATTTCCCGAAGGGGCATCGTCCGCGCCAGAGGACGACCTCGTCCAGGGACTTCGGGAGTACGACATGAACATTTAAGGAGCCTCTGACATGTCACCCACAGACGTTACAGGCCACCCCAAACGGCGGTCTGACACACCAATGCCATCCAGGTCCCATCAGGACCTGTCTCGGTTCAAGGCTCAAGAAACCTGCCATTGGCTACTTGTCCCCTACGCCCAGAAATTCAGGAAAGATATGACTGAACACGTGTCATGATCTGAATGGACTAAATACTCCTATAAATTCCAGGAAATAAACCTGGGCAAGGGATCAATCCTTGAGCAGACTCCTCTCCTTGAGAAAACACAAACAGGCAAGGCCGTTCTACTTTTCAGTGCTCCTCCCTTATTTTCTTTCAGGACGCTGACTTGGGCGTCGGAGGCTCCTCCCCGGAAACCCACCCCGAAGACCTCCTAACCCTCTCTTCTAAGCTTTTTAGGCGCGTTCCCCTGGGCAGTTCAGGACTCCAGGTGGTCTCCCTTTCAAGAAGTCCCTCTACAAGTCTCAATGTCACTCCACGAAGATGCTGACCAGCATCAGATTCGACTAAACCTTTATGATCATCACCGATATATGCCATTGTCCCTTTGTCCAAGATATCAAGACTAAGCACGAGACATGGAATGTGTCACTCTCGTATAGCCCAATCTTTGGTTTCTTGATTATCGAGTAGAGTAACTTAAACTGATGACATTGATATCGTCTATCAACTCATCCGAGCATGGCCATGCATTTTCTAAGTTTCACCTTATCGAAGGGCCCGAAGATATCACTCCCGTTACTTAGGAGGGACAAATCCCATCTTGATCATACAAATCCCTCCGCATGATATGTGACATACCCAATGACCTCCTTCAAGTTCACTCAGTTACGAGCAACAAAGGAAAGTATCAAAGTATGTGACTCACATGTAGGGAACCTTGATGATCTTAGGTCGAAGGACTACATATACCATGATCACTATGAGAATCACTTATGACACTCATATAACGATCCATGTAGTGTTCTCATGGCGGGTCGGTCCAGTACACAAGTTCTCCAACTTGTACCCATATGTAGACTACATATCTCATATTAGTCTCCACATATGCTAGTCGTTATGTATTATTGTAACCCGCTCCACAATAATACTAGACGAGGGACATTTAAGAATATCATTATTCTAATGTTACAATTATGTTTGTTAAGTTACACAGAAACAAAACAACAAACATAATTGCTGGATTAATGCCTTAATAAAATATCATGACTCAATGTGCAAAAATACAATCATCTCATGATTGGCTTTTTGGGCACAACACTAACATACAATCCACAAAGAATTGCACTCAGTTAGTAATGTACATGACACAAGATGTACAATGGAAGTAGAAGGGTATGTATATACCTTGGGTGGACCCTTGCAATCTTTTGCAAAGTGTCCCTTATACCCACAGTTGAAGCACTTCAGCTTGCTTATGTCCCGCTTCTTCTTGAACTTTTTCTTGGAAGCAGGACCTTTTCCCTTGCCCTTCCTTGGCCCTCCTTTGCCACCATTCTTCTTCCATCCCTTCTGGATAAAAGATGAGGCAACATATGCCCTAGAATGGTCCTTGAGGGCCATCACCTCATCCTCAAGGAGGAGGTGACGGGCAATGTCATCAAATGACATTATTTGAGGGTTATGGCGTAAGTTGACCTTCATCAACTGCCATTCCTCATCGGGCAAGGAACGGATTATTGCTTGCACTTGTTGCTCATCAGTGAGCACATGCCCAGCCATCTTGAGCTAGTGGATCATGCGTGACATTTCATGCAAGTGAGCACTCATAGAGTGATCAACACGCTTCACATAACTCTCAAACCTGAGAATCATTGAGCGTTGTTTTTCTATAGAAACATCTCCATACTTAACCTTGATCGAGTCCCATATGGCCTTGGCCCCATCAAGCATGGAGAATTCCACCATAATCTCATCCACCATAGTGGAAAGGAAAGTGACTCTACACATAGAGTTCTTCTTTAGGAATGCCTCATAGGCAGTCCTATCCTCTCCCTCAACAGGAGGCATGATCTCATGAGTGAGCACATCGAGAGTATCTTGCTCGCTAAAAATGAATTTGGCCTTCTGTTGCCAAATTGAATAGTTTTCACCATCCAATTTGAGGTCACGGTTTAATTCTGCAACTATATTCTTACAAGCCATCTACATTGATGCAATTCACATGTTTTAGTTCAATTTACACAACAAGACTCAACAAAGCAATATGTGTATGAAACAACTTCTAACATGCTCACATATGGCAAAAGAGATGCATATAGCATTCAATCAGAAGTACACAAACATGCCTTCATTGCTTCATACACATATCCTTCATTTAGCCTTATCAAAATCATACACATATGTATGATCCTAAATCATGCTCACTACATGCAACATATACATGTTCATGACCTAGGCTCTGATACCAATTGAAGATTTCAGGATCTCATGATAACATACTCTTATGTTATCTACCCATGTATATGCCACATCATATTTGTTCATTTGAGTTCAACATGGATATAGGCTTGCATAATTCTAATTCTTTAACATATTATTCATGCATTTGATATAACATGCTATATAGCATATCTATTTTACATACATGTTGTGTCAAATAAATCCTAGCATGCTACTAAGAACATACATGTAAATAATAAATAAAACCTAGCATGCTACTAAACAAAGAGAGAATGTTAATCGAAATAAGGAAGGACTTGATCTTGGAGGAGCACCTTGAGCCTGAATTAAGATGAATAATCTCAATGTTAATCCACCTACAATGCTCTAGAAAAGTGTTTAATATTTTAGCTACTAAAGGAATAGAAGGAGAACACTTTTCTCTCAAGAAAATGAAGCAAATGGAATACCAAGGGATAATTGATTTGGCCGGCCCCCTTAGCCTATTTATAGATGACCAAAAGACATATCTTTACACCAGGCAAGGTGTCCTTTAAGTCAAGGAACACTTCCTTTGCCTAAGGGTCATTTATTTTGGTGAAATCACATGTCTCTTTGGCCAAGGACACTTCCTTTGGCCAAAGAGACATGTCCCTTTGGTTAAGAGACATCTCTTGGGCCAAAATGTCATGTCCCTTTTGCCAAGGAACACTTCCCTTGGTCCAAGGGACACCCCTTGGCTGAAATGTCATGTCCCTTTGGCCAAGGAACACTTCCCTTAGTCCAAGGGACACCTCTTGGCCGAAATGATGTGTCCCCTTGGCCAAGGAACATGTCTTTTCAAGCATATGCCAAAAATACATGTCCCTTAAGGCCAAGGGACATCACTCTTAGTGCTAAAACCACCTCTTGGCTGAATAGACATGTTCCTTCACTTAAGGAACACTTCCCTTGGATGAAAGGACATGTTCTTTTAGCCAAGAGTCATCTCTTTTGATGAAGAGACATACCTTTACACAAAATATGTGTCTCTTGGTGGTTTTGAACTAAAAGCAAGGTGAGTTGGCACAAAGCTAGCTCATTATGCTACTTATGCACCATTGAGCTCCTCTGAGCTCCAACCAAGGTCCATGAGCTGACCTTGAGCTGGAGTTAGCTGCTCTCAGCTGAAGTGAGCGGAAGTCCAGCTACATTCAGCTACCAGAAGCTGAAGTGAGCTGACTTGACCTAACTTGAGCTGAAGTCCAGCTACTTTGAGCTACTTATAGCTGAAGTAAGCTAACTTGATCTGAAGTCCAGGTACTCTGAGCTACTTATAGGTGTAGTGAGCTGACATAAGCTAACTTGAGCTGAAGTCTAACTACTTTGAGCTACTAATAGCTTAAGTGAGCTAACTTGAGCTGAATTCTAGCTACCTTAAGCTAACATAAGCTGAAGTCCAGCTGCCTCCAGCTAGTTATAGCTGAAGTGAGCTGACTTGAGCTAAAGGTAGCTACTTCCAGCTGCCTTAGATAGCTGTTCAAGTTAGAGTTAGCTTAATGAGCTCAAATCCTACCTTAAAAGGATCTTAGTGCGCCAAGAATTCCAACACTTCTCCACGAGGGTGGTAGCCTGTCTTCCACTCACTACCTGGTGGTCGTTTGCAACGGAGAGCAACGTCTCCTTTTCGGAGAGTAACTTCATTGGCGTGGGGATTGGGACCTCCTGTTCAGGGATAGACTTCACCGGCGGGAAGTCCTGGGTTCTTTTGACACCATTTCTCCTGCGCGACATCCTCTAAAGGGTACATTCTCCATTGACGACTCATCGTGAAAGCCCCCGCTTCTGGAGCTCCGGCGGGGTAACTTTGCACTTCTCTCTTGTCGGGTGCTAATAGAAAGCACCCTTCCCACGGGAGGTGGTTGTGACCACCTTTCGTTGAGCTGTTGGGTCATTTCAGGCACAATAGAGTGTTGAAAGTCCCACAGAAAGCTCATCGTTATCGATAGAGGACGTTCATCCTCTCTACCGCAGGTTGTTCAGTCACTGTTGGAGCTTCCGGCGTGGACTAGGATTTTGGGAGTCCCTTGTCTTTAGAACGCCAGTTCTCAACAACGGCGACCTGAGAGGGAGTTCCCATAAATGGCGCCAAATGATACCCAGTGGCATCCTCGTTGTATGACTTGTTGGCCTGAAGGAGAGACTTCCGGTGTGAAGGTGCCTGAAACACTCAAAAGAACAAGGTTTAGGAGCTCCCCGGAATGCATTTTCAGGGGAGAAGCCTCTGACACCCATGTCAGTGTTTGTGAGAGTAGTAGTAGTAAGGAAAATAGCAAGAGTTCTGTATCTCTTTCTTACCGAGGTCCTTCCTTAGTATATATAGGAAGGAAAAAGTGGGGAAGCCATTTGAGACAGCCCATTCAGATCATGACACGTGTTCAGTTGGATGCGATCTGTACCTTCAGAGATAGGTATCTTTAGCTGGCCGTAGGCCATTCTGTCCAGGGGCCAGGGGCATGTGCGAGGTCCCTTTGTTAGAGGCTTCTAACCATTTTTGTCATTTCTTCACAAGACTCTTTCGGGGAATGCAGCCCCTTTGGGGTGTAAGGCTCCTTCAAAATTGGGGGCCCCCTTCGGCTCAATATAGCCACCGAGGTTTATTAGGAGAAGCCCTTCGGCCGACTGGGGCACCTTCGGAAGACGCTCTTCCTTGCCGAGGATGGGGATATACTTTACCGAACTTGGTGAGTTCGCTCTTCTAAAGGTGGTAGTATATAGATTTTCTGAGTCAGTTCTATTACCCACCGAGGGTGGTTCTCATTCACCGTGGTTGGTGCTAGGTCTTCCCTGAGGGTGGTTTTTGGCTAGGTGATCTAGAGATCTCAGGGATCATGGGCTCTCAGTTATAAGGTGGTGTTCTTCCCGAGGATGGTAAGGGCCCCCTCTTTCCCAAGGTTGGTCACTTATGTTTCCCGAGGGTGGTGCTTCTCAGGTCACTTTGGGAATTCTAGAAGCGTCAATAGCCCTTTGGCTATCAACTATGTCTTCTTTCTCCATCAAAAGGCCTCCCCCTCCAAGGTCAACTCAACCACCCTCACCCTAAGGTCAGATATTTTCGAGGGGCACTTGTCAATGAGCCTTTTTTTTCTCTCTAGCACTTCCTGGTGAAGCTTGGCCAAGTCATCCTTCGCAATCTTGTTGAGCTCACCGTATTTCATGCAAGAGGTCGCGAACAATTCCTTCATCTTAGACAAGTTCTCCTCTAACTGACTCCAAATGGTAGACCATTTGGTTGCCTAGGCCCAAAAGTTGCCTCCTATACCAGTAGCTACAGGTGGAAAATACATGATGGGAGCCACAACAAGTTTGAAGACTTCGAGAAATCAAAATTTTTCTAAGTACTAGGGATCACCTGAGCAGCTCCACGTTTTGGCAGCCCTCGGTCAAGGTTTGAAAGGTGGCGTTGGTCATGATGCCACTCGCCATCTGAGGGACCATCTTCTGACGGTCTTTAAAAAAAAGGTCCATGTCCTCGGTGAAGGTCCAGAAGGATTCCCACAGGACCTTGTCCTTCGGAATCTTTGAGTACTGAATGGCCTTCCATCAAAGGTAATCTGTCATCCACACATTTTAGGCCCTATCCTCTGCAAAGTCACGCTGAACTTCCTCTATTACATTATCTCTTAGCCATTCATCCACAAGGTCTGAACTCATAGATGAATGGTTAAGAGACAAACCTGGTGCAAGTTATCGTTAGAAGCACTAACATCGAGTACTTTGGTAGGGATCTTTTTCCCTTTACACCCCTATTCTCCTTGGCGTCCTCTGCCAAAATCTCCCCCAATGAAGCCCCTATGTCGTGCCCTAAACTGCCCCTGGCCCATTTGGGCCTGATTACTTAAAACATGCAGCGGAAGTTTTCATTACACAGAAGGGGCTTTTAAAACTCACTAAGACTTATGGGCACAAACCCCAGGATACTTATCGGTACTAGCTCGTTAAGTTCTTTAATTAAGGTTAAGTTGAAGTGCTCTCAGAAACAAGCTAGCACCTATGTGGATTTCATGTGTTCATTTTCATGGTCTTTACCAAGCTTAGCCGAGAATATGCATGGCAACCAAAACACCAACTTAAGTTTAAAAACTTATTTTCATGCATATGCTTTGCATGCTTATGTGTTTTGGTGTTCCCTAGTGCACATAATCACTTAATGCCTTTAGATGCAACTAATGCTTAGGCATGTATTAATTCACATATGTGCACTTAAATTTCTTATTAGCCAAACTTTACACAAGCTTCCAATTTCATGTTTTTTTTTTCTAAGTTTACTTGCATGTTCTTTACTAAGTGAGCATACATAGCCGAACATTGCATGCTTTCAACATAGACATTGGCTTATGGGCCTTTTAGTACTTAACATGCATATGGCCCAAAATTAACCAAGAATAAAATCAAATTTTCCGAGTTCTTATTTAAGCCCAAAACGTACATTTAAGCCCAATTTCAACATGCTTCAAGTTTCATGAAAACATAACCCATAAATTCATGCATGGGCCTTGGTAAGTCCACCAAGCAATAAAAATACCCAAAAATGTCCAAGTCCATAATACAAGCCCAAAGCCAAGTTTGGCCAAATTTTAGCTAAGTCCATAATTTGGTCACTAAAGTTAGACCAACAAAAACATGCTTAAAAGCAAGCCGTAAATCCACAAAGCCATGGAACACAAATTTCCACCTTAATAGACCTTGTTCCCACAATTCAAAGACTTCAAGTCCTGCACAGAAAGTCCACATTTTTTTTTAGCTTGTTTACAAGCAACTTATATACTTAGAATATTTTGAGCAATACCATACACAAATCCAACCTTAGAATACAGAAAGAGTACTCAAGACTCTTAGCTTGATCTTTCAAGCAAACCTTTACCTACAAAAGTAGAGTAGGGCGGGTGAGTTATAAAACTCAATAAGGATTCCGTGGCATCCAATGCCTAACTTATGGCCTCCAAGGCCTAACATATGCCAAGAATGTAATGGAAAAATAATCCTTATTCCTGCAAAGGAAACATAAAGACAAAGAAAACAAAAAGATACATGCATATAGCAATAATATCATAATCGGGGGTTAGCATGCACAACAAATCAAAGAAGCACACAAACACACGCCACTTAACACTTTGTTCACAGAAGGGCAGCAAGGATCCCTCAAGTTTTAATTCATTAATTTCATATACTTAATGTTTTTGGAGAACTCACTTAGCATAGGAATTAAGGTGGCCGCCTTAACTCCTAACCCATAATGCTTGCTTACTTAACTTAGCTCATGAGCAAAACAGAATTGCTGAAGCAATAACATAACTTAAGCCCTCTTAGCACTCCTAGGATCACATGGTTCTTTGACCATCACCTAAGGGCCCGAATACTCACACAAAAAATCCATGGAACTAGGCCATGCAATAAAGTGAGTATAGGAATCCTTACCCACAACACCAAAAGCTTTAGAAGCTTATTTTCCTTCGTTTTCCTTGCTTGTTGACTCTAGAAATTGTTTTCTAGCATAAGAACCAAGATGGGCCGAATTTTATGAGTAACCATAAGATACCAAGAACACTTGGTGATTAACTCAAATAACACAAAATACCAAGAACAGTTGGTGTACACTTACAGAACCTCACAGAAGAGGTAAGGCCAATTTCTTGTGCTTGATGTTCTTCAAGCTTCTTCTTGATTTCCTGCTTCTAATGAACTTAGGAACTCAATCACACAAAGATCTCCTTGAGTGGAGTTTAAAACCTCCAAGAAATGGAAATGGCCGAATTTTCCTCCTTGGTTTTCATTGAATTCTTCACCTGATTCTTGCTCTTTATGGTCTTAGAGCTTGAATTCAACCAAGAATACTTGGTTTTAATTTGAGAAATGATTATTTCTAGCTATGGAGGAATATTTAGATGAGGAAAAGAGTTGGAAATGTGTTTGTAATGGTGAGACTTGGTATGGAAGAAAATGGAGAGAGAAGGAGAGAGTTTGAGAGCAAATGGCTTTGAATGAGTGGGTTGATTATGTTTTAATGTGTGGGAAGGTGATGGCCAGCCATATGGGAAGGAAAATGAGTGTATAATGTGCTTGGAAGAGTGGGAGAGAAGATTTAATGGATGGAAGACTAATTGGAAGACTTTTGTGTAAGTTGGTAGAAAAGGTCAAAAGTAGGAGACATGTAGGTGAAGAAAGAATCCAAAGTCTTGACTAAGGATGGGAGGTGGATTAAAATAGTAGGAAATTAATAATGTGTTTGAAATGAGCGGGAGACAAGATTAAAGGAAATGAAGACTAATTGGAAGACTTTTGGGTAAGTTTGGTAGAAAAAGTCAAAAGTAGGTGAAGAAAGAATCCAAGGTGATGACTAAGGGTGGGAGGTGGATTAAAATAATAGGATATGGAGGAAGGTGTCATAAAATATTGGGAATTGGAGGGGCATGGCTGGCTAAGGCATCCTAGGCCATTAAAATGGCATAATTCCCCCTTTAGTCCTCCAACTTTCTAATTTTGGGCAATTGAGCCCAATCCACTAAAAATCCCTTTGTTCAATTTAGTCCCTCATCTTTAAAAACCACCATTTGCATTACTATTTCTCTTGGCCTAAGCCAAGCTTATTTTTAAGATGTTCAACACTCAATTATGCACATGCCATATTGTCTTCTCAATTTAATTGAGCTAAATTCCCGATTAAGGAAAAATTCTTATGCTCCAAATCCATTTAACCCGAGACGTAATCACTTTGCATTGTCGGGGCATTACACCCTAACATTTCGGTAGTAGCATTGGGACTTAGAGGGGTCAAAAAGATGGTCGCGCCCAAGGATGTGTTAGCAGTAGTGGGTGTTTGGTCCGGCACCTTAGCCTGGCCTTCGAGGGGAGGGGATAGGGACTCTTCCTTGGTTTCCTTCAACTTTGAAGCCGAAGATCGACCAACTGGCCCCTTCTTTCTCTTTGGAGTGTTCTTCTTCTGCTTCCTTATCTCAGCTTCACCGAGAAACAAACTCTTGTAGAAGGCTACAGACTTATCGCCCATCTCTACAATGGAAAAAATATCAATGTAAGTATCAAAAATCCTAACATTGCAGTTGAAGGATCAGCTTACTTTCTACAAGGCCGGAGTAAGAGAGTTCACCCTGAAGGACCAGAACAAGCCACACCTTATTTCCATCCATCGATGGCTTTGGCATATCTTTGTCAATAACGGGTTTAGGGATAACCCCAAGCTCCTGAAGAACCTCCTCGGTCATAAAGGTCCATCTAATGGGGAATGGGTAGAGAGAGCATGAAGGCAGTTGGGCATCCCAGTCCGCAACAGGTCAAATACAGCTGTCAAACTCCTCAAACTGAGACTCCAGTTCTAGAGTTAACAACTTCCTGGGATCCATTACATCAGTGGACAGGGTACTCGAAACCCATTGCCCTGGAAGATCTTTCCACTTATCATCCATCTCCATGAAGAAATACTTCTTCTGCCATCCTCGGTAGCTATCTTTAGTGCCGAAGGTGAACGTAAATTTCTTGCTCCCAGATCCCCGAGAAAACAAGAAGTAAAACCCTTCTTTCAAGATAGGTTGAAGATTGTAGTATTGGAGAAAAAAGATAAAGTGTGGGGCAATTTTGAAAGCTCCACACATACACAGGAAGGCATTAAAGTTGGTGTAGGAGTTCGGTGGCATCTGATTAACGGCTATGCCATGGAAATAGCAGAAGTCGGAGACCACCCTTGGAGGAGGATAATAGAGACTCGCCTTCAGTTGTGCTCTAAAGATGGTAAACTCCTTCAGCCAAGGAAGGTAGCTCAGTCCATTATGACCGGGTAGCTTAATTTTTGCATAAGAAGGGAGAAACTCAGTCTCCACTTCTTCAACTTCTCCGAAGTCACACAGCTTATATGGAAATTGAAAGGGATCCAACTCTCCGAAAAAGTGGTAATCTTAGTTGGTTTAGCCGACA
The DNA here is from genome assembly GCA_039654915.1 of Aquilaria yunnanensis. NCBI lineage: Eukaryota > Viridiplantae > Streptophyta > Magnoliopsida > Malvales > Thymelaeaceae > Aquilaria > Aquilaria yunnanensis. The sequence continues at coordinate 66,911,808 of CM077597.1, forward strand.
TCCTCAGTGACAAAGATCCTAACCTCGGATAGATGAAGGAAAAAGAAAAGAAAAAGAAAGAAGAAGAGCAACTTCGAGAGGAAACCCACCTACTAAAAAAAATAAGGGAAACTTCAGAAAACACCGTGAAACTTGTTGGAAATCGCTCCGCCGCTAGCATCGCCATGAGAAAAAGCTGGAAAGTGAAAGGAAGTCTAAGAGCAAGAAGAATGAAACTAGAAAAAGTGAGGAAAATCTGAAAGAGAAAGGCTTTATATAGACTGAGGGATGCAAGCGAAGCATCACCATAATGACCCTTCGCAAGCGAAGGGATGTAACTGACGTAACGGACGTGACTGATCACCAATGATCTGATGACATGTGTTACACGACATGAGAAAAAAGGGCATGCCTTCTAACACTAGTAGGCTTATATTGACTATCCCGAAGTGACATGACTGCCCAGTCAGAAGATAGGATGCTTAAAACCCTGAGGGAAAAATAGCTTCTCGCCTTTGAAGATACAACCTCAGTTAAATCGAGAATTTAGCTTGAGGACAGAATAACTTCTCATATTCCAAAGGTGCAACCTTGCCAAATCTAAGAACACAAATAAGAAGTCCTAGAAAATGCCGAAGATACTAAATCGGTGAAAGGAAGTGGCTTGGGCCAAGAAAGCTAGTTACGTCGAGAAAATGACCTCGGATAAAAGAAGTTTTTTTACAAGGGACCGCTGTAGCTTCCCAAGGGAAGGATTCTAGTAAATATGCTCCCAGATGATTAGTATCGAAGATACTACTTCGGTACTCTGGAGGGGGCCATGTGATAACTGAAGGGCTATTTCCCACAAAGACGTTCTCCCTTTGAGGAATCTAACACCACCCTTGGGACTTTATAACACCAACCTCGGGAGGAATCTGTCCACCACCCTTGGTAATACACATAGCTGACTCCGAGAAAAAGCATCCTCACTACCCTCGGATTTGCACACTACCAACCTCGGGATTATAAGTCCACCATCCTTGACAGAGGAAAGCTCTCCCAAAGATGGTTTGCCATTCTGAAGGGCCTTCCTTAGTAGCCCTCGGGGAAAATTTTGGCCCGAAGTGGTCTCACACTTCTGAATGGGTCTCATAGAAAAATGAAAAATACAGTTGAGGGATCTCCAACACAGAGCCTCGCACACGGCCCTACCCTCTAGCCGAAACTACCTATGGCTAGCTAGAGATGCCTGTCTCTGACAGTATGGATCAAATCTAGCCGAACATGTGTCTTGATCTGAATAGGTTGTGTAAAATGACCTTCTCCAATCCTTCTATAAATACGCGAGATGCTCCCAGGTAAAGGACACGGGACTCTTTCCTTCATACTCTCAACTCTTAAACGACTTCTCTCTTATAAACTAACTTGGGTGTTGGAGGCTCCTCCTATGGAAACACACTTCGGGGAGCTGCTAACCCACTTTCTTCAAGATCTTGCAGATACCTTCTCACCAAAAATCTCTCTTAGGTCCAACATGTCATATAACAAAGATGCCACCGAGCATCAATAGGCTTGGCAGATCAAGAGGTGTGCCCTCATTTTACACATCAAATGACACATGTTACTAGATTAGTGGTTACTTTTCCCATTGCTTACATCTCTTCACCAACAATTAGTCATTATTGCTCCTGTTTGCTTACCTTCCTCGGCCTATATATTACCCTTTTGCTTTAGAACTTCCCAACTTTTCATTTTGCCCTTTACTCTTCCTCTTTTTTTTTCACAAGTTTCTCATCCTTCATAGTGGCAATTCTCCTATGGTGAAGTGATTTCTGGTGATTTCTTACTACAATTGTGAGCTTCTTTAAAAGGAGAATAGGTGGGCTCTTTCCCGAAGTCAATATTTTCTTCCCTCCTTCTTTTTTTTTCCTTCCGAAGTTAAAACCTTAGGATCCTAGGATGGAAGTTCAGGCTGCCAAGGTTAGTGTCACAAAAAAGAGCTAGAGCTTTCTTGGTGCCTATCTAAGCTATACCACCTCGGAAGAGATGGAGAAGTGGTGAAGTAAGTGTTTCTAGCCTTCCTATGTCAAGACTAGGGTTCCCAAGCATGGTGAGCCAAGCTACTAACCTTAGGAAAAGGAAATAACAATTTTCAGATCCCAGCTAAAAGCTGGTCTCCACTACCCCCCGCCGATGATGGTCTGTGACTTATGTAGTTTTCACGACATAGCCATCAATTAGCTTCCCCCAAATCATACTCCTACTTTAATGCCCATCTTTGTGTGTGCAAGGTTTTTGGGAAAGCTCCTCACTTCATCTTTTTCATTCAAGATTACAAACTTCACCCCATTTTGAAGAGAGGATTTTACTTTTTACTTCCTTGGGGGTCTGGGAACAAAAAGTTCACCTTCACCTTGGCTGCCAAGGATTGTTGGCAAGGGTGGCAAAATAACTAGTTCTTCATGGAGATAGATGAGAAATTGAAAGATCTACCAGAAAAATGGGCTTCAGGGACTTTGCCCATCAACATGATTGATCTATTCAAGCTCCTAACCAAAGAGCTGGAGTCCAAATTAGAGGAATTTGATAGCCATATTTGGGTAGTAGTGAACTGGCACGATCAGGCATCTTCGCAACCACTTTACCCCTTTCCCATCAGATGGAACTTGATGATCGAAGAAGTCCTTCAGGAACTTGGCATTGTCAATGGGCAAGTTACAAACACCAAGATGCCTAAGTCGAGTGTTGATGGGAAGAAATCTCCGTTAGTCATGCTTCTTTGGGGGAAACTTTCTTACAAAGCCTTTTTCAAGCGTAAGTTGATTTCCATTTGCTATTTTATTAGATCAAGTTTTACTAACACTGATGTTTTTCTAATTTCCAGACATGGGTGATAAATTAGCTGCCTTCCACAAAATCCTTTTCCTCAGTCAAGCCAAGAAGGGGAACTAAAGTAGTGGCTCCGAAGAGGAAGAAGGGGCAGCCCTCGGGATAACCAAAGCAGAAAAAATCTAAGAAGGATCCCATTCCTCCTCCCCCTGAAGATACTACTCAAGCAATGGATACTCATGCCGAAGCTGTTATACTGTCTGTGACAGTTAGCTTGAGTTTAGCTATCGAGACCCCAGGAACTTCCCTCGTGGTGCTTTCGACCAAAGAGCTCGAGGAAAGAATGAGGGAAAAGGTCAATGATGTTCTTACTAACATCCTTCATCTAAGTCATTCCAAAGCAAAGGATGTCGAGGTCTTATTACCAGGTTAGTCTTTTGATCTTTCATCCATGAGTTTGGGATTTTTTGGGTTTTTAGAATTTATAGATGAATGGTTAAGGGATAACGTGGTGATGGAACTTCTGCATGATATTGCAATGGAGTTGCCCCCATCTAACTAGGTTGTTAAACATGAGCATAAGTGAGAGCTTTGAGACACGAAGATCCCTTTTGACAAGGTTCTTAGGGAGCCATTTTGGACTATTACCGAGGACATGGACCTATTCTCATAGTAATGCTAGAAGATGGTGCCCCAAATGGCCAAGGGCATCATGACAAATACCACTTTCCAATCTCCAACGGAGTCATGTCCGAATGAGGAGATTCTTGCTTCTCAGATGACCAAACATGCTACTCAAGTATTCCTTTTCTATCAGTACTTAGAAAAAAAATTTCTATCTATGTTTTTGCATCATTCTTAATGCCTTCTCTTTCTTTGCAGATGCTCACCTATGGAGGGTATTTGTGAGCATGTGTTGTTACCCACTCCGGGGTAGTCTAATTATGGTGACAAAATTATGCATTTAGACTGCCAGGATTCGTAATGTTTTATAGGCCATTAGAACACTACCCTTAGTGTGCATACCCAAGTGGCCCTCTTGGGCACTATGTAAACACATGCATATTGGTCAAACCATCACACACATATTCACATTTCATGCACACCATGGCAGAAAAAAAGGAAAACATTAGCACAAGTCTTAATCTTGGCTACCACACATTAGGCAATCTTGTTAAGTTCTAGTGACCAGCCACTACACTTGTAACTTCCACTAATGAAATATATCATTGTAGCCTTGTACCCCCTATTTTATTTGCTCCATTATCAAGTAAAGACATAGAGCAAGTCAAGGAATTTTGTTTTACATCAATAGACCACCTATGGACCAAGTTATGGACTTTTGAAGTTGGTTATAAAATTATGACTAAATAAACTGTAACTTAGCCAACTTTGCAACGTCATATCTTTGGCTAGAAGGATCCAAGTTCCATTTCAACCCCTAGATGTTCTCTAGGTGTGGTCAAAATTTCATACAAATATTCCTTCTAGATAGGGAGATATAGAACTTTAAGTGTAGAGTTAAAATTCTGGTCACTTTATGACCATTTTGCCCATACAAAATTTTGTAAGTGTCCAAACACTTCATTTACATGGGAAAAACCCACCAAATCTATCCTATATATGTCCATTACACATAGGAATTATATTCCCATGCCTTTAACAACCATGTGTGGCTAAAACATAATTTACAAGTAAGCAGCCTATCATCACACTTAGGCAACTTTGCACCACATCACATACACAGCGAAAACATTACTCAAATGTTCACATACTTGTCTCATTTTACACACACTACATGTACATGCATACATGTACTAAAAAATGGTCTTAACTTAACAAAATACACACCCTATGCTACAAGAGTGCCTGAGACACAATAGACTCCAGAACAGGATGCTGGCCAGTTGCTACACAGCACAATAAGTACTGCCATTAAAAATACCAAATGTGCTCCTAAAATCACCAAAATTTCCATATCATAACTAGACATATGGAAGTTCTTGTACCTGAAATTTCAAATCAAAAATCAAACTACAAATTTCATTTTGAATGAGATCTTTCTGCTGGACCTGAAATAACAGAATTGAGAGGAGTAAGTTTCATTGAGAAACTTAGTAAGGGTAACACATGGATTCAGTAGGCAATGTGACTATCATCAAAACCTACATAAAAAGAAACTAAAACACAAAAATCACAATGCAAATATCCAATATAGAGCATCCAAATGCAGCAGCCAAACACAAACAACAAACACATGTATGCGGTAGCAACAATAACCATAGGTTAGTCCATAAAACATGTAATAAACATAACCAAATCACTATGGCAGCCCTCCTCAATCTAATTCATGGTCATAGGAGGATTTTAAAACTAGTTAGAACTAACTTTGGAATCTAGAAACCCTTATTTCACTGCCATCTTTGTGCTCTTCACACTAGGTCACAAAACCTTCAATAAGTCCACTACCCTCACTAAGCTTAGTTCATTAAGTTCATGGCTCTCTTCCAAGCTTAGCCCTAGCTCCATGGATGCTTGAAAATACAGTAAACAATCAATGAGAGCAAGAGAACCCCTACAAAGTGGGTAGGGCAAAAATCAAGCTTGATCCTTGAAGCATCCAAGCAATAGCTCTAGTTTGCTTCCAATTGCTTCCTTTCGCCTTCAATTTCAATCAGTTACAAGTTTGAAGGTGTGGTGGATATGGAGGAAGTGTGGCTATATTTTTGGGCTAGAGGAGGATGAAAATGAGAGAGAGATAAGTGATTTGGCAACTTAAATGGCCTTAAATGAGCTTAAGGGCACAAAACACACTTAAAGAAGCTTAACCTTGCTTTATGTCATTTTCCTTCTCACTAATTATGGTTTCTTTGTCTTAAACTCATTGGTACACATGTGCCCAACATTTTTTACTATTTATCAAGTCTTGGCTGCCTACCCCATGGTGAGATAACCCCACAATTCCACCTTTAGACTTAGGTCAAAAGCTTAAACACCTTAAGGTTCATACTAAAACATTTAGGTCCTTAATGCCTTTAGTGTTTTGTTTGTCCAAACTTGTCTTCCATGAGCAATTTGGTCCTCCAATAGCACTTTCATACCATTCATATCCTTCCCATAACTCTCTAAGTCTCTTTCTTGACAGTTTTGTAATTAAGTACCCAAATTTCCAAAACCTTACAAAAAAGTCCATAGGTTGCTTGACAAACAAGCAATCCTTAAGGCTTTTCTTGGGGGCCAAGTTACTAACTTGGAACACTTTTAAGGAGATGTTGATCATGCCTTTTATCCTCCACACTTCAATCACTACAGTGAGAATTAAAGAATATAATGGCTTTTGGCCACTATTACACAGTTGTAATTCATCCATTTTTGTGTGGTGGTAATATGCGTAGCAAAACAAACTTCGGTCTGAGCTCAGTCCAAGGAGAATTTGGCTAAGGCCAAAGAGGCTTTCATGAGCACTTGCCTAAAGTACGGTGAACTCAGGAAAATCACCAAGGAAGGGCTAGCGAAACTTTGCCAAGGACTAGTGAAGAGCAAGGAAGCCCTCCTTGATGACTATTCTTTTAGGGTTTCTGACCTCGAAGTGAACTTGATGGAGCAGACATCCTCCATGGATGCTCTTCAGAAGGAGAAAGAAGACCTAGTTCCCAAGGTTACCCAAGCTCTTTTAGACAAGACGCAGCTCTTAGTTGAAGTCGAGAAACTAAGGAAGTGGAAGAAGAAGAAGAAGAAGAAGGAATTGGAGGTTCTAAAGGTGTAAGACCTCATTTTAGGACGATTTTTGCTTGGCTCAACATCAAATGCTTTCCCACCATCCTAACATGGATATGTCCTTTCATTAGGCACTAGACATTCCCGAGGGTTTATCCTCCAAATGGTCCCGGAAGGAGTTCATGAACCTTCCTCACTGCCCTTAGAGACCACTGTCAAAGTTGACTCCAAGGAGTCTTAGGGCAAAGACGAGGAGCAATAGATAGGATTTGATGAACCTTTTTTTTTTTTGTGCTCTCCTCGTTTTGATTTAATGAAATGCCTTTTGTTTTAAATTTGTGTTCAATATTTTGTCTAAGTGCACTAGAAAGCATTGATACTTTTAGTTGGCTAGCGACCTTGGGCATTTTCACCATCTTCAGTAAAAATATTTGGTCAAGTCAGATATTTGCCATTTGTTGCAAACGTGTTTAGCACATCTATCATGTTATGCAAAGCTTTTAATAGAACATCTTTGGCAAAATGGTTAATACATTCACCATCTTCACTAAAAGTGTTTAATTAGATCACACATTCATCATCATCGGTAAAGCATATAAAGCACAATCTTTGGCGAATATTCATTTTACCACCTTCAATCAATGCCTAGTGTGGCATCTTTGGTAGATGTCTAGTTCACCAACTTCAGTGAACTTTTTCAAGGAATATCACACATTCACTATCTCTGGAAATTTTTGGCAATAAAAATTTGTTTAAGTGTTTTTGGTGTTCGAACAACTTCTTCTGAAAATTTCCATTTGTACTTCTTCAGAAAATTCTGCTAAGTACATTGTTCTTTTGAAAATTTCTAAGACTTAAGAAAATTTTTAAGTATAGAATTTTTTCAAAGAGTCTGAATGCCAAGTGTTACCACCTCACAAAAAGGGAGAATTACAAGTGTGTCATAATGACTAAAAACCATTATATTGTGTAATTCTCAGCATAGTGATTAAAGTGTGGGGGGCAAAAGGCATGATCAACACCTCCTTAAAAGTGTTCCAAGTTAGTAACTTGGCCCCCAAGAAGAGCCTCAAGGATTGCTTGTTTGTCAAGCAACCTATGGACTTTTTTGTAAGGTTTTGAAAATTTGGGTACTCAATTGCAAAAATCACAAGAAAGAGACTTGGAGAGTTATGGGAAGGATATGAATGGTATAAAAGTGCTATTGGAGGACCAAATTGCTCATGGAAGACAAGTTTAGCCAAAGGAAACACTAAGGGCAACATGGACCTAAATGTCCTAGTGTAAACCTTGAGGTGTTCAAGCTTTTGACTTAAGTCTAAGGGTGGAATTGTGGGGTTATCCCACCATGGGGGAGGCAGCCAAGACTTGATAATTAGTCAAAAATGTTGGCACATGTGTACTAATGATTTTAAGACAAAGAAACCATAATTAGTGAGAAGGAAAATGACATAAAGCAACGTTAAGCATGTTAAGTGTGTTTTGTGCCCTTAAGCTCATTTAAGGCCATTTAAGTGGCCAAATCACTTATTCCTCTCTCATTTTTGTCCTCCTCCAGCCCAAGAACATAGACACACTTCCTCCATAACCACCACACCTTCAAACTTGAAATTGATTGAAATTGAAGGCAAAAGGAAGCAATTGGAAGCAAACTAGAGCTATTGCATGGATACTTCAAGGATTAAGCTTGATTTTCGGCCTACCCACTTTGGTAAGGGTTCTCTTGCTCTCATGGACTGTTTTCTGTAATTTTCAAACATCCATGGAGCTAGGGCTAAGCTTGGAAGAGATCCATGAGCTTGATGAACCAAGCTTAGTGAGGGCAGTGCACTTATTGAAGGTTTTGTGACCTAGTGTGAAGTGCACAAAGATGGCAGTGAAATGAGGGTTTCTAGAGCCCAAAATTAGTACTAACTAGTGTTAAAATCCTCCTAAGACCAAGCATTAGCTTGAGGAGGGCTACCATAGTGATTTGGTTATGTTTATTGTGTGTTTTACTGACTAACCTATGGTATATGTTGCTTTCACATTTCATGTGTTTGTTTGTTGTCAATGGCTGCTACATTTGGTTGCTATATGTTGTATATATGCATTGTGGTCTTTTTGTTTTTAGTGTCTTTGGATGCATGTTTTAATTATGGTTACATTGCCTATTGAATCCAAGTGCTACCCTTACTAAGTTTCTCAATGAAACTTACTCCCCTCAATTCTGTCGTTTCAGGTCCAGCAGAAAGATCACCTTCAAACTAACCTTTGTGGTTTGATTTTTGATCTGAAATTTCAGGTACATGAACTTCCGTATGTCTAGTTATGATCTGGAAATTTTGGTGATTTTAGGAGCACATTTGTTATTTTTAATGGTGGTACTTATTGTGTTGTGCAGCAGGTGTCCAGCATCCTGTTTTTGGAGTCCATTGTGTCTCAGGCACTCCTGTAACTTAGGGTTCGTATTTAGCTGAGTTTTTTAGTGCATGTATGCATGTACATGTTTTGTATGTAAGATGAGACAAGTATGTGAACATTTGAGTATGTTTTTGCTATGTAAGTGATGTGGTGCAAAGCTGCTTAAGTGTGAATGATAGGTTGCTTACTTGTAAATTCTATTTTGGCCACATAAAGTTGCTAGATGCAAGAGCATGTAAATCCTATGTGTAATGGACATATATGGGATAGCCTTGGATGGTTTTTCCCTCGTGAATGAAGTGTTTGCACACTTATGAAATTTTGTATGGGCAAAATGGTCATAAAGTGACCAGAATTTTGACTCTGCACTTAAAGTTCTATATCTCGGTACGTAGAAGGAATCTTGATATGAAATTTTGACCACACCTAGAAAACATCAATAGGTTGAACTGGGATTTAGAATTTATGAATTTGGAGCCCTGTAGCCAAAGATATGATGTCGTAAAGTTGGCTAAGTTACTGTTCATTTGGTCAGAATTTTGTAACCAACTTAAAAAATCCATAACTTGGTCCATAGGTGGGATATTGATGTTAAAAAAAATTCCTTGGTTTGATCTAAGTCTATACTTGGTAATGGAGCAAAGAAAGCAGGGGGTATGTGGCTAGAATGATACAGTTTATTAGTGTAAGTTACAGGTGTAGTAGCTGGTCACTAGAACTTAACAAGATTGCCTAATGCGTGGAAGCCAAAACTAAGACTTGCGCTAGTGTTTTCCTTCTTAGCTGCCATAGTGTGCATAAATGTAAATATGTGTGTTATGGTTAGGCCAATATGCATGTATTTACATATTGCTCAAGAGGGTCACTTGAGTATGTACACTAGGGGTGCTGTTCTGATGACCTACAAGACACACCAAACCTGGAAGTTTAAATGCACAGTTTTGGCACCATAACTGGACTACCTCAGAGTGGCTAACACCAAGTATTTTTCAATTCTTCTCCTTTGGCATTTTAAAGTTTGAAGACTCCCTGCCGAACTTCATCCGTGACCAAATAAGATCCTTCCCAGTTTGCCAAAAATACACCATAAGATGGTTTTTGGGCTTCCAACTCACTCTTTCAAAGAACAACATCTCCTACCCTGATCCCCTTAGGTTTAACTTTCAAGTTCGTGGCAATGGCGACTCGTCGCTGGAAAGCGTTTCTTCTAAGTTCAGCTATTTCTCTATGTTCGTAAACCATATCAGGTTTGGCTTTTAAGCTGAGGTTATTCCCTTCTTTTTTGAATACTTGTATTCTTATAGAAGTCTTTATAACTTCAATAGGGATCATAGCCTCTCTTCCGAACACGAGTGAAAATGGAGTTTCTCTAGTAGCTCTCATAGGGGCTGTTCGGTAACTCCATAGTATGCTGGGTAGTTCAACAGGCCGTTTTCCCTTGGCTTCATTCAGCCTTTTCTTCAGACCATCTTTCAAGGTGCTGTTGGATACTTCAACTTTTCCATTGCTTTGAGGATGGGCAACTAAGGTGAAGTGTAGTCTTATTCTGAGGTAAACCCTTTTCAATGAACTAGGAACCATTGTCTGCTACCATCATCCTTAGACAACCGAATCTGCATATGATACTTTTCCAAACAAACTTCTGAATGTCTTTGGCTGAAATTGCTGCTAAGAGTTATGCTTCGATCCACTATGTGAAGTAGTCTACTGCAACGGCATAATACTTAACGCCTCCTAGAGTCATAAGAAGGGGACGAATGAGGTCAATTCCCCATATGGCAAAGGGGCGTGGGTAGTTTTCTGAAGTTATCACCTCTGAATGTGTTCATTGGATAGGTGCATGTCATTGACACTTAACGCATTGTTTAATGAACTAACGAGCATCCTTCCTTATCATTGCCCAAAAATATCCTTGCCAAAGTAATACTCTGGTCAAGGCATCTATCTCAATGTAGGATCCATATATTTCTTCGTGAACTTGTTTTAGCACTACTTCAGTGTCTTCTTCACTAACTCACATTTTTAAAGGATTTGACTACCCTTGTCTGTACAACTCCTCTCCAATCAGGAAGTATTTTCCCAGTCATCTTCGAACCTTCACCATTTCCTAAGGGTCTTGTAGCAGGGAGGAATTTTTCAAATATTTCTTTATTGGCTCTTTCCATCCCTTCCCCTTGGTTGATACAACCATTATGGCTACGCTTGGCCAATAAAGTACTTCGGTAAACTATCTTGACTTGGCCAATGTATCTACTTCCATGTTTTCTTTCCAAGGTATCTTTTCTATTTGTACTTTGTCAAATCTCTAGATCAGTTCTTTGACGAGGTCATGATACTTTGCCAATTTTAGGCCTTTGGCTCTATATTCCCTTATTGTTTCCTAACTACTAGTTGCAAGTCATTGTAAGCCTTCAGATCTTTTACACCGACTCTTTTTGCCAATTTTAGGCCTACTATATGGGCTTTGTATTCAGTGATGTTGTTGGTGACATCAAATGCATACCTAATGGCCTTCAAGGACTTCATACCTTCGGCTCCTTATAGTATTATACTGGTACCCTGATGTTTCGAGCCTAAAGCGCCATCTATGAAAAGAACCCACTCAAGATCCTCATCACTGAAGTTTTCCGAGGCATCCTCACATTTTGGTAATTTAGCTATGAAGTCTGCTAAGCTTTAGCTTTTATCACTTTTCTTGGTTCATATGTGATATCATATTCACCGAGCTCAATGCACCATTTTGGCAACCACCCCAAATGACCAACCTCCTTGATGATATCTCAAAGAGGTAGGTTACTTCACACCGTAATGGAGTGTCCTTGGAAGAAAGGCTGAAGTCTTCTACTTGCAATGACTAAAGTGTAGATTGCTTTTGGCAATATTGGGTACCTAACTTCAGCCCATGCAAAGACTTACTGACGTAGTATGCCAGCCACTACTTTCCCCCTTCTTCCTTAACAAGTATGGAGCTCACAGCCTTTTCGCTCACAGCGAGATAAAGTATGAGGGGTTCCCCTTGCCTGGGTTGTCGAAGCATTCGTAAATGGGACAAATAGCTCTTTAGTTTGCCCCAAGATTTTTGACATTCTCTATTCCAAGGGTGTTCCTCAGAATGTTTTTCGTTGTCACTTTTGGATGCCTTGGTCAATTCCTTTAAAAAAAGGTCTACAACGATCCCTATACTCGATATGAATCTGCTGAGAGCAATTATCTTTCTAGTGAAACTTTGTATATCCTTGATGGAAGTAGGTGTTCAGAAACCAAGCAGTGTCTTAGCCTTTTTTGGTGGCATCTATGCCTCTTTTTTGAAACCATGAAGCAAGGGAACTTTCCAACCGTTACCCCCAATGTGCACTTTTTAAGGTTCAAGCGAAATACATATGTTTGGAGCTGCTAGAAGGTTTCCTGCAAGTCTATGATATGATCACTTGATAGTTTACTTTTAACTATCATGTCATTGGTGTAGACTTCCATATTTCTTTCGATCTGGGAATTGAACACCTTGTTCATCAACCTCTGGTAAATGGCTCCTGCATTTTTTAGACTGAACAACATTCTTACATAGAAAAATGTTCCTATGTCGGTTATGAAAGTGATTTTTTCCTCATCTTCAAGGTTTAACCGAATTTGGTGATATCCACTAAATGCGTCAAGGAAGCTCAGTAGAGCATGTTCGACCGTGGAGTCCACTAGTTGTTGATCCAAGGTAGTGGATATCAATCCTTAGGACAAGCATCGTTGATGTTTCTAAAGTTGATACATATTCATAGTTTATCAATCCCTTCCTTTGTGGCAATGACGATGTTGCTAAGCCATTAAGGGTATTTGACTTCTCTTATTATTCTAGTATCCAAAAGTTGTTGGATTTCTTTTTTGATGAAGTTGTTCTTATGCATCAAGATGCTGCATTTCTTCTACCGAACAGGCTTTGCCTCGGGGCGTACTTTTAGATTATGCTGGATTATGTTTGGTTTTATTCCAAGCATATCCTTTGGGGAGTATGCAAATAGATCTTTGTTCATTAATAAAAGGGATACAAGTCTTTGTTTCTCACCTTCAGCCAACTGCTTCCCAATTCGGGTGCTTCGGCTAAGAACTAACTTTATATCCTTAGTTTTTACTTTCTTAATATCACCATTTTTCCCTTCTAGCCTATCTTCAGTAAGTATGTCTTCCATCTCCGATGTTTGTGCATGAACTTTAGCATCCTTTCTTTGACATACGCTTTCCTTACTTCAGCTTGATTGATGTATATTTCAGTGTCTCCTTCCATAACCTCGAACCTGACTGCTAGAAACTTCACATCAGTTCAGAGGTGAAGGTTGCCTTGTGTCTGTTTATCGAGGATCACGTTATAAGATAAAAGGCCATCTATGATAATAAGTCTCATCATGGTGGAGCCAAAGAGTTCTTCTCCCGTTTTGACTAAGGTACCCTTCAACATTAGTGGTAGGTCGATCCATCCCAACACTAGTAGTTCTGCAGGGCTAACCCCAAATGTGGGTGAAGTCATGGGCTTGAGTTCATTCTTAGAAATGCCAAGCTCTGTACCAAGTGGGTAAATAGGACATCATCATTTGAGCCATCACCATAGAGAACTCTTCCAACATCCTACTTTCTAATCCTACCCATTATCAAATAAAGATCATCATGTGACACCACCGAGCCATCCCTTCAGGTGAGCTAGTCCACATCATTGCTATCTTTCTCACCTTCATTTTTCTCTCAGCTGAGGGTATCCCAATAGTGATTGTCTAGATAACCCCAGCCAAAGGTGAAGGATGCTTCCTTGGACTTTGATTTGTTTGATATCTATTGGAATCATACTCCTCATCTTTTCCCTTTCTCTCATCGTCCCTTTTTTTCTCAAGATTTGGGCAAGGGCATCCGTAAATAGCAATGAAGTTGGGCTTGTTTAATTAGGGACTCAATGTACTTCCTCAGCTAAAAGCAATCTTCGGTATCATGCCCATGGTCCTAGCGAAATTAATAGCATTTTTTTATGTTTTTCTTGTTGCCCAAGGCTATGGCCTTCGGATACTAGATCAAGGCTCCTTTCCTTTCTAAGCCCATCAGGATGTTGGTTCTTGTTATGTGTAGGGGGTGAATGTGTTACGGCCCTCTAGGCAGCAGACCTTCAATGGTAAGGTAAAACTTGTTAAACAAGTTAGAATCCCTCGTTTAATGCCTCAATTAGTTTGAATTAACAAGTCAAGCAAGTTTATTAAGGGGTTAAGTCGTTCCTATGTCATTTTGGCACCTATGTGTCACCAAGGGCACAATGGTCATTTTGTAACCCGACATTGATAGCCGAAGTGCTATCGCCCTGATCAACCACCGACCACGGAAAAGGACTCCGGAGTGAAGGAAGTCATACACCTGAGGCACATGACCTCGGTAGCTCACCAATTCCAACTTTGGGAGCCAGTGTAGCGCCTCCTTCGGGACGGCAACCAAACCACCTTTGGGGAAAAGGACCAACCACCCTCTGCGGGAGAAAGCCCCCCGAAGACGGAGACACCGAAGTTCCAGCCTGACTCTGGGAAAAGGCCCTTCACCCCAAAGTGAGACATCAACCAGAAGGACCTCGGTTGTACGACAAAAGCCATCAAGGAGTCTCTGACACTCCATTCATATACGTCTCCAACACGCCACCTCCAGACACACTCTGCCACGCCATCACAGTCTAATGTCCTGTCATGTCAGGCTACACCTACAACGGCTCGCAGCCCGAGGAGCCAGCAGGCTACTAGGGGCCCCAACACCCAGAAGTGCGAACACCATCCGTCCATACACGTGCCACAATCTGAAGGGATCACCCCCTCCCTTATATACCAGGGAAATGGTCACAGACAGGGGGGCTTCTCTAGAGAGAGAAAGAGAGAAAAAGAGGACAGAGAGGTCGGAAAATAGAGGACGTTCTCCTCCCTCCGCCTGAATACTCTCCCTTCAACCCTCAGAAAGACACGCCAGGCAAGCGTCTCTTGTGCTTATTACTACGTCTTTCTCTCTCTCGAAGCATTGACTTGGGCGTCGGAGGTTCACCCCCGGAAAACCACCCCGGGGGCATCCTAACCCCTGTTTTCTGAGTGTTTCAGCCAGGTCTCCCTGAAGGATCTCCGCTCCGGGCTCTCTCCCATGCCGGAAGTCTTTCCTGTCCTCACTAGCCACGGTACCAGGAAGCTGCCAGCCACCACTTAAGGTGACCCTCTCAGGGTACCTTCTTGTACCTCCAGGACTCCCTGCTGCCCACACCGCTACACACAGTGGAGATGTTGGCTCCGCCTAACCGGACCGCATCAAACATGATAGGTTTGGTATTTGAGTTTATGAGTTGTTCTTTTGGACCCAAGTGACAAGAAACCAAATAGTTGGACTAGATTGCCAAGTCTTATGGCACTATTTGAGCATGGGATCTTTTTGGCAAAACTAAAGAAGTTAAAGGAGTAAAGTGAGAAGTTGGGAATTTAAACAATTTTCAAGGATTTAGGGCTTTAGTATTCATCATCTCCAACCGCAAACCCATAGCCCTTCTTCTCCTCTCAAAATCCATGCCCAAATCTTCATAAAAACATCAATTTTTGTTGGAAATTGAAGTCTTATGAGGTACCCATGCAAGAAAGGGCTTAATCTTTCATAGTTTTGGTGTGAAAGGCCTTGGATCACATTCTTTAGCTTGTGAGCTCTAGGTAACATTTTGATCCTCTTGTTTTCTTGTTGTTCTTGGTTTCTTGAGCTTCCATGAGCATGGGTCTAGTGAGAAAAAGCTTGAATTGGAGCCTTATACATTGAATTTTGCTCGGAACCATAGGAACACCCAAGTGGAGCCTTTGTAAGAAGTAGTGCTTGATTGAGTGCTTGTTCTTCTTAATTGAGGTAAAGGATTTAGTTGCATGAATGTCTTATTTGCTTGAATATTGGTTTCAAGTAGGTTGTGAGATATGCATGGTTATGGTGAGGTTTGTGATGTGAAGGGCTAGTGGTAATCAAGCTCTTGGGTAATGCAATTGAGACGTTGATGCTTGGTTAGTTTGGCATGGAAATGGCCTATTGTGGTTGCTTTAGTGGACTGCGGCTTGGCAAGGCTTGGTATGAAGGTTTGGGTGGCTTGGGAGGCCTCCGAACATGCTGTGGATGAAGTTCAGAACTGCAGGGCTCAAGGGCATGGCACTAGGTGGGGTTGCGGTGCCCAGCACCCCATTTTGGAATCTAAGAGAAAAATGCTCCTGGTGCCCCAGCGCCGTTTCCCGTGCCTAGGCGCCAGCACTTGACAACGTTGACATGCTGTAGTATTTCTTCCAAAACTTTTTACTCAGGTATCCGATTGAGGCGATTTAGCATTCCATGCAAAGCTAAGAAAAAGATCTAGAACTTTCATGCTTTCACTAAAGTTTGACTTGGCCTATGTTTTTCTATATTTTTCTCCAAATTGAAGTGTCAATGAGTGCTTAAAGGGCCTTAGGGTGGAGGTGACCAATGGTACCTTAGTACCCCCTATAACTCCTCAAGGCACTAGTTTTGGATCAAGTTCTCTTATGTACAAAGAAAGGATGAAGGAAAGTGATCTAGGATGAGCGTGGAGCACTACAATAGGGCCATTAAGAAAGGTTAAAGGGGTTAAGCACCATTGGTAGTCTTGTTGGAAGCTTTAAGCTTAAGACAGCAATAAGGAACCCTAGTGCACATAAGGGGTTCTATGGAACCTATTAAATTAAGTCTCTTACCATAATAGTGTGAACCAAATAATGGTGGATAGTGAAGCACCAGGGATGAAGGCTTAGTGAATTTGTGGCTTAGCTAAGTTGCGACTTGAGGCACAAGTGAAAGCTTAGTGCATTCTTGGTAGGTTAAATGGGCAAGGCTTAATACCTTGGTGATCTAGGGGAGCTGACACGACCCCTCATGGGCCTACCTAGCAAGCCTATGGGAACTTGTCCCATGCTAGCCGCAATTGGCTAACTGATTACGTGTGCACTCGTTAAAACTTTCATGCTTCTAGTTGTTTAATCCTATTATGCAATCATGCATGGATTTATGCTTTGACTTAATCAATAAAACAAAGAAACAACACTTAAAATGTTTCCATGGCATAATTTAATAAAACAATATCAAAACTGTCAAAGCATTCAAAGCAATTAAGTGGAATTAACTACACATAATCAATTGTGTGCAAGCATCCAAACAAGAATAGACTATGCTCGCACCCAAGAACGACTCTAGAGTAACATTACTTAACATGACCATTGGAGGCAAACTAGTGTATTAAAACTATACGCTGAATGACTATACTGAGATTTGAGACTAAGCTTCTTAGAGCAAACTCCCAGTGGCAAGCTTCGTAAGCCCTCCCTTGTGCTTCACTAGCCTCTGTAGGCCAAAAAGACAACTGTAGTTAGTACCACAACTTAACCAACAAGCACCCCATAAACTAGAATCATGAAGATTCAAATAAACTTAGTACCTGCTCACAAGCCTAGCTCAACAACCCTCAACGGTTGCTGGCTCAACAACACCTAAATCCGCACAACAAAAAGTAAAGGAATGATAATCCGAGATTCTCAGTAAGGGGTCTTCAATGTACCTGTAAGAAAATCCTAAGGACTCCACATATACAAGGATATGAAACCTGTTGCGCACGCTTGCAGCCTGAGGGTGTGATATATGTACATATAACTAGGTCCCTTGAGACCTATCCTCATCCTAGTCCTCCTCACGAGGCATCACTCCGTGCTAGCGAGTTCTGGCCACTAACTTGCTCCTAGAAAGTGGTAGCTTACTGACTGATGTAATAATGTAGCCTTCCCTTAGTTGTTGTTATGCAGGTGAACATGGTGGATGCTCCTCACTGTGTTGTAAGAAATCCAGTGGATGTACTAGGCCTCCACATAGTGCCTCAAGTCCTTAGACTTGACTAGGTCACTCGTGTACTAAGCCGCCACCCAATTAACCTACCATGGATGCACTAGGCTTTCACTTGTACCTTAAGGCACGACTTGGCTAGGCAATAAGTGCACTAAGCGTTCATCCACGGTGCTCCCCTATCCACCATTACTTGGTTCACACTAGTGGAGTGGCAATGATCATGGTTGGACTCATTTACTAGGTTCTTTGGAACCCAAGCTAGGTGTACTAAGGTTTCCACATTGAAGCCTCAAATTCAAAGTCTTAACTAGGCTTCTAATGGTACTAAACCTTGCACCCACTTATGGTGCTTTATTGTGGCCATATTTTCCTTTAAAAATTTCATCCATTTTGAGTTAAAATAATTTTAAAAATTGGGCATTTTAAGTGTTTTTAAAACATGGAGGTGATAGTACTCCCTCTTAGCTTCGTGTGGATCTTGATTCACCTCAATTGGACACCTGAGCAAAACGTTATGCTGAAAACAAAATTGGGTGTCAATGCTGTCTCGGCGACGCATCGCCATAGTTGTTGACGTTCTGCCAATTTCATGAGGTCTTGGCGATGCATCGTGGGAAATTGTGGGGATTGGCGATGTGTCACCAAACCTGCAAAATTCCCAAAAAATCTCCGGTTTTACTGCTATGAACTTTGAACACTCTCCGAACATATCAAACATGCATGGATAGCCTTCAAACTTCACATACATGTAGTACACGTTGCATAGATCACAATGCACCATTCAAACCAATCCTATGGTGTCCATAAACACCACACAAATCCTTAGAAACTCCCTAGTCCAACATGTTCATTACCATGCACCAACTAATGCCATTCAGGAAATTACTTGAATTTAACAAGCAAACAAGCTACGAATGGCATCAATTATGCTTGAATCATAAATCCCTTACCTCAACTCCAAGTAACAAGCAAGAATCAATCTCTTTTCCAATCAACTAAGCTCACCAAAGTATCACCTAAGTTCCAATCAAAAACATAGACACTAAACATCAAATCCTTGCTTCCTAACCAAAACCCAAGCTTCTAAACATCTAATAAACAAGAATTCACCAAGAACTCAAGTGTTACCTCGCATCAAAAATAGGGGATAGTGGAAAACTTGGTTCCAAGCTCCAAAAACTTGAAATCATGCTTAAAACAAACTTTCCATAGCTTGTATATCCTTGGTGGCCTTCATTTCCATGAAAATCTCTTGATTTTGAGGTTGAATTGATGGAGAACTGGTAGAGAGAAGGGGCAGCTCAGGTTGAATCGTGAAAATGACAGCCCTCCCCTTTCTTTTCCAACTTATAGGCTCATTTAACCCCAAGCCACCAAACTACATAAAAAGTTACAATTAAGTCCCCTTTTTTTGGTAACCTAGTCATTCTTGATTAACTCTAGTTTATTTTTCAAGTTTGGGTTAAGGTTGAAAGTTAAGTTATAAAAACTCATTTTAAATCACTCAGGACTTATCCCGACTATTCAAGATGCAAAATTACCATTTTTCCCCTAAACCTCATTTAGTGCCTTTACTTCCTCAGAACTTAGTGAACTTTGATAAACTTGCCTATTCTTTCTATGTAAACTTGAAATTAGGTTCCCAACTAGCTTTCCACTATGACAACTATAACATTCTCCCCACCTTGGAGAATTTGGTCATCTGAATTCAATCTCCCCACCTTAAGTCATTATACTAGGATGCAACGCCAGCATATCCTGATCAAACCTACCAAGGGATGTCAGTCATACAACAACCCACTTGGTGACAAACTACTTGACCCATTTAGCTAATGCCCTCAGGGAACTTGAGTCGAGCCCTGTCTCGTATAGGTACTATGGTTAATGCCATTCTTTTGTGCTCACTCCCAACCGTAATTTGATTGTTGCTCACTAACCGCTCCACCTAGTCTGACCTTACCCAGTGTGGACAGATTCACACAATGTTGTTCTTGAAGACTATGGCATGGCCTTTCCATACTTTAATACACAGTACTGATAAAACACAGCTGACTACTCCAAGTTGTCCCAATAAATCCAATGATCACAAATCCTTTACTGTAACCTTTATGCTGAGTCCTTTAGTATAAGATAGCTTAGCATGCTCTCAAAAGCTTGTCCACTACCTTTACACTGTTAAGGCTTTACTAAAAGTTTAGGACCAATAGGCTTCCCTCACTTACTCCACCATACTAGAACCTACTAGTGTAAGCTAACTTAACAAGTTAAACTTGTCCATTAACACTCACACTAGAAAAAGTTCTACCCTAGGTTCATCATCAAATGTCAGCTACTAAATCTCTTAATGTAAGTTAGCTTAACAAGTATGCAACTTGTCCATTAACTCTTACACTATTAATTCCTTACTCTTGGTCTGGCACTCGACAACTCCTAACCTTTACTAGGCTAAGTGTGTCACTAGTGTATTATAGGCTTCCCACATACACTACTAGCATTCTTGAGACATACTCCGCTCCAAGCTCCATTATACTCTAGGTCTCTTCGAATAAATAAACCACTGAGAGTTGCAAGTCGCAGCCCATCTTAGAGTACAAGTCTTCAAATACTCCCCTTGGATGGCCCATATACATCAGGTTTACTGATGCACTAGGTAGGAAACCTATACACCACCCGAGCATCATCACCCTACTGCTTTCGCTACTCTAGAGCCTCTTACACCTGCATGCCCAGAAGAGAAAATCTTTCTGGCATGAGTACCGAGACCTCCAAGCAGCTAGCAACCTTTGGGCCTTATTCGTGCGCCCTCAACTCATACCACCTAGCACTAAAAAAACTTAACTATTGAGAAACTAAACAAGTCAAAGGTCTTGATACTTCGTCTGCTCCACTCGGTGTATTCTAGGTGCCCGAAGCCTACACACTCAGTCTCTTCACTTTCCTGTACTCTGGGCACAATACCTTACACACACCAGATTAATTCCTTGGGTGTGTCCTTGGGTCAATAGTCGACTAGACACCTCAACCCATTCACTAGGCTCTAATGTGCCTCTTATTCTTAATCGACTTCTTAATCACTTAACTATGGTTACAAAGAACCATCTTCACTCTCAATATTCAACTATCATATCATGACTAAACTATGTCACCCATGTGTAAAACTAATAAATTTACTCAGCACACCCGCTAGTCCTTAACCAATCTTACAAATCATGGGCCCTTCCTTTTAAAGGCACTAGGGTCACATGGAATGTTCTAACTATGGGCTTTAACTAACTCAACCAATAACCTTATTGACTGGGCTTCAAACCACTAACTTCTCTCTACCTTGGTAGTCACAATAACTACCGAAGCCATCAAACAGACACTTGAGCGCAACTGTACCTATACTAGACTTGGCACTTTGATTACTGAGTATACACTGAAATAGGTGGGAGATTACTTCACCTTGTGGCTACTTGTGAGTCACCTCAGGACTAGATATAATGAACTCTTTCTCTCTCTCTCTCACGGGTGCTCCTCGGATATTACCCCATAGGGTTAAGGCAAAGTATCCTCTTTCTGGCATCACTTAGGCATCCTGAACTGATACTTCAATGTTCCATTAGCTTACTGGCACTAACATAAATATCAACCGATCACCATAGTGTCCTTGGTTCCATTTAGGATTTAGTTCCTTACCTACTCAGCTAGTTTTACTAGTTGAGTTCCTCTTCTTCCATGAATCAACTCAGTGGCCTTGACCCCACTTAACGATGGGGTGATGAGCTCAAGTCATCTGCTATCCCCTGGTCCATGGTAGTCCTTCTTATTGCTTGGGTCCTCTTATTGCCTTTAGGTAGTCAATCCAAACCCTAGCAATGGTCCTACTCTTACTGGCTCAACCGTAGGGTATATAGCTAACGGACGAACAAGCTTATCCATCCGTTTACCCCTGGACGAATTCCTGGCTCCTTTTTTCTTTGTATGGTCACCTCTTGCATTTATTGGTTATAAACTAAATAAAAACTTACCTACTCACCTGTACGGATTAAGCTGAACTGCTCATTTGGTTGATGACTTTAAGGAACTTAGCTGCTCAACTAACCAGTCATTCACTAACAACTAGGCCACTAAACAAACTTTGGCAAGAAGATAACCTATAGAATGCTGGAACCTTTTCCAATCTATGCCATTTAGGCCTCCACTTATATAAGTCCACACACTAGCAAGTGGGTCCTAGGTCATCAGGCACTAAACCAATACTTGGTACATCCGTAGGTCTTAATGCGCTTGGGTTAGCCCTTAACACTCTTCGAAACTACTACCCAACATGCAAAACAAAACTATGCGAGTAAATTGATGCCATAACTCCAACAATGTAACTAGACTACTAGTGAAAGGTTAAAAACTTACCTCACACTAGCTATGCACTGCCCGCGAGTTCACTATGGCTACCTTTCACATCTGGCTAGTGGCTGCTTACTTTGACCACTTGACTGGCCAAACAACCTCAACTATTGCTCTGGTGCACTAGGTCAACTCCTTGTGGCAACAACTATCGGGGATAAACTCCTGGGCTGGTCTTAACTCAACCATGCACAATACAAAACTAGTCCAATCACCACTTGGACTGTTGGCAACACTTCTTTGGTGTAAGCTAAGAGTCAGACACTCTTTACACTTCTAGGCCTTGCCCTTTGCCTTAGAATCCACTATTATTCCTTGGTCTCAAGTTGACCTTTGCACTATAGGCGTGTTACTTTTACTATTACTAGGTCGGATGAGCCAACCTCCACCTCATAGTTTTATGTCTTCAACTCATCTAACTCCCTTCCAAGAGCTATTGCATCTTGCACCACTTATTGGTGCTCACCTCAAAGATTGTCCAATGCCCTCATATACTAGCTCAAGACCATCGGGAACTTATCCTTAAGCTCATACTTTCGATAGAAAAGTACAAGAGTGCTACCATTTACTGTTTTGTAGCCCACATGACCAAGTGCTTACAACTTAGGTCAGTGCATCCTCAAGCCTCTTCGGCATAGCCTAACCCATTCAAGTTAGTGGGTCCAAATTCTAAAACCTCTAGAATAATCCACTTAGCCTAGTTGTACTCCCCACCTTGGGAGAATCCATATCGTTCTATATAACCTACCTCATGAATGAGGTCCAAAACAATTTCCTAGGATGGTGGTCACATCCTTACTACTTGCACCAAAGTGTTGCCTTACCTGGAACCAAGACAAACCAACTGCCCCAATGTTACCACACTAGACTGCTAGGATCCATTCCTAGACCTTGGCATCCGAAAGCAAACCTGACCTAGTTTCACCATTATAACCTGTAGCCAAAGCCAGATGATAACTCACAGATGTTGGTTAGTACTAACTACCTTAGCACAAGGACAAACACTAGATCTCGGTAACTAGCCTCCAACGACCATGACCGAGCTCTGATACCAAAAACTGACATAACCCCTCATGGCCCTGCCCAGGAAGCCTATGGGAACTTGTCCCACGCTAATCATAATTGGCTAACTGATAACCTGTGCACTAGTTAAAACCTTCATGCTTCTAGTTGTTTAATCCTATTATGCAATCATGCATGCATTTATGCTTTGACTTAATCAATAAAATAAAGAAACAATACTTAAAATGTTGCCATGGCATAATTTAATAAAACAATATCAAAACTGTCAAAGCATTCAAAGCAATTAAGTGGAATTAACTACAGAAATCAATTGTGTGCAAGCATCCAAAACAAGAGTAGACTATGCTCACACCTAAGAGCAACTCTAGAGTAACATTACTCAACATGACCATTGGAGGCAAACTAGTGTATTAAAACTATACACTGAATGACTATACTGCGATCTGAGACTAAGCTTTCACCTTAGAGCAAACTCCCAGTGGGAAGCTTTGTAAGCCCTCCCTTGTGCTTCACTAGCCTCTGTAGGCCAAAAAGAAAACTATAGTTAGTACCATATCTTAACCAACAAGCACCCCATAAACTAGAATCATGAAGATTCAAATAAACTTAAGACCTGCTCACAAGCCTAGCTCAACAACCCTCAACGGTTGCTGGCTCAACAACACCTAAATTTGTACAATAAAAAGTAAGGGAATGAGAATCTAAGATTCTCAGTAAAGGGTCTTCAATGTACCTGCAAGAAAATCCTAAGGACTCCACATATACAAGGATATCAAACCTGCTGCGCGTGCTTGCAGCCTAAGGGTCTGATATATGTACATATAACTAGGTCCCTTGAGACCTCTCCTCATCCTAGTCCTCCTCACGGGGCGTCACTCCATGCTAGCGAGTTTTGGCCACTAACTCGCTCCTAGTAAGCGGTAGCTTACTGACTGAGGCAATAACGTAGCCTTCCCTTAGTTGTTGTTATGCAGGTGAACATGGTGGAT
The DNA here is from genome assembly GCA_039654915.1 of Aquilaria yunnanensis. Lineage (NCBI taxonomy): Eukaryota > Viridiplantae > Streptophyta > Magnoliopsida > Malvales > Thymelaeaceae > Aquilaria > Aquilaria yunnanensis. The sequence goes on from CM077597.1 coordinate 66,935,978, forward strand.
GCTCCTCGCTGTGCTGTAAGAAATCCAATGGGTGTACTAGGCCTCCACATAGTGCCTCAAGTCCTTAGACTTGACTAGGTCACTTGTGTACTAAGCCTCCACCCAATCAACCTACCATGGAAACACGAGGCTTTCACTTGTACATCAAGGCACAGCTTGGCTAGGCAACAAGTGCACTAAGCCTTCATCCAAGGTGCTCCCCTATCCACCATTACTTGGTTCACACTAGTAGAGTGGCAATGAACATGGTTGTACTCATTTACTAGGTTCTTTGGAACCCCAACTAGGTGCACTAAGGTTTCCACATTGAAGCCTCAAATCCAAAGTCTTAACTAGGCTTCTAATGGTACTAAACCTTGCACCCACTTATGGTGCTTTATTACGGCCATATTTTCCTTTAAAACTTTCCTCTGTTTTGAGCTAAAATACCTTTAAAAATGGGCCATTTTAAGTGGAGGTGATATTACTCCCTCTTAGCTTCGCGTGGAATCTTGAATCACCTCAATTGGACACCCGAGCGAAAAGTTATACTGAAAACAAAATCGGGTGTCAACGGTGTCTTAGCGACGCGTCGCCACAGTTGTCGAGGTTCTGCCAATTTTCTGATGTCTTGACGACACATCATGAAAACTTGTGGGGATTGGCAACGTGTTACCAAACCTGCAAAATGCCCAGAAAATCTCCGATTTTACTGCTATGAACTTTGAACACTCTCCAAACATATCAAACATTCATGGATAGCCTTCAAACTTCACATATGTGTAGTACACGTTGCATAGATCACAATGCACCATTCAAACCAATCTTATGGTGTCCATAAACACCACACAAAGAAACTCCCTAGTCCAACTTGTTCATTACCATGCACCAACTAATGCTATTCATGAAATTACTTGAATTTAACAAGCAAACAAGCTTAGAATGGCATCAATTATGCTTGAATCATAAATCCCTTACCTCAACTCCAAGTAACAAGCAAGAATCAATCTCTTTTCCAATCAACTAAGCTCACCAAAGTATCACCTAAGTTCCAATCAAAAACATAGACACTAAACATCAAAACCTTGCTTCCTAACCAAAACCCAAGCTTCTAAACATCTAATAAACAAGAATTCAACAAGAACCCATGTGTTATCTCGCATCAAAAACAGGGGATAGTGGAAAACTTGGTTCCAAGCTCCAAAAAATTGAAATCATTCTTGAAACAAGCTTTCCATAGCTTGTATATCCTTGGTGGCCTTCATTTCCATGAAAATCTCTTGATTTTGAGGTTGAATTGATGGAGAATGGCTAGAGAGAAGGGGGAGCTCGGGTTGAGTCGTGAAAATGGCAACCCTCCCCTTTCTTTACCAACTTATAGGCTCATTTAACCCTAAGCCACCAAATTGTTGGGTTTCAGGAGCCAAATAGCGCAGTGAAATTTAACCAAAATCCTCTAGGATCCAAGTGAAACAGGGTAAACCGTGTGTTCAAAAATTTTCATACCTAATTTTTAGTTGATATCTCTCACCCAACTGTATAGTTGAATCATAAAACTTGAACACTTGACGTGTTCAAGCTCCCTATGGTATCCACACGAGCCTTTCGGGATCACCACGCTTCCATCACGTCCCAACAAATGCGTTTCTCTTGCGCTTGCAGTCCTAGCTTGGGTCCTCCAAGGAATTGCAAGAGAAGAGTGCGGCTATCCTTTTGGGAGGCTAGGGCAAGAAGCTTCGAATTTCTCACTAAAAGTTGTATTTATAGTGAGACTAACTTCTAGACCTAATGGGTTTCAAAGCCCTAATCCAATTAGGCTTCAATTTTGGGCTTCATAATGGCTCAACTTTTGGGCCCATTATTAATACGAAATTATTGTGAAACCATAACCCAAATAATTAGCCCATGCACTCTAATGATCCAAATAGCTCTATGTGTGCGACCCAATAGGCTCTTACCACTTTGGCAAAGATCATAAATCACATTTATGATCATAAGCAATGAGCGATGTCTAGCAACACATCATTGCTACCCAAGTGACAAGATTGTCGATGATTCGACTAAACCTTTATGATCATCATCGATATATGCCGTTCTCCCTTTGTCCAAGATATCAAGACTAAGTACGAGACATGGAATGTGTCACTCTCGTATAGCCCAATCTTTAGTCTCTTGATTACCAAGTAGACCAACTTAAACTGATGACATTGATATCGTATATCAACTCATTTGAGCATGGCAATGGATTTTCTAAGTCTCACTCTATCAAGGGGCTTGAAGATATCACTCCCGTTACATAGGAGGGACAAATCCCATCTTCATCATACAAATCCCTCCGCATAATATGTGGCATACCCAATGAGCTCCTTCAAGTTCACTCAGTTATGAGCAACAAAGGAAAGTATCAAAGTATGTGACCACATGTAGGGAACCTTGATGATCTTACATCAAAGAACTACATATACTATGATCACTATGAGAATCACTTATGACACTCATATAACGATCCATGTAGTGTTCTCATGGTGGGTCAGTCCAGTACACAAGTTCTCCAACTTGTACCCATATGTAGACTACATATCTCATATTAGTCTCCACATATGCTAGTCGTTATGTACTATTGCAACCCGCTCCACAATAATACTAGACCAAGGACGTTTGAGAATATCATTATTCTAGGGTTACAATTATGTTTATTACGTTACACAAAAACAAAATAATAAACATAATTGCTGGATTAATGCCTTAATAAAATATCATGACTCAATGTGCAAAAATACTATCATCTCATGATTGGCTTTTGGGGACAACACTAACACAAACTACTTAAAAAGTTACAATTAAGTCCCCTTCTTTTGGTAACCTAGTCATTCTTGATTAATTCTAGTTTATTTTTCAAGTTTGGGTTAAGGTTGAAAGTTAAGTTATAAAAATTCATTTTAAAACACTCAGGACTTATCCCGACTATTCAAGATACAAAATTACCATTTTGCCCCTGAACCTCATTTAGTGCCGTTACTTCCTCGGAACTTAGTGAACTTTGATAAACTTGCCTATTCTTGTTATGTAAACTTGAAATTAGGTTCCCAACTAGCTTTCCACTAGGACAGCTATAATAGGAGCAAATTAGCTTGAGACACCAAGTGGGAGCCCAGTGCACCAAGTTGGGTGGAGGCTTAGTTCCATAATGGCCTAGACATGCCAACGGCTTGAGGCACTATGTGGGAGCCTAGTGCACCTAGTGACTTCCTTAGAACTCAAGCAAGGAGCATCCACTATGTTCACCTGTACAATAATGAAGGGGAGGTTAACCAGTGAGCTAAGCCCATTAGGATGTCAACAAGTTGAGCTTGCTAGAAGCGAGTTAGGGGCCAAGAACTCGCTAGGCACGGGCTGACATCCGTGAGAGGACTAGGAAGAGGTAAGGTCCCAAGGGACTCCAATATATGCACATATGTTAGGCCTCAAATTGCATAGGGCCCGTAGTAGATTTCATATTTTATATATATGAATGTCTTCATGCTTTTGTTTGCAGGTTTTTAATGTTTCTTTGCAGGTGCCCAAATCCCTTACTAGGAATCTTCGGATTCTCACTCCTTTTAGTGTTGTTGTGCAAATTGAATTTGTAAGGAGTCGGTGACCTTGGAGGGTTTTTTAGCTAGCATTTATATTTTAGGTAACCACCTATTAAACCATTCATTGATTTTGGTTTATTGTTGGTTATGTATTGTGCTAACTATAGTTGCCTTGTAGTCTTGCAGAGGCTAGTGGCACAAGGACGGGCATAGTGGGCCATGGATCTCAGTAGTAGTCTTTTAGTATACATATGTATTCTAGTTTAGCCTCCAAACTCTCTTGGTTGAGTGGTATTTTAGTTACTTGTTGGCATGTGCATAGTCTTTACTTATGTAATGATGCACGTGCTTGGTTATTACTTGTAGTAAATACACTTATGTTTTATACTTTGACTTGTGGTTTGTTTATGTTTTATAAAAGCCATGGCAATGTTTTTGATTCATTTTCTTAAATTGAAATTCAAGTCGAACCAAGTGCATGCATGGGGCATTGTAGGTTAATAACTAGACGCATGAAAGGTTTTAAAATATGACAAGTAATTAACTAGCCAACTGCAACTAGTATGTAACTTTGTTCCATAGTCTTCCTGGGAGGACCTTGTTCGAGGTAGGGGACACTACAAAATGTCCTTGGCCTTTTGCCCCTGGCTTTTTGAGGAATACCTCCTCCCTTGCCATAGTATCAAGGTTGGTGACTTTGACCATCAGACTAATGATGATTAGCCTTTGGTCCTCCCATCCTTTGCTACTTAGCTGTCATGTGTTGTTCCAACCTTTGGTAGAATTCTCTGAGAGTGTCCATGGGATCCTTGGTCGGTCGTCGAAATCGCAAAAAATAATTCTGGCATCCCTAACAACTCAGAATAAATAAATTTGTAGTCTAACAATGAAAACCAGGTCAAATCTCAAAGGAAATTTTTTACCGAAAGCTTCCTGTCAGAAAACTGAAATAAAAGATTAAAGAGTTTCTTCAATTAAAAGCTGACATAAATTAACTGTAGAATCAAAACGAAATTAACCAATACTAAAAACACTCAGTTCAGGGTTGATTATCCATTCTAATCATACAGTTGATCATCACAAGAAAATATTTCTTCAATCCAAGTAAATAAACAGGACTCTCTTTAAAGCTAAAAAAACCCTAAGAATTCAGCAGTAAAATTAACTAGAAAAAGCTTCAGATTAATTTCTTAATTTTGAGTAAGCAGATATTGAAAAGCAAATTCTAATTACCTCGAAATCAACATTAAGATCAATGAACAAAGGTTTATTCCAGGCAATAATCCAAAAGTTTGAACAATTTAACCTATCTTACTTCTCCGTATGAATTAACCAAAAATAAAAGTAATCTCCAATCAATTCACTTGCTTCTAATTGAATTCTTCACCTAAGCGGTTGAAAGAAAATCAAGTAGATTTGCAATCGCATAACCAACCCAACAAGCGAGCATAGGAAAATTAATTGTAATAAATCTGAACAACAAAGAAGTAAATACTTGAAATTAAAGAAAGTTTCAGCAGGAAAAATCAATCCTCACAACCGGTGTTGGCGATGAAAATCGTCTCTAGAACTGAACCAGAAAAATTACTCAGCCATGATTGGAAGAAAATAAGGAAGAATAATAATGAAAAAAAGAATTCAAAAGCAAAAAAGGAGAGCTAGAGCCTCTGGCGGCCACGAGCTTTTAAACCAAAAGACCAAAAACCTATGGCTAAGCTCATAAAAACTCCCTAAACTTTCTAAATTGTTACAAAAGTACCCTAAAAAAATAAAAAGATTCAAAATAATTATAAGGTTTCAAAGTTGTCAGCCAAGCAATGCTCCAAAACAGAAACAGTAACTTCAAGCTGATATTCGACCTTGATGCAGCCATTTTTTCTCAAAACGCAAAGCATAAAAGTTTTAGATGTATTTCTTAGCTTCGAAACTACACCTGAATCTCATAAAACGGACATCTACAGCCAAAGATATGCCCAAAATACCACAACTGCTTTTGAACCAGCGGTGACTCGTAAATCGCGAATTTGAAGCCGAATTTGACCCTCTTAACGTGCAAACTGGGTTTCATGGTTTGAATTTGATTTGTAGCTCCAGATGCTATCTTTCCAATGAATCAAGAATCACTTCATTCTTATCTCTGTAGCTCAAGATATGATTTTTATACCGGAACATCACAAATCTGTCAACATCCTAAAAGAGCACAACCAAATTAAAACTTGTAAAATTGCAAATTAAATTCACTTTCAATAAATTGAGTGCAAATATACTCTAAGCTACAAAACATACTCAAAATATATCTTTAAGGTTCAAAACATATTAAAACATACTAAATATGAGAGAAATAAATATAATAAATATAAGTTTATCAATCCTTCAAAAACTCATAGAAGACTTGAAAATCCCTCCTTAATCCTCAGATCATTGCTAGAATCTAAATTTCTAGGCAAAAGTTAGGGACACTAAAGGCTTATCAATTAAACCTTTCAACATAGTCCCAAATGGCCTCCCCATTCTTCCCGGCTATGTCAAACATTTGAACCAACATCTTTGCCATTGGTTTGCTCCCGATGAACTATTGTGTGAACATCGTAGATAACTCTTGGAACCCCACAATTGTTCTGGGTGCCAAAGAGTTGTACCACACAATAGCTAGTCCTGAAAGTGTTACTTCAAAACACTTGCAGAAGGTCATGTCATCAGCACCGTGGAGTACTATACTCCTCTTATACTTGGTTAGGTGAGCTTGGTGGTCACTTTACCCGTCATAGGTCTCCAAATGAGGTACCCAAAAATTGCTAGGCATTGGTGTTTCCACTATTACCCGGACAAATGGGGATTCATCTTCAGTGAAGGTCTCAGAAAACCTTAACCAGACCGGTTTCTGGGAGACCTGCTTCTTTACCTTGTCCAATCTTCTTTAAGATCTTCTCCATCAAGACCGTAGTGTTGTCTCTTTTGTGTTACCAAGAATGGCGTGGAAAGGGGGAATGATGCCTCCTTCTAGGAGAGTGACTTCACTGGCAAGGAGATGAGGTTTTTTCATGAGGAGAATGACTCTGATGTAGTGAGGCACTTTCAACCTTGGCCTAGCCACATGGTGTCCATGATTTGATATATTCTCCATTGAGGACTTGTCATGGAGACTCCCGTTGGCCTAGATTCGGTGTGGTGATTAGCGACTTCTCTCTCGATGTTCCTCCAGTGAAGGTGACCTTCCACATGAACGGGCATGTGGCCACTTTTGATCAAGTTTTTGTGTCATCTCGGCCACAATGGAGCATTGGAAATCATGTAGAAACCCCATTATGACCATCAGAGGACGCTCATCCTCCAACAAGGAAGGCTCTGGGGGTGTTTAATCATTTGTCGCCGGAGGCTCAGGTGCAATGAAGTTACCTTTGAAGACTACAAAGCAAATGGTGGCTGAATGACCAAGCTGCCATTGTAGCCCTCATTATCATTTAAATATTAATTTTTTTATACTTTAATATTCTAGTGACACATATTTAGCACCCACTTTATCAATTAAATTTTCCAATTAGGCCCTCAAACTTTGCATTGAACATAGACACATTTAAAGTGCATTCGAGACCACTTTTGTGTTCTCTAAGGGGTTTCCATTGGTTATTTGTGTTTTACACCTTCTCTTAGGCCACATTGTAGCCCTCATTATCATTTAAAGGATAAGCATCAATCTCATGTAATTCCTTTCATAACATTAGGCTTTAGAGCCTTCATAAACAAATGGTTGCACATAAAGGTGCACTTAAGAGTCCTCTAGTGCACTCTAGGGTGTTCTTGTTCTTCCTTATGTGTTCTTCACATTTCCTGGGCTTATGTAGCTGCCCTCACTTGTATCATGTCCCTGATGCATTGAGTTTACACAATTTCCCTTAGGGTTTTTGTCTTTAGAGCCCTCAAGTTCACATAAAGGCACACAAGAGCGTACTCAGAGTCCCTCTTATGGACCTCATTAAATTTTTGCTCCTTAATGCCTCCAAGTTCTTCAAAACCATGAGTCTTTGTCTTAAGAAACTTCATATCCATACTTTAATCACTTTTGGATCAGCAACAGAGCATTTTTCTTCTCTTATTTTCCCCCTGATATGCCTTTAGGGTATCTGGTGAGTTTTTTATCTCTTAATGTTTCATAACTTGCATTGTCTATTCACATATTTAATGTATCATACTCACACAAGAGTCACAGCACATGGCCTATGCAAGTTACTGGTATGACATTATTTCCACTTTAAAGAATTTGGTCCTCCAAATTCTCAAGTAATATGGGAAATTGTCTTGGGTATCTTTTGAGCATTTCAGTTTCTATTTCCGAAGAAGCTTCTTACTCTAAATGCTGAGAACATTGGATTTTAACCATGTTTATCCACTTACTCCTCAACTTTCTCATATCTCTAACAAGAACTTTTACAAGTTCTTCTCCATAAGAGAGGTTAGGGGTCACTGAAATATTAGAAGCTGGTATAGCTTGTTGTGCGTCATATATGTACTTTTTAAGCATACTGACATGAAAGGTATCATGTATGTGACCCATCTTTGGAGGTAAATCCAACTTGCATGCCACATTACCAATCCTAGCCATTAATTGAAATGGTCCAATGCATTTGGAGGCTAATTTTCCTTTCTTTCCAAATCTCATAACTCCTTTCATTGGGGAAACTTTGATCCACACATAGCCCCATATTTGGAATTTTAGGTCTCTTTTCCTTCTTTGATTGGCATAGGCTTGCTCTCTATTGTTGGCAACCCTAATCCTTTCGTGGATTATTTTGATCTTTTCAGTGGTTTCATGGATTAGTTCTGGTTCTATCTCAACTGTATCCGTAGGATCCTGCCAACAATGGGGAGTTATGCATTTCCTCCTATACAAAGCTTTTTAAGGTGCCATTTTTATCACTAAATGATAGCTGTTATTGTAGGAGAATTTTATAAAAGGTAAAAGTTGGTCCCATTCACCTTTAAAATCCAATACACAGCATCTTAACATATCTTCAAGGATTTGTATGGCTCTTTTTGTTTGTCCATCAATTTGAGGGTTTTCGACACAAATCTAAGGTCTCTATCTGAAACTATGTCATCTGGGATGCCATGCAATCTCACTATTTTTTTACTGTACAGCTGTGCTTGCCTATCTAGAGGATCTATGAGATTAATAAGTGTGAAGTGGATTGAATTTGTGGGTCTACCCACAATCACCAAGAGAGTATCATGCTTTCTTTTTTTTCATGGGCATGCTTACCAAGAAATCCATAGATATGGAGCCCTACTTTCTTTCTGGGATAGGCATTGTAATTTACCCAAAATCTTTGGTTCTTTACCTTTACTTGGCATACCACACATTTGGATACAAATGTTTAAATTCCCCTTTTCATATTGGGCCAGCAAAAGTGTTCTTTTAGATTTTGATATGTTTTCATAGTTCCAGGATGTATGCTCATCTTACTAGAGTGGGCTTCTTTCAAAATTTGTTCTCTTAATTCATACCTTTTGGGTACATAAATCCTATATGGGAAGTACAGTAATCCCTGCCTAAAAGAGAACCCTTGAAATATTTTCCTATGCATTTGCCCATATATTCTCGTAAGATCTTCATCCTACTGCTGTGCCCTCTATATTTTTGCTTTCTAGGTTTGACTAAATAGTCATTACCCTCAACTGGGCTTGTTCCTATCTTAGCCACTTGTTATCCAAACAAGTCAGGCTATTCGGTTCACTTGGTTCTTCTTCTCTATGTTTCAAGATACCTGTGTATTTTCTACTTAAGGCGTCAGCCACTTTATTAGCCTTGCCTTCAATATACTCAGTGGTATAGTTAAAGTCTATGATATATTCAAGCCATCTTCTCTATCTCATATTCTACTCTTTTTGAGTAAATAGATGCTTGAGACTTTTATGATCAATGAAGATCTGAAACTTCTTACCCAATAGGTAATGTCTCCACTATTTCAAACCAAAGATCACGGTTGCAAGTTCTAGATCATACATTGGATAATTTCTCTCATATGGTCTCAATTGCCTTGATCTGTAGGCTATAGCTTGCTTGTTACCCACTCGGTGGTAATCCAATTATGGTGCCAAAATTGTGCATTTAGACTCCCAGGATTGGTAATGTTCTGTAGGCCATCAGAACACTACCCTTAGTGTGCATACCCAAGTGGTCCTCTTGGGCACTATGTAAACACATGCATATTGGTCCAACCATCACACACATATTCACATTTCATGCACACCATGGCAGCAAAGAAGTAGAACACTAGCACAAGTCTTAATCTTGGCTACCACACATTAGGCAATCTTATTAAGTTCTAGTGACCAGCCACTGCACCTGTAACTTCCACTAATAAACTGTATCATTCTAGTCATGTAACCCTTATTTTATTTACTCCATTATCAAATAGAGGCTTAGATCAAATCAATTAATTTTTTTTTACATCAATAGCCCACCTATGGACCAACTTATGGATTTTTTAAGTTGGTTACAAAATTCTGACCAAATGAACAGTAATTTAGACAACTTTGCAATATCATATCTTTGGCTACAGGCCTCCAAATTTAGAAATTCTATATCCCAGTTCAAGCTCTAGATGTTCTCTAGGACTGAGCAAAATTTCATACCAGGATTCCTTCTACACAGGGAGATATAGAACATTAAGTTCGGAGTCAAAATTCTGGTCACTTTATGACTATTTTGCCCATACAAAATTTCGTAAGTGTGCAAACAATTCATTCACAAAGACAAAGCCCTACAAGGCCATACCATACATGTCCAATACACATATGAATTACATGCTCTTAATCTAGCAACTTTATGTGGCCAAAACATAATTTACAAGTAAGAAGCCTATCATTCACACTTAGGCAGCTTTGTACCACATCACTTACATAGCCAAAACATTACTCAAATGTTCACATACATGTCTCATCTTAAATACATTAAATGTACATGCATACATGCTCTACAATATGGTCTTAACCTAGCTAAATACGCACCCTAGGTTATAGGAGGTCCTGAGACACAATGGACTCCAAAAATAGGATCCTAGACAGCTGCTGCACAATACAATAAGTACCACCATTAAAAATACCAAATCTGCTCCTAAAATCACCAAAATTTTCAGATCACAACTAGACATATGGAAGCTCATGTAATAGAAATTTCAGATGAAAACTCAAACCAAAAATGTTAGTTTGAAGGTGATCTTTCTGCTAGACTTGAAATGACAGAATTGAGGGGAGTAAGTTTCATTGAGAAACTTAGTAAGGGTAGCACTTGGATACAGTAGGCAATGTGACCCTCATTAAAACCTGCATCCAAAGAAGCTAAAACACAAAAAACACAATGCATATATACAAGATATAGCAACCAAATGCAGTAGCCATTCACAACAAACAAACACATGAAATGTGGCAGCAACATATACCATAGGTTAGTCCATAAAACACATAATAAACATAAATAAATCACTATGGCAGCCCTCCTCAAGCTAATGCTTGGCCTTAGGATGATTTTAATAGTAGTTAGTACTAACTTTGGGCCCTAGAAACCCTCATTTCACTGCCATCTTTGTGCACTTGACAATAGGTCACAAAACCTTCAATAATTGCACTCCCCTCAATAAGCTTGGTTCATCAAGCTCATGGCTCTCTTTCAAGCTTATCCATAGCTCCATGGATGTTTTAAAATTGCAAAAACCAACCCATGAGAGCAAGAGAACCCTTACCCAAGTGGGTAGGCCGAAAATCAAGCTTGATCCTTGAAGTATCCAAGCAATAGCTATAGTTTGCTTCCAATTGCTTCCTTTTGCCTTCAATTTCAATCCATTGCAAGTTTGAAGGTGTGGTGGCTATGAAGGAAGTGTGGCTGTGTTCTTTGGCTAAAGGAGGATGAAAATGAGAAAGGGATAAGTGATTTGGCCACTTAAATGGCCTTAAATGAGCTTAAGGGCACAAAACACACTTAAACAAGCTTAACCTTGCTTTATGTCATTTTCCTTCTCACTAATTATGGTTTCGTTGCCTTAAAGTCATTGGTACACATGTGCCCAATATTTTTGACTAATTATCAAGTCTTGGCTGCCTCCCCCATGGTGGGATAACCCCACAATTCCACCCTTTGACTTAAGTCAAAAGCTTGAACACCTTAAGGTTTACACTAAGACATTTAGGTCCTTAATGCCTTTAGTGTTTCCTTTGTCCAAACTTGTCTTCCATGAGCAATTTGGTCCTCCAATAGCACTTTCATACCATTCATATCCTTCCCATAACTCTCCAAGTCTCTTTCTTGAGAGTTTTGCAATTGAGTACCCGAATTTCCAAAACCTTACAAAAAAGTCCATAGGTTGCTTGACAAACAAGCAATCCTTAAGGCTTTTCTTGGCGCCAAGTTACTAACTTTGAACACTTTTAAGGAGGTGTTGATCATGCCTTTTACCCCCAACACTTCAATCACTATGGTGAGAATTACACAATATAATGGTTTTTAGTCATTATGACACACTTGTAATCCTCCCATTTTTGTGTGGATGCATTAATCCACATCCTAAACCCACAATAGATGCATTTGTGAAAACCTGAAATGGTTTATTGGGGTTAGGCAGTCTTAGTACAGAAGTGGAAGTAAGCTTGTCTTTAAACCCCTAAAAGCTACTTTCACACTCGTCAAACCATTCAAACTTTGGATTTGAGGCTTTGATGTGGAAACCTTAGAGCACCTAGTTGGGGTTCCAAAGAACCTAGTAAATAAGTCCAACCATGATCATTACCTCTCCACTAGTGTGGACCAAGTAATTGTGGATAGGGGAGCACCATTGATGAAGGCTTAATGCACTTGTTGCCTAGCCAAGTCATGCCTTGAGGTACAAGTGGAAGCCTAGTACATCCTTGGTAGGTTAAATGGGTGGAGGCAGAGTACGTAAGTGACCTAGCCACGTCTAAGGACTTGAGGCATTATGTGGAGGCCTAGTATACCCAATGGATTTCTTACAGTGCAAACAAGGATCATCCACCATGTTCACCTACACAACAACTAAGGGAAGGCTACATTATTGCATCAGGCAATAAGCTAAGGCTTACTAGGAGTGTGTTAATGGCCAGAAATTGCTAGGTACAGAATGATGCCTCGTGAGGAGGACTAGGATGAACAGAGGTCTAAAGGGACCTAGTTATATGTACATATATCAGACCCTCAACCTTAATGAACTCACAGCAAGTTACATATGTTCTCATATAAGAAGTCCTCAGGATTTTTCTTGTAGGTTGAAGACCCCTTACTGAGAATCTTTGATTCTCACTCTCTTACTTTTTGTTGTGTAGTTTTGGGTGTCGTTGAGCTAGCAACCATTGAGGGCTGTTAAGCTAGGCTTATGAGCAAGTATTTAGTTTATTTGAATCTTTATGATTCTAGTTTATGGGTTGCTTATTGGTTAAGTCATGGTACTAACTACAGTTGTCTTTTTGGCCTATAGAGGCTAATGAAGCATAAGGGAGGACTTACGGAGCTTGCCACTGGGAGTTTGCTCTAAGGTGGATGCTTGGTTTTTGATCTCAATACAATCATTCAATGTATAGTTTTGATACACTAGTTTGCCTCCAATGGTCATGTTGAGTATTTTACTCCAGTGTCGCTCTTGGGTGCGAGCATAGTCTACCTTGTTTGGATACTTGCACACAATTGATTATGTGTTGTTAATACCACTTAAATGCTTTGAATGCTTTGACATTTTTGATATTTGTTTTTATCATGGCAATGTTTCAAGTACCATTTCTTTATTTTATTGATTAAGTCAAAGCATAAACTCATGCATGACTGCATAGTAGGTTAAATAACTAGAAGCATAAACGTTTTAACTAGTGCACATGTAATCAAGTAGCCAATTGTGACTAATGTGGGACAAGTTCCCATTGGCTTCCTAGGCAAGCCCATGAGGGGTCGTGTCAGCATGAGTACATAGGTGCTCAATAAGAACCCAAATTCAGCACCTAGTGCCTTCATAATGTTTATAACATCGCTATAAATATACACCTCCAAGTTTGCTTAATAACTTGCATCCAAAGGCAAAGAAGACACCAAAAAAAAACATATACAAGATAATACATGATGCTTATATATACAAATAAAGGGTTAGCACACGCATACAAACAGAGAAGCACATAAACACATAAACCACATACACATAATTTTTTTAACATAGCCAGCATGATTTTCTTTCAAATTCTTCATGTTATCACTTTGATTAGATTCAACTAACATAAAGCTCCAAGTGATTGTTCAAGCTTGGCCAACCTTGAATAAAAACCCTATGCTTGTCAAAACCAAACTAGCTAGCTTACGATAGTGCTTAATGCACACATAGCCCATTACATAGCCTCTAGGTTCCTTTGGCCTTAGCCATCCACTAGGGTAGCTTTTTCCATTTAAAATATAAGAGAAGAAGCTTCATATGGGTCCTTGCCTTTGGCTGGAATGGCATCAAGCAAGCTTGATCATACACCATGTAACATAGGCACCACCATGAGATAGCTTTACTTCACCATGTCTTGGTTTTGCCTTGTTCTTGTTCCTCTCTTTCCTTTTTCTTCTTAGTGGCTTTAGGATGTCTTGTTAGAGGTTAGACTAGGTTGTAAAGGATGAGAAGTTAGCAAGAAATAAGGAACATCAAACCACCAAGAGCACCATACTTGGCTTACCATCCACCACCATGCTTGGTTTTGATTTTGGCTAGTTTAACTTCTCTTTAGTTTTGTGCATGTCTCAATGCTTCAGCAAGTCATTGGCCAAGATCTTGAGCTCATAAAGGTGGTAAAAGCTAGCTAAGAAGTTGGATTGAAGTTGCCTTGAAGACTACAAGTCCAAATGGTGGTTGAACGGACTTGGCGGCCAAGAACTTTGACTAGTCCTTGGTCCAAATCCCATTTAATCACCCAAAAAGGTTTGGATATCCTTTTTCCTACTTAGGTATCTAGGTAGCACATATTGAGCACCCACTTTAAGGATTAATTCAACCAATTAGCCCTCCAACTTTAATTTGAACATATGTACACTTAGGGTAAGGTGTTTTTATAGGTTTCTTGTGTTTTTCACCTTGTTTTAACCCAAATTATAATCCTCATTCTCATTTAAATGATAAGCATCAACCTCATGTAATTCCTTTCAATACATTAGACTTTAGAACCTTTACATGCTCATAGTTGCACACAAAGGTATACCTAAGGGTCCTCTAGTGGACCCTGGAGTGCTCTTATTATTTCTCATGTCTTCTTCACATTTCTTGGGTTCATGTGGTTTCCCTCACATGTATCTTAACCTTGGGCATTGATACCACACAATCCTCATAGTGTTTTAGGCTTTAAAGCCTTCAAGTTCATATCTGTGCACACAAAGGTATGCCCAAGAGTCCCCTTAAGGCCCTCCTTGGTTTTTCTTTCAATGCTTTCAAGTTCTTTCAAATATTTCCTCAAACCATGAGTCTTCCTCTGAATACCCAACATGGCTACATTTTAGCCACTTTTGGCTTAGTAACAGAGCACTTTTCTTCATGTTCCACCAATGCGCCCTTAGGATGTCTTCAAGGCACATTATAAGTACTTATTCTTGTATGTTTCTTTTCTATTTGTGTTTCATCACTTGCATTATCTATTCAAATCTTTTGTATAAGATTCACATAAATTCACAGCCCATGGCCTATGCAAGTTATAGGTATGACATAAACACACTAAATATGGTTACAGTATTTAAGTACTTATAGTGGTAAGAATTCAGGCTATTAAGTTCATTACCTATATATTTCATACTCAGGGCATGAGCTACTTTATTGGCTTTTCCTTCTATGTACTCAATGTAGTCTTTAAGGTATTCAAGCCATCTCTTTTGTCTCATATTCAACTCTCTTTTTAGTGAAAAGGTACTTGAGGCTCTTATGGTGAGTGAAGATTTGAAACTTGTTAACTAATAGGTAGTGTCTGCACTATTTTAAGGCAAAATCATAGCTACAAATTCTAGGTCATGCACTAGATAGTTTTTCTCATATGGCCTCAATTGCCTTTAACCATAGGCTTTGGCTTGCTTTTCTTACATTAGCACAATCCTTAATCCTACAATAGATGCATCTATGTAGACTTCAAAAGACGTACTAGGATTAGGCAATATTAGCATAGGTGTTGAAGTAAGTTTGTCTTTAAGCTCATGGAAGCTTTTCTTACATTCCCCTAACCATTCAAATTTCTGCCCTTTCCTTGTCAATTTGGTTGAGGAGATGCCATTACAGAAAATTTAGGTACAAATCTTCTGTAATAGTGAGCTAATCCCAAGAAGCTTCTTATTTCTCTAACATTTTGAGGTTGCTTCCATTGCAAGATGGCTTGAATTTTTGTTGGATCCACAGCAATTCCTTGCCCATTTATCACATGGCCTCAAAATTCAATCTGGTGTGTCCAAAAACGTCACTTTTTCAATTTTCCATAAAATTTGTGTTTTCTCAATACATCTAACACTATTCTTAAGTGTTTTTCATGGTGTGCCTCATTCTTTGAATATATTGTGCACATTTGTAGTCTGATGGTCTAATATATATGCATATACCTAAGTCCCTTGCAACTCCTCCTTATCCTAGTCCTCCCACAGGCATCACTCTATGCCTAGCAAGTTCTAGCCACTAACTTGCTCCTAGTAAACCATAGCTTACCGACACAGTAACTTAACCTTCCCTCGATTGTTGTGGATGTAATCCCCTTAAGTCCTTAAGTGTTTAAGCCATTGGCTATGAGGATTTAAGGCTTAAGAATTTTGAATGACTTAGGATATGAGCTCTTTGAACTTGGAAAATAATGTTTTGAGTGAATCTTAAGTGTATGATGAGTGTTGGACATTCTTGGATTCAAACATAACTTGGATGATATGCAAATGATGATTTGATAACTTGAGGGACTCAACTGGAAGCTGATTCAAATGTTTAATTAAGTGGCTAATATGGAAGAATCTTTTCTATGACCTAAATGCTTCATGCAAACTTTTGCCTAGCTTACGCTAGCCTTAACCTAATTTATGTGCCGATTGGACATTTTTGGCCTCCCACATGCTTCCACTCACCTCTCACATGCTTCTACACCCTATTGCCTCCTTCATCTGGCCATGAACCACCATTTTTGAAGTCTTGTGAGCTTGAGGAAGTGTTCATGGTGTTCTTGAAACATCCAAGTCCAATCGAGGCAAATTAAGGGAGAATGCTTATGGGTCTTGGCAGATTTGTGAGCCAATTGAGCCAAGAAGCTTAGTTCTTTCACCAACAAGATAAGAAGAGCAAGATTCAAGCATATTAAACTTCGGGCATTGAGGAATTGCTAAGATAAGGTAAGGATTTATGCATTCACTAATTAATTCATAGTTGGACTATGTGTATTTGTGAATTAGGTGTGCTTGGGTGATCTTAATTTTGGCCAAAAGACCCTAAGTAATTATAAGGGCTAGGGTTGCTATGCAAGTATGTTCTTTGTCATAATTAGATATTTTAGCAAGCATTATGGCGAGGAATTGACTAGGCCAAATCAATTCCCAAGCTAAGAAGCTCTCGGATATGAATAGTATTCATCAATGAGCTTAACCAAAACTATGTTTATTTGTAATCACGCTTGCTATGCCTTTCGGATGGTGTTTAAATGGTGTGTCTATAATTATGTGCTTCTATGCTTGTTTGTGCATGCTAACCTTTTTTATATTGTTTAGTTGTTATGTATATACTTGTGTTGTGTTGTTTTCGTGTCTTTGTTTGTGGGTGCTTGGAGGTTTGTCTTAGTTAAGCATGAGCTTAACCTATGTTTATGCCTTGGAGGCTATGTTAAGTCCTTATTGATTTTTATACTCATTGCCCTACCTTTTATGTATGTAGAAAAGGATTTACTTAAGAGGCAATAAAGTTAAGAGTATTGGATACTCTTTCAGGTTTGTAAAGGTATTGTCATTGTGTATGGTATTGCTCAGTGTTCTAAGCTATATGAGTTGATTGTGTATCAAGTTAATGTGTGTGAACCTCATTCTTGCAGGCATTGCGTGTTTAGAGTTTGTGGGAACAAGGTCTAGTGAGGTGGGAATGTGGTCTTTAACATACATGTTGTGGCTTGCCTTGTTGATCATGTGTTTCTTGGTAGGACTTGTTTTAGAGTCCTTAGTTATGTTTTAAGTGGTTATGACCATTCTCGGATATGCTTAAATGTAAAGGCATGTAAATGTGCATTTTCGAATGATAATGTGTTTTGGTGTTCTTGGTAGGCTTACCAAGTTCTATGTATATATTTTGGACGATGAGTACTTATGGTGCCTAGGTTATGTTGGTGGTGTAATAATATGTATGTCTCGGGTGATGCTTGTATGGATAGCCTATGGTAGGCTCACTATGACCTATAAGTAGTTAAGGTGAACATGTGAAGGATGGATCCTTATGTATGTTTGTGGCTAAGTATTAATGTAGTGGTGGTATTGCCTCATGAGTATGGATTATGTTCATGTGTTCATGTAACTATGTTCATGTGTGGATACATGTATGTTCTCAACCATGTGCATGCATGAAATGAAGTACATAGGAGGCGAACTTGATCTAGTATGGAAATGCATATTCCCGTTGTGCCAAGATGCTATACAATGTAGTTAAGTGCATGTGGATGTGAAATTTCACTTTCGGTTGCATTAGTATGTCCATATGTGTGCATAGGGTTCAAGGTAGGCTTACCATGTTATAGCTGTCCTAGTGGAAAGCTAGTTGGGAACCTAATTTCAAGTTTACATAGCAAGAATAAGCAAGTTTATCAAAGTTCACTAAGTTCCGAGGAAGTAAAGGCACTAAACGAGGTTTAGGGGCAAAATGGTAATTTTGCGTCCTGAATAGCCGGGATAAGTCGCAAGTGTTTTAAAATGAGTTTTTATAACTTAATTTTCAACCTTAACCCAAACTTGAAAAAAATAAACAAGAATTAATCAAGAATGACTATGTTACCAAAAGGAGGGGACTTAATTGTAACTTTTTAAGTAGTTTGGTGGCTTGGGGTTAAATGAGCCTATAAGTTGGTAAAGAAAAGGGAGGCCTGGCATTTTCATGATTCAGCCTGAGCTCCCCCTTCTCTCTACCAATTCTCCATCAATTCAACCTCAAAATCAAGAGATTTTCATGGAAATTGAGGCCACCAAGGATATACAAGCTATGGAAAGCTTTTCAAGCATGATTTCAAGTTTTTAGAGCTTCAAACCAAGTTTTCCACTATCCCCTATTTTTTATGTGAGGTAACACTTGAGTTCTTGGTGAATTCTTGTTTATTAGATGTTTAGAAGCTTGGGTTTTGGTTAGGAAGCAAGGTTTTGATGTTTAGTGCTATGTTTTTTATTGGAACTTAGGTGATACTTTGGTGAGCTTAGTTGATTGGAAAAGAGATTGATTCTTGCTTGTTACTTGGAGTTTAGGTAAGGGAGTTATCTTTTCAAGCTTCATTAATGCTATTGGATAGAGTTTCCTTGATGAAATCAAGTAGTTTTAGCAATAGCATTAGTTAGTGGTTTGGTTTGATCATAGTGGACTAGTGTGTTTGGCTTGATTGGAATGATGTTATAATGCATCATAGGAAGGCTTGTGATGGTTTATTATGGTCTATGCTACATGTACTACACGTATGTGAAGTTTGAAGGCTATCCATGCATGTTTGATATGTTTGGAGAGTGTTCAAAGTTCATAGCAGCAAAACCGGATATTTTCTGCGCATTTTGCAGCTTTGGCGACATGTTGCCAATTCACACGAGTTCCCATCACGCGCTGCCAAGACCTTAGAAATTGGCAAAACGTCGACAACTGTGGTGACGGGTTGCCAAGACAGCATTTGACACCCGATTTTCTTTTCAGCATAACTTTTCACTCGGGTGTCTGATTGAGGTGATTCAAGATTCCACATGAAGCTAAGAAGGAGCACTATCACCTCCATGTTTTAAAAACACTTAAAATGACCCATTTCTAAAGTTTTTTTAACTCAAAGTTAATACAACTTTTAAAGGAAATTATGGCCATAATAGAGCACCATAAGTGGGTGCAAGGTTAGGTACCATTAGAAGCTTAGTTAAGACTTTGGATTTAAGGCTTCAATGTGGAAACCTTAGTGCACCTAGTCTATAAGGTATCATGGGTGAAGGGTTTAGAACTCTTGGCGACCAACCCATGTCGTTAGCCACGAGGTTGCAAGGTCAAACCTTAGTGCACCTAGTTGAGATCCCGAAGAACCTAGTACATGAATCCACCCATGATCATTACCACACCGCTAGTGTGAACCATGTATGGTGGATAGGGGAGCACCATGGATGAAGGCTTAGTGCACTTGTTGCCTAGCCAAGCTGTTCTTTGAGGTACAAGTGAAAGCCTAGTGCATCCTTGGTAGGTTAATTGGGTGGAGGCTTAGTACACAAGTGACCTAGTCAAGTCTAAGGACTTGAGGCACTATGTGGAGGCCTAGTACACCCACTGGATTTCTTACAGCACAGCAAGGAGCATCCACCATGTTCACTTGCATAACAACAACTAAGGAAAGGCTACATTACTGCGTCAGTCAGTAAGCTATGGCTTGCTAGGAGCGAGTTAGTGGCCAAAACTCACTAGCACGGAGTGAGGCCCCGTGAGGAGGACTAGGATGAGGAGAGGTCTCAAAGGACCTAGTTATATGTACATATATCAAACCCTTAGGTTGTATGTGGATCCAGCAGGTTACATATGTTCTCATATCTCAGATTCTTACTCTCTTACTTTTGTTGTTCAGATTTAGGTGTTGTTGAGCCAACAACCGTTGAAGGTTGTTGAGCTAGGGTTATGCGCAGGTATTAAGTTTATTTGAATCTTCATGATTCTAGTTTATGGGGTGCTTGTTGGTTAAGTTATGGTGCTAACTACAGTTGTCTTTTTGGCCTATAGAGGCTAGTGAAGCACAAAGGAGGGCTTACCAAGCTTGCCAATGGGAGTTTTCTCTAAGGTGGAAGCTTAGTCTCAAATCTCAGTACAGTCATTCAGTGTATAGTTTTAATGCACTAGTTTGCCTCCAATGGTCATGTTGAGTAATGTTACTCTAGAGTCACTCTTGGGTGCAAGCATCATCTACTCTTGTTTGGTTCCTTGCACACAATTGATTATGTGTAGTTAATTCCACTTAATTGCTTTGAATGCTTCGACAGTTTTGGTATTGTTTTATTAAATTATGCCATGCCAATGTTTTAAGTATTGTTTCTTTATTTTATTGATTAAGTCAGAGCATAAATCCATGCATGATTGCATAATAGGATTAAACAACTACAAGAACGAAGGTTTTAACTAGTGCACCCGTAATCAGTTAGCCAATTGCGACTAGTGTGGGACAAGTTCCCATACGCTTCTTGGGCAGGCCCATGAGGGGTCGTGTCATACAAGACACATCTGAGTGTGCAAGATATGTGAAAATAAAACAAAGTTTTCAAAACTTGGATTTGTATTTTGGTTGCCATGCATATACTTGATCATGAGTTAGTATTTGCGACGAAATGAACAGAAAAACCCACGTAGGTACTTAGCTTGTTTCAAAGAGCATGAACCTTTAAGAGTTAACAAGCTAGGTGCTAATAGGTATCCTAGGTACATGCCCATGTGTCCTGGTAGTGTCCAGGTGCACCCAAGTGCCCTTCTTTGTGCCATAGCTACGCCAAAAAGGTCTTAAGCCCATATGACTAATATACATTACATATTTAAGCAACAAGTTACTAGTTTAAACACAAAAAACATACTTGAATGTCAAAACCTTTTCTTTAAGGTTCTAAACCTCCCAAATAGGCTAGGGGCTATGTGGGGCATGATAATGGAGGTGAACATGGTGGATGCTTCTTGCTTGTGAAGTAAGAAACTCACTAGGTGTACTAGGCTCCCACATGGTGTGACACGGCCGTTCTTGGCCCCCGCCCAAGAGACCTGTGCGAGCTGGTCTCACAGTGGATTGCAATTGGCTAGTTGTATATGTGCACAAATTAAAAATTCGTGATGCTGGTTGATTAACCTAGAATATGCAGGATGCGTGCTATTCACGCTTTCACTTAGATTAACAAAAACCATAAAACAGCACGGCTAGGTCGCCAAGGGTTCTAAAGCTTTCACCCTAGCTAGTGGTACTCAGTTATGATCCTTAGTAAACTAGTTTTCTTGCTTACGGTAGAAGTAATCATAAAACTTTACAAAACTCAAGAAAACTCCTAGGTCTCGAAGGACTTCTGAAAGTCTCAGAGTACCCCCATAATGCTTAGACCCCAAGGTACCCTAAGAACCCCCTTAGGTCTCCCCTTGACCTTGCTAGCAAAACTTAAAAAATTCAGCCAGCATACCTGTCGCGACGCGTCACCGACTATGGCGACGTGTTGCCACAGTTGGTAATATTCTGCTAACTTTCTAGTATTGGCGACGCGTCATGGGCAATGGTACAAAACTGGCAATGCGTTGCCAATACGCGAATTTGTAAAATTTTCACAGATTTTGCTGCTATGAAATTTGGACACTTACCAAACATATCAAACATGCTTGGTTAGCCTCCAAACTCCACATACATGTAAAACATGTTGCATAGATCACAACCAACTATCACAAGCCAATCTATGATGCATTATAACATCATTCCAATCATCACAAACCTCATAGTCCACCATGATTCAACCTTGTCCACTAACTAATGCTATTGCTAGAACTACTCAAATTCATCAAGCAAACTCATCCCAATAGCATTAATTGAACTCAAAAATACAACTCCCTTACCTCAACTCCAGGTAACAAGCAAGAATCAAGCACTCTTCCAATCCACTAAGCTCACCAAACCACCACCTAAGTTCCAAGCAAAACATAGGCACCAAACATCCAATTCTTGCTTTCTAACCAAAACCCAAGCTCCTAATCAACTAATAGACATGAATTCAATCAAGTACACATTGGTTACCTCATACTAAAAATAGAAGATGGGAGAAAACGTGCTTCCAAGCTCCAAAACCATGGTTTTATGCTTGAAATGAGCTCCTAATGGCCTATATATCTATGATAGCTTCTCTTTTCACCAAGAAACTTTGATTTCAAGGATGCAAAAATGAGGGTGGAGAGGATGAACTCAGGTTTATGGCAGCCACCCCTCCACTTTACCCTCTTGTAAACCATGTTTAACACTTAAGGCACCAAAGTATTAGACATGATACAGTTAAGTCCCCATCTTTTGGTAACCTTAGCTGTTCTTGATTAATCCTTGTTTATTTCATCAAGTTTGGGTTAAAGTTAAAAGTTAGGTTATAAAAACTTATTTTAACCACTCGGGATCCAGCCCGACTATTCAAGATGCCAAAATTACCATTTTGCCCTTGAATCTTATTTAGTGCCTTAACCTCCTTGGAACTTACTGAACTTTGCTAAACTTTCCAATTCTTGCTATGTAAACTTGAATTAAGGTTTTAAACTTGATTTAAACCAATTTACCTCCTTCAAGCATGCTTTCTACTAGGAGGGCCATAACATTCTCCCCTCCATCTGGAATTTGGTCCCCAAAATTTCGCTGCAACTCTAGAAAAATACTAGGGTATCTTTTCAGCATATCATGCTCCATTTTCCAGGTAACTTCTTATTCACTATGGTTAGACCACAGGATCTTAACCATCGGAATCCACTTAGTTCAAAGTTCTTGACTTGCCTATCAAGTATTTGAATAGGTTTCTGCTCGTAGGTCAAGTCTTCTTAAATGGGTACCACTGAAGGATTAACTACCTATCCCGAATACAAAGTGCATTTTTTTAGTAGACTAATGTGAAACACGTTATGCACTTGGGATAGGTTAGGTAGTAACGCCAACCGATAAGCAACTCTCCCTATTCGCTCCAAAACTTCATAAGGCCCAATGCACCTAAGGGCTAACTTACCCCTCTACCCAAAACGGGTAACTCATTTCATTGGAGACACTTTAAGAAGTACTTTGACCCTAACTTCAAAACTTAAATCTCTTCTTTTCAAATTTGTATACTTAGTTTGCCAGTCATTGGCTGCCTTAATCCGTTTCTGGATTAACTTGATCTTAGCTGCAGTATCAGCTATGATTTCAGGACCAATAACTACCTTGTCTGCAGGGTCTACCCAACAATGGGGCGTCATACAATGCCTTCTGATAGCCGAAGGGCTATCACACCCGAAAAACCTCACATGAGCACGCCACTTCCGGTCAAAGCAGACACGCCAAAACTGTGACAAAGAAAGGACTGCAGCACCCTTGGACAAGCCAAATAGGCGCTATCGCTCAGGAAGTCCATGGGACCAACTTTGATCAGAACGAATCACCGCCTTTCCTGAAGGTGACCTCGCGCCGACCTCACATGGCCAAAACCACCTCTGGATGCTCTCTAGGCCACCCTCGGGGCGCGCTCATGAAGTGCCACATCAGGTACCCAAGTCTGACCTCAGGAAAGTTTGACCGAAGGTGCCCCGTACAAATAGGGGACCTCCCTCCAGAGGAATTCACCTTCCCTAATGAGCCCTATACCTCGAAGGAGTTCATTCCACTGAAGAGGCCACGTAGGTGTATGATGAAATAGCTGAGGAGTCTCTGACACACCGTACTCGTACAGCCTCCGACACGCTGCCCTTGTACTACACTAGGCTCCCGGCCAGGCGGCCTATAGTCGGCTAGATGCTCCCCCTCTCCCCGAAGGTACGAACCGCATCTGACCAAACACGTGTCACGATCTGGGCAGGCTGCGAGGAAACGAGCTTCTCCTGTTCAGCTCCCTATAAATATTTAGGAAGCGCCCCAAGTAAGGGGATCGGACACTAAGGAAAAATCTTCGCTCTCCCTATTTATCTTTGGTTCTGACTTGGGCGTTGGAGACTTCTCCCCCGGAAAAATACTCCAGGGAGCTCCTGACCCTTGCCATTCTGAGTCCTTGCAGGCTTTCTCCCACCGGAGGTTCCTCATCCCAGCGTTCCCCCACCGCAAGTTCCTGCTCCAGGCTCACCATGTTGCACAATGATGATGTCGAAGGCCACCATTTGCGCCGTCTGTGGGAACCCTTTCCCAAGTCATCATCGTAGAGACTCGGCATTTAAAAGACAAAGGGCTCCCGAAGTCCACCTCTATGCCGGAGGCTTAGCCGACGACCCAGCAGCCCACTATAGAAACTTCTGTGCCAGAAGATGATTGCCCTCTAATTGTGACGATGGGCTTCTTACGAGACTTCCAGCGCTCCATTGTCGCTGAAATGACCCAGCAACTCGACCGGATGTGGGTCCAGGCTACTTCGGTCCGAAGGACCTCCCTCTCAGCAATTCACCGGGAAAGGAGCCCGAGGGCCACCCACCAGAGTTCCAGGAGTGAGGGCTCTCATGACACATCTTCGATGGACGACGCGCCCCCTAAGGCACGACCCACGAAAGAAGGGGCCCAAAAAGAAGCTAGGACCTCCCGTCGGAGGAGTCCATCCCCATACCGAAGGTCCCAGTCTCCTCGCCGCCGGAGTTACTCTCCGAAAAGAAGGAGAAGTTTGCCATTGCCGACGACCATCAGGCAACAGGGGGAAGTTAACACAGCTACCCTCATGGAAAAGATCCTTGGAAGACTAGAAAGGGTTGAGAGACAGATCTCCCAAAAAACGAGTCTGGTCAAGATTGTCCGACACTTATACCGGAGAAGAGTCACCCTTTGTACGGGAAGTGGCAGAGGCGCCCATGCCTAGTGACTTCAAGGTGCCACGCTTGGAACCCTACGATGGGCGTAGTGACCCCCAGGCGCACCTGACAAAGTACAAGCGAAGCATGATGTTCCACGGCGCAGATGACGCTACTCTATGGAAATGCTTCGAGGTAACCCTCTCCGGTCCAGCGACGGCATGGTATAACTCCGTGGCCCACGAAACCTTCTTAAGTTTCCAGGAGCTATCTACTACCTTCACCCAGCAGTTCATTGGCAGTAGGCCAACAGCCAAGATGCCAGTACAGATGTTCGACATAGCACAGTGAAGTGGCGACACCATTCGCGACTACATCAAAAGGTTCAACCGAGATGCACTAAGTGTACCCGACTTTCGGCCTGAGATCTGCATCCTTGCAATGATAAGAGGACTTCGGAGAGACTCCCAGCTCTTCTATGAGTTCTCTAAGGACCCTTCAGACACTCTGGGGGAGTTCTACCAAAAGGCCGAACAGCACATGACGGCCGAAGAGCTCAGAATGGGGGGATCGAAGGTGAAACACCCTCGGCCCAAAGGACCAACCCACCAGCCTCGTCACCAAAATGAGGTTGGAGGAAGGCCCCGAAAACAAAGGTTAGAAGGCCAATGACGTTCACTCCCCTGAACGCCACCAGGGCCAGCATTCTCTTGGCCTTAGAAAGGCAAGGGACTACAGTTCCGAGGCCAAAGGCCATGACCTCGAAAAATAAGAAGAACATGAAGAAGTTCTGCCAATTCCACCGAAATCATGGCCATGACACTGAAGACTGCTTCCAATTAAGGAAGTACATCGAGTCTCTCATAAAGCAGGGACAACTTCACCGGTACTTGCGAATGCCTTCTCCGAGAGGGAGAAAGAAAGAACAAAAAAGGGGGGATGAGGAGGACTACGATTCCGACAGACGTCGGGACTGAAGTCCTCGAAAGAATCCGCCGCCATTAGCAAGGGTCATCCAAACCATCACTACAAGGATACCCTTGGCCGAGAGGAAAAGAAAGATAAGAGAAATCTCCGTAATGGAGTATGGGAACTCGCCAAACAAACTTGTTCGTAGAGATGGATCCACGGTGAAGTTCCCCCATGATGACCCACTCCTTTTCATGGCAAGGATAGGGAGTTGGGACGTCAAAAGAGTACTCCTGGAAGACAGGTCTAACACCGACGTCATCTTCTTGCACCTACTGCCTAAATTAGGCATCTCAAAAAGTGACCTCAACATAGCCAATTCCCCCACCTTTGTGGTAGGGCCATCCGAGCTCCCAGTTCTCAGATACATCGATCTGGCCCTAATGTTGAAAGGGACCTCGCCTCAAAGTCAGGAGGAACTGTTCGCCTCCATTATGACCAGATTCATTGTCATTGATGTTCCCTCATCATACAACGCCATCCTCGGAAGGCAAATTCAAGGTAATCTTCACATCCGCTCGGATGTAAAGTACTTAACGGTCACCTCCGCAACTAAAGAAGAAGATGCAAAGATCTTCATTGACCAAGCCGAAGTCAGGAGGGTCTTCACCAAGGCTAGACAAAGCCAGGAAAAGGACCAAGTACAAACTTCGGCTACTGAAAGAGCAGTCACAACAGGCGAAGAGAAAGTAGGGGATGGAATAGAAGAGTTGGAAAAAGTAGAAACAGAAGATGTAGAGCTGATCCCCGGCCAGACCACCCGATTGGGGAAAAAATTGGCCAATGGTGACAATGATAGGCTTGTATCTTTCTTGTTAATGAACAAAGATCTATTCGCCTACTCTTCGAAAGACATGCATGGGGTCGACCTCAGCATAATCCACCATAGCCTCAAAGTATGCCCTGACGCAAGGCGAGTTCGGCAGAAAAAATGAAACCTATCAGCTCATAAGAACTCCTTCATTAAAACCGAGGTTAAGCGCCTGATTGAGGCAGGGTAATAAGAGAAGTTAAATACCCCGAATGGCCCAGCAACGTGGTTATCGCCACAAAAGAAGGGAGTGAAAAGCTCCGAATGTGCATCAATTTTCGGAACCTGAATGATGCCTGTCCAAAGGACTCCTACCCTTTGCCAGCCAAAGACCAATTGGTGGATTCAACCGCCGAATACGGTCTTCTCAGTTTCCTCGATGCCTTCAGCGGGTATCATCAAATCTAGATGAACCCTGAAGATGAAGAAAAAACTGCCTTCATCACCGAAGTTGGTACCTACTGCTACGTCAGAATGCCCTTTGGCCTTAAGAATGCAGGGGCTACCTATCAGAGGTTGGTGAATAAAGTATTTGACTCCCAGATCGGAAGGAACATGGAAGTGTATGTCAACGATATGATAGTTAAGAGCAGAATGCCTAGTAATCATATCTTGGACTTAGGTGAAACCTTCCAACAACTTCGGAAGTTCGACATTTGCCTTAATCCCAAAAAGTGCGTGTTTGGAGTAAGTGCAGGTAAGTTCCTCGGGTGCATGGTGTGTCAGAAAGGGGAATGGATGACAACCCCGAAAGGGTCAATGCCTTGTTAGGATTCCGAACACCCACAACCATTAACGATATACAAAGGCTTATCGGAAGAATCACTTCCCTTAGTAGATTCATTTCCAGGTTTGGCGACCGATGTCGACCATTCTTCAAGGTGCTCACTAAAGCAGCCAAAAGTGAAGGTAACTCGAGAACCGAGGAACACCCTTGGAACCAAGAATTTCAGAAAGCTTGGGACGAGCTTAAAAGCTACCTAACCTGACTACTGACACTTTGGCAACCTCGGGATGGAGAGCCTCTTATCCTCTACCTTGCTGTCACTGAAAAAGCTGTGAGTTCAGTCCTGGTGAAGGAAGTAGATGGAAGGCAGTGGCCGGTTTATTATGTAAGCAAGTCCCTGCATGGTGCCGAGGTCAGGTACCCATTGCTCCAAAAATCCATTTACGCCTTAGTGCTCACGGGTAGAAGGCTACGGCCCTACTTTCAAGGACACCCCATCATACTTCGAAGTAACCTGCCTCTACATGACGTAATGAAAAAAGTAGAGCATTCGGGAAAGCTGTCAAAATGGTGTATCGAGCTCGGAGAATATGACATCGCTTACAAGCCAAGAAGGGCAATAAAAGCCCCGGCATTGGCAGATTTCATCGTCGAAATTCCAGAAATCAAGGATGCTGAAGCTTCCTCGGAAGATCTGATAAGGACTGAACCAGAGTGGAACTCTTTGTCGATGGAGCCTCAGGTGCTGAACACCAAGGCGCTGGAGTGGTCCTTCAGGGGCCCAAAGGTATGGAAGCCACCAAAGCCATCAAATTCGATTTTGATGTCACCAACAACATCGCTGAATATGAGGCCCTCATAGCAGGACTAAAACTGGCCAGAAAGGTTGGTGTAAAAAACCTTACGGCCCATAGCGACTCACAGCTAGTAGTTCGGCAAATGAAAGGGGATTACGCTGCAAAGGATCTGACCTTGGCAAAGTATCATGATCTCGTCTAGAAGCTTATTAAAGAGTTTGACTTAGTACAAATAGAAAAAATGCCTCGAAGAGATAATGGTCAAGCTGATACCTTGGCGAAATCCAAGGAACCCACAAAGGTGCTAAAGCAACCCAGCATAGAGTTAATGTGCGTAGCGACCTCAGGCGAAGGATGGCAAGATTCCATCAAGAAATATCTGGCAACTTCGGTACTCCCCAAAGACCCTACCGAGGCCACAAAAGTGCGAAAATGCTCTGGGAGATACTTCATCATCGGGGATGAACTATACAGACAAGGGTATGCAAGTCCCCTGTAGAGGTGCATAAGTGAAAAGGATGTCACGGCAGTCCTCGAAGAAGTCCATGAGGGGGCCTGCGGTTCCCACATAGGAACAAATGCCCTCGCAGGAGTACTACTCCGTCAAGGTTACTTTTGGCCTACCCTAAGAAAGGTTGCAAGGCAATTTGTCTAAAAATGTGATAATTTCCAAAGGCACGCCAACATCTAGAAGCTACCTTCGGAGAAAATAACTCTAGCAAATTACCCTTGTGCCTTCACCGTCTGGGGTATTAACCTCATCGGACCCCTCCCAATCGCCCCTGGTGGGGTGAAATTTTGTATAGTTGCAGTAGACTACTTCACTAAGTCGATCGAATCGGAGCCTTTGGCATCAATCTCGGTGAAGGATACCAAAAAATTCATGTGGAAGAACATCATATGCTAATTTGGCATACCAAGGGTAATAGTGGCCGACAATGGTACCCAGTTTACTGACAGAGGGTTCCGAGACGTGGCTAACCTCGGCATAAAACTACATTTTGCCCCGGTAGCCCATCCTCAAAGTAATGGGCAAGTCAAGGTATCCAATAAGACAATAAAAGATGGCTTGAAGAAGAGGTTAAAGGAGGCAAAGGGGAAATGCCCGGGGGAGCTCCCAAGTGTATTATGGAGCTATCGCACAACTCCGTGAAGGGCTACAGGAGAAACTCCTTTCTCGCTCGTGTTTGGAACAGAAGCCATTATTCCCATTAAGGTCACACAGCCTTCAGTAAGGATACAGGTGTTTGACGAAGAAGGAAATAACCTTGGCTTGAGGGCAAAACTAGACCTCGCCGAAGAACACCGCGAAATGGCCAAACTCAGGGGGAGGGCTTTCCAACAAAGAGTAGCCGATGTTACTAACTTGCACGTGAAGAAAAAAAAAATCAAGAAGGGTGACCTTGTCCTCCGAAAGGCTGAATTTGAGCCACGAAGACCATCAGAAGGGGTACTTCGGGCAAACTGGGGGGCACCTTATCTGGTCCTCGATGAAGTCCGCCCAGGGGTCTACAAATTAGGTGATGTCGAGGGAGTAGAGTTGAAAAACACTTGGCATTCAGATTCTTTGAAAAAATTCTACACTTAGACATTTTTTTCCAAGAAAAGCTTGTGGTTACTCCTCCCCAAAATCACCAATAAAAACGTGGTTTATAAACCAAATATGGTCACATTGCTAAAATGGGTTTCTAGCACATTGACTTTTTTTCTGAAGGTGCTATTTCCTTAGCAAAGCCTAAGACTCGGTGAAATACGTTCAAAAAAATTAAAATAGTCCACATATCGGGAAGAGCTTGCTAAAATAGGAACAGTACAACAATTCCCGAAGGCATGATTATGGACATAGATGTTCGCCGAAAATACACACATAAGAATTATACAAACTTCTGAAGAGTCGTGATTGAAGGGAAGAACAGGAACTTAGGAAAAATTTTCTTTCATTCATAAGTTCTAAGGCAACATTACAAGAGAAGCAAGATTACAAGAAAAAGAAAGAAAAAAAAAACCTATTGAGCTGGAGCATCCAGAACATCCTCGGTAGTCGTATCTTTCTCTTGGACAGAAGCATTCGAAGGTGCGGGCATAATAGGAGGGAGGTTGAGGAACTCTAGCTTCGACCATGTCCACCTGGGCTCTTTAGGAAAATCCGAAGCGGCCAGGAAAGAAAGGTGGAGTTCGTTGCCTAGAAAGGACTTGGTGCCGCACCAAACAGAAGCCGTCTTGAAAAGACACCTTCATCATTTGGTCGGATTGGTCCTTCTCAGCACTCAGAGTTGACAGCTCGGCTGTAAGCCCGGCAACCTCCTTCTCAAGTTTCTCCTTCTTCTTTTTCTTGGCTTCCTTCTTCTACGAATCGACCTCGGCTTGGAGATCAGCGTTCAAAGCAAGCGCATTCACAAGGTTCTCAGCGTCTTCCACCTTTTCCTTCTGAAGGGCCTCGTTCTCCGAAGAGAGAACAGCACACTTCATGCCAAGGTCCTTAACCTTGGCCGAAAAGTCGAGAAAGAGCTCCTTCTTGCTCTCCCGAAGCTCGGTCCGAAGATTCTCCAAGTCCTCATTCGCAATTTTTCTCAGTTCACCGCACTTGAGGAAGTACTTCGCACAAAACTCCTTTGTCCGCCTCAGAGAATTCTCAGATCGAGAACGAGCCTGAATCTACTTTGTCGCCCAAGCTCGAAAGTATCCGCTGTATGCCAGGAGCTGCAGAAAATAAATTCATGAATAAAGGTCAAGGGACAACAAAAAAATTCAGAAGAAAATTTTTTAAGTCCCCAAAGAAAGAGAGAACAAAATTTACCTGGGTGGCATGTTCACTCATCCTCGTCGCAAGGATTTCCTCGTTCAGGCATTCGGCGATGAGCAACTCGAATATGGCGTTCGTAAGCACACCCCTCGCCATTTGGGGAGCCATCAACTGGCTGTCCTCGGAGAATAAGTTCATGTCCTCTGTGAAAGTCCAGAAGGGCTCCCTTGGTACTTTGTCCTTTTGGAATATGGCAATCCCGAAGGGCCCTCTTCCGGGCATGAGCTTCCACCTAAGGAGCAAGCATCACCTCCTCTGCAAGATCACGCCGAAGTTCCATCAGTACATTGTCCCTTAGCCATAAATCTATAAGATCATAGATACCAAAAACACTAAGATTTTTAGACAAACGGCTAAGGAACAAACCTGGTGGAACGTCGGTAACGACATCCTTGGCCTCGCCCACTTCGCAGACTTCACCGAGAATGTACTTTCCTTTCCTCCTCCTACTCTCCTCGAGCTCTTGAGCCGAAGTTGCTCCGACCGAAGTCTCAGTAGTTGTATCCAGGCTCAGAGCAATCTTGAGGGCAGCAGGATCCGAAGGAGGATCGGCGTAGGTGGGAGACCGGGCAGGCGACTAGTCCTGCACTTCGATGACGTCTTCGGGGGGAGGAGGAGGGACGTCTGCCTTGGCTTTTTGCGCCTTGGACGGCCCTCCACTGGTCTTCTTCCTCTTCGTGGGAGCCTTCCTCCGCGTCTGCTCTCCTTTCTCAACCTGGCCGAGAAAAAGAGACTTGTAAAACTCCGCAGATTGATCGCCCATCTTTGCAAAATGAAAAAACATCAGTGTAAGTCCAAAAGGAACACATGTAAGCAAAACCCGGAAGATAACTTACTCTCGGCAAAAGCCTCATACGAGATCTCACATCGAAGAAACATCACCAGCCACGCTTTCTTCCTCGGGAGAACAGGCTCGGGCAAGTTCAAGTCGAACTTATGCTCGTGGATCACCCCCAATTCCCAAAGGACCTCTTCGGTCATAAGGTCCCACTTAATGGGAAAGGGGTACAAGGAACGCAGAAGGACCTCGGAGTCCCAATCCGTAACCGCCTGAATATGTCAGTCAAACTCGTTAAATTCAACGACCAACCCCGAGGTCAACAGCTTCCGAGGGTCAACAAGGTCAGTCTTCAGCACCCCCGAAGCCCTTCTAGTCAGGACATAGCTCCATCTTTCGGGAACTAACAGAAAGAAATACTTTTTCTGCCACCCCCGCCAGCTATCCTTCGTTCCGAAGGTGAAGGTGAATTTCTTGCTCCCTGACCCTTGGGGGAGTAAGAAGTAGAAGCCACCCATCGGGACTGGGTGAAGCTTGTAGTATTGCATAAAGAAAAGAAAGTGGGGCTTTACCGAAGACCGGCCTTCAATTGGGCTCGGTAAACAGTGATTTCATCATAATGGGCGATGTAACTGTACGTGACCGAAGAAGGTAACCTCGGGGCGGTGTAGGTAGGGCGGTAAAACTTTGCTATCCACTTCGTCATCTTCTCCAAAGTAGTGCAGCAGGGATGAGACTCAATGGGGAGAAAGCTCTCGGGGATAAGACGGACGGACATCAGTGGAACGGGGTTCGACATTTTTCAAAAAAGAAGAAAGGTAACCTCGAGTAAACTAAAGAAAGAAAAAAAAACAAAACTTTGAAATGAACGACTTCGGAAGGAAGGAGGAACTTTGGAAAGAAAAAACCCATCGAAAGCTTTGCCGAAATCGGGATTCCTAGACACCGTCGTGAAAGGTTGCCAGAAATCGCCCTGCAGCTAGAACCGCTGCCGGAAGGAGAAAAAGACAAGAGAGAATTCTAGAGCAAATGAGAGCAAAGGAAAGGTGTATGAAGGTCTGAGGCAAAAGGGGTTTATATAGCCGGAAGGGGGCAGGCGAAACGTCATCATTATTACTCCTCGAAGGCGAGGCAACGCAATTAATGTAACCAATGTAACCGTCTACCCCTCTTCGGCTGCCACGTGTAAGACTTTGCGGGAAATGAGGCACGGCTCTGACAACTGGCAGACCTATATAACCCTGCCCGAAGTAACGCGCCCACGTACAAGGGAAGACGAAACGAGTCACTGACAGAAAAGTTAGTGTCAATATACACCTCAGACGATGACCTCGACAGAGGAGCCAGGGACACCACTCAAGCGCCAGAGGAATTACTTCCATAAAACACCTTAGTTCGCTGGAGTTTCCTTCTGGGAAGAAGGAGACTTCGAATAAAAGCCCATCATGGCGATAAGACCAAGCATCACTTGCCACAAGAAAGCTTCCCGAAACTCCCAAAACCGAAGGAACATCTTCGGTTTTCTGCCGGGGGGCATGTGATAGCCGAAGGGCTATCACACTCGAAAAACCTCACATGAGCACGCCACTTTCGATCAAAGCAGACATGCCAAAACCCCGGCAAAGAAAGGACTGCAGCACCCTCGGACAAGCTAGATAGCCGCTACCGCTCAGGAAGTCCATGAGACCAACTTCAGTCAGAAGGAATCACCGCCTTTCTCGAAGGTGACCTCACACCGACCTCACATGGCCAAAACCACCTTTGGATGCTCTTTGGGCCACCCTCGGGGCGCGCTCATGAAGTGCCACATCAGGTACCCAAGCCTGACCTCTGGAAAGTCTAACCGAAGGTGCCCCGTACAAACAGGGGACCTCCCTCCAGAGGAATTCACCTTCCCTAATTAGCCCTATACCTCGAAGGAGTTCGGTCTACCGAAGAGGCCATGTAGGTGTACGATGAAACAGCTGAGGAGTCTCTGACACATCGTACTCGTACAGCCTTCGACACGCCGCCCTCAGACACGCTCTGACACATCACCCTTGTACTACACTAGGCTCCCGGCCAGGCGGCCTATGGTCGGTTAGATGCTCCCCCTCTCCCCGAAGGTACAGACCGCATCTGACCAAACACGTGTCACGATCTAAGCAGGTTGTGAGGAAACGAGCTTCTCCTGTTCAGCTCCCTATAAATATTCAGGAAGCGCCCCAGGTAAGGGGATCGAACACTAAGGAAAAATCTCCCCTTTCCTTATTTAGCTCTGGTATTGACTTGGGCGTTGGAGACTCCTCCCCTGGAAAAATACTCCAGGGAGCTCCTAACCCTTGCCTTTCTGAGTCCTTGCAAGCTTTCTCCCACTGGAGGTTCCTTATCCCAGCGTTCTCCCAGCGCAAGTTCCTGCTCCAGGCTCACCATGTTGCACAACGATGATGTCGAAGGCCATCACCTTCCATACAAAGCCTCGTATGGTGCCATACCTATAACAGTTTGATGACTATTATAAGCAAATTCAACGAGTGGTAAATGTTGATCCCAATTACCTCTGAAATCAATGGCACACATACGTAACATATCTTCTAAAGTTTGGATCACTCTTTCAAATTGCCTATTAGTCTGAGGATGGAAAGTGGTACTAAGACTAACCTTGCTCCCTAATGCCTCTTGGAAAACATTCCAAAATTGTGACACAAATTGAGGATCTCTATCAGATATAATCTGATCCGGTATACCATGCAGTCTCATAATTTCCTTGAGATACAACTGAGCCAACTTCTCCAACGTATAAGTGATCTTGATAGGTATACATTGTGCCGACTTCATCAGCCGATCAACCACTAACCATATAGCATCATGCTGACTCCAGGTATTTGGCAATCCCATTAAGAAATCCATAGTAACGAACCCCCATTTCCTCACTAGAAGAGGTAAACTTTGAAGTGTACCTACTTGTTTCTGATGTTCAGCTTTAACCATTTCGAATATCAAACACTTTACCACATGTCCTTTTACATCCCTTTTAAGTCCTAGCCACCAAAAATGCGTCTTTAGGTCATGATACATCTTACTAACACCAGGGTGAACGTTCAAAATACTACTATGTGCCTCCTGTAAAACCTGCTACCTAAGTCCTTCCACATTCGACACGTAGAGATTGTCTCCATAGTGTAATATTCCATCCTTGTATTGGAATTCCTTTTTCACAATACCAAGCTTCACTTCTCCTGAAATTTTCTTCAACAATGGATCTTCCATTTGAGCGTCCTTAACTCTAACTAACCAAGCTGATTGTATTTCCAAAACATAGACTAGGGATTTTCCTTGGTTATGCCAAAACTCATGCAAAGCTGATAAACAATCCCCCAATGCTCCTTCAGAGGAATTCGTAGCCTGATCCTTAAATAGGATCACTCCTGTGTACTTCCAGCTCAATGCATTTGCTACCACATTTCCTTTGCCAGCACAGTACTCAATTGAACAATCATAATCTTTTATGTATTCAATCCATCAACGTTGCCTCATGTTAAGATCTTTCTGTGTAAACTGATACTTCAAACTTTTATAATAAGTGAAGATCCTCAATGACCTTCCCATTAAGTAATGTCTCCAAAGCTTAAATGCAAAAATTACTATGGCTAGCTCAAGATCATGAACAGGATAGTTCAATTCATTAGGTGTCAACTGCCTTGAACCATATGCTATTACCTGACTGTCCTACATCAACACACACCTTAGACCAAAACTTGATGTATCAGTGTATACTGTAAAAGCTTTGTTCAGATCTGGTAGAATGAGTTTAGGTGCACTAGTCAATCTTTTCTTCAACTCCATATAAGCTTCTTAACACTTGGGCCATACCTTATGCCACTTGGGCCATAGTCTAAGTTAAACCCTGAAGCACCCTAGATATTTCATCCAACCTTGCCACAACTAGGTCACTAGAACCCTCACCAGGTTCTCTAGCACCTCTCGAAGCTCTTAACCTAGTGTCAACCATAGTAACCTGCAACCAAAGCCAGACAACATTCCCCAAATGTTGTTCAGTACTAACTTTCCTAGCACATGGACTTTCCAAAACTAGATCTCAGCATTAGCCTTGAATATCTATGAAATGAGCTCTAAGCTATGATACCAAAAACTGACATGGCCATCCTTGGCCCTTGGCCAAGAGACCTGTGAGAACTGGTCTCACGGTGGATTGTAATTGGCTAGTTGTATATGTGCATGAATTAAAACTCCGTGATGCTGGTTGATTAACCTAGAATATGTAGGATGCATGCTCTTCATGCTTTGACCTAGATTAACAAAAACCAAAAAACATTGACTTGGCCAAGGGATTTCCATAGAAAATAAGTTCAAACAGACAAAGCATACAAAATCAACATTTTTGTGAGTTTACTACAAATTACAATTGCGTGGGAGTATTCATAGATAAAGTAGACTAGTGCCCTCACCCAAAAGCAACCCTAAAGTCTAGGACTACTCAAAACATAGATAATGGAGGCAACTAAGAGTACTACATAGACAAGGCTCAACTGAAATCTTCTTGAACTAACTCCCACATTGCAAGCAAGTCCCAGTGGCAAGTTACAAAAATCCTTGTCCAAGTGCTACTAGGTTCTGCAGCCAAAGGTAGACTCTAGTTAGTACTGTTACTTGACCAACAAGTTACCCAAGTAAACTAGAATCATAAAGATTCTCAAGCGAAATACCTGTAACAAAAGCCAACTACTGCAATAACCTTCAACGATTACCCGGTCCAACAACTTCAGAATCTGAACAATATAACTAAGGAGTGAGAACTTAAACATTCTCAGTAAGGATCTTCATGGTTGCTACAAGAAAATTACTAAGGACTCTACATATGGGAACATGTGTAACCTGCTGTGAGCTCATACAGCATAAGGGTCTAATACATGCAGATACCTTGGTCCATTGGGACCACTCCACATCCTAGTCCTTTAACTACAAGGCATAGCCTTGTCCTTTAGCAAGCTTAGCTTGCCAGCCTAACCAGTGATAAATCACCAGTTGAACCTCTCCCGTTTATGTTGTATAGGGGAACTATGGTGGGACTATTGTAACTAGGCCATAAAGACCTTGTAAACTAGGTGCACTAAGGTTTCACCTTGTAACCTCGTGGCTAACAGAACGGCTAGGTCACCAAGGGTTCTAAACCTTTCACCCTAGCTAGTGGTACTTAGTTGCGATCCTTAGTAAACTAGTTTTCTTGCATATGGTAGAAGTAACCATAAAACTTTACAAAACTCAAGAAAATTCCTAGGTCTCAAAGGAATTTTGAAAGTCTTAGAGTACCCCCAGAATGCTTAGACCCTAAGGTACCCTAAGAACCCCCTTAGGGCTCCCCTTGACCTTCCTAGCAAAACTTGGAAAATTCAGCCAACATACCTGTGGCGATGCGTCGCCACAGTTGGTAATGTTCTACCAACTTTCTAGTATTGGCGACGCGTCGTGGGCAAGGGTACAAAACTGGTGACACGTGCTACGCTCTAGTAGTTCTAACCCTTGTCGTAAGTAATAAAATCTAGGGAGTTCGAGTGTCGAACCCTAGAGAAGTGAATTAAAGAAATACAAGTTGAAGTTTTAATAAAGAAAGTTTTGGTGCAAGGTGTGAACAAGTGTGAATTAAAATTGAAATTCAAATAAAATAGCTAAGGTTAGGGGATCCACTTTTAGTATATCGGTTATGATTAATTTTAGCCCATCTTACCACTCAATTGAGATCCACACATAAAGGACGTCCCAATCAGGGAATTTAGTTGGTATTATTGTTCGTTGATCTTAAAACACCAACACTTGCTAATGGATTCAAGTATCCATCATGCCAACCTTTGTCGACAATAACTCAAGATTCCAATATAGCCGGTAGAGCCATGTTCTATAGAGGAATCAAGCAGCTTTTGTGCCAATGATTTGACTATGATGAATCAAGACTCCGACTTAACAAGGAAGTTAAATAGATTAAAAAAGAAAATACCGTTAATATTGTGATCCATTCAAATCAATCATAACCTCTATACCAAAACCTTCACCCTTCACTTTAACAAAAAGAAGATTAGTTACCCATAATAAAAGTAAGCAACATGTAGAAAGATGAAATAAACATGGATTGAAAGATCAAAGGAAAGAACAAGAACAAGAACGAGAAAACACTTGGACAGAGCTTCAGTATTGAAAACAAGAACAAGAACAAAGAAGAAAAGCTAAAGAAAATACAAGAAGATAAAGGAGACCTAAGAAAATGGCCTAAGAAAATGGGCTCCTTCACCCTCCCCCCAAGGTGCCTATTTATAGATTTTTGGGGTGGGTGAAATGGTAAAAATAAAATGGTAAAATGTAGGTAAATACAAATCAACAATGGCAGGCCGCGACTTCTTTTAATTTTTTGACCATCATAGACATTAGATCAGCTCTTCCTCAAAGCATGGAAGTTGTAGATCTCCTCTTTATCTTTGAATCGATAGCTTGCTCATTCAAATTGGACATCTGTATCTCAAGTTATGATTTTTCTATCGAAACTGCTCTTCAACATGAAATAATGAAGGGTCTCATCTATAATCAGATTTCGGCAATGAAAACGATCAAACTAGCTTGCGAAATGAAGTAGAGTTGAAGATCTAT
The DNA here is from genome assembly GCA_039654915.1 of Aquilaria yunnanensis. Lineage (NCBI taxonomy): Eukaryota > Viridiplantae > Streptophyta > Magnoliopsida > Malvales > Thymelaeaceae > Aquilaria > Aquilaria yunnanensis. The sequence continues at coordinate 66,974,724 of CM077597.1, forward strand.
GTGTTGGCTTTCAGATGATTTTGGAATCACTAAGTTCCGATCCCTACAGCTCCAAATATGATTTTTTCTTGTGAAGGGCCACCAAGTGATGATTTTTACGTACATAAAAAATAATTATTTAATATATATATTTTAATATGAATGAACAGTAAACCGTGTATGTACAGTGAATACACGTATGAACAGTGAAATATGTGTATGAACAGTAAGTAAGTGAATAGCGATAGGTGAATAGTAAAAATGTGTATGAATAGTAAAATCATGTGAATAGTAACCCGGTGAAAAAATGCTCAAAATATAGAAATTAATCATACTCAAAATGTATAATGATGATTTAAACCCTTAATAACAATACACTTATGAGTATCCATCACACCCCCCAACCAGGTTCTTACTAGTCCCTAACAAGTGTAACCTAAGAAAATAAAAAAAATACATAATCTAACAACTCATGACAGATCATGCTATCAATATATAACACTTGTAAACTTGACTTGCAAGTAATTAATGAAAGGAGAAAAAGTTAAGTTTTTGTCACCAAAGGTAGAAGATCACTCTCTAAGTATTTGCACTTATTTTAAGGTGGGTTTGTGAACAGCTTACTTTGTGTTTCTCAATCCGGAGCTTGCAAGGGGATCCAACTTCACTCTCACTAGATTCCCAAAAGAGACTGCATGTAAATTTAAGTCCAATGGTGACACGACCACCCGTGGCCCTGCCCAGGAAGCCCTGTGAGAGCCGGTCTCACGATGGATTACAATTGGCTAGTTGTGCATGTGTGGGGATTAAATCCCATGATACTAGTTGATTATCCTAGAATATGCAATATGCATGCTCTTTATGCTTTGACTTGGTTTATTAAAACCATAAAACATTAACTTGGCCAAGTAATTTCTACACAAAAATTATTAATAGCCAAAGCATACAAAATCAGCATTTGTGTGAGTTTACTACACACAACAACTTATGAGAACATTCATACATAAAGTAGACTAATGCCCTCACCCAAGAGCAATCCTAGAGTCAAGGACTCCTCATAATATAGACTATGGAGGCAACTAAAGTACTGTATAAATACAAGCCTCTACTGAGATCTCTTTAACTTAACTCCCACATTGGATACATGTTCTAGCGGTGAGTCTCAAAAGTCCTTTGCCAAGTGCTACTAGGCTCTGCAGCAAAAGGAAGATACTAGTTAGTATTGTTACTTGACCAACAAGCCAACTAAGTACTTATGTAGACTAGAATCACAGGGATTCTCAACTGCCATACCTGTACACACAAAAGAGCACTACCGCGATAATCGTTAACGATTACCCAGTCCAGCAACTTCAGTCTCTGCATAACAAAACTAGGGAGTGAGAATTCGACAATTCTCAGTAAGGGGTCTTCAGTGTACCTGCAAGAAAATTAATAGGACTCTTGCAGTGAGCTCACACAGCATGAGGGTCTATTATATGCACATATGACTACGCCATAAGACCTTTCCTCAACTAGTCCTCCTCACAGTGCATCACTCCGTGCCTAGCGAGTTTTGATCACTAACCCGCTCTTAGCAAGCCAAAGCTTACTGGATGCAATCATGTAGACTTCCCGTAGCCGTTATGCAGGGGAATTATGGTGGAACTTTGTAGACTAGGCCGCAGGGCCTCGTTGTTGTAGACTAGATGAACAAGGTTTCCCCTTGTGACATCGTGGCTATGGCACTGCTAGGCCAACAAGGGTTCTAAACCTCTCACCTGAGCTAGTGGTACTTAGTTATGCTCATTTGCAACATAGTTTCCTTGCTTGTTGCACAAGCAACCTTAAAACTCTACAAAACTCAAGGAAACTCCTATATTTTGTGGGACTTTTGGAAGTCTCGGAGTACCCTCGGAATCCTTAGACCCCTAGGTACGCTAAGAACCCTCCTAGGTCTCACTTGGATCACTTGAGCAAAATGTGAAAAATTCAGCATCTTTGTCTGTGGCGACGCGTCGCCACAGTTGGTAACGTTCTAAGACACTTTTTTGGATTGGCGACGCGTCACTAGGGTCGACCTATAATTGGCGACGTGTCGCCAATCTACAGAAATGAAGAAATTGGCGCATTTTGCTGCTATGAACTTTGGATGATTCCTACACGTATCAAACATGCATAGAACATGTTGCATAGAACATAACCAACTATCACAAGCTAAGCTATGATGTCTTGTAACATCAATCCAATCCTCTCAAATCCTCTAGTCCACCACAAATGTTTAACTAATGCCATAGCTAAAACAACTCGAATTCTTCAAGCAAACTCAAGCTAATGGCATCAAATGAACTTAAAAACATATCTCCCTTACCTCAACTCCAAGTGACAAGCGAGAATCAATCCCCTTTTCATTCAACCAAGCTCACCAAAGTTCTACACAAGTTCCAATAAAAAACAATGGCACCAAACATCAAAACTTCACTCTCTAACCAAAACCCAAGCTTCAAACTAACTAACAAACATGAATTCAATCAAGAACACATCTCTTACCTCATTCAAAAACAGGGGAAGTGGAAAAATGCCCTTCCAAGATTCAAAATCATGATTTCAAGCTTGAAATGCACTCCTCCAAGCTTATATACTTTGATAACCTCTTGTTTCACCAAGAATTTCTTGATTCCAAGGAGAATTGGTGCGAGAAATGAGAGTGGAGAGGTTGAACACAAAAATATGGCAGCCACCCTCACTTTCCCCTTCTTAAACCTTCCCTTAACACACAAGCCATCAAAGTATTAAGCTTAATACAATTAAGCCCCTATCTTTGTAACTTAGTGATTCTTGATTAAATTCTTGTCTATTTTTCAAGTTTGAGTTAAGGTTGAAAGTTAAGTTATAAAAATTCATTCTAAAACACTCGGGACTCGTCCCGGCTATTCAGGATGCAAAATTACCATTTTACCCCTGAATTTCATTCAGTGCTTTATTCTTCTCGGAACTTAGTGAACTTTGCTAAACTTCTCTATTCTTGCTATGTAAACTTGAATTAAGGTTCTAAACTTAATTTGAAACACTTTACCTTCCTCAATTGCGCTCTCCACTAGAAGGGCCATAACAAATGGTCTTTATAGAAGGTTGTAATGAGGCTGGGTTTGGTGAAAGTGGGAACCAGATGGAAGCTTTTTAATGGTGGAGTTTAAGAAAACTAGTAATACAATGAACAATAAATATGGGCACTTAAAACACTAAATACCCAAATCAACCCTAATCTCCAAGTCCTCTCCAAATCATAATTCCTTATCAACACATGAGTTTAGAAAACAAATATGGTTGAGTTTTAAACTTATTGAATTTAACACTTTTTTTTTTACCTCTCTCCGTTTCAAAATAGCTAGCCTCATTTGACTTGCACAAATATTAAAGTTGGAGTTTTTTTTTTGTCCCCCATGTTTATCTATCTGAAAAAGATAAAAGAAGATGTCTTTCATCTTTACTTTAGTATAGATTCACTTGGGTATGAGCATATATAATTTTATTTGAAAGGGAAAGAGACCATTTTTTTTTAGACTACCAAAAAAGAAAAAGAAGCTAAGTATTATGAAACAAACAGTTTTTTTTTAATTTACCTATATATATTTTTTTACTTTATTTTGCGATGGCTTTTTCTTATGAACTCGCTTTTGCCTTTTTCTACCATAAATCAAATTTTGTTTAAAACTCAACCATCCAATGATATACACTCAATTTTTATGATTTAAGCTCAACTCGCCCCAATTTTTCAATTATGACAAATTAAACACAAGGTAACCTAACATATTCTGAAGTACACCCCACACTTATTCTTTATTTTACAAAAAACAACACATTCATTTTAATTCTCTAAGCCCATAATCATATAAGCATCACTAGTTTCAAGGAAAATAAAGGATCAAAATGAAGTGAAAGTGGTTAAACATATAAGGTTCAAACAAAGAATAAGGCTATAAGGCTCAAAGAGGCTCACTAAGGGATAATGTACAAGGTTAGCCTTTTGGTAAGTGGTTGGCCCTAAAATGCCATCTTCTTCCTTAAATTTACATACAAGAAGTGAGGTTGCATAGGTCCTTAAGATCACCCATCAAAGCAAGGTCTAGCTCAAAACACAAAGTAAGCACTCTCAACAAAGAAATTCACACATCCTAATAAATACTAAGGGCTCAAAAGTGCTCACCAGTTATTTATTTTCTTTAGGTAACAAGCAATATACTTTAATTGCTTTTAAAAATTAACAACCATTTCAAATTTACATAGCATATATCCAATGATGATATTTTCATGAGTTGGGTTCCTAAATGCAAACAAATAACCTAAATTCATGCTAAATGATCCTACATGCAACTATCATGCAAACATGTAACTGAACATGAAAAAATAAAATTAAATTAAAAATGAAAATCAATAATCAACGCGACCACAAAAATATATAAAAAATGACAATAAAACAAACAAATTTTGCAAGGGAATGGATGTTTGGAATCAATATTCAGGTTTCATCTAATATTTTCTTTAGAAAATATAGATTACTTGTGAGATATGTCACCCAAATAAGGTTGAAACCTAGCTACCCCAAAATGTTATGACTAGCATGCCTAATAGGACGCGTCTCAAAAGTAAGATTACTCCTTACTCAGCCATCCTAAACTAAGGGCTTTGTCCAATAGTTTTAATATCAGCATGAGAAAAACTATCCTAAAAAAAATGTGACAACTTTCCCTGCCCCCAACCAGATTAAGACATAGTCCCCAATGTCAAAACATAGATAAGAAGAGTGAAGAAGAAATTACCCGAACTGGTAATTATTGAAAATGAAAAACTTGAAATAACTTAAACCAGAATAAAGAAAATGCTGATAGTAAAACTAAAAGACAAGATAAAAAAAAACTAGAAGTCCGCTTGCTCTCTTCCACAGTGCTTCTCACTTATTAACAAAAATAAAAACGATAAGCAGGGTAAATGATACTTATGGGATGAAACTGATTGGGAAAGACTATCGTGTCCAGTCTATTTGAATCACTACTAGATTTGGTTTAGGAACAAAAGCTTGCATTCTGTCTAGCAATTCTTTAGCAGTTGACGCGGAGGTTAGGATGCATCGTGCCGTCTCTGAGATAAATTTCTCCTGCATAGCATGATCCATAAAAGATAATAGACCTATAAAGAAATTGTTAACATTCAACAGCCCAATGGGTTTCTGGTGCAAATTAAGTTAGGCCATGGAAGCAATTTGAAAAATTTTCCCCAATGTGCCAAACCCTCCCGATAAAACAATAAAGGCATCAGAATTACAGAGTATTTGCAACAAACGCTCTTGCAAGTTTTTAACTGCTAATTCTTCTCCAATCGTGCCTCCAAAAATCAATTTCAAAGGTGCAGGGATGATACCCAAAACTTGGTTACCCCTTACAGATGCTGCTGTTGCTACACCTACCATCAATCCGATACTACCTCCCCCATAAACCAAATGTATTTTTTTGCTTAGCTAGTACTCTACCCAAATGGTTAGCTGCCCTTAAGAACTCTTCATCTTTTCTAGGAAAGATCCCTAAAATACACAAATATTTCAAAATTTGTGAATTGAGGTTCCCTCTATTTCTATCCTTAACCCTGTGAAAAATGAAAAGACGAACATGCATTTATAGAGATGAAATGATAATGTAATGATTACACCTACAGGAGTAGGTAGATTATTGTCAGAAGAAAATGAACATTTTAAAAAATGATAGCTTGTATGTACAGTAGTTGTGACTGTGGCTCACATCTTCCACTGGTTTTATGTCCAGTAACGACTTCAACGCCTTCTAAGAGTCAGGGCTTTGCTTCCCATCCAGTTTTCTTACAAACTGGCAAACAGGGTCTTTTAAAGTCATATTCCCAAGACTATAACGCTCTCGTTCTTTATGAAAAGTATTCCATAAACCAAGAAGTTCATGTTGCACTAATCCACAAGAATGCGTCTCAAGAGTCAATTGGATATTATCCAAAGAAACCTTACTCAGGCCATTCTTGATGAATTGTATTTTATCTTCTCGATTATCGGACACTATTCCTAAAGAACGACATCTAGTATCACAAGTCCATCGACCACATTTGTGACAGACTCGTAACCTTTTCGCTCCTCGCTTTTTGGCATAAGAGCTTTTGGCTAAGCCAGGCATGTGAGACACAAATGTATCTAAGGTTTCACAAGCCAAACGAACCTTAGCTTCAATTAACCAACGCACATCTTCATGAATGCCTTTGTGCATCAAAACTATTAATCGTTCACATCTAGCTTGGTAAATTCTTTTAAGAATATTCATTGGGAGAGAAGGAAAGTAATTTCACAAAGCAGAAAGAACAGAATCCATTGGTGAGAAAAAATTGAGAGACGAGAGAAAGAAATTAGTTATTATGAGAAATTGAGATAACCGACTTGAGAGCCACGGAGTACCGTATCCGCCACTTAACCGGGAAGAAATGGATTCTACTTTTTCACAATTTTGAAAGGCTTTGTAGAATACATGTGCATCTTTAAACAAAGAGGGCCAGTGAAATTTTAACTGCAAAATCTTTACAACTATTTTCTTTGACAAAAAATGCCCTCCGAATGTTTTAAAATGAGAAAATTTAATGACACTTTTTACCTCATCTTGAAATATGTATCTCGTACATATCTGTTCAAGACAGTATTTAAAAAGATAAGAGTCATCCCAATAAAAATTTTTCACCTCATGTAGAAATTTCTTCTTATCTTGGTTACTCCATTGAGCTGATATCCATCCTGTCAGCAAAAAGTTGATAATATTAGCAAACCAAGGTATTGTAGTGACAGAAAATATAAGTTTGTCAGGAAAACAATAATTTATGGGTGTAGCCTCAATTGTTGAATTTGTTGTCAGTCTTGATAAATAGTCAGCGACAATATTTTTTGTGCCCTCCATATCCTTGATCACAACGTTAAATTCTTGGAGTAATATGATCCAGCGTATCAGCCTTGATTTAGCATCTTTCTCTGACATTAGGTACTTTAATTGTTTGGGTAAAAGCTTCAACTCAGTTGTGTGAATTTTATTTTGCTCTTCAATTTTCAGTTTCCAACATGTGTTTCGCTTCACCTGTGAAGAATCAAGCAATGAACACATGTTAGATGTATCCTGATCTATTTGGATAATCGATTTAAATGAATTAACCAGATAATTTTTTAAAGGATTGGAGATACTCCCTTCTTCGATGTAGTTTTTCCCAATAGTGTCAATGGTGCAAATTTCCTCACTTTCATCTTATTTTTTAGGTGGCTGCTTAAGCAAGTTGAAAATATTTAACTCCAACGTCATATTTCCAAATGTCAGCTTCATCAATCCATTCCTGCAATTAATCAAAGCATTAGAGGTTGCTAAAAATGGATGTCCCAAGATAACAGGTATTGAATTCTTCATTTCCACTGGTGGTGTGTCCAAAATAATAAAATCCACAGGATATATAAATTTATCAACTTGGACTAACACATCTTCAATGATTCCTCTAGGCACTTTCACTGATCTGTCAGCAAGCAAAAGAGCTACTTCAGTAGGTTTTAGCTCACCCAAATTTAGTTTTTGGTAAACTGAATATGAAAGTAAGTTTACACTAGCCCCAAGATCAAGTAATGCTTGCTCAATTTTATGTTCTCCAATAAAACATGAGATTCTTGGACAACCAGGATCCTTGTATTTCAAAGCAGTGTTATTTTGAATAACAGAACTTACCTACTCGGCCAAGAAGGCTTTCTTTTTCACATTCATTTTTCTTTTAATAGTGCACAAATTCTTCAAAAATTTGGCATAAGAAGGTACCTATTTAATCGCATCCAACAAAGGGATATTGATCTTTACCTGCTTGAAAATATCCAAAAATTTCAGGATTTTAATTCACATTCTTAGGAACAGTTAATGCCAGTGGAAATTGATAGCCTAAGGCCTCATCGTTGTGAGTCATGATGACTGTTGAGGAGACTTTTAGGAGGAAGAACGCCTGGAAGGTGGATCGCCCCAAGGAGAGTACCTGAAAAGCTGGTAAACAGGGTTAGGAGGCCCCCGGAGTGTTTTCTGGGGGGGGAGCCTCCGACGCCCAAGTCAGTGGTGGCCGGAAGAAGGAGAAAGTCACTAGCTCAAAGAGAAAGGCAGAAAAGTCTCGCCTGGTATTTTCTCAGGGTGTGGGAGCTGTATATCCGGCCTGCCAACCTCCTGTCAAGTATTTATTTCAAGTATATATAGGAATACCTAGCCCGTTCAGATCATGACACGTGTGCGGTCGGATGCACCTGAACGTCTGGGCGTAGGGGACAGATAGTTGGTAACTAGATGGCCTCGAGCCTTGTGCTGAGACGGGCCATGATATGATTCTGATGGCGTCTGCGCGTCAAGGCGACTTTTTACGTCTGTGGTGGGACGTGTCAGAGGCTTCCTTAAATGCTTCCTTAAATGCGCCTGCCGTACTCCCGAGGTCCCTGGGTGAGGTCGTCCTCTAGTTCGGACAGAGCCTCTTCGGGAAGCCTACCCTCAGTTCGGGGGTTCCCAGTTCCAGGGGGTTCCGCCTTCGGGGATATCATATTCGGGCAGCAATGTCTGGTGCCACTTTTCCGAAGGCGCGCTGTTCACAACCTTGGGGGGCGAATGGAGTCCTCAAGTTTTACTGGCGTGCCGAGGCTCGGAGCTCTCAGGCTATCTCCCGAGGTGCATGATTCCACCTATTCCCGGGAAGCGCCAGTTCTTCTGGCCATTGTTGTGGCAGGGGATTCGGCCAGCTTGAGGCGATAGCCTTTGGCTATCACATGCCCCCCTCTGGAAAGCCGAAGTGAAGACTTCGGTTTGCATCTCTTTCCGAGGTTGCCGTTGGGAGTCTCGTTGGGAAGCATAACCTGTTCCGAGGTCGCACCTTTTGCCCGAGGGTCTGGGCTGTTCGGCCTTGGCCTATTCTTTGGTGTCTCCGAGGCAAAGCCTGTACCGAAGATACACCTCTTGCCCAAAAGTCATGGGCTGTTCAGCCATAGCCTGTCTCTTGGTGTCCTCGAGGTGGCCTGCTTTTTGTTTCCTTTTATCCCGAACATGTTTGCTCAAGGGACTTCGGAAAACCTGCGACCAAAGAAACTTTTTACCTTCCTTTGTCCCGAGTGTGCTCGCTCAAGAGACTTTCTAGAAAGTTTGCAAAAATTTGGTTAAGTCTTTTGCAGGCTTTTTGTTTCCTTTTATCCCGAACATGTTTCCTCAAGGGACTTCGGAAAAGTTTCAGCCAAATTTTTCTGTCTTCCTATTGTCCCGAGCATATTTGCTCAAGGGACTTAGGAAAATTCTCACGAGATTGCTCATTTCCCTCTTTCCCGAGCATGTACGCTCAAGGGTGTTTGGAAATTATCTCTGCTTTTGTTTTGGCGTGCACTATTACGAGATTCTTGCTTTCCCTTTTTTCCGAGCATAGTGGCTCAAGGGCCTTCGGGAAGTCACATCTGCTTTTTTCGTGGCGAGCACCTTCGCGGAATTCTGTCTTGGACAATTTGGTATACTTAAGAATTTTTCTCAAGACCATTCTGTACTTAGAGTATTTCTTGTACAATATATCTCTTCCGCCCAACCTTAGGCGTAGAATTTTTTCAAGGCATCTGAATGCCAAGTGTTTTTCAATTCTACGCCTTCGGCATCGCCAAGCCTATACACGCCTTTCTGTACTTCGGCGAGAACCAGATAAGGTCCTTCCCAATTTGTGCGAAGTACGCCGTGAGATGGCCTTCGGGGTGCAAAGTCGGCCTTTCGGAGAACGAGGTCTCCTTTTTTGATTTCTTTTGGCCTGGCTTTTAGGTTGATAGCCGCGGCCACTCTTTGCTGGAAAGCTTTTCTTCTCAGCCCGGCTATTTCTCTGTGTTCGGTCACAAGGTCGAGCTTAGTTCTCAGACCGAGGTCGTTTCCGCCTTCATCAAATACTTGCACCCGTATTGAAGGCTGAACTATCTCTATTGGGATAATGGCCTCTGTTCCAAAGACGAGTGAGAAGGGAGTTTCCCCTGTGGCTCTTCGTGGCGTCGTTCGGTAGCTCCACAATACACTTTGGAGTTCTCCTGGCCATTTCCCCTTGGCTTCCCCAAGTCTCTTTTTCAGGCCATCTTTTATGGTCCTGTTTGATACTTCCACCTGCCCATTGCTTTGGGGGTGAGCTACTGGGGCGAAGTGCATCTTTATTCCGAGGTCGCTGATGAATTCCTGGAATCCTTTGTCTATGAACTGGGATCCATTATCAGCTACTAGTACCCTCGGTATGCCAAATCTGCATACGATGTTTTTCCATACGAACTTCTGCACTTCTTTTGCGGAGATAGTTGCTAGTGGTTCTGCCTCTACCCACTTTGAGAAATAGTCCACTGCTACCACGCAGAATTTCACGCCTCCCGGTGCTGTGGGGAGTGGCCCAATGAGGTCTATACCCCAGACTGCGAAGGGCCAAGGATAGTCTGCCGATGTTACCATTTCTGAGGGTATCCTCTGGATTTTTGCATGTCTCTGGCAACTACCGCACTTCTGGACGAACTGCCTTGCGTCCTTTCTCAGGGTAGGCCAGAAGTATCCTTGGCGGAGTATCACTGCTGCAAGGGCATCAGTTCCAATGTGCGAGCCGCACATGCCTTCGTGAACTTCTTCGAGAACCATCTCAGTATCCTCTTCGCCCACACATCTCTGCAGCGGATTTGCATATCCTTGCCGATATAACTCTTCACCAATCAGGAAGAATCTTCCGGCACGTCTTCGCAGTCTTGCAGCATTGCCAGCGTCTTCGGGAAGCTCATTCTCTGCGAGGTATTTCTTTATGGGGTGCTTCCACCCTGTTCCCGAGGACGTTACGCTTAGCACGGAGATGCTTGGATGGTCTAGCACCTCGGTGTATGTTTTGGACTTCGCTAAGCAATCTGCCTCAGTGTTATTCCGCCGGGGTACATTTTCGATCCGCACGGCGTCAAACTCTTGGATGAGTTTTGTTACCAGCTCGTGGTATTTTGCCAAGATTGGGTCCTTCGCCCCATAATCTCCTGCCGTCTGCCGAACTACCAGCTGGGAATCGCTGTGAGCCCTTAAGTTTCTCACGCCAATCTTTCTGGCCAAGCGTAATCCCGCTATGCGGGCTTCATACTCAGCCACATTATTGGTGACGTTGAAGCTGAACTTGATAGCCTTCATCACCTCTAGGCCTTCGGGTCCTCTGATAACTATTCCAGCTCCCTGGTGTACGGACCCCGAGGCTCCGTCAACATGCAAGGTCCATTCTGGCTCACCTTCTTTCGGATCTGAGTGGTTCTCCTCAGTGGTGGGTATTTCGGCGATAAAATCTGCCAATGCTTGGGCTTTTATGGCCTTCCGAGGCTCATTGGTGATTTGGTGTTCGCCAAGCTCTATGCACCACTTGGAGAGCCTTCCCGAATGATCAACTCTCTTCATAACATCCCGTAGTGGTAGACTACTTCGGACGATGATGGGGTGAGCCTGGAAATATGGTCGCAGTCTTCTTCCTGCAAGCACCAAGGCGTATATAGCTTTTTGAAGCAAAGGGTACCTGACTTCGGCGCCATGCAGGGACTTGCTGACGTAGTAGACCGGCCATTGTTTCGGCCCTTCTTCTTTTATCAGGACCGAGCTCACGGCCTTTTCTGTGACGGCGAGGTACAGTACGAGGGGCTCTCCCTCCCGAGGTTGTCGCAGAGTCGGCAGGCTGGCCAGGTAGACTTTGAGTTCTTCCCAGGCCTTTTGGCAATCTTCATCCCAGGGATGATTGTTTCTTCCGAGGTCGCCTTCCATCTTTGCTGCCTTTGTGAGGACTTTGAAGAAAGGTCTACACCTATCTCCGTACCTGGAAATAAACCTGCTCAGAGAGGTTATTCTTCCGGTTAGTCTCTGCACGTCTTTGACTGTGGCAGGAGTTCGGAACTCAAGCAGAGCCTTAATCTTCTCAGGATTGGCGTCGATGCCTCTTTCGGATACCATGTACCCAAGGAATTTTCCCGACGTCACCCCGAAGATACACTTCTCGGGGTTAAGGCGAATCCCGAAGGCTCTGAGCTTTTGGAAGGTTTCCTCCAAATCTGCAACGTGGTAGTCGGGCAGCTTGCTTTTTACTATCATATCATCAACATATACTTCCATGTTTCTCCCCATTTGGTCCTTAAAGACCTTGTTCATCAGTCTCTGGTAGGTGGCTCCTGCATTTTTCAGCCCGAAGGGCATTCTGATATAGCAGTACGTTCCTCCCTCGGTGATGAAGGCAGTTTTCTCTTCATCTTCGGGGTCCATCCTTATCTGATGGTAGCCGCTGAAGGCATCTAGGAAGCTCAGGAGCCCGTATTCAGCCGTTGAATCTACCAGTTGATCTATTGGCGGGAGGGGAAATGAGTCTTTCGGGCAAGCATCGTTCAAGTTTCTGAAATCAATGCACATCCGAAGTTTGCTGCTACCTTCTTTTGTGGCAATGACCACGTTGCTTAACCATTCGGGGTATTTGACCTCCCTGATAACTTCAGCATCCAATAGGCGCTGGACTTCGGTTCTCACGAAGTTGCTTTTGTGGGCTGAGATGCTTCGTTTCTTTTGCCTGATAGGTTTTGCTTCCGGGCTTACTTTAAGGCTGTGCTGTATTATGCCAGGGTTCACTCCTGGCATGTCTTTCGGCGAGTAGGCAAACAGATCTTTATTTTTCAGCAGAAAGGATACAAGAATTTCCTTATCACCTTTGGCCAAGCTCTTCCCTATTCGGGTAGATTGTCCTGGGATAAGATCTACTGCTTCCATTTCTGCTTCTGCGGGATCTCTTTCTTTGCCTTTCTCCTGCGCCTTTGCCTCCACTATTTGTGTAGAGTTGTCTGCCAGAGCCTTTCGTGCTTTTACAAACACCTTTCTTACCTCGGCTTGGTCGATAAAGACCTCTGCATCTCCATCCTTGGTGGCGAATGTGACAGTCAAGTACTTCACATCGGGGCGAATGTGCAGGTTCCCCTGAGTCTTCCTTCCAAGGATGGCGTTGTACGAAGACGGGACCTCCATGACGATGAATCTTGCCATTGTGGACGCGTACAACTCAGCCGCTCCGTCTACCGAAGTGCCTTTTATCATTAAAGGGAGGTCGATCCATCCGAGGACGGGTAGTTCCGATGGTCCAACGCCGAAGGTGGGCGTGGTGACAGGTGTAAGTTCACTGCTGGAGATGCCCAAGCTCGGCAGTAAGTGCGAGAACAGGACGTCAGTATTTGAGCCATCATCGAGCAACACTCTTTTGACGTCCCAGTTCCCTATTCTCGCCATTATCAGCAGCGGGTCGTCGTGGGGGAAGACGACGGTGGAGCCATCTTTGCGAGCCAATTTCTTTGATGGACTTTGATACTCCATAACCACAATTTCTCTGGCCTTCCACTTTCTTTCCGAGGATGGGAGCCCCGTGGTAATGGTTTGGATGACCCCTACTGGAGGTGGAAGGCGCCTTTTTGGACTTCTGTTTCTCCGCCTGTCTGAGTCATAGTCCTCATTTTCGGCCCTCTCTTCCTCCTCTTTTCTGCCTTTTGGGGAGGGCATCCGCAGGTATTTGCGAAGCTGGCCCTGTTTGATCAGCGACTCTATGTACTTCTTCAGCTGGAAGCAGTCTTCGGTGTCATGACCGTGGTCGCGATGAAACTGGCAGAACTTCTTGGCATTCTTCTTATTATCGGCGGCCATGGCCTTTGGCCGCCGAATCTGCGTCCCTTGCCTTTCCAGCGCCATGAGAATGTTGGTCCGTGTCGTGCTCAAGGGTGTGAAACTTTGAGGTTTCTTTCCTCGCATTCGCCGTGGTCGACCTGTGTGTTCAGAAAGATGCCGAGCTTGCTGGCTGGACCCTTCGGCGCGGTGATGATCAGACTTCGGCCCCGCCATCCTCAATTCCTCGGCTGTCATGTGCTGCTCTGCCCTTCGGTAAAATTCTCCGAGGGTCTCCGGGGGGTCCTTTGAGAACTCGTAGAACAGCTGTGAGTCACGCCGAAGGCCCTGTGTCATAGCGAGGATACGGATTTCGGGCTGGAAGTCCGGGACGCTGAGTGCTTCCCTGTTGAATCGTTCGACATAGTCTCGGATCATCTCTCCATTTCTCTGCTCTATGTCAAACATCTGCACAGGCATTTTGGCCGTCGGCCTGCTCCCAATAAACTGCTGGGTAAAGGCTGTGGACAACTCCTGAAACTCAGTGATAGTCCCTGGGGGCAAAGAATTGTACCATGCTGTTGCTGGGCCCGTGAGGGTGACTTCAAAGCATTTGCACATGGTAGCGTCATCAGCTCCGTGCATTATCATGCTCCGCCTGTACTTCGTCAGATGGGCCTGTGGATCAGTCCGGCCATCATAGATCTCCAGCCTAGGCACTCTGAAGTCGCCTGGCATAGCTGCCTCAACGACGGTGCGAATAAACGGGGAGCCATCTTCGCATAATGCCCCCGACAGCCTGTCCCAAACGGGTTTTCTGGTCACTTGCTTCTCTACTCTGTCCAGCCGTGCCAATATCCTTTCCATAAGCGCAGTGGCGCTAGGACCATTTTCGCGGGAGGGAGATCGACGGCGCCTTTTCGGGGAGCGAGTTCAGCGCGGAGGGGTCAGGGACCTCGCCTCGGGCGACGAACTGCTTCGCTGTGAGACTCTCGGTCGCTTGGACCCGGTTTGTCCCACAGGCCGTTTCCCGAGGGCTATATCTTCTGTGGATGATTCTCCGCGAGGCTCTCCACTTCCTGAACTGCGGTGTGTAGACTTGGGGCTTCTCTCCCGAGGGCGTGCTGATGAGGAGGGTTTCTGGGCCCGTGACTGCTGTGGCCATCTTCGGTCGATCTGCTGAGTCATTTCAGCAACGACCGAGCGCTGAAAGTCCCTCAAGAAGCTCATGGTGATTACCAGAGGGCGGTCCTCCTCGGGCGTAGAAGTCTCTGGGAGTGTCTGCTCAGCAGCCGGTTGTATCTCAGGCGCGGACGAGGACCTTGGGAGTCCCTTGTCCTTAGAACGCCGAGTCTCAACGACGGCAATCTGCGAGCGGGTTCCCACAGACGGCGCCAAATGATAGCCTAAGGCCTCATCGTTGTGAGTCATGATGACTGTTGAGGAGACTTCTAGGAGGAAGAACGCCTGGAAGGTGGATCGCCCCAAGGAGAGTACCTGAAAAGCTGGTAAACAGGGTTAGGAGGCCCCCGGAGTGTTTTTCCGAGGGGGGAGCCTCCGACGCCCAAGTCAGTGGTGGCCGGAAGAAGGAGAAAGTCACTACCTCAAAGAGAAAGGCAGAAAAGTCTCGCCTGGTATTTTCTCAGGGTGTGGGAGCTGTATATCCGGCCTGCCAACCTCCTGTCAAGTATTTATTTCCTGTATATATAGGAATACCTAGCCCGTTCAGATCATGACACGTGTGCGGTCGGATGCTCCTGAACGTCTGGGTGTAGGGGACAGATAGTTGGTAACTAGATGGCCTCGAGCCTTGTGCTGAGACGGGCCATGATATGATTCTGATGGCGTCTGCGCGTCAGGGTGACTTTTTACGTCTGTGGTGGGACGTGTCAGAGGCTTCCTTAAATGCTTCCTTAAATGCGCCTGCCGTACTCCCGAGGTCCCTGGGCGAGGTCGTCCTCTAGTTCGGACAGAGCCTCTTCGGGAAGCCTACCCTCAGTTCGGGGGTTCCCAGTTCCAGGGGGTTCCGCCTTCGGGGATATCATATTCGGGCAGCAATGTCTGGTGCCACTTTTCCGAAGGCGCGCTGTTCACAACCTTGGGGGGCGAATGGAGTCCTCAAGTTTTACTGGCGTGCCGAAGCTCGGAGCTCTCAGGCTATCTCCCGAGGTGCATGATTCCACCTATTCCCGGGAAGCGCCAGTTCTTCTGGCCATTGTTGTGGCAGGGTATTCGGCCAGATTGAGGCGATAGCCTTTGGCTATCAGAAATGGAGGTGCAGGTGGAGATTCAATTTGTTCTTCGCTTGGTATAGGTTCAACCCCTTCTTTACTCTTAGAAGTTGACTCATCGTCTCCTTCATAAGGATCAAGAATGGATTTTTCAATAACCTTACTGCTACGAAGTGTAATGATTGACTTCACTTGATCCATAGTTTGACCTCTGGGATTTGGTTGTGGTTGTGAAGGAAATTTCCCTTTCTCCTGAGTGTTAAGTGCAGATGCAATTTTCGCAAAAATATCTTTCAAATCAATCATGGTTTGACTTATTTGAGCATTGATTGACTCTTGCTTTTCAATGAATGAATGCAATGTATCTTCAAGATTTTTCCTAAAAGGAGGAACATATGATGCATACCTTTGAGATTGTTGAAAATTTTGTTGGGTGTGCAAAGGTGGTTGTGACAATTAAGCATGATTATCACCTCTCCAACTGAAATTTGAATGATTCCTCCAACCAAGATTGTAAGTTTGCGAGTATGGATTTTGGGTTGGTCTCTCAAAATTGTTCAATGCATTGACTTGTCCGTGAAAACATTCTTTGAAAGAGGGCAAAGTTGGGCAATTGCTAGTGGGATGGTCATTGGTCTCACAAATGTGACAAACAATTTCTTTAATAGATTTTAAATGACCAATTTTCTTCATTTCTAATGCCTCAACCTTTCTAGCTAGATATGCAAATTTTTCTTAAAGGTCATTATCTTCGTTAAAATGATATATGCCTCCACTAAATGCAAGGGTTTGAGTCTTACCTAGAACATCATAGGTACCAGTGGTATCCCAATTCTGTTCACTCTCTGCTAACATGTCTACGTAATCCATTGCCTCGTTAGGTTCTTTATCCTCAAATGTTCCATTGCACATCATTTCTACCATTTTCCTTTCCTTAGGTGTCAAACCTTCGTAAAAATATGAGACTAATCTCCAAGTTTCAAAACCATGGTGTGGGCATTTGTTGAGTAAATCCTTATATCTATCCCAACACTGGTAAAAAGTTTCTCCTAGTTTTTGTGTGAAAGTGGTGATTTGCCTTTTGAAAGAATTTGTTCTACGGGTAGGAAAAAGAATTTTAAAAAATTATTGTTGCAGTTCATCCCATGAATTAACGAAGCCTAACCTAAGATACTGTAGCCAAGTTTTAGCTTTATCTTTTAAAGAAAAAGGAAAAAGCTTAAACCTGATAGTGTTCATCCTACAGTTTAGGTTGTTATATGTGTGACAGATTTTCTCAAATTCTCTCAAATGCAAATAAGGATTTTTAGAATCAAAGCCATGAAAAGTTGGTAAAAGTTTAATAATATCTGGCTTAAAGTTGAAGTGACATGCATCAACAGAAGAAATTAGACATGATGGTGTGCTATTTCTTATGGGATTCATGTATTCTCTAAGTGTCCTAGGCTGATCTTGGTCATTATGAAGAGAATGATTATCTTCTTGTTCATTAATGTGTTTAGCTATGTTTGAAGAAGTTGGAGATTCTCTTACCAGTCTACCACTTGATGTACATGACCAAGCTTTCATACATAAACAAAATAACAACAAGAAAAACAAATATCAATAACAAGTTAGGTAGGAGGCACAACCTTCCATACAATAATAATAAGAAAAATAAATAAAAAGGAAGCAATATGAACAAAAAAAAAAGGTTGGAGGCTAGCCTTCCATTCAACAATAAAGAAAAATAAAGAAAAATAGGATTAACACAAATTAAAAGATAGGAGGCTCAGCCTGCCATATAAAGAACAAAAAATGAAAATAAAAATAAAAATAAAATAAAACAAAATAAAAAGAACAAAAAGAAAAAAAATTTTAACTGGTACTCTAATTTTACTTCCCCGGTAATAGCGCCAAAAACTTGCTGTGCTCTAGCAGTTGTAACCCAAGTGTAGGTTGTCACAATTAATAAAATCTCGAGAGTCCGAGTGTCGAACGACAGATAAGTGAATTAAGAAATACAAGTTGAAGTTTTAATAAAGAAATTTTTGGTGCTAGGTGTGAACAAGTGTGATTTAAAATTGAAATTCAAATAAAATAGCTAAGGTTAGGGGATCCACTTTTAATATATCGGTTATGATTAATTTTAGCCTATCTTACCACTCAATTGAAATTCACACATAAAGGAGGTCCCAATCGGGGAATTTAGTTAGTATTAACGTTCATTGATCTTAAAACGCTAACACTTGCTAATGGATTCAACTATCCATCATGCCAACCTTTGTCGACAATAACTCAAGATTCTAATATAGCCGGCAGAGCCATGTTCAACAGAAGGAATCAAGCAGCTTTTGTGCCAATGATTTGACTATGATAAATCATGACTCCGATTTAACAAGGAAGGAAGTTAAATAGATTAAGGAAGAAAATACCGTTAACGTTGTGATCCATTCAAATCAATCATAACCTCTATACCAAAAGCTTCACCTTTTCACTTTAGCAAAAAGAAGATTAGTTAGCCACAATAAAAGTAAGCAAAATGTAGAAAGATGAAATAAACATGGATTGAAAGATCAAAGGAAAGAACAAGAAGAAGAATGAGAAAACACTTGGACAGTGTTAGTGTTGTGCCCAAAAAGGCCAATCATGAGATGATTGTATTTTTGCACATTGAGTCATGATATTTTATTGAGGCATTAATCCAGCAATTTTGTTTGTTGTTTTGTTTCTGCGTAACGTAATAAACATAATTGTAACCCTAGAATAATGATATTCTTAAACGTCCCTAGTCTAGTATTATTGTGGAGCGGGTTGCAATAATACATAATGACTAGCATATGTGGAGACTAATATGAGATATGTAGTCTACATATGGGTACAAGTTGGAGAACTTGTGTACTGGACCGACCCACCATGAGAACACTTCATGGATCGTTATATGAGTGTCATAAGTGATTCTCATAGTGATCATGGTATATGTAGTCCTTCGACCTAAGATCATCAAGGTTCCCTACATGTGAGTCACATACTTTGATACTTTCCTTTGTTGCTCGTAACTGAGTGAACTTGAAGGAGGTCATTGGGTATGTCATATATCATGCGGATGGATTTGTATGATCAAGATGGGATTTGTCCCTCCTATGTAACGGGAGTGATATCTTTGGGCCCCTTGATAGAGTGAGACTTAGAAAATGCATGGCCATGCTCCGATGAGTTGATATATGATATCAATGTCGTTAGTTTAAGTTGGTCTACTCGGTAATCAAGAAACCAAAGATTGGGCTATACGAGAGTGACACATTCCATGTCTCGTGCTTAGTCTCGATATCTTGGACAAAGGGACAATGGCATATATCGGTGATGATCAGAAAGGTTTAGTCAATTCACCGACATTCTTGTCACTTGGGTAGCAATGATGTGTTGCTAGACACCGCTCATTGCTTATGATCATAAATGTGATTTATGATCATTGCCAACATGGCAAGAGCCTATTGGGTCACACACATAGAGCTATTTGGATCATTAGAGTGCATGGGCTAATTATTTGGGTTATGGTTTCACTTTAATTTCGTATTAATAATGGGCCAAGGAGTTGAGCCATTATTAAGCCCGAAATTAAATCCTAATTGGAATAGGGCTTTGAAACCCATTAGGCCTGGAAGTTGAGTCTCACTATAAATACAACTTTTAAGTGAGAAATTCGTAGGTCTCCTTGCCCTAGCCTCCCAAAAGGACAGCCGCACTCTTCTCTTGCAATTCCTTCGAGGACGCAAGCTAGCACTGCGAGCGTAAGAGAAACGCATCTGCCGGGACGTGGTGGAAGCGTGGTGATCCCGAGAGGCTCGTGTGGATACCATAGAGAGCCTGAACACGTCAACTGTTCAGGTTTTGTGATTCGACTCTACAGTTGAGTGAGAGATCTCAACCGAAAATTAGGTATGAAATTTTCGAACACCCGGTTTACCCCGTTTCACTTGGATCCTGGAGGGTTTCGGTTAAATTCCGCTGCGCTGTTTGGCTCCCGAAACCCAACAGACAGAGCTTCGGTATTGAAAACAAGAACAAGAATAAAGAAGAAAAGCTAAAGAAAATACAAGAACATTAAAGAGGCCTAAGAAAATAGCCTGAGAAAATGGGCTCCTTCACCCTCCCCCCAAGGTGCCTATTTATAGAGTTTTGTCGTGGGTCAAATGGTAAAAATAAAATGGTAAAATGTAGGTAAATACAAATCAACAATGGCAGGCTGCAACTTCTTTTAATTTTTTTGCCACAAAAACATCAAATCAGCTCTTCCTCAAAGCACAGAAGTTGTATATCTCCTCTTTATCTTCGAATCGATAGCTTGCTCATTCAAATCAGACATTCGTAGCTCAAGTTATGATTTTTCTACCAAAACTGCTCTTCAGCACACGAAATAACGAAGGGTCTGATCTATAATCAGATTTCGGCAATGAAAATGATCAAACTAGCCTGCAGAATGAAGTAGAGTTGAAGATCTATGTGTTGGCTTTCAGATGAATTTGGAATCACTCAGTTTTGATCCCTACAGCTCCAGATATGATTTTTTCTCGTGAAGGGCCGACAAGTGATGATTTTTACCTACATAAAAAATAATTACTTAATATATATATTTTAATATTAATGAACAGTAAACCGCGTATGTACAGTGAATACGTGTATGAACAATGAAATACACGTATGTGATAGCCAAAGGCTATCGCCTCAATCTGGCCGAACACCCTGCCACAACAATGGCCAGAAGAACTGGCGCTTCCCGGGAATAGGTGGAATCATGCACCTCGGGAGATAGCCGGAGAGCTCCGAGCCTCGGCACGCCAGTAAAACTTGAGGACTCCATTCGCCCCCCAAGGTTGTGAACAGCGCGCCTTCGGAAAAGTGGCACCAGACATTGCTGCCCGAACATGATATCCCCGAAGGCGGAACTCCCTGGAACTGGGAACCCCCGAACTGAGGGTATGCTTCCCGAAGAGGCTCTGTCCGAACTAGAGGACGACCTCGCCCAGGGACCTCGGGAGTACGGCAGGAGCATTTATGGAAGCATTTAAGGAAGCCTCTGACACGTCCCACCACAGACGTAAAAAGTCGCCCTGACGCGCAGACGCCATCAGAATCACATCATGGCCCGTCTCAGCACAAGGCTCGAGGCCATCTGGTTACCAACTATCTGTCCCCTACGCCCAGAAGTTCAGGAGCATCCGACCGCACACGTGTCATGATCTGAACGGGCTAGGTATTCCTATATGTACAGGAAATAAATACTTGACAGGAGGTTGGTAGGCCGGAGATACAGCTCCCACACTCTGAGAAAATACCAGGCGAGACTTTTCTGCCTTTCTCTTTGAGCTAGTGACTTTCTCCTTTTTTCCGGCCACCACTGACTTGGGCGTCGGAGGCTCCCCCCCCCGGAAAAACACTCCGGGGGCCTCCTAACCCTGTTTACCAGCTTTTTAGGTACTCTCCTTGGGGCGATCCACCTTCCAGGCATTCTTCCTCCTAGAAGTCTCCTCAACAGTCATCATGACTCACAACGATGAGGCCCAGGGCCATCATTTGGCGCCGTCTGTAGGAACCTGCTCGCAAATTGCCGTCGTTGAGACTCGGCGTTCTAAGGACAAGGGACTCCCAAGGTCCTCATCCGCGCCTGAGATACAACCGGCCGCTGAGCAGACACTCCCAGAGACTTCTACGCCCGAGGAGGACCGCCCTCTGGTAATCACCATGAGTTTCTTGGGGGACTTTCAGCGCTCGGTCGTTGCTGAAATGACTCAGCAGATCGACCGAAGATGGCTACCGCAGTCACAGGCCCAGAAACCCTCCTCATCAGCACGCCCTCGGGAGAGAAGCCCCAAGTCTACACACCGTAGTTCAGGAAGTGGAGAGCCTCGCGGAGAATCATCCACAGAAGATATAGCCCTCGGGAAACGGCCTGTGGGACAAACCGGGTCCAAGCGACCGAGAGTCTCACAGCGAAGCAGTTCGTCGCCCGAGGCGAGGTCCCTGACCCCTCCGCGCCGAACTCGCTCCCCGAAGAGGCGCCGTCGATCTCCCTCCCGCAAAAATGGTCCTAGCGCCACTGCGCTTATGGAAAGGATATTGGCACGGCTGGACAGAGTGGAGAAGCAAGTGACCAGAAAACCCGTTTGGGACAGGCTGTCGGGGGCATTATGCGAAGATGGCTCCCCGTTTATTCGCGCCGTCGTTGAGGCAGCCATGCCAGGCGACTTCAGAGTGCCTAGGCTGGAGATCTATGATGGCCGGACTGATCCACAGGCCCATCTGACGAAGTACAGGCGGAGCATGATAATGCACGGAGCTGATGACGCTACGATGTGCAAATGCTTCGAAGTCACCCTCACGGGCCCAGCAACAGCATGGTACAATTCCTTGCCCCCAGGGACTATCACTGAGTTCCAGGAGTTGTCCACAGCCTTCACCCAGCAGTTCATTGGGAGCAGGCCAACGGCCAAAATGCCTGTGCAGATGTTCGACATAGAGCAGAGAAACGGAGAGACAATCCGAGACTATGTCGAACGATTCAACAGGGAAGCACTCAGCGTCCCGGACTTCCGGCCCGAAATCGGCATCCTCGCTATGACACGGGGCCTTCGGCGTGACTCACAGCTGTTCTACGAGTTCTCAAAGGACCCCCCGGAGACCCTCGGAGAATTTTACCGAAGGGCAGAGCAGCACATGACAGCCGAGGAATTGAGGATGGCGGGGCCGAAGTCTGATCATCACCGCGCCGAAGGGTCCAGTCAGCAAGCTCGGCATCTTTCTGAACACACAGGCCGGCCACGGCGAATGCGAGGAAGGAAACCTCAAAGTTTCACGCCCTTGAGCACGACACGGACCAACATTCTCATGGCGCTGGAAAGGCAAGGGACGCAGATTCGGCGGCCAAAGGCCATGGCCGCCGATAATAAGAAGAATGCCAAGAAGTTCTGCCAGTTTCATCGCGACCACGGTCATGACACCGAAGACTCCTTCCAGCTGAAGAAGTACATAGAGTCGCTGATCAAACAGGGCCAACTTCGCAAATACCTACGGATGCCCTCCCCAAAAGGCAGAAAAGAGGAGGAAGAGAGGGCCGAAAACGAGGACTATGACTTCGACAGGCGGAGAAACAGAAGTCCGAAAAGGCGCCTTCCACCTCCAGTAGGGGTCATCCAAACCATCACCACGGGGCTCCCATCCTCGGAAAGAAAGCGGAAGGCCAGAGAAATTGCAGTTATGGAGTATCAAAGTCCATCAAAGAAACTGGCTCGCAAAGATGGCTCCACCGTCGTCTTCCCCCACGACGACCCACTGCTGATAATGGCGAGAATAGGGAACTGGGACGTCAAGAGAGTGTTGCTTGATGATGGCTCAAATGCTGACGTCCTATTCTCGCACTTACTGCCGAGCTTGGGCATCTCCAACAGCGAGCTTAAACCTGTCACCACGCCCACCTTCGGCGTTGGGCCATCCGAACTACCCGTCCTCGGATGGATCGACCTCCCCTTGATGATGAAAGGCACTTCGGTAGACGGAGTAGCTGAGTTGTACGCGTCCACAATGGCAAGATTTATCATCATGGACGTCCCGTCTTCGTACAATGCCATCCTTGGAAGGCAGACTCAGGGGAACCTGCACATTCGCCCCGATGTGAAGTACTTGACTGTCACATTCGCCACCAAGGATGGAGATGCAGAGGTCTTCATCGACCAAGCCGAGGTAAGAAAGGTGTTTGTAAAAGCACGAAAGGCTCCGGCAAACAACTCTACACAAATGGTGGAGGCGAAGGCGCAGGAGAAAGGCAAAGATGGAGATCCCGCAGAAGCAGAAACGGAAGCAGTAGATCTTGTCCCAGGACAATCTACCCGAATAGGGAAGAGCTTGGCCAAAGGTGATAAGGAAAATCTTGTATCCTTTCTGCTGAAAAATAAAGATCTGTTTGCCTACTCGCCGAAAGACATGCCAGGAGTAAACCCTGGCATAATACAGCACAGCCTCAAAGTAAGCCCAGAAGCAAAACCTATCAGGCAAAAGAAACGAAGTATCTCAGCCCACAAAAGCAACTTCGTGAAAACCGAAGTCCAGCGCCTATTGGATGCTGAAGTTATCAGGGAGGTAAAATACCCCGAATGGTTAAGCAACGTGGTCATCGCCACAAAAGAAGGTAGCAGCAAACTCCGGATGTGCATTGATTTCAGAAACTTGAACGATGCTTGCCCGAAAGACTCATTTCCCCTCCCGCCAATAGATCAACTGGTAGATTCAACGGCCGAATACGGGCTCCTGAGCTTCCTAGATGCCTTCAGCGGCTACCATCAGATAAGGATGGACCCCGAAGATGAAGAGAAAACTACCTTCATCACCGAGGGAGGAACGTACTGCTATGTCAGAATGCCCTTCGGGCTAAAAAATGCAGGAGCCACCTACCAGAGACTGATGAACAAGGTCTTCAAGGACCAGATGGGGAGAAACATGGAGGTATATGTTGATGATATGATAGTCAAAAGCAAGCTGCCCGGCTACCACGTTGCAGATTTGAAGGAAACCTTCCAAAAGCTCAGAGCCTTCGGGATTCGCCTTAATCCCGAGAAGTGTATCTTCGGCGTGAACTCGGGAAAATTCCTTGGGTACATGGTATCCGAAAGAGGCATCGACGCCAACCCTGAGAAGATTAAGGCTCTGCTTGAGATCCGAACTCCTGCCACAGTCAAAGACGTGCAGAGACTAACCGGAAGAATAACCTCTCTGAGCAGGTTTATTTCCAGGTACGGAGATAGGTGTAGACCTTTCTTCAAAGTCCTCACAAAGGCAGCAAAGATGGAAGGCGACCTCGGAAGAAACAATCATCCTTGGGATGAAGATTGCCAAAAGGCCTGGGAAGAACTCAAAGTCTACCTGGCCAGACTGCCGACTCTGCGACAACCTCGGGAGGGAGAACCCCTCGTACTGTACCTCACCGTCACAGAAAAGGCCGTGAGCTCGGTCCTGGTGAAAGAAGAAGGGCCGAAACAATGGCCGGTCTACTACGTCAGCAAGTCCCTGCATGGCGCCGAAGTCAGGTACCCCTTGCTTCAAAAAGCTATATACGCCTTGGTGCTTGCAGGAAGGAGACTGCGACCATATTTCCAGGCTCACCCCATCATCGTCCGAAGTAGTCTACCACTACGGGATGTGATGAAGAGAGTTGATCATTCGGGAAGGCTCTCCAAGTGGTGCATAGAGCTTGGCGAACACGAAATCACGTATGAGCCTCGGAAGGCCATAAAAGCCCAAGCATTGGCAGATTTTATCGCCGAAATACCCACCACTGAGGAGAACCACCCAGATCCGAAAGAAGGTGAGCCAGAATGGACCTTGCATGTTGACGGAGCCTCGGGGTCCAAACACCAGGGAGCTGGAATAGTTATCAGAGGACCTGAAGGCCTAGAGGTGATGAAGGCTATCAAGTTCAGCTTCAACGTCACCAATAATGTGGCTGAGTATGAAGCCCTCATAGCGGGATTACGCTTGGCCAGAAAGATTGGCGTGAGAAACTTAAGGGCTCACAGCGATTCCCAGCTGGTAGTTCGGCAGACGGCAGGAGATTATGGGGCGAATGACCCAACCTTGGCAAAAAACCACGACCTGGTAACAAAACTCATCCAAGAGTTTGACGCCGTACGGATCGAAAATGTACCCCGGCGGAATAACACTGAGGCAGATTGCTTAGCGAAGTCCAAAACATACACCGAGGTGCTAGACCATCCAAGCATCTCCGTGCTAAGCGTAACGACCTCGGGAACAGGGTGGAAGGACCCCATAAAGAGATACCTCGTAGAGAATGAGCTTCCCGAAGACGCCGGCAATGCTGCAAGACTGCGAAGACGCGCCGGAAGATTCTTCCTGATTGGTGAAGAGTTATATCGGCAAGGATATGCAAATCCGCTACAGAGATGTGTGGGCGAAGAGGATACTGAGATGGTCCTCGAAGAAGTTCACGAAGGCATGTGCGGCTCGCACATTGGAACTGATGCCCTTGCAGCAGCGATACTCCGCCAAGGATACTTCTGGCCTACCCTAAGAAAGGACGCAAGGCGGTTCGTCCAGAAGTGCGGTAGTTGCCAGAGACATGCAAAAATCCAGATGATACCCTCGGAAATGGTAACGTCGGCAGACTATCCTTGGCCCTTCGCAGTCTGGGGTATAGACCTTATTGGGCCACTCCCCACAGCACCCGGAGGCGTGAAATTCTGCGTAGTAGCGGTGGACTATTTCTCAAAGTGGGTAGAGGTAGAACCACTAGCAACTATCTCGGCAAAAGAAGTGCAGAAGTTCGTATGGAAGAACATCGTATGCAGATTTGGCATACCAAGGGTACTAGTAGCTGATAATGGGTCCCAGTTCATAGACAAAGGATTCCAGGAATTCATCAGCGACCTCGGAATAAAGATGTACTTCGCCCCAGTAGCTCACCCCCAAAGCAATGGGCAGGTGGAAGTATCAAACAGGACCATAAAAGATGGCCTGAAAAAGAGACTTGGGGAAGCCAAGGGGAAATGGCCAGGAGAACACCAAAGTGTATTGTGGAGCTACCGAACGACGCCACGAAGAGCCACAGGGGAAACTCCACTCTCACTCGTCTTCGGAACAGAGGCCATTATCCCGATAGAGATAGTTCAGCCTTCAATACGGGTGCAAGTATTCGATGAAGGCGGAAACGACCTCGGTCTGAGAACTAAGCTCGACCTTGTGGCCGAACACAGAGAAATAGCCGAGCTAAGAAGAAAAGCTTTCCAGCAAAGAGTGGCCGCGGCTATCAACTTAAAAGCAAGGCCAAAAGAAATCAAAAAAGGAGACCTGGTTCTCCGAAAGGCCGACTTTGCACCCCGAAGGCCATCTCACGGAGTACTTCGCGCAAATTGGGAAGGACCTTATCTGGTTCTCGCCGAAGTACGAAAAGGTGTGTACAAGCTTGGCGACGCCGAAGGCGTAGAATTGAAAAACACTTGAGCAAACGCGTTCGGGACAGTGGAAATGAAGAAACTTGTAAGAAAGGACTTAGCCAAAAGATTGTTCATTAAGAGCAAACGCTGCCATACAAAAGAAGTGCCCAAAGAAGGAGCACAAAGGAGAAAAATAAGAGGAGCCCTAAAGCAAACTAGGGAAAGCCGGGCGGACGAAGAGCAGGAAGCTTCAGATGCTCGACCTTGGACCACTGCCACCGAGGTCCCTCAGGAATATTTAGGCCCTCCAGAAAAGAGAGGTCCAAATCTGGGAACCTCTGCAGGACTTGGTGCCGAACAAGGCAGAGACAGTCCTGAAAGGCGACCTTGGCCATTTAATCAGAAGTATGTTTTTGAACGCCAAGGACGTTGAGCTCGTCCCTCAGCTCAGCAATCTCCTCCTCCAGCTCACTTATCTCCAGCGTCCCTTTGGACTCCTTCTTCAGAGCCTCGACCTCGGCCCGGAGAGCATTGTTCTCATCCGTCAACCTCGCCGCAAGACTGTCAGAAACAGCCTTGTCCTTGACAAGATCTCCGTTGGCGGCGAGCAGCCCCTTTACTTGGTCGCCGAGGTCGGCAATCTTCCGGGAAGAGTCCTTTTCAAGTTCTTCTCTTTTCTTCGAGAACTCCTCCCGAACGGCAGCGATTTGCAGAGAACAATCCGCTGCCACCTGCTGGTTGCTGGCGACCAGGTTCGCAAGCGAAGCCTTCGCTTCACTGAGTTCCCGCGAAGTCGCATCCTTGGAGGCAGCCTCTCTGGCCACCCGAACTCGGAGGTAACCAGCGTACTCCAGCAGCTACGGCAAGGCAAAAGTCCAGGTTAGTACAAATCTAAACACTTAGAAAATTGAGGAAAAGTGTAAAGACTATACCTGAGCAGCGTGCTCGGTGACTTTTGCGGCGAGGGTAAGATCCCTCGGGTGAGCCGCCGCAATGGCCCGGAAGGAGGCGTCAGTGGTCATCCCCTTCCAAATCTCCTTCGTCATTTTCGGACAATCGTCGGAGAACAAATTCATATCCTCCGTGATTGTCCAAAAGGGCTCCAAGGGGATCTTCCCCTCAGGGATTGTGGCATCGCGAAGGGCCCGTTTCCTCTCATGAATGGCCCTCCAGCCGGCAGTAAGAGGCTCCTCTGAAAGTGAGAAGGAAGTTAGGAGTAGAAGAAAAATTGGCGAAAAGTAAAGGAGCGGAACTTCGCCTGAAGGCATACCTGGAGGAACCTCGGAGACAGTGTCCTCGGGATCCTCGGGCCCCTCGGAAGAAAGACCCTTACCCTTCTGCCGGTACCGCTCCTCGGCAGTGGGTACTCCTACCACTACAGTGTTTCTAGGGGCCCCGAGGTCGAGAGGAGGCACCTCGGCGGAAGTAGCGACGACCTCGGCCGGTGGAATTTCAACAAGACCAGCCTCTTCGCCAGCTTCTCCTTCCGAAAGCTCTGGCTGAGGAGGCTGGACAGCCTTCCTAGCTCGCTTCGCCGAGGGCCCTGCCCCTGTCGTCTTCCTTCTTCGGGAAGCCGCCTTCTTTGTCTGCTCCCCCTTCTCCACTTGGCCAGAAAAGAGGGCCTTGTAATAGGCGGCAGCCCCATCGCCCATCTCTGAAAAAGAGAAGAAATATCAGCGTAAGTCCGAGGAAAAAGTGTAAAGGGGTGGAAGATTACTCACTTTCGGCAAAAGTTTCGAAAGAAGTCTCCCCCTTAAGGAGCTTGACCAGCCAGGAGTCCTTCCCGGCGATGGCGGGAGCGGGCATATTGAGGTCAGTCTGGTGCTCCTTAACCACTTTCAGCTCCTGAAGGACTTCTTCGGTCATCAACCTCCAGTTGATAGGAAAGGGGTAAAGAGCACGAGGAGAGACCTCGGGAGCCCAGTCAGCGACTGCCCGAATACGGGCGTCGAAATCCGCGAACACGGAAGCCAACGGTGGGGTCAGCAGCATCCTCGGATCAACGACGTCTGCGTTCAGCACTCCCTGAGCCCATCTGGTCGGGACACCAGACCAGTTCTTATCCACTTTCAAGAAAAAGAACTTAGGCTGCCACCCCCGCCAGCTATCCTTAGTGTCGAAGGTGAAGGTGAATTTTTTGCTCCCGGATCCCCGAGGTAGCAGGAAATAGAAGCCACCCTTCGGGACCACGTAGAGCTTGTAGTACTGCATGAAAATGATGAAGTGGGGCTCTATCCCGAACATGCCACACATGCAGAGGTAGGCATTAAAATAGCAGTACGCGTTCAGGGGAAGCTGGTTCACAGCAATGCCATGGAATTGGCAGAACTCGGAAACCACCTTCGGGGGAGGATACCGAAGTCCGGCCTTCAGTTGGGCTCGGAAGACGATAACCTCGTCGCCGCGGTTTGAAAAAGAAAAATGGCTAGAACGAGGCAGCCTGGTCACAGCGTAAGAAGGAAGAAAGAATTTTTTCTTCCACCTCTCTAGTTTTTCGGGGGTGGTACAGCAAGGATGGGCTAGAAGAGGTTTCCAGCTCTCGGGAACAGGCATCGTAGACATGAAAAAGAGTTTGAGATGGAAAATAAAATAGTTTCCAGAAAAAACTCAGAAGACGAGTTTGGAAAAAAAAAAAACAACAGTTTTCCAGGAAAACTCAGAAAAACAGAGGAATCAGAGTACTCTGGAAATCAAAACCCACCAAAAGATTTGCCTGAGGACGCCGTCGTGAAAGTTGGTAGGAAAAGCTCTGATTAAAGAAGCTCCGCCACAGAAAGCAAGATAAAACGCAAGAACAGAGGGCAAAGCAGAGAGAGAGCAGTAAGTGGGACTTATGATAGGATGGGCTATTTAGAGGCCAAAGGTGGGTAGCCGAAAAGAGATCATAAGTACCCATTGGAGGCGAACCGTCGCCGTAACTGCCCACTGCACCCGAAAAGGCGCGCCCTCTGTAAATGACGCATCTCTCTTCCAATGGCAAGAAGCCGCGTGTCAACCGCTGCGCAGAAATAGGGGACACGCCTCCCCAAACGTCCCTGGAAAACCGGGACACACCTCCTGAGTGGGACACGTCGTTTGACATCCCTGAAAAGTGGAGACGCGCCGCTCAGTCTGACACGCTTGGCCATCAGACCTGCAGAAATAAAAAGCAGGCCACCTCGAGGACACCAAGAGACAGGCTATGGCTGAACAGCCCATGACTTTTGGGCAAGAGGTGTATCTTCGGTACACGCTTTGCCTCGGAGACACCAAAGAATAGGCCAAGGCCGAACAGCCCAGACCCTCGGGCAAAAGGTGCGACCTCGGAACAGGTTATGCTTCCCGACAAAACTCCCAACAACAACCTCGGAAAGAGATGCAAACCGAAGTCTTCACTTCGGCTTTCCAGAGGGGGGCATGTGATAGCCAAAGGCTATCGCCTCAATCTGGCCGAACACCCTGCCACAACAATGGCCAGAAGAACTGGCGCTTCCCGGGAATAGGTGGAATCATGCACCTCGGGAGATAGCCGGAGAGCTCCGAGCCTTGGCACGCTAGTAAAACTTGAGGACTCCATTCGCCCCCCAAGGTTGTGAACAGCGCGCCTTCGGAAAAATGGCACCAGACATTGCTGCCCGAACATGATATCCCCGAAGGCGGAACTCCCTGGAACTGGGAACCCCCGAACTGAGGGTATGCTTCCCGAAGAGGCTCTGTCCGAACTAGAGGACGACCTCGCCCAGGGACCTCGGGAGTACGGCAGGAGCATTTATGGAAGCATTTAAGGAAGCCTCTGACACGTCCCACCACAGACGTAAAAAGTCACCCTGACGAGCAGACGCCATCAGAATCACATCATGGCCCGTCTCAGCACAAGGCAGGCCATCTGGTTACCAACTATCTGTCCCCTACGCCCAGAAGTTCAGGAGCATCCGACCGCACACGTGTCATGATCTGAACGGGCTAGGTATTCCTATATATACAGGAAATAAATACTTGACAGGAGGTTGGTAGGCCGGAGATACAGCTCCCACACTCTGAGAAAATACCAGGCGAGACTTTTCTGCCTTTCTCTTTGAGCTAGTGACTTTCTCCTTTTTTCCGGCCACCACTGACTTGGGCGTCGGAGGCTCCCCCCCCCCCGGAAAAACACTCCGGGGGCCTCCTAACCCTGTTTACCAGCTTTTCAGGTACTCTCCTTGGGGCGATCCACCTTCCAGGCATTCTAGAAGTCTCCTCAACAGTCATCATGACTCACAACGATGAGGCCCAGGGCCATCAGTATGAACAGTAAGTCAGTGAATAGTGAAATGTGAATAGTAAAAATGTGTATGAATAGTAAAAAAGCATGAATAGTAACCCGGTGAAAAAATACTCAGAATATAGAAATTAATCATACTCAAAGTGTACAATGATGACTTAAACCCTTAATAACAATACACTTATGAATATTCATCAACGCGTCGCCAATCTACGAATCTGCAGAATTTTTACAGATTTTGCTGCTATGAACTTTGGACACTTACCAAACATATCAAACATGCTTGGTTAGCCTCCAAACTTCACATTCATTTAAAACACGTTGCATAGATCACAACCAACTATCACAAGCCAATCTATTATGCATTATATCCTCTGTCCAATCATCACAAACCTCATAGTCCACCATAATTCAACCTTGTCCACTAACTAATGCTATTGATAAAATTACTCTAATTCATCACGCAAACTCATCCCAATAGCATTAATTGAACTAAAAAATACAACTCCCTTACCTCAACTTTAAGAAACAAGCAAGAATCAAGCACTCTTCCAATCCACTAAGCTCACCAAATCACCACCTAAGTTCCAAGCAAAACATAGGCACCAAACATCAAATTCTTGCTTTCTAACCAAAATCCAAGCTCCTAATCAACTAATAAACATGAATTCACTAAAAATATGGGATGGGAGAAAACATGCTTCTAAGCTCCAAAACCATGGTTTTATGCTTGAAATGAGCTCCCAATGGCCTATATACTTATGATGGCTTCTCTTTTCACCAAGAAACTTTGATTTCAAGCTTAACTGGATGGAAAAATGAGGTGGAGAGTATGAAATCAGGTTTATGGCAGCCACCCCTCCACCTTACCCTCTTATAAACCATGTTTAACACTTAAGCCACCAAAGTATTAGGCATGATACACTTAAGTCCCCATATTCTAGTAACCTTAGTTATTCTTGATTAATCCTTATTTATTCCATCAAGTTTGGGTTAAAGTTGAAAGTTAGGTTATAAAAACTCATTTTAACCACTCGGGATCCACCCCGACTATTCAGGATCCAAAATTACCATTTTGCCCCTAAATCTTATTTAGTGCCTTAACCTCCTTGGAACTTAGTGAACTTTGCTAAATTTTCCTATTCTTGCTGTGTAAACTTGAATTAGGGTTTCAAACTTGATTTAGAGAAATTTACCTCCTTCAGGCATGCTTCCCACTAGGAGAGCCATAACATAGTGCCTTGAGCCATTGGCTCACCTAGGCCACTGTGGTACTAAGCCTCCACCCAAATAGGTGCACTAGGCTCCCACTTGGTGTCTTGAGCTAATAAGCTTACCTAGATGACCAAGGTACTAAGCTTCACCATTTAACCTACTAAGGATGCACTAAGCTTTCACTTGTCCCTCAAGTCCCAACTTGGCTAGGCAACAAGTGCCCTAAGCCTTAATCCATGGTGTTCCCTTATCCACCATTACCTGGTTCACACTAGTGAAGGGGCAATGACCATGGTTGGACTCATTTACTAGGTTCTTTCAAACCCTCCTAGGTGCACTAAGGTGCCCACATCGAAGCCTTAAATCCAAAGGCCCAACAAGGCTTTCACTTTGAACTAAAATACATTTAAAATTGGCCAATTCTAGGCTTGGTGAAGGCATGCAATTGATATTGCTCTCTCTTAGATGCATTTAGACTCTGGAATCACCTCAGTTAGACACCCGAGCGAAAAGTTATGCTACTATCAGGTGTCAAAGCGCCCGTGGTGACATGTTGCCATAGTACCAAAATGCCCTAGAACTTTCACAAAATGGTTCAATGAAGATGCATTGCTAGAGTACAAAACCCCCTAGAAGTTTCACTAAATGTCGCCAACCCTTGGTGATGCATCCCCAACTATTTCGTGCCCAAAAATTCCAAATTTTACGCCATAACTACTTTGGGACCTTCCAAGGCCTTCCAATGGCCCTAAAGACACCTTAAAATGCCTCAAACCTTCAAGTACACATGCACTAGACCACAAAAGCACCATTTGAAACAATCCTATGGTGTCCATAAACACAACACAAATCATTAGAACATAACTAGTCCAGCATGTTCATCACCATCCACCAACTAATGTCATTCATCAAACTACTTGAATTTAACAAGCAAACAAGCTTTGAATGGCATCAACAATGAATTAATTATAAATCCTTTACCTCAACACACCTTGAACTAGCAAGCATTAAGCACCAAAAGCCAAGAATTTCCAATTCCCAATGCTCCTCTAGGTTTCCTAGGTTTCAAGGCACAAACAAGGTTTATGGCACCAAATTAACACCAACCCAACAAAACCCAAGCCTCAAATCATCAAACAAACAAGAGATAAACAAGAAATCAATGTTACCTCTCGCCAAAAATAGGGAACGAGCTAGAAAACATGGAAAACAACTTCAAAACCACAAACTAAGCCTCAAACAAGTTGCCCAAAGCTTGTATACACCTTGGGCCTTCAAATTCCTTCAGGAACATTTGATTTTGAGCAAGAATTGAAAGTGAAATGGAGAGGAGAAGCTTGGAATCAGGTTTGAAATGGAAGAAATAAAATATGGTAGCCACAACACTTTACCAAGTTTAAACAAAAGCCTTCTCCCTTTTTGCCTCAAACTTTTTGAAAAGTGTCAAAAGGACCCCTTCCCAAAATAGTAACTAGGTATTTAAAAATTTTGACAAACTTTGCTAACTTGGGCTTTGGGTTTTAAAATGTCATGTTTACTCTCAGGATGTGGCTTGACCCTCCAAGGTGTAAAATGACCATTTTGCCCCCAAGCAAACTTAGTGTCATAAACCATTTGAAACCTACTAAACCTTTAATAACTTACTTGATTTTGCTAATACACCTCTAATTATGGTATTTAAGCTAGGGATTTATGAACTTACCTTGCTCACCGAGCATTTCGCTAGAAGGGCTATAACAGTAGCTCCCTCAAGTTGGTCATATTAGTCCTTAATTCTAGGGAAACGATACTTATTTTTCACAATCATGGCATTGAGCTTTCTATAGTCAATGCATAACCTAAGTGTCCCATCTTTCTTTTCCACAAACAGCACTAGTGCTCCCTAATGAGACACTTGGCGTATTGAATCCTTTTCAAGGAGTTCATCCAATTGCTTCTTCAATTTATTAATTTTAAGAATTGCCATCCTATAAGGTGTAGTTGATACAGGTGTTACCCACTCTAGGGTAGTCCAATTACGATGCCAAAATTGTGCATTTAGACTTCCAAGATTGGTAATGTTTTGTAGGCCATCAAAACACTACCCTTAGTCTGCATACCCAAGTGGCCCTCCTGGGCACTATGTAAATACATGCATATTAGTCAAACCATCACACACATATTCACATTTCATGCACACCATGCCAGTAAAGAAGGAAAATACTAGCACAAGTCTTAATTTTGGCTACCACACATTAGGCAATCTCGTTAAGTTTTAGTGACCAGGCACTGCACCTGTAACTTCCTCTAATAAAGTATATCATTCTAGCCACGTACCTCTATGTTTTCTTTGCTTCACTATCAAGTAGAGGCTTAGATAAAACCAAGGAATTTTTTTTTTACATCAATAGCCCACCTAGGGACCAAGTTATGGATTTTTTAAGTTGGTTACAAAAATCTAACCAAATGAACAGTAACTTAGCCAAATTTGCAACATCATATGTTTGGCTACAGGGCTCCAAATTCAGAAATTCAAAACCCTAGCTCAACCTCTAGATGTGTTCTAGGTGTGGTGAAATTTTCATACCAAGATTCATTCTACACAGGGAGATATAAAACTTTGAGTGCAGAGTCAAAATTCTGGTCACTTTATGACCATTTTGTCCATACAAAATTTCATTAGTGCGCAAACACTTCATTCACAAGGGGTAAGCCCTCCAAGGCTATCCTATGCATGTAAAATACACATGGGAAATACATTCTCCTGCATCTAGAAACTTTATATTGCCAAAACATAATTTACAGGTAAGCAGCCTATCATTCACACTTAGGCAGCTTTGCACCATATCACTTACATAGCCAAAACATTACTCAAATGTTCACATACTTGTATCATTTTACATACACTACATGTACATGCATACATGCACTACATAATGGTCTTACCTTAGATAAATATGCACCCTAAGTTATAGGACTGCCTGAGACACAATAGACTCCAGAACAGGACACTGGACAGCTATTGCATAACACAATAAGCACCATCACTAAAAATACCAAATGTGCTCCTAAAATCCAAAAAATTTCCAGATCATAACTAGAAATATGGAAGTTTAAGTTCATGAGAATTCAGGGCAAAAATCAAAGCACAAAGGTTATTTTGAAGGTGATCTTTCAGCTGGACCTGAAATGATAGAATTGAGGGGAGTAAGTTTCATTAAGAAACTTAGTAAGGGTAGCACTTGGATTCAATAGGCAATGTAACCATCATCAAAACCTAAATCCAAGGACATTAAAACACAAAACCACAATGCATATATACAAGATATCGCAACCAAATGTAGCGGCCATTCACAACCATCAAGCACACGAAATGCAGCAGGAACATAAGCCATAGGTTAGTCCATAAAAGATGCAATAAACATAAATAAATCACTATGGCAGCCCTCCTCAAGCTAATGCTTGGTCTTAGGATGATTTTAACACTAGTTAGTACAAACTTTGGGCTCTAGAAACCCTCATTTTACTGCTATCTTTGTGCACTTCACACTAGGTCACAAAACCTTCAACCTTCAATAAGTGCACTCCCCTCACTAAGCTTGGTTCATCAAGCTCATGGCTCTCTTGCAAGCTTAGCCCTAGCTCCATGATTTCTTGAAAATACAGAAAACAACCCATGAGAGCAAGAAAACCCTTACCAAAGTGGGTAAGCCGAAAATCAAGCTTGATCTTTCAAGTATCCAAACAATAGCTCTAGTTTGCTTCCAATTGCTTCCTATTACCTTCAATTTCAATCAATTTCAAGTTTGAAGGTGTGGTGGCTATGGAGGAAGTGTGGCTGTGTTCTTGGGTGGGAGGAGGCCGAAAATGGGAGAGACATAAGTGAATTGGCCACTTAAATAGCCTTAAATGAGCTTAAAGGCACAAAACACACTTAAACAAGTTTAACCTTGCTTTATGTCATTTTCCTTCTTACTAATTATGCTCTCTTTGTCTTAAACTAATTGGTACGCATGTACCCAACATTTTTTACCCTTTTACAATCCATAGCTGCCCCTCCCTATGTGGGAAAACTCCAAATTGCTCCATTTGACTTAAGTCAAATATATACACATCCTAAGGCCTACATTAGAACACTTAAGTCCTTTATGCCTTTTTGTGTTTTCTTTGTCCTTAGTTGTCTTCCATAAGAAATTTGGTTCTCCAATAGCACTTTTATACCATTCATATCCTTCCCATAACAACCCAAAGCTCTTTCTTGAGAGTTTGTAATTAAGTACCTGAATTTCCAAAACCTTACAAAAAAGTCCATAGGTTGCTAGACAAACAAGCAATCCTTAAGGCTTTTCTTGGGGGCCAAGTTACCAAGTTGGAACACTTTTAAGGGGGTGTTCATTATACCTTTGCCCCTCACACTCCAATCACTATGAACAGAATTACGCAATATAATGGCTTTTTTACCATTTGCTACACTTGTAATTCTCCCATTTTTGTAAGGTGATAACAACAGGAGTTGCACCTGGAGTCAATTTTATCTCAAATTCTATCTCCCTGAGGGAGGTAAACTTGGCAACTCAGCAGGAAATACTTCTAGAATTTTTTCATAATAGAAATCTTATCTAACTTAGTTTTAGTCTCTTTGTCATTTAAGCCCATGTATTTTTCCTCAAAAAGTATAGGCATAGAATCTATTACCTTCACTTGTCCAACATCACATTTTATGGAGTCTGTTAAAGAATGTTCTATTGATCCTTGTATTATCAACCTTCTACCTTGGCAATCTATAATAATATTATTTTTGGCTAACTAGTTCATGCCCAATATTATATCAAACCGAGGGGTTTCCAGAATGACCAGATTAGCCTTTAATTCTAGTTTACCTAGCCTAATCACACAGTCTTTGACCATGTGATGTGAAACCATCGTTTCATTTCCAACTGGTCTGATAATATACATATAAGGCAATGTTTATACCTCTAAACTTAATTCTCTTACTAAGTTAGCTGAAACAATGGATATGGATGCACCAGTATCATAAAGTACAGAAATAAGTTTTTCTTGGAGGTAAAGATTACCTTTCAATGCTTCCTTCTTTAGCTTACTGTGGCTTATGGCCTTTTCTCCAATTTTAGGCTCCCCTTTCCTCTTTGATTTTTCAATTTGATACACTTTCCTAGCTAGTGGTTGGACCTTAGCTGCCGTGGGCTAGCTTGGTCCCTTTTGCATCAACTTAGGTGGCTAAGGTGCTGCCACTCCTCTTTCTCTGCCATATTGACCTCTTGGCTAAAGAGCCCCAAACTTGCCCAATGCTATCCTTTCTTCTTTATTGACTAAGCAATCTTTGACCTAGTGTTCTTCAGAACCACATTTGAGGCATCCCTCTGTAATTTTGTAACATCGTTTAAAACCATGATACTTTCCACATGTTTGGCGTTGGGGTTCAAACCTTTGAGGTTATTTCTGCCTTTTCTATTCCCTTCCAGGCTCAGCTCTGCCTAGCCTTTCTCTAGCACACTTCTTGCCACCTTGGTGTACCATAGGAGCTCTTT
Organism: Aquilaria yunnanensis; assembly: GCA_039654915.1. NCBI lineage: Eukaryota > Viridiplantae > Streptophyta > Magnoliopsida > Malvales > Thymelaeaceae > Aquilaria > Aquilaria yunnanensis. Next base: position 67,012,506 of record CM077597.1, read on the forward strand.
TAATGTTTCCTGCTACAGGATGATTAAATTCCTATTCCAATGCTAGAGCCCTTTGGACAGCCTCATAGTAGTTCTTGATACCAATATCCCTCAGTATCGGCCTCAACCCCCTTATGAACCTCTTTATGCTTAACTCTTCTTGTCCATCATATTAAGAAGCATACTTGAGGAGATTGCTAAATCTATGCTCATATTCCCTGACATACATGTTTCCTTGTTTCAACAAATCAAACTGCACTTGCTTTTGAGGTTTGAGAGCTTCATTAACATATTGTTGTTGGAACACTTGGAGAAATTCAACCTACCTCATAATTTCTTACTTCCTTATGGGCTTCCTCTCATTGTTACCCATATAAGCTTTTTGTACTATTCTTTACCAAAGCTCTACATTGCCTTCAAGCTTGAAGGTACCTAGTAGTATCTTCTAGGTGGATTTAACCTCCATTCTTTCAAAAACCCTCTCTATTCAATAAATCCAGAATTCAGCTTCATCTAGATCACCACTGTTTCTAAATACTGGTGGTTTAAGTGCCAGAAAGCCCTCTAATTGGCCTTTCCTTAAACCTTCCTTTTTTGGCCTTTTTTCCCCTCTTTCAAGGGTCTTAGACTTTCTTTTAAAGACTGGCTCCTTAGAGTTTTTAGAGACTGGCTCTATTCTTCCAGCATTAGTGCCTATATGCTCCTCTTTTCTGTTGTCATTACTTTTCCTGATTTCTGATCTCAGCTTCCTAACTCTTGGATTTTTCATCTCATCATCCTATTCTTGTTATTAATCTTCATACTTGGTTGCTTGTACATCTCTTATTGGCTCCTTTCCTAGTCTCCTCCTTACCCTTTATTCTTGTTCTTGTCCTTCTTCAATACTAGTCCCTCTAGGTGGCTGGGCTTGGCCCCAAGTAAGAGCTTTCATACCTACTACAAGCTGACGAATGGCAACTTGCATCATTCCCATTGTATGTTCCATTCTTTGTTGTCCATGTACATTGGATCTAGGCTTTATGCCTCTATTAGGTGGTCCTATCCTATTTTCAGCCACCTCCTTATTTCCAGGCTATTGATCATATGATTGATTACCACTAGAGTTTAGTTTATCTCCTCTTTCTCTTTCTCTACCCCAACTCATTATTCCTGCAAAACATAAGGATGGTTGATACTTTATCACAATGGGAATTAGCCTAGCAGACCATTAATGTCCTATACAACCATAAGCTCTAATGCCAACTCTGTCAGACCCCTGGTCACCACTACCTAATTTTAAGGGTCAAATCAAGTGCAGTCGAAGATAGCCAAAACCCTTCAGGATCTAAGTGAAATAGGCTAAATTGGGTGTTCAAAAATGTTATACCTAGTCGATTGAGGTCTTTCACCCAACTATTGAATAAAATCACAAAACTTAAATAGTTGATGTGCTCAAGCTCTCTACGATATCCACACAAGCCTCTTGGGATCACCACATCTCTACGACATCTTGGCAGATGTGTTCTTCTTGCGCCCATTGTGCTAGCTTGCATCCTTCGAGGAATGGAAAGAGAAGAGTGCGGCTAGAACTTTCAAAACTCTTCTAATTTCGTCCTTAAGGAGGCTAGGGCAAGAGTTAGAAAATTATCACTATATGATGCATATATAGTAAGACTCAACTCCCAAGCCCAATAACTTTCAAAACCCTAATCCAATTAGGTTTAATTTTAGACTTCATTAATGGCTCAACCTTTGGGCCAATTATTAATCTGAAATTATTATGAAACTAAACCCCAAAAAATTTGGCCCATGAACTCAAATAACCCAATTGGCTCTATATGTGTGACCCAATAGGCTCCTATCACATTAGAAATGAACATCAATCACATTTATAATCATAAACAATGAGCGGTGTCTAGCAACACATCATTGCTACCCAAGTCACAAGATAGTCGGTGATTTGACTAAACCTCTATGATCATTATCCATATATGCAATTGTCCTTTTGTCCAAGATACCAAGGCCAAGCACGACACATGGAATGTGTCACTCTTGTATAGCCCAATCTATGGTGTCTTAATTATCGAGTAGACTCACTTAAACTGATGACATTGATATCATATATCAACTCATCTGAACATGGTCATGCATTTTCTTAGTCTTACTCTATCAAGGTGCCCAAAGATATCACTCCTGTTACATAAGAGGGACGAACCCCATCTTGATCATACAAAACATTCTACATGATATATGACATACCTAATTACCACCTTCTTGTTCACCCAGTTATAAGCAATAAAAGGAAGTATCAAAGTATGTGACTAACATGTAGAGAACCTTGATGACCTTAGGTCAAAGGACTAAATATACCATGATCAATATGAGAATCACTTATGACAATCATATAATGATCCATATTGCGTTCTCATGGTGGGTCAATCAAGTACACAAGTTCTCCAACTTGTACCCATACGTAGACTACATATCTCATATTAGTCTCCACATATGCTAGTCTTTATATATTATTACAACCCACTCCACAATAATACTATACCAGGGACTTTTAAAAATACTATTTATTACAGCCCTCATAGTAGGAAGCACATTTAAGGCATATAAATTAATAAATTCCTAGTTTAACACCTCATTTTAAGTTCATTTAGCGAGGTCAAGCAAGTAAGTTAAGGTTTACTTCGTTCCAAGGAGATTATGGCATCAAAAGAGGTTTAGGTGCAAAATGGTAATTTTGCATCCCAACGTGTCGGGTCGTGTGCCGCGAGTCAAAAACATGTTTTAAAACCTAACCCTTGCTTAGCACCCAAATTTTCACTAAGTGTTGAAGGGTTGACCAAAATTTGACCAAAGGTTACTATTTGGGGAAGGGTTCTTTTTGACAACTTAATAAAATTTTATGGGCTTAATGGGTGGAAGGCTTTTAAATGGTAAAGGTGAGCCTTGGTCTACCACTATTCATCTTCTTCCTCTTCAAACCTGAGTTCAACCTTTCCCTCTTCATTTCTACTTCAATTCTTGCTCAAATTCAAGAGTTCTTGGTGAAAATTGAAGGTTCCATGGGTGTATAAGCAATGGGTATCTTATTTTAAGTGAGTTTGGTGCATTTGAAGATAAAAATCACATTTTCCAGCTAGGCCCCTATTTTACATGAGAGGTAAGTTAATTTCCATGATGTTTTCTTGTTTGTTTGGCCCTTGGTTACTTGGGTTTTACTTGGTTGCCCTTGTTTTAATGCCATGAACCTTGAACGGCTTGGAACCTAGGTGAGACTTGTGGAGCCATTTACTTGGAGATGGGCTACTTGATCTTTGCATGTAGCTTGGAATTGAGGTAAGGGATTTAATATTGATGAACATTTGATGCCATTCATAGGTTTTTTGTGGTGAAATTCTTGTGAATTTGATTGTTGGCATTAGTTGTGGAGGGAGATGTTCATGGTGGACTAGTTAAGTTTCCAAGCTTATGTGATATTTGTGTGTGTTGCAAGCTTGGAATGAATGGTGCATTGTGGCCTAGGAAGTGTGTTTTGCAGGTTTGTAAAGTGGGATGGCATCCCAAACTTGTTTGGGAGACCATGGAAGCATCCAAAGAGGCTTAGGAGGCTTTTTTTGGGTTCAGGGCACGGGGCTCTAGCGCTTAGACGCCTTTCAGCGCTGCAGTGCCCAAGGTGCATTTTTAGCCCCATGGAGTAGGGTGCTCATGGCGCCTAGGGCTTAGGTGCTCTTGGCAACTAGGCCTCAGTGGCACCTCTGCTGGCGCCTAGGCGCCAACATTCAACAGCTTTGACATGTTGTGGGGCTTTTGCCATAACTTTTCGCTTGGGCGTCGGATTGAGGTCATTCAAGATTCTATGCGAAGCTAAGACAAAGAAATACTATTTTCACACCTTTACAAGGCCTAGATGTGCCCAAGTTTAGATTCATTTTAGTTCAAAGTGAACGCATGTTTGGCCACAATAGAGCACCATTAGTCGGTTGCAAGGTTTAGTACCATTAAGAGCCTAGCTAGGCCTTTGGGTTTGAGGTTCTAATGTAAAAACCTTAGTGCACCTAGGTAGCTTCCAAAAAAACCTAGCGAATGAGTCCAACCATGGTAATTACTACTCCACTAGTGTGAACCAAGTAATGGTGGATAGGTTTGTGCCTTGAGTGAAGGTTTAGTGCACTTGTAGCCTAAGAAAGATTACTTGAGGTGCAAGTGAAAACCTAGTGCACTCTTGGTAAAGCTTTAAGGTGGAGGCTTAGTACACAAGTGACCTAGGCAAGTCTAAGGAGTTAAGGCACTATGTAGAGGCTTAGTACACATTATGAGTTCCTTGGAACTCAAGCAAGGCGCATCCACCATGTTCACCAGCACAACAATTAAGGGAAGGTTAAACTTATTGCATCAATAAGCTATGGCTTACTAGGAGCGAGTTAGGAGCCAGAACTTGCTAGGCACGGAGTGGTGCCAGTGAGAGGACTAGGAGGAGGGGGTCCTAAGGGACCTAGATATATGTGCATAAGTTAGACCCTCACACTATATGAACTCGTAGTAGGTTACATATGTATATATATGTGTTGTCCTCAGTGTTTTCTTTGCAGGTTAAAGATCCCTTATTGAGAATCTTATGATTCTTACTCCTTTAGTTTCATGTTGTGCAGATACAGATGTTGTTGGACCCAAGAATCATTAAGGATTGTCGTGGTAGCTTTCGTTAGAGGTATATCACTTTGAGAATCCTTGAGATTCTAGTTTATTTAGTTTCTTGTTGGTTAAGCTACATTACTAAGTACAGTTTTCTTGGCCACAGAGGCTAGTGAGCATGTAGAGTATCATTGAGGCTTGCCATCGGGATATCTCATCTAAGGTGGAAGCTAGTTGATTGGATATCATTAGTACTAGCCCTATATATGTATAATTTATGGTAGTGGTCTCCAATGTGTATGAATAGAGTTATGGACTCTAGGGTTGCCTTAGGGTGTAGGGCATAGTCTACAATTATTTAAATGCCCACACACGGTTAATTATGTGTAGGATTCATGTTGATGCTATAAAATTTTTGTATGCTTTGACTTTTTGAACATTGGTTTTAATGGAAATGCCTAGGCTACATTAATGTTTAATGATTTTATACTTACTCAAGTCAAAACAGCTCTTGCATGCATAATTGTATTCTTAGGTTAAACAACTAGTAGCATGAAGTTTTAACCATGGTGCACATAATTAATTAGACAATTGCAACCAACATGAGACTTGTTCTCATAGGCTTCCTGATAGGGTCATAAAGGGCTATGTCAGTTTGGTATCAAAGCCCGTTTCATAGACATTGAAGGCTAGGGACTGAGATCTAGGTTGTGATCCACGTGCTAGGGTAGTTAGTACTAACTAACATTTGTGAGTTATCGTCTGGCTTTGGCTGCAGGTTATGATGGTGAAACTAGGTTAGGTGCTTTTTGGACACTAGAGGTTTGGTAATGGATCCTAGTAGTCTAGTGTAGCAACATTGGGGTAGAAAGTTTGGCTTGCTCCAAGGTAGGGAAATAACTTGTAGTAGGTAGTTGGGATGTGACCACCATCCTAGGAAAGTGTTATGGAACCTCAAACATGAGGTAGGCTGCATGATCCATAAGATAGGGAGGTTGTGGAAACCTCTAAGGTAGGGAGTACCATTGAATTGGGTGGATTACGCCTAAAGTTACAAGGGTTGAACCCACCAATGTCAATGGGTTAGGCTACTAAAAAGGAGTTGAGGATACATTAACCGAGTGACAGGTACTTCATCAAGTTGGCGTCAAAGCGGAGCAGAGTGCTCTTGTACCTTTCTTTCGAGAGTAAAAGCTTGGGGTCAAGATTACCAAAGCCTGAGCTAGTGTACTATAGCTCTTGGTGTTCATCGATGTCGGACCACTAGTAAACTGTCTAGCATGCAGTAGCTCTCAAAAGAGAGTTAGAAGAGTTAGAGATATGATGCGACGAGGTGGAGGTTGGCTTACCCAACCTAGTTGGAGTTTGGGCAACATGCCAATAGTTTAAAAGTTGACTAAAAGTGAGGAATAAGAATAGATCATGAAGGAGTGGGGCTTAAGCCCAGGGTGCAAATAATGCATGGATCTAGGTTGCACTTAGGAGCTATTGTCAACGGTTCGAGTGGTCATCAGACTAATCTCATTTTGGGCTCAGTTGTGTAAAGACCATCCACAGAAGTTTGTCCCCAATAATTACTGCCACAGAAAGTTAGCCTAGTACACCAGAGGAATAGTTTAAAGCTTTGCTTCAATTAGTTAAGTGGTCGAATTAGGCAGCCACCTTCCAGGTGCAATTGGTAGCTGTAGTGAACTCATGGGCAGTGTATGGCTAGTGTGAGGTAAGTCCTTACCCTCTTACTAGGAGTTTTCCACTAACTAGGCAATTTCTGGCATCAATTATTGGCATAGTTTTATTTGGCTTGTTGTGTGGTAGTTTTGAGTGGGGCTAAGGGCTAACTCAAGTGCATTAGGACTTAAAGATGCACCAACTATTAGGTGATACCCGAAACCCTAAGACCTACTTGCTAGTGTGTGCACCCACATAAGAAGAGGCTTAAATAGCTTAGATTGGAAATGTTCTAAGGTTCCATAGGTTTTCTTTTTTCATGAGTTAGTTTAGTGGCCTAGTTGATGGAGTATGACCGGCTAGTCGAACGGATGAGTTTCTTAGAGTCACCAGGTAGTAATGGAGCAGTTCAGTTAGATGCCAATAAGGTGAGTAGGTGAGTATTTTTTTTTTATTTCTAACCATTAAATGCAGGAAGTAACTATGGAAAGAAGGAAGGTGCAACGAATTCATTTGGGGGTAAACGGATGGATAGATTTGTTCATTCGTTAGCTGGATACCCTAGGGTTGAGCCTGTAAGAATGGAGTTATTGCTGGGGTTTGGGTCGACTATTGGAATGTAGTAAGAGAGCCCAAGCAACCAAGGGATAGCGGGTGACTTAAGGTCATCATCCCAAGGTTATGTGGGGTCGAAGTCTACTTAGATGACTTATGGAAGAAGAAAGACTCAGCTGATGAAGCTAGTCGAGTAGGTTAAGGACTAAGTCCTAAGTGGAACCGAGGAAGTTGTAGGGATCATATGTTGCTTCGAGTTAATGCCAGTAAGTTAGTCAAACGTTGGATTTATCAGAACGGAAGTGATCAAGGGTTGCCAAAAAGGAGGATGCTTTGTCTTAACCCTTCAAGTTAGTGTTCAAGGAGTGCCCATGAGGTAGGGTTCACTATGACCAGTTGAGAATCGACTAACAAGTAGCCAAAGTGAGAAGTAACCCCCCACCTAGTTTAATTTATTATTTGTTAATCAAAAGTGCTAGGTCTCGTATAAGTGCAGTAGTGCTCACGTGTTGTGCAATGACTCTAATGGTTATTGTGTTCACTATAGTAGGGAAGTTGAGGGTTGAAACCCTAGTCAGTGAAGCTTTGGTTAAGCTAGTTTTAAGCCTAAAGTTAGAGCAACTCACTTGACCCTAGTGCCTTGTAAAGGAAGGGCTAGTGACTTGTAAGATTGGTTAAAAGCCAGCAGGTGCACTAAGTTGAATTACCAAGGGTGAGCCACCTAGGAGATTTTACGTGGCTAACCACCTCCCAATAGTCAACTAAAATGGTGGTTGAATTAGTTCCACCCCTAAGAAGGTAAGTTGATGTAGCAAAAGGCACGAGTTCATCATTTCAACCTGAGGATGATATAGTGTACTCATGGTGTGGTATTTAAGTATAGAAGGTAATAATGGTTCCTTGTAACCATAGGCCAAGTGATGGATGGTCATCAAGGGGTTACTTGTTAGTGTTAGAGGCCAAGTGGCCAAGGAGCTAAGTAAGATTAAAGGCACATTGGAGCTTAGTGACGGAGGCCGAGGTGACTAGTTTGCTACCTAGCAAAGGACACCTAGTTGGCCTAGGATTGGATGGTAACTTATAACTCCACTAACGACTGCATAGGTGCTTCAAGCACAGAGTGGTATTAATGGTGGGGAAGTAAGTGTACTAGGGATGCACACGAGAAGCTAATCCTACATGTGCAAGGTGTTGGGCTCTGAGTATAGGGAAGTGAAGAGACTTAGTGTGTAGGCTTTAGGCACCTAGGATACTCTAAGTTGAGCAATTGAACCATCAAGACCTTTGGCTTAAGCAGCATATTGTTAACTTATTCACTGGATGCTTGAAGGCCTAAGCCGAGGGGGGCACGATCAGTGCCCAAAGGCTGCCAGCTACTTGGAGGTCTTGGCATTGATGCTAAAGAAATTGTCTCTAGTAGGCATGTGGGTGTAAGAGACTCCAGAGTAGCGAGGGCAATAGGATTTCAGTGCTCGGGTGGTGCGTAAATATCTTGGTTAGTGCACTGATATGCTCGATGTGTATGGGCTGCCCAAGGGGAGCATCGAACACTCGTATTCTAGGGTCTACTAAGACATACAAATCTTGGTAGGTCACTAATTGGAAGAACCCTAAAGTACAGTGGAGCTTAGAGCAGAGTATGCCTTAAGGTGCTAGTGGTGTATGTGGCAAGGCCATAGTACACTAGTGACACACTTAGTCTAGTGATCATTGGGAGTTGTTGGACACTAAACCTAAAGTAAAGGACTGTTTGTGTGAGAGATACTGGCTAAGCCGTATGCTCATCAACCTACCTTACACTAAGTGGTTAGTATACAGATATTGGATGCCAAACCTAGGGAAAGTCTTTTTCAGTGTGAGTGGTAACAAACAAGTTTAACTTGTCAAGTTAGCTTACACTAACAGGTTTGGCATAGAGGAGAAAGAGGATGAAGTTGGTCAATGCCAAGCATTTAGTAAGTCACTGTCAGTGTAAGGTTAGTGGACAAGTTTTCAAAACTTGTTACGCTAACTCGCACTAGAAAACTCGGGCATAGAGATTATTGTTAAAGGGTAATGGTTGCCAAATTCACCAAGATAGGTTAAGTAGTCGGGTGTCCTTCAGTAGCACTATATGCTGGGAGTAAAAAATGACCATACCATAGTCTTCAAGGGTGGAATTGCACAAAGGTACTTTGGACCACATAAGGTCAGGCAAAGGCGGGGAGAACAATTAGCAATTCTTAGTTTGTTGTTCAGTTTAAGCATAAAGTACGGCACTAGCCATAGTACCTATACAAGATAGGACCCGATTCAAGTGCCTGAGGGCATTAGCTAAGTGAGTCGATTATTTCGGCACCAAGCAAGTTGTTGTGTGAATGACACCTCTTGGTAGGTTTAGTTAGGATACGTTGGCACCGTATTCTAAAGTAGCACCTCAAGGTAGGGAGATTCAATTTGATGGACCAAATTCTCCAAGGTGGGGGGAATGTTATAGCCCTCATAGTGGGAAGCACATTTAAGGCATATAAATTAATAAATCCCAAATTTAATACCTCATTTTAAGTTCATTTAGCGAGGTAAAGCAAGTTAGTTAAGGTTTACTTGGTTCCAAGGAGATTATGGCATCAAAAAAGGTTTAGGGGACAAATGGTAATTTTGCATCCCAAGGTATTTGGCGGAGTCTCGAGAGTCAAAAAAATGTTTTAAAACCTAACCCTTGCTTAGCAGCCAAATTTTCACTAAGTGTCGAAGGTTTGACCAAAATTTGACCAAAGGTTACTATTTGGGGAAGGGGTTCTTTTTGACAACTTAATAAAATTTTATGGGCTTAATGGGTGGAAGGCTTTTAAATGGTAAAAGTGAGCCTTGGTCTGCCACTATTCATCTTCTTCCTCTTCAAACCTGAGTTCAACCTTTCCCTCTTCATTTTTACTTCAATTCTTGCTCAAATTCAAGAGTTCTTGGTGAAAATTGAAGGATCCATGGGTGTACAAGCAATGGGTAGCTTATTTCGAGTGAGTTTGGTGCATTTGAAGCTAAAAATCACATTTTCCAGTTAGGGCCCTATTTTACATGAGAGGTAAGTTAATTTCCATGATGTTTTCTTGTTTATTTGGCCCTTGGCTGCTTGGCTTTTGCTTGGTTGCCCTTGTTTTAATGCCATGAACCTTGAATGGCTTGGAACCTAGGTGAGACTTAGTGGAGCCATTTATTGGAGATGGGTTGCTTGATCTTTGCTTGTAGCTTGGAATTGAAGTAAGGGATTTAAGATTGATGCACATTTGAAGCCATTCATAGGTTGTTTGTGGTGAAATTCTTGTGAATTTGATGATGGCATTAGTTGTAGAGGGACATGTTCATGCTGGACTAGTTAAGTTAAGTTTCCAAGCTTATGTGATGTTTGTGTGTGTTGTAAGCTTGGAATGAATGGTGCATTGTGGCCTAGGAAGTGTGTTTCACAGGTTTGCAAAGTGGTATGGCATCCCAAACTTGTTTGGGAACCTTTGGAAGCATCCAAAGAGGCTTAGGAGGCTTTTTAAGGGTTTAGGGCACGGAGCTTTGGTGCCTATGCACCGTTTGGCGCTGTAGCACCTAAGGTGCACTTTTAGCCCCACAAAGTAAGGTGCTCCTAGTGCCTATGCCTCCAATGGTGCCTAGGCCGCATGTGCTCTTGGCACCTAGGCCTCAAGTGACACCTCTCCTAGCGCCTAAGCGCCAGCACTTGACAGCTTTGACATGTTATGGGGCTTTTGCCATATCTTTTCGCTCGGGCATTGGATTGAAGTGATTCAAGATTTTACACGAAGCTAAGATATGAAACTACCATTTTCAAACCTTTACAAATCTTGGAAGTGCCCAAGTTTAGATTCATTTTAGTTCAAAGTGAAGGCATGTTTGGCCATAATAGAGCAGCATTAGTTGAGTGCAAGGTTTAGTACCATTGAGAGCCTAGACAAGCCTTCAGGTTTAAGGTTCTAATGTCAAAACCTTAGTACACCTAGGTGGGTTCCAAGAAAACCTAGTAAATGAGTCAAACCATGGTCATTACTACTCCACTAGTGTGAACCAAGTAATGGTGGATAGGTTTGTGCCTTGAGTGAAGGTTTAGTGCACTTGTTGCCAAGGCAAGATTACCTGAGGTGCAAGTGAAAACCTAGTGCACTCTTGGTCAAGGTTTAAGGTGGAGGCTTAGTACACAAGTGACCTACACAAGTCTAAGGACTTGAGGCACTATGTGGAGGCTTAGTACATCTTGTGAGTTCTTTGGAACTCAAGTGAGGCGCATCCACCATGTTCACCAACACAATAATTAAGTTAGGGGCCAGAACTCGCTAGGCACGAGGTGATGCCCGTGAGTGGATATGCACATATGTTAGACCCTCATGATATATGAGCTCCCAGTAGGTTACATATGTATATATATGTGTTGTCCTTAGTGTTTTCTTTGGAAGTTGAAGATCCCTTACTGAGAATCTTATGATTCTCACTCCCTTAGTTTCATGCTGTGTAGATACAGAGGTTGTTGGACCCGACAATCATTGAGGGTTGTCTTGGTAGCTTTCGTTAAAGGTATATCACTTTGAGAATCCTTGAGATTCTAGTTTAATTAGTTGTTTGTTGGTTAAGCAACATTACTAACTATAGTTTTCTTGGCCACAGAGGCTAGTGAGCATGTGGAGGATCATTGAGACTTGCCACTGGGATCTCTCATCTAATATGGAAGCTAGTTGATTGGATCTCAGTAGTACTAGCCCTATGTACGTATAATTTGTGGTAGTGGTCTTTAATGTGTATGAATAGAGTTATGGACTCTAGGGTTGCCTTTGGGTGTAGGGTATAGTCTACAATTGTTTAAATGCCCACACACAGTTAATTATGTATAGGATTCATGTTGATGCTATAAAAGTTTTGTATGCTTTGACTCTTTAAACATTGGTTTTTATGGAAATGCCTAGGCTACTTAAATGTTTTATGATTTTATACTTGCTCAAGTCAAAGTAGCTCTTGCATGCATAATTGCAGTCTTAGGTTAAACAACTAATAGCATGAAGTTTTAACTAGGGTGCATGTAATTAATTAGCCAATATCAACCAGCATGAGACTTGTTCTCATAGGCTACCTGGGAGGGCCATGAGGGGCTGTGTCACAATTATTCTAGGTTTATAATCATGTTGAAACAATATAACAAACACAATTACTGGATTAATGCCTCAATAAAATATCATGACTCAGTATGCAAAATACAATCTTTAACTCCATGATTGGCTTTTGGGCACAACACTAATAGTCTTCAGCTCCTGAATGGTTTTCCTTTTGTTTCCTACCAAGAAAATATGTAGCATATGCTAGAAATAAGTGAATGTGGCAAGAATCATGAATTTACTCTCCATAGACACAAACTAGCACATTATTGACTCCATGAAGCGCTGTTGTCCACATGTTGCTCTAATTGGATGTATCAACCTCAAATGCACCTTGATACAAATTTTTGGCCACTTGAACATGCATTTGGACTTAGGAAATTAATAATAAACACATTCGAAGTTGCTCCCCCTGTTACCACCTCACAAAATGGGAGAATTACAAGTGTCATAATGGCTAAAAACCATTATATTGTGTAATTCTCAACATAGTGATTGAAGTGTGGGGGGTAAAAGGCATGATCAACACCTCCTTAAAAGTGTTCCAAATTGGCAACTTGGCCCCCAAGAAAAGTCTAAAGGATTGCTTGTTTGTCAAGCAACCTATGGACTTTTTTGTAAGGTTTTGGAAATTCGGGTACTCAAATGCAAAACTCTCAAGAAAAAGACTTGGAGAGTTATGGGAAGGCTATGAATGGTATGAAAGTGCTATTGGAGGACCAAATTACTCATGGAAGACAAGTTTGGACAAAGGAAACACTAAAGGCAATAAGGACCTAAATGTCCTAGTGTAAACCTTAAGGTGTTCAAGCTTTTGACTTAAGTCTAAGGGTGGAATTGTGGGGTTATCCCACCATGGGGGAAGGCAGCCAAGACTTGATAATTAGTCAAAAATTTTGGGTACATGTGTACCAATGAGTTTAAGACAATGAAACCATAATTAGTGAGAAAGAAAATGACATAAAGCAACGTTAAGCTTGTTAAGTGTGTTTTGGTGCCCTTAAGCTCATTTAAGGCCATTTAAGTGGCCAAATCACTTATCCCTCTCTCATTTTCGTCCTCCCCCAGACCAAGAACACAGCCATCCTTCCTCCTGTTAGTATTGTGCCCAAAAAGCCAATCATGAGATGATTGTATTTTTGCACATTGAGTCATGATATTTTATTGAGGCATTAATCCAGCAATTATGTTTGTTGTTTTGTTTCTGTGTAACGTAATAAGCATAACTGTAACCCTAGAATAATGATATTCTTAAACATCCCTAGTCTAGTATTATTGTGGAGCGGGTTGCAATAATACATAATGACTAGCATATGTGGAGACTAATATGAGATATGTAGTCTACATATGGGTACAAGTTGGAGAACTTGTGTACTGGACCGACCCACCATGAGAACACTTCATGGATCGTTATATGAGTGTCATAAGTGATTCTCATAGTGATCATGGTATATGTAGTCCTTCGACCTAAGATCATCAAGGTTCCCTACATGTGAGTCACATACTTTGATACTTTCCTTTGTTGCTCGTAACTGAGTGAACTTGAAGGAGGTCATTGGGCATGTCACATATCATGCGGAGGGATTTGTATGATCAAGATGGGATTTGTCCCACCTATGTAACAGGAGTGATATCTTTGGGCCCCTTGATAGAGTGAGACTTAGAAAATGCATGGCCATGCTCTGATGAGTTGATATATGATATCAATGTCATCAGTTTAAGTTAGTCTACTCGGTAATCAAGAAACCAAAGATTGGGCTATACGAGAGTGACACATTCCATGTCTTGTGCTTAGTCTTGATATCTTGGACAAAGGGACAATGGCATATATCGGTGATGATCATAAAGGTTTAGTCGATTCACCGACAATCTTGTCACTTGGGTAGCAATGATGTGTTGCTAGACACCGCTCATTGCTTATGATCATAAATGTGATTTATGATCATTGCCAACATGGCAAGAGCCTATTGGGTCGCACACATAGAGCTATTTGGATCATTAGAGTGCATGGGCTAATTATTTGGGTTATGGTTTCACTTTAATTTCGTATTAATAATGGGCCAAGGAGTTGAGCCATTATTAAGCCCGAAATTAAATCCTAATTGGATTAGGGCTTTGAAACCCATTAGGCCTGGAAGTTGAGTCTCACTATAAATACAACTTTTAAGTGAGAAATTCGCAGGTCTCCTTGCCCTAGACTCCCAAAAGGACAGCCACACTCTTCTTTTGATTTTCCTTGGAGGACGCAAGCTAGCACTGCGAGCGCAAGAGAAACGCATCTGCCGGGACGTGGTGGAAGCGTGGTGATCTCGAGAGGCTCGTGTGGATACCATAGAGAGCCTGAACACGTCAACTGTTTAGGTTTTGTGATTCGACTCTACAGTTGAGTGAGAGATCTCAACCGAAAATTAGGTATGAAATTTTCGAACACCCGGTTTACCCCGTTTCACTTGGATCCTGGAGGGTTTCGGTTAAATTCCGCTGCGCTATTTGGCTCCCGAAACCCAACACCTCCATAGCCACCACACCTTTAAACTTGCAAATTGATTGAAATTGAAGGCAAAAGGAAGCAACTGGAAGCAAACTAGAGCTATTTCTTGCATACTTCAAGGATCAAGCTTGATTTTCGGCCTACCCACTTTGGTAAGGGTTCTCTTGCTCTCATGGACTGTTTTTTGCAATTTTCAAACATCCATGGAGCTAGGGCTAAGCTTGGAAGAGAGCCATGAGCTTGATGAACCAAGCTTAGTGGGGGGAGTGCACTTATTGAAGGTTTTGTGACCTAGTGTGAAGTGCACAGTGATGGCAGCGAATTTCTGGATTTCTAGAGCCCAAAAGTTAGTACTAACTACTGTTAAAATCCTCCTAAGACCAAGCATTAGCTTGAGGAGGGCTTCCATAATGATTTGGTTATGTTTATTATGTGTTTTATGGACTAACCTATGGTATATGTTGCTGCCACATTTCATGTGTTTGTTGTTTGTGTTTGGCTGCTGCATTTGGTTGCTATATCTTGTATATATGCATTGTGGTTTTTTTGTTTTAGTGTCTTTGGATGCATGTTTTAATGATGGTTACATTGCCTATTGAATCCAAGTGCTACCCTTACTAAGTTTCTCAACGAAACTTACTCCCCTCAATTCTGTCATTTCAGGTCCAGCTGAAAGATCACCTTCAAACTAACCTTTGTGGTTTGATTTTTAATCTGAAATTTCATGTACATGAACTTCCATATGTATAGGTATGATCTGGAAAGTTTTGTGATTTTATGAGCACATTTGGTATTTTTAATGGTGGTACTTACTGTGTTGTGCAGCAGCTGTCCAGCATCATGTTCTGGAGTCCATTGTGTCTTAGGCACTCCTGTAACTTAGGATGTGTATTTAGATGAGTTAAGACCATTATGTAGTGCATGTATGCATGTACATGTAGTGTATGTAAAATGAGACAAGTATGTGAACATTTGAGTAATGTTTTGGCTATGTAGGTGATGTGGTGCAAAGCTGCCTAAGTGTGAATGATAGGCTGCTTACTTGTAAATTCTGTTTTGGCCACATAAAGTTTCTAGATGCAAGAGCATGTAATTCCTATGTGTAATGAACATATATTGGATAGCCTTGGATGGATTTCCCCTTGTGAATGAAGTGTTTGCATGGTTTGGAAAAATTGTATGGGCAAAATGGTCCAAAAGTTGCCAGAATTTTGACTCTGGACTTAAATTTTAATATCTCCCTGTGTATAATTAATATTGATGTAAAATTTATACCAAATCTAGAGAACATATAGAGGTTGAACTGGGATTTGGAATTTCTGAATTTGGAGCCCTGTAGCCAAAGATATGACGTTGCAAAATTGGCTGAGTTACTGTTCATTTGGTCAGAATTTTGTAACCAACTTCAAAAATCCATAACTCGGTCCATAGGTGGGCTATTGATGTAAAACAAAATTATTTGGTTTTCTGTAAGTCTCTATTTGGTAATGGAGCAAGGAAATCAAGGGATTATGTGGCTAGAATGATACAGTTTGTTGGGTTTTGGGAGCCAAACAGCGCAGCGGAATTTAACCGAAACCCTCCAGGATCCAAGTGAAACGGGGTAAACCGGGTGTTCGAAAATTTCATACCTAATTTTCGGTTGAGATCTCTCACTCAACTGTAGAGTCGAATCACAAAACCTGAATAGTTGACATGTTCAGGCTCTTTATGGTATCCACACGAGCCTCTCGGGATCACCACGCTTCCACCACGTCCCGGCAGATGCGTTTCTCTTGCGCTCGCAGTGCTAGCTTGCGTCCTCCAAGGAATTGCAAGAGAAGAGTGTGGCTGTCCTTTTGGGAGGCTAGGGCAAGGAGACCTGCGAATTTCTCACTTAAAAGTTATATTTATAGTGAGACTCAACTTCCAGGCCTAATGGGTTTCAAAGCCCTAATCCAATTAAGATTTAATTTCGGGCTTAATAATGGCTCAACTCCTTGGCCCATTATTAATACGAAATTAAAGTGAAACCATAACCCAAATAATTAGCCCATGCACTCTAATGATCCAAATAGCTCTATGTGTGCGACCCAATAGGCTCTTGCCATGTTGGCAATGATCATAAATCACATTTATGATCATAAGCAATGAGCGGTGTCTAGCAGCACATCATTGCTACCCAAGTGACAAGATTGTCGGTGAATCGACTAAACCTTTATGATCATCACCGATATATGCCATTGTCCCTTTGTCCAAGATATCAAGACTAAGCACGAGACATGGAATGTGTCACTCTCGTATAGCCCAATCTTTGGTTTCTTGATTACCGAGTAGACTAACTTAAACTGATGACATTGATATCATATATCAACTCATCGGAGCATGGCCATGCATTTTCTAAGTCTCACTCTATCAAGGGGCCCAAAGATATCACTCCCGTTACATAGGAGGGACAAATCCCATCTTGATCATACAAATCCCTCCGCATGATATGTGACATACCCAATGACCTCCTTCAAGTTCACTCAGTTACGAGCAACAAAGGAAAGTATCAAAGTATGTGACTCACATGTAGGGAACCTTGATGATCTTAGGTCGAAGGACTACATATACCATGATCACTATGAGAATCACTTATGACACTCATATAACGATCCATGAAGTGTTCTCATGGTGGGTCGGTCCAGTACACAAGTTCTCCAACTTGTACCCATATGTAGACTACATATCTCATATTAGTCTCCACATATGCTAGTCATTATGTATTATTGCAACCCGCTCCACAATAATACTAGACTAGGGACGTTTAAGAATATCATTATTCTAGGGTTATAGTTATTCTTATTACGTTACGCAAAAACAAAACAACAAACATAATTGCTGGATTAATGCCTCAATAAAATATCATGACTCAATGTGCAAAAATACAATCATCTCATGATTGGCCTTTTGGGCACAATACTAACAAGTTTATTAGTGGAAGTTACAGGTGCAGTAGCTGGTCACTAGAACTTAACAAGATTGCCTAATGTGAGGAAGCCAAAAGTAAGACTTGTGCTAGTGTTTTCATTCTGAGCTGCCATAGTGTGCATAAATGTAAATATGTGTGTTATGGTTAGACCAATATGCATGTATTTGCATAGTGTTCAAGAGGGTCACTTGAGTATGCACACTAGGGGTGTTGTTCTGATGACCTACAGGACACACCAATCCTGGGAGTTTAAATGCACAGTTTTGACACCATAACTGGACTACCCCAGAGTGGGTAACACCCCCAAAGCTTGGTATTGAAAAGCTCCAATTGGGCTTGATGGAACAAATGCTTGCCCATTAAGGCTCCACTTGGGTATGAGCAGTATAACCAACTTGAACTTGGCATCCTTAACATGGGAAGTTCTTGTTGGCTAAAAATAAAGCCATGGATTTGGTCATAGGAATAGTCAACAATGGTACACATCATAGGGGCTTGTAGGTATTCTCGAGTGCAAGGTAGGGACTCTTAGGTGTGACCCCAAGGTGGTTTCGGCATGGGGAAGACTAAGGAAGCCTTCATTATGCCAAAATGCTTCAATTTGTCACCCCTAGATGCTGGTTCTTTACCTCCTTTTGAAACTAACATGCTCGTGATCCAAAAGGTACCTAAATATGCCAATTTGAGTTTCTTAGCCTTGAGTTCCTTAAAACCCTTCAAAATGCTTGTGTTGTTGCTTCATAGGATCCCATCATTCCTTCTCTCTTGGAAAAGATTCATCCTCAAATCTTAATCTTAGGTAAATCTAATGGGGAATGGCATGTGCCATGTTTCTTTCATTTTAGGAAAGGGCACCTCATTTTGCAAAGCCTCAGACTCACAAACTGTGGGCACACTTGGCTGTTCTACCTCTTTGGGTTCAACTTGAATGGATGACAACACAACACTAGAAGTAGACTTGATTACATTGTATGAAATTGAAATAGTTTCCTAGGCCATTTCTCCTTTTCTCAACTTAGGTTCAACACACTCTTGTCTTCTCTCAACTTCCCGCTCAATTTCTTCTCTCAGGAACTCTCCATTACTCACTTCCCACTCGATTTCACTCATATCACATCTCTTTATTTTTCCTTCAACTTTTCTTTCTTGATTTTCTCTCAAGCCCTCAAATTTCCTCTCAATTTTCTTTTTCCTCTCAGCCTCACCAAAGAACTGATGCCCATTGGCATCCTCGTTGTGTGACATAGTGGCCTGAAGTAGGGACTTCCGGTATGAACGTGTTTGAATGAGAGACTTCTAATATGAGGATGGCTGCAAGGCTCAGATAAACAAGGGTTAGAGACTCCCCGGAATGTGTTTCTGGGGGAGGAGCCTCAAATGCTGAAGTTAGTATTTGGGAAACAACGAGCAGAAAGTGGAGAGCAAAGCATAGAGAGTTTTGTGTCCTCCTTACCAAGGTCACTCCCAGGTATTTATAGGAGGGCATAGGGAGGAGGTCGTTTGGCACAAGCCACTTAGATCATGACACGTGTTTGGCCGGATGTGATCTGTACCTCTGTAGACGGGTATCTCCTGCTGGCCCTAGCCTATTCTGGCTAAAGGTCAGGGCCGTGTGGGAGGTCTTTGTGTCAGAGGCGTGTGCAAGGTCTCTCTGTTAGAGACTTCTTAATCATTTTTGTCTTATCTCCATAAGACCCCTTCAGGCTATGAGACCCCTTCAGAATAGGAGGCCCCCTTCGGCTAGATATAATCACCAAAGGTCGTCAGGATAGGTCCTTCGTCTGAGTAGGGCACCTTCAGGACATGTTCTCCCTTCCCGAGGATTGGGAGTTACTTTTTTGAGGTCAGTAGGTTCATAAAATCCAAGGGTGGTAAAAGACACCCTTCACCGAAGTTGGTCGTGTCACTTTCTGATGGTGGTGCGAATGTCCCCGAGGTTAGTGCTAAGCCCTTTCCGAGGATAGTGACCCCTCTTCCCCGAGGTTGGTCACTTGTATTTCCCGAGGGTGGTGCTGATCAAACTGATTTGGGAGTTCTCCAAGGGTAATAGCCCTTTGGCTATCACATGCCCCCCTCAGAAAGTCAAAGTTGCATCTTCGGTACTTGAGCTTTTGCATGTGTCTCGTGGGACTCTTTATGGTAGATGATCGTCATTTCAGCAAATATTGGCTAACTTTTTTACCGAGGTTACCTTCTTCAGTGAGGGTTCCTCTTCGACTCAGAACACCTCTTCTAACCAAGGTAGTAGTATTTGTTTTTTTTTTTCGGAAGAGCATTTAGTGTTCCCGAGGTTACTTCTTCATCCGAAATGTATACTTGTCTCTTGGGTTTTTTATTTCTTTCCAATGAATCGTCACATCTTCTGGACAAATAGGTGCGTCTCCTCAGGAAAGACTTCCATAGGTCTAGCAGTTGTCAGGAGGTGTGCCCTCGTTTACAGCATCGGGTGACACGTGTCACCTGGTCACTGGCAAACAGTCGTGTCTGTTACGTTAGTCGCACCTCTTCGCCTTTGAGGGATCATTATGGCAAAGCTTCACCTGCCTCCTTCGGCCTATATAAACCCTTCCTCCTCATTTTTTTCCACACTTCTCTTCTTCTGCTATCATTTGCTCCCGAGTTTCCTCTCGTCTCTTTCTTTTTTCGGCGGCAGTGCTAGCGGTGGAGCGATTTTCGGTGACACTTGTGGTGGTCTTCCGAAGTTCATACCTTGTTGTGAGTTAGGTGGGTCCTTTTCCGAAGTCGTTCTTCGGTATTATTTTTTTTTTCCCATATTCTCTTTCACCTTTTCGAGGTTGGACTTCTTTTTGCCGAACATGTCTACTCCAGTGCCACTTATGTCTATTCAACTTGTCCCCAAGAGTTGGCTTCCCCTTAACTCTCATCAAAGTTGTGCTACTTCAGAGAAGTTAGAGAAGTGGACAGGTAAATTCTTTCTCCCCTCTTACGCTGTTACTAGGCTACCTAGTCCCAGCATGCCTAGTTACATGAATCATTTAGACGAGGTTACCATTTTTCAGGCCCAGCTGAAAGCCGGACTTCGGTATTCTCCGTTGAAGATGGTTTGCGAGTTCTGCCAATTCCATGGCATAGCTGTGAATCAACTTCCTCCGAACTCCTATTCTTACTTCAACGCCTTCCTCTGCATGTGTGGGGTCTTCAAGATAGAGCCTCACTTTATCTTCTTCATGCAATACTACAAACTCCACCCCGTCCCGAAGGGTGGTTTCTATTTCTTATTTCCTTGGGGATCTGGGAGTAGGAAGTACATGTTCACCTTCAGGACGAAGGACAGTTGGCGAGGGTGGCAAAAGAAGTTCTTTTTTCTGAAGGTGGATGAGCAGTGGAAGCATGTGCCAACCAAATGGGCTTGAGGGACTTTGGATATAGATGTAGTCGATCCCAGGAAACTGCTAACCTTAGAGTTAGAAGCCCAGTTTGAGGAGTTCGACAGCCGTATTCGGGCTGTCGCGGACTGGGATCCTGAGGTCCTTCCGCATTCTTTATACCCCTTTCCCATTAGATGGAACTTGATGACCAAACAGGTCCTTCGGGAGCTAAGGGTGATTAAGGAACACGTTACCGACCTGAACATGCCGAAGCCCCATTTCGATGGGAAGAAGGCGTGGTTAGTAATGCTCCTTTGGGGTGAACTTACGTATTCGGCCCTTCAAGAGAGTAAGTTACTTCCCAGAATTTTCATATATCTCCTTTTGTACTTACACTAATGTTCTTCTTTTTACAGAGATAGGTGAGAAGTCTGCTTCCTTTTACAAGTCTCTCTTCCTCAGTCAGGCCGAGAAGGGAGAGCAACATAGAAAGAAGGTAGTGCCAAAAAGGAAGAAGGCACTAGGGGGACCATCTTCGGCCACGAGGTCAAAGAAGATGAAGAAGGACCCCCTTCCCCCGCCCCCCGAAGACGAAGTGGGGACTATGGACCATACCCCTCTTCGGGCGGACCCACATTCGGAGCCTGCCCTCTGTTCAACTCCCCTCAGTCCCAATACTGCGGCGGAGACCTTGGGGACCTCGGCCGGGAGATTTTCAGCTAAGGAGCTTGAGGAGCGCCGAAGGAGAAAAGGCAAGCAAGTTCCTTCCGAGGTCCTCGAGGTCAGTGACTCCGAGGAAGACGACGTCGAGCTTCCACTAGGTTTGTCCCTTTGCCATTCTTCTCTGAGTTTAGGAATTTTTGGTATTTTAGATATTATAGATGAATGGCTAAGGGATAATGTACTGATGGAACTTCGGTGTGATTTCGCAGGCGAAGAAGTGCAGGCTCCCTGGGTGGAAGATTACGCCCGAAAGAGTGCCCTTCGGGACGCCAAAATCCCAAGGGGGAAGGTCCCGATGGAGCCCTTCTGGACTTTCACGGAGAACATGAACTTGTTCTCCAAGGATAGCCAAAAGACGGTTCCATAGATGGCGACGGGCGTCATCACACACGCCATTTTTCAGTCTCTGACTGAGGAGTGTGCGAACGAGGAGATCATCGCTGCGACGATAAGTGAGCAGGCTACCCAGGTAAAACCCCACCCTTCAATACTTAGGAATTTTCTATGGTGTTGTTGCCCTTTGTTCCTTACTCGGGGTCTTCCCTTTTGCAGCTCTTGGCATATACTAGGTACTTTCGAGCTTGGGCAGCCAAACAATCTTCGGTCCATAGTTAGTCCAAGGAATCCTTGGTGAAGGCCAAGGAACTCTTGGCTAGCTCTGTCATCAAGTATGGCAAGGTAAATAAGATAGCCAATAAGGATCTGGCTAACCTTCAGGAGGAAATGCTCAAAAGCCAAGAGGAGCTCATTCAAGACTTCTCCGCGAAGATGTCAGACCTTGGTACAAAGGTGATAGCTCTGACCTCAGCCAATGAGGTTCTTCAGAAGGAAAAGGAGGACGCCACTGCTAATGTTGCAAAGGCATTCAACCTCAACTCCAAACTTCAAGCCAAGGTCAATAAGCTAAAGAATGAGGGAAAGAAGAATAAGAAAAAGTTGGAGAATGAGGTCGTGGAGCTCAGGAAAGAATTGGCGGATTTGGACGTGGAGAAGACTAAGTCCGCCTAGGCAACTAAGAGGTCTTATCAAGACAACTTTTGCCTGGCCCATCACCAAGTTCTGTCCAGATTTCCCGACCTCGACGTCTCCTTTTTGGCAGCCCTAGACATCCCCGAAGGACCATCTTGGCAGTGGTCGAGGGTAGAGTTCCTCAATCTTCTTGCTATTCCTCCTTCGGTGCCTAGAGTTGCTGCCACCGAAAGAGACTCTGAAGGTGAAGATGCGAAAGATGCTGAGGAGTCGGCAAATGCCCAGGGCCCCGAATAGGCCTCCTTTTTCTTCTTTTTCTTTTGTAATCCATCTTTTGTACTTTATCAGTGTTGATGAAATTTCTCTTTTCTTCAAAATTTTGGCTAAGTTCCTTAATGGACTATCTTCAGACGCAAAGGGTGTCATGACCATGTTCGGTCAGTAACCCTTCGGAAAAAATCATCCTCTGCAAACTTAACCCATGCTTAATTCAGTCAAGTGTCTTTTACACCAATTACGTCCGATCAACGTCTTTCAGAATAAGTTACCCTTTGGTCATACCCTCGTTACGACAACCACCTTCGGCGTACATAGCATCTTTTCTGATAGCCGAAGGACTATCGCCTCCACCGGGCCGAACTCCCTGCCACCAGAATGGCCAGGAGATCTGGCGCTACCCGAAAAAAGATGGGATCACACACCTCGGAGAAAAGCCGAAGAGCCCGAGCTCGGCATGCCAGGAAACCTGAGGATACTATTAGCCCCCCCGAGGATAGTAACAGACCGCCTTCGGAAAAGTGGCACTAGCTAGGGCGGGCCGAACATGATCTTCCTGAAGGCGCAACTCCCTGAATCTGGGAACCCCCGAACTAGGGGCAGGTTTCCCGAAGTGGCACAGTCCGTACTACAGGGCGACCTCACCCAGGGACCTCAGGAGTACGGCAGGAGCATTTAAGGAAGCCTCTGACATGTCGCCCACAGACGTCACAAGCCGCCTCAAACGGGGCTCTGACACGCCAACGCCATCAAAATCACATCATGGCCCGTCTCGGCTCAAGGCTCAAGGAAGCCTGCCACCAGCTACTTGTCCTCAACGCCCAAACATTCAGAGAACATCCGACCAAACACGTGTCACAATCTGAACGGGCTAGACACCTCTATAAATATCAGGGGAAAACACCCTGGCAAACGGCTGACAAATATCCTGACTCCTCACTCTGAGAAAATATGACCAGGCGAGTTCACTGAACCCCTCAGTGCTCTTTCCTCTGCCTTCTCTCAGCACCACTGACTTGGGCATCGGGGGCTCCTCCTCGGAAAAACACCCCGGGGACCTCCTAACCCACTTTTTCTGAACATCTCAGGCACTCTTACTTGCGCAAATCGGCCACCAGGCGTTCTTCCTCTCCGGGAGTCCCTCCATTAGTCACCATGACTACCAACGATGAAGCCCCTGGGCATCATTTGGCGCCGTCTGTGGGAAACTGCTCTGAGATCGCCGTCGTTGAAACTCGGTGTTCTAAGGACAGGGGACTCCCGAGGTCTCCGTCCGCGCCTGAGACACAACCGGCTGCTGAGCAAACACTCCTAGGGACTTCTGTGCCTGAGGAAGACCGCCCTCTAGTAATCACTATCAGCTTTATGAGGGAGTTTCAGCACTCGGTCGTGGCCGACATGACACAGCAGATCGACCGAAGGTGGTCACAGCAAACACAGGCCCAAAAACCTCCCTCACCTGCGCGCCCTCTGGAGAAAAGCCCGAGGTCGACTCATCGCAGTTCGGGAAGTGGAGACCCGCGCGAAGAGTCATCTATGGAGAATATACCCCTCGGGAAACGGCCTGTGGGACAAACTGGGTCCAAGCAACCGAAAGTCTCACAGCGAAGGAGTTCGTCGCCAGAGGCGAGGTCCCTGTCCCCTCAGCGCCAAACTCGCTCCCCGAAAAGGCACCGACGATCTCCCTTCCCAGAGGAAGAGCCTAACGCCACAGTTCTCATGGAAAGGATACTAGCACGGCTAGACAGGGTGGAAAAGCAGGTAGCTCGCAAACCCGTCTGGGACAGGCTGACGGGAGCCTTCTGCGAAGATGGGTCCCCATTCACCCGGGTCATGGCGGAGGCAGCCATGCCAAGCGACTTCAGGGTACCTCGGCTGGAGATTTATGATGGCCGCACTGATCCGCAGGCCCATCTGACCAAGTACAGACGCAGCATGATAATGCATGGTGCTGACGACGCTACCATGTGTAAATGCTTCGAGGTCACCCTCACGGGACCAGCAACTGCGTGGTACAACTCATTGCCCCCAGGAGCCATCACTGAGTTCCAGGAGTTGTCTACGGCCTTCGCGCAACAATTCATTGGAAGCCGGCCAATGGCGAAGATGCCTGTTCAAATGTTCGACATAGAGCAGAGAAACGGAGAAACCATCCGAGACTATGTCGAAAGATTCAACAGGGAAGCTCTAAGCGTCCCAGACATCCGGCCCGAAATACGCATCCTCGCCATGACACGGGGCCTTTGGCGAGACTCACAGCTATTTTATGAGTTCTCAAAGGACCCCCCGGACACCCTCGGAGAATTTTACCGAAGGGCCGAACAGCACATGACCGCCGAGGAGCTGAGAATGGCTGGGCTGAAGTCCGATCACAACCGCGCCAAAGGGTCCAATCAGCAAGCCTGGCATCCAACTGAACAGGCAGGTCGACCTCGGAGGATGCGGGGAAGCAAACTTCAAAGCTTCACACCCCTGAGCACTACACGGACAAACATCCTCATGGCGCTGGAAAGGCAGGGGACGCAGATTCGGCGGCCAAGGGCCATGACCGCTGATAACAAGAAAAACATCAAGAAGTTCTGCCAGTTTCACCGCGACCACAGCGATGACACCAAAGACTGCTTCCAACTGAAGAAGTACATTGAGTCGCTGATAAAACTCTGCCAACTTCGGAAATATCTGCGGATGCCTTCCCCAAAAGGAAGAAAAGATGAGGAAGAAAGGGCCGAAGATGAGGACTACAACTCCGACAGACGGAGGACAGAAGCCCGAAAAAGTGCCCTCTGATGGCCAAGGGCCTTATCGTTTATAGTCATGGTGACTGGTGGAGAGACTTCTGGGAGGAAGAACGCCTGGGGGAATGGATAGCCCAAAGGAGAGTGCCTGAAAGCTCAGAAACAAAGGGTTAGGAGGCCCACGGAGTGTTTTTCCGGGGGGGGAGCCTCCGACGCCCAAGTCAGTGGTAGCTGAGAGAAAGGCAGAGAAAATAGCACAAAGGGCTGAGAGTCTCGCCTAGTAATTTTCTCAGAGTGTGGGAGCCGTATTTTTGCCAACCAGCCGTATTTTTGGCAACCAGCCCCCTGCCAAGTATTAATTCCTGGTATTTATAAGAGTGCCTAGCCCGTTCAGATCGTGACACGTGTTCGGTCTGATGTTCCTGAATTTCTGGGCGTAGGAGACAGATAGCTGGTAGCAGGTTGCCTTGAACCACGTGCTGAGATGGGCCATGATGTGATTCTGATGGCGTCCATGTGTCAGAGCGCCTATTCAGGCGGCTTTATGACGTCTGTGAAAGGACGTGTCAGAGGCTTCCTTAAATGCTTCCATAAATGCTCCTGCCGTACTCCAGAGGTCCCTGGGTGAGGTCGTCCTTTGGTATGGACAGAGCCTCTTCGGGAAACAAGCCCTCAGTTTGGGGGTTCCCAGTTTCAGGGAGTTCCGTCTTCGGGGATATCATGTTCGGCTCGCTATGTCCGGTGCCGCTTTTCAGAAGGCGATCTGTTCACAACCTTGGGGGGGCGAGTAGTGTCCTCGGGGTTTCCTGGTGTGCCGGGCTCGGAGCTCTTCGGCTATCTCCCAAGGTGCCTGATCGCACCTTTTCTCGGGTAGTGCCAGCTTCTTCTGGCCATCATTGTGGCAGGGAGTTCGGCCAGGTAGAGGCAATAGCGTTTGGCTATCACATGCCCCCCTTTGGAAAGCCGAAGTGAAGACTTCTGTTTTGCATCTCTTTCTGAGGTTGTTCATGGGAGTCTCTTGGAAGCTCAACCTATTCTGAGGATGCGCCTTTTGCCCGAAGATCATGGGCTCTTTGGCCTTGGCCTGTTCTTTGGTGTCTTCGAGGCGGAGCCTGTGCCGAAGATACACCTTTTGCCCGAAGGTCATGGGCTGTTCGGCCAAAGCCTATCTGTTGGCATCCTCGAGTTGGCCTGCTCTTTGTTTCTGCAGGTCTGTTTGGCCAAACGTGTCAATCTGAGCGGCGCGTCCCAGTTTTCCAGGGATGTCAGAAGATGTGTCCCAGCTTTCAAGGGACGTTTGGAGGACGTGTCCCCCTTTTTGCGCAGCGGTTGACACGTGGCGCTTTGCCATTGGAGGAGAGTCACGTCGGTTACAGAAGGCGCGCCTTTTCAGGTGTAGAGAGCAGTTACGGCAACGGTTCGCCTCCAAAGGGTACTTATGACGATGTTTCGGTTACCCACCTCTGGCTTATAAATAGCCCACTCCATCATAAGTTCCTTTTGGTTTTTCTTCTGCTCTTCTCTCTACTTTGCCCCTGTTCTTGCACTTTCTTGCTTTCTGTGGCGGAGCTAGCTTAATCAGAGCTTTTTTCCAGCCAACTTTCACGACGGCGTCCTCAGATTTTGGCAAATCTTTCGTTGGGTTTTTGTTTTTCAGAGCACTTTGATTCCTGTGTTCTTTTGAGTTTTTCTCTGGAAACTATTTTCTTCCATTTTCAAACTCATTTTCATGTCGAAAATGCCCATTCCTGAGAGCTGGCAGCCTCTTTTAGCCCATCCTTGTTGCACCACCCCTGAAAAGTTAGAGAGGTGGAAGAAAAAATTCTTTATTCCCTCTTACGCCATTACTAGGCTGCCTCGTTCTAGCCATTATGCTTTTTCAAACCATAGTAAGGAGGTTACCGTTTTCCGAGCCCAGCTGAAGGCCGGTCTTCGGTATCCTCCCCCGAAGATGGTGTGCGAGTTCTGTAAATTTCATGGCATTGCTGTGAACCAGCTTCCCCCGAACTCGTTCTGCTATTTTAACGCCTACCTCTGCATGTGTGGCGTCTTCGGGATAGAACCCAATTTCAGAATCTTTATGCAGTATTACAAGCTCTCTGTGGTCCCGAAGGGTGGCTTCTATTTCATGCTACCTCGGGGATCCGGGAGCAAGAAATTCATGTTCACCTTCGCCACTAAAGATAGCTGGCGGGGGTGGCAACAGAAGTTTTTCTTCATGAAGATGGACGAGGCCTGGTCGTACGTTCCGACCAAATGGGCTCAGGGAACACTGGATGTGGACGTTGCTGATCCGAGGATACTGCTGACCCCAGAGTTAGCTCCCTTGTTCGCGGATTTCGATGCCCGCATTCGGGCTGTCTCTGACTGGGATCCCGAGGTCTTTCCGCGCGCCCTTTACCCTTTTCCAATCAACTGGAGGTTGATGACCGAAAAGGTCCTTCGGGAGCTAAAGGTGGTAAAGGAGCACGAGACTGACCTCGAGATGCCAGCTCCTGCCATCGCCGGGAAGGATTCCTGGTTGGTCAAGCTTCTTAAGGAGGAAATTTCTTTCGAAGCGCTTACCGAAAGTGAGTTATCTTCTACTCCTTTACTGCTTTTTTCCTCGGACTTACGCTGATGTTTCTCTCCTTTTTTAGAGATGGGCGACGCGACTGCCGCCTATTACAAGTCCCTTTTCACCGGCCAAGTGGAGAAGGGCGATCAGACGAAGAAGGCGTCTTCCCGAAGGCGGAAGTCTACTGGTGCGGGGCCTTCGAGGAAACGGGCAAAGAGAGCTGCCCAGGTTCCTCTAGAAGAAATTCCCGAGGAGACCGCCGAGGAGCCTGGGACAGCCGAAATTCCAGCGTCTAAAGCTGCTGCTTCCGAGGTCCCTTCAACCGATGTTCCTCCTCAGAGTCCTACCGCGTCACAGGCCCTCCTTGATGTAGTGGTAGAAGTGCCTTCTGCTGAGGAATGGCGCAAGCGGAAGGGCAAAGGCATTTCGGCCGAGGAGGCCGAGGACTCCGAGGACATTGTTGTCGAGGTTCCGCCAGCTTTGTTTCCAGACAAAGTGTACTTCCTTTGTTTTTTCTGGATTGGCTTCTTTGTCTTTTAATCTCCTTTTCATTCTTACCATGCAGGCGAGTTGACTACCCCTGACTGGGTGGCCGAACATGCTCGGAAATGAGCTCTTCGGGACGCCAAAATCCCGCGAGGGAAGATACCCAATGAGCCCTTCTGGACGTTCACGGAGGACATGAATATGTACTCCGAGGACGTTCCTCAAATGGCTAAGGAAATTTCGAAGGGGGTGCTCACTGAGGCCTCCTTCAAGGCTATAGCGGCGGCCCATCCAGGGGATAACACCCTCGCCGCAAAGATCACCGAGCATGCTGCTCAGGTATATCCTTCACAGCTCTTTCCCTTCAATTTTTTCCTAAGTGTTTGGCTCTTACTGACCTTGGGTTTTATCTTTTTGCAGCTGCTGGGGTACGCCGCCTTTCTCCGAGTTCGGGTGGCCAGGGAGGTTGCTTTCCGAACTTCGGCCACACAAACCATGAATGAGATGAGGACCGCACTCGCGGAGTCGGTTGCCAAAAACCAGCAGCTAAAAGAGGCTGCTGAGAAAGAAGTAGCTGCCCTTCGGGAGGAGTTCCGGAAGGAAAAAGAAGAACTTCAAAAGGACTCCTCTAGGAAGATCGCTGACCTTGGTGACCAAATAAAGGGGATGCTCGCCGCCAACGCAGATCTTCTCCAGCACAAGGCTGGTTCTGACAGCCTTATAGTGTCATTGACGTGTAAGAATAACACTCTCCGGGCCGAGGTCGAGTCGTTGAAGAAGGAGCCGAAGGAGGAGGAGGGGATAAAGGCACTGGAGGAGGAGGTCGCGGATCTGAAGGACGAGCTTGACGACCTCGAGCTTCAGAAGAACAAGTCTGATCAAATGAACAAGGTCGCGTTCCAGGACGGCTTCTGCCTTGCTCGGCACCAGGTTCTCCAGAGGTTCCCAGATCTGGACCTCTCTTTTCTAGAGGGTCTAAACATTCCTGGGGGACCTCGGTGGAAATGGGCCAAGGTCGAACATCTGAAACTTCCTCCTTCAATTCCAGCACCGAAGGTGGTGGAAAAGGGCGGGCAAACGAGTGGCTCTCGGGACGCCGCGAACCCTTAGGCTTTTTTAGGGCCCCTATTCCTTCCTTTCTATTTTGTAATCCTTCTTCGGGTAGTTCTTTACTGTAAAGCAGCTTTGCGCTTAATGAAGATTTTTTGGCTAAGTCTTTTCTTGCAAGTTTCTTCATTTCCATTGCCCCGAACACGTTCGCTCAAGAGACTTCGGAAAACCTGCAATTAAAGAAACTTTTTTACCTTCCTTTGTCCCGAGTGCGCTTGCTCGAAAGACTTTCTGGAAGGCCTGAAAAAATTTGACTAAGTCTTTTTGCAGGCTTTTGCATTTCCAATTTACCCCGAACATGATTGCTCAAGGGACTTCGGAAAACCTTCAGTCAAATTTTTTGTTTTTCCAGTTGTCCCGAGCATGTTTGCTCAAGGGACTTCGGAAAACCTTTCGCGAGATTTTTCACTTCCCATTTTCCCGAGCATGTTCGCTCAAGGGAGTTCGGAAAATTATCTCTGCGCTGGCTATGGTGAGTACTTCTGCGAGATTTTTGTTTTCCATCTTTCCCGAGCGAGATGGCTCAAGGGACTTCGGAAAGTCATATCTACGCTTTATCATGGCGAGCATCTTTGCGGAATTCTGTTTTGCACAATTTCTGTACACTTAAGAATTTTTCTCAAGGCCATTCTGTACAACATAACTCCTCCGCTCAACCTTAAGCGTAGAATTTTTTCAAGGCGTCTGAGTGCCAAGTGTTCTTTAATTCTACGCCTTCGGCGTCGCCAAGCTTGTACACGCCTTTTCGTACTTCGGCAAGAACCAGATAGGGCCCTTCCCAGTTTGCGCGAAGTACGCCATAGGATGGCCTTTGGGGTGCGAAGTCGGCCTTTCGGAGAACGAGGTCTCCCTTCTTGATTTCTTTTGGCCTGGCCCGTAAGTTTACAGCCGCGGCCACTCTTTGCTAAAAAGCTTTTCTTCTCAGCTCAGCTATTTCTCTGTGTTCGGCCACAAGATCGAGATTGGTTCTCAGGCCGAGGTCATTACCACCTTCATCAAATACTTGCACCCGTACTGAAGGTTGAACTACCTCTATTGGGATAATGGCCTCTGTTCCGAAGACAAGTGAGAAAGGAGTCTCCCCTGTGGCTCTTCGGGGCATCGTTCGGTAGCTCCATAATACACTTTGGAGTTCTCTTAGCCATTTCCCCTTGGCTTCCCCTAGTCTCTTTTTCAGGCCACCTTTTATGGTCCTGTTCGATACTTCCACCTGCCCGTTGCTTTGGGGGTGAGCTACTGGGGCGAAGTGCATCTTTATTCCGAGGTCGCTGATGAATTCTTGGAATCCTTTGTCTGTGAACTGGGATCCATTATCAGCTACTAGTACCCTCGGTATGCCAAATCTGCATACGATGTTCTTCCATAGGAACTTCTGCACTTCTTTTGCCGAGATAGTTGCTAGTGGTTCTGCCTCCACCCACTTTGAGAAATAGTCCACTGCTACCACGCAAAATTTCACGCCTCCGGGTGCTGTGGGGAGTGGCCCAATAAGGTCTATACCCCAGACTGCGAAGGCCCAAGGATAGTCTGCCGAAGTTACCATTTCCGAGGGTGTCCTCTGGGTTTTCGCGTGTCTCTGGCAGCTACCACATTTCCGGACGAATTGTCTTGCGTCCTTTCTCAGGGTAGGCCAGAAGTATCCTTGGCGGAGTATTACTGCTGCCAGGGTATCAGTTCCAATGTGTGAACCACACATGCCTTCGTGAATTTCTTCAAGGACCATTTCAGTATCCTTTTCATCCACACATCTTTGCAGCGGATTCGCATATCCCTGCCGATATAACTCTTCGCCAATCAGGAAGAATCTTCCGGAGCGTCTTCGCAGTCTTGCAGCATCGCTGGGGTCTTCGGGGAGCAAATTCTCTGCGAGGTATCTTTTTATTAGGTCTTTCCACCCTGTTCCCGAGGTCGTCATGCTCAGCACTGAGATGCTCGGATGGTCTAGCACCTCGGTAAATGTTTTTGACTTTGCCAAGCAATCTGCCTCAGTGTTATTCCGCCGAGGTACATTTTCGATCCGTACGGCGTCAAACTCTTGGATGAGCTTTGCTACTAGCTCATGATATTTTGCCAAGATTGGGTCCTTCGCCCCATAATCTCCTGCCGTCTGCCGAACTACCAGCTGGGAATCGCTGTGAGCCTTTAAGTTTCTCACGCCAATCTTTCTGGCCAAGCGCAATCCCGCTATAAGGGCTTCATACTCAGCTACATTGTTGGTGACGTTGAAGCTGAACTTGATAGCCTTCATTACCTCCAGGCCTTCGGGGCCCCTGATAATTACTCCAGCTCCCTGGTGTTCGGACCCCGAGGCTCCGTCTACGTCCAAGGTCCATTCTGGCTCACCCTCTTTTGGATTCGAGTGGCTCTCCTCAGTGGTGGGTATTTCGGGGATAAAATCTGCCAGTGCTTGAGCTTTTATGGCCTTCCGAGGCTCATACATGATTTCGTGTTCACCCAGCTCTATGCACCACTTGGAGAGCCTTCCCGAATGATCTACTCTGTTCATGACATCCCGTAGCGGCAGACTACTTCGGACGATGATGGGGTGAGCCTGAAAGTATGGTCGCAGCCTTCTCCCTGCAAGCACCAAGGCATATATAGCTTTTTGAAGCAAAGGGTACCTGACTTCGGCGCCATGCAGGGACTTGCTGACATAGTAAACCGGCCATTGCTTTGACCCTTCTTCTTTCACGAGGACCGAGCTCACAGCTTTTTCTGTGACGGCGAGGTACAGTACGAGGGGCTCTCCCTCCCGAGGTTGTCGTAGAGTCGGCAGGCTGGCCAGGTAGACTTTGAGTTCTTTCCAGGCCTTTTGGCAATCTTCATCCCAAGGATGATCATTTCTTCCGAGGTCGCCTTCCATTTTTGTTGCCTTTGTGAGGACTTTGAAGAAAGGTCTACACCTATCTCCGTACCTGGAAATAAACCTGCTCAGAGAGGTTATTCTTCCGGTGAGTCTCTGCACATCTTTGACTGTGGCAGGAGTTCGGAACTCAAGCAGAGCCTTAATCTTCTCGGGGTTAGCGTCGATGCCTCTTTCGGATACCATGTACCCAAGGAATTTTCCCGAGGTCACCCGAAGATGCACTTCTCAGGATTAACGCGGAGCCCGAAGGCTCTGAGCTTTTGGAAGGTTTCCTCTAAATCTGCAACGTGGTAGCCAGGTAGCTTGCTCTTGATTATCATATCATCAACATACAACTCCATGCTTCACCCCATTTGGTCTTTGAAGACCTTGTTCATCAGCCTCTGGTAGGTGGCTCCTGCATTTTTGAGCCCGAATGGCATCCTGATATAGCAATATGTTCCTCCCTCGGTGATGAAGGCAGTCTTCTCTTCATCTTCGGGGTCCATCCTTATCTGATGGTAGCCACTGAAGGCATCTAGGAAACTTAGGAGCCCATATTCAGCAGTTGAATCTACCAGTTGATCTATTGGCGGCAGAGGGTATGAGTCTTTCGGGCAAGCATCGTTCAAGTTTCTGAAGTCGATGCACATCCGGAGTTTGCTGCTACCTTCTTTTGTGGCGATGACCACGTTGCTTAACCATTCGGAGTACCTGACCTCCCTGATAACTTCAGCATCTAGGAGACGCTGGACTTCGGTTTTGACAAAGTTGCTTTTGTGGGCTGAGATGCTTCGTTTCTTTTGCCGGACAGGCCTTGCTTCCGGACTTACTTTGAGGCTGTGCTATAATATGCCAGGGTTCACCCCCGGCATATCTTTTGGCGAGTAGGCAAACAGATCTTTATTTTCCAGCAGAAAGGATACAAGATTTTCCTTGTCACCTTCGGCCAAGCTCTTCCCTATTCGGGTAGATTGACCTGGGACAAGCTCTATTGCTTCCGTTTCTGTTTTGGCGAGATCTTCTTCTTTGCCTTTTTCTGGTGCCCTTGCCTCCATCGTTTGCGCGAGGTTGCTTGCCGGAGCTTTTTGCGCTTTCACAAACACCTTTCTTACGTCGGCTTGGTCTATGAACACCTCTGCATCTCCATCCTTGGTGGTGAATGTGACAGTCAAGTACTTCACATCAGGGCGAATATGCAGGCTCCTCATTGTCTGCCTTCCAAGGATGGCGTTGTACGAGGACGGGACGTCCATGACGATGAATCTCGCCATTGTGGAGGCGTACAACTCAGCTGCTCCATTCACCGAAGTCCCTTTCATCATCAGCGGGAGGTCGATCCATCCGAGGACGGGGAGTTCGGATGGTCCAACCCGAAAAGTGGGCGAGGTGACAGGCTTCAGTTCGCTACTGGAGATGCCCAAGCTCGACAGCAGGTGCGAGAATAGGACGTCAGGATTTAAGCCATCATCAAGCAACACTCTTTTGACGTCCCAGTTCCCTATTCTCGCCATAATCAGCAGCGGATCGTCATGGAGGAAGACGACGGTGGAGCCATCTTTGCGAGCCAGCTTCTTTGATGGACTTTGATACTCCATGACTGCAATTTCTCTGGCTTTCCGCTTTCTTTCCGAGGATGGAAGCCCCGTGGTGATGGTTTGGATAACCCCTGCTGAAGGTGGAGGGCGCTTTTTTGGACTTCTATTTCTCCGCCTGTCTGAGTCATAGTCCTCATCTTCGGCCCTTTCTTCCTCCATTTTTCTGCCTTTCGGGGATCGCATCCTCAGGTATTTCCGAAGTTGGCCCTGTTTTATCAGCGACTCTATGTACTTCTTCAGCTGGAAGCAATCTTCGGTGTCATGACCGTGGTCGCGATGAAACTGGCAGAACTTCTTGGCATTCCTTTTGTTATCGGCGGTCATGGCCCTTGGTCGCCGAATCTGCGTCCCTTGCCTTTCCAGGGCCATGAGAATGCTGGTCCGCGTAGTGCTCAATGGTGTGAAACTTTGAGGTTTCCTTCCTCGCATCCTCCGAGGTCGTCCTGCATGTTCGGTCGGATGCCGAGCTTGTTGACTGGACTCTTCGGCGCGGTGGTGATCAGACTTCGGCCCAGCCATTCTTAGTTCTTCGGCGGTCATGTGCTGTTCTGCTCTTCGGTAAAATTCTCCAAGGGTCTCCGGGGGGTCCTTTGAGAACTCGTAGAACAGCTGTGAGTCTCGCCGAAGGCCTCGTGTCATGGCAAGAATGCGGATTTCGAGCCTGACGTCTGGGGCGCTCAGAGCTTCCCTGTTGAATCTTTCGACATAGTCTCGGATGGTTTCTCCGTTCCTCTGCTCTATGTCGAACATCTGCACAGGCATCTTCGCCGTAGGTCTGCTCCCAATGAATTGTTGTGTGAAGGCCGTGGACAACTCCTGGAACTCAGTGATGGTTCCTGAAGGCAAGGAATTGTACCACGCCGTGGCTGGCCCTGTGAGGGTGACTTCGAAGCACTTGCACATGGTAGCGTCGTCAGCACCGTGCATTATCATGCTGCGTCTATACTTCGTCAGATGGGCCTGTGGATCAGTACGGCCATCATAAATCTCCAACCGAGGTACTCTGAAGTCACCTGGCATGGCTGCCTCAACAACGGCCTGAATAAATGGCGAGTCATCTTCGCAGCATGTTCCCGAGAGTCTGGCCCAAACGGGTTTTCTGGCCACTTGTTTCTCCACTCTGTCCAGCCGTGCTAGTATCCTCTCCATCAGCACTGTGGCGCTAGGGCCTTCTTCAGGGAATGGAGATCACCGGCGCCTCTTCGGGGGGCGAGTTCGGCGCTGAGGGGACAAGGACCTCGCCTCAGGCGACGAACTGCTTGGCTGTGAGACTCTCGGTCGCTTGGACCCGGTTTGTCCCACAGGCCGTTTTGATAGCCAAAGGCTATTGCCTCCTCGATAGTAACTCCCTGCCAGAATATTGGCCGAGGAGTCTGACGTCACCTAAGAGAGGATCTTTTTACGGACCTCGGAAGGTGTGAAGTCAAACACTATGAGCTCGAGACTTCGGTTAGCTCGTCAGGAATTCCGGGGACAACACCGTCTCCATCGAGGGGCCAAACTGACTGCCTCCGGGTAAGAGAGCCATCTCTCTGAAGCAAGGGAGAATCTCCCCGAAGGCAGAGGCCCCGAAGAGGATCTTCCCCGAACAAGAAACACCTGAGCAAGGGTATCCCCTAACTATGGGTGTGAGTCCCGAAGAAGGTGTTCATCAAGGGAACTCCTAGAACTATGGGATAGATCCCGAAGGAGGTGCTCGCACCAAAGAACGGATAGAATCCGAAGAGGGTGCACGCACCGAAGGGCGACCTCGTCCAGGGGACCTCGGGAGTACGGTATGAGCATTTAAGGAGCCTCTGACATGTCGCCCACAAGCCCTACACGTCACATCTGAACGGCGAACTGACACGCCGCAGCCGCCCCCGTCCTGACACAACCCGTCCGGGTCCAGGGCTAAAGGAGGCTGCAAACGGCTGCCTGTCCCCTAGGTCCAAAACTACAGATGAAATCCGACCGAACACGTGTCATGATCTGAACGGACCAGCTACTCCTATAAATACTAGGAAATGGGACTGGGCAAAG
This sequence comes from Aquilaria yunnanensis, assembly GCA_039654915.1. NCBI lineage: Eukaryota > Viridiplantae > Streptophyta > Magnoliopsida > Malvales > Thymelaeaceae > Aquilaria > Aquilaria yunnanensis. Next base: position 67,048,545 of record CM077597.1, read on the forward strand.
GATGGGCTTTTTCCTCCCTCTGAGAAAACACAAAACAGGCAAGACACTTGATCCCTTAGTGTTCTTCCTCCACTTTCACTCAGAAAACTGACTTGGGCGTCGGAGGGTCCTCCCCGGAAAAGCAAACCGGGGACCTCCTAACCTCTTCTTTGAGCTTTTCAGGCACGCTCAGCTGGGAAACCAGAGCTCCAGGCGCTTGCCTCCTCAGGAAGTCTCTCCGCCTGTCAACATGACAGCAAACGAAGATGCCTTAGGGCATCACGTTTCCCGAGGGCTATATCTTCTGTGGATGATTCTTCGCGAGGGTCTCCACTCCCCGAACTGCGATGTGTAGACTTGGGGCTTTTCTCCCGAGGGCGTCTCGGTGAGGGGGGTCTCTGGGCCTGTGCTTGCTGTGGCCACCTTCGGTCGATCTGCTGGGTCATTTTAGACACGACCGAGCGCTGAAAGTCCCTCGAGAAGCTCATGGTGATTACCAGAGGGTGGTCTTCCTCAGGCGTAGAAGTCCCTGGGAGTGTTTGCTCAGCAGCCGGTTGTATCTCAGGCGCGGACGGGGACTTCGGGAGCCCCTTGTCCTTAGAATGCCGAGTCTCAACGACGGCGATCTCAGAGCGGGTTCCCACAGACGGCGCCAAATGATGGCCAGGGGCCTCATCGTTTATAGTCATGGTGACTGGTGGAGAGACTTCTGGGAGGAAGAACGCCTGGTGGAATGGATAGCCCAAAGGAGAGTGCCTGAAAGCTCAGAAACAAAGGGTTAGGAGGCCCCCGGAGTGTTTTTCCGGGGGGGAGCCTCCGACGCCCAAGTCAGTGGTAGCAGAGAGAAAGGCAGAGAAAATAGCACAAAGGGCTGAGGAGTCTCGCCTAGTAATTTTCTCAGAGTGTGGGAGCCGTATTTTTGCCAACCAGCCGTATTTTTGCCAACCAGCCCCCTGCCAAGTATTAATTCCTGGTATTTATAGGAGTGCCTAGACCATTCAGATCGTGACACGTGTTCGGTCGGATGTTCCTGAATTTCTGGGCGTAGGAGACAGATAGCTGGTAGCAAGTTGCCTTGAACCACGTGCTGAGATGGGCCATGATGTGATTCTGATGGCGTCCGTGTGTCAGAGCGCCCATTCAGGCGGCTTTATGACGTCTGTGAAAGGACGTGTCAGAGGCTTCCTTAAATGCTTCCATAAATGCTCCTGCCGTACTCCCGAGGTCCCTGGGTGAGGTCGTCCTTTGGTATGGACAGAGCCTCTTCGGGAAACAAGCCCTCAGTTCGGGGGTTCCCAGTTTCAGGGAGTTCCGCCTTCGGGGATATCATGTTCGGCTATAGGAGTGCCTAGCCCGTTCAGATCGTGACACGTGTTCGGTCGGATGTTCCTGAATTTCTGGGCATAGGAGACAGATAGCTGGTAGCAGGTTGCCTTGAACCATGTGCTGACATGGGCCATGATGTGATTCTGATGGCGTCCGTGTGTCAGAGCGCCTATTCAGGCGGCTTTATGACGTCTGTGAAAGGACGTGTCAGAGGCTTCCTTAAATGCTTCCATAAATGCTCCTGCCGTACTCCCGAGGTCCCTGGGTGAGGTCGTCCTTTGGTATGGACAGAGCCTCTTCGGAAAACAAGCCCTCAGTTCGGGGGTTCCCAGTTTCAGGGAGTTCCGCCTTCGGGGATATCATGTTCGGCTCGCTATGTCCGGTGCCGCTTTTCCGAAGGGGATCTGTTCACAACCTTGGGGGGGCGAGTAGTGACTTCAGGGTTTCCTGGCGTGCCGGGCTCGGAGCTCTTCGGCTATCTCCCGAGGTGCCTGATCACACCTTTTCTCGGGTAGCGCCAGCTTCTTCTGGCCATCATTGTGGCAGGGAGTTCGGCCAGGTAGAGGCGATAGCGTTTGGCTATCACCCTCCTCCTCCTGCAGGGGTGATACAAACCATCACTACGGGGCTCCCATCCTCGGAAAGAAACTGGAAGGCCAGAGAAATTGCGGTCATGGAATATCAGAGTCCGGCGAAGAAACTGGCACGCAAGGATGGATCCACCGTCATCTTCCCCCATGACGATCCGCTGCTAATCATGGCAAGGATAGGGAACTGGGACGTCAAAAGAGTGTTGCTTGACGATGGATCAAATACTGACGTCCTATTCTCGCATTTACTGCCGAATTTGGCCATCTCCAGCAGCGAGCTCAAGCCTGTCACCTCGCCCACCTTCGGGGTTGGACCGTCCGAACTACCTGTCCTCGGATGGATTGATCTCCCCCTGATGATGAAAGGAACTTCGGTCGACGGAACAGCTGAGTTGTACGCCTCCACAATGGCGAGATTTATCGTCATGAACGTTCCTTCTTCGTACAACGCCATCCTTGGAAGGCAGACACAGGGAAACCTGCACATTCGCCCTGATGTGAAGTACTTGACTGTCACATTCGCCACCAAGGATGGGGATGCAGAGGTCTTCATAGATCAAGCCGAGGTAAGGAAGGTGTTTGTGAAAGCGCGAAAAGCTCTGGCAAATAACCTCGCACAAACAATGGAGGCAAAGGCACCAGAGAAGGGCAAAGAAGGAGAACCCCTGAGAGCGGAAACGGAAACAGTGGAACTTGTCCCAGGACAATCTACCCGAATAGGGAAGAGCTTGCCCGAAGGTGACAAGAAAAACCTTGTATCTTTTCTACTGGGAAATAAAGATCTCTTTGCCTACTCACCGAAAGACATGCCAGGGGTGCACCCTGGCATAATACAGCATAGCCTCAAAGTAAGCCCGGAAGCAAAGCCTGTCCGGAAAAAGAAGCGAAGCATCTCAGCCCATAAGAGCAACTTTGTGAAAACCGAAGTCCAGCGCCTGTTAGACGCTGAAGTCATCAGGGAGGTCAAATACCCCGAATGGTTAAGCAACGTGGTCATTGCCATAAAAGAAGGCAGCAGCAAACTCCGGATGTGCATCGATTTCAGAAACTTGAACGATGCTTGCCCGAAAGACTCATACCCTCTTTCGCCAATAGACCAACTGGTAGACTCAACTGCCGAATACGGGCTCCTAAGTTTCCTAGACGCCTTCAGCGGCTACCATCAAATAAGGATGGACCCCGAAGATGAAGAAAAAACCGCCTTCATCACCGAGGGAGGAACATACTGCTACGTTAGGATGCCCTTCGAGCTTAAAAATGCAGGAGCCACCTACCAAAGGTTGATGAACAAGGTCTTTAAGGACCAAATGGGGAGAAACATGGAGGTATATGTTGACAATATGATAGTCAAAAGCAAGCTCCCTCGCAACCATGTTGCAGATCTAGAGGAAACCTTCTAAAAGCTCAGAGCCTTCGGGATTCGTCTCAATCCTGAAAAATGCATGTTTGGGGTGACCTCGGGAAAGTTCCTTGTGTACATGGTATCCGAAAGAGGCATCGATGCTAACCCCGAAAAAATTAAGGCTCTGCTCGAGTTCCGAACTCCTGCCACAGTAAAAGAGGTGCAGAGACTCACCGGAAGAATAACCTCTCTTAGCAGGTTCATTTCCAGGTACGGAGATAGGTGTTGGCCTTTCTTCAAAGTCCTCACTAAGGCAGCAAAAAAGGAAGGCAACCTCGGAAGGGATGATCATCCTTGGGATCAAGACTGTCAAAAAGCCTTGGAAGAACACAAAATATACCTAGCCAGCCTGCCGACACTGCGACAACCTCGCGAAGGAGAGCCCCTCGTATTATACCTCGCCGTCACGGAAAAAGCTGTGAGCTCGGTCCTCGTGAAAGAAGAAGGGCCAAAACAATGGCCGGTCTACTATGTAAGCAAATCCCTGCATGGCGCCGAAGTCAGGTACCCTCTGCTGCAAAAAGCTATATACGCCTTGGTCCTTGCAGGGAGAAGGCTACGACCATACTTTCAGGCTCACCCCATCATCGTCCGAAGTAGCCTACCACTACGGGACGTTATGAGGAAAGTGGATCATTCGGGAAGGCTCTCCAAGTGGTGTATAGAGCTTGGCGAACACGATATCACCTATGAACCTCGGAAGGCCATAAAAGCTCAAGCACTGGCAGAATTCATTGTCGAAATACCCACCACTGAGGACAGTCATCCGGATCTGAACGAAGGTGAGCCAGAATGGACCTTACATGTTGACGGAGCCTCAGGGTCCGAACACCAGGGAGCTGGGGTAATTATCAGAGGCCCCGAAGGCCTGGAAGTAATGAAGGCTATCAAGTTCAGCTTCAACGTGACTAACAATGTGGCTGAGTATGAGGCCCTCATAGCGGGATTACGACTGGCCAGAAAAATTGGCGTGAGAAACTTAAAGGCTCACAGCGATTCCCAGCTAGTAGTTCGATAGACGGCAGGAGACTATGGGGCGAAGGACCTAACCTTGGCAAAATACCACGAGCTGGTAGCAAAACTCATTCAAGAGTTTGACGCCGTACGGATCGAAAATGTACCTCGGCGGAAAAACATCGAAGCAGACTGCTTGGCGAAGTCAAAGACCTACACCGAGGTGCTAGACCATCCGAGCATCTCAGTACTGAGCATAGCGACTTCGGGAAAAGGATGGAAGGATCCAATAAAAAGGTATCTCGCGGAAAATGTGCTCCCCGAAGACCCCAGTCACGTGCAAAACTGCGAAGGTGCTCCGGCCGTTTCTTCCTAATCGGTGAAGAACTATACCGACAGGGATACGCGAATCCGCTCCAAAGATGTGTGAACGAAGAGGATATTGAAATGATCCTTGAAGAAGTCCACGAAGGCATGTGTGGTTCACACATTGGAACCAATGCCCTGGCGGCAGTGATACTTCGCCAGGGATACTTCTGGCCTACCCTGAGAAAGGAGGCAAGGCAGTTCGTCCGGAAATGCGGTAGTTGCCAGAGACACGCGAACATCCAGAGGGCACCCTCGGAAATGGTAACTTCGGCCGACTATCCCTGGCCCTTCGCAGTCTGGGGTATAGACCTTATTGCGCCACTCCCCTCAGCGCCCGGAGGCGTGAAATTCTGCGTGGTAACAGTAGACTATTTCTCCAAATGGGTCAAGGCAGAACCGCTAGCAACTATCTCAGCAAAAGAAGTGCAGAAGTTTGTATGGAAGAACATCGTATACAGATTCGGCATACCGAGGGTACTAGTGGCTGATAATGGATCCCAATTCATAGACAAAGGATTCCAGGAATTTATCAGCGACCTCGGAATAAAGATGCACTTTGCCCCAGTAGCTCACCCCCAAAGCAACGGACAGGTGGAAGTATCTAACAGGACCATAAAAGATGGCCTGAAAAAGAGACTGGGGGAAGCAAAAGGGAAATGGCCAGGAGAACTCCAAAGCGTATTATGGAGTTACCGAACGACGCCTCGAAGAGCCACAGGGGAGACTCCCTTCTCACTCGTCTTCGGAACAGAGGCCATCATCCCTATCGAGATAGTTAGACCATCAGTACGGGTGCAAGTATTTGATGAAGGTGGAAACGACCTCGGCCTAAGAACGAAGCTCGACCTCATCGGCGAACACAGAGAAATAGCTGAGCTGAGAAGAAAAGCTTTCCAGCAAAGAGTGGCCGCGGCTATAAATTTGCGAGCCAGGCCAAAAGAAATCAAGAAAGGGGACCTCGTTCTCTGAAAGGCTGATTTTGCACCCCGAAAGCCATCCCACGGGGTACTTCGCGCGAACTGGGAAGGACCTTATCTGGTTCTTGCCGAAGTACGAAAAGGCGTGTACAAACTTGGCGACACCGAAGGCGTAGAATTGAAAAACACTTGGCACTTAGACACCCTGAAGAAATTCTACGCTTAAGATGGAACGGAAGGATTGTGTTGTACAAAAAATATCCTAAGTACAGAATGTCCTTGAGAAAAATTCTTAAGTGTACAAAATGGTGCAAGACAGAAGTCTGCGAAGGTGTTCGCCGTGGAAAAGCGCAAATGTGATTTTTCGAAGACCCTTGAGCCATCACGCTCGGAAAAATGGAAAACAAAAATCTTGCGAAAGTACTCGCCACAAAAAAGCGCAGATGTGATTTTCCGAAGACCCTTGAGCCATCACGCTCGGAAAAATGGAAAACAAAAAAATCCTGCGAAAGTACTCGCCACAAAAAAGCGCAGATGTGATTTTCCGAAGACCCTTGAGCCATCACGCTCGGAAAAATGGAAAACAAAAAAATCCTGCGAAAGTACTTGCCGAAAAAAAGCGCAGAATAATTTTTTGTGATTGCAGGTTTCCCGAAGTCTCTTGAGCGAACTTGTTCGGGACGATGGAAATGTAAAATCTTGCAAAAAGACTTAGCCAAAAAATATATTCATTGAGAATGATCAGGCTTACAAAGAAGAAGTGCCCGAAGAAGGAGCACAAAAATGAAGAGGAAAAAAAGGAAAAGGCCCCTAAAACAGCCTAAGGGTTGTCGGCGTCCCGGGAGCCGCCAGCCTCTGTGCCCTTCTCCACCACCTTCGGCGCCGGAATTGTGGAAGGCAGGTTCAGGTGCTCGATTTTTTACCAGGACCACCGAGGCCCCTCGGGAATGTTCAGAGCTTCCAAAAAAGAGAGGTCCAGACCTGGGAACCTCTCAAGGACTTGGTGCCAAGCAAGGCAGAATCCGTCCTGGAAGGTGACCTTGGTCATTTGGTCGGATTTGTCCTTCTCAACCTCAAGGTCCTCGAGCTCGTCCTTCAACTCTGCAACCTCCTTCTTCAGCGCCTTCATCCTCTTCTTCACGTCGGGCTCCTTCTTCAAAGACTGGACCTCAGCTTCAAGAGCCTTTTTCTCAGTCACCAACGACCGTATGAGATTGTCAGAATCTGACATATCCTTGAGAAGGTCTTGGTTGGTAGCGAGCATCCCCGCCACCTGATCACGGAGGTCAGCAATCTTCAGGGAGGAGTCCTTCTCAAAATCTTCCTTTTCTTTCCGGAACTCCTCCCGAAGGGCAGCAACTTCTTTCTTCCCAGCATCTGCCAGCTGCTGGTTCTTGACGGTTAATTCCGAGCACGTGACTTTCACTTTTTCTAAGGCCTCTAAGGCCGAAGCTCGGAACGCCGTCTGCCTGGCTACCCGAGCTCAGAGAAAGCCGGCGTACCTCAGCAGCTGCGAAAAGATGAACACAAGGTCAGCAAGAGCCAAGCACCTAGGAAAAATTGAAGGGAAAAAGGTGTGAAGAGCATACCTAAGCAGCATGCTTGGTAACTTTCACGGCGAGGGTGTCATCGCCCGGATGGGCCGCCTCAATAGCCTTGAAGGAGGCCTCTGTAAGCACCCCCTTTGAAATCTGCTTCGCCATTTCAGGACAGTCCTCGGAGTACAAGTTCATGTCCTCCGTGAATGTCCAGAAAGGCTCTTTGGGTATCTTCCCTTGCGGGACTTTGGCGTCGCGAAGGGCCCGCGTCTTCGCGTGTTCGGCCGCCCAGTTCGGAGTAAGCAACTCCCCTGCATGGCGAAAATGAGAAGCAGGTCAGAAACAAAGGAAATTTCAGAAAAAAAAAAGAGATCGATACTTCTGAAAACAACAAACCTGGCGGCACTTCGACCACGATGTCCTCGGAGTCTTGAGACCCCTCGGTCGAAATCCCCTTGCCTTTCTTCCTGCGCTGCTCCTCGGCAGAAGGAGCCTCTACCACGGCCTCCAGAAGGGCCTGCGGCGCGGAAGGGCTCTGGGGAGGGACGTCGGCGGAAGGAACATCGGCAGCGGCAGGGACCTCGGCAGTAGCCTCGGTTGGTGGAATCTCGGCTGCCCCAGGCTCCTCGGCAGCCTCCTCGAAAATTTCCTCCAGAAGAACCTGGGCAGTTTTCTTTGCCCGTTTCGCCGAAGGCCCAGCGCCAGTAGACTTCCGCCTTCGTGAAGCCGCCTTCTTTATCTGATCGCCCTTCTCCACCTGGTCGGAGAAAAGGGACTTGTAGAATGCAGCAGTCCTGTCCCCCATCTCTGAAAAAGAAAAAAAACATCAGCGTAAGTCCGAGGGAAAAACTGCAGGGGAGTAGAGGATAACTTACTTTCGAAAAGCGTTTCGAAAGAAACTTCCTCCCGAAGGAGCTGCACCAACCAGGAGTCCTTCCCGGCGATAGCAGGTCCTGGCATGTCGAGGTCAGTCTCATGCTCCTTGACCACCCCTAACTCCCGAAGGACCTCTTCGGTCGTCAACCTCCAGTTAATGGGGAAGGGGTAGAGGGAGCGTGGAGCGACCTCGGGAGCCCAGTCGGAGACGGCTCGAATGCATCCGTCAAAGTCCTCGAACACGGGAGCCAACTCTGGAGTCAGTAGTATCCTCGGATCAACGACGTCCACATTCAGCCTTCCCCGAGCCCATTTGGTCGGAACATACGACCAGGCCTCATCTATCTTCAGGAAGAAGAATTTTTGTTGCCACCCTCGCCAACTGTCTTTAGTGGAAAAAGTGAACATGAATTTTTTGCTCCCGGATCCCCGAGGTAGCATGAAATAGAAGCCACCCTTCGGGACCACGAAGAGCTTGTAGTACTGCATGAAAATTACAAAATGGGGTTTTATCCTGAAGACGCCACACATACAGAGGAAGGCGTTAAAATAGCAGTACGAGTTCGCGGGAAGCTAATTCACAGCAATGCCATGAAATTTGCAGAACTCGCAAACCATCTTCGGGGGAGGATACTGAAGTCCGGCCTTCAGCTGGGCTCGAAAAACGGTAACCTCGGTACTATGGTTTGAAAAAGCATAATGGTCAGGTCGTGGCAGCCGGGTAATGGCGTAAGAAAGAAGAAAGAACTTCTTCTTCCACCTCTCTAATTTTTTGGGGGTGGTGAAACAAGGATGAGATAAAAGAGGCTGCCAGCTCTCAGGGATAGGCATTTTGGACAGAAAAATGAGTTCGGAAAAAGGCAAGAAAACAACTTCCGGCAAAAACTCGAAAAAGCAGAGGTATTAAAAGACTCTGGAAAGAAAAAACCCACCAAAAGACTTGCCAAAGTCGGAGGTCACCGTCGTAAAAGGTTGCCGGAAAAAGCTCTGTTAAAACAGCTCCGCCGCAAAAGCAAGAGAAAGCGCAGAGAAAAGGACCAGCAGGGAAAGAGCAGAAGCAAAAGAAAAAGGGGCTATGACGGAATGAGCTATTTATAGGCCAAGGGTGGGTAACTGAAACGACGTCATAAGTGCCCTTTGAAGGCGAACCGTCGCCATAACTGCACTCTGCGCCTGAAAAGACGCGCTCTCTGTAAACAACGCGACTCTCCTCCAATGACAGTGCGCCACGTGTCAACCATCACGCCAAAATAGGAGACACGTCTCCTAACATCCCTAAAAGACTGGGACGCGCCGCTCAGACTGACGCGTTTGGCCATCAGACGCGACGCTGCACAGACCTGCAAAAGCAAAGAAGCAGGTTGCCTCGAAGACACCAAAACACTGGCTATGGCCGAACAGCCCATACCTTCGGGCAAGAGGTGTATCTTCGGCACAGGCTTTGCCTCGGAGACACCAAAAAACAGGCCAAAGCCGAGCAGCCCACACCTTTGGGCAAGAGGTGTACCTTTGACACAGGTGTTGCTCTCTATAAACTCCCAAAGAACATCCTCGGAAAGAAAACCGAAGTCTTCACTTCGGCTTTCTAAAGGGGGGCATGTGATAGCCGAAGGACTATCGCCTCCACCTGGCAGAACTCCCTGCCACCAGAATGGCCAGGAGATCTGGCGCTACCCAGAAAAAGGTGGGATCACAAACCTCGGAGAAAAGCCAAAGAGCCCGAGCTCGGCACGCCAGGAAACCTGAGGATACTATTAGCCCCCCCGAGAATAGTAAACCGACCGCCTTCGGAAAAGTGGCACCAGCTAGGGCGGGCCGAACATGATCTTCCCGAAGGCGGAACTCCCTGAATCTGGGAACCCCCGAACTAGGGGTAGGTTTCCCGAAGTGGCACAGTCCGTACTACAGGACGACCTCACCCAAGGACCTCGGGAGTACGGCAAGAGCATTTAAGGAAGCCTCTGACATGTCACCAACAGACGTCACAAACCGCCTCAAACGGCGCTCTGACACGCCGACGATATCAAAATCACATCATGGCCCGTCTCGGCTCAAGGCTCAAGGAAGCCTGCCACCAGCTACTTGTCCTCTACGCCCAAACATTCAGAGAACATCCGACCGAACACGTGTCACAATCTGAACGGGCTGGACACCTCTATAAATATCAGGGGAAAACACCCTGGCAAACGGCTGGCAAATATCCTAACTCATCACTCTGAGAAAATACGACCAGGCGAGTTCACTGAACCCCTCAGTGCTATTTCCTCTGCCTTCTCTCAGCACCACTGACTTGGGCGTCGGAGGCTCCCCCCCGGAAAAACACCCCGGGGACCTCCTAACCCACTTTTTCTAAACATCTCAGGCACTCTCACTTGGGCAAATCGGCCACCAGGCGTTCTTCCTCTCCGGGAGTCCCTCCATTAGTCACCATGACTACCAACGATGAAGCCCCTGGGCATCATTTTCATTTTGGAAAATTTTTCTAAGTTCCATCATGCATTTTAGGAAATACCCCCCTTCGGCAACCACGTTCGGCCGAAGGAAATTTTCATCTTCAAAAGTAACCATCGTCGGTCATACCTCCTTGGTGTTTTTGCACAACTTTCTACTTGAAAATTTTTCTAAGTGTGCACTTAGGCACATTTAGGGGATGAGCACCTTCGGTCATCATCCATCGGAGGCACCTATGTTCGGTTGACCATCTTCAGCGCAACTTCCATCGTAGTTTTACCCTTTTTTCTTCAACTATGTTCAGTTGGCATAATTTGGCGAAGATTGACCATTTCCATGAATTCACCCCTTCAACGTAACCATGTTCGGTCAAATATGCCTTCGGTCAAAAATGGAAATAAATTCTCAGGCATTTTCGAAAAAGACCTCATTCGGTTGTTACACTATGTTCGGTTAGTCACCCTTGGGGGCAATTGTACAAATTTTTCCTTGGAAAAAATATTCTAAGTGTAGAATTTTTTCAAAGAATCTGAATGCCACGTATTTTTCAATTCTCCTCCTTCGGTATCGTTGAGCTTGTAGACTCCAGGATGAACTTCCTCGAGCATCAAATAGGGTCCGTCCCAATTTTCCCGAAGTACTCCATGGGATGTTCTTCAGGCTTCAAACTCAGCTCTTCAGAGAACAAGGTCCCTTTTTTTATCCTTTTTCGTTTAACGAGCAAGTTTGTAGCGACGGCTACTCTTTGTTGAAAGGCTTTTCTTCTGAGTTCGACTATTTCTCTATGCTCGTCAATTAGGTCCAACTTGGTCCTCAATCCGAGGTTATTTCCTTCTTCGTCAAACACCTATATCCTCAAGGATGGCTGTACTACCTCGACAGGAATAATGGGCTCTGTGCCGAACATGAGTGAGAAGGGTGTTTCACCCATGGCCCTTCTCGGAGTGGTTCGGTAGCTCCACAACACGCTCGGAAGCTCTCCTGGCCATTTTTGTTTTGCTTCTTTTAACCTTTTTTCAGACAATCTTTTATTGTTCTATTGGACACTTCAACCTGTCCATTGCTCTGGGGATGGGCCACCGGGCCAAAGTGCATTTTAATTTCGAGGTCGGTTATGAATTCTTGGAACCCTTTATCAATAAATTGGGAACCATTATCGGCTACTATCACCCTCGAAATGCTGAATCTGCATATGATACTTTTCCAGACAAATCTTTGTATGTCTTTGGCCGATATTGCTGCTAAAGGCTCTACCTCAATCCATTTGGTGAAGTAGTCTACCGCGACTACACAAAATTTCACTCCTTTGGGAGCAGTTGGGAGAGGCCCAATAAGGTTGATACCCCATACGGCGAAGGGGCAAGGATAGTTGGCCGAAGTTATCGTTTCCAAGGGTAGTCTTTGGACAGGAGGATGTCTTTGGCAACTGTCACACTTTTGGAAGAATTGCCTTGCGTCCTTCCTCAGAGTAGGCCAAAAATATCCTTGCCGAAGGAGGCCCCCGGCAAGGGCATCGGTTCCTATGTGTGAAGCACAAGCTCCCTCATGGACTTCTTTGAGGATCATTTCAACATCCTCTTCACTGATACACCTCTATAATGGAGTTACATACCCTTGCCGGTACAGCTTCTCCCAATCAAGAAGTATCTTCCTGAACACTTTTGCACTTTGGCTACTTTGAGAGGGTCCTTGGGGAGTTCCGAGGTTGTGAGGTATTTTTTGATAGGGTCCTTCCACCCATACCCTGAGCTTGTTACACTCATTACCGTTATACTCGGCTGATGCAGTACCTCAGTAGACTCTTTTGATTTGGCCAAAATGTCAGCCTCCATATAATCTCGCTGAGGTACATTTTCTATATGCACTGTGTTGAACTCCTGGATAAGCTTCTTGATGAGGTCATGGTATTTTGCCAAGTTTGGGTCCTTTGTGCCGTAGTCCTCCACCATCTGCCGGACTACAAGCTGGGAATTGCTGTGGTCCTTCAGATTTCTCACACCCACTTTTTTTTCCAAACGTAAGCCTGCTATGGGAGCTTCATATTTGGCGACGTTGTTGGTGATGTTGAATCCAAATTTGATTGCCTTCATGGCTTCCATACCTTCAGGTCCATGGAGGATTACTCCGGCTCCTTGATGTTTAGAACCAGAGGCTCCATCAACAAATAGTGTCCACTCAGGTTCATCTTTTTTGAGGTCTTTGGGAGTATCTTCGGTTTTTGGGACCTCAACGATGAAGTCTGCCAATGCTTGGGCCTTTATAGCCCTTCTTGGCTCAAAGGTCATGTCATATTCACCAAGCTCAATACACCACTTTGACAGTCTCCCTGAGTGATCTACCCTCCTCATGACATCCCGAAGAGGAAGGTTACTTCGGACAGTAATAGGGTGTCCTTGGAAGTAAGGTTGCAACCTTCTACTTGCCAATACTAAGGCATAAATGGCCTTCTATAGAAGAGGGTACCTAACTTCGGCACCATGTAGGGACTTACTCACATAGTATACCGGCCACTGTCTCTCTCCCTCTTCCTTTACAAGCATTGAACTCACTATTTTTTCACTTACGGCGAGGTAAAGGATGAGAGATTCTCTATACTTCGGCTGCCGAAGTGTCGGCAGGCGGGTTAGGTAGCTTTTGAGCTCATCCCAGGCCTTTTGGCATTCTTCGTTCCAAGGATGTTCCTTGGAGCCAAAGGTACCTTCATTTTTTGCTACTTTGGTGAGCACTTTGAAGAACTGTCGACATCGATCCCCAAATCTGAAGATGAATCTACTGAGAGAAGTGATTCTCCCAGTCAGCCTTTGCACATCCTTGATTGTTGTGGGAGTTTGAAATCCTAGCGGGGCCTTAACTTTTTCTGGCTTGGCGTCGATTCCTCTTTCCAACACCATGAACCCAAGGAACTTGCTTGCATTCACCCCGAACACACATTTCTCCGGGTTGAGACGAATTCCAAATTCCAGAAGTCAGTGGAATGTTTCCTTTAAGTCTAAGATATGACTACTAGGTAACTTGCTCTTAACTATCATATCGTTGACATATACTTCCATATTCCTTCCGATTTGGGTGTCAAACACCTTGTTCATAAGCCTTTGGTACATGCCCCCTGCATTCTTCAGACCGAAGGGCATTCTGACATAGCAGTAGGTCTTGACTTCGGTGATGAAAGTGGTTTTTTCCTCATCTTCAGGATCCATCCAAATTTTGTGGTATCCACTGAAGGCGTCGAGGAAGCAGAGCAGTCCGTATTCGGCGGTGGAGTCCACCAATTGATCTATTGGTGGCAAAGGATACGAATCCTTAGGACAGGCATCATTTATGTTTCGGAAGTCAATGCACATTCGGAGTTTATCACTCCCTTCTTTCATAGCAATGAAAACAATGCTAAGCCATTTGGGGTACTTGACCTTTCTTATTACGCTTGCTTCCATCAAACGTTGAACTTCAGTTTTGACGAAGTTGTTCTTATGCGCCGAGAGGCTTCGCATTTTTTGTCGAACAGGCTTCACCTCCAAGCGCACTTTAAGGCTGTGTTGGATTATGCAAGGGTCTACCCCAGGCATGTCCTTCGGAGAGTAGGCAAACAGATCTTTGGTCATTAACAGAAAATATACAAGCTTTTCCTTTTCTCCTTCGCCCAGTTGTTTCCCTACTCAAGTACTTCAGCCTGGGACAAGTTCTACATCTTATGTTTCTATTTTTTCAAGGTCTCCTCTTCCTTCCCCTCTTGTCTTTTCTCCGAGCATGGTCTTTTCTCCCGAAGTCTGTGCATGAATCTTCATTGTGCTTTGTCTTGCTTTCACGAAGACTTTCCTTACTTTGGCTTGGTCAATGAATATCTCCACGCTGCCCTCCTTTGTGCCGAAGGTGACTGTCAAGTACTTGACATCCGGGTGAATGTGGAGATTCCCTTGTGTCTGCCTTCCAAGGATGGCATTATATGAAGAAGGGACATCTATGATGATGAACCTCATCATTCTGGAGCCAAAGAGCTCTTTCTTGCTCTGAACCGAAGTTCCTTTTATCATCAGAGGTAGGTTGATCCACTCGAGGACAGAGAGTTCAGACGAACCCACCACAAAGGTAAGGGAGGTGACAGGTTTGAGATCACCTTTTGAGATGCCCAAGTTCGACAGGAGGCGTGAGAACAGCACGTCAGCATTGGAGCCATCATCGATAAGCACTTTTTTGACATCCCAACTTCTTATCCTTACCATGATTACGAGGGGATCGTCATGAGGAAATTTCATGGTAGAGCTCTCTTTCCGAACAAGCTTGTTCGATGGGTTCCTAAACTCCATCATTGAGATTTCCCAAACTTTCCTTTTCCTTTCGGTCGAGTGTATCCTAGTGGTGATTGTTTGAATCACTCCAGCCGGAGGTGGTGGATGCTTTCTAGGACTTCGGTTCCAACGTTGATCAGAATCGTAGTCCTCCTCTTTGGGGAGGGCATCCGTAGGTAATGCCGAAGTTGGACCTGCTTTGTTAAAGACTTGATGTACTTCCTCAGTTGGAAGCAATCCTCAGTGTCATGCCCATGGTCCCGATGGAACTGTTAGAACTTCTTCATGTTTTTCTTGTTTTCCGACGTCATGGCCTTCGGGCGTTGAATAGGGCTCCCTTGCTTTTCCATGGCCAGCAGTATGTCTGTTCTTGTGATGTTCAGGGGCGTGAACGTCATTGGCTTCTTGCCCCTCTGGTTCCAAGGTCTACCTCTAGCGTCAGCTGGATGCCGAGGTTGATGGCTTGGACCCTCGAAGCGAATATGGTCAGACTTTGGCCCTCTCATCCTTAGTTCCTCAGCTGTCATGTGTTATTCCGGCCTTCGGTAGAATTCTCCAAGGGTGTCCGGGGGGTCTATGGAGAACTCGTAGAAAAGCTGTGAGTCCCTCCAAAGTCCCCTGATCATTGCAAGGATATGGATTTTGGGGCAGAAGTCCGGCACATTTAGGGCTTTCCGATTGAACCTCTCGACATAGTCGCAAATGGTTTCCCTATTCCTTTGCGCTATGTCGAACATCTGGACAGGCATCTTCGCCGTCGGCCTACTTCTAATGAACTACTGAGTGAATGCGGTGGACAACTCCTAGAAACCTATTATCATTCTAGGGGTGAGGGAGTTATACTATGCAATCGTCGGCCTGAACAGAGTGACTTGAAATCACTTGCAGAGGGTGGCATCATCAGCACCATGCAACACCATGCTACGTCTATACTTCGTTAAGTGGGCTTGAGGCTCGCTATGCCCATCATATGTTTCCAAGCGTGGTACTCGGAAGTCACTTGGCATGGGTGCCTCTACTACTACGCGGATGAAAGGTGACTCCTCTCCGGTGAAGGTCTCCGACAGCCTTGACCAGACAGGCTTCCGAGAAATCTGCCTTTCTACTTTTTCCAGCCTCTCCGGGATCTTCTCCATGAGGGTGGTAGTACTGGTTTCTTCTCGTTGCTTGGTGACCTCTGGCAACGGAGAGTGACGTCTCCTTTTTGGAGATTAACTTCATCAGCATGGGGATTGTGACTTCTCACCTGGTTATGAACTCCCCCGGCGGGAAGTTTTGGGCCCTTTTGACCCCGTTTCTCCAACACAATGACCTCTTAGGGTACGTCCTCTATTGAGGACTCGTCGTGGAAATCCCCACTTCCTAAACTCTGGTGAGTAGATTTAGGACTTCTCTCTCCGCAAGCAGCTAGCGAAGAAGCCCTTCAGACCGAACGTGGTTAAGACTACCTTTGGTCAAGCTGTTGCATCATCTCAGCCACAACAGAGTGCTGAAAACCATGTAGGAAACTCATCGTGACCGTTAGAAGACGCTCGTCCTCAAACAAAGAAGTCCCTACGGTGGGTTGTTCAATCGCTGACTGAGCTTCCAGCGCGGACGAAGACTTCGGGAGCCCCTTGTCCTTAGAACATCGAGTCTCAATGATGATCATCTGAGAGTAAGTTCCCACAGGCGGCACTAAATGATGCCCATTGGCATCCTTATTGTGTGACATAATAGCCTGAAGTAGGGACTTCCGATATGAAGGCGTCTAAATGAGAGACTTCCGATATGAGGGCGGCTGGAAGGCTCAAAAAACAAGGGTTAAAGACTCCCTGAAATGTGTTTCTAGGGGAAGAGCCTCTAACGCTCAAGTCAGTATTTGGGAAATAAGGAGCAAAAGGTGGAGAGCAAAGAGTAGAGAGTTCTGTGTCCTCCTTACCAAGGTCACTCCCAGGTATTTATAGGAGGGCTTAGGGAGGAAGCCGTTTGGCACAACCCACTTAGATCATGACACGTGTTCTACCAGATGCGATCCATACCTCTGTAGACAGGTATCTCCTGCTTGCCCTAGCCTGTTCTGGCCAGAGGTCAGGGCCGTGTGGGAGGTCTTTGTGTCAAGGACGTGTACGAGGTCTCTTTGTTAGAGGCTCCTTAACTATTTTTGTCTTATCTCCATAAGACCCCTTCGGGGAACGAGACCCCTTCGGGGTATGAGACCCCTTCAGAATAGGACGCCCCCTTCGGCTAGATATCATCATCGAGGGTCGTCAAGATAGGTCCTTCGGTAAAGCGAGGCACCTTCGAGAGACGTTCTCCCTTCCCGAGGATGGGGAGTTACTTTTCCAAGGTTGGTAGGTTCATAAAATTCGAGGGTGGTGAAAGACACCCTTCACTGAAGTTGGTCGTGTCATTTTTCGATGGTGGTGTGAGTGTCCCCGAGGTCGGTGCTAAGCCCTCTTTGAGGATAATGAGGGCCCCCTCTTCCTCGAGGTTGGTCACTTGTATTTCCTGAGGGTGGTGCTCATCAGACCGATTTGGGAGTTCTCCAAGGGTAATAGCCCTTTGGCTATCAAGAACCTCTTTGGATCCTTAGCAATCTCCTTGAGGCTTAATAGAACAATTATGATCTCCTTATCATGATGCAATATAGATGGCTTGCTTGTATCTTCATCAAGAATGGCCTTCTTTTCATCCAACCATGGCTGCCCAAGTATGATATGTGCCCATGACATATTCACAATGTCACACGATATCCAATCTTTGTACTTGACAATAGACATAGGAACCATCACTTGCTTAGATACAAACTCCTCACATTTATGGCTCTATTCCAACCAATAGTGCTTCAGATGTTAAGAGATTATTAGCTGGAGCTTCTTAACCACATCTAGGCTCACTATGTTTTAACGATATCTTCCATTTATATTCATATTGAGTTCATGGCTTTGGATGAGAGCTATTGTATGGAAAATCTCATGGTATGGTACTGATAGCCAAACGCTATCGCCTCTATCTGGCCGAACTCCCTGCCACAATGATGGCCAGAAGAAGCTGGCGCTACCCGAGAAAAGGTGCGATCAGGCACCTCGGGAGATAGCCGAAGAGCTCCGAGCCCGGCACGCCAGGAAACCCCGAAGACACTACTCGCCCCCCAAGGTTGTGAACATATCGCCTTCGGAAAAGCGGCACCAGACATAGCGAGCCGAACATGATATCCCCGAAGGTGGAACTCCCTGAAACTGGGAACCCCCGAACTGAGGGATTGTTTCCCGAAGAGGCTCTGTCCGAACTAGAGGACGACCTCACCCAGGGACCTCGGGAGTACGGCAGGAGCATTTATGGAAGCATTTAAGGAAGCCTCTGACACGTCCTTTCGCAGACGTCATAAAGTCGCCTGAATAGGCGCTCTGACATACGGACGCCATCAGAATCACATCATGGCCCATCTCAGCACGTGGCTCAGGACAACCTGCTACCAGTTATCTGTCTCCTACGCCCAAAAACTCAGGGAACATCCGACCGAACACGTGTCGTGATCTAAACGGGCTAGGCGCTCCTATAAATACCAGGAATTAATACTTGGCAGGAGGCTGGTTGGTTGGCCAAACACTGCTCCCACACTCTGAGAAAACTACCAGGCGAGACTCTTCAGCCCTTTGTGCTATTTCCTCTGCCTTTTCTCAGCCACCACTGACTTGGGCGTCGGAGGCTCCCCCCCCGGAAAAACACTCCGGGGGCCTCCTAACCCTTTATTTCTGAGCTTTCAGGCACTCTCCTTCGAGCTATCCATTCCACCAGGCGTTCTTCCTCCCAGAAGTCTCTCCACCAGTCACCATGACTATAAACGATGAGGCCCCTGGCCATCATTTGGCGTCGTCTGTGGGAACCCGCTCTGAGATTGCCGTCATTGAGACTCGGCGTTCTAAGGACAAGGGGCTCCCGAAGTCCCCGTCCGCGCCTGAGATACAACCGGCTGCTGAGCAAACACTCCCAGGGACTTCTGCGCCTGAGGAAGACCGCCCTCTGGTAATCACCATGAGCTTCCTAAGGGACTTTCAGCGTTCGGTCGTGTCTGAAATGACCCAGCAGATCGACCGAAGGTGGCCACAGCAAGCACAGGCCCAGAGACCCCCCTCACCGACACGCCCTCGGGAGAAAAGCCCCAAGTCTACACATCGCAATTCGGGGAGTGGAGACCCTCGCGAGGAATCATCCACAGAAAATATAGCCCTCGGGAAATAGCCTGTGGGACAAATCGGGTCCAAGCGACCGAGAGTCTCACAGCGAAGCAGTTCGACGCCTGAGGCGAGGTCCTTCTCCCCTCGGCGCCGAACTCGCCCCCCGAAGAGGCGCTGGCGATCTCCATTCCCTGAAGAAGGCCCTAGCGCCACAGTGCTGATGGAGAGGATACTAGCACGGCTGGACAGAGTGGAGAAACAAGTGGCCAGAAAACCCGTTTGGGCCAGACTCTCGGGAACATGGTGCGAAGATGACTCACCATTTATTCAAGCCGTTGTTGAGGCAGCCATACCAGGTGACTTCAGAGTACCTCGGTTGGAGATTTATGATGGCCGTACTGATCCACAGGCCCATCTGACGAAGTACAGATGCAACATGATAATACACGGTGCTGACGACGCTACCATGTGCAAGTGCTTCGAAGTCACCCTCACAGGGCCAGCCACGGCGTGGTACAATTCCTTGCCTTCAGGAACCATCACTGAGTTCCAGGAGTTGTCCACGGCCTTCACACAACAATTCATTGGGAGCAGACCTACGGCGAAGATGCCTGTGCAGATGTTCGACATAGAGCAGAGGAATGGAGAAACCATCCGAGACTATGTCGAAAGATTCAACAGGGAAGCTCTAAGTGTCCCATACTTCGGGCCCGAAATCCGCATTCTTGCCATGACACGAGGCCTTCGGCGAGACTCACAGCTGTTCTACGAGTTCTCAAAGGACCCCTCGGAGACCCTCGGAGAATTTTACCGAAGAGCAGAACAGCACATGACCGCCGAAGAACTAAGAATGGCTGGGCCGAAGCCTGATCACCACCGCGCCGGAGAGTCCAGTCAACAAGCTCGGCATCCTACCGAATACGCAGGACGACCTCGGAGGATGCGAGGAAGGAAACCTCAAAGTTTCACACCATTGAGCACTTCACGGACCAACATTCTCATGGCGCTGGAAAGGCAAGGGACGCAGATTCAGCGACCAAGAGCCATGACCACCGATAACAAAAAGAATGCCAAGAAGTTCTGCCAGTTTCATCGCGACCACGGTCATGACACCGAAGACTGCTTCCAGCTGAAGAAGTACATAGAGTCGCTGATAAAAAATGGCCAACTTCGGAAATACCTGAGGATGCCATCCCCGAAAGGCAGAAAAATGGAGGAAGAAAGGGCCGAAGATGAGGACTATGACTCCGACAGGCGGAGAAATAGAAGTCCAAAAAAGCGCCTTCCACCTCCAGTAGGGGTTATCTAAACCATCACCACGGGGCTCCCATCCTCGGAAAGAAAGCGGAAAGCCAGAGAAATTGCAGTCATGGAGTATCAAAGTCCATCAAAGAAGCTGGCTCGCAAAGATGGCTCCACCGTTGCCTTCCCCCACGACGATCCACTACTGATTATGGCGAGAGTAGGGAACTGGGACGTCAAAAGAGTATTGCTTGATGATGGCTCAAATGCTGACGTCCTATTCTCGCACCTGCTGCCGAGCTTGGGCATCTCCGGCAGCGAACTGAAGCCTGTCACCTCGCCCACTTTTGGCTTGGACCACAGGAACTCCCCGTCCTCGGATGTATCGACCTCCCGCTGATGATGAAAGGGACTTCGGTGAACGGAGCAGCTGAGTTGAACCCCTCCAGAATCGCGAGATTCATCGTCATGAACGTCTCGTCCTCGTACAACGCCATCCTTGCAAGGCAGACAATGGGGAATCTGCATATTCGCCCTGATGTGAAGTACTTGACTGTTGATGGCCAGGGGCCTCATCGTTTATAGTCATGGTGACTGGTGGAGAGACTTCTGGGAGGAAGAACGCCTGGTGGAATGGATAGCCCGAAGGAGAGTGCCTGAAAGCTCAGAAACAAAGGGTTAGGAGGCCCCCGGAGTGTTTTTCCGGGGGGGGAGCCTCCGACGCCCAAGTCAGTGGTGGCTGAGAAAAGGCAGAGGAAATAGCACAAAGGGCTGAAGAGTCTCGCCTGGTAGTTTTCTCAGAGTGTGGGAGCAGTGTTTGGCCAACCAACCAGCCTCCTGCCAAGTATTAATTCCTGGTATTTATAGGAGCGCCTAGCCGGTTCAGATCACGACACGTGTTCGGTCGGATCTTCCCTGAGTTTCTGGGCGTAGGAGACAGATAACTGGTAGCAGGTTGTCCTGAGCCACGTGCTGAGATGGGCCATGATGTGATTCTGATGGCGTCCGTATGTCAGAGCGCCTATTCAGGCGACTTTATGACGTCTGCGAAAGGACGTGTCAGAGGCTTCCTTAAATGCTTCCATAAATGCTCCTGCCGTACTCCCGAGGTCCCTGGGTGAGGTCGTCCTCTAGTTCGGATAGAGCCTCTTCGGGAAACAATCCCTCAGTTCGGGGGTTCCCAGTTTCAGGGAGTTCCGCCTTCGGGGATATCATGTTCGGCTCGCTATGTCTGGTGCCGCTTTTCCGAAGGCGATATGTTCACAACCTTGGGGGGCGAGTAGTGTCTTCGGGGTTTCCTGGCGTGCCGGGCTCGGAGCTCTTCGACTATCTCCCGAGGTGCCTGATCGCACCTTTTCTCGGGTAGCGCCAACTTCTTCTGGCCATCATTGTGGCAGGGAGTTCGGCCAGATAGAGGCGATAGCGTTTGGCTATCACATGCCCCCCTTTGGAAAGCCAAAGTGAAGACTTCAGTTTTGCATCTCTTTCCGAGGTTGTGTATGGGAGTTTCTTTGGAAGCTTAACCTATTCCGAGGATGCGTCTTTTGCCCGAAGATCATGGGCTCTTCGGCCTTGGCCTGTTCTTTGGTGTCTTCGAGGTGGAGCCTGTGCCGAAGATACACCTCTTGCCCGAAGGTCATGGGCTGTTCGGCCATAGCCTGTTTCTTGGTGTCCTCGAGGTGGCCTGCTCTTTGTTTCTGCAGGTCTGTTTGGCCAAGCGTGTCAGTCTGAGTGGCACGTCCCAGTTTCGTCCTAGTTTTCCAAGGATGTCAGAAGACGTGTCCCAGCTTTCAAGGGACGTTTGGAGGACGTGTCCCCCATTTGCGCGCTGCGGTTGACACGTGGCGCTTTGCCATTGGAGGAGAGTCACGTCGGTTACAGAGGGCGTGCCTTTTCAGGTGCAGAGAGCAGTTACGGCGACGGTTCGGCTCCAAAGGGTACTTATGACGATGTTTCGCTTACCCACCTCTGGCTTATAAATTGCCCACTCTTCCATAAGTTCCTTTTGCTTTCTCTTCTGCTCTTCTCTCTGCTTTGTGTGGCAGAGCTACCTTAATCAGAGCTTTTTTCCAGCCAGCTTTCACGACGGCGTCCTCAGATTTTGGCAAATCTTTCGGTGGGTTTTTGTTTTTCAGAGCACTTTGATCCTTGTGTTCTTTTGAGTTTTTCTCTGGAAACTGTTTTCTTCCATTTTCAAACTCGTTTTATGTTGAAAATGCCCCTTCCTGAGAGCTGGCAGCCTCTTTTAGCCCATCCTTGTTGTACCACCCCTGAAAAGTTAGAGAGGTGGAAGAAAAAATTCTTTCTTCCCTCTTACGCCATTACTAGGCTGCCTCGTTCTAGCCATTATGCTTTTTCAAACCGCAGTAAGGAGGTTACCGTTTTCCGAGCCTAGCTGAAGGTGGGTCTTCGGTATCCTCCCCCGAAGATGGTGTGCGAGTTCTGCAAATTTCATGGCATTGCTGTGAACCAGCTCTACATGTGTGGCGTCTTCGGGATAGAACCCAATTTCAGAATCTTTATGCAGTATTACAAGCTCTCTGTGGTCCCGAAGGGTGGCTTCTATTTCATGCTACCTCGAGGATCCGGGGGCAAGAAATTCATGTTCACCTTCGCCACTAAAGATAGCTGGCGGGGGTGGCAACAGAAGTTTTTCTTCATGAAGATGGACGAGGCCTGGTCGTACGTTCCGACCAAATGGGCTCAGGGAACACTGGATGTGGACGTTGCTGATCCGAGGATGCTGCTGACCCCAGAGTTAGCTTCCCTGTTCGCGGATTCCGACGCCCGCATTCGGGCTGTCTCTGACTGGCATCCCGAGGTCATTCCGCTCGCCCTTTACCCTTTTCCAATCAACTGGAGGTTGATGACCGAAGAGGTCCTTCGGGAGCTAAAGGTGGTAAAGGAGCATAAGACTGACCTCGAGATGCCAGCTCCTGCCATCGCCGGGAAGGATTCCTGGTTGGTCAAGCTTCTTAAGGAGGAAATTTCTTTCGAAGCGCTTGCCAAAAGTGAGTTATCTTCTACTCCTTTACTGTTCTTTCCTCGGACTTACGCTGATGTTTCTCTGCTTTTTCAGAGATGGGCGACGCGACTGCCACCTATTACAAGTCCGTTTTCACCGGCCAGGTGGAGAAGGGCGATCAGACGAACAAGGCATCTTCCCGAAGGTGGAAGTCTACTGGCACGGGACCTTCGAGGAAATGGGCAAAGAGAGCTGCCCAGGCTCCTTTAGAGGAAAATCCCGAGGAGACTGCCGAGGAGCCTGGGGCAGCCGAGATTCCGGAGTCTGAGGCTGCTGCTTCCGAGGTCCCTTCAACCGACGTCCCTCCTCAGAGTCTTACCGCGTCACAGGCCCTCCTTGATGTAGTGGTAGAAGTACCTTCTGCCGAGGAGCGGCGCAAGCAGAAGGGCAAGGGTATTTCGGCCGAGGACTCCGAGGACGATGTTGTCGAGGTTCCGCCAGGTTTGTTTCCAGACAAAGTGTACTTCCTTTGTTTTTTCTGGATTGGCTTCTTTGTCTTTCATCTCCTTCTCATTCTTATCACGCAGGGGAGTTGACTACCCCTGGCTAGGTAGCCGATCATGCTCGGAAACGAGTTCTTCGGGATGCCAAAATCCCGCAAGGGAAAATACCCAAGGAGCCTTTTTGGACGTTCACGGAGGACATGAATATGTACTCCGAGGACGTTCCTCAAATGGCTAAGGAAATTTCGAAGGGGGTGCTCACCGAGGCCTCCTTCAAGGCTATAGCGGCGGCCCACCCGGGGGATAACACCCTCGCCGCAAAGATTACCGAGCATGCTGCTCAGGTATATCCTTCACAACTCTTTCCCTTCAATTTTTTCCTAAGTTTTTGGCTCTTACTGACCTTGCGTTTATTTTTTGCAGCTGATGGGGTACACCCCCTTTCTCCAAGTTCGGGTGGCCAGGGAGGTTGTTTTTCGAACTTCGGCCACTTGAACCATGAATGAGACGAGGACCGCACTCGCGGAGTTAGTCGCCAAAAACCATCAGCTGAAAGAGGCTGCTGAGAAAGAAGTAGCTGCCCTTCGAGAGGAGTTCCGGAAGGAAAAAGAAGAACTTCAACAGGACTCCTCCAGGAAGATCGCTGACCTCGATGACCAAATAAAGGGGATGCTCGCCGCCAACGAGGATCTTCTCCAGCACAAGGCTGGTTCTGACGGCCGTATAGTGTCGTTGACGTGTGAGAATAACGCTCTCCGGGCCAAGGTCGAGTCGTTGAAGAAGGAGGAGCAGATAAAGGCGCTGGAGGAGGAGGTCGAGGATCTGAAGGACGAGCTTGACGACCTCGAGCTTGAGAAGAACAAGTCTGATCAGATGAGCAAGGTCGCATTCCAGGATGGCTTCTGCCTTGCTCGGCACCAGGTTCTCCAGAGGTTCCCAGATCTGGACCTCTCTTTTCTAGAGGGCTAAACATTCCTGGGGACCTCGGTGGAAATGGTCCAAGGTCGAACATTTAAAACTTCCTCCTTCAATTCCAGCGCCGAAGGTGATGGAAAAGGGCGGGCAGACGAGTGGCTCTCGGGACGCCACGAACCCTTAGCCAATTTTTAGGGCCCCTTTTCCTTTCCTTCTATTTTGTAATCCTTCTTCGGGCAGTTCTTTATTTTAAAGCAGCTTTGCTCTTAATGAGGATTTTTTGGCTAAGTCTTTTCTTGCGAGTTTCTTCATTTCCATTGTCCCGAACACGTTCGCTCAAGAGACCTCGGAAAACCTGCGATTAAAGAAACTTTTTTACCTTCCTTTGTCCCGCGTGTGCTTGCTCGTAAGACTTTCTGGAAGGCCTGAAAAAATTTGACTAAGTCTTTTTGCAGGCTTTTGCATTTCCAATTTACCCCGAACATGATTGCTCAAGGGACTTCGGAAACCTTCAGTCAAATTTTTTTGTTTTTCCAATTGTCCCGAGCATGTTTGCTCAAGGGACTTCGGAAAACCTTTCGCGAGATTTTTCACTTCCCATTTTTCCGAGCATGTTCGCTCAAGGGAGTTCGGAAAATTATCTCTGCGCTGGCTATGGCGAGTACTTCTGCGAGATTTTTGTTTTCCATCTTTCCCGAGCGTGATGGCTCAAGGGACTTCGGAAAGTCATATCTACGCTTTATCATGGCGACCACCTCTGCGGAATTCTGTTTTGCATAATTTCTGTACACTTAAGAATTTTTCTCAAGGCCATTCTGTACAACATAACTCCTCCGCCCAACCTTAATCGTAGAATTTTTTCAAGGCGTTTGAGTGCCAAGTGTTCTTCAATTCTGCGCCTTCGGCGTCGCCAAGCTTGTACACGCCTTTTCGTACTTCGTGGCGAACCAGATAGGGTCCTTCCCAGTTTGCGTGAAGTACGCCATGGGATGGCCTTTGGGGTGCGAAGTCGGCCTTTCAGAGAACAAGGTCTCCCTTCTTGATTTCTTTTGGCCTGGCCCGTAAGTTTACAGCCGCGGTCACTCTTTTGCTGAAAAGCTTTTCTTGTCAGCTCGGCTATTTCTCTGTGTTCGGCCACAAGATCGAGATTGGTTCTCAGGCCGAAGTCCTTACCGCCTTCATCAAATACTTGCACCCGTACTGAAGGTTGAACTACCTCTAGTGGGATAATGGCCTCTGTTCCGAAGACGAGTGAGAAAGGAGTTTCCCCTGTGGCTCTTCGGGGCGTTGTTCGGTAGCTCCATAGTACACTTTGGAGTTCTCCTGGCCATTTCCCCTTGGCTTCCCCTAGTCTCTTTTTCAGGCCATCTTTTGTGGTCCTGTTCGATACTTCTACCTGCCTGTTGCTTTGGGGGTGAGCTACTGGGTCAAAGTGAATCTTTATTCCGAGGTCGCTGATGAATTCTTGGAATCCTTTGTCTGTGAACTGGGATCCATTATCAGCTACTAGTGTTACGGCCCTTCTAGAGGGAGGTAAGGATTTTAGAATTTAGTTTAGAAGTTTAATTTGAGTTTGCCTAGCAAGAATTAAGAAGTTTGCCAAAGTTCACTAAGTTCCGACAAGAATAAAGCTCTGAACTAAGTTCAGGGGCAAAATGGTAATTTTGCACCCTGAATGGCCGGGACGAGTCCCGAGTGTTTTAAAATGAATTTTAGAACTTAACTTTTAACCTTAACTCAAACTCAACAAATAGACAAGAATTTAATCAAGAACTGTTAAGTTATAAAGATGGGGGACCTAATTGCACTTAACTTGAAACCTTGGTGATCTTGGTTGCTAAGTGAGGGTTTAAGAAGGGAAAGAGGGGGAGAAGCTACCATTAACACGTTCTTAAGCTTCCCTCACTCATTTCTCTCTCAAATTGAACTTGGAATCAAGTGATCTTGGTGTCAAGAGGCGCAATTAAGGATGCTCAAGCTTGGAGAAGTGATTTTCAAGCTTAAATCCATGTTTTTGAAGCTTGAAAGGGCGTTTTTCTCCATCCCCTGTTTTTGAACGAGGTATGATTCATGTTCTTGATTGAATTCGTGTTATTTGGTTGATTGGAAGCTTGGGTTTTGGTTGGAAGAGGTGTTTTTGATGTTTTAGAGCTTTGTTTTGGTATGGTTTTGTGTAGAACTTTGGAAGCTTGTTTGGAAGAGGAAGGGTTCGAATTCTTTCTTGTTCTTGGTGTTAAGGTAAGGGAGAAAGTGTTTTTAAGTTGTTGGATTGTTTTTGGATTGAAATGGATTGAGAAAGTTGAGTAATATTTGGTTATGGTATGAAGAAACGTTTTGGGAATTATGGTGGACTAGCTATGTTCGAAGGGTTGGTTTGATGCTTCTAATGCATCATAGTTTGGCTTTGATAGTTGGTTTTGTTCCTTGCAACATGTACTTCATGTGTATGAAATTTGGTAACTTTTGATGCATGTTTGCTATATGTATTTGGTTGCCAAAGTTCGTAGCAGCAATCGGCCAAATTCTGCATTTCTGCAGAATTGGCGACGCGGCGCCAATTGGCCCGAAAATTGGCGACGCGTCGCCAATTCAATTTTTCTTCACAGAGCGTTTGCTCGTCGGCGACGCGTCGCCAATCCCTTTTGCCTTTGGCGACGCGGCGCCAACACCTAAAAATGGAGGGTTTGACTTTTTGCTGCGTTGACCCGACCGAGACTACGGAAGGCTCGGAACGTGCCTAAGGGTCCGAGGATCCCGATGGTACTCCGAAACTTCCGAAAGTCCCACCGGAAGTATGAGTTTTCTTGAACTGTTTGAGGTAAGTAAGTTGCTTAGGCAACAAGTAAGGAAACAAATGTTGCAATTGAACTTAATTAGCTATCAATAGCTCAGGTGAAAGGTTTAGAACCCTTGTCGGCCTAGCCGTGCCGGAGCCACGAGGCCACGAGGCGAAACCTTGTTCATCTAGTTTACATCAAAGAGGCCCTGCGGCCTAGTCTACAAGTCCCATCATAAATTCCCCTGCATAACAATTAGGTGAGAGGTTCTATGTTTGAATGAGGCTTGCTAAGGTTCGCCCTTGAGCCATATGATAGGTTGCTAAGTGATAGCGCTTGGCCTATATTTCAGGTTGCTAAGTGTTGGCGCTTGGCCTGTATATGTGTCAGGTTGCTAAGTGATTGCACTTGGCCTGATACAGAGGACTACTTGAGGAGAGGTCTACCGGCCTAGTATATATATATGACTAGTACCCTCATGCTGTGTGAGCTCGCAGCCAGAGTCCTAGTAATTTTTCTTGCAGGTACATCGAAGACCCTTACTGAGAATGTTGAATTCTCACTCCCTGTTTGTTATGCAGAGTCTGAAGTAGCAGGACCGGATAATCGCTGAGGATTATCACGGTAGTACCTTTTTGTGTGTAAAGGTACGGTAGTTGAGAAACTTTAAGTTTCTAGCCTGCTTAAGTGTTTAATTGGTCTGTTGGTCAGGCTGTGGTACTAACTTGCTTCTTCCTTTGGCTGCAGAGCCTAGTAGCACTTGGCAAAGGACTTGTGAGACTCGCCACTGGGACAGGAGTCCAAAGTGGGAGCTAGGGTAAAAGATCTCAGCAAAGTCTTGTATTTTGATACAGTACTTTATTTTGCCTCCAGTATTTATGTTATAAAGAGTCCTTGACTCAGGGGATTGTTCTCTGGGTGAGAGCATTAATTACTTATGTATAAATGCTTTCACGAGCGGTGTATGTGTAGTTAATCACTCAAAGGTTGATTTTGATATGCTTTGGCATTTTGTATTTATTTATATAGAATTTTACTTAGCCGGCTAAATGTCTAAATGGTTAAATGTTTTATGGTTTTAATAAACCAAGTCAAAGCATAAGTGCATACATATTGCATTTCTAGGTTAATCAACTAGTAGCATTGGATTTAATCCACACACATAACCAGCTAGCCAATTACAATCCACCGTGAGACAAACGCTCACAGGGTATCCCGGGCAGGGGCACGGGGATCGTGTCAGTGTTCTTGGTATCAGAGCTAAGGGTTTTATTTCATAGATATTGGAGGCTTAGACTGAGATCTAGTAGTAAAGTCCAAGTGCTAGGAAGTTAGTACTGACCAACATCTGGGGAAATGTTGTCTGGCTGTGGTTGCAGGTTATTATGGTTGATACGAGGTCTGGAACTTCGAGGGGGACTAGGGAACCTGGTGAAGGTTCTAGTGACCCAGTTGTGGCGAGGTTGGATGAGATATCCAGAGTGCTACAGAGTTTGACTGAGACTATGTCTCAGGTGGCACAGGGTATGAACACTCTTGTAACAGAGATGTTCAGAGATTATGGGGACAGAGGTGTTGTCCAGGAGGAAGTTGAGCCACAACAGGAACAGGAAAGGCATGCTGAACAACAGCAAGTGCCTAGAGCTCAGGAACCCAGAAATCAAGTTCTTGAGGAGGTTGAGGAACCAGAGATGATGGAGGCTCCAAGGAGGGGAGACACTCCACATCAGATGAGACTGTTAGAGAAGTTTAAGACAGTTGATCCACCTAGCTTTGATGGGACGGGAGATCCTGACAGAGCAGAGGATTGGTTGTCTGTTATGAACCGCCTCTTTACTTGTGGTGGTTATGAGACAGAGCAGAGGATGGTTCTAGTACCTTTCTTTCTGAGAGGGAGAGCCAGTCTTTGGTGGGACGACGTGATGGAGTTATTGAGGGAGAGTAATGGCACTCGTCCAGAGCACAAGAAAAAGGTGCTCAAGTGGTCAGACTTCGAGAAGAAGTTTAGACAGGAGTATATCAGTGAAGCTGCACAGGATCAGAGGAGGATCCAGTTTGAGAATCTGACACAGGGGGAGATGTCAGTACGAGAGTATGAGCAGCGCTACAACTCACTTATCCGGTATGCTCCATACATGTTGGGTAATGAGGAGTTGAAAGCCAAGAAGTTTTCCCAGGGCCTGAAGCCTGTTTTCAGGAGGTATATGGCGACAGTTGATATCAGGAGTTATCGCCAGATGGTTCAGAAGGCATTGGCATTGGAAAGGGAATTCGAGGATTCCAGAGCACCTGTGAAAAAGGTGGAAGCTGGGCCATCTAACTTGGGGAAAAGTGCTGGAAAGCGACCAATGGTAGGGAACCAGGATCCATCTAAGAAGAGGAGGACAGGTGTGTGTCCTAGGTGCAGACGGTTCCATGGTGGAAGACCATGTACACTGGGCACAGATATTTGTAATGTCTGTGGTCAGAGAGGGCATTGGGCCAGGGACTGCCCAAGAGTTCGTTCAGTTACAGGTCCATCTCGGGTTCTACCTCCAGTACCGCTTGCTATTGGGGACCGGCCTGGAGTAGTTGCTGCAGCAGTGAACCCAAGAGTCTTCGCTTTGACGAACCAGGCGGCCAGAGAACCGCCAGCTGTTCGAGGTAATTTTACTTTTCTGAGCAGTAGTGTTAGAGTGCTTTTCGATACGGGAGCTACTCTTTCAGTGATATCTTCTGCCTTGGTAGATAAGCATAGTTTACAGCGTGAAATTGCGGGTGAGTTGAGACTCATCAGGACTGCAGGGGGAGGTTTTATTGTGACCAATGAAGTGGTTACTAGGTATCCTTTGCAGTTAGGTGATCATGATTTTTGTTGTGAGTTGTGGGTGATTGAGTTGAAATCATATGACCTGGTGCTGGGAATGGATTGGTTGAGTAAGCACAAGGCACAAATTAACTGTGCGAATCACTCAGTTGACATCATTGATGCTCAAGGAGCTAGAGTGACTTGCACAGGAGGGTTGGCATCTAGTGCTAAGAGTTTACACCTTAGACTTGTAGATACCATCCCTGTAGTTGGTGAAGAGGAGTATTATTCGTTGAATGGAGTAACTATAGAGGAAGAATTGGGAAGCATTCCTGTAGCTAATCAGTTTCCTGAGGTGTTTCCAGTGGAGTTACCTGGGTTACCACCTAGGAGGGATACTGAGTTTGCTATCCATCTGCAACCAGGGGTTGAGCCTATTTCAGTATCACCTTATAGGATGTCGGCTCCTGAGATGGATGAGTTGAAGAAGCAGTTGGAGGAACTGCTAGGGAAAGGTTTCATAAGACCGAGTGTATCACCGTGGGGAGCTCCAGTATTATTTGTGAAGAAGAAAGATGGGACTTTCAGGTTGTGCATCGATTACAGGAAGTTGAATGCAGTGACAGTTAAGAATAAGTATCCACTTCCTAGAATTGATGATTTGTTTGACAGACTCAGAGGAGCGAGAGTGTTTTCCAGGATTGATCTTCGGTCTGGGTATTTTCAGATCAGAGTTAAGGAGGAAGACATTCCGAAGACTGCCTTCAGGACAAGGTACGGGCATTATGAGTATACGGTTATGCCTTTCGGTGTGACTAATGCTCCAGCAGTGTTTATGGAAGCTATGAATCGGATCTTTAAGCCATTTCTGGATCAGTTTGTTGAGGTCTTCATCGATGATATTCTGATCTATTCACAGTCTATAGCAGAGCATGAGAAGCACCTTAGAATGGTTTTGCAAGTGCTGAAGGATAATCAGTACTATGCAAAATTTTCTAAGTGTGAGTTTTGGTCCGAGAGGATTCAGTTTTTGGGGCATATTATCAGTGCTCAAGGTTTGTCAGTTGATCCTGAAAAGGTTCAAGCAGTGGTTGATTGGAAGAGACCGACTACAGTTACAGAGGTCAGGAGTTTCTTGGGTCTAGCAGGTTACTACAGACGCTTCATAGAGAAATTCTCTGTGATAGCTACGCCGTTGACAGCATTGACCAGGAAAGCTCAGAAATTTGAGTGGACACCGAAGTGTGAAGAAGCCTACATGAAGCTGAAGGAAAAGTTGACCAGTGCACCCATACTTGTGTTACCAGACCCGGACAGAGCCTTTACAGTTTATACTGATGCGTCAGGTTCAGGTTTGGGTTGTGTTCTACATCAGGACAGTCAGGTAATTGCTTATGGTTCGAGACAGCTGAGGCCTAATGAGTTGAACTACCCTGTTCATGATCTTGAGCTTGCAGCAGTGATCTTTGCACTGAAACTATGGAGACATTATTTGATGGGAAGATCGTTCAGAATCTTCACTGATCACAAGAGTTTGAAGTATTTGTTTACTCAGAAGGATCTGAACATGAGACAGCGGCGATGGATTGAGTACATTAAAGACTATGATTGTTCGATCGAGTATTGTGCGGGTAAAGGGAACGTGGTAGCAGATGCTTTGAGTCGGAAGTACACAGGAGTGATCTTGTCCAAGGATCAGGCTACAGATTCTTCAGAAGGAGCATTGAAGGATTGTTTCTTAGCTTTGCATGAATTATGGCAAAGTCGAGAAAAATCCTTAGTCTACGTTTTGGAGATTCAGACGGCTTGGTTAGCCAGAGTCAGAGAAGCTCAGTTGAAAGATCCATTGTTGAAGAAGATTTCAGGTGAAGCTAAGACTGGTGCTTTGAAGAAAGAGTTCAAGTACAAAGATGGAATACTGCATTATGGTGATCGACTCTATGTGTCGAATGTTGAGGGACTTAGGCAGCAAGTCCTACAGGAGGCACATAGTAGTACATTGAGTATTCACCCTGGTGTTAGTAAGATGTATCAAGATCTGAAGACACATTTTTGGTGGCCAGGACTGAAGAAAGATGTACGAGGACATGTGGCAAAGTGTTTGACATGTCAGGTGGTGAAAGCTGAACACCAGAAACCAGCAGGCACACTTCAGAGTTTATCTCTACCAGTGAGGAAGTGGGGATCCGTTACTATGGATTTCCTAGTGGGGTTACCGACCACCCGGAGTCAGCATGATGCTATTTGGGTAGTGGTTGACAGATTGACGAAGTCGGCACACTTTATCCCGATCAGAGTCACCTATACATTAGAGAGGTTGGCTCAGTTATATCTCAGGGAGATTGTGAGACTCCATGGGATACCGGATCAGATCATATCAGACAGAGATCCACGATTTACATCACGGTTTTGGAATGCTTTTCAGGAAGCATTGGGCAGCAAAGTTAGCCTCAGTACCGCTTTTCATCCACAGACTGACGGACAGTCAGAGCGGGTGATTCAGACTTTGGAGGACATGCTACGCATGTGTGTCATTGATTTCAGAGGTGATTGGGATCAGCATTTACCACTGATCGAGTTTGCCTATAATAACAGTCATCAATCTGTTATTGGAATGGCGCCCTATGAAGCTTTGTATGGGAGACGATGTATGACACCTCATTGTTGGGCAGATCCAACAGACAGAGTGGTTATTGGACCTGAGATCATAGCTGACACTACAGCTAAGATTAAGTTGATTCAGCAGAGAATCAAAACAGCTAATGACAGACAGACTAAATATGCAAACAGAAGAAGAAGAGAATTGAGTTTTGAGGTTGGTGACAAAGTACTTCTGAAAGTGTCACCCATGAGAGGAGTTAGTCGTTTTGGACAGAGAGGCAAGTTAGCTCCAAGGTTCATTGGACCTTATGAAGTGTTAGAGAAAGTTGGGAAAGTTGCTTATCGGTTGGCTTTACCGCCTAACCTTTCTCAAGTGCATAACGTGTTTCACGTTAGCTTACTCAGGAAGTGCACAGTTGAGCCCGGACAGGTAGTAAATCCTTCAGTGATACCCATTCAGGAGGACTTGACTTATGAAGAGAAACCAGTTCAGATTTTGGATAGGCAAGTCAAGAAACTGCGGACTAAGTGGATTCCGATGGTTAAGATCCTTTGGTCTGACCATAGTGAGGAGGAAGCTACCTGGGAGACAGAGCAGGATATGCTGAAAAGATATCCTGGTGTTTTTCCAGAGTTGCAACGGAATTTGGGGGACCAAATTCCAGAAGGAGGGGAGAATGTTACGGCCCTTCTAGAGGGAGGTAAGGATTTTAGAATTTAGTTTAGAAGTTTAATTTGAGTTTGCCTAGCAAGAATTAAGAAGTTTGCCAAAGTTCACTAAGTTCCGACAAGAATAAAGCTCTGAACTAAGTTCAGGGGCAAAATGGTAATTTTGCACCCTGAATGGCCGGGACGAGTCCCGAGTGTTTTAAAATGAATTTTAGAACTTAACTTTTAACCTTAACTCAAACTCAACAAATAGACAAGAATTTAATCAAGAACTGTTAAGTTATAAAGATGGGGGACCTAATTGCACTTAACTTGAAACCTTGGTGATCTTGGTTGCTAAGTGAGGGTTTAAGAAGGGAAAGAGGGGGAGAAGCTACCATTAACACGTTCTTAAGCTTCCCTCACTCATTTCTCTCTCAAATTGAACTTGGAATCAAGTGATCTTGGTGTCAAGAGGCGCAATTAAGGATGCTCAAGCTTGGAGAAGTGATTTTCAAGCTTAAATCCATGTTTTTGAAGCTTGAAAGGGCGTTTTTCTCCATCCCCTGTTTTTGAACGAGGTATGATTCATGTTCTTGATTGAATTCGTGTTATTTGGTTGATTGGAAGCTTGGGTTTTGGTTGGAAGAGGTGTTTTTGATGTTTTAGAGCTTTGTTTTGGTATGGTTTTGTGTAGAACTTTGGAAGCTTGTTTGGAAGAGGAAGGGTTCGAATTCTTGCTTGTTCTTGGTGTTAAGGTAAGGGAGAAAGTGTTTTTAAGTTGTTGGATTCTTTTTGGATTGAAATGGATTGAGAAAGTTGAGTAATATTTGGTTATGGTATGAAGAAACGTTTTGGGAATTATGGTGGACTAGCTATGTTCGAAGGGTTGGTTTGATGCTTCTAATGCATCATAGTTTGGCTTTGATAGTTGGTTTTGTTCCTTGCAACATGTACTTCATGTGTATGAAATTTGGTAACTTTTGATGCATGTTTGCTATATGTATTTGGTTGCCAAAGTTCGTAGCAGCAATCGGCCAAATTCTGCATTTCTGCAGAATTGGCGACGCGGCGCCAATTGGCCCGAAAATTGGCGACGCGTCGCCAATTCAATTTTTCTTCACAGAGCGTTTGCTCGTCGGCGACGCGTCGCCAATCCCTTTTGCCTTTGGCGACGCGGCGCCAACACCTAAAAATGGAGGGTTTGACTTTTTGCTGCGTTGACCCGACCGAGACTACGGAAGGCTCGGAACGTGCCTAAGGGTCCGAGGATCCCGATGGTACTCCGAAACTTCCGAAAGTCCCACCGGAAGTATGAGTTTTCTTGAACTGTTTGAGGTAAGTAAGTTGCTTAGGCAACAAGTAAGGAAACAAATGTTGCAATTGAACTTAATTAGCTATCAATAGCTCAGGTGAAAGGTTTAGAACCCTTGTCGGCCTAGCCGTGCCGGAGCCACGAGGCCACGAGGCGAAACCTTGTTCATCTAGTTTACATCAAAGAGGCCCTGCGGCCTAGTCTACAAGTCCCATCATAAATTCCCCTGCATAACAATTAGGTGAGAGGTTCTATGTTTGAATGAGGCTTGCTAAGGTTCGCCCTTGAGCCATATGATAGGTTGCTAAGTGATAGCGCTTGGCCTATATTTCAGGTTGCTAAGTGTTGGCGCTTGGCCTGTATATGTGTCAGGTTGCTAAGTGATTGCACTTGGCCTGATACAGAGGACTACTTGAGGAGAGGTCTACCGGCCTAGTATATATATATGACTAGTACCCTCATGCTGTGTGAGCTCGCAGCCAGAGTCCTAGTAATTTTTCTTGCAGGTACATCGAAGACCCTTACTGAGAATGTTGAATTCTCACTCCCTGTTTGTTATGCAGAGTCTGAAGTAGCAGGACCGGATAATCGCTGAGGATTATCACGGTAGTACCTTTTTGTGTGTAAAGGTACGGTAGTTGAGAAACTTTAAGTTTCTAGCCTGCTTAAGTGTTTAATTGGTCTGTTGGTCAGGCTGTGGTACTAACTTGCTTCTTCCTTTGGCTGCAGAGCCTAGTAGCACTTGGCAAAGGACTTGTGAGACTCGCCACTGGGACAGGAGTCCAAAGTGGGAGCTAGGGTAAAAGATCTCAGCAAAGTCTTGTATTTTGATACAGTACTTTATTTTGCCTCCAGTATTTATGTTATAAAGAGTCCTTGACTCAGGGGATTGTTCTCTGGGTGAGAGCATTAATTACTTATGTATAAATGCTTTCACGAGCGGTGTATGTGTAGTTAATCACTCAAAGGTTGATTTTGATATGCTTTGGCATTTTGTATTTATTTATATAGAATTTTACTTAGCCGGCTAAATGTCTAAATGGTTAAATGTTTTATGGTTTTAATAAACCAAGTCAAAGCATAAGTGCATACATATTGCATTTCTAGGTTAATCAACTAGTAGCATTGGATTTAATCCACACACATAACCAGCTAGCCAATTACAATCCACCGTGAGACAAACGCTCACAGGGTATCCCGGGCAGGGGCACGGGGATCGTGTCAACTAGTACCCTCGGTATGCCAAATCTGCATACGATGTTCTTCCATAGGAACTTCTGCACTTCTTTTGCCGAGATAGTTGTTAGTGGTTCTGCCTCCTCCCACTTTGAGAAATAGCCCACTGCTACAACGCAGAATTTTATGCCTCCGGGTGCTGTGGGGAGTGGCCCAATAAGGTCTATACCCCAGACTACGAAGGGCCAAGGACAGTCTGCCGAAGTTACCATTTCTGAGGGTGTCCTCTGGTTTTTCGTGTGTCTCTGGCAGCTACCACATTTCCGGGCGAACTATCTTGCGTCCTTTCTCAGGGTAGGCCAGAAGTATCCTTGGGGGAGTATCACTGCTGCCAGGGCATTAGTTCCAATGTGTGAACCACACATGCCTTCGTGAACTTCTTCAAGGACCATTTCAGTATCCTTTTCATCCACACATCTTTGCAGCGGATTCGCATATCCCTGCCGATATAACTCTTCACCAATCAGGAAGAATCTTCCGGAGCGTCTTCGCAGTCTTGCAGCATCGCCGGGGTCTTCGGGGAGCAAATTCTCTGCGAGGTATCTTTTTATTGGGTCCTTCCATCCTGTTCCCGAGGTCGTCATGCTCAGCACTGAGATGCTCGGATGGTCTAGCACCTCGGTATATGTTTTCGACTTGGCCAAGCAATCTGCCTCAGTGTTATTCCACCGAGGTATATTTTCGATCCGAACTGCGTCAAACTCTTGGATGAGCTTTGCTACTAGCTCATGATATTTTGCCAAGATTGGGTCCTTCGCCCCATAATCTCCTGCCGTCTACCGAACTACCAGCTGGGAATCGCTGTGAGCCTTTATCACGCCAATCTTTCTGGCCAAGCGTAATCCCGCTCCAGGCCTTCGGGGCCCCTGATAATTACTCCAGCTCCCTGCTGTTCGGACCCCGAGGCTCCGTCTCCGTGCAAGGTCCATTCTGGCTCTCCTCAGTGGTGGGTATTTCGGTGATAAAATCTTCCAGGGCTTGAGTTTTTATGGCCTTCCGAGGCTCATACGTGATTTCGTGTTCGCCCAGCTCTATGCACCACTTGGAGAGCCTTCCCAAATGATCGCAGCCTTCTCCCTGCAAGCACCAAGGCGTATATAGCTTTTTGAAGCAAAGGGTACCTAACTTCGGCGCCATGCAGGGACTTGCTGACATAGTAGACCGGCCATTGCTTTGACCCTTCTTCCTTCATGAGGACCGAGCTCACAGCTTTTTCTGTGACGGCGAGGTACAGTACGAGGGGCTCTCCCTTCCGAGGTTGTCGTAGAGTCGGCCGGGTGGCCAGGTAGACTTTGAGTTCTTCCCAGGCCTTTTGGCAATCTTCATCCCAAGGATGATCATTTCTTCCGAGGTCGCCTTCCATTTTTGCTGCCTTTGTGAGGACTTTGGAAAAAGGTATACACCTATCTCCGTACCTTGAAATAAACCTGCTCAGAGAGGTTATTCTTCCGGTGAGTCTCTGCGCATCTTTGACAGTGCCAGGAGTTCGGAACTCAAGCAGGGCCTTAATCTTCTCGGGGTTAGCATCGATGCCTCTTTCGGATACTACGTACCCAAAGAATTTCCCCGAAGTCGCCCCGAAGATGCATTTTTTAGGTTTGCGGCGGATCCCGAAGGCTCTGAGCTTTTGGAAGGTTTCCTCTAAATCTGCAACGTGGTAGCCAGGCAGCTTGCTCTTGATTATCATATCATCAACATACAACTCCATGCTTCTCCCCATTTGGTTTTTGAAGACCTTGTTCATCAGCCTCTGGTAGGTGGCTCCTGCATTTTTGAGCCCGAATGTCATCCTGATATAGCAGTATCTTCCTCCCTCAGTGATGAAGGCAGTCTTCTCTTCATCTTCGGGGTCCATCCTTATCTGATGGTAGCCACTAAAGGCGTCTAGGAAACTTAGGAGCCCATATTCAGCAGTTGAATCTACCAGTTCATCTATTGGCGGCAGAGGGTATGAGTCTTTCGGGCAAGCATCGTTCAAGTTTCTGAGGTCGATGCACATCCGGAGTTTGCTACTGCCTTCTTTTGTGGCGATGACCACGTTGCTTAACCATTCGGGGTACTTGACCTCCCTGATAACTTCAGCATCTAGGAGACGCTGGACTTCGGTTTTGACAAAGTTGCTTTCGTGGGCTGGGATGCTTCGTTTCTTTTGCCGGACAGGCTTTGCTTCCGGACTTACTTTGAGGCTATGCTGTATTATGCCAGGGTTCACCCCCGGCATATTTTTGGCGAGTAGGCAAACAGATCTTTATTTTCCAGCAGAAAGGATACAAGATTTTCCTTGTCACCTTCGGCCAAGCTCTTCCCTATTCGGGTAGATTGACCTGGGACAAGCTCTATTGCTTCCATTTCTATTTTGGTGAGATCTTCTTCTTTGCCTTTTTCTGGTGCCCTTGCCTCCATCGTTTGCGCGAGGTTGCTTGCCGGAGCTTTTCATTTTTACAAACACCTTTCTTACCTCGGCTTGGTCTATGAATACCTCTACATCTCCATCCTTGGTGGCGAATGTGACAGTCAAGTACTTCACATCAGGGCGAATATGCAGATTCCCCATTGTCTGCCTTCCAAGGATGGCGTTGTACGAGGATGGGACGTTCATGACGATGAATCTCGCCATTCTGGAGGTGTTCAACTCAGCTTCTTCATTCACCGAAGTCCCTTTCATCATCAGCGGGAGGTCGATACATCCGAGGACGGGGAGTTCGGGTGGTCCAAGCCAAAAGTGGGCGAGGTGACAGGCTTCAGTTCGCTGCCGGAGATGCCCAAGCTCGGCAGCAGGTGCGAGAATAGGACGTCAGCATTTGAGCCATCATCAAGCAATACTCT
The DNA here is from genome assembly GCA_039654915.1 of Aquilaria yunnanensis. Lineage (NCBI taxonomy): Eukaryota > Viridiplantae > Streptophyta > Magnoliopsida > Malvales > Thymelaeaceae > Aquilaria > Aquilaria yunnanensis. The sequence goes on from CM077597.1 coordinate 67,087,206, forward strand.
TTTGACGTCCCAGTTCCCTACTCTCGCCATAATCAGTAGCGGATCGTCGTGGGGGAAGGCGATGGTGGAGCCATCTTTGCGAGCCAGCTTCTTTGATGGACTTTGATACTCCATGACTGCAATTTCTCTGGCTTTCCGCTTTCTTTCCGAGGATGGGAGCCCCGTGGTGATGGTTTAGATAACCCCTGCTGGAGGTGGAGGGCGCTTTTTTGGACTTCTATTTCTCCGCCTGTCGGAGTCATAGTCCTCATCTTCGGCCCTTTCTTCCTCCATTTTTCTTCCTTTCGGGGATGGCATCCTCAGGTATTTCCGAAGTTGGCCATTTTTTATCAGCGACTCTATGTACTTCTTCAGCTGGAAGCAATCTTGGGTGTCATGACCGTGGTTGGGATGAAATTGGCAGAACTTCTTGGCATTCTTTTTGTTATCGGTGGTCATGGCTCTTAGTCGCCGAATCTGCGTCCCTTGCCTTTCCAGCGCCATGAGAATGTTGGTCCGTGAAGTGCTCAATGGTGTGAAACTTTGAGGTTTCCTTCCTCGCATCCTCCGAGGTCGTCCTGCGTATTCGGTAGGATGCCGAGCTTGTTGACTGGACTCTCCGGCGCGGTGGTGATCAGGCTTCGGCCCAGCCATTCTTAGTTCTTCGGCGGTCATGTGCTGTTCTGCTCTTCGGTAAAATTCTCCGAGGGTCTCCGGGGGGTCCTTTGAGAACTCGTAGAACAGCTGTGAGTCTCGCCGAAGGCCTCATGTCATGGCAAGAATGCGGATTTCGGGCCTGAAGTCTGGGACACTTAGAGCTTCCCTGTTGAATCTTTCGACATAGTCTCGGATGGTTTCTCCATTCCTCTGCTCTATGTCGAACATCTGCACAGGCATCTTCGCCGTAGGTCTGCTCCCAATGAATTGCTGTGTGAAGGCCGTGGACAACTCCTGGAACTCAGTGATGGTTCCTGAAGGCAAGGAATTGTACCACGCCGTGGCTGGTCCTGTGAGGGTGACTTCGAAGCACTTGCACATGGTAGCGTCGTCAGCACCGTGTATTATCATGCTGCGTCTCTACTTTGTCAGATGGGCCTGTGGATCAGTACGGCCATCATAAATCTCCAACCGAGGTACTCTGAAGTCACCTGGTATGGCTGCCTCAACAACGGCCTGAAAAAATGGCGAGTCATCTTCGCAGCATGTTCCCGAGAGTCTGGCCCAAACGGGTTTTCTGGCCACTTGTTTCTCCACTCTGTCCAGCCGTGCTAGTATCCTCTCCATCAGCACTGTGGCGCTAGGGCCTTCTTCAGGGAATGGAGATCGCCAGCGCCTCTCCGGGGGGCAAGTTCGGCGCTGAGGGGATAAGGACCTCGCCTCAGGCATCGAACTGCTTCGCTGTGAGACTCTCGGTCGCTTGGACCCGGTTTGTCCCACAGGCCGTTTCCCGAGGGCTATATTTTCTATGGATGATTCCTCGCGAGGGTCTCCACTCCCCGAACTGCGATGTGTAGACTTGGGGCTTTTCTCCCGAGGATGTGTCGGTGAGGGGGGTCTCTGGGCCTGTGCTTGCTGTGGCCACCTTCGGTTGATCTGCTGGGTCATTTCAGACACGACCGAACGCTGAAAGTCCCTCAGGAAGCTCATGGTGATTACCAGACTGCGGTCTTCCTCAGGCGCAGAAGTCCCTGGGAGTGTTTGCTCAGCAGCCGGTTGTATCTCAGGCGCAGACGAGGACTTCAGGAGCCCCTTGTCCTTAGAACGCCGAGTCTCAATGACAGCGATCTCAGAGCGGGTTCCCACAGACGGCGCCAAATGATGGCCAGGGGCCTCATCGTTTATAGTCATGGTTACTGATGGAGAGACTTCTGGGAGGAAGAATGCCTGGTAGAATGGATAGCCCGAAGGAGAGTGCCTGAAAGCTCAGAAACAAAGGGTTAGGAGGCCCCCGGAGTGTTTTTCCGGGGGGGGAGCCTCCGACGCCCAAGTCAGTGGTGGCTGAGAAAAGGCAGAGGAAATAGCACAAAGGGCTGAAGAGTCTCGCCTGGTAGTTTTCTCAGAGTGTGGGAGCAGTGTTTGGCCAACCAACCAGCCTCCTGCCAAGTATTAATTCCTGGTATTTATAGGAGCGCCTAGCCCGTTCAGATCACGACACGTGTTCGGTCAGATGTTCCCTGAGTTTCTGGGAATAGGAGACAGATAACTGGTAGCAGGTTGTCCTGAGCCACGTGCTGAGATGGGCCATGATGTGATTCTGATGGCGTCCGTATGTCAAAGCGCCTATTCAGGCGACTTTATGACGTTTGCGAAAGGGCGTGTCAGAGGCTTCCTTAAATGCTTCCATAAATGCTCCTGCCGTACTCCCGAGGTCCCTGGGTGAGGTCGTCCTCTAGTTCGGACAGAGGCTCTTCGAGAAACAATCCCTCAGTTCGGGGGTTCCCAGTTTCAGGGAGTTCCGCCTTCGGGGATATCATGTTCGGCTCGCTATGTCTGGTGCCGCTTTTGCGAAGGCGATATGTTCACAACCTTGGGGGGCGAGTAGTGTCTTCGGGGTTTCCTGGTGTGCCGGGCTCGGAGCTCTTCGGCTATCTCCCGAGGTGCCTGATCGCACCTTTTCTCGGGTAGCGCCAGCTTCTTCTGGCCATCATTGTGGCAGGGAGTTCGGCCAGATAGAGGCGATGGCGTTTGGCTATCAACTGTCACGTTCGCCACCAAGGATGGAGATGCAGAGGTATTTATAGACCAAGCCGAGGTAAGAAAGGTGTTTGTAAAAACGAAAAGCTCCGGCAAGCAACCTCGCGCAAACGATGGAGGCAAGGGCACCAGAAAAAGGCAAAGAAGAAGATCTCGCCAAAACAGAAATGGAAGCAATAGAGCTTGTCCCAGGTCAATCTACCCGAATAGGGAAGAGCTTGGCCGAAGGTGACAAGGAAAATCTTGTATCCTTTCTACTGGAAAATAAAGATCTGTTTGCCTACTCGCCAAAAATATGCCGGTGGTGAACCCTGGCATAATACAGCATAGCCTCAAAGTAAGTCCGGAAGCAAGGCCTGTCCAGCAAAAGAAATGAAGCATCCCAGCCCACGAAAGCAACTTTGTCAAAACCGAAGTCCAGCGTCTCCTAGATGCTGAAGTTATCAGGGAGGTCAAGTACCCCGAATGGTTAAGCAACGTGGTCATCGCCACAAAAGAAGGCAGCAGCAAACTCCAGATGTGCATCGACCTCAGAAACTTGAACGATGCTTGCCCGAAAGACTCATACCCTCTGCCGCCAATAGATGAACTGGTAGATTCAACTGCTGAATATGGGCTCCTAAGTTTCCTAGACGCCTTCAGTGGCTACCATCAGATAAGGATGGACCCCGAAGATGAAGAGGAGACTGCCTTCATCACCGAGGGAGGAAGATACTGCTATATCAGGATGACATTCGGGCTCAAAAATGCAGGAGCCACCTACCAGAGGCTGATGAACAAGGTCTTCAAAGACCAAATGGGGTGAAGCATGGAGTTGTATGTTGATGATATGATAATCAAGAGCAAGCTGCCTGGCTACCACGTTGCAGATTTCGAGGAAACCTTCCAAAAGCTCAGAGCCTTCGGGATCCGCCGCAAACCTAAAAAATGCATCTTCGGGGTGACTTCGGGAAAATTCCTTGGGTACGTAGTATCCGAAAGAGGCATCGACGCTAACCCCGAGAAGATTAAGGCCCTGCTTGAGTTCCGAACTCCTGGCACTGTCAAAGATGCACAGAGACTCACCGGAAGAATAACCTCTCTGAGCAGGTTTATTTCCAGGTACGGAGATAGGTGTATACCTTTTTCCAAAGTCCTCACAAAGGCAGCAAAAATGGAAGGCGACCTCGGAAGAAATGATCATCCTTGGGATGAAGATTGCCAAAAGGCCTGGGAAGAACTCAAAGTCTACCTGGCCACCCGGCCGACTCTGCGACAACCTCGAAAGGGAGAGCCCCTCGTACTGTACCTCGCCGTCACAGAAAAAGCTGTGAGCTCGGTCCTCGTGAAGGAAGAAGGGTCAAAGCAATGGCCGGTCTACTATGTCAGCAAGTCCCTGCATGGCGCTGAAGTCAGGTACCCTTTGCTTCAAAAAGCTATATACGCCTTGGTGCTTGCAGGGAGAAGGCTGCGATCATTCGGTAAGGCTCTCCAAGTGGTGCATAGAGCTGGGCAAACACGAAATCACGTATGAGCCTCGGAAGGCCATAAAAACTCAAGCCCTGGAAGATTTTATCGCCGAAATACCCACCACTGAGGAGAGCCAGAATGGACCTTGCACGGAGACGGAGCCTCGGGGTCCGAACAGCAGGGAGCTGGAGTAATTATCAGGGGCCCCGAAGGCCTGGAGCGGGATTGCGCTTGGCCAGAAAGATTGGCGTGATAAAGGCTCACAGCGATTCCCAGCTGGTAGTTCAGCAGACGGCAGGAGATTATGGGGCGAAGGACCCAATCTTGGCAAAATATCATGAGCTAGTAGCAAAGCTCATCCAAGGGTTTGACGCCGTTCGGATCGAAAATATACCTCGGTGGAATAACACTGAGGCAGATTGCTTGGCCAAGTTGAAAACATATACCGAGGTGCTAGACCATCCGAGCATCTCAGTGCTGAGCATGACGACCTCGGGAACAGGATGGAAGGACCCAATAAAAAGATACCTCGCAGAGAATTTGCTCCCCGAAGACCCCAGCGATGCTGCAAGACTGCGAAGACGCTCCGGAAGATTCTTCCTGATTGGTGAAGAGTTATATCGGCAGGGATATGCGAATCCGCTGCAAAGATGTGTGGATGAAAAGGATACTAAAATGGTCCTTGAAGAAGTTCAGGAAGGCATGTGTGGTTCACACATTGGAACTAATGCCCTGGCAGCAGTGATACTCCCCCAAGGATACTTTTGGCCTACCCTGAGAAAGGACGCAAGACAGTTCGCCCGGAAATGTGGTAGCTGCCAGAGACACGCGAAAAACCAGAGGACACCCTCAGAAATGGTAACTTCGGCAGACTGTCCTTGGCCCTTCGCAGTCTGGGGTATAGACCTTATTGGGCCACTCCCCACAGCACCCGGAGGCATGAAATTCTGCGTTGTAGCAGTGGGCTATTTCTCAAAATGGGAGGAGGCAAAACCACTAACAACTATCTCGGCAAAAGAAGTGCAGAAGTTCCTATAGAAGAACATCGTATGCAGATTTGGCATACCGAGGGTACTAGTAGCTGATAATGGATCCCAGTTCACAGACAAAGGATTCCAAGAATTCATCAGCGACCTCGGAATAAAGATGCACTTTGACCCAGTAGCTCACCCCCAAAGCAACAGGCAGGTAGAAGTATCAAACAGGACCACAAAAGATGGCCTGAAAAAGAGACTAGGGGAAGCCAAGGGGAAATGGCCAGGAGAACTCCAAAGTGTACTATGGAGCTACCGAACGACGCCCCGAAGAGCCACAGGGGAAACTCCTTTCTCACTCGTCTTCGGAACAGAGGCCATTATCCCACTAGAGGTAGTTCAACCTTCAGTACGGGTGCAAGTATTTGATGAAGGCGGTAAGGACTTCGGCCTGAGAACCAATCTCGATCTTGTGGCCGAACACAGAGAAATAGCCGAGCTGACAAGAAAAGCTTTTCAGCAAAAGAGTGACCGCGGCTGTAAACTTACGGGCCAGGCCAAAAGAAATCAAGAAGGGAGACCTTGTTCTCCGAAAGGCCGACTTCGCACCCCAAAGGCCATCCCATGGCGTACTTCACGCAAACTGGGAAGGACCCTATCTGGTTCGCCATGAAGTATGAAAAGGCGTGTACAAGCTTGGCGACGCCGAAGGCGCAGAATTGAAGAACACTTGGCACTCAAACGCCTTGAAAAAATTCTATGCTTAAGGTTGGGCGGAGGAGTTATGTTGTACAGAATGGCCTTGAGAAACATTCTTAAGTGTACAGAAATTATGCAAAACAGAATTCCGCAGAGGTGCTCGCCATGATAAAGCGTAGATATGACTTTCCGAAGTCCCTTGAGCCATCACGCTCGGGAAAGATGGAAAACAAAAATCTCACAGAAGTACTCACCATAGCCAGCGCAGAGATAATTTTCCGAACTCCCTTGAGCGAACATGCTCGGGAAAATGGGAAGTGAAAAATCTCGCGAAAGGTTTTCCGAAGTCCCTTGAGCAAACATGCTCGGGACAATTGGAAAAACAAAAAAATTTGACTGAAGGTTTCCGAAGTCCCTTGAGCAATCATGTTCGGGGTAAATTGGAAATGCAAAAGCCTGCAAAAAGACTTAGTCAAATTTTTTCAGGCATTCCAGAAAGTCTTACGAGCAAGCGCACGCGGGACAAAGGAAGGTAAAAAAGTTTCTTTAATCGCAGGTTTTCCGAAGTCTCTTGAGCGAACGTGTTCGGGACAATGGAAATGAAGAAACTCGCAAGAAAAGACTTAGCCAAAAAATCCTCATTAAGAGCAAAGCTGCTTTAAAATAAAGAACTGCCCGAAGAAGGATTACAAAATAGAAGGAAAGGAAAAGGGGCCCTAAAAATTGGCTAAGGGTTCGCGGCGTCCCGAGAGCCACTCGTCTGCCCGCCCTTTTCCATCACCTTCGGCGCTGGAATTGAAGGAGGAAGTTTTAAATGTTCGACCTTGGACCATTTCCACCGAGGTCCCCCAGGAATGTTTAGACCCTCTAGAAAAGAGAGGTCCAGATCTGGGAACCTCTGGAGAACCTGGTACCGAGCAAGGCAGAATCCGTCCTGGAACGCGACCTTGCTCATCTGATCAGACTTGTTCTTCTCAAGCTCGAGGTTGTCAAGCTCGTCCTTCAGATCCTCGACCTCCTCCTACAGCGCCTTTATCTGCTCCTCCTTCTTCAACAACTCGACCTCGGCCCGGAGAGCGTTATTCTCACACGTCAACGACACTATACGGCCGTCAGAACCAGCCTTGTGCTGGAGAAGATCCTCGTTGGTGGTGAGCATCCCCTTTATTTGGTCACCGAGGTCAGCGATCTTCCTGGAGGAGTCCTTTTGAAGTTCTTCTTTTTCCTTCCGGAACTCCTCCCGAAGGGCAGCTACTTCTTTCTCAGCAGCCTCTTTCAGTTGATGGTTTTTGGCGACCGACTCCGCGAGTGCGGTCCTCGTCTCATTCATGGTTCGAGTGGCCGAAGTTCGAAAAACAACCTCCCTGGCCACCCAAACTTGGAGAAAGGCGGTGTACCCCATCAGCTGCAAAAAATAAACGCAAGGTCAGTAAGAGCCAAAAACTTAGGAAAAAATTGAAGGGAAAGAGCTGTGAAGGATATACCTGAGTAGCATGCTCGGTAATCTTTGCGGCGAGGGTGTTATCCCCCGGGTGGGCCGCCGCTATAGCCTTGAAGAAGGCCTCGGTGAGCACCCCCTTCGAAATTTCCTTAGCCATTTGAGGAACGTCCTCGGAGTACATATTCATGTCCTCCGTGAACGTCCAAAAAGGCTCCTTGGGTATCTTCCCTTGCGGGATTTTGGCATCCCGAAGAACTCATTTTCGAGCATGATCGGCCACCCAGCCAGGGGTAGTCAACTCCCCTGCGTGATAAGAATGAGAAGGATATTAAAGACAAAGAAGCCAATCCAGAAAAAACAAAGGAAGTACACTTTGTCTGGAAACAAACCTGGCGGAACCTCGACAACATCGTCCTTGGAGTCCTCGGCCGAAATACCCTTGCCCTTCCGCTTGCGCCGCTCCTCGGCAGAAGGTACTTCTACCACTACATCAAGGAGGGCCTGTGACGCGGTAAGACTCTGAGGAGGGACGTCGGTTGAAGGGACCTCGGAAGCAGCAGCCTCAGACTCCGGAATCTCGGCTGCCCCAGGCTCCTCGGCAGTCTCCTCGGGATTTTCCTCTAAAGGAGCCTGGGCAGCTCTCTTTGCCCGTTTCCTCGAAGGTCCCGCGCCAGTAGACTTCCGCCTTCGGGAAGACGCCTTGTTCGTCTGATCGCCCTTCTCCACCTGGCCGGTGAAAAGGGACTTGTAATAGGCGGCAGTCGCGTCGCCCATCTCTGTAAAAGCAGAGAAACATCAGCGTAAGTCCGAGGAAAGAACAGTAAAGGAGTAGAAGATAACTCACTTTCGGCAAGCGCTTTGAAAGAAATTTCCTCCTTAAGAAGCTTGACCAACCAGGAATCCTTCCCGGCGATAGCAGGAGCTGGCATCTCGAGGTCAGTCTCGTGCTCCTTTACCACCTTTAGCTCCTGAAGGACCTCTTCGGTCATCAACCTCCAGTTGATTGGAAAAGGGTAAAGGGCGAGCGGAACGACCTCGGGATCCCAGTCAGAGACAGCCCGAATGCGGGCGTCGGAATCCGCGAACAAGGAAGCTAACTCTGGGGTCAGCAGCATCCTCGGATCAGCAACGTCCACATCCAGTGTTCCCTGAGCCCATTTGGTCGGAATGTACGACCAGGCCTCGTCCATCTTCATGAAGAAAAACTTTTGTTGCCACCCCCGCCAGCTATCTTTAGTGGCGAAGGTGAACATGAATTTCTTGCCCCCGGATCCCCGAGGTAGCATGAAATAGAAGCCACCCTTCGGGACCACAGAGAGCTTGTAATACTGCATAAAGATTTTGAAATTGGGTTCTATCCCGAAGACGCCACACATGCATAGGTAGGCGTTAAAATAGCAGAACGAGTTCGGGGGAAGCTGGTTCACAGCAATGCCATGAAATTTGCAGAACTCGCACACATCTTCGGGGGAGGATACCGAAGACTCGCCTTCAGCTGGGCTCGGAAAACGGTAACCTCCGTACTGCAGTTTGAAAAAGCATAATGGCTAGAACGAGGCAGCCTAGTAATGGCGTAAGAGGGAAGAAAGAATTTTTTCTTCCACCTCTCTAACTTGTCAGGGGTGGTACAACAAGGATGGGCTAAAAGAGGCTGCCAGCTCTCAGGAAGGGGCATTTTCGACATAAAACGAGTTTGAAAATGGAAGAAAACAGTTTCCAGAGAAAAACTCAAAAGAACACAGGGATCAAAGTGCTCTGAAAAACAAAAACCCACCGAAAGATTTGCCAAAATCTGAGGACGCCGTCGTGAAAGCTGGCTGGAAAAAAGCTCTGATTAAGGTAGCTCCGCCAAACAAAGCAGAGAGAAGAGCAGAAGAGAAAGCAAAAGGAACTTATGGAAGAGTGGGCTATTTATAAGCCAGAGGTGGGTAACCGAAACATCGTCATAAGTACCCTTTGGAGGCGAACCGTCGTCGTAACTGCTCTCTGCACCTGAAAAGGCACACCCTCTGTAACTGACGCGACTCTCCTCCAATGGCAAAGCGCCACGTGTCAACCGCTGCGCGCAAATGGGGGACACGTCCTCCGAACGTCCCTTGAAAGCTGGGACACATCTTCTGACATCCCTGGAAAACTGGGACGAAACTAGGACGCGCCGCTCAGACTGACACGCTTGGCCAAACAGACCTGCAGAAACAAAGAGCAGGCCACCTCGAGGACGCCAAGAAACAGGCTATGGCCGAACAGCCCATGACCTTCGGGCAAGAGGTGTATCTTCGGCACAGGCTCCACCTCGAAGACACCAAAGAACAGGCCAAGGCCGAAGAGCCCATGATCTTCGGGCAAAAGGCGCATCCTCGGAACAGGTTAAGCTTCCAAATAAACTCCCATACACAACCTCGGAAAGAGATGCAAAACCGAAGTCTTCACTTCGGCTTTCCAAAGGGGGGCATGTGATAGCCAAATGCTATCGCCTCTATCTGGCCGAACTCCCTGCCACAATGATGGCCAGAAGAAGCTGGCACTACCCGAGAAAAGGTGCGATCAGGCACCTCGGGAGATAGCCGAAGAGCTCCAAGCCCGGCACACCAGGAAACCCTGAAGACACTACTCGCCCCCCAAGGTTGTGAACATATCGCCTTCGGAAAAGCGGCACCAGACATAGCGAGCCGAACATGATATCCCCGAAGGCGGAACTCCCTGAAACTGGGAACCCCCGAACTGAGGGATTGTTTCCCGAAGAGGCTCTGTCCGAACTAGAGGACGACCTCACCCAGGGACCTCGGGAGTACGGCAGGAGCATTTATGGAAGCATTTAAGGAAGCCTCTGACACGTCCTTTCGCAGACGTCATAAAGTCGCCTGAATAGGTGCTCTGACATACGGACGCCATCAGAATCACATCATGGCCCATCTCAGCACGTGGCTCAGGACAACCTGCTACCAGTTATCTGTCTCCTATGCCCAGAAAGTCAGGGAACATCCGACCGAACACGTGTCGTGATCTGAACGGGCTAGGCGCTCCTATAAATACCAGGAATTAATACTTGGCAGGAGGCTGGTTGGTTGGCCAAACACTGCTCCCACACTCTGAGAAAACTACCAGGCGAGACTCTTCAGCCCTTTGTGCTATTTCCTCTGCCTTTTCTCAGCCACCACTGACTTGGGCGTCGGAGGCTCCCCCCCCGGAAAAACACTCCGGGGGCCTCCTAACCCTTTGTTTCTGAGCTTTCAGGCACTCTCCTTCGGGCTATCCATTCCACCAGGCGTTCTTCCTCCCAGAAGTCTCTCCACCAGTCACCATGACTATAAACGATGAGGCCCCTAGCCATCAGGTACTTCCATCTCAATTTATTTATTTCTCCTTGCCATCGTACCTGGAAACAAAAGGCCTCACAACATTTCCTTAAGCATTTACTCTTATGAAAAAAATCAGAAATCACTCTCACTTTTGTTAGTATAAGGTCTGAAAAATTGTGAGGCAACTTCTTAAGTCCTTAAGAACTCAATCACCCAAAAAAAAACCAATTTGAAATCCTTAGTGAAAAATAAGAAAATTAGGACAATGAACACAAGAAATAAGAAACAAAAAAATGAAACAAGGGCCAGTAAGGTACGCCTGTAAGCAAAAATTTTAAAGAACCAGAATTAAGGAAATAAGAAAGGTGGCAAATTAATCAAGAGAGCTAGAAATAATGGCATAAGAGCAAGAAATAAGTGGGTACATAACAGCACTGCACATATGACAAAATTATGAGCTAGCCTTGAATTGTTAAGTTTGTAAACCAAATCAAGCAAGAATTCAAATCTGATTTGGATTTCAACACTTCTTCGTGCTGAATTCATGAAATAAGAACAATTCTTTCCTTGTATTTTCCATATCTTCCTAAACTAGATGCAATTTGAATAAATGAAGGGATAAGCTTGCAGCACAAGAAACTGTTACATTCAACAAATCAAAGAATGAACTTTCTTTTTCTTTTTTTTTTCCTTTTTTTTTGTAGTGTATTATGTGACAAGAACAAAAGGATAGAATTGAAGGATGAATGGCCTGGAAAAAATATATGAGAAAAAAAGCCTGGAAGGAGACACAAAAGATCAACTGGAACAAGAAACTTGCTACAAGGGAAACAACGAGATAGTTAGATTGTAACACATGAAAACACAATAAGATAGAAATTAGAAGAAAACTTGGAATGAATTGGAAGGGCTTGAATTGAGACCAAAAGACAAGAAATATGAAGAATGGTATGAAAAAAATAGAAACAATAACGAGAATCTTGGAACAAAATAGATATTGCAACAAAAGAAAGATATGTAATCTGAATAAAAACCTTAGCTTTGATCCACTTGATAGGAACCCCATTAGTATATGGAACAAGAAACTCCTGAAAAAGGTTACACAAATCTAGGAACATCTATTTCAGATAAAAAATCCCTACCCCAAGTCAACCTGCAACTTGAAACAAAAAATATAGAATGAACTACACTAAGGAACCCACCTTAGTTTCACCTAGATAATTAAGCTCACAAAGAACTTAAGTTTGTGGACAAAGTCTCACTATTTTCTATTGAAATAATTTGAATAATCTGGTCTTTAACAAGAGAAAATTTATAGCTTTTAAAATAAGAGAAAGCTATGTACAAAAGGTCTACATAGGCCTAGGTTTAGTCTAACTAGGAGTTCTACTTGTAACTCACTTAGAATAACTAGGAATAATAAGTATAAAACAATTAAAATTAATAAAATAACCATAATTCCTAAATAAAAAATAAGAAAAGTCACAGGCTAGCTGCTAGACAAAATTCCTAGCTCATCCTAACTAAAAAGCACGCAAAAAGACCAATATTGTGCATATTGCATGTGTTGAGCTTGTCCGAGTTTGTCATCAGCTCCTAAATGGTTTTCCTTCTATTTTTTGCCAAAAAAATATGTAAGATATGCTAGAAATAAGTGAATGTTGGAAGAATCACAAATTTAGGCTCCATAGACACGAATTAGCACATTATTGACTCCATGAAGCTCAGTTGTGCACATTTCGCTCCAATTGTATGTCTCGACCTCAAATGCACCTTGATAAACATTCTTCACCACTCGAACATACTAATGGACTTAGTAAATTGATAATAAACACATTCCAAATTGGTCACCCAAAGCTTGGTAATCAAAGGCTCCAAATGGGCATGATGGAACAAATGCTTGCCCATTAGGGCTCCTCCTGGGTATGGGCAGTGTAACCAACTTGAAAATGGCATTCTCAACATGGGAAGTGCTTGTTGGCTAAAAATGAAGACATGGATTCTGTCATAGGCATAGGCAACAATGGTACGCACAGTAGGGCCTTGTAAGTACTCCCGGGTGCAAGGTAGGGACTCTCATGTGTGACCCCAAGGTATCTACGACAAGGTAGCGACTCTCAAGTCCTCATTTTTTTTAAATGCTTCAATTTTTTAGCCCTATCTACTAGCTCCTTAGCTCCTTCCAAAAGTAACGTGCTTGAGATGCAAAAGGTACCCGAATATGCCAATTTGAGCTCTTTAGCTTTGAGTTCTTTAGAACCCTTCAAAATGCTTGTGTTGGTGCTTCCTAGGATCCCATCAAATTTTGGCTCATGTTACACTAGCCTAGGCTACAAGTACACTAAGCCTTAACCCATGGTTCTCTCATATCCACCATTGTTTGGTTCACCTTATTATAGTTAGAATTAGTAAGGATGGACTTAACTCACTAGCTTTCAAGGAATACCTCATGTGCAGAATGGTTTCCCATTGCTACCTTCAGCTCTATGAGTCACCTAAGCCACCAATCGTCTCTAAACCCATTTCATGAACATAATGGCACCTGTGGTAGACATTATTGCTCCTCCACACTTTAAGTCAAACTAGCCTCATTTGAGTCAAACTTGGGTCCTTAAAGTTTGTTTAGAATCACCTAGCTTCGAGGAAAGCTTTAGGAGTTCCAAGATACCATTGGGTAGTACTCGCCCATAGGCAACCTGAACCCTCCCCGAAAGCTCGCTTTATAACAGCCCTTTAGGCAGTGGACCTTTAGTGGTTAGGTAAGACTTATTAATAAGTTAAAATCCCTAAATTAAATACCTCATTTATTGTGAATTTACAAGTCAAGCAAGTTAGTATGGCCTAGATAGTTCATAGGTCTTTTTGGCACCTAAGTGTCACCAGGGAAAAAAATGGTCATTTTGTACCTCATGGTGATAAGTTTTTTTTCAAGATCATAAGCAGTTTCCTGGACCCAAACTAATAAGAATCCAAAGTATAGGGCTAAATTGCCTAAGACTCCTCATACTAATTGGAGACAAGGTTAATTTACAAAAAAATGCAAAATTTGAAGGAAGTTTTGAAAGTTGGCTTTGAAAACACATTCGAAAGCTATAAAAGGCTACTATTCATCATCCCCAACCTTTAAATTCCATAGCTCTTGTTCTCCTTCATTGTTTCTTACCCAAATATCTTCCATTTCACAAATCATTAGAGAATCTCAAAGGCCGTTGGTGTGCCCAAGTGAGATTCAACTTGCTTTACCTAGGAAGAAGTGTTCTTAAGATACTTGTGTCATTTATAAGCTTTGAGAGCCACAGGTACACTTTCCTTCTTTGTCTTCTTGGTTTCTTGAGGCATCTTAAGTCTAGATCTAGCTTAATAAGCTTAATTTGGTGCCTAGTACATTGGATTTTTCTCACAACCATAGGAATACCTTAAAGAATCTTTTGTGCTTGGACGCGCTTGATCTTGCTTGTTCTTCATAATTGAGTAAGTGATTAGTTAAATCATATGCTAAATTGATGTACATGTCTTATTTTTGGTAAATGAAGCTTGGTTTGGCAAGTTAAAGCATCTCTTGGCTCATGGAAGACACGAAACCCTTGCCTAAGCCAAGATGTGATTACGATAGGCTTGTTGTGATCGCACAAGAAGCATGGGATCTAGGTGAGGGAAATGTAATTGCACCCTACAGAGGATGTGATCGCATTGGGCTAGGTGCAATCACATGTAGCTAGGATGTGATTGCATTAAGGGGAGGGGTGCATAGGAGCATCTGTAAGGGATTCCTAAGGGGCATGGGAATCTTTGGGGGGCACCTAGGTGGGCCTACCAAGTTATTCTATAGGTAGTTTACACATCAATTTAGTAGGGTAACTAGGTAATGGTGGATTAGGGGTGCCTTTGGTGAAGTATAGTGCACTTGTGACTTTGGCGAGACATAATGTAGGGTGCACGTAAAGGCCTAATGCACCTTAGATAGGTTAAGTGATGTTAGAACACTTATGACCTTAGCGAATTGTAATATAAGGTAAAAGAAAAACTTCATGCCCCAAGTAGGTTGAGGGATGGTTAATGTACTTGTCACCTAGGTGACTTTCAACTTAGGGTCCAAGTAGGGACCTAGTGCACACAAGGTCGATCGGGCAAAGGTTAATGCACTTATTATGTCATAAGTACTTTGTAACATGTGGTAGAAGTGGGGACCTAGTATGCCATAGGACAATGGGTAGAGGTTTAGTACACTAGTGAATTATATAAAGCAAGAGCTTAAGGCACTAAGCAGGAACCTAGTACACCTTAAGGAGTTCCACGGGGACACAAGCTAGAAGTATCCACCTTATTACCCATAGAACAAGAAATGCCAAGCTAAGTTAGTGATCTCAGATCACTAGTGCCTAGTGAACTTAGTTTATACTAGGCAAGGCTAAGCCTTGTGGTGTAGACTAGGTAGAGGAGGAAGCCTTAAGGGACTTGAACTATGTACGTATGTTTAGCCTTAAGCTACAAGTGCATGCAATCGATTTTATATATATTGCATATATGTTTTCCCAAGTGTTTTCTTTTTAGATTCCTTAATCCTTTACTAAGAATCTTAGGATTCTTACTCCTTTTAGTGTTTTTGTATAAATATTGTTATCTATAAGGGCCCACAACAATCAGGGTTGATGTGCTAGTACTTTCATGTAGGTAGCCAGCTACTGAATCTTTATTGATTTTTGTTCATACTAATAATGTGTATTTGCACTAAATATAGTTTTTTGTGGCCTTATAGAGGCTAATGGCACAAGGGAGGACATAATGGAGCTTGGATAATAATAGTAGCGTTGCACCATACATTTTGTATTTTAGTTAGGCTTCGATGTTCTCAGATCGGGTAGTTTATATTTAGGTTGCTTGTGGGCATGTGCATAGCCTTTATTTGTGTAATGATATCCATGAACAATTATCACTTGTTGATTGAAAAATTATGTTTTAAGCTTTGACTTATGGATTGATTACATTTTATAAAAGCACACAATGTTTTTGGTTTTATTACATATAGTGCAAGTCGAAATCAAAGTATACTTTTGCATAATGCACTGTAGGGTTATTAAGTAAACGCATGAAAATTTTTAAGAATGGATAAGTAAACAACTAGCAAAGTGTGACTAGAATGAAATTCAGTTCTATAGGCTTCCTATAGCACCCCTTGGGGGTAGGATCACTACACTTGTACTGGGACCCAAAGTGAGCATGAAATAGCTTTTGGTGAAACAGAATGGGTGGTGGTGCTATAGGATCAAAGGCCATTTGGTGCCGCTTGCACTTAAGGCTCCTACATGGTAGCATTGTCCCTCACATCGCGGTGCCAAGCATCCATGCCCAGCTTGCTGCAACTTATGCCATAGGCACTTTGGGGGTGCCTAGGCCTCCCAAACCTTCATGTAACCCTACAAAAAACCCCAAATCTCTTTAACTACTAGAATAGGACCATTCCAGGCAAAACTAACACAGCATCAAGTACCCGAATACACTACATAAGAGCTTGATTCGAACTACTCCATCATAACCAATTCTAACCGTAACCTATGCATATCTTCTACACTACTTGAAACCATCAAACAACCAACTAAGAAATGCATCAATTAAGTTTGTAAACTAAATCTTTTACCTCAGTTATGAAGAAAAACTAAAAACCAAGCACATCCAAGCAACAAAGCCTTTACTAGGGTGTTCCTATGGCTCCAACATAAATTCACCACAAATGACACCAAATTAAGCTCACTCAAGCTAGACCCAAGCTCAAGCAACCTCAAGAAACCAACAAAAACCAAGAAACAATATGGAAAAATGTACCTACAAATCATCAAGCTAAAAAAACACCGCCTAAAGTTATCAACAAAAAATCCTTGCAAGAACCAACTTGCACTTGGTTGCGGACCTCATGAAGCTTCAAGTTCCTTCAAGAATTGGTAAAATGAGGAAGATTTAGGCATGGATTCATGGAGGTGAGTAGGGGTAAAAGTGTGTTACGCTAAGCCAGAAGCCCCCAGTCTTGAAGCTTGAAAACTAGGGCTCAATCTAAACTTAAAAAAATCAAGCACAGCTCAATGGTTTAATAGGCTCAAAGCTCAATTTAAGGTTTGAGCTCAATTTGAAAAATAAAAATTAGAATTTTTGGGTTTACGTATATTGAAAATAAAATAATATTATTTTTATATTAAAGAATAGTACTAGGCTTAAAGTTTGACTCACTAAGAGTTCAAACTTAAAATACAACTCAAAGCTTGACTCGAGGCTCATTAGGTTCGGTTCTATAACAAACAAACTAAGATCGAGCTCAAACTATTCGATAAGAGGTTTGGCCCATTTCCACCTCTACTAGTGGGAAAAGATGATGAAATGGAAGGATGAGGATGATGAATAGTGACATCCTCACCTCCCAAAATATGTTTGAAAACCAACCTCTCCCCCTTTAGCCCCTCAACTTCCTCATTTTTGACAAATTTACCCCATCTCTAAATAGTACTTGAAACTTAGGTAATTTTGTTCGAAACTTTAGTTTCTTCCCACTAAGTATCCATGGAACTACTTTTCAACTTTAAATCAAGTATATCACTTTGGGGATTCAAAATGACCATTTTTGCCCCCGATGACACTTAGGTATCAAAATTAGGTAAGAACCATCTCACCCTTACCTAACTTCCTTGACTTGCTAATTCACAATAAATGAGGCATTCAAGCTATGGATTTTGACTTACTAAATAAGCACTACTTGGCCATTAGAGGTTCATTCCCTAAAGGACCATTACCCTTGCTTTTCTTATTTTTTGCTTGTAGAATGCATTTAGTGACAAGTTTATTGTCCTATAAGAGCAATGTTTGGAATTGCCTTTCAACAATGGGGGCTCCATGTGACAAAGGTTTGTCAAGGTAAATCAATTGGTAATTAAAAAAAATTAATTACATCAGCCACAATTTATATTTTTTTTATATGAACAGCATAATAGGAATGTACGTTAGAGATATTGCTAGAGCTAGCCTATGAGACAAGTATGCACCCTCCTTTTTCTTTAGGATCCTTTACCCTTTTGCAACATTTTGTTTGCTCATTCACCCCATCAAGTAGGTACTTACACTAGTTGTAGTTTTTTATCATTGAGGTAAAGTTGAGTGATTTGATGATCTTCCAATTACTTTGTCTTAACCATGTTGCTGGTGAAATAATGTTTGCAACAATGAAGATAAAAAATTTGATCTTGAAAGTTTCTTCTGCTTCTACATCTTTTGGAATTGCTTCCTTTAATTGCCAACTAATGGAGGATTGCCTGCCAATGTTCTCATTTAGGCCTCAAATAGGTGTTAGTGATTTGATGAAAGGCTTTGTTATACACCCTTATGTTTTTTGCCCCATTATTAAGTAAAATGCCAAGTGGATATTGATATCTGTGACATCTATGTGTGGCTTGCCTAGCAGTTGTAAAGTTGATTTATTTTAATTCAAGCAATTAAAAAGAAATATAAGTAGGCGGGTTTTGACTTTTATATATTTCAGCTTAAAAAGCACCTTGAATCCTATTTTAATTATTGTTTGTACTTAGGTTGGTCTTTATTGTATTATTTTCATCACATTTACAACCTTTTTCAGGAAACATATGGGTGTTAAGTCAATAGTGCCATAGGTTAAATGATGAGTAATTAGTATTAGATGACAAGCATTTACATAATGAAGAACATTACAACAATATATAACATTAGTTTACTATGCAAAAAACATCTCAAATGATTATTTGAAAACTAGAAATTAACAGTGTTCAGGTTTGTGTTCACTTTTTTAATGTGCTAAATAGCCAAATTAAAAGAAGGAATATCAATTTCATGGATTAAAACACTAAACTTTAGTGTTGTTTATTATTTGTTGTTTACAAATATAGAGTTGTTCAATAGGAAATCATTTATTATTGCATAGAACATCAAAGTGGAGTTGTTTACAATACTAAACCATTAGTGTTATTCCCTTCTTACCATTCAAAACATTATTTCTTAGTCCTTCTAATATCATTAAATATTATAATTGTTTAGTTTTTAGTATTTTGAACAACAAAATTAATGCATGGAGCATCTCTTTTTTTTTTTTTAATATTTGAACACCATAATTTAAAAATACAACATCACTTTTACATGTACATGACAAAGTAATTTACAGTATAAAACATCAGACATGTGACTAAACCCCCTTCAAACATTAAATGTTTCGTTATCCGCATTTAAACTTCAGTTTGTATATTTAAACATTTAACATGCAAGTATATAATAGTGAAAAGCAATGTAGCAAGGAGTATCACACTCGATAGTTAGAACTACAAATTGTGAACCCAACCATCAAATCTAAGGAGTTTCAAACAAGTTTACCAAGCATCATTTAAAAAGAAATATAAGTAGGCGGGTTTTGAATTTTATATATTTCAACTTAAAGAGCACCTTGAATCCTATTTTAATTATTGTTTGTACTTGGGTTGGTCTTTATTGTATTATTTTCATCACATTTACAACCTTTTTTATGAAGGATATGGGTGTTAAGTGAATATTGCCATAGGTTAAATGATGAGTAGTTAGTATTAGATGACAAGCATTTACATAATGAAGAACATTACACCAATCTATAACATTAGTTTACTCTGCAAAAAACATTTCAAATGATTATTTGAAAACTAGAAATTAACAGTGTTCAGGTTCGTGTTTTAACCTTTTTAATGTGCTAAATAGCCAAATTAAAAGAAGGAATATCAATTTCATGGATTAAAACACTAAAGTTTAGTGTTGTTTATTACTTGTTGTTTACAAATATAGAGTTGTTCAATAGGAAATCATTTATTATTGCATAGAACATCAAAGTGGAGTTGTTTACAATACTAAACCATTAGTGTTATTCCCTTCTTACCATTCAAAACATTATTTCTTAGTCCTTCTAATATCATTAAATATTATAATTGTTTAGTTTTTAGTATTTTGGACAACAAAATTAATGCATGGAGCATCTCTATTTTTTTTAATCTTTGAACACCATAATTTAAAAATACAACATCACTTTTACGTGTACGTGACAAAGTAATTTATAGCATAAAACATCAGACATGTGACTAAACCTCCTTCAAACATTAAATGTTTTGTTATCCTCATTTAAACTTTAGTTGTTATATTTAAACATTTAACATGCAAGTATATAATAGTGAAAAGCAATGTAGCAAGGAGTATCACACTCGATAGTTAGAACTACAAATTGTGAACCCAACCATCAACTCTAAGGAGTTTCAAACAAGTTTACCAAGCATCATTTAAAAAGAAGTATAAGTAGGCGAATTTTGACTTTTATATATTTCAGCTTAAAGAGCAGCTTGAATCCTATTTTAATTATTGTTTGTACTTGGGTTGGTCTTTATTATATTATTTTCATCACATTTACAACCTTTTTTCTAAAGCATATGGGTGTTAAGTCAATATTGCCAAAGGTTAAATGATGAGTAGTTAGTATTAGATGACAAGCATTTACATAATGAAGAACATCACAGCAATCTATAACATTAGTTTACTCTGCAAAAAACATCTCAAATGATTATTTGAAAACTAGAAATTAACAGTGTTTAAGGTTTGTGTTCATGTTTTTTATGTGCTAAATAGCCAAATTAAAAGAAGGAATATCAATTTCATGGATTAAAACACTAAACTTTAATGTTGTTTATTATTTTTTGTTTACAAATATAGAGTTGTTCAATAGGAAATCATTTATTATTGCATAGAACATCAAAGTGGAGTTGTTTACAATACTAAACCAGTAGTGTTATTCCCTTCTTACCATTTGATGGCCAGGGGCCTTATCGTTTATAGTCATGGTAACTGGTGGAGAGACTTCTGGGAGGAAGAACGCCTGGTGGAATGGATAGCCCGAAGGAGAGTGCCTGAAAGCTCAGAAACAAAGGGTTAGGAGGCCCCCGGAGTGTCTTTCCGGGGGGGGAGCCTCCGACGCCCAAGTCAGTGGTGGCTGAGAAAAGGCAGAGGAAATAGCACAAAGGGCTGAAGAGTCTCGCCTGGTAGTTTTCTCAGAGTGTGGGAGCCGTGTTTGGCCAACCAACCAGCCTCCTGCCAAGTATTAATTCCTGGTATTTATAGGAGCGCCTAGCCCGTTAAGATCATGACACGTGTTCGGTCGGATGTTCCCTGAGTTTCTGGGCATAGGAGACAGATAACTGGTAGCAGGTTGTCCTGAGCCACGTGCTGAGATGGGTCATGATGTGATTCTGATGGCGTCCATATGTCAGAGCGCCTATTCAGGCGACTTTATGACGTCTGCGAAAGGACGTGTCAGAGGCTTCCTTAAATGCTTCCATAAATGCTCCTGTCGTACTCCCGAGGTCCCTGGGTGAGGTCGTCCTCTAGTTCGGACAGAGCCTCTTCGGGAAACAAGCCCTCAGTTCGGGGGTCCCCAGTTTCAGGGAGTTCCGCCTTCGGGGATATCATGTTCGGCTCACTATGTCTGGTGCCGCTTTTCTGAAGGCGATATGTTCACAACCTTTGGGGGCGAGTAGTGTCCTCGGGGTTTCCTGGCGTGCCGGGCTCGGAGCTCTTCGGCTATCTCCCGAGGTGCCTGATCGCACCTTTTCTCGGGTAGCGCCAGCTTCTTCTGGCCATCATTGTGGCAAGGAGTTCGGCCAGATAGAGGCGATAGCGTTTGGCTATCACCATTCAAAACATTATTTCTTAGTCCTTCTAACATCATTAAATGTTATAATTGTTTAGTTTTTAGTATTTTGAACAACAAAATTAATGCATGGAGCATCTCTGTTTTTTTTTTTTTATGTTTGAACACCATAATTTAAAAATACAACATCACTTTTACGTGTACATGACAAAGTAATTTACAGTTTAAAACATCAGACATGTGACTAAACCCCCTTCAAACATTAAATGTTTTATTATCTGCATTTAAACTTCAGTTTGTATATTTAAACATTTAACATGCAAGTATATAATATTGAAAAGCAATGTAGCAAGGAGTATCACACTCGATGGTTAGAACTACAAATTGTGAACCCAACCATCAAATCTAAGGAGTTTCAAACAAGTTTACCAAACATCATTTAAAAAGAAATATAAGTAGGCGGATTTTGACTTTTATATATTTCAGCTTAAAGAGCAACTTGAATCCTATATTGTTTGTACTTGGGTTGGTCTTTATTGTATTATTTTCATCACATTTACAACCTTTTTTATGAAGCATATGGGTGTTAAGTGAATATTGCCATAGGTTAAATGATGAGTAGTTAGTATTAGATGACAAGCATTTACATAATGAAGAACATTACAGCAATCTATCACATTAGTTTACTCTGCAAAAAACATCTCAAATGATTATTTGAAAACTAGAAATTAACAGTCTTTAAGGTTTGTGTTCATTTTTTTAATGTGCTAAATAGCCAAATTAAAAGAAGGAATATCAATTTCATGGATTAAAACACTAAAGTTTAGTGTTGTTTATTATTTGTTGTTTACAAATATAGAGTTGTTCAATAGGAAATCATTTATTATTGCATAGAACATCAAAGTGGACTTTTTTACAATACTAAACCATTAGTGTTCTTCCCTTCTTACCATTCAAAAAATTATTTCTTAGTCCTTCTAAAATCATTAAATATTATAATTGTTTAGTTTTTAGTATTTTGAACAACAAAATTAATGCATGGAGCATCTCTTTTTTTTTTTTTTTATGTTTGAACACCATAATTTAAAAATGCAACATCACTTTTACGTGTACATGGCAAAGTAATTTACAGTGTAAAACATCAGACATGTGACTAAACCCCCTTCAAACATTAAATGTTTTGTTATCTGCATTTAAACTTCAGTTTGTATATTTAAACATTTAACATGCAAGTATATAATAGTGAAAAGCAATGTAGCAAGGAGTATCACACTCGATAGTTAGAACTACAAATTATGAACCCAACCATCAAATCTAAGGAGTTTCAAACAAGTTTACCAAGCATCATTTAAGTAGCTTACAATTTGTTTGGCTTCTTGTGAGGCCTACTGGTTACTTTTGGTGTAAAAGCTGCTTCATAATGTTTGTTGTGAGTTTGATTGCTAGTGTGTTTGTTGTCTCAATTGGTAAAGTTGTTTTGCCTTTGGTTTTCATATCAATGTTTTTGTTTTCTTTGCTTTGTTCCTGGATGTCGATTGTTGTGATTTGGCATTTCTTTACATCAGTTTTTTTTTTTTTTGTGAAATAGAAAATTAAGAGTATATTAGTTACAAGGATAAGATTATTAACAATTAAAAGAAGAAATGGGAGGTGATGAACTTGACCAGATGAAAAGTGTTGCAAGAACAAGTTACTGCCATGTTGTTGCTGGAAATTACTTGGGTCTATTTGATTATGGTTTGTTTTGGGTTGTTTTGCTATGAAGAATTGTTGTCATTGGTAGAGAATGAGTGAAGTTGTTCCGTGAGAGTGTTGTTCTCAGAGTACTATTTTTTTGCCAAAGAGGTCATCGGGGCTAAGTTTGGAGTAAGGAAAAAGAAAGTATAGCATTGTGAGGTAGGATGTGGGTTTGGTTTATGGTTGGGGCGGTTATTTTGGGTAGAGTGGTTTTTCCGATGGCAACTTTGTACATAATGCATTATTGGGCATAGTGACATTTTAGTAAATAATTGGATTGTTAAGTGCTATGACTTTTTTGTAAATAAGGCAACTGGTGAGCATGGTGCCATTTTGCATATACGGTGACTATTAAATATTGTCACATTTTTGTAAATATTAAGATAGTAAGGATGCATGGCAGTGTACGAAATGCTCTATATAGCTACTAAAACAAATACATTAGACCATACTTGAACAGATCATCTCCTAAAAGGTGAAAACCACTGAAGTCAATTAGAAATGTGTAGAGGATTGTGAAGTAGATAGAGGTAGGAGTGAGCATTTGGTCTCTTTGGTTTAAACTAAACCAAATAAATTGGTTTATTTGGTTTTTAGTTTTTGGATTGTAAGAAACCAAATTAACAAAGTCACCCCCTAAAACCAAACTCAAACCAAACAAAAATGTTTCGGTTTGGTTTAGCCTTAAACTGAATTAACCAAAAGTAGGAAAGAACTCAAAGAATAATTAGCCTACCAGCTGCTGTTGAAGAAACAATCCCAAATATTCAAACACTAAGTATTAAAAGTTTGTAGCTACATAAAGACTTACAAGTTCAATAGCCAAACAGAGAAGATCCAGGAGAAGGCAGAGAGATCATAGAGAGCATTACCACACAGAGGACTCTCACAGATCCAGGAGACATAGATCAGAGGATCTAGAAGGCCTATATGAGGTCAGACTGTTGGAGAGGTTCCAAGGCCTAAGACCTCCACAGTTTGATGGAAGAGCTGGGCCAAAGATAGCTGAGGAGTGGTTAATCTTCATTAAAAAGATGTTTGAAAGGATGCCACTCAGCTCCACCAAGAAGGTGTCACTGGCTACTTACAACTTGGTAGGCAGTGCAGAGATATGGTGGAGGAGCACCAGAGATAGGTATGCTTTCCAGAAGGAGAGAAGGCCAGGAAGAGATATTGAGTTGAGCTGGCCAGAGTTCACACAGCTGTTCCAGGAACAGTACATCAGTGATGCCATCGAGGATATGAAGCAAGCTGAATTTGATGCTCTAAGGCAGGACAACCTCAGTGTCCTAGAGTATGAGCACAAATTCAATCAGTTGGTGAGGTATGCTCTTCAGTATCATGGATTGGAGGAATTGAAGGCCAAAAGATTTGTCAGAGGCCTAAAGTCAGACATTAGAAAGGCTGTTAGACCTTTTGGAGCAATTACATACTATGAAGCAGTGCAGAAAGCTCTATTAGTAGAGCAAGAGGAGTATGAGACTAAGTACTTTCCCAGTGGACCGGGGGAAAGTAGTCAGGCAGGAGGCAAGCAGAAGAAGCCACCACATGGCAAGGGAATTGCCAAGAGTTCCCATTTTGGTGGTGAAGGCAAGGTTAAGGGGAAGTTCCCTGGCCTAAGGTGCCCTAAGTGTAGGAGCTTTCATGGAAAGAAACCTTGCTACTTTGATACCCAAGCGTGTCTAAGATGTGGATCCATAGATCATTGGATCAAAGACTGCCCACAGGTTCAAAGGAGGCCAGAAGACCAAGGTCCAGTAAGACCTATTGGAGCAGGACCTAGAAGAGGAGCACCAAGGGAGGGACAGCAGAGGCCAGTTCCTCCAGTGCCTCGGCCTCCAGTGCAGAGAGCTGGCAGAGTCTTCCAAGTGGAGAGGCCAGAGACATCAGAGCAGGGAGGAGCACTAAGAGGTAACATTTACCTTAATGGTATGCCTGTTAGTGTTCTGTTTGATACTGGTGCATCTGTGTCTATAGTGTCTAGGAAATTGGTTAATGCCATGAAATTGCCTACTAAATCATGCCTAGGATATCCTTAGTGAAAACAGCAGGTAGTCAATGTCTTTTCACTAATGACCTAGCTAAGGGTTGTGAGCTAGTAGTAGGAAAGACTAAGGTTATGACTAATCTGCTAGTGTTGGACATTCCTAAGTATGATTTAGTGCTGGGTATAAATTGGCTAGCTATGCATAACATAAGAATTGATTGTGCTAAGAGGGAAATCACATTGCCTAATGGTGAAGTGCATGCATTAGTGAATTTTAAGGAATTAGTGTATGAAATGCATGGCATGGAGCTAGAGGTATTAGATGAGATACCTGTGACTTCTGAGCATGATTACTGTTATGCATTGAATGAATTGCACTGTGATAAGAAAGTGGACAGAATACCTATAGTGAGAGACTTTCCAGAAGTCTTTCCTAAAGACCTGCCAGGTATTCCTCCACAAAGGGAGATTGAATTTGAAATCAAGTTGCAACCAGAAGCTAGTCCAATATCCATACCTCCTTACAAAATGCCAATCACAGAGATGAATGAGCTCAAGAAACAACTTGATGAACTTCTTGAAAAAGGGTTCATAAGGCCAAGTGTTTCACCATGGGGAGCTCCTGTTCTCTTTGTGAAAAAGAAGGATGGATCTTTGAGACTATGCACTGACTACAGGAAGCTTAATGTAGTGACTATCAAGAATAAGTATCCACTCCCTAGGATTGAGGATCTATTTGATCAACTCAAGGGAGCTAAGATCTTCTCCAAGATAGATTTGAGATCTGGATACTTCCAATTGAGAGTAAAGGAAGAAGATATTCCTAAGACTACATTCAGGACCAGATATGGGCATTATGAGTACACAGTCATGTCATTTGGTTTGACTAATGCCCCAGCTGCTTTCATGGACTTGATGAACAGGGTGTTCAGACCACATCTGGACAAATTTGTGGTTTTGTTCATTGATGACATCCTAGTGTATTCTAAGGATGAAAATGAACATGAACATCATCTAAAGATTTTCTAAAAGACTCTGTTGCAGCATCAGCTTTATGCCAAGTTATCCAAGTGTGAATTCTGGATAAGGGAAGTGTCTTTCCTAGGACACATCATAGATGCACAAGGCCTTAAGGCAGACCCTGAAAAGGCCAAGGCAGTGCAAGAGTGGGAAAGACCAAAGACTGTGAAGGAAATCATAAGTTTCCTAGAATTAGCTGTGTTAGTGTTATGCCCAAAAGCCAATCATGAGATGATTGTATTTTTGCACATTGAGTCATGATATTTTATTAAGGCATTAATCCAGCAATTATGTTTGTTGTTTTGTTTCTGCGTAACTTAATAAACATAATTGCAACCCTAGAATAATGATATTCTTAAACATCCCTGGTCTAGTATTATTGTGGAGCGGGTTGCAATAATACATAACGACTAGCATATGTGGAGACTAATATGAGATATGTAGTCTACATTGTTAGTGTTGTGCCCAAAAAGCCAGTCATGAGATGATTGTATTTTTGCAAATTGAGTCATGATATTTTATTGAGGCATTAATCCAGCAATTTTGTTTGTTGTTTTGTTTCTGCGTAACGTAATAAACATAATTGTAACCCTAGAATAATGATATTCTTAAACGTCCCTAGTATAGTATTATTGTGGAGCGGGTTGCAATAATACATAATGACTAGCATATGTGGAGACTAATATGAGATATGTAGTCTACATATGGGTACAAGTTGGAGAACTTGTGTACTGGACCAACCCACCATGAGAACACTTCATGGATCGTTATATGAGTGTCATAAGTGATTCTCATAGTGATCATAGTATATGTAGTCCTTCGACCTAAGATCATCAA
This sequence comes from Aquilaria yunnanensis, assembly GCA_039654915.1. NCBI lineage: Eukaryota > Viridiplantae > Streptophyta > Magnoliopsida > Malvales > Thymelaeaceae > Aquilaria > Aquilaria yunnanensis. Next base: position 67,113,982 of record CM077597.1, read on the forward strand.
GGTTCCCTACATGTGAGTCACATACTTTGATACTTTCCTTTGTTGCTCGTAACTGAGTGAACTTGAAGGAGGTCATTGGGTATGTCACATATCATGCGGAGGGATTTGTATGATCAAGATGGGATTTGTCCCTCCTATGTAACGGGAGTGATATCTTTGGGCCCCTTGATAGAGTGAGACTTAGAAAATGCATGGCCATGCTCCGATGAGTTGATATATGATATCAATGTCATCAGTTTAAGTTAGTCTACTCGGTAATCAAGAAACCAAAGATTGGGCTATACGAGAGTGACACATTCCATGTCTCGTGCTTAGTCTTGATATCTTGGACAAAGGGACAATGGTATATATCGGTGATGATCATAAAGGTTTAGTCGATTCACCGACAATCTTGTCACTTGGGTAGCAATGATGTGTTGCTAGACACCGCTCATTGCTTATGATCATAAATGTGATTTATGATCATTGCCAACATGGCAAGAGCCTATTGGGTCGCACACATAGAGCTATTTGGATCATTAGAGTGCATGGGCTAATTATTTGGGTTATGGTTTCACTTTAATTTCGTATTAATAATGGGCCAAGGAGTTGAGCCATTATTAAGCCCGAAATTAAATCCTAATTGGATTAGGGCTTTGAAACCCATTAGGCCTGGAAGTTGAGTCTCACTATAAATACAACTTTTAAGTGAGAAATTCGCAGGTCTCCTTGCCCTAGCCTCCCAAAAGGACAGCCGCACTCTTCTCTTGCAATTCCTTGGAGGACGCAAGCTAGCACTGCGAGCGCAAGAGAAACGCATCTGCCGGGACGTGGTGGAAGCGTGGTGATCCCGAGAGGCTCGTGTGGATACCATAGAGAGCCTGAACACGTCAACTGTTCAGGTTTTGTGATTCGACTCTACAGTTGAGTGAGAGATCTCAACCGAAAATTAGGTATGAAATTTTCGAACACCCGGTTTACCCCGTTTCACTTGGATCCTGGAGGGTTTCGGTTAAATTCCGCTGCACTCTTTGGCTCCCGAAACCCAACAGTGGTATCAGAGCTACTGGTGAAACCCTAAATCGGGATTGATTGTTGAATCGCATGATGCTATGTGTTCGATTGGTTTTCGGCCATGATTAATTAGATTGATTCATGATGCATGAAACCGAAATTCGTAATGAACATATGAGATATATGAAGAAACGACACAAATTAGTTAATGAGATTAACCCGAAATTGATAGGTATGAGATACCTATATGGATTAGGATTTTTGCAATAGTTGCAAAAACCCTAGGTTTGTTCGGATTCGGCCTGTTCGGGCACCGAAAGTAAGGTATTTTTGGTGGCTCGAATGGAGGAGTCTCGGGTGCCTACTTTCTCGAAATAGAAGATTTCGGGCTAAGCAATTGTAAGACAATTTTTTGCGCCGGGGGGCAGCGCAAGGGCGGCTCCCCTTGACCCCGTCCGCTGACCGGTCAGCGGAACCACCGCTCGCTGACCGGCCAGCGGGACCGCCGTATGCGAAGCGCCACATAAAGAAAACCTGGTTAATCAACACGCGAAAATTGGCATGCATCTTTGTTGAATGAGATTTGACATGATATGCTGATTGGTGTTTGAAGCATGGTGCATGGTTATAGCCCTTGATTGGTTGTACTTCTAAATACGGCCTGCGAGTCGTGCCTTTTCTTATCACTCTCATTGTACATTCTCTTCTCACCTTACTCCCCTCGAATGTAACTCGAGGTTTCTATTATTGATGTAATGGTGCATTATGGGCTCATCCAAGGTGGTATGTCCAAGGATCATGCAAGGAGGTATGTCCAAGGAGGTGACAACAAAAGGGCAGCCAAGAAAGGAAGAGAAGGAGCTTGTGAAGACTCTTTTCTTTTCTTAGGCTTTTATGATATTCTCATTGGCTTGAGAATATCGCATAGTTTGGGCTATAACCATGTCACGTTTATTTCTTGTAAGCATGAGATGCATGTTTTATATTTGTATGTGATGCATGTATAAAACAACCGGAGATAACAAATTGGTGAGATCAAAAGATAAAATCCCTCAAACAATTATTAAGTCATTAAATGTGATGCCTTCCAAATGTTGGCACTCGTCAAGACTTTGATCAACATTAGGTGGGTTTGCCAAAGCAAAGCACCTGTGTTCATCTTGGTAAGGCGCGATGGGATAATAGTGATATCCAAACTGCTAACTTTGGGTTCGACTTAACTAAGTCACCCTAATAGGATTAGGGACTTAGAGGCATAGAGTTGGGCTTAAGTTCATGAGATGAGCTTGGACAAGTGTTGTTCACCCAACTATCCAAGAATTGCATAAGATGCAATTGGCAAGGAGTTGCCTACCTAAATAGCTGTAACTTGAGAGAAAAGCCAAAGCTGACTCAGGTTGTGGTCAAATATGGATCTTGGCCCACTAGAATACCTTAGCGCCGAGGTGTTCCGAAATAATATCGAGGGTTATTATTTTGAGGAAAATAGTGGGAGTATCGTTTAATAAAAGTCCTTATTAAATGAATTAAAATACATGACTCTTACCCTGCATATTTACTGTTGTAGATAACCATGGCACAAAACACATCGACACTTTCGTTGCGATCGATCCTTGAGAAGGAAAAACTGAATGGGACCAACTTTCTCAAATGGTACCGAAACTTGAGGATAGTCCTCAAACAAGAGAGAAAGGCATATGTCCTAGAGCAGCCCATTCCGAATGAGCCTGCTGCCACTGCTCCAAGAGCTGAAAGGGATGCTCACAAGAGGCATTCTGATGATGCTTTGGATGTTGCATGCCTCATGCTTATTACCATGGAATCTGAGCTTCAGAAGCAACATGAGAACATGGGGGCGTATGATATGATCGAACATCTCAAAATGCTTTTCCAAGAGCAAGCTAGGCATGAGAGGTTTGAGACCTCTAAGGCATTGTTTCAGTGCAAAATGTCTGAGGGAAGTCCAGTGGGTCCTCATGTGCTCAAGATGATTGGGTACATTGAGAATCTTGAGAATTTGGGATTTGCTCTTCAGAAAGAGTTGGCTATTGATGTAGTCTTGCAATCGTTGCCTGAAAGCTACAGTCAGTTCATCATGAACTATAACATGAACGACCTAGACAAGTCCCTTCCTGAATTGCTCAACATGTTGAGAACTGCTGAGCAAAACCTTAAGAAGGCTAAGCCCATTTTGATGGTTCAAAAGGGCAAGGGAAAGGGAAAAGCCAACAAGAAGAAGGATAAAGCTAATGGAAAGTCCAATGCTAGTCCTTCTTCAGCTGCACTGAAACCAAAGGGTGGTGTGGCAAAGGAAGGGGAGTGCTTCCATTGTAAGCAACCTGGACACTGGAAGCGCAACTGCAAGCTCTATCTTGAAGAACTTGCTAAGGAAAAGGGAAGTAAGACTTCCACTTCAGGTATTTTTGTTATAGAGGCTAACTTTTCTACTTCCTCATCTTGGGTATTGGATACTGGATGTGGATCTCACATTTGTGCAAATGTGCAGGATCTAAGTAGAAGTAGAAGATTGGCCCGAGGTGAAGTGGACCTACGTGTTGGAAATGGAGCAAGGGTTGCTGCCTTAGCCGTAGGGACTTATGTTCTCACTTTACCTAGTGGATTAGTTTTAGAATTAGACAACTGCTACTTTGTGCCTACTATTAGTAGAAATTTGATTTCTGTTTCTTGTTTGGACAAGAAAGGTTTTTCATTTATAATAAAGGACAAATGTTGTTCTATTTATTTGAATGAAATCTTTTATGGTAGTGCTCAACTTAGCAATGGGTTGTATGTTCTAGACCTTGAAGATCCAATCTATAATGTGAATACCAAGAAGGTCAGATTAAATGATTCAAACTCGACCTATCTCTGGCACTGTCGCTTGGGCCATATAAATGAGACCCGCATATCCAAGCTCCATAAGGATGGACTCTTGGACTCATTTGATTTTGAATCATATGAGACATGTGAGTCATGTTTGTTGGGCAAGATGACCAAAGCCCCATTCACAGGGCAAAGTGAAAGGGCTAATGACTTACTAGGACTCATACATAGTGATGTATGTGGCCCTATGTCTACACAAGCTAGAGGAGGTTCCCAATACTTCATTACTTTCACCGATGACTTCAGCAGATATGGCTATGTGTATCTTATGAGACACAAGTCAGAATCCTTTGAAAAGTTCAAAGAATTCAAGAATGAAGTAGAGAATCAACTCGGGAAGAGTATCAAAGTGCTTCGATCAGATCGAGGTGGAGAGTACTTGGATCGAGAATTCCTTGACTATCTGAAGGAGTGTGGTATAATATCACAACTCACTCCACCAGGTACACCTCAATGGAATGGTGTTTTTGAAAGGAGAAATCGAACTCTGTTAGACATGGTTCGCTCCATGATGAGTCAAGCTGGCCTTCCAAACTCCTTTTGGGGACATGCTCTAAAGACAGCCGCTTTTACACTAAACCGAGTTCCATCTAAATCGGTTCAAAAGACACCATATGAGATATGGAGTGGGAGGCGTCCCAATTTGTCTTTTATGAAGATTTGGGGCTGTGACGCTTATGTAAAACGTCAATCCTCTAACAAACTAGGGCCCAAATCTCAAAAATGTCTTTTTGTTGGGTATCCCAAAGAAACAAAGGGTTACTATTTCTACAATCCCTCTGAGCAAAAAGTGTTTGTTGCTCGAACTGGTGTCTTTTTGGAGAAAGAGTTTATCTCTAAAGGAACTAGTGGGAGGAAAGTAGAACTTGAAGAAATTCAAGAACAACAAGGAGACATTGAACCTGAAATGGAACCTGAACAGACACCACAAGATGTTGTGGTTCAAGAGTCTGTTCCTGTAGCACAAAGCCCACGTAGGACTGGTAGGATTCGGCGTTAGCCCGAGAGATATGGATTTCTCGTGACTCACACCGGTGATGTGATGCTCATGGATCAAGATGAGCCCACAACCTACCAACAAGCTATGTCGGGGCCTGACTCTGAGAAGTGGCTAATGGCCATGAAATCCGAGATGGAATCCATGTATGAAAACCAAGTATGGACTTTGGTTGACCCACCTGAAGGGGTAAAACCTATAGGGTGCAAATGGGTTTTCAAGAAGAAAACTGACATGGATGGTAATGTGATTACCTTTAAGGGAAGATTGGTTGCAAAAGGTTTCAAGCAAATTCATGGTATTGACTATGATGAAACTTTTTCACCAGTTGCTATGCTTAAATCCATCCGAATTTTGTTTGCTATTGCTGCACACTATGATTATGAGATATGGCAAATGGATGTCAAAACTGCATTCCTAAATGGAAAGCTACTTGAGGATGTGTACATGACACAGCCTGAGGGTTTTGTCACTCCTGGGAATGCCAATAAAGTGTGCAAATTGCAAAGGTCCATTTATGGACTGAAGCAAGCTTCTCGAAGTTGGAATCTTCGTTTTGATGATGCAATCAAAGAGTTTGGTTTTATCAAAAATGAAGATGAACCTTGTGTCTACAAGAAGGTTAGTGGGAGCGCTATTGTCTTCTTGGTGTTGTATGTAGATGACATACTACTCATCGGGAATGACATTCCTGAGCTACAGTCTGTGAAGACTTGGCTAAGGAAATGTTTCTCTATGAAGGACTTGGGTGAAGCAGCCTATGTGTTAGGCATCAGGATCTATAGAGATAGATCTAGAAAGCTTCTTGGCCTAAGTCAAAGTACATATATTGACAAGGTGCTAAAGAGGTTTAGCATGCAAGATTCCAAGAAAGGATTCTTGCCCATGTCACATGGTATCACTCTTTCTAGATCTCAGTGTCCGAGTACAACCAAGGAGAAAGAGCGCATGAGTAAGATTCCATATGCCTCAGCAATTGGATCTATCATGTATGCCATGATATGTACTCGTCCCGATGTCTCATATGCTTTGAGCATGACGAGTAGGTACCAATCGAACCCCGGTGAAAGTCACTGGACAGCTGTTAAGAACATCCTTAAGTACTTACGAAGGACTAAGGATGCATTCTTGGTCTTTGGAGGTGAAGATGAGCTCGTTGTAAGGGGTTACACCGATGCAAGCTTCCAATCCGATAAGGATGATTTTAGATCGCAATCTGGTTATGTGTTTTGTATTGGTGGTGGTGCTGTAAGCTGGAAGAGTTCAAAGCAAGAGACAGTAGCTGACTCTACAACAGAATCTGAGTACATTGCCGCCTCTGATGCTGCGAAGGAGGCAGTTTGGATCAAGAAGTTCATCACTGAACTTGGAGTGGTTCCAAGCATTGTTGACCCGATAGAGCTCTATTGTGACAACAATGGAGCAATCGCACAGGCTAAGGAACCTCGATCTCACCAGCGATCCAAACATATACTCCGACGCTATCATCTCATTAGGGAGATCATCGAGAGGGGTGATGTAAAGATATGCAGGACTTCGACAGACAGCAACATTGCTGATCCACTGACAAAGCCCCTTACGCAGCAGAAGCATGATAGCCATTCTAGATCCATCGGTATTAGATACATGGATGATTGGCTTTTAGTGCAAGTGGGAGATTGTTAGTGTTGTGCCCAAAAAGCCAGTCATGAGATGATTGTATTTTTGCAAATTGAGTCATGATATTTTATTGAGGCATTAATCCAGCAATTTTGTTTGTTGTTTTGTTTCTGCGTAACGTAATAAACATAATTGTAACCCTAGAATAATGATATTCTTAAACGTCCCTAGTATAGTATTATTGTGGAGCGGGTTGCAATAATACATAATGACTAGCATATGTGGAGACTAATATGAGATATGTAGTCTACATATGGGTACAAGTTGGAGAACTTGTGTACTGGACCGACCCACCATGAGAACACTTCATGGATCATTATATGAGTGTCATAAGTGATTCTCATAGTGATCATAGTATATGTAGTCCTTCGACCTAAGATCATCAAGGTTCCCTACATGTGAGTCACATACTTTGATACTTTCCTTTGTTGCTCGTAACTGAGTGAACTTGAAGGAGGTCATTGGGTATGTCACATATCATGCGGAGGGATTTGTATGATCAAGATGGGATTTGTCCCTCCTATGTAACGGGAGTGATATCTTTGGGCCCCTTGATAGAGTGAGACTTAGAAAATGCATGGCCATGCTCCGATGAGTTGATATATGATATCAATGTCATCAGTTTAAGTTAGTCTACTCGGTAATCAAGAAACCAAAGATTGGGCTATACGAGAGTGACACATTCCATGTCTCGTGCTTAGTCTTGATATCTTGGACAAAGGGACAATGGCATATATCGGTGATGATCATAAAGGTTTAGTCGATTCACCGACAATCTTGTCACTTGGGTAGCAATGATGTGTTGCTAGACACCGCTCATTGCTTATGATCATAAATGTGATTTATGATCATTGCCAACATGGCAAGAGCCTATTGGGTCGCACACATAGAGCTATTTGGATCATTAGAGTGCATGGGCTAATTATTTGGGTTATGGTTTCACTTTAATTTCTTATTAATAATGGGCCAAGGAGTTGAGCCATTATTAAGCCCGAAATTAAATCCTAATTGGATTAGGGCTTTGAAACCCATTAGGCCTGGAAGTTGAGTCTCACTATAAATATAACTTTTAAGTGAGAAATTCGCAGGTCTCCTTGCCCTAGCCTCCCAAAAGGACAGCCGCACTCTTCTCTTGCAATTCCTTGGAGGACGCAAGCTAGCACTGCGAGCGCAAGAGAAACGCATCTGCCGGGACGTGGTGGAAGCGTGGTGATCCCGAGAGGCTCGTGTGGATACCATAGAGAGCCTGAACACGTCAACTGTTCAGGTTTTGTGATTCGACTCTACAGTTGAGTGAGAGATCTCAACCGAAAATTAGGTATGAAATTTTCGAACACCCGGTTTACCCCGTTTCACTTGGATCCTGGAGGGTTTTGGTTAAATTCCGCTGCGCTCTTTGGCTCCCGAAACCCAACATACATATGGGTACAAGTTGGAGAATTGTGTATTGGACCGACCCACCATGAGAATACTACATGGATCGTTATATGAGTGTCATAAGTGATTCTCATAGTGATCATGGTATATGTAGTCCTTCGACCTAAGATCATCAAGGTTCCCTACATGTGAGTCACATACTTTGATACTTTCCTTTGTTGCTCGTAACTGAGTGAACTTGAAGGAGGTCATTGGGTATGTCACATATCATGCGGAGGGATTTGTATGATCAAGATGGGATTTATCCCTCCTATGTAACGGGAGTGATATCTTCGGGCCCCTTGATAGAGTAAGACTTAGAAAAATGCATGGCCATGCTCAGATGAGTTGATATACGATATCAATGTCATCAGTTTAAGTTGGTCTACTCGGTAATCAAGAAACCAAAGATTGGGCTATACAAGAGTGACACATTCCATGTCTCGTGCTTAGTCTTGATATCTTGGACAAAGGGACAATGGCATATATCGGTGATGATCATAAAGGTTTAGTCGAATCATCGACAATCTTGTCACTTAGGTAGCAATGATGTGTTGCTAGACACCGCTCATTGCTTATGATCATAAATGTGATTTATGGTCATTGCCAACGTGGTATGAGCCTATTAGGTCGCACACATAGAGCTATTTGGATCATTAGAGTGCATGGACTAATAATTTGGCTTTTGGTTTCACAATAATTTCGTATTAATAATGGGCCAAATAGTTGAGCCATTATTAAGCCCAAAATTAAAGCCTAATTGGATTAGGGCTTTGAAACCTATTAGGCCTGGAAGTTGAGTCTCAATATAAATACAACTTCTAGTCAGAAATTCGTAGGTCTCATTGCCTTAGCCTCCAAAAGGACAGCCGCACTCTTTTCTTGCAATTCCTTGGAGGACGCAAGCTAGCACTGTGAGCGCAAGAGAAACGCATCTGCCGGGACGTGGTGGAAGCGTGGTGATCCCGAGAGGCTCGTGTGGATACGATAGAAAGCCTGAACACGTCAACTGTTCAAGTTTTGTGATTCGACTCTACAATTGAATGAGAGATCTTAACCAAAAATTAGGTATGAAATTTTTCAAACACCCGGTTTACCCCGTTTCACTTGGATCCTGGAGGGTTTCAGTTAAATTCCGCTGTGCTGTTTGGCTCCTGAAACCCATCAGTGGTATCAGAGCTACTGGTGAAACCGTAAATCGGGATTGATGTTGAATCGCATGATGTTATGTGTTCGGTTGCTTTTCTGCCATGATTAATTAGATTGATTCATGATGCATGAAACCGGAACTCATAATGAACATATGAGATATATGAAGAAACGACACTAATTAGTTAATGAGATTAACCCGAAATTGAATGGTATGAGTTACCTATATGGAGTAGGATTCTTGCAATAGTTGCAAAAACCCTAGCTTGGTTCGGATTCGGCCTATTCGGGCACCGAAAGTAAGGTATTTTTGGTGGCTCGAATGGGGGAGTCTCGGGTGCCTACTTGCTCGAAGTAGAAGATTTCAGGCTAAGCAATTGTAAGACAATTTTTTGCGTCGGGGGGCGCTGCCCCCCACGCCCCCCGCAAGGGCGGCTCCCCTTGACGCCGTCCGTTGATCGGTCAGCGAAACCACCGCCCGCTGACCGGCTAACGGGACCGCCGTATGCTAAGCGCCACATAAATAAAAACTGGTTAATCAATGCGCGAAAATTGGCATGCATCCTTGTTGAATGAGATTTGACATGATATGCTGATTGGTGTTTGAAGCATGGTGCATGGTTATAGACCTTGATTGGTTGTACTTATAAATACGGCCTGCGAGTAGTGCCTTTTCTTATCACTCTCATTGTACATTCTCTTCTCACCTTACTCCCCTCAAATGTAAGTCGAGGTTTCTATTATTGATGTAATGGTGCATTATGGGATCATCCAAAGTGATATGTCCAAGGATCATCCAAGGTGTTATGTCCAAGGTGGTGACAACAAAAGGGCAGCCAAGAATGGAAGAAAAGGAGCTTGTGAAGACTCTTTTCTTTTCTTAGGCTTTTATGATATTCTCATTGGCTTGAGAATATCGTATAGTTTGGGCTATAACCATGTCACGTTTACTTTCTTGAACGCATGAGATGCATGTTTTATATTTGTATGTGATGCATGTATAAGACAACCGGAGATAACAAATTGGTGAGATCAAACGAAAAATCCCTCAAACAAATATTAAGTCATCAAATGTAACGCCTTCCAAATGTTGGCACTCGTCAAGACTTTGATCAACATTAGGTGGGTTTGCCAAAGCAAAGCACCTATGTTCATCTTGGTAAGGTGCGATGGGATAATAGTGATATCCAAATTGCTAACTTTGGGTCCGACTTAACTAAGTCATCCTAATAGGATTAGGGACTTAGAGGCATAGAGTTGGGCTTAAGCTCATGGGATGAGCTTGGACAAGTGTTGTTCACCCAACTATCCAAGAGTTGCATAAAATGCAATTAGCAAGGAGTTCCCTGCCTAAATAGCTGTAACTTGAGAGAAAAGCCAAAGCTGACTCAAGTTGTGATCAAATATGGATCTTGGCCCACTAGAATACCTTAGCACCAAGGTGTTCCGAAATAATATCGAGGGTTATTATTTTGAGGAAAATAGTGGGAGTATCGTTTAATAAAAGTCCTTATTAAATAAATTAAAATACATGCCTCTTACACTGCATATTTACTGTTGTAGATAACCATGGCACAAAACACATCAACACTTTCATTGCGATCGATCCTTGAGAAGGAAAAACTGAATGGGACCAACTTTCTCAAATGGTACCAAAACTTGAGGATAGTCATCAAGCAAGAGAGAAAGGCCTATGTCCTAGAGCAGCCCATTCCGAATGAGCCTGCTGCCACTGCTCCAAGAGATGAAAGGGATGCTCATAAGAGGCATTCTGATGATGCTTTGGATGTTGCATGCCTCATGCTTATTACCATGGAATCTGAGCTTCAGAAGCAACATGAGAACATGGGGGCGTTCAATATGATTGAACATCTCAAAATGCTTTTCCAAGAACAAGCTAGGCATGAGAGGTTTGAGACCTCTAAGGCATTGTTTCAGTGCAAGATGTCTGAAGGAAGTCCCGTGGGTCCTCATGTGCTCAAGATAATTTGGTACATTGAGAATCTTGAGAATTTGGGATTTGCTCTTCAGAAAGAGTTGGCTATTGATGTAGTCTTGCAATCGTTGCCTGAAAGCTACAGTCAGTTCGTCATGAACTATAACATGAACGACCTAGACAAGTCCCTCCCTGAATTGCTCAACATGTTGAGAACTGCTGAGCAAAACCTTAAGAAGGCTAAGCCCATTTTGATGGTTCAAAAGGGCAAGGGCAAGGGAAAAGCCAACAAGAAGAAGGATAAAGCTAATGGAAAGTCTAATGCTAATTCTTCTTCAGCTGCACTGAAACCAAAGGGTGGTGTAGCAAAGGAAGGGGAGTGCTTCCATTGTAAGCAACTTGGACACTGGAAGCGCAACTGCAAGCTCTATCTTGAAGAACTTGCTAAGGAAAAGGGAAGTAAGACTTCCACTTCAGGTATTCTTGTTATAGAGGCTAACTTTTCTACTTCCTCATCTTGGGTATTGGATACTGGATGTGGATCTCACATTTGTGCAAATGTGCAGGATCTAAATAGAAGTAGAAGATTGGCCCGAGGTGAAGTGGACCTACGTGTTGGAAATGGAGCAAGAGTTGCTGCCTTAGCTGTAGGGACTTATGTTCTCACTTTACCTATTGGATTAGTTTTAGAATTAGACAACTGCTACTTTGTGCCTACTATTAGTAGAAATTTGATTTCTGTTTCTTGTTTGGACAAGAAAGGTTTTTCATTTATAATAAAGGACAAATGTTGTTCTATTTATTTGAATGAAATCTTTTATGGTAGTGCTCAACTTAGCAATGGGTTGCATGTTCTAGACCTCGAAGATCCAATCTATACTGTGAATACCAAAAAGGTCAGATTAAATGATTCGAACCCGACCTATCTCTGGCACTGTCGCTTGGGCCATATAAATGAGACCCGCATATCCAAGCTCCATAAGGATGGACTCTTGGACTCATTTGATTTTGAATCATATGAGACATGTGAGTCATGTTTGTTGGGCAAGATGACCAAAGCCCCATTCACAGGGCAAAGTGAAAGGGCTAATGACTTACTAGGACTCATACATAGTGATGTATGTGGCTCTATGTCTACACAAGCTAGAGGAGGTTTCCAATACTTCATTACTTTCACTGATGACTTCAGCAGATATGGCTATGTGTATCTCATGAGACACAAGTCAGAATCCTTTGAAAAGTTCAAAGAATTCAAGAATGATGTAGAGAATTAACTCGAGAAGAGTATTAAAGTGCTTCGATCAGATCGAGGTGGAGAGTACTTGGATCGAGAATTCCTTGACTATCTGAAGGAGTGTGGTATAGTATCACAACTCACTCCACCAGGTATACCTCAATGGAATGGTGTATCTGAAAGGAGAAATCGAACTTTGTTAGACATGGTTCGCTCTATGATGAGTCAAGCTGACCTTCCAAACTCCTTTTGGGGACATGCTCTAGAGACAGCTGCTTTTACACTAAATCGAGTTCCATCTAAATCGGTTCAAAAGACACTATATGAGATATGGAGTGGGAGGCGTCCCAATTTGTCTTTTATGAAGATTTGGGGCTGTGACGCTTATGTGAAACGTCAATCCTTTGACAAACTAGGGCCCAAATCTAAAAAATGTCTTTTTGTTAGGTATCCTAAAGAAACAAAGGGTTACTATTTCTACAATTCTTCTGAGAAAAAAGTGTTTGTTGCTTGAACTGGTGTTTTTTTGGAGAAAGAGTTTATCTCTAAAGGAACTAGTGGGAGGAAAGTAGAACTTGAAGAAATTCAAGAACAACAAGAGACATCAAACCTGAAATGGAACCTGAACAGACACCGCAAGATGTTGTTCAAGAGTCTGTTCCTGTAGCACAGAGCCCACGTAGGACTGGTAGGATTTGGCGTGAGCCCGAGAAATATGGATTTCTCGTGACTCACACCGGTGATGTGATGCTCGTGGATCAGGATGAGCCCACAACCTACCAGCAAGCTATGTCGAGGCTTGACTTTGAGAAGTGGCTAATGGCCATGAAATCCGAGATGGAATCCATGTATGAAAACCAAGTATGGACTTTGGTTGACCCACCTGAAGGGGTAAAACCCATAGGGTGCAAATGGGTTTTCAAGAAGAAAACTGACATGGATGGTAATGTGATTACCTTTAAGGGACGATTGGTTGCAAAAGGTTTCAAGCAAATTCATGGTATTGACTACGATGAAAATTTTTCACCAGTTGCTATGCTTAAATCCATCCGAATTTTGTTTGCTATTGCTGCACACTATGATTATGAAATATGCCAAATTGATGTCAAAACTGCATTCCTAAATGGAAAGCTACTTGAGGATGTGTACATGATACAACCTGAGGGTTTTGTCACTCCTGAGAATGCCAATAAAGTGTTTAAGTTGCAAAGGTCCATATATGGACTGTGTAGCAACGTGATTTTTAGGAGTCGCCACCAATCAGTTTTCCTAGGTCGATTGGATACCTGAAAAATGGTCTGCGAGAGATTCTAAGATCGTGAGTCAGTTACGCTAAAATAACCCTATTAAAGCGCCCAGGAATTGGTACCATGGGGTTCAATTTTATCTTTTCTTAACCATTTATTTCTTGATCTAATCTTTGATTTCAAGTGATTTTTATGAATTTTTATTTAATTTTTAATTCCAAACCGAGGATCTTATCAGACCAACTAAATATGGAATAAACAATCTGTCTCAGGATTTTATCAAACCACCGAGAACGGACATCCAGAAAAATAAATGTCAAGTACTAAAAATATAAAAAGAGCTATCTTCATTTGATTTCTTGCTAATGTCTAGATAATGAGAAAAATAAATAAAATCTAAGGAATTAAAGAACTAATTATTATTTATTCTAAGACACATTATGAGATCCTAAAACCAAATTGCATGATCCTAAAGTTAGTTAATAAAAAATAAAATAAAATAACTAAAGTAATTTAAGAAATAAAATAAAATAAAATAAAATAAACAAAACACACTAGGTTATGTTTTTATGAAGATTTAATGACAGCAGTTAATGAGTGACCAAAACAAATAAATAAGAAAGAAACAAAGAAAAACAGAATAAAAAAAACAAAAGAACTTGCTGTCAATGGTCAATCTGCAAAAAAAGAGGAAGTTAGTGACTTGTAGGAACGAAACAGAAAGTCAAGAGGGCTAAACAGGGGTTTTACCGAAAAGTTGACTGGGTCAGGAACTGGATGAAAAATGGGTCGGGTCGTGGGTATCTGGCCGGATCTCTTTCTGATTCTCCGTTTTCGTCGACGACGGAGGAGCGGCAGAGCTTGGGGGATGAGTCCGTGGCCGACGACGGCGAAAGCAGGGGAGCGCTTGGGCACGGACGACGGCGGAGGAGGAAAGCAACAGGGAGGACGAGCGACGGTTGGGAGGCGACGTGCCGAGAGAGAGAGCTGGGGCGGCAGACGGGCGACCGGACGGAAGGCGAAGCTGGAGCGGCGATGGCGAGGGCTGAGAGAACAACGGCGGAGGGAGAAGAGAGAAAGGTGGTGGAGGAGGAAGAGAGAATGGCGAGAGCAGACTGGAGGCATCAGGCGGCGAAGATAGGAAAAACCAGGGGCGGCGGCGGCTCCGGGAAGAAGCTAGGGTTTCTGGGAGAGAAGTAGCGAAGAATCAAGGGCTGCAGAGTGCAGTTTTCTCTTTTTTTTCGAACCAAGCTTAGGGTTTCGTTTTCTCTCTTTTCTCTTATCAATAGTGTCCCATATTTATACTAGGAATTCCTAGGCGAGATTAACTAGGTTTTCCTAGTTTAAAACTGATCCAAATTCAATTTTAAAGAGTTTTGGTAAAAATACTAATTGAAGTCCAGAATAACTCTTAATCTGCTGTTTCGCCCCAAACTCTATTTGAATTTCCAATTTCACTCAATACTTCTTTAATCTGTCAATTAAGCCCAAAACTTTGCCAAAATCACTAGATTTTCCTAGAACTTCAGGATTTCGCCAGATTTTCCCCAAACTCTAAATTTTTGACAGATTTACCTCAACTTTTCCAATTTTGACAGATTAACCCCAAACTTTCAAATTTTGCTAAAAACTTTCTAAAAATCCCCAATTTCCTCCCAAACTTTATTTTTTGCCCAAATTGACCCTACAACACTTTTAAGACTGCAAATTAGTACCTAAACTAAATTAACTCCTATTTCTACCCTAGATGACCACTTTAAACTCCCAAAAATCAACAATTACCTAAAAAGACTAAACTGCCCCCTAGTAAAATCAAAATGTTCCTAAACTAATTTTCTCTAATCTAAAACTTAAGTAAAAGTTAGTGCTCGGAAAAAATTGGGTGTCAACAGACTGAAGGAAGCTTCTCGAAGTTGAAATCTTCGTTTTGATGATGCAATCAAAGAGTTTGGTTTTATCAAAAATGAAGATGAACCTTGTGTCTACAAGAAGGTTAGTGGGAGCGCTATTGTCTTCTTGGTGTTGTATGTAGATGATATACTACTCATCGGGAATGACATTCCTGAGCTACAGTCTGTGAAGACTTGGCTAGGGAAATGTTTCTCTATGAAGGACTTGGGTGAAGCAACCTATGTGTTAGGCATCAGGATCTATAAAGATAGATCTAGAAAGCTTATTGGCCTAAGTCAAAGTACATATATTGACAAGGTGCTAAAGAGGTTTAGCATGCAAGATTCCAAGAAAGGATTCTTGCGCATGTCACATGGTATCACTCTTTCTAGATCTCAGTGTCTGAGTACAAGCAAGGAGAGAGAACGCATGAGTAAGATTCCATATGCCTCAGCAATTGGATCTATCATGTATGCCATGATATGTACTCATCCTGATGTCTCATATGCTTTGAGCATGACGAGTAGGTACCAATCAAACCCTGGTGAGAGTCACTGGACAACTGTTAAGAACATCATTAAGTACTTACGAAGGACTAAGGATGCATTCTTGGTCTTTGGAGGTGGAGATGAGCTCGTTGTAAGGGGTTACACCGATGCAAGCTTCCAATCTGATAAGGATGATTTTAGATCGCAATCTGGTTATGTGTTTTGTATTGGTGGTGGTGGTTGTGCTGTGAGCTGGAAAAGTTCAAAGCAAGAGACAGTAGCTGACTCAACAACAGAATCTGAGTACATTGCCGCCTCTGATGCTGCGAAGGAGGCAGTTTGGATCAAGAAGTTCATTACTGAACTTGGAGTGGTTCCAAGCATTGTCGACTCGATAGAGCTCTATTGTGACAACAATGGAGCAATCGCACAGGCTAAGTGATGACCTAAGGCCTCATCGTTGTGAGTCGTGATGACTGTTGAGGAGACTTCTAGGAGGAAGAACGCCTGGAAGGTGGATCGCCCCAAGGAGAGTACCTGAAAAGCTGGTAAACAAGGTTAGGAGGCCCCCGGAGTGTTTTTCCGGGGGGGGAGCCTCCGACGCCCAAGTCAGTGGTGGCCGGAAGAAGGAGAAAGTCACTAGCTCAAAGAGAAAGGCAGAAAAGTCTCGCCTGGTATTTTCTCAGGGTGTGGGAGCTGTATATCCGGCCTGCCAACCTCCTGTCAAGTATTTATTTCCTGTATATATATAGGAATACCTAGCCCGTTCAGATCATGACACGTGTGCGGTCGGATGCTCCTGAACGTCTGGGCGTAGGGGACAGATAGTTGGTAACTAGATGGCCTCGAGCCTTGTGCTGAGACGGGCCATGATATGTGACACGATCCCCCGTGCCTCTGCCCGGGATACCCTGTGAGCGTTTGTCTCACGGTGGATTGTAATTGGCTAGCTGGTTATGTGTGTGGATTAAATCCAATGCTACTAGTTGATTAACCTAGAAATGCAATATGTATGCACTTATGCTTTGACTTGGTTTGTTAAAACCATAAAACATTTAATCATTTAGACAATTAGCCGGCTAAGTAAAATTCTACATGAATAAATACAAAATGCCAAAGCATATCAAAATCAACTTTTGAGTGATTAACTACACATACACCGCTCGTGAAAGCATTTATACATAAGTAACTAATGCTCTCACCCAGAGAACAATCCCCTGAGTCAAGGACTCTTTATAACATAAATACTGGAGGCAAAATAAAGTACTGTATCAAAATACAAGACTTTGCTGAGATCTTTTACCCTAGCTCCCACTTTGGACTCCTGTCCCAGTGGCGAGTCTCACAAGTCCTTTGCCAAGTGCTACTAGGCTCTGCAGCCAAAAGAAGAAGCAAGTTAGTACCACAGCCTGACCAACAGACCAACTAAACACTTAAGCAAGCTAGAAACTTAAAGTTTCTCAACTACCGTACCTTTACACACAAAAAGGTACTACCGTGATAATCCTCAGCGATTATCCGGTCCTGCTACTCCAGACTCTGCATAACAAACAGGGAGTGAGAATTCAACATTCTCAGTAAGGGTCTTCGATGTACCTGCAAGAAAAAGCTAGGACTCTGGCTGCGAGCTCACACAGCATGAGGGTACTAGTCATATATATATATACTAGGCCGGTAGACCTCTCCTCAAGTAGTCCTCTGTATCAGGCCAAGCGTAATCACTTAGCAACCTGACACATATACAGGCCAAGCGCAATCACTTAGCAACCTGAAGTATAGGCCAAGCGCTATCACTTAGCAACCTATCATATGGCTCAAGGGCGAACCTTAGCAAGCCTCATTCAAACATAGAACCTCTCACCTAGTTGTTATGCAGGGGAATTTATGATGGGACTTGTAGACTAGGCCGCAGGGCCTCTTTGATGTAAACTAGATGAACAAGGTTTCGCCTCGTGGCCTCGTGGCTCCGGCACGGCTAGGCCGACGAGGGTTCTAAACCTCTCACCTGAGCTATTGATAGCTAATTAAGTTCAATTGCAACATTTGTTTCCTTACTTGTTGCCTAAGCAACTTACTTACCTCAAACAGTTCAAGAAAACTCATACTTCCGGTGGGACTTTCGGAAGTTTCGGAGTACCATCGGGATCCTCGGACCCTTAGGCACGTTCCGAGCCTTCCGTAGTCTCGGTCGGGTCAACGCAGCAAAAAGTCAAACCCTCCATTTTTAGGTGTTGGCGCCGCGTCGCCAAAGGCAAAAGGGATTGGCGACGCGTCGCCAGCGAACAAACGTTCTGTGACTGAAAAAATGAATTGGCGACGCGTCGCCAATTTTCGGGCCAATTGGCGCCGCGTCGCCAATTCTGGAAAAATGCAGAATTTGGCCGATTGCTGCTATGAACTTTGGCAACCAAATACATATAGCAAACATGCATCAAAAGTTACCAAATTTCATACACATGAAGTACATGTTGCAAGGAACAAAACCAACTATCAAAGCCAAACTATGATGCATTAGAAGCATCAAACCAACCCTTCGAATTTAGCTAGTCCATCATAATTCCCAAAACGTTTCTTCACACCATACCCAAAAATTACTCAACTTTCTCAATCCATTTCAATCCAAAAGCAATCCAACAACTTAAAAACACTTTCTCCCTTACCTTAACACCAAGAACAAGCAAGAATTCGAACCCTTCCTCTTCCAAACAAGCTTCCAAAGTTCTACACAAATTCAAACCAAAACAAAGCTCCTAAACATCAAAAACACCTCTTCCAACCAAAACCCAAGCTTCCAATCAATCAAATAACATGAATTCAATCAAGAACATGAATCATACCTCGTTCAAAAACAGGGGATGGAGAAAAACACTCTTCCACGCCTCAAAAACATGGATTCAAGCTTGAAAATCACTTCTCCAAGCTTGAACACTTCAAACCACACCTTTTGGCACCAAAAGCTTTTGATTCCAACCTTAATTTGAGAGAGAAATGGAGTTGAGAAGCTGGAAAACGGGTTATGGAGCTCCAAACCCTTCTTCCCTCTTCTTAAACCCCACTTAACCCCTCAAACCACCAAGGTTTCAAGTTTTGTACAATTAGGTCCCCCATCTTTGTAACTTGACAGTTCTTGATTAAATTCTTGTCTATTTGTTGAGTTTGAGTTAAGGTTAAAAGTTAAGTTCTAAAAATTTATTTTAAAACACTCGGGACTCGTCCCGGCCATTCAGGGTGCAAAATTACCATTTTGCCCCTGAACTTAGTTCAGAGCTTTATTCTTGTCGGAACTTAGTGAACTTTGGCAAACTTCTTAATTCTTGCTAGACAAACTTAAATTAAACTTCTACACTAAATTCTAAAATCCTTACCTCCCTCTAGAAGGGCCGTAACAATATGATTTTGATGGCGTCTGCGCGTCAGGGCGACTTTTTACGTCTGTGGTGGGACGTGTCAGAGGCTTCCTTAAATGCTTCCTTAAATGCGCCTGCCGTACTCCCGAGGTCCCTGGGCGAGGTCGTCCTCTAGTTCGGACAGAGCCTCTTCGGGAAGCCTACCCTCAGTTCGGGGGTTCCCAGTTCCAGGGGGTTCCGCCTTCGGGGATATCATATTCGGGCAGCAACGTCTGGTGCCACTTTTCCGAAGGCGCGTTGTTCACAACCTTGGGGGGCGAATGGAGTCCTCAAGTTTTACTGGCGTGCCGAGGCTCGGAGCTCTCAGGCTATCTCCCGAGGTGCATGATTCCACCTATTCCCGGGAAGCGCCAGTTCTTCTGGCCGTTGTTGTGGCAGGGTATTCGGCCAGATTGAGGCGACAGCCTTTGGCTATCACATGCCCCCCTCTGGAAAGCCGAAGTGAAGACTTCGGTTTGCATCTCTTTCCGAGGTTGCCGTTGGGAGTCTTGTTGGGAAGCATAACCTGTTCCGAGGTCGCACCTTTTGCCCGAGGGTCTGGGCTATTCGGCCTTGGCCTATTCTTTGGTGTCTCCGAGGCAAAGCCTGTACCGAAGATACACCTCTTGCCCAAAAGTCATGGGCTGTTCAGCCATAGCCTGTCTCTTGGTGTCCTCGAGGTGGCCTGCTTTTTATTTCTGCAGGTCTGATGGCCAAGCGTGTCAGACTGAGCGGCGCGTCTCCATTTCTCAGGGATGTCAAACGACGTGTCCCAATCAGGAGGCATGTCCCGATTTTCCAGGCACGTTTGGGGAGGCACGTCCCCCATTTCTGCGCAGCGGTTGACACGTGGCTTCTTGCCATTGGAGGAGAGGCGCGTCATTTACAGAGGGCGCGCCTTTTCGGGTGCAGCGGGCAGTTACGGCGACGGTTCGCCTCCAATGGGTACTTATGATGTTCTTTCGGTTACCCACCTTTGGCCTATAAATAGCCCATTCCATCATAAGTCCCACTTACTGTTTTTCTGCTCTTTTTCTGCTCTGCCCTCTGTTCTTGCGTTTTATCTTGCTTTCTGTGGCGGAGCTTCTTTAATCAGAGCTTTTTCCTACCAACTTTCACGACGGCGTCCTCAGGCAAATCTTTTGGTGGGTTTTGATTTTCAGAGTACTCTGATTCCTCTATTTTTCTGAGTTTTTCTGGAAAACTGTTGTTTTTTCCAAACTCGTCTTCTGAGTTTTTTCTGGAAACTATTTTCTTTTCCATCTCAAACTCTTTTTCATGTCTGCGATGCCTGTTCCCGAGAGCTGGAAACCTCTTCTGGCCCATCCTTGCTGTACCACCCCCGAAAAACTAGAGAGGTGGAAGAAAAAATTCTTTCTTCCATCTTACGCTGTGACCAGACTGCCTCGTTCTAGCCATTTTGCTTTTTCAAACCGTGGCGACGAGGTTACCGTCTTCCGAGCCCAACTGAAGGCCGGACTTCGGTATCCTCCCCCGAAGGTGGTTTGCGAGTTCTGCCAATTCCATGGCATTGCTGTGAACCAGCTTCCCCCGAACGCGTACTGCTATTTTAACGCCTACCTCTGCATGTGTGGCGTGTTCGGGATAGAGCCCCACTTCATCATTTTCATGCAGTACTACAAGCTCTATGTGGTCCCGAAGGGTGGCTTCTATTTCCTGCTGCCTCGGGGATCCGGGAGCAAAAAATTCACCTTCACCTTCGACACGAAGGATAGCTGGCGGGGGTGGCAGCCTAAGTTCTTTTTCCTCAAGGTGGATAAGAACTGGTCTGATGTCCCGACCAGGTGGGCTCAGGGAGTGCTGCACGCAGACGTCGTTGATCCGAGGATGCTGCTGACCCCACCGTTGGCTTCCGTGTTCGCGGATTTCGACGCCCGCATTCGGGCAGTCGCTGACTGGGCTCCCGAGGTCTCTCCTCGTGCTCTTTACCCCTTTCCTATCAACTGGAGGTTGATGACCGAAGAAGTCCTTCGGGAGCTGAAAGTGGTTAAGGAGCACGTGACTGACCTCAATATGCCCGCTCCCGCCATCGCCGGGAAAGACTCCTGGCTGGTCAAGCTCCTTAAGGGGGAGACTTCTTTCGAAACTTTTGCCGAAAGTGAGTAATCTTCCATCCCTTTATACTTTTTCCTCGGACTTACGCTGATATTTCTTCTCTTTTTCAGAGATGGGCGATGGGGCTGCCGCTTATTACAAGGCCCTCTTTTCTGGCCAAGTGGAGAATGGGGAGCAGACAAAGAAGGCGGCTTCCCGAAGAAGGAAGACGACAGGGGCGGGACCCTCGGCGAAGCGAGCTAGGAAGGCTCTCCAGCCTTCTCAGCCAGAGCTTTTGGAAGAAGAAGCTGGCGAAGACGCTGGTCTTGTTGAAATTCCACCGGCCGAGGTCCCCGCTACTTCTGCCAAGGTGCCTCCTCTCGACCTCGAGGCCCCCAGAAACACTGTAGTGGTAGAAGTACCCACCGTCGAGGAGCGGTACCGGCAGAAGGGTAAGGGTCTTTCTTCCGAGGGGCCCGAGGATCCCGAGGACACTGTCTCCGAGGTTCCTCCAGGTATGCCTTTAGGCGAAGTTCAGCTCCTTTTCCTTTCGCGATTTTTTCTTCTGCTCCTAACTTCCTTCTCACTTTCAGGGGAGCCTCTTACTGCTGGCTGGAGGGCCATTCATGAGAGGAAACGGGCCCTGCGCGATGCCACAATTCCTGAGGGGAAGATCCCCTTGGAGCCCTTTTGGACAATCACGGAGGATATGAATTTGTTCTCCGACGATTGTCCGAAGATGACAAAAGAGATTTGGAAGGGGATGACCACTGACGCCTCCTTCCGGGCCATTGCGGCGGCTCACCCGGGGGATAATACCCTCGCTGCAAAAGTCACCGAGCATGCTGCTCAGGTATAGTCTTTACACTTTTTTCCTCAATTTTCTAAGTGTTTAGACTTGTACTAACCTGGACTTTTGCCTTGCCGTAGCTGCTGGAGTACGCTGGTTATCTCCGAGTTCGGGTGGCCAGACAGGCTGCCTCCAAGGATGCGACTTCGCGGGAACTCAGTGAAGCGAAGGCTTCGCTTGCGAAGGTGATCGCCAGCAACCAGCAGCTGACAGCGGATTGTTCTCAGCAACTTGCTGCCGTTCGGGAGGAGTTCTCGAAGAAAAGAGAAGAACTTGAGAAGGACTCCTCCCGGAAGATTGCCGACCGTGGCGACCAAGTAAAGGGGCTGCTCGCCGCCAACGAAGATCTTGTCAAGGACAAGGCTATTTCTGACAGTCTTGCGTCGAGGTTGACGGACGAGAACAATGCTCTTCAAGCCGAGGTCGAGGCTCTGAAGAAGGAGTCCGGAGAGACGCTGGGGATAAGCGAACTCGAAGAGGAGGTTGCTGAGCTGAGGGACGAGGTCAATGTCCTTGGCGTTCAAAAACGTACTTCTGATGACATGGCCAAGGTCACCTTTCAGGACGGCTTCTGCCTCGCTCGGCACCAGGTGCTGCAGAGGTTCCCAGATTTGGACCTCTCTTTCCTGGAGGGCCTAAATATTCCTGAGGGACTTCGGTGGCAGTGGTCCAAGGTCGAGCATCTGAAGCTTCCTGGTCTTCGTCCGCCCGGCTCTCCCTAGTTTGTTTTAGGGCTCCTCTTATTTTTCTCCTTCGTGCTCCTTCTTTGGACACTTCTTTTGTAAGGCAGCGTTTGCTCTAAATGAACAATCTTTTCGGCTAAGTCCTTTCTTGCAAGTTTCTTCATTTCCACTGTCCCGAACACGTTTGCTTCAAGAGACTTTCGGAAAACCTGCAACCAAAGAAACTTTTTACCTTCCTTTGTCCCGAGCGTGCTCGCTCAAGAGACTTTCTGGAAAGTTTGTAAAAATTTGGCTAAGTCTTTTGCAGGCTTTTTGTTTCCTTTTATCCCGAACATGTTCGCTCAAGGGCCTTCGGAAAACCTTCAGCCAAATTTTTCTGTCTTCCTATTGTCCCGAGCATATTTGCTCAAGGGACTTAGGAAAATTTTCAAGAGATTGTTCATTCCCTTTTTCCCGAGCACGCTCGCTCAAGGGTGTTCGGAAATTACCTCTGCTTTTGTTTTGGCGTGTACTTTTGCGAGATTCTTGCTTTCCCTTTTTCCCGAGCATGTTCGCTCAAGGGTGTTCGGAAAATTTTCTCTGCACTGATTATGCCGAGTACTTTTGCAAGATTCTTGTTTCCCATTTTTCCCGAGCATAGTCGCTCAAGGGTGTTCGGGAAGTCATATCTGCTTTTTTCGTGGCGAGCACCTTCGCGGAATTTTGTCCTGGACAATTTGGTATACTTAAAAATTTTCTCAAGACCATTCTTCTCCGGACCATCCTGTACTTAGAATATTTTTTGTACAATATATTTCTTCCGCTCAACCTTAGGCGTAGAATTTTTTCAGGGCGTCTGAATGCCAAGTGTTTTTCAATTCTACGCCTTCGGCGTCGCCAAGCTTGTACACGCCTTTTCGTACTTCGGCGAGAACCAGATAAGGTCCTTCCCAATTTGCGCGAAGTACTCCGTGAGATGGCCTTCGGGGTGCAAAGTCGGCCTTTCGGAGAACGAGGTCTCCTTTTTTGATTTCTTTTGGCCTGGCTTTTAAGTTGATAGCCGCGGCCACTCTTTGCTGGAAAGCTTTTCTTCTCAGCTCGGCTATTTCTCTGTGTTCGGCCACAAGGTCGAGCTTAGTTCTCAGACCGAGGTCGTTTCCGCCTTCATCAAATACTTGCACCCGTATTGAAGGCTGAACTATCTCTATTGGGATAATGGCCTCTGTTCCGAAGACGAGTGAGAAGGGAGTTTCCCCTGTGGCTCTTCGTGGCGTCGTTCGGTAGCTCCACAATACACTTTGGAGTTCTCCTGGCCATTTCCCCTTGGCTTCCCCAAGTCTCTTTTTCAGGCCATCTTTTATGGTCCTGTTTGATACTTCCACCTGCCCATTGCTTTGGGGGTGAGCTACTGGGGCGAAGTGCATCTTTATTCCGAGGTCGCTGATGAATTCCTGGAATCCTTTGTCTATGAACTGGGATCCATTATCAGTTACTAGTACCCTCGGTATGCCAAATCTGCATACGATGTTTTTCCATACGAACTTCTGCACTTCTTTTGCCGAGATAGTTGCTAGTGGTTCTGCCTCTACCCACTTTGAGAAATAGTCCACTGCTACCACGCAGAATTTCACGCCTCCGGGCGCTGTGGGGAGTGGCCCAATGAGGTCTATACCCCAGACTGCGAAGGGCCAAGGATAGTCTGCCGACGTTACCATTTCCGAGGGTATCCTCTGGATTTTTGCATGTCTCTGGCAACTACCGCACTTCTGGACGAACTGCCTTGCGTCCTTTCTCAGGGTAGGCCAGAAGTATCCTTGGCGGAGTATCATTGCTGCAAGGGCATCAGTTCCAATGTGCGAGCCGCACATGCCTTCGTGGACTTCTTCGAGGACCATCTCAGTATCCTCTTCGCCCACACATCTCTGCAGCGGATTTGCATATCCTTGCCGATATAACTCTTCACCAATCAGGAAGAATCTTCCGGCGCGTCTTCACAGTCTTGCAGCATTGCCGGCGTCTTCGGGAAGCTCATTCTCTGCGAGGTATCTCTTTATGGGGTCCTTCCACCCCATTCCCGAGGTCGTTACGCTTAGCACGGAGATGCTTGGATGGTCTAGCACCTCGGTGTATGTTTTGGACTTCGCTAAGCAATCTGCCTCAGTGTTATTCCGCCGGGGTACATTTTCGATCCGCACGGCGTCAAACTCTTGGATGAGTTTTGTTACCAGCTCGTGGTATTTTGCCAAGATTGGGTCCTTCGCCCCATAATCCCCTGCCGTCTGCCGAACTACCAGCTGGGAATCGCTGTGAGCCCTTAAGTTTCTCACGCCAATCTTTCTGGCCAAGCGTAATCCCGCTATGAGGGCTTCATACTCAGCCACATTATTGGTGACGTTGAAGCTGAACTTGATAGCCTTCATCACCTCTAGGCCTTCGGGTCCTCTGATAACTATTCCAGCTCCCTGGTGTTCGGACCCCGAGGCTCCGTCAACATGCAAGGTCCATTCTGGCTCACCTTCTTTCGGATCTGAGTGGTTCTCCTCAGTGGTGGGTATTTCGGCGATAAAATCTGCCAATGCTTGGGCTTTTATGGCCTTCCGAGGCTCATACGTGATTTCGTGTTCGCCAAGCTCTATGCACCACTTGGAGAGCCTTCCCGAATGATCAACTCTCTTCATAACATCCCGTAGTGGTAGACTACTTCGGACGATGATGGGGTGAGCCTGGAAATATGGTCGCAGTCTTCTTCCTGCAAGCACCAAGGCGTATATAGCTTTTTGAAGCAAAGGGTACCTGACTTCGGCGCCATGCAGGGACTTGCTGACGTAGTAGACCGGCCATTGTTTCGGCCCTTCTTCTTTTATCAGGACCGAGCTCACGGCCTTTTCTGTGACGGTGAGGTACAGTACGAGGGGTTCTCCCTCCCGAGGTTGTCGCAGAGTCGGCAGGCTGGCCAGGTAGACTTTGAGTTCTTCCCAGGCCTTTTGGCAATCTTCATCCCAGGGATGATTGTTTCTTCCGAGGTCGCCTTCCATCTTTGCTGCCTTTGTGAGGACTTTGAAGAAAGGTCTACACCTATCTCCGTACCTAGAAATAAACCTGCTCAGAGAGGTTATTCTTCCGGTTAGTCTCTGCACGTCTTTGACTGTGGCAGGAGTTCGGAACTCAAGCAGAGCCTTAATCTTCTCAGGATTGGCGTCGATGCCTCTTTCGGATACCATGTACCCAAGGAATTTTCCCGACGTCACCCCGAAGATACACTTCTCGGGGTTAAGGCGAATCCCAAAGGCTCTGAGCTTTTGGAAGGTTTCCTCCAAATCTGCAACGTGGTAGCCGGGCAGCTTGCTTTTTACTATCATATCATCAACATATACTTCCATGTTTCTCCCCATTTGGTCTTTAAAGACCTTGTTCATCAGTCTCTGGTAGGTGGCTCCTGCATTTTTGAGCCCGAAGGGCATTCTGATATAGCAGTACGTTCCTCCCTCGGTGATGAAGGCTGTTTTCTCTTCATCTTCGGGGTCCATCCTTATCTGATGGTAGCCGCTGAAGGCATCTAGGAA
This sequence comes from Aquilaria yunnanensis, assembly GCA_039654915.1. Lineage (NCBI taxonomy): Eukaryota > Viridiplantae > Streptophyta > Magnoliopsida > Malvales > Thymelaeaceae > Aquilaria > Aquilaria yunnanensis. Next base: position 67,140,390 of record CM077597.1, read on the forward strand.
GCTCAGGAGCCCGTATTCGGCCGTTGAATCTACCAGTTGATCTATTGGCGGGAGGGGAAATGAGTCTTTCGGGCAAGCATCGTTCAAGTTTCTGAAATCAATGCACATCCGGAGTTTGCTGCTACCTTCTTTTGTGGCAATGACCACGTTGCTTAACCATTCGGGGTATTTTACCTCCCTGATAACTTCAGCATCCAATAGGCGCTGGACTTCGGTTTTCACGAAGTTGCTTTTGTGGGCTGAGATGCTTCGTTTCTTTTGCCTGATAGGTTTTGCTTCCGGGCTTACTTTGAGGCTGTGCTGTATTATGCCAAGGTTCACTCCTGGCATGTCTTTCGGCGAGTAGGCAAACAGATCTTTATTTTTTAGCAGAAAGGATACAAGATTTTCCTTATCACCTTTGGCCAAGCTTTTCCCTATTCGGGTAGATTGTCCTGGGACAAGATCTACTGCTTCCGTTTCTGCTTCTGCGGGATCTCCTTTTTTGCCTTTCTCCTGCGCCTTTGCCTCCACCGTTTGTGTAGAGGTGTTTGCCGGAGCCTTTCGTGTTTTTACAAACACCTTTCTTACCTCGGCTTGGTCGATGAAGACCTCTGCATCTCCATCCTTGGTGGCGAATGTGACAGTCAAGTACTTCACATCGGGGCGAATGTGCAGGTTCCCCTGAGTCTGCCTTCCAAGGATGGCGTTGTACGAAGACGGGACGTCCATGACGATGAATCTTGCCATTGTGGACGCGTACAACTCAGCTGCTCCGTCTACCGAAGTGCCTTTCATCATCAAAGGGAGGTTGATCCATCCGAGGACGGGTAGTTCGGATGGCCCAACGCCGAAGGTGGGCGTGGTGACAGGTTTCAGCTCGCTGCTGGAGATGCCCAAGCTCGGCAGTAAGTGCGAGAATAGGACGTCAGCATTTGAGCCATCATCAAGCAACACTCTCTTGACGTCCCAGTTCCCTATTCTCGCCATTATCAGCAGCGGGTCGTCGTGGGGGAAGACGACAGTGGAGCCATCTTTGCGAGCCAATTTCTTTGATGGACTTTGATACTCCATAACCGCAATTTCTCTGGCCTTCCGCTTTCTTTCCGAGGATGGGAGCCCCGTGGTGATGGTTTGGATGACCCCTACTGGAGGTGGAAGGCGCCTTTTTGGACTTCTGTTTCTCCGCCTGTCGGAGTCATAGTCCTCGTTTTCGGCCCTCTCTTCCTCCTCTTTTCTGCCCTTTGGGGAGGGCATCCGCAGGTACTTGCGAAGTTGGCCCTGTTTGATCAGCGACTTTATGTACTTCTTCAGCTGGAAGCAGTCTTCGGTGTCATGACCGTGGTCGCGATGAAACTGGCAGAACTTCTTGGCATTCTTCTTATTATCGGCGGCCATGGCCTTTGGCCGCCGAATCTGCGTCCCTTGCCTTTCCAGCGCCATGAGAATGTTGGTCCGTGTCGTGCTCAAGGGTGTGAAACTTTGAGGTTTCTTTCCTCGCATTCACCGTGGTCGACCTGTATGTTCAGAAAGATGCCGAGCTTGCTGGCTGGACCCTTCGGCGCGGTGATGATCAGACTTCGGCCCCGCCATCCTCAATTCCTCGGCAGTCATGTGCTGCTCTGCCCTTCGGTAAAATTCTCCGAGGGTCTCCGGGGGGTCCTTTGAGAACTCGTAGAACAGCTGTGAGTCACGCCGAAGGCCCCGTGTCATAGCGAGGATGCGGATTTCGGGCCGGAAGTCCGGGACGCTGAGTGCTTCCCTGTTGAATCGTTCGACATAGTCTCGGATCGTCTCTCCGTTTCTCTGCTCTATGTCGAACATCTGTACAGGCATTTTGGCCGTCGGCCTGCTCCCAATGAACTGCTGGGTAAAGGCTGTGGACAACTCCTGAAACTCAGTGATAGTCCCTGGGGGCAACGAATTGTACCATGCTGTTGCTGGGCCCGTGAGGGTGACTTCAAAGCATTTGCACATGGTAGCGTCATCAGCTCCGTGCATTATCATGCTCCGCCTGTACTTCGTCAGATGGGCCTGTGGATCAGTCCGGCCATCATAGATCTCCAGCCTAGGCACTCTGAAGTCGCCTGGCATAGCTGCCTCAACGACGGTGTGAATAAACGGGGAGCCATCTTCGCATAATGCCCCCGACAGCCTGTCCCAAACGGGTTTTCTGGTCACTTGCTTCTCCACTCTGTCCAGCCGTGCCAATATCCTTTCCATAAGCGCAGTGGCGCTAGGACCATTTTCGCGGGAGGGAGATCGACGGCGCCTTTTCGGGGAGCGAGTTCGGCGCGGAGGGGTCAGGGCCCTCGCCTCGGGCGACGAACTGCTTCGCTGTGAGACTCTCGGTCACTTGGACCCGGTTTGTCCCACAGGCCGTTTCCCGAGGGCTATATCTTCTGTGGATGATTCTCCGCGAGGATCTCCACTTTCTGAACTGCGGTGTGTAGACTTGGGGCTTCTCTCCCGAGGGCGTGTTGATGAGGAGGGTTTCTGGGCCTGTGACTGCTGTGGCCATCTTCGGTCGATCTGCTGAGTCATTTCAGCAACGACCGAGCGCTGAAAGTCCCTCAAGAAGCTCATGGTGATTACCAGAGGGCGGTCCTCCTCGGGCGTAGAAGTCTCTGGGAGTGTCTACTCAGCAGCCGGTTGTATCTCAGGCACGGACGAGGACCTTGGGAGTCCCTTGTCCTTAGAACGCCGAGTCTCAACGACGGCAATCTGCGAGCGGGTTCCCACAGACGGCGCCAAATGATGACCTAAGGCCTCATCGTTGTGAGTCGTGATGACTGTTGAGGAGACTTCTAGGAGGAAGAACGCCTGGAAGGTGGATCACCCCAAGGAGAGTACCTGAAAAGCTGGTAAACAAGGTTAGGAGGCCCCCGGAGTGTTTTTCCGAGGGGGAGCCTCCGACGCCCAAGTCAGTGGTGGGCGGAAGAAGGAGAAAGTCACTAGCTCAAAGAGAAAGGCAGAAAAGTCTCGCCTGGTATTTTCTCAGGGTGTGGAAGCTGTATATCCGGCCTGCCAACCTCCTGTCAAGTATTTATTTCCTGTATATATATAGGAATACCTAGCCCGTTCAGATCATGACACGTGTGCGGTCGGATGCTCCTGAACGTCTGGGCGTAGGGGACAGATAGTTGGTAACTAGATGGCCTCGAGCCTTGTGCTGAGACGGGCCATGATATGATTTTGATGGCGTCTGCGCGTCAGGGTGACTTTTTACGTCTGTGGTGGGACGTGTCAAAGGCTTCCTTAAATGCTTCCTTAAATGCGCCTGCCGTACTCCCGAGGTCCCTGGGCGAGGTCGTCCTCTAGTTCGGACAGAGCCTCTTCGGGAAGCCTACCCTCAGTTCGGGGGTTCCCAGTTCCAGGGGGTTCCGCCTTCGGGGATATCATATTCGGGCAGCAATGTCTGGTGCCACTTTTCCGAAGGCGCGTTGTTCACAATCTTGGGGGGCGAATGGAGTCCTCAAGTTTTACTGGCGTGCCGAGGCTCGGAGCTCTCAGGCTATCTCCCGAGGTGCATGATTCCACCTATTCCCGGGAAGCGCCAGTTCTTCTGGCCGTTGTTGTGGCAGGGTATTCGGCCAGATTGAGGCGACAGCCTTTGGCTATCACTAAGGAACCTCGATCTCACCAGCGATCCAAACATATACTCCGACGCTATCATCTCATCAGGGAGATCATCGAGATGGGTGATGTAAGGATATGCAGGACTTCAACAGATAGCAACATTGCTGATCCACTGACAAAGCCCCTTACGCAGCAAAAGCATGATAGCTATTCTAGGTCCGTTGGTATTAGATACATGGATGATTGGCTTTAGTGCAAGTGGGAGATTGTTAGTGTTGTGCCCAAAATCCAATCATGAGATGATTGTATTTTTTGCACATTGAGTCATGATATTTTATTAAGGCATTAATCCAGCAATTATGTTTGTTGTTTTGTTTCTGCGTAACTTAACAAACATAATTGTAACCTTAGAATAACGATATTCTTAAACGTCCCTGGTCTAGTATTATTGTGGAGCGGGTTGCAATAATACATAACGACTAGCATATGTGGAGACTAATATAAGATATGTAGTCTACATATAAGTACAAGTTGGAGAACTTGTGTACTAGACCGACCCACAATGAGAACACTATATGGATCGTTATATGAGTGTCATAAGTGATTCTCATAGTGATCATGGTATATGTAGTCCTTCGACCTAAGATCATCAAGGTTCCCTACATGTGAGTCACATACTTTGATACTTTCCTTTGTTGCTCGTAACTGAGTGAACTTGAAGGAGGTCATTGGGTATGTCACATATCATGCGGAGGGATTTGTATGATCAAGATGGGATTTGTCCCTCCTATGTAACGGGAGTGATATCTTCGGGCCCCTTGATAGAGTAAGACTTAGAAAAATGCATGGCCATGCTCAGATGAGTTGATATACGATATCAATGTCATTAGTTTAAGTTGGTCTACTCGGTAATCAAGAAACCAAAGATTGGGCTATACGAGAGTGACACATTCCATGTCTCGTGCTTAGTCTTGATATCTTGGACAAAGGGACAATGGCATATATCAGTGATGATCATAAAGGTTTAGTTGAATCATCGACAATCTTGTCACTTGGGTAGCAATGATGTGTTGCTAGACACCGCTCATTACTTATGATCATAAATGTGATTTATGATCATTGCCAACGTGGTATGAGCCTATTGAGTCCCACACATAGAGCTATTTGGATCATTAGAGTGCATGGGCTAATAATTTGGGTTTTGGTTTCACAATAATTTCGTATTAATAATGGGCCCAATAGTTGAGCCATTATTAAGCCCGAAATTAAAGCCTAATTGGATTAGGGCTTTGAAACCTATTAGGCCTGAAAGTTGAGTCTCACTATAAATACAACTTCTAGTGATAAATTCGTAGGTCTCCTTGCCCTAGCCTCCAAAAGGACAGCCGCACTCTTTTCTTGCAATTCCTTGGAGGACGCAAGCTAGCACTGCGAGCGCAAGAGAAACGCATCTGCTGGGACGTGGTGGAAGCGTGGTGATCCCGAGAGGCTCGTGTGGATACCATAGAGAGCCTGAACACATCAACTGTTCAGGTTTTGTGATTCGACTCTACAGTTGAGTGAGAGATCTCAACCAAAAATTAGGTATGAAATTTTTCAAACTCCCGGTTTACCCCGTTTCACTTGGATCCTAGAGGGTTTCGGTTAAATTCTGCTGCGCTGTTTGGCTCCCGAAACCCATCAAGCTGGATACTACAGGAGATTTGTATCAGGCTTTTCCATGATTACCTCAGTTCTTACTCATCTGACCAAAAAGGGTCAAAGATTTGAGTGGACTGAGAAGTGTGAAAATAGTTTCCAGGAGCTCAAACAAAGGTTGATTAAAGCTCCAGTGTTGATTCTTCCTGATCCAAGTAAGCCCTACATCATATATACAGATGCATCTAGATCTGGGTTAGGTTGTGTGCTTATGCAAGACAGAAATGTCATTGCTTATGGGTCAAGGCAGTTAAGACCCCATGAGTAAAATTATCCTACCCATGACCTAGAACTGGCAGCAGCGATTTTTGCTCTAAAGCAATGGAGGCATTACTTGATGGGTAGTTCCTTTGTGATCTACACTGACCATAAGAGCCTAAAGTACTTGTTCACTCAGAAAGAGTTGAACATGAGGCAAAAGAGATGGTTAGAGTACATCAAGGACTATGATTGCAGTATACAGTACACAAAGGGCAAAGGCAATCTAGTAGCAGATGCCTTGAGCAGGAAGTACACAGGACTTTTGAAAGGAGGATCCTTAGCTGATCATGATGAGAAAAATAGTTTGCTATGCCTATGGCATAAATGGCATAAGTGGGAGGAATCCCAAATTTACACATTGACAATTCAGTCTGGATGGATTGAAGAAGCCAAAAAGGCACAGGAGACAGATCCTGATCTGAAAAAGATCTTAGGAGAGGAAAAAGGTTCCTTGTATCAATCCTTTGCCTACAAGCAAGGATTACTGTACTTCAAGGACCGAATCTATGTGCCTAAAGAACCACAGCCTATGTCAACAAAAGAATGAGAGATTTTGAATTTAAGGTTGGTGACAATGTTTGGTTGAAAGTTGTACCAACCAAAGGCACTGTCAGATTTGGCAAAAGAACCAAGTTAGCTCCAAGATACATTGGTCCTTATGAGATCTTGAATAGAGTTGGCAAGGTAGCATACAGGTTAGCTCTACCGCCAAGCATGTCAAGTATTCATAATGTTTTTCACATCAGTATGCTTAAGAAGTGTCTATTAGACACAAAGCATGCTATTGTAGTGGAAGACATACAGTTGGAACCTAACTTGACATATGAAGAGAAGCCTATAGCTATCTTAGCCAAGGATACCAGAAGGTTAAGAAACAAACATATTCCCATGGTTAAAGTTCAGTGGTCACACCACTCTGAAAGAGAAGCAACCTGGGAAACTGAAAAAGACCTTATGGAAAGATATCCTGAAGAATACCCGAAGCTAAAGGTTATTTTGGAAGATCAAAATTTTTAAGGGGGGGAGGATTGTTACCACCACACAAAATGGGAGAATTACAAGTGTGTCATAATGGCTAAAAACCATTATATTGTGTAATTCTCACCATAGTGATTGTAGTATGGGGGGTAAAATGTATGATCAACACCTCCTTAAAAGTATTCCAAGTTGGTAACTTAGTCCCCAAGAAAAGCCTTAAGGATTGCTTGTTTGTCAAGCAACCTATGGACTTTTTTGTAAGATTTTGAAAATTCGGGTACTCAATTGTAAAAATTTCACAAAAGAGTTTTGGAGAGTTATGGGAAGGATATGAATGGTATGAAAGTGCTATTGGAGGACCAAATTGCTTATGGAAGAGAACTAAGGACAAAGAAAGCACAAAAAGGCATAAAGGACCTAAGTGTTGTAATGTAGGCCTTAAGATGTGTATGTCTATGACTTAAGTCAAATGGAAGTTTTGTGAGGTTATCCCAAATAAGGAGGGCTGCTAAAGGAAGATAAGGATGGTCAAATGTGGGCCAAGAGATTAAGACTAAGAAACCATAGTCTTGTAGCAAGGAAAATGACATAAGACAAGGTTAAGACTACTTAAGTGTGTTTAGTGTACTTTTGACTATTTAAGTAGTCAAGACCACCTTTGCTCTCTAAATTTTGGCCTCCACCAGCAAAAAGAAATCCAGCCCTCTCCTCCACACTTCCTCCATAGCCACCATACCTTCAAACTCAAAACTACTTGCAATTGAAGTCAAGGAAGCACAATTGGAAGCTATTTGGTGCTATTGCTTGAGTGCACCAAGGATCAAGCTCCAATTTCAGCATACCCATCAAGGTAAGGGTTCTCTTGCTCTCATGGGTTGTTTTCTATATTTTCAAACATCCATGGAGCTATGGCTAAGCTTGGAAGAGAGCCATGAGCTTGATGAACCAAGCTTATTGAGGGGAGTGCACTTATTGAAAGTTTTGTGACCTATTGTCAAGTGCACAAAGATGGCAGTGAAATGAGGGTTTCTAGAGCCCAAATTTAGTGCTAACTACTGTTAAAATCCTCCTAAGACCAAGCATTAGCTTGAGGAGGGCTTCCATAGTGATTTGGTTAAGTTTATTACATGTTTTATGGACTAACCTATGGTATATGTTGCTGCCACATTTCATGTGTTTGTTGCTTGTGTTTGGCTGCTGCATTTGGTTGCTATATCTTGTATATATGCGTTGTGGTTTTTGTGTTTTAGTGTCTTTGGATGCAGTTTTTAATGATGGTTACATTGCCTATTGAATCCAAGTGCTACCTTACTAAGTTTCTCAATGAAACTTACTCCCCTCAATTCTGTCATTTCAGGCCCAGCAGAAAGATCACCTTCAAACTAACCTTTTTGGTTTGATTTTTGATCTGAAATTTCAGGTACATGAACTTCCATATGTCTGTTTGTGATCTGGAAAATTTGGTGATTTTAGGAGCACATTTGGTATTTTTAATGGTGGTACTTATTGTGTTGCGCAGCAGCCGTCCAGCATCCTGTTTTTGGGAGTCCATTGTGTCTCAGGACCTCCTGTAACCTAGGGTGCGTATTTAGCTGAGTTAAGACCATATTGTAGTGAATGTATGCATGTACATGTAGTGTATGTAAAATGAGACAAGTATGAGAACATTTGAGTAATGTTTTGGCTATGTAAGTGATGTCGTGCAAAGCTGCCTAAGTGTGAATGATGGGCTGCTTACTTGTAAATTATGTTTTGACCACATAAAGTTGTTAAAAGAAAGGGAATGTAATTCCTATGTGTAATGGACATATATGGGATAGCCTTGGAGGACTTTCCCCTTGTGAATGAAGTGTTTGCATGGTTTGGAAAAATTATATGGGCAAAATGGTCCAAAAGTTGCCAAAATTTTGACTCTGGACCTAAAGTTTAATATCTCCCTGTGTAGAATAAATCTTGGTATGAAATTGTGACCACACCTATAGGACATCTATAGGGTTAACTAAGATTTGGAATTTCTGGATTTAGAGCCCTGTATCCAAAGATATGATGTTGCAAAGTTGGCTGAGTTACTGTTCATTTGGTCAGAATTTTGTAACCAACTTAAAAAATCCATAACTTGGTCCATAGGTGGGCTATTGATGTAAAACAAAATTCGTTGGTTTTCTCTAAGTCTCCACTTCATAATGGAGCAAATAAAACAGGGGTTTATGAGGCTAGAATGATACAGTTTATTAGTGGAAGTTACAGGTGCAGTAGCTGGCCACTAGAACTTAACAAGATTGCCTAATGTGTGGAAGCCAAAACTAAGACTTGTGCCAGTGTTTTCCTTCTTTGCTACCATGGTATGCATGAAATGTGAATATGTGTGTGATGGTTGGACCAATATGCATGTATTTACATAGTGCCCAAGAGGACCACTTGGGCATGCACACTAAGGGTAGTGTTCTGATGGCCTACAGAACATTACCAATCCTGGGAGTCTAAATACATAGTTTTGGCACCATAACTGGACTACCCCGGAGTGGGTAACAATCTCCACTTTCTCCAGTTCTTCTGTTTCTTCCCTCATGGTTTCTTCGCCTGTTGTGACTGCTTTTTCCGTAGCCGAAGTCTGTACTTGGACCTTGGCCGGGCTTTGTCTAGCCCTGGTGAAGACCTTCCTGACTTCGCCTTGGTCAATGAAGATCTTTGCATCTCCTTCTTTGGTTGCGAAGGTGACCGTTAAATATTTCACATCCGGGCGGATGTGGAGATTGCCTTGAGTTTGCCTCCCGATGATGACGTTGTATGATGAGGGAACATCAATGACGATGAATCTTGTCATAACAGAGGCAAATAATTCTTCTTGATTTTGAGGCGTGGTCCCTTTAAGCATTAGGGGTAGATCGACGCATCCAAGGACTGGGAGCTTGGATGGTCCAACCCCAAAGGTGGGGGAGTTGACTATGTTAAGGTCGCCTCTTGAGATGTCTAATCTAGGCAATAGCTGCGAGAAGATGACGTCGGTGTTGGAGCCGTCATCCAGGAGTACTCTTTTGACGTCCCAACTCCCTATCCTTGCCGTGACGATGAGTGGGTCATCATGGGGGAATTTTATAGAAGACCCATCTTTGCGAACCAGCCTGTTCGGCGAGTTCCCATACTCCATCATGGAGATCTCCCTTATCTTCCTTTTCCTTTTGGCTGAGGGTATCCCTTTAGTGATGGTTTGGATGACCCCTGCCGATGGTGTTGGGTTCTTTCGAGGACTTCGGTCCCAACGTCTATCGGAATCATAGTCCTCCTCGTCCCCCCTTCCTTGTTCCTCCTTTCTTCCTTTCGGAGAAGGCATCCGCAAGTACCGGCGAAGTTGGCCTTGTTTTATCAGGGACTCGATGTACTTCCTTAATTGGAAGTAGTATTCAGTGTCGTGGCCATGATCTCGGTGGAATTGGCAGAACTTCTTCATATTTTTCTTATTTTCCGAGGTCATAGCTTTTGGCCTAGGGACTGTAGTTCATTGCCTTTCTAAGGCCATAAGAATGTTGGCCCTCGTGACGTTCAGGGGAGTGAACGTCATTGGCCTTTTACCCCTTTGCTTTCGAGGCCTTCCCCCAACCTCATTCTGTTGTCGAGGCTGGTGACTTAGTCATTCGGACCGAGGGTGTTCCACCTTTGGTCCCCCCATTCTGAGTTCTTCGGCCGTCATGTGCTGTTCGGCCCTTCGGTAGAACTCCCCCAAGGTGTCTGGAGGGTCCTTAGAGAACTCATAAAAGAGCTGGGAGTCCCTCCAAAGTCCTCTTATCATTGCAAGGATAAGGCTCTCAGGCCGAAAGTCTGGCATGTTTAGTGCTTCCTGGTTGAACCTTTCAACGTAGTCACGAATGGTTTCCCCACTCCGTTGTGCTATGTCGAACATCTGTACTGGCATCTTGGCCGTTGGCCTGCTGCCAATGAACTGTTGGGTGAAGGCAGTAGACAGTTCCTGGAAACTTAGCAAGGTTCCATACGCCAGGGAGTTGTACCATGTCGTTGCCGGACCGGAGAGGGTCACCTCAAAACACTTGCAGAGGGTGGCGTCATCGGCACCATGGACCACCATGCTTCGTTTGTACTTTGTGAGGTGTGCCTGGGGATCACTACGGCCGTCGTAGGTTTCTAAGCGTGGCACCCTGAAGTCACTGGGCATGGGCGCCTCTACCACTTCCCGCACAAAGGGCGACTCTTCTTCGGTGTAAGCGTCAGACAATCTAGACCAGACTGGTTTTCGGGAGATCTGCCTCTCAACCCTTTCCAGTCTTTTGAGGATCTTCTCCATAAGGGCAACTGTGCTAGCTTCCACTTGTTGCCTGGCGGCCGCTTGCAATGGCGAACTTCTTCTCCTTCTCGGAGAATAACTTCAGCAACGAGGAGACTGGGACCTTTGGTACGGGGATGGGCTCCGCCGAGAGGAGGCCCTGGTTTCTTTTGGGGCTTGTTCCCTGGCGGGTCACGCCCTGGGGGGCACGTCTTCCATAGAAGATGCGTCGAGAGAGTCCTCACTCCCGGAACTCTGGTGGGTTGACCTCGAGCTTCTCTCTCGGGGTACTGCCGAGAGGGAGGTCCTTCAGGCTGGTGGAGGTTGGGGCCACCTCTGGTCGAGCTGTCGAGTCATTTCGGCAACGATGGAGCGTTGGAAGTCTCGCAAGAAGTTCATCGTCACTGTAAGAGGATAATCGTCTTCCGGCGTGGAAGTCCCTGCAGTGGGCTGCTAGGCCGCTGGCTGAGCCTCCGGCGTGGAGGTGGACTTCAAGAGCCCCTTGTCCTTTGAGCACCTTGTCTCTACGACGGTGACCTGGGAGAGGCTTCCCACAAACAGCGCCAAATGATGCCCTTCTGCATCATCATTGTGCAACATGGTAAGTCTGGAGCAGAGACTGTCGGTGGGAGAACGTCTGGGTAAGGAAGCTCCAGTGGGAGGAGGACTACAAAGACTCAGAAAAATAGGGATTAGGAGGTCCCCGGAGTATTTTTCTGGAGAGGAGCCTCTGATGCCCAAGTCAGCATTTGGAAATGGAGAGTAAGTAGTAAGGGGAAAGATTTCCCCTTGAAGTCTCCTCCCTTTACCTGGGGCACTTCCCAAATATTTATAGAGAGGTAAATAGTAGAAGTTCGTTTGACATAGCCGGCTCAGATCATGACACGTGTTCAGTCAAATACGATCTGTACCTTCGGGGAGAGGGGGAGCGTGTAGCCGACCATAGGCCGACTAGCCAGGAGCCTAGGCCGTACGAGAGCGGCATGTCAGAGCGTGTCTGGGGGCAGCGTGTCGAGGAACATACGGGTACGATGTGTCAGAGGCTCCTTAATGGTTCCTGCCGTACCCCTGAGGTCCCTTCAGTAGAAGAGAGCTCTTCAAAGTAGGAGGAATTCCTTCCGAGATCATTTCAGTAATTTGGGAATATCTTCGCCAAGGGTGGTCCCGTTCGGGGACGTTCTTCCCTGTCGAAGGTGGTTTGGTCACCTTACCGAGGATGGTGATGTACCGTATTCCCAAGGTTGGTACTGTCGTCTCCAAGGGCGATGAAGGATCGCCGAGGTTAGATGTAAGAGGGGGCAGACACCCTTCTCTTCGAAGTCGGTGCTCGCGTCCTTTGCAGTTGATGCCTTTCTTTCCGAGGGTGGTGTCTTACCCGAGCTTACGGGTTTGAAGGGTGATAGCACTTCGGCTATCACGGACAATAGTTTATGGGTTAGCTTTGGTTCGCACAAGATTTCTAATTAATTTGTTTGTGTGATCCAAACTGTTTTATGTGGATTATCTGTTTTTTTTTTAAACAACCAAATATTAGTGTTTGGGTTTATATTTCCTTTGTCCTCTGGTTTAACGATTTCAACTCTATTTCAATATTTTTGTAAGTTATGCGTCTACTTTGTTTGATTACAAAGCTTTTATAGCCGGATATACCAGCCAACACACAAATCCATGATCATTCTCCCATTTGTTTTTCTAAACCCGAACATTTTTTTATATTTATACCTCATTTACCCTAATCAATCGTCTTCAATGCCTCACATCCCGAACTCGACACGTCTTCCACCGTGCGAACTATTATTCTACATCAGGTGGTTATTCATCTCCCCTCACTCTAATTTTTATTATTTTTTTATGTTTTTCACTAATTTATTATTGTACTTATGGTGTACTTTTGGTTGTCTTCGTTGCTCGCAAGTTCCGGCTTTATACTGATGATGGTCCATGTTCTAACCACTCCAACAGGTCCAAATAAACCTCTTCACGTACATGATGTAAGTATTTTACCTAATCAAACAACATACATTAAATAAATCAATTTTCATAGTGAATAGCCGGTTGATATGCATTTTACAATTACTTAATCACAATTTATCAAAATTTTATGTTGTTAGTAAACACTGAGATATTTTACATATCCACAAGATTATATGGACTTGACCAAGCCTCTAGCAGAAGGAATAAATTCTATTTTTCATATAAGTATTTGTTTCGTACCTTTAAGTTTATAATTTTGCCTTATATATTTATTGACACACTCTTAGATTTTTACAAGACGTCCCTCTATTATTTTGAATACTGATTACTAACAAACTTGTAGCTATAAATATTAAATAACTATTCCATTACATTACAATCACCTAAAAGAAAAGCTAATACTCCATGCCTTTTTTTCAATAATTCAATCCCTAACCTGTAGCTCCTTTTTCTTTTTTTGAACGGCAATGAGAATATATATATATATATATATATATATATATATATATATATATATATTAAGAAGCAGAGAACAAGAAACTAACACTAGCCAGCAGCTAGCAAAACAACATAACACACCTACCCCTCCCCTCCCCTAGAAATTAAGCAACCAATCCCCTGTGAAGCCACCTGTACACTTAAACTAGATACAGTTTTTTAAAGCTTAACAGGAGTTGAGCAATCAATCCACCCACAACAATTTTACACTTTTGAATTTATGACTAATCCAGAAGAATGAGTAAAACTGAACATCCCCTAGCATATTCATCACCGAAACTCTACCATCATTAAAGACATAGTTATTTCTAGACTTCCAAATAATCCAGCAAGTAACATAACACACTGCCTGCCAAAGTCTCTAAATCATGCCTGGGAGCCTCTGACTCTGTGAGACAGATATCGCATCTGCAGCGTCCAAAGGGGTAGTTTAAGCAAGTTGCCACCACAGCAGTACCTTTTGCCACAGATATGTAGCAAAACTGCAGCATGCCATGATGTGATCAACTATTTCCTCCCCAAAATGACACAGTGGATAGCGAACATCTGCAATTTCCACTCCTCTAGCTACCAGATTTGTTCTTGATGGCAATCGACCAAGAACTGCCCTCTAGACACATAAGTTTACTTTTTTGAGGCACCAGCGAGTTCCAATCAAATATTGGCGTCGACAACTCCAGCTACAAGCACACTTCATCTAGCAAGGAAGATAGTTTCCTCACTATAAAATCACTGCCTAGATCCAGCGCCCAAGACCAATCATCTTTCGCATCTGTTCACAATGAAACATTTAAAACAAAAGAGATGAGTTCTGCCAATTGCTCTTCTTCCACTCCCCTAAGCCTTCTCTGCCAGCTCCATCGCCAAACCCATTTCTCCCCCTCCCCTAACCCGTAGCTCCTTGAGTTCACTTTGTAGCCTGTTGATTGTCTGTTTAAGTTGTTTGTTCTCTATCTTTATTCTATCCAAATCAAACCCACTTCCCATATCCTTTTTAGCCTTTTTCTTCATTCTCTGCAAGTGCTCATCCATTTTCATGTAAGTTGCATCAATGATTTCAAACTTGAAAATCTTCTGTAACTTCTTTACTGCCATCATGGAGGTAGTTTCGTTTGCTTCTTTAATAGTATTACATGCCACTTCCCCATGGACAATGACACTTCCTCTACTGGTACTAATTTCCATACACCTAGTATACAACTCTTCACGGGTTATTTTTGGTTGGTAGATAGGGCATGATACTCCTAGCTGTTTTGTTGTTGTAAGTAGTATATGGACGAAAGATAGTTTAATTTTTTGCATATTCTGCAATAATATAAATGATAGTGTTAAAAATATAAGTTATGTAATGTTAACGTATATAATTGATAATTTTTTTATTTTTGTGTATAATTTTAGATGATGGTGTGAAGAAATATGAATATATGACGTCGGTGCCTATCAAGTCTACAACAATCATATGGTAACCTTTTCCTAAACTCTTTTATTTTGATTTGTATGTTTCTAAGTGCACTACATTTAAAATTAAGATAAGTGACTTCAATAGTTTAATTCACGCACATGATGATAGGAAAGTTTGATATAATAAGTCGAGAAGGCCGGTCATGCACTAACCTTGTGATTTTGCTCCAGAATTTCCTTTAGCACTTTCTACCAAAATCTGCGCAAAAAAGTACATTAAGCAAACTAATTAGCAACATGCACCAGCCTAATTAGGTTAATTTATTTAGCTCTATTAATTTTTTAATATTTATATACATAATTATCTGGTGATAATGTTCAAGCAAACCTTTCATAAATCATAAAAAATTGTTTAGACTATACACATATTCAACCAGAATAAAGACTCTGACTATAAATAGTATAATGGATTCACATACGTGTATATTAATATTTCTCGATTCCTAGGAAAATAAACAATTAGAGACTATAAGTTTTTGCATGATTAACAAATCAAAAGGTAGAGTGGGAAAGGGATAAGAAGTTGAGAGTCATAGCTTTTAGGTTTTTTTGCCTTCACGATGTAGCGGGGGTGGATTTGGCCAGACAGAAGTTAAAGTAATATTGGTGCTATTAAAACTTGATTGGTAGGGGATAGAGGCTTTCCATATTCCAAAAAGTAATTGTATCCTGTCATGGTTACGTTTTCCACATTACTCGCAACTAAGTAATGTGACTTTACTTATTTGAAGCAAATTTTGTGGGTTTTTTGTTGAATATAATTAATATCCAAAAAAACAGACATTTTGTCATTCCTTTTTTCCAGTGTGGGGTTTTAATGTTGGCTACTTGTGTTATTTACTTTTTAGTAAAAACAAATTATTATATTTTTTTAGTTTTATGCAGTAATAATATTAAATTTTTTTAAAACATTCAAAAATGTGTGTGCATTATAAAGTAGGAGAGTGAGCCAGTAGTTATCTTCTAAAGCATAATTTATTATTTCCTCCATTTGTAGCATTTACTCACCCGAACATGAAAGACCAATATCACAAGACATGATTTCATCAATACCTTTCGTAAAGGAGTATCCGGCTTTTATTTGAACTTCCAAAATTCATTATTTTCTTGTTCATTTGGATGTATTTAGTTGATAGTATTTATTATAATCGAAATTATTCAGATTAAGTGATTTTTTAGGAAATTTAATGGCGCGGAATAAATATAAAATTATGTAATTAAAAATTAGTTAGTTAAAATTAGGACCTCAATTCTACTAACTAATGACCAAATAGTAATTAGATAATCAACATTCAATTTCAGATTCAAACTTCATCTACTATAATTTAGTTTTTTATTTGTGTATATATTCGGGAACGTAAAATTCCTACAGTATTTACAACTCGAGAATCACAAAGTTTCAAGCAGTTGTTACATGGGCAAGGATGATCATGGATCATTAAACCGTTCTAACAGAACCATGACTCAAGGAATTTCATATATTAAAAAACAATACCAAATTTGCTAGAAACATATCAAGTTCACCTTGAGAATTTTGGGCTGCTTTCGCTTCAGCCTTTGAATAAAATTTAGCAAACCAATAGATTGGAACATATGTTGACCATTTGAATTAAAAATGATCAATTCCACTAACCAATTGTGACTTTAGTTCGATTGCACGACGTCTCAGCTGCTCGTTCTTATTTTGCAGCTGGGTCAAACTCTAATTCTCAATCTCCAGCTGGCGGAGACGAGCTAGTGAATATCCTTTGGCTCTCATTGGCATGGCACTTTGACATCACATCATTAGCACACATTTTGGTGTTTCAGCTCTGAGTATGAAGAAAGTGTGTGGTAGAATAGGGCCCCAGTGCCCTAAATTGCTAACATTGGTAGGCTTTTTTGGAACTATAATCCAACATAGGTTACAGTTGGCTAGTTATTACTCGTGAAGTATCTTAAATATTTACATACAACTAGTTATTTAGCCTACCCTATATAGGAAATATGCATGCATTGTCCTGGCTATGCGACAACAATTAAATTAAAATATTATTGAAAATAGTGCCGCGGCAATTCACAAAACATAATTCAAACAAACCAAGACATAAAAACTTTAGTTGCTTTAACTACAAGTGAGAACTATGTGCATACATCTCAAACTTATATGAACCCAAAAGCAACCCTAGTGTTATACACACCAATGGACACTAGTAGAGGCAATCTATGTATGAAATTACTATACATGTAGAAGAAGCAACTTATATCTACTAAAATCCATCCTTAGCTTTTCACCCAAGCAAGCTAGCTTCAAGTGATGAGCCATACTTTCCTTGTATTCACTTAGCCTCAAACTATAAGGCAATCACTTTGGTCAGTACTAGCTTATGCCATAAGTAACTTAGAACTTGGAGTTTCCTACATAGAGAATACCTTCAATTTAATAAAACTTAGCCTTAATAGTTGCCCCTTACTAACTGTTAAGCCCGACTAGCCTGTTTAGCCTGCACAACACTTAAGGGGTGAGTACTTTAAAGTACTCAGTAAGGGATTTGGTACCTGTAGGGGGAAAGATATAAAAGCATACCAAACACAACAAGTATATGTATATAGCATACAAAACAAAACAAGCAACCAACTACACAACCAGAGTCAAGAATAAAAACAACAAACAATGCAAATAATGGATGGATGGATGGATGAATGAATGAAGTATGCACATGCAAATACACTTAAGACTTCTTTAACCTGTAGCTGCTAGACTTACTGTGAGCTCATACAACTGGGGTACTTAAATACTGGCCCTCGTATCATATGCTAGCACTTAACTAACCCTATGAAGTCCTCTTACGGGCGCCTTAGAGTAAGTTGTCACTTACTCAAACATTGCACTCCTTGACAGGATAGTTAGAGTAAGTCACCGCTGTTGTGAGTTTTTCAATCCTAATCTGCAAGCGCACGGGACATGTGTAGATAAGGTGAATGAGTATCGATCCCACGAAGATTGATTTATATTATTTGCTAATTGCCACTACCTTGAGACTCATTTTGGCTAAACAAGCAACAATTGATGATTTACTTACCATGAAAATAACTAAGTTTGCAACTCTACTTAAATTACTACTAAACAAGAACAACAAACACAATACAAATTAGAGGTTGTCTAGTGAATTAACAAAATACACTTCCTATGGTTTTCACTATTTGACTTGGTTAGCTAGTGAATTAAGGCTAATAGTTTGGTTTTTTTACTTGTTAGTGAAGTTAACTAATTTGGCCCTTACTCTCCTAAGTGAAAGGGTCACTCTCCCAAGCTTATACTAGAATGGACTCCCATCTGAATTGCTAGTTCAAGAGGGGCATTACAAGTTCAATTTACCTTTACCTAGTGTCCTAGATTAGTCTCCCAACAAGCCCATGACCACTACACTCTTCTCCTAATTCTAATTCCTTTTAATCTTTTCCAAGAGTTTAAAAGAAATCTAAGGTGCAATTGACTAGGGCCCTTAATCAATCAACACAACAATAAGCTCAAGGAGAAGAGTAAGCAAGCAATGGAGGAAAACCAAAGTCAAATAGCCATTAATCCAACCAACATAATCAATTCAAGTAGCTACAACCATAAAAAGTGTAGAGAAAACTACTTCATAATCAAACTAAACATAAACATGAAAATATATAAAAGAGCATCCATGTCTAAATACAAGATAAAAGAAGGAAAGAAGGAACCCAATAGACTTTAGATGCTTGATTCCTTAAGGCTCCTACAAGTCTTCAAGTCCTCCAAACCTTCTCCAAGCAAGAATCCACAAGTACTCCCAATGAAGATGAAGAAATGCAAAAATTGGTGATAAAAAAACCTAAGTCTAATATGAGAAGATGAAGATGAAGCTCAATTCTTTTGCTAGGTTCCAGGTTCTTCTAGCCCTTGGAGGTGTCCCTTTCACTCACCAAACCATTTGGATAGAAATCCTTGGCCAATAACAAGCTTGAGTTCAAATTTGAGGTAGGGGACCACTTTCTCGGGTGACTGGCGCCTAGGCCTCAGGAGGGGCTGCTTGGGCGCCTAGGTCCCAAAAGGGAGTGCTTGGGCGCTTAGGTCTCCATACTCGCAGGTGCTCTGGCGCCTAGGCCCCAGGAGGGGGTGCTTGGGCGCCTAGGCCTCCAGACTTGCGGGTGCTCTGGGGCCTAGGCCTCAGTTGGCGCCTAGGCCTCCAGGGTGCGTTTTTCAGGCAGCAAGCTTTTGAACTGTGGCGCCTAGGCCTCACAGTTATAAATTTCCTTGACTTTTGCATTCTTGTTTTTCATTCCGCTCGTCCTAGTGACATTCCAATGCTACGGTCCGCTTCTCCAACCTACAAAATGAAGGATCAAAGAAACAATCGGCAAAAAAATATTGAGTGGTAAGATAGAAAATTGTGGTCAAAGTTGACAAAAAGTTAACATGTTTGACCACAAAATTAACATTTATCAACCGCTTACTCCTTCCTTACCCATTTCTTCCTTTAACTTATTGTGCTGGGTCACTGCTTTATGTAGTTAAACTTACCAAGCTCTTCGAGTTTAGCTCAGGGCTCCTTAGTGGCTTACTTACCAAATCATAAAGTTTGGTTCGGATCTTCTTAGGTTTCCTTTTTATTGCCCGAAGGTCTATGACCTTCCACTTGGCCAACAAAGGATCTGAAACTTGCCTTAATCCCGTTAGTGCTGCCTTAGCAACTTAAGCACTTTAACTTCCTTAGCCACCATTCCTTACTCTACATTAACCATACTAGTTAGCTACCACTCAAATAATGCATAATTCCCAACTTAGGAATGAGTTCTAGACCCAACCGAGGCTACGAAATATCTTAAATTAGCCTAAGGATGATAGCCAAAATTTTGAGACATCCTTAGGATCCCCTGAGCTTGAGGGACTAATGCCTTGGCGACGCCATCGGCGACACGTCACCAAAGGCATCAACGCTCTGGAATCTTGATGTCTAACAGTGACACGTCTCCAATTCGCGTCACCATCGGCGACTCATCGCCAAATGGCGTCTCCAATGACGATGCATCACCAATGCATTACAGCATTGTGCGACAACGTGCGAAGTTGCACGAAACCTGCTCAAACTTTCCCATCCCAAGGCCAATTCACATGTGTCGTGTTTTTACTTCATTCCCACTCATAATACTATATTTTTATGCATTATTGGAGCTGAATTAACTTAAATCCCTTACCTCAAATCATCCTTAAAGTAGGAAACAAGCAATGAGCGTATTTGAGCTCCATCAATTCCTTTGAGTTCCAAGCTTGAATTCAACTAAATTGGACACCAAGAGCACGAAGTTAAGACCATTTATAACCATTTAACAAGTTTAGAACTAACCCACAAGGATCAAAGTCGTTTACCTTTGGGTTTGAACCAAAAACTTGCGAGAACAACTCCAAATGCACCAATTCCACAAAAACGAGCTAAGGGCTTGTTAGGATAGCTTCGGGACCTTCGATTTCCATGGAAACTTAAGTGATTTGGGAGGTTTAGAGGTAGAGAGCTATGGAGGAAGGAGAGCTACGAAAATGGCAAATGGTGGAGATGATGAATAGTGTCATCTCCTCCACTTATATAACCAACTTTTTTTTCCATTTGACACTTTGGCCCTTAAACTTAACTTTGAATCACTTAGGCCACTTAAACACTGCCACACCATCATTCCTTGGTCCCAAAGGAAGGTTTTTATTACCCAAACACTTTGCCCTTAGGCCACTTAATTCATTATAAGACATAATAGCTTAATTTCTCACTTAGTGCATTTTTTACCCTTAACTTTCATTTTTGGTCCAAATGGCTATAAACACTTATGGTCTTAAATCAAGTAGTTCAAAACACTTGCATGAACCTAATTTTACTGAAATTATGGTCATGCTACTGACTTGGGCCAAAATTACCATTTTGCCCTTTTTGCCTCTTATGTGCCAATTACTTTTTGGAACTCAATTTAACCTTACTTAGCTTGATTTTTCTTTCTTAATAAAACTTATCTGACGGAAATAACTTGGCATTTACTTACCTCAACATTTAATGTAGAGGAAATACTAGGAGAGCCTTTACAAATTGCGTCTAGTTATATTCATATTTATAGTGGCCAGTCTGTTGAAGTTATGCTTGTAATTTGTCAATCATATGTGATGCTATGGTAAACTGTGTTATTCCCTTTTCATTTTGCATGACTTGCCTTTAGTAACTTGTATTGTCAACCATAGCATCATATTTTCAGCGAGCTAAGTAAGAGAAGGGCAAACTCATCTAGTTATTTGAGAAAACAATATATAGATTGACATGTGTCAACTCCTGCTCAAGTATCTTAATTGGAAATACATTAATATTCCTAGGTTTAAAAGGTCTAATGGGTACATTAGTCTTTTTCCAATGTAAATGCATTAAAATGTTTTTATAAATAAAAATAATGACTCGTGGCAATTTGTTGTTTATTCTGTTTAGGGAAAAGACTCTTAACTCCTTACCTGTATCCTGCTTTATATATATATATATATATAATATTCAATTTTTTATTTAGATTTTGCTAAAATTTCAATTAAATAATTTGATTTTTTATGCAAATATTTGAAAAGTTTAGACACCCATGTTGTAATTTTTATGAGTAACTAAAATGAAAATTTCAAAATTTAGGTAACTTATAACTAAAAAATTACTATGCATAAAAATAATCTAAAAAATTTAATTTAACTAGATATAAATCTATTAATATACAATTATTTTAATAAAAATTCCTAATTCAAAACTTTACAAATTTGATTCATGAAACTATAAACACGGTCATTTAAGAACTTAAGAAGTTGGTACGATCAAATTCATTTTAATTATGTTGTCACTTTGAGTTATAACTTTTTAGGAATTTAGAATGATTATTTAGTGTTAAAATAGTAATTAATTTAGTTTAGGTACTAATTTGGAGCCCTAGAGGTTGTTTGAGGTCAGTGTAGGTGAAATGGAAGAGTTTAGGTGTGAATTGAAGGTTTTTAGAAAGCTTTAGGCAAAATTAAAATTTTTGGGGCAAATTTGTTAACTCTCGGGAGTTTGAGGTAAATCTGGTAATTTTATTAGGCAAAATCTGATAATCTCATAAAGTCATGGGCTAATTCAACAAATCCTAGAAATCGGGTCTTGCTGGGTTTAGACTTGGGTCTTTTTGGGTTTGGGTTAGGTTAGTCTCATGTTTTGGTCATTTTAGATTCGGGTTATTTTGGGTTAGCCAATTCATGTTGGGTTCGGGTCAGTTAAGGTTCAATCAAATTTGGGTTTGGATCATTCGGGTATTGGGTATTTTTGGGTTTCTTTTAAGGTCAAATTGGGTCAAGCCATGTTTGTATTTGGGTGGAACAGTCCAAGTTTTTCGGTTGAGTTAAAATTTGCCGCCACTAGTAAGAATGAGAGACAAAGACTGACACTTACCAGTTAGACATAAGTTGATGGACCTAGGATGAGAAAGAGTGGACAGACCCAAGTTACAAAGCCCCAACACAAGCCTAATGGTGTGTTGTGTGTGAGCCAGCCCAACTAAAGCCCTAAAGCCCATTTATGAGTAACAAATAATTCGATTATTCCAGTCACTAAAATAACCGTGGACTCAGATTGAAACCAAACTGAAACTGAAGTTGAGATGAAACCAAATTAAAATTTTAAATTTATTTAATTTTTTAATTTTTCAGTTTAAACCAGATAGTAAGCACTTAGAGGATAGTTAGAGGGCTCCTTCCAGATTGAGCCGCAAACAAAATTGAAATGCTAGTAACGCTCGTGCTAGAGCAGTAGCTGCCACGTCTCATTTTCGTCCGCTAGGATTTTAAGCCTTTTTAGAAACGAAGCAGAGGGTCTAGGGTTTTGAGACTACGAGTGGGCGGTAATGGCGACATCTAGAGTTTTCGAGGGGTGCAGAGCGCTGATGGCCGCGGCAAGAGGTGCGTCTACTGCGGCATCGACTGCAACGAAGTTTGCTAAAGGAGGCGGCGGCGGGGCCTTGTCGAAGGCGTTACCAGTATCTGTTCCGCTCGCAAAGTTCCTCGGCGCCTCTGAAGCCTCTCGCACCGGCACCGTTAAGAAAGTATGGGAGTACATCAAGCTGCATAATCTCCAGGTATTTCTTCTGTTATAGTCATTTCTCTCTGATAGGTGTGGAACTCAGTCATCCGACGATGTGTGGATAAAATGAAACAGAGGTAGATAACGGAAGCCTATGTCACTCCATTAATATATTCAGGTTGTTTTTTATTTAGACTGTCGTGTTGAATTAGGTTTTGCTTTTTATGTTTTTTGTTTTGTTATTTTTTCCCTAAACTTCTATACTGAGATCATATATACCAGATGAAATTGGAAAGGCTTCAAGAAAATGCCACCAGAATCATGTGCTATATGATTGTTCTAAGGTGTCAATGATTTCAATATTGGCTACTTACATTGGCTACATGTCTAGGATGTTCTCCTTCTAGCACTGATTAAGATCTGAGTCTTTATTGTTGTTGTTCTTGTTGTTATTATCAGTTGTAGTAGTAGCTGTATGTTTTACTTTTCATTCAGTGAAATCTATCTTCTTAACTATGGAGGAACCAAACTGAGGGTTTCAAAAGCAGTTGCAGGGAACAATAATCTACCTTCTTTTTCAGTCAGAGAATTATCTTTGTGGCAAAATTTGACTTTGAAGACCCTTGGTTTCTTTACTTTTGTTTTTGAAACGTTCTTGCATCGTGCCTCTAACGGTGCTGTGTTATTGTTTAGAATCCACAAAACAAGAAGGAGATTCTCTGCGATGAGAAGCTGAAAACTATTTTTGATGGGAAAGACTCTGTTGGGATGTTGGAGGTTCCTAAGCTGCTGTCCCAGCATTTCTTGAAATCTGATTGATGCTCAGAATCACATTTTGGATGTCTGGATTATTTTTATTGTCAAGCTCTAATGATTGTTAATGGGGGAACTTGGTGAATGCTTTTGTTAAATGGGTGTTATGTTAGAGCATGGATCTTACTGTTCTTGTGAATGACTAACAAAGCGCTGAACGCACTCACACTGTCACTCAAGTAATGTGGAATTATTTTGAAGTCTAGTATTTTGTTTAGTTATTAATTTCTTAGGATGCTTTCTTCACATATTCAGGTCAGCTCGTGAATGCATATTGCTGGGTAGGACCATCCATTGTGATTGTCTTTTGACATCCTGCCCCGGTTCTTTTTCCTATCCAGCCTGAAAAGGGACGGAAGAGGAAACCTAATTCATGCTATAAGTTTCAAGTAGTTAGTGGTGAATTTATGGAGTTATGTCCTGATGACTTTGCTCATCGTATCTATGGCCTACTATGTTGGACAGTGTCTCCTAATTGCAGCACTGAAGAGAAAGTGGGTATGGCCAACTTCCAATATATCAGGACGCACACCAGAAGCCCTTTTGAAGGGTGCATCAAACGTGATAATACTAAGCTTGGGCATGTGGAGAAGTAGTTGTGAAGTGTCCTCAGCGAGAGCGCGAAAGCTTGACTTTTAAAATTTAAATAAAAGGGTTGTAAAAATGATAATGGGAGCATCGAACTAAAATTGTAATATTGTGTCACTTGCCTTGTGATAATTGCGGAGTTGAAACAATGATGTGGTGATGGCATTTTAGATTGTTACAGATGAAGGTCCGTTTTCTTTTGCTTGTTGAATCATTCATGACCAAAAAAATAAATTCATGATACTAAGTCCCAGTTGGAGATAAACAATGCTCTGTCAATCTATTTAATCAGATGATCACAGCATGCAATGATATTATTCTCAAGTCAAACATCTAGATGCAGAGAATGCAAAGGATCATTTTGTGAATGGAAACTGTTATACATCTCCACCTACAGACCTAGCAATACATTAGATCATACACTATTCGAGTCTTTGCGCGTTGTGAGAAGCAGGTGGTGTTCAATTTGATGAATCCTTTTCCAAATATTCAAGGAAATCCATCACCAACGGGTCGGTCCATGGAGCCCCGAAAGGTGCATCATCACCGGCGACCCACCCCAAATGGCCGCCCTTTGGTGTCACAATCAACATGCAATTTGGGTTTTCCTGCCGCAATCAAAATATAAACAGATCAAGTAATATCAAAGAACAAGGATTAACTTTCAATCTTCTCACATTGCAATGTTAGTAAATGTACCACTCATATGGCACTAGGATGACTCAACGTTGACAGGAAACCTTCAAGTAAACTAAATACGAAGTGGGGTTCACACCATATACATCGTAAGGTTAGGCACGCACAAACTTTTGGATAATTCATGGGTACGCAACCCCACTGTCCTATTTTCGCTACACCAGCGCCCTTGCTTAACTATCATGTATCTGTCATATACGATTGGTAAGAAGAATTTTGTGCTCCACGCTGCCAAGAGAAAATGACTCAAAGTCGCAAGGATGGAGTTCTAATAATTGAACACCAAGCAAAATAATAGCATCAATAAAAACGCTTGAGTAACCATTTACCTCAATTGCTTTACGAGGAGTTCCCCCAACAGGAGCAACTGGATCATTTTCAGCCTGCCAAGCAAGAAAAGGACTTATGCCAGACTTTGGCCAGTTACTCTTTAAATAGAATCTAACCACAGATAAGAATCCTGAAGAGAAGGGTGTTTTCTTATCCATTTCAAGTTATTCTCATGTGCTTTCGCTTTTACTTAGTCTTGTGATTATTGGGTTTGTGAACGATTAAGGGGCATTAATAACATAAGCTGTCAATAATTTGGTAATCGTTAGGCAGTTCATTGAATTCAGCATTTCATAGCACCATCCATTTGAAAATATCTTTCCCAATTCCTATATTGTCAAGGGCGGAGCAATGGGCAATAGCCCCAACTCTAATCAGTAAAAATATTTAATGGGGTGATGCTTCTCCAAAAATACTTTGTTCCATTAATTTTAACAAACACCACCCCCCCCCCCCCCTGGGGGAAACTGAACAAAATTTTTCTTTTGCCCGGCATTGAACTGCACTGAACTATAAAATAGCTTCGCTAAACATTAGCCCCAAACAATTCAAATTTCAGGCTGTCCCCTCCAACATTCTAGAAGTGAACTATTCTTTACTTCTATTGTTTAACAAGCACGTACCATTGATTAGTGCATACTATCCTGAATAATTTGATGCACCAGAAGAAAGAAATCATGTGAACTATCAGTATTTGCTTAATTTGAATAAGCTGTATAATTACCCTTTATATTACTTATCAGCTAAAGCAGGCACTTCCCTTTATATTACTTGTTAGTACTTCAATCTCTATTAAGCAGCTATTTGAGAAGGAACCAGACTATCTTCATCAGTATCAAATCCAGTGACTAAAAAGAATGGTTTCCAACCAAGACTTTTCACATTATTTACTCCCTTGCTAGTGTTTATATATAGGATGTCCAAAAACAACAAGCCATTTTCCTAAAAGGGCAATGATTTGTTATTCAATTTCCAATCTTGTCCTTCAAGATGATATGTAATGATTATTTTAGGACAGTAAAGTTTGAAATGGTGTTAACAATAACCTCAGAACATGGTAAGAAGGAAATTGGGATGGAGACAGTACACTCAAAGAAAATAAAGTAAAACTATGCTGATACAGTCTGGTCATGAGCTATGTGTAGGAGTACAAGTCCTTGAGGGAACTACCATAATACCTGGATGCAAAGCAAAGGCGTGTGAACATGCTGTATTACATTTGCACTGCTTGATTTAGAGTAATATTCATCGACGGACTTGAAACCATATACAACTGCAAGACACAAATGGAAGAGCAATAACACACCATTCTATTATGTACACTCAAAGACCAAAAAATAAAGGCTATAGTCCTGGGTACACAGACAAACACACAAATATAGTGTGATAGAGAATGTGATATATATGCACGCACCACGGGTAATTGCTTCATCATAATCCCTAACAGTCTGTGCATTCATAGCCATTTCGATGTTGTACTCGCCTTCTATATCTTCAAATAAAGCAGCATGTCTGTTAACAGAACAACTCACAGTCATAGCATCTATTGACTTAAATGTCTAACAATGAAGCAGAAGCAAAGTACTAGAGCACCAAAAAATCACCTTGAAAATTTTTTACAAAGACCTCCTTTAAGAGCTTTATCATAGATATTGTTGAAGCCCTTCCGAAGGTTTTCATCAGCAAGGACTAAATCAAAAGGATTGCACAATGATACCGCACCAGAAAGAGGGCAAGCACGCGACTCCTGCCAGTACAAAATTTTTTACAAAATTTTTTGAACAGACAATGTAGTAGGCTGTTGTGTTTCAAGAGAAAAGCAATAGGAAGGGTGTGATCTTTGCGGGTGGAAGAGAAAAACAAAAGCAAGCCAAGCAAAGCCCATATGCATACGTCCATTAAAAAAATACAGAAAAAAGGAAAAAAAAGAGATACGAACATGTACCGCCGAATAAAAAAGTTTATAGTAAAAAACAGAGTGCACAAACAAAACTTAGTTAATGCGAGCTATTCAGCAACACTGATGAGATCAGTATATGTGCACTCCTAATCCAAATCCTGAAGCAAACCTTTTTGATTTATGAGAAAATTACCGATTTGTCACTAAAATTTTTTCATATGAAAACTATGGTCCTGTTCCTCATAGTTTTGTACTTGAATTTACCTATAAAACAAAATCTTGAAACGCGCTTGGTCAGGCTTGGTACTGTTCGTGCCCAGATAGATTTACAAAACCCAGAAAACACCAGGAAAGGATGAGTTCAATTGCTTATAGAAGTTAAATGTTGATATGTGTCTTATCAGCAAGCATAGCCCTAATAACAGCAGGAAAGAAACTAGCGGTATCTATTTGAATCCCATAAGTTACAGGTCACAGAAAGATCAAACCTACAGGGAAAATTATTTTAATTTACAGAAAGTTTTTGCCCATTAGTACACAGGAAGTAAAGGCAGAATTATCATAAACCAAGATGGAGAAAATAAATATCCCCTCCTAATACTTGTCCAATAGAATTAACAAAAGGAAATGAAAACTTGACTTACTGTGCCCAAATAATTAACAAGGATATTTCCTCCAAGTGACCAACCAGCTGCATATAGATTTGCTTCAGGATACCTTTTAGCAACATGAGCTACTACTTCACGCATGTCTCCTATAAAAGACGCCGAATAGAACTGCATATCAGCATCAGGAAGTAATCAAATATTTCTTCTCCGATACTTAAAAACACCAACATTGTGATATTATGAGTTATACCAGTAAATACAGAAGGAAACCAATGCAGAACCAATGTGCCTAAGCTGATATCCACGCAGACCAATTACAGAGCTTGAGAAAGAATAAATGGTCCATATTCAAGCAGCTCTAGTAATCTATGTGCCTTTCCCAAGTTCAGTAAAATTCCTCTTTTTTTTATTTGAAAATGGTATATTTAATTGCAGCTATAAAAGTACCTTGGGAGTGGTAACAGGGCTATTGCCACCACCTCGGCCATTGAATGCGACAACCCGAAAACCTCTGCTCCTTGCTCTCACCGCCATATGCTTCACATATGAATCATGACTCCCACCTGTTAGGCCATGCTGCAATGGAATATTGCCTTCTCAGTCACTCACTCTGACAACTATATATTACATTTTAAATCAATAGTCGTTTAACAAAGAATGGAAAAGCACAAATGTGGGCAAGTGGGAAAACATTTGACAATACAAATCCCAGTTACTGATGACTAAGCAAAAGAGAAGCAGACGAACCAACAAGATGAGGACGGGCGAATCGGACGTTAGGCTGCGGTGGTCGCCGCTAATCCAATCGAGAGCCACGGTGCCGTGGTCTTCCATACGGAGGCACTCTCGACGGTACTTGACTTCAGGAAAGGAGCGAAAGTAGGCGGCAAAGATGGTCTCGATATGGCAGTTCCAGCCGATGAAAGGGAAGGGATTGTAGGGAAGGTGAAGGGAGCTGAAAGCAGGTAGAAACCGG
Organism: Aquilaria yunnanensis; assembly: GCA_039654915.1. Lineage (NCBI taxonomy): Eukaryota > Viridiplantae > Streptophyta > Magnoliopsida > Malvales > Thymelaeaceae > Aquilaria > Aquilaria yunnanensis. Next base: position 67,169,068 of record CM077597.1, read on the forward strand.
TCCATGGCACCGCCAGAGACGTCTAACGAGGGGTGGGGGGCAGGCATGAAGCCGTCTACGGAGAGCTGGACGGCGCAGATTGGGGAGCGAATGCGGCGGAGAGGAGCGAGAGGCGGAGGCGGCTTGGAGGAGAAAGGGGAGACGTAGGTGGCCATGTGAGGAAAAAGGAGAGGCCCTCGTTGGCCAGCAAAGAAGACGAAGATAAGGTTGGTCGGAATTTGCGACCCCTTTTGTCTTCATCAGGATGGAAATCGACATTAACTGTGAAGTGAAGAATGGACCCGTCGGCCATTGTTGGTCGGTGCCAGTGCCACCTACTGGTGACTGGTACAATCAATAGACGAAGTGACCGCTCAAGTCCGCGGAAATATTAAAACACGTGTATCTTATTTTATTGCTGTATTAGCACACAGCAGAAGAACACAAATTGGCCATGTCAAGTAACTATCGTGTTGTACCGATATAAGCTCTGGCCAATGTTGGTTCAGTTATTTTTAAGCCTAGAAAGAGTAGTTATTTTTCATCTTTCGTGTATTCTTTAAACCCCATATCTATTATAGCAGAAGGGCCCAAAGGATTTTCAGGAAAATGAGGGTTTAGTGCCACTCTCCAATGGTAACCCAACCAATTTCGGAAAATCCACTTATTACCCTCAGCGACAAGCATACCGCCCGAACACAATTGTGCCTCCAGTAGGCCCCATAAGGGCTTCAGAGGAAGACAAAGAACACTCAACTCCTAGGGACCCAAACAGAAACCCTCCATACGCCCCTGAGCATAACCGCCTGGGGCCAAGTGGAGACACTTCTCCCCGAGGTATGGACTGAAGGCCCCTCAAATCCAACTGACCACTTGTCCCAATCTCCTAGGCTCGAGCAAACCGGCATTCTTCCCAAACTCCCTATATATACCCGGGAGGCTCCCAGGTAACAAAAAGAGAGGCACATACTTTCTTACTTATTGCTTTCATAAACTTGTACACATACTGACTTGGGCATCGGAGATTTCTCCCCCAATAATACTCCAGGGAGCCCCCTGACCCCTGTATTACATCTCTGCAGACATAGACAAAGGTGATAGCCGAAGGGCAATCGCCTCTATCTGACCCGAACTCGAAGCGTCAGGAAACTCGAGGATACTATTAGCCCCCCCGAGGTACTAAACAGATCGCCTTCGGAGATGGAGAATCAGCTATTGCAAGCCGAAGAGGATCTCCCCGAAGGCGGAACCCTGAATTAGGGAACTCCCCGAACTAAGGGCATATTTCCCGAAGGGGCATCATCCGTGCCAGAGGGCGACCTCATCCAGGGACTTCGGGAGTACGGTATGGGCATTTAAGGAGCCTCTGACATGTCGCCCACAGACGTTATAGGCCGCCCCAGATGGCGGTCTGACACACCGACGCCATCCAGGTCCCGTCACGACCTGTCTCGGTTCAAGGCTCAAGAAACCTGCCACCGGCTACTTGTCCCCTACGCCCAGAAATTCAGGAAAGATCTGACCGAACACGTGTCATGATCTGAACGGGCTAGATACTCCTATAAATACCAGGAAATAAACCTGGGCAAAGGATCGATCCTTGAGCAGACTCCTCTCCTTGAGAAAACACAAACAGGCAAGGCCGTTCTACTTTTCAGTGCTCCTCCCTTATTTTCTTTCGGGACACTGACTTGGGCGTCAGAGACTCCTCCCCGGAAACACACCCCGGGGACCTCCTAACCCTCTCTTCGGAGCTTTTCAGGCGCGCTCCCCTGGGCAGTTTGGGACTCCAGGCGGTCTCCCTCTCAAGAAGTCCCTCTACAAGTCTCAATGTCACTCCACGAAGATGCTAACCGGCATCATTTGGCGCCGTCTGTGGGAACCCGCTCTGAGGTCGCCGTCGTTGAAACTCGGCGTTCTAGGGACAAGGGACTCCCGAGGTCCCCATCCGCGCCTGAGGATCAACCGGCCGCTGAGCAAACATTCCCAGGGACTTCTGCGCCCGAGGAAGACCGCCCTCTAGTCATTACTATGAGCTTTCTACGGGACTTTCAGTGTTCTGTCGTGGCTAAGATGACACAGCAGATAGACCGAAGGTGGCCACAACAAGCTCAGGCCCAAAGGCCTCCCTCACCAGGACGCCCTCGGGAGAAAAGCCCTAAATCGACCCATCATAGTTCGGGAAGCGGGGACCAGCGTGAAGAGTCCTCTACGGAAAACATACCCCTCGGGAAACGGCCTGTGGGACAAACAAGGTCCAAGCGACCCAAAGTCTCACAACGAAGGAGTTCTGCGCCTGAAGCGAGGTCCCTGTTCCCTCGACACCGAGCTCGTTCCCCGAAGAGGCGCTGGCAATCTCCCTTCCCAGAGGAAGAGCCTAATGCCATGATCCTTATGGAGAGGATACTAGCGAGACTAGACAAGGTGGAGAAACAGGTAGCCCGCAAACCCGTCTGGGCTAGGCTGTTGGGAACCTTCTGCGAGGATGAGTCCCCGTTCACCCAAACTGTAGTTGAGGCAGCCATGCCAGGCGACTTTAGGGTACCTCGGCTGGAGATCTATGATGGCCGCACTGACCCACAGGCCCATATGACAAAGTACAAACGCAGCATGATAATGCACGGAGCCGATGATGCTACCTTGTGCAAATGTTTTGAGGTCACCCTCACAGGACCAACAACTGCATGGTATAACTCATTGGCTCCAGGAACCATCACGGGGTTCCAGGAGTTATCCACGGCCTTCACACAGCAATTTATTGGAAGTCTGCCAACGGTGAAAATGCCTGTACAGATGTTCGACATAGAGCAAAGAAATGGAGAAACCATCCGTGACTATGTCGAAAGGTTTAACAGGGAAGCTTTGAGCGTCCCGGATTTTCGGCCCGAAATACGCATTGTCACCATGACACGGGGCCTTCGGAGGGACTCGCAGTTGTTTTACGAGTTCTCTAAGGACCCCGCGGACACCCTCGGTGAATTTTACCGAAGGGCCGAACAGCACATGTGTTACGGCCCTTCTAGAGGGAGGTAAGGACTTTAGAATTTAGTTTAGAAGTTTAATTTGAGTTTGCCTAGCAAGAATTAAGAAGTTTGCCAAAGTTCACTAAGTTCCGACAAGAATAAAGCTCTGAACTAAGTTCAGGGGCAAAATGGTAATTTTGCACCCTGAATGGCCGGGACGAGTCCCGAGTGTTTTAAAATGAATTTTTAGAACTTAACTTTTAACCTTAACTCAAACTCAACAAATAGACAAGAATTTAATCAAGAACTGTTAAGTTACAAAGATGGGGGACCTAATTGCACTTAACTTGAAACCTTGGTGATCTTGGTTGCTAAGTGAGGGTTTAAGAAGGGAAAGAGAGGGAGAAGCTACCATTAACACGTTCTTAAGCTTCCCTCACTCATTTCTCTCTCAAATTGAACTTGGAATCAAGTGATCTTGGTGTCAAGAGGCGCAATTAAGGGTGTTTAAGCTTGGAGGATGCATTTTCAAGCTTGAATCCATGTTTTTGAAGCTTGGAGAGGCGTTTTTCTCCATCCCCTGTTTTTGAACGAGGTATGAGTTATGTTCTTGATTGAATTCGTGTTATTTGGTTGATTGGAAGCTTGGGTTTTGGTTGGAAGAGGTGTTTTTGATGTTTTAGAGCTTTGTTTTGGTATGGTTTTGTGTAGAACTTTGGAAGCTTGTTTGGAAGAGGAAGGGTTCGAATTCTTGCTTGTTCTTGGTGTTAAGGTAAGGGAGAAAGTGTTTTTAAGTTGTTGGATTGCTTTTGGATTGAAATGGATTGAGAAAGTTGAGTAATTTTTGGGTTTGGTGTGAAGAAACGTTTTTGGGAATTATGATGGACTAGCTAAATTCGAAGCATTGGTTTGATGTTTCTAATGCATCATAGTTTGGCTTTGATAGTTGGTTTTGTTCCTTGCAACATGTACTTCATGTGTATGAAATTTGGTAACTTTTGATGCATGTTTGCTATATGTATTTGGTTGCCAAAGTTCGTAGCAGCAATCGGCCAAATTCTGCATTTCTGCAGAATTGGCGACGCGGCGCCAATTGGCCCGAAAATTGGCGATGCGTCGCCAATTCAATTTTTCTTCACAGAGCGTTTGTTCGTCGGCGACGCGTCGCCAATTCCTTTTTGCCTTTGGCGACGCGGCGCCAACACAAGAAAATGGGGGGTTTGACTTTTTGCTGCGTTGACCCGACCGAGACTACGGAAGGCTCGGAACGTGCCTAAGGGTCCGAGGATCCCGATGGTACTCCGAAACTTTCGAAAGTCCCACCGGAAGTATGAGTTTTCTTGGACTATTTGAGGTAAGTAGGTTGCTTAGGCAACAAGTAAGGAAATAAATGTTGCAATTGAACTTAATTAGCTATCAATAGCTCAGGTGAGAGGTTTAGAACCCTCGTCGGCCTAGCCGTGCCGGAGCCACGAGGCCACGAGGCGAAACCTTGTTCATCTAGTTTACATCAAAGAGGCCCTGCGGCCTAGTCTACAAGTCCCATCATAAATTCCCCTGCATAACAATTAGGTGAGAGGTTCTATGTTTGAATGAGGCTTGCTAAGGTTCGCCCTTGAGCCATATGATAGGTTGCTAAGTGATAGCGCTTGGCCTATATGTCAGGTTGCTAAGTGATTGCGCTTGGCCTGTGTATGTGTCAGGTTGCTAAGTGATTGCACTTGGCCTGATACAGAGGACTACTTGAGGAGAGGTCTGCCGACCTAGTATATATATATATAACTAGTACCCTCATGCTGTGTGAGCTCGCAGCCAGAGTCCTAGTAATTTTTCTTGCAGGTACATCGAAGACCCTTACTGAGAATGTTGAATTCTCACTCCCTGTTTGTTATGCAGAGTCTGGAGTAGCAGGACCGGATAATCATTGAGGATTATCACGGTAGTACCTTTTTGTCTGTAAAGGTACGGTAGTTGAGAAACTTTAAGTTTCTAGCCTGCTTAAGTGTTTAATTGGTCTGTTGGTCAGGCTGTGGTACTAACTTGCTTCTTCCTTTGGCTGCAGAGCCTAGTAGCACTTGGCAAAGGATTTGTGAGACTCGCCACTGGGACAGGAGTCCAAAGTGGGAGCTAGGGTAAAAGATCTCAGCAAAGTCTTGTATTTTGATACAGTACTTTATTTTGCCTCCAGTATTTATGTTATAAAGAGTCCTTGACTCAGGGGATTGTTCTCTGGGTGAGAGCATTAATTACTTATGTATAAATGCTTTCACGAGCGGTGTATGTGTAGTTAATCACTCAAAGGTTGATTTTGATATGCTTTGGCATTTTGTATTTATTTATAGAGAATTTTACCTAGCCGGCTAAATGTCTAAATGTTTAAATGTTTTATGGTTTTAATAAACCAAGTCAAAGCATAAGTGCATACATATTGCATTTCTAGGTTAATCAACTAGTAGCATTGGATTTAATCCACACACATAACCAGCTAACCAATTACAATCCACCGTGAGACAAACGCTCACAGGGTATCCCGGGCAGGGGCACGGGGATCGTGTCAGTGTTTTTGGTATCAGAGCTAAGGGTTTTATTTCATAGATATTGGAGGCTTAGACTGAGATCTAGTAGTAAAGTCCAAGTGCTAGGAAGTTAGTACTGACCAACATCTGGGGAAATGTTGTCTGGTTGTGGTTGCAGGTTATTATGGTTGATACGAGGTCTGGAACTTCGAGGGGGACTAGGGAACCTGGTGAAGGTTCTAGTGACCCAGTTGTGGCGAGGTTGGATGAGATATCCAGAGTGCTACAGGGTTTGACTGAGACTATGTCTCAGGTGGCACAGGGCATGGACACTCTTGTAACAGAGATGTTCAGAGATTATGGGGACAGAGGTGTTGCCCAGGAGGAAGTTGAGCCACAACAAGAACAGGAAAGGCATGCTGAGCAACAGCAAGTGCCTAGAGCTCAGGAACCCAGAAATCAAGTTCTTGAGGAGGTTGAGGAACCAGAGATGATGGAGGCTCCAAGGAGGGGAGACACTCCACATCAGATGAGGTTGCTGGAAAAGTTTAAGACAGTTGATCCACCTAGCTTTGACGGGACGGGAGATCCTGATAGAGCAGAGGATTGGTTGTCTGTTATGAACAGACTCTTCACTTGTGGTGGCTATGAGACAGAGCAGAGGATGGTTCTAGTACCTTTCTTTCTGAGAGGGAGAGCCAGTCTTTGGTGGGATGACGTGATGGAGTTATTGAGGGAGAGTAATGACACTCGTCCAGAGCACAAGAAAAAGGTGCTCAAGTGGACAGACTTCGAGAAGAAGTTTAGACAGGAGTATATCAGTGAAGCTGCACAGGATCAGAGGAGGATCCAGTTTGAGAATCTGACACAGGGAGAGATGTCAGTACGGGAGTATGAGCAGCGCTACAATTCACTTATCCGGTATGCTCCATATATGATGGGTAATGAGGAGTTGAAAGCCAAGAAGTTTTCCCAGGGCCTGAAGCCTATTTTCAGGAGGTATATGGCGACAGTTGATATCAGGAGTTATCGCCAGATGGTTCAGAAGGCATTGGCATTGGAAAGGGAATTCGAGGATTCCAGGGCACCTATGAAAAAGGTGGAAGCTGGGCCATCTAATCTGGGGAAAAGTGCTGGAAAGCGACCAATGGTAGGGAACCAGGATCCATCTAAGAAGAGGAGGACAGGTGTGTGTCCTAGGTGCAGACGGTTCCATGGTGGAAGACCATGTACACTGGGCACAGATATTTGTAATGTCTGTGGTCAGAGAGGGCATTGGGCCAGGGACTGCCCAAGAGTTCGATCAGTTACAGGTCCATCTCGGGTTTTACCTCCAGTACCGCTTGCTATTGGGAACCGGCCTGGAGTAGTTGCTACAGCAGTGAACCCAAGAGTCTTCGCTTTGACGAACCAGGCGGCCAGAGAACCGCCAGCTGTACGAGGTAATTTTACTTTTCTGAGCAGTAGTGTTAGAGTGCTTTTTGATACGGGAGCTACTCTTTCAGTGATATCTTCTGCCTTGGTAGATAAGCATAGTTTACAGCGTGAAATTGCGGGTGAGTTGAGACTCATCAGGACTGCAGGGAGAGGTTTTATTGTGACCAATGAAGTGGTTACTAGGTATCCTTTGCAGTTAGGTGATCATGACTTTTGTTGTGAGTTGTGGGTGATTGAGTTGAAATCATATGACCTGGTGCTGGGAATGGATTGGTTGAGTAAGCACAAGGCACAAATTAACTGTGCGAATCACTCAGTTGACATCATTGATGCTCAGGGGGCTAGAGTGACTTGCACAGGAGGGTTGGCATCTAGTGCTAAGAGTTTACACCTTAGACTTGTAGATACCATCCCTGTAGTTGGTGAAGAGGAGTATTACTCGTTGAATGGAGTAGCTATAGAGGAAGAGTTGGGAAGCATTCCTGTAGCTAATCAGTTTCCTGAGGTGTTTCCAGTGGAGTTACCTGGGTTACCACCTAGGAGGGATACTGAGTTTGCTATCCATCTGCAACCAGGGGTTGAGCCTATTTCAGTACCACCTTATAGGATGTCGGCTCCTGAGATGGATGAGTTGAAGAAGCAGTTGGAGGAACTGCTAGGGAAAGGTTTCATAAGACCGAGTGTATCACCGTGGGGAGCTCCAGTATTATTTGTGAAGAAGAAGGATGGGACTTTCAGGTTGTGCATCGATTACAGGAAGTTGAATGCAGTGACAGTTAAGAATAAGTATCCACTTCCTAGAATTGATGATTTGTTTGACAGACTCAGAGGAGCGAGAGTGTTTTCCAGGATTGATCTTCGGTCTGGGTATTTTCAGATCAGAGTTAAGGAGGAAGACATTCCGAAGACTGCCTTCAGGACAAGGTACGGGCATTATGAGTATACGGTTATGCCTTTTGGTGTGACTAATGCTCCAGCAGTGTTTATGGAAGCTATGAATCGGATCTTTAAGCCATTTCTGGATCAGTTTGTTGAGGTCTTCATCGACGATATTCTGATCTATTCACAGTCTACAGCAGAGCATGAGGAGCACCTTAGAACGGTTTTGCAAGTGCTGAAGAATAATCAGTACTATGCAAAATTGGCTAAGTGTGAGTTTTGGTCCGAGAGGATTCAGTTTTTGGGGCATATTATCAGTGCTCAAGGTTTGTCAGTTGATCCTGAAAAGGTTCAAGCAGTGGTTGATTGGAAGAGACCAACTACAGTTACAGAGGTCAGGAGTTTCTTGGGTCTAGCAGGTTACTACAGACGCTTCATAGAGAAATTCTCTGTGATAGCTACGCCGTTGACAGCATTGACCAGGAAAGCTCAGAAATTTGAGTGGACACCGAAGTGTGAAGAAGCCTACATGAAGCTGAAGGAAAAGTTGACCAGTGCACCCATACTTGTGTTACCAGACCCGGACAGAGCCTTTACAGTTTATACTGATGCGTCAGGTTCAGGTTTAGGTTGTGTTCTACATCAGGACAGTCAGGTGATTGCTTATGGTTCGAGACAGCTGAGGCCTAATGAGTTGAACTACCCTGTTCATGATCTAGAGCTTGCAGCAGTGATCTTTGCACTGAAACTATGGAGACATTATTTGATGGGAAGATCGTTCAGAATCTTCACTGATCACAAGAGTTTGAAGTATTTGTTTACTCAGAAGGATCTGAACATGAGACAGCGGCGATGGATTGAGTACATTAAAGACTATGATTGTTCGATCGAGTATTGTGCTGGTAAAGGGAATGTGGTAGCAGATGCTTTGAGCCGGAAGTACACAGGAGTGATCTTGTCCAAGGATCAGGCTACAGATTCTTCAGAAGGAACATTGAAGGATTGTTTCTTAGCTTTGCATGAATTATGGCAAAGTCGAGAAAAATCCTTAGTCTACGTTTTGGAGATTCAGACGGCTTGGTTAGCCAGAGTCAGAGAAGCTCAGTTGAAAGATCCATTGATGAAGAAGATTTCAGGTGAAGCTAAGACTGGTGCTTTGAAGAAAGAGTTCAAGTACAAAGATGGAATACTGCATTATGGTGATCGACTCTATGTGTCGAATGTTGAGGGACTTAGGCAGCAAGTCCTACAGGAGGCACATAGCAGTACATTGAGTATTCACCCTGGTGTTAGTAAGATGTATCAAGATCTGAAGACACATTTTTGGTGGCCAGGACTGAAGAGAGATGTACGAGGACATGTGGCAAAGTGTTTGACATGTCAGGTGGTGAAAGCTGAACACCAGAAACCAGCAGGCACACTTCAGAGTTTATCTCTACCAGTGAGGAAGTGGGGATCCGTTACTATGGATTTCCTAGTGGGGTTACCGACCACCCGGAGTCAGCATGATGCTATTTGGGTAGTGGTTGACAGATTGACGAAGTCGGCACACTTTATACCGATCAGAGTCACCTATACATTGGAGAGGTTGGCTCAGTTATATCTCAGGGAGATTGTGAGACTCCATGGGATACCGGATCAAATCATATCAGACAGAGATCCACGATTTACATCACGGTTTTGGAATGCTTTTCAGGAAGCATTGGGCAGTAAAGTTAGCCTCAGTACTGCTTTTCATCCACAGACTGACGGACAGTCAGAGAGGGTGATTCAGACTTTAGAGGACATGCTACGCATGTGTGTCATTGATTTCAGAGGTGATTGGGATCAGCACTTACCACTGATCGAGTTTGCCTATAATAACAGTCATCAATCTGTCATTGGAATGGCGCCCTATGAAGCTTTGTATGGGAGACGGTGTATGACACCTCATTGTTGGGCAGATCCAACAGACAGAGTGGTTATTGGACCTGAGATTATAGCTGACACTACAGCTAAGATTAAGTTGATTCAGCAGAGAATCAAGACAGCTAATGACAGACAGACTAAGTATGCAAACAGAAGAAGAAGAGAATTGAGTTTTGAGGTTGGTGACAAAGTACTTCTGAAAGTGTCGCCCATGAGAGGAGTTAGTCGTTTTGGACAGAGGGGCAAGTTAGCTCCAAGGTTCATTGGACCGTATGAAGTGTTAGAGAAAGTTGGGAAAGTTGCTTATCGGTTGGCTTTACCGCCTAACCTTTCTCAAGTGCATAATGTGTTTCACGTTAGTTTACTCAGGAAGTGCACAGTTGAGCCCGGACAGGTAGTAAATCCTTCAGTGATACCCATTCAGGAGGACTTGACTTATGAAGAGAAACCAGTCCAGATTTTGGATAGGCAAGTCAAGAAACTGCGGACTAAGTGGATTCCGATGGTTAAGATCCTTTGGTCTAACCATAGTGAGGAGGAAGCTACCTGGGAGACAGAGCAGGATATGCTGAAAAGATATCCTGGTGTTTTTCCAGAGTTGCAACGGAATTTGGGGGACCAAATTCCAGAAGGAGGGGAGAATGTTACGGCCCTTCTAGAGGGAGGTAAGGACTTTAGAATTTAGTTTAGAAGTTTAATTTGAGTTTGCCTAGCAAGAATTAAGAAGTTTGCCAAAGTTCACTAAGTTCCGACAAGAATAAAGCTCTGAACTAAGTTCAGGGGCAAAATGGTAATTTTGCACCCTGAATGGCCGGGACGAGTCCCGAGTGTTTTAAAATGAATTTTTAGAACTTAACTTTTAACCTTAACTCAAACTCAACAAATAGACAAGAATTTAATCAAGAACTGTTAAGTTACAAAGATGGGGGACCTAATTGCACTTAACTTGAAACCTTGGTGATCTTGGTTGCTAAGTGAGGGTTTAAGAAGGGAAAGAGAGGGAGAAGCTACCATTAACACGTTCTTAAGCTTCCCTCACTCATTTCTCTCTCAAATTGAACTTGGAATCAAGTGATCTTGGTGTCAAGAGGCGCAATTAAGGGTGTTTAAGCTTGGAGGATGCATTTTCAAGCTTGAATCCATGTTTTTGAAGCTTGGAGAGGCGTTTTTCTCCATCCCCTGTTTTTGAACGAGGTATGAGTTATGTTCTTGATTGAATTCGTGTTATTTGGTTGATTGGAAGCTTGGGTTTTGGTTGGAAGAGGTGTTTTTGATGTTTTAGAGCTTTGTTTTGGTATGGTTTTGTGTAGAACTTTGGAAGCTTGTTTGGAAGAGGAAGGGTTCGAATTCTTGCTTGTTCTTGGTGTTAAGGTAAGGGAGAAAGTGTTTTTAAGTTGTTGGATTGCTTTTGGATTGAAATGGATTGAGAAAGTTGAGTAATTTTTGGGTTTGGTGTGAAGAAACGTTTTTGGGAATTATGATGGACTAGCTAAATTCGAAGCATTGGTTTGATGTTTCTAATGCATCATAGTTTGGCTTTGATAGTTGGTTTTGTTCCTTGCAACATGTACTTCATGTGTATGAAATTTGGTAACTTTTGATGCATGTTTGCTATATGTATTTGGTTGCCAAAGTTCGTAGCAGCAATCGGCCAAATTCTGCATTTCTGCAGAATTGGCGACGCGGCGCCAATTGGCCCGAAAATTGGCGATGCGTCGCCAATTCAATTTTTCTTCACAGAGCGTTTGTTCGTCGGCGACGCGTCGCCAATTCCTTTTTGCCTTTGGCGACGCGGCGCCAACACAAGAAAATGGGGGGTTTGACTTTTTGCTGCGTTGACCCGACCGAGACTACGGAAGGCTCGGAACGTGCCTAAGGGTCCGAGGATCCCGATGGTACTCCGAAACTTTCGAAAGTCCCACCGGAAGTATGAGTTTTCTTGGACTATTTGAGGTAAGTAGGTTGCTTAGGCAACAAGTAAGGAAATAAATGTTGCAATTGAACTTAATTAGCTATCAATAGCTCAGGTGAGAGGTTTAGAACCCTCGTCGGCCTAGCCGTGCCGGAGCCACGAGGCCACGAGGCGAAACCTTGTTCATCTAGTTTACATCAAAGAGGCCCTGCGGCCTAGTCTACAAGTCCCATCATAAATTCCCCTGCATAACAATTAGGTGAGAGGTTCTATGTTTGAATGAGGCTTGCTAAGGTTCGCCCTTGAGCCATATGATAGGTTGCTAAGTGATAGCGCTTGGCCTATATGTCAGGTTGCTAAGTGATTGCGCTTGGCCTGTGTATGTGTCAGGTTGCTAAGTGATTGCACTTGGCCTGATACAGAGGACTACTTGAGGAGAGGTCTGCCGACCTAGTATATATATATATAACTAGTACCCTCATGCTGTGTGAGCTCGCAGCCAGAGTCCTAGTAATTTTTCTTGCAGGTACATCGAAGACCCTTACTGAGAATGTTGAATTCTCACTCCCTGTTTGTTATGCAGAGTCTGGAGTAGCAGGACCGGATAATCATTGAGGATTATCACGGTAGTACCTTTTTGTCTGTAAAGGTACGGTAGTTGAGAAACTTTAAGTTTCTAGCCTGCTTAAGTGTTTAATTGGTCTGTTGGTCAGGCTGTGGTACTAACTTGCTTCTTCCTTTGGCTGCAGAGCCTAGTAGCACTTGGCAAAGGATTTGTGAGACTCGCCACTGGGACAGGAGTCCAAAGTGGGAGCTAGGGTAAAAGATCTCAGCAAAGTCTTGTATTTTGATACAGTACTTTATTTTGCCTCCAGTATTTATGTTATAAAGAGTCCTTGACTCAGGGGATTGTTCTCTGGGTGAGAGCATTAATTACTTATGTATAAATGCTTTCACGAGCGGTGTATGTGTAGTTAATCACTCAAAGGTTGATTTTGATATGCTTTGGCATTTTGTATTTATTTATAGAGAATTTTACCTAGCCGGCTAAATGTCTAAATGTTTAAATGTTTTATGGTTTTAATAAACCAAGTCAAAGCATAAGTGCATACATATTGCATTTCTAGGTTAATCAACTAGTAGCATTGGATTTAATCCACACACATAACCAGCTAACCAATTACAATCCACCGTGAGACAAACGCTCACAGGGTATCCCGGGCAGGGGCACGGGGATCGTGTCAGTGTTTTTGGTATCAGAGCTAAGGGTTTTATTTCATAGATATTGGAGGCTTAGACTGAGATCTAGTAGTAAAGTCCAAGTGCTAGGAAGTTAGTACTGACCAACATCTGGGGAAATGTTGTCTGGTTGTGGTTGCAGGTTATTATGGTTGATACGAGGTCTGGAACTTCGAGGGGGACTAGGGAACCTGGTGAAGGTTCTAGTGACCCAGTTGTGGCGAGGTTGGATGAGATATCCAGAGTGCTACAGGGTTTGACTGAGACTATGTCTCAGGTGGCACAGGGCATGGACACTCTTGTAACAGAGATGTTCAGAGATTATGGGGACAGAGGTGTTGCCCAGGAGGAAGTTGAGCCACAACAAGAACAGGAAAGGCATGCTGAGCAACAGCAAGTGCCTAGAGCTCAGGAACCCAGAAATCAAGTTCTTGAGGAGGTTGAGGAACCAGAGATGATGGAGGCTCCAAGGAGGGGAGACACTCCACATCAGATGAGGTTGCTGGAAAAGTTTAAGACAGTTGATCCACCTAGCTTTGACGGGACGGGAGATCCTGATAGAGCAGAGGATTGGTTGTCTGTTATGAACAGACTCTTCACTTGTGGTGGCTATGAGACAGAGCAGAGGATGGTTCTAGTACCTTTCTTTCTGAGAGGGAGAGCCAGTCTTTGGTGGGATGACGTGATGGAGTTATTGAGGGAGAGTAATGACACTCGTCCAGAGCACAAGAAAAAGGTGCTCAAGTGGACAGACTTCGAGAAGAAGTTTAGACAGGAGTATATCAGTGAAGCTGCACAGGATCAGAGGAGGATCCAGTTTGAGAATCTGACACAGGGAGAGATGTCAGTACGGGAGTATGAGCAGCGCTACAATTCACTTATCCGGTATGCTCCATATATGATGGGTAATGAGGAGTTGAAAGCCAAGAAGTTTTCCCAGGGCCTGAAGCCTATTTTCAGGAGGTATATGGCGACAGTTGATATCAGGAGTTATCGCCAGATGGTTCAGAAGGCATTGGCATTGGAAAGGGAATTCGAGGATTCCAGGGCACCTATGAAAAAGGTGGAAGCTGGGCCATCTAATCTGGGGAAAAGTGCTGGAAAGCGACCAATGGTAGGGAACCAGGATCCATCTAAGAAGAGGAGGACAGGTGTGTGTCCTAGGTGCAGACGGTTCCATGGTGGAAGACCATGTACACTGGGCACAGATATTTGTAATGTCTGTGGTCAGAGAGGGCATTGGGCCAGGGACTGCCCAAGAGTTCGATCAGTTACAGGTCCATCTCGGGTTTTACCTCCAGTACCGCTTGCTATTGGGAACCGGCCTGGAGTAGTTGCTACAGCAGTGAACCCAAGAGTCTTCGCTTTGACGAACCAGGCGGCCAGAGAACCGCCAGCTGTACGAGGTAATTTTACTTTTCTGAGCAGTAGTGTTAGAGTGCTTTTTGATACGGGAGCTACTCTTTCAGTGATATCTTCTGCCTTGGTAGATAAGCATAGTTTACAGCGTGAAATTGCGGGTGAGTTGAGACTCATCAGGACTGCAGGGAGAGGTTTTATTGTGACCAATGAAGTGGTTACTAGGTATCCTTTGCAGTTAGGTGATCATGACTTTTGTTGTGAGTTGTGGGTGATTGAGTTGAAATCATATGACCTGGTGCTGGGAATGGATTGGTTGAGTAAGCACAAGGCACAAATTAACTGTGCGAATCACTCAGTTGACATCATTGATGCTCAGGGGGCTAGAGTGACTTGCACAGGAGGGTTGGCATCTAGTGCTAAGAGTTTACACCTTAGACTTGTAGATACCATCCCTGTAGTTGGTGAAGAGGAGTATTACTCGTTGAATGGAGTAGCTATAGAGGAAGAGTTGGGAAGCATTCCTGTAGCTAATCAGTTTCCTGAGGTGTTTCCAGTGGAGTTACCTGGGTTACCACCTAGGAGGGATACTGAGTTTGCTATCCATCTGCAACCAGGGGTTGAGCCTATTTCAGTACCACCTTATAGGATGTCGGCTCCTGAGATGGATGAGTTGAAGAAGCAGTTGGAGGAACTGCTAGGGAAAGGTTTCATAAGACCGAGTGTATCACCGTGGGGAGCTCCAGTATTATTTGTGAAGAAGAAGGATGGGACTTTCAGGTTGTGCATCGATTACAGGAAGTTGAATGCAGTGACAGTTAAGAATAAGTATCCACTTCCTAGAATTGATGATTTGTTTGACAGACTCAGAGGAGCGAGAGTGTTTTCCAGGATTGATCTTCGGTCTGGGTATTTTCAGATCAGAGTTAAGGAGGAAGACATTCCGAAGACTGCCTTCAGGACAAGGTACGGGCATTATGAGTATACGGTTATGCCTTTTGGTGTGACTAATGCTCCAGCAGTGTTTATGGAAGCTATGAATCGGATCTTTAAGCCATTTCTGGATCAGTTTGTTGAGGTCTTCATCGACGATATTCTGATCTATTCACAGTCTACAGCAGAGCATGAGGAGCACCTTAGAACGGTTTTGCAAGTGCTGAAGAATAATCAGTACTATGCAAAATTGGCTAAGTGTGAGTCACTAATAAAACTGGGCCAACTTCGATGATATCTGCGGATACCTTCCCCGAAGGGAAGAAAAGATGAGGAAGAAAAGGCCGAAGATGAGGACTATGACTCTGACAGGCAAAGAAACCGAAGTCCGAAGAGACGCCCTCCACCTCCGGCAGGAGTAATACAAACAATCACGATGGGGCTCCCATCCTCGGAAAGAAAGAGGAAGGCCAGAGAAATAGCAGTCATGGAATATCAGAATCCGACAAAGAAACTGGCCCGCAGGGATGGATCCACCGTCATCTTTCCCCATGACGATCCGCTGCTGATCATGGCGAGGATAAGGAACTGGGACGTCAAGAGAGTACTGCTCGACGACGGATCGAACGCCGACGTCCTGTTCTCGCACTTACTGCCGAACTTGGGCATAACTAGCAGCGACCTCAAGCCCGTCACCTCGCCTACTTTCGGGGTAGGACCGTCCGAACTGCCTGTCCTCGGATGGATCGACCTCCCCTTGATGATGAAAGGAACTTCAGTAGAAGGGACTGCTGAACTCTACGCCTCCACAATGGCGAAGTTTATTGTCATGGATGTCCCTTCATCGTACAACGCCATCCTTGGGAGACAAACACAGGGAAATCTACACATTCGCCCTGATGTGAAGTACTTGACTGTCACTTTCACCACCAAGGATGGAGATGTAGAGATCTTCATAGATCAAGGCGAAGTAAGAAAGGTGTTCGTAAAGGCACGAAAAGCTCTGGCAAACAACTTCACACAAACGATGGAGGCAAAGGCACCAGAGAAGGGCAAGGAAGGAGATCCCGCGAAAGCGGAAATGGAAACAGTAGAACTTGTCCCAGGTCAATCTACCCGAATAGGGAAGAGCTTGGCCGAAGGTGACAAGAAAAAACTTGTATCTTTTCTACTGGAAAATAAAGATCTATTTGCCAACTCGCCGAAAGACATGCTAGGGATAAACCCTAGCGTAATACAGCATAGCCTTAAAGTTAATCCCGAGGCAAAACCTGTCCGGCAAAAGAAACGGAGCATCTCGGTCCATAAAAGTAACTTTGTCAAAACGGAAGTGCAGCGCTTGTTAGACGCTGGTGTCGTCAGGGAGGTCAAATACCCCGAATGGTTGAGCAACGTGGTTATTGCCACAAAAGAAGGAAGCAGTAAGCTCCGGATGTGCATCGACTTCAGAAACTTGAACGATGCTTGCCCAAAAGACTCATACCCCATCTCACCGATAGACAGATTGGTAGACTCAACTGCCGAATATGGGCTCCTAAGTTTCTTAGACGCCTTCAGTGGGTATCATCAAATAAGGATGGACCCCGGAGATGAGGAAAAAACCGCCTTCATCACCGAGGGAAGAACATACTGCTACGTCAGAATGCCCTTCGGGCTTAAAAACGCAGGAGCCACCTACTAGAGGTTGATGAGCAAGGTCTTTAACGACCAAATAGGGAGAAACATGGAAGTGTATGTCGACGATATGATAGTCAAAAGCATGACGACCACGTCGCAGATCTAAAGGAAACTTTCCACCAACTCAGAGCCTTCGGGATCCATCTCAATCCCGAAAAGTGCATCTTCAGAGTGACCTCGGGAAAATTCCTTGGGTACATGGTATCAGAAAGAGGCATTGATGCTAACCCAGAAAAAAATCAAGGCTCTGCTCGAGTTCCGAAATCCTGCCACAATAAAGAATGTGCAGAGACTCACCGGAATGATAACCTTTCTTAGCAGGTTTATTTCCAGGTATGGAGACAGATGTCGACCGTTCTTCAAGGTCCTCACTAAGGCAGCAAAAGAGGAAAGCAACCTCGGAAATAATGATCACCCTTGGAATGAAGACTGCCAAAAGGCCTGGGAAGAACTCAAAATCTACTTAGCCAGCCTGCCCACTCTGTAACAACCTCGCGTGGGAAAGCCCCTTGTGCTATACCTCGCCGTCATGGAAAAGGCTGTGAGCTTGGTCCTTGTGAAAGAAGAGGAGCCGAAGCAATGGCCGGTCTATTATGTAAGCAAATCCCTTCATGGCGCCGAAGTCAGGTATCCTTTGTTGCAAAAAGCTATATATGCCTTGGTGCAGGTAGGGAGAAGGCTACGACCATACTTTCAGGCTCACCCTATCATCGTCCGAAGTAGTCTACCACTTCAGGATGTCATGAGGAAGGTTGATCATTCCGGAAGGCTATCCAAGTGGTGTATAGAGCTTGGCGAACACGACATCGCTTATGAACCTCGAAAAGCCATAAAAGCCCAAGCACTGGCAGACTTCATCGCCGAAGTACCCACCACCGAAGACAGCCATCCGGATCCTAGCGAAGGTGAGCCCGAATGGACTTTGCATGTCAACGGAGCCTCGGGGTCCGAACACCAGGGAGCTGGTGTGATCATTAGGGGTCTTGAACGCCTAGAAGTGATGAAGGCTATCAAGTTCGGCTTTGATGTCACCAACAATATGGCGGAGTATGAAGCCCTCATAGCAGGATTGTGCCTGGCCAGAAAAATCGGCATAAGAAACCTGAAAGCCCACAGGGATTCTCAGCTGGTAGTGCGACAAATGGCAGGAGACTACGGGGCAAAGGACCCAACCTTGGCAAAATACCATGAATTGGTGGCAAAACTCATCCGGGAGTTCGACACCGTACGAATCAAAAACGTGCCTCGGCGAGATAATGCCGAGGCAGATTGCTTGGCAAAATCAAAAGCATGCACCAAGGTGCTAAACCACCTGAGCATCACAGTGCTGGGCATATCAACTTCGGGAAAAGGCTGGAAAGACCCGATAAAAAGATATCTCGCCGACAATACGCTCCCCGAAGACTCCAGTGAAGCTGCCAAAATCCGAAGACGCTCCGGCCGATTCTTCCTAATTGGCGTAGAATTATATCGGCAGGGATATGCAAACCCACTACAGAGGTGTGTTGGCGAAGAGGCTACTGAAATGATCCTCGAAGAAGTACACGAAGGCACTTGTGGTTCGCACATCGGAACCGACGCCCTTGCAGTAGTAAGACTTCGCCAAGGATACTTTTGGCCTACCCTGAGAAAGGACGCTAGGCAGTTCGTCCGGAAATGCGGTAATTGCCAAAGACACGCAAATATCCAGAGGACACCCTCAGAATTGGTGACTTCGGCTGATTATCCTTGGCCCTTCGCAGTCTGGGGCATAAACCTCATTGGGCCGCTCCCAACAGCCCTTGGAGGCGTAAAATTCTACGTGGTAGCAGTAGACTATTTCTCCAAATGGGTCGAGGCAGAACCCCTAGCGACTATCTCGGCAAAAGAAGTGCAGAAGTTCGTATGGAAAAACATTGTATGCAGATTCGGCATACCAAGGGTACTTGTAGCTGATAATGGGTCCCAGTTCACAGATAAAGGATTCCAGAAATTCATCAGTGACCTCGGAACAAAAATGCACTTCGCCCCAGTAGCTCACCCCCAAAGCAATGGGCAGGTAGAAGTATCTAACAGGACCATAAAAGATGGTCTGAAAAAGAGACTAGGGGAAGCAAAAGGGAAATGGCCGGGAGAGCTCCAAAGTGTGTTATGAAGTTACCGAACAACACCCCGAAGAGCCATAGGGGAGACCCCCTTTTCACTCGTCTTCAGTACAAAGGCCATCATCCCAGTCGAAGTCGTGCGACCATCAATACGGGTACAAGTATTTGATGAAAGTGGAAATGACCTCGGCTTAAGAACCAAGCTTGACCTTGTCAGCGAAAACAGAGAAATAGCTGAGCTGAGAAGAAAAGCTTTTCAGTAAAGAGTGGCCGCGGCTATAAACTTACGAGCCAGGCCTAAGGAAATCAAGAAAGAAGACCTCGTTCTCTGAAAGGCTGACTTTGCACCCCGAAGGCCCTCCCACGGAGTACTTCGTGCAAATTGGGAAGGACCTTATCTGGTTCTTGCCGAAGTACGAAAAGGCATCTACAGACTCGGCGACGCCGAAGGAGTAGAATTAAAAAATACCTGGCATTCAGATGCCTTGAAAAAATTCTATGCTTAAGGTTTCGTGGAACAATTGTGTTGTACAAATTTGGAAAATATGCCAAGTACAGAAGTTTCTTAGAAAAATTTTCAAGTATAAAAAGTGTACAAGCCAGAATTCCGCGAAGGCGTTCGCCGTAATATGTGCAGATACGATTTCCCGAAGTCCCTTGAGCGATCACGTTCGAGAAAAATGGGAAACGAAAAATCTCGCGAAGGTGCTCGCCGAAATAAGCGCAGATATGATTTTCCGAAGTCCCTTGAGCGATCATGTTCGGGACAAAGGGGAAAACGAAACATCTCGCAAAAAGACTTAGCCAAAAAAATCTTCATTAAGGTGAATCGGCTTACAAAGAAGAAGAAAAAAAAGGGGCAAGGAATCCTAGAACAAACTAAGGAATCTCGGCGTCCCGAGAGCCACCAGCCCCTACTTCCTTGTCCATCGCCTTTGGCGCCGGGATAGAAGAAGGCAAGTTCAGGTGCTCAAGCTTGGACCAGGACCACCGAGGCCCCTCGGGAATGTTTAGAGCCTCCAAGAAAAAGAGGTCCAGATCTGGGAACCTCTGAAGAACTTGGTGCCGAGCAAGGCAAAACCCGTCCTGCAAAGCGACCTTGGCCATCTGGTCAGACTTGTCCTTCTCGACCTCAAGTTCCTCAAGATCATTCTGCAGATCCGCAACCTCCTTCTTCAATGGCTTCATCTTCTTCTTCCTCGGCTCCTTCTTCAAAGAATTGACCTCGGCTTGGAGCTCGGCCTTCTCAGCAAGTGCCTTCGCCAGGAGAGCCTCAGATTCCGACTTCTTCTTTAGATGCGCCTCGTTTGCCGAAATCAGCTCCGCCACCTGGGAGCTGAGGTCAGAAATCTTCTGGGAGGAGTCCTTCAAAAGTTCTTCTTTTTCCCCCCGAAGGGCAGCAACCTCCTTCTCTGCCGCATCAGCCAGCTGCAGGTTCTTGGTAGCTAATTCCGAACACATGGCCTTAGTTTTTTCAATAACCTCTAAGGCCGAGGCTCGGAATGCCGTCTGCCTGGCTACCCGAACTCTGAGGTAGCCGGCGTACCCCAGCAGCTGCAAAGGGATAAAGGCGAGGTCAGTAAGACAAAGAGAAAGCCAAACACTTAGAAAAAATTGAAGAGAAAAAAGATAGGCGTGAAGCATACGTGGGCAGCATGCTCGGAAACCTTCGCGGCGAGGGAGTCATCACCTGGATGAGCTTCCGCAATGGCCCTAAAGGAGGCCTCAGTAAGCATCCCCTTCGAGATCTCTTTAGCCATTTGCTGGCAGTCTCCGGAGTACAAATTCATGTCGTCCGTAAACGACCAGAAAGGCTCCTTTGGGATCTTCCCTTGTGGGACTTTAGCATCACAGAGGGCTCGCTTCCGGGCGTGTTCGGCCGCCCAACTCGGAGTAAGTGACTCCCCTGCACAGTAAAAATGAGAAGCTGGTCAAGACAAGTACATCCCAAAATTCAAAAAGTGAAGACATCACACTTTGCCTGAGAGAGCGAACCTGGTGGCACCTCGACGACGTCATCGCCAGAGTCCGGGGCCTCCTCGGTGGAGATTCCCTTGCCTTTGCATTTATGCCGCTCTTCGGCAGAAGGAACCTTTACCACGGCATCCAGAAGGGCCTGCGACGAGGTAGGGCTCCGAGGAGGGACGTCGGTCGGGGGGACGTCGGCAGCGACCTCGAGCGGCGGAATGGCAGCAACCTCGGGCTCCTCGCTTGCCTGCTCAAGAATTTCCGAATGAGAAGGCTGGATAGTCTTCTTCGCCCGTTTGGCCGAAGGCCCAGCCCCAGTCGCTTTCCGCCTTCGGGAAGCAGCCTTCTTTGTCTGCTCCCCTTTCTCAACTTGACCAGTGAAAAGGTATTTGTAGAAGGCAGGAGTGTCGTCCCCCATCTCTGGAAAAGAAAGAAGATATCAGCGTGAGTCCAAGATGAAAACCATAACAAAGGGAGCAGAGATAACTTACTTTCAAAGAAAGTTTCGAAAGTAACTTCCCCCCAAAGGAGTTTCACCAACCAAGAATCCTTCCCGGCGATGGCAGGAGCTGGCATCTCGAGGTCAGTCTTGTGCTCCTTCACTACCCCTAGCTCCTGAAGAACCTCCTCGGTCATTAACCTCCAATTAATAGGGAAGGGGTAGAGAGAGCACGAGGAGACCTCGGGACCCCAGTCCGAGACAGCGCGGATACGTCCGTCGAAGTCCGCGAAGATAAGAGCCAACTCCGGAGTTAGCATTATCCTCGGATCTACGACGTCCATCTCTAGCTTTCCCTGAGCCCACTTGGTCGGAACATGCGACCAGGCCTCCTCCATCTTCAAAAAGAAAATTTTTGTTGCCACCCTCGCCAGCTGTCCTTGGTGGCAAAGGTGAACATATATTTTTTGCTCCCGAATCCCCGAGGTAGCATGAAATAAAAGCCACCCTTCGGGACCACGAAAAGCTTGTAGTACTGCATAAAAATAACAAAGTGGGGTTCTATCCCAAAGACGCCACACATGCAGATGAAGGCGTTAAAATAGCAGTACGAGTTCGGCGGAAGTTGATTTACGGCGATGCCATGGAATTGACAGAAGTCGCAAATCATCTTCGGAGGAGGGTACCGAAGTCCGGCCTTCAGTTGGGCTCGGAAAATGGTAACCTCATTACTACGGTTCGAAAAGAAAAATTGGTCAGGACGTGGCAACCTCGTAATGGCATACGAAGGAAGAAAGAACTTTTTCTTCCATTTTTCTAGTTTTTTGGGGGTGGTGCAGCAAGGGTGAGACAAAAGGGGTTGCCAGCTCTCGGGAACAGGTATGTTGGCTGAAAAACGAGTTCAGAAAAAGGAAAGAAAACAACTTCCGAAAAAACTCTAAAAATCAGAGGATTCTGGAAATCAAAAACCCACCAAATCTGGGTTTGAAGTCACCGTCGTGAAAGATTGCCGGAAAAAACTCTGACAAACAGCACCGCCGCGGAAAGCAGGGGAAAAAAACAGTTGCAAGCAGGGAAAAGAGCAGAAGCAAAACCAAAAAAGGAACTTATGATGGAATGGGCTATATATAGGCCGAAGGTGGGTAGACGAACCGGCGTCATAAGTACCCCTTGAAGGCGAACAGTCGCCATAACTGTTCTCTGCGCTCGAAAAGACGCGCCCTCTGTAACCGACGCGACTCTCCTCTTATGACAATGTGCCACATGTCAGTCGCCGCGCCAAAATAGGGTACATGCCTTCTGACACCCCTAAAAAACTGGGACGCGCCGCTCCAGACTGACACGCCTGGTCATGAGACGCGACGTTGCACAGACCTGCAAAAGGAGAAAGGAAGGAAGTAGGTCGCCTCGAAGACACCAAAAGACAGGCTATGGCCGAACAGCCCATATCATCGGGCAAAAGGTGTATCTTCGGCACAGGTTTTACTCCCTAAAATCTCCCAAAGAGCATCCTCGGAAAGACTACAAACCGAAGTCTCCACTTGGGCTTTCCAAAGGGGGGCATGTGATAGCCGAAGGGCTATCGCCTCTATCTGACCCGAACTCGGAGCGTCAGGTAACTCGAGGATACTATTAGCCCCCTCGAGGTACTAAACAGATCGCCTTCGGAGATGGAGAATCAGCTATTGCAAGCCGAAGAGGATCTCCCCGAAGGCGGAACCCTGAATTAGGGAACTCCCCGAACTAAGGGCATATTTCCCGAAGGGGCATCGTCCGCGCCAGAGGGCGACCTCGTCCAGGGACTTCGGGAGTACGGTATGGGCATTTAAGGAGCCTCTGACATGTCGCCCATAGACGTTACAGGCCGCCCCAGATGGCGGTCTGACACACCGGCGCCATCCAGGTCCCGTCACGACCTATCTCGGTTCAAGGCTTAAGAAACCTGCCACCGGCTACTTGTCCCCTACGCCCAGAAATTCAGGAAAGATCTGACCGAACACGTGTCATAATCTGAACGGGCTGGATACTCCTATAAATACCAGGAAATAAACCTGGGCAAAGGATCGATCCTTGAGCAGACTCCTCTCCTTGAGAAAACACAAACAGGCAAGGCCGTTCTACTTTTCAGTGCTCCTCCCTTATTTTCTTTCAGGACACTGACTTGGGCGTCGGAGACTCATCCCCGGAAACACACCCCGGGGACCTCCTAACCCTCTCTTCGGATCTTTTCAGGCGCGCTCCCCTGGGCAGTTCGGGACTCCAGGCGGTCTCCCTCTCAAGAAGTCCCTCTACAAGTCTCAATGTCACTCCACGAAGATGCTGACCGGCATCAAAAGGCAAGCAACTCAATAGGCCAACATGTCATACATAGAGGATGTCTTTGCACATCACTTGGTGCCATCTATGGGAAACCCATCCCAGGTCGCTGTCGTGGAAACTCAGCATTCTAAGAACAAGGGAGTTCCTAGGTCCTAGTCCGCGCCTAAGGCTCAAGCAACGACAAATCCACCACCACCGAAGCCTCATTTGTTGGATGAAAAATGTCCTCTTACAGTTATGATGGGTTTTCTATTCTATTTTTAGCACTCCATCGTGGCCAAAAATGACTAAACAACTTAACCAGTGATAGTCGTAGGCTCGTTCGCATGGAAGGATGCCCTCCCTGAAAGCTTACCTCAAACAAGGTTGTCGGCCACCTTGACGAAGCTCGGGCAGCAGAAGCTTTCACGAGAAATCTTCAATTGAGAACCTGCCATCAAGCAGGTGCAAGACAGCGAGGTCAAGGTCTAGAGAGCAAAGGGTCTTATGGCACTGAAGCCTTTCTCCATAGGAGAAGACTCATCACCCTCGCCGACGAAGCTATTCACCCAAAAGGGGATACCGTTCTCCATTGTCGCAACTGCGGGGAGAAGGTAGTACAACCATCCTGATAGAAAAGGATCTTAGAAAGGCTGGATAAGGTCGAGGAACAAGTCTCCCGAAAACCCATATAATCGAGGTTGTCTTAGACCTTTATCGAAGATAAGTCTCTATTCATTCGAGCTGTGGCTAAAGCCCCTATGCCCAGTGACTTTCGGGTACTTCGCCTTGAAAGCTATGATGGACGGAGTGGCCCTTAGGCTCACCTAGTACAAAAGGAGCATGGTGGTACACAAGGCTGATGACACTACATTCTACAAGTGCTTTGAGGTAACCTTGTTAGGGCCTGCTATTACATGGTATAATTTGTTGCTTCTCGAGATGATTATGGGATTTAAGGACCTATCCATAGCATTCATGCAGTAATTTATCATAAGTAGACTGATGGCAAAGACAACTGTACAAATGTTCAACATAGCGTAGAAAAATGGTGATACTATCTAAGGCTATGTCGAAAGACTCAACCATGAAGCCCTTAGCATCCCTGATTTTCATCCTAAAATTTAAATTCTAGCAATGATTCGGGGACTAAAAAAGGATTCCCAACTTTTCTACAATTTCAAGGATCCCCCTGTGGCAGAACAGGGCTCCAGTGCCCTAAATTGCTAACATTGGTAGGCTATTTGGGAACTATGATCCCACTTAGGTTACAGTTAGCTAGTTATTACTCATGAAGTATCTTAAGTCTTTACATGCAACTAGTTACTTAGCCTACCTTGCATAGGAAATATGCATACATTGTCCTGGCTATGTAATAACAATTAAATTAAAATATCATTGAAAATAGTGCCGTAGCAGTTAACAAAATATAATTCAAACAAGCCAAGACATAAAAACTTTAGTTGTTTTAACTACAAGTAACAAATATGTGCATACATCTCAAACTTGTATGCACCTAAAAGTAACCTTAGTGTTATACACGCCAATGGACACTAGTAGACGCAATCTATGTATGAAATTACCATACATGTAGAAGAAGCAACTTATATCTACAAATATCCATCCTTAGCTTTTTACCCAAGCAAGCTAACTTCAAGTGATGAGCCATACTTTCCTTGTACTCACTTCGCCTCAAACTGTAAGGCAATCACTTTGGTCAGTACTAGCTTATGCTATAAGTAACTTAGAACTTGGAGTTTCCTACTTAGAGAATACCTTCAATTCAATAAAACTTAGCCTTAACAGCTGCCCTTTACTAACTATTAAGCCCAACTAGCCTGTTTAACCTACACAACACTTAAGGGGTGAGTACTTTAAAGTACTCAGTAAGGGATTCGGTACCTGTAGGGGGAAAAATATACAAGCATACAAAACACAACAAGTATATGGATATAGCATACAAAACAAAACAATCAACCAACTACACAACCAGAGTCAAGAATAAAAACAACAAACAATGCAAATAATGGATGGATGGATGAATGAATGAAGTATGCACATGCAAATATACTTAGGACTTTTTTACACCCGTAGGTGCTAGACTTACTGTGAGCTCATACAGCTGGGGTACTTGGATACTGGCCCTCGTATCCTATGCTAGCACTTAACTAACCCCATGAAGTCCTCTTACGGGTGCCTTAGAGTAAGTTGTCACTTACTTAAACCTTGCCCGCCTTGAGAGGATACTTAGAGTAATTCACCGCTTACTCCTTCCTTACCTGTCTCTTCCCTTAACTTATTGTGCAGGGTCGTTGCCTTATGTGGTTCAACTTACTAAGCTTTTCGAACTTAGCTAAGGGCTCCTTAGTGGCTTACTTACCAAATCATAAAGTTTGATTGGGATCCTCTTAGGTTTCCTTTTTATTTCCCGAAGGTCTATGACCTTCCACTCGGCCAACAAAGGATCTGAAACCTGTCTTAATCCCTTTAGTGCTGCCTTAGCAACTTAAGCACTTTAACTTCCTTAGCCACCATTCCTTTCCCTACATTAACCACACCACTTAGCTACCACCTAAATAATGCATAATTCCCAACTTAGGAATAAGTTCGAGACCCAACCAAGGCTACGAAATATCTTAAATTAACCTAAGGATGATAACCGAGAATTTGAGACATTCTTAGGATGCCCTGAGCTTGAGGGACTAATGCCTTGGCAATACCATCAGCGACGCGTCGCCAAAGGCATTAACGCTCTGGAATCCTGATGTCTAATGGTGACGCATCTCCAGTTCACATCACCACCGGCGACGCGTCGCCAATGCATTACAGCATTGCGTGACAGTGTGTGAACTTGCATGAAACTTGCTCAAACTTTACCATCCTAAGGCCAATTCACATGTGTCTTGTTTTACTTCATTCCCACTCATAATGCTACATTTCTATGCATTATTGGAGCTGAATTAACTTAAATCCCTTACCTTAAATCATCCTTAAAGCAGGAAACAAGCAATGAGCGTATTCGAGCTCCATCAATTCCTTTGTGTTCCAAGCTTGAATTCAACCAAATTGGACACCAAGAGCACGAAGTTAAGAGAATTTATAACCATTTAACAAGTTTAGAACTAACCCACAAGGATCAAAATCATTTATCTTTGGGTTTGAACCAAAAACTTGCAAGAACAACTCCAAATGCACCAATTCCACAAAAACGAGCTAAGGGCTTGTTGGGATAGTTTCGGGACCTTCAATTTCCATGGAAACTTGAGTGATTTGGGAGGTTTAGAGGTAGAGAGCTATGGAGCATGGAGAGCTATGAAAATGGAAAATGGAGGAGATGATGAATAGTGTCATCTCCTATACTTATATAGCAAACTTTTTTTTTTCCATTTGACACTTTGGCCCTCAAACATAACTTTAAATCACTTAGGCCACTTAAACACCCCCCACACCATCACTTCTTGGTCCCAAAGAAAGGTTTTTATTACCCAAACACTTCGCCCTTAGTCCATGTTGGGTTTCGGGAGCCAAACAGCGCAGCGGAATTTAACCGAAACCCTCCAGGATCCAAGTGAAACGGGGTAAACCGGGTGTTCGAAAATTTCATACCTAATTTTCGGTTGAGATCTCTCACTCAACTGTAGAGTCGAATCACAAAACCTGAACAGTTGACGTGTTCAGGCTCTCTATGGTATCCACACGAGCCTCTCGGGATCACCACGCTTCCACCACGTCCCGGCAGATGCGTTTCTCTTGCGCTTGCAGTGCTAGCTTGCGTCCTCCAAGGAATTGCAAGAGAAGAGTGCGGCTGTCCTTTTGGGAAGCTAGGGCAAGGAGACCTGCGAATTTCTCACTTAAAAGTTGTATTTATAGTGAGACTCAACTTCCAGGCCTAATGGGTTTCAAAGCCCTAATCCAATTAGGATTTAATTTCGGGCTTAATAATGGCTCAACTCCTTGGCCCATTATTAATATGAAATTAAAGTGAAACCATAACCCAAATAATTAGCCCATGCACTCTAATGATCCAAATAGCTCTATGTGTGCGACCCAATAGGCTCTTGCCATGTTGGCAATGATCATAAATCACATTTATGATCATAAGCAATGAGCGGTGTCTAGCAACACATCATTGCTACCCAAGTGACAAGATTGTCGGTGAATCGACTAAACCTTTATGATCATCACCGGTATATGGCATTGTCCCTTTGTCCAAGATATTAAGACTAAGCACGAGACATGGAATGTGTCACTCTCGTATAGCCCAATCTTTGGTTTCTTGATTTCCGAGTAGACTAACTTAAACTGATGACATTGATATCATATATCAACTCATCGGAGCATGGCCATGCATTTTCTAAGTCTCACTCTATCAAGGGGCCCAAAGATATCACTCCCGTTACATAGGAGGGACAAATCCCATCTTGATCATACAAATCCCTCCGCATGATATGTGACATACCCAATGACCTCCTTCAAGTTCACTCAGTTACGAGCAACAAAGGAAAGTATCAAAGTATGTGACTCACATGTAGGGAACCTTGATGATCTTAGGTCGAAGGACTACATATACCATGATCACTATGAGAATCACTTATGACACTCATATAACGATCCATGAAGTGTTCTCATGGTGGGTCGGTCCAGTACACAAGTTCTCCAACTTGTACCCATATGTAGACTACATATCTCATATTAGTCTCCACATATGCTAGTCATTATGTATTATTGCAACCCTCTCCACAATAATACTAGACTAGGGACGTTTAAGAATATCATTATTCTAGGGTTACAATTATGTTTATTACGTTACGCAGAAACAAAACAACAAACAAAATTGCTGGATTAATGCCTCAATAAAATATCATGACTCAATGTGCAAAAATACAATCATCTCATGATTGGCTTTTTGGGCACAACACTAACAGTCCACTTAAGCCATTATCAGACATAATAGCTTAATTTCTCACTTAGTGCATTTTTCACCCTTAACTTTCATTTTTGGTCCAAATGGCTATAAACACTTATGGCCTTAAATCAAGTAGTTCAAAACAGTTGCATGAACCTAATTTTACTAAAATTATGATCATGCCATTGACTTGGGCCAAAATTACCATTTTACCATTTTTGCCTCTTAGGTGCCAATTACTATTTGGAACTCAATTTAACCTTACTTAGCTTGCTTTTATTTGCTTAATAAAACTTATCTGAGGGAAATAACTTGGGATTTCCTTTCCTCAAAATTTAATGTAGAGGAAATACTAGGAGAGCCTTTACACCCCCTAACACATTTAGGGAGTTCTACCGAAAAGCCGAGCAACACATGACGACTAAAGAATTGAGGATGGGAAAACCTAAATTAGATCATTGTTCTACTAAAGGCCAGAATCCCCAACCTCAATATTAAACCAAAGGTGGGGGCCGACCTTGGAGCACCCGGTGCAAAATGCCACTAGCATTCACTCCCTTAAACACCACGAGAACTAACATTTTGATGGCCCTAGAAAGGCAAGGAACCTCAATCCAATGCCCAAAGGCCATGGCTTCAGATAATAAGAAAAATATGAAGAAGTACTATCAATTTCATCGAGACCATGGGCACAATACTGAAGACTGCTTCCAACTGGGGAAGTACATTGAATCCTTGATTAAACAAGGGCAACTTCAGTAATACTTGCAAATGCCCTCACCTAAAACCCAAGAAAAAATAGAAGAAAAGAGAAAAGGAGAAGATGAAGAATATGGCTCCGACAGGCATCGCCTGAATCAAAGCCCTAAGAGACATCCCCCTCATTCAGCTGGGGTCATTCAAACAATCACCATTAGAATACCTTTGGCTAAAAGAAAGAGGAAGGTAAGAGATATAGCCATGATGGAATTTGATAATCCCACAAACAAGTTCACACGAAGGGATGGCTCAATGGTAAAATTTCCACATGATGATCATCTTCTTATCACGACCAGAATTGGGAATTGGGATGCCAAAAGCATACTCTATGATGATGGTTCGAACGTCGATCTTCTATTCGCCCATTTACTATTGAGCTTAGGTGTCCCCAAAAGTGGGCTTAAACCTATGACTTCACCTACATTCTGGGTTGGCCCTGCAGAACTCGTAGTCTTGGGATGGATCAACCTGCTAGTAATGCTGAAAGGCACCTCAGTCGACTTAGGGGAAAAGCTCTTCACTTCCACTATGATGAGGTTCATCATCATAAATGTCCCCTCGTCCTACAACGCCATCCTCGGTCAGTAGACCTAGGGCAATCTTCACCTAAGGACTAATGTGAAGTACCTGACAGTTACTTTTGAGATGAAAGAAGGAGATACAGAAATATTTATCAACCAAAGAAAGGTAAAAAAGGTGTTCATCAAAGCAAGATAGGTGCCTATCAAAGTCCATTCCAAAGACTTCTGTAAAAATGATTCAGTCACCAAAGGAATGTTAGGGGAGGAAAGGCATGATGATGAGAAAATAGAAACTAAAAATTTAGAACTTATTCTTGGCCGAAATACCTGAATACGAAAACATCTAGCCAAAGGAGAAAAAGATAAGCTTGTTCGAAAACAAGGATTTGTTCGAATACTCCTCGAAGGACATAACAAGAATTGATTTGGACATAATCCAACATAATCTAAAAGTGAACCCCAAAGCTTAAGCCCGTTCGGCAGAAAAAGCACAGCATATCATCACACAAGAACGACTTCGTTAAAAAAGAAATCCAATGACTCTTGGAGGCAAGCATAATAAGGGAAGTAAAATATCCCAATTGGCTAAGCAACATCATCATTGCCACCAAGAAAAGTAGTGAAAAGCTCCGAATGTGTATTGATTTCCGAAGTGTCAATGGCGCCTATCCAAAAAACCCATATCCTTTGCCCTGAATTGACTGGCTTGTGGATTTCACTGTCAAATATGGACTATTAAGCTTCCTTGATGCGTTCAGTGGGTATCACCAAATTCAGATGAACCCCATAGACAAGGAAAAAATAGCATTCATAACTGACATAAGAACGTATTACTACATAAAAATGACGTTCGGCCTCAAGAACGTAAGGGGCGCACATCAGAGGCAGATGAATAAGGTGTTTAACCCCTAAATTGATAGGAATATGGAAGTATATGATAGTTAAAAGTAAATTATCAAGCAACCATATCACAGACTTACAAGAAACCTTCTCGCAGCTTCGTACCTTCAACATTCACCTTAATCCTAAAAAATGCGTATTCGAAGTGACAACTGGCAAATTTCTTGATTTCATAGTATCCAAGAGAGGCATAGAAGCCAATGCTAAAAAAAGTAATACCCTACTTGGATCCAGGACACCCACAACTGTCAAGGACATACAGAGGCTTATTGGAAAAATAACGGTGCTTAGTAGATTCATATCCAGGTACTGAGATCGGTGTCAACCTTTCTTTAAAATATTGACCAAGGCATCAAAAAGTGATGTCAAGGACAATACCAAACAACACCTTTAGAATGAAGAGTTCTAGAAAGCTTAGGATGAGCTAAAAAACTATTTGGCCCACTTATTGACACTTCGACATCCCAAGGAGGGAGAACCTCTCATACTCTATCTTGCTATTAGTGAGAGAGCTATAAGCTCAGTCCTTGTTAGGGAAGAATGAGGAAAACATTAGCCATTATTCTACGTCAGTAAGTCCTTGCATGGGGCCAAGCTGATGTACCCAACATTGCAAAAGGCAATTTTTTCCTTGATCATGGCAAGTAGAAGACTTCAGCCATACTTTCAAGGGCACACCATCATAGTCAGAAGTAATTTGCTCCTTTGGGATATCATGAAAAGAGTAAATCATTCGGGATGACTATCAAAGTGGTACATCACGCTCGGGGAATATGACATCGTATATGAGCCAAGAAAAGTGAAATTGGCCTAGGCCTTGGCAGATTTTGTAGCCGAATTACCAAAAAATGAGAACGTCCTAGAGAGCCTCAGAAATGAGGATCCTGAATGGGTGCTCTTCATAGATGGTGCATCATGATTAGAGCACCAAGATGCTAATATAATACTACGAGGGCTCAAGGGTATAGAGGCCACAAAGGCTATCAAATTCGGGTTTTAAGTCTCTAATAAGATTGCCAAAAATGAAGCTCTTATATTAGGGTTACAATTGGCAAAGAGAGTTGGTGTAAAAAATTTAAAGGCCTACGCGATTTGCAATTAATAGTTTAGCAACTGGCAGGGGAATATGAGGTCAAACTAAAAAAGTATCACGACCTCATCAAAGAGTTGATTGAGAAATTTGATAAACTATAAATAGAGAAGGAACCTCAAAAAGAGAACATGAAAGCAGATGTATTGGCTAAATCAAAATAGTTGATCGAGGTGCTCTATTCCCCAAGTATAGCCATTATGGTAGTGTTGACCATAGAAAAAGGGTGGCAAAATCTGATAAAAGAATACCTAACAAGTAATTCCTTACCTGATAACCCTCGGGAAGCTATAAAAGTATGAAGAAGATCAGGAAGATAGTTTCTGATCAGAGAAGAATTATATGGACAAGGGTACTCCAATCCCTAGCAAAGATGTATTGATGAAAGGGACACAGAAGTTGTGTTGAAAGAAGTCCACAATAAGAAATGTGTATTCCACATTGGGACAGACACCTTGGCTAGAGTACTATTTCGGTAGGGATACTTTTGGCCCACCATAAGGAAAGACGGTCGGCAATTGGTCAAGCGATGCCATAAGTGCCAATAACATGTGCCTATTCAGAGTGCACATTCCATGGTAGTGACCTCAGCTAGCTACCCCTACCCCATCACTGTGTAGGGAATTGATCTCATTGGTGTTCTCCCTACGGCACTAGGAGAAGTCAAATATTGCGTTGCTATAGTAGATTACTTCATCGAATAGATTGAAACAGAACCCTTAATGGCAATATTGGCCAAAGATATCCAAAAGCTCATTTGGAAAAATATCATATGCAAGTTTGGCTGTCCAAGGGTGATAGTAACGTACAATGGTACCCAATTTATTGA
Organism: Aquilaria yunnanensis; assembly: GCA_039654915.1. Lineage (NCBI taxonomy): Eukaryota > Viridiplantae > Streptophyta > Magnoliopsida > Malvales > Thymelaeaceae > Aquilaria > Aquilaria yunnanensis. Next base: position 67,201,664 of record CM077597.1, read on the forward strand.
TAAAGGGTTCCAATAATTCACCACCAATATCGGCATAAAATTGCACTTCGCTCTTGTAGCTCTTACCCAAAGCAATGAAAAAGTAGAGGTATCAAACAGAACTTTGAAGGATGGCTTAAAGAAAAAACTTGGTGAAGCCAAGGGAAAATGGCTTGGTAAATTACCAAGTATACCATAAAGCTACCGAACAACTCCAAGAAAAGGTAGCAGGGAAACCCCTTTTTCTTTGGTATTTGGAATAGAGGCTCTAACCTCTATCAAAATAGCAAAACCCTCTAAAAGGATACAAGTGTTCAATGAAGAATAAAACAACCTTAGCTTAAGGGCCAAACTTGATATGCTTGACGAACATAGGGAAATGGTAGAACTTCAGAGAAGAGTTTTCCAACAATGAGTGATTATCACCACAAACTTAAAGGTTAGGCCTAAAGGAATTAAAGTTAGAAACCTCATTCTTCGAAGGCTGAATTGGAGCCCCAAAGACCATCTCAAGGCATATTTCGTGCAAACAGGGAAGGACCTTGTTTGGTCCCTAAAGAAGTTCGGCCAGGGGTTTTCAAGATCAGATGCACCGAAGGAGAAGAATTAAAAACTACTTGGCATTAGGACTCTTTAAAGAAATACTACACTTAGAAAATTTCTAAGGAAGTTGTTCAAATGCTAAGTGGTAGAATATTATTCAAGCCGTTGAAATATCTCAAAGCACTTGGACAAATTTCTATCCATTAAGTATTGCTTGAAATTTTTCGAAGGAGGTGAACATGTACGCTTATAAATGTTATCACTATTTTTCATAACCGAAGGAGAAAACATCTGGGACTTGGGTGAAAGTATGAGCATGAAATTGGAATAAACAATGTTCCACTAAAAATGGAAGAGAAGAATAGTACATATAGTTGAAAAAAAAAAAAACAATCAAGGCCCTACATTACTTTTCCTCATCCTTGCCATGAGATTCTTTGGAATTAGCTTGATCCTCGGTCTCCAAAGATTGTTGAGGTAAGCCCAAAAATTCCCTTTGCGACCATCTAAAAGAAAGAGCCTTTGGAGAAGGAGATGTCTATATCAGGATAGTGGGAAAAGACCTAGTGACGAGCTAAACAAATGCCATCTTGAAAAGATCACTTTTTCATCTCATCGACCTCCTCGTTCTGCTTCACTAGGGCCTTCACCTCATTTTTCTTCTTCTTTCTCCACTTCTTCAATTGCTCAACTTCGGCAAAAAGTTGTGCCTTGTCTAAAAGAGCTTGGGCTACCTCAGCAAACAAAGACTCCTGCTCCTTTTGAAGAACCTCATTGGTAGAGGACTGTTCCACCAACTTCACCCCTAAATCGGCCATCTTGGAAGAATAATCCTCATACAGCATTTGGGTACCCTTGGCAAGCTCATAGCGAAGTTCCGCTACCTCTTCTTTAGCTATCTTGTTTAATTCTTTGTATTTATAATAAGTAGTCTCTAGGGCACCTTTGGCCTTTGATAAGTTATCCTCTGTCTGGGTATGAATCATTGTCTGCTTGGCACACCAAGCTCAGAAAATACCCTTTGTAGGAAAGAATCTACATACAAAAGGCACAAAAAATATTAAGTCCATAACCTATAAGTAACGGCAAAAATTTTCTAAGTACCAAGAAAAAGCCATACATAGGCAGCATGTTCAGGGATCTGAGTAGCCATAATCTCTTTATTCAAACATAACTTCATCAGAGACTGGAAGGTTAGGTTTGTCATTATGCCTTTCATCATCTGAGAGACCATCTTCTGGCAGTCCTCTAAGAATAAATCCATATACTCAATAAACTTCTAGAAAGGCTCCCTCAGAACTTTCCTTGGAGTGACCTTGGCATCACATAGCTAACATTTGCATTCATGGTCGGTGACCCAGTCAAGTAATGGCACCTCCTTTGTAAGATCTTGTCGAAGTTCAATTGCCACGTTAGTCCTTAACCATTCATCTATAGGACCAAAATCCCAAAAAGGCCAAAGCTCATAGATGATAGGTTGAAGGATGAACATAGTAAAGGAACCTCGGGGTACCCTGCTTCACAATCGCTTACCTCTAGGATATTAGCAAGAATATCCTTCCCTTTCAGTTTTGTTCTCTCTTCAACCCCCTTGACCGAAAGAACAACCAGAGAGGTCCCTAAGGTCTCCATGGCATAATTAGGGCTGATAGGAGTGGAAAAGATGGTGAACTCAAGCACCGTATCTTCAACCTCCTTTGTGACTTTAGGAAGAGGAGGACAAAGAGAATCTTCCTTAACCTTTTTCTGGTGAGGTGCCCCCAAAGGTTGTCTTTTGTTCCTCTTTGGGGAATTTTTTTCTTTACTCTTATTTCCTTGTTCACATTTCTTGGCCTGTTCGAGGAAGAGGCTTGTGCTAAAATTAGCAGACTTGCCACCCATCTCTAAAAAATGAAAAAATTATCAGTGTAAGTACTTAGCGATCCAATAGAAAATGGATGAAGGTAACTTATTCTACAAAAAGGATTGATAAGTGAGCTTCCCCCAAAAGAGCATGACTGTTATAGATTTCTTCCCATCTACGCTCAATTTAGGCATTCTAAGGTCAGTAGGATGTTCCTTGATTACACCAAACTCTCAAAGAACCTCTTCGGTCATCAAATTGCATTGTATAGGAAAGGGATATGGTGAGCGCAAATATCCTTATTCATCCCAATCAGCCACCTATCTGATGTGATTGTCAAATTCCTCGAATTGAGCTTCAAGCTATTCGGTCAAGAGCTTCGAAGGACTCATGACGTCGATTGGTAAAGTCCCAGCAACCCACTTTGTTGGCAGGTTTTGCCACTTCTTTAGTACCTCCATAAAGAAGTGCTTATTATGCCAACCATGCCAACTATCCTTGGTGGCAAAGGTGAAGGTATACTTTTTGCTTCTATTCCTCCGAGGTAACAAAAAATAAAAAGGCCACTCTGGGACAGGATGAAGTTCGTACTATTGCCTGAAAGAAATAAAGTGGGGGACTACCTTACAAACCCCATACATGCACAAGAAAGCATTGAAATATGAATAAGAGTTCAGAGGCAACTGATTGATGGTTGTTCCATGAAACTTGTAGAAGTTAGAAACCATCTTGGGGGGGGGGGCATTAGAGACCTATTTTTAGCTGAGATCTAAAGATGGTAACATCTCTTTCCTGATGGTGATAACTTAGCTCACCACGCTCTGGGACCCTGACCATAACATAAAAAGGAAGAAAGAGCTTCGAGCTCCACTTCTTCAGCTTCTTCGAAATGGCGTAAGTCAAATAAGCGCTAAGAGAACTCCAACTCTCCACAACAATACTAACTTCGACACTCTGAAACTCCATCTAGAAATCCTAAAGTCCTACTTCAAAGTGGGAAAAGAAAAAAAGGGAAGGAAAAAACAACCTCATACAGATCACCCATATGCTTGACTTCCGAAAAAGTTGATGAATCACTGTGAAAAGTTGCTAGAAATCACTCTGCCACAAAGAACCACCAGAAAGAAAGAAGAAAGGTTGGCAAACAAGAGAAGGAAAGCAAGAAGCAGAATGAGAAGTGAAGAACTTCCATTTTGGACAAGGGAACACATAGCCCAAGAAAGGAAAATGAAAAGATGTCATAATGATTGAATTATGTCGAAGAGATGTAACCAACGTAATCTATGTGGGAAACAGCCACTACAATGGTGACACGTGTCACCTAATGCGTAAAATGAGGGCATGCATCATGAGCTATCAAATCCAAAATGCACAAATCAAAGAAACAGATATGCTCACCTTAAAAAATTGGAATAACTTTGTGATAGCCAAATGCTATTGCCTCCTCGGTAGTAACTCCCTGCCAGAATATTGGCCGAGGAGTCTGACGTCACCCAAGAGAGGATCTTTTTACGGACCTCGGAAGGTGCGAAGTCAAACACTATGAGCTCGAGACTTCGGTTAGCTCGTCAGGAATTCCGAGGACAACACCGTCTCCATCGAGGGGCCAAACTGACTGCCTCCGGGTAAGAGATCCATCTCTCTGAAGCAAGGAAGAATCTCCCCGAAGGCAGAGGCCCCGAAGAGGATCTTCCCCGAACAAGAAACACCTGAACAAGGGAATCCCCTAACTATGGGTGCGAGTCCCGAAGAAGGTGTTCATCAAGGGAACTCCCAGAACTATGGGATAGATCCCGAAGGAGGTGCTCGCACCAAAGGACGGATAGAATCCGAAGAGGGTGCATGCACCGAAGGGTGACCTCGGGAGTACGGTATGAGCATTTAAGGAGCCTCTGACATGTCGCCCACAAGCCCTACACGTCACATCTGAACGGCGAACTGACACGCCGCAGCCGCCCCCGTCCTGACACAACCCGTCCGGGTCTAGGGCTAAAGGAGGCTGCAAACGGCTGCCTGTCCCCTAGGTCCAAAACTACAGATCAAATCCGACCGAACACGTGTCATGATCTGAACGGACCAGCTACTCCTATAAATACTAGGAAATGGGACTGGGCAAAGGATGGGCATTTTCCTCCCTCTGAGAAAACACAAAACAGGCAAGACACTTGATCCCTTAGTGTTCTTCCTCCACTTTCACTCAGAAAACTAACTTGGGCGTCGGAGGATCCTCCCCGGAAAAGCAAACCGGGGACCTCCTAACCTCTTCTTTGAGCTTTTCAAGCACACTCAGCTGGGAAACCATAGCTCCAGGCGCTCGCCTCCTCAGGAAGTCTCCTCGCCTGTCAACATGACAGCAAACGAAGATGCCTTGGGGCATCATTTGGCGCCGTCTGTGGGAAACTACTCCCAGGTAGCTGTTGTCAAAACTCGGCGTTCGAAGGACAAAGGACTCCCGAAGTCCCCATCCGCGCCTGAAAACCAACCAGCTACCGAACAAAGTCCCCCAGAGACTTCCTTGCCTGAAGAGGAACGCCCTCTTGTCATCACCATGGGTTTTTTACGAGACTTTCAGAGGTCCGTTGTGGCTGAAATGACACAACAGATAGACCGAAGGTGGCCGCAACCAGCCCAGGCGCAAAAACCCACTTCGCTAGCACGACCTCGGGAGAAAAGCCCAAGGGCAACCCATCATAGCTCGGGAAGTGGGGAGCCACGGGAAGAGTCCTCGACAGATAACTTGCCCCTCGGGGCACGGCTGGCGGAAAGAGCAAGGTCTGAACGACCTGAAGTCCCGTTCAGAAGAAGTTTGTCGCTAGAGGCAAAGTCCCCCTCACCCCGGTACCGAAGCCGCTCCCCGAAAAGACAGCAACAGTCCTCTTACCGAAAAACCTCTAAGCACCAAGAAGAGGAGCCCAATGCTACACTCCTCCTGGAGAAAGTCTTGGCAAGACTGGAGAGAGTGGAACAGCAGGTGGCACGCAAGCCTATTTGGGCCAGGCTAACTGAAACCGTCTCTGGAGATGAAACTCCTTTCGCCCGAACAGTGGTCGAGGCGGCCATGCCAAGTGACTTTAGGCTACCTCGGCTAGAGACCTATGAGGGTCGGACTGATCCCCAGGCCCACCTAACAAAGTACAAACGCAGCATGGTGCTACATGGGGCTGATGATGCTACGTTCTGCAAGTGCTTTGAAGTCACCCTCGCAGGACCAGCAACTGCCTGGTACAATTCCCTGCCTCCCGGAAACATCAGGGGGTTCTAGGAGCTGTCCACAGCGTTCACCCAACAGTTCATTGGAAGCAAGCCAATGGCGAAGATGCCCGTCCAGATGTTCGACATAGCACAAAGAAACGGGGAGACCATCTGTGACTATGTCGAGAGGTTCAATAGAGAGGCCCTCAGTGTTCCGGACTTTCGTCCCGAAATCCGCATCCTCGCCATGATAAGGGGCCTCCGGAGGGATTCGCACTTGTTTTATGAATTCTCCAAAGATCCCCCGGACACGCTGGGAGAATTCTACCGAAGGGCTGAACAACATATGACAGCCGAAGAGCTGAGAATGACCGGACCGAAGGCTGACCATATTCACGCTCGTGGCGAAGGGTCCAGCCAGCAAGTCCGGTGTCCAACGGAACAGTTAGGCCGACCTCGGAGAACGTGAATAGGAGGAAGGAAGCCCCAAAACTTTACACCTCTGAGCACCACGAGGGCTAACGTCCTCATGGCGTTGGAAAAACAGGGGGCTCAAATCCAACGACCGAGGGGCATGACTGCTGACAACAGAAGGAACATGAAGAAGTTCTGTCAGTTCCACCGTGATCACGGTCATGACACCGAAGACTGCTTTCAGTTGAAAAAGTACATTGAATCACTGATAAAGCAGGGCCAGCTTCGGCGTTATTTGAGAATGCCTTCCCCGAAGGGGAAAAAAGAGGAAGAAGGAAAGCCCGATGATGAGGATTACGATTCAGACAGGCGAAGGAACCGAAGTCCGAGAAGGCGTCCTCCACCTTCGGCAGGAGTAATACAGACGATCACAACCGGACTTCCATCCTCGGAAAGAAAAAGAAGGGCCAGAGAGATAGCGGTGATGGAATATCAGAGCCCAACGAAAAAATTGGCCCGCGAGGATGGCTCCACCATCGTATTTCCCCATGACAATCCATTGCTGATAATGGCGAGGATAGGAAACTGGGACGTCAAGAGGGTACTACTGGACGATGGGTCAAACGCAGACGTCTTGTTCTCACATTTGCTGCCAAGCTTGGGTGTATCCAGGAGTGACCTCAAGGCTGTTACTTCACCCACGTTCGGCATAGGACCATCTGAGCTACCTGTCCTCGGGTGGATCGACCTCCCCTTGATGATGAAAGGAACTTCGGAGAAGGGAACTGCTGAGTTGTTCGCCTCTACCATGGCAAGATTCATAGTCATGGACGTCCCTTCGTCATACAACACCATCCTCGGTAGACAGACACAGGGAAATTTGCACATTCGCCCTGATGTAAAGTACTTGACCATCACCTTCGCCACCAAAGGAGGAGACGCAAAGATCTTCATTGATCAAGGTGAGGTGAGAAAGGTGTTCGTCAGAGCACGAAAGGCTCCAGCAAGCAACTTAGCACTTGCTGTAGAAGCAAAAGAGCTGGAAAGGGGCGAGGTAGAAGATCCCACAAAAGCGGAAACAGAAGAAGTAGAGCTTGTCCCAGGCCATAATACCCGAATAGGGAAAAGCATGGCCGAAGGAGACAAGGAAAAACTTGTATCTTTTCTGCTTGCAAATAAAGATCTGTTCACCTACTCGCCGAAGGACATGCCAGGGGTAAACCCTTGCATAATCCAGCATAGCCTCAAAGCGAGTCCGGAAGTAAAACCTGTCCGGCAAAAGAAACGGAGCATCTCAGCTCACAAAAGTGACTTCGTCAAGACCGAAGTCCAGCGTCTGATAGACGCTTGCGTTATCCGAGAGGTAAACTACCCCGAATGGCTAAGCAACATGGTAATTGCCACAAAAGAAGGAAGTAGTAAGCTCCGGATGTGCATCGACTTCAGAAATTTGAACGATGCTTGCCCGAAAGATTCATATCCTCTTCCGCCAATAGACCAACTGGTAGACTCAACTGCCGAGTACGGGCTCCTAAGTTTCCTGGACGCTTTCAGTGGGTATCATCAGATAAGGATGAACCCCGAAGATGAAGAGAAGACTGCCTTCATCACTGAGGGAGGAACATATTGCTATATCAGGATGCCCTTCGGACTCAAAAATGCAGGAGCCACCTACCAGAGGCTGATGAATAAAGTCTTCAAAGACCAAATGGGGAGGAACATGGAGGTGTATGTTGATGATATGATAGTCAAAAACAAACTGCCTGGCTACCACGTTGAAGATTTAGAGGAAACCTTCCAAAAACTCAGAGCCTTCAGGATCCGCCTTAATCCTGAGAAATGCATCTTCGGGGTGACCTCGGAAAGTTCCTTGGGTACATGGTATCCGAAAGAGGCATCGATGCTAACCCCGAGAAGATTAAGGCTCTGCTCGAATTCCGAACTCCTGCCACAGTCAAAGACGTGCAAAGACTCACCGGAAGAATAACCTCTCTGAGCAGGTTTATTTCCAGGTACGGAGATAGGTGTCGACCCTTCTTCAAAGTGCTCACAAAGGTAGCAAAGATGGAAGGTGACCTCGGAAGGAATGGTCATCCTTGGGATGAAGATTGCCAAAAAGCCTGGGAAGAACTCAAAGTCTACTTGGCCGGCCGGCCGACTCTGCGGCAACCTCGGGAGGGAGAGCCCCTCGTATTATACCTCGCCGTCACAGAAAAAGCTGTGAGCTCGGTCCTCGTGAAAGAAGAAGGGCCAAAGCAATGGCCGGTCTACTATGTCAGCAAGTCCCTGCATGGCGCCGAAGTCAGGTACCCTTTGCTTCAAAAAGCTATATACGCCTTAGTGCTTGCAGGGAGAAGGCTGTGGCCATACTTTCAGGCTCACCCCATTATCGTCCGAAGTACCCTGCCTCTACGGGATGTTATGAGGAAAGTTGATCACTCGGGAAGGCTTTCCAAGTGGTGTATAGAGCTTGGCGAACACGACATCACGTATGAACCCCGGAAAGCTATAAAAGCTCAAGCTTTGGCAGACTTCATCGCCGAAGTACCAAACACCGAGGAGGGACATTCGTTCTCTGGCGAAGGCGAGCCAGAATGGAAGTTATATGTTGACGGGGCCTCAGGATCCGAACACCAGGGAGCTGGAGTGATTATCAGAGGCCCCGAAGGCCTAGAAGTAATGAAGGCCATCAAGTTCAGTTTCAAAGCCACCAACAATATGGCCGAGTATGAGGCCCTCATAGCAGGATTACGCCTGGCCAGAAAGGTTGGCGTGAGAAACCTGAAAGCCCACTGTGACTCCCAGCTGGTGGTCCGCCAAATGGCAGGGGACTATGGCGCGAAAGACCCGACCTTGGCGAAATACCATGAGTTGGTAACAAAACTTATTCGAGAGTTCGACGTCGTGAAAATCGAGAACGTACCCCGATGAGAAAATGCTGAGGCAGACTGCTTGGTGAAGTCCAAAACTTGCACCGAAGTGCTAAGCCACCCCAGCGTCGCGATGTTAAGCATAGCGATCTCGGGGAAAGGATGGAAAGAACCAATCAAAACGTATCTCGCAACCAACACACTCCCCGAAGACCCCAGCGAAGCCGCAAAAGTGCGAAGGCGCTCCGGACGTTTCTTCCTAATTGGAGAAGAACTATATCGGCAGGGATATGCAAATCCACTACAGAGGTGCGTTAGTGAAGAGGATACTGAAATGATCCTTGAAGAAGTTCACGAAGGTGCCTGTGGTTCGCACATCGGAACCGACGCCCTGGCAGCAGTGATACTTCGCCAAGGATACTTCTGGCCTACCCTGAGAAAGGACGCGAAGCAGTTCGTCCGGAAATGTGGTAGTTGCCAGAGACATGCGAACATCCAAAGAACACCCTCGGAGTTCATGACTTCGGCAGACTATCCTTGGCCCTTCGCAGTTTGGGGCATAGATCTCATTGGGCCACTCCCAACGGCGCCTGGAGGCGTAAAGTTCTGCGTAGTAGCAGTAGACTATTTCTCTAAGTGGGTTGAGGCAGAACCTCTGACAACTATCTCGGCAAAAGAAGTGCAGAAGTTCGTATGGAAAAACATCGTATGCAGATTTGGCATACCGAGGGTACTCGTAGCGGACAATGGATCCCAGTTCATAGACAAAGGATTCCAAGAGTTCATTAGCGACCTCGAGACAAAAATGCACTTCGCCCCAGTAGCTCACCCCCAAAGTAATGGGCAGGTGGAAGTATCTAACAGGACCATAAAAGATGGCCTGAAAAAGAGATTGGGAGAAGCAAAAGGGAAATGGCCAGGAGAACTCCAAAGCGTGTTATGGAGTTACCGAACAACACCCCGAAGAGCCACAGGGGAAACGCCCTTTTTACTCGTCTTCGGTACAGAGGCCATCATCCCTGTCGAGGTAGTACAACCGTCAATATGAGTCCAAGTGTTCGATGAAAAAGGAAATGACCTCGGCCTGAGAACCAAGCTCGACCTCGTCAGCGAACACAGAGAAGTAGCTGAGCTGAGAAGAAAAGCTTTCCAGCAAAGAGTGGCAGCAGCCATAAACTTACGCGCCAGGCCAAAAGGAATAAAGAAGGGAGATCTCATTCTCCGAAAGGCTGAATTCGCACCCTGAAAGCCGTCCCACGGGGTACTTCGTGCAAATTGGGAAGGACCGTACCTGGTACTTGCCGAAGTACGAAAAGGAGTTTATAAGCTCGGTGATGCCGAAGGCATAGAATTAAAAAACACTTGGCACTCAGAGGCCTTGAAAAAATTCTATGCCTAAAAAGTTTGGTGGGAAAGTTGTATTGCACAAGTTGGACAAATTTGTCTAAGTAAAAAGTTCTGAAGAAGTACAAAACAAGAGTCTCACGAAAGCAATAGCCGAGGAAAGCAAAAGTATGGCTTTCCGAAGTCCCTTAAGCGAATATGTTCGGGACAAAGGAAAGCAAGAGTATGGTTTTCCGAAGTCCCTTGAGCGAATATGTTCGGGACAAAAGAAAGCAAAAGTATGGTTTTCCGAAGTCCCTTGAGCGAATATGTTCGGGACAAAGGAAAGCAAGAATATGGTTTTTCGAGGTCTCTCAAGCGAATTATGTTCGGGACAAAGGGAAACAAAGGGATCTGGCAAAAAATACTTAGCCAAAATTTTATCTATTAAGCCAAAGAGTGCTTACAGAGAAGAAAGTTGCTGAAAGACTACAAAAAAGAAGAAGAAAATGAAGACAAAAGGCCCTAGTACAAACTAAGGAACCTCGGCGTCTTGAGAACTGCCAGCCTCTGTGCTTTTGTCAGCAGCCTTCGGCGCCGAGAAAGAAGGAGGTAGTTTCAAGTGCTCGATCTTGGACCAAGTCCACCGAGGCTCCTTCGGGATGTTCATGCCTTCGAGGAAGGAGAGGTCGAAATCTGGGAACTTCTGCAGAATTTGGTGCCGAGCAAGACAGAAGCCGTCTTGAAAGCCCAACTTCGTCATATCGTCGGACTCCCGCTTCTTGACCGCCAAATCTGCATAGTCCTTCTCCAGATCCGCGTAATCCTTCTCCAGATCCTTATGCTTTTTCTTCAATGCCTTCATCTTCTTCTTCTCTTCTGAAGGCTTCTTCAGAGATGCGACCTCGGCTTCGAGCTGGGCCTTTTCCTCGAGCGTCTTCGCAAGGATTGCATCACTTTCTGACTTATCCTTTTGAATCGCTTCTACGGCCGAAGTCAGCTCCGCCACCCGAGAGCCGATGTCGGAAAGTTTCTGGGATGAGCCTTTCTCAAGTTCCTCTTTCTCTTTTATGAACCCCTCCCGAAGTTCAGCAATTTCCTTCTCCGAAGACTACTTTAGCTGAGCATTGTCGGCAGCCAACACCGAACACTGGGCCTTCGTCTTGGTGTAAAGGTCCCAGAGTGACGCCCTCCGTTCTGTCTCTCGCGCTACCCGAACACGGAGCAACGCGGCATACCCCATCAGCTGCAAAAAAGGAAAAACAAAGGGAAAATGATGCTAAGTAAAAAGCAAAGGCGAAATCAGCACTAAGGAAACAGTGAAGCATACCTGGGCGGCATGTTCAGTGAGTTTGGCGGCCAAAGAGATGTCGCCAGGGTAAGCCTCCGTAAGGGCCTTGTAAGAGGCCTCAGTAAAAACCCCTTTGCACATCTGCCTGGCCATTTCGGGACAGTCCTCGGAGTACATATTCATGTCCTCCGTGAACGTCCAGAAGGGCTCCTTCGGAACTTTCCCTGCCGGGACTTGGGCATCCCGAAGGGCCCTCTTGCGGGCGTGTTCGGCAACCCAGTTAGGAGCGGCCACCTCCGCTGCATAACAAGGCAGGAAAATTGGTTAAGGCCAGAAAAGTCTTAAGGATTTACAAGAGAAAAAAGGTTCTCCGACAAAATACAAACCTGCTGGCACCTCGGTAACGTCATCGTCAAGAATCGACGTCACCTCAGTAGAGACCCCATTGCCTCTTATTTGGCGCCGTTCCTCGGCAGAAGGGGTCTCCTCCCCATCGCCCTCCAGAAGAGCATGCGAAGGCGTGAAGCTTTGAGGAAGGACGTCGGAAGAAGGGACGTCAACAGGAGGAACCTCGGGCAAAGGGGCAGCAAGGTATTCGGGCTCCTTGCCTACCTCCTCCGGAATTTGCGGAAGAGAGGAAGGAGCAGCTTTCTTTGCCCGTTTGGGGGGAGGGCCGCCCGAAGTCTGCTTCCACCTCCGAGAGGCGGCCTTCTTTGTCTGTTCGCCCCTCTGGGCCTGCCCGGTAAAAAGAGCCTTGTAAAAGGCAGCCGCGTCGTCGCCCATCTCTGAAAAAAGAAAAAAGAAGATCAGTGTAAGTCCAAGATGAAGTTATGAAGGAAAAAATGAGAAAGTAACTTACTCTCGTGAAAAGACTCATAAGTCTCCTTCCTCCGAAGGAGTTTCACGAGCCAAGAGTCCTTCCCCGAAGAAGCCGGTTTCGGCATATTGAGGTCTGTCACATGCTCCTTTTACCACCTTAAGTTCCCGAAGGACCTCTTCGGTCATGAGCCTCCAGTTGATCAGAAAGGGGTAAAGGGCACGAGGAGAGACCTCGGCAGCCCAGTCAGAGACGGCCCGGATGCGCCTGTCGAAGTCCTCAAAGATAGGTGGTATGTCGGCGTCTAGCAGTATCTTCGGGTCAACAACATCCATCTTGAGCCTCCCCTGAGCCCACTTGGTCGGGACGTGCGACCAAGCCTCTGACTTCTTCAGGAAAAAGAATTTTTGTTGCCACCCTCGCCAGCTGTCTTTGGTGGCGAAGGTGAACGTATACTTTTTGCTCCCGGATCCCCGAGGCAGCATAAAGTAGAAGCCACCCTTTGGGACCACGAAGAGCTTGTAGTACTGAAGAAAAACTACAAAGTGAGGTTTTATTTTGAAAACGCCGCACATACAGAGGAAGGCGTTGAAATAGCAGTACGAGTTCGGTGGGAGTTGGTTAACGGCAATGCCATGGAAGTTGCAGAACACGCTAACCATCTCCGGGGGGGATACCAAAGTCCGGCCTTCAGTTGGGCTCGGAAAACGGTGATTTCATCACTTCGGTTGGAGAAAGCAAATTGGTCAGGACGGGGCAACCTCGTCACAGAGTAAGAGGGTAAGAAAAACTTTTTCTTCCACTTCACTAGCTTTGCCGGAGTAGTGCAGCAGGGGTGAGAAAGAAGAGGTTGCCAACTCTCGGGAACAGGCATGATGAAAACGAGTTCGGGAAAAACAATGAAAACGAGTTCGGGAAAAACAAGGAAGAATCTTTGAAAAAAGCAGAAGGACTAAAACCCACCAAAGGTCTTGCCGGAATTTGGATTCCTGGAAGCCGTCGTGAAAAGCGGTTGGAAAAACGCCTGAAAAAGGAGAACCGCCGCGAAAACTCGGGAGAGAATTAGAAGGCAAAAGAAAGCAAAAGCAGAAGAAGAAAGAGGGTTATGACAGGACTGATATATATAGGCCGAGAAGGCCAGGAGAACCGTCGTCATTAGTACCCCTCGGAAGGCGAAGCGTTGCCATAACTGCTATGGGCGCCTGAAAAGTCGCGCCAGCTGTACTCAGTGCATTCTTACCCAATAAAAGTGTGCCATGTGTCGGTCATCGCGCAGCAAACGTGCCACGTGTCGTCCATCACGTCGAGGACGCCCTCTGACACCATTTGGTCTAGAGGCGCCGCCCTAAACTGACTCTGCTGGATACAGGACGCGACGCATGAGCAGACCTTTAAAGGCAAAAAAGTAGGTTACCTCGAAGACACCAAAAGACAGCCTGTGACTTCGGGCAAAACGTCTATCTTTGGTACAAGGTTATCCTGTTTCCCCTTGCCACAAGGACACCAAGAGACAGCTTGTGACTTCGGGCAGAAGGTGTATCTTCGGCACAGGGACAGCCTATCTTCTCGCGCCTCGAGGACGCAAAAATGCTGCCCATCGGTACAAGCAGAAAAAGGCATCTTCGGCACAGACATCACAACCACAGGACCCGAAAACCGATGAACCGAAGTTTCTCACTTCGGCTTTTCGGAGGGGGGCCTGTGATAGCCAAAGGCTATTGCCTCCTCGGTAGTAACTCCCTGCCAGAATATTGGCCGAGGAGTCTGACGTCACCCAAGAGAGGATCTTTTTATGGACCTCGGAAGGTGCGAAGTCAAACACTATGAGCTCGAGACTTCGGTTAGCTCGTCAGGAATTCCGAGGACAACACCGTCTCCATCGAGGGGCCAAACTGACTGCCTCCTGGTAAGAGAGCCATCTCTCTGAAGCAAGGAAGAATCTCCGCGAAGGCAGAGGCCCCGAAGAGGATCTTCCCCGAACAAGAAACACCTGAACAAGGGAATCCCCTAACTATGGGTGCGAGTCCCGAAGAAGGTGTTCATCAAGGGAACTCCCAGAACTATGGGATAGATCCCGAAGGAGGTGCTCGCACCAAAGGACGGATAGAATCCGAAGAGGGTGCACGCACCGAAGGGCGACCTCGCCCAGGGGACCTCGGGAGTACGGTATGAGCATTTAAGGAGCCTCTGACATGTCGCCCACAAGCCCTACACGTCACATCTGAACGGCGAATTGACACGCCGCAGCCGCCCCCGTCCTGACACAACCCGTCCGGGTCTAGGGCTAAAGGAGGCTGCAAACGGCTGCCTGTCCCCTAGGTCCAAAACTACAGATCAAATCCGACCGAACACGTGTCATGATCTGAACGGACCAGCTACTCCTATAAATACTAGGAAATGGGACTGGGCAAAGGATGGGCATTTTCCTCCCTCTGAGAAAACACAAAACAGGCAAGACACTTGATCCCTTAGTGTTCTTCCTCCACTTTCACTCAGAAAACTGACTTGGGCGTCGGAGGATCCTCCCCGGAAAAGCAAACCGGGGACCTCCTAACCTCTTCTTTGAGCTTTTCAGGCACACTCAGCTGGGAAACCATAGCTCCAGGCGCTCGCCTCCTCAGGAAGTCTCCTCGCCTGTCAACATGACAGCAAACGAAGATGCATTGGGGCATCACTTTGGAGGCAATCGATCACCCTAACAGGCCAGAAAAAACACTAAAGTAAAGATGTGATGGGTAGAAGATAGCCGAGTTGAGCTGAAGGCGTAACTTTGACTTTGTTCAAGGGGGCACGTGATAGCCGAAGGGCTATTGCCCAAAGGAACTTGGGGAAATAAGGGTTTAACACCATTCTTGGATGGTAACCCAACCAACCTCCCACACACGATTGCACCTTCAGTAGGCCTCATAAGGACCACGGAGGAAGATGATGAACACTCAGCTCCTAGGGACCACTAACAGAAACGGTCCGTATGCCCCTGACTGAATGACTGAGCATAACCGCCTAGGGCCAGCTGGAGACACCTCTCCTCGAGGTATGGACCAAAGGCCCCTAAAATCTAACTGATCATGTGTTCTAATCTCCTGGGCTTGGGCAAAATGGCCTTCTCGCCAAACTCCTTAAATATACTCGAGAGGCTCCCAGGTAATAAAGAAAGAGGCGCGTACTTTCTTACTTATTGCTCTCATAAACTTCTACATATACTGACTTGGGTGTCAAAGATTCCTTTCCCAATAATACTCCGGGGAGCCTCTTGACCCCTGTATTACATCTTTGCAAATGCAGACTAAGGCAAGCTACTTAGGAGGCCAACATGTCACATATAGAGGATGTCTTAGAGCATCAACCTGTATACATGATTCTAAATATCAAACAAAAAAACAAATAATAACTACCGTGCTAATTGTACCTATGACTCGTACCATTCTTAACTCTAATCTCAATTTTGTTCATAGATAATCTCCAATATCGATAAAATATTTCTTTTTTTCTTTTTTTAAATAAAAATCATCATATTTAACAAAAAAATTAAATAGCATAAATGATCCCTAACCTTTAACTATTGTTTTTTTTATTGCCTAACCTATTAAATGTTCTGTTTTGGTCATAAACCTATTAAAAAGTTTCATTTTGGCCTTAAATCTATTAAAAACATTTCATGTTGGTCCCCATTGGATAAAATATGTTAACTTAAAATATTCACCTGATAAAAAATTTTTAGATCATAATTTGAATTATTCAGTAACTGTCTTACAATAAATTTAATCTATATAATAATTTTTTTATAGTTAATAGAAAATTAAAATCATTTTTTTTATTTCTGTAAATTGAACTTATTTTATTTAGGAAGAAACAACTATTAATTTAAATTATCTATTTGCTATAAAAAAAATATTAAACTGTTTAAATTTTTTGAAAAATAGTTATTGAATATTTAAATTAGAATTTCAAAATTTTATGTTTGACATTTTTTCTGGGTTAATGAATTTCATTTGGTAAAGACCCAAAATGAAACAATTTGAATAGATTTAGGACCAAAACAAAATATTCAATAGGATATGGACTAAAATGAAATGACAATTAAAGGTTAAGTACTATTTATGCAATTTACTCTTAACAAAAATGGCCATAGTGGCATAAGGTTGGTCGTGATTGACCACAGTGGCATAATGAATACTTTAACTCCTCCACGTATGTCATAAGCATCACATTTTTTCTTGCCAAAACGATTTCTCATGTGTTATTTGCAATTTGATGGCCAAAGGGCAAATGCCTAGGCCTATAACCGAAGTCACCATAAGCCAGTGGTAGAGCAACATAGGGGAAGGGCTACTGCGCCCTAAGAATTTTGAAAGTTTGAAATATTATGTACTAAGTTAGTTATTTTGTGAGAAGTTAAGGGCCAAATTTGAATTTTTCCCCCCCGAACTGGTGAAGAATATAAAAAGGGTAAATAGTGCTAGCAGTCCTAAATTTTTACTTTTCATTGAAAGTTTGTCCTTAACCTCTTAACTATTATATATCCATCCCAAACTATTGTATGGTGTTGCAGATTCACTATTTGACTAAGAATTAACTTTGTTGGTGGTAAAATTGGGACAAATATATAGCAGTTGATAACTTAAAGATGAATTTACAGCAAAAAGTAAACATTTTAAATAATTTTTTAGAAAGTTACGTTTTATAAATAATTACTTAAATAATTTTTTTCTCCTAAGTTTTGGCCATCCCTATTCTTGCCCCCACCTACCCCCTTCTCGGCCTAAAAACCTAGTTCCGCCACTACTGTAAACAAGAGGAAGGTATCCTTGGTCATATCTAAGTTGGGCACCCTCAGAACAAGGAATGGACCTTGGAAGGAAAAAAGCCAAATTGAACTCCCCTAAGCCCTTTAGGGCTACATCATAGAGACCTTTAAGGCAAGGCCCACATGTGGTACCTGGGACCACCGTTAAAGACCATTACCATGCTACCTTGAGCTCATGTCAAAGGCTAACTACCTACTGGCTCAACCAAGCTAGTTGGTGATACCTTCTGTAGAACACGGGCTCTAGACCTCCTAAATCTTGTTATCCTTGTTGTTGACCCTCATTCTGGTAGGCCCTAGCATTGCTTTATAAGTACCCTAAAGACTTCCCAAATAAGGGGCACTCTCTCTACATTCATCATTCATTTTGTCTACTTCGCTCATTGACATTCTCTTTCACTTAGGCATCAGAGGCCCCTTTTTCAGAAATACTCTGAGGAACCCCCTTAGCCCCTTATTTTCTTTTGCCTCGCAAGCTCCTCTCAACCTAAGTGGCAGGCCCTCCACCAGAGAGGGTCAAGATGTCATGTAATGGAGATGTGCTAGATCATCGTAATTAAAACTAACTGAATTACATTCACCACCCTATGAATTAGCTTGTGAAGATCCATAAATTGGTAGGAGGGGAAGAAGATTGCAGTTCTAACATTTTACTTTTGAAGAAAGGCATCCATGGAAAGAACAATGCTCAGGGTTTACTCATGTAGAACACCCGCAACCTTGTTGGCCTTGTGGTGGAGGGAGGTCAAAGGTTTTTGAGATGCAGCAATTTTGGGGTAAGAATGATTCTAGAAAAACTCTTTTGTTCCCCTTTCATTGGGGGATGAAGTATTGAATTTAAGATTATATAATGGTGGCTTTTCTGATTAGCAGGATTCACTTGCTTTGAGTAGGATGTTAGGCATTGTCAAGGGATTGCTAAGGCAGGTTCAAAGGACAGGAGAATAGCTGAGGGATGATAAGGCCAAGATGAGGCAATTAAAGTTCTTGATGGTGGTGCTTGTTGTTGTGGCTATGTTGGGGCCATCAATTTGGATTAAAGCACAAGAATTATGATTTGTTGGGCAGTAGAATTAGGTCGGTGTTTGCAGCGCAAGTGGTAGCTTGGAACAAGGAAATGCGCCAAAGTGGTGCTTAGCCTGATTTATTAGAAATCACACCCTTGGCTACAATTGGCTAATTACTAAGTAAGGTCAGAAAAACCCTTATATACAACTATTGTCTATTCTACACTACATAAAAAATATGCAAGAGT
Organism: Aquilaria yunnanensis; assembly: GCA_039654915.1. Classification (NCBI taxonomy): domain Eukaryota; kingdom Viridiplantae; phylum Streptophyta; class Magnoliopsida; order Malvales; family Thymelaeaceae; genus Aquilaria; species Aquilaria yunnanensis. The sequence continues at coordinate 67,219,998 of CM077597.1, forward strand.
AGCTTTGGCCGTGTACACAATATTAAAACAATACACTAAAAAACACTATAAGTATTGGACCTTTAAAACCAATTAAAAACTAGCCAAAGCTGGAAGAACAATAGTTACTTAACCATAAGTAATAATTATGTTGCATATATTTGACTTTTTTATGTACAAATCGAAAGTAGCCCTTAAATAGTCTAAGTCCCAAGACAAAGCTTAGCACTCAAAGTACCCCAACTGAGGCAACTAAACTACACTGAGACCTTTCACTGTAGCTTACAATCTTTAGTTACTTTGAGTGTAGGCCCATGGACCATTCCTTGTACTTTTTGTCTCATAATCTACTACAAATGAACAAGAATTTGTTACCATATTAACTTGAATTTGATACCACATTAACCTGAATTTGATACCACATTAACCTGAATCTGATACTACATCAACTTGAATTTGATACCACATTGACCTAAATTTGATACCACATCAACCTGAATATGATACCACATTAGCCTAAATATGATAACACATTAACCTGAATATGATATCATATGAACTTAAATATGATATCACTTGACTTGAATATGATACCACATGAACTTGAATCTAATAGCACTTAACCTTAATATGAAACCACTTAACCTAAATTTGACCCCACTGAACCTAAATCTAATGCCACTTGAATCTAAATCTCATACCACTTAACCTTAATCCGATACCACTTTAATTGATTCAACCAATCACATGTCACACTTAACTAGATTTAGATACCACATGAACCTTATTTTGGTACCACTTGAACCTATTTTTGGTACCACTTTAAGTATTTTGAGTGGTTACATTTAACTTGATTTTGGTACCACTTCACTAAAATTATATACCATATAACTTGAAATTTGTACTACATGAACCTGAATTCAATACCATATGAACCTAAATTTGATGACACAGGAACATGAATTTGATACCACATGAACCTTAATGTGGTACAACATAGACCTAAATTTGACACAATATGAACCTGAATGTGATATCGCATGAACCTAAATCTAATATCACTTAACACGAATTTAAGACCACTTAACCTAAATTTGATAGCACTTGACCTCAATATTGTACCACTTAACTTAAATCTAGTATGTAACCTGAATTTGGTACCACCTAACCTTAATTTGATACGACTTAACCTCATTCTAGCACAACTTAATGTGAATTTTGTACTGGTAAACTTGATATTGGTACCATTTGAAGCTAATCTAAAATAGTACAAATTTAGGTTAAGTGGCACCAAATTTAGGTCTGACATAAAGTAAGTACCAATAGAACATGATTTAGGTACCACTTGGACCTTATTTTAGTACCACTTAACTTTATTTTGGTATCACTAAATCTGAATTTGGTACCACAAACCTATAACCAGTAGAGTAGGTTGTGAGATATTCCTTTCTTGTGTAGTATTTTATTGCATTTTTAAACTTAGGTCATTAACTGAGAAAAATTAAAAAATTTGAGGAAAACACAAAAAACCTTAATACAGGTAGGGGTGAAATTTTTGGGTTTTTGTTTGGGGTCGGGCCGAAAACCTAAATAAATGGACTTTTTCATAATCCAAAAATGTCAACTGGAACCGACCCAAAACTAAGAGAAAACCCTAACCGACCCTAAATTGATTTTTTAGGGTTGGATTCGGGTTAACCTGAACAACCCATTTGGAAATGCGATGGCTGGTGGTGAATGGCGGGCAAGGTAAGGTGTCGATGTGTCTAGGAAGAGGAGATCGACGGTGATGCGAGCATGGCAACAAGCGATGGCGGCCAAGGCAAGGCAAGGCGTCCAGGAGCAGTAGATCAATGGCAGGCCGAGCAAGGTGACAGCCTGATAGCTGCCAATGTAAGGCAAGGCATCTAAGAGGAGGAGATCAATGGTGAAGTGAGCAAGGCGGCAGGTGATGGCAACCAAGGCAAAGTAAAGGCGTTGGAGAGGAGGAGATTGATGTTGACAGTTGAGCAAGGCGAGGGGAGGTGAGATGGCCCAGTGGGAGAGGAGAGAGGAGGAGGTTATGTGGGGCAAGGTGAGGTGGAGGCCATGTGATGGAGGGAGGAGGGAGGAGGGGCATTGGCTCCTGTGTGTGTGTGTGTGTATGTAGTGGCTTTTAAGTGTGAGGGGGTTTGGAAGTGGATGGGTTAGGGTGAGCTTTATGGGCTAGGTTGGGTTTGGGCTGGTGACTGAGTAAGTTTATATAATTTCGGGGTATTTTGGGTTACTCAGGTTGGACCTAAACCAACTCAATTTTTTTGGCATTTATATCTGGTCGGGTTCAAATCAACCCGAAATGCGCATTTCCCACTTTTTTACCCAGCCGTAACTTGTTATTTTTGGGTCAAATATCAGGTTAGGGTTATTTACTTACACCTTTAGCTACATGTGTGGGTATTTTTAGTATGGTGCTGTGTCGGCCTACAAGGCCTATTGTGGTACCAATTTTTTAGATGAAATATAAAAGCTTATGATAGCCGAAGGGCTATGGCCCTCAAGATCTCCTGATCAGCTATCTGGAAACCACCTTCGGTGTTAGCTTAGCCTCGACCTTTGGGTACCCTCAACACCACCCTCGGAAAGGTAACATGACCAAATTCGGGAAAAGGTGTCTTTCACCAACCTCCAATTTACGAACCTACCGACCTCGGAAAAGTAGATCCACCATCCTTGTTAGAGGAAAATGTCTTCCGAAAGTGACTCACTCTGCCGAAGGGTCTTCCCCAATAGCCCTCGGGCAAAATCTCTGCCTGAAGGGGTCTCGTGGAGATACGACAAAAAGGGTTAAGGAGCCTCTGACAAAAAGACCTTTCACATGCCCCTACCGTCTGGCCAAAACGGCCTATGGCTAGCTAGAGATACCTATCTCCGAAGGTATGAATCACATCTAACCGAACACGTGTTGTGGTTTGAACAGGCTGTGTCAAACGGCTTCTTTCCTCCTCCATTCTATAAATACCTGGGGGCGACCTTGGTAAGGGAGGGAGACTTTTTCTTTATTCTTCACTCTCTGCTCTTTACTACTACTCATATAAATACTGACTTGGGCGTCGGAGGCTCCTCTCCTGGAAACACATTCCGAGGATTCTCTAATCCTTGTTCTTCAAAGTCTTGTAGACATCTTCACACCAGAAGTCTCTCCTTCAGGCCAACATGTCATACAATGAGGATGCTGACGAGCATCATTTGGTGCCGTCTGTGGGAACTTATTCTCAAGTCACCGTTGTTGAGACCCAGCATTCTAAGGACAAAGGACTCCTGAAGTCCCAGTCTACGCCGGAAACTCAAACAGCGACTGAACAACCTACAGTAAAGACTTCATTGCCTAAGGATGAACATCCTCTGATGGTCAGGATGACCTTTTTGGGAGATTTTTAGTGCTCTGTTATAGTTGAAATGACTCAACAGCTGAACCAAAGGTGGTCACAACCACCTCCTGGGGGAAGAACATTTTCTCCTAGCACCTGGCAAGAGAGAAGCGCAAGGTTACCTCACTGGAGCTCCGTAAGCGGGGGTTCTCATAATGAGTCTTCAATGGAGAATGTACCCTCCAAAGGATGCCGTGCTGGAGAAACGGTGGCAAAGAAGCCCAGGACTTCCCGCTGGCAAAGTCCATCCTCGTACGGAAAGTCTCAATTTCCCCGCAAATGAAGTTAATCTCCGAAAAGAAGATGTTGCTCTTCGTTGCCAGCGACTACCAGGCCATGGGGAGAAGATAGTACTACCATCTTAGAGAGGTTGGAAAAAGTGGAAAAATAGGTTTCTCGAAAACCTGTCTGGTCAAGGTTGTCGAAGACCTTCACCGGAGAAGAGTCACCGGTCATCCGTGCAATAGTAGAGGCACCGATGCCAAGTGACTTCCGAGTGCCACGCCTGGAAATGTATGATGGGCACAATGATCCCTAAGCTCAGCTAATGAAATATAGGCACAACATGGTGTTGCATGGTGTTGATGATGCCACCCTCTGCAAGTGTTTCAAAGTCACCCTTTCAGGGCCGGCAACTATGTGGTATAACTCCCTAGCTCCCGGAACCATAATGGGCTTCCAGGAGTTATCCACTGCATTCACCCAGCAGTTCATCGGAAGTTGGCAGACGGTGAAGATTCCCGTCTAAATGTTTGACATAGCCCAAAAGAATGGGGAGACCATTTGGAACAATGTCAGGAGGTTCAAACGAGTAGTCCTGAGTGTGCCCAACTTCCGCTCGGAAGTCTGCATCCTTGCCATGATCAGGGGACTTAGGAGAGATCACAACTCTTCTATGAGTTCTCCAAATATGCCCTCGACACCCTTGGAGAATTCTATCGAAGGGTAGAACAGCACATGACGGCCAAAGAACTAAGGATAGGAGGGCCAAAGCCTAATCATAATCACTCCGAAGGGCAGAATCACCAACCTCGGTATCCAGCCGAGGGTAGGGGCAGACCTTGGAAACAAAGAGGGAAGAGGCCGATACCGTTCACTCCCCTAAACACCACAAGGACAAACATACTAATGGCCATGGAAAGACAAGGGACTCCAATCCAACGGTCGAAGGCCATGACCTCAGATAACAAAATGAACATGAAGAAGTTCTGTCAGTTTCACTGAGACCATGGGCACGACACCGAGGATTGCTTCTAGCTGAGAAAGTACATCGAGTCCTTGATCAAGTAAGGGCAACTTCGGCACTACCTACGGATGCCGTCGCCCAAAGGAAGAAGGGAAGAAACGAGAAAAGGAGAAGACGAGGATTACGATTCTAACTGACGTCGTAACCAAAGTCCCAGAAAGTATCCACCACCTCCGGTGGGAGTTGATAGCCAAAGTGCTATCGCCCTTTAAACCCATAAGCTCGGGCAAAGCACCACATTCGGAAGGTCGAGCATCACCCATAAGGAATGCGAGCATCCACCTTGGAAAAAGGCTGTCTGACACCTTGAACATCCGACCTCGGTGACCCATCATCACCTCCGAGAATGACAGTACTGACCTCGGGAATACGGTGTGTCGTCATCCTCGGTAAGGTGACCTAACCGGCTTCGGAGGAGAAAGACTCACCACCTTCGGCAGGAGAGAATGCCCCCGAAGGGGAGCATCTGTGCCAAGGGGACTCGCGGATTACTGAAACGACCTAAAAAAAAAAGCCCTCATATTCGGAAGAGGCCTATTCTATCGAAGGGATCTTGGGAGTACAGCAGAAACAATTAAGGAGGCTCTGACATGCCGCCTTCATACACAACACACCGCCCTCATACACGCTCTAACATACCACCGCCATACACATCCTGACGCGCAGACCTATCCCGATCCTGACTTCTGCTTAGGACGGCGTATAGCCGGCTATAGGTCCTCACGACCGAAGGTACGAACTGCATTCGACCGAACACGTGTCATAATCTGACCGGGTTATGTCAGGCAGATTTCTCCATTACACCCTCCTATATATATATAGGAAATGGCCTCAATAAAGGGGTGGACTCTTAAGGAAAAACATACCTCCTATTCTTACTCTCCTTCATCTCGCTAAATACTGACTTGGGCGACGGAGGCTCCTTCCTCGGAAAAACATTCCGGGGTCCTCCTAACCTTTGTTTTCTGAGTCTTTTAGGTGATCCCTCTCAGCGAATCCCCTCTTCCGACGTTCCTTTCTTTCTAGTAGTCCCTTTTAGGCTCACCATGTCGTGTAGTGAAGATGCCGACGGGCATCATTTGATGCCGTCTGTGGGAAACCATTCCCAGGTAGCCATCGTTGAGACTCGGCGTTCTAAGGACAAAGGACTCTTGAAGTCCCCGTTCGCGTCAGGAGCTCAACTAGCAACCGAACAACACGCTGCAGGGGCTTCCCTGCCTGAGGACAAACGTCCTCTGACCGTCACCATGAGCTTCCTGCGTGATTTTGAGCGCTCCATTGTAGCTGAAATGACGCAGCAACTGGACCAAAGGTGGTCGCAACAGCCATTGGGAAGAAGGGCATCCTCGCCAAAACCACGTCGGGAAAGGAGCCCGAAATCTACCACTGGAGTTCGGGAAGCGGGGTTGTTCGTGATGAGTCCTCGACGGAGGCTGTGCCTCCCAAAGTCCGTCGTGCCGAAGAAATGGGGCCAAAAGGAGCTAGGACTCCCCGCCGGCGAAGTCTGTCGCTAGAGGAAAGATCACAATCTCCCCACCGCCGGAGTCACTCTCTGAAAAGGAGGTGTTGTTCTCCGCTGCCGGAGGTCTCCAGGCAGAGAGAAGAGCCTAGCACCACCGTCCTTATGGAAAGGATCCTAGAGAGGTTGGAGAAAATGGAAAAGGTGATGGCTCGGAAGCCTATTTGGTCAAGGTTGTCGGAAACCTTCACCGGAGAAGAGCCACCCTTTGTTCGGGTGATAGTTGAGGCACCTATGCCAAGCAACTTCCGAGTGCCATGTTTAGAGATGTATGATGGGTGACGTGACCCCTAGGCCCATCTCACAAAGTATAGGCACAGCATGGTGCTGCACGGTGCTGATGATGCCACCTTCTGCAAATTCTTTAAAGTCACCATTTCAAGGCCGGCAACAGCCTGGTACAACTCTCTGGCCCTCGGAACAATGTTGGGTTTCCAGGAGTTGTCCATCGCCTTCACTCAACAATTCATCTGGAGCAGACTGACGACGAAGATGCCCATCCATATGTTTGACATAGCCCAAAGGAATGGGGAGACCATTCGAGACTATGTCGAAAGGTTCAACCGAGAGGCTTTAAACATGTCAGACTTTCACCCTGAAATTTGTATCCTCGCAATGATCAGGGGACTTCGGCGAGACTCACAACTCTTCTACGAGTTCTCTAAAGACCCCCCGGACACCCTAGGCGAGTTCTATTGAAGAGCCGAACAACATATGATTGCCGAAGAACTAAGAATGGGAGGATCGAAGCCTAGTCATCATCACCCCGAAGGCGAGAATCATCAACCCCAATATCCTGCGAAGGGTGGTGGAAAAACTTGGAAGCCGAAGGGGAAAAGACCCATGTCATTTACTCCCCTGAACACCTCCCGAACAAATATACTGTTGGCCATGGAAAGGCAAGGAAACTCGATATAGCGCCCGAAGGCCATGACTTCCGAGAACAAGAAAAACATGAAGAAGTTTTTCCAATTCCACCGGGATCATGGGCATGACACGGAAGATTGCTTCCAGCTAAGGAAGTATATAGAGTCTCTGATAAAGCAAGGGCAACTCCGGCGCTACCTGCGGATCCCCTCCCCGAAGGGGAGGAGGTAAGAGGAAAGGAAAAGAGATGACGAGGAATACGATTCCGATAGACATCGGAATTGAAGTCCCAAGAGACGTCTGCCACCTCCGGCTGGAATAATACAGACAATCATAATTGGACTACCCTCGACAGAAAGAAAAAGAAAAGCTAGGGAGATTTCGGTGATGGAATATGGTAACCCATAAAAAAAGCTTGTTCGGAAAGATGGGTCTACCATAGTATTCCCTCATGACAACCCACTTCTAGTCATGGCAAGGATAGGGAATTGGGACGTCAAAAGAGTACTCCTTGACGACGGTTCAAATGGTGGCGTCATATTCTCTCATCTGTTGCTGATTTTGGGTATTCCGAAAGCCGATCTCAAGCCGGTCACCTCTCCTACCTTCAGAGTAGGTCCGTCCGAACTGCCTGTCCTCAGATGGATGGACCTCCCTCTGATGTTAAGGGGAACCTCATTGAAAAACAAAGATGAGCTTTTTGCCTCCACAATGACAAGGTTTATCGTCATAGATGTCCCCTCGTCATATAATGCCATCCTTGGGAGACAAACGTAGGTAAACCTCCACATCCGCTTGGATGCGAAATACTTGACTGTCACCTTCGCCACAAAGGATGGAGATGTTGAGATCTTCATTGACCAAGGGGAAGTGAGAAAAGTATTTGTCAAAGCTAGAAAGGCCCCAGCAAAGAGCTACGCACAGACTGCGGGAGCGAAGGACGTACTCATAGGGGAGGCAAAGAGAGAGGAAACAGAAGACCCCGAGAAAATAGAAATGGAAGATATAGAACTTGTCCCAGGCCGAAGTACCCGAATGGGGAAAAAATTGGCTTAAGGTGACAAGGAAAAACTTGTATCTTTTCTATTAATGAACAAAGACATGTTTGCCTACTCGCCGAGGGACATGCCTGGGGTAGACCCTTGCATAATCCAACATAGCCTTAAGGTGCGCCCAAAGGCAAAGCCCATCCGACAAAAAAAGTGAAGCCTCTCGGCGCATAAGAACAACTTTGTTAAAGCTGAAGTTCAACACTTAATAGATGCAGGTGTAATCAGGGAAGTCAAATACCCCGAATGGCTTAGTAATGTGGTTATCGCCACAAAAGAAGGGAGTGACAAGCTCCGAATGTGCATCGACTTCCGAAATGTGAACGACACTTGCCCTAAGGATTCATATCCTCTGCTGCCAATAGACCAGTTGGTGGACTCGACTGCCAAGTATGGTCTCCTGAGTTTCCTCGACGCCTTCAGTGGGTATCATCAAATCAGAATGGACCCCGAAGATGAAGAAAAAACCGCCTTCATCACCGAGGTTGGTACATACTGCTATGTTAGAATGCCCTTCGGACTTAAGAATGCAAGGGCCACATACCAAAGGTTGATGAATAGGGTCTTTAGCTCCGAAATTAGGAGAAAAATGGAGGTCTACGTCGATGATATGATAGTTAAGAGTAAACTGCCTAGAAGTCACATCGCGGACTTAGAGGAAACATTCCACCAACTGAGAACCTTCGGAATCCGCCTCAATCCTGAAAAGTGCATCTTCGACGTAAGCGCGGGTAAGTTCCTCAGATTTATGGTGTTGGAAAGAGGTATCGACGCCAATCTGGAAAAGGTCAAAGCTCTACTAGGATTCCGAACTCCTGCCACGAGTAAGGATGTGAAAAGACTCACAGGGAAAATCACATCCCTTAGCAGGTTCATTTCCAGATATGGGGATCATTGCTGACCGTTCTTTAAGGTCCTCACCAAGGCAGAAAAAAATAGTGGTGACCTCGGAAGATAGGTACATCCTTGGAACGAAGACTGCCAAAAGGCCTGGGAAGAGCTTAAGGTTTACCTGACTCATCTGCCAACACTTCGGCAGCCACGGGAAGGGGAACCCCTCATACTATACGTTGCAGTCACCAAAAAGGCGCTAAGTTCAGTTCTTGTGAAGGAAGAGGGGGCGGAACAATGGCTAGTATACTATGTGTGCAAGTCCCTGCATGGCACCGAAGTCAGGTACCCCTTACTACAAAAGGCTATTTACGCCCTGGTACTTGCAAGTAGAAGGCTACGTCCGTATTTTAAAGGCCATCCCATTATTGTTAGAAGTAACTTGCCTCTTCGAGACATTATGAAGAAGGTAGACCACTCGGGAAGGCTTTCGAAGTGGTGCATCGAGCTGGGTGAGTATGATATCACCTATGAGCCAAGGAAGTCAATAAAAGCTCAAGCATTGGCGGATTTCATCGCCGAAGTACACATTGCCGAAGAAAGCCAACTCGACGCTGGGAACAACGAACGAGAGTGGACCCTGTTTGTCGATAGGGCATCCGGCTCCGAACACCAGGGAGCTGGAGTAATTCTTCGCAGTCCTGAGGGCATGGAAGTTATGAAGGCCATCAAATTCGGGTTTAACATCACTAACAATATGGCAGAATATGAGGCCCTCATAGCTAGAAAGATTGGCGTGAGAAACCTAAAGGCCCACAGCGATTCTTAGCTAGTGGTCCGACAGATGGCAGGGGACTGTAGCGCAAAGGACCTAGCCTTGGTGATGTATCACGAGCTCGTATCCAAGCTTATTCAGGAGTTTGACGCAGTGCACATTGAGAACGTGCCTCGCCGAGACATTGCTGAAGCAGATAGTCTGGCCAAATCAAGAAAGTCCACTGAAGTACTGAGCCACCCGAGCATAGCCATAATGAGCATAGCAACCTTGGAAAGAAGATGAAAAAGTCCCTTAAAAAAATATCTCACAACCTCGGAGCTTCCCAAAGATCCTCGCGAAGCAGCAAAAGTGCGAAGATGCTCCGGGCGATATTTCCTAATCGAGGAAGAGTTGTACCGACAAGGGTATGCAAGTCCATTACAAAGGTGTGTCAGCGAAGAGGACATAAAGACAGTCCTCGAAGAAGTCCACGAGGGGGCTTGTGGTTCGCACATTGGAACTGATGCCTTCGCAGGAGTAATACTCCTCCAGGGTTACTTCTGGCCCACCCTAAGAAAGGATGCAAGGCAGTTTGTCCAGAAATGTGATAATTGCCAAAGACATGCCAACGTCCAGAGGTTACCCTCGGAATCAATAACCTCGGCTAACTACCCTTGTCCCTTTGCAGCATGGGGCATTGACCTCATCGGGCCACTCCCGACTGCACCTAGAGGAGTGAAGTTCTGCGTGGTCGCAGTAGACTACTTCATTAATGGGTCGAGGTAAAGCCCTTAGCAACCATCTCGGCAAAGGACATACAAAAATTCATCTGGAAGAGCATTGTATGCAGATTCGGCATACCGATGGTGATAGTGGCCGACAATGGTTCCCAGTTTGTTGACAAGGGAGTCCAGGAATTCATCACCGACCTCGGCCTAAAAATGCACTTTGCCCCGGTAGCTCATCCTCAGAGCAACGGACAAGTAGAGGTAGCTAACAGAACCATAAAGGATGGTCTGAAAAAGTGATTGGGAGAAGCAAAGGGAAAATGGCCAGGAGAACTTCCCAGTGTGCTATGGACCTATCGAACAACGCCCCGGAGGGCCACGGGTGAGACACCTTTCTCGCTCGTCTTTGGCATAGAGGCAATTATCCCTATTGAAGTAGTCCAGCCATCGGTCAGGGTACAAGTGTTCGATGAAGAGGGGAATGACCTCGGGTTAAGAACTAAGCTCAACCTAATCGACAAACACAGAGAAGTGGCTGAACTTAGAAGAAAAGCTTTTTAGCAAAGGGTGGCTGTAGCTGCGAACTTGCGCGTTAGGCGAAAAGGAATCATGAAGGGAGACCTCGTTCTCAGAAATGCTGAGTTTGAACCCCGAAGACCATCTCACGGGGTACTTTGTGCGAACTGGGAGGGGCCTTATTTGGTCCTTGACGAGGTTCAGAAGGGAGTCTACAAGCTCTGCGATACCAAAGGTGGAGAGGTGAAAAATACATGGCATTTAGATGCCTTGAAGAAATTCTACACTTAGAATTTTAACAAGAAATTGTACAGTTAGAAATTTCTCTAAGTACAAAATTTTTTTTGAAAAAACAGGCACACTAAAGAAATATCGCCGAACAAGTGTGTACTTGCGAAAATCACACATTTCCTCCGAGGTTGGTTAAGTCATTTTCTCCGAAGGTGCGTTTACCAAACACAGCTGATAAAAACAGACCAAACTTTGCCAAGAAATATTCGCCAAAGCTAGCGCTTTGTCAAACATGATCAATAAAAGGCACAGAATAAATATCTTCCCGACGGTCCCAGACCAAAAATGGTCAAGATAACCCTTGGAAACAAAGATTATTTAAGGAGAAAAGTGCCTTGGGACTTAGCCAAATTTTGAAGGGAAGAAAAATTTTCATTAAAGAAGCCTTATTAAGGAGGAGATTACATGAACAAGATTACAAAGATGAAGAAGAAGAAAAAGTAAAACCCTAGACACCTAAGAGACCCCGCCATCATGAGATGTTCCACCTCCAGCATCCTTTGTTGTAGCCTTCGGCGCGGGAGAGGAACGAAGGGCAGGTTCAGATAGTCAATCTTGGACCAAGCCCAGCGAGGCCCCTTGGGGATGTCCAAGGCAGCTAAGAAGGATAAGTCGAGGTTAGGGTATTTCACCGAGACTTGATGTCGAGCAAGATAGAAGCCGTCTTGATAAGCCACCTTGGTAGCTTGATCTGCCTTGTCTTTCTCGACGGACAAGTCATCTAGCTCATTCCTCAACTCAGCGACCTCCTTCTCAAGCTTCTTCGTCTTCTTCCTCGTCTTCATTTCCTTTTTCAGTGCCTCGACCTCGGCCTGAAGCTCAGCGTTGTCAGCAAGGGCTTTCTCCAGGAGAGCAGAGTCGATGGCTTTGGGTGGCCATCGTAGATGTTCCCGCCGTGGCTCCACGACGGGAGTAACAGGGACCTCTTGAGGAGTGTCACGCGGGGCCGTCCGGTGATGGATAGCAGTAGCCGAGAAAGCTTTCCGATGCTGGAAAGAGCTTGAAACAGGAATGTCCCCAAGTAGTCATCACCTGAAACGCGCAGAAAACAGGGGTTAGGAGGTCCCCGGAGTGGTTTTCCGGGGAGGAGCCTCCGACGCCCAAGTCAGTGCCTCTAAATGGTGACAAAGAGTAAGCACAAAATAGACTTGTGGGGAGCATTTATCTGATATGCTCAGAAGGGAAAGAATCTCGCCGGAGGCGTTTTTCCAGCAAGTCTGGAGGAGAAAAAAGGGGGGGAAGTCCGCTCCCGGAGCCCAAAAAACTCCCCTACTATAAATAGGAGAAAATGAGCCCCTCGGATTGTGACACGTGTATGGACGGATGCCGCTTGTACCTCTGACCCGAAGAGTGGCCAGCCGCCTGCAGGCTTTCTCAGGCAGTGGCTTATCGATAAGTGTGTCGCAGAGTGTCAGAGTGCAGACTGCAGTGGCCTGTCAGAGTGCTTGAGGTCGACGTCTAGTGCGTACGGGCGAATATGTCAGAGACTCCTTCGTGGCACCCATCACTCCTCCAAGGTCCCTTCGGCCGACGTTATATTTTAGGGGGAACGAACAAGGACCTTTCCCCGAGGTGATACTATTTCTTCGGGGTGTTCTTATTCTTCCGAAATCAGTTCATTCGTCCTCTGATGGAGAGGCGATATGGTAATTTCCCGAGGTTGGTATGATGGGGCTTCCGAGGTCGTATACCTCATGTGTTTGGCTCCCTCTTTCTCCGAAGTCAGTGGATAGGGTGATAGCACTTCGGCTATCACATGACCTCCTTCGGAAAGCCGGAGTGTAACTTCGGCTTGTAGCCCTTTTAGGAGCACTTTCAGAGGATCCGACTTATATTGTTTGCAAGGAAGGTACTTCACCATTTTAAGCGCGTAGTTTGTTCGGGCGGATGTCGCACACCTGCCTTTCGGCGTCCTCGAGATTTCCAATCTTATTTTTTCTGTCTTAAATTAGTGGACTGTCATGCCTTGAAACTGGGCGTGTCAATCTGGGGATGCACCCAAATCTTCAGGATGCCAGAAAACATGCCCTAGTTTCTCGCGATGGTCAACACGTGGGAAGCGTCAATTGGGATGGCACGTCTTTTTGCGCGGGAAGGGTAATTACGGTGACGTTTCATTCCCATGCAGCAGTTATGACGCCTTTTCAGTTGCCCTTACCTGCTCTATATAAGCCTCCTCCTGCCATTCTTTTCCTTTTTTTTTTCTTTGCTCTCGCCCTTGCTCTCGTTTTCTGTAGCCTTTTCCATCTCTTTCAGCGACGATCTGCACGGCGGAGTGATTTCCGGCCATTATTTACGACGGCATCCAGGAATCCTGACTTTGGCAAGGCTTTTCGTGAGTGCCTTTCTCGGGAATCGTTCGACTTTTGTTAACTTCTCAGCCTCCTGAAGTCGTATTTTTTCAGTTTTTGCTGACGTTTTCCTTTCTTCCCAAAGCTCCTCCTTTTTTTGGCTAACCATTTTTGGACTCACATTTTCAGCTTCAGTGCCTTTTTGGACTCATACTGATGCTTTTCCCCCTTTTCAGAGATGGCTGACAATTCTGCCGCCTACTACAAGAGTCTCTTCCTTGGTCAGGTAGAGAAGGGAGAACAAGCAAAGAAAAGTGGTTCCAAAAGACGTAAGTCTACTGGGAGTGGACCGTCTTCCGCCAAGAAGTCAAAGAAGAGGGCCCTAACTCCACCCTCGGAGGATGTGGTGGAGGTCGATGAAGTTATTGCTACTTCCACCAAGGTTGCTATCTCAACCGATGGGATAGCCACTTTCACCGATGCTACTGCGACCTTCGCCATGGTTGATGTCACTCCGATATCCACCAGGGTTGCTGTCCCCTCCGAAGTAGCTGCGACATCTTCTCAGGCTGATACTGCTGGAGCCGAGGTGCCGACCGGAGTAGTCATCCTTTTCACTCCGTCGAGTCCTATCTCGTCGGTGGAGCTTTTAGGCTCTTTGCCTGAGAGTCCTACTGTTAAAAAGCTGGAGAGACGTTGCAAGGACAAAAGCAAGCATATTCCGGCCTTTGTGGAGGAGGGTACCGAGGTTGCGCCAGGTTTGCGTCGGATTCTTTTTTGACACAACCTCCCTCATGACTTGTGTTTCCAGGGAGCCCTTCCTGACTTGCGCCCCTCCATTTTTGCAGAGGACCGCGCGGCCACCGTATGGATGGTTGACCATGCCTAAAGACGGGCTCTCCGGGACTCCCTTCTCCCGAAAGACAAGGTTCCGAGGGAGCCGTTTTGGTCTTTCACGGAGGACATGAACTTGTTCTCTAGGGATTGCCAAGAGATGGCTCCCCAGATGGCGAGGGGTGTTCTTACCGAGGCTTCTTCCAAGGCCGTTGCCGAGGAGTGTGCTTTTGGGGATATCCTCGCCGCTAGAGTTTCTGAGCGCGCCGCTCAGGTGATCCTTTTGGCCTTCTCTTTTTTGCCCAAGTGTTTTGCCTTCCCTTATGCTGCTTTCAGTGAGGATTTTCTCCTTCTTCTTCGCAGCTTTTGGGGTACAGTGAGCACCTCTGAGTTTGGGCGGCAGAGTAGTCTTCTGCCCGAGCTCGGGCTGACAGCGAATTGGAGAAGGCCAGGCTCTTCTGTATTAACTCAGACATAGGTAATGTCGAGTTGAGGCGTATAGCCAGGGAGAAGGTGGCTCAGCTTCGGGATGAGTTTGATGGCCGGGGGCCTCATCGTTTAGAGTCATGGTGACTGTTGGAGAGACTTCTGGGAGGAAGAACGCCAGGAGGATGGTGCGCCCAAGGGAGAGTACCTGAGATGCTCAGAAAAAGTGGGTTAGGGGGCCCCCGGAATATGTTCCGGGGGGGGAGCCTCCGACGCCCAAGTCAGTGGTGGCTGAGAAAGGCAGAGGAAATAGCACAAAGGGCTGAATAGTCTAGCCTGGTGATTTTCTCAGAGTCTGGGAGTCAGACGTTTTGCCAACCAACCTCCTGCCAAGTATTTATTTGCTGGTATTTATAGGAGTGCCTAGCCCGTTCAGATCGCGACACGTGTTCGGTCGGATGTTCCCTGAGTTTCTGGGCGTAGGGGACAGATAGCTGGTAGCAGGTTGCCTTGAGCCTTGTGCTGAGATGGGCCATGATGTGATTTTGATGGCGTCAGCGTGTCAGAGCGCCTATTGAGGCGGCTTTATGACGTCTGTGAAAGGACGTGTCAGAGGCTTCCTTAAATGCTTCCTTAAATGCTCCTGCCGTACTCCCGAGGTCCCTGGGCGAGGTCGTCCTTTGGTACGGACGGTGCCTCTTCAGGAAACACGCCCTCAGTTCGGGGTTCCCAGCTTCAGGGAGTTCCGCCTTCGGGGAGATCATATTCGGCCCGCAATAGCTGGTGCCTCTTTTCCGAAGGCGATCTGTTTGCAACCTTGGGGGGCTAGTAGTATCCTCAAGTTTCCTGGCGTGCCGGGCTCGGAGCTCTTCGGCTATCTCCCGAGGTGTATGATCTCACCTTTTCTCGGGTAGCGCCAGTTTCTTCTGGCCATTCTTGTGGCAGGGAGTTCGGCCAGATAGAGGCGATAGCCTTTGGCTATCACATGCCCCCCTTTGGAAAGCCGAAGTGAAGACTTCGATTTTGCATTTCTTTCCGAGGTTGTTCTTGGGAGTCTCTTAGGAAGCTCAACCTGTTCCGAGGATGCACCTCTTGCCCGAAGGTATGGGCTGTTCGGCCTTGGCCTGTTCTTTGGTGTCTTCGAGGCGGAGCCTGTGCCGAAGATACACCTCTTGCCTGAAGATCATGGGCTGTTTGGCCATAGCCTGTCTCTTGGTGTCCTCGAGGTAACCTGTTTTTTTCTTCTTGCAGGTCTGTGTAACGTCGCGTCTGCTGGCCAAGCGTGTCAATCTAAGCGATGCGCCCCAGCTTTTTAGGGATGTCAGAAGACGTGTCCCCTATTTTGGCGCGGCAGTTGACACGTGGCGCTTTGCCATTGGAGGAGAGTCGCGTCGGTTACAGAGGGCACACCTTTTCAGGTGCAGAGGGCAGTTACGGCGACGGTCCGCCTCCAAAAGGGGTACTTATGACGACGTTTCGGTTACCAACCTTTGGCCTATAAATAGCCCATTCCATCATAGGTCCCATTTGCTTTTACTTCTGCTCTTTCCTCTGCTTTGCCCCTGTTTTCGTACTTTCTTGCTTTCTGTGGCGGAGCTACCTTAATCAGAGCTTTTTTCAGCCAGCTTTCACAACGGCATCCTCAGACTTTGGCAAATCTTTTGGTGGGTTTTTGTTTTCCAGAGTGTTTTGATTCCTCTGTTCTTTTGAGTTTTTTCCGGAAACTATTTTCTTGCCTTTTCCGAACTCATTTTCATGTCGAAAATGCCAATCCCTGAGAGCTGGCACCCTCTTTTAGCCCATCCTTGTTGCACCACTCCCGCAAAATTAGAGAGGTGGAAGAAAAAGTTCTTTCTTCCCTCTTACGCCGTTACTAGGCTGCCTCGCTCTAGCCATTATGCTTTTTCAAACCATAGTAACGAGATTACCGTTTTCCGAGCCCAGCTGAAGGCCGGACTTCGGTATCCTCCCCCGAAGATGGTTTGCAAGTTCTGCCAATTTCATGGCATTGCTGTGAACCAGCTTCCCCCGAACTCATTCTGCTATTTTAACGCCTTCCTCTGTATGTGTGGCGTGTTCGGGATCAAACCCCATTTTATAATCTTCATGCAGTCCTATAAGCTCTTTGTGGTCCCGAAGGGTGGCTTCTATTTTATGCTACCTCGGGGATCCGGGAGCAAAAAATTCATGTTCACCTTCGCCACGAAGGACAGCTGGCGGGGGTGGCAACAGAAATTCTTCTTCTTGAAGATGGAGGAAGCCTAGTCGTACGTTCCGACCAAATGGGCTCAGGGAAGGCTAGATGTGGACGTCGTTGATCCGAGGTTGTTGCTGACTCCAGAGTTGGCTTCCACTTTTGCGGACTTCGACGGCCGCATTCGTGCCGTCTCTGACTGGGCTCCCGAGGTCGCGCCGCGCTCTCTATACCCCTTCCCTATCAACTAGAGGTTGACGACCGAAGAGGTCCTCCGGGAGTTAAAGGTGGTTAAGGAGCACGAGACCGACCTCGAGATGCCAGCTCCTACCATCACCGGGAAGGATTCCTGGTTGGTCAAGCTTCTTAAGGAGGAAATTTATTTCGAAACGCTTGTCGAAAGTGAGTTATCTTCTACTCCCTTGTTGTTTTTCCCTCGGACTTATGCTGATGTCTTTTTTCTTTTTCAGAGATGGGCGACGGGACTGTTGCATTTTACAAGTCCATTTTCTCCGGCCAGGTGGAGAAGGGCAATCAGACAAAGAAGGCGGCTTCCCGAAGGCGGAAATCTACCAGCACTGGGCCTTCGGTGAAACAGGCAAAGAAAACTGCCCAGGCTCCTCTGGAGGATATTTCTGAGGAAGCTGATGGGGAGCCTGGGGCAGCCGAGATGGCAGCCGAAATTCCGCCGACCTAGGCTTCTGCCGAGGTCCCTGCTGCTGCCGAGGTTCCTTCCGCCGACGTCCCTCCGTAGAGCCCTTCGGCGTCGCAGACCCTTTTGGAGGCTGTGGTAGAGGCTCCTTCTGCCGAGGAGCGGCGCAAGAGGAAGGGCAAGGCGATTTCAACCGACGAGTCTGAGGATTCCGAGGACGCCGTATTCGAAGTGCCGCCAGGTCTGTTGCTTTCAGAACAAGTTGGCTCTTTTTGTTTTTCTGAATTTTCCTTTGTCTCTGACCTGCTTCTCATTTTCGCCATGCAGGGGAGTTGCTTACCCCAAACTGGGCGGCCGAACAGGCGAAGGCGCGGGCCCTTCACGACACAAAAATCCCGCAAGGGAAGATACCCAAGGAGCCTTTCTGGACATTCACGGAAGACATGAACCTATACTCCGAGGACTGTCCTGAAATGGCAAAGCAAATTTCGAAGGGGGTGCTTACAGAGACCTCCTTCAAGGCTATTGCGGCGGCTCATCCGGACGATGACACCCTTGCCGCGAAAGTCACCGAGCATGCTGCTCAGGTATGTTCTTCACACCTTTTTCCCTTCAATTTTTCCTAAGTGCCTGGCTCTTACTGACCTTGCATTTATCTCTTTGCAGCTGCTGGGGTACGCCGGCTTTCTCCGAGTTCGGGTAGCCAGGAATTCGGCGTTCCGAACTTCGGCCTTAGAGACCCTGAAGAAGGCGAAGGAAACACGCTTGGCACTGATCGCCAAGAACCAGCAGTTGTCGGATGCTGCAAAGAAAGAAGTTGATGCCCTTCAGGAGGAGTTCTGGAAGGAAAAGGAAGATCTTGAGAAGAACTCCTCCCTGAAGATTGCTGACCTCGGCGATCAGGTGAAAGGGATGCTCACCGCCAACCAAGACCTTCTCAAAGATAAGTCAGATTCTGACAATCTGATTCAGTCGTTGGTGAGCGAGAAAAAGGCCCTCGAAGCCGAGGTCCAGTCTTTGAAGAAGGAGCCTGATGCGAAGAAGAGGGTGAAGGCGCTGAAGAAGGAGGTTGCAGACTTGAAGGACGAGCTCGAGGACCTTGAGGTTGAGAAGGACAAATCCGACCAAATGACCAAGGTCGCCTTCCAAGACGGATTCTGCCTTGCTCCGCACCAAGTCCTTGAGAGGTTCCCAAGTCTGGACCTCTCTTTTTTGGAAGCTCTCAAAATTCCCGAGGGGCCTCGGTGGTCCTGGTCCAAAATCGAGCATCTGAACCTGCCTTCTACTATTCCGGCGCCGAAGGTGGTGGAAAAGGGAACAGAGGCTGGTGGCTCCCGGGACGCCGAGAACCCTTAGGCTGTTTTAGGGCTCCTTTTCCCTTCTCTTTATTTTTGTACTCCTTCTTCGGGCACTTCTTCTTTGTAAGCTAGCTTTCTTGTAAATGAAGATCTTTTTTGGCTAAGTATTTTTGCAAGTTTCTTTATTTCCATTGCCCCGAACGCATTTGCTCAAGAGACTTCGGAAAACCTGCGGTCAAAGAAACTTGACTAAGTGTGAAAGATCTTTCCATTGGCCGAGCCTGTTCGCTCAATAGGCTTTTTGGAAAGTCTGAAAAATTTGACTAAGTCTTTTTGCAATTTTTGCATTTCCATTTTGTCCCGAACACGTTCGCTCGAGGGACTTCGGAAACCCCTTAGTCGAAATCTTTCATTTCTTCTTGTCCTGAGCATATTCGCTCAAGAGACTTAAGAAACCTTTTGCGAGATTTTTTCCATCTTTCCCGAGCGTGATGGCTCAAGGGACTTTGGAAAACTGTCTCTGCTTATTTCGGCGAGTACCGTTGAGAGATTTTCCCATCTTTCCCGAGCGTGATGGCTCAAGGGACTTCGGAAAGTCATATCTGCGCTTATTACGGTGAGTACCGCTGAGAGATTTTCCCATCTTTCCCGAGCGTGATGGCTCAAGGGACTTCGGAAAATGAGCATCTTTGCGGAATTCTGTACTTAAAAAATTTTCTCAAGGCACTTCTGTACTTAGAATATTTTTCGTACAGTATGATTCCTTCGCTCAAGCTTAGGAGTAGAATTTTCTCAAGGCATATGAGTGCCAAGTGTTTTTCAATTCTACGCCTTCGGCATCGCCAAGTTTGTACATGCCTTTTCGTACTTCGGCGAGGACCAGATAAGGTCCTTCCCAGTTTGCGCGAAGTACTCCGTGGGATGGCCTTCGGGGCGCAAAGTCAGCCTTTCGGAGAACGAGGTCTCCTTTCCTGATTTCTTTTGGCCTAGCTCGCAAATTTATGGCCGCGGCCACCCTTTGCTGGAAAGCTTTTCTTCTCAGCTCAGCTATTTCTCTATGTTCGCCGACGAGGTCAAGCTTCGTTCTTAGGCCGAGGTCGTTTCCACCTTCATCAAATACTTGCACCCGTACTGATGGTCTAACTATCTCGATAGGGATGATGGCCTCTGTTCCGAAAACGAGTGAGAAGGGAGTCTCCCCTGTGGCTCTTCGGGGCGTCGTTCAGTAACTCCATAATACGCTTTGGAGTTCTCTTGGCCATTTCCCTTTTGCTTCCCCCAGTCTCTTTTTCAGGCCATCTTTTATGGTCCTATTAGATACTTCCACCTGCCCGTTGCTTTGGGGGTGAGCTACCGGGGCGAAGTGCATCTTTATTCCGAGGTCGCTGATAAATTCCTGGAATCCTTTGTCTATGAACTGGGATCCATTATCAGCCACTAGCACCCTCGGTATGCCGAATCTGCATACTATGTTCTTCCATACAAACTTTTGCACTTCTTCTGCCGAGATAGTTGCCAGGGGCTCTGCCTCGACCCATTTGGAGAAATAGTCCACTACTACCACGCAGAATTTCACGCCTCCGGGCGCTGAGGGAAGTGGCCCAATAAGGTCTATACCCTAGACTGCGAAGGGCCAAGGATAGTCAGCCGAAGTTACCAATTCCGATGGTGCCCTCTGGATGTTCCCGTGCTTCTGGCAACTACCGCATTTTCGGACGAACTGCCTTGCATCCTTTCTCAGGGTAGGCCAGAAGTATCCTTGGCGAAGTATTATCGCCGCAAGGGCATCCGTTCCAATATGTGAACCACACATACCTTCGTGGACCTCCTCAAGGACCATTTCAGTATCGTCTTCATCCACGCATCTTTGCAGCGGGTTTGCATATCCCTATCGGTATAACTCTTCGCCAATCAGGAAGAATCGGCCGGAGCGTCTTCGCAGTCTTGCAACGTCGCCTGGGTCTTCGGGGAGCACATTTTCTGTGAGGTATCTTTTTATGGAATCTTTCCATCCTTTTCCCGAGGTTGCTATGCTTAGCACTGAGATGCTTGGGTGATCTAGCACCTCGATATATGTTTTTGACTTCACCAAGCAATCTGCCTCAGTGTTATTCCGCCGAGGTACGTTTTCGATCCGTACGGCGTCAAACTCTTGGATGAGCTTGTTGGGTTTCGGGAGCCAAACAGCGCAGCGGAATTTAACCGAAACCCTCCAGGATCCAAGTGAAATGGGGTAAACCGGGTGTTCGAAAATTTCATACCTAATTTTCGGTTGAGATCTCTCACTCAACTGTAGAGTCGAATCACAAAACCTGAACAGTTGACGTGTT
The DNA here is from genome assembly GCA_039654915.1 of Aquilaria yunnanensis. NCBI lineage: Eukaryota > Viridiplantae > Streptophyta > Magnoliopsida > Malvales > Thymelaeaceae > Aquilaria > Aquilaria yunnanensis. The sequence goes on from CM077597.1 coordinate 67,241,213, forward strand.
CAGGCTCTCTATGGTATCCACACGAGCCTCTCGGGATCACCACGCTTCCACCACGTCCCGGTAGATGCATTTTTCTTGCGCTCGCAGTGCTAGCTTGCGTCCTCCAAGGAATTGCAAGAGAAGAGTGCGGCTGTCCTTTTGGGAGGCTAGGGCAAGGAGACCTACGAATTTATCACTTAAAAGTTGTATTTATAGTGAGACTCAACTTCCAGGCCTAATGGGTTTCAAAGCCCTAATCCAATTAGGATTTAATTTCGGGCTTAATAATGGCTCAACTCCTTGGCCCATTATTAATACGAAATTAAAGTGAAACCATAACCCAAATAATTAGCCCATGCACTCTAATGATCCAAATAGCTCTATGTGTGCGACCCAATAGGCTCTTGCCATGTTGGCAATGATCATAAATCACATTTATAATCATAAGCAATGAGCGGTGTCTAGCAACACATCATTGCTACCCAAGTGACAAGATTGTTGGTGAATCGACTAAACCTTTATGATCATCACCGATATATGCCATTGTCCCTTTGTCCAAGATATCAAGACTAAGCACGAGACATGGAATATGTCACTCTCGTATAGCCCAATCTTTGGTTTCTTGATTACCGAGTAGACCAAATTAAACTGACGACATTGATATCATATATCAACTCATCGGAGCATGGCCATGCATTTTCTAAGTCTCACTCTATCAAGGGGCCCAAAGATATCACTCCCGTTACATAGGAGGGACAAATCCCTTCTTGATCATACAAATCCCTCCGCATGATATGTGACATACCCAATGACCTCTTTCAAGTTCACTCAGTTACGAGCAACAAAGGAAAGTATCAAAGTATGTGACTCACATGTAGGGAACCTTGATGATCTTAGGTCGAAGGACTACATATACCATGATCACTATGAGAATCACTTACGACACTCATATAACGATCCATGAAGTGTTCTCATGGTGGGTCGGTCCAGTACACAAGTTCTCCAACTTGTACCCATATGTAGACTACATATCTCATATTAGTCTCCACATATGCTAGTCATTATGTATTATTGCAACCCGCTCCACAATAATACTAGACTAGGGATGTTTAAGAATATCATTATTATAGGGTTACAATTATGTTTATTACGTTACGCAGAAACAAAACAACAAACAAAATTGCTGGATTAATGCCTCAATAAAATATCATGACTCAATGTGCAAAAATACAATCATCTCATGATTGGCCTTTTGGGCACAACACTAACAGAGCTTTGCTACCAACTCGTGGTATTTTGCCAAGATTGGGTCCTTCGCCCCATAATCTCCTGCCGTCTGCCGAACTACCAGCTGGGAATCACTGTGAGCCTTTAAGTTTCTCACGCCAATCCTTCTGGCCAAGCGTAATCCCGCTATGAGGGCTTCATACTCAACCACATTGTTAGTGACGTTGAAGGTGAACTTGATAGCATTCTTTACCGCTAGGCCTTCGGGTCCTCTGATAATTACTCCAGCTCCCTGGTGTTCGGATCCCGAGGCTCCGTCAACATGCAAGGTCCACTCTGGCTCACCTCCGTTCGGATCCAAATGGCTTTCCTTAATGGTGGGTATTTCGGCGATAAAATATGCCAGTGCTTGAGCTTTTATGGCCTTCCGAGGTTCATATATGATTTCGTGTTCGCCAAGCTCTATGCACCATTTGAAGAGCCTTCCCGAATGATCAACTTTCTTCATAACATCCCGTAGTGGTAGACTACTTTGGACGATGATGGGGTGAGCCTGAAAGTATGGTCGCAGCCTTCTCCCTGCAAGCACCAAGGCGTATATAGCTTTTTGAAGCAGAGGGTACCTGATTTCGGCGCCATGCAGGGATTTGCTGACGTAATAAACTGGCCATTGCTTTGGCCCTTCTTCTTTCACGAGGATCGAGCTTACAGCTTTCTCCGTGATGGCGAGGTACAAAACGAGGGGCTCTCCCTCCCGAGGTTGTCGCAGAGTCGGCAGGCTAGCCAAGTAGACTTTGAGTTCTTCCCAGGTCTTTTGGCAATCTTCGTCCCAAGGGTGATCATCCCTTCCGAGGTCGCCTTCCATTTTTGCTGCCTTTGTGAGGACTTTGAAGAAAGGTCGACACCTATCTCCGTACCTGGAAATAAATCTGCTCAGAGAGGTTATTCTCCCGGTGAGCCTCTGCACGTCTTTGACTGTGGCAGGAGTTCGGAACTCAAGCAGCGTCTTAATCTTCTCGGGGTTAGCGTCAATGCCTCTTTCGGATACCATGTACCCAAGGAATTTTCCCGAGGTTACCCCGAAGATGCACTTTTCCGAATTGAGCCGAATCTTGAAGGCTCTGAGCTTTTGGAAGGTTTCCTCTAGATCTGCAACGTGATAGCTAGGCAGCTTGCTCTTGACTATCATATCATCAACATACACCTCCATGTTTCTCCCCATTTGGTCTTTAAAGACCTTGTTCATCAACCTTTGGTAGGTGGCTCCTGCATTTTTGAGCCCGAAGGGCATCCTGACATAGCAGTATGTTCCTCCCTCGGTGATGAATGCGGTTTTTTCTTCATCTTTGGGGTCCATCCTTATTTGATGGTAGCCACTGAAGGCGTCTAGGAAACTTAGGAGCCCGTATTCGACAGTTGAATCTACCAGTTGATCTATTGGCGGCAGAGGGTATGAGTCTTTCGGGCAAGCATCGTTCAAGTTTCTGAAGTCGATGCACATCCGGAGTTTGTTGCTACCTTCTCTTGTGGCAATGACCACGTTACTTAACCATTCGGGGTACTTCACCTCCCTGATGAATTTGGCGTCTAACAGACGTTGGACCTCGGTTTTGACAAAGTTGCTCTTGTGGGCTGAGATGCTTCGTTTCTTTTGCCTGACAGGTTTTGCTTTCAGGCTTACTTTGAGGCTATGCTGTATAATGCCAGAATTTACCCCTGGCATATCTTTCGGCGTGTAGGCAAACAGATCTTTATTTTTCAGCAGAAAGGATACAAGGTTTTCCTTCTCACCTTCGGCCAAGCTCTTCCCTATTCAGGTAGATTGTCCTGGGATAAGTTCTACTGTTTCCATTTCCGCTTTTGCGAGATCTTCTTCTTTGCCCTTTTCTGGCGCCTTTGCCTCCATTGTTTGTGCGAAGTTGCTCACCGGAGCCTTTCGTGCTTTCACAAACACCTTTCTTACCTCGGCTTGGTCTATGAAGATCTCTGCATCTCCATCCTTGGTGGCGAATGTGACAGTCAAGTACTTCACATCAGGGCGAATGTGCAGGTTTCCCTGTGTCTGCCTTCCAAGGATGGCGTTGTACGAGGACGGGACGTCCATGACGATGAACCTCGCCATTGTGGAGGCGTACAACTCAGCTGCTCCGTCTACCGAAGTCCCTCTCATCATCAGTGGGAGGTCGATCCATCCGAGAACGGGCAGTTCGGATGGTCCAACCCCGAAGGTGGGCGAGGCAACTGGCTGAAGCCCGCTGCTGGAGATGCCCAAGCTCGGCAGTAAGTGCGAGAATAGGACGTCCGCATTTGATCCATCATCAAGTAGCACCCTTTTGACGTCCCAGTTCCCTATTCTCGCCATGATCAGCAGCGGATCGTCGTGGGGGAAGACGATGGTGGATCCATCTTTGCGGGCCAGCTTCTTTGCTGGATTTTGATATTCCATGACTGCAATTTCTCTGGCCTTCCGCTTTCTTTTCGAGGATGGGAGCCCCGTGGTGATTGTTTGGATAACCCCTGTCGGAGGTGGAGGGCGCCTTTTTGGACTTCGGTTTCTCCACCTGTCAGAGTCATAGTCCTCATCTTCGGCCTTTTCTTCCTCCACTTTTCTGCCTTTCGGGGATGGCATCCGCAGGTATTTCTGAAGTTGGCCCTGCTTTATCAGCGACTCTATGTACTTCTTCAGCTGGAAGCAGTCTTCAGTGTCATGACCGTGGTCGCGATGAAACTGGCAGAACTTCTTTGCATTCTTCTTATTATCGGCGGTCATGGCCCTCGGCCGCCGAATCTGCGTCCCTTGCCTTTCCAGCGCCATGAGGATGTTGGTCCGTGTAGTGCTCAGTGGTGTGAAACTTTGGGGTTTCCTTCCCCGCATCCTCCGAGGTCGTCCTGCCTGTTCGGTCGGATGCCGAGCTTGTTGATTGGACCCTTCGGCACGGTGGTGATCGGACTTCGGCCCAGCCATTCTTAGTTCCTCGGCGGTCATGTGCTGTTCTGCCCTTCGGTAAAATTCTCCGAGGGTCTCCGGGGGGTCCTTTGAGAACTCATAAAACAGCTGTGAGTCTCGCCGAAGGCCCCGTGTCATGGCAAGAATGCGGATTTCGGGCCAGAAGTCTGGGACGCTCAGAGCTTCCCTGTTGAATCTTTCGACGTAGTCTTGGATGGTTTCTCCGTTCCTCTGCTCTATGTCGAACATCTGGACAGGCATCTTCGCAGTAGGTCGACTCCCAATGAATTGCTGCGTGAAGGCCGTGGACAACTCCTGGAACTCAGTGATGGTCCCTGAAGGCAATGAATTATACCATGCAGTTGCTGGCCCTGTGAGGGTGACTTCGAAGCACTTGCACATGGTAGCGTCGTCAGCACTGTGCATTATCATGCTGTGTCTGTACTTCGTCAGATGGGCCTGTGGATCAGTACGGCCATCATAAATCTCCAACCGAGGTACTCTGAAGTCACCTGGCATTGCTGCCTCAACAACGGCCTGAATGAATGGGGAGTCATCTTCGCAGAATGTTCCCGAAAGTCTGGCCCAAACGGGTTTTCTGGCCATTTGTTTCTCTACCCTTTCTAGCCGTGCTAATATCCTTTCCATAAGCACTTTGGCACTAGGCCCTTCTTCAGGGAAGGCAGATTGCCGGCGCCTCTTCGGGGACCGAGTTCGGCGCTGAGGGGACAGGGACCTCGCCTCAGGCAGCGAACTTCTTTGCTGCAAGACCCTCGGTCGCTCAGACCTCTTCTGCCCCACAGGCCGTTTCCTGAGGGGCGTAATCTCTGTGGACGATTCTTCGCGCGGATCTCCGCTTCCCAAACTGCGATGAGTGGACCTCTGACTTTTCTCTCGAGGGCGTGCAGGTGAGGGAGGTCTTTGGGCCTGTGTCTGCTGTGTCCATCTTTGGTCGATCTGCTGTGTCATTTCGGCCACGACCGAACGCTGAAAGTCCCTCATAAAACTCATAGTGATTACTAGAGGGCGGTCTTCCTCGAACACAGAAGTCCCTGGGAATGTTTGCTCAGCAGCCGGTTGTGTCTCAGGTGCGGACGGGGACCTTGGGAGTCCCTTGTCCTTAGAACACCGAGTTTCAACGACGGCGATCTCGGAGCGGTTTCCCACAGACAGCGCCAAATGATGGCCGGGGGCCTCATCGTTTAGAGTCATGGTGACTGTTGGAGAGACTTCTAGGAGGAAGAACGCCTGGAGGATGGTGCGCCCAAGGGAGAGTACCTGAGATGCTCAGAAAAAGTGGGTTAGGGGGCCCCCGGAATATGTTCCGGGGGGGGAGCCTCCGACGCCCAAGTCAGTGGTGGTTGAGAAAGGCAGAGGAAATAGCACAAAGGGCTGAAGAGTCTAGCCTGGTGATTTTCTCAGAGTCTGGGAGTCAGACGTTTTGCCAACCAACCTCCTACAAAGTATTTATTTCCTGGTATTTATAGGAGTGCCTAGTCCGTTCAAATCGTGACACGTGTTTGGTCGGATGTTCCCTGAGTTTCTGGGCGTAGGGGACAGATAGCTGGTAGCAGGTTGCCTTGAGCCTTGTGCTGAGATGGGCCATGATGTGATTTTGATGGCGTCAGCGTGTCAGAGCGCCTATTGAGGCGGTTTTATGACGTCTGTGAAAGGACGTGTCAGAGGCTTCCTTAAATGCTTCCTTAAATGCTCCTGCCGTACTCCCGAGGTCCCTGGGCGAGGTCGTCCTTCGATATGGACGGTGCCTTTTCAGGAAACACGCCCTCAGTTCGGGGTTCCCAGCTTCAGGGAGTTCCGCCTTCGGGGAGATCATATTTGGCCCGCAATAGCTGGTGCCTCTTTTCCGAAGGTGATCTGTTTGCAACCTTGGGGGGCTAGTAGTATCCTCAAGTTTCCTGGCGTGCCGGGCTCGGAGCTCTTCGGCTATCTCCCGAGGTGTATGATCTCACCTTTTCTCGGGTAGCGCCAGTTTCTTCTGGCCATTCTTGTGGCAGGGAGTTCGGCCAGATAGAGGCGATAGCCTTTGGCTATCAGAGTTCTTGATAGGCCAATCGGACCTCTTGAAGGACTTTTCCTGCAAAATGCGGGACCTTGGCGAGGAGGTTGTGCGCTTGACTTCGGCCAATGAGGTTATTCAGAAGGAGAAAGAAGAAGAAGCTGTCCTTCTGAAGAAAACTCTTGCCGAAAAGGCGGCTCTTCAAGCCAGGTGATGGCCTAGGGCCTCATCGTTTTGAGTCATGATGACTGTTGAGGAGACTTCTAGGAGGAAGAACGCCTGGAAGGTGGATCGCCCCAAGGAGAGTACCTGAAAAGCTGGTAAACAGGGTTAGGAGGTCCCCGGAGTGTTTTTCCGGGGGGGGAGCCTCCGACGCCCAAGTCAGTGGTGACCGGAAGAAGGAGAAAGTCACTAGCTCAAAGAGAAAGGCAGAAAAGTCTCGCCTGGTATTTTCTCAGGGTGTGAGAGCTGTATCTCCGGCCTACCAACCTCCTGTCAAGTATTTATTTCCTGTATATATAGGAATACCTAGCCCGTTCAGATCATGACATGTGTGCGGTCGGATGCTCCTGAACGTCTGGGCGTAGGGGACAGATAGTTGGTAACTAGATGGCCTCGAGCCTTGTGCTGAGACGGGCCATGATATGATTCTGATGGCGTCTGCGCGTCAGGGCGACTTTTTACGTTTGTGGTGCGACATGTCAGAGGCTTCCTTAAATGCTTCCTTAAATGCGCCTGCCGTACTCCCGAGGTCCCTGGGCGAGGTTGTCCTCTAGTTCGGACAGAGCCTCTTCGGGAAGCCTACCCTCAGTTCGGGGGTTCCCAGTTCCAGGGGGTTCCGCCTTCGGGGATATCATATTCGGGCAGCAATGTCTGGTGCCACTTTTCCGAAGGCGCGTTGTTCACAACCTTGGGGGGCGAATGGAGTCCTCAAGTTTTACTGGCGTGCCGAGGCTCGGAGCTCTCAGGCTATCTCCCGAGGTGCATGATTCCACCTATTCCCGGGAAGCACCAGTTCTTCTGGCCGTTGTTGTGGCAGGGTATTCGGCCAGATTGAGGCGATAGCCTTTGGCTATCACATGCCCCCCTTTGGAAAGCCGAAGTGAAGACTTCGGTTTGCATCTCTTTCCGAGGTTGTCGTTGGGAGTCTTGTTGGGAAGCATAACCTGTTCCGAGGTCGCACCTTTTGCCCGAGGGTCTGGGCTGTTCGGCCTTGGCCTATTCTTTGGTGTCTCCGAGGCAAAGCCTGTACCGAAGATACACCTCTTGCCCAAAAGTCATGGGCTGTTCAGCCATAGCCTGTCTCTTGGTGTCCTCGAGGTGGCCTGCTTTTTATTTCTGCAGGTCTGATGGCCAAGCGTGTCAGACTGAGCGGCGCGTCTCCATTTCTCAGGGATGTCAGACGACGTGTCCCAATCAGGAGGCTTGTCCCGGTTTTCCAGGCACGTTTGGGGAGGCACGTCCCCCCTTTCTGCGCAGCGGTTGACACGTGGCTTCTTGCCATTGGAGGAGAGGCGCGTCATTTACAGAGGGCGCGCCTTTTCGGGTGCAGCGGGCAGTTACGGCGACGGTTCGCCTCCAATGGGTACTTATGATGTTCTTTCGATTACCCACCTTTGGCCTATAAATAGCCCATTCCATCATAAGTCCCACTTACTGTTTTTCTGCTCTTTTTCTGCTCTGCCCTCTGTTCTTGCGTCTTATCTTGCTTTCTGTGGCGGAGCTTCTTTAATCAGAGCTTTTTCCTACCAACTTTCACGACGGCATCCTCAGGCAAATCTTTTGGTGGGTTTTGATTTCCAGAGTACTTGATTCCTCTGTTTTTCTGAGTTTTTCTGGAAAACTGTTGTTTTTTCCAAACTCGTCTTCTGAGTTTTTTCTGGAAACTATTTTCTTTTCCATCTCAAACTCTTTTTCATGTCTGCGATGCCTGTTCCCGAGAGCTGGAAACCTCTTCTGGCCCATCCTTGCTGTACCACCCCCGAAAAACTAGAGAGGTGGAAGAAAAAATTCTTTCTTCCGTCTTACGCTGTGACCAGACTGCCTCGTTCTAGCCATTTTGCTTTTTCAAACCGTGGCGACGAGGTTACCGTCTTCCGAGCCCAACTGAAGGCCGGTCTTCGGTATCCTCCCCCGAAGGTGGTTTGCGAGTTCTGCCAATTCCATGGCATTGCTGTGAACCAGCTTCCCCCGAACGCGTACTGCTATTTTAACGCCTACCTCTGCATGTGTGGCGTGTTCGGGATAGAGCCCCACTTCATCATTTTCATGCAGTACTACAAGCTCTATGTGGTCCCGAAGGGTGGCTTCTATTTTCTGCTGCCTCGGGGATTCGGGAGCAAAAAATTCACCTTCACCTTCGACACGAAGGATAGCTGGCCGGGGTGGCAGCCTAAGTTCTTTTTCCTCAAGGTGGATAAGAACTGGTCTGATGTCCCGACCAGGTGGGCTCAGGGAGTGCTGAACGCAGACGTCGTTGATCCGAGGATGCTGCTGACCCCACCGTTGGCTTCCGTGTTCGCGGATTTCAACGCCCGCATTCGGGCAGTCGCTGACTGGGCTCCCGAGGTCTCTCCTCGTGCTCTTTACCCCTTTCCTATCAACTGGAGGTTGATGACCGAAGAAGTCCTTCGGGAGCTGAAAGTGGTTAAGGAGCACGTGACTGACCTCAATATGCCCGCTCCCGCCATCGCCGGGAAAGACTCCTGGCTGGTCAAGCTCCTTAAGGGGGAGACTTCTTTCGAAACTTTTGCCGAAAGTGAGTAATCTTCCATCCCTTTATACTTTTTCCTCGGACTTACGCTGATATTTCTTCTCTTTTTCAGAGATGGGCGATGGGGCTGCCGCTTATTACAAGGCCCTCTTTTCTGGCCAAGTGGAGAAGGGGGAGCAGACAAAGAAGGCGGCTTCCCGAAGAAGGAAGACGACAGGGGCGGGACCCTCGGCGAAGCGAGCTAGGAAGGCTCTCCAACCTTCTCAGCCAGAGCTTTTGGAAGAAGAAGCTGGCGAAGAGGCTGGTCTTGTTGAAATTCCACCGGCCGAGGTCCCCGCTACTTCCGCCGAGGTGCCTCCTCCCGACCTCGAGGCCCCCAGAAACACTGTAGTGGTAGAAGTACCCACCGCCGAGGAGCGGTACCGACAGAAGGGTAAGGGTCTTTCTTCCGAGGGGCCCGAGGGTCCCGAGGACACTGTCTCCGAGGTTCCTCCAGGTATGCCTTTAGGCGAAGTTCAGCTCCTTTTCCTTTCGCGAATTTTTCTTCTGCTCCTAACTTCCTTCTCACTTTCAGGGGAGCCTCTTACTGCTGGCTGAAGGGCCATTCATGAGAGGAAACGGGCCCTGCGCGATGCCACAATCCCTGAGGGGAAGGTCCCCTTGGAGCCCTTTTGGACAATCACGGAGGATATGAATTTGTTCTCCGACGATTGTCCGAAGATGACCAAAGAGATTTGGAAGGGGATGACCACTGACGCCTCCTTCCGGGCCATTGCGGCGGCTCACCCGGGGGATAATACCCTCGCCGCAAAAGTCACCGAGCATGCTGCTCAGGTATAGTCTTTACACTTTTTTCCTCAATTTTCTAAGTGTTTAGACTTGTACTAACCTGGACTTTTGCCTTGCCATAGCTGCTGGAGTACGCTGGTTATCTCCGAGTTCGGGTGGCCAGACAGGCTGCCTCCAAGGATGCGACTTCGCGGGAACTCAGTGAAGCGAAGGCTTCGCTTGCGAAGGTGATCGCCAGCAACCAGCAGCTGACAGCGGATTGTTCTCAGCAACTTGCTGCCGTTCGGGAGGAGTTCTCGAAGAAAAGAGAAGAACTTGAAAAGGACTCCTCCCGGAAGATTGCCGACCTCGGCGACCAAGTAAAGGGGCTGCTCGCCGCCAACGAAGATCTTGTCAAGGACAAGGCTGTTTCCGACAGTCTTGCGGCGAGGTTGACGGACGAGAACACTGCTCTTCAAGCCGAGGTCGAGGCTCTGAAGAAGGAGTCCGAAGAGACGCTGGGGATAAGCGAGCTCGAAGAGGAGGTTGCTGAGCTGAGGGACGAGGTCAATGTCCTTGGCATTCAAAAACGTACTTCTGATGACATGGCCAAGGTCGCCTTTCAGGACGGCTTCTGCCTCGCTCGGCACCAGGTGCTGCAGAGGTTCCCAGATTTGGACCTCTCTTTTCTGGAGGGCCTAAATATTCCTGAGGGACCTCGGTGGCAGTGGTCCAGGGTCGAGCATCTGAAGCTTCCTGGTCTTCGTCCGCCCGGCTCTCCCTAGTTTGTTTTAGGGCTCCCCTTATTTTTCTCCTTCGTGCTCCTTCTTTGGACACTTCTTTTGTAAGGCAGCGTTTGCTCTAAATGAACAATCTTTTCGGCTAAGTCCTTTCTTGCAAGTTTCTTCATTTCCACTGTCCCGAACACGTTTGCTTCAAGAGACTTTCGGAAAACCTGCAACCAAAGAAACTTTTTACCTTCCTTTGTCCCGAGCGTGCTCGCTCAAGAGACTTTCTGGAAAGTTTGTAAAAATTTGGCTAAGTCTTTTGCAGGCTTTTTGTTTCCTTTTAACCCGAACATCTTCGCTCAAGGGCCTTCGGAAAACCTTCAGCCAAATTTTTCTGCCTTCCTATTGTCCCGAGCATATTTGCTCAAGGGACTTAGGAAAATTTTCACGAGATTGCTCATTCCCTTTTTCCCGAGCACGTTCGCTCAAGGGTGTTCGGAAATTACCTCTGCTTTTGTTTTGGCGTGTACTTTTGCGAGATTCTTGCTTTCCCTTTTTCCCGAGCATGTTCGCTCAAGGGTGTTCGGAAATTGCCTCTGCTTTTGTTTTGGCGTGTACTTTTGCGAGATTCTTGCTTTCCCTTTTTCCCGAGCATGTTCGCTCAAGGGTGTTCGGAAAATTTTCTCTGCACTGATTATGCCGAGTACCTTTGCAAGATTCATGTTTCCCATTTTTCCCGAGCATAGTGGCTCAAGGGACTTCGGGAAGTCACATCTGCTTTTTTCGTGGCGAGCACCTTCGCGGAATTCTGTCTTGGACAATTTGGTATACTTGAAAATTTTTCTCAAGACCATTCTTCTCTAGACCATTCTGTACTTAGAATATTTCTTGTACAATATATTTCTTCCGCTTAACCTTAGGCGTAGAATTTTTTCAGGGCGTCTGAATGCCAAGTGTTTTTCAATTCTACGCCTTCGGCGTCGCCAAGCTTGTACACGCCTTTTCGTACTTCGGCGAGAACCAGATAAGGTCCTTCCCAATTTGCGCGAAGTACTCCGTGAGATGGCCTTCGGGGTGCATAGTCGGCCTTTCGGAGAACGAGGTCTCCTTTTTTGATTTCTTTTGGCCTGGCTTTTAAGTTGATAGCCGCGGCCACTCTTTGCTGGAAAGCTTTTCTTCTCAGCTCGGCTATTTCTCTGTGTTCGGCCACAAGGTCGAGCTTAGTTCTCAGACCGAGGTCGTTTCCGCCTTCATCAAATACTTGCACCCGTGTTGAAGGCTGAACTATCTCTATTGGGATAATGGCCTCTATTCCGAAGACGAGTGAGAAGGGAGTTTCCCCTGTGGCTCTTCGTGGCGTCGTTCTGTAGCTCCACAATACACTTTGGAGTTCTCCTGGCCATTTCCCCTTGGCTTCCCCAAGTCTCTTTTTCAGGCCATCTTTTATGGTCCTGTTTGATACTTCCACCTGCCCATTGCTTTGGGGGTGAGCTACTGGGGCGAAGTGCATCTTTATTCCGAGGTCGCTGATGAATTCCTGGAATCCTTTGTCTATGAACTGGGATCCATTATCAGCTACTAGTACCCTCGGTATGCCAAATCTGCATACGATGTTTTTCCATACGAACTTCTGCACTTCTTTTGCCGAGATAGTTGCTAGTGGTTCTGCCTCTACCCACTTTGAGAAATAGTCCACTGCTACCACGCAGAATTTCACGCCTCCGGGCGCTGCGGGGAGTGGCCCAATGAGGTCTATACCCCAGACTGCGAAGGGCCAAGGATAGTCTGCCGACGTTACCATTTCCGAGGGTATCCTCTGGATTTTTGCATGTCTCTGGCAACTACCGCACTTCTGGACGAACTGCCTTGCGTCCTTTCTCAGGGTAGGCCAGAAGTATCCTTGGCGGAGTATCACTGCTGCAAGGGCATCAGTTCCAATGTGCGAGCCGCACATGCCTTCGTGGACTTCTTCGAGGACCATCTCAGTATCCTCTTCGCCCACACATCTCTGCAGCGGATTTGCATATCCTTGCCGATATAACTCTTCACCAATCAGGAAGAATCTTCCGGCGCGTCTTCGCAGTCTTGCAGCATTGCCGGCGTCTTCGGGAAGCTCATTCTCTGCGAGGTATCTCTTTATGGGGTCCTTCCACCCCATTCCCGAGGTCGTTACGCTTAGCACGGAGATGCTTGGATGGTCTAGCACCTCGGTGTATGTTTTGGACTTCGCTAAGCAATCTGCCTCAGTGTTATTCCGCCGGGGTACATTTTCGATCCGCACGGCGTCAAACTCTTGGATGAGTTTTCTTACCAGCTCGTGGTATTTTGCCAAGATTGGGTCCTTCGCCCCATAATCTCCTGCCGTCTGCCGAACTACCAGCTGGGAATCGCTGTGAGCCCTTAAGTTTCTCACGCCAATCTTTCTGGCCAAGCGTAATCCCGCTATGAGGGCTTCATACTCAGCCACATTATTGGTGACGTTGAAGCTGAACTTGATAGCCTTCATCACCTCTAGGCCTTCGGGTCCTCTGATAATTATTCCAGCTCCCTGGTGTTCGGACCCCGAGGCTCCGTCAACATGCAAGGTCCATTCTGGCTCACCTTCTTTCGGATCTGAGTGGTTCTCCTCAGTGGTGGGTATTTCAGCTATAAAATCTGCCAATGCTTGGGCTTTTATGGCCTTCCGAGGCTCATACGTGATTTCGTGTTCGCCAAGCTCTATGCACCACTTGGAGAGCCTTCCCGAATGATCGACTCTCTTCATAACATCCCGTAGTGGTAGACTACTTCGGACGATGATGGGGTGAGCCTGGAAATATGGTCGCAGTCTTCTTCCTGCAAGCACCAAGGCGTATATAGCTTTTTGAAGCAAAGGGTACCTGACTTCGGCGCCATGCAGGGACTTGCTGACGTAGTAGACCGGCCATTGTTTCGGACCTTCTTCTTTTATCAGGACCGAGCTCACGACCTTTTCTGTGACGGCGAGGTACAGTACGAGGGGTTCTCCCACCCGAGGTTGCCGCAGAGTCGGCAGGCTGGCCAGGTAGACTTTGAGTTCTTCCCAGGCCTTTTGGCAATCTTCATCCCAGGGATGATTGTTTCTTCCGAGGTCGCCTTCCATCTTTGCTGCCTTTGTGAGGACTTTGAAGAAAGGTCTACACCTATCTCCGTACCTGGAAATAAACCTGCTCAGAGAGGTTATTCTTCCGGTTAGTCTCTGCACGTCTTTCACTGTGGCAGGAGTTCGGAACTCAAGCAGAGCCTTAATCTTCTCAGGATTGGCGTCGATGCCTCTTTCGGATACCATGTACCCAAGGAATTTTCCCGACGTCACCCCGAAGATACACTTCTCAGGGTTAAGGCGAATCCCGAAGGCTCTGAGCTTTTGGAAGGTTTCCTCCAAATCTGCAACGTGGTAGCTGGGCAGCTTGCTTTTTACTATCATATCATCAACATATACTTCCATGTTTCTCCCCATTTGGTCTTTAAAGACCTTGTTCATCAGTCTCTGGTAGGTGGCTCCTGCATTTTTCAGCCCGAAGGGCATTCTGATATAGCAGTACGTTCCTCCCTCGGTGATGAAGGCAGTTTTCTCTTCATCTTCGGGGTCCATCCTTATCTGATGGTAGCCGCTGAAGGCATCTAGGAAGCTCAGGAGCCCGTATTCGGCCGTTGAATCTACCAGTTGATCTATTGGCGGGAGGGGAAATGAGTCTTTCGGGCAAGCATCGTTCAAGTTTCTGAAATCAATGCACATCCGGAGTTTGCTGCTACCTTCTTTTGTGGCAATGACCACGTTGCTTAACCATTCGGGGTATTTTACCTCCCTGATAACTTCAGCATCCAATAGGCGCTGGACTTCGGTTTTCACGAAGTTGCTTTTGTGGGCTGAGATGCTTCGTTTCTTTTGCCTGATAGGTTTTGCTTCCGGGCTTACTTTGAGGCTGTGCTGTATTATGCCAGGGTTCACTCCTGGCATGTCTTTCGGCGAGTAGGCAAACAGATCTTTATTTTTTAGCAGAAAGGATACAAGATTTTCCTTATCACCTTTGGCCAAGCTCTTCCCTATTCGGGTAGATTGTCCTGGGACAAGATCTACTGCTTCCGTTTCTGCTTCTGCGGGATCTCCTTCTTTGCCTTTCTCCTGCGCCTTTGCCTCCACCGTTTGTGTAGAGCTGTTTGCCGGAGCCTTTCGTGTTTTTACAAACACCTTTCTTACCTCGGCTTGGTCGATGAAGACCTCTGCATCTCCATCCTTGGTGGCGAATGTGACAGTCAAGTACTTCACATCGGGGCGAATGTGCAGGTTCCCCTGAGTCTGCCTTCCAAGGATGGCGTTGTACGAAGACGGGACATCCATGACGATGAATCTTGCCATTGTGGACGCGTACAACTCAGCTGCTCCGTCTACCGAAGTGCCTTTCATCATCAAAGGGAGGTCGATCCATCCGAGGACGGGTAGTTCGGATGGCCCAACGCCGAAGGTGGGCGTGGTGACAGGTTTCAGCTCGCTGCTGGAGATGTCCAAGCTCGGCAGTAAGTGCGAGAATAGGACGTCAGCGTTTGAGCCATCATCAAGCAACACTCTCTTGACGTCCCAGTTCCCTATTCTCGCCATTATCAGCAGCGGGTCGTCGTGGGGGAAGACGACAGTAGAGCCATCTTTGCGAGCCAATTTCTTTGATGGACTTTGATACTCCATAACCGCAATTTCTTTGGCCTTCCGCTTTCTTTCCGAGGATGGGAGCCCCGTGGTGATGGTTTGGATGACCCCTACTGGAGGTGGAAGGCGCCTTTTTGGACTTCTGTTTCTCCGCCTGTCGGAGTCATAGTCCTCGTTTTCGGCCCTCTCTTCCTCCTCTTTTCTGCCTTTTGGGGAGGGCATCCGCAGGTACTTGCGAAGTTGGCCCTGTTTGATCAGCGACTCTATGTACTTCTTCAGCTGGAAGCAGTCTTCGGTGTCATGACCGTGGTCGCGATGAAACTGGCAGAACTTCTTGGCATTCTTCTTATTATCGGCGGCCATGGCCTTTGGCCGCCGAATCTGCGTCCCTTGCCTTTCCAGCGCCATGAGAATGTTGGTCCGTGTCGTGCTCAAGGGTGTGAAACTTTGAGGTTTCTTTCCTCGCATTCGCCGTGGTCGACCTGTATGTTCAGAAAGATGCCGAGCTTGCTGGCTGGACCCTTCGGCGCGGTGATGATCAGACTTCGGCCCCGCCATCCTCAATTCCTCGGCTGTCATGTGCTGCTCTGCCCTTCGGTAAAATTCTCCGAGGGTCTCCGGGGGGTCCTTTGAGAACTCGTAGAACAGCTGTGAGTCACGCCGAAGGCCCCGTGTCATAGCGAGGATGCGGATTTCGGGCCGGAAGTCCGGGACGCTGAGTGCTTCCCTGTTGAATCGCTCGACATAGTCTCGGATCGTCTCTCCGTTTCTCTGCTCTATGTCGAACATCTGTACAGGCATTTTGGCCGTCGGCCTGCTCCTAATGAACTGCTGGGTAAAGGCTGTGGACAACTCCTGAAACTCAGCGATAGTCCCTGGGGGCAACGAATTGTACCATGCTGTTGCTGGGCCCGTGAGGGTGACTTCCAAGCATTTGCACATGGTAGCGTCATCAGCTCCGTGCATTATCATGCTCCGCCTGTACTTCGTCAGATGGGCCTGTGGATCAGTCCGGCCATCATAGATCTCCAGCCTAGGCACTCTGAAGTCGCCTGGCATAGCTGCCTCAACGACGGTGTGAATAAACGGGGAGCCATCTTCGCATAATGCCCCCGACAGCCTGTCCCAAACGGGTTTTCTGGTCACTTGCTTTTCCACTCTGTCCAGCCGTGCCAATATCCTTTCCATAAGCGCAGTGGCGCTAGGACCATTTTCGCGGGAGGGAGATCGACGGCGCCTTTTCGGGGAGCGAGTTCGGCGCGGAGGGGTCAGGGCCCTCGCCTCGGGCGACGAACTGCTTCGCTGTGAGACTCTCGGTCGCTTGGACCCGGTTTGTCCCACAGGCCGTTTCCCGAGGGCTATATCTTCTGTGGATGATTCTCCGCGAGGATCTCCACTTTCTGAACTGCGGTGTGTAGACTTGGGGCTCCTCTCCCGGGGGCGTGTTGATGAGGAGGGTTTCTGGGCCTGTGACTGCTGTGGCCATCTTCGGTCGATCTGCTGAGTCATTTCAGCAACGACCGAGCGCTGAAAGTCCCTCAAGAAGCTCATGGTGATTACCAGAGGGCGGTCCTCCTCTGGCGTAGAAGTCTCTAGGAGTGTCTGCTCAGCAGCCGGTTGTATCTCAGGCGCGGACGAGGACCTTGGGAGTCCCTTGTCCTTAGAACGCCGAGTCTCAACGACGGCAATCTGCGAGCGGGTTCCCACAGACGGCGCCAAATGATGGCCTAGGGCCTCATCGTTTTGAGTCATGATGACTGTTGAGGAGACTTCTAGGAGGAAGAACACCTGGAAGGTGGATCGCCCCAAGGAGAGTACCTGAAAAGCTGGTAAACAGGGTTAGGAGGTCCCCGGAGTGTTTTTCCGGGGGGGGAGCCTCCGACGCCCAAGTCAGTGGTGACCGGAAGAAGGAGAAAGTCACTAGCTCAAAGAGAAAGGCAGAAAAGTCTCGCCTGGTATTTTCTCAGGGTGTGAGAGCTGTATCTCCGGCCTACCAACCTCCTGTCAAGTATTTATTTCCTGTATATATAGGAATACCTAGCCCGTTCAGATCATGACACGTGTGCGGTCGGATGCTCCTGAACGTCTGGGCGTAGGGGACAGATAGTTGGTAACTAGATGGCCTCGAGCCTTGTGCTGAGACGGGCCATGATATGATTCTGATGGCGTCTGCGCGTCAGGGCGACTTTTTACGTCTGTGGTGGGACGTGTCAGAGGCTTCCTTAAATGCTTCCTTAAATGCGCCTGCCGTACTCCCGAGGTCCCTGGGCGAGGTCGTCCTCTAGTTCGGACAGAGCCTCTTCGGGAAGCCTACCCTCAGTTCGGGGGTTCCCAGTTCCAGGGGGTTCCGCCTTCGGGGATATCATATTCGGGCAGCAATGTCTGGTGCCACTTTTCCGAAGGCGCGTTGTTCACAACCTTGGGGGGCGAATGGAGTCCTCAAGTTTTACTGGCGTGCCGAGGCTCGGAGCTCTCAGGCTATCTCCCGAGGTGCATGATTCCACCTATTCCCGGGAAGCACCAGTTCTTCTGGCCGTTGTTGTGGCAGGGTATTCGGCCAGATTGAGGCGATAGCCTTTGGCTATCACCAGGGTCTATTTTCTGAGGAGGAGTGCGATGAAGAGAAGGAACGTAAAAGGACTGGTGAGGAGGATTGCCGATCTTAAGGAGGAGGTCCTGGGTCTCAAGAAAGAAGTTGCTGGTCTTAAGAATGAGGCGGACTTGCTCGACGTGGAAAAGGACAAAGCCGTCCAAATGTCAAAGGTATCCTTTCAGGACGGCTTCTATCTAGCTCTTCATCAATTTCTGCAACTCCTTTCTTGTGGCCTTGGATTTTCCCGAGGGTCCTCGGTGGACTTGGTCGAAAGCTGATCACCTCAACCTGCCACCTGTTCCTCTACTTGTGCCGAAGGCGACGGCTAGAAACATGGGAGCCGGAACTTCTCGCATCGCTGGGGATCCTTAGACATCCTAGGCTTTTTCATTTTTGTGTTTCTCTTGTACTCCTCTTGTACGAAAAGACCTTCTTTAATGGATTCTTGTTCATTTCTTCGCTCTGTCTTACTTGAGCAATTTTTGTTTTCCAGTTGCCCTAGCTACTTTCGGTTAGGGGATTTCGGAAAACCCATCCTTGCTCTTTCTGCTGGCCGATCTGGCTTTCTCGGCCACTCTTGATTTGACAAAGACTTTTCAAGTGAACACTAGTCTGTCCTCGTTGATTGCCTTTGATGGACTTCGTGCTTCTTCTTTTTTTTTTTTGTTTTTTAGAAGGAAAACATATCATATCCTTCGGGCATGTGTGCTTCAGCTTTGTTCGGCGGGTAACTTGTACAGGAGAAAAGAAATTTTTTTTTAAGTATAGCTTGTTCATCTAAAAATTCTAAGTATAGAATAAAATTCCAAGTATAGAATTCTTCTAGGATATTTCTCAATTTTCTCCCATTGATGCTGCCAAGCTGATAATCCTCTCTTTCGGACCTCGCCCTGAATCAAGCGAGGTCCTGTTTTCATAGTGGCCGAAGTTCTTCCCTGAGGTAGTTCTCAGGGTTCTATCTTGGCTTTTCGGAGAACAAGATCTCCTTTTGGCGTTCGGCGCAATTTTGCGCTCACGGCCACCTTTTACGGAGAAAACACTTCTCCTGAGCTCGTTCATGCTTCGGGGAGTGGCTCGAGTTTGGTTCCCCAATACGAGGCTATTTCTTCCTTTACCGAGCATCCCTCCCGAGCTCGTTCTTCCCTTGATGTTTGCCTAACCGGTCGATTTCAGTCGTCAAACTGAGAAGCGAGGTCCTGTTTCCTGGTGGCCAAAGTTCTCCCCTGAGGTAGTTCTCGGGGTTCTGTCTTGGCCTTTCGGAGAACGAGATCTCCTTTTGGCGTTCGGCGCAATTTTGTGCTCACGACTACCTTTTACAGAGAAAACACTTCTCCTGAGCTCGTTCATGCTTCGGGGAGTGGCACGAGTTTGGTTCCCCAATATGAGGCTATTTCTTCCTGTGGTTTTTTGGGAAGTTTGTCTGATTATTCCCACAAGGAATTTTCTCGGCCATTCTGGACTTTCTCCCCTTTGCTTCTCCCAATTCTTTCATAGTCCCTCGTGTACAGTTCTATTCGGGGGCTCCACTTGCTTGTTACTTCAGAACTAAGCTGATGGACCGAAATGTCATTCCACTCCGGGGCTAATGGCGAACTTTTTTTTTGGCCTCCTTCGTCTAAGGACTGAAGCTATTATGCTACTGGCAAAAATATGCCATCTTCGTGCGTCATGTTCCTTTAAGCAGGCTTTTGTATACCTTTTGCCTGCTTAATCAGTAGGGGTTCTGTCTTATCTCATGAAACGGAGTAGTTTACTGCTTTCTCATAGCGTTATATTTCAGGCGTTGTTGGCAGTGGACCGTATTTGTCCTTTTTTGTAGAGGGCTGAGGGCAGTCTTTCGGGGTTACCCACTCCGACGGGAGTCTTTCGGGTATTTTATTCCGAAAGCAGTCTTTCGGGTGCTGGTGCATTTTTGGCCATTCTCGTCCTTTTTTGGACGCATTTTTGCTCGCACCTCTTTTTTGCGTGCTATTCTGCACCTCTTTCTGCCGATGCCTTTCTATAGCGGGCCTGAGCTTCCCTACCGATATCCTTCCTCTTCAATCAAGGAAGACTGTCTGGAACATTTTCTATACTTTCCGCCATTTCATGAAGATTTTTCAGGCTTCCTGGGAGATGCCACTTTGCGGGGCATTTTTTGCATTCTTCACCACTTCGTGAGGGTTTTTCAGGACTCTTGGGAGATGCCTTTTTGTGGGGTTCTTCCTTCCCTTGTCATATGTTTTCATTCCTAGCCAATGTTGAGCTTGGGTGGTTCAACACTTCATTAACCGAATATGCTAACTCAGGTGACTTCCCTATCCTCGGGCCTCCGGGGTACCGTTCCCGCGCCGCATTGTTTTTGCGCCTGGGATTTCTTCGGCTGGGGGTTCCTTCTTTTAGATTTCATCTATATTCAGTCCTCGTTGGATTGCCCTTTTTCTGTTTCTGGAATTCCGGCAATAGTCTGCTAGCGCCTGGGGTTATATTGCCGCTCTTGCTCGTGTGCAATGTAATATCTTTGGAGTTTGGTGCACTTGCCCGATTACCCTATTCCCCCTGACGTCGCGCGGGGGCGGCTCGTTTTTGGACGATAGTAATGTGTCCGTTGGAGTAGGATCATAGCCTTTTGCCTATTTAATATCAAAGTGTAGGCGTCTTTCCAGGGTAGTGGATTCGGTGTTGCTGCCGGGGGAGCAACAAATTTTCTTTGGCCCGAACTCTTTCGACGGGAAGGTCTGGATAGCACCGACCCTGCTTTTTCCCATCCATCATGTTTCGTAGGGAAGCACACCCTTTGGGTACTCATCCCACTACTCTTTGTTTCTACCCCTGAACTCTTGGGTCACCACTACTTCTTTCGTCGAAAGGATTGAGAGAGGAGACTGTGGCTCGAATTTGCACACGACCATCTTCGGTCTACCCGCTGCACTTACTTCGACCACGGTGATGCGTGGGAAACTATGCAGGAAAACCACGGCGATATCCAGAGGAGGAATCATCCTCGGGACGGGACGTCCCTGCGCTTAATTGTTCGGCCGCCGGGCGAATTTCCGATGCGGACAGGGGCCTCAGGGAGCCTTTGTCCTTAGAACGCCAAGTTTTCAACCACGGCTGCCTGGAAAATTTCCCACAGACGGCGCCAAATGATCGCTGTGGGTGGCCATCATAGATGTTCCCGCCGGGCTCCACGACGGGAGTAACAGGGACCTCCGGAGGAGTGTCGCGTGGGGTCGTCCGGTGATGGATAGCAGTAGCCGAGAAAGCTTTTCGGTGCTGGAAAGAGCCTGAAACGGGGATGTCCCCAAGTAGTCATCACCTGAAACGCGCAGAAAACAGGGGTTACGAGGTCCCCGGAGTGGTTTTCTGGGGAGGAGCCTCCGACGCCCAAGTCAATGCCTCTAAATGGTGACAAAGAGTAAGCAGAAAATAGACTTGTCGGGAGCATTTATCTGATATGCTCAGAAGGGAAAGAATCTCGCCAGAGGCATTTTTCCGGCAAGTCTGGAGGAGAAAAAAGGGGGGAAGCCAGCCCACGGAGCCCAAAAAACTCCCCTACTATAAATAGGATAAAATGAGCCCCTCGAATTGTGACACGTGTATGGACGGATGCCGCCCGTCAGAGTGCTTGAGGTCGACGTCTAGTGCGTACGGGCGAATATGTCAGAGACTCCTTCGTGGCACCCATCGCTCCTCCGAGGTCCCTTCGGCCGACGTTATATTTTAGCGGGAACGAACAAGGAGCTTTCCCCGGGGTGATACTGTTTCTTCGGGATGTTCTTATTCTTCCGAAGTTGGTTCATTCGTCCTCTGATAGAGAGGCAATATGGTAATTTCCCGAGGTTGGTACAATGGGGCTTCCGAGGTCGTATACCTCATGTGTTTGGCTCCCTCTTTCTCCGAAGTCAGTGGACAGGGCGATAGCACTTCGGCTATCATTCCTCTTTCTCCTTTTGATAAGCCTCGTTGGCCGAGGTTAGATTGACGACCTTTGCGCCGAGGTCAGACATTTTCTGGGAGAAATCCTTCAAGAGCTCTTCTTGGCCCTTCAAGAGTTCCTCCCAGAGTTTGGCAACCTCCTCCTTGGCTATTCTGCTCAACTTGGCGTTCTTGACGACCGAGTTGGTGCAAAACAGCTTGGCCTTCTCTAGACGCTCTTCGGCCCAAGATCGGACCGAAGACTGTTTTGCTGCCCAAATTCTGAAGAAGCCGCTCTACGCCAAGAGCTGCAAAAAAGGGGGGAAAAGACATTTGGTAAAATTTCACAGGGAAAGCCAAACACTTAGAAAAATTGGGAGAAAAGATAAAGGGTCCAAAAAGTACCTGGGCAACATGCTCGGACATCCTCGCTACGAGGATCTCCTCGTTCGGGCACTTTTCGGCCACGGACTTGAAAGTGGCCTAGGTGAGCATGCCCCTTGCCATTTGGGGAGCCATTTGCTGGCTATCTTCGGAGAACAAATTCATGTCCTCCGTAAAAGACCAGAACGGCTCCCTCAGGACTTTATCCTTCTGGATATGAGAGTCCTGAAGGGCCCGTTTTCGGGCGTGCTCCACTATCCATGCCGAGGGCACCATTTCTTCTGCAAAGTCACGACGCAGTTCCATTAGTACATTGTCCCTTAGCCATATGTCTATAAGATTGATAGCGCTAAAAATGTCTAAGTGTATGAAGAAATGGCTAAGGGGCGAACCTGGCGCAACCTCGGCAATGTCATTGTCGGAGTCCCGTACCTCATCTACTTCGGCAGGGACGTGTTTGCCCTTGCTCCTTCTGCGCTCCTCGAGCTTTTCAGCAGAAGGGCCCCCTGCCGAAGAACCCAAGAGGTCCGCCAAAGTAGTAGGACTCCAGGGAGTGAAACCGATGGCCACCTCCGACGGCAGCTCGGCCTAGACCTCGGGCTAGTCTCCGACCTCCACCGTGTCCTCCGAAGGTGGGGGAAGGAGGTCCTTCTTCACCTTCTTAGCTGAAGACGGCCCGCCTCCCGTCATTTTTCATCTCTTTGAGGCCCCCTTCTTCGTTTGTTCCCCTTTCTTGGCTTGACTGAGGAAAAGGGATTTGTAGAATGTGGCTGACTGGTCGCCCATCTCTGAAAAAAGAAGAAAATATCAGTGTAAGTCCAAACGGATACTTATACTAAAAATTTGGAAAGTAACTTACTTTCAAAAAGGGCTTCTTCCCGTCAATGGCAGGAGCTGGCATGCCGAGGTCTGTCTTATGCTCCTTGAGCACCCCTAGCTCCCGAAGAACCTCCTTGGTCATAAGGTTCCACTTGATGGGGAAGGGATACAAGGAGAGTGGTGGGACCTCGGTACGGCTGTCGAAATCCTCAAACCTCGCTGCCAAGTCAGGAGTTAGCAACTTCTTGGGATCAACGACGTTCGTCCCCAGCTTCCCCCGGGGCCACCTAGTCGGCATGTGAGACCATGCCTATACCACTTTCAGGAAGAAGAACTTCCCTTGCCACCCTCGCCAACTATCTCTAATGTCGAAGGTAAACATGTATTTTTTGCTCCTAGATCCCTGAGGTAGCATAAAATAGAAGCCACCCTTCGGGACTGGATAGAGCTTGTAGTACTACATGAAAATGATGAATTAGGGTTCTATTTTGAAAACCCCACACATGCAGAGAAAGGCATTGAAGTAATAGTAAGAGTTGGGAGGAAGCTGATTCACGGCTATGCCATGAAATTGGAAAAAGTCACAAATCATCTTCGGTGGGGGAAACCGAAGTCCGGCCTTCAGTTGGGCTCGGAAAATGGTAACCTCGTTATCGTTGTTCATAAAGCTGAAATGGCCGGGATGGGGAAGCCTGGTGGTGACATAAGAAGGAAGAAAAAACTTAGTTGTCCACTTTGCTAATTTTTCCGATGTGGAACAACAAGGGTGAGACATGAGAGGTTGCCAACTCTCGGGAATAACTTCGATGGACATAAGGGGGACAGGAGAAGACATGTTTGGCAAAAGAAAATGACTTCGAAAAAAAGAGTCAGGGGACTTCGGGAAAAAAGAAAAAAGCTTCGGGGACTGGAAAAAATGGGAATCGAAGAGACCGAGGGACCGCTGGAAGTGAAACCCACGAAAACGTTTGCCGAAGTCGGGATTAGTTGACACCATCGTAAATGGTTGTCGGAAATCATTCCATCACTAGCACCGCCGCAAAAGAGAAGGAAGAGCTGGAGAGCAGACGAGAGCAGGTTAGAAGCAAAGGAAATCAAATGAGGGCCATGGGGGGAAAAAAGGTTTATATAGACCTAGGAAGGGTAACCGAATCGTCATCATAACTACTCTGCGAAGGCGAATCGTCACCATAATTACCCCTTGAAGGCGAAAAGATGCAGCTGGTGTAATCGACGTGACTACCCCAAATCACCACACCCCACGTGTCATCTAACGCGTGAAACGAGGACACGCTTTCTGACACCATGAAAACCCAGGCACGCCTATCCAGAACTGACATTCTTGGTTACGAGACATGATGGTCCACTGACCTCCAGCAGAAAAAGTAAAAATAAAGAGAGTGCGCACCCCGAGAACACCAAAGGACTAACCAGAGGGCAAGTAGTGACACCCCAGCTGGGGAGGCACGCCTTCGAAGGGGGGCATGTGATAGCCGAAGTGCTATCGCCCTTTAAACCCATAAGCTCTGGCAAAGCACCACGTTCGGAAGGTCGAGCATCACGCCCAAGGAATGCAAGCATCCACCTTGGAAAAAGGTTGTCTGACACCTTGAACATCTGACCTCGATGATCCATCATCACCCTCAGGAATGACAGTACCAACCTCAGGAATACGGTGCATCGTCATCCTCGGTAAGGTGACCTAATCAGCTTTGGAGGAAAAAGACTCACCACCCTCGGCAGGAGAGAACGCCCTTGAAGGGGAGCATCCGTGCCAAGGGGACTCGCGGATTACTGAAATGACCTCGAAAAAAAGCCCTCCTATTCCAAAGAGGTCTCTTCTACCGAAGGGATCTCGAGAGTACGGTAGAAACAATTAAGGAGCCTTTGACATGCCGCCCTCGTACACAACACGCTGCCCTCATACACGCTCTGGCATGCCGCCGCTATACACGTCCTGACGCACAGACCTATCCCGATCCTAACTTATGCTCAGGATGGCGTATAGCTGGCTAGAGGTCCCCACAACTGAAGGTACGGACTGCATCTGACTGAACACGTGTCATAATCTAAGCGGGTTACGTCAGGCAGATTTTTCCATTACACCCTCCTATATATATCTAGGAAATGGCCTCAATAAAGGGGTGGACTCTTAAGGAAAAACATACCTCCTATTCTTACTCTCCTTCATCTCGCTAAATACTGACTTAGGCGTCGGACGCTCCTTCCCCAGAAAAACATTCCGGGGACCTCCTAACCTTTATTTTTTGAGTCTTTTAGGCAATCCCTCTCAGCGAATCCCTTCTTCCGACATTCCTTTCTTCCCAGTAGTCCATTCCAGGCTCACCATGTCATGCAGTGAAGATGCTGACAGGCATCAAGAGTGATCCAAACAATCACCACCAGAAGACCCTCGGTAGAGAGGAAAAGAAAAGTCTGAGAAATCTCGATGATGGAATTTGAAAACCTAGCGGACAAAGCTTGTTCGGAAAGATGGATTTATAGTGAAGTTCCCTCATGACGACCCCTTCCTAATCACGGCAAGGATAGGGAACTGGGACGTCAAAAGAGTGCTCATCGATGATGGCTCCAATGCCAACGCTCTATTCTCCCACTTGTTGCCAAACTTGGGCGTCTTCAAGTGTGATCTCAAACCCGTTGCCTCCCTTGCCTTCGGCGTTGGCCGCTCCGAACTCCCTATGCTCGGGTGGATCGATCTGCCCTTGATGCTATGGAGAACTTTGGTTCAAAACAAGAAAGAGCTCTTTGGCTCCACAATGATAAGGTTCATCATCATAGAGGTCCCTTTTTCATATAACGCCATCTTCGGAAGGCAGACACAAGGAAATCTTCACATTCGCCCAGATGTGAAGTACCTAATGGTCACATTCGGCGCAAAGGAAGGAGATGCGGAAATATTCATTGATCAGGCCGAAGTAAAGAAAGTCTTCGTGCAGGCAAGACAAAGCCCAATGAAAGTTCACGCACAGACTTCGGGAGAAAAGAGCATGGTCGGTGAAGAGGTAATTAGAGGAAAAAAAGTGACTATGAGAAAATAGAAACAGAGGATGTAAAGCTTGTCCCGGGCTAAAGTACCCGAGTGGGGAAAAAATTGGCCAAAGGTGACAAGGAAAAACTTGTATCCCTTCTATTAATGAACAAAGATTTGTTTGCTTACTCTTCGATTGATATGCCTGGGGTGGTCCCGGGTATAATCAAACATTGTCTTAAAGTGTGTCCAAAAGTGAAGCCTATTCGGCAGAAAAAACGTAGCCTCTCGGCGCATAAGAACAACTTCATTAAAACCAAACTCCAACGGCTAATGAAGGCAGGAATAATAAGGGAGATCAAGTACCCCGAATGGAGCGATAAACTCCAAATGTGTATCGACTTAGGAAACATAAATGAAGCCAGCCCAAAGGACTCCTACCTTCTGCCACCAATAGACCAATTGGCAGACTCCACTACCAAATAAGGTCTGTTTAGCTTCCTCGATGCCTTCAGTGGATATCACCAAATTTGGATGAATCTCGAAGATGAGGAAAAAATTGCCTTCATAACAGAAGTCGGTATCTACTGCTATGTGAGAATGCCTTTCGGCCTTAAAAACATGAGAGCAACGTACCAAAGGCTGATGAACAAGGTATTCAGCTCCCAAATCGAGAGAAATATGGAAGTTTATGTTGACGATATGATAGTCAAGAGCAAACAGCCTAGCAGTCATCATGTAGACTTGGAGGAAACATTCCGCCAATTTCAGAAATTCGGGATCTGTCTTAACCCCAAGAAATGTGTGTTCGAGGTAACAGCTAGCAAATTCCTCGGGTTTATGGTATCCAAAAAAGGTATCGATGCCAACCTAAAAAATTTTAAGGCCCTACTAGGATTCCGAACTCCCACAACGACCAAGGATGTGTAAAGGCTTACTGGGAGAATCACAGCCCTTAGAAGATTCATCTCCAGATACGGGGACCGGTGCCGACCATTTTTTAAAGTGCTTACCAAAGCAGCAAAAAATGACGGTAACTTCGGTCCCGAGAAACACCCTTGGAACGAAGATTGCCAGAAGGCTTGGGAGGAGCTTAAAAGCTACCTAACCCATCTGCCAACACTCCAGCAGCTGCGGGAAGGAGAACCCCTCATCCTCTACCTTGCCGTCACCGAAAAGGCAGTAAGTTCGGTGCTTGTAAAAGAAGATGAAGGAAAGTAATGGCCAGTATACTATGTGAGTAAGTTCCTACATGGTGCCGAAGTTAAGTACCCTCTTCTATAGAAGGCCATCTATGCCTTAGTACTGGAAAGTATAAGGCTGTGACCTTACTTCCAAGGGCACCCTATCATTGTTCGAAGTAACCTACTTCTTCGGGATGTCATGAAAAAGGTAGACCATTTAGGAAGATTATCAAAGTGGTGCAGCGAACTCGGTGAATACGAAATCACCTATAAGCCAAGAAAGGTAATAAAAGCCCAAGCGCTGGCAAGCTTCATTGCCGAGGTACCTAAAATCGAAGGTAGTCCAAAAGACCTCAGAAATGGCAAGCCTGAATGGACATTATTTGTTGATGGTGCCTTGGGATTCGAACACCAGGGAGCTGGAGTAATCCTCTGCGGACCTGAAGGTGTGGAAGCTATGAAGGCCATCAAATTCAGATTCAATCTCACCAATAATGTCGTCGACTATGAAGCACTTATAGTAGGCTTGCGGATGGCAAAAAAAGTAGGTGTGAGAAATCTGAAAGGCCCACAGCGATTCTCAACTAGTGGTCCGACAGATGGCGGGGGACTACGGGGCAAAGGACCCAAAGTTGGCAAAGTACCATGATCTTGTGAAAAAGCTCATCCAGGAGTTTGACATGGTACATATAGAAAACGTACCATGACGAGATAATATGGAAGCAGATACTCTGGCCAAATCAAAGGAGTCCATCGAAGTATTGTATCAGCCAAGCATAGTGATAATGTACATAATAACCTCGGAAATAGGGTGGAAAGATCCTATCAAGAAATACCTCACAACTTCAGAACTTCCCGAAGATCCTCTTGAAGCTATGAAAGTGCGAAAGCGGTCAGGAAAATACTTCTTCATTGGAGAAGAGTTGTACCGACAAGGGTACACAAGTCCCTTATAGAGGTGTGTCAGCGAAAAGGATGTGGTGTTAGTATTGTGCCCAAAAAGCCAATCATGAGATGATTGTATTTTTGCACATTGAGTCATGATATTTTATTGAGGCATTAATCCAGCAATTTTGTTTGTTGTTTTGTTTCTGCGTAACGTAATAAACATAATTGTAACCATAGAATAATGATATTCTTAAACGTCCCTAGTCTAGTATTATTGTGGAGTGGGTTGCAATAATACATAATGACTAGCATATGTGGAGACTAATATGAGATATGCAGTCTACATATGGGTACAAGTTGGAGAACTTGTGTACTGGACCGACCCACCTTGAGAACACTTCATGGATCGTTATATGAGTGTCATAAGTGATTCTCATAGTGATCATGGTATATGTAGTCCTTCGACCTAAGATCAGCAAGGTTCCCTACATGTGAGTCACATACTTTGATACTTTCCTTTGCTGCTCGTAACTGAGTGAACTTGAAGGAGGTCATTGGGTATGTCACATATCATGCGGAGGGATTTGTATGATCAAGATGGGATTTGTCCTTCCTATGTAATGGGAGTGATATCTTTGGGCCCCTTGATAGAGTGAGACTTAGAAAATGCATGGCCATGCTCCGATGAGTTGATATATGATATCAATGTCGTCAGTTTAAGTTGGTCTACTCGGTAATCAAGAAACCAAAGATTGGGCTATACGAGAGTGACACATTCCATGTCTTGTGCTTAGTCTTGATATCTTGAACAAAGGGACAATGGCATATATCGGTGATGATCATAAAGGTTTAGTCGATTCACCGACAATCTTGTCACTTGGGTAGCAATGATGTGTTGCTAGACACCGCTCATTGCTTATGATCATAAATGTGATTTATGATCATTGCCAACATGGCAAGAGCCTATTGGCTCGCACACATAGAGCTATTTGGATCATTATAGTGCATGGGCTAATTATTTGGGTTATGGTTTCACTTTAATTTCGTATTAATAATGGGCCAAGGAGTTGAGCCATTATTAAGCCCGAAATTAAATCCTAATTGGATTAGGGCTTTGAAACCCATTAGGCCTGGAAGTTGAGTCTCACTATAAATACAACTTTTAAGTGAGAAATTCGCAGGTCTCCTTGCCCTAGCCTCCCAAAAGGACAGCAGCACTCTTCTCTTGCAATTCCTTGGAGGACGCAAGCTAGCACTGCGAGCGCAAGAGAAACGCATCTGCCGGGACGTGGTGGAAGCGTGGTGATCCCGAGAGGCTCGTGTGGATACCATAGAGAGCCTGAACACGTCAACTGTTCAGGTTTTGTGATTCGACTCTACAGTTGAGTGAGAGATCTCAACCGAAAATTAGGTATGAAATTTTCGCACACCCGGTTTACCCGGTTTCACTTGGATCCTGGAGGGTTTCGGTTAAATTCCGCTGCGCTGTTTGGCTCCCGAAACCCAACAGTGGAGACGGTCCTTAAAGAAGTCCATGAGGGGGCCTGTGGTTCTCATATAGGAACTGATGCCCTTATCGGGGTACTACTCTGGCAAGGATATTTTTGGCCTACCTTGAGGAAGGATGCGGGGCAGTTTGTCTAGAAATGCGACAAATGCCAGAGACACGCTCCCATCCAAAGACTACCCTAAAAAATGATAACTTCAGCAAACTATCATTGCGGCTTCGCGGTCTAGGGCATTGACCTCATTGGGCCTCTCCCAACAGCTCCAGGAGGAGTGCTCCCAACAGCTCCAGGAGGAGTGAACTTCTGCGTAGTCGCAGTAGACTATTTTACCAAATGGATTGAGGCAGAGCCTTTAGCAGCAATATCGGCGAAGGACATACAAAGATTTGTCTGGAAGAACGTCATATGCAGATTTGGCGTACCAAGGGTGATAGTAGCTGATAATGGTTCCCAGTTTACTGATAAAGGTTTCCAGAAATTCACAGCCAACCTCGGGATAAAATTGCACTTCGCCCTGGTTGCCCATCCTTAGAGTAATGGACAAGTTGAAGTATCCAACAGAACAATAAAAGATGGTCTTAAAAAGAGGTTGAAGGAAGTAAAGGGAAAATGGCCAAGAAAACTTCTGAGTGTGCTGTGGAGCTATCGAACAACTCCCAAAAGGGCCATGGGTGAGACACCCTTCTCACTCATCTTCGGTGTGGAGGCCATTATCCTTGTCAAGGTTGTACAGCCATTGGTGAGGATATATGTGCTCAACGAAGAAGGCAATAACCTCAGTTTAAGAACCAAGTTGGATCTGATTGACGAGCATAGAGAGATGGTTGAGCTCAGAAGAAAAGCTTTTCAACAGAGAGTAGCCGTTGCTTCAAACTTGCATGTCAAGCGTAAAGGAATCAACAAAAGGGGACCTCGTTCTCCAAAAGGCTGAATTCGAAGCCCGAAGACCATCTCATGGAGTACTTCAGGCAAATTGGGATGGACCTTATTTGGTTCTCGAGGAAGTTCGGGCAGGAGTCTACAACTTTGGTGATACGGAAGGTGGAGAATTGAAAAATACATGGCATTCAGACTCTTTGAAAAAAGTTTACACTTAGAAAAAATTTCTAGCTGGAAAAATTGTGCAAAAGACACTGAGGGAGGCAAATCGAATGTGGTTGTTGCCAAAGGTGCATGTGTGAAATTGTACACTTTTTGCCGAGGGTGATCAACCGAACATGGTTGCTTCCAAGGGAGGCAAACCAAATGTGGTTGTTGCCGAAGGTGCATGTGTGAAATTGTACACTTTTTGCCAATGGTGATCGACCAAACACGGTTGGTGCCAAAGGCACTTAACTATTTTTTACACAAGTTAAATTTCTCCGAAGATAGCTGACTGAATATGGTTGGTCCTAAAGATGCCTAACTATTTTTGAAAGGAAAATTTTCCGAAGGAGGTTGACCGAAGATGGTCGCGAAACCCCTCATCGCCGAAGATAGTTAAGCGCCGAAGGATGAAGATAATATCTAGAGACCAATCAGGGACTTAGCCAAAATTTTAGAACAAGAAAGTTCCATTAACATTTCATTGCGAGAATACAAGGTGTAGAACACCCAGAAAAAAAAACAAAAAGGAAGAAGGAGGTGCCTATTGCTTCTCTTGCCCATCTTTGGGATCCTTAGCATCCTCGGATTGGTCATCTTTAGATTTGGCCTCTTTGTCCGCACCAACTTTGGTCACCGAATGAGGGAGAATGGGAAGGTTGAGAAATTCTACGCTTAACCATTCTAAGGATGGTATTTCAAGAATGTTAAGGGCCTGAAGGAAGGAAAGGTCAAGGTTGGGATACTTGGACAAGACTTGGTCGCGAGCAAGGCAAAAACCGTCCTGATAAGAGGACTTAGTCGCCTTATCAGACTTAGCTTTCTCCTCCTTCAAGTCCTCCAACTCATTCTTAAGAACCTCGACCTCCTTCTCCAGTTTCATCTTCTTTTTCTTCTTCTCCTTCTTCAGCCGATCAATCTTGGCTAAGAATTTGGCGTTGAGCCCCAGTGTCTTCTTAAGGTCAGCAACGGCTTCCTCCTTCTTCTTTCGGAAGGCTTCGTTCACTGAAGTAAGGGCCACTACCCTTGAGCCGAGGTCCGACACCTTGGAAGAAAAGTCTTCCAACAGCTCATTTTGGCTCTTCAGCACCTTTTGTCGAAGACTAGCCAGGTCATCCTTTGCAATTTTATTAAGCTCACCGTACTTGATGACTGTGCTAGCAAAAAGTTCCTTGGCTTTGACCAAGCTCTCCTCCGACCGACTTCAGACCAATGATTGCTTAGCTGCCCAAGCCCGAAGATATCCACTATATGCCAACAACTGCAAAAGGGGAGGATTCTGAATAAGGGTCAAAAAGCAACAAAAGCTTAGAATTTTTCTAAGTCCTAAAAGGTTAAGGTTTACCTGGGTTGCGTGTTACTCATCCTCGCGCCGAGGACTTCCTCATTTGGGCACTCCTTGGTCAGGGACTGAAAGGTGGCATTAGTTATAATGCCCCTCCCCATCTGAGGGGCCATCTTCTGGCTATACTCAGAGAACAAGTCCATGTATTCCGTGAAAGTCCAAAAGGGCTCCCTTGGAACTTTGTCCCTTAGGATTTCTGAGTCCCGAACGGCCCTCTTCCAAGCATGGTCCTCCACCCATGGAGCCGGCACTCATTCGTCTGCAAAGTCACACCGAAGTTTGATTAAAACATTATCCTTTAGCCATCCGTCTACAAGCTCTAAAATACCAAAAATATCAAAAATTCATAGATGAATGGCTAAAGGACAAACTTGGGGGGAGTTCGGCATCATCTCCCTCGGAGTCACTAACATCAAGGACCTCGGCAGGAACACCTTTGCCATTTTTCTTTTGATGTTCCACTAGTTCTTCGATTGAAAGCTCCCCAATCAAAGTCCCCAATGTCTCGATAGCTGCATTGGGACTGAGAGAGGTTGAACAGATGGCTGGTTTCGAAGATGGGTCAACACGAACGGGAGTTTGATCAAGCACCTCCACTTCCCTACAGGCGGAGGTGGAAGGGAGTCCTCCTTGGCCTTCTTCGACTTTAACGCTCCGGCCAGTGCCTTCTTCCTCTTCAACGCCTTCTTTTTTTGCTGCTCCCCCTTGTCGGCCTGGCCGAGAAAGAGACTATTGTAGAAAGCAGCAGATTTATCACCCATCTCTACAAAAAGGAGAACATCAGTGTAGGTACGGAAAGACATAAGTAACAAAATTGCAAAGGAGCTTCCTTTCTTTCAGTGCCGGACACGTAAGTTCTCCCCAAAGGAGCTTCACCAACCATGCCTTCTTCCCATCAACCAAGGGATTCGGCACATTCGTCGATAACATGTTCCTTAACTGCCCTAAGCTCCTGAAGGACCTCTTCAGTCATGAAACTCCATCTGATGGGGAAGAGGTATAGAGAACGTAGAGGGACATCGGGATCCCAATCTACGACAGCCCGAATACGACTGTCAAACTCCTTAAACTGGGACTCTAGCTCTAAGGTTAAGAGCTTCCTCGGGTCTACTACATCAATATCAAGAGTCCCTAAAGCCCATTTGGTCGGCATGTCCTTCCACTACTCATCCACCTTTAGAAAAAAGAACTTCTTATGCCACCCTTGGCAACTATCCTTTGTTCCGAAAGTGAACGTATATTTCTTGCTCCTAGATCCCTGAGGGAGCAAGAAGTAGAACCCGCCCTTCGAAACGGGGTGGAGTTTCTAGTCTTGCATGAAAAAGATAAAGTGGGGCTTTATGTTGAAGACTCAACACATTCAAAGAAAAGCATTAAAGTAAGAGTAGGAGTTCGGGGGAAGTTGGTTGATGGCTATGCCACAAAATTGGCAAAAGTCACAAACCGTCTTCGGAGGGGGATACCGAAGTCCCACCTTTAGCTAAGCCCTGACGACGGTAACCTCATCTGAATGAGGAGCATAACTAGGCGTACCAGGACTAGGTAGCCTGGTGACGGCATAGGAAAGGAGAAAAAATTTAGCCGACCACTTATTCACTTTCTCCAAAGTGGCACGGCTCGGATAAGAGTTAAGAGGAAGCCAACTCTCAAGAATGGGACGAGCTTCTATTTGGTAAGAAGACATGTTCGGGAATAGAGGAATCTAACCTCGGAAGGTTGAAGGGAAAAGAATTGAAACAAAAAAAGCACTTCAGAAGGGAGCCCACCTAGTTTGGAATGAAGACAGGGACTTCGGAAATCACCACAAACTCGCTGGAAATCGCTCCGCCGCTAGCACCACCGCCAAAGAAAGATGAAAAACGGGACGGAATCAGAGAGCAAAAGGAATGGAAATTGAGAAGTGTGGAAAACTCTAAAGGGGGAAGGGTTTATATAGACCGAAGGAGGCAGACGAAGCAATGCCATAATGACCCTTTACAGACGAAGAGACGTAAGCGATGTAATGGACATGACCGTTCTCCAGTCACTTAGTGACACGTGTCACCCGATGCGAGAAACGAGGGCACACCTTCTGAAATTAGCAGGCCTATGCAAGCCTAGCTTGAAGTGACGCGATCACTTGGTCAGAAGACATGACGATTCATTGACAAGCAACAGAGAACGAGAAAAAATTAAAAGGGGAAATATTCTTCCTCATCCAAAGATACAACTTTAGAAACATCAAGAGCTCGGTAAAAAATGAGGAATCCCATTTGACGCCGAAGATACTGCTTCGACCAAGGGAGGCATCGTGAACCAAACAGATGCCCGCCCTGAAGAAGGTGACCTAGCTCAAGATTTAGCGCTGTTAAACGGGAACATCTGTCGCTTTCATGACACACTCACAAAAGCCTAACGCCGAAGATACTACTTCGGCTTCCCGAGGGGGGCATGTGATAGCCGAAGAGCTATGGCCCTCAAGATATCCTGATCAACTATCCGGAAACCACCGTCGGTGTTAGCGTAGCCCCGACCTCGGGGCATCCTCAACACCATCCTCGGAAAAGTAACATGGCCAACTTCGGGAAAAGATGTCTTTCACCACCCTCAGATTTACGAACCTACCAACCTCGAAAAAGTAGATCCACCATCCTCAGCAGAGGAAAACGTCTTCTGAAGGTGACCCACTTTGCCGAAGGGCCTTCCCCAATAGCCCTTGGGGAGAATCTTCGCCCGAAGGGGTCTCACGGAGATATGACTAAAACGGTTAAGGAGCCTCTAATAAATAGACCTCGCACACACTCCTGTCCTCTGGCTAGAATGGCCTACGGCCAGCTGGAGATACCTATCTCTGAAGGTACATATCACATGTAACCGAACACGTGTCATGGTTTGAACAAGCTGTGTCAAATGGCCTCCTCCTTCCTCCCTCTTATAAATACCTGGGAGGGACCTTGGTAAGAGAGGGAGACTTTTTCTTTATTCTCCACTCTCTGCTCTCTACTACTACTCACACAAATAATGACTTGGGCATTGTAGGCTCCTCCCCTAGAAACACATTCCGGGGAGTCTCTAACCCTTATTCTTCAAAGTCTTGCAGACACCTTCACACCGAGAATCTCTCCTTTAGGCCAACATGTCATACAACGAGGATGTCGACGGGTATCAGCTTAAATATATAAAAAAACTAACAATGCTTTTGGTAACAAGAACAAACAATAAGGGAAGTAGAACATGCATATGGAGAACAATAAAAAAAACACAATGTACCAAAAAAACAATTAATAAATTAGACTCGAACAAGACGATACATGTAAGGGAATAAAAAGAACCGACATAATAAAAAATGGAGCTAGAGAATGATATACAAAATTGTTAAGAGGGGAAAAACGAAGTTGCACAAATAAAATAATGATAATAAACTTGAGAAGAAGAATAAAGAAATAAGAGAATAGAAAGATATATAGAGTGCAACAATAAAGTAGAAAGAAACTACATAAGAAACTAAAAGGAAATATGAAGACGTATATTATAGCACGATAAGAATACACCTGCGAACATGTGCAACAAGAAAGCTAAAGAGAACAAGAAGATCTATCCTATATGCCAAGTGTGGTTCATATAGAGAATAATAAGAAACTAAAAGGTAACAAGAAGACACATATTTAGAAACAATAAAAATTAGCTTATTCTCAGAAACAATATAAAAGTAGGCTGAAACAGAAATGTGTATCTTGGACGTACCAACAGTTTCTCTAATTACATATAAAAGTTTATGGTGTTTGTTTCAAGTATTAAAAATTTGCAATTATGTAAGTGATGCACTACTCATCACCTACTCAATAGTCGCATAAACTTATGGAGTACAATTTTTTATTTTAACTGTCTTTTGATGCGTAATTAGTAATATTTCAATCATTTGTGTGCCCCTTAAAATTCATACAACGAAATCAATATAACCTTAGACCCGAGCAATTCTATCCCATCTTCCCGCGAGCCAAAATTAAAATTCCGAACCCTGAAATTTCATTTCTAAAACTAACATAAAAAAGTTGTTTTACAAAAATTCGGAAGTATAGTTCCTCCACAACAAGCTATTATACAAAAAAAATAAAAAAAAAATAAAAAAAGAAAAAACAGAGAGAAAAACTAAAACCAGAAATTAAGAGTGAGGTATAGATGATGTTCGAGACGGTAGCTAGCAACAAATTAATGCAACTTCAAACTTCGGTTGCACATATCTCTTGTACTTTCCTAGTAACCTGTGCCATGTCCGGCCGCTGTTCGGGGTCGGTCTCCGTGCAGGCCGCACTTAACAAGAGTAGCTTCTCCACGCTTGGAAGGGAGTTGGTGTCCTTCGAAATTTGTGGGTCAAGCATTTGGATATGTCTCCCCTCTGTCATTGAAGATTTCAACCATTGGACTATATCAGTGCCTCCTTTGTTGTTGCGGCCATATTGAGATGGGAATCTTCCTGTGAGAATTTCCAACACGATTACCCCGAAGCAATAGATGTCACTTTTGGTTGAAACTTTCTTGTGGTGGATGGCTTCCGGGGTCTTGTAAGCGCACAAGGCTTGGGTGCTGTTGCTACTCAACATTGAGCTGAAGCCGAAATCTGATAAAAGAGGTTCTTTTTCCGGACCTAGTAGCACATTGCTAGACTTTAGATTACCATGGGGGACATCATGAGATGCTAGCTCATTATGAAGGTAGCCTAGTCCATTGGCAATTCCCTGCACAATCTTCAGCCTCGCTGGCCAATCAAGTTGGGCATGTGTCTCACCGCAGTCACCTGTTCATCAATTTTCTGAAGGAAATTATTGAACATGAACATACATGTGTGCAAAGTAGTACAATTTGTACGCGTAGTGTATGATATCATATGTACCGTGCAATAAACAAAGCAAACTGCCCATGGGAATGTGCTCGTGCACCAATAATTTCTCATCTTTTCTATAATGGTAAGCCAGGGGTGTCAAGATATTGGGGTGCTTTAGGTTTCCCAGTCTTCTGATCTCTCCGCCAAAGCCTTCCTTCGCTAGAGCATTCATGCCTTTCACCCTCTTCACCACCACCGCGAGCCCATTACCCAATGCAGCCTTGTATGAAGATCCTAGCTCACCATTTCCGAGCACCTCAGCAGCCGCCTTCATCAAATCCTGCATCCCAAAAACACCTTTTTCCTCATTCACCATCACCAAGTCTGCCGCCCCTGCATCAGCCTTTCCCCTCTGGGAACTCCTTTTGCTGGAAGCCTTTCTACTCAACTCCATCTCCTTCTTGATTGGCACCGATCCCTGCACCTCTGCCGCTCTCTCATTCACGGGCCGTTCCAATTTCACTGGCGGATCTATTTTCCTATCCTCCATCTCCTCCTTTCGTGCAAATCTAAACACAATGATTGCTACAACCAATGCGACCATAGCAGCTAATGTTATCACTGCGGCCAAAAAGATTCTGCTTAAATCTTTTGGGGCCACAGGCGGAGGATTTTGTGTTGGCCTGGCAAAGCATTCCTTTCCAAGTTTCTCCCCACAGAGGCTGGGATTCCCACGGAAAGAAGAAGCCTGGAATTTGGAGAGGGTAGAAGGGATTGCCCCCTCTAAATTGTTGTTGGAAAGATTTAAGGCAGCTAGAGTTGGGCGATCAATTGCCGGAATCGAACCGCTGAATTGGTTATTCTCAAGATACAACTCCATCAAATGCGGCAACTCGAGCAAGGATGACGGAATTCCACCGCTCAAGTGGTTATCATTCATCCAAACTTTCTTCAGTGACGTCATTTTCTGAAAATAATCTGTTGGGATCTGTCCTGAAAACTGGTTCCGGGATAGGTACAACGCCTTGAGAGCTCCTAACCGGTTTAGCTCCGGAATGTTACCGGAGAAGGAATTGTTCATGAGGCTTAAAGACCGCAAACCCTTCATCTCTAGCAAGGCTTCGACGTCGATTTCCCCAGACAATCCCATGTTTTCCAGTCTGAGACCGTTCACCACTCCGTTGTAGCAGATGAGCCCTTTCCAATTACAAGGGGCCGCCGCGTTGGGTGCCCAAGAATCCAGTGCGGGGGCTGCGTTCTGCAACGACTGCTTTAGCTTCAGGAGGGCTTCGGATTCAGTTAGACACCAGCAGTGGAGCGGAAACACTGGGAGGAGGAAGGCACAGGCGGCGAGGATTGGCCGGAAAAGCAATCTTGCCACGGCCATTTACTTAGCCTGAAAATGTTGAGGATGTTGGAAATGTTTTTTGTTGCCCTGAATTTGCGTGCAAGTTGTTTTGGCTAACCTTCATGGTAGTAGTAATCAGTTGGGTGGTTTCCCGGGACGGAATGAAAAGTCAGAAAAATTTAGGAGGGCATAAAGGGAATTGGATCCATTTTGAACTCGTCAAACGGTTGCTCTCGTTGGATTTGATGGTGGCTATGTACTTTCAAGAATAGTAACATCCAGGTATGCCCAATTAACTGTTTCCTTTTTTAATTCGAAGGTAGCTTGAGGAATCTTCCCTTTTTTTTTTAGTCAGAAGCAAACAAACGAGAAATATTAAAGGAAAAGAGAGACAGCAAAATGATGTGCTAGGGAGACTCATTCCCAAGGGACAACCACCACCGAACAACGAGTGAATTCTCTAACCAAGCGACAATTTGTTCAGCTAAGCCTATCATCATGAGCCTGAGAGTCAACGCACCCCGAATTGCACCAAGAACCTACAAGCAATCAATTAAAAATGCGACAAACTGGAGATTCAGACAACTAGCTGCTTGAATAGCTCCTGTAAGAACACTAAGGGTTCATGTGTCCATTCTTAAGCCTAAGGGGCTGTTAATGCCCACCCAAACTCAAGCAGCTGCTCCCAACCTTGAATCCTTGCACCATGCACCATCAACAATAAAGATATCCAAGTTCTAAGGAAGCGTCAATAATTTCTGAGTTCCACATGAATGACAAATGGGGTTTGAGGTGTTAAAAATAAGATTAGATGACTAAACTAGTAGTCTATAGTATTGATGAGTTGCTGCCATAAAACATCTCCCCTTGTCATAATGGACTGAGTATGGAAGAGGGCATTACAGAATATATACTCATTCTGACCTAGCCATACAGTCCAAAGAGTAGAGACTAAAAGTGAAAGCCACTCAAATTGCCATTTTCGTTGAGAGGGTAGAATCATTATAAGTCAAGAATCAAAAGATGAGACTTGCCTTCCAAGAAGGGAGGAACATAAATTACCCCACACTTCGAAAGTGCCTGGGCATTCTCAGAATAAATGTATTAATGTTTTCCTAGCATTTCCACACCGAAAACATGCAAGCCTAGAGAGACCTCCATGAGTAGCTAAATTGTCCGCAATAGGTAAAACATTGAGTAGACATTTCTAGATAAAGATCTTAAGCTGTTGCAGAATCATAAAGGCCCATAGATGCTTAATAACCCTAGGAAAATCTTGACTAGGGTGTGAAGAGAGAGAATCATGGCTAGGGTTAAGCAAGGACCCTAATTTTGTTTTACTAACTACAATGTGTACCCCTTTCTTGTATTGTAGTTACCAGAATCACTTCCGGTCCACCTAACAACATCCATGCTTCCATTCTTGCCTAGGGGAGTTAGGTTTAATACTTTATCAACAATTACATTAGGAAATGTCTCTTTTAGAATAGGAAAGCTCCACTCCATGGTATTTCCATCCATAAGATGGCACACCATAAGGTTAGGATCATGCAATATTTGTGGAGTCAATGAGTGAAGTGTCCTTAGGGAAATACCTGGAATCCAAGGATCTTCCCAAACTCTATTAGATTGGCTAGAGCCTATTTTCCACTAAGCATAAAGGGTAAGTAAGTCTCACTCGTAAAGAAGGCTACACCAAATAGCAAATGCATTATCTCCACACTTTGCATTCCAAATAGATGGCGAGCGCCATACTTTGCAGTGAACACACGAAACACCAATGATCCAGGATTTCCACTAAAAATTTGTGAAAAGGTTTTTCCAAGCAATGTTTGATTAATAATCTCGTATCTTTAATACCTAGACTTCCAAGGCCTTTAGGGAGCATTAAAAGACCTTGTTGCTTAAGATGGAGGCCTCTTTTATCTTGTGACCCAGATCACCATTACTGAATCAAAGTACTAGAGATGGAATTAGAAAGCGTCACTAGTACCTTGAACAATGACATCATATAAATAAGAATGAAAGATAAAGTAGACTGTATTAAAGTTAATCTACCAACCGGGTTTAAAAGTTTCCATTTCCAACTGGCTAATCATGTTTGAATCTTATCTTTGAAAATCTAGAATGATGCAGTTCTTTAGAAGTCTTGATCAAATGGAAGTCCCAAATGATTAAGTGTACCATCGGTAATCCTGAAAGGCAAGAATTGTTGGTATTCTTGTTTAATTTCAGTAGGAATATTACGACTGAACATCTATTCAGATTTAAAAAAATAAACTTCTTGGCATATTGCAGTTGTATAAAGATTTAAGGTCTTTTTCAAATGATAAATTGCAGCATTATAGGTTTGAAGAAAATCAAGCAGTTATCTATAAAAATTAAATGATTAATTGCAAGTCCGTTCATACTGGCCTTTAGCCCTTGAATGTGGCTTGATGCTTGTAATTGGAGCCAATCGCTAGACAATGCTTCTGCACATAAAATAAACAAATGCGAAGAGAGAGGATCACCTTGTCGAATCCCAGTTTATGGGGAAAACAAGTCGGCAGTGCAACTATTAACCAGGATAGAATATGATACCATTGAAATACATTACATAATAAGGTGTATCCAAAGTTTTAGGAATCTTATGGCACATAGGACTTTTTCCACAAAAGATTATTGAAGCTTATCATAAGCCTTCCTGATATCAAGCTTTATGACAACCATTTTCCTCTTCGACCACTAGTAGGGGCAGTGTGTCATATAGCATGCAAGAGTTCATGGGCAATTATGATGCTATCAAGTAAAGAACAACCTGGCATAAAAGCGTTATGGTATTTTGAGACTAGCAAAGACATAACTAGCATAAGTCGATTGACTAGAACCTTGGTAATAATCTTGTAAATAGTATTGCATAGGTTAATAGGTCTCAAATCCTCCACCTTCCAAACTTCTTACCTTTTTGGAATTAAAGTGATAAATGTGCAGTTAACTTGGCGAAGGAGCATATCTCCTCAAATAAAGGAAATGATCACCTCCATGACATAGTCACCCATAGTGTCCCAATATTCTTTAAATACCACTGGCTGAGGACCATTAGGTCCCAGAGCTTTAAGATTGGCTTGCTTAAAAATTGCCAATTTGACTTATTCCTTAGTGATAAGTGCTAAGAGATTATCACATAGGCTATTAGAAAAATGGCGTCTAATGGAGGAGTGGCCATTAGAAAGATGGCATCTAATGGAGAAGCAAAGGATATCTTGGGCACTGTCCCTTTGAATTGTTTTTTCTTGAAACAAATCTAGAAAGTAGGATCAGATATGGGATAAGATAGCTCCTTCAAAGTAAATCTTCCTGTTAGATAACTAGCTAGCTTTACATCCACTCATAAATGAATTATTTTATCAAAAATTTAAATTAAAAATTATTTTCACTAAAAAATTATATTAATGTAAATGAATTTAATTAATATTTTTAAAAATTTTTAGCTGTTTGAATCTATAGTTGCATAATGAAAAGCAATAATAGAAATGAATAGTGATATTATATTGGTGTTGACCCATTAGGGTTTGGTGTTTTGATCCCACCTACACGAGAGACTGGTTCATGGGGAATCCTAGGTAAGGAAGAGTTATTTAACAGAAGTAGTTAATAGAAGAGGATCTTCAAGATAAGAAGAATCCCATATTAACTGCACTCGTAATGGGCAACGGTTAGATGCTCGTGTCTATAAAAAGGGATCCCCATGACATACATATCTAATGGCCCCTTATGGTACTACCAAGTAAGACTTTGTAAGCTTGTCCAATTCTAGTCACAATTGTCTATTTGATTACAAGCACACTTGTTAAAAATTTTCATGCTCCTAGTTCTTAACCTATAAATGTGTTTCGCTCATGCTTATGCTACCATTTGACCACTAATAATAAATAATAAAATATAAAACATTGCCCACACATTTCATAAAACTAAGTTCACAATTTGTCAAAGTATACAAATAGATATGAATTCAACTATAAGTATTCAATAGTGTATGAGCATTCAATACAAAAGGTCATTATTCTTACACCCAAGAGAAACTAAGAGTTTACTACTCCATCCTTGTATATCAGAGGTTACTAGCATACAAAATATACACCAAGACTAAAAAGTACTAAGATCCATTATAGTAGTTGCACTTTATATCACACCCAAAGCATGAGAGCCTCAAAACTCCATCCTTATGCCACACTAGCCTTTGTCAACCAAATAAAGAATTATAGTCAGTACCATAACTTAACTAACAAGTAAACCACAATACTAGAATAAAAAAGATTCAAAAAACATAATACTTGCAACAAAAACACTAACTCAACAACCTTAAGCAAGTGCAAGGCTTTAGAGAAATGGAATTTGCATAACATAAACTAAGGTTGTGAGGATCATTGATTCTCAGTGAAGGATCTTTTAACCTGTAACAAAATATTAAAGAAAAACATATATATATAATATATGAAATCTACTATGAGCTTTAAATAATTAGCAAGTAAATGTATACATGTAGTTTTCATGTTACTTGGGACATCTTCCTTTGCCTAAACCTTAACTGCAATGTGGAGCTTTACCTACTAGCAAACGTTATCTACTAGTCTACTAGTGAATTTAATCACTAGTTCAAGCTACCTTTTTACTTGTATAAGGGCACTATGGATGGACTCTTAATACCTAAGTTCCAAGGAACCCAACTAGGTGTATTAAAGTTCCAGTATTATAACCTCAAACTTGAAGGCTAGTGTAGGTTCTTGATGATACTAAACCTCGCACCTGATTTAATGGTGTGCTATTATGGCCACTCATACTAGTTTCTGTTAGTGATGTGCCCAAAAAGCCAATCATGAGATGATTGTATTTTTGCAAATTGAGTCATGATATTTTATTGAGGCATTAATCCAGCAATTTTGTTTGTTGTTTTGTTTCTGCGTAACGTAATAAACATAATTGTAACCCTAGAATAATGATATTCTTAAACGTCCCTAGTATAGTATTATTGTGGAGCGGGTTGCAATAATACATAATGACTAGCATATGTGGAGACTAATATGAGATATGTAGTCTACATATGGGTACAAGTTGGAGAACTTGTGTACTGGACCGACCCACCATGAGAACACTTCATGGATCGTTATATGAGTGTCATAAGTGATTCTCATAGTGATCATGGTATATGTAGTCCTTCGACCTAAGATCATCAAGGTTCCCTACATGTGAGTCACATACTTTGATACTTTCCTTTGTTGCTCGTAACTGAGTGAACTTGAAGGAGGTCATTGGGTATGTCACATATCATGCGGAGGGATTTGTATGATCAAGATGGGATTTGTCCCTCCTATGTAACGGGAGTGATATCTTTGGGCCCCTTGATAGAGTGAGACTTAGAAAATGCATGGCCATGCTCCGATCAGTTGATATATGATATCAATGTCACCAGTTTAAGTTAGTCTACTCGGTAATCAAGAAACCAAAGATTGGGCTATACGAGAGTGACACATTCCATGTCTCGTGCTTAGTCTTGATATCTTGGACAAAGGGACAATGGCATATATCGGTGATGATCATAAAGGTTTAGTCGATTCACCGACAATCTTGTCACTTGGGTAGCAATGATGTGTTGCTAGACACCGCTCATTGCTTATGATCATAAATGTGATTTATGATCATTGCCAACATGGCAAGAGCCTA
This sequence comes from Aquilaria yunnanensis, assembly GCA_039654915.1. Classification (NCBI taxonomy): domain Eukaryota; kingdom Viridiplantae; phylum Streptophyta; class Magnoliopsida; order Malvales; family Thymelaeaceae; genus Aquilaria; species Aquilaria yunnanensis. The sequence goes on from CM077597.1 coordinate 67,284,797, forward strand.
TTGGGTCACACACATAGAGCTATTTTGATCATTAGAGTGCATGGGCTAATTATTTGGGTTATGGTTTCACTTTAATTTCGTATTAATAATGGGCCAAGGAGTTGAGTCATTATTAAGCCCGAAATTAAATCCTAATTGGATTAGGGCTTTGAAACCCATTAGGCCTGGAAGTTGAGTCTCACTATAAATACAACTTTTAAGTGAGAAATTCGTAGGTCTCCTTGCCCTAGCCTCCCAAAAGGACAGCCGCACTCTTCTCTTGCTTTTCCTTGGAGGACGCAAGCTAGCACTGCGAGCGCAAGAGAAACGCATCTGCCGGTACGTGGTGGAAGCGTGGTGATCCCGAGAGGCTCGTGTGGATACCATAGAGAGCCTGAACACGTCAACTGTTCAGGTTTTGTGATTCGACTCTACAGTTGAGTGAGAGATCTCAACCGAAAATTAGGTATGAAATTTTCGAACACCCGGTTTACCCCGTTTCACTTGGATCCTGGAGGGTTTCGGTTAAATTCCGCTGCGCTGTTTGGCTCCCGAAACCCAACAGTTTCCTCTATGGGTATTCTTGTAACCTATAAATTTTGAGGAAAGCCCTAGTTCGTTGGAAAGGATCGGAAGTCTTGGGGCACCACTGGGAATTCTCTACCTTTAGTCTATGAGGAACAGTCCCAATAAAGGCCTATTTTGTACTTTAATTAGTCTAGATCATTCTATTACTTAATCCAAACTTTTAATTAGGCTAGATCATTCCTCATTTCTAGGAACTTTTGCCAAGATTTACTATGTAAATCCTAGCTATTTGTTTAGTGTTTAGAATTTGATTGAGAGTTAAGAAAAACATTTACTTAGTTCCAATAATACACTTAAGTTTATTAAACTAAGATAGTGGTTTGGTGGGATTTAAAGAAAACATGAATAAAATATGTGAGGCCGTGTAAGAAAATATTTTAATGCTCATGCATGCACAAGTAATATATCATGCCAAACCATGGATGAAAACTACACTCATAGAAAGTAAATACTGCAGCAGTACAATATCTAAGTGTTTTGCCTAACCTGAATTAATAATAATACAAGCCACGGTCATACTAAGTCTCAAAGCCAAAACTAGTAGACCTCCTAATAGCTACTACCACCATGCTACAAAATATTCATGACCCAAATGGTCAGTAGACCCAGCTTTCCCCGGGAGAAAGAAACCCAAGAAATCCTTGCCCGACTACCTTGCTGTATAAGGCAAATAAGTTTGGAGTTAGACACTGACCACAAGTGCATGCAACATATGCAAAATGTACCAATGAGAAACTAACAAACAAGTATCAAATAATCATTGTGGATTATTTGGCTTCTACACAACATATCTACACATTAAAAATAAGGTAAGTATATAAAATACTTAGTAAGGCATTCTAAAACAAAAAAAAAAACATAACAAAATCACAAATAATGGGCAATATGCACATATTTCCATGCATGCATAAAGCTTTCCCATAATCTATATGAGCTTGCCATGAGCTCTTATTGCATGGAGTATTACGCAATGATCATCATTCCATGCCCTTTTGGGTACATGACTCCCCACACTTCTCATACAAGCAAGCAAACAAACAAAAACACCAATTGGTCCATTTTTGCTCTTGAGCATGCATCCTTGCATTTTCCCTTGAGCTTGCCAGCTTTCGCTTGCTCAAAAACTCCCTTATTATATGTAGTAGGGTTTGACCCTGTTTTGTGTGGGTTATAGTGCTCATAGATGTGTCTTGCCCCTTCTAGGGGTCCTTGGCTAATAGGCCCATGTATATGCTTACTAATGGCCTTTCCATTACAAGACTTAAGCCTCTCCATGGCATCCTTTTACCGTAAGGATGCCTTGCCTTCCAAGAAGAAAGGTACTAAATCCATGTTAGCCTTGTCATCCAACTTCACGTTCTCAAAAGTATCATCAATTGGTATAACCAACCTTCAGCCACATCGGGATCACCCATGCCATTAAACTTATAAGTGTTAAGGTCTTGGTGTATCAAGATGAGCCCCATGTGGTCTGGAACAACAAGTCTCTACCATCACCTAGAGGGGTGAATGTGTTCCTCATCCTCTTTTTTGTTATCCTCCTCATCGTTTACTTGTACATGCTCATGCACTTGCTCTTAACCTTGCACTTGCCCTTAAGGTGGTGGATTTCTCCCCTGATCTTGGTGCACTGGTGTGCCTTGGTGCACTTCAGCCTTTACCCAATTAAGGTCCTCCAAGGTCTCCCTTCTATTCGGAGGCTGAGCATGCTTCTTAAGCTGGATAGCCATGTCATATAGCAAGTCCCTAGAATCATTGAGCCTACGCAACAAAGCCACCACTTCTCTCACATCCACCCCATTGGGGTCACTAGTTCCCTCACCGAGAACTTTAGCCTCAATAATAACACCTAACCAAGTGTTCATCATGATACCTACAACCAAACCCAGAAGACCACATCCAAAGCAACTTATAAGTAGTACTAACTGCACTTAGCATAAGGAACACTTAGATCTATGTCCACTTATTGCCTTTACTAAGACGATTAACCTGTCCTGATGCCAAGCTATTATGGAACAAGGTCTCGGTACCCTGAATTAACTAGCTTGTAGGATCTTAGGGATTGTGATCCCACTTAGTTACTACTCGCTAACTGTTATTTGTCGATAAACTAAAAAAACTTTCGTGCAACTAGTTACGTAGCTTACCTTGCAAGAAGATATGCATGTATTTGTCTTGGCAATGCAACTCAAATAAATAAAATATGTAAAGAGAACATCACTCGATCATTTCATTTAAAACATATTTAAAACATGTCAAAACAACTGAACACTAGTTACTTAAACTCCAAGTAATAGTTTGTGCACACTGTTTAACCTTAACATGCACCAAAAAGTACCTCAAGCGTCATACACCATAATGCATTTGAATAGAGGCAATGTTTTAGTATATAAGGTACTCTATATACATGACAAAGCACTACTATGATCACCTACTTGAGCTCCCACCTTTGAGCTATCAAGGTCTAACTGCAGAGCCTTCACTTATCCTTGTGCTACACTTAGCCTCTAGACTTTCAATGCACAAACACTTAGTTAGTATAAATTTTAACTTATAAGTAACTTAGAAAAACAAGGGTCCAAGTAAAATATGTACTTGCAAAAGAGAAAAACTTAGCCCACAACTATCCATTTAGGCCTAGATCGTTTCAAATTAATGCGGGCTATATAACGCGTTTTCCCGATTTGGGTCAAGGCACACCTGTGACCCGGTTTGATAAAAGTCAAAGCTATCCCTGTCCTTACCGTTTCCCAGACAGGATCCGTTGAGCTTGTTCTCACCTCTTTCCCAGACTAGATCATCATAGAGTGTAATGTGAGCGTTAGAGCGGGAAGGAGATTCGAACTTCTTAAGGTGGCGGCGATAGGCGGAGAAAGTCCCCAAAAAATTAAGATGAGATCAGAAGAGAAGGAGGATCATAGAGGCGTAGGAGGCGCCTTTCGGTGGTGGGAGAATTATAAGCTCCGAGTGAAGAGGATTGGATCGAACAAGATAGAGAAGGGAGAGCAAGGAGACTGTTAAAATGATAATGATTAGATTTTCATCCCATTTCCAGCAAGCAGTGAGGCAATTTTGTAGTTTTTGATGAGTGGCCCGGTGATTGTATCTAGTGTCATCCCATTTTCTCGCAAATGGTCTGGCAATTGTACAAATTTTTGCCCCATTTTCTGGCAAGCAGTTTGGTGATTGTATAAAAGAGTAGCACTTGGGATGGAGAAAGGATGCTAAAAGTGGAACAAACCTAAGGTTTAATTTTGAGGGAAATTAAGGAAGAAATTTGGGGAGCCCAATAAAGGTGACATAGGAAAACAAAAAAACATGTTAACTTGGGTCAAATAATGTAAAATGAATTGCCTATTAGTTGTTGGGACTAGGGTTAGTACCTGCACAAATATGCTTAAGGGAGTGAACATGTTATCATACTAAGTAAGGGTCCCCTTGGTACTTGTAAGAAACCTTAAGCAAACATGTACATATGACAAAAAAACATCCAAGCATCCAATGATCAACCACAAATAAGAAAATAATAATAAATGCAATGCGTGAGTAAATGATATGCAACATACAACACTTGGGAATTCTTACACCTTAAGGTGTTTTGGACTTGCCATAAGCTTAAATGACGGAGGTACTTAAGACACTAGCTTACATATCTTGAATAGTTTACCTCTCATAAGTCCCGCTTACGGGTCCTAGAGTAGGTCGTCACCCACTCCTGTCACTTACCTGTCTTTCCCTTGCTTATTATGTGGGCTAACTAACTTAGTGGCTTTACTTCACCAAATTCCTTGAACTTGACTGGGGCACCCTTAGTGGACTTACTTACAAAGCTTCCTAGCTTGGTTGGGGCTACTTTAGGTTCCATTCCAATGCCTCGGGTCCGTGACCTAATACTTAGGTCATTGGGGAAATTGAACCCTACTTAGCCCTCATTTAGCACCTTATTTCTTTCTTAAGGTACACTTACTTATCCACCAAACTTAGCCCTCTTAAACCACCCACTTAATTACCCTAATGAATTGATCCATAAAATATACCTTAGAAGTGATTAGGGCCTTATTTATAGCATGCAATAAATTTAGATTTACTTGGGAACCCTTAATGATCAATTAAGTACATTGAGGAATTGAGGTTGAGCAAAGGCAGGCTTTGTATGATTGTAGCCCATTTCTGGTGTGACCGCATCTTCATCTTTGGCATCATTCTAGAAATGGTGAGGTAGTACCAAAATAGATGGTGCTATAGCACCATTGTAATTGTGCATCCATTTATTGCCTTTTTTCTTCATTTTCTTCTTAACCTCCACCATAAACCCCAAGCAATCCCATATGTTTGGCACATTTAATCTCACTTCCAATCCATAAAAATACATAAAATGCATCAATTTTAATGCAATTAAATTAACCTCTTACCTCAAATTCAAACCAAAGCAAGATCAAAGCCACTAAGCAAACATAAAGCACACTTGTGCACAATTTGTTTCCTTTGAGTTCCAAGCCTAATTCGAAGCAAAATGGGCACCACAAACACTAAATTAAGACCACCCCTAACCATATTTCAAGCTTAGAACCAAGTTAAACCCATAGACAAACTCACCTTAGGGTTTGAAGTCAAAACTTGCAGGAGACAAGGTAAATGCACCTAAACCACAAAATAAGCTAGAGCCTTGATGTATATGCTTTGGGATCTTTAATTTTGCATGAATTTTTTAGAATTTTGAAGAAATGATGAAGGTGAGCCATGGAGAAAAAGGAGATACCAAAATGGCTTCGCAAAGATTTCATGTCCTAAATTGCCCTTAGCCAATGCATTAATAACAGTCCTTTTAATTTGTAAATTCTTTGATATGGAATTGTATAGGTTGGCGATTTAAGACATGGAGTTACAAAATTTTATACGATTCCACAATTTCCATTTCAATAAATTAAAGGTCAATTACAGTACATAACAAATAAGCTTTGCAGCCTGAGCACAAATTGTGCTACGTAAACATTCTAAAGGATCTAGGACTTTGAAGTCCTCTATCGAGAACATAATCTTTAAGCAAGCTATTGAGAAAGAGAAAACCATTTAGCTCCAAGCTAGCCATGAACACAGAAGCAACCATATTACCTACAAAAAAGTAAACATAAAGGGATGATTTTTTATTAAAACAGAGTAAAAGACATCAACAGCTATGAATTTTGAGTTCAGTTTGACAACAATAATTGCCTTAGCTTAGAGCCTAAGTACCTGCATCCAAATTAAATCTAGATAAATGCTGATCAATAATTCTACAGTACAACATGAATCCAGAACATTAACCACTAGCAGTGCATGGCTAGAATAACCAATTTAAACAGATAAAGGTAATTAAGAAACACAACCGGAATGGAATGCATGGTTTGAATGCAATGATATGAAAATAATCCATATAGCCTCTTTGGGGCTAATCCCTTATACCTTGGGGATCTAGCGAGTTAATCCTTTTCTGTCACTCAAACCTTACCCTATATTGAGCTCAATTCATATTAGATAAAGAGAGACTAATCACATATTGGCCGACATAATGTTTCTAGAAAACACTAGTCTCTCATATTGCTCACTTTCTTGATTCCTGTAATGAATCAACACTATAGGCATATAGCCCTGTTGGTACCATAAACATAACATATCCCCTAATTACCTAGAAATCAGAATTCAACAACAAATAGAAAAAATCAACAACCTTTTGGCTTAACTTCTGTTCTCAAAAAGTCAGCAACTTCTCATCATGAGCAGCAATAGAAATCCAACAATATAGCTTTAAACATAGTCAAACTCGCAAGTTTTAGGATTGTCCCTTACATGTTTATGTTGATTGAACTTACTTTTATTGGCCAACCTGAGCATGTTGTTTTGGAATTCAAGAAACAACTCCAATCTTGCATGTCATAGCAACACCCAAACCATAATGACCCAATAATCAGCTATGGCCTTTCAAACCAACTAGATATGCCTCATGTTCTTGGTTAACTAGAACTATAGCTTCAATTGTAACGTCACAACTTAACAAATAAGACTTCTTACTTAAGAACCTGAGACTACTTGGCTGGGGTTTAATTTCAACTTACTATTGCTCAAATTTCCCATGTTCGATTTCTTGCTTGTGTGCTCTAAATCCTTCAAATAGAGTCCTAAGAGGTCATTGCTCAAATAGCCAAGTAGTTTTCAAGCTACATGAACGTTGTTTGACACTTATGTCTCATATGTATAAATTTGGTAAAATCGTATGATTGAAACTCCATTTTATTTACATGTGTCAATTCAACCCCTGGCTTTACAATCCTATCAGTAGTCTCGTAACATTGTCATATTTCCCCTCCATTGTTTCAATTAAGTCCCCTTTGTTGAATGCCAAGTATAAACCAGCCTTTTTGGCCTAGCAATTAAGCAATCAGGTCCTCCACAATTCATACCCGATAAACGTAACACTTCTTTTTATTTTCAATTTAAGTCACAAATTAATAACTCAATTTATCTTGACCTTCCTAACCAAGACTTGTTGTACAATTCATTATTTTCTAGAATGATCAGCTTGGGGCCTAAGTAAGGGAAGGTTGTGACAAAAGAAAGGATGAATAGATGGTTTTGTTAAGTCTCAAGGATCTTCAACCATTCCCATTATGCCTTTAGCTTTACTTTCTCCACTCATTAAAACAAGCCTTACTTTACTTCTCTCTTTTTTTTTTTTCTCACCAACCATCTGACCTTAGATCCCAAATGAGAAAAATCCTCCCTTTGCTCCTAGCCTTTTACCTTTATGCCACAAGAAGTACAATAACCCTAATTCTTTGTGCATTTTAGTCCCCTAACTTTCATTCTTGGTTCCAATGGTTAGAGTAACTTATGGCATTAACTTATTTGGTCAAAATTACTTATATGATCTTAATTAACTTATGGACATATCTTGTTTGGTCAAAATTACTTACATGACCTTACTTTCACTAAAATTACAGCCATGCCACTCACTTGGTTCAAAATTATCATTTTGTGCTTTGGTGTCTTTCTACACTTATGAGCACAATACAACTTTAGTTAGCCTACTTTGCTAGCTTAATAAGAAACTAATTTAAGACATTAAAAAAACACTTTTATTAAACAAACTTACCTAGACAAAGCAACTCATTGAGTAGGAAAGTTGTTACTTAAATGTGCTTGGGTGAGAACAGTACTGGCACTAGTGATGCACCAAGAAGTCCTTGTGTTGCATCCTTTTTTTGTTTTTCAAGTCAAATTTTCTTTTTCCTTATCTGTTCATGCGAGATAACGGGGGCTAAAAATGGAATTTTAAAATTTTCACCAACTTTTTTAAAAATTTATTAGATTACCTTTTCTTTAATTTTTGGACTCCACAATTGGTGCTTGACGATGAATACTGACCTTGAAGCAAAATAAGACCGATATGGATAAAGGGAAATAAGTAACATAGGTTGATGGATGCAATCATACCAGCACTAATGCACCAGATCCCATTAGAACTCCGTAATTAAGCGTGCTTAGGTAAGTGTGCTTGGGCGAGAGTTGTACTGATATTAATGATGTGCCGGGAAATCCTCATGTTGCATCCCTTGTTTTTTTAGTCATTTTTTCGCATGCTTTATTTGTTCATGGGCGTAAACGTGGGTCTAAAAATGAAATTTTATGTTTTCCACCAAAATTTTTGACAATTTATTGGATTATATTTTCTTAATTTATGGGCTCCACGGTTGATTCGTGACGCAGAGTACTCATCTTGAAGGAGAATAAGACCAAAATGGATAAACAGAAATAAGCAGCACAGGTTGACAGATGTTATCATACCAGTACTAATGCACTGGATTCCATTACAACTTCACAATTAAGCATGCTTGGGTGACACGTGTACTAGCATCAGTGATGTGCAAGAAAGTTCTCGTGCCACATCCTTTTTTTTTTAAGTCAATTTTCACCTACTTTTATCCATTCGTGCAAGAAAAAATGGGCTAAAAATAGAATTTTAAATTTTCCACTAACTTTTTTGACCATTTATCAGATTATCATTTTGTAATTTATGTGCCCCATAGTCGATTCATGACATTGAGTATTCATGTTTTAAGGGAATAAGGCCAATACGGATAAAGGGAAATAAGAGGCGTAGGTTTATGAATACCAATATACCAACACTAATGCAATTGGGCCCATCAGAACCTCACAGCTAAGCGTGCTTAGGCAAGAAGAGTACAAGCATTGGTGATGTGCCAAAAAGTCCTCAAGTTGCATACCCTTTTCTTTTTTGGATTAGTATTTCTTCTATTTTATCTATTCACATAAGACAATGGGGTGCTAAATATTGAATTTCAAATTTTCCACCAACATTTTTGACAATTTACTGGATTAAATTTTCTTAATTTATGAGCCCAACGGCTAGTTCATGGCATGTAACACTCATATTGATAGGGAATAAGGCTGATATGGATAAACAGTAACAAGAGGCGTAGGTTGACAATTGTGATCATGCCAGTAGTAATGCACTGGATCCCATCAGAACTCCACAGTTAAGCATGCTTGGGTGAGAGCATTACCGGCATTGTTGATGTGCCAAGAAGTCCTTGTGTTGCATCCACATTTTGTTTTTCATGTCAATTTTTCTTTTGCTTTATCTATTCGTATGAGATAACAAGGGTTAAAAATGGAATTCTAACTTTTCCACCAACCTTTTTGACAATTTATTGGACTATCTTTTCTTATTTTATGGCCCTAAGGTTGGTCTATGACATGGAGTACAAACGTTAAAAAGGAATAAGACTGATATAGATAAAGGGAAGTAAACGACATAGGTTAACAGATGCAATCATACTAGCACTAATGCACCAGATCCAATTAGAACTCTAAGGTTAGGCGTGCTTAGGTGAGGGTACTATAGACATCGGTGACGTGCCAGGAAATCCCTATGTTGTATCCTTATTTTATTTTTCATGTAGGTGTTTCGTCTACTTTATCTATTCATGCAATATAACGAGGCAAAAAAAAGGAATTTCAAATTTTCCATCGAATTTTTTGTAAATTTATCAATTAAATTTTCTTAATTTACGGGCCCAAGGTTGATTCATGACATGGAGTAATCATGTTGACAGATGTGATCCTACTAGCACTAATGCGCCAGATCCCATCGGAAGTCCGTAGTCAAAGTGTGCTTGAGCAAGAGTAGTACTTGCATCAGTGATGTGTAAGAAAGTCCTCATGCTACATCCCCTTTTTCCTCTCCAGGTTGGTTTGTCTTTTGCTTTCTCTATTCATGTGAGATATTTAAGGCAAAAAATGGAATTTCAAATTTTCCACCAACTTTTTTTGACAACTTATTGGATTACCTTTTCTTAATTTTTGTGTCCCATGATTGGTTTGTGATGTGGAGTTCTCACATTGATGGGGAATAGGAAGGATACAGATAATGCAAAATAAGTGGCGTAGGTTAACGAATGCAATTATACCAGCACAAATGCACTAGATCCCATCAAACCTCCATGGCTAAAAGTGCTTGGGCGAGAATAGTACTGGCATTAATGATGTATCGAGAAGTGCTCGTGTTGTGTCTCTTTTTTATTTTTTAGGTCAGTTTTTCTTTTACTTAATTGAATCCTATGAGATAGTAAGGGCTAAAAATGGAATTTGAAATTTTCCTCCAACTTTTTTTACAATTTATTGGATTATTCTTTTTGTGTCCTTGGGAGTCCCCATAGTGTTTTCAAGGGGGAACTCTCCAATGCCCAAGTAAGGAAGTTATATGGCTGGAAGCATGAGAAAAGCTCAAGAAAATTGTGTTTGTGTGTGTACTTATAGATGCCTCATTTTCTACATGCTTAAAATGGCTAAGGTCCTAGATTTGCCATCCATAGATTCCGTGAGACTAGGGAATATGAGTCTATTCCATCCTAGCTATCTCTGCAGCCAGCTATCTTGGCATAAGTTTGAGTGAGGACTTTGCACGCACTTGGAAATACATCCCTAATGACATTTGTTAGTATTCTGGGGCACTTCAGTTCACTAGTCGCAAGGTACCTAACATGTCCCTCAATCAGGTTGGGTCAATGATTCCTCAGCACTTTTTAGAGTCCCCAACACCTGACGTTCCTTGCTATTGCAAATGTAGTGTGACCAAACTTCTTGCAAACCAAGGTTGGGACCTCAGCAGTACTCCAAGGGTCCCAGCCTATGGCCATCACATGCCCTCCCCTAGATTGCCTATGGATGCATAGCTCTATAAGCCATGCACCCCCTCGGTGCTCTTGGCTCCAATGCTTCTCCTCCATTCTGATGCGTCATTTGGGTTTCCTTCAAATGGCGGTTACTTCCGCTAGAGTTACGTTAGCTTTGCAGTTATGTCCTTTCAACTAGCATGAATGATGTTGGTTCACAAGTTAGCAGCTATATGTCCCTTCATGGATCATTAGTTTGACCTGGGTTTCGAGGCACATTTGGCGTTTAGAGGTTGGCTTTGACTGCAGTGCGTGCCTACTGTTGGCAAAAGGGCATTTTTGACTTTTCACATTTTCCATTCAATGTGACGCTTGCTCACAGTTCTTTGAGGCTATATATACCCCCCCTTTTAGTGGGAGACTCACTTCTTACTTTTTTATTTTGCTTGCTTCCTTCTGCTCTTGTGCTTCTCTAGTTTTTTGGCAGATTTTTGGTGAACTTTTCTTATCCTATTTCCATTCCCAATGGGTCTTGTTCTTAATCCCGCCGTCTCTTTGTCATGCCTGTGATTGGTATAGGCCCTAGGCTGCAATGGGATGTACATACAAGGTACCTTATGTGGATACTTGACTAATACAAGTCACAAGTTTGAAATTAAGGGCTGCACAGTGAAAGTGCTCTATGAGAATGCTCTGGAGACACTCTATCTGAACTCCAAGTGAATTTGATGAAAAGAAGTGAAACATTGGACTAGATGAAGCTATATTAAAGTGTTAAGGCACATTGTAATAATCGGACTCAATTTGATGAGTAAATTTGGTTGAGAGATCAAGAAGCCAAGTGATATGGGCTAAGACACAAAAAAGGGAACCCTTAAGCACACCTTAGTGTGCTCTTATGTGCGCTCAAGGGCTTTGAAGCCAAAAACACCAAAGGAAAGTTTATAAATATAATGCCTATAGTGGAGATACCAATGTGGGCAACTATACACACACAATAATTTGGTGACTCCATTGAAAATGGCAGAGACACACTAGAGTGCACTAGACCACTCTCAAGTGCATCATTATGTGCCATTGTATGCTTATAGTGGCTTTAAAGCCAAAGGAATTGCAGAGAATCCTATGGGAATGATATTTATCATTCAAGTGGCAATGTGGACTACAATTTGGACCAATAAGAGGTGGAAAACACCAAAGCAACATACGGATACCTTAAGAGACACTAAAGTGCTCTTAGGTGCACTCTAAAGTGCACTTGTGTTCAAGACAAAGTTTGAGGGCCTAATTCACCAAATGAATTGTCAAAGTGAGTGCTCAAGATGCACCACATAAGGAGGTAAGTAGGTCAAAACAAAGTCCAAGAGGACTTGAGCTACTTGGAGGAAGGTTAGACCAAAAAACCTAAGTCAATGGTCATGGCTACTACACATTCGGCCAAGTATGGTTTCATAGTCTTCAATGGCTATTCAAAGCAACTTCTCAGCTATTTGTTAGCAGCTTCCTAAGCTCATTTAACCTAGCTAAGCACTTGTGACGTTCCAAAATAAATACCGAAACGTGAAAAGGAAATAAACTAGTCAAAAGATTATGGTGGCAGCTTGGTTAGTCTTTTCGGCCACTGCTTGATTTTTTTTATCTCTAAGACCAATTTGTTGTAGCTTCTTGGATATTTCTTGGTATCCTATTGAGTTCATTATGTCAAGCAAGAGAACTAAAAAGAACCAAGACAAAAATAAAACACAAAGGAAGCAAAACTAATTAAATGACTAAGTTATCAAGTCATTTGGCCACCACTTATTCCTAGTCCTTAAGGACAAGTTTCCTAGTTATTTCCAAGATGCTTCCTACTTTATTTACTACCTAAGACCATGGGCTAAGACCTTCCAAAGACCATCATAAGAAAACCAAATAAAGAAGAGCAAACCAAAACCAAAAACCAAACACAGAACCAAGGCAACTAGTTAAAATCAAGCTATGTTGGTGTATAAAGTTGGTGTTCCTCATGAGCTACTTTCATCTTTCTTTCTTTCTGAATTATCACCACCGTCCACCTAGCCATGTCCTTGCCTAAGTATCTCAAAGTTACTAAAAAGAAAAAGTATGGAGAAGGAGGTATAAAAGGTTAATCCGAGACAACATCAAGCAAGCCTAGCACTTGGTGTCACTTATGTTGGCACCTATGTTTATGGGCATGTGATCAAGCTTCCTTACTATTTATGAGTATAGGTGAGGACACAATATGAAGCTTCTTCTCCTATATTTTCAAGGGGAAAGACTACCCTAGGTGATGGCCTAGGCAAGAAGAACCTAAAGGCTATGTTAATGGGCTATGTGTGCTTAAAGCACTATGGTAAGCTAACTAGTTTAATTTTGGCAAGCATAGGGTTTTTGCTCAATTTTGGATGAGCTTGACAATCACCTAGAGTTCTATGATAAATGAACATTAATCCAAGTGATCACATGAAGAAACTACCAAAGAATCATGCTTGCTTTGTTATGGAAACTCAGTGTTGTGGTGTGTGTGTTTGTGTGATTCTCTAATTCCATGCATGTGCTAACCCCTTTATCATTTATATATATGTTATGTATTATGCTATACTTGTTTTTCGTTGTGTCTTTTATGTTTTTGGATGTAGGTTACCAAAGAAGTTTGGAGGTTTTATGTACATCAATGTTTTAAACATTGAATAAGGCACTAGGTGCTGTTTGGGTCCTTCACTGAGTACCTATGTACTCATGCCCTCTTTTGCCCATGTTAGGTAAAGAAGTGGAGGATTGATAGGTTCAGGAACCTCTATAAGAGGTCTATGTATAAAAAGGTAAAACTCTTTAAGTTATGACTTATCAAGAAGAAAGCATGAAAAGTTTACTAATTTAAACTGATGACTATGTTTCTGTATTATGGTTGTAGGCCTTCATGGCTACTGTGGGAATAGTTTCTTTTTTATCAATCCTGGTATGGGCCAGAACCAAGAGGGTTATGAGTAATCTGTGGCCTAGATGTCAAATGAAAGTGAAAGTGGAAGTCCCAATGGGTTTGGAGGCTATATGAACAAAAGGAAATGTACCGTGCATAAAACCTTTTGAAACATCAAACTTTGATGCTTTAGGCCGTATATTCCTTCTTCAAATTTTGGCTTGTATATAGCTGTATATGTAAAACAAGAGGACTAGGCTAGAATATGTTCATGCTTGTACATAATTTTGGGCCTAGGAGGGCCATAGGGCACTAAGAAAAAGAAATATGCATGGTTTGAATCCTATGGTGTATGCATGTATATATGAGTATGGTAACATTAGGCAAACTCTGATGAAACTCTAAAAATGTAAAGACCCACTGTAACATGCATAGTTAGCCCCTAAGTAATCTCAAGTGAGTAAAAACCCACCGGTTGATAAAAATAAATGAACTCTACTAAGAGCTCAAAAGCTTGAGATTCCCAATAAAGAAAATTTTAAGTTGGGGTTAAGAATCTTGAGAATTAGAGTCCAAGTCACCATATGAAATCAACTGAGTAATTAAAAACAACCAGTTGGTAAGAATCTGTTGAAAAATGTTTAGGGTGGGAGTGAGTTAGGTCCTGATAGAGTTGGTATCGGAGCTCTAGGTTTTTCAGAGCTTTGATTATATAGGACCTTTGTGGTCTAATAGGCAAATTCCCACTATGATACACAATCATTGTTTTGCTTGTAGGGATAAATGGCCAGAGGTAGAAATAGGAGAATAAGAAATCAAATTACTATTAGCACTGATCTAATGCCTGATCAATAGCTGAAGATTAAGGAAGTGGCTAAAAGTAGCACAGGACTTCCTAATAGGGCCGCAGAGCTTGAACCCAGTTTGGAAGATCAGTACAGGATAGAACATATGATGGAGATGATGCAAGACAATATTGCTCAGCCGATGGTGGGCATGCAAGCTCTTGCTAAGGGCCAGACCGAGGCACCTAAGGGTAGTATTGCTGAAGAAGAGTAGGAAACTAGAGAAAGAATAGGCAGGAGGCCAGGAAAAGAACCAAAAAGAGAAGAACAAGAAAGTAGGCTTATAGATGAAGAGTAGGAACAAGATGAGGTGAAGAGACACCCAAGAAGCAGGAGACTAAGGTCAGAAATCAAGAGAACCATTGAGAACAGAGAAGGGGAGCAATTAGGTAGTAATGCTGGAAAAATGGAGCAAATCTCAAAAAACTCCAAAGAGATGGCTCCTAGAAGAGAGCAATGATCCCTGGAAGAAGATAAGAGAGATCCAGAAAATAGGGCTTGAAAGAAGGCCAGCTAGAGGGCTTTCTAGCACTCAAATCCCTAGTACTTCAAGGAAGTGGTGACCTAGAAGAAGTTGAATTTTGGATTTACCAAATAGAGAAAGTATTTGAAAGGATAAGAGTCTTATCTACCCAGAAGGTGCTATTGGCGACCTTTAAGCTGGAAGGTAGTGCATAACTCTGGTGGAGGATAGTAGAAAAGGCATATATGAACAGAAATGAAAGAAAATCTACAGGAGAAAGAGGACCCATGAGATGGGCAGGGTTACTTTAGGTGTCTCAACAACAATATGTAAGTGAAGCTCTTAACGATCAGAAGTAGATGAAATTTGATTTATTGGAACAAGGAAACATGATTGTCAGATAATATGAACATAGATTCAATAGCCTCCTCAGGTATGCTCCACAGAATGATGGGCAGGAAGAATTGAGCACCAAAAGGTCTATCAGAGGACTGAAGCCTGAATTAAGGAAAATGTTAAAGCCATTGGCATTAAGACCTACTATGAGGTTGTTTAGAGAGTTCTAACCTTGGAATAAGAATTCCAACATCCATTAGCAGGGAATGTAATAGGGGACCTTATGGACATCAAAGGGGAAAGGAAAGAGCCAGAGATAGGCTAGGAAATACTAAATTGGGTAGAGACCAAAAAAAGCCCAGAGAAACTCAAAGGTTTGGATCATAATGCCAAACTTGTGGAAAGTACCATGGTTTTAAACCTTGCTACAAAGCCACTAAAGGATGTCTAAAATGTGGCTTTCAAGGCCATTGGGTTAAAGATTGCCCAGTTAAGAAGGAAGAAAGAAAAGTGCTGGGATAATTTGGGGCTCAATGGCCAAGAAACTAACAAGGCAAAGAAAAAAGAATAGCAACCCTTTAGCCTCTCAGACAGATACAAAAAGGGCCAAGTTAGCTTGTGCCAATTAAAGCCCAACCACTAACTAGAAGAGTATAGAAGATCAAGAGATCAAAGAGAAGAGAAGAAACAAGCCTAAGAGAAGTGGCGATAAGTCACAGCAAGCTGAGGAAGGAAGCACCGAAAGGTAACCATTACCTTTATGATAAGTTTATTTTAGTGCTTTATAATATTGGTGCTTCCATATCCATTATTTTGGCTAACTTAGTGAGATTATTGAACTTAGAGGTTATATCATTACCTCAAATGTATATGATTAGAACAGTTGGGAATAAAATGATGTTTTCACATCACATAGTCAAGGACTGTGTGATTAGGCTAAATGAACTGGAATTAAAGGCTAATCTGATCATTTTGGAAACCACTGGTTATGATATGGTATTAGGCATGAATTAGTTAGCTGGAAATAATATGATCAGAAATTGCCAAGATAGGAAGCTAATTTTGCTAGGACTAGTAGAACACTCTTTAGAGGACACAAAAAAATGTGATGTTGGGCAAGTAAAGGTAATAGATTGCATACATATACTTTCTAGAGAAGAATATATGGGCTTAAATGATAGAGAGCCCAAAGTTGAATTAGACAAAATTCTGATTTTGAAGGAATCTCCAAAGGTAATCCATTCTGAGTTACCAGGTTTACCACCCTTAAGGGAAATAGAATTTGAAGTTAAATTAACTTCAAGAGCAGTTCCTATATCTATTGCGCCTTACAGGATGACAATTCTTGAAATGGATATGTTGAAAAAGCAGTTGGATGAACTCCTTGAGAAAGGTTTATTAGGCCAAGTGTGTCCCCTTGGGGAGCACTAGTGCTATTTGTGAAGAAGAAAGGTGAAAATCTTAGGTTGTGCATTGACTATAGAAAGCTCAATGCTATGACTGTAAAGAATAAGTATCCTCTCCCCAAGATTGAGGACTTATTTGATCAACTTAAGGGAGCCGCGATGTTCCCAAAGATTGATCTCAGATTAAGGTACTTTCAAGTGAAAGTCAAAGAAGCAAATATTCCTAAGACTGCTTTTGGAACCAGATATGGGCATTTTGAGTATACTGTAATACCATTTGAGCTTACCAGTGCTCCAGCTTTCTTTATGGATCTAACACAAAGGATATTCAGACCATATCTAGACCACTTTGTGGTGATTTTTATAGATGATATCTTGGCACATTCCAAGGATAAAGAGGAACATGAAAAACACCTGGGAATAGTGCTGGATGTGTTAAAGACACATCAATTATATTGGAAGTTGAATAAATGCCATTTCTAGACCAATCAGATTGAATTTTTAGGCCATGTAATTAATGGGCAAGGAATGGCTATGGACCCAGCAAAAATTGAAGTTATCTTACAGTGGAAGCAACCATAGAATGTTAGAGAAATAAAAAGCTTTCTGGGTCTAGCTGGCTATTATAGAAGATTTGTGCCAAAATTTTTTGTAATGGCAGCCCCTCTAACTAAGTTGACCAGAAAGGGGCAAAAGTTTGAATGGTCAAGGGATTGTGAAGAGAGCTTTCAGGGGCTCAAGAATAAGCTCACTTGCACTCCTATACTGATATTGTGTAATCCCAACAAACCCTTTGAGGTTTTTACAGATGCATCTATTGTTGGATTGGGATGTGTGTTAATGCAAGAAAAGCATATTGTAGCTTATGGATTAAGGCAATTGAGACCACATGAAAAGAATTATCCAGTGCATGATTTAGAACTTGTAGTTGTGAGTTTTGCCTTGAAACAGTGGAGACATTACCTACTAGGTAATAAGTTTCAAATGTTCAGTGATCATCCTCTTTACTCAGAAGGAGTTAAACATGAAACAGAGAAGATGGCTTAAATACCTCAAAGACTTTGATTGTACTATTAAGTACACTAAAGGTAACGCCAAGAAAGTGGCCGATGCTTTAAGCAGAAAACACACAGGCATTCTAAAACATGGAGAAGAATAACTAAATGAACTTAATAGCCTGGCTTGTTTGGCTACAAAGTGGCTAAATTGGGAGAAAGCCCAATTGAGGGTAATAACTATCCAGTCATCATGGAAAGTTAAAATACTGAAGGCACAACAACAGGATGAAGATCTTACTAAAATCTCTGGGTAGAGGCATGGAAAGTTGTTCTAAGGGTTCTCTTATAGGCAAGGATTGATGTACTTCCAAGATAGGATTTATCTACCCAGGGGTATGAATTAAGAGAAAAAATTCTAAAAGAACCCCATGCTAGTAAGATGAATATACATCCTGTGATCATGATAATGTACCAAGATTTGAGAGAACACTTCTAATGGCCAAATATGAAAAGAGAAATTCACAACATTTGTGCCCAAATTTCTGGTATGTGAACAAGTAAAAGTTGAGCATCAAAAGCCAAGGGCAAACTACAAAGTTTGCCTATACCTGAAAAAAAGTGGGGATCCATATCTATGGATTTTTTTGGTAAGCTTACCTTTAACAAGAAGAAAGCAGGATACCATTTAGGTAGTTGTGGATAGACGTACAAAGTCAGCACAATTTTTGGCCATTAATCTCACAGATCCTTTGGATAGGCTGGCACAGCTGTACATTAAAGAAATAGTGAAATAAATTGAATCCCAGATAATATAATTTCATATAGAGACCCAAGATTTCTGTCTAGATTCTGGAAATCACTACATTAGGCACTAGGTACCCAACTGAAACTAAGTTCAGCTTACCACCCCCAAACTAATGGAAAAACTTAATGGAGCATTCAAATTTTGGAAGATATGCTGAGGTGTTGTGTGCTGGACTTTAAAGGAGAATAGGATCAACTCTTACCCTTGATAGAATTCTCCTACAACAATAGTTATCACTTAGTGATAAAGATGGCACCTTATAAGGCCTTATAGGGTAGAAGATGTGTAACTCCTCATTGTTGACATGATTCTAAGGATACAGTTAAAGTAGGACCAGAACTAATCCAAGATATTATAGAAAAGATCAAAATGATCCAAGAAAGGATTAAGGTTGCCAATGATATAGAGCAAGCCTATACCAACCAAATAAGGAAAAGGGACTTAGAGTTCCAAATAGGAGACTATGTGTGGGTTAAAGTCTCTACTATGAAAGAAGTTGCGAGATTTGGAAAAAAAGGAAAGCTAGCCCTTAAATATGTTGGACCATTTCCAATAGCAGCTAAAATTGGTAATGTGGCATATAAGTTAGAGTTACCTCTAGAATTGGGTCATATAAATGATACTTTTCATGTTAGTATGCTTAAGAAATATCGATCTGACCCACAATAAACCGTACCAACTTCTGATGTCTCAGTAACTCCTAACCTCTCTTATGAGGAGGAACCTGTAAGGGTTTTAGTCAAGGATGTAACAAAATTAAGGAGTAAGTGGATAAATATGGTGAAGGTCCAATGGTATCACCATTCTAAACAAGAAGCTACTTCGGAAATAGAAACTGGAATGCTCAAGAGATACCCAAAGCAATTCCCTACATTGCTTGAGAATTTGGAGGACCAGATTCTTTGAGGAGGGGGGAATGTCATGCCCGTGACTGATATAGGCCCTAGGCTATAATGGGATGTACATACAAGGTATGCTATATGGATCCTTGACTAATACAAGTCACAAGTTTGAAATTAAGGGCTACACAGTGAAAGTGCTCTATGAGAACGGTCTAGAGACACTCTATCTGAACTCCAAGTGAATTTGAAGAAAAGAAGTGAAACAATGGACCAGATGAAGCTATATTAAAATGCAAAGGCACATTGTGATAATGGGACTCAATTTGATGAGTAAATTTGGTTGAGAGACCAAGAAGCCAAGTGATATGGGCTAAGACACAAAAAATGGGAACCCTTAAGCATACCCTAGTATGCTCTTATGTGAGCTTAGGGGCGTTGAAGCCAAAAACACTAAAGGACAGTGTATGAATACAATGCCTATAGTGGAGATACCAATGTGGGCAAATATACACACGCAATAATGTGGTGACTCTATTGAAAATGGCAGAGACACAGTAGAGTGCACTAGACCACTCTTAAGTGCATCATTATGTGCCATTGTATGCTAATGGTGGCTTTAAAGCCTATGGCATTGAAGCGCATTCTATGGGAATGATATTTTTCAATCAATTGGCAATGTGGGCTACAATTTGGACCCATAAAATGTGGAAAACACCAAAGCAACATGAGGATACCTCAAGAAGCACTAAAGTACTCTTAGGTGCACTCTAAAGTGCACTTGTGTTCAAGATAAAGTTTGAGGGCTTAATTCGCTAAATGAATTTTCAAAATGGGTGCTCAATATGCACCACTAAAGGATCTAAGTAGGTCAAAACAAATTCCAAGAGGACTTGAGCTACTTGGAGGATGGTTGGGCCAAAAAACCTAAGTCAATAGTCAAGGCAGCTACACATTCGGCGAAGTTTAGTTTCATAGTCTTCAATGGCTATTCAAAGTAGTTTCTTAGCTATTTCTTGGAAACTTCTTAAGCTCATTTAACCTAGCTAAGCACTAGCCATGCAGCAAAAGAAACACCAAAACAAGGAAATGAAATAAACTAGTCAAAAGACTATGGTGGTGGCTTGGTTGGTCTTTTCGGCCACCACTTGATTTTTGGTCTCTAAGACCAATTTGTGGTAGGTTCCTAGCTATTTCTTAGCATCCTATTGAGTTCATTAAGTCAAGAAAGAGAACTATATAGAGCTGAGACAAAAATAAAACAAAAAGGAAGCAAAACTAATTAAACAACTTGGTTATCAAGTCATTCGGCCACCATTTGTTCCTAGTCCTTAAGGACAAGTTTCCTAGTTATTTCCAAGCTACTTCCTACCTTATTTACTACCTAAGACCATGGGGTAAGACTTTCCAAAGACCATCATAAGAGAAGGAAAGAAAAGAAAATAAAATTGAAACAAAAAAACCAAACACAAAACCAAGACTACTAGTTGAAATCAAGCTATGTTGGCATATCAAAGTTGGTGTTCCTCATGAGCTACTTTCATCTTTTTTCTTCTCAAATTATCACCATCATCCACCCAGCCTTGCCCCTACCTAAGTATTCTTAATTTTCTAAAACTAAAAGCTATAGAGAAGGAGGGATAAAAGGTGAATCCAAGACAACATCAAGCAAGCCGAGCACTTGGTGTCACTTATGTTGGCACCTATGTTTATGGGTGTATGATCAAGCTTTCTTATTGCTTTTGAGTATAGGTGAGAACCCAACATGAAGCTTCTTCTCTTATATTTTGGAGGGGAAAGGCTGCCCTAGGTGATGGCCTAAGCTAGAAGAGCTTAAAGGCTATGTTAATGGGCTATGTGTGCTTTAAGCACTATGGTAAGCTAGCTAGTTTGCTTTCTGAAAGCATAGGGTTTTTGCTCAAGTTGGGCCAAGCTTGACAATCACATGGAGCTCTATGATAAATGAACATTAATCCAAGTGATCACATGAAGAAACTGTCAAAGAATCACGCTTGCTATGTTATGGAAACTCAGTGTTGTGGTGTGTGTGTTTGTGTGATTCTCTGATTCCATACGTGTGCTAACCCCCTTATCATTTATATATGCATTATGTATTATTCTATACTTTTTGTTCTTGGTGTCTTTTATGTTTTTGGATGCAGGTTACCAAAGAAGTTTGGACGTTTTATGTATATCAAAGTTTTAAACCTTAAATAAGGCACTAGGTGCTGTTTGGGTTCTTCACTAAGTACCTATGCACTCATGCCTTCTTTTGCCCATTTCAGGTAAAGAAATAGAGGATTGATAAGCTCAAGAACCTCTACAGGAGTTTTATGTATAAAGAGGTAAAACTCTCTAAGTTACGACTTATAAAAAAGGAAGCATGAACAGTTCACTAATTTGAACTCATGATTGTGTTTTTGTATTGTGGTTGTAGGCCCTAATGGCTCCAGTGGGAATAGTTGTTTTTGGATCAATCCTAGTATGGGCCAAAACCAAGAGGGTTATGAGTAATCTATGGCCTAGATGTCAAGTTAAAGTGAAAGTGGAAGTCCCAGTGGGTCTGGAGACTATATGAACAAAAAAAAGTGTACCATGCATAAAACCTTTTGAAACATCAAACTTTGATGTTTTAGGCCATATATTCCTTCAAATTTTGGCTTGTATATAGCTGTATATGTAAAACAAGAGGACTAGGCTAGAATAAGCTTCTGCCAATACATATTTTTGGGCCTAGGAGGGCCATTGGGCATTAGGAAAAAAAATATGCATGGTTTGAATCCTATGGTGTATGCATGTATGTATGAGTGTGGTAACATTAGGGAAACTCTGATGAAACTCTAAAAATGCAAAGACCTACTATAACATGCATACTTAGCCCCTAAGTAATCTCAAGTGAGTAAAAACCCACCGGTTGATAAAAATAAATAAACTCTACTAAGACTTCAAAAGCTTGAGATTCCTTATAAATAAAATATTAAGTTCGGATTAAGAATCCTGGGAGTCAAATTCACAGTCCAAGTCATTACATGAAATCAACTAAGTAATTAAAAATAACCAGTTGGTAAGAATCTATTGAAAAATGTTTAGGGTGAGAATGAGTTAGGCCCTGACACTTTCTCTTTACCTCTTTGTTCTTCCTTTAAGGTGAGTCAATGGCTGAAGTAGTTGTTATGTCCAAGGGTATTTAGGAGTCTCTGGATGCTCAATTGAGTGGTGCTATGCTGGAAAAAGTCAAAAAATGGCGAGCAAAATATTTTTTCCCTGCCAAGGTCTCTGTCTAGGTGCCAAACAAGGTAGAGATGAGCTACTAGCCCTGTAAGGGCAAGAACACTATTTTCAAGACTTATTTGAAGGTTGGCTGCTGATATCCTTCCTATCCCATGGTGAAGGCTTCTGTGAATTGCATGGGATCACGGTCAGCCAGCTTCCCCTGAACACATACGCTTACTTCAACACCTATTTGTGCATGAGCAACATGTTAGTGCTGGAGCTACATTTCTGTATTTTCTTGTAGTATTATGAGTTTTTCATTGCACCTAAAGGGTCTTTTTACTGCATGCTCCCATGAGGTTTCAGGAGTAAGAAGTACTCTTTCATATTCAACACCCGGGATGGCTGGTGCAACTGGAAAAAAAAGTACTTTTGCTTGTTTATGCTAGAGTTTTGGGGGATATTGGGCAAGTGGTCTATCGGATGTCTGGAGGTCAACGTGGATGTCCCCTCATTGCTTTTGGACAAGAAATTTGAGAAAGGTTTCTCGATTTTGATGCTTGAATATGGGTAGTAGTAGACTAGGGGGACTTGGACGAGGGAGCTGATCCTTTTGCTTAACCCATTAAGTGGGACTTAATGTTAGCATAGGTTCTGCATGCTCTTCACGTCTACCCCCCTCCGTCAGTGGAACTGAAGTCCACTACCCATCCTCTGCCAACAAACTCAGTCACCCTCTAATGTAATAGAGTTTGGACAATCCCCCTGAGACCCTAGTGCCAGACCAACTGCTTTGGGGATCTTTCTTACTCTGCTCTTATTTCTTATAAGTGTTTTTCCAATTTTTTTCTTTTCTTCTTCGGCAACTCACACTGATGGCTTCTTTTTGACAGAGATAGGTGAAGACTTCAACACCTAGCTCTATCAAAAAGCCTTTCTCGCCAAGGCTTATTAGGAGGATGGCAAGAAAGCTATGAAGAGGAAGACTAGAAAGAAAACCCCTAGTTGCCCTCCACCGAAGAAAGCTCGTGTGGGATCTTTGTCAGCGTACACTGTTGCTGTAGAAGTTGGCCCAACTTGAAGGGCTAAGTTGGGCACTGGGATCCCTTTCTCAGAGGATTTTGAGGTAGCCAAGTTTAAAGACTTTGAGAAGGATTTTTCCACTCTACTCCCAAGCCCACGCATTACTGTGACTTTACAACGAGCCATTACTGAAGAGGCCATAGCTGCAAAGAAGGCCGAGAAAAAGGAGCTTGCCATTGTAGTTGATGATGCTAGCGAGATTTTGGACAATGAGGGCACTTTCCATCAAGGTGAAGTACATCTGCAAGGTTCAATCACCTCAACTCACATCTTTCTTGGTTACTTTTTGACCTATGACTTAATCGAGGATTGGTTGAGGACTGACATAGTTAATGAACTTTAGCATGCCCATCTAAGGGAAACCTCAGCACCTGAGGGGATGGTAGACCATGAGGCTTACTGTGTAGCAAGAAACACCCATTTGCCGAAAGGGCTATTCTGAAGTTGCCTATCTAGGATGTCACAAAGGACATGTCTTTGTTTGATCATGATGTCTTAGGGAGACCCCTGTAAACACTGCCATCTTAGTGCATGAAAAACAGTAAGGTTGAAACGTTGTTCATGCACTTCCCCTTAACCCATACTTGGTTCCTTGAGCTTTTTGCTATCTTCCAAGCATGGTCTTAGCTTCATGGATGCTTGATCATTATCTTAGGATAGTAAACAACCATAAAAAATAAAGCTAAAACCTATACCTAGGCTGTGAAGGCTGAAAATTCCAATAGAACCTTAATAAACCTGAAAGAGTAGGTTTTTCACTCTCTTGTTGAATTCGATTGCTTTCCTTTATGATTTCTTGAGAGCTTGAGCTATGGTGGCTACAAAAGCTTATGGAGGAGCTAAGGAAGGAAACTGTGGTTGGTGATGGCCAAAATGGCCAAGGAAAGGCAAGAAAGTCTAGATATTTTCTTAACTTGATTAGCTTAACCTTAACCTTCACTTAGGTCATTATAAGTATGCCTTAAGTAAAGACTTTTTGGCTAATCTTTAGCCAACATTGTTTGACTATATGAACCAGCCATGGAAGGGTTGGATAATAATAAAAATGATCCAATTTGACATTTTTCAAAGATCATCCCATCCTTAAGTTTATTTTATGGACACCTATACACCAAGTTGTTCTAGGTTCTTAACCAATTAGCATTTGTTTTTTTTATGCAATTTAGCCCTAGCAAATGTTTCCATACCATTCAAATCCTTCCAAAAGCTCACTTTTAAAGTTGTAAAATTTAGTACCCAAGTATTGAAATCTTACAATAAACTCCATAGGTTACTTGTAAAACAAGCAATCTTTTAGGCTTCCTTGAGTGCGAAGTTACCATTGTGTGAATCTTTTAAGAAGGTGTGGATTATACACTTTACCCTTCACATTTCATTCTCTATGATAAAAATTATGTTATATAATGATTTATAACCATTATGCATTTATACTGGAATTTTCTAATTTTTTGATGTGGTAACAAGTTGGGTGACCTAATATTGCAAAGATAACACTTTTTAAATAGGGAGAACATAAAAACAACTATTTCCATTAATATATTGGGTAACTGTAAAATAGTCTATTTTTTTAAATACAAGAATATCTTTTTTCACTAATTGAGTTAGAAATAGTAGGGTGTTAACTCTAGATTTTCAAAGTTTTGGTCAAAATTGCAATAAAAATGGAAAAGGATTTGGTAAATATGTGATTTTTCCTTTTCTTTCCTTGAACCTCACACACGCATATAGAGGAACATAATGCACCATCTGGTTTAATGAAAATAATGGCATTAACACTTTCGTTTATTTTTGGGAAGGACATTTTCATCAATAAGTAGTTTTATAATTTTTTATATGTGTTAGTAGTTAAAAAACAGCCATGTGGTAGCTTCTCATGACCTTTTGAAAGGAAAAGTCTAAATGCTCCTCTAAATATATCCTGCTTTATATATATATAACTAGCTTTAATAACTAGCGTTGCCTCGAGATTAAATTCTGGAGAAATTACGGTTGAATTTAAAATATAAAGTATATGGATATAAAAAAAATAATTTAAATATTCAGTATTGCCACGAGAACAAAAAATATTAGAAATAATAAATAATGTAATGATAATTTTAAATAAAATAACAGATAAAAATGCAATTCACCAATAGAAACACTTTACAAGCAAACTAAAGTGGTAGTAATATGTGTCTTGATAGTATTCATAATAGTTTAAATAAAAATACACAAATATACAATTAATAATCATGTGTTGTTAGGTAAATTAGTGAGAAATTATATTCAAAATGAATACAATATTCTACTAATATTGCATATTATTTTAATTTTTATATAATTCGTTGTAGTAATAAAACATAAATTAGATAGAGAATTATAGAATGTCTAAATCAAGATAATTATGTAAGATATTACAAAAAAATTTTATCAATAAAAAATTCATTGAGTATATTTTAGATGTTAGCAAGAGGTGATACAAAATTTTATCTTTATCCATTGTTTATAAAATTTTAGGTTTGAGAGTGAAAAGAATATAAACGTAAGAAAAAAATAGGTTTACTTTGGTGTATCAAGCTATTAAAACACATATGGAAAAAATAAGAAAAATAAAAAATACATATGAATATTTTAAGTATTAGTTCTATAAATATAGTCTCAGCTTTTTAACATCACCAGAAGACACTGAACTTGACTGCACTTCCCAAACTGTCCATTCTATCTCGTATTACTATAGGTTTTGAGAAACATACAAGGTAGCCCACATACTTTATAACAACTTATTAAAAGGAAGAATATAGCTACATTGAGGTGTTCAAATGATAAGTTTTGGTATATGCTAAATCAAATATAAGGCTAAGTACAATTGACTTAGCTTCGCCTACCAATAGAGATGATAAAAATAACTCTACAGGCCCTACCCTACCTGATCCCAGCCACCAAAACTTGACTTTACCTACAAAGCTTGTTATGAGTTCAATTAATTTTACCTGAAATGCAAGAAACCAAATTTATTGTGGAGCATCAGGCTACTAAAACATGTATGGGAAAATAAGAAAAATAAAAAATAAGCATGAGTACTTTAAGTATTAGTTCTAGGAACATAGTCTCAGCACTCTAGCACAGTTACCACCAAGGGACACGAACCCAACTGCCACTCCCCTAAATTTTTTCTCGTATGCCCTCCAAGTTTTGAGAAATCAGCAAGTTATTCATCTTACTTTACAGCAACTTATTAAGAAAAGGAACATAGCTGCATCAAGACGTTCAAATGATAGGCTTTGATATAAAATAAATCAAGTATAAGATTAAGTATGGTTGACCAAGCTTGGACCCTACTAATAGGGATGACAGAATTACTCTATTGCCCCTACCCTTCATCAGCCAGGCCACTCTAACTCGACTTCACCCACAAAACTTTGGAAAGGTTACAAGTTTAACTAATTCTACTGCATCCTATCCCTAATAAATTAGTATATTTATTTTCAAATTTTTTTTTTATCTCAAAATAAAGTTATAATCTAGTGTAAATTTTTCTATGTTAATTCATTTTATAAATTTTTATTTATTAATTATTTGTAGACAAATATTTTTTTAAAACATACATAAAATATATAGAAAAAATGATATATATCCTATCTACACGTGGGAGTTGGGTATGAACTCACTTACATGTTGAGATGGTTTGGATTTAGCAATATCCTCCCCGATCTTCTTGTTCACATCTTTATTTACCAAGGAAGACCCATGGCCCATGATCAGCCTAACCCACCCTCTCAATGAACACTTAAAAAAAAACTTTCTATCAAAATAAATACATACTTTATATCAAAAGATTTGAACTCTAATGTAATTGTTGTTTTTTTTTTTTTTGCAAAGAAAAAATTTTGATTATTTTTCACAATGATTGTTTAAAAAACCGATTATCTGTTACATAGTTTAGGGTTCTAATAGAGCCAAGCCAAACCCGAACACCCATATCTCGAGCTCGACTAAAACTTTTCATCAACATCACAGCCTAATAACAATCATATATTAGGTGAATCCCAACTATTTGACAATTTTTATTTCAAAAAGTGGATAATGATAACAATTAATAGGTGCTTGAAAAACTAAAAGGAAAGTTTATTTTCATCTCTATGGTTAAGATATAAATATTTAGCTAGGCATTGAGTATTAATAATAAAGTCATAAACTAATAATATTTACAGTAAAATTAATCTAATAAAGATCATTATAATTAACAAATAGAAATAAAAGAATTTGACCTATTCACTAAAGAAAATGACTTAACATAAAAAATTTAACCTGACATTAATTTTTTTATTACATTTTATGTTTGACCATCTCCCTCATATAATATTAGCCTATATTAATTAACCCTTAACATAATGCTAGTTTATTTCTTTAATTATTAATTTTTTAAAAAACATTTAAAGAAAAAAAATGAAAGTGATGGAAGAAAGTTATAATTTGAAGTAAGCATAAAAGAATTCCAATCAAGAGTCGTGTATTTTTGGTAAATTAACATGATTAAGGGTTGAAAATAATAATAACACCATTTAATGTAAAATATATTTATAAATTTAAAATGAAAAAAATACAATAATAGTTAACAAAGTAAATGATAACTTCAAAATCATGGTTTGATCCTAAACATGGTCTGTGATAGGGGGACCCACTATCTCCGTATCTCTTTATTCTATTCAGTAAAGCATTTTTTAGTTATCTTCATCACTGGTAGAGAACTAGTTGTATTATGAGGATAAAAGCTAGCATTTTTGGTCCTTCTATTAATCATTTATTCTTGTCGATGATTGTTTCATCTTTTTTAGACCAAACCTGGATACAGTTCATCATCTCAAGGAAGCTCTCCATCTTTATCATATGGTGGCTGGACAAGAAGTTAATTTCTAATAATATGAATGAACCTTTAGTAAAAATACATTGCAGGTTTGTCCATTTATTTAGGACTTTACCTTTTACTGTTAATAAGGCCATTGCCAAATACTTGGGGAATTTTTTTTTATTGTGACTTTAGTAAAACTGCATCTTATGATTTCTTAAGCTCTAAGATTGATGCAAAGTTTGCTTCCTGGAAGTGGAAGCTCCTTAATCTAGCTGGAAGGCTGACTTTGATTAAATCCTCACTTTCCTTCCTACTAGTATATATGATGCCTTTGTTCCATTTACCAGTTACGACTAGTGAAAACTTATCCAAAATGTTTGTGTGGTTCTGGTGAAAGGCAGATTAGGAAAAGGGCATAGACTTTTGAAACCATTTCACTCTTTCTGTTCCTAAAAGGCAGGGTGGATTGGGAATTTGAGATTTAAGGTTATTTAATCAAGCATTGTTGGCTTGTACCTTTTGGTGTCTGATACACAAAGACCCCAACTCTTTGCTCATTCATGTTCTCCAACAAGATATAGGTGATCCACATCCTTATGAAAAGCCGGTGGGGGTTCAAATCCCACTGCTGTTTAGAAAAGTCTCATTTTTGTTCAAGATTTTCTCACCCATAATCTATGTTGGATTGTTGGGGATAGGATATCAATAGACATCTAGAATGATTATTAGATCTTAGCTTGCCCACCTTCCATACTTCATAAACATAGCCTCTTCACCTACTTATTTCATGTTCAAGACTATGTAAGGTTTTCTATAGCATGATACGGAAACTTGGAGTATATCCAGGTTATCGTACCTTTTTTCAGGTGAAGATGTTCATGGTATACTTTCCAAAACACGTAGAAGTCCCTCTGAGTTAGATTGGCCTATTTGGGATTATGCTAATGATGGGGTATATTCCACTAAGAAGGGTTATGCCTTGTTAACTTCTAATCAAGATTCACTTCTTGGGGTTTGGATTTTAGACCAACTAGTACACATGACCATAAACAATTATGGGTAGCAAAAATTCCTGATAAGTTCAAGGTCTTTATGTGGAAGTGTATTCACAATGCTCCCCCTACAAAATCAAAGTTAAAGAAAAGATGTGTGGTTGAGTCATTGAGGTGCCTCCGATGTAGTGGAGCTAGTAAAGGCTTAGAGCATCTTTTCTTACATTGTCCATAATCTGGAGCCATTTGGAACCTAACTGGTAGGTGTTCTCCTTTATCTTCGCAAGAGAACTTTTCGGCTTGGCTGCTTTGAGTGACCCAAGTTGAACAGACTTGGTAGTTGATTTTGAGGGTATTGTTACGATCTTATGGTGGATATGGCTTAATCATAATGAAGCAACATTTCAAAGCATTCATGGGGAGATTAATTCTATAATTACTAGAGTAGATGGTATTGCCCATGATATCAGGATGGCCTTTGAATTCAAGGTAAAGGCTCTCACCATAACACAACTGACTCCTTCATCATGCATTACCACTTGGAGTAATTCCAGTTTGAATTCTTCACCTACACGTTTCTATGTTGATGGAGCCTAGAACCTAATTTTTAAAGTAGGTGCAGTGGCTTAGGTAGTAAAGTTCCTCCGTCTCAGGTCTTGGGAATCTAATGGCTGATTCATAGGAAGTTTCCCCTCTCCTTTAGCTTTAGAAATTCAAGCTATCTTGGATGCTCTCGGATATGCAACCAACAATAGTTTGACCAACATCACTATCTTCAATGATTATGCCCATGGTTTGGCTTAGATCTCTGGCAAGTTTCCTATTCTTTTCAAGGTTGTGGAGTTGGTTACTTGCGTACACTCACTAACAGGTTCATTCAACCACTTATCTTTTTTGGCAGTGAAGGGTAGTGTGGTCAACAATGCTCATGAGATTGCTACTTATTCTTTTAGATCTCATTTAATTTCTCACTCTTAATTTCCATTTTGAGTACCAAAAAAGAATAATAACAGAAATAAACCATATAATTTCCTCCCGTAAACTAATGCTTTAGCACAGTCCATCACATACACCAATCAAGTCTCAAATTTGTTAGAGAAATTATAGAAAAGGATCATCATCCTTAAGAAAATTATACTCCACTATGTTACTGCTGGATTGATGACAACTCTTTTCAGGATTTATAAAGCTAAACGAATTCTTAGATAGCAAAATCTAAGAATCCCGTAAGAACATGTCAAAAGTCTTTGATAAATGACTGGTATTTATAATATCACAAATGCCTTTTGAAGAAGAGTTATATCTTTTAGAAAAGAGATATCTTTTGATAAAAAATTGTATCTTTTAGGGAAAGACATATCTATTAGAGAAAGAGACATGATTTTAGAAAAAGGAGACATTTTTTGATTAAAAATTGTGTCCTTTAGAATAGACATATCTATTTGAGAAGAAATATGTCCTTTAATAAAAAAAATGTGTCCTTTAGGAAATAATTATCATTAACTATTATTTTATTTTAATTTTGTATATTAAAATAAAATAATAACTCATTTATTCTCTCTTTTCTTTGCCAACATGGGATATTAAGACCTTAAGTTACTAACTATCCAACAATCCCCTACTTAGTTAGTGATGTGGATAATCAAACAATTAAAATTTATGCATTTGGGAGGTGTCTTTTAACTTAAACCTGCCATTAGTATATGATTTTCAAAATGATGTTGAAATTGATGGTTAAATTCTTACCAAACCACAATTTTTTTTATAACAAGATCATAAAAAATTATGTAAACAAATCTTAGTTTTTTTTTCTGACATATTCACCATAAGCTTTAGCACCGTATTATGGCCTTGTGTTGCCTTTTGATTCATGAACACTTATAAAGTTTTTTTTATGACATATTCACCGTGAGCTTTACCACCATAATATGGCCTTGTTCTGCCTTTTGAGTCATGAACACATAAAGTTTGTTTTTTAACTTTAACTAGAATTGGTACCACTTCTTATATTCATATAGGTGAAGTATCCTCAGTCTAACAAAAGACTACTAGTTTTGTGACCAAACAATACTTCATTAAGAACAAATGTATGTTCTCCCTTTATTTCTTAAACACTATAAACTTAGTCTTCGAAAAACTGTCACGACAGTAATAAGTTGTTACCTATTAAACCTTTAAAATTTTCAAGCAATAGTAAAGGTTAGGTTCAAATTACTGGTGACAGACTAGAATGGTTTCAGACCTATAGCACTTATAGTGCTTTTAATCATTTCTCTTAAGGGTCCTTTAGTTAACAGGTCTACAAAATTTCTACATGATTTCAGATAAACAACTGTAATAAGTCCAACAGAAATTAGTTGCCTCACAGACTCATGTATTAGTGAAATATTTCTATATTCTCCATTTTAAATCTTGTTAAATGCTGTACACATGGTTGTTTCACTATCATAGTGCAAAGAAATTGCTAGCATTGGTTTTACCCATAAGTCTATATCTGATAATAATTTTCTTAGCCATTCTTTCTCTTTGCTTCCTATTACAAATGCAACAAATTCAGATTCCATGTTAGAGGGAGTAATACATGTTTGCTTTTTGTATGCCATGAAATATCACCCTCACCTAATTTGAAAATCCAACCTAATGTGGATTTATTATCACTAACACTAGTTTTCCAACTTGCATCTATATAACCTTCTAGTATTGAAGGATAGTTGTTGTAAAATAAAGTAAAGGACTTTATTTTTTTAAGATAACCTAGAACTCTTCAAATGACTCTTCACTAATTATTACTAGGATTATGAGTATACCTAGAAAGTTTACAAACATTATAAGCAATATTAGCCTAGTACAATGCATTGCATACATTAAGCAACCAATGGCTTAATCTAGTTAGCTAACTGATCTACTAGAATTGTTTACTAACTTGTTAGAAACATCAAAAAGGGTATTTGCTTGTTTAATACCTAAGTGTTTGAACTTAGACAAAATCTTATCAATATAATGTGATTGACATAAAGTAGATCCCCTACTATGTTTCATGACCTTGGTACCTAAGATTGTATCAACTTCCCTTAAATCTTTCATTTTAAAATGAGAAGTTAAATACTTCTTAATATTATTGACACCCTACAGATTAGTGGCAATTATTAATATATTATCTACATAAAGACATATTATTGCATCATAGTCTCTTGCAAATTTTGAATAGATGCATTTATCTACACCATTATGTCAAAAACCAGTTGATAGATCGTATTAGAAAGTTTTTCACGCCATTGTTTGGGTTCTTGTTTTAAACCACATAATGATTTAACCAATTTACAAACTCTTTTTTCATTTCCAGGGAGTACAAACACTTCAGATTGCTTCATATACACTTCATTATCAAGATCACCACTTAAGAATACAGTTTTGACATCCATTTGGTGAATGCACATATTATAAATTGATGCCAAAGCAAACAACACTCTTATTGATGTGATTCTTGCTACAGGTGCATATATATCCAAATAATTAATCCCTATGTTTTGTTTAAAACCTTTGACAACAAGTCTTGCTTTAAAGGATTATAGAGAACCATCATTATTGTCTAAAACTATTAGCACGTGTTTTGTGTATACTAGTAATTTTTTAACTTGTTACAATGTCATTGTATTATGATTTGTACCTTAAGGTAATTCTAAATAACTTGTAATAGAACATGGGCGCCTTCCCTTAAATGTAGCATGATATGCATTTGCCAAATAAGAATAGAATTTGAAATAGCCCTCGTGGCCTTGCCTAGGAAACATATGAGAACGTGTTCCACACTAGTCAAAATTGGTTAATTAATTATGCATGTACTTGTTAAAACTTTCATGCTTCTAGTTATTTAACCTACTATGCAATTATGCCTGAGTTATGCTTTGGCTTAGATAATAAAAAAAGTAATGAAGCATAAACATAATCATTAGTCCATAAAATGTTGCCCAAGCCTTTATCATAAAATCAAGTTATAAGGCAGTCAAAGCATATAAAATACTTGTGGATTTAATTACACATAATCAACCATGTCCAAGCATCCACACAAAAGTAGACTATGCTTACACCTAAGAGCGACTTTATAGTACATTACTCATTTATGGACAATGGAGACAAACTAGTATATGAAAACTATACATTGAACTACACTACTAAGATCCAAAACTAAGCTCCCATCGTAGAGCAACTCTCGGTGGCAACCTCAAAAGCCTTCCTTTATACTTCACTAGCCTCTATCGGCCAATTAAACAATAGTAGTTAGCACCATAACTTAACCAACAAGTAAACCACAAAACTAGAATCATAAGGATTCAAATAAGTGTAATACATGCTCGTGAGCTTAGCCTAACAACCCTCAATGGTTATCGGTTCCATAGGTACAAAATCAGCCCAACAAATGCTAAGGGAGCGAGAATCAATCATTCTCAATAAGGGATCCTTCGACCTATAAGAAAAATCAAGAGGACACACATACATAGATAATATATGAAGTCTACTATGCATTTGTAGTGTGAGGGTTAGCATGTGTGTGTATATTCAAGTCCCTTTAGACCCCACCTCTTCTTAGTCCTCACACAGATGTCGCCTCGTGCTTAACAAGTTTTTGCCCCTAACTCGCTCTTAACAAGCCTTGGCTTGCTGATGTCACTTGTGTACTAAGCTTCCACATCAAACCTTACCAAGTGTGCACTAGGTTCTCACTTGTGTCTTAAGTAATCTTGCCTAGGCTACAAGTGCACTAAACCTTCACTCAAGGCATATACCTATCCACCATTACTCTGTTCACCCTAGTGTAGTAGCAATAATCATGGTTGGACTTATAAATTCTAGGTTTTATGGAATTTTCCTAGGTGCTCTAAGGCTCCCTCATTGGGTCTTTAAACTCTACAGGCACTAAACCGTACACCAAACTATGATGTGCTATTGTGTCCAATTAACTTATTTAGCTTTCTGGGTATTTTTTTACTCCATAATTCCTTGAAAAACACCTAGTTTATGGGGGAGTTTTATGTGTCTTGGAGCCACCGGGTGACTTTAACCCTTAGACACCTTAGGCATGCCCCCGGACCTCCCCTTGAACTCATTACAAAAAGGTGTGTTTTGTTGAAAAATAGGCCATTGGTGTTGCAACCCTATAGGCAAATGGTTCTGGTGTCCCCTTTGTGCACTCTGGTGTTGCATCTCCAATTGGTGCAACGTTAGGGGCCCATGCCCTGCACATCAAATTCATGCCATTAGCACATTAGGAGGCCTTCAAATCATACCAAACTTGCATTGGATGGATTCTCACTCTACAAACCTGAAAAAAACATACATTAGGCTACAATACACCATTTTTCTCAAGCTCTTGGTGCCCCATAACACCATACTATGCTTGAATTCATCCCTAGCCCACCATAACCTATACCATCCACCAACTTTTACCATTCACAAAACTACTTGAATTCTACCACAAGTAACCTATGAATGGTATGAAACAACCATGAATTGTAAATCCTTTACCTCAATTAACCTTAAATTAGCTAGATCAAGCAATCACAAACCAAGAACTTCAAGTCCAAAGGTTCAACTAAGGTTTTGTAGGTTCCAAGAAAAATACAAGGCTTATGGCACCAAACCCAACAAAACCCATGCTCAAAACAACTCAAGAGACAAGAGAACTTCAAGGATTAAAGCTTACCTTTTGCCCAAAACCTTTCCCAAGCTAAAATACGTCTCTTGAAGCTCCAAAACCACAAAGCAAGCTTGAATCAAGCAACCCAATGTACAAACACCCTTAAAGCCTTCAATTTCCACCAAGAAATCTTAATTTGGAAGGGAATTGAGTAAGAAATTGTGATGAGAAGGAGGAGCTTCGGGTTTGCGAGAGGAAGAGAGGGAATAGTGACAAAAAAATCATCTTCCTCTACAGGTTTTAAAGAACAAGTGCTCCCTCCTGAAACTTTTATAAGTTTTGCAAATTTACCCCGCCTTCAAATAGTAACTAGTGTATTTAAACACTTAATGAAAAATGCTAACTTGATCTTTGAGTTTTAAAAAATTTTTTTTACTCTCGGAACTCATCTTGACCCTTCGAGGTGCAAAGTGACAATTTTGCCCTTAGATATACTTAGTGCTATAAACCACTCGGAACCAACTAGCCCTTGGATAACTTACTTGATTTTGTTAATTCTCCTCTAATTAAGATATTTAAGCTAGGAGTTTATTAACTTACCTTACTCAGCAGGCATTCCACTAGGAGGGTTATAACAGGATTGCTCTTAGCTATGGTTGGATGGATTGAAGTTGTATGCTTAAGGGAGATCTGCTGATTGAGGGAAGACTCTTGTGTTTGAATTGCTGAGATTTGTCTATCACTCACTCTTTTGGATTAGGAGAGACTCACCCATTTTTTACCTAATTTTTAATGGATAGAAAAGACTCACCCATTTTTTATATTTCTTAATGTAAAAGGAGCATATTTTTTTTCAATAGATATTATAAAAATTAATGGTGTCTATTAAAAAATTAAAATTGATCCAATTATTTAATTATGTATCTCTTATTGTTAGTTTCTAGAATAAAGGGGATCTATATTATACTGCATCTGCCATGATTGTACAACTGTGATGGTCTGTAATTGTGACGGTCTGTAACTGTGATGTATTATTAGGAATTGTCATGTAGATATTTCCCAAAATATAACTAGCTAGAAAGAATTGTAGGGTTAAATATAATAACTTCACTTAGAAGGAAAAAAATTTAGGTGGTGTTACTATATTTTTTATTTGAAACTAATAATGCCATTCGAAATTAGAATCATGCAGTTAAAATAATCTATTGAATAATGTTTTTCTGACATAATTAAATTATATTCATTTTTCACTTAGAAATATTAATAGAAATGTAATTTCATTATGAAAGAAAGTTGTTTAATAGATTACTAAACTGATGTAGTGTTAAATGAATTGAATGTGTCTTTTTCTCTATCTTTCTTTTTTTGTGTACTTAAAGTAACAAAGTCGGTCAAGTTATTTGCGATTTGTTTGGTTTATTCCACAAAAAGCTAAATCCTCTGTCAGATATCCAAGTAGGCCAATTCTTGTATATGCTTGGCACATCTGTACGCCAAAACATGCTTTATTTTTATATCTATTTGTTGGTTTTAGACAATGTACTGAATTTGGTGGAGTGGTTAGCATGTTGCGTATTAATCAAAGAGACCCGGATTCAAGTAGGGGTAAAAATGGGCTGGGCCAAGCTCGAGCCCCCCATTTGTAGTTTAGTACTACCCAAGCTTGAGCTTGAATTGCTTGAGCCCGATTTTTCCAAGCTCGAGCTCGGCTCGAGGTAGGCTTGAGCTCGGCACGAAAACCCTTTAGGATTGAATAACACATATAGATCTTTACATATTATAATTATAATTTAGATAAAATATGGTGACTGAGTTTGTAATATTTTAGGTAGCCTATTAAAAAGATCTTTATAAACTAAGGTTTTGAACTTGGTACGTGGTGTTGTTATCAGCCATACCCTTAACTGGGATTTTTGAAGAATTGTCCAATAATACGATGAACCGTGGCATGAGACAATTTTCAGCCCAATATACCAAGTATAAGTAGAACTGCAAAAAATGAGTTCTGGAAATCAACAGGAAAGTTTAAATAGTGATGCAATCCAAAAAACACATAGAAACCTACAAGCTCTAGCCTTTTTTGAAATCTCAATCGAGCCCCAGAGCACTTGAGTTATGGAGGCATTCTCCAGGACAAAACCACACTAATTAAAATTTTCTGAAGATGTCTTGAAAAGCTTTTAGAAAACCATTACTGGACTATCCAGACATATCATCGGGGATCAAAACCTATAGTTTACAACAATTAGGATTGAAGGCAGAGGACGACTTGAAGACAGGATCCATCAAAGTGGCAAGTCTTAACTCGTCATTTGCCTTCAAGCATAATAATTGTAAACTTGAAGATGATCTTAATCTGAGAGGATCCACAAGAGTAACAACTCAAATTATCTAGAGAAGTTAGGAGATTAAGAACCTCTACTTCACCTTTTAATGAGAAATTTAGTGAAAGAAAGGAGATATGAGGAGGAAGATATATGAAAGGAGTTCTGTATTTCCTCCAGATCTGAGTTGCCAAATTTCTGTCTCATTTCTAATTTGTCATGGATAAGGAGAAGGACATCACGGGGCGTCATAATCCGAATGACTAGGATGAAATTCATCCAAATTATAATTTGAAAATTCTAAATCTTGTCTTTCTTGCCAAAAGTACGGATCATCGATACAAGGATCATTCAAAGGGTCATCTGGTTCACCGGTTGGATCTGGACCATTAAGCCGCTTCCAATGGATGCAGATAGAACTGCAACCACAATTTGGCCTAATGTAGTGCTTGTATTGTTGGGTTAGCGGTAGATCTTCATCTTTTTCTTTAGTATTGACTAGAGAAGAGGGAGTGGGTACAGGGAAAACAATAAGATTAAGGGTTTTTTGAGCTTTTTCTGCTCTTTCACATTTTTTCTTTGAACAACGGAGTCGTTGGAGATCATCAAAATGTCAAAGGGATTCATGGATCATTTTTTGGTAATCCACTAGGTAGGATGGCCATTTAGGAGTATCATGGGGCCATACTTCCTCGGTGAACAGAGAATGATTGTACGAATAAGCCTTTTGGAGAAAAGCTCGAAAGTCTGGAGGGCGCTGCCATAGAACCCCAAGCGAGGTTAAAGTCTAGGTTTCTAAAATGGTGATAGATAGGGGAAGGATGGAAATGCAAACTGTTAAAAGTTTTGGTAAAGGTAATAAGTCAATGGAAGAAATATATTACATGAGCAACTCCATAAAACATCGAAGAGTTTATTGGAGAGATATTATTTAGCTGGTAGCTTGTTCAACGATCAGGGATGGCAGGGTTTAAGGCCTTGTAGGACTGATGGAGGTTATCAATTCATTTACAGATAGGGTCAAACCAAGAGAAGAACATAGGGAGGTTTGGGGAAAAATCAGAATGGAAATTACAAGAGAAAGAAAGGACTGGTGAAGCTGAAAGATGTTGAAAATGATACATATCGTATGAACTGAACAAAGTTACCAGAAGAAATAGAAAGCTACAGGTGGAAATTTGAAGACATTAGGAACAAAAAAGAGGTGAGCAAACGGGAACTGGGGATGAATCCCAACAGGTTTGACAGCACAGTCATCAAAGCCTTATTTTTCTATGAAAGAAACATGGTAATGAAAGACTCTATGTCTATGAGTAAAAGTGA
This sequence comes from Aquilaria yunnanensis, assembly GCA_039654915.1. Classification (NCBI taxonomy): domain Eukaryota; kingdom Viridiplantae; phylum Streptophyta; class Magnoliopsida; order Malvales; family Thymelaeaceae; genus Aquilaria; species Aquilaria yunnanensis. Next base: position 67,323,546 of record CM077597.1, read on the forward strand.
ACGATTGATGCTCATATCATTCAACATCAACCAGGAAGTTCTTTTCCTTGTCAAAAACTGGGGGATACAAAGAGGAGGAAGAGGCTATCAGTTTTTTGGCTTAGGAGGTTTAGGTGGTTTGAGGAAGGACTTGGATGGTCTGCTCAGGATATCTGCGAGTGTGTTAGAGGTGCCCTTTATATGCTCTACATCAATGCTGAAGTGGATGAACCATTGTTGCCAGCAAAGTAGTAAGGCGTTTGGGAGTTGTTTTTGCTTGTAGTTGAGCATTCGTGGGAATGTTGACATGTCCATTTCTACCAAGAAATGATGGCCAATGAGGTGGAACTGAAACCTCTCAATTCCACGTTTGACGGCTAGGATTTCTTTGTAGGTGGAATGGTAGTGCTATTCTAATTTTTTGAATTCTCCAATGTTGTAACAGCATATGTGTCGGACTCCATTCATTTCTTCAAGAAGGACCACTCCCCAATACTCATTTGATGCATCAATCTGGAGTATCCATTTTCCTTTGTCGGGAATCTTGAGTGGTGGCAAATTCTGAACCACTTCTTTTAGCTTGAGGATAGCTCTTATGTGCTGGTAGGACTAGGGCGGTGAGCTTTTGCGGAGATACACGTGTAAAGGAAGCAGGATAGTGGCCAGCTTTAATATGAATTTTTGGATGTAATTGACAAGGCCAAAGTTTTCTGGACTTGTTTCTTTGTAAGGTTATCATTCAGGAAATCCATGATTTTCATAGCAATGCTGAGGATGGTATTTGATATCTTTAATTTGAACACCAAGGAATTCAATGGATGTTTGACCAATGACCTTTTTTTTTTGTGAGAGCATAACACCATTGTCCTTAATGATCCGACCAAACTGGGTTAAAGCTTGAGATGAGATCCTGTACAAGGATAAAATAATAAAATATCATCAATATAAATAAGACCCGATTGGAGGATTGGCCTGAAAATCTTGATCATCCCCTTTTGAAAAAGTGAAGGGACCGTCTTAAGGCCAAATGGTAGCACCATCCATTGATAATGGTGATCTAGGATGTAAAAGGTTGTATGTATTTGTCTGGAGGATTAATTGACAATTGCCAGAATCTTGATTTGAGATCAAACTTGGAAAATATCTTGGTATTTGTCAAGTTGGCAAAGAGAGTATTCTTGCGTGGCAAAAGGAACTTGACGTCAGCAAGAAACTCATTCAAAGGCTTGTAGTCAATGACAAGCCTAGGTTTCTTTCTTTTTTGCTCTGAGTGTTTGTTCATATAGAAAGCCTGACAAGCCCATGAAGAGGTTGTGGGCTCAATGAAACCTTGGGCCTTTAATTCTTGAAGTTCTTGGATTGCCATCTTTTTCTCTTCTAGGCTCATACCCAAATGGGTGGCTTTGGTAGGATTAACATCATCATTCTTTTTGAATGGAATTTGGATAAAGAATTTTGGATTTTTCCACAATGGGAGAGGATGCTTCTTCTCGAACTCAGAATGGGACTCAACATAGGATTGTTGAATAAGCATTTACATTATTGAGCCATAAAATAGGATCACTTTCAGATTTTATCTGACTTGCAGAGAGAGTTTCACCTTCAATAGAATATAGCCTTGTAGTAGTTGTCCAAGGAAGGAAAAACTTGTGCATCTGTAGACCCTTATCAGTCCATTTTTGAACTGATAATTTCTAGATAATATCAAATCAAAGAATCATATCTCTACCATGGTTATAACCATAGATAGTAGTAACAATGTACTTTGCTGGAGAGAAACTGATTTTGATAGGCTTGCTTATCTGGGTGACATAGAAGACACCATTGGTTGCTTTGAATCTTTCATTATAGGGTCACCACATTCTTTCTGGGAGTAATGATGGATTATTAATAGTGTTTGTCGCACCAATATCAAATAGAACAATAACCAGAATAGGTTTTGCATATTTATCTAGAAGAATGTTGATCTTGGCATGAGGGATGATTTGAGCAGCGAACAAGGAGGACTACATAGGAGCTATCTACATAGTATACAAGGAAGCTTCATCTAATCATTATTAGAATTTCAGGAGTAATCTTTAATAGCAAATAATGCAGATGCTTCATCTTCCGTTTCAGAAAAGAACGATTCCATATCATCATTGGAAAGGTCTGCTCTAGTAACCAAGGAGATGGTGTGAGCCATCTTCTTCTTTGACTGAGTGTTCTTTTTAGGACACTTTTTGGCAAAATGTCTGTGTTGTCTCCAGATGAAACATCTTTTGAATTTTCCAGTATTTTTCTTGTATCAAAAAAATCTTTTCTTCTTTTTTGAAAATCTGCAAGGTTTGTCTGGAGTGTATATCTTCTGTTGGTGGTGCTTTTTCCGTGAAGTACAGTGATAAGTGTTTTTATCCTTACACTTGATTGACAAGCTCTAGCTATTGGCAAGCTTTATCAAATAGACCTTGCATCTGGTTGAATTCCTTAAAGAAGGAATGTGTATTGCATAGCTTTCGTAGGGCCATCATAAGAGTCTAGTTATTGAGAGGCTTCCACTCTGTTGGATAATTCAAAAAGCTTATTGGCTAATAGTCTTAGGGATTGAATTCAAGTAAGCCTGCTTCAAGTTATTGTCGCTTTCATATCTAGTGTGTATAAGGTAGAAGCGTTTGAGCATATTCTCATACTGCTTTTCATGATCTTTTCTGTTGTAGGAACATCACTTCACTTTGAAAAATTTTTCTTGTATGACATCTAGTAAGGTTGAAGGGTTTCCTATGAACTCTTAATAAAGCTTGATAACGAGTTCATTTGTTGTGCCAAGTTAGAGTAATTGTGCTTGATGATATTCTCCAATACTCATGAATCAATGTTGAAGAATACCTATCATGCTGGCAATAAAGGTTGTAATGACCTTCTGATGGGTAGCTTCTTCTTTTTGCATTCGTGTGAGACACCAGGCGAGAAAGTCAAGAAATTTCTCATGCCATTATGCTGGTGGAACTCTATCTAGAGATAAGCTGACCGAGAGTGATAGAGGATTGTAAGTTGGGTTGATGTTCATGAAAGGAACATCTTCTTCCATGGCCACAAGGGGTTGAGGATCTAGTGGAGGTAGCGGTGTAGCTTAAGGAGGTGGTTGCGGAGGAGCCGAATTTGTGTTTGCTTCTGTAGTAGCAGATTCTGCTGGCTGAGTTTGACTTGTAGAACTTTGATCCATATAGACTTAGAGTTTTAATGAGGAGAAAGTTAACAAAGTATCATCTTTAAAATCATTGGTATCACTGGAACTCAAGTCTTGAATTGCTGTTAAGAGACAAAGAGAATCTTGGTCTTATTGAAGCTGTTGATCTAGGAAACTTGTAATTAGATTAGACTGAAGTGTCCAAGCTTCATGAGGTGGTTCCTGTATCTTCACAGCAGGATGGGAAGGCCTTTGTGGATACATAGGGCCTTTCATATTACGGTCCTGAGGAGGATTGGGCCTTTCTGGCTGGTTGGGTTTTATAGGCACAGAATAAGCAACAATGGGGACTGCTGTTGTATATACCAGCTTTAGTGGTATCTGTGGCAAATATGTAAAGAATGGATTGCTCGTAGCCAGAGAATGATAGACTGGGCTTGGAGTTGGGATAAATGGATCGGCCATTCTGAACATAGAAGCAAATGGATCTGGAATACGAGGCTGTTGCTGGTCCTAAAAATATTTAAGTTGCTGCTTTAGGTGATTTATTTCCCATTCTTGGGCTGAGAAGTTTTCTTATCTTGCAATCAACCCTAATATCTCATGATGAAGATAATTAATCCTTTGCTGGCATTGTGCCAAAGGATCAATTATCATCTAATCCATCTTTTGCTCCAGTCTAACTTGATTGTGTTCGATTCTACTGAGAATTTTATTCTACGACATCATATTCTCAGTTTGCTAATTCAGAACTTATTCAGCTGCAGAATTTTCTTTTCTTTTTCCTTCTGAATCAACTGATGTAGGTTGAGGGATTTTCCACATATGCTTTGTTGATGTAGAAGGATCTTCAAACTTTAAAGGAGGGAACTCCTCAGTCTTTAGCTTGAACATGTTGATCTCAGGAGAAATAATAGGAGGTTGTTCCTTCCTGAGTTGTTGAAGAGCTTTTTTGTAGTATGGATGAGGTGCCATTTTAACTTCTGGAGATGGTGGAAGAAGTTCAAATGGTTCTACCAGAGTGGGGAAAATGGTGGAGGACTCATCTTTCCGGGAGTAGAGGACAAAATAGTCATACTTGCTAGAAGGTTCTCCAAGTAATCTAACTTCGGGATCACCATGTTCATACCATTGATGAAGAAGATGTTGAGATGATTTCTTCTTTGGTTTCTTCTTCATCTTCTTGGTAGTTCTGCATCATCATATGGGGGTTGACAACAATTCAGACTATCACAAATATCAAAGTATTTGTGACCTTTTTCATGTTGGATCGAGTAGATAAGAGAGCCATTTGAGTCAAAGGACTCAATGGGAGCCTGAAGAGGTTCTTGTGGTTCTTTAATCATGGATAATACTACTGGTGTAGGGAACACATCAGCTTCAGAAGGTGGTTTTTTTTTTATAGAAGAAGATCTCAGTTTTGCCTTCTCATTTGTCAAGGAATAAAGGCATATTGTACAGAACTAGTTCTGTCTACTAGTGGAGAGATTCATATGCTGTGATCCAAGAGGTAGGAATGAGCCGCTGGAGTTCTTCATGAGGAATCTGTTATGGTACATAGGTCTCATTCGGAACATGGGTTGCATCTATAAAGAGATACAAGGCGTCATTATTCATGTCAGGCACAGAGAAGTCAAGGGCATGATTTTGGACTCTATATACCATCTGGTAATGAGGTGTAGCTGCCAAAGTGGATGAGATCTGTTCTGCTCTAGTAATTTGTAGTTCAATCTTTAGTATTGATAGAAGATATGGATCTTGAAGAGCCATACAGAAATTGGGGAAGAACGTGATGAGGATGGTATCAACATTGAGAGTGGTCTCGACTATGCCGATGCATGCGTGTTTGTACTTCTTGTATTGAGAATCCAGAAGAACCAGTTGAGCAGTAACTGGTAACCCTTTTCTTCCATGACAAGTGAGGGCTAATCGAACAGCTCCAAAGTAGAGATGGGTATATCCATCTGTTATCCATTGGCAAGGAAAGTGAGAAGGAATTTCCAGTTTGGCATACTATTCTTTGGATGTTGTTGGAAGAGCATATTGACTAAACTTAGTGACTTGAACATACTGCTTGACATTCTTTCGACATGGAGAGACAATACTATTTACCGTCTTTGTAAATGAGTGGGACGACTTAGTGAATGCTTTGTACGGATTGATGAGAGGGAGATCTTCTCATCATCAGAGAGATACTTGAATTCACAGAGAGAGTCCAGGTGGGAGGAAGAAGTCAATCTAAAGGAGGCAGTAGAAGTAAGTGTAGGGGTTGAAGTTCCTGACTGGTTATGAAGAGAATCTGGGTCACGGGATCATCAAGAGATTTTTAATCACACAGCTTCATAATAGCAAAGAAAAATCCATGGCTTTGATACTAAACGGGTTCCGAGGTAGCCTAGTAACAAAATATTTATAAACTGAGTTTTTGAACTTGGTATGTGACGTTGTTATCTGCCAGACTCTTTACTGGGATTTTTGAAGAATTGCCCAGTAGTACGATGAACCGTGGCACGAGACAATTTCTAGCCCATTATTCCAAGTATAAGTAGAACTACAAAAAATGAGTTCTGGAAATCAACAGGAAAGTTTAAATAGTGTTACAGTCTGAAAACACACAGAAACCCAGAAGCTCTAGCCTTCTTTCAAATCTCAATCGAGGCCACGAGCACCCATGTTATGAACACATTCTCTAGGACAAAACCACACTAATTAAACTTTTTTGAAGATGTTTTGAAAACCTTTTGGAAAACCGTTACTGGACTATCCAAACATATCATCAGGGGTCAAAATCGATAGTTTACAACAATTAGTATTGAAGGCAGAGGATGACTTGAAGAGAGGATCCATCAGAGTGGCAACTCTTAACTCATCATTTGCCTTCAAGCTTAATAATTATAAACTTGAAGATGATCTTAATTTGAAAGGATCCACAAGAGTGGCAACTCAGATTATCTGGAGAAGTTGGGAAACTAAGAACATCTACTTCACCCTTTAATCACAAATTTAGAGAGAAATGAGACATAAGGAGGAAGATATGTGAAAGGAGTTTTGTATTTCCCTCAGATCTGATTATGAACTGAAACTAGCTCTCCTTATATAGGTGGGGGAAAAAGGAAATAAACAAACCAAATGATGTAAGGGCTTACGTCAGAGAAAATATTCTAATCCATAAGTGAGAGGCTACTAACCCAGAATCTACTTTAACAAAATAATTTATAAACATAATGTAGCACACTAGACTTTGTCGAGGATAAGGACAATGACATCACAGGGTCATTTGGTTCACCGACTGGATTTGGACCATTTCCAATAGATCTAGGTAAAACTGCAGCCACAATCTGGCATAATGTAGTACTCACATTGTTGGGTTACCGGTAGATTTCGTTTTCTTCTTCAATGTTGACCAGAGAAGAGAAAGTCGGTGCAGGGCAGGCAATAAGATTAAGGGTTTTTTTTAGCTTCTTCTACTCTTTCTTTCCTTTCCTTTGAATGATGAAGTCATTGGAGATCATTAAAATGCTGAAAGGCTTGATGGATCAATTTTTGGTAATCCATTGGGTAGGATGTCCATTCTCAGATTGCCAATTCAGAACTTGTTCTGCTATAGAATTTTCTTTTCTTTTCCTTCTGAATCAACTAATGTTGGTTGAGGGATTTTCCACACATGCTTTGTTGATGTAGAAGGATCTTCAAACTTTAGAGGACTGAACTCCTCAGTCTTTAGCTTGAACATGTTGATCTTAGGAGAAATAATTGAAGGTTGTTCCATCCTGAGTTGTTGAAGAGCTTGCTTGTAGTATGGATGAGATGCCATTTTAAATTTTGGAGATGGAGGAGGAAGTTCTAATGGTTTTGCAAGAGTGGGGAAAATGGTGGAGGACTCATCTTTCTAGGAGTAGAGAACATAATAGTCATACTTGCTAGAAGGTTCTCCAAGTAGTCTGACTCTGAGATCACCATTTTCATACCGTTGATGAAGAAGATGCTGAGATGATTTGTTCTTGGTTTCTTCTTCATCTTCTTGGTAGTTGTTGCACCATCATATAGGGATTGATAACAATCCGGATAATCACAAATATCAAAGTATTTGTGATGTTTTTCATCCTTGAGTGTAAGTGGCATGTCACTTCCGGATTAGAATTATTTTCTTTGACATAAGCCCTTACGTCATTTTGTTTGTCTATTTCCTTTTGCCCCCACCTATATAAGGAGGGCTAGTTTCAGTTTTTAATCAGACATGGAGAAAATACAAAGCTCCTTTCACATATCTTCCTCCTCATGTTTCATTTCTCTCTCTAAATTTCCGGTTAAAGGGTGGAGTAGAGGTTCTTAGTCTCTCAACTGCTCCAAATAATATGAGTTGCCACTCTTGTGGATCCTCGGACTTCTTACTCCAAGGTCCCTAGTATGATTATGTAGCACATTATTTGTGTAGGCTGAAAAGCTAGTTTGTCATGTAATGTACCAGACATTTGTTTAATGAAAAAGAATAGGGTTCAGTTTACCCCCATGATTTTAAATATATTACCATTACAGTCAGATTATAGTTTTGAAAATTTTCACACTTTAAATTGCCAAGCTGTACAGTGCACTGGCATAAATTTCTAATTAAAAAGACATCCCATGAATGCATAGGCTTATGGCAATTTGGGACATGTCACTTTAGCTCACCAAACTTGAAGGGCATGTCAGCAATGGCTCCCTTAGCCTTCGCTAAACATTCATCGGCCTAGTTTTAGATATATATCTACTTCGTAATAAAGTTCCAAAAATATCCAAAGATGACGAAGAACTACCAAGAAAAATGGCTAATTGTCAACAAAGGCGAAGGATGAGGCGGACTCGGACTCCTAGTTAAAAGAATGAAGGCTCTGAAAACTTCAACTTGGAGGAGTAGTATACTAGTGCTATCTGTTAAGTGCATAAATTCACGGTCAAAGTGTTGACTTTTCGACAACTTTGACCGACATTTTCTTATAAATCTTCCTTCTGGATCTCAGTTTTTCCTGTTTTCTTTGGCTCACTTCAGGTTGGGACTGTGTTGCGGACTGGGCGTTATAAGCGGACTCGAGCGGAATGGCGTTTGAACAAAAGAAGCGGGAAAAGAACAAAATCAAGGTTGGCGACGCATCGCCAGAAATCGTGAAGATTGGCGACGCGTCGCCAAAGACATCACTGTTCTGAGAATTTTTGCTCACTTCGCGACGCGTCGCCAGAAGTCGACCCAGATTGGCGACGCATCGCCAACGTCACTCTGTTTCGCCAAAAGATCACATTTTTGCTGGTCCCCCACTCCTCCTACTTGATGAGCTGGCCTTTTTGGAGTAATCCTTATCCCTTTTAGGGTTGAAGGGAGAGGAGGTATAAATAGGAAAGTGAAATAAGAGCTAAGGGGACTCACTTGGCTGATTTTGATCTCTAATCACTCTTGGGGATTTTGGATCATCAAGGAAGCGATTTTGGAGCTAGAAAGGGGTGATCATTCCTGGGAGCTCAATCTTTGAAGGGTTTCCTTGGGTTTCTTCTGTTCTTTCTTTTAGTTGTTGGATTTTCGTGGATGTTTTTATTGTGGGATTTGTGATGAGGTTTAGTATGAGTTGTGAGTAGTTCATTCTATCTTTCTAGGGTGACATTCCTTACCTTGCTACTTAATGAATTTGTTTTGTGGTTATATATGAGATTCTCTTGTGTTGTCCCTTTCATTGTGCTTATTGATTGAATGATGGTGGGCCACCATACCCCATGTGCTAGTTCACTTAATTCTTGAGAAAGGTTAATGGGTGATAAAGAGAAATGGAAGGGGCATAATGTTAACTTAAATTAGAGATAATCTAGGTGATCACTAGGAGTCAAAAAGAGGTCTAATTATTTAACCACTCTAAGTTAAAATTGGAGCTTGAGTAAAGCCCAAGTTAGTTGAGGGTAAGCAAGGACCCATCTTGAGAAAGAAGTTCTTGATGTGAGATCCCCTTTACCACACATGGAAAATCATACTTGAGGATAAACTTACTTGGGTAGCAAGGGGTAAGAGTGGAATCCTGGGGAGGTAGTTGCCCTAATTCTAAGTTCTCTCTTTAGGACCTTTCACCTTCTTTAGATTCACTTCTCTCATGTTTTTAAGTTAAGTAACTTGAACAATTTGATTTTTGAATCTAGGTAGAATCACTAAATTCCCTTGGGTTGATACCCTTATTTACCTTTAAGTACACGACGATTCTGTTCACTTGCGGGTCTTTAAGGGCTATAAATTTATAAACTCTTAGTTACACAACAAATTTTTTGGCGTCATTGCCGGGGAATTTATTTTTATTTTGATTTTTACCTTGGTTATTGAAAATTGGTTGCTCTTGTTCACTTGATTTTAGTCCTTATAGTTAGTGTGTTCTTTATTTGTGGTCAATTTGTAGGTACATCTAGTGCATGACCCGCAGCTCTTGTTCTCACTTGTTACCAGTTGATCTAGAGATTGAGAGAACCTTGCGAGAACTTCGGCTAAGAAGCAAGGTGATTGAAGAAGGAGATACTAGTACCTTCGATTCTGTCAACATGGAAGGAAATCAAGAAGATGATATGAGGAACCTTGGACGAGAATGAAATGTCAATGCCATGGATCAGAATGGAGTTGAGGAGGTAATGGACAATGGAAATGGTGCTAGAAGAAAAGGAAGACCAGTGCTCGATTACTTTCGCCCGCAATGAGTGGAGGACCAAGACAACATGATAAGACCGGCGTCGCTTCGAGGGTGAGCTTTTACAATTCCTAGCCATGTTCTCCAATTGGTGGAAGCACATCCATTTGGAGGAACCCTTGATGAGGATCCAAACAACCATATCAAGAGGTTTGTTCGTCTATGTGATACTTTTGATTTGGACGGTGTAAGTGAAGATGCGAAAAGGATGAGACTTTTCCCCTTTTCTCTTGTGGATGAAGCATTAGAGTGGTTTGAGAATTTGCAGCCTACTTCGGTTCATACATGGCAAGAGTTATATGATGCATTTATTCGGAGGTTCTTTCCATCTCAAAAAGCATTTGAGCTTAAGAATGAATTGTTGGCATTTAGGCAAAATGAATAGGAGTCACTTGCGGAGGCATGGGTGCGTTTCAAGAGGATGGTGAAGAGGGTTCCAACTCAAGATATTGATCAAGCTCACCAACTTCATTTTTCTACAATGGTTTGAGTTTGAATACTTGATTGCAAGTTGATGCCACTGCCGGTGGGTTCTTATTGTTGAAAGATATGGAGGAATGCTTTGAGTTATTGAACAACATGGCCAAAAGTCTTGAGCTTAGCGGAAAATGGATCCCAAGGAAGGGGAGTGGATTGTATGAGGTAAACAAAGATACATCCCTCCAAGCACAACTTTTGGCACTTACTAGCACGGTAGCCAAGTTGTCAAAAAAATCAAGATAGGGGGAAATTGCAACAAGCCATGGCTAGTGAGGATGTGGATGAAGTAGAAGATGTAAACTTTGTGGGTTATCAGAATCCCTACCCACTCAAGCAAGGAGGAGGGAACTTCTTCCCAAGGAGTCGTCAACATGAAGGATTCAATTATTCAAATCCCAAAGGTGGTATGCAACCACAAGGTGAAACCTCTAATGAAGCGGAAGCATCTTTGAATGATTTCATGAAGGGTATGATGGGAGAGTTCATGCATGAAGTGAGGGGGATGGCAAGTGGACAAAACAAAAAGATCGGTGCATTGGAGGATGAAATGAAGACTATGCAAGCTAATACTCAAGCATCAATCAAGAATTTGGAGACTCAAATGGCCCAACTAGCAACTTCTATGAGGCAACTTCAAAAAGGCAAGCTCATACCTAGTGATACGGAAGTCAACCCAAGGGAGTCTTGCCAAGCTATTACTCTTAGAAGTGGGAAGAATGTGGTAACGCAAGCTAAGGAGTCACCCATTCAAGAAGAATATCCTCTTCAAGGGCCCACCTCATTGGAGAATATTAAAGATGTTCAAGTGTCAACACCTTCAAGCGAGGAACATAGCTCAAAGGTCAAGGCGAAAAATGCACCCACGCAAGAGGAAGCACCCAAGCACATTCCTACCCTTCCATATCCCCAAAGGTTCAAGCCCAAGAAGGAGGATACTCAATTTATGAGGTTTCTTGAAATTTTCAAAAAATTGGAGATTAATATCCCTTTCTTGGAGGCATTAAATCAAATGCCCTCTTATGCCAAGTTCCTTAAGGAGTTGATTACCAAGAAGAGGAAGTTCCTTGACAACGAACTCATTTTAATGAAAGAGGAAGCAAGTGCTATCATTCAAAGGAAGATGCCTCAAAAACTCAAAGATCTAAGGAGCTTCACCATTCCCCTAGATATTGGGTCTTTCCATAGTGACAAGGCTTTATGTGATATTGGGGCTAGTATTAACTTGATGCCTTTATCCATTTGTAGGAGCCTTGGTCTTGGAGAGGTGAAACCTTCATCTATTTGTCTCTAATTGGCGAATAGGTCATTCACATTCCCAAAAGGTGTTTTGGAGGATGTCTTGGTTAAAGTTGGCACTTTTATATTTCCGGTAGACTTTGTAGTGTTGGACATGGAGGAAGACCGGAACATGCCGATCATACTTGGGAGACCATTCCTTGCCACCGGGAAGGCCGTCATAGATGTAGAAAAAGGTAACCTCACCTTGAGAGCTAATAATGAGGAAATTACTTTTAATCTTGCTCAAGCCATGAAATCTATTGATGATGAGGTGCCTAAGTGTTATATGATTGACGTGATTGATTCTTGTATTGAAGAGAGAAGAGATTTGTTGTTTATAGAGGATCCTATTGGAAGAGCATTAGTGTTTGAAAATGCATGTAGTGAGGAACACCATGAAGTGATGAGCATCTTGACAACTCTTGATTCTTGCGGGAGGTTGCAAACTTCAAGAAAAAGGGTAGAACAACTTTTATCTTGTGAAATCAAGGAAGAGCTCAAGTTGGAGTTAAAACCATTACCAAAAGATCTTAAGTATGTTTTTCTTGGCAATGGGGATTCCCTCCCGGTGATTATTTCTTCTACTTTGACCCCTTTGGAAGAAGAAAGATTGATTCGAGTTTTGAGGGACCATAGAGGGGCGATAGCTTGGTCTATCTCCGACATCAAGGGAATTAGCCCAGAAATTTGCATGCACAAAATTCTTATGGAAGATGACTTTAAGCCTTCCATTGAAGCCCAAAGAAGGTTAAATCTGAAGCTGAAGGAAGTAGTCAAAGAGGAGATTGTGAAATTGCTCAATGCCGGCATTATTTATCCAATTTCGGATTTTCAATGGGTGAGTCCGGTGCAAGTGGCGCCTAAGAAGGGCGGTACAACCGTGGTTGGCAACAATAACAATGAATGGATTTCTACTAGGTTGGTTACCAAATGGAGAGTGCGCTTTGATTACCGGAAGCTCAACAAGGCTACCCGGAAGGACCATTTCCCCCTTCCTTTTATTGATCAAATTTTGGATAGGTTGGCGGGACATGAGTTTTGTTGCTTCTTGGATGGTTATTCGGGGTATAATCAAATTGCTATAGCTCCGGAAGATCAAGAGAAGACTACTTTCACTAGTCCTTGGGGTACATATGCCTTTCGAAGAATGCCATTCGGGCTTTGCAATGCTTCGGCAACCTTCCAATGATGCATGATGGCCACATTTTTCGATATGGTGGAAAAGTGCATGGAGGTATTTATGGATGATTTTTCGGTTTTTGGTGATTCCTTTGATGCGTGTTTGGATAACTTAGCTCTTGTCTTGAAGAGATGTCAAAAAATGAATTTAGCTTTGAATTGGGAAAAATGCCATTTCATGGTTAATTCGGGAATAGTGCTTGGGCATAAAATTTCTTGTGAAGGCATGGAGGTGGATAGAGCTAAGATTGTAGCTATTGAAAAATTGCCACCACCCTCCAATGTGAAAGGGGTGAGAAGTTTTCTAGGGCATGCCTGTTTTTACCGGAGATTTATTAAAGATTTTTCCAAGATTGCTAAGCCGTTATGCAACTTGCTTGAGAAGGATGTGCCTTTCCACTTTGATGAAAATTGTTTGGAAGCATTTAAGAATTTGAAGGAGAAATTGGTGAGTGCACCGGTGGTGATTGCAACTAATTGGGAGGAACCATTTGAAATTATGTGTGATGCTAGCGATTTCGCCATGGGGGCGGTGTTGGGACAAAGGAAGGAAAAGTTTTTCCGAGTGATTTACTATGCTAGCAAGACCTTAGATGGAGCTCAACAAAATTATACCACTATGGAGAAGGAGCTTTTGGCGGTGGTATATGCGGTGGATAAGTTTCGATCCTATATTGTGGGTTCTAAGGTTGTGGTTCACACCGATCATGCGGCAATTAGATATTTGTTCACCAAGAAGGATGCCAAGCCAAGACTTATAAGATAGATTCTCTTGCTTCAAGAATTTGACTTAGAGGTTAAGGACAAGAAAGGATGTGAAAACCTTGTGGCCGATCACTTATCTAGATTGGAAGGCCAAGAACAACCATTGGAGCGACCTATTCAAGAGCACTTCCTGGATGAAAGTTTATTCAAGTTGGAAGGTAAGGTACCTTGGTATGCGGATTATGTGAATTATCTAGCTTGTGGAGTCTTGCCACCAAACTTGTCTTACCACGAAAAGAAGAAATTCAAGCCAACATCAAGCATTATCTTTGGGATGAGCCTTTCCTCTTCCGCCGGTGTGCCGACCAAATCATAAGAAGATGCATATCAAATGAGGAAGTGAAGGATGTTCTCCACCATTGTCACTCCTTACCATGTGGCGGACACTTTGGAGCTTCCAAGACGGCAAGTAAGGTATTGCAAACCGGTTATTATTGGCCAACTTTGTTTAAAGATGCATATACTTTTGTGAAAACATGTGATAGATGCCAAAGGTTAGGAAACATTTCTAGGAGGGATGAAATGGCATTACAAAACATTCTTAAGGTGGAAGTGTTTGATTTGTGGGGTATAGATTTTATGGGTCCTTTTCCTCCTTCATGTGGCAATCATTATATTTTGCTTGCGGTTGATTATGTGTCTAAGTGGGTGGAAGCTATTGCCACCCCTTCTTGTGATGCTAATGTGGTTGTTAAGTTCCTTCAAAGGAATATTTTTGCAAGGTTTGGTACACCTATAGCTATTATCTCTTACGAGGGGTCACACTTCATTAACAAGATGTTGACTCAAGTTCTATTGAAGTATGGTGTGTGGCATAAGGCGTCACTTCCATATCATCCGCAAACGAATGGTCAAGCCGAAATTTCAAACCGGGAGATCAAGAAGATATTGGAAAAGACGGTGGGCATCAACCGAAAAGATTGGTCACAAAAGTTGAGTGATGCACTTTGGGCATATAGGATGGCTTTCAAGACACCGATTGGAATGTCACCATACCACCTCGTGTTCAGGAAAGCCTGCCATTTTTCGGTGGAGTTAGAGCACAAGTCTTATTGGGCAGTTAAGAAGATCAATTTTGAATTGAAAAGCGCCCAAGAGAAGAGAGTTATCCAATTGGACGAGTTGGAGGAAATTCGCATGGATGCTTACGAGAATACGAGGATATACAAGGAGTGAACGAAGTTGTGGCATGATAAGATGCTTGTGAAGAAGGAGTTTCAACCGGGTCAAAAAGTGCTACTCTTCAACTCAAGGTTGAGGCACTTTCCGGGAAAGTTAAAGTCCAAATGGTCGGGTCCTTTTGAGGTGGTTAAGGTGCAACCGTATGGAGCGATGGAGCTTAAAGGACAAGATGGATGCATCTTTCAAGTCAACGATCAACGAATCAAGCCTTACTATGATGATGAACTTAGGCACATTGGTCAAACCGTCTTGGCCGAACCCAACCATTGAAAGGGCTTCTTAAAGGCACCTAGCTAGAGGCGTAAAACCAAGCGCTTGTCGGGAGGCAACCCGATGCCCATTATTTCTTCTTTTCCTTTTCATTAGTTAGATTGTGTAGTCCTTTGTGATTTTATGCTTATTTGGTATTTTCTTGTGTGTTTGTAAGAATGGGAGACCCATTGGAAGGAAAGTGAGGGGAATGGACAACATTTTCTTAACTTAAGGAGGTACCATGTATTGAATTTTCAAAGGGTACGAAAGTTAGGATGAAAACATCTTCTCAACTTAAGATGGATTATCTTGCTTCAAGAATTTGACTTAGAGGTTAAGGACAAGAAAGGATGTGAAAACCTTGTGGCCGATCACTTATCTAGATTGGAAGGCCAAGGACAATCCTTTGAAAATTCAATACATAGTACCTCCTTAAGTTGAGAAAATGTTGTCCATTCCCCTCACTTTCCTTCCAATGGGTCTCCCATTCCTACAAACACACAAGAAAATACCAAATAATCATAAAATCACAAAGGACTACACAATCTAACTAATGAAAAGGAAAAGAAGGAATAATGGGCATCGGGTTGCCTCCCGACAAGCGCTTGGTTTTATGCCTCTAGCTAGGCGCCTTTAAGAAGCTCTTTCAATGGTCGGGTTCGGCCAAGACGGTTTGACCAATGTGCCTAAGTTCATCACCATAGTAAGGCTTGATTCGTTGACCATTGACTTGAAAGATGCATCCATCTTGTCCTTTAAGCTCCACCGCTCCATACGGTTGCACCTTAACCACCTCAAAAGGACCCGACCATTTGGACTTTAACTTTCCCGGAAAGAGCCTCAACCTTGAGTTGAAGAGTAGCACTTTTTGACCCTGTTGAAACTCCTTCTTCACAAGCATCTTATCATGCCACAACTTCATTCGCTCCTTGTATATCCTCGCATTCTCATAAGCATCCATGCGAATTTCCTCCAACTCGTCCAATTGGATAGCTCTCTTCTCTTGGGCACTTTTCAATTCAAAATTGATCTTCTTAATTGCCCAATAAGACTTGTGCTCTAACTCCACTGGAAAATGGAAAGCTTTCCCAAACACGAGGCAGTATGGTGACATTCCAATCGGTGCTTGAAAGCCGTCCTATATGCCCAAAGTGCATCACCCAACTTTTGTGACCAATCTTTTCGATTGATGCCCACCGTCTTTTCCAATATCTTCTTGATCTCCCGGTTCGAAATTTCGGCTTGACCATTCGTTTGCGGATGATATGGAAGTGACACCTTAAGTGATCGGCCACAAGGTTTTCACATCCTTTCTTGTCCTTAACCTCTAAGTCAAATTCTTGAAGCAATCCATCTTATAAGTCTTGGCTTGGCATCCTTCTTGGTGAACAAATATCTAATTGCCGCATGATCGGTGTGAACCACAACCTTAGAACCCACAATATAGGATCGAAACTTATCCACCGCATATACCACCGCCAAAAGCTCCTTCTCCGTAGTGGTATAATTTTGTTGAGCTCCATCTAAGGTCTTGCTAGCATAGTAAATCACTCGAAAAAACTTTTCCTTCCTTTGTCCCAACACCGCCCCCATGGCGAAATCGCTAGCATCACACATAATTTCAAATGGTTCCTCCCAATTAGTTGCAATCACCACCGGTGCACTCACCAATTTCTCCTTCAAATTCTTAAATGCTTCCAAACAATTTTCATCAAAGTGGAAAGGCACATCCTTCTCAAGCAAGTTGCATAACGGCTTAGCAATCTTGGAAAAATCTTTAATAAATCTCCTGTAAAAACCGGCATGCCCTAGAAAACTTCTCACCCCTTTCACATTGGAGGGTGGTGGCAATTTTTCAATAGCTACAATCTTAGCTCTATCCACCTCCATGCCTTCACAAGAAATTTTATGCCCAAGCACTATTCCCGAATTAACCATGAAATGGCATTTTTCCCAATTCAAAGCTAAATTAGTTTTTTGACATCTCTTCAAGACAAGAGCTAAGTTATCCAAACACGCATCAAAGGAATCACCAAAAATCAAAAAATCATCCATAAATACCTCCATGCACTTTTCCACCATATCGAAAAATGTGGCCATCATGCATCGTTGGAAGGTTGCCGAAGCATTGCAAAGTCCGAATGGCATTCTTCGAAAGGCATATGTACCCCAAGGACTAGTGAAAGTAGTCTTCTCTTGATCTTCCGATGCTATAGCAATTTGATTATACCCCGAATAACCATCCAAGAAGCAACAAAACTCATGTCCCGCCAACCTATCCAAATTTGATCAATAAAAGGAAGGGGGAAATGGTCCTTCCGGGTAGCCTTGTTGAGCTTCCAGTAATCAAAGCGCACTCTCCATTTGGTAACCAACCTAGTAGAAATCCATTCATTGTTATTGTTGCCCACCACGGTTGTACCGCCCTTCTTAGGTGCCACTTGCACCGGACTCACCCATTGAGAATCCGAAATTGGATAAATAATGCCGGCATTGAGCAATTTCACAATCTCCTCTTTGACTACTTCCTTCAGTTTCGAATTTCCTTCAGTTTCAGATTTAACCTTCTTTGGGCTTCAATGGAAGGCTTAAAGTCATCTTCCATAAGAATTTTGTGCATGCAAATTTCTGGGCTAATTCCCTTTGATGGCCTTGGGCCTCATCGTTGTGAGTCATGATGACTGTTGAAGAGACTTCTAGGAGGAAGAACGCCTGGAAGGTGGATCGCCCCAAGGAGAGTACCTGAAAAGCTGGAAAACAGGGTTAGGAGGCCCCCGGAGTGTTTTTCCGGGGGGGGAGCCTCCGACGCCCAAGTCAGTGGTGGCCGGAAAAAGGAGAAAGTCACTAGCTCAAAGAGAAAGGCAGAAAAGTCTCGCCTGGTATTTTCTCAGAGTGTGGGAGCTATATCTCTGGCCTACCAACCTCCTGTCAAGTATTTATTTCCTGTATATATAGGAATACCTAGCCCGTTCAGATCATGACACGTGTGCGGTCGGATGCTCCTGAACTTCTGGGCGTAGGGGACAGATAGTTGGTAACCAGCTCGCCTCGAGCCTTGTGCTGAGACGGGCCATGATGTGATTCTGATGGCGTCTGCGCGTCAGGGCGACTTTTTACGTCTGTGGTGGGACGTGTCAGAGGCTTCCTTAAATGCTTCCTTAAATGCGCTTGCCGTACTCCCGAAGTCCCTGATCGAGGTCGTCCTCTAGTTCGTACAGAGCCTCTTCGGGAAGCATACCCTCAGTTCGGGGGTTCCCAGTTCCAGGGGATTCCGCCTTCGGGGATATCATGTTCGGGCACCAATGTCTGGTGCCACTTTTCCGAAGGCGCGCTGTTCACAACCTTGGGGGGCGAATAGAGTCCTCAAGTTTTACTGGCGTGCCGAGGCTCGGAGCTCTCCGGCTATCTCCCGAGGTGCATGATTCCACCTGTTCCCGGGAAGCGCCAGTTCTTCTGGCCATTGTTGTGGCAGGGTGTTCGGCCAGATTGAAGCGATAGCCTTTGGCTATCACATGCCCCCCTTTGGAAAGCCGAAGTGAAGACTTCGGTTTGCATCTCTTTCCGAGGTTGTTGTTGGGAGTCTTGTTGGGAAGCATAACCTGTTCCGAGGTCGCACCTTTTGCCCGAGGGTCTGGGCTGTTCGGCCTTGGCCTATTCTTTGGTGTCTCCGAGGCAAAGCTTGTACCGAAGATACACCTCTTGCCCAAAAGTCATGGGCTGTTCAGCCATAGCCTGTCTCTCGGTGTCCTCGAGGTGGCCCGCTTTTTATTACTGCAGGTCTGATGGCCAAGCGTGTCAGACTGAGCGGCGCGTCTCCACTTTTCAGGGATGTCAAACGACGTGTCCCATTCAGGAGGTGTGTCCCGGTTTTCCAGGGACGTTTGGGGAGGCGTGTCCCCTATTTCTGCACAGCGGTTGACACGCGGGTTCTTGCCATTGGAAGAGAGACGCGTCATTTACAGAGGGCGCGCCTTTTCGGGTGCAGTGGGCAGTTACGGCGACGGTTCGCCTCCAATGGGTACTTATGATCTCTTTTCGGCTACCCTCCTTTGGCCTATAAATAGCCCATTCCATCATAAGTCCTACTTACTGTTTTTCTGCTCTCTCTCTGCTTTGCCCTCTGTTCTTGCGTTTTATCTCGCTTTCTGTGGCGGAGCTTCTTTAATCAGAGCTTTTCCTACCAACTTTCACGACGGCGTCCTCAGGCAAATCTTTTGGTGGGTTTTGATTTCCAGAGTACTTTGATTCCTCTGTTTTTCTGAGTTTTTCTGGAAAACTGCTGTTTTTTCCAAACTCGTCTTCTGAGTTTTTTCTGGAAACTATTTTCTTTTCCATCTCAAACTCTTTTTCATGTCTACGATGCCTGTTCCCGAGAGCTGGAAACCTCTTCTGGCCCATCCTTGCTGTACCACCCCCGAAAAACTAGAGAGGTGGAAGAAAAAATTCTTTCTTCCCTCTTACGCTGTGACCAGGCTGCCTCGTTCTAGCCATTTTGCTTTTTCAAACCGCGGCGACGAGGTTACCGTCTTCCGAGCCCAACTGAAGGCCAAACTTCGGTATCCTCCCCCGAAGGTGGTTTGCGAGTTCTGCCAATTCCATGGCATTGCTGTGAACCAGCTTCCCCCGAACGCGTACTGCTATTTTAACGCCTACCTCTGCATGTGTGGCGTGTTCGGGATAGAGCCCCACTTCATCATTTTCATGCAGTACTACAAGCTCTACGTGGTCCCGAAGGGTGGCTTCTATTTCCTGCTGCCTCGGGGATCCGGGAGCAAAAAATTTACCTTCACCTTCGACACGAAGGATAGCTGGCGGGGGTGGCAGCCTAAGTTCTTTTTCCTGAAGGTGGATAAGAACTGGTTTGGTGTCCCGACCAGATGGGCTCAGGGAGTGCTGAACGCAGATGTCGTTGATCCGAGGATGCTGCTGACCCCACCGTTGGCTTCCGTGTTCGCGGATTTCGACGCCCGCATTCGGGCAGTCGCTGACTGGGCTCCCGAGGTCTCTCCTCGTGCTCTTTACCCCTTTCCTATCAACTGGAGGTTGATGACCGAAGAAGTCCTTCGGGAGCTGAAAGTGGTTAAGGAGCACGTGACTGACCTCAATATGCCCGCTCCCGCCATCGCCGGGAAGGACTCCTGGCTGGTCAAGCTCCTTAAGGGGGAGACTTCTTTCGAAACTTTTGCCGAAAGTGAGTAATCTTCCACTCCTTTATACTTTTTCCTCGGACTTACGCTGATATTTCTTCTCTTTTTCAGAGATGGGCGATGGGGCTGCCGCCTATTACAAGGCCCTCTTTTCTGGCCAAGTGGAGAAGGGGGAGCAGACAAAGAAGGAGGCTTCCCGAAGAAGGAAGACGACAGGGGCGGGGCCCTCGGCGAAGCGAGCTAGGAAGGCTGTCCAGCCTCCTCAGCTAGAGCTTTCGGAAGAAGAAGCTGGCGAAGAGGCTGGTCTTGTTGAAATTCCACCGGCCGAGGTCCCCGCTACTTCCGCTGAGGTGCCTCCTCTCGACCTCGGGGCCCCCAGAAACACTGTAGTGGTAGAAGTACCTACTGCCGAGGAGCGGTACCGGCAGAAGGGTAAGGGTCTTTCTTCCGAGGGGCCCGAGGATCCCGAGGACACTGTCTCCGAGGTTCCTCCAGGTATGCCTTCAGGCGAAGTTCAGCTCCTTTGCTTTTCGCAAATTTCTCTTCTACTCCTAACTTCCTTCTCACTTTCAGAGGAGTCTCTTACTGCTGGCTGGAGGGCCATTCATGAGAGGAAACGGGCCCTTCGCGATGCCAAAATCCCTGAGGGGAAGATCCCCTTGGAGCCCTTTTGGACAATCACGGAGGATATGAATTTGTTCTCCGACGATTGTCCGAAAATGACGAAGGAGATTTGGAAGGGGATGACCACTGACGCCTCCTTCCGGGCCATTGCGGCGGCTCACCCGAGGGATCTTACCCTCGCCGCAAAAGTCACCGAGCATGCTGCTCAGGTATAGTCTTTACACTCTTTTTCCTCAATTTTCTAAGTGTTTAGACTTGTACTAACCTGGACTTTTGCCTTGCCGTAGCTGCTGGAGTACGCTGGTTATCTCCGAGTTCGGGTGGCCAGAGAGGCTGCCTCCAAGGATGCGACTTCGCGGGAACTTAGTGAAGCGAAGGCTTCGCTTGCGAACCTGGTCGCCAGCAACCAGTAGCTGGCAGCGGATTGTTCTCTGCAAATCGCCGCCGTTCGGGAGGAGTTCTCGAAGAAGAGAGAAGAACTTGAAAAGGACTTCTCCCGGAAGATTGCCGACCTCGGCGACCAAGTAAAGGGGCTGCTCGCCGCCAACGGAGATCTTGTCAAGGACAAGGCTGTTTCTGACAGTCTTGCGGCGACGCTGACGGATGAGAACAATGCTCTCCGAGCCGAGGTCGAGGCTCTGAAGAAGGAGTCCGAAGGGACGCTGGGGATAAGCGAGCTGGAGGAGGAGATTGCTGAGCTGAGGGACGAGCTCAACGACCTTGGCGTTCAAAAACATACTTCTGATCAAATGGCCAAGGTCGCCTTTCAGGACGGCTTCTGCCTTGTTCGGCACCAAGTCCTGTAGAGGTTCCCAGATTTGGACCTCTCTTTTCTGGAGGGCCTAAATATTCCTGAGGGACCTCGGTGGCAGTGGTCCAAGGTCGAGCATCTGAAGCTTCCTGCTCTTCGTCCGCCCGGCTCTCCCTAGTTTGCTTTAGGGCTCCTCTCATTTTTCTCCTTTGTGCTCCTTCTTTGGGCACTTCTTTTGTAAGGCAGCGTTTGCTCTTAATGAACAATCTTTTGGCTAAGTCCATTCTTGCAAGTTTCTTCATTTCCACTATCCCGAACGCATTTGCTCAAGAGACTTTCGGAAAACCTGCAACCAAAGAAACTTTTTACCTTCTTTTGTCCCGAGTGTGCTCGCTCAAGAGACTTTCTGGAAAGTTTGTAAAAATTTGGCTAAGTCTTTTGCAGGCTTTTTGTTCCCTTTTATCCCGAACATGTTCGCTCAAGGGACTTCGGAAAACCTTCAGCCAAATTTTTCTGTCTTCCTATTGTCCCGAGCATATTTGCTCAAGGGACTTAGTAAAATTTTCACGAGATTGCTCATTTCCCTTTTTCCCGAGCACGTTCGCTCAAGGGTGTTCGGAAATTACCTCTGCTTTTGTTTTGGCCTGTACTTTTGCGAGATTCTTGCTTTCCCTTTTTCCCGAGCATGTTCGCTCAAGGGACTTCGGGAAGTCATATCTGCTTTTTTCGTGGCGAGCACCTTCGCGGAATTCTGTCTTGGACAATTTGGTATACTTGAAAATTTTTCTCAAGACCATTCTTCTCCAGACCATTCTGTACTTAGAATATTTCTTGTACAATATATCTCTTCCGCTCAACCTTAGGCGTAGAATTTTTTCAAGGAGTCTGAATGCCAAGTGTTTTTCAATTCTACGCCTTCGGCGTCGGCAAGCTTGTACACGCCTTTTCGTACTTCGGCGAGAACCAGATAAGGTCCTTCCCAATTTGCCCGAAGTACTCCGTGAGATGGCCTTCGTGGTGCAAAGTCGGCCTTTCGGAGAACGAGGTCTCCTTTTTTGATTTCTTTTGGCCTGGCTTTTAAGTTGATAGCCGCGGCCACTCTTTGCTGGAAAGCTTTTCTTCTCAGCTCGGCTATTTCTCTGTGTTCGGCCAAAAGGTCGAGCTTAGTTCTCAGACCGAGGTCGTTTCCGCCTTCATCAAATACTTGCACCCGTATTGAAGGCTGAACTATCTCTATTGGGATAATGGCCTCTGTTCCGAAGACGAGTGAGAAGGGAGTTTCCCCTGTAGCTCTTCGTGGCGTCGTTCGGTAGCTCCACAATACACTTTGGAGTTCTCCTGGCCATTTCCCCTTGGCTTCCCCAAGTCTCTTTTTCAGGCCATCTTTTATGGTCCTGTTTGATACTTCCACCTGCCCATTGCTTTGGGGGTGAGCTACTGGGGCGAAGTGCATCTTTATTCCGAGGTCGCTGATGAATTCCTGGAATCCTTTGTCTATGAACTGGGATCCATTATCAGCTACTAGTACCCTCGGTATGCCAAATCTGCATACGATGTTCTTCCATACGAACTTCTGCACTTCTTTTGCCGAGATAGTTGCTAGTGGTTCTGCCTCTACCCACTTTGAGAAATAGTCCACTGCTACCACGCAGAATTTCACGCCTCCGGGCGCTGTGGGGAGTGGCCCAATAAGGTCTATACCCCAGACTGTGAAGGGCCAAGGATAGTCTGCCGACGTTACCATTTCCGAGGGTATCCTCTGGATTTTTGCATGTCTCTGGCAACTACCGCACTTCTGGACGAACTGCCTTGCGTCCTTTCTCAGGGTAGGCCAGAAGTATCCTTGGCGGAGTATCACTGCTGCAAGGGCATCAGTTCCAATGTGTGAGCCGCACATGCCTTCGTGAACTTCTTCGAGGACCATCTCAGTATCCTCTTCGCCCACACATCTCTGCAGCGGATTTGCATATCCTTGCCGATATAACTCTTCACCAATCAGGAAGAATCTTCCGGCGCGTCTTCGCAGTCTTGCAGCATTGCCGGCATCTTCGGGAAGCTCATTCTCTGTGAGGTATCTCTTTATGGGGTCCTTCCACCCTGTTCCCGAGGTCGTTACGCTTAGCACGGAGATGCTTGGATGGTCTAGCACCTCGGTGTATGTTTTGGACTTTGCTAAGCAATCTGCCTCAGTGTTATTCCGCCGGGGTACATTTTCGATCCGCACGGCGTCAAACTCTTGGATGAGTTTCGTTACCAGCTCGTGGTATTTTGCCAAGATTGGGTCCTTCACCCCATAATCTCTTGCCGTCTGCCGAACTACCAGCTGGGAATCGCTGTGAGCCCTTAAGTTTCTCACGCCAATCTTCCTGGCCAAGCGTAATCCCGCTATGAGGGCTTCATACTCAGCCACATTATTGGTGACGTTGAAGCGGAACTTGATAGCCTTCATCACCTCTAGGCCTTCGGGTCCTCTGATAACTATTCCAGCTCCCTGGTGTTCGGACCCCGAGGCTCCGTCAACATGCAAGGTCCATTCTGGCTCACCTTCTTTCGGATCTGGGTGGTTCTCCTCAGTGGTGGGTATTTCAGCGATAAAATCTGCCAATGCTTGGGCTTTTATGGCCTTCCGAGGCTCATACGTGATTTCGTGTTCGCCAAGCTCTATGCACCACTTGGAGAGCCTTCCCGAATGATCAACTCTCTTCATGACATCCTGTAGCGGTAGACTACTTCGGACGACGATGGGGTGAGCCTGGAAATATGGTCGCAGTCTCCTTCCTGCAAGCACCAAGGCGTATATAGCTTTTTGAAGCAAGGGGTACCTGACTTCGGCGCCATGGAGGGACTTGCTGACGTAGTAGACCGGCCATTGTTTCGGCCCTTCTTCTTTTACCAGGACCGAGCTCACGGCCTTTTCTGTGACGGCACGGTACAGTACGAGGGGTTGTCCCTCCCAAGGTTGTCGCAGAGTCGGCAGGCTGGCCAGGTAGACTTTGAGTTCTTCCCAGACCTTTTGGCAATCTTCATCCCAAGGATGATTGTTTCTTCCGAGGTCGCCTTCCATCTTTGCTGCCTTTGTGAGGACTTTGAAGAAAGGTCTACACCTATCTCCGTACCTGGAAATAAACCTGCTCAGAGAGGTTATTCTTCCGGTTAGTCTCTGCACGTCTTTGACTGTGGCAGGAGTTCGAAACTCAAGCAGAGCCTTAATCTTCTCAGGATTGGCGTCGATGCCTCTTTCGGATACCATGTACCCAAGGAATTTTCCCGAGGTCACGCCGAAGATACACTTCTCGGGATTAAGGCGAATCCCGAAGGCTCTGAGCTTTTGGAAGGTTTCCTCCAAATCTGCAACGTGGTAGCCGGGCAGCTTGCTTTTGACTATCATATCATCAACATATACCTCCATGTTTCTCCCCATTTGGCCCTTGAAGACCTTGTTCATCAGTCTCTGGTAGGTGGCTCCTGCATTTTTTAGCCCGAAGGGCATTCTGACATAGCAGTACGTTCCTCCCTCGGTGATGAAGGCAGTTTTCTCTTCATCTTCGGGGTCCATCCTTATCTGATGGTAGCCGCTGAAGGCATCTAGGAAGCTCAGGAGCCCGTATTCAGCCGTTGAATCTACCAGTTGATCTATTGGCGGGAGGGGAAATGAGTCTTTCGGGCAAGCATCGTTCAAGTTTCTGAAATCAATGCACATCCGGAGTTTGCTGCTACCTTCTTTTGTGGCGATGACCATGTTGCTTAACCATTCGGGGTATTTTACCTCCCTGATAACTTCAGCATCCAATAGGCGCTGGACTTCGGTTTTCACGAAGTTGCTTTTGTGGGCTGAGATGCTTCGTTTCTTTTGCCTGATAGGTTTTGCTTCCGGGCTTACTTTGAGGCTGTGCTGTATTATGCCAGGGTTCACTCCTGGCATGTCTTTCGGCGAGTAGGCAAACAGATCTTTATTTTTCAGCAGAAAGGATACAAGATTTTCCTTATCACCTTTGGCCAAGCTCTTCCCTATTCGGGTAGATTGTCCTGGGACAAGATCTACTGCTTCCGTTTCTGCTTCTGCGGGATCTCCTTCTTTGCCTTTCTCCTGCGCCTTTGCCTCCACCGTTTGTGTAGAGTTGTTTGCCGGAGCCTTTCGTGCTTTTACAAACACCTTTCTTACCTCGGCTTGGTCGATGAAGACCTCTGCATCTCCATCCTTGGTGGCGAATGTGACAGTCAAGTACTTCACATCGGGGCGAATGTGTAGGTTCCCCTGAGTCTGCCTTCCAAGGATGGCGTTGTACGAAGACGGGACGTCCATGACGATGAATCTTGCCATTGTGGACGCGTACAACTCAGCTGCTCCATCTACCGAAGTGCCTTTCATCATCAAGTGGAGGTCGATCCATCCGAGGACGGGTAGTTCGGATGGCCCAACGCCGAAGGTGGGCGTGGTGGCAGGTTTAAGCTCGCTGCTGAAGATGCCCAAGCTCGGCAGTAAGTGCGAGAATAGGACGTCAGCATTTGAGCCATCATCAAGCAACACTCTCTTGACGTCCCAGTTCCCTATTCTCGCCATTATCAGCAGCGGGTCGTCGTGGGGGAAGATGACGGTGGAGCCATCTTTGCGAGCCAGTTTCTTTGATGGACTTTGATACTCCATAACTGCAATTTCTCTGGCCTTCCGCTTTCTTTCCGAGGATGGGAGCCCCGTGGTGATGGTTTGGATGACCCCTACTGGAGGTGGAAGGTGCCTTTTCGGACTTCTGTTTCTCCGCCTGTCGGAGTCATAGTCCTCGTTTTCGGCCCTCTCTTCCTCCTCTTTTCTGCCTTTTGGGGAAGGCATCCGCAGGTATTTACGAAGTTGGCCCTGTTTGATCAGCGACTCTATGTACTTCTTCAGCTGGAAGCAGTCTTTGGTGTCATGACCGTGGTCGCGATGAAACTGGCAGAACTTCTTGGCATTCTTCTTATTATCGGCGGCCATGGCCTTTGGCCGCCGAATATGCGTTCCTTGCCTTTCCAGCGCCATGAGAATGTTGGTCCGTGTCGTACTCAAGGGCGTGAAACTTTGAGGTTTCCTTCCTCGCATTCGCCGTGGTCGGCCTGTGTGTTCAGAAAGATGCCGAGCTTGCTGACTGGACCCTTCGGCGAGGTGATGATCAGACTTCGGCCCCGCCATCCTTAATTCCTCGGCTGTCATGTGCTGCTCTACCCTTCGGTAAAATTCTCCGAGGGTCTCCGGGGGGTCCTTTGAGAACTCGTAGAACAGCTGTGAGTCACGCCGAAGGCCCCGTGTCATAGCGAGGATGCGGATTTCGGGCCGGAAGTCCGGGACGCTGAGTGCTTCCCTGTTGAATCGTTCGACATAGTCTCGAATTGTCTCTCCGTTTCTCTGCTCTATGTCGAACATCTGCACAGGCATTTTGGCCGTCAGCCTGCTCCCAATGAACTGCTGGGTGAAGGCTGTGGACAACTCCTGGAACTCAGTGATAGTCCCTGGGGGCAAGGAATTGTACCATGCTGTTGCTAGGCCCGTGAGGGTGACTTCGAAGCATTTGCACATGGTAGCGTCATCAGCTCCGTGCATTATCATGCTCCGTCTGTACTTCGTCAGATGGGCCTGTGGATCAGTCCGGCCATCATAGATCTCCAGCCTAGGCACTCTGAAGTCGCCTGGCATAGCTGCCTCAACGACGGCGCGAATAAACGGGGAGCCATCTTCGCATAATGCCCCCGACAGCCTGTCCCAAACGGGTTTTCTGGTCACTTGCTTCTCCACTCTGTCCAGCCGTGCCAATATCCTTTCCATAAGCGCAGTGGCGCTAGGACCATTTTCACGGGAGGGAGATCGACGGCGCCTCTTCGGGGAGCGAGTTCGGCGCGGAGGGGTCAGGGACCTCGCCTCGGGCGACGAACTGCTTCGCTGTGAGACTCTCGGTCGCTTGGACCCGGTTTGTCCCACAGGCCGTTTCCCGAGGGCTATATCTTCTGTGGATGATTCTCCGCGAGGCTCTCCACTTCCTGAACTGCGGTGTGTAGACTTGGGGCTTCTCTCCCGAGGGCGTGCTGATGAGGAGGGTTTCTGGGCCTGTGACTGCTGTGGCCATCTTCGGTCGATCTGCTGAGTCATTTCAGCAACGACCGAGCGCTGAAAGTCCCTCAAGAAGCTCATGGTGATTACCAGAGGGCGGTCTTCCTCGGGCGTAGAAGTCTCTGGGAATGTCTGCTCAGCGGCCGGTTGTATCTCAGGCGCGGACGAGGACCTTGGGAGTCCCTTGTCCTTAGAACGCTGAGTCTCAACGACGGCGATTTGCGAGCGGGTTCCCACAGACGGCGCCAAATGATGGCCTTGGGCCTCATCGTTGTGAGTCATGATGACTGTTGAAGAGACTTCTAGGAGGAAGAACGCCTGGAAGGTGGATCACCCCAAGGAGAGTACCTGAAAAGCTGGAAAACAGGGTTAGGAGGCCCCCGGAGTGTTTTTCCGGGGGGGGAGCCTCCGACGCCCAAGTCAGTGGTGGCCGGAAAAAGGAGAAAGTCACTAGCTCAAAGAGAAAGGCAGAAAAGTCTCGCCTGGTATTTTCTCAGAGTGTGGGAGCTATATCTCCGGCCTACCAACCTCCTGTCAAGTATTTATTTCCTGTGTATATAGGAATACCTAGCCCGTTCAGATCATGACACGTGTGCGGTCGGATGCTCCTGAACTTCTGGGCGTAGGGGACAGATAGTTGGTAACCAGCTCGCCTCGAGCCTTGTGCTGAGACGGGCCATGATGTGATTCTGATGGCGTCTGCGCATCAGGGCGACTTTTTACGTCTGTGGTGGGACGTGTCAGAGGCTTCCTTAAATGCTTCCTTAAATGCGCCTGCCGTACTCCCGAAGTCCCTGATCGAGGTCGTCCTCTAGTTCAGACAGAGCCTCTTCGGGAAGCATACCCTCAGTTCGGGGGTTCCCAGTTCCAGGGGGTTCCGCCTTCGGGGATATTATGTTCGGGCACTAATGTCTGGTGCCACTTTTCCGAAGGAGCGCTATTCACAACCTTGGGGGGCGAATAGAGTCCTCAAGTTTTACTGGCGTGCCGAGGCTCGGAGCTCTCCGGCTATCTCCCGAGGTGCATGATTCCACCTGTTCCCGGGAAACGCCAGTTCTTCTAGCCATTGTTGTGGCAGGGTGTTCGGCCAGATTGAGGCGATAGCCTTTGGCTATCACCCTTGATGTCAGAGATAGACCAAGCTATCGCCCCTCTATGGTTCCTCAAAACTCGAATCAATCTTTCTTCTTCCAAAGGGGTCAAAGTAGAAGAAATAATCACCGGGAGGGAATCCCCATTGCCAAGATAAACATACTTAAGATCTTTTGGTAATGGTTTTAACTCCAACTTGAGCTCTTCCTTGATTTCACAAGATAAAAGTTGTTCTACACTTTTTCTTGAAGTTTGCAACCTCCCGCAGGAATCAAGAGTTGTCAAGATGCTCATCACTTCATGGTCTTCCTTACTACATGCATTTTCAAACATTAATGCTCTTCCAATAGGATCCTCCATAAACAACAAATCTCTTCTCTCTTCAATACAAGAATCAATCACGTCAATCATATAACACTTAGGCACCTCATCATCAATAGATTTCATGGCTTGAGAAAGATTAAAAGTAATTTCCTCATTATTAGCTCTCAAGGTGAGGTTACCTTTTTCTACATCTATGACGGCCTTCCCGGTGGCAAGGAATGGTCTCCGAAGTATGATCGGCATGTTCCGGTCTTCCTTCATGTCCAACACTACAAAGTCTACCGGAAATATAAAATTGCCAACTTTAACCAAGACATCCTCCAAAACACCTTTTGGGAATGTGAATGACCTATTCGCCAATTGGAGACAAATAGATGAAGGTTTCACCTCTCCAAGACCAAGGCTCCTACAAATGGATAAAGGCATCAAGTTAATACTAGCCCCAATATCACATAAAGCCTTGTCACAATGGAAAGACCCAATATCTAGGGGAATGGTGAAGCTCCTCGAATGTTTGAGTTTTTGAGGCATCTTCCTTTGAATGATAGCACTTGCTTCCTCTTTCATTAAAATGAGTTCGTTGTCAAGGAACTTCCTCTTCTTGGTAATCAACTCCTTAAGGAACTTGGCATAAGAGGGCATTTGATTTAATGCCTCCAAGAAAGGGATATTAATCTCCAATTTTTTGAAAATTTCAAGAAACCTCATAAATTGAGTATCCTCCTTCTTGGGCTTGAACCTTTGGGGATATGGAAGGGTAGGAATGTGCTTGGGTGCTTCCTCTTGCGTGGGTGCATTTTTCGCCTTGACCTTTGAGCTATGTTCCTCGCTTGAAGGTGTTGACACTTGAACATCTCTAATATTCTCCAATGAGGTGGGCCCTTGAAGAGGATATTCTTCTTGAATGGGTGACTCCTTAGCTTGCGTTACCACATTCTTCCCACTTCTAAGAGTAATAGCTTGGCAAGACTCCCTTGGGTTGACATCCGTATCACTAGGTATGAACTTGCCTTTTTGAAGTTGCCTCATAAAAGTTGCTAGTTGGCCCATTTGAGTCTCCAAATTCTTGATTGATGCTTGAGTATTAGCTTGCATAGTCTTCATTTCTTCCTCCAATGCACCGATCTTTTTGTTTTGTCCACTTGCCATCCCCCTCACTTCATGCATGAACTCTCCCATCATGCCCTTCATGAAATCTTTCAAAGATGCTTCCGCCTCATTAGAGGTTTCACCTTGTGGTTACATACCACCTTTGGGATTTGAATAATTGAATCCTTCATGTTGACGACTCCTTGGGAAGAAGTTCCCTCCTCCTTGCTTAAGTGGGTAGGGATTCCGATAACCCACAAAGTTTACATCTTCTACTTCATCCACATCCTCACTAGCCATGGCTTGTTGCAATTTCCCCCTATCTTGATTTTTTTGACAACTTGGCTACCACGCTAGTAAGTGCCAAAAGTTGTGCTTGGAGGGATGTATCTTTGTTTACCTCATACAATCCACTCCCCTTCCTTGGGATCCATTTTCTGCTAAGCTCAAGACTTTTGGCCATGTTGTTCAATAACTCAAAGCATTCCTCCACATCTTTCAACAATAAGAACCCACCGGCAGTGGCATCAACTTGCATTCAGGTATTCAAACTCAAACCATTGTAGAAAAATGAAGTTGGTGAGCTTGATCAATATCTTGAGTTGGAACCCTCTTCACCATCCTCTTGAAACGCACCCATGCCTCCGCAAGTGACTCCCATTCATTTTGCCTAAATGCCAACAATTCATTCTTAAGCTCAAATGTTTTTTGAGATGGAAAGAACATCCGAATAAATGCATCATATAACTCTTTCCAAGTATGAACCGAAGTAGGCTCCAAATTCTCAAACCATTCTGATGCTTCATCCACAAGAGAAAATGGGAAAAGTCTCATCCTTTTCGCATCTTCACTTACACCATCCAAATCAAAAGTATCACATAGACGAACAAACCTCTTGATATGGTTGTTTGGATCCTCATCAAGGGTTCCTCCAAATGGATGTGCTTCCACCAATTGGAGAACATGGCTAGGAATCGTAAAAGCTCGCCCTCGAAGCGGCGCCGGTCTTATCATGTTGTCTTGGTCCTCCACTCATTGCGGGCGAAAGTAATCGAGCACCGGTCTTCCTCTTCTTCTAGCACCATTTCCATTGTCCATTACCTCTTCAACTCCATTCTGATCCATGGCATTGACATTTCTTTCTCGTCCAAGGTTCCTCATATCATCTTCTTGATTTCCTTCCATGTTGACAGAATCGAAGGTACTAGTATCTCCTTCTTCAATCACCTTGCTTCTTAGCCGAAGTTCTCGCAAGCTTTTCTCAATCTCTAGATCAAGTGGTAATAAGTGAGAACAAGAGCTTCGGGTCATGCACTAGATATACCTACAAATTGACCACAAACAAAGAACACACTAACTATAAGGACTAAAATCAAGTGAACAAGAGCAACCAATTTTCAAAAACCAAGGTAAAAATAAAAATAAAAATAAATACCCCGGCAACGGCACCAAAAACTTTGTTGTGTAACTAAGAGTTTATAAATTTATAACCCTTAAAGACCCGCAAGCGAACGGAATCGTCGTGTACTTAAAGGTAAATAAGGGTACTGTCCCAAGGGAATTTAGTGATTCTACCTAGATTCAAAAATCAAATTGTTCAAGTTACTTAACTTAAAAACATGAGAGAAGTGAATCTAAAGAAGGTGAAAGGTCCTAAAGAGAGAACTTAGAATTAGGGCAACTACCTCCCTAGGATTCCACTCCTACCCCTTGCTACCCAAGTAAGTTTATCCTCAAGTATGATTTTCCATGTGTGGTAAAGAGGATCTCACATCAAGAACTTCTTTCTCAAGATGGGTCCTTGCTCACCCTCAACTAACTTGGGCTTTACTCAAGCTCCAATTTTAACTTAGAGTGGTTAAAGAATTAGACCTCTTTTTGACTCCTAGTGATCACCTAGATTATCTCTAATTTAAGTTAACACTATGCCCCTTCCATTTCTCTTTATCACCCATTAACCTTTCTCAAGAATTAAGTGAACTAGCACATGGGGTATGGTGGCCTACCATCATTCAATCAATAAGCACAATGAAAGGGACAACACAAGAAAATCTCATACATAACCACAAAAAAAATTCATTAAGTAGCAAGGTAAGGAATGTCACCCTAGAGAGATAGAATGAACTACTCACAACTCATACTAAACCTCATCACAAATCCCACAATAAAAACATCCACGAAAATCCAACAACTAAAAGAAAGGACAGAAGAAATCCAAAGAAACCCTTCAAAGATCACCCCCTTCTAGCTCCAAAATCGCTTCCTTGATGATCCAAAATCCCTAAGAGTGATTAAAGATCAAAATCAGCCAAGTGAGTGCCCTTAGCTCTTCTTTCACTTTCCTATTTATACCTCCTCTCCCTTCAACCCTAAAAAGGATAAGGATTACTCCAAAAAGGCCAGCTCATCAAGTAGGAAGAGTGGGGGACCAGCAAAAATGTGATCTTTCGGCGAAACAGAGTGACGTTGGCGACGCGTCGCCAATCTGGGTCGACTTCTGGTGACGTGTCGCCAAGTGAGCCATTCCGCTCGAGTTCGTTATAACACCCGGTCCGCAACACAGTCCCAACCTGAAGTGAGCCAAAGAAAACAAGAAAAACTGAGATCCAGAGGGAAGATTTATAAGAAAATGTCGGTCAAAGTTGTCAAAAAGTCAACACTTTGACCGTGAATTTATGCACTTAACAGATAGCACTAGTAGACTACTCCTCCAAGTTGAAGTTTTCAGAGCCTTCATTCTTTTAACTAGGAGTCCGAGTCCACCTCATCCTTTGCCTTTGTTGACAATTAGCCATTTTTCTTGGTAGTTCTTCGTCATCTTTGGATACTTTTGGAACTTTATTATGAAGTAGATATATATCTAAAACTAGGCCGATGAAAGTTTAGCGAAGGCTAAGGGAGCCCTTGCTGACATGCCCTTCAAGTTTGGTGAGCTAAAGTGACATGTCCCAAATTGCCATAAGCCTATGCATTCATGGCATGTCTTTTTAATTATAAATTTATGCCAGTGCATTATACAGCTTGGCAATTTAAAATGTGAAAATTTTCAAAACTATAATCTGACTATAATGGTAATATATTTAAAATCATGGGGGTAAACTGAACCCTTTTCTTTTTCATTAAACAAATGTCTGGTACATTACATGACAAACTAGCTTTTCAGCCTACACAAATAATGTGCTACATAATCATACTAGGGACCTTGGAGTCAGAAGTTCGAGGATCCACAAGAGTGGCAACTCATATTATCTGGAGCAGTTGGGAGACTAAGAACCTCTACTACACCCTTTAACCGGAAATTTAGAGAGAGAAATGAAACATGAGGAGGAAGATATGTGAAAGGAGCTTTGTATTTTCTCCATGTCTGATTAAAAACTGAAACTAGCCTTCCTTATATAGGTGGGGGCAAAAGGAAATAGACAAACAAAATGACGTAAGGACTTATGTCAAAGAAAATAATTTTAATCCGGAAGTGACATGCTACTTACACTCAAGGATGAAAAACATCACAAATACTTTGATATTTGTGATTATCCGGATTGTTATCAATCCCTATATGATGGTGCAGAAACTACCAAGAAGATGAAGAAGAAACCAAGAACAAATCATCTCAGCATCTTCTTCATCAACGGTATGAAAATGGTGATCTCAAAGTCAGACTACTTAGAGAACCTTCTAGCAAGTATGACTATTATGTTCTCTACTCCTAGAAAGATGAGTCCTCCACCATTTTCCCCACTCTTGCAAAACCATTAGAACCTCCTCCTCCATCTCTAACATTTAAAATGGCATCTCATCCATACTACAAGCAAGCTCTTCAACAACTCAGGATGGAACAACCTTCAATTATTTCTCCTGAGATCAACATGTTAGAGCTAAAGACTGAGGAGTTCAGTCCTCTAAAGTTTGAAGATCCTTTTACATCAACAAAGCATGTGTAGAAAATCCCTAAACCAACATTAGTTGATTCAGAAGGAAAAGAAAAAGAAAATTCTATGGCAGAACAAGTTCTGAATTGGCAATCTGAGAGTGGACATCCTACCCAATGGATTACCAAAAAATGATCCATCAAGCCTTTCAGCATTTTAATGATCTCCAACGACTCCATCATTCAAAGGAAAAGAAAGAAAGAGTAGAAGAAGCTAAAAAAAACCCTTAATCTTATTGCCTGCCCTGCACCGACTTTCTCTTTTCTGGTCAACATTGAAGAAGAAAACGAAGATCTACCGCTAACCCAACAATGCGAGTACTACATTATGCCAGATTATGGTGGCAGTTTTATCTAGATCCATTGGAAGTGGCTTAATGGTCCAAATACAGTCGGTGAACCAGATGACCCTTTGAATAATCCTCGTATCAATGATCCGTACTTTTGGCGGGAAAGACAAGATTCAGAATTTTCATGTTATAATTTGGACAAATTTCATCCTAGTCATCCGGATTATGATGCCCCGTGATGTCATTTTCCTTATCCTCGACAAAGTCTAGTGTGCTACATTATGTTTATAAATTATTTTGTTAAAGTAGATTCTGGGTTACTAGCCTCTCACTTCCGGATTAGAATATTTTCTCTGACGTAAGCCCTTACATCATTTGGTTTGTTTATTTCCTTTTGCCCCCACCTATATAAGGAGAGCTAGTTTCAGTTTATAATCAGATCCGAGGGAAATACAAAACTCCTTTCTCATATCTTCCTCCTTATGTCTCATTTCTCTCTCTAAATTTATTATTAAAGGGTGAAGTAGATGTTCTTAGTTTCCCAACTTCTCCAGATAATCTGAGTTGCCACTCTTGTGGATCCTTTCAGATTAAGATCATCTTCAAGTTTATAATTATTAAGCTTGAAGGCAAATGATGAGTTAAGAGTTGCCACTCTGATGGATCCTCTCTTCAAGTCATCCTCTGCCTTCAATACTAATGGTTGTAAACTATCGATTTTGACCCCTGATGATATGTTTGGATAGTCCAGTAACGGTTTTCCAAAAGGTTTTCAAAACATCTTCAAAAAAGTTTAATTAGTGTGGTTTTGTCCTAGAGAATGCATTCATAACACGGGTGCTCGTGGCCTCGATTGAGATTTGAAAGAAGGCTAGAGCTTCTGGGTTTCTGTGTGTTTTCAGACTGTAACACTATTTAAACTTTCCTATTGATTTCCAGAACTCATTTTTTGTAGTTCTACTTATACTTGGTATAATGGGCTAGAAATTGTCTCATGCCACGGTTCATCGTACTACTGGGCAATTCTTCAAAAATCCCAGTAAAGAGTCTGGCTAATAACAACATCACATACAAAGTTCAAAAACTCGGTTTATAAATATTTTGTTACTAGGCTACCTCGGAACCCGTTTAGTATCAAAGCCATGGATTTTTCTTTGCTATTATGAAGTTGTGTGAGTAAAAATCTCTTGATGATCCCATGACCCAGATTCTCTTCATAACCATGTCAGGAACTTCAACCCCTACACTTACTTCTACTGCCTCCTTCAGATTGACTTCTTCCTCCCACCTGGACTCTCTCTGTGAATTCAAGTATCTCTCTGATGATGAGAATATCTCCCTCACAGATCTTCCTCTCATCAATCCGTACAAAGCATTCACTAAGTCGTCCCACTCATTTACAAAGACGGTAAATAGTATTGTCTTTCCATGTTGAAATAATGTCAAGCAGTATGTTCAAGTCACTAAGTTTAGTCAATATGCTCTTCCAACAACATCCAAAGAATAGTATGTCAAACTGGAAATTCCTTCTCACTTTCCTTGCCAATGGATAACAGACGGATATACCCATCTCTACTTTGGAGCTGTTCGATTAGCTCTCACTTGTCATGGAAGAAAAGGGTTACCAGTTACTGCTCAACTGGCTCTTCTGGATTCTCAATACAAGAAGTACAAACACGTATGCATCGGCATAGTCGAGACCACTCTCAATGTTGATACCATCCTCATCACGTTCTTCCCCAATTTCTGTATGGCTCTTCAAGATCCATATCTTCTATCAATACTAAAGATCGAACTACAAATTACTAGAGCAGAACAGATCTCATCCACTTTGGCAGCTACACCTCATTACCAGATGGTATATAGAGTCCAAAATCATGCCCTTGACTTCTCTGTGCCTGACATGAATAATGACGCCTTGTATCTCTTTATAGATGCAACCCATGTTCCGAATGAGACCTATGTACCATAACAGATTCCTCATGAAGAACTCCAGCGGCTCATTCCTACCTCTTGGATCACAGCATATGAATCTCTCCACCAGCAGACAAAACTAGTTCTGTACAATATGCCTTTATTCCTTGACAAATGAGAAGGCAAAACTGAGATCTTCTTCTATAAAAAAAAAACCACCTTCTAAAGCTGATGTGTTCCCTACACCAGTAGTATTATCCATGATCAAAGAACCACAAGAACCTCTTCAGGCTCCCATTGAGTCCTTTGACTCAAATGGCTCTCCTATCTACTCGTTCCAACATGAAAAAGGTCACAAATACTTTGATATTTGTGATAGTCCGAATTCTTGTCAACCCCCATATGGTGATGCAGAACTACCAAGAAGATGAAGAAGAAACCAAAGAACAAATCATCTCAACATCTTCTTCATCAATGGTATGAACATGGTGATCCCGAAGTTAGATTACTTGGAGAACCTTCTAGCAAGTATGACTATTTTGTCCTCTACTCCCGGAAAGATGAGTCCTCCACCTTTTTCCCCACTCTGGTAGAACCATTTGAACTTCTTCCACCATCTCCGGAAGTTAAAATGGCACCTCATCCATACTACAGGAAAGCTCTTCAACAACTCAGGAAGGAACAACCTCCTATTATTTCTCCTGAGATCAACATGTTCAAGCTAAAGACTGAGGAGTTCCCTCCTTTAAAGTTTCAAGATCCTTCTACATCAACAAAGCATGTGTGGAAAATCCCTCAACCTACATCAGTTGATTCAGAAGGAAAAAGAAAAGAAAATTCTGCAGCTGAATAAGTTCTAAATTAGCAAACTGAGAATATGATGTCTTAGAATAAAATTCTCAATAGAATTGAACACAATCAAGTTAGACTGGAGCAAAAGATGGATCAGATGATAATTGATCCTTTAGCACAATGCCAGCAAAGGATTAATTATCTTCATCATGAGATATTAGGGTTGATTGCAAGATAAGAAAACTTCTCAGCCCAAGAATGGGAAATAAATCACCTAAAGCAGCAACTTAAATATTTTTAGGACCAGCAACAGCCCCGTATTCCAGATCCATTTGCTTTTATGTTCAGAACGGCCGATCCATTTATCCCAACTCCAAGCCCAGTCTATCATTCTCTGGCTACGAGCAATCCATTCTTTACATATTTGCCACAGATACCACTAAAGTTGGTATATACAACACCAGTTCCCATTGTTGCTTATTCTATGCCTATAAGACCCAACCAGCCAGAAAGGCCCAATCCTCCTCAGGACCGTAATATGAAAGGCCCTATGTATCCACAAAGGCCTTCCCATCCTGCTGTGAAGATACAAGTGTTAGTGTTGTGCCCAAAAAGCCAATCATGAGATGATTGTATTTTTGCAAATTGAGTCATGATATTTTATTGAGGCATTAATCCAGCAAATTTGTTTGTTGTTTTGTTTCTGCGTAACGTAATAAACATAATTGTAACCCTAGAATAATGATATTCTTAAACGTCCCTAGTCTAGTATTATTGTGGAGTGGGTTGCAATAATACATAATGACTAGCATATGTGGAGACTAATATGAGATATGTAGTCTACATATGGGTACAAGTTGGAGAACTTGTGTACTGGACCGACCCACCATGAGAACACTTCATGGATCGTTATATGAGTGTCATAAGTGATTCTCATAGTGATCATGGTATATGTAGTCCTTCAACCTAAGATCATCAAGGTTCCCTACATGTGAGTCACATACTTTGATACTTTCCTTTGTTGCTCGTAACTGAGTGAACTTGAAGGAGGTCATTGGGTATGTCACATATCATGCAGAGGGATTTGTATGATCAAGATGGGATTTGTCCCTCTTCTGTAACGGGAGTGATATCTTTGGGCCCCTTGATAGAGTGAGACTTAGAAAATGCATGGCCATGCTCCGATGAGTTGATATATGATATCAATGTCGTCAGTTTAACTTAGTCTACTCGGTAATCAAGAAACCAAAGATTGGGCTATACGAGAGTGACACATTCCATGTCTCGTGCTTAGTCTTGATATCTTGGACAAAAGGACAATGGCATATATCGGTGATGATCATAAAGGTTTAGTCGATTCACCGACAATCTTGTCACTTGGGTAGCAATGATGTGTTGCTAGACACCGCTCATTGCTTATGATCATAAATGTGATTTATGATCATTGCCAACATGGCAAGAGCCTATTGGGTCGCACACATGGAGCTATTTGGATCATTAGAGTGCATGGGCTAATTATTTGGGTTATGGTTTCACTTTAATTTCGTATTAATAATGGCCCAAGGAGTTGAGCCATTATTAAGCCCGAAATTAAATCCTAATTGGATTAGGGCTTTGAAACCCATTAGGCTTGGAAGTTGAGTCTCACTATAAATACAACTTTTAAGTGAGAAATTCACAGGTCTCCTTGCCCTAGCCTCCCAAAAGGACAGCCGCACTCTTCTCTTGCAATTCCTTGGAGGACGCAAGCTAACACTGCGAGCGCAAGAGAAACGCATCTGCCGGGACGTGGTGGAAGCGTGGTGATCCCGAAAGGCTCGTGTGGATGCCATAGAGAGCCTGAACACGTCAACTGTTCAAGTTTTGTGATTCAACTCTACAGTTGAGTGAGAGATCTCAACCGAAAATTAGGTATGAAATTTTCGAACACCCGGTTTACCCCGTTTCACTTGGATCCTAGAGGGTTTCGGTTAAATTCTGCTGCACTGTTTGGCTCCCGAAACCCAACAACAAGAACCACCTCATGAAGCTTGGACACTTCAGTCCAATCTAATTACAAGTTTCCTAGATCAACAGCTTCAATAAGACCAAGATTCTCTTTGTATCTTAACAGCAATTCAAGACTTGAGTTCCAGTGATACTAATGATTCTAAAGATGATACTTTGTTAAGTTTCTCCTCATTAAAACTCTAAGTCTATATGGGTCAAGGTTCTACAAGTCAAACTCAGCCAGCAGAATCTGCTACTACAGAAGCAAACACAAATTCGGCTCCTCCTCAACCAGAACCTCAACAGCAACCACCTCCTTAAGCTACACCCCTACCTCCACTAGATCCTTAACCCCTTGTGGCCATGGAAGAAGATGTTCCTTTCATGAACATCAACCCAACTTACAATCCTCTATCACTCTCGGTCAGCTTATCTCTAGATAGAGTTCCACTAGCAAAATGGCATGAGAAATTTCTTGACTTTCATGCCTGGTGTCTCACACGAATGCAAAAAGAAAAAGCTACCCATCAGAAGGTCATTACAACCTTTATTGCCAGCATGATAGGTATTCTTCAACATTGATTCATGAGTATTGGAGAATATCATCAAGCACAATTACTCTAACTTGGCACAACAAATGAACTCGTTATCAAGCTTTATTAAGAGTTCATAGGAAACCCTTCAACCTTACTAGATGTCATACAAGAAAATTTTTTCAAAGTGAAGTGATGTTCCTACAACAGAAAAGATCATGAAAAGCAGTATGAGAATATGCTCAAACGCTTCTACCTTATCCACACTAGATATGAAAGCGACAATAACTTGAAGCAGGCTTACTTGAATTCAATCCCTAAGACTATTAGCCAAGAAGCTTTTTGAATTATCCAGCAGAGTGGAAGCCTGTCAATAACTATTCCTTTAGAAGACTTCACTAGACTCTTATGATGGCCCTCCGAAAGCTATGCAATACACATTCCTTCTTTAAGGAATTCAACCAGATGCAAGGTCTACTTGATAAAGCTTGCCAACAGTTAGAGCTGTCAATCAAGTGCAAGGATAAAAACACTTATCACTGTACTTCACGGAAAAAGCACCACCGACAGAGGATATACACTCCAGACAAACCTTGCAGATTTTCACAAAAGAAGAAAAGATTTTTTCGATACAAGAAAAATACTGGAAAATTCAAAAGATGTTTTATCTGGAGACAACACAGACATTTTTCCAAAAAGTGTCCTAAAAAGAACACTCAGTCAAAGAAGAAGATGGCTCACACCATCTCCCTGGTTACTAGAGCAGACCTTTCCAATGATGATATGGAATCGTTCTTTTCTAAAACGGAAGATGAAGCATCTACATTATTTGCTATTAAAGGTTACTCCTCATATTCTAATAATCATTAGATGAAGCTTCCATGTATACTATCTAGATAGCTCCTATGTAGTCCTTCTTGTTCACTGCTCAAAAATACCCTCATGCCAAGATCAACATTCTTCTAGATAAATATGCAAAACCTATTTCGGTTATTGTTCTATTTGATATTGGTGCGACAAACACTATTAATAATCCATCATTACTCCCATAAAGAATTTGGCGACCCTACAATGAAAGATTCAAAGCAACCAATGGTGTCTTCTATGTCATCCAGATAAGCAAGCCTATCAAAATCAATTTCTCTCCAGCAAAGTACATTGTTACTACTATCTATGGTTATAACCATGGCAGAGATATGATTCTTGGATTTGATATTATCTAGAAATTATCAGTTCAAAAATGGACTGATAAAGGTCTACAGATGCACAAGTTTTTCCTTCCTTGGACAACTACTACAAGGCTATATTCTATTGAAGGTGAAACTCTCTCTACAAGTCAGATACAATCTAAAAGTGATCCTATTTTTTGGCTCAATAATGTAAATGCTTATTCAACAATCCTATGTTGAGTCCCATTCTGAGTTCATGAAGAAGCATCCTCTCCCATTGTGGAAAAATCCAAAATTCTTTATCAAAATTCCATTCAAAAAGAATGATGATGTTAATCCTACCAAAGCCACCCATTCGGGTATGAGCCCAGAAGAGAAAAAGATGGCAATCCAAGAACTTCAAGAATTAAAGGCCCAAGGTCTCATTGAGCCCACAACCTCTTCATGGGCTTGTCAGGCTTTCTATATGAACAAACACTCGGAGCAAAAAAGAAAGAAACCTAGGTTTGTCATTGACAACAAGCCTTTGAATGAGTTTCTTGCTAACGTCAAGTTCCTTTTGCCATGCAAGAATACCATCCTCAACATCATATTGCTATGAAAATCATGGATTTCCTGAATGATAACCTTACAAAGAAACAAGTCCAGAAAACTTCGGGCTTGTCAATTACATCCAAAAATTCATCTTGAAGCTGGCCACTATCCTGCTTCCTTTACACGTGTATCTCCGCAAAAGCTCACCGCCCTAGTCCTACCAGCACATAAGAGATATCCTCAAGCTAAAAGAAATGGTTCAGAATTTGCCACCACTCAAGATTCCCGACAAAGGAAAAAGGATACTCCAGATTGATGCATCAAATGAGTATTGGGGAGTGGTCCTTCTTGAAGAAATGAATGGAGTCCGACACATATGCTGTTACAATAGTGGAGAATTCAAAAAATCAGAAAAGCACTACCATTCCACCTACAAAGAAATCCTAGCCGTCAAACATGGAATTGAGAGGTTTCAGTTCCACCTCATTGGCCATCATTTCTTGGTAGAAATGGACATGTCAACATTCCCACGAATGCTCAACTACAAGCAGAAACAACTCCCAAATGCCTTACTACTTTGCTGGCAGCAATGGTTCATCCACTTCAGCATTGATGTAGAGCATATAAAGGGCACATCTAACACACTTGCTGATATCCTGAGCAGACCATCCAAGTCCTTCCTCAAACCACCTAAACCTCCTAAGCCAAAAAACTGATAGCCTCTTCCTCCTCTTTGTATCCCCCAGTTTTTGACAAGGAAAAGAACTTCCTAGTTGATGTTGAATGATATGAGCATCAATCGTTCACTTTTACTCATAGACATAGAGTCTTTCATTACCATGCTTCTTTCATAGAAAAATATGGCTTTGATGACTGTCCTGTCAAACCTGTTGGGATTCATCCCCTGTTCCCGTTTGCTCACCTCTTTTCTATTCCCAATGTCTTCAACTTTCCACCTGTAGCTCTTTGTTTCTTCTGGTACCTTTGTTTAGTTCACACTATAGATATCATCCTCAATATCTCTCAGCTTCACCAGCTTCTCTCTTTCTCCCTCAATTTCCATTCTGATTTTTCCTTAGTTTGACCTTACCTGTAAATGGATTGATAACCTTTATCAATCCTACAAGGCCTTAAACCCTGCTATCCCTGATCGTCAAATAAGCTACCAGCTAAATAATATCTCTCCATTAAAGTCTTCTATGTTTTATACAGTTGCTCATGTAATATATTTCTTTCATTGACCTATTACCTTTACTAAAACTTCTAGTAGTTTGCATTTCATTCTTTCCCCTGTCTATTACCATTATAGAAACCTAGACTTTAACCTTGCTTGGGTTCCATGGCAGTGCCCTACAGATTTTTGAGCTTTTCTCAGAGAGGCTTATTGGTACAATCATTCTCTATTCACCATTAGGTATAGCCCCATGATAGATATGAGCATCAATCGTTTACTTTTACCCATATACACAGAGTCTTTCATTACCATGTTTTTTTCATACAAAAATATGGCTTTGATGACTATGCTGTCAAACCTGTTGGGATTCATCCCCAGTTCCCGTTTGCTCACCTCTTTTCTATTCCTAATGTCTTCGAATTTCCACCTGTAGCTTTCTATTTCTTCTGGTAACTTTGTTCAGTTCATACTATATGTATCATTTTCAACATCTTTCAGCTTCACCAGTCCTTTCTTTCTCTTGTAATTTCCATTCTGATTTTTCCACAAACCTCCCTATGT
Organism: Aquilaria yunnanensis; assembly: GCA_039654915.1. Lineage (NCBI taxonomy): Eukaryota > Viridiplantae > Streptophyta > Magnoliopsida > Malvales > Thymelaeaceae > Aquilaria > Aquilaria yunnanensis. Next base: position 67,366,503 of record CM077597.1, read on the forward strand.
TCTTCTCTTGGTTTGACCCTATCTGTAAATGGATTGATAACCTCCATCAGTCCTACAAGGCCTTAAATCCTGCCATCCCTGATCGTTGAACAAGCTACTAGCTAAATAATATCTCTCCAATAAACTCTTCGATGTTTTATGGAGTTGTTCATGTAATATATTTCTTCCATTGACTTATTACCTTTACCAAAACTTTTAACAATTTGCATTTCCATCCTTCCCCTATCTATCACCATTTTAGAAACCTAGACTTTAACCTCGCTTGGGGTTCTATGGCAGTGCCCTCCAGACTTTCGAGCTTTTCTCCAAAAGGCTTATTGGTACAATCATTATCTGTTCACCGTGGAAGTATGGCCCCATGATACTCCTAAATGGCCATCCTACCTAGTGGATTACCAAGAAGTGATCCATGAATCCCTTTGACATTTTGATGATCTCCAACGACTCCGTTGTTCAAAGAAAATACGTGAAAGAGCAGAAAAAGCTCAAAAAACCCTTAATCTTATTGTTTTCCCTGCACCTACTCCCTCTTCTCTAGTCAATACTAAAGAAAAGGATGAAGATCTACCGCTAACCCAACAATACGAGCACTACATTAGGCCAAATTGTGGTTGCAGTTCTATCTGCATCCATTGGAAACGGCTTAATGGTCCAGATCCAGCCAGTGAACCAGATGACCCTTTGAATGATCCTTGTATCGATGATCCGTACTTTTGGAAGGAAAGACAAGATTCAAAATTTTCAAATTATAATTTGGATGAATTTCATCCTAGTCATCCGGATTATGACGCCCCGTGATGTCCTTCTCCTTATCCATGACAAAGTAGAAATGAGACAGAAATTTGGCAACTCAGATCTGGAGGAAATACAGAACTCCTTTCATATATCTTCCTCCTCATATCTCCTTTCTCTCACTAAGTTTCTCGTTAAAGGGTGAAGTAGAGGTTCTTAATCTCCCAACTTCTCTAGATAATCTGAGTTGCCACTCTTGTGGATCCTCTCAGATTAAGATCATCTTCAAGTTTACAATTATTAAGCTTGAAGGCAAATGACGAGTTAAGGCTTGCCACTTTGATGGATCCTCTCTTCAAGTCGTCCTCTGCCTTCAATCCTAATTATTGTAAACTATCGGTTTTGATCCCCGATGATATGTCTGGATAGTCCAGTAATGGTTTTCTAAAAGGTTTTCAAGACATCTTCAGAAAATTTTAATTAGTGTGGTTCTGTCATGGAGAATGCCTCCATAACTCAATTGCTCTGGGCCTCGATTGAGATTTGAAAAAAGGCTAGAGCTTGTAGGTTTCTATGTGTTTTTTGGATTGCATCACTATTTAAACTTTCCTGTTGATTTCCAGAACTCATTTTTTGTAGTTCTACTTATACTTGGTATATTGGGCTGAAAATTGTCTCATGCCACGGTTCATCGTATTATTAGGCAATTCTTCAAAAATCCCAGTTAAGGGTATGGCTAATAACAACACCACGTACCAAGTTCAAAACCTTAGTTTATAAAGATCTTTTTTGATAGGCTACCTAAAATATTACAGACTCAGTCACCATATTTTATCTAAATTATAATTATAATATGTAAAGATCTATATGTGTTATTCAAGCCTAAAGGGTTTTTGGGCCAAGCTCAAGCCTACCTCGAGCTAGTTATATTTTGGGAAATATCTAAGTGACAATTCCTAATAATACATCACAGTTACAGACCGTCACAATTACAGACCATCACAGTTGTACAATCATGGCAGATGTAGTATAATATAGATCCCCTTTATTCTAGAAACTAACAATAAGAGATACATAATTAAATAATTGGATCGATTTTAATTTTTTAATAGACAGCATTAATTTTTATAATATCTATTGAAAAAAAAATATGCTCCTTTTACATTAAGAAATATAAAAAATGGGTGAGTCTCTCCTAATCCAAAAGAGTGAGTGATAGACAAATCTCAGCAATTCAAACACAAGAGTCTTCCCTCAATTAGCAGATCTCCCTTAAGCATACAACTTCAATCCATCCAACCATAGCTAAGAGCAATCCTGTTATAACCCTCCTAGTGGAATGCTTGCTGAGTAAGGTAAGTTAATAAACTCCTAGCTTAAATATCTTAATTAGAGGACAATTAACAAAATCAAGTAAGTTATCCAAGGGTTAGTTGGTTCCGAGTGGTTTATAGCACTAAGTATGTCTAAGGGCAAAATTGTCACTTTGCACCTCGAAGGGTCAAGATGAGTTTCGAGATTAAAAAAATGTTTTTAAAACTCAAAGACCAAGTTAGCATTTTTCATTAAGTGTTTAAATACACTAGTTACTATTTGAAGGCGGGGTAAATTTGCAAAACTTATAAAAGTTTCAGGAGGGAGCACTTGTTCTTTAAAACCTGTAGAGGAAGATGATTTTTTTGTCACTATTCCCTCTCTTCCTCTCACAAACCCGAAGCTCCTCCTCTCATCACAATTTCTTACTCAATTCCCTTCCAAATTAAGATTTCTTGGTGGAAATTGAAGGCTTTAAGGGTGTTTGTACATTGGGTAGCTTGATTCAAGCTTGCTTTGTGGTTTTGGAGCTTCAAGAGAAGTATTTTAGCTTGGGAAAGGTTTTGGGCAAAAGGTAAGCTTTAATCCTTGAAGTTCTCTTGTCTCTTGAGTTGTTTTGAGCATGGGTTTTGTTGGGTTTGGTGCCATAAGCCTTGTATTTTGCTTGGAACCTACAAAACCTTAGTTGAACCTTTGGACTTGAAGTTTTTGGTTTGTGATTGCTTGATCGAGCTAATTTAAGGTTAATTGAGGTAAAGGATTTACAATTCATGGTTGTTTCATACCATTCATAGGTTACTTGTGGTAGAATTCAAGTAGTTTTGTGAATGGTAAAAGTTGGTGGATGGTATAGGTTATGGTGGGCTAGGGATGAATTCAAGCATAGTATGGTGTTATGGGGCACCAAGAGCTTGAGAAAAATGGTGTATTGTAGCCTAATGTATGTGTTTTTCAGGTTTGTAGAGTGAGAATCCATCCAATGCAAGTTTGGTATGATTTGAAGGCCTCCCAAGGTGCTAATGGCATGAATTTGATGTGCAGGGCATGGGCCCCTAATGTTGCACCAATTGGAGATGCAAGACCAGAGTGCACAAAGGGGACACCAGAACCATTTGCCTGTAGGGTTGCAGCACTGATGGCTTATTTGTCAACAAAACACACCTTTTTGTAATGAGTTCAAGGGGAGGTCTGGGGGCATGCCTAAGGTGTCTAAGGGTTAAAGTCACCCGGTGGCTCCAAGACACATAAAACTCCCCCATAAACTAGGTGTTTTTCAAGGAATTATGGAGTTCAAAAATACCCAGAAAGCTAAATAAGTTAATTGGACACAATAGCACATCATAGTTTGGTGTACGGTTTAGTGCCTGTAGAGTTCGAAGACCCAATGAGGGAGCCTTAGAACACCTAGGAAAATTCCATAAAACCTAGAATTTATGAGTCCAACCATGATTATTGCTACTACACTAGGGTGAACAGAGTAATGGTGGATAGGTATATGCCTTGAGTGAAGGTTTAGTGCACTTGTAGCCTAGGCAAGATTACTTGTGACACAAGTGAGAACCTAGTGCACACTTGGTAAGGTTTGATGTGGAAGCTTAGTACACAAGTGACCTAGGCAAGTTTAAGGGCTTGAGGCACTAGATTGAGGCTAAGTAAACCTAGTCAATTCCTTGGGACTCAAGTGAGATGCATCCAACATGTTCACCTGCACAACAATCAGGGGTTGGTTTAGCTCACTAGGACATCAGCAAGCCAAGGCTTGTTAAGAGCGAGTTAGGGGCAAAAACTTGTTAAGCACGAGATGACATCTGTGTGACGACTAAGAAGAGGTGGGGTCTAAAGGGACTTGAATATACACACACATGCTAACCCTCATACTACAAATGCATAGTAGACTTCATATATTATCTATGTATGTGTGTCCTCTTGATTTTTCTTATAGGTCGAAGGATCCCTTATTGAGAATGATTGATTCTCACTCCCTTAGCATTTGTTGTGCTAATTTTGTACCTATGGAACCGATAACCATTGAGGGTTGTTAGGCTAAGCTCACGAGCATGTATTACACTTATTTGAATCCTTATGATTCTAGTTTTGTGGTTTACTTGTTGGTTAAGTTATGGTGCTAACTACTATTGTTTAATTGGCCGATAGAGGCTAGTGAAGTATAAAGGAAGGCTTTTGAGGTTGCCACCGAGAGTTGCTCTACGATGGGAGCTTAGTTTTGGATCTTAGTAGTGTAGTTCAATGTATAGTTTTCATATACTAGTTTGTCTCCATTGTCCATAAATGAGTAATGTACTATAAAGTCGCTCTTAGGTGTAAACATAGTCTACTTTTGTGTGGATGCTTGGACATGGTTAATTATGTGTAATTAAATCCACAAGTATTTTATATGCTTTGACTACCTTATAACTTGATTTTATGATAAAGGCTTGGGCAACATTTTATGGATTAATGATTATGTTTATGCTTCATTACTTTTTTTATTATCTAAGTCAAAGCATAACTCAGGCATAATTGCATAGTAGGTTAAATAACTAGAAGCATGAAAGTTTTAACAAGTACATACATAATTAATTAACCAATTGTGACTAGAGTGCAACACGTTCTCATATGTTTCCTAGGCAAGGCCACGAGGGCTATTTCAAATTCTATTCTTATTTGGCAAATGCATAGCATGCTACATGTAAGGGAAGGCGCCCATGTTCTATTACAAGTTATTTAGAATTACCTTAAGGTACAAATCATAATACAATGACATGCAACAAGTTAAAAAATTACTAGTATACACAAAACACGTGCTAATAGTTTTAGACAATAATGATGGTTCTCTATAATCCTTTAAAGCAAGACTTGTTGTCAAAGGTTTTAAACAAAACATAGGGATTAATTATTTTGATATGTATGCACCTGTAGCAAGAATCACATCAATAGAGTGTTGTTTGCTTTGGCATCAATTTATAATATGTGCATTCACCAAATGGATGTCAAAACTATATTCTTAAGTGGTGATCTTGATAACGAAGTGTATATGAAGCAATCTGAAGTGTTTGTACTCCCTGGAAATGAAAATAAAGTTTGTAAATTGGTTAAATCATTATGTGGTTTAAAACAAGAACCCAAACAATGGCGTGAAAAACTTTCTAATACGATCTATCAACTGGTTTTTGACATAATGGTGTAGATAAATGCATCTATTCAAAATTTGCAAGAGACTATGATGCAATAATATGTCTTTATATAGATAATATATTAATAATTGCCACTAATCTGTTGGGTGTCAATAATACTAAGAAGTATTTAACTTCTCATTTTAAAATGAAAGATTTAAGGGAAGTTGATACAATCTTAGGTACCAAGGTCATGAAACATAGTAGGGGATCTACTTTATGTCAATCACATTATATTGATAAGATTTTGTCTAAGTTCAAACACTTAAGTATTAAACAAGCAAATACCCTTTTTGATGTTTCTAACAAGTTAGTAAACAATTCTAGTAGATCAGTTAGCTAACTAGATTAAGCCATTGGTTGCTTAATGTATGCAATGCATTGTACTAGGCTAATATTGCTTATAATGTTTGTAAACTTTCTAGGTATACTCATAATCCTAGTAATAATTAGTGAAGAGTCATTTGAAGAGTTCTAGGTTATCTTAAAAAAATAAAGTCCTTTAGTTTATTTTACAACAACTATCCTTCAATACTAGAAGGTTATATAGATGCAAGTTGGAAAACTAGTGTTAGTGATAATAAATCCACATTAGGTTGGATTTTCAAATTAGGTGAGGGTGCTATTTCATGGCATACAAAAAGCAAACATGTATTACTCACTCTAACATGGAATCTGAATTTGTTTCATTTGTAATAGGAAGCAAAGAGAAAGAATGGCTAAGAAATTTATTATCAAATATAGACTTATTGGTAAAACCAATGCTAGCAATTTCTTTGCACTATGATAGTGAAACAACCATGTGTACAGCATTTAACAAGATTTAAAATGGAAAATATAGACATATTTCACTAATACATGAGTATGTGAGGCAACTAATTTCTGTTGGACTTATTACAGTTGTTTATGTGAAATCATGTAATTTTGTGGACCTGTTAACTAAAGGACTCTTAAGAGAAATGATTAAAAGCACTACAAGTGCTATAGGTCTGAAACCATTCTAGTCTGTCACCAGTAATTTGAACCTAACCTTTACTATTGCTTGAAAATTTTAAAGGTTTAATAGGTAACAACTTATTACTATCGTGACAGTTTTTCGAACACTAAGTTTATAGTGTTTAAGAAATAAAGGGAGAACATACATTTGTTCTTAATGAAGTTTTGTTTGGTCACAAAACTAGTAGTCTTTTGTTAGACTGAGGATACTTCACCTATATGAATATAAGAAGTGGTACCAATTCTAGTTAAAGTTAAAAAAAAAACTTTATGTGTTCATGAATCAAAAGGCAGAACAAGGCCATATTATGGTGGTAAAGCTCACGGTGAATATGTCATAAAAAAAAACTTTATAAGTGTTCATGAATCAAAAGGCAACACAAGGCCATAATACGATGCTAAAGCTTACGGTGAATATGTCAGAAAAAAAAACTAAGATTTGTTCACATAATTTTTTATGATCTTGTTATAAAAAAATTGTGGTTTGGTAAGAATTTAACCATCAATTTCAACATCATTTTGAAAATCATATACTAATGGCAAGTTTAAGTTGAAAGACACCTCCCAAATGCATAAATTTTAATTGTTTGATTATCCACATCACTAACTAAGTAGGGGATTGTTGGATGGTTAGTAACTTAAGGTCTTAATATCCCATGTTGGCAAAGAAAAGAGAGAATAAATGAATTATTATTTTATTTTAATATACAAAATTAAAATAAAATAATAGTTAATGATAATTATTTCCTAAAGGACACATTTTTTTATTAAAGGACATATCTCTTCTCTAATAGATATGTCTATTCTAAAGGACACAATTTTTAATCAAAAAATGTCTCATTTTTCTAAATCATGCCTCTTTCTCTAATAGATATGTCTTTCCCTAAAAGATACAATTTTTTATCAAAAGATATCTCTTTTCTAACAGATATACCTCTTCTTCAAAAGGCATTTGTGATATTATAAATACCAGTCATTTATCAAAGAATTTTGACATGTTCTTACGGGATTCTTAGATTTTGCTGTCTAAGAATTCATTTAGCTTTATAAATCCTAAAAAGAGTTGTCATCAACCCAGCAGTAACTTAGTGGAGTATAATTTTCTTAAGGATAATGATCCTTTTCTATAATTTCTCTAACAAATTTGAGACTTGATTGGTGTATGTGATGGACCGTGCTAAAGCATTAGTTTACGGGAGGAAATTATATGGTTTATTTCTGTTATTATTCTTTTTTGGTACTCAAAATGGAAATTAAGAGTGAGAAATTAAATGAGATCTAAAAGAATAAGTAGCAATCTCATGAGGATATTTGACCACACTACCCTTCACTGCCAAAAAAGATAAGTGGTTGAATGAACCTGTCAGTGAGTTTACGCAAGTAACCAACTCCACAACCTTGAAAAGAATAGAAAACTTGCCAGAGATCTAAGCCAAACCATGGGCATAATCATTGAAGATAGTGATGTTGGTCAAACTATTGTTGGTTGCATATCCGAGAGCATCCAAGATAGCTTGAATTTCTAAAGCTAAAGGAGAGGGGAAACTTCCTATGAATCAGCCATTAGATTCCCAAGACCTGAGACGGAGGAACTTTACTACCTAAGCCACTGCACCTAGTTTAAAAATTAGGTTCTAGGCCCCATCAACATAGAAACGTGTAGGTGGAGAATTCAAACTGGAATTAATCCAAGTGGTAATGCATGATGAAGGAGTCAATTGTGTTATGGTGAGAGCCTTTACCTTGAATTCAAAGGCCATCCTGATATCATGGGCAATACCATCTACTCTAGCAATTATAGAATTAATCTCCCCATGAATGTTTTGAAATGTTGCTTCATTATGATTAAGCCATATCCACCATAAGATCATAACAATACCCTCAAAATCAACTACCAAGTCTGTTCAACTTGGGTCACTCGGAGCAGCCAAACCGAAAAGTTCTCTTGCGAAGATAAAGGAGAACACCTACCAGTTAGGTTCCAAATGGCTCCAGATTATGGACAATGTAAGAAAAGATGCTCTAAGCCTTTATTAGCTCTACTACATCGAAGGCACCTTAATGACTCAACCACACATCTTTTCTTTAACTTTGATTTGGTAGGGAGCATTGTGAATACACTTCCACATGAAGACCTTGAACTTATCAGGAATTTTTGCTACCCATAATTGTTTATGGTCATGTGTACTAGTTGGTCTAAAATCCAAACCCCAAGAAGTGAATCTTGATTAGAAGTTAACAAGGCATAACCCTTCTTAGTGGAATATACCCCATCATTAGCATAATCCCAAATAGGCAAATCTAACTCAGATGGACTTCTACGTGTTTTGGAAAGTATACCATGAACATCTTCACTTGAAAAAAGGTATGATAACCTGGGAATACTCCAAGTTTCCGTATCATGCTATAGAAAACCTTACATAGTCTTGAACATGAAATAAGTAGGTGAAGAGGCTATGTTTATGAAGTATGGAAGGTGGGCAAGCTGAGATCTAATAATCATTCTAGATGTCTATTGATATCCTATCCCCAACAATCCAACATAGATTGTGGGTGAGAAATCTTGAACAAAAATGAGACTTTTCTAAATAGCAGTGGGATTTGAACCCCCACCGGCTTTTCATAAGTGATGGCCTAGGGCCTCATCGTTTTGAGTCATGATGACTGTTGAGGAGACTTCTAGGAGGAAGAACGCCTGGAAGGTGGATCGCCCCAAGGAGAGTACCTGAAAAGCTGGTAAACAGGGTTAGGAGGCCCCCGGAGTGTTTTTCCGGGGGGGGAGCCTCCGACGCCCAAGTCAGTGGTGGCCGGAAGAAGGAGAGAGTCACTAGCTCAAAGAGAAAGGCAGAAAAGTCTCGCCTGGTATTTTCTCAGAGTGTGGGAGCTGTATATCCGGCCTGCCAACTTCCTGTCAAGTATTTATTTCCTGTATATATAGGAATACCTAGCCCGTTCAGATCATGACATGTGTGCGGTCGGATGCTCCTGAACGTCTGGGCGTAGGGGACAGATAGTTGGTAACTAGATGGCCTCGAGCCTTGTGCTGAGACGGGCCATGATATGATTCTGATGGCGTCTGCGCGTCAGGGCGACTTTTTACGTCTGTGGTGGGACGTGTCAGAGGCTTCCTTAAATGCTTCCTTAAATGCGCCTGCCGTACTCCCGAGGTCCCTGGGCGAGGTCGTCCTCTAGTTCGGACAGAGCCTCTTCGGGAAGCCTACCCTCAGTTCGGGGGTTCCCAGTTCCAGGGGGTTCCGCCTTCGGGGATATCATATTCGGGCAGCAATGTCTGGTGCCACTTTTCCGAAGGCGCGTTGTTCACAACCTTGGGGGGCGAATGGAGTCCTCAAGTTTTACTGGCGTGCCGAGGCTCGGAGCTCTCAGGCTATCTCCCGAGGTGCATGATTCCACCTATTCCCGGGAAGCACCAGTTCTTCTGGCCGTTGTTGTGGGAGGGTATTCGGCCAGATTGAGGCGATAGCCTTTGGCTATCACATGCCCCCCTTTGGAAAGACGAAGTGAAGACTTCGGTTTGCATCTCTTTCCGAGGTTGTCGTTGGGAGTCTTGTTGGGAAGCATAACCTGTTCCGAAGTCGCACCTTTTGCCCGAGGGTCTGGGCTGTTCGGCCTTGGCCTATTCTTTGGTATCTCCGAGGCAAAGCCTGTACCGAAGATATACCTCTTGCCCAAAAGTCATGGGCTGTTCAGCCATAGCCTGTCTCTTGGTGTCCTCGAGGTGGCCTGCTTTTTATTTCTGCAGGTCTGATGGCCAAGCGTGTCAGACTGAGCGGCGCGTCTCCCTTTCTCAGGGATGTCAAACGATGTGTCCCAATCAGGAGGCGTGTCCCGGTTTTCCAGGCACGTTTGGGGAGGCACGTCCCCCATTTCTGCGCAGCGGTTGACACGTGGCTTCTTGCCATTGGAGGAGAGGCGCGTCATTTACAGAGGGCGCGCCTTTTCGGGTGCAGCGGGCAGTTCTGGCGACGGTTCGCCTCCAATGGGTACTTATGATGTTCTTTCGGTTACCCACCTTTGGCCTATAAATAGCCCATTTCATCATAAGTCCCACTTACTGTTTTTCTGCTCTTTTTCTGCTCTGCCCTCTGTTCTTGCGTTTTATCTTGCTTTCTGTGGCGGAGCTTCTTTAATCAGAGCTTTTTCCTACCAACTTTCACGACGGCATCCTCAGGCAAATCTTTTGGTGGGTTTTGATTTCCAGAGTACTTGATTCCTCTGTTTTTCTGAGTTTTTCTGGAAAACTGTTGTTTTTTCCAAACTCGTCTTCTGAGTTTTTTCTGGAAACTATTTTCTTTTCCATCTCAAACTCTTTTTCATGTCTGCGATGCCTGTTCCCGAGAGCTGGAAACCTCTTCTGGCCCATCCTTGCTGTACCACCCCCGAAAAACTAGAGAGGTGGAAGAAAAAATTCTTTCTTCCGTCTTATGCTGTGACCAGACTGCCTCGTTCTAGCCATTTTGCTTTTTCAAACCGTGGCGACGAGGTTACCGTCTTCCGAGCCCAACTGAAGGCCGGTCTTCGGTATCCTCCCCCAAAGGTGGTTTGCGAGTTCTGCCAATTCCATGGCATTGCTGTGAACCAGCTTCCCCCGAACGCGTACTGCTATTTTAACGCCTACCTCTGTATGTGTGGCGTGTTCGGGATAGAGCCCCACTTCATCATTTTCATGCAGTACTACAAGCTCTATGTGGTCCCGAAGGGTGGCTTCTATTTCCTGCTGCCTCGGGGATCCGGGAGCAAAAAATTCACCTTCACCTTCGACACGAAGGATAGCTGGCGGGGGTGGCAGCCTAAGTTCTTTTTCCTCAAGGTGGATAAGAACTGGTCTGATGTCCCGACCAGGTGGGCTCAGGGAGTGCTGAACGCAGACGTCGTTGATCCGAGGATGCTGCTGACCCCACCGTTGGCTTCCGTGTTCGCGGATTTCGACGCCCGCATTCGGGCAGTCGCTGACTGGGCTCCCGAGGTCTCTCCTCGTGCTCTTTACCCCTTTCCTATCAACTGGAGGTTGATGACCGAAGAAGTCCTTCGGGAGCTGAAAGTGGTTAAGGAGCACGTGACTGACCTCAATATGCCCGCTCCCGCCATCGCCGGGAAAGACTCCTGGCTGGTCAAGCTCCTTAAGGGGGAGACTTCTTTCGAAACTTTTGCCGAAAGTGAGTAATCTTCCATCCCTTTATACTTTTTCCTCGGACTTACGCTGATATTTCTTCTCTTTTTCAGAGATGGGCGATGGGGCTGCCGCTTATTACAAGGCCCTCTTTTCTGGCCAAGTGGAGAAGGGGGAGCAGACAAAGAAGGCGGCTTCCCGAAGAAGGAAGACGACAGGGGCGGGACCCTCGGCGAAGCGAGCTAGGAAGGCTCTCCAACCTTCTCAGCCAGAGCTTTTGGAAGAAGAAGCTGGCGAAGAGGCTGGTCTTGTTGAAATTCCACCGGCCGAGGTCCCCGCTACTTCTGCCGAGGTGCCTCCTCCCGACCTCGAGGCCCCCAGAAACACTGTAGTGGTAGAAGTACCCACCGCCGAGGAGCGGTACCGACAGAAGGGTAAGGGTCTTTCTTCCGAGGGGCCCGATGGTCCCGAGGACACTGTCTCCGAGGTTCCTCCAGGTATGCCTTTAGGCGAAGTTCAGCTTCTTTTCCTTTCGCGAATTTTTCTTCTGCTCCTAACTTCCTTCTCACTTTCAGGGGGGCCTCTTACTGCTGGCTGGAGGGCCATTCATGAGAGGAAACGGGCCCTGCGCGATGCCACAATCCCTGAGGGGAAGGTCCCCTTGGAGCCCTTTTGGACAATCACGGAGGATATGAATTTGTTCTCCGACGATTGTCCGAAGATGACCAAAGAGATTTGGAAGGGGATGACCACTGACGCCTCCTTCCGGGCCATTGCGGCGGCTCACCCGGGGGATAATACCCTCGCCGCAAAAGTCACCGAGCATGCTGCTCAGGTATAGTCTTTACACTTTTTTCCTCAATTTTCTAAGTGTTTAGACTTGTACTAACCTGGATTTTTGCCTTGCCGTAGCTGCTGGAGTACGCTGGTTATCTCCGAGTTCGGGTGGCCAGACAGGCTGCCTCCAAGGATGCGACTTCGCGGGAACTCAGCGAAGCGAAGGCTTCGCTTGCGAAGGTGATCGCCAGCAACCAGCAGCTGACAGCGGATTGTTCTCAGCAACTTGCTGCCGTTCGGGAGGAGTTCTCGAAGAAAAGAGAAGAACTTGAAAAGGACTCCTCCCGGAAGATTGCCGACCTCGGCGACCAAGTAAAGGGGCTGCTCGCCGCCAACGAAGATCTTGTCAAGGACAAGGCTATTTCCGACAGTCTTGCGGCGAGGTTGACGGACGAGAACACTGCTCTTCAAGCCGAGGTCGAGGCTCTGAAGAAGGAGTCCGAAGAGACGCTGGGGATAAGCGAGCTCGAAGAGGAGGTTGCTGAGCTGAGGGACGAGGTCAATGTCCTTGGCATTCAAAAACGTACTTCTGATGACATGGCCAAGGTCGCTTTTCAGGACGGCTTCTGCCTCGCTCGGCACCAGGTGCTGCAGAGGTTCCCAGATTTGGACCTCTCTTTTCTGGAGGGCCTAAATATCCCTGAGGGACCTCGGTGGCAGTGGTCCAGGGTCGAGCATCTGAAGCTTCCTGGTCTTCGTCCGCCCGGCTCTCCCTAGTTTGTTTTAGGGCTCCTCTTATTTTTCTCCTTCGTGCTCCTTCTTTGGACATTTCTTTTGTAAGGCAGCGTTTGCTCTAAATGAACAATCTTTTCGGCTAAGTCCTTTCTTGCAAGTTTCTTCATTTCCACTGTCCCGAACATGTTTGCTTCAAGAGACTTTCGGAAAACCTGCAACCAAAGAAACTTTTTACCTTCCTTTGTCCCGAGCGTGCTCGCTCAAGAGACTTTCTAAAAATTTGGCTAAGTCTTTTGCAGGCTTTTTGTTTCCTTTTAACCCGAACATGTTCGCTCAAGGGCCTTCGGAAAACCTTCAGCCAAATTTTTCTGCCTTCCTATTGTCCCGAGCATATTTGCTCAAGGGACTTAGGAAAATTTTCACCAGATTGCTCATTCCCTTTTTCCCGAGCACGTTCGCTCAAGGGTGTTCGGAAATTACCTCTGCTTTTGTTTTGGCGTGTGCTTTTGCGAGATTCTTGCTTTCCCTTTTTCCCGAGCATGTTCGCTCAAGGGTGTTCGGAAAATTTTCTCTGCACTGATTATGCCGAGTACCTTTGCAAGATTCTTGTTTCCCATTTTTCCCGAGCATAGTGGCTCAAGGGACTTCGGGAAGTCACATCTGCTTTTTTCGTGGCGAGCACCTTCGCGGAATTCTGTCTTGGACAATTTGGTATACTTGAAAATTTTTCTCAAGACCATTCTTCTCTAGACCATTCTGTACTTAGAATATTTCTTGTACAATATATTTCTTCCGCTCAACCTTAGGCGTAGAATTTTTTCAGGGCGTCTGAATGCCAAGTGTTTTTCAATTCTACGCCTTCGGCGTCGCCAAGCTTGTACACGCCTTTTCGTACTTCGGCGAGAACCAGATAAGGTCCTTCCCAATTTGCGCGAAGTACTCCGTGAGATGGCCTTCGGGGTGCAAAGTCGGCCTTTCGGAGAACGAGGTCTCCTTTTTTGATTTCTTTTGGCCTGGCTTTTAAGTTGATAGCCGCGGCCACTCTTTGCTGGAAAGCTTTTCTTCTCAGCTCGGCTATTTCTCTGTGTTCGGCCACAAGGTCGAGCTTAGTTCTCAGACCGAGGTCGTTTCCGCCTTCATCAAATACTTGCACCCGTATTGAAGGCTGAACTATCTCTATTGGGATAATGGCCTCTGTTCCGAAGACGAGTGAGAAGGGAGTTTCCCCTGTGGCTCTTCGTGGCGTCGTTCGGTAGCTCCACAATACACTTTGGAGTTCTCCTGGCCATTTCCCCTTGGCTTCCCCAAGTCTCTTTTTTAGGCCATCTTTTATGGTCCTGTTTGATACTTCCACCTGCCCATTGCTTTGGGGGTGAGCTACTGGGGCGAAGTGCATCTTTATTCTGAGGTCGCTGATGAATTCCTGGAATCCTTTGTCTATGAACTGGGATCCATTATCAGCTACTAGTACCCTCGGTATGCCAAATCTGCATACTATGTTTTTCCATACGAACTTCTGCACTTCTTTTGCCGAGATAGTTGCTAGTGGTTCTGCCTCTACCCACTTTGAGAAATAGTCCACTGCTACCACGCAGAATTTCACGCCTCCGGGCGCTGCGGGGAGTGGCCCAATGAGGTCTATACCCCAGACTGCGAAGGGCCAAGGATAGTCTGCCGACGTTACCATTTTCGAGGGTATCCTCTGGATTTTTGCATGTCTCTGGCAACTACCGCACTTCTGGACGAACTGCCTTGCGTCCTTTCTCAGGGTAGGCCAGAAGTATCCTTGGCGGAATATCACTGCTGCAAGGGCATCAGTTCCAATGTGCGAGCCGCACATGCCTTCGTGGACTTCTTCGAGGACCATCTCAGTATCCTCTTCGCCCACACATCTCTGCAGCGGATTTGCATATCCTTGCCGGTATAACTCTTCACCAATCAGGAAGAATCTTCCGGCGCGTCTTCGCAGTCTTGCAGCATTGCCGGCGTCTTCGGGAAGCTCATTCTCTGCGAGGTATCTCTTTATGGGGTCCTTCCACCCCATTCCCGAGGTCGTTACGCTTAGCACGGAGATGCTTGGATGGTCTAGCACCTCGGTGTATGTTTTGGACTTCGCTAAGCAATCTGCCTCAGTGTTATTCCGCCGGGGTACATTTTCGATCCGCACGGCGTCAAACTCTTGGATGAGTTTTCTTACCAGCTCGTGGTATTTTGCCAAGATTGGGTCCTTCGCCCCATAATCTCCTGCCGTCTGCCAAACTACCAGCTGGGAATCGCTGTGAGCCCTTAAGTTTCTCACGCCAATCTTTCTCGCCAAGCGTAATCCCGCTATGAGGGCTTCATACTCAGCCACATTATTGGTGACGTTGAAGCTGAACTTGATAGCCTTCATCACCTCTAGGCCTTCGGGTCCTCTGATAACTATTCCAGCTCCCTGGTGTTCGGACCCCGAGGCTCCGTCAACATGCAAGGTCCATTCTGGCTCACCTTCTTTCGGATCTAAGTGGTTCTCCTCAGTGGTGGGTATTTCGGCGATAAAATCTGCCAATGCTTGGGCTTTTATGGCCTTCCGAGGCTCATACGTGATGTCGTGTTTGCCAAGCTCTATGCACCACTTGGAGAGCCTTCCCGAATGATCGACTCTCTTCATAACATCCCGTAGTGGTAGACTACTTCGGACGATGATGGGGTGAGCCTGGAAATATGGTCGCAGTCTTCTTCCTACAAGCACCAAGGCGTATATAGCTTTTTGAAGCAAAGGGTACCTGACTTCGGCGCCATGCAGGGACTTGCTGACGTAGTAGACCGGCCATTGTTTCGGCCCTTCTTCTTTTATCAGGACCGAGCTCACGGCCTTTTCTGTGACGGCGAGGTACAGTACGAGGGGTTCTCCCACCCGAGGTTGCCGCAGAGTCGGCAGGCTGGCCAGGTAGACTTTGAGTTCTTCCCAGGCCTTTTGGCAATCTTCATCCCAGGGATGATTGTTTCTTCCGAGGTCGCCTTCCATCTTTGCTGCCTTTGTGAGGACTTTGAAGAAAGGTCGACACCTATCTCCGTACCTGGAAATAAACCTGCTCAGAGAGGTTATTCTTCCGGTTAGTCTCTGCACGTCTTTCACTGTGGCAGGAGTTCAGAACTCAAGCAGAGCCTTAATCTTCTCAGGATTGGCGTCGATGCCTCTTTCGGATACCATGTACCCAAGGAATTTTCCCGACGTCACCCCGAAGATACACTTCTCGGGGTTAAGGCGAATCCCGAAGGCTCTGAGCTTTTGGAAGGTTTCCTCCAAATCTGCAACGTGGTAGCCGGGCAGCTTGCTTTTTACTATCATATCATCAACATATACTTCCATGTTTCTCCCCATTTGGTCTTTAAAGACCTTGTTCATCAGTCTCTGGTAGGTGGCTCCTGCATTTTTCAGCCCGAAGGGCATTCTGATATAGCAGTACGTTCCTCCCTCGGTGATGAAGGCAGTTTTCTCTTCATCTTCGGGGTCCATCCTTATCTGATGGTAGCCGCTGAAGGCATCTAGGAAGCTCAGGAGCCCGTATTCGGCCGTTGAATCTACCAGTTGATCTATTGGCGGGAGGGGAAGTGAGTCTTTCGGGCAAGCATCGTTCAAGTTTCTGAAATCAATGCACATCCGGAGTTTGCTGCTACCTTCTTTTGTGGCAATGACCACGTTGCTTAACCATTCGGGGTATTTTACCTCCCTGATAACTTCAGCATCCAATAGGTGCTGGACTTCGGTTTTCACGAAGTTGCTTTTGTGGGCTGAGATGCTTCGTTTCTTTTGCCTGATAGGTTTTGCTTCTGGGCTTACTTTGAGGCTGTGCTGTATTATGCCAGGGTTCACTCCTGGCATGTCTTTCGGCGAGTAGGCAAACAGATCTTTATTTTTTAGCAGAAAGGATACAAGATTTTCCTTATCACCTTTGGCCAAGCTCTTCCCTATTCGGGTAGATTGTCCTGGGACAAGATCTACTGCTTCCGTTTCTGCTTCTGCGGGATCTCCTTCTTTGCCTTTCTCCTGCGCCTTTGCCTCCACCGTTTGTGTAGAGCTGTTTGCCGGAGCCTTTCGTGTTTTTACAAACACCTTTCTTACCTCGGCTTGGTCGATGAAGACCTCTGCATCTCCATCCTTGGTGGCGAATGTGACAGTCAAGTACTTCACATCGGGGCGAATGTGCAGGTTCCCCTGAGTCTGCCTTCCAAGGATGGCGTTGTACGAAGACGGGACATCCATGACGATGAATCTTGCCATTGTGGACGCGTACAACTCAGCTGCTCCGTCTACCGAAGTGCCTTTCATCATCACAGGAAGGTCGATCCATCCGAGGACGGGTAGTTCGGATGGCCCAACGCCGAAGGTGGGCGTGGTGACAGGTTTCAGCTCGCTGCTGGAGATGCCCAAGCTCGGCAGTAAGTGCGAGAATAGGACGTCAGCATTTGAGCCATCATCAAGCAACACTCTCTTGACGTCCCAGTTCCCTATTCTCGCCATTATCAGCAGCGGGTCGTCATGGGGGAAGACGACAGTGGAGCCATCTTTGCGAGCCAATTTCTTTGATGGACTTTGATATTCCATAACCGCAATTTCTCTGGCCTTCCGCTTTCTTTCCGAGGATGGGAGCCCCGTGGTGATGGTTTGGATGACCCCTACTGGAGGTGGAAGGCGCCTTTTTGGACTTCTGTTTCTCCGCCTGTCGGAGTCATAGTCCTCGTTTTCAGCCCTCTCTTCCTCCTCTTTTCTGCCTTTTGGGGAGGGCATCCGCAGGTACTTGCGAAGTTGGCCCTGTTTGATCAGCGACTCTATGTACTTCTTCAGCTGGAAGCAGTCTTCGGTGTCATGACCGTGGTCGCGATGAAACTGGCAGAACTTCTTGGCATTCTTCTTATTATCGGCGGCCATGGCCTTTGGCCGCCGAATCTGCGTCCCTTGCCTTTCCAGCGCCATGAGAATGTTGGTCCGTGTCGTGCTCAAGGGTGTGAAACTTTGAGGTTTCTTTCCTCGCATTCGCCGTGGTCGACCTGTATGTTCAGAAAGATGCCGAGCTTGCTGGCTGGACCCTTCGGCGCGGTGATGATCAGACTTCGGCCCCACCATCCTCAATTCCTCGGCTGTCATGTGCTGCTCTGCCCTTCGGTAAAATTCTCCGAGGGTCTCCGGGGGGTCCTTTGAGAACTCGTAGAACAGCTGTGAGTCACGCCGAAGGCCCCGTGTCATAGCGAGGATGCGGATTTCGGGCCGGAAGTCCGGGACGCTGAGTGCTTCCCTGTTGAATCGTTCGACATAGTCTCGGATCGTCTCTCCGTTTCTCTGCTCTATGTCGAACATCTGTACAGGCATTTTGGCCGTCGGCCTGCTCCCAATGAACTGCTGGGTAAAGGCTGCGGACAACTCCTGAAACTCAGTGATAATCCCTGGGGGCAAAGAATTGTACCATGCTGTTGCTGGGCCCGTGAGGGTGGCTTCAAAGCATTTGCACATGGTGGCGTCATCAGCTCCGTGCATTATCATGCTCCGCCTGTACTTCGTCAGATGGGCCTGTGGATCAGTCCGGCCATCATAGATCTCCAGCCTAGGTACTCTGAAGTCGCCTGGCATAGCTGCCTCAACGACGGTGCGAATAAACGGGGAGCCATCTTCGCATAATGCCCCCGACAGCCTGTCCCAAACGGGTTTTCTGGTCACTTGCTTTTCCACTCTGTCCAGCCGTGCCAATATAATTCCATAAGCGCAGTGGCGCTAGGACCATTTTCGCGGGAGGGAGATCGACGGCGCCTTTTCGGGGAGCGAGTTCGGCGCGGAGGGGTCAGGGCCCTCGCCTCGGGCGACGAACTGCTTCGCTGTGAGACTCTCGGTCGCTTGGACCCGGTTTGTCCCACAGGCCGTTTCCCGAGGGCTATATCTTCTGTAGATGATTCTCCGCGAGGATCTCCACTTTCTGAACTGCGGTGTGTAGACTTGGGGCTTCTCTCCCGAGGGCGTGTTGATGAGGAGGGTTTCTGGGCCTGTGACTGCTGTGGCCATCTCCGGTCGATCTGCTGAGTCATTTCAACAACGACCGAGCGCTGAAAGTCCCTCAAGAAGCTCATGGTGATTACCAGAGGGCGGTCCTCCTCTGGCGTAGAAGTCTCTGGGAGTGTCTGCTCAGCAGCCGGTTGTATCTCAGGCGCGGACGAGGACCTTGGGAGTCCCTTGTCCTTAGAACGCCGAGTCTCAACGACGGCAATCTGCGAGCGGGTTCCCACAGACGGCGCCAAATGATGGCCTAGGGCCTCATCGTTTTGAGTCATGATGACTGTTGAGGAGACTTCTAGGAGGAAGAACGCCTGGAAGGTGGATCGCCCCAAGGAGAGTACCTGAAAAGCTGGTAAACAGGGTTAGGAGGCCCCCGGAGTGTTTTTCCGGGGGGGGAGCCTCCGACGCCCAAGTCAGTGGTGGCCGGAAGAAGGAGAGAGTCACTAGCTCAAAGAGAAAGGCAGAAAAGTCTCGCCTGGTATTTTCTCAGAGTGTGGGAGCTGTATATCCGGCCTGCCAACTTCCTGTCAAGTATTTATTTCCTGTATATATAGGAATACCTAGCCCGTTCAGATCATGACACGTGTGCGGTCGGATGCTCCTGAACGTCTGGGCGTAGGGGACAGATAGTTGGTAACTAGATGGCCTCGAGCCTTGTGCTGAGACGGGCCATGATATGATTCTGATGGCGTCTGCGCGTCAGGGCGAGTTTTTACGTCTGTGGTGGGACGTGTCAGAGGCTTCCTTAAATGCTTCCTTAAATGCGCCTGCCGTACTCCCGAGGTCCCTGGGCGAGGTCGTCCTCTAGTTCGGACAGAGCCTCTTCGGGAAGCCTACCCTCAGTTCGGGGGTTCCCAGTTCCAGGGGGTTCCGCCTTCGGGGATATCATATTCGGGCAGCAATGTCTGGTGCCACTTTTCCGAAGGCGCGTTGTTCACAACCTTGGGGGGCGAATGGAGTCCTCAAGTTTTACTGGCGTGCCGAGGCTCGGAGCTCTCAGGCTATCTCCCGAGGTGCATGATTCCACCTATTCCCGGGAAGCACCAGTTCTTCTGGCCGTTGTTGTGGCAGGGTATTCGGCCAGATTGAGGCGATAGCCTTTGGCTATCAATAAGGATGTGGATCACCTATATCTTGTTGGAGAACATGAATGAGCAAAGAGTTGGGGTCTTTCTGCATCAGACACCAAAAGGTACAAGCCAACAATGCTTGATTAAATAACCTTAAATCTCAAATTCCCAGTCCACCCTGCCTTTCAGGAACAGAAAGAGTGAAATGGTTTCAAAAGTCTATGCCCTTTTCCTAATCTGCCTTTCACCAGAACCACACAAACATTTTGGATAAGTTTTCACTAGTCGTAACCGGTAAATGGAGCAAAGGCATCATATATACTAGCAGGAAGGAAAATGAGGATTTAATCAAAGTTAGCCTTCCAGCTAGATTAACGAGCTTCCACTTCTAGGAAGCAAACTTTGCATCAATCTTAGAGCTTAAGAAATCATAAGATGCAGTTTTACTAAAGTCACAATAAAAAAAAATCCCCAGGTATTTGGCAACGGCCTTATTAACAGTAAAAGGTAAAGTCCTAAATAAATGGACAAACCTGCCATGTATTTTTACTAAAGGTTCATTCATATTACTAGAAATTAACTTCTTGTCCAGCCACCATATGATAAAGATGGAGAGCTTCCTTGAGATGATGAACTGTATCTAGGTTTGGTCTAAAAAAGATGAAACAATCATCGACAAGAATAAATGATTAATAGAAGGACCAGAAATGCTAGCTTTTATCCTCATAATACAACTAGTTCTCTACCAATGATGAAGATAACTACCAAATGCTTTACTGAATCGAATAAAGAGATACGGAGATAGTGGGTCCCCCTATCACAGACCATGTTTAGGATCAAACCATGATTTTGAAGTTATCATTTACTTTGTTAACTATTATTGTATTTTTTTCATTTTAAATTTATAAATATATTTTACATTAAATGGTGTTATTATTATTTTCAACCCTTAATCATGTTAATTTACCAAAAATACACGACTCTTGATTGGAATTCTTTTATGCTTACTTCAAATTATAACTTTCTTCCATCACTTTCATTTTTTTTCTTTAAATTTTTTTAAAAAAATTAATAATTAAAGAAATAAACTAGCATTATGCTAAGGGTTAATTAATATAGGCTAATATTATATGAGGGAGATGGTCAAACATAAAATGTAATAAAAAAATTAATGTCAGGTTAAATTTTTTATGTTAAGTCATTTTCTTTAGTGAATAAGTCAAATTCTTTTATTTCTATTTGTTAATTATAATGATCTTTATTAGATTAATTTTACTCTAAATATTATTAGTTTATTACTTTATTATTAATACTCAATGCCTCGCTAAATATTTATATCTTAACCATAGAGATGAAAATAAACTTTCCTTTTAGTTTTTCAAGCACCTATTAATTGTTATCATTATCCACTTTTTGAAATAAAAATTGTCAAATAGTTGGGATTCACCTAATATATGATTGTTATTAGGCTGTGATGTTGATGAAAATTTTTAGTCGAGCTCGAGCTATGGGTGTTCGGGTTTGGCTTGGCACTATTAGAACCCTAAACTATGTAACAGATAATCAGTTTTTTAAACAATCATCGTGAAAAATAATCAAAAATTTTTCTTTGCAAAAAAAAAAACAACAATTACATTAGAGTACAAATCTTTTGATATAAAGTATGTATTTATTTTGATAGAAAGTTTTTTTTTTAAGTGTTCATTGAAAGGGTGGGTTAGGCTGATCATGGGCCATGGGTCTTCCTTGGTAAATAAAGATGTGAACAAGAAGATCAGGGAGGATATTGCTAAATCCAAACCATCTCAACATGTAAGTTAGTTCATACCCAACTGCCACGTGTAGATAGGATATATATCATTTTTTCTATATATTTTATGTATGTTTTAAAAAAATATTTGTCTACAAATAATTAATAAATAAAAATTTATAAAATGAATTAACATAGAAAAATTTACACTAGATTATAACTTTATTTTGAGATAAAAGAAAAATATTTGAAAATAAATATACTAATTTATTAGGGATAGGATGCAGTAGAATTAGTTAAACTTGTAACCTTTCCAAAGTTTTGTGGGTGAAGTCGAGTTAGAGTGCCCTGGCTGAGGAAGGGTAGGGGCAATAGAGTAATTCTATCATCCCTATTAGTAGGGTCCAAGCTTGGCCAACCATACTTAATCTTATACTTGATTTATTTTATGTCAAAGCCTATCATTTGAACATCTTGATGCAGCTATGTTCATTTTCTTAATAAGTTGCTGTAAAGTAAGATGAGTAACTTGCTGATTTCTCAAAACTTGGAGGGCATACGAGAAAAAATTAGTAATTCGGGGGAGTGGCAGTTGGGTTCGTGTCCCTTGGTTGTAACTGTGCTAGAGTGCTGAGACTATGTTCCTAGAACTAATACTTAAAGTACTCATGCTTATTTTTTATTTTTCTTATTTTCCCATACATGTTTTAGTAGCCTGATGCTCCACAATAAATTTGGTTTCTTGCATTTCAGGTAAAATTAATTGAACTCATAACAAGCTTTGTAGGTAAAGTCAAGTTTTGGTGGCTGGGATCAGGTAGGGTAGGGCTTGTAGAGTTATTTTTATCATCTCTATTGGTAGGGGAAGCTAAGTCAATTGTACTTAGCCTTATATTTGATTTAGCATATACCAAAAATTATCATTTGAACACCTCAATGTAGCTATATTCTTCCTTTTAATAAGTTGTTATAAAGTATGTGGTCTACCTTGTATGTTTCTCAAAACCTATAGTAATACGAGGTAGAATTGACAGTTTGGGAAGTGCAGTCAGGTTCAGTGTCTTCTGGTGATGTTAAAAAGCTGAGACTATATTTATAGAACTAATACTTAAAATATTCATATGTATTTTTTATTTTTCTTATTTTTTCCATATGTGTTTTAATAGCTTGATACACCAAAGTAAACCTATTTTTTTCTTACGTTTATATTCTTTTCACTCTCAAACCTAAAATTTTATAAACAATGGATAAAGATAAAATTTTGTATCACCTCTTGCTAACATCTAAATATACTCAATGAATTGTTTATTGATAATTTTTTTTTGTAATATCTTACATAATTATCTTGATTTAGACATTCTATAATTCTCTATCTAATTTATGCTTTATTACTACAATGAATTATATAAAAATTAAAATAATATGCAATATTAGTAGAATATTGTATTCATTTTGAATATAATTTCTCACTAATTTACCTAACAACACATGATTATTAATTACATATTCATGTATTTTTATTTAAACTATTATGAATACTATCAAGACACATATTACTACCACTTTAGTTTGCTTGTAAAGTGTTTCTATTGGTGAATTACATTTTTATCTATTATTTTATTTAAAATTATCATTACATTATTTATTATTTCTAACCTTTTTTGTTCTTGTGGCAATACTGAATGTTTAAATTATTTTTTTTATATCCATATACTTTATATTTTAAATTCAACCGTAATTTCTCCAGAATTTAATCTTGAGGCAACGCTGGTTATTAAAGCTAGTTATATATATATAAAGCAGGATATATTTAGAGGAGCGTTTAGACTTTTCCTTTCAAAAGGTCATGAGAAGCTACCACATGGCTGTTTTTTAACTGCTAACACATATAAAAAATTATAAAACTACTTGTTGACGAAAATGTCCTTCCCAAAAATAAACGAAAGTGTTAATGCCATTATTTTCATTAAACCAGATGGTGCATTCTGTTCCTCTATCTGCGTGTGCGAGGTTCAAGGAAAGAAAAGGAAAAATCACATATTTACCAAATCCTTTTCCATTTTTATTGCAATTTTGACCAAAACTTTGAAAATCTAGAGTTAATACCCTACTATTTCTAACTCAATTAGTGAAAAAAGATATTCTTGTATTTAAAAAAATAGACTATTTTACAGTTACCCAATATATTAATGAAAATAGTTTTTTTATGTTCTCCCTATTTAAAAATTGTTATCTTTGCAATATTAGGTCACCCAACTTGTTACCACATCAAAAAATGAGAAAATTCCAGTATAAATGCATAATGGTTATAAATCATTATATGACATAATTTTTATCATAGAGAATGAAATGTGAAGGGTAAAGTGTGTAATCCACACCTTCTTAAAAGATTCACACAATGGTAACTTGGCACTCAAGGAAGCCCTAAAAGATTGCTTGTTTTACATGTAACCTATGGAGTTTATTGTAAGATTTCAATACTTGGGTACTAAATTTTACAACTTTAAAAGTGAGCTTTTGGAAGGTATGGAAACATTTGTTGGGGCTAAATTGCATAAAAAAAATAAACGCTAATTGGTTAAGAACCTAGAACAACTTGGTGTATAGGTGTCCATAAAATAAACTTTTATGATGGGATGATCTTTGAAAAATGTCAAATGGGATCATTTTTATTATTATCCAACCCTTCCATGGCTGGTTCATATAGTCAAACAATGTTGGCTAAAGATTAGCCAAAAAGTCTTTACTTAAGGCATACTTATAATGACCTAAGTGAAGTTTAAGGTTAAGCTAATCAAGTTAAGAAAATATCTAGACTTTCTTGCCTTTCCTTGGCCATTTCGGCCATCACCAACCATAGCTTCCTTCCTTAGCTCCTCCATAAGCTTTTGCAGCCACCATAGCTCAAGCTCTCAAGAAATCATAAAGGAAAGCAATCGAATTCAACAAGAGAGTGAAAAACCTACTCTTTCAGGTTTATTGAGGTTCTATTGGAATTTTCAGCCTTCACAGCCTAGGTATAGGTTTTAGCTTTATTTTTTATGGTTGTTTACTGTCCTAAGATAATGATCAAGCATCCATGAAGCTAAGACCATGCTTGGAAGACAGAAAAAAGCTCAAGGAACCAAGTATGGGTTAAGGGGAAGTGCATGAACAAGGTTTCAGCCTTACTGTTTTTCATGCACTAAGATGGCAGTGTTTACAGGGGTTTCTAGAGCCCAAGTTAGTACTAACAAAGACCAATTGATCTCTTAAGATCAAGCATTAGCTTGATGAGGGCTTTCATAGTAATTACGTAATTTTTATTTTATTTTTTGTGGACTAACCCTAATGTTGTATTACTGCCAGCATTGCATTTGTTTGATTGCTGTGTTTGTTATGCATATGGATTGCTATATTCATGTATATATTGTTGTGTTTTTGTGTTTTTGGATTTTAGGTTTGTAGCTAGGAATTCAAGTTTCTAATGATAAGCCCTTACTAAGTTTCTTCAAAGAGACTTACCCCCCCTTTCTGTCCATCTTAGGAGCACCTGAAATAGAGTATTTAAACTAATAGCTTTCGTTTGAATTTCTCTATGAAATTTTAGGTATATTAATTACAAATTTCTAGTTGTAAACTAGAAGGTTTTATGATTTTTGGAGCATATTAGCTATTTTTAGTAATGGTTCTTTCTGCCTTATGCAGTAACTGGTCCCTTCAAGTTTCTGAAATGCTTAGTGCTTTTGAAGTTCTCCAAGAAGCTTGTACATATTGACTAAGCTATTGGCATGTATGTAGTGCATGAATACAAATAAATGATTTGGATATGATGTATGTGTGGTGTGAGAAGGATATATGCCCATATGGTGTTTATGGGCTGTTTTGATGCCATTTTTATGAATGATGGTTAGAAGGATTCTAAATTCAGGAGAATGGATTTCCAATGTATCTAAGACATGTATGTACACTACCAAGTGGGCTTTACACATGGAAATGAAGTGTATGAATATTATGAAATTTTGTATGAGCATAATGACCAATTGTAGCTAAAATGTGGCACCCTGTACTTTAGCTATCATAACTTTCTGTACATAATGAATTTGGCTATGAACTTTTAACCACACTTAGAACACTTCAAGATGAATAATTTGGCATTTGAGTCACTAAATTTAGTGACATGTAACTAGAGTTATGGCCTATCAAAATTAGCTGATTTTGCCGTATACTGTTCATATGGTCATTTATACCCAATTAAGTGTAAAATCCATAATTGCAAACTTAGATGGATTTAATGTCTCAAACTTGTTTCCCTATGAAGGCTTGAGTTTATCAAAGGGTTTAAAACATTTAGGGCATAGGATGACATGGGTAGAAATTGAGCTGGACACGGTGTGAAAGTTTGGACACATGAATAAGGCACCTAGTGCACCAAGTGTGCATGTAATTGTGCAAGTGCATGGAATTTTGTATTCATTCCATATTGATGTGAAAAGAGGTTTTGATTATTACTTACACTGTCAAATGAGTTTGTATGTGAATATGTGTGTGATGGTTGGACCAATATATACATTTTTGCATAAATACCAAGATGGCCACTTAGACATATATAGTGTACATGTTTTGATGGCCTATAGAACATGCATTGCCCTAAGACTTGGGCACACTAAATATGGTCACTGTATATCAGCATTCAGAGTGGTAACACAACTTAAAAAGTTTATGTCAAATGATGTAAAAAATGTATGTTGGTTTTTGAACCTATGGGTGAAAATGTGATTCGGATTAAACTTTGGAGAAAAATATATTTTAACAAACAAAATTGAGAACATTTTAGGTGGAAAACTTGTACGAGATAATTGAAAATAAAAGGAATCAATATTAGCCAAACTTGGTTTACCCTTAAACATATCAATTATGGACTTTTCTTTCTAATTATAATGCAATCAATAGTAAAATTACACCCAAATTAAAGAGAAGATTTCATCCATGGTCAGCTGCCATACACAATGGTGGGCACAAATCGCATGTCAAAATTTTCTAGACATGAATAGGTCATTAATTTTTTGTTTTTTTTGCCTGCATATATTACTTCCTCACAATTGCCAAGTAAGAATCAATTTACATTGAATTCCTAGATAAAAGGGAAAAAAAATCAACAATCAAATTTACCCAAAATTTACACGAATTTTATCTTCTAAAAAGAAAGTGAACGGCAATTAATAATTTCCACTTATATCAACTAATCCTAGCAAAAATCCCAAGAGATTTGAATGAATCAACTAATCCAAATAGTAAGAATCTACTTCAAACATTTTGATTTGAATTCGATTAAAAGGAAACCATTATAGTCTTATTACAAATTTCGAAATAGAAACCGCAAAACATATATCAAAAATAAAAATTAATGAAATTAAAAAAAATTCAAAACTTGACTCAATTACCAAAAATAAATTTTCTAAATTGTAGACCAACCACACTTTCCAATTGCACACATCTCATTTGTATGGGAAATCACAAAACATATAC
Organism: Aquilaria yunnanensis; assembly: GCA_039654915.1. NCBI lineage: Eukaryota > Viridiplantae > Streptophyta > Magnoliopsida > Malvales > Thymelaeaceae > Aquilaria > Aquilaria yunnanensis. The sequence goes on from CM077597.1 coordinate 67,393,711, forward strand.
CAAAAAAATTCTTATTTTATAATTGTAAGTTTCTATGGGACTTTTGCTAATGTCAATTGTTGATCTTTTGCACTAGACTCTTCTTTTATTGCTGTAACAATGTCAGGTATTTGAGGGACATATGTAAGGGAGTTCTCAGTAATTTTCTTAATTTGGCTTCTGTCTAGACGCCATGTGTCACTTTGTTTTTTTTTTTTTTTGTACAGCACAACAATCCGAACCTAAAAGTATTATTTCAGTTTGGCCCTTCATTAAACTTGATGATTTTAAACGTCAATAACTCTTTTTAATGAAACACTATACAATGGCATAAGCTTGAGCTTCAATAGTTTGGCATGAAGAAAACGTAAGATTTCATAAATGGAATGCCAGCCAAATTAAAATTAAATTTTCTGTAACATTTTTTCATATATAATACGCATGGTTTTACAATTATTCCGGCCACAAAATAATTGGCCAAATCACAATGCAATTAACATCCATGAATTTATATTGGCCATATATAATATTACATAAAATTTAATTTACAGCCAAAATTAAGGACTAACGTAAATCAACTATGAATTGATTTTCCAAAAGTAAGACTCAAATCCCAAAAATTTTGTAGTTTTCACACTTTTTTCACGCAAATCTTATATTGAAATGCAAGTGAATTGATTTTTTGTTGAAAACACATAAAATCAAATATTTCCAAAAAGGAAAACATATCAATTTTGATTGGAACAAGCAACCATAATTCTTGCAGAAACAAGTGTAAATATCAACATACCAAAAATCAAAAATAAAAAAAGAAAGCTAGCCTAAATTCTTCAACGACTAATAATTATGTTTATTGCTACATATATATTTAAAATTGAAAAAAAAATAAAAATTAAATTGCTTTCATATGAAAACTACATAATTGCATATAAAATGTATCTTATTTTTAGCTCAAAAAATAAGCCAGGACTTTATGCCAATACCCGCCACTTCAAATTGACAGTACAACAATGAAATGAACAAGCTAGAAAGGATTATTCCAGTATAATATTTTCTTGGCCAAAAGGCTTTGCAGAAACATGTTCCAGTCAATCATCCTGCCTCTACTTGTGAATTAACTAAATAGGCGTTTGGCAGAAGACAAAATACAAAGTAAGTTGTTCACATAATCAGCAAGTACTTGATCATTTGATCTTAAGCTATTAAATTTAAGTTTCAACATACAAAACTAAGAAATTAGTATTGTCATTCTGTTGTAGGAAAATTCCACCATTTGATGTAGACAAGGTACTTCTAACAATAATATGGTCTGAGATAACTCCTGGTTTTACCACATGCTATAATACTTTAATAAGTTTTTGGCATCTTTCTTACAACTCATATAGTGTTATTTGATTTATATGTGAGATTCATATGCAGATTGATGGAAAAGGATTGATCAAACCAGGCTAACAATTTGACTTTACATGTCCAGTTGCAACTGTAAAGGCTCTCTAAGTACTTTCCATAGTTTGGATGCCAACGTAAGTAAATTCCAATTTATTTTCCTCAAATAAGTTTTCTTATGCAAGAAAAGCAAGCGAAGTAAATTTGAGTTCAAAAGAGTAATTGGCACTTAAAGGGCAAAACAAGAAAAATGGTAATTTTGGCCCAAGCCATTGGCATGACAATAATTTCAATGAAATTAGGTTCATGCAAGTGTTTTGAGATAAATAATTTAATACCATAAGTGTTTCTAGCTATTTGAACCAAAAGTGGGAGTTAATGGTTAAAAATGCACTAACTGAGAAATTGAGCTATTGTGTCTTACAATGACTTAAGTGGCCTAAGGATAAAGTGTAGGGATAAGAAAAACCTTTCTATGAGACCAAGGAAAGATTGTGGAAGAAGGGTTTAAATGGCCTAAGTGAATAAAAGCTAAGTTTGAGAGCCAAAGTGACAAGCAGGAGAGAAATGGGATAAGTGAGACTAGTTAGTTATATAATTGGTGGGGGTGGAACTATTCATTATCTCCTTCATCTACCATTTTCATAGCTCTCCACTCTTCATAGTTGCTCCACCTTAAACCTCCCAATCTACCTAAAATTCCAAGGAAATTGAAGGTCCCAACAAGCCATTAGATTATCTTTGGTGTATTTGGTGCATTTGAAGTTGTTTTTGCAATTTTTTGGTTCAAACCCTAAGCTAAGCATCTTTGATCCTTGTGGGTTTATTCTAAGCTTGTTAAATGGTTAGAAATGGTCTTAATTTCATGCACTTGGTGTCCAATTTGGTTGAATTCAAGCTTGGAACTCAAAGGAACTCTATTGAGCTCATATGTGCTTGTTGCTTGCTTCTTAAGTTGTGGATGATTTAAGGTAAGGGATTTATGTTATGGCATGATTAAATGATACATAAGTAGTGTTAGAACACTTGGAATTGAGCTAAAATGAGCCAAAAGTGATTGAAACTGGTTTGAGTAAGATTTCCATAGAAAATGTCAAAGATATGTAGCTCCAGGGGTTAATGCGGTCACATATATTTGATGCGATCACATCAAGCTCAAGAGGAAGAACAGGTTGCCTGAAATGTACAATGCACTCACACCAACTATGCTGGTGCTAACACATCATTTTCAACAATTTCCACAAAATCATGATGCGATCGCACCACAATATGCAATGCTATAGCGTTGTGCCAACCTTGTTTCTAAGTGTCCCAAATTAATTCCTAAGGATCAAAAGTGCTCCTAAGATTTAATTATGCATCAGTAAGTGTGTAATAAGTGGGTGGTTAAAAGGGCTAAGGAAAAATGGATAAGTGAGGTACCTTACGTCACAAATAGGGTACTAAAGAGGGACATAATATTGTATGAGTCCTCCAATGACCAATGGGTGAAGTTGTGAACCTTCGGCATTAGAGAGGGAGTGAGAAAGGTCAAAGACCCTTGATGACCCAAGGGTAGAGGTCAAGTGCCTCCAGGCATCAAGTAGTGCCCAAAAGGTCCCAATCGAGTCGATGGGCTCGATAAGTGAATCCACTAAGTTGCCCGAGTTGAGTTCTGCGGAACATGGCAAAGTTTGGCTACTAAGTTCAATTACCCAACATTAAAAGTAAGGGGAAGTTACGGGTAAGAGGTGAGTAAATGACAATTTACTCTAAGTAGCCCATAAAAGGCTGACAAGTTCAAGTAAGTGACGACATACTTAACGCGCCTTAAAAGAGGACTTTATGGGGCTTAATCAAGTGCCAACATCATATACGAGGACAAGCAAGTACCCCAGTTGTATGAGCTCACGGTAGTTAAAAACACCTTTGGGTGTAAGGAAGTCCTAAGTGCATAAACATGTGCATTCACTCATCCATCCAAACATTACATTGCATTATAATTGTTGTTTATTAATTGCTTATGTTTATTGCTTGTTGTATTGTTTGGTTAGTTGGTTGTGTTGTATGATATATATATGTTGTTGCACTTTGCATGCTTGCATATGTTTCCCCTTGCAGGTGCTGAATCCTTTACTAAGTATCTTTAGAATACTCACCCCTTAAGTGTTGTGCAGGTATTAAGCAGGCTAGTCAGACTTAAAAGTTGGTAAATGGAAGCTATTAAGGCTAAGTTTTATTGGTTTGAATGTGCTCTCTACGTGTGAAATCTTATGGTTTTAAGCTACATGTATTATTATCTAGTACCAACCAAAATATTTTTCCTCACAATTTAAGGCTAAGTGAGTACAAAGAAAGTGTGGCTCATTTCTTGAAGCTAACTTGCGTGGGTGAATAGCTAAGGATAGATCTTAATAGATATATGTTGCTTCTTCTATATGTATGGTATTTTCAAACAAACAGAGTACCTCTACTAGTGTTCATTGGTGTGTATAACACTTGGGTTACAATTGGGTACATATAAGTTTGAAATGTATGCACATAGTTGTTACTTAAAGTTAAAGCAACTAAAGTTTTAAATCTTTGCTCCTTTTGAATTATGATTTCATTAATTGTTGTGGCACTATTCAATGTTATTTTTATTACATAGCCAGGACGATGCATGCATATTTTCTATGCAGGGTAGGCTAAGTAACTAATTGCACGTAATGATTTAAGATACTTCACAAGGAATAACTAGCCAATTATCACCTAAGTGGGATCATGGTTCCTAGGGAGCCTACAGTGTTAGCAAATCAGGGCATTGGGGCCCTGTTCTATCATAGTTGGTATTAAAGCAAGTCAATAGTCCTAGTAGAGGCAACAAGTAATTAAGATCCAAGTGTGTCCTTGTGCTAAGTATGGTTAGTACTACTTATAAGTATTCCTGGAGTCGTTGTCTGACTTTGGTTGCATTTATATCAGCGGGAACCCAGTAAGGTTTTGGTATTGAGGCAAGGGACCAAAAAAAGCCCAAATGGCCTTATGGTATTAGCCATAAACAAGCTGATGGTCTTGCTATACATGCCTAATAGCACTATGACATGAGTAGCCCAAGGGTAAGGGCCAAGGTGCACTGAAGCCAAGTAAACCATCATTACCCAAGGGCAAAGACGACATGGACACCAAGAGAATGTTAGGCCATAAGGTAAAGGCTAAGGTGCACTAGGACCATATGTGCATTCAAGCCAAGAGAATAACATCTCCAATCCAAGGTAAGTTAAGGCCAGAAGCAAAATCTCAGTAAGGGCCATTTAATGTGGAGTCCATGGAACCCAAGGGAGAACCAAGGAAGAGCAACATGAACCAAAAAAATGGGTTATGTGTCAAGTGCTTGGAAACTAGGAAGGTAAAGGACCAAGGGTATGAATATGCTCGAGGTCAAGGCTTGAATAGGGCTAAGGTCAAGAACGCCTCAATCACCGGGAAAGCATCGCTAGTTCTCAAAGGCAATCAAGAAAACTTATGCATACCAATTGATTGGTCAATGAGCTGGTGACAAAAAGAAGTACCTTTAAGTTTACAGTGTAGTAGTAAGTAGTTTTATTGTTTAAACTGCTATATCTGTGGTTGTGACTAACCTGCCTAAAAAACTAAGATTGCAAAGAAGTGTGGGCATGTGAATCCATAAGAGCCCAAAAAGGGTAAGCTTTTATTAGACCCTTAAAGTGGTTAAGGTTTTGCCTAGAAGCTTAAGGGTAGTAGGCATGTAGTGATCTATGGTTGTGGTTTAATGAATGGTGTGGCAATGCTTAAGGAGAGGATTCATTAGGGGGCATCAGAGCTAACTTAATAGTGCCGACCATAAGTTACCCCTAGAAGTATCTTGAGGGTTAAGGGTGACTTACACGAAAGAGTTGGTAAGTCTTGTCATGAGTTAAGCCTTAAGTTGATCAAACTTGTACCTATAGTGTAAGGAATACTTTATGCACTATAGGGACAGTTTAAGCAAAGCCAACTCTAAGATAGTTATGACTGGTCCAATTCTAAGAAGTGTTGCACACAAGTTACTAAGGGTTACCAAGTAAGGTATGATTGAATTCTCTGAGCACCCGCAACTAAGGTAAGAAGGCTTATAAAGCCAAAAGTTAACTTTAGGGACCTAAAGTTGCGAGTGGAGAAAAGTAAGTGGAACTTTAAGGACTCTCGGTAATTGCAAGAAGTTGATTAAGTAAAGGTTGAGAACCATAACCCATAGGTCTCAAAACTGTGAAGTTGTCTTTAAAGATACAGTTCCTTAAGGAGGGGAGTGCATTGATTTTGGTAAGTTGGTCAAGATTCAAGAGTTAACCTAAGCCTTAAAGACCAAAAGAGTAACATCCAGATCCCTATGAAATTACAGCCCAAAATGGGAGTGTAAAGGGGGGACCATAAAAGCGCTGTTAACTAGGTGGCTTTAAGCACAACCCAGGTGAGTAAAAGGAGATGTCCTAAACAGTAATAAAATCAGGACCTAATAGCTAATGAGAACACCTACAGACATAAAATGAACTCCAAGTAGTAGAATTATGCCTAATGTTTTTGTTATGGTCTGTGTTGACCTAAGGCTACTCATAAAGTGTGAAAGTTAATTGAGCAGTGTTCTTGAATGTTTGGGAATTCAATCAATTTAGATAGTGGGGCTCAATGCTAGTTTGAAGGAACTATGAAAGCTTTAAACTAAAAGGTTAAGAGTGTGGACCTAAGTTAACCTAAAGGTTCGTAAGAAAAAGGACTTTAAGGTCCAAAGTGTACTCCACTATCAAAGGGCCCCGAATAAATCAGAAAGAATCAGTAAATGTATAAATGGGTGTAAATGCGATTTAAGGTCTTAAGTATAAAAAAGCTAAAGATGTAGCTATGTATGAGTAGAGTTAATATCCTCATTAGTGGGTTCAAGGCAACTAAAACCTAAGGTTCACTGAAAAATTAAGTGAACTTAAGGAGCTTAAGAAGTTGATGGGATTCTTTATTTTCCTAAGGGGTAAGAAGTTACCTAAGTAGTTAAAGAGTCTAGGCGTGGTCAGTTAATGACTAAGAAAGACTCTTGAACAAGTAGGTGGCCAAGAAAAGAACTAAAACCTTGAGGCAAGATTGTTAAAGCTAAGGTAGTTGGAAATTGGAACTACCTAGAAAGTACTAGAAGTTGAGCTACTGAATAATGGCCTTGAATCACTAAGAGCCCATTAGAATGAGTCATAATAAAGGCTCTAGAAAATTTAGTGTTCAAAGAAACTTCATGTGCTTAAGTGAAATATAGGTCAAAGAGGTGCCAGGTAAGACTTTCCCAGGCATAAGGAAGTTGTAAGCTTCAGTTAAGCCTAAGAGTGCACACACTATGGGTTATGAGTGTGTAAATCACACTACGTAATCATGTTGGTTAATGCATAAGGATAGGCTAGTGAGGCAAAGGCCTAAGAATGTGCCCAAGTGTCGGGAGGCAAGATGTAGGTACCGAAGTGGTCCCCAAGAAAGCATAAAGTTAGTAAGTCTCATTCAAGTATAAGAGTCTGTTCAGAAAACTCAAGGGTGGCATTCGAATTGTGTTAACCTGATGGGTTTGGAGTGTTAGGAAAGACCCCTATGAATTCCATAAGAAACCAAGATAAGTATAAGGGCAAATGCCAAATGCTAAGTTGGAATCAAGCAAATTGAAATTCTTGCGAAGGCTAAGGGTATGGCATAAGTTGTGGGATACAAAGTGTACCCAAGTGTATGAGCTAAAGGAGGACTATGAAAGGCTGAACGCCATGAGTCCTAAAGGCTTCCTAAGAAAATTTAAGAAGGGCCATGGTGCCTAAGAGAACTCAATGCCAAATATACACCCAAGGTGGTCAAGTACTTAAGCTACAATAGTGACATGTTGGGCAGTGTGGGGTATTTAAAACACTTAAGCAACTTGATCAATGGTGCTAATGATTGGTCTTAAGTAATTTGAAAAAACCTAAGAAAATATGATAGTGGCCTAGAATACCTCTCTGCCAGACAAGGCCAAGCTGATTAAGGAATGACTCCTAGGTAATAAAGAGTGAAGGAGCATGCTAAGGGTGTCTTAAGAATTAATGACCAAGAAATGGCTAAGTGACTAAAGAATAGTCAAGGACCCCGAGCATGTTAAGTGATTACCTAGACGAGTCAAGTGTTGAAGAATTGGGTAATCTACGGTACACCTAAGGACATCTGAAATACAAGAAGTCTATGTAGACTACGGAGCCCATACAAGGATCAAGGGTATCAGACTTGCGAATGTCCTAAAGTGGCTAAAAAACCCTAAGGTAGTAAGTGTGAATAGCTACCTAAGAAAGCTAAGGATAAGTCACCACAAAAATGGTACCATACTCAAGGCGCTAAAAGGCAGTGTTGCCAAGGATAAGTTATCATGATAAGTATATACCCATGGCATTAAGGGGCAACAAAATTAAAGATGCACCTAAGAATTGACTTGAGTGCCTAAGTCGGTGTAAAAGTTGCTAACTCAAAAATGTGTCCTGAGTACTAAGGGGCACCAAATGACAATAAATTGGTGATGTACCCAAGGTGGCTTAAATGCCTAAAATGGGTGCAAGCATTGCCAAGTTGAATTACTCCAAGTGCTCTGAGGTGGTGGTAACTAAAAAACACCTAAGTAAGGATTGAAAGCCTAAGTGAGGTGTAAGATTGTGACAAGTCCCACCAAAGGTAAAGACTCAAAGTAGCAAACTAAGCACTCCCAAAAGTACCCCAATGGGAAGAACGGCTAAAAGGGAGAAAATTAGCTCCAAGTTACATAGGCTTAAGTGAAAATTGGTAGTATGGAAATGTGCCTTGTGAACCAAGGCAAGGTGTCCACCCCATGAGTAATGTATCCAAGGAGAGGTCTCCTAAGGAGTACCTTAAGAAGTTTATTGACCGACAAGTCAAAAAGCTAAGAACATAAAATGAGCTTGTCGTTAAGGAGCTATGGGCAACCATAGTAAGGAAAATACCATGAGTAAGAAAACTAAGTAGGATGTAAGAGGATTTTCATCTAAGTGTTGTGCTCAGTTAAAAATTGAAATTTAGAGGACCACATTTTTTAAGGTAGGGAGAATATAAAGGCTCTTCAAGTACTTCCCATTGTTCGGATGCCAAGGTAAGTAAATCCCAAGTTATTTTACTCAAATAAGTTTTATTATGAAAGAAAAGTAAGCTAAGTAAGGTTAAGTTTAGTTCTAAAAAGTAATTGGCACCTAAAGGGTGAAAGGGCAAAATGGTAAATTTTACCCAAGCCAGTGGCATGGCCATAATTTAAGTGAAATTAAGTTCATGCAAGTGTTTTAAGATAAATAAGTTAAGACCATAAGTGTTTCTTGCCATTTGAACCAAAAGTGGGAGTTAAGGGTTAAAAATGCACTAAGTGAAAAATTGAGTTATTATATCTTATAATGGCTTAAGTGGGCTAAAGGCAAAGTGTAAGGGTAAGAAAAAAATTTCTATGGGACCAAGGATAGATTGTGGAGGAAGGGTTTAAATAGCCTAAGTGAATAAAAGCTAAGTTTAAGGGTCAAAGTGACAAGTAGGAGAGAAATGGGATAAATGGGAGTAGTTGGTTATATAATTAATAAGGATAGAACTATTCATTATCTCCTTCATCCACCATTTATGTAGTTCTCCACTCTCCATAACTGCTCCTCCTTAAACCTCCCAATCTAATGAAAATTTCAAGAAAATTGAAGGTCCCAAACTCATCCCAACAAGCCATTAGCTCATCTTTGGTGTATTTGGTGCATTTGAAGTTGCTCTTGCAATTTTTTGGTCCAAACCCTAAGGTAAGCATATTTGATCCTTGTGGGTTAGTTTAAGCTTATTAAATGGTTAGAAATAGTCTTAATTTCATGCCCATAGTGTCCAATTTGGTTCAATTCAAGCTTGGAACTCAACTGAACTCCATTGAGCTCATGTGTGCTTGTTGCTTGCTTCTTGCTTTGTGGATGATTTGAGGTAAGGGATTTATGTTATAGCATGATTAAATGATGCATAAGTAGTGTTAGAACACTTGGGAGTAAGTTGAGATGAGCCAAAAGTGATTGGAATTGGTTTGGGTAAGATTTCGAGTAAGATTGGCCAAGAAAGGGTTGAAGAAATACATCACTAGGGGTTAATGTGGTCACATTGATATTTGATGTGATCGCATCAAGCTCAAGAGGAAGAACAGGCTACCAAAAATGTGCAATGCAGTCACACCAACTATGCTGGTGCTACCACATCATTTTTAGCAACTTCCACAAAATTATGATGCAGTCGCACCATAATATGCAATCCTATAGCATTGTGCCTGAATGGTGCCAACCTTGTTTTTAAGCATCCCAAATCAATCCATAAGGGTTAGGAGGCATCCTAACATGGCTCAAAAGTGCTCTTAAGATTTAATAATGCACTAATAAGTGAGTAATAAGTGGGTGGTTAAGAAGCCTAAGGAAAAGTGGATAACTAAGGTACCTTAAGTCACAAATAGGGTATTAATGAGGGACCTAGTATTATATGAGTCCTCCAATAACCAATTGGTGAAGTTGTGAACCTTCAACTTTGGAGAAGAACCTGAAAAAGGTTTGGGAGCCTTGATGACCCAAGGGTAGAGGCCAAGTGCCTTTGGGAATCAAGCGGTGCCCAAGAAGTCCCAACTGAGTCGACGGGCTCGGTAAGTGAATCTACTAAGTTGCCTCAGTCGAGTTCAAGGGAACTTAGCGAAGTTTGGCTATTAAGTTCAATAACCTAGCACAACAACTAAAGAGAAGTTATGGGTAAAAGGTGAGAAAGTGACAATTTACTCTAAATAGCCTGTAAAAGGAGGACAAGGTTAAGTAAATGATGACTTACTTAAGGTGCCCATAAAGAGGACTTCATAGGGTTTAATCAACTACTAGCATTGGATATAAGGGCCAGTATCCAAGTACCCCTGCTGTATGAGCTCACGACAGTTAAGAACACCTTCAGGTGTAAGGTGTAAGGAAATCCTAGGTTCATAAACATGTGTATTCATTCATCCATCCATACATTACATTACATTATTATTGTTGTCTACTAATTGCCTGTGTTTTTTGCTTGTTGTATTGTTTGCTTAGTTGGTTGTCCTACATGAGATATATATGTTGTTGGGCTTTGCATGCTTGTATATGTTTCCCCCTACAGGTGTCGAATCCTTTACTGAGTACCTTAAAGTACTCACCCCTTAAGTGTTGTGCAGGTATTAAGAGAGCTAGTTAGGCATAACAGTTGGTAAGGGCAGCTATTAAGGCTAAGTTTTATTGATTTGAAAGTACTCTCTAAGTGGGAAATCTTATGTTTTTAAGTTACTTGTAATATAAGCTAGTACTGACCAAAGTGTTTGCCTTACAATTTGAGGCTAAGTGAGTACAAGGAAAGTGTGGCTCATCACTTGAAGCTAGCTTACTTGGGTGAAGAGTTAAGGATGGATCTTAGTAGATATATGTTGCTTTTTCTATATTTATGGTATTTTCAAACAAAGAGATTGCCTCTACTGGTATTCATTGGTGTGTATAATACTAGAGGTATAATTGGGTGCATATAAGTTTGAGATGTATGCACATAGTTGTTACTTGAAGCTAAAGCAACTAAAGTTCTACATTCTGCCTTGTTTTGAATTGTGCTTTCTTTAATTGCTATGACACTATTTTCCATGTTATTTTTATTTAATTATTTTTGCATGGCCAAGATGATGCATGCATATTTTTTATGCAAGGTGGGCTAAGTAACTAGTTGCACGTAATGATTTAAGATACTTCATAAGTAATAACTAGCCAATTGTCACCTAAGTGGGATCATGGTTCCCAAGGAGCCTACCAGTGCTAGCAAATCAGGGCATTGAAGCCTTGTTCCGCCACAATAGGAACATATCTAGCCATAACAGAAACTCCTCATGAACCCTTCAGGATACTATAATCAAACTAAAGTTGGCCAGACACAAAACACCAAAAACAATTCAATGAGTAACAATTTTTCTCCCTCCAATCAGCTTACAAGGCCCACTACTGATTTCAATCCAATTCAGGAGAAAATCTCAGGTAATCAAGTAAGTTTGTTGGGTTCTTCATTTGAATTCATAGTACGATGTTTAGGATAGTTCATAGGTCCAAAATAGCAAAAGAAATAAAGAAATTACATAACTGAAAGTGTATATGTGCTTGAAATTACATAACCATCATGAAGAAATTTTCTCAAAATTAAGTTAAAATTTTGAAATCAAACAATTACAGTGGAATTAGTCCAAGTGGATGACTCTATCTCAACAGCATGAGAAAAAGTGAGCCGAGGTATGTCTGATGGCCAATGGGCAAAGGATGAAGGTGAAATAGTCGATTAAGCGGCAAGAATACAAAAATGTTGGACCAAGGGGAAGAGTAGAGGATGACAAGCATCAGCAACGAGATAGTGACTTGGGAGGTAGGTGGCAAAGCAAAAGCAAGCATTGCTGAAAAGGCTGACTAGCAAGGCATAGCATAGAAAGAACCAAGGAGGCAGACACAGGTGGCGGGTAGGGAGGGAGACTGCTGGTAGTGGTGTTTGTGAATGCGAGAGTGAGCAAGTGAGCATCATACTCGTTGAGGAAGAGGGTGTGTAAGGGTAAGACTGAAGGGTCAGGGGTGTAGGGATAGGTATGTGGGTTGGGTTGACAATGGGTTAGGCCTGGGACTTTTATGGGATCAATTCGCCAACCTATTTGTCACTTTATTAGAATGGATGAGGTTCGGTTTACCCAAAATATAAAATTAATTACTGTTTAAGTCAAATAATTGGGTTAGTTCTTTTTTTATTTACATTAAATTATGAATTTATTTTGAAATAAAAAAAAATTTTACATACAAGTGTACTAAATGGGTAGGGCACGAGTAAGGTCGGATGCAATATTAATAAGTTTAGGCCACACAATCTCCAATACTTTACAAATGATGGCAGGGTCGGGGTGGTTGTGTTTAAGGAGCATATTGTATCTTTTGATATCCATAATTGTATCATTGACATAAATGTTTACTTCTTAATTTAATTATCACATTTATTTTATTTAAACATTTTCCTCTTGTGGCAAAGCTGATATAGCAGTAGAAAAATAAATTTAAATAATAATTTAAACTGTCTTGCAAATATCTCCTAGTTGTTTAATAATTTTTATGTTTGAGTCAAATAATTCAAGTTGTTTTCCAATTTCAACTGTACTCCAAATGAGTTAATTCTTTTATTTTTAATTTATATGTTATAAATTCTTAAAACTTTTTCAATAAGTTTATGTTGTTCCTATTAATTTACATTATTTAGGGGGATAAATTAGATAAAAACATCTTTTTACCCACTATCATGTGCCGATGATATGAATGGAAATTACAGAACCTGATATAGGTGGTTGAGAAAGTTTAACATTAGCAGTTTATAGGCTAGCCTCTTGGTTAGAGATGCATTCATGCCCAAAATGGTCTCAACCAGTCTTGACTTGACAACGCATGGGTAAATGGAGGAGAGGCCAACATCAGCCTACACAATCATGGGACAAGCACAACCTTGGGCCATTCCTAAGTTAGGTTTGACCTTGGGTCAGACAAAATCGGGTCCTAAACTAACTAACTTGGCCTAATGCTAATAAAATGTTGCATAATGAAACTTTTGTAATCTTGTTTTAAAATTTTAATTACATTTTCTTGTGATAATTATATGAAATATCATATCCCGGTTTATTTTTAATTGTAAAATGTTTACGAGCTTTGAATTATATTTCTAGCATTTATTACATAAATTTTTATTCTCAATATTTTGCTTTCTGTGGTAACAAATAAGTGCACTTCCCCATTTACTCTAAATTATATTTCTACTAGTTTATTTATGTTCCCAGTTTTACTTCTACCGCATTGAAATTATTATTAATTGCTAAAAAAAGTGCACTTCTGGTTTAATTAGATTATGAACATGAATTTACAAGTTAGAGTCCTGACAATATCCCATTTATCATTTAACAAATTCTTCCCAAACTATTACACCTAATCTTCACTCTTGTAACAAGTACAATACATTTTAGTTTTTTATAATAGAATTAAGTATATTATGATATGAAGCTTTTATTTGTTCTTGTAGCTCTATGAGCATGGTGAATTCAAACCTAATAAAGATTGATTTTGAACATGTCCCGAGAGTCACTAAGTAGTCATCAACTTAATTTTACAACTAGCGTTGTAATACATTGACAAGACTTTACAATATTTTATTAGTTGCTTCTGTATGAGTGGACATGGCTCTAGATATCATGAACTTCTATTTGTATTTCCTTATTTTGCAGTTATAAAATTTTACAAGAATTTCAATAATGTTAAGAAATTATAGATCTTTTTTGCCTTACCTTTTTTGAATCCCGTGGCAACGCCAGATATATAAACTAGTTTAATAGTAAACAAACACCACCTAAATTATCTTCTCTAAATGAATTTACTATTTTTAACACCATAGTTCTTTTTGGATTGTTATATTCTGAAAAATACTAAAGTGACAATTCCTAATTATACGTCACAATTATAGACCATTACGGTTATATAATCAATAGCAGATGCAATATAATATAGACCCATCTTTTTTTCTAAAAAATATCAATAAAAAAGATATAATTAAGTAATTGCTCCGCTTTTAATTTTTTAGTAGACACTAGTAAACTATAATGTATAATCTATAAATAGATATGAATGTAGGATAATTGGCTAAATAGTTTTTTTTCTTTTTCCAAAAATTCAGAAAATTTGGAAAAAAAAAAAGAAAAGAAAACTTACACGTGTAATTCTAGCCTTAGGCAACACATGTGAATTTCCAATCTTACCCCTTGCCTAGTACACATGTCAGCCCATGATTTGACTCCCGTTTGACTTTCAACTTTTTTATGTATTTACAATATTGCCACAATTTTTAAAAATTTGACACGTGTACACCAATTATCTAAGGTAAAACCATTTACTTATTACTCAAATTTAAACCCATGTTCCCTCAGTTTATTTGCAATCTATTTTCATATATTTTTCGGACCCACGTTCTTCAGCCCAGTTAGTTTTTGCAGTTTTTTTAGGCAGCTATATTTGGCCCTTTCAACCTATGTTCTATAGCAGTTGCCCAATATATCATGCCTAACCATGTAACACGTGCTTGTCAACTGTTTTGCGTGAGTTACAAAAACTAACTACATATTCGACAGGCCTTTATATTTTTTTTCTTCCAAATATTTGCAGTCCATCAGCAAAGATTCTGAGGCAGCAACGATCTTAGTGCTTCAGCAGATAGTCAATCACCATGCCCAACCACCGCAATTTTTTTGTCGTCAGCATTTCTAGAATCAGCAACAGAAAACTAAACTCATCAGAATTAAAAAGAACCAGCAACATAAAACCAAGAAAGTTGCACATAAGAAAATGCAAAGATTAAGAAGCGTGCATCATGAGCATCATCACATCATGCTTTTATCACAAACAGGTTTCATTAAAGCTTGGTGCAGATAGCTCAAGGGGAATTCAGTCCAAGCACATCAAGGGGGAGAGATTTTGATCAAGGGAAAAATAGGGAGTGTTTCAATCGCTTCACATCTGCCAAGAGTTAGAAGCTATAATTTCTCAATATCATCCGAGTGAAGAAAGTTTTACGGTCTAAGTAAGTTCACATAAATTGAGATTAAATGAAATTTGAGTTAAACCGAGGTTTCAAAGAGAAGATAATTCTCTTCCTCGTAACTTGGGCCAATCCAATGTTCTAAATGAGAAGAGTTTCTCTACCTCGTCACATTTAAAGAAAAGCTAAACTGAGGTTCTAGAGAAAAGATAATTCTCATCCTCGTAACCTAGGACAAACCGAGGTTCTAAATGAGAAGCGTTCCTCTACCTCATCACATTTAAAGAAAAGTTAAATCAAGGTTCCAAAGAGAAGACAATTCTTTTCCTCATCACTTGGGTCAAACCGAGGGAGTGAACCCCAAAAAGCTGAAGAAAACTTTAAGAGTTGAAACTGACTTCAAATACCTTAAAATAAGCTTTGAGAACGACCGTCCAAACAAGATAAAATGAATGATCTTTATAAATCAAAGGGAGATGATACCTTCATCCACATAGACACCATATTCAGGGGGCAAAGTAGTCTCTACGGAGCGCAACAAGAGTACTGCTAGCAAAGAAGCTCAATAGACAAGGGGGCAAGTTTTATGGATCAGAATTTGAGTTCAAGGAAGAGCAATCATTGTTGTGAAATATTCCAAAAGGCAAATCCCACATGGCTTGGACAATGAGAGTTCTAAGACTTTATAAGTTAACATACCCAAGTGGGCTAGATAAGAAAGAAAATGGTAATGGGCTCGCGCGCACAAGATGGGCCAAAACAGTGGAAAGAGTCCGATTTCCCCCCCCCTGCGCGCAAAGTATCACGAGGCTCGGTCCAAGTCAGTTTTTATATTTTCTGAATTTACTTTTTTATCCTTACCCGGAAAATTTGTTTTTCACGTGTTTGGATATCAAAACGGACAAAATTATAAAACCAGGATAAATTCTGTAACACCCAAACTTATTGCACATTATTACCCCAGCGTTTTAATTCTGACACATTATTACCCAACGTTTAAAATCAGACCACTACTACCTATAAATACCCATTTTCACTCCTCTCCTAGAGATAACGCTTTCGAGCTCTCTCTTCTCTCCCCCTCCTGCTCTGACCCTTGCTGGCTCTTGAGTTTCTGCTGATTCCTAGAGTATCTCGGGTGTGAGTGCACACTTCCCGGAAGACCCGTTGTATCCTGGGGGATTTTCGTAGACCTATTCTCCTGCACACTTTGGAGAGTCGCGAAATATAATCCTTGAGGACAGTGAATACACGCCTCGGGTTAAGGTGGTTCGTGATTGTTACAAATTGCTGTATACAACATTCTCAAGGATTATATCATGAATCCGAACCACAACAATGGTGCTCCAATCATCGATCCCTTGGATATTGTCCGGGAAGAGCCTGCTGATATTGAGGCTGCAGCTGCCAACTGTGAGCAAGCGCTTGCAACTGCAATTGCACAAATCGATCGAGAAAAGGATCCCGACCTTGCTGCTGCTTGCGAAAGGGCGCTCGCTGATGCTCGTTTCTACATGAAAGCTGCATCCAATGCCAGGATACCGGTTCCTCCAACCCCTCCATCGACATTAGCAAAGCCATTTCCTGACATTTCAAAAATAGAAGTGTTTAGTGGAGAAAACTACAAAAGGTGGCAGGAACGCATTTACATGCTTTTAGATGTGCATGGAGTTGCTTTCGCACTTAATGAGTCCAAACCGAATGACCCCAAGCTACTGGAATCTTGGACTTATGCTGATAAGGTATGCCGTCACACAATAATTTCAACTTTATCTAATGAGTTGTTCGATGTCTACATTAAGTACAAGGAAGCAAAGGAAATATGGGAGTCCATGCTACTCAAATACACAGCGGAGGATGCGGGCAAGCAAAAGTTCGTGATTGGGAAATTCTATCGGTGGGAGATGGAAGATGAGAAGGATGTAAAAACACAAATCAATGAATACCACAAGCTTCTGGAGGACTTGAAGGGAGAAAAAATCACACTGCAAGAAGAGTTCGTAGCTGGTTTGTTGATTGAAAAACTGCCACCATCATGGAGAGAATACAAGCAACAACTAAAGCACAAGCATAAGCAGCTGTCTTTGGCCGATCTAATCACTCATATCATCATCGAGGACACCAATAGGAAAGAACAACGCATAGCCAAAGGGAAGCAATTGACCTCCAGTGCAAATCTCATCAACTCCAAGAGGTACAATTCAAAACCATACAATCCAAAACCGAAACCCAACAATAACTTCAAGCCAAGACCAATGCCAGCAAATAATGAGGACAAAGAAGTGCCGCCATGCTTCGTCTGTGGAAAAAAGGGGCACTTTGCTCGACAGTGTCGAAAAAGAAAGCACTTTGATAAACCTCCTAAGCCAAGGGCAAATCTGGCTCATGGGGATGATGATGATGATGACATCATTGCTGCAGTAGTTTCACAAGCATACCTTGCTACTAATTCAAAAGAGTGGGTGATAGATTCTGGTGCCACCAGGCATATTTGTGGCAACAGAAATGGATTTTCCTCCTATACTCCACTAGGAGAAGGAGTTGAAACAGTGTATCTTGGTGATTCCCGAGGTACACCAGTTCTAGGCAAGGGCAAGGTACTTCTGAAATTGACCTCTGGAAAGACACTGGCTCTAAATGATGTATTGCATGTACCCACCATAAGAGCCAACTTGGTTTCCGTGTCTTTGCTGATGAAGGCTGGCATCAAAGTCACATTTGATTGTGACAAGATAGTCATGACTAGAAACAATAATTATGTGGGTAAGGGTTATTGTAACCAGGGTCTCTTTGTATTAAGTGTTTCCAATATTATCAATAACAATAATGCATCGTCTTCTGCTTATTTGGTTGAGTCTCTTGATTTATGGCATGCTAGATTAGGACATGTGAGTATATCTTATTTGAAAAAGATGCAATCATTAGGTTTAATCACACCCCCTAGTAACACAAGTTTTGATAAATGTGAAATATGTGTTGAAACTAAATCAACAAAGAAAACTTGTACTTCAATTGAAAGAGAATCAGAATTATTAAGCTTAATTCACACTGATCTTGGTGATTTGAAACATACTATGACTAGAGGAGGAAAAAGATATTATGTGACTTTCATAGATGATTTCTCTAGATTCACCAAAGTTTATTTGTTAAGAAACAAAGATGAGGCTTTTGATATGTTTTTGTTGTATAAGTCTGAAGTGGAAAATCAATTGAACAAAAAGATTAAAAGAGTTAGATCAGATAGAGGAGGTGAGTTTCTATCGTTTAATGATTTCTGTGAAAAAGAAGGGATAATTCATGAATTAACTCCACCATACTCTCCTGAATCAAATGGTGTAGCTGAAAGGAAAAATAGAACTTTGAAAGAAATGATGAATGCCATGCTTGTTAGTTCTTCTGCTCCTGATAATCTTTGGGGAGAAGCTATCTTATCTGCTTGTCATTTGCAAAATCGAATTCCTTACAAAAAGGCTGGTATAACTCCATATGAAATATGGAAGGGTTATCCCCCAAACTTAAAGTACTTAAAAGTTTGGGGATGTCTTGCAAAGGTTATGCTTCCTGAACCAAAAAAGCGTAAAATTGGATCAAAGACATCCGATTGCATGTTTATTGGATATGCAGATCATAGTGCTGCATATAGATTTTTAGTGTTGAGAAGTGATGTGTTGGACTGCAACACCATAATCGAAACAAAAAATGCTGAGTTTTTTGAGCATATCTTTCCTTTGAAGAAGGAAAAGATTTCTCGTGCCCCCACTGATGAAAATATCTCTGAACATCAAGTGGAAGACTTGAGAAGGAGTAAAAGGAAAAGGAAAGAGAGTTCCTTTGGACATGACTTTTACACCTACCTTGTAGATGATCCCATAACTTTTAAACAGGCGATTTATTCAAAAGAATCTGTTTTCTGGAAAGAAGCCATTCAAAATGAAATAGATTCTATTTTACAAAATCAAACATGGGATTTGGTAGATTTACCACCTGGTGCTAAACCCATTGGTTGTAAATGGATTTTCAAAAGAAAACTTAAGCCTGATGGCTCGGTTGACAAATATAAAGCAAGATTGGTAGCAAAAGGATTCACTCAAAAAGAAAATGTTGATTATTTTGACACTTTTGCACCAGTTTCTAGGATTTCTTCAATAAGAGTTTTATTTGCCTTGGCTTCTGTACATAAACTTATTATACATCAAATGGATGTCAAAACTGCTTTCTTAAATGGGGATCTACAAGAGGAAATATATATGGTCCAGCCAGAAGGCTATGTTGTTTCTGGACAAGAAACAAAGGTGTGCAAATTGCGAAAATCCTTATATGGATTAAAACAAGCACCTAAACAATGGCATGAGAAATTTGACCAAGTCTTGTTAGGTAATAAATTTTCAACTATTGGAGTTGATAAATGTGTTTACACAAAACTTGAAGGTGGTGAATGTGTAATAATTAGCCTCTATGTGGATGATATGCTCATTTTTGGAACTACTCTTGAAATAGTTGAACATACCAAAAGCTTCCTATCTTCACAGTTTGACATGAAAGATCTAGGGGAAGCTAGTGTAATTTTGGGTGTTAAGATCATAAGGAAAGAAAGTTGCTTAATGTTGTCACAGGAACACTATGTTGAAAAACTTCTAATGAAGTTTAACTATCTTGAGGTGACATCTGTGAGCACTCCTTATGATGCAAACACACAATTAAAGAAAAATAAAGGTGAAAGTGTTGCTCAACAAGAGTATGCACAAATTATTGGAAGTCTGATACACCTAATGAACTTCACTCGACCTGACATAGCTTATGCTGTGTGTAGATTGAGTAGATATACTCAAAATCCGAATGAAGAACATTGGAATGCTTTGGTAAGAATTATGAAATATCTAAAAGGTACCATGAAATGTGGTATCATGTATAGTGGTTTTCCCGCTGTACTAGAAGGGTACAGTGATGCTAATTGGATTTCTGACTCTGATGAAACCAAATCTACTAGTGGGTACATTTTTACTCTTGGTGGTGGAGCTGTGTCTTGGAAATCTTCAAAGCAAACTATCATTGCCAGATCCACTATGGAGTCAGAATTTATAGCCTTAGAAATGGCTGGAAGTGAAGCTGAGTGGTTGAAAAACTTCTTAGCAGATATACCGTTGGGTATAAAGCCAATGCCTTCTGTGTCTATGCATTGTGATTGCCAAGCGGCAATAGCAATTGCAAAAAATAAATCTTACAATGGCAAAAATAGACACATTCGATTAAGACATGATGTTGTAAAGCAGCTGCTTAATGATGGTGTTATATCGATCGATTATGTAAAGTCAGAAGTGAATTTGGCCGATCCTCTGACTAAACCTCTGGGAAGGAAAATGATATATGAAACATCGAGAGGAATGGGACTATTGCCAACCTGAGTCAATAGTGATGGTAACCCAACCTATGTGATTGGAGATCCCATGAATTAGGTTCATATGGGTAATAACAAGTCACTGTTAGACCTGGAAGCATTATCAAAACTTTTCCTTAAAAGGTCCCTCATATGGTGTAGATAATGCAAAAACTGCATTTACTAGAGGATGAGCAAAAAGCTCTTAATGATTTACATAAGCCATGATAGGTAGTGTATTTATGCAGTATACACTTGATGGAATCACCTATATGAGTGTAGGAGTGAAGCCGCTCCTATGAGATTTGTGGCAGAATCTCTAAAGCACTCATGAAAACCAGGACATGCGCATGGCCGATAAGCGCAACACCGCGATGAACAGCAGAAATTGTGGGGGTGTAATGTGATCAATGAATCACTTAAATTACAAAAGGGTATTTGGTTCATAGAAACTAAATGTTTCACCAAGTACTCTGTAAGTTAAGTTTCATTGGCTCTAGGACTGGTTCATAGTCTAATAGACACCAGCCACGATGCATTGTACTCTTGAGCTTAAAGCCAGCAAAGAAACCTTGAAGTAATGCCTTTTGAAATATGTGGGGGATTGTTGTGAAATATTCCAAAAGGCAAATCCCACATGGCTTGGACAATGAGAGTTCTAAGACTTTATAAGTTAACATACCCAAGTGGGCTAGATAAGAAAGAAAATGGTAATGGGCTCGCGCGCACAAGATGGGCCAAAACAGTGGAAAGAGTCCGATTTCCCCCCCCCCCTGCACGCAAAGTATCACGAGGCCCGGTCCAAGTCAGTTTTTATATTTTCTGAATTTACTTTTTTATCCTTACCCGGAAAATTTGTTTTTCACGTGTTTGGATATCAAAACGGACAAAATTATAAAACCAGGATAAATTCTGTAACTCCCAAACTTATTGCACATTATTACCCCAGCGTTTTAATTCTGACACATTATTACCCAACGTTTAAAATCAGACCACTACTACCTATAAATACCCATTTTCACTCCTCTCCTAGAGATAACGCTTTCGAGCTCTCTCTTCTCTCCCCCTCCTGCTCTGACCCTTGCTGGCTCTTGAGTTTCTGCTGATTCCTAGAGTATCCCGGGTGTGAGTGCACACTTCCCGGAAGACCCGTTGTATCCTGGGGGATTTTCGTAGACCTATTCTCCTGCACACTTTGGAGAGTCACGAAATATAATCCTTGAGGACAGTGAATACACGCCTCGGGTTAAGGTGGTTCGTGATTGTTACAAATTGCTGTATACAACAATCATACGATAACATGGGGATGGGCAAGCGCTGGCACGGCCACAAGAAAAGGAAGGGGGCAAATAGACATTGAAAGTTGAGCCTTCAGATGGTATGAAATCCATTATGAGGTAAGGAGGAGTTCAAAATAACTCAAGGAAAAAAATCACAAGAGGTAACATTGAAGGAAGCATAGAATTCACTCATGCATCATGGATTTTATCAAAATCATTCTAAAAATGCAAAGATTAAGAAGCATGCATCATAACCATCATCACATCATGCTTTTATCACAAGCAGGTTTCATTAAAGCTTGGTGCAGATAGCTAAGAGGGAATTCAGTCCAAGCACATCAAGGGGGAGACATTTTGGACAAAGGAAAAAAGAGGGAGTGTTTCAATCACTTCATATTTGCCAAGAGTTAGAGGCTATAATTTCTCGATATCATCCGAGTGAAGGAAGTTTTACGGTCGATAGGAACTATGATTTGAAAATATTAAAATTTCATAAAATAAATAAAAATCAAATAGTAAAGTTTAGAAATCTATATCCGGATGGTTCGGTTAGAATTCATGGTTTCAATATTGATTGAAATTATTTAAAGCAAGCAAAACAAATTAAAATCAAACTAAGGTGCCAATTTTGGGGGCTAGAATAAAGTTATTTTAGCGTAACCGTACTCCCAAATCCCTCGAACTCTCGTAGACCATTTTTAGGTGTCCAATCGACCTACATGAAACCGATTGGTGGTAATTCCCAAAAACACGTTGCTACAGAATCATATCAGAAAATTCCAAATTCAAAGTAGGTATTATACCTCATTTTAACTTTCAATTTACATATTCACAACAGTTATTTAACAAATTTTACTTTCTATGATAGATAAAAATCACCGATTTTGCACCCAACAAGATTCAACAATCAGCAACCAGTCACCGATTTTGCACCCAACAAGATTCAACAATTAGCAACCAATCACCAATTTTGCACCCAACTAGATTCAACAATTAGGAACCAAATTTCCCCCCAACCGAATTAGCAACTGGCATCGACTTCCCAATTTTTATTAATTACTACCAAGTTCATGTATGGACATTTTCAATTTACTTGTTGACTAAAGTTATTTAATAAATTTCACTCAACATTCATGACAGCCAAAAGTCATGGATTCTGCACCCACCAGATCAAGCAATTAGGAACCAAATTTCCAACTACCCCAATTAGCAATTGGCACCGAAACTACAAGGTTCCTATTAATTATTACCAGGTTCATATCTGGACATTATGACATTCCTACTTTTTTTTATCTGCTTCAAATCAACTTACATGCTTATTTTTAATTAACAATTCTGCCAGAACACTATTAACACTACATTTATTATTTTTACTTACTCAGTTTTCATATATAATTTAGATGACACACTGTGTTTTCCCTTAAAGTACAAATAAAAAGCCTTCATAGTAAACAAAGTTAGCTAGGTAATTAAACATAGAAAAGTTTAAAATCACCTTACCCCTTGTATCGAGTTTGAAGGTTGTTAGCCTCGATTGTCAGAGTGGTTGGATTTATAACTCCCACAAAACATGCATAAAAAATTAAAAAAAAAAATTCAGTTACTTATCAAGGTTAGTGTCGGAAAAAGGTGCTCAATATCATCGATTAAGTGCATAAATTATACCTTCTTTACTCCTCTAGATTTTAAAATGAGAAAAAACTTTGTTCTTACAGAACTTTCATCTTCTAGCCAAACTTTCCCCAATGGCAGACACACCCATACGGCGGTGGAGCATGCATCCTCGTGGGTTGATGGAGTATACATAGATAAAATAAAAACAAAAGGCTCGAACCTAGATCGACAAAAAAAAAAACCTGGGGCACTTTTATTTAAGCTTACATCTATATGCAATTAATGGTGGCGATGCCACCGGCAACTGGGTACACCGGGCAGCCAGACACTACAAGTGAATGCGATATCTAAACTGAGAAGCCATTACAGAGGAGCAACCAGTTCAGACACAACAGAGAAAAAAAAGACATGGCCAACGGTTTATGATAGATCAACAAAAATAGCCGTCAAAAGGAAATTTGAACTTCTCTCCGCCGTTTACATTGGCCCCGCTGCCAATGAATAGAAACACTCGGCAGCTAGCACAAGAAGTGACCTATCCTGCCAGATTCAAATAGAAGAGAGAAAAAGACAAAGACAAAACATAGTGTTTAAAACATAGTTTTTGGACATAGATCTACAAAACCCATTTTCTTTTTCTAAACCCTTTAGATCTACAAATATATAGTTTTTAATCGGGTTGATTCTTGTGTGCCCCAAACGCACTTATTTACAACCGTGTCATTATTACAATCTTCCTTATGCCCATCAGCATCATCTCCACTGTGTGTCGTGGTGAATGCGGCAGGGACTTCAGGAGGTGCAGGCGAGTCCCTACAGAAGGTGCTATCTGTGGATCACCTGTGATAGCCGGCAGCATCTTCGTGTGGCAGGCACGGTGAGGCCGAGAAGGACTTCCGGTATAGGAGAGAGCCCGAAATGAGGACTCCTCAGGAGGACCTGCCTGAAACACTCAGAAAACAGGGGTTAGGAGGTCCCCAAAGTCTTTTTCCGGGGAGGAGCCTCCGACGCCCAAGTCAGTGCTTTGAGAGGTGGAGAGGGAGTAGTAAGCACGAGAGACTCTTGCCTGCCGTGTTTTCCTGGGGGCTGAATGGAGAGGATTCAGGGCGGAGAGAGGAGAGAGATCCCCCCTTTGCCTGTGACCATTCCCCTGATATATAAGGGGGTGAGCCCTTCGGATTGTGACACGTGTATGGACAGATGTGATCTGAACTTCTGGGCATGGGAGCCCCTAGCCGCCTGCAGGCTTCTTGGGCCACGAGCTGTGGCAAGCGTAGCCCTACATGATAGGACGTAGGCTGTGGCGGCGTGTCAGAGTGCGAGCAGAATGTCAGAGACTCATTGATGGCTCCTGCCGTACCTCCGAGGTCCCCTTGGTTGATGTCTCCCTTCAAAGTGAGGGGCCTTTTCCCGGAGTTAGACTGGTACTTCGAGGTATTAACTGGCTCCGAAGTTAGTCCTTCGAGGGACTTTCTCCTGCAGAAGGTGGCTGGTTCTTATCCCCCGAAGCTGGTTCGGTCGCCTTCCCGAGGGAGGCGATATGCTAGTTTCCGAAGGTTGGTATTGGTAGGCTACCGAGGTCGTGTACGTCAGGTGTCTGGCTCCTTCCTTTCCGGGGTCATTAGGTGACCAGGGTGAT
Source organism: Aquilaria yunnanensis (assembly GCA_039654915.1). Lineage (NCBI taxonomy): Eukaryota > Viridiplantae > Streptophyta > Magnoliopsida > Malvales > Thymelaeaceae > Aquilaria > Aquilaria yunnanensis. The sequence goes on from CM077597.1 coordinate 67,418,582, forward strand.
AGCACTTCGGCTATCACATGCCCCCCCCTCGGAAAGCCGGATTGGAGGCTTCGGCTAGTGGTTCTTTTGGGGGCGCTTTTCAGGACTCGGAGCATAACGTTCGCAAGGGAGGCACTTCACCACCTAGAGGATATGCTTTGTTCAGACAGGTGTCACCTGTCTGCCTTTTTGTGTTCTTGAGATACCAAACCTTTTTACTTTTCCTGCCATAGGCTAGCGGACCGTCATGTCTTGAAACTAGGCGTGTCAGTCTGGAGCAGTGCACCCGGGTTCTCAATATGTCAGAAAATGCGTCCTAGTTTCTCGTGACGGTCAACACGTGGCAGGTGCTGGTTGGGATGGGTACGTCTTTCCACACTTGAGGAGCAATTATGGTGACGTTTCGCCTTCGTGGAGCAATTATGATGCCCTTCCGGCTGCTCTTCCTCGATCTATATATGCCCATCAGCATCATCTCGACTGTGTGTCGTGGTGAATGCAGCAGCGACTTCAGGAGGTGCAGGCGAGTCTCGACAGAAGGTGCTCTGTGTGGATCACCTATGATGGTCGGCAGCATCTTCGTGTGGTAGGCACGGTGAGGCCGAGAAGGACTTCCGGTATGGGAGAGAGCCCGAAACGGGGATTCCTCAGGAGGACCTGCCTGAAACACTCAGAAAACAGGGGTTAGGATGTCTCCGGAGTCTTTTTCCAAGGAGGAGCCTCCGATGCCCAAGTCAGTGCTTTGAGAGGTGGAGAGGGAGTAGTAAGCACGAAAGACTCTTGCCTGCCGTGTTTTCCTGGGGGCTGAAAGGAGAGGATTCAGGGCGGAGAGAGGAGAGAGATCCCCCCTTTGCTTGTGACCATTCCCCTGATATATAAGGGGGTGAGCCCTTCGGATTGTGACACGTGTATGGACGGATGTCATCCGTACTTCTGGGCGTGGGAGCCCCTAGCCGCCTGCAAGCTTCTCGGGCCACGAGCTGCGGCAAGAGTAGCCCTACATGACAGGACGTAGGCTGTGGCGGCGTGTCAGAGTGCGGGCAGAATGTTAGAGACTCCTTGATGGCTCCTGCCGTACCTCCGAGGTCCCCTTGGTTGATGTCTCCCTTTGGAGTGAGGGGCCTTTTCCCGGAGTTAGACTGGTACTTCGGGGTATTAACTGGCTTCGAAGTTAGTCCTTCGGGGGACTTTCTCCTACAGAAGGTGGCTGGTTTTTATCCCCCGAAGCTGGTTCGGTCGCCTTCCTGAGGGAGGCGATATGCTAGTTTCCCGAGGTTGGTATTGGTGAGCTACCGAGGTCGTGTACCTCAGGTGTCTGGCTCCCTCCTTTCCGGGGTCGTTAGGTGACCAGGGCGATAGCACTTCGGTTATCACATGCCCCCCCTTGGAAAGCCGGAGTGGAGGCTTCGGCTAGTGGTCCTTTTGGGGGCGCTTTTCAGGACTCGGAGCGTAACGTTCGCAGGGGAGGCACTTCGCCACCTAGGGGATATGCGTTGTTCGGACAGGTGTCACCTGTCTGCGCTTTGGTGTTCTCGAGATACCCAACCTCTTTTCTTTTCCTGCCATAGGCTAGCGGACCGTCATGTCTTGAAACTAGGCGTGTCAATCTGGAGTGGTGCACCCAGGTTTTCAAGATGTCAGAAAATGCGTCTTAGTTTCTCGTGACGGTCGACACGTGGCAGGTGCTGGTTGGGATGGGTACGTCTTTTCTCGCGTGAGGGGCAATTATGGCGACGTTTCGCCTTCGCGGAGCAATTATGACGCCTTTCCGGCTACCCTTCCTCGATCTATATAAGCCTCATCCTGTCATACTCTTCATTTGTTTTTTCTTTGCTCTCACTTTCCTTTCGTTTGCTCTTGTGCTTTCTCTCCTTTTTTGCAGCGGTATTAATGGCGGTGCTTCTTCCGGCCACCTTTCACGACGGCGTCCACAAACCCTGACTTCGGCAAGACTTTTGGTGGGTTCTGACTCTAGAAATCCTTCGGTTTCTGCTTTTCTTTTAGCTTCCTGAACTCATTTTTCTTCTTTTCGAAGTCTCTTTTTTGGCCAACCATGTCTTCGCCTATTCCCGCGAGCTAGCAACCTCTTATGTCTCACCCTTGTTGCTCCACTTATGAGAAATTAGAAAAGTGGACAGCCAAATTTTTCCTTCCCTCATACGCCACAACGAGGTTACCCCACCTCGGTCACTTTAGCTTTATGAATCGGGACGATGAGGTTACCGTTTTTCGAGCCCAGCTGAAGGCCGGACTTCGGTATCCTCCCACGAAGATGATTTGCGACTTTTGCCAGTTTCATGGCATAGGCGTAAATCAGCTTCCTCCCAACTCTTCTTGTTATTTTAACGCCTTTCTCTGCATGTGCGAGGTCTTCGGGGTAGAACCCCATTTTATCCTGTTCATGCAGTATTGCAAGCTCTATCCGGTTCAACAGTGGCTTTTATTTCATGTTACCTCGGGGATTTGGGAGCAAAAAATTCATGTCCACCTTCGCTACCAAGGATAGCTGGCGAGGGTGGCAAAGGAAGTTTTTCTTCCTAAAGGTGGCGGAGGCCTGGTCGCATGTTCCAACTAAGTGGGCTTGAGGAAAGCTGGAGACGGAAGTCATGGATCCCAAGAAGTTGCTAACTCCCGAGTTGGGGGCAAGGTTTGAGGACTTCGACAGACGTATCCGGGCTGTCGCTGACTGGGATGCCGAGGTCCCTTCACGCTCTTTCTACCCCTTCCCCTGTTAGTGTTGTGCCCAAAAGCCAATCATGAGATGATTGTATTTTTGCACATTGAGTCATGATATTTTATTAAGGCATTAATCCAGCAATTATGTTTCTTGTTTTGTTTCTGCGTAACGTAATAAACATAATTGTAACCCTAGAATAATGATATTCTTAAACATCCCTGGTCTAGTATTATTGTGGAACGGGTTGCAATAATACATAACGACTAGCATATGTGGAGACTAATATGAGATATTTAGTCTACATATGGGTACAAGTTGGAGAACTTGTGTACTGGATCGACCCACCATGAGAACACTACATGGATCGTTATATGAGTGTCATAAGTGATTCTCATAGTGATCATGGTATATGTAGTCCTTCGACCTAAGATCATCAAGGTTCCCTACATGTGAGTCACATACTTTGATACTTTCCTCTGTTGCTCGTAACTGAGTGGACTTAAAGGAGGTCATTGGGTATGTCACATATCATGCGGAGGGATTTGTATGATTAAGATGGGATTTGTCCCTCCTATGTAACGGGAGTGATATCTTCGGGCCCCTTGATAGAGTGAGACTTAGAAAATGCATGGCCATGCTCGGATGAGTTGATATACGATATCAATGTCATCAGGTTAAGTTAGTCTAGTCGGTAATCAAGAAACCAAAGATTGGGCTATACGAGAGTGACACCCATGTCTCGTGCTTAGTCTTGATATCTTGGACAAAGGGACAATGGCATATATCGGTGATGATAAAAAAGGTTTAGTCGAATCGTCGACAATCTTGTCACTTGGGTAGCAATGATGTGTTGCTAGACACCGTTCGTTGCTTATGATCATAAATGTGATTTATGATTATTGCCAACGTGATAAGAGCCTATTGGGTCACACACATAGAGCTATTTGGATCATTAGAGTGCATGGGCTAATTATTTGGGTTATAGTTTCACTTTAATTTCGTGTTAATAATGGGCCCAAGAGTTGAGCCATTATTAAGCCCGAAATTAAATCCTAATTGGATTAAGGCTTTGAAACCCATTAGGCCTGGAAGTTGAGTCTCACTATAAATACAACTTCTAGTGAGAAATTCGCAGGTTTCCTTGCCCTAGCCTCCTAAAAGGACAGTCGCACTCTTCTCTTGCAATTCCTTGGAGGACACAAGCTAGCACTGTGAGCGCAAGAGAAACGCATCTGTCGGGACGTGGTGGAAGCATGGTGATCCCGAGATGCTCGTGTGGATACCATAGAGAGCTTGAACACGTCAACTGTTCAAGTTTTTGATTCGACTCTACAGTTGAGTGAGAGATCTCAACCAAAAATTAGGTATGAAAATTTTTGAACACCCGGTTTACCCCATTTCACTTGGATCCTGGAGGGTTTCGATTAAATTCCGCTGCGCTGTTTGGCTGCCGAAACCCAACAGTGGTATTAGAGCTACTGGTGAAACCCTAAATCGGGATTGAGTGTTGAATCGCATGATGCTATGTGTTCGGTTGCTTTTCGGCCATGATTAATTAGATTGATTCATGATGCATGAAACCGGAATTCGTAATGAACATATGAGATATATGAAGAAACAACACAAATTGGTTAATGAGATTAACCCAAAAATTGATAGGTATGAGATACCTATATGGATTAGGATTCTTGCAATAGTTGCAAAAAACCCTAGGCTTGTTCGGATTCAGCCTGTTTGGGCACCGAAAGTAAGGTATTTTTGGTGGCTCGAATGGAAGAGTCTCGGGTGCCTACGTGGTCGAAATAGAAGATTTCGGCCTAAGCAATTATAAGACAATTTTTTGCGCCGGGGGGCGCTGCCCCCCACGCCCCCCATAAGGGCGGTTCCCCTTGACTCCGTCCGCTGATCGGTCAGTGAAACCACCGCCCACTAACTGGCCAGCGGGACCACCGTATGCGAAGCGCCACATAAATAAAAATTGGTTAATCAATGCGCGAAAATTGGCATGCATCTTTGTTGAATGAGATTTGACATGATATGCTGATTGGTGTTTGAAGCATGGTGCATGGTTATAGCCCTTGATTGGTTGTACTTGTAAATACGGCCCGCGAGTCGTGCCTTTTCTTATCACTCTCATTATACATTCTCTTTTCGCCTTACTCCCCTTGAATGTAACTCGAGGTTTCTATTATTGATGTAATGGTGCATTATGGGATCATCCAAGGTGGTATGTCTAAGGATCATCCAAGGAGGTATGTCCAAGGAGGTGACAACAAAAGGGCAGCCAAGAAAGGAAAAGAAGGAGCTTGTGAAGACTCTTTTTCTTTTCTTAGGCTTTTATGATATTCTCATTGGCTTGAGAATATCGCATAGTTTGGGCTATAATCATGTCACGTTTACTTTCTTGAACGCATGAGATGCATGTTTTATATTTGTATGTGACGCATGTATAAGACAACCGGAGATAACAAATTGGTGAGATCAAATGAAAAAATCCCTCAAACAAATATTAAGTCATAAATGTGATGCCTTCCAAATGTTGGCACTCGTCAAGACTTTGATCAACATTAGGTGGGTTTGCCAAAGCAAAGCACCTATGTTCATCTTCGTAAGGCGCGATGGGATAATAGTGATATCCAAATTGCTAACTTTGGGTCTGACTTAACTAAGTCATCCTAATAGGATTAGGGACTTAGAGGCATAGAGTTGGGCTTAAGCTCATGAGATGAGCTTGGACAAGTGTTGTTCACCCAACTATCCAAGAGTTGCATAAGATGCAATTGGCAAAGAGTTGCCTACCTAAATAGCTGTAACTTGAGAGAAAAATCCAAAGCTGACTCAGGTTGTGGTCAAATATGGATCTTGGCCTACTAGAATACCTTAGTGCCGAGGTGTTCCGAAATAATATCGAGGGTTATTATTTTGAGGAAAATAGTGGGAGTATCGTTTAATAAAAGTCCTTATTAAAGAATTAAAATACATGACTCTTACACTGCATATTTACTGTTGTAGATAACCATGGCACAAAACACATCGACACTTTCATTGCGATCGATCCTTGAGAAGGAAAAACTGAATGGGACCAACTTTCTCAAATGGTACCGAAACTTGAGGATAGTCCTCAAACAAGAGAGAAAAGCTTATGTCCTAGAGCAGCCCATTCCGAATGAGCCTGCTGCCACTGCTCCAAGAACTGAAAGGGATGCTCACAAGAAGCATTCTGATGATGCTTTGGATGTTGCATGCCTCATGCTTATTACCATGGAATCTGAGCTTCAGAAGCAACATGAGAACATGGGGGTGTTCGATATGATCGAACATCTCAAAATGCTTTTCCAATAGCAAGCTAGGCATAAGAGGTTTGAGACCTCTAAGGCATTGTTTCAGTGCAAGATGTCTGAGGTAAGTCCTGTGGGTCCTCATGTGCTCAAGATGATTGGGTACATTGAGAATCTTGAGAATTTGGGATTTTCTCTTCAGAAAGAGTTGGCTATAGATGTAGTCTTGCAATCGTTGCCTGAAAGCTACAGTCAGTTCGTCATGAACTATAACATGAACGACCTTGACAAGTCCCTTCCTGAATTGCTCAACATGTTGAGAACTGTTGAGCAAAACCTTAAAAAGGCTAAGCCCATTTTGATGGTTCAAAAGGGCAAGGGAAAGGGAAAAGCCAACAAGAAGAAGGATAAAGCTAATGGAAAGTCCAATGCTAGTTCTTCTTTAGCTGCACTGAAACCAAAGGGTGGTGTGGCAAAGGAAGGGGAGTGCTTCCATTGTAAGCAACCTGGACACTGGAAGCGCAACTGCAAGCTTTATCTTGAAGAACTTGCTAAGGAAAAAGGAAGTAAGACTTCCACTTCAGGTATTCTTGTTATAGAGGCTAACTTTTCTACTTCCTCATCTTGGGTATTGGATACTGGATGTGGATCTCACATTTGTGCAAATGTGCAGGATCTAAGTAGAAGTAGAAGATTCGCCCGAGGTGAAGTGAACCTACGTGTTGGAAATGGAGCAAGGGTTGCTGCCTTAGCCGTAGGGACTTATGTTCTCACTTTACCTAGTGGATTAGTTTTAGAATTAGACAACTGCTACTTTATGCCTACTATTAGTAGAATTTTGATTTCTGTTTCTTGTTTGGACAAGCAAGGTTTTTCATTTATAATACAGGACAAATGTTGTTCTATTTATTTGAATGAAATCTTTTATGGTAGTGCTCAACTTAGCAATTGGTTGTATGTTCTAGACCTCGAAGATCCAATCTATAATGTGAATACCAAGAAGGTCAGATTAAATGATTCAAACCCGACCTATCTCTGGCACTGTCGCTTGGGCCATATAAATGAGATCCGCATATCCAAGCTCCATAAGGATGGACTCGTGGACTCATTTGATTTTGAATCATATGAGACATGTGAGTCATGTTTGTTGGGCAAGATGACCAAAGCCCCATTCACAGGGCAAAGTGAAAGGGCTAATGACTTACTAGGACTCATACATAGTGATGTATGTAGCCCTATGTCTACACAAGCTAGAGGAGGTTTCCAATACTTCATTACTTTCAGTGATGACTTCAGCAGATATGGCTATGTGTATCTCATGAGACACAAGTCAGAATCCTTTGAAAAGTTCAAAGAATTCAAGAATGAAGTAGAGAATCAACTCGGGAAGAGTATTAAAGTGCTTCAATCAGATCGAGGTGGAGAGTACTTGGATCGATAATTCCTTGACTATCTGAAGGAGTGTGGTATAGTATCACAACTCACTCCACCAGGTACACCTCAATGCAATGGTGTTTCTGAAAGGAGAAATCGAACTCTGTTAGACATGGTTCGCTCTATGATGAGTCAAGCTGACCTTCCAAACTCCTTTTGGGGACATGCTCTAGAGACAGCTGCTTTTACACTAAACCGAGTTCCATCTAAATTGGTTCAAAAGACTCATATGAGATATGGAGTGGGAGGCGTCCCAATTTGTCTTTTATGAAGATTTGGGGCTGTGACACTTATGTGAAACGTCAATCCTCTGACAAACTAGGGCCCAAATCTCAAAAATGTCTTTTTGTTAATTATCCCAAACAAACAAAGGGTTACTATTTCTACAATCCTTCTGAGCAAAAAGTGTTTGTTGCTCGAATTGGTGTCTTTTTGGAGAAAGAGTTTATCTCTAAAGGAACTAGTGGGAGGAAAGTAGAACTTGAAGAAATTCAAGAACAACAAGGAGACATCGAACTTGAAATGGAACCTGAACAGACACCGCAAGATGTTGTTCAAGAGTCTGTTCCTATAGCACAGAGCCCATGTAGGTCTAGTAGGATTCGACGTGAGCCTGAGAGATATGGATTTCTCATGACTCACACCGGTGATGTGATGCTCATGGATCAGGATGAGCCCACAACCTACCAACAAGCTATGTCGGGGCCTGACTCTGAGAAGTGGCTAGTGGCCAAGAAATCCGAGATGGAATCCATGTATGAAAACCAAGTATGGACTTTGGTTGACCCACTTGAAGGGGTAAAACCCATAGGGTGCAAATGGGTTTTCAAGAAGAAAACTGACATGGATGGTAATGTGATTACCTTTAAGGGACGATTGGTTGCAAAAGGTTTCAAGCAAATTCATGGTATTGACTATGATGAAACTTTTTCGCCAGTTGCTATGCTTAAATCCATCCAAATTTTGTTTGCTATTGCTGCACACTATGATTATGAGATATGGAAAATGGATGTCAAAACTGCATTCCTAAATGGAAAGCTACTTGAGGATGTGTACATGACACAACCTGAGGGTTTTTGTCACTCCTGAGAATGCCAATAAAGTGTGCAAGTTGCAAAGGTCCATTTATGGACTGAAGCAAGCTTCTCGAAGTTGGAATCTTCATTTTGATGATGCAATCAAAGAGTTTGGTTTTATAAAAAATGAAGATGAACCTTGTGTCTACAAGAAGGTTAGTGGGAGTGCTATTGTCTTCTTGGTGTTGTATGTAGATGACATACTACTCATCGGGAATGACATTCCTGAGCTACAGTCTGTGAAGACTTGGCTAGGGAAATGTTTCTCTATGAAGGACTTGGGTGAAGCAGCCTATGTGTTAGGCATCAGGATCTATAGAGATAGATCTAGAAAGCTTCTTGGCCTAAGTCAAAGTACATATATTGACAAGGTGCTAAAGAGGTTTAGCATGCAAGATTCCAAGAAAGGATTCTTGCCCATGTCACATGGTATCACTCTTTCTAGATCTCAGTGTCCGAGTACAACCGAGGAGAGAGAGCGCATGAGTAAGATTCCATATGCCTCAGCAAATGGATCTATCATGTATGCCATGATATGTACTCGTCTCGATGTCTCATATGCTTTGAGCATGACGAGTAGGTACCAATGAAACCCCGGTGAGAGTCACTGGACAGCTGTTAAGAACATCCTTAAGTACTTACGAAGGGCTAAGGATGCATTCTTGGTCTTTGGTGGTGAAGATGAGCTCGTTGTAAGGGGTTACACCGATGCAAGCTTCCAATCTGATAAGGATGATTTTAGATCGCAATCTGGTTATGTGTTTTGTATTAGTGATGGTGCTGTCAGCTGGAAGAGTTCAAAGTAAGAGACAGTAGCTGACTCTACAACAGAATCTGAGTACATTGCCGACTCTGATGCTGCGAAGGAGGCAGTTTGGATCAAGAAGTTCATCACTGAACTTGGAGTGGTTCCAAGCATTACCGACCCGATAGAGCTCTATTGTGACAACAATGGAGCAATCGCACAGGCTAAGGAACCTCGATCTCACCAGCGATCCAAACACATACTTCGACGCTATCATCTCATCAGGGAGATCATCGAGAGGGGTGATGTAAGGATATGCAGGACTTCAACAGACAGCAACATTGCTAATCCACTGACAAAGCCCCTTACGCAGTAGAAGCATGATAGCCATTCTAGGTTCATCGGTATTAGATACATGGATGTTGTGCCCAAGTGGGAGATCATCGGTATTAGATGATTGTATTTTTGCACATTGAGTCATGATATTTTATTAAGGCATTAATCCAGCAATTATGTTTCTTGTTTTGTTTCTGCGTAACGTAATAAACATAATTGTAACCCTAGAATAATGATATTCTTAAACATCCCTGGTCTAGTATTATTGTGGAGCGGGTTGCAATAATACATAACGACTAGCATATGTGGAGACTAATATGAGATATGTAGTCTACATATGGGTACAAGTTGGAGAACTTGTGTACTGGATCGACCCACCATGAGAACACTACATGGATCGTTATATGAGTGTCATAAGTGATTCTCATAGTGATCATGGTATATGTAGTCCTTCGACCTAAGATCATCAAGGTTCCCTACATGTGAGTCACATACTTTGATACTTTCCTCTGTTGCTCGTAACTGAGTGGACTTAAAGGAGGTCATTGGGTTTGTCACATATCATGCGGAGGGATTTGTATGATTAAGATGGGATTTGTACCTCCTATGTAATGGGAGTGATATCTTCGGGCCCCTTGATAGAGTGAGACTTAGAAAATCCATGGCCATGCTCGGATGAGTTGATATACGATATCAATGCCATCAGGTTAAGTTAGTCTACTCGGTAATCAAGAAACCAAAGATTGGGCTATATGAGAGTGACACATTCCATGTCTCGTGCTTAGTCTTGATATCTTGGACAAAGGGACAATGGCATATATCGGTGATGATCATAAAGGTTTAGTCAAATCATCGACATTCTTGTCACTTGGGTAGCAATGATGTGTTGCTAGATACCGCTCATTGCTTATGATCATAAATGTGATTTATGATCATTGCCAACATGATAAGAGCCTATTGGGTCACACACATAGAGCTATTTGGATCATTAGAGTGCATTGGCTAATTATTTGGGTTATGGTTTCACTTTAATTTCGTGTTAATAATGGGCCCAAGAGTTGAGCCATTATTAAGCCTGAAATTAAATCCTAATTGGATTAGGGCTTTGAAACCCATTAGGCCTGGAAGTTGAGTCTCACTATAAATACAACTTCTAGTGAGAAATTCGCAGGTCTCCTTGCCCTAGCCTCCCAAAAGGACAGCCGCACTATTCTCTTGCAATTCCTTGGAGGACACAAGCTAGCACTACGAGCGCAAGAGAAACGCATCTGCTGGGACGTGGTGGAAGCGTGGTGATCCCGAGAGGCTCATGTGGATACCATAGAGAGCTTGAACACGTCAACTGTTCAAGTTTTTGATTCGACTCTACAGTTGAGTGAGAGATCTCAACCGAAAATTAGGTATAAAAATTTTCGAACACCCGGTTTACCCCGTTTCACTTGGATCCTAGAGGGTTTCAGTTAAATTCCGCTGCGCTGTTTGCCTCCCGAAACCCAACATCCCCATCATGTGGAAGCTGATGACCGAGGAGGTCCTTCGAGAGTTGGGGGTAGTTAAGGAGCATAAGACAGATCTAGGCATGCCAGCTCCTGCTACCGAGGGGAAGGACTCTTGGCTAGTGAAGCTCCTTCGGAGTGAGCTCACTTATGAAGCCTTTTTCGAAAGTAAGTTTCCTTTCAAAATTCTCAGCATAAGTGCCTGTCTGGACTCACGCTGATGTTTTCCCTCTTTTTCAGAGATTGGCGACGAGTCTGCTGCCTACTATAAGTCTCTCTTCCTTGGTCAGGCCGAGAAGGGAGAACAAACGAACAAAGGTGTCTCCAAGAGGCGCAAGACTACTAGGAGCGGACCGTCTTTGGCCAAGAAGGCGAAGAAGGACACCCTTCTTCCACCCCCGGAGGATGCGGTGGAGGTCGGCGGTGACATTGCAACTTCCACCAAGCCTGAAACTCCCGCCGAGCCTGAAACTGTGGCCGAGGTTCCTACCGGGGTGGTCGCTGTTCCTGATTCATTGAGTCCCGCCACATCGGTGGATCCTTCGGGTTCTTTGGCAGGGGGTCCCTCTACCGAGGAGTTGGAAAGATGCCGAAGGGATAAAGGCAAGGATATTCTTGCCGACGTGGAGGAGGTCTGGGACTCCGATGACGACATTGCTGAGGTTGCACCTGGTTTGTCTCTTACCCCTTTTTAATACTCGTATCCTCATAACTTGTATAGTTAAGGAGCTTTGTCTGACTTACGCTTTCAACTTTTCAGAGGATCTAGCGGCCTTAGCTTGGATGGTTGAGCATGCCCGAAGGCGGGCTCTTCGGGATTCCCATATCCCGAAGGACAAAGCCCCAAGGGAGCCGTTCTGGTCTTTCACGGAGGACATGAACCTGTTCTCTTAGGATTGCCGGGAAATGGCTCCCCAGATGGCGAGGGGCATGCTCACTCAGGCTTCCTTCAAGGAAGTTGCCGAGGAGTGTGCCTCCGAGGATACCCTTGCCGCTAAGGTTTTTGATCATGCTGCCCAGGTAGTTCTTCAGGCTTCTTCATTTTTCCTCCCACTTTTTTGTCTAAGTGTTTTGGCTTTCCTTGTGTAAATTTCGCTAAGTACCCTCTTTTTTATAGCTCCTGGGGTATAATGGATACCTTCGGGCTTGGGCAGCAAAGCAGTCTTCGGTTCGAGCTTGGGCCGAAGATAAATTAGCGAAGGCCAGGGTCTTCTGTGCTAACTCGGTTGTGACGAACACCGAGTTGAGCTGAATAGCCAAGGAAAGGGTTGCCAAGCTTCGGGAGGAATTCTTGAAGGGCCAAGAGGATCTCTTGAAGGATTTTTCCAAGAAGATGTCCGACCTTGGTGAGAAGGTTGTGAGCTTAACCTCGGCCAACGAGGCCATTCAGAAGGAGAAAGAAGGAGAAGCTGCTCTTCTAACGAAGGCTCTTGCTGACAACGCCAAACTTCAACCCAAGGTCGACTCACTAAAGAAGGGTTCGAAGAAGAAGAAGAAGAAGATAAAGGAGCTGGAGAAGGGGGTTGTAGATCTTCGGAATGAGGTTTCGAAACTTCAGAATGAGGCGGACGACTTGGACGTAGAAAAAGACAAAGCTGTTCAGGCGACCAAGGTTGCCTTTCAGGACAGCTTCTGCCTAGCTCGTCACCAATTTCTGAAAAAATATCCGGAACTCGACCTTTCATTTTTGGCTGCCCTGGATATTCCCAAGGGTCCTCGGTGGACTTGGTCGAAATTCGAGCTCCTCAACCTGCCATTTGCCCCTCCTCCTGCACCGAAGGCGGTGGCCAAAGACACAGGAGCCGGAGCTTCCCATGACGCCGAGGTCCCTTAGATATTCTAGGGCCTTTGCCTTCTTCTTTTTTCTTTGTGTTTTTCTTCTTGTAACCTTCTCCTTGTACCAAGACCTTCTTCAATGAATTTTCCTTCGTAATTTGGTTGGGTCTTTTGAGCAATTTTTTGTTTCCTAGTTGTCCTGACCACTTTCGGTCAGGGGACTTCGGAGAGGTACACTTTGCTCGTTTCATCGGCCAACCTTCGGGTAAACGTTCGTTGTTGGCAAAGTTCCCTTAGGCAAATTTTAGCCTGCCCTCGTCGGCCGTATTCGATAGACTTCACCTTTTTTGGGCGTATAACCCAATCATCTTCAAAAGGAAAACGTGACTTTCGGGAGTACGCGCTTCAGTTTTATTTGGCAAGTACTTTCAGATAGGGGAAAACTTCTGTACTTAGAGAAATTTCTCACTTGTACAATTTCTCATCTAACATTCTAAGTATAAAATTTCGTTAAGGCATCCGAGTGCCATGCATTTTTCAGTTTTCCTCCTTCGGTGTTGCCAAGCTTGTATAGTCCCTTTCGGACCTCGTCTAGGACCAAATAAGGCCCCTTTCCCTTTTGGCCGAAGTACCCCATGGAATGGTTTTCGGGGTTCAAACTCAGCCTTTCGGAAGACGAGGTCTTCTTTTGGCCTAACACGCAGGTTTGCTCTCATGGCCACCTTTTGGCCGAAAGGCCCTTCTTCTGAGCTCGGCCATTCTTCTGTGTTCGCCAACTAGGTCGAGCTTAGTTCTCAACCCGAGGTCATTTCCTCTTTCGTCGAACACTCGAATTCTAACTGGTGGTCGTACTACTTCAAATGGATAATGGCCTCTGTACTGAAGATAAGTGAGAAAGGTGCCTTCCCCGTGGCCCCTCGGGGAGTTGTCTGATAACTCCTAGGTACAGTAGGAAGTTTTCCTGGCCATTTTCCCTTTGCCTCGCCCAACCTCTTTTACAGTCCCTCGTTTATAGTTCTGTTGGCTACCTCCACTTGTCTGTTGCTCCGGGGCTGAGCTAGTGGGCCGAAGTGCAATTTTATTCCGAAGTCGGTGGCGAATTCTTGGAATCCCTTGTCCATAGACTGGGAACCATTATCGGCCATTACCACCGTCGATATGCTAAACCTGTATATGATGTTCCTCCAGACGAACTTTTGTATATTTTTTGCCGGAATGGTCGCTAGGGGCCCTGCCTCATTTCGCTTAGTGAAGTAGTCCACTGCTATTACGCAGAACTTCACTCCTTTGGGTGCTGTCAAGAGTGGCCCGGTGAGGTCTGTGCCCCATACTGCAAAGGGGGGCAAAGGTAATCTTCCGGGGTTACCTACTCCGAAGGCAGTCTTTTGGGTGCTGGCGTGTCTTCGGCCCTTTTCACGCTTCATGGACGAATTGTCTTGCATCCTTTTTACCGATACATCTCTGTAACAGACTTGCGTACCCTTGCCGGTATAATTCTTCCTCAATTAGGAAATATCGTCCGGGATGTCTTCACACTTTCTGCCGCTTCATGAGGATTTTCGGGACTCTTTGGTTGCAAGATACCTCTTTATAGGATCTTTCCACCCTTTGTCCGAGGTTACTATACTCGGCGTTACCATGCTCAGATGGCCCAACTCTTTGGTAACCAAATTTGATGGCTTTGGTGGCCTCCCTGCCCTCGGGCCCCCGAGGGGCTACTCCAGCGCCCTGCTGTTCTGCGCTTGGGATTTCACCGACAGGGAGTTTCCACTCTGGATGTACCTTCGCTCGGTCTCCCTCGTCGGTTTCAGCATTTTCCATTTCTGGGGTTTCAGCAATGAACTCTGCCAGTGCCTGTGCTTTTATTGCCCTTCTAGGCTCATACGTGATGTAGTACTCTCTAAGTTCGATGCACCATTTTGATAGTCTTCCCGAACGCTCTACTCTTTTTCATGATGTCACGCAGAGGCGGGTCACTCCGGACAGTGATAGCGTGTCCATGGAAGTAGAGTTGCAACCTTCTGCCTGCAAGTACCAAGGCGTAGACGGCCTTTTGGGGCAATGGGTATCTGACTTTGTTGCCGAGGAGACGGCGACTTTTCTTCGGGTGCAGAACTCTTTAGACGGGGAGGTCTGGGTCATCTTGACCCTGTTTTTCTCGTAGGTTACGCTCTGAGGGGTATGCTTCCTGTCAAGGACTCATCTCGTTGATCCTTGTTCTCGACATCCCTGTGGATTGACATGGGACTGTTCTCCCGAGGGGGTACTGGTGAGAAGGGCCTTCGGCTCGAATTTGGCTACAGCCATCTTCGGTCTAACTGCTACGTCATTTCGGCCACGACAGAGCGTGCGAACTTGAGCGGGAAGGCCATGGTAATAGTCAGAAGACGTTCGTCCTCGGGCAGGGAAGTCCCTGCTGCAGTTGTTCGGTTGCCAATTGTACCTCTGGCGTGGACGGGGACCTCGGAAGTCCCTCGTCCTTAGAACACCGAGTTTTACCAATGACGACCTGGAAGTCTTTCCCACAGACGGCGCGAAATGATGCCCATCAGCATCATCTCCACTGTGTGTCATGGTGAATGCGGCAGGGACTTCAGGAAGTGCAAGCGAGTCCCGACAGAAGGTGCTCTATTTGGATCACCTGTGATGGCCGGCAGCATCTTCGTGTGGCAGGCACGGTGAGGCCGAGAAGGACTTCCGGTATGGGAAAGAGCCCGAAACGAGGATTCCTCAGGAAGACCTGCCTGAAACACTCAGCAAACAGGGGTTAAGAGGTCCCCGGAGTCTTTTTCCGGGGAGGAGCCTCCGACGCCCAAGTCAGTGCTTTGAGAGGTAGAGAGGGAGTAGTAAGCACGAGAGACTCTTGCCTGCAGTGTTTTCCTGGGGGCTGAAAGGAGAGGATTTAGGGCGGAGAAAGGAGAGAGATCCCCCATTTGCCTATGACCATTCCCCTGATATATAAGGGGGTGAGCCCTTCGGATTGTGACACGTGTATGGACAGATGTCATCCATACTTCTGGGTGTGGGGGCCTCTAGCCGCCTGCAGGCTCCTCGGGCCACGAGCTGCGGCAAGCGTAGCCCTACATGACAGGACGTAGGCTGTGGTGGCGTGTCAAAGTGCGGGAGGAATGTTAGAGACTCCTTGATGGCTCCTACCGTACCTCCGAGGTCCCCTTGGTTGATGTCTCCCTTTGATGTCTCCCTTCGGAGTGAAGGGCCTTTTCCCATAGTTAGACTGGTACTTCGGGGTATTAACTGGCTCCGAAGTTAGTCCTTCGGGGGACTTTCTCCTGCAGAAGGTGGTTGGTTCTTATCCCCCGAAGCTGGTTCGGTCGCCTTCCCGAGGGAGGCGATATGCTAGTTTCCCGAGGTTGGTATTGGTGGGCTACCGAGGTCGTGTGCCTCAGTTGTCTGGCTCCCTCCTTTCTGGGGTCATTAGGTGACCAGGGCGATAGCACTTCGGCTATCACTTCATTTTATAATTACAAATTTACCATTATTTACATTTATTCCTTTTTTTTTGTCGTTTCTTGACCCAGCTTTGCCTCGAAATTAGTTGCTCTGTTTCTCCCTTTAGCTTTGCCTTGAGACTTATGGTTTTCATCAATCGTTCTTCATTTGTTTAAATTTTATATAGTGCATATAACTTTTTTTGTTTCTTGTTTTTAGTTTTGATCTATCGATTTATGTTTTGGTCGTACATTCCACTTTTTTTTTAACTCGTGTTTTTGGCAAATCTGAGTTTTTGAACTCATGTTTTGTCAGATTATAGTTTTTGTGATTGGATTTCAATCTTAGTTTTCTTTTTTCTTTGCTGTTGAAGGAGGTATTTGCTTGTGGGGTCGTTTGTAAGCAATAAGAACTTTGAAACAGCTAAAATAAGAAACATTTAGATCTAACACAACATGGACTTGCACAAAAAAAAATACAAAGAAACTACTAAAATAAAAAATCAAGAAAAGAAAAAGAACAACTAATATCAACGAAAAGAACAGACAGTATCTTGTAAAAGAACATAGAAGATAACATAAAAGAACAAAAACTTCATTGCCAAAAGAACAATAATTTCATTGATATTCATATTTTCTTCATAGAAGAATATACATAATCTACAAAGAAACAAAAAACAGTATAGATTAAAAGACTTTACACAGAAGTATCACAGGTGACCTAATGTCACACCCCACACAGGCCCCAGCCTGTGCACTCTCAGTGCCACTCACCATTTCTACCTAGGAGTTATTTAAACACTCTTATGTTCAGGTGTTATTAACTACCTTTTATTTCGGCCATTGTTTGTTAGGTAGTTTTAAGTCTTATTTTCTTAAGCTGAGGGCCTGGGAGGT
This sequence comes from Aquilaria yunnanensis, assembly GCA_039654915.1. Classification (NCBI taxonomy): domain Eukaryota; kingdom Viridiplantae; phylum Streptophyta; class Magnoliopsida; order Malvales; family Thymelaeaceae; genus Aquilaria; species Aquilaria yunnanensis. Next base: position 67,435,725 of record CM077597.1, read on the forward strand.
GCCCCAGGAGGCTTATGAGTTGATTAGAACAATTACTTGCAACTTAAGTAAGGCCCAACCACTAACTTCCAACACAAGGCAAGGCTGTAAATCAATAACTTGCAATACAAGCAAGGCATACACTTAGTCTTTTAACTGTCTAGGATGTGTGCTCATCAAGTGAGCTACTCCAATGCATGTCAACAAAGAAACCCATCTCATCAAGTTTTGGAAATCAATTTTCATGTTCATGAATATTTGGTCAAGTAAAGAACACAAGAGGTTCCATTCATAAGGCACATCCATAACCACATAAGCATAGCATAACTTGGCATTCAAGCATCCAAAATATTTACACAAAACCATGATCCATCCGATGCTAAATACACATAAAAGTAGCCTACACACAAGTACTATTTACTTGGCAACATACCAAGAGTACCCATTATCCAAAACTAGCCAAAGTTATGCATTACAACCAAGTTCACCTATAGTACCCGAGGAGGATCTTAAAGACTATATACATGACCATAGTTTGAAGTACAAGACCTATGAATAAGTTCATAGTCATGAAGGCAAACCACCAAACTAGTGCCCAAGAACACACATCCATCTCCACTGCTAGACAAGTCCCACAATCTACTCAAGCCTACAAAACTTATACCTTAAGTTTTGGGCATAAACCATAAAAATAAGACTTGTAAGTATAATTCAATTAAGCCAAGTTTCGGTTGGCACACATACGTCAAACAATAACTGTACTACTAGCACACTAGCAAGCAAGCGAGCTCACTATTCTAGCTCAATACCTTTTCCTGAAAATTCAAACATTATGGGCATGAGTTTATACTCAGTAGGATTCACAAACGACCATATAAGGTTTATTTAGTTAAGTCCGAGACTTAACCTCCACTAGCTTAACTTAACCTACAAGAAAACGTAGAAAACACAAAAACACAATATATACACATAATAACCGAGGCATTATATGAACATAATAATGATACCTACAAGTGGTTAGCACACACAAACAATCAATCAAGCACACAACTCATACAAACACCACAAGTTCACAATTGGCCGAGTACTAGCAAGTGTTCATGTATTGTAATTTGCACTTCACTTCCTTATTTGCACACACTAATCCACTAGAGCTCTGAATTACATAGTAAGTCGGCCCTACTCACTACACATTCTAACATTTGCCATTAACTTGATTACCTAATCAACTAACATGTACCCGAAATTCCTCAATATGCCCATCAAGCAAACTAAGATCATTTAGCAATATATAACCATCACTTAGTTGCCTTAACTACTTGATCATGGAAGAATTACAAAGAATCCAAGTAGAACCATGAATCCTACCTCAATTTTGAGCTTGAATGGTTTCGGTTTTGCTTGAACTCTTAAAGACCGAGGGTGAACTTCAATCTTTCCTTCACTTCCTTTGAATCCAAGCTTGATTATACTTTCAAGCTTTCATTCTCTCTTTAAACCAACAAGAACACGGCAGCAACCTTCCAAGAACAACTAGGAATGTCTCGGTTGCTCATGAACATTTAAGACTAAGTTTGAAAAATGAAAGAATAAAGTCACCTTAGGCCGAAATCAAGGAAGACAAGCTTGATTCTTGCTTCCAAGCTCCAATCTTCAACAAATGGCCATGGTTTCAGCAGCAACCTTCAAGAGCTCTTCAAGAACAACACAAGCTCTCAATATCTCAGTCAAGACACAAAAGAGAAGGCTTTGGCCGAAACTAGTTTTTTAATTTGTTAAGTGGAATCATGCTTAACCGGTTATTGCCTTTTGTACTCAAAAATGGCTTAGTGCCACTTTCGGCATTGAACTAAGTTGCATGGCTCTTTTAGCCCATCAATAATCCATGACTTCATTTTTAGTCACTAAAACACATATTTATTTTGGCACTAACTTTGTTTCTTGGCTTACATTGCCAAGTATAACTTAAAATGACCGAAAATGGCCATTTCCCCTTGCATGTTTCAGCCATTTCACCAAGATAATGGATCATTAACTAAACAAAAAAATGATGGCATAACTCTTGGTGGGAGACAAAACTTGGCCGGTCATAACATGTGTCCAAAAAAACTACCAAAAATTGGCTTAATGCTCCACTTAGCCTTATACTAATTTGCATGGCCGAAAATGATAGTTTAGGTTTCATAGTTTCACTTATAGCACTAAGTTAAGTGTACAATATGGCCATTAAACTTTGTTTCATGCCATAAACAACATAGTCTATTTTTCATGTGTACTTAAAACCCAAACTCTCTTGGTTTTGCACTTGCACCCTTATCCTCATTTTCAATCAAGTCCCTCATGTTTATTTTGTGTTTTCTCTGTATTCTTGGCCTAAGCCAAGCACTGAGCGATGGTCCTAACAATTCCTCCCTCCTTAAAGAATTTGGTCCTCCAAATTCTTCACAAATCTAGGGTATAACTGAGGGTACTTATTGGCAATTTCCTGTTCCACTTCCCAGGTTGCCTTTTCAGGAGTATGATTACTCCACTGAACCTTGATCGTAGAGATCCACCTGCTCCTCAATTTCCTAGTATCTCTTACTAAGAATTGAATTGGCACTTCTTCAAAAGAAAGATTTAGTGACACAGGCACACTTGCAGGTTTCTCTATCTGCTTGGAACTGTTGACACCAAATTTTGTCCGGGCACTGACTTTTGTCTAAGTTTTAGGTTAAGAAAATTAGTTTAGGAGCATTTTGGTTTTACAGGGGCAGTTTGGTCTTCTTAGGTGTTGTTGATTTTTTGTTTTGGAGTTTAAAGTGTTTATTTAAGGTAGGAATAGGAATTAGTTTAGTTTAGATACTAATTTAGAGTCCTAAAGGTTTTGTTGGGTCAATTTAGGCAGGAAGAAAAAGTTGGTTGGAAATTGAGGATTTTTAGAAAGTTGTGAGCAAAATTCAAAAGTTTGGGGCAAATCTGTCAATTTTAGAGAGTTTGAGCCAAATCTGGCGATTTTATGGAATTTCAGGAAAAATCTGGGGTTTTTGCATAGTTTTGGGCTAATCTGACAATTCCTGAAAGGTTTGGGTCAAATTGAAAATTCTCACAGAATTTGGGGCAGAATAGGCAGATTGAGAGTTTTATTGGACTGAAACTGGTAATTTTACCAGATTATATCCTAATTGGACTAAACTTCTTCAAATTTAATTTGGATGAAGTTTAAACTCTAAAAACAGTATTAATCACATTTTAAACCCCCACTAGTATAAATATGGGTCCAGATTTCGAGAAAAAGAAAGGAAAATTCGCCAACCCCAAGCTCCTAGCTGAAAAAAAGAAAACTGCAGCTTCAGCCCCTGGTCTCACAGCCCCTCTTCCCAGAAACCCTAAACCTTTTCCCCAAGCCACCGCCGTCCCTGGTTACCCCCCCTGCTGCCCGACCCTTCGACTTCCTCCCTGACGCTTCGCCTCCCTCGACGCCTCCAACCTCTCCCCTGTAGCTCCGCCGCCGCTAACCCCCGCCGTCGCCAGTACCGCCGGCTTCCGTCCGGTCCCCGCCAGCCGCCCCAGCTCTCTCTCTCGACGTCGTGCATCCATCTCCCCGAGCCATCGCCAGCGTCGCCCACCATAGCTCTCTCTCCGACCCCCCATTCTCCGTCGCCGTCGTCCCTCATCCCAACCCAGGCCGCCACTCGCCTGCCCATCACCACCGGGATTGAGGAATTGAAGCGCAATCCGAACCCGACCCGTTTCTAGCTTCATCCGACCCAGTCAAACGACTTTCTGAATAAAACTACTTTTCAGTCCTCTGACCTTTTTATTTCAACCATTAAGTTACTAACATGTTTTCTATTTTTCAGAAAGGCCACTGACAGCATTGTTTTTGTTTATTTCTCTCATTGTTTACTTATTTTATTTATTAAAGTCATGAATTAATTTGGTCACTAAGATTAAGTAAAGATTGTAGGTTTAGATAGATATATGTTTTTTTATATAACTAATATAATTTTTAAAATTCATTTAATTTTGCATAATGCATCTAAAAAAAATTACATTTAGAAAAATTTATTCCGCGTGGGTTTAATAAAACTCTAGGATGAATTTAAGATAATAGTAAATTACAAGATTCATATCCGGCTGATTCGACAGGATCCATGGTTTTGATGAACAATTATCTAAAATTTTCAATAAATATATTAAGTTTAGTATCCTTATCCGGGTGATCCGATAGGATCTATGGTTTGGAAATATCAAAATTTCATAAAACCAAATAAAAATTAAATAGTAAAATTTAAAAATCCATATCCGGGTGGTTCGTTAGAATCCATGGTTTGGATATTAACTGAAATTATTTAAAGCAAGTAAAATAAAATTAAAATCAAACTAAGGTGCCAATTTTTGGGCGCTATAACAAAGTTGTTTTAGCATAACCGTACTCCTGAACCTCTTGAACTCTTGTAGACCATTTCAAGGTGTCCAATCGACCTAGGTGAAACCGATTGGTGGCGACTCCCAAAAACACGTTGCTACAGGAACATATTTCTTGAGTAAGCTCACATGTAACACATCTTGTATGTTACCAAGTTCTGGTGGCAAATCCAGCTGATAAGCCACATTCCCAATCCTGGCCAATATTTGAAACGACCCTACATATCTGGGTGCTAGTTTTCCTTTCTTTCCAAATCTGATTACTCCCTTCATGGGAGAAACCTTGAGCCACACCCAGTCTCCTTCCTGGAACTCCAAGTTTTTTCTCCCTTTCAGGTTGGCATAGGCTTGTTGCCTATCATTTGCAGTCTTGATCCTAGCTTGGATCAGTTTTTTTTCTCTATAGTCTCCTTAACAATGTCTGGCCCCAACTCCAACATGACCTCTGGCTGATGCCAGCAATTAGGAGTAATACATTTTCTGCCATACAAGGCTTCATAAGGAGCCATTCCTATCACTGAATGATAGCCATTATTATAGGAAAACTCGATTAGTGGAATATGTACATCCCACTCGCCCTGGAAGTCTATTACACAACATCTCAGCATGTCTTCTAGAGTCTGTATTGTTCTTTCTATCTATCCATCCGTCTGTGGATGGTAAGCAGAAGTAAACTTGAGCTTAGTGCCCAATGCCTAATGTAGGGACTTCCAAAACCTAGAAACAAACCTAGGATCCCTATCTGACACTATGTCATCAGGTACTTCATCCAATCTCACTATCTCTCTTATATAGAGTTGTGCTAGTTTGTCCAAAGAATCAGTAAGATTTATGGGAAGGAAGTGAGCTACCTTGATCAGTCTATCTACAATGACCCATATGGCATTATGCTTCCTTCTAGTTAGTGGCATTCCCACCACAAAATCCATTGATATGGATCCCCATTTTCTCTTAGGTATGGGCAAGCTTTGCAGCTTCCCTCCTGGTTTCTGGTGTTCCACCTTTACTTGTTGGCACACTTCACAACTAGCCACATGGGTACTAATACCCTTCTTCATGTATGGCCACCAAAAATATACTCTAAGAGTGTTATACATCTTTGTTGTTACCACCTCATAAAATGGGAGAATTACAAGTGTGTCATAATGGCTAAAAACCATTATATTGTGTAATTCTCACTATAGTGATTGAAGTGTGGGGGGTAAAAGGCATGATCAATACCTCCTTAAAAGTGTTCCAAGTTGGTAACTTGGTCCCCAAGAAAAGCCTTAAGGATTGCTTGTTTGTCAAGCAACCTATGGACTTTTTTGTAAGGTTTTGAAAATTCGGGTACTCAATTGCAAGACTCTCAAAAAAGAGACTTGGAGAGTTATGGGAAGGATATGAATGGTACGAAAGTGCTATTGGATGACCAAATTGCTCATGGAAGACAAGTTTGGACAAAGGAAACACTAAAGGCAATAAGGACCTAAATGTCCTAGTGTAAACCTTAAGATATTCAAGCTTTTGACTTAAGTCTAAGGGTGGAATTGTGGGGTTATCCCACCATGGGGAGGCAGCCAAGACTTGATAATTAGTCAAAAATGTTGGGCACATCTGTACCAATGAGTTTAAGACAAAGAAACCATAATTAGTGAAAAGGAAAATGACATAAAGCAAGGTTAAGCTTGTTTAAATGTGTTTTGGTGCCCTTAAGCTCATTTAGGGCCATTTAAGTGGCCAAATCACTTATCCCTCTCTCATTTTCGTCCTCCCCCAGCCCAAGAACACAGCCATACTTCCTCCATAGCCACCACACCTTCAAACTTGCAATTGATTGAAATTGAAGGCAAAAGGAAGCAATTGGAAGCAAACTAGAGCTATTTCTTGCATACTTCAAGGATCAAGCTTGATTTTAAGCCTACCCACTTTGGTAAGGGTTCTCTTGCTCTCATGGACTGTTTTCTGTAATTTTCAAACATCCATGGAGCTAGGGCTAAGCTTGGAAGAGAGCCATGAGCTTGATGAACCAAGCTTAGTGAGGAGAGTGCACTTATTGAAGGTTTTGTGACCTATTGTGAAGTGCACAATGATGGCAGTAAAGTGAGGGTTTCTAGAGCCCAAAGTTAGTACTAACTACTGTTAAAATCCTCCTAACCCAGCATTAGCTTGAGGAGGGCTGCCATAGTGATTTGGTTATGTTTATTATGTGTTTTATGGACTAACCTATGGTATATGTTGCTGCCACATTTCATGTGTTTGTTGTTTGTGTTTTGCTGCTGCATTTGGTTGCTATATCTTGTATATATGTGTTATGGTTTTTTTATGTTTTAGTGTCTTTGGATGCAGGTTTTAATGAGGATCACATTACCTTAAGAAACCAAGTGTTACCCTTACTAAGTTTCTCAATGAAACGTACTCCCCTCAATTCCGTCATTTCAGGTCCAGCTGAAAGATCACCTTCAAACTAACCTTTTTAGTTTGAATTTTGATCTGAAATTTCAGGTACATGAACTTCCATATGTCTAGTTGTGATCTGGAAATTTTGGTGATTTTAGGAGCACATTTGGTATTTCTAATGGTGGTACTTATTGTGTTATGCAACAGCTGTCCAGCATCCTGTTTTTGGAGTCCATTGTGTCTCAGGACCTCCTGTAACCTAGGGTGCGTATTTAGCTGAGTTAAGACCATATTGTAGTGCATGTATATATGTACATGTAGTGTATGTAAGATGAGACAAGTATGTGAACATTTGAGTAATGTTTTGGCTATGTAAGTGATGTGGTGCAAAGCTGCCTAAGTGTGAATGATAGGCTGCTTACTTGTAAATTCTGTTTTGGCCACATAAAGTTGCTAGATGCAAGAGAATTTAATTAATATGTGTACTGGACATGTATGGGATAGCCTTGGAGGGCTTTCCCCTTGTGAATGAAGAGTTTGCATGGTTTGGAAACATTGTATGGGCAAAATGGTCCAAAAGTTGCCAGAATTTTGACCATGTACCTAAAGTTTAATATCTCCCTGTGTAGAATGAATCTTGGTATGAAATTTTTACCAAACCTAGAGAACATCTAGAGGTTGAACTGAAATTTGGAATTTCTGGATTTGGATCCTTGTAGCCAAAGATAGGATGTTGCAAAATTGGCTGAGTTACTGTTCATTTGGTCAGAATTTTGTAACCAACTTCAAAAATCCATAACTTGGTCCATAGGTCGGCTATTGATGTAAAAAAAAATTTCTTGGTTTTCTCTAAGTCTCTACTTGGTAATGGAGCAAATAAAACAGGGGGTATGAGGCTAGAATGATATAGTTTATTAGTAGAAGTTACAGGTGCAATAACTGGTCACTAGAACTTAACAAGATTGCCTAAAGTGTGGCAGCCAAGATTAAGACTTGTTGTTATGGCACTTCTAGTGGGAGGAGAAATTGAGGAAGGTAAAGCATTTTAAATTAAGTTTAGAACCTTAATTTAAGTTTACATAGCAAGAATAGATAAGTTTAGCAAAGTTCACTAAGTTCTGAGAAGAATAAAGCACAGAATGAAGTTTAGGGGTAAAATGGTAATTTTGCAACCTGAATAGCCGGGACGGGTCCCGAGTGTTTTAAAATGAATTTTTATAACTTAAATTTCAACCTTAACTCAAACTTGAAAGAATAAACAAAAGTTTAATCAAGAATCACTAAGTTACAAAGATAGGGGCTTAATTGTACTAAGCTTAATACTTTGATGGCTTGTGTGTTAAGGGAGGGTTTAAGAAGGGGAAAGTGAGGGTGGCTGCCATATTTTCGTGTTCATCCTCTCCACTCTCATTTCTCCATCCAAGTCTCCTTGGAATCAAGAAATTCTTGGTGGAACAAGAGGTTATCAAAGTATATAAGCTAGGAGAAGGCAATTTCAAGCTTAAAAACATGATTTTGAAGCTTGGAGGAGCGTTTTTCTACTTCCCCTATTTTTGAACCAGGTAAGGAATATGTTCTTGATTGAATTCATGTTTGTTAGTTAGTTTGAAGCTTGGGTTTTGGTTAGAGAGTGTAGTTTTGATGTTTGGTGCCATTGTTTTTTATTGGAACTTGATGGCTTTGGGTGGCCATCGTTGATGTTCCCGCCGTGGCTCCACGACGGGAGTAACAGGGACCTCCTGAGGAGTGTTGCGCGGGGGCGTCTGGTGATGGATAGCAGTAGCCGAGGAAGCTTTCCGGTGCTGGAAAGAGCCTGAAAGGGGGATGTCCCCAAGTAGTCGGCTTTGGGTGGCCATCGTTGATGTTCCCGCCGTGGCTCCACGACGGGAGTAACAGGGACCTCCTGCGGAGTGTCGCGCGGGGGCATCCGGTGATGGATAGAAGTAGCCGAGAAAGCTTTCAGGTGCTGGAAAGAGCCTGAAAGGGGGATGTCCCCAAGTAGTCATCACCTGAAACGCGCAGAAAACAGGGTTAGGAGGTCCCCGGAGTGGTTTTCCGGGGAGGAGCCTCTGACGCCCAAGTCAGTGCCTCTAAATGGTGACAAAGAGTAAGCACAAAATAGGCTTGCCGGGAGCGTTTATCTGATATGCTCAGAAGGGAAAGGATCTCGCCGGAGGCGTTTTTCCGGCAAGTCTAGAGGAGAAAAAAAAGGGGGGGAAGCCAGCGCTCGCCGAAGCCCAAAAAACTCCCCTACTATAAATAGGAGAAAATGAGCCCCTCAGATTGTGATACGTGTATGGACGGATGCCGCCCGTACTTCTGACCCGAAGAGTGGCCAGCCGCCTACAGGCTTTCTCGGCAGTGGCTTATCGAGAAATGTGTCACAGTGTGTCAGAGTGCAGACTGCAGTGGCCTGTCAGAGTGCTTGAGGTCGACGTCTAGTACGTACGGGCGAATATGTCAGAGACTCCTTCGTGGCACCCATCGCTCCTCCGAGGTCCCTTCGGCCGACGTTATATTTTAGGGGGAATGAACAAGGACCTTTCCCCGGGGTGATACTGTTTCTTCGGGGTGTTCTTATTCTTCCGAAGTCGGTTCATTCGTCCTCTGATGGAGAGGCGATATGGTAATTTCCCGAGGTTGGTACGATGGGGCTTCCGAGGTCATATACCTCATGTGTTTGGCTCCCTCTTTCTCCGAAGTCAGTGAACAAGGTGATAGCACTTCGGCTATCAGAACTTGTGTAGAACTTTGGTGAGCTTGGTTGAATGAAAAGGGGATTGATTCTTGCTTATTACTTTGAGTTGAGGTAAAGGAGATATGTTTTTAAGTTCATTGAATGCAATTAGCTTGAGTTTGCTTGAAGAATTCGAGTGGTTTTAGCTATGGCATTAGTTAAAGGTTTTGGTTGAATTATGGTGGACTAGAGGAATTAGGAGGATTGGATTGATGCTACAAGACATCATAGATTGGCTTGTGATAGTTGATTGTGATCTATGCATCATGTTCTACGTGTATATGAAATTTGGAGGCATTCCAATCATGTTTGATATGTGTAGGAAGTATCCAAAGTTCATAGCAGCAAAACCGGAGTTTTTCTGGGCATTTTGTAGGTTTGGCAACGCATCGCCACTCCCCACGAGTTCTTACGACGCGTCGCCAAGACCTCAGAAAACTGGAAGAATGTCAACAACTGTGGCGACGCGTTGCCAATACAGCATTTGACACCCGGTTTTGTTTTTGGCATAACTTTTCGCTCGGGTGTCCGATTAAGATGATTCAAGATTCCACGTGAAGCTAAGAGGGAGTACTATCACCTCCATGTTTTAAAAACACTTAAAATGCCCCAGTTTTAGATTTATATTAACTCAAAGTGAAGGAAAGTTTTAAAGGAAACTATGTTGCAATGATCACAACAAGGTATTACTAGCCCAGGTGAGAGGTTTAGAACCCTTGGAAACCTAGCCATGCCGGAGCCACAGGGTTGTAAGGCGAAACCTTGTTGATCTAGTCGACAACAATGATGCCCTGCGGCCTAGTCTACAAAGTTCCACCATAATTCCCCTGCATAATGACTATGGGAAGGCTACATGATTGCATCCAGTAAGCTTCAGCTTGCTAGAAGCAGGTTAGTGATCAGAACTCGCTAGGCACGGAGTGATGCACCATGAGGATGACTAGTTTAAGGAGAGGTCTTTATGGCCTAGTTATATGTGCAAACATCAGACCCTTATGCTATGTGAGCTCGCAACAAGGTTACATATGTTCATCATATGTCCAGTCCTAGTAATTTTCTTGCAGGTACACTGAAGACCCCTTACTGAGAATTGTCGAATTCTCACTCCCTAGTTTTGTTATGCAGAGCCTGAAGTTGCTGGACTGGGTACTCGTTGAGGATTATTGCTGTAGTGTTCTTTTGTGCATGCAGGTACGGCATTTGTGAATCCTTGTGATTCTAGTCTACATGGTGTATTTAGTTGGCTTGTTGGTCAAGTAACAGTACTAACTAGTATCTTCCTTTGGCTGTAGAGCCTAGTAGCACTTGGCAAGGACTTTTGAGACACTCGCCACTAGGATTAGCATCCAAAGTGGGAGTTAAGTCAAAGAGATCTCAGTAGAGGCTTGTATTTATACAGTACTTTTAGTTACCTCCATAGTCTATGTTATAAGGAGTCCTTGACTCTAGGATTGCTCTTGGGTGAGGGCATTAGTCTACTTTATGTATGAATGTTCTCATGAGTTGTTATGTGTAGTAAATTCACACAAATGTTAATTTTGTATGCTTTGGCTATTTATACTTATTTTGTGTAGAAATTACTTGGCCAAGTTAATGATTTACGGTTTTAATAAACCAAGTCAAAGCATAAGAGCATGCATCTTGCATATTCTAGGTTAATCAACTAGTATCACAGGATTTAATCCGCACACATACACAACTAGCCAATTGCAATCCACTGTGAGACCAGCTCTCACAGGGCTTCCTGGGCAGGGGCACGGGCAGCCGTGTCAGTTTTTGGTATCAGAGCTTAGGACTTATTTCGTAGATATTGGAGGCTAAGACTGAGATCTAGATTGGAAAGTCTAAGTGCTAGGAAGTTTGTACTGATCAACATCTGGGGAATGTTGTCTGGCTGTGGTTGCAGGTTGCTATGGTTGACACTAGGTCAGGAGCTTCAAGGGGAACTAGGGAACCTGCTAAAGGTTCTAGTGACCCCGTTGTGGAAAGGCTGGATGAGATATCCAGGGTATTACAGCGGTTGAAAGAAACTATGGCCCAAGTGGCACAGGATATGAACACCCTTGTGACTGAAATGTTCAGAGATTATGAGGACAGAGGTGTCGTCCAGGAGGAGAATGACCCACAACAGGATCAAGAAAGGCATGCTGAGCAACAGCAAGTGCCTAGGGCTCATGAACGCAGAAATCAGGTTCATGAGGAGGAAGAGGAACCAGAGGTGATGGAGGCTCCAAGGAGGGGAGACACTCCACATCAGATGAGATTGTTGGAGAAGTTTAAGACTGTTGATCCACCAAGCTTTGATGGGACAGGTGATCCTGACAGAGCAGAGGATTGGTTGTCCAGGATGAACAGACTTTTTACTTGTGGTGGTTATGAGTTAGAGCAGAAGATGACTCTAGTGCCTTTCTTTCTTAGGGGAAGAGCTAGTCTATGGTGGGATGATGTGATGGAGTTGTTGAGGGAAAGAATGGTACTCACCCAGAGCACAAGAAAAAGGTGCTCAAGTGGTCAAACTTCGAGAAGAAGTTTAGACAGGAGTACATTAGTGAAGCTGCATAGGATCAGAGGAGGATTCAGTTTGAGAATCTGACGCAGGCAGAGATGTCTGTGCGGGAGTATGAGCAGCGCTATAATTCTCTTATCCGGTATGCTCCATACATGATGGGCAATGATGAATTGAAAGCTAAGAAGTTCTTCCAAGGTTTGAAACCTGTACTCAAGAGGTATATGGCGACAGTTGATATCAGGAGCTATCGCCAGGTGGTTCAGAAGGCATTGGCCTTAGAAAGGGAATTTGAGGATTCCAGAGCATCTAGCAAAAAGGTGGAGGTTGGAACAGCCAACCTAGGAAAGAGTGCTGGGAAGCGACCAATGGTGGAAAACCAAGGTCCATCCAAGAGAAGGAAGACGGGTTTATGTCCTAGATGTAGATGGTTTCATGGTGGAAGACCATGTACTCTGGGGACAGATGCTTGTAATATCTGTGGTCAGAGAGGACATTGGGCGAGGGAATGCCCAAGCGCTCGACTGATGTCAAGTCTGCCCCAGAATTTACCCGCTGTACCCCTTGCCATAGGGAATCGGCCTGGTGTAGCCGCAGCAGCAGTTAAGCCGAGGGTTTTCGCCCTGACGAGTCAAGTGACCAGAGAACCAGCCGCCGTTCGAGGTAATTTTACTTTTCAGAACGGTAGTGTTAGAGTGCTATTTGATACGGGAGCTACTCTTTCAGTGATATCTTCTGCCTTGGTAGATAAGTTTAAATTGTAGCAAGAAATCTTGGGTGAGTTAAGACTCATCAGGACTGCAAGGAGGGGTTTTATTGTGACCAATGAAGTGGTTACTAGGTATCCCTTGTAGTTAGGCGACCATGATTTCTGTTGTGAGTTATGGGTGATAGAATTGAGGTCTTACGACCTAGTGCTGGGAATGGATTGGTTAAGTAAACATGAGGCACAAATTGACTGTGCGAATCACTCAGTCGACATTACTGATGCTCAGGGAGCTAGAGTGACTTGCACAGGAGGATTGACGTCTAGTGCTAAGAGCTTGCACCTTAGACTTATGGATACCATCCCTATAATTGGTGAAAAAGAGTATTATTCGTTGAATGGAGTGACTATAGAGGAGGAACTGGAGAGAATTCCTATAGCTAATTAGTTTCCTGAGGTGTTTCCAGTAGAGTTACCTGAGTTACCACCTAAGAGGGATACTGAGTTTGCAATCCATCTACAACCAGGGGTTGAACCTATTTCAGTACCACCTTATAGGATGTCAGCTCCTGAGATGGATGAGTTAAAGAAGCAGTTGGAGGAACTGCTAGAGAAAGGCCTTATAAAACCTAGTGTATCACCATGGGGAGCTCCGGTGTTATTTGTGGAGAAGAAAGATAGAACTTTCAGATTGTGCATTGATTATAGGAAGTTGAATGCAGTGACAATCAAAAATAAATATCCAATTCCTAGAATTGAAGATCTGTTTGACAGGCTCAGGGGAGCGAAGGTGTTTTCCAGGATAGATCTTCGGTCTGGGTATTTTCAGGTTAGAGTTAAGGAGGAAGATATTCCGAAAACTGCTTTCAGGATGAGGTATGGACATTATGAATATACAGTTATGCCTTTTGGTGTGACGAATGCTCCAACAGTATTTATGGAAGCCATGAATCGGATCTTTAAGGCATTTCTGGATCAGTTTATTGAAGTTTTTATTGATGACATTTTGGTATATTCACAGTTTACATCAGAGCATGAGAAGCACCTTATAACAGTTTTGCAAGTGCTGAAGGATAATCAGTACTATGCAAAGTTGTCTAAGTGTGAATTTTGGTCCGAGAGGATTCAGTTTTTGGGGCATATCATCAGTGCTCAAGGGTTGTCAGTTGATCCTGAAAAAGTTCAAGCGATAGTTGAGTGGAAGGGACCGACTATAGTTACAGAGGTCAGAAGTTTCTTGGGTTTGGCAGGTTATTACAGACGTTTTATAGAGAAATTCTCTATGATAGCTACACCGTTGACAACATTGACCAAAAAGACTTAGAAGTTTGAGTGGACACCGAAGTGTGAAGAAGCTTACATGAAGTTGAAGGAAAGATTGACTAGTGCACCTATACTTGTCTTACCAGATCCGAATAGAGCCTTTACTGTTTATACTGATGCATCTGGTTCCAGTTTGGGATGTGTATTGATGCAGGACAGTCAGGTGATTGCTTATGGTTCAAGACAGCTGAGGCCTAATGAGTTGAATTATCCTGTTCATGATCTTGAGGTAGCAGCAGTAATTTTTGCATTGAAGTTATGGAGACATTACTTGATGGGAAGGTCATTCAGAATCTTCACCGATCATAAGAGTTTGAAGTATTTGTTTACCCAGAAGGATCTGAACATGAGGCAGCGGCGATGAATTGAATACATCAAGGATTATGATTGTTCGATTGAGTACTGTGCTGGTAAAGGAAATGGGGTAGTAGATGCATTGAGCCGGAAGTACACAGGAGTAATCTTATCTAAGGATCAGGCTACAGACTCCTCTGAATGAGTATTGAAGGACTTTTTCTTAGCTTTGCATGAATTATGGCAAAGTTGGGAAAAATCCCTAGTCTACATTTTCGAAGTGCAGTTAGCTTGGTTAATTAGAGTTAAAGAAGCTCAGATGAAAGACCCATTGTTGAAGAAAATTTCAAGAGAAGCTTGGCACTATGAGGAAGGAATTCAGATACAAGGATGGAATGTTACATTATGGAGATCATCTCTATGTACCGAATGTGAATGGAGTTAGGCAACAAGTCCTACAGGAGGCACATAGTAGTACCTTGAATATCCACCCTGGTGTTAGTAAGATGTATCAAGATCTGAAGACACATTTTTGGTGGCCAGGATTAAAAAGGGATGTAAGAGGACATGTGGCAAAGAGTTTGACATGCCAGATGGTTAAAGCAGAACATCAGAAACCAGCAGGCACACTTCAAAGTTTACCTCTGCCAGTGAGGAAATGTGGATCCGTTACTATGGATTTCCTAGTGGGGTTACCAAATACTCGGAGTCAGCATGATGCTATATGGGTAGTGGTTGATAGACTGACGAAGTCGGCACATTTCATACCTATCAAAGTCACTTATACATTGGAGAAGTTGCTCAATTGTATCTCAAGGAGATTGTGAGACTCCACGGGATACCAGATCAGATTATATCAGACAGAGATCCTTGATTTACATCACGATTCTGGAATGCTTTTCAAGAAGCATTGGGAAGTAAAGTTAGTCTCAATACTGCTTTTCATCCTCAGACTGATGGGCATTTCGAGAGAATGATTCAGACTTTGGAGGATATGCTATGTATGTGTGTCATTGATCTCAGAGGCGATTGGGATCAGCATCTACCACTGATCGAATTTGCTTATAATAACAGTCATCAAACTGTTATTGGAATGGCACCCTATGAAGCTTTGTATGGGAGGCGATGTATGACACCTCATTGTTGGGCAGACTCTGCAGATAAGGTAGTTATTGGACCTGAAATCATAGCTGACACTACAGCTAAGATTAAGTTAATCCAGCAGCAGATCAAGACAGCTAATGACAGGAAGACCAAGTATGCAAATTTGAGGAGAAGAGACTTAAGTTTTGAAGTTGGAGACAAGGTACTTCTGAAAGTGTCACCCATGAAAGGAATTAGCCATTTTGGACAAAGGGGCAAGTTGGCTCTTAGGTATGTTGGACCTTATGAAGTGCTGGAGAAAGTAGGGAAAGTTGCTTATCGGTTAGCATTACCACCTAACCTATCCCAAGTGCATAACGTGTTTCACGTTAGTCTACTCAGAAAATGCACAGTGGAACCGGGATAGGTAGTTAATCCTTCAGTGATACCCATTCAGGAAGACTTGACCTACGAGGAGAAACCCATTCAGATACTTGATAGGCAAGTCAAGAAATTGCGAACTAAGTGGATTTTGATTGTTAAGATCCTTTGGTCTAACCATAGTGAGGAGGAAGCTACCTGGGAGACAGAGCAGGATATGCTAAAAAGGTATCCTAGTATTTTTCCAGAGTTGCAGCGGAATTTGGGGGACCAAATTCAAGAAGGAGGGGAGAATGTTATGGCCCTTCTAGTGGAAGATGAAATTGAGGAAGGTAAAGCGTTTTAAATTAAGTTTAGAACCTTAATTTAAGTTTACATAGCAAGAATAGAGAAGTTTAGCAAAGTTCACTAAGTTCCGAGAAGAATAAAGCACTGAACGAAGTTTAGGGGCAAAATAGTAATTTTGCATCCTGAATAGCCTGTACGGGTCCCGAGTGTTTTAAAATGAATTTTTATAACTTAAATTTCAACCTTAACTCAAACTTGAAAGAATAAACAAAAGTTTAATCAAGAATCACTAAGTTACAAAGATAGGGGCTTAATTGTATTAAGCTTAATACTTTGATGGCTTGTGTGTTAAGGGAGGGTTTAAGAAGGGGAAAGTGAGGGTGGCTGCCATATTTTCGTGTTCATCCTCTCCACTCTCATTTCTCCATCCAATTCTCCTTGGAATCAAGAAATTCTTGGTAGAACAAGAGGTTATCAAATTATATAAGCTAGGAGAAGGCAATTTCAAGCTTAAAAACATGATTTTGAAGCTTGGAGGAGCATTTTTCTACTTCCCCTGTTTTTGAACGAGGTAAGGAATATGTTCTTGATTGAATTCATGCTTGTTAGTTAGTTTGAAGCTTGGGTTTTGGTTAGAAAGTGTAGTTTTGATGTTTGGTGCCATTGTTTTTTATTGGAACTTGTGTAGAACTTTGGTGAGCTTGGTTGAACGAAAAGGGGATTGATTCTTGCTTATTACTTCGAGTTGAGGTAAGGGAGATATGTTTTTAAGTTCATTGAATGCCATTAGCTTGAGTTTGCTTGAAGAATTCGAGTGGTTTTAGTTATGTCATTAGTTAAAGGTTTTGGTTGAATTATGGTGGACTAGAGGAATTGGGAGGATTGGATTGATGCTACAAGACATCATAGATTGGCTTGTGATAGTTGGTTGTGATCTATGCAACATGTTCTATGTGTATATGAAATTTGGAGGCATTCCAAGCATGTTTGATATGTGTAGGAAGTGTCCAAAGTTCATAATAGCAAAACCGGAGTTTTTTTGGTCATTTTGCAGGTTTGGCGACGCGTCACCAATCCCCACGAGTTCCCACGACACGTCGTCAAGACCTCAGAAAACTGGCAGAATGTCGACAACTGTGGCGACGCGTCGCCACGGTTGGCGACGCGTTACCAAGACAACATTTGACACCCGATTTTTTTTTTGGCATAACTTTTCGCTCGGGTGTCCGATTGAGGTGATTCAAGATTCCACGTGAAGCTAAGAGGGAGTACTATCACCTCCATGTTTTAAAAACACTTAAAATGCCCTGGTTTTAGATTTATATTAACCCAAAGTGAAGGCAAGTTTTAAAGGAAACTATGTTGCAATGATCACAACAATGTATTACTAGCCCAGGTGAGAGGTTTAGAACCCTTGGCAACCTAGCCGTGCCAGAGCCACGGGGTTGTAAGGTGAAACCTTGTTCATCTAGTCGACAACAATGATGCCCTGCGGCCTAGTCTACAAAGTTCCACCATAATTCCCCTGCATAATGACTATGGGAAGGCTACATGATTGCAACCAGTAAGCTTCGGCTTGCTAGGAGTGGGTTAGTGATTAGAACTCACTAGGCACGGAGTGATGCACCGTGAGGAGGACTAGTTTGAGGAAAGGTCTTTATGGCCTAGTTATATGTGCATATATCAGACCCTCATGCTATGTGAGCTCGCAACAAGGTTACATATGTTCATCATATGTCCAATCCTAGTAATTTTCTTGCAGGTACACTGAAGACCCCTTACTGAGAATTGTCAAATTCTCACTCCCTAGTTTTGTTATGCAGAGCCTGAAGTTGCTGGACCGGGTAATCGTTGAGGATTATCACGGTAGTGTTCTTTTGTGTGTACAGGTGTGGCATTTGCGAATCCTTGTGATTCTAGTCTACATGGTGTATTTAGTTGGCTTGTTGGTCAAGTAACAGTACTAACTAGTATCTTCCTTTGGCTACAGAGCCTAGTACCACTTGGCAAGGACTTTTGAGACACTCGCCACTGGGATTAGCATCCAAGGTGGGAGTTAAGTCAAAGAGATCTCAGTAAAGGCTTGTATTTATACAGTACTTTTAGTTGCCTCCATAGTCTATGTTATAAGGAGTCCTTGACTCTAGGATTGCTCTTGGGTGAGGCCATTAGTCTACTTTATGTATGATTGTTCTCACGAGTTGTTATGTGTAGTAAATTCACAAAAATGTTAATTTTGTATGCTTTGGCTATTTATACTTATTTTGTGTATAAATTACTTGGCCAAGTTAATGATTTACGGTTTTAATAAACCAAGTCAAAGCATAAGAGCATGCATCTTGCATATTCTAGGTTAATCAACTAGTATCATGGGATTTAATCCACACACATACACAACTAGCCAATTGCAATCCACCGTGAGACCAGCTCTCACAGGGCTTCCTGGGCAGGGGCACGGGTAGCCGTGTCACTTGTGCTAGTGTTTTCCTTTCTTGTTGCCATGGTGTGCATGAAATGTGAATATGTGTGTGATGGTTGGACCAATATGCATGTATTTACATAGTGCCCAAGAGGGCCACTTGGGTATGCACACTAAGGGTAGTGTTCTGATGGCCTACAGAACATTACCAATCCTGGGAGTCTAAATGCACAATTTTAGCACCATAATTGAACTACCCCGGAGTGGGTAACATTTGTGGCCCCAGGATGCATGCTCAACTTACTAGAGCGAGCCTCTTCCAGAATTTGAATTCTTAGGCTACCCTTTTCAGGCACATATAACCTATTCTGGAAATATAGCATCCATTGTTTAAAGGAAAAACCTTGGTACAATTCTCCCTTTTTCTGCCCAGGTATTAGTTCCATATTGTCCTCACCAGCCTGAGCTTCTCTGATAAGCTCCTTCCATTCTGGTGTGATGGTGAGTACATTTAGTTGCTCACTTTCCTTAGCTAGCCATTGACTTGCCAAGCAAGTAAGGCTCAGGCTCTCGGCCTTATGCTCAGTTTCACCACCTTTGAGCACTCCAGTGTAGCTTCTGCTCAGACCATTTGCTACTACATGGGCCTTCCCAACTGTGTATTCAATTACACAGTCAAAGTCCTTCAAATATTCCAACCACCTCGTTTGTCTCATATTCAAATCCTTCTGAGTAAAAAGGTATTTGAGACTTTTGTGGTCTGTAAAAACTTGGAATCTATTACCAAGAAGATAGTATCTCCATTGCTTGAGGGCAAAAACCACTGCTGCCAATTCCAAGTCATGCACTGGATACTTCTTCTCATGTGGTCTTAATTGTCTGGACCCAAAAGCAATGGTCTACTTCTCCTGCATTAGGACACATCCTAGTCCTACATGAGATGCATCAGTATACACTTCATATTCTTTTTCAAGGTTTGGTAAGACTAATATAGGAGCTGTGGTCAGTCTCCTCTTAAGCTCTTGAAAGCTCTCCTCACATTTTGTTTCCCAGAAAAACTTCTAGTTCTTTCTGGTTAATTGAGTCATAGGTGCTGCTAAAATGGAAAATTTTGGCACAAATCTTCTGTAATAGCCAACCAACCCCAAGAAACTCCTGACTTCCCTCACATTCTGGGGCTGCTTCCAATCCAAGATTGACCTTACCTTTTCAGGATCCACAGCCAACCCTTGATCATTTATTACATGTCCCAAAAACCTAATTTCTTGAGTCCAGAATCTGCACTTACTCAGCTTTCCATAAAGCTTATGTTCTTGGAGCAAACCAAGCACTACTCTTAGGTGTTCCTGATGAGTTTCCTCATCTTTAGAGTACACCAAAATATCATCTATGAATAATACCACAAAGTGGTCTAGGTGTGCTCTGAACACCCTCTACATTAAGTCCATAAAGAATGCAGGTGCATTAGTAAGCCCAAATGGCATTACTGTATACTCAAAGTGTCCATACCTAGTCCTGAAAGTAGTCTTAGGTATGTCTTCTTCCCTAACCCTTAACTGGAAATATCTAGACCTCAGATATATTTTGGAGAACACTTTTGCCCCCTTCAACTGATCAAACAGATCTTCTATTCTTGGGAGAGGTTATTTGTTCTTTATGGTTAATGCATTCAATTTTCTGTAATCATTACAGAGTCTAAGGGTTCCATTCTTTTTCTTTACAAACAACAAAGGTGCCCCCCAAGGAGACACACTAGGTGTGATGAACCCTTTCTCAAGTAGTTCATCTAATTGCTTCCTCAGCTCTACCATTTTAGGTAGTGCTATCCTATATGGAGCAATGAATACTGGTGCTACTCCTGGTACCAGCTTAATTTCAAACTACACCTCCTTGAAGGATGGTAATCTAGGTAGGTCTGTAGGAAAGACCTCTGGAAAATCCTGAACTATAGGTATCTGCCTAAGTTCATTAGCTACTTCCTAGTCATTCAGTTCCAGGCATTCATAGTCACTTTCTAGAGCCATTTGTTTTAATACCTCAATTTGACAATCTATAGCTAACTCTAGTGACTTATCTAAATTATATGGTGTATAACCAAGTATAATCAGTTGTCTATTATGACAATCAATTACCACTTTATTCTCTCCTAGCCAATTCATGCCTAGAATCACATCATAATCATATGCGTCTAGCACTATGAGGTCTGCTCTCAGTTTCAGCTTGTCTATCTGGATTTCACAGTTTTCAACCATATGGTATGTGAATAAAACTTAATTGCCAGCAGTTTTAACCAAGTACATGCTTGTTGTATACTTTACTTCTAGATTCATGGTCTTAACCAAGCTATTAGAAATCACAGACAATGAAGCTTCAGTATCAAACAATGCATACACCAATTGGCCATTAAGGTAAATTGTACCTTTAAGAGCTTTCTTGCTAGTCCTTGGGTGACTAGTCTCTCTGTCTCCAGTAGCCTTGACCTCAGGTGGATTTGGCACCTTCCTGGAATTCTCTAGCTGAAACACCCTACCAGGGCGTGCATTAGACCTTCTTTGCTCTTGAGGGAGCCTTTGTGCCTGCCTCCCTCCCGGATTGGGCACATTGGTCCTCAACAGGGGCATGGGTATTTGCCCTCCTTGTCCTCTGGGATTAAACCTTCCCAGCAATTTCTTGTCATCTCCTCTCTTTGGGCAATCTCTTACCCAATGATCTGGTGCCCCACACTTGTGGCAACCAGCAGCAGTTTTGAAACATGGCTTATTGCCATGGAATTTTCCACAAGTGTGGCATTGTGGACCATATTACTGTGGCCCTAACTCTTTCTTGCTTCATTTTCTTCCTTCACTGGCCTCTACCTTTTCTCTGGGTCTCTTTTGTGTCCCTTTCTAGGAGCCACTTCCACTACCAGGTCCACTCCTGGCTTGCTCCTTGAACTCCTGTTCCAGTCCAATGGCACTCTGCATCACAGAGTAGTAGTCTCTGGCTCCTACTGCTCTGAGGATCTATCTCAGCTCAGGCCTCAAGCCTCTCAAAAACCTTTTGGTTCTTAATTCTTCCTGCCCCTCATACTGTGGGGCATATCTGATCAAACTGCTGAATCTTTGTTCATATTCTAGAACAGTGAGATCCTCTTGCTCCAGCTCATTAAACTCCAGTTGCTTCTGATCCTTTTGAGCCTCATTGACATATTTTTGGTGGAAGACCTGCAGAAAATCTGCCCACCTCATGGACCTCCTTCTAGCTGGTGGTCTCCTTTGATTTCTTTCCTGATATGTCCTCTGCGCTGCCCTCCACCACAACTTTGCATTTCCCTCTAGCCTAAAGGTAGCTAGAAGTACTTTCTGGGTAGATGATACATCCATTCTCTCAAAAATCTTGTCTACCTGATACACCCAAAACTTTGCTTCATCAGGGTCACAGCCACCCCTGAATACTGGAGGTTTTAGTGCCAGGAACCCCTACAGCTGGCCCTCCTTAAGTCCACCCCTTTTGGACTTCTCTTCTCTTACTTCTGCACTCCTAGTTCTGTCTCTGAAGGTTCTCCTTCTTGCTGTACTATCTGTAGGAGGCTCAGTCCTTCTTGAGTAAATATAAGCATCTAGCTCTTCAATGTCTGGGCTCTCCTTATCCTCTTCGTCTGTCCTGGGTTCTTGTCTAACCTCTGATCTCAACCTTCTGGCCCTAGGATGTCTTCTCTCCTCATCACCTTCTTCTTCTTCCTGATTGCCTCCATTATTATTATGCTGATCATGATTCACTGGTTCTTTGCTAGGCCTTCTCCTTCCTCTTCTACCTTCTGCTTCAAAGTTCTCCCCTACTCCCATCTGTTCTGGGTTTTCCTGTATTAGAGGTTGGCCTCTAGCCAAGAATCTCATTCCCCCTACAATCTGTGCCATAGTTACCTGCAGTGACTCCATCATCATCTCCATCCTATCTGGCCTATCCCTGCTAGGTCCAGGTATTTGGAACCTGGCATTTGGCTCTTCGGCCAAATTATGCTCAATGGCACCTGCTTGTATCTCAGGCACCTCTGTATGCATGCCATCTCTAGGATGGGCTGTTATATCCTCTGTTTGCCTCAGGGATTCTCTTTCCCTACCTCTTGTTCTCATCCTCCACTTTAAGATGCAGCTATTCGCATATATCCAATAATACAAGTCTTATATAATCCTATGTGGGAACAAGTCTAGACTAATCTCTCCTCTATATCAGAAGCTCTAAACCTTATACTCTGATACCAAACAAAGCTTGTCACACCCCACACAAGCCCCAGCCTGTGCACTCTCAGTGCCACTCACCATTTCTACCTAGGAGTTATTTAAACACTCTTATGTTCAGGTGTTATTAACTACCTTTTATTTTGGCCATTGTTTGTTAGGTAGTTTTAAGTCTTATTTTCTTAAGATGAGGGCTTGGGAGGTGCCCCAGGAGGCTTATGAGTTGATTAGAACAATTACTTGCAGCTTAAGTAAGGCCCAACCATTAACTTGCAACACAAGGCAAGGCTGTAAATCAGTAACTTGCAATACAAGCAAGGCATACACTTAGTCTTTTAATTGTCTAGGATGTGTGCTCATCAAGTGTGCTACTCCAATGCATGTCAACAAAGAAGCCCATCTCATCAAGTTTTGGAAATCAATTTTCATGTTCATGAATATTTGGTCAAGTAAAGAACACAAGAGGTTCCATTCATAAGGCACATCCATAACCACATAAGCATAGCATAACTTGGCATTCAAGCATCCAAAATATTTACACAAAACCATGATCCATCCGAGGCTAAATATACACAAAAGTAGCCTACACACAAGTACTATTTACTTGGCAACATACCAAGAGTACCCATTATCCAAAACTAGCCAAAGTTATGCATTATAGCCAAGTTCACCTATAGTACCTGAGAAGGATCTTAAAGACTATATACATGACCATAGTTTGAAGTACAAGACCTATGAATAAGTTCATAGTCATGAAGGCAAACCACCAAACTAGTGCCTAAGAACACACATCCATCGCCACTGCTGGACAAGTTCCACAATCTACTCAAGCCTGCAAAACTTATACCATAAGTTTTGGGCATAAACCATAAACATAAGACTTGTAAGTATAATTCAATTAAACCAAGTTTCAGTTGGCACACATACCTCAAGCAATAACTGTACTACTAGCACACTAGCAAGCAACCGAGCTCACTATTCTAGCTCAATACCTTTTCCTGAAAATTCAAACATTATGGGCATGAGTTTATACTCAATAGGATTCACAAATGACCATATAAGGTCTATTTAGTTAAGTCCGAGACTTAACCTCCACTAGCTTAACTTAACCTGCAAGAAAACATAGAAAACACAAAAGACAATATATACACATAATAACCGAGGCATTATGTGAACATAATAATGATACCTACAAGTGGTTAGCACACACAAACAATCAAACAAGCACACAACTCACACACACACCACAAGTTCACAATTGGCCGAGTACTAGCAAGTGTTCATGTGTTGTAATTTGCACTTCACTTCCTCATTTGCACACACCAATCTACTAGAGCTCTGAATTACATAGTAAGTCGGCCCTACTCACTACGCATTCTAACACTTGCCATTAACATGATTACCTAATCAACTAACATGTACCCGAAATTCCTCAATATGCCCATCAAGCAAACTAAGATCATTTAGCAATATATAACCATCACTTAGTTGCCTTAACTACTTGATCATGGAAGAATTACCAAGAATCCAAGTAGAACCATGAATCCTACCTCAATTTTGAGCTTGAATGGTCTCGATTTTGCTTGAACTCTTCAAGACCGAGGGTGAACTTCAATCCTTCCTTCACTTCCTTTGAATCCAAGCTTGATTATACTTTCAAGCTTTCATTCTCTCTTTAAACCAACCAGAACACGGCAGCAACCTTCCAAGAACAACAAGGAATGTCTCGATTGCTCATGAACATTTAAGACTAAGTTTGAAAAAAGAAAGAATAAAGTCACCTTAGGTAGAAATCAAGGAAGACAAGCTTGATTCTTGCTTCCAAGCTCCAATCTTCAACAAATGGCCATGGTTTCGGCAGCAACCTTCAAGAGCTCTTCAAGAACAACACAAGCTCTCAATATCTCAGTCAAGACACAAAAGAGAAGGCTTTGGCCGAAACTAGTTTTTTAATTTGTTAAGTGGAATCATGCTTAACCGGTTATAGCCTTTTGTACTAAAAAATGGTTTCATGCCACTCTCGGCCTTGAACTAAATTGCATGGCTCTTTTAGCCCATCAATAATCCATGACTTCATTTTTAGTCACTAAAAAAAATATTTATTTTAGCACTAACTTTGTTTCTTGGCCTACATTGCGCAAGTATAACTTAAAATGACCGAAAAATGGCCATTTCCCCTTGCATGTTTTAGCCATTTCACCAAGATAATGGATCATTAACTAAAAAAAAAAATGATGGCATAACTCTTGGTGGGAGACAAAACTTGACTGGTCATAACATGTGTCCATAAAAACTACCAAAAGTTGGCTTAATGCTCCACTTAGCCTTATACTAATTTGCATGGCCGAAAATGATAGTTTAGGTTTCATAGTTTCACTTATAGAACTAAGTTAAGTGTACAATATGGCCCTTAAACTTTGTTTCATGCCATAAACAACATAGTCTATTTTTCATGTGCACTTAAAACCCAAACTTTCTTGGTTTTGCACTTACACCCTTATCCTCATTTTCAATCAAGTCTCTCATGTTTATTTTGTGTTTTCTCTATATTCTTGGCCTAAGCCAAGCACTGAGGGATGGTCCTAACACCTACAAGTTTGTTTTTTCTACTGTCCTATGGCTTGAAGCACTTGATTTCTTTTGGTGTTGTGTTACGAAAGGAGAAGTTCTACTGCAATCTTGATGCAATGAATCTTCATTACATTATCTGGTCCTAAGTCATAATCAAACTGCTTCCCCTCATAAAGTTCCATGTGTCTACATGTGAAAATTTCACAGTCAACTCCGTTTAATAGATATTCATTTTTCTTGAAAGTTTTATGCATGACATTTTTCCAAAGTAGCTTCACTTGTGAACGTTTGAAAACTATTATTGGATGTTTGAGTTTGATATTGTTTATGTTATAGTAGGAGTTGAATATTATCATCTGAGACAAGAAGAGAAAAAAAGCACAGATCTTTCAGAATAAAAGAACAAGAGGTAATACATAAAAGAACAGATAGATGGATCAGAGATTGACTGACTTACGAGGGCACTTCTTATCCTCTCGTATCTTGCTTGTACTGTTTGCAGGTTGTCAATTGACTTAACTTTTCTAGCTTTCATATCAAACAGTATAATGAAGAAGTGTTCATGTTGGATGACTGAAAAAAATATCTGCATCAAAGTAAAATTATACTTTAGATAACAATAACAAATAATATACACTAACATACGTGGAATAACAATAACAAAGAAATTCTACGAGTTCATAGTCTTCGAATGGCCGTAAATTCTGGCTTGTAGTCCAGTTTGTCAATGTTTTAATTCTCGTTTGTTTAATCTTCTCAATAACAGTTTTTTTATTCTTCTTTTTCTTTTTAGCATTATCCAGGATACTCAGGGCAGTGTACTTGTGGAAATGAGCTGAGAAACACGGAAGAAATGAGCAAATGAAACTCAACCAACTAAAATTAAAAATAGTAACATGCAAAATGAAAAACAGAAGCATAAAGAAGAACAAACAGTACCATGAAAAGAAATAGACAAGAAGATCTAAAAGAACGCACTGATAAAAGAACATACAATAACAAACACTGATAGAAGAAAGAACCAACATAGAATTCTAAAAGAACAAATAATAAAATGTGAAAAAAATCAAGTCGAGCAGTGGTTTAGGATTACTAACAAAAGAGGAGTAATGAAAGCCCTTTTATTGTGAGGACTCTGGTTTTCCTTCTTGTTTAGTAGGGATGTCCACACGTGTACAATTTGTACTTCAATGCAACTTTCACCAAGCAATGTTGCATGTGAGTCCCTTGGAACCAAATCACCAGAAATTTGAATCAATGTTAAACTGCATATTATAAATCACAAGTAATTTATGCAAGGCATTAAAAGAATAAACATGCCCTTCTACAAGAACAGAAAACAAACACATCACAAAAGAAGACAAACGGTGCCTCATCAAAAGAACAAACACTTAAGTAACAAAGAACAAACAATGCCTTCTAAAAGAACAAACACGAAGATAAACAAAGAACAAACAATGCCTTCTCAATGAATAAACAATGCTTTCTAAAATAACAAACATTCCCTTCTAAAAAAACAAACACCAAGGGAAAAAAGAATAAATAGAGTCGTGTATAATAACAAACAATATTGGTTTCAAAATTTGTTTGATAGTATATTAAATTTGCAAGATTAATACCTCATTGAAAGGGTCTTATCTGCAGCTTTAATTTCATGGTCTGTAAGTTTTTCAGTAGGTGTATGTGCAGCATACTTTCTGATGAATTCATTTTGAATGAAGCTGATGTTTCTTGTAGGTAGGGTAACTACTTGTGGTTCATTGGTTTGTTCATTCAAAGTATTTGCTAGTGGCCTCAATATTGCAAGCTTAGTCAGGAGTTTTGATATGGAAGAGTTGGCAACAACATTAATAGTTGGAGCGTCTGACAACAATGTGAAGTCTGGCATTTCATCCAAGTAATTCACAAGTTCTACAAAGAAAATGTAGAAGATCATGTGTAATGAAAAAAATAAAACAATCATTAACATATATGAAAATTAATAGTGAGAGAATAGAACCTAACTTTTATTTGTCTCTGTTTGTTTCTTGGTCTGAATAGCAATCCATTCCTGGTCTAAATAGCAATTCACAGTTTTTCCAGCATCTTCATGTACATATGGTAAAGGAACAATTAGAGAAGTCTAAAAGAACAAAAAGTAACACAAAAGAACATATAAGAATGGAAGAAAGAACAAACAGTGAAGTCTAAAAGAACAAAAAGTAACTCATAAAAGAACTTATAAGAACATAAAAAAGAACAAACAGTGATGAAAGAAAGACAAACAAAAAAGAACATAAAGTAATTTATCTTTTTACTAGCCTCTTTATGTTGTGTTTCATCTCTTTTTCCTTCATGGACTCTATGAATTGATTCATGTTGTTCATTCAAAATATTACTAGGCTTGTGTGAAAAGGGGAATGAAATCTTTTGTGTCTTTCTATGTTTGTCTTCAACTGGTCTTTTCGGAGCTTGAACTAGGTTAGAAAAAGAACAAACAAGAACATCAAAAAGAACAAACACTGATACAAGAAAGAACAAACAGAGAAGTCTAAAATAACAAACAATAACGTATAAAAAAACAAACAAGAACATCAAAAGGAATAGGCACTGATATAAGAAAGAACAAACAAAAAGGAACAAATGGTAATTTATTTATTTCTACCAGGCTTTTTATGTTGTGCTTCAAATTTGTTTCATTCATTGCCTTCTTCCTTCCCATGTTGCTCTGGCTGTTGATAATTGTCATCATCGTCATCACTATCATGATCATGTTGCTGGAGATCATCAAAACATAAATCTCTTCCATTTATCTGATCATCCTTTTATTCCCCATCATCATCAAAGCCTCCTTTTTGCAACACTGATGAACAATATATGTGTTTTGTTGTTTTTTCTTGTCTTTGTGGTTGTGTGAATTATTCTCTTGCACGCTCCCACAGCTGTGTCAACTCATGAATTTGGTCGATAGCAGTTGAACTGAACTAAGAGTCAGATGGCCCTTCTTGTGCAGGGGCCCTTATTGCCATGTATTTAGTAATGGTTGTTGTCTAATCAGGGTAGGCACTCATGGCATCTTTCATGGCCTTTAACAAATCCCGATTGGCATCAGCAGCCCTCTTTGCATGCTGTAACACAGCATCAATAAGTTCCTCAAATCTTTCAACATCTTGTGAGGCTGATTCCCCCTGTTCATGTTCTTCAACCTCTCTAGATGTGTTCTGCAAGTTTTCCTCCCTTTTTTGTCCAACAGTAGCAACTAGTGGATCATCCGTCACCAAAACATAAAAAACAAGTGATATAACAAACAACAAACAATGAATTCTAAAAGAACAAAGAGTAACATGTAAAAAAATAGACAAAAACGTGGAAAAGAACAAACACTGATACAAAATGAACAAACAAAAAAATATAAAAGAACAAGTGATATAACAAACAACAAATAGAGAATTCTAAAATAACAAAGAGTAACATGTAAAAGAACAGACAAGAACATGGGAAAGAGCAAACACTGATACAAAAGGAACAAACAACAAAATATAAAAGAACAAGTGATATAACAAACAACAAATAGAGAATTCTAAAAGAACAAAGAGTAACATGTAAAAGAACATACAAGAATGTGGAAAAGAACAAACACTGATACAAAAAGAACAAATAATAAAATATAAAACAACAAGTGATAGAACAACAACAAAAAGAGAATTCTAAAAGAACAAAGAGTACCATGTAAAAAACAGACGAGGGCGTGGAAAAGAACAAACACTGATATAAAATAAAAAAAAAAACAAAAAAGTCTCAAAGAACAAATAGTAACATATAAAAGAATAAACAAGAACAAACAAGAACAAATAACTCTAGAAGGACAAACAGTGTCACCTTTCCCAGTCCAAAGGAACCTGCAGCTTTTCTTTTGGTTGATTCTTTGGATGATTAATTTGTTGTCTCATCCAGACACTCTTGGTATCTGCCTAGGAACAATTGGTTGGCCCTTCATCCAAAATCTGTTAAAGTATAGTTGCTGTGAATGAAATATTTAGAATTAGTTAGTTGTAAATCATAGTGTTGTGCCCAAAAAGCCAATCATGAGCTGATTGTATTTTTTACACATTGAGTCATGATATTTTATTAAGGCATTAATCCAGCAATTATGGTTTGTTGTTTTGTTTCTGCGTAACGTAACAAACATAATTGTAACCTTAGAATAATGATATTCTCAAACGTCCCTAGTCTAGTATTATTATGGAGTGGGTTGCAATAATACATAACGACTAGCATATGTGGAGACTAATATGAGATATATAGTCTACATATGGGTACAAGTTGGAGAACTTGTGTACTGGACCGACCCACCATGAGAACACTACATGGACCGTTATATGAGTGTCATAAGTGATTCTCATAGTGATCATGGTATATGTAGTCCTTCGACCTAAGATCATCAAGGTTCCCTACATGTGAGTCACATACTTTGATACTTTCCTTTGTTGCTCGTAACTGAGTGAACTTGAAGGGAGTCATTGGGTATGTCACATATCAGGCGGAGGGATTTGTATGATCAAGATGGGATTTGTCCCTCCTATGTAACGGGAGTGATATCTTCGGGCCCCTTGATAGAGTGAGACTTAGAAAATGCATGGCCATGCTCCGATGAGTTGATATACGATATCAATGTCATCAGCTTAAGTTAGTCTACTCAGTAATCAAGAAACCAAAGATTGGGCTATACGAGAGTGACACATTCCATGTCTCATGCTTAGTCTTGATATCTTGGACAAAGGGACAATGGAATATATCGGTGATGATCATAAAGGTTTAGTCGAATCACCGACAATCTTGTCACTTGGGTAGCAATGATGTGTTGCTAGACACCGCTCATTGCTTATGATCATAAATGTGATTTATGATCATTGCCAACGTGGCAAGAGCCTATTGAGTCGCACACATAGAGCTATTTGGATCATTAAAGTGCATGGGCTAATTATTTGGGTTATGGTTTCACTTTAATTTCGTATTAATAACGGGCCCAAGAGTTGAGCCATTATTAAGCCCGAAATTAAAGCCTAATTGGATTAGGGCTTTGAAACCCATTAGGCCTGGAAGTTGAGTCTCACTATAAATACAACTTTTAGCGAGAAATTCGCAGGTCTCCTTGCCCTAGCCTCCCAAAAGGACAGCCGCACTCTTCTCTTGTAATTCCTTGGAGGACGCAAGCTAGCACTGCGAGCGCAAAAGAAACGCATCTGCTGGGACGTGGTGAAAGCGTGGTGATCTCGAGAGGCTCGTGTGGAAACCATAGAGAGCTTGAACACGTCAACTGTTCAGGTTTTGTGATTCGACTCTACAGTTGAGTGAAAGATCTCAATCAAAAATTAGGTATTAAAATTTTTGAACACCCGGTTTACCCCGTTTCACTTGGATCCTGGAGGGTTTCGGTTAAATTCCACTGTGCTGTTTGGCTCCCGAAACCCAACAGTAAAAATAGCAAGCTAATAATGTTATGACATGATGAGAGGAATACCTGAAGGAGAAGAATGCATCCACCAATGTTGGTCATTGAACTTTTCCTCTTGTATTTTTCAATTGATGAAATAATGGAATCAATCAAGTATTGAGCCCAGTTCATATTTTTGACAACTGATAAATCCTCCGTTGCTTTCACAACTTTCCATGTGCAGTCATTTGCTTTTGCTGTTGGAGTAATCAGATGTGTAACAACGAAGACAATAAAGTTCCTTTTGAAATTCTCCCCTCCCTCTTTGTCCTGAAGAATTACTTCCCTTAGTTGCCTCGGGTATGGGGATTTGCCACCAAATTACTATGCCCAAGAAGTAAATAAGTGGGCTCAATCAAAATTTAGCGTGAAGAACATGTCATATGTTTGCCCGGTGATCTACCCAAAGAGTATTCCAAATAATACATTAGCATTAGCAACGTCAATCTTAATATCCCTCTTGTTTCAAATAGATAGGGTTAACGAGTTATAATTAAAGGTGGAGTTTAAAAACTTTATTAGCTCCTGCCTAATAGTGATCCTGGGAAGATGGAAAAGCTTATCAAACCCAAGCTTCACTACAACATTTTTCTGTTCGAGGTCGTGTGATATAATCTGCATTAGCTCATGAACTTGGAATGCAGAGCACCTAGGTGTAAGAGATGACCTGTAGTAAACAATGAAATAAGATTTCCTTTAAGAGAACAAACAAGTAGGAAAAAAGAACAAACACAAAGGAAAAACAAACAAACAATGTTTTCTAAAGAACAAACATGCCCTTCTAAAATAACAAACATACCTTTCTGAAAGAACAAACACCAGAAGACAAAAGAACAAGAAGTTTACAGAAATAGGGTCATGTATAAGAACAAACAGTGTCTTTTATAAGAACAAACATGAAGGAAAAAAAACAAACAATATTTTCTAAAAGAACAAACATGCCCTTCTAAAAGAACAAACATATTCTTCTAAAAGAACAAACACCAAAAGACAAAAGAACAAGAATTTTACAAATATAGGGTCATGTATAAGATCAAACAGTGTCTTCTATAAGAACAAATACTTAAGTAACAAAAAAATAAACAACTAAAAGAAAGAACAAACAATGCCTTCTAAAAGAACAACCGTGTCATTCTAAAAGAACAAACATGCCCTTCTAAAAGAACAAACATGCCCTTCTAAAAGAACAAACACCAGAAGACAAATAAACAACAAGTTTACAAAAACAGGGTCATGTATAAGAACAAACAGTGCATTCTATGAGAACAAATACTTAAGTAATAAAAAATAAACATGTAAAAGAAAGAACAAACAATGCCTTCTAAAAGAAGAAACATGTAGACAAGAAAAAACAAACATTACCTTCTAAAACAACAAACAGGCCTGTAAGTATAAACACCAAAATACAAAAGATCAAGTAATTTATGCAATACATGAAAATCTAAAAGAACAAAATGCCCTTCTAGAAGAACAAACAAGGCTTTCTAAAAGAATAGAAAACAAACACATCACAAAAGAAGACAAACAGTACATCATCAAAAGAACAAACACTTAAGTAACAAAGAACAAACAAGGTCTTCTAAAAGAACAAACATGAAGAAAAAAAAAACAATCAATGCCTTCTCAAAGAATAAGCAATGACTTCTAAAAGAACAAACATACCTTTCTAAACGAGCTAAAACGAAGGGATAAAAGAACAAATGGTGTTTTCTATAAGAACAAACATATGAGTAACAAATAGCAAACAATGCCTTCTAAAAGAACAAACACCAAAGAAAAAAAGAATATTAGCTCATGATCTTGTAATAGCATTAGCTAAGAGAAAAAACACGCATAAAAAAAATGAGATCTAAGGAAGAACAACACTGCCTCTTCAAAAGAACAAACACATTCACCTTTGAAGAACATAAAAGAACATACAGATACCGTTAAAAGAACAAAAATGAGAGATACCTTTGATGTGTGATTTCATCTAGCTTCTTTCCAATTCTTTTGCTCATAGTAGATGCTTTTAGTTCATCTTTAGCAACCGGTGTGATTTTCTTTCCTTTTCTTGTTTTCCTTGTTTAGGAGCTTCTCTCTTATTTCTCACTCTGATTATCGACATTCTACAGAGATTAAATACATTTATGGCTCAGAAGAACAAACAGCATTGGAAGACAAAACAGGTTAGAGGGATAGGTGCGGAAGATGACAAGTACTTACAGTTGTTTGCTAAGCGTTTCTACATCCCGCAGTCTCTTCATCGTTGTGATTCCCCAATTTACACCGAAAATCAGTTTATCGTCAACTAGGTTTTTCATGATGGAAGTTTAGCAGCTGGAACAGAGATTTTGCCTGGCATTTCAACATAAAATAAAATTGAGCGGTTGAAGGCAACAATCCGTCAACGATGGTTACCGGAAGAGAAGCTTCTCGGAGAAGTTCAATAGCTTTGGGTTTCACACTGTAGATATTTATTGGATGGCATGAATTGTAATTTCACGAGTTTTGGACGCAGTGGCACACTCGTAATTTCATAGAGATCGTAGCGTGTCTGCCGGATTATAGTTTTTAATAGGTAGGGGTTGAAGTGATAGTAGTTATATAGTAGAAGGAAGGCTTATGACATAAGCCAAGTTTATGCAATTATTACTCAAAAGAGGTCAGTGGAATAAGGAAGCATGCGGAGATGAAGGGCAACCAAGCAACAACTTCAGTATGATCAAACAAGAATTTCGGGGAAAGGTCAAAAAAAGTCCTATAACTTTTACAAGTAAGTCCTATATCTTCATGATTTTCTGTTTGAGTCCTATATCTTTGAAAACATGATTTCAGAAAACTTGACGGACATCCAATGTAATGGATAACAAGTGTTAAAAAAAAAGGAGAAATATCAAAATTCATCATTAAAATTCATTACTTTTCTAATTTAGTGACCAGGTCCCTATTTATTCACAATTCAACAATAGATTCAAAAGAAATCCAAAACTATGTAATTTTAATTGAAATGTGCAAGTTAGGTTATTGCTTTTGTGCCTGAAATTTTTAGAAAATGTTCAAAATAAACCATTTCTTCTTCTTCTTCTTCTTCTTCTCATTCTTCTTCTTCTTCTTCTTCTTCTTCTTCTTCTTCTTCTTTTCTAAAAAAACTATTATATTTATTATGTTTTGAGGCCATTGATCGCCATTACATCAATTGAATATAGCATGTGAATGAGGATATTATGTCACTTGAGCCATTTAAATACTAGTACTTTAACTACTTAACAATCACTTGAAGTATTTTTTTTAAAAAGTAATTAATTATTTATGAGTTATCGAACTTAAAAATAAAATTTTTAAAAATACTTTTTAAAAAAAATATTTTAAAAATATTTTTTGAGCATATTAAATTACAGAATTTCAATTTATGTATAATTCAAATAAAAAATTTTTAAATATTGATTAATAATAGCATATTAAATAGCTCATTACTTAATATTTCACAACCAATTTTATAATATTTCATTGTACTTTCTAGATTTTATGGTAAGGCGATACAATCTTCTTCATATTAATTATTTAAGCTTTTATATAAGCTTGAAAGAATAAATCACAAAATTTTACCAAATAAGCCATAAGTATACTTCAAATATATATATATATATATATATATATATATAATCAATAACAATGAAATGATGATGATTTCACTAATAATGAAAAAATGAATTTACAAACTAATGAATATATAGATAAATAGGAAGATTAATAAATTACAAAATTGTGTGGTAGTATAATCAAGCCATCGACATCTAAATCGAGATTAAGGTCATTCAGCTCTTGCTTTTTTGTTGGGACACGATCCGGCGATTGCTTGGCTAGAGGTTTTTGTCCTGCTTTTGGCTAGGAGTTCTTCATTTCAAAAGCTTTCTACATTTTTAATTTTCCGATCATGATTAGTGTTATCACTTAAAATTCTTTATTTTTCGATTGAAAAGTATGAAAATTGTTCCTTCCTCTTCACCCTTAGAGAGGAAGGAGAAGAGAAAACACAGTCAGTTTGTGCTTGAAGGACAACAGAAGCAGAAGAGAATATTTAGGATTCTAGGGGTGAGCTGCAAGAAAATAAGAACTTGGTGACTTAATTAGAAAAGTTATGAAGTTAGATGACTAATATTGATATTAACCCCTTGTTTTTCATCAAGTTTTCCTGCTATAGGATTAACAGAGATAGTGTTTTTAAAAATATAGGACTCAAACAAAAAATTATGAAAATATTGGACTTCGAAAAGTTACAAAAGTTATAAGATTTTTTTTGACCTTTTCCCAAAGAATTTCACATTTGAACTTGAGAGGTGGGTGAGGAGTGGAGAGAATGAGATGCTAAGCTGCTAACTACGGTCTGTAGAAGCCCTCCTGTTTATAGGCCGCCAAATCAAATTACAGTCCTTAGTCCTCACTCTGTTATGAACTGGCCACTTTAGCCCCAAATCTTTTATTCATATCATTCTTAGTTTTCTCTCCATTCCTTCGTTTACATTCAACCATTTCATTTTTTTAAAACCATTTTGTTCAGGGCCATCCATTTTAAAAATTTTGGGCCAAATTTAATTCCAGTTCTTGGGCTTATATTAAATCTCGTTTGGGCCACATCTTCCCATTACAAAATTTAAATTATTTGACCCATTTTTTGTGTTTTATTATGAATTTAAATTGTTAACTTTTCTCTCGAATTAAATTCAACCCAGTTACCTTCAATTAAATTAGGCCCAGAAGGAAGATTACTTTCCCCGTTCTAATTTTTCCCAAGTACTTTTTGTTCACAATTTTTTCCGGTCTTTTAATTATTTTTTATTTGGTCAATATTTCGTATCTTAGCCCTGTCTCAACTTTCTTTTATTTGACCAAATCTAAAATTTTCTCTCTCCCGTTCTTAAATTTCTATTACACCTGTTTTGTTTCAAAAGTCATTTTAAACATTTTAAACAGCTCTATTTTTTAAACATTTATTTTGAATAAAATAAATGATTGAGGGTAAATTGTTTAATTTCTGTGCCCACAATTTTAAGCACAATTTTATTTATTCAAATTACAACATTTGACCATTAATATTACGATAATGAGTACATTATATTTAATGTATAATATTTAAAATATTTTCAATAATAATCACTTCTGTAAAACGGTTTTAAAAATTACTTAATAATTTACAAAAAATTTTTGTATTGACTTAAAAAAATTAAATAAAACATACATAATTTTGAAATGAAATACTTTAAAAATGCTACTTTAGTTTCTAAATTTGTACACTTTAATGATTGGATATTGATTTATTCGTTTGCTGCACTTTTTAACTTATTCACATTAATTTTACGTATAAAATTATCTATTTTCCATTATACAGATATAATACTTTATCACGGACTCATTACCTGTTAAGATTATTATCATTATTCTCTTAAAGGTTTTACGTCAACAACTGTAAGAATCTAGAAATGTTGGCTCTATTCATCTTGCATTTGCTCAATACTTTACTTGCCTAGCAATATTCACATCACTAGATGTTTCTAGGGTTACTTGGAGATAATTTGTGAGTCAAGCTTCCCATAGATCCAATAGCTTAAGGCATTCAAGTCATCTCATCACCGTGCTTCTCTACAGCCTTGTCCAATACTTCAAGTATGGATTATACATCAAAGGATTGTACTTCATTCATATTTCATCCACTCATGGGATTCATGTGGCTAAGTACCTTGATATTATTCTTTTAGGCATGCAAGATACAACATTTATGAATTGAAGTGTATTATATGTTCAAACATGGAAACAAGAGGAGAAAAAGGTTGGGGGAAGGTTAGTCAAAATCTATGGAAGGAAATTGACGTCATCATCATCACTGCTATTGAGAGGTGGCCCGGCTAACTATGTAATCTGTTTATTGAAATTGTAGATCCCTAAGTTCATCATCATCAATATGGATCGTGTGCGCATAAAATCCTTCTAGGTCCACCTATTAGCAACTGAGAGCCAAGTTATTATGAGATTGATGATCTAGGTATGTACAATGAATGTGTTGTAGAGAATGAGCATTTATTTTTACTTGTAATGTTCCATAGGTTCGACTAGACTTTCACATTTACTTCTTTGTTATTTTCACATTTCCTTCCTTGTTATCTCATAAGCCTTAATGTTATTTGATGATGGAAATATTATTATTAATTAGGGTAAACAATACCCGTCGTTCCTGAACTAAGACCCATGTTGTAGATTTATCTTGGAACTACAAAATGTTACACCATTTATCTTTTAACTATGAAAATGTTACATCATTTGTGCTGCCGTTAACTACAATCATTAAAATGAACAGAAAAAAACATGAAATACTAGTTTTAACCCCTAAAAACTTTCCATTTGTCATAAAAACCTTAAAACTTTTACATCTGACTATAAAACCACTTTCTCTTAACCGCCCATTTCCTTAATGACTGTTGTCATCCTTTGCTTCACCCATTCGTTTCTTGTGTCCTCCATCATTGATTTACCTAGAGAAGGGGTCCATAGAAAAAAAAAACACTTGAGAAGATGAAAGAGCAAATTTACAAACTGAGTATTTTGTTAAGGTAGCATTAGTAAGTAATTATCACTAAGATAAAACTAAATTAGTGAATGATTTTGACACACACACCTGTTAAGGAACATTGCTACTTGCTCGTCAAAGTGCATCAAACATGTGTGTCTAGTACAACCTATAAGTGCATCCAAAATGACATTTATATCACTATCTAAATCCATAGACAATCTATATCTGTATATATATATTGGCAGCTTCCTGATTTGATTTCACAATTTTAACCTTAATGAAGCAAAGTTCTTCACATAGCTAGTGCAACTATCCAGGTCATTAACTTTTCAACTTCCAAAAATAGCTTTTTATCTTCACAAGCGATCTTTTTGCACTTCCCAATCAATGGGGGAAGAAAAAGAATAGCAGCTCAAACAATAGAAGAGATACACTACAGGCTGACAAAGTTCTCCATGATTTTATTGATTCAAAAAAAAATCCCATGCTCAACGAACAAATATTCATATGACCTAGACAACACAAAAAGAAACAACAATTGTAGCTAGTCCATTACCACAAATTTTGTATCTAATAAAAAGTATGTCTTAAATTTGTAATAATGTTATTGTTTTTGCCTACACATTACATATACCAATTTGCTTGTCCATAAACGGGCTAACAATTTGGCACAAAATATAAATACAAGAAACATTCATTACTTTAAGATCTTCCTAAGATACTTTAAATTTGATATCTTGATATGATCATGTTCAAGAATTTGATAGATTTACCACAAAATAAACTGGGTTAAGGGTAAAAAAAAAAAAGTAGAACCTTTTTTCAGTTCATCTTCAAGTTCATCTTTTCTTCTTTCAAGTTGTCCAGTCTCTGCTCCTAATTCCTAGAAACACAATACCATAATCCTAGAAAATCAACAATGGAGGATACAAAAACCGAATCGGCAAAGCAAAGGATAACGGCAGTCATGGAGGAGATAGGGCGGTTAGGAGAGGGTGGTTTTATTGTATGATATAAAATTTTTGAGGTTTCTATGACAAATGGAAAGTTTTCAGGGGTTAAAACTAATTTTTAACATTTTTTTTCTATCCATTTTAACGGTTGCAGTTAACGGCAAAATTAAGAGTATAACATTTTCATAGTTAAAGAATAAATAATGTAACATTTTGTAGTTCTGGGAAGAATCTTCAACATGGATCTTAGTTTAGGGGAGACGAGTGCTACTTACCCTTATTAGTTATGTACACTGTTAATGACATCATTTATCTTTAATTAATCCATATTCCCGTTCTTCACATAGTGTGCAACATCGAATGCATTATATTTCTTTTCTTAAAATTTAATATTTAAGATCTTAGGTATACATCGAGTAGAAGATGCATTTTTATGTAAACTACTGCCACGTCTTGTCCAGTAGATGAGTTATAAAACTAGTTTTCATAATATCTATTGGAATAAACAAATATACTCCTCTTACATTAAGAAATACAGAAAATGGGTGAGTCCTTTCTCTCCACTAACAATTAGAATAATGGAAAAAGTCCTACACTAGCCATTTAACTTTCATACATTTTTCTTTCCAGGCCTTGAATGTTTTCTGCACTATCCTTTTTCTAATCCAAAGATATGGAAAAATTTAGAAGCTGATTGTGCGCAAGAAAAAGTTAATAAGCTATGTTGTAAAAATTGCATAAAGGCTAAGTGGGAACCTTTGTGTCTTATGTTCTATATAGTGTGAATATCTTGCTCAACTTCATATTTCATGGAGTATATTTTTCTAGAAGTTTGACCAATGATACAAATAAAAAATGCTAAATTAAAGCATTTTTCATGTTTTCTTTTCTAGAGAAACACTTTTTTCATCATTACATTATAATGTATGTAAATGTATAAGCTTTATCACTTCATGTTGTAGTTCAGTAGTTATATATGTATACGAACCCCATTTGTAAAAATCCCAAATTCACCACTGCATTATACATATAATTTTTGTGTTAACTACACATTCCTTGCCACAACGATCTCTCCTAATCCAAAAGAGTGACATACAAATCTCAGCTATTAAAATACAAGAGTTCTCCCTGAATCAACGGATCTCACTTGAGCAGATAGCTTGGATGCATCCAACCATAGCTAAGAACAATCCTATTTTTATTTAGCAAATGCTTATAATACTACATATCAAGGTTGTCAGGATCGGGATTCTACACATGATCGTTTTTTGCTGTACAAGATTGAAATTATAAGATCAGACCATAGATCGTAAGATCTTACCAAAAGCTTAAAATTTCTTGTCTAAATAATATAATTTATGTAAAAGACTAATTATATTAGAAACTCAAGTCAAATTTCAGTGTTATAGCAATAGTACAACATAATTATTGATACAATACAAGTAAAATTCAAACTTTAATAGAGTATACATCAACATAATCAATAAAATAATCAACACAAATCTCAAAAAAATTCATGAACACATTATTGACAAATAAAAAAGAGTACAATGGCCATAATTTAAAAATTCAGTAATTGACTTTCAATAAATTTAAAATGTATAATAATTTTTTTACAATAATTAAATAATTTAAAATTAGTAGTTATTTTCCTTAATGAAATAAGTTCAACTTAAAGAGAGAAAAAACTAGTAATTTGAATGTCCATTAACTATAAAAAATATTATTAGAATTTATAATAAAGCTGTTACCGAATAATTTAAATTATGCTTTAAAAAGTTGTTATTAAACAATTGCCTTGAGTTAATAAATTTCGCCCAATTTAGGACCAAAATAAAATGTTTTTAATGAATTTAGAACTAAAATATAATGTTTTTAATAAGTTTAAGATCTAAACAGAATATTTAATAGACTAGTGATGAAAACATAATGAAAATTAAATATTAAGGATCATCTATGCAATTTACTCCCAACAAAATCAATATCCAGGTAGGATCTTTCGATCCTACAATCATACGATTCTAGTCATGATCCTATCACAATTCTACTATACTTTTAATCATACAATGTTTTCAGAAGGTTTCAATCCTACTATACAAGGTTTTTTATATGATGATCGTAGGATAATACGATCCTACAATCAGGATTGAGATTTTAACAATCTTACTACATATAAAGGAAGATGCTCATGTTCTTTTACAAGTTATTTATTAGAATTACCTTGAGGTACAAATGATACTACAATGAAACTGCCGCAAAGATAAAAAATTACTAGTATACACAACGTTTCTTCATTCTTTACCTAGGACACAGCTCATGGTAGAAACATCATTTCTGGACAAAGGTACTGATTCATTTCTGGATTGGCGTGAATCAGTCATTAGTGAATTGAAGCCCTGCGATGAAGACATGTTGGAGATTTTATTATTTCAATAATATATATATATATATTATAAAATTAATTTGCTAGCCATAAACGTTGCAAAGCCGTTTGGGAGTCTTAATTATGATCCAGTACTCTTATTTATTTTTCCGCCAACGATTTTCTACAATAATTTGTATCCAACGTCTTCCTTTTGTTGAGCTGTATATATGTGCTTTCCCTTTCGTTCTGGTATCATTCTCTCGGCTTCTCTCTCCTCTTGCTTCTTCATCAGCTTTCGTACTGATGCCCAGGGGCTTCATCGTTGGTAGTCATAGTGACTAATAGAGGGACTCCCGGAGAGGAAGAACGCCTGGTGGTCTGTTTGTCCAAGGAAGAGTGCTTGAGATGTTCAGAAAAAGTGGGTTAGGAGGTCCTCAGGTGTTTTTCCGGGGAGGAGCCTCCGACGCCCAAGTCAGTGGTGCTGAGAGAAGGCAAAGGAAATAGCACTGAGGGGTTCAGTGAACTCGCCTGGTCGTATTTTCTCAGAGTGAGGAGTCAGGATATTTGCCAGCCGTTTGCCAGGGTGTTTTCCCCTGATATTTATAGAGGTGTCCAGCCCGTTCAGATTGTGACACGTGTTCGGTCGGATGTTCTCTGAATGTCTGGGCGTAGAAGACAAGTAGCTGGTGGCAGGCTTCCTTGAGCCTTGAGCCGAGACGGGCCATGATGTGATTTTGATGGCGTCGGCGTGTCAGAGCGCCGTTTGAGGCGGCTTGTGACGTCTGTGGGCGACATGTCAGAGGCTTCCTTAAATGCTCCTGCCGTACTCCCGAGGTCCCTGGGTGAGGTCGTCCTGTAGTACGGACTGTGCCACTTCGGGAAACATGCCCCTAGTTCGGGGGTTCCCAGATTCAGGGAGTTCCGCCTTCGGGAAGATCATGTTCGGCCCGCCCTAGCTGGTGCCACTTTTCCGAAGGCGGTCTGTTTACTATCCTTGGGGGGGCTAATAGTATCCTCAGGTTTCCTGGCGTGCCGAGCTCGGGCTCTTCGGCTTTTCTCCGAGGTGTGTGATCCCACCTTTTTCCGGGTAACGCCAGATCTCCTGGCCATTTTGGTGGCAGGGAGTTCGGCCAGGTGGAGGCGATAGTCCTTCGGCTATCACGTACCACCAGTAAGATTAAAACATGTTCTAAACCTTAATATTCTGATAATTTATGAATTTTTTAATAATTCTATGATGCAAGAACAATAACTTTTAGACGTTTTACAATAAATAAAATGTATATTATTAAAATATTTCTTATTCTTTTTGTATCAAATTGTGACTTTCGTAATGTTGGGCAGAAGTGACAAAAAAAAAACCAAACAAAACAACAGCAAATTTTTTCCAGCTGTGACGATTTCAAAGTCTTTGCTAAATCAAAACTCAAATAACAATCACAGACGTCAATTCTTACAAACTCTCAATCTCTATTCTTCTTCAAACCTAACAACACACCAACCCAAAACCTAAAAAATCAGGCCTAAACCAACAAAAAAAATCTAATCCTATTCTAAGCAAGATACTTGAATGCCACGTAAAGATCAAGCCCAGCAGAGTGCCATACTTCAATTCAATTA
Organism: Aquilaria yunnanensis; assembly: GCA_039654915.1. Taxonomy (NCBI): domain Eukaryota; kingdom Viridiplantae; phylum Streptophyta; class Magnoliopsida; order Malvales; family Thymelaeaceae; genus Aquilaria; species Aquilaria yunnanensis. The sequence continues at coordinate 67,477,973 of CM077597.1, forward strand.
TGGAGACATGCTGTCAAAAAGCATAAACGAAACCATAGTCCCCTAACTTCTACAATTTATCAATTTGAGTCACCAACTTTAACAATCTGCACCTTCACTTAAATTATTTATACCTCCACCTTTTTACCAAATCCACAAAGCTCACAATTTTGCTTGTAGGGACTTTCACATCCACCGGATAATTTTTTGCATCTTCTTTCACAATTATGTTACCAATGAACTCATGTAAATTTTTGAGTTTTTCAATTCTTTCATCACAACCAATGTATTCTTTGAAGACCATAAATCTTCACCTCAAGCAGAAAATTCATAACCCAAACTATCTAAACTACAGAGCAAAATTAAATTCCTCTTAAAATTTGGTACATACCTCACATCACTAAGCGTTTTGATACTTACATCATGTAATTGGACTTTCACATTGTTGATGCCTTTAATTCTCTCTTCTTGGTCATTTGTCAAATAAATTGGCCTATTACACACCTTAAATTTTGTGAACCACTCCCTTTTTGTACAAACATGCTTATACAAGTATAATCAAATACCGATGTATCTCTTGAATCTTTTTTCTTACCAACATCTTATACCATTAAAGTCATAGCTTTATCATCACTTTTCTCATCCTCCACCATATTCACATCACATTTATTTTTCTTCTACGTTTTTCTTTCTTTTTCTCTTTTGCTTTCAAAAATTATTGGGGGAAGATCAAAATGAGTCCTATAACTTTGGAAACTTTTATATTTTAGTTCTATAACTACACAAGTTTCTATTTTAGTCCTATACATTTGAAAATGTTAACAACGTTAGTCCTATGTTGGATGATGCTAATGGAAAATCCTCAACGACATTTGACGCCATTAATTCTTGCTTAGTTGGCACATATAGGTGGACCCAATTGCAAAAAATAAAATTTTTATGAAAAGGTTTCACAAACAAAAAATCATTGGTACTTGAGGCATAGTTAGAGACAAAATCACATTTTTCTCTTCTTATACCTCCCTCGGCATAAAGAATAAGGGTTCACCCGAATTCACCTCAATCCATAGCACTTCTGGTTTTTCCTAAATTCGTCGTTTCTGTTTCATCCTTCACCTGAGTTAATAGTCTTCATTGAGATTTTAAAATAAAATAATCAAGTTTCCAAAATCCTCATGAACTTTTTTAGATCTCCTCGGTGAAACAAAATGCCAACAATCCCGTCCACTTTCTCGACTAATGCAACTAAGGCTGCAAGAGAATTTGTGAACAACTTCTCTCTTTCCCAGTCTTTCAACCAATCTAGCAATAATGGCACCAACCCAAATGTAAGTGCACGACACTAGTTTCTTAGATTTGATAAAAGCCTGAAAATTGCAATGAGTGCATTCCTTTTACACGCGTTCCTGCTCTTGATCAAATCTACTAGAGCTGAAATTGTCGCAGGATTTTGGCATATCTTTGCTCTATACTCCTCAATATAAGCAAGGTAAAATATGGCTCCGGCTATGATGTTGTTTTTCCTTAGCTTTGAGCCTATTTTTTAGAACATCTAGGATCAATTCCAAGCCCCTATTTTCCACCATAATAGCTTTGCTCTTTGGGTGTTTCGACAAATTTAGAGGACCAGTGCTAGAGCTTTCTTACGTGGACTATTCCTTCGACAATAACAGAGTTAGTAAATGAGGGATCGCTCCAACTTTCACTCCCTACCTTGAGCATTCGAGAAGCATCCCAATTCTTATAGCTAGATTTAGTCGCAATCACGTTGTTTTCTATGAAAGTAGTGGTTAATTATTCCTTTAATCTCGGAAGTGAGTAAATCGTGATTGAGAGCATTAGAGGCGAAGGAGTAGCGATCAAAGCTAGTGAAAGTAGAAGAGAAAACACTTAAATGGGAGTTCAGAGTGAAAATTAGGCTTTTTATGAACTCTTGGGACTCAATAAGATAAGTTACAAAAGTTAAATGACTTATTTTGATCTTTTTCCCTGATTTTTAACGTTTGATACTTGCCATGTAGGATTTCCGTTAAGGCCATTAACGATAAGACTAACGTCGCTAACATTTTTGAACATATAGGATTCAAATAGAAACTCGTGTAGTAATAGGACTAAAATAGAAAAGTTGCAAAAGTTATTGGGCTCATTTTGACCTCCCCCCAAAATTCTTCCATATCCTCCTCCAATTTCGGGCAAAAAAATCTTATGTCCTAAATTATGACAGTATTAACATTCCGTATTACCCCAATCTTTTCCTAGTATCGAACTTGATCTTCCTCTTGATTCCATTTTTCCTTTCCAATGATTTCTTTCTTGCTCCACCATGAACACGCGATTATCTTCATATTTTTCTTCAAATTTTCTCATTCGATCATGCTCGAAAAGCACAGTTATTACATCTTCAATCTTCAAAGTATCTCTTCCAACCATCAATGAAGTCACAACTGGCTCATAAAATTTTGATAAGAAATTAATTAAGATTATAGCCCTATCTTCTTCTTCGATCCTTTCACCATACTTTTCAATTGTGTAACAATCTTGTTAAACTCATTCAAGCATACAATCAAGCTAATTCCATCAATTATCCCTAAACCATATAATTTTCTTTTCAAGCATAACTTGTTAGTAATAGACTTTGACATATACTTGCCTTCAAGTTTTTCTATCAATTTTCTTGGAGATATCTTGTTCAACACATCATACTTGAGTTGTGATTAAAGAGCTAATCTAATTGTACTCACCGTTATCTGCGTCATCTCCTTCCACTCTACATCCGTTATAGATTCTAGCTTTTTTTTCAAACACATTGTGAAGTTTCTGTTAAATTAGCACATTCTTCACCATGCACTTCCAAAAACTAAAATCTCCCACTCCATCAAAATGATTAATCTAAAAACTTGATGTCCCAGCCATCTCAAACCAAACTCTAACACCACTTGTTGGGAAGGTCAAAACCGGCGAGATCCATCAAGCAATATACCACATATGATAATGGCTTCACACATGTTCTCGAAACCTTAAGCCAATGACACAAGAGACCACCACTATATATATGCATCCCTTTTTGGATAACTTTTAACCATGTGGAACAAGTCATTTGCACACATCCTCAACAATTCCCCCTCGCATTGTGAGAGTCACAAAAGCTCTTGCACTTGCTACAACACATGATCATCAACACTTTTTGTAGTCAAATGAGTATTGAACTCCAGCACAGTAACATTGCTCTCAGTTGAATCATCAGCTTTGATGTCACTTTTTAGGCAAAAGTGAAAAAAAAAAACAAACAGACAAACAAAACAACAAGCAATTTCTTTTCCAAGCATGATGATTTCACGGTCTTTCCAATATTAGAACTCAAATAACAATTATAGATAACAATTTTCTATTCTTCTTCAAGCCTCACAGCATGCCACCCGAAAACTTAAGAAACCAAGCCCTATGTATATATAGGCAGCCGAACCATGAAAGCAACCAAAATATCTAATCCTATTCTAATCAGGATACTTGGATGCCACGTAAAGACCAAACCCAAAAAAGTAACGGGCGCCAATTCAACTGTGGAGACATGCTCTCAAAAAGCATAAACTAGGATAACATATAGTGTTTCTGAAAACTTTTGGGACATTACTGTTGAAAATGGCGGAAGAAAATTAGTTAGAGTAGAAAAGGAATGATGAGCTTTAGCAAATCTAATGTAATTCGTTATAATTTATTCTATTTGTATCTAATTCTTAATTTTTCTTTATTCATTTCCGGGTGAGCAAATTTAGGGCAACATATAAAGAAAGAAGGTCGAGATTTAAAGCAGCCAAATAAGGAATGGGTTTGGCATTTACTTCACAACCAAGTTGTCATTCTTATTTTTGGTGGTTAGACTAACAGTTAAAGGATTTGCGAAACGGAAAAAAAATGATTTATTTTTCCTTTTCTTTGATTCATAAATTCAGACCGGTTCTATTTTTTGGCTAGATTTCACACCAAAAGCTTTGATGGGATATTTGCAAAATGTTTATTCGCTAATTGTTGGTTGTTTTCATTCAAATTTTCCTATCAGGATTGAAAGTGAGGCTAACCCCAAAGACAAAGGCCACAAAATGAAGAAAAAAATGATTTTGCCTTAAATATTGACCCTTTTTGGTTTTAGCCCAAATGGTTAATTTTTTGGTAAATACATCTTTCTCTTTGAAGCTTATAATTTTTTTTTTTGTAATTCTCTCCAAAATTTTCAGAATATTTATGGTATCTTTCTAAGTTTTATAATTTTCTAGAAAAGATAGATATATATCACCACTATTTTGGTTTGAGGGATCTGATCTTACAAAATATTTTGGTTGACAAAGCAAAAGAGTTTTAGGAGTGTTTATTTGTGATGTGAAGGAAAAACTTTTGATAAGGTTTCAACATTTCTCTTGGATTATTCCACACAAATATATTTTTTTCCGACTTGGTTCCCAAGGGGGCAATTTTTGAGGTTGAATTATTTACAAATGGTTTATGCTCTTAAGCCTAGACGAAAGTGAATCTTTCGAGGCAAGGAGAAAAGAAATATATCAAATCTTTTAGAAAAGACTTTTTTTTTCTTCCACCTATAAGGTTCTATGACGTTTTAGAAGGACGAGAATTTTTTTTATAAGAAAAAGTAAAAAAGAAAGTTTTATTGATGAAAACACTTGAAAAGGATCTATTGGAGAATTCCTTGAAATTTTTTTTAAATCTCCTCATTTTGATTTTTATTTTGGTGCCTACCAGAAAGATCTCTTTAAGAAAGAGAATCATTAGTTACCTTGTACTTCAAAAATAGAAAAATCTAAAAGGGAGATAAAAATTTGTTGGCCTAGATTTCTGTTTTTGCCTCACATTTCCATTATGGGAATTCCAAACTCGAATATATGAAAAAGTTATTAGCCACATGATGCAGGTTGATTGACGAAAAATATGGGAAATGATATTTGAGCTCAATACTTATCGCCACTTACAATCATAAACATCATTACTAGTAATGTATGACATGTGGTCAAACACCCTAACCTTTGTCACTTTTTTTTTGTAAAATTTTCAATCAAAGTCAAATGTTAAAAGGGTTACATAAAAGGGGATGGGTTAAGCCTAAATTGAATGGAGCACATCGAGAGGGATTGGTTAGGCCCAAATTGAATAGAGCTTCCTATCAGGATTTCCAACTCAAAAATTAAAGATCCTGAGGCTTAGGTTTTGAATTGAAAGAACGAATCATAGAGAAACCGTTGAGAGATACATCATTTTAGAAAATTATTTTTCACCCACATCCCCTATGGTGTAGTGTATCTATCTTGTACTGATTGATGATTGAATATTTGCTCTCAATGAGAATCTTCAATTCTTTATTGAGTGGAGTGTTAGAGTTATAAGAGCACTCTTAATGGATTTTCACCTATATGAGCATTGAAGTAAGACCGCTCATTGGGCTATTCTTAAAATCACTTATGAAAAAGTCAAGATATGCATATGGCTATTAATAGTGCAAGCTTGCAAGCTCAATAGACATATGGTTCGTTATGTGTGTTAGGTGAACTTGTACCGGTAAACAATCATAGTTCAAGGCTGTACCACTATTGGCTGTGGAATAGAGGATTTGACTCACTAATAGTTAATTTGTTTTAACTTAAGTCAACTTAATCTAAAATGAATTATTTTTATTTTAATATCTCTTTTACTTGGAACTAAATCCATTGAAAATATAATTTTTATAAACTTACTAAATTTTTATGATTTTCTTATTTTTAAGTGTTAAAAAAATTCACAAAAAATTGAAAACATCCTAAAAATTTAGTTTCAAATAGATTATTATATCTACATAATATTGGTTTTTAAATAAAATTGATTCCCAAGTAAAAAAGATGTAAAAATAAAAATAAGTCATTTTAAATTAAGCTGAATTAAGTTAAAATGAATTGGCTATAAATAAAGGATAAAGACATCATCACTTTTATTATGCACAATAAATTGTCTTTACCAAAAAAGTATAATATTTTGGCCTTATATTGAAATACAGAGGGAATTGTTGGAGATTTATTATTTCAATAAAAAATATACATTATTAAATTGGCTAGCCATAAATGTTCCAAAGCTGTCTGGGACTGTTAATTATGATCTATTACTCTTATTTATTTTTCCTCCAACGCTTTTCTACATTAATTTGTGCCCAACATCTTCTTCCTTTTGTTTTTTCGGTACATTGGACAAAGAACATAAACGAAAGCTAAGCATGAACGAAGGAGACTCCTTAACTGTCTGTCAGTAACCGATGACCAAGCTCCGACAAGGGTGGTCATAAATAATGACCTGCTGGCATTAAGCATGACCAAGGTTAGCCATGAAGTCAACACAAGAATTACCCTCTCTCATAATGTATGCATTCCATCAATTACCCAGTGGTCCATCAAAGCCCGACAGTCTTCCAAAAGCGCAAGAAGAGGATGATCAACGTCTATGTTTCTCAACATAAAGACTAGCGTAGAGAATCCACTTCAATTTCAGCCCCAAATAACTGTAACTGTTGAACCAACAACAAACCTTGCGTAAGGCCCAGCAGTTGGGCTTAAACCATAGAAACTCATCCCAAATAGCAAGAATACCCTTGCACCCAACCCCTAACACTATCTCGAGAATGCCACCTACAGCCGCCGACCCATCCTGTCTAAGAGACCCGTCAGAGTTCAACTTAAGGCAACCATTTAAGGGGGGCACCCACCTTACCAAAACTGGTTGCTGCTGCAACGTTCTGACCTCTGTACTCCGCAACTTCGCCACCTCTGTGGCTTCCTTCTTTGCCCTACTTAAAATCACTTAAGGGCTCATTGCCTCACTCCAAAAGACAACACTGTTGCCGGCTTTTTAGATTTGCTACTGTATAGAAGAAAACAGAGAGATCCAAGGCACACCTTCATATAAGAATGAAGACTGCCCATTTTCCAACAACCAATCATCCCACGGGGTAAGTATGAAAGATGTTTGAAACCTCCCCGCAAGGACAAGACCCCAAACTGAAGTTGCAAGCTCGCAATGCCTGAATAAAGGATTTAGATTTTCCTCGTCGCAATTGTAGACTGGACATACAGGATCTACCGGAATACCCCTCCAATTTAGTCTTGCCCTTGTGTTTAACTTATTGGAAACCACCAGCCACAGAAACAATTTGATTTTCTCGAAGCTCACCCTTTTCGAAAACCCGCACCTCCAGTTTTCTGCCCGACATTCGTGCATCACGGTACACCCATAGTGTATAGGTAGAATTTACTGAGAAGTTTCCCCTGGCTTCCCCTATCTAAATAACGCGATTAGCAAAATCCCTTCACCAGGGAATCAGCTTACTTAACAGCTCGGAACAGACTAGATCCGAAAATAAATAGGAAATAAGATCAATACTCCAAGTACCTTCATTAGAGATCACGTCGGCAACTCGCTAGTGTTCTAAGCCCCAATCAACCGCATTAAGGCAATGATCTCGCAAGTAACCCCTTGAAAGCCATGTATCATCTTAGAAAAAAATTTGAGCTCCATCGCTGAGTCGGCAGCTAGCTCCCAATTTGATTAGCTCCCTCGCTGACAAAATACTCCTCCACAAGTAGGAACTGCAACAATTATATGGGTACCGAAGAAACTCATGCTTACATAGTATTGGATTTGTTCCAAGCAAATATTTAATTTTGATGATGACAAATATATTATTTTAGTATGCTTAATATCACTTCATTTGGTCAAAATAAGATTTGTTAAAGTTGTGCTTGATTTTCAAGTATTTCAAGTGTTATTTCAAAAAATATGTTTTAAGTTTATTGAGAAAACTTTATTTTGAAGAAAAGTTAATAGGTCATTAAAACTTGATTTTGAAGAAAAGTTAATAGGTCATTAAAATATGGTAGTGTTTGAATCAAGTTTGATTTCAAAATGACAAGTTTTTCTAAGTTGTTTCATGTTTAATCCATTAAAGAAACAATTCAACATGTCTTTGCATCACTTAAGTTTAACCTACTCCCAAGTTTATACTTTAATGCATTAAAATAGCTTAATTTGTAGTCTGGGATTCCTGAAACTTTTTGAGACATCAGACAATGTGTTAAACTCCGAGTTTAAACTGTTATTCATAAGTCTGAAAGCTTCCGCCAAAATTCTTAGACTAGGGCGATTTCAACCAAGCTTTAAAATATCATTCGGGCGAATCAGAGGACGCCATCTGGACACTCTGGCAGAGCGTTTAATAACCTGTCTCTAGCCGTTTTTAACTGTTGGAGGACAAAATCAAGTTTAACGTGTTAAACTCAGAACTTAACACAAAGTCTAAAACTTTTCTTGCACAAAAAATAGAGCAACGGTCACAAGAATTTGTGGAGCCTTTTCAGACTTATCCTGCTGCTTTATAATGATCTCCTTGCCCTCAAATGAGTATAAAAACATGGAGAAACATTTTGGGAACAACTCTTGGTCATAGGATCAATGATTCATCATCAAATCCAAGAAAAAGAGCTTATCTTGAAAATTTCATTGTTATGGTTGTGCTTTCACTTGTATATCTAGCAAGAGTGCTATTGTGTAAGCTTGTGAGTTTGTAAACATTTCAAGTCTTAGAATCTTTTAAGTGTGGAGTGATTTCTATTAAGCCTTGAAGAAAACTAGAGAGTGGTTTCTAGTGAGCCTTGAAGAAAACTAGAAATTGGTTGGGTGTGAACCTTAAAGAAAACACAATTGTAATCTTGATCAAGATATAGTGGAGGAAATCTCAAGTAGACAAGCTTGAGGAGAGGATGTAGACTCCGATTAATGGAGTTGAACCTCTATAAATCTCGGTGTACTTTTTTCTTTATCCTCCTTTATTTACTTGCTTTATTTGTGATTAGCATTACTTGATTTGTTGTTGATTTTTGGTTAAGTAAATTTAGTTGTAAATTTTGATTTTGCTAAAGTTTTTAATACAACCAATTCACCCACCTTCTTGGTTGCACTTGGGCCAACAATTGGTATCAGAGCTTAGTGCTTTTTATTTTCAAAACCTTGCAGTTTTAAAATCAAAATATCCATGGCAGCCACTAGTTTTATGCATCTTGAGGGGCCAAGTACATCTAGGCCACCATTGTTTAATTCTACAAATTTTAATTGGTGGAAAATTAGGATGGAGATTCATATTAAAGCTATTGATTATGCTTTATGGAGAATTATTAAAGATGGTCCTAATATTCCTTTGAAAGTAGTTGATGGTAAACAAGTTTCAAAAGATTCAAAAGAATTCAAATCGTAGGATGATGCCATATGTACTATGAATGCTAGAGCTATGAATATTATATATTGTGCACTGACCCCCGATGTGTTCAATTTAGTCTCTTCTTATAATGATGCTAGGGAAATATGGAACAAGCTGTTTGTGACATATGAACGAACTTCACAAGTTAAGGACACCAAGATGCATATGCTAGTTAAAGCATATGAGCTTTTCACCATAGAGCCAACAGAGAGCATTCAAGATATGTTCAAAAGGTTCAATGAAATTCTTACACCACTAAGTTGCTTGGAAAAGAATATAAAAATGAAGAGTTGGTGAGAAAAATTTTGTGGAGCTTGCCTTCTTCATGGAAAAGTATAGTTGAAGCAATTAATGAAGGTGGAAGCATCAAGACCATGCATATTGATGAGTTATTTGGGAAATTATTGACATATGAGATGAATGAGCAAAAGGAAAAAAGGCTCAACAACAAGAACAAGTTAATGGCCTTCAAAGTTAAAGAAGATGATTCATTTTCATCTTCTTCAAATGAAGATGATTCGGATGATGTAGCAATCTTGACCAAAAAGTTCAAGAAAATTCTTAAGAGGTCGAAGAATAAGGGTTCTAGAGGCAAAAAGAATGAGATCACATGCTACAAGTATAAGGAGCCCGGACATCTACAATTTGATTGTCCATTGAACAAGCCATAGAAGCACAAAAATCATAAGAGAGGAAAGAAAAAACTTAGAGCTATGACGGCTTGGAGTAATAGTTGTTCATCCTATAGTGAAAGCTCATTATCATCAAATGAGACAAGTGATCAAACCAATCTTTGCTTGATGATTGAAGAAGATGAAGCCTCTTCAAATCAAAGCTACCCCAACTTATGTCTCATGGCAAAAGAGGAAAATAAGGTAACAAGTACTTATTCTAGTAACACATCATCATCCTTATCATGATCATCTAATTGTTCATATGAAGAATTATTAGATGCATTTCATGAGCTTTTCAAAAATTCAAAAAGACTTATCAAAAGGATTGATGAATTGAAGGTTTTAAATGCATCTTCAACAAAAGAAATAAATGACTTGAAGAATGAGAAATTAGATATTAGCTTATCCTTGAAATAAGAAATAGATGAATTGAAAAAGAATAAATTTGATCTTAGTCAATCTTTATCTAAATTTGTCAAAGGTAAAGAAAACTTTGATTTATTACTTAGTGCTCAAAAAAGTGTTTATGACAAAGTGGATATAGGCTATGATCATTTACTTAAGGAAAAAAAATTTAGAAATAGGTTTATTAATGCATCCTCATCATCCATAAGTAGTTCATTTATAACATGTCATGCTTGTGGTAGAAAATGACATTATTCTTATGAATGCATGATTAGAAGAGGAAAAGTTCCTTTGGGATATAAATTGGTGTGGGTTCCTAAAGGAACCAACATTGTTGGAGCTAACTCTTATGGATCCAAAGAGATTTGGGTACCTAAGACCAAAGTTTGAGATTTATTATAGGGTGCTAGAGCATGGAGCAATAATTGGAAGTTTATACATAAAGCTCTATGCACAAAGAAATTGGGGATTTGGAGCACAATGAGAAGTGCTTGAGATTACAGCTCAAATTGTGGTAACGTTGTTGATTTTCTTTAGTTAGTGGTAATTATTGATGCCTTGAGCTATTTGGTTATGTTATGTTGCTTAATAAGTATATATGAGTTATTCATAATTCTTGAAAGATTTATGATGTGTTTTATATTACCATGATCATTATGGATTTGTTTCAATAGTTTGATGATATGATATTTTTTTAATTATGTTGCTAACCTATTAGTTGATATTTGGTCATTTTGTTGATTTAGAAAGGGGGAGAAATTTTTTATATGTTTGGACTAATGAGGAACATGTTTTCTTGTAAAAGTACCTTAGAATTTGTATGGCTTGATTAAGGGGGAGCTTGTTGCATGTTGTGATAATCTTGTTTGAGAATTTTTCATGATTTATTTTGGTGATATATATATCTTTTTGATTATGACAAAAAGGAGGAGAGATAAAATTGAACAATATTTAATGAAGGGGAAGAATCATTTTTTATGCTTATTGTTTAGATGTTATATGCATTTTTTGAAAGGTGAATGATTGTTGTTTGGATGTTATATGTGTTTTTTAAATATAGTTTTGTCATCATCAAAAGGGGGAGATTGTTGAATTTGTTCTAAGCAAATATTTAATTTTGATGATGACAAGTATATTGTTTTAGTGTGCTTAATATCACTTCATTTGGTCAAAATAAGATTTGTTAAAGTTGTGCTTGATTTTCAAGTATTTCAAGTGTTATTTCAAAAACTATGTTTTAAGTTTATTAAGAAAACTTGATTTTGAAGAAAAGTTAATAGGTCATCAAAATATGGTAGTGTTTGAATCAAGTTTGATTTCAAAATTACAAGTTTTTCTAAGTTGTTTCATGTTTAATCCATTAAAGAAACAGTTTAACATGTATTTGCATCACCTAAGTTTAACCTGCACCCAAGTTTATACTTCAATGCGCTAAAATGGCTTAATCCGTAGTCTAGGATTCCTAGAACTTTTTGAGACATCAGGCAATGTGTTAAACTCTGAGTTTAACCTGTTATTCACAAGTCTGAAAGCTTCCGCCAAAATCCTTCGACTAGCGCAATTTCAGCCAAGTTTTGAAAGATCATTTGGACGAATTAGAGGACGCCACCTGGACACTCTGGCAGAGTGTTTAATGACTTGTCTCTAGCCTTTTTTTACCATTGGCGGACAAAATCGAGTTTAACGTGTTAAACTCAAAACTTAACACGAACTCTGGAACTTTTCTTGCACAAAAAATAGAGCAACGGTCACAAGAATTTGTGGAGCCTTTTTAGACTTATCCAGCTACTTTCTAATGATCTCCCTGCCCCTAAATGAGTATAAAAACACGGAGAAACATTTTGGGTACAACTCTTGGCCATAAGATCAAGGATTCATCATCAAATCCAAGAGAAAAAGCTTATCTTGAAAAATTCATTGTTGTGGTTGTGCTTTCACTTGTATATCTAGCAAGAGTGCTATTGTGTGAGCTTGTGAGTTTGTAAACATTTCAAGTCTTAGATCTTTTAAGTGTGGAGTGGTTTCTAGTGAGCCTTGAAGAAAACTAGAGAGCGGTTTCTAGTGAGCCTTGAAGAAAACTAGAGATTGGTTGGGTGTGAACATTGAAGAAAACACAATTGTAATCTTGATCAATATATAGTGGAGGAAATTTCAAGTGAGCAAGCTTGAATAGAGGATATAGACTCCGATTGGTGGAGTTGAACCTCTATAAATCTTGGTACACTATTTTCTTTGTCCTCCTTTATTTACTTGCTTTATTTGTGATTAGCATTACTTGATTTGTTGTTGATTTTTGGTTAAGTAAATTTAGTTGTAAATTTTGATTTTGCTAAAGTTTTTAATACAACCAATTCATCCCCCTCTTGGTTACACTTGGGCCAACACTTAGATAATTTCCTTAGATAATCTTGGACCATTACTTCTTTTGTTTCTAAAACACCGCCCACCCAGTTGTCGCAAGTAAAGCCATGTTCATATTTGCAGCATTCCGCAACCCTGAGCCCCCATGCCATTTTGGCCTACACACTTGGTCCTACACAAAAATGGCCATTTTTTGCTTCTCTTCCTCGCTTCCCTAGATCAAATCATGACAAAGTTGATCCAACATATCACAAACTCCTACTAGGAAAAGGGTAGTATGCATCATGTACACTGGAGTTGCCTAAAGCCCCGATTGTACAAAGACTTACCATATTGTCAATGAAAGAAGCTTCTGCTTCTAACCACCAACTTATTCTCTAGCTTTTGCACTAAATGGGCATATAAAGATGTCATCACTCTACCATGAATAATTGGTACTGCCCAAATAAATTCCCAAGTCATGTGTTAACGATATCTGGTAGCTAGTACTCTAATTTTTAGCTACAACTGAACTAACATTAGGCAAAATAAAAAATTTTATTTGCCTACATTGATGACTAACCCTGATTCCACCGCAACACGGGCCAAACAATCCATCATTTTAATCCATTGTCCCCATCATTTCAATCCATTGTGCGTCTAACACTTCTACAAAAAGCATGAGATCATCTATGAAAAATAAATGAAATATTTCGGCCCATGCCTCCGAAATCAAAAAGGGGCCCAGCCCCCTACCAAGACTCACTGCTAAATTCAAAGGGAAAGTTTTTCCACACACAAGATGAACAGGTATGGTGATAATGGGTCTATCTGATGGAGACCTTTCCTTGGATGGAAAAAATCCTAGCATTCGTCATTCACCATTCCCCACCACTGCAAATTAGACTAAAGTGACACAGAATATAATCAAATCCACCAGACTAACTGGAAAATCATAATCCAACAAAACCTATTGGAGGAAACTCCAATGAACTGTGTCATATGCCTTTTATAAATCTATCTTTACTACTACAACTCTCTTTCTACCTCACAATTTTTTCATTGAATAAACCACTTTCTGCACAACTATTATATTATTGTGTGTGCCTCTGCCTAAGATGAAACTGCTTTGATAAGGCCCAATTAGATAGCAAAGAAAAGGACACAATCTGTTCACAATAACCTTTGTCAGCAACTTGTAACATGTGTTAAGCAAAGTTATAGGGCAAAAATCTTTAATAGCTTCCGGTGAATGGGTTTTTGAAAAAGAATAATCAGCCCGTAAGCCAAATCCACCGAAAAAGATCTTGAGTTGAAAGCTTGTTGAACAAAAGACACCAAATGGCCTTTTACTTTGTCGCAAAACTATCGGAAAAAAAATTGCATGGATCCTATCTGGACCTAGCACCTTGATCCCTTTCATCCCAAAAAGGGCTACTTCACCTCCTCCTCTGTAACATCTTAAAGCAAACCTAATGTTAGTATTGTGCCCAAAAAGCCAATCATGAGATGATTGTATTTTTGCACATTGAGTCATGATATTTTATTGAGGCATTAATCCAGCAATTATGTTTGTTGTTTTGTTTCTGCGTAACGTAATAAACATAATTGTAACCCTAGAATAATGATATTCTTAAACGTCCCTAGTCTAGTATTATTGTGGAGCGGGGTTGCAATAATACATAATGACTAGCATATGTGGAGACTAATATGAGATATGTAGTCTACATATGGGTACAAGTTGGAGAACTTGTGTACTGGACCAACCCACCATGAGAACACTTCATGGATCGTTATATGAGTGTCATAAGTGATTCTCATAGTGATCATGGTATATGTAGTCCTTCGACCTAAGATCATCAAGGTTCCCTACATGTAAGTCACATACTTTGATACTTTCCTTTGTTGCTCGTAACTGAGTGAACTTGAAGGAGGTCATTGGATATGTCACATATCATGCGGAGGGATTTGTATGATCAAGATGGGATTTGTCCCTCCTATGTAACGGGAGTGATATCTTTGGGCCCCTTGATAGAGTGAGACTTAGAAAATGCATGGCCATACTCCGATGAGTTGATATATGATATCAATGTCATCAGTTTAAGTTAGTCTACTCGGTAATCAAGAAACCAAAGATTGGGCTATACGAGAGTGACACATTCCATGTCTTGTGCTTAGTCTTGATATCTTAGACAAAGGGACAATGGCATATATCGGTGATGATCATAAAGGTTTAGTCGATTCACCGACAATCTTGTCACTTGGGTAGCAATGATGTGTTGCTAGACACCGCTCATTGCTTATGATCATAAATGTGATTTATGATCATTGCCAACATGGCAAGAGCCTATTGGGTCGCACACGTAGAGCTATTTGGATCATTAGAGTGCATGGGCTAATTATTTGGGTTATGGTTTCACTTTAATTTTGTATTAATAATGGGCCAAGGAGTTGAGCCATTATTAAGCCCGAAATTAAATCCTAATTGGATTAGGGCTTTGAAACCCATTAGGCCTGGAAGTTGAGTCTCACTATAAATACAACTTTTAAGTGAGAAATTCGCAGGTCTCCTTGCCCTAGCCTCCCAAAAGGACAGCCGCACTCTTCTCTTGCAATTCCTTGGAGGACGCAAGCTAGCACTGCGAGCACAAGAGAAACGCATCTGCCGGGACGTAGTGGAAGCGTGGTGATCCCGAGAGGCTCGTGTGGATACCATAGAGAGCCTGAACACGTCAACTGTTCAGGTTTTGTGATTCGACTCTACAGTTGAGTGAGAGATCTCAACCGAAAATTAGGTATGAAATTTTCGAACACCCGGTTTACCCCGTTTCACTTGGAGCCTGGAGGGTTTCGGTTAAATTTCGCTGCGCTGTTTGTCTCCCGAAACCCAACACCTAATTTATCACCCTTTGCCACAAGTGGATGAACACAACTACAAATCATCTTGAAAACTCCTATGTGCTTCATAAAAAGAGTTTGAAATAAATCTACCGCATGTTGTTTGACCATTGCTTGTCTGAAATCAAGTGAGTACCAACTCATAACTGGACCATTTAGTTCATACTCCTCATCATTTTCGTAACATGGGAAATTTTCTTGTTTTTATCCCTATTCAAGATCCAATTAATGCAAGATTTTTGGAACCAGAACTACTCCTCCTGCTCCAAGACATTTTGATACTCCGACTCCATATTTTTTCCAAGACTCTAAAGAAAGGAAGAAAAAAGATAAGCCCGTGATTTTTGAATACCATCCAATCTCTTTAGCAGCTCCTACTTTCTTGTAAAAATATTATTGAACACTTCAAAATTCCAACTCCTCACACTGCTTTTGAACTCCTTGAAGACCTCAACCACAGATCGGTGTTGATCTTGCCAAAATCTACTAAACAACTCATAAAAAGACCCATGAGTTAGCCAAGCTACTTGGCTCAGAAATGGACGTAAATCCCTTCGAGGCGGACTAATGCAACCAATGTCGAACAAAATAGGGTGATGGTCTGAGTGCATTCTAGGAAGCGTAAATAATCTAGAGTCTGCAAAGCATAACTAAGCCTAGTCATTGAACATGAGAGTGTCCGGGCTCTCCCATCCCATAACTTGACCATTATTTTTCTTAACCTAAGTGAAATTTGACCCCACCGGTTGGACATCAATAAGCCCAGTCTCATGCACCCACACATTTGCCTCTTGCACGCTCCACAAAATATCCCTTGCTTCACCCATGTACTCATCTATTGATAAGAAGATGTTAAAATCCCACATTATGGCAACCGACTCCTGCTAGTTTATTAGCTTCTAGTGTATGCTATATATATGTGTTTTTCCCATGGTTTTGGTATCATTCTCTTAACATCTCTCTCCTTTACTTCTTCATCAAAGAATATTATTCTATATATTTTCAAATAATATTGAGTAAAGAAAGATGCGGGTGAAACTTTACTCTACAACAGTACATGTGTGTATGGAGCTATAACAAGATGATTGGGTTGTTTTATCATAAGGGCAGCATAACTAAAGCCGTGACACCAATATGGACAAAACGCCCAAAAGACAATGGGCTAACTTGTGGCTCATCATAATTATGATTGACATATAGGTGATATTTTTCCTATATTCACCTAATTTAATTAACAATATTTACTAATTTTGTATTGCAAAATCATCAATTTTCAGGTTACTGGTAAGATCAAATATTGTTCTAAATTTTTTATTTTGATTATTTGTGAATCTTATTAATACTTCTATGATGCAGAAACAACAAGACATGTCTAATTGAATGGTGCTATGCATGCAATGGTACTAATAGGGTGATAAGAGTGGCTGTTAAGCATTAGGGGTGTTCGTAAGTCAGATATGATCGGGTTCCAACTCAACCCAACCCTACTTGTATCATTGACTGAGTTTCCGAATTCATTACCCAACACTAACAGCATATCTTTAAATCTGGTGACCACCTGAACTGCATAAGAACCAATTCAGGCCGGTTCGGTATGATCGAGTTTTTATGTTATCTTGTAAGGAAACAGTTTTATCTACAACAGTTATATATATAAGTAAAAAACATACAATTATACTTCAAGTTTAATTTCTGCATAACATGTCTAAATCGAAATAAAATTTCATGCGCCTACAACTCACAGAAAAAAACAAATCAAATGTATAACAATAATGAAAAATAAAAAAAAACCTACAAAAAGTAGAAAATCTTATTTAAACGTACTTTGGTTTCAAATAATGATCGTAAAACTCAAATAACCTTGATATCAATAAGCGAATAAGGAAACTTGCCTTCAAAAGGTCACATTTATCACCATAAATCTATATATTATTTTAAAAAAGGCCTAAATACCTATTGCTCCCTTGAACTATTCTCACTTGGATAGTTAACCCCCTGAACTACAAACAACATCAACTTAAACTCTGAACTTTGAACTTTGATAAAGTGGTCACTTCAGTTCTTTAACTCGGTAACTCATTCTTGTGCCATCAAATGACATTTATTCCATCAGTTTTAAAATGTTACCAGCATTTGATTGTACCAAAATAAAACACCAGGGACAAAATTATTGAAAAACATAACCTTAGGTACTTAACATGTAATTAAACCAAACTATATCACAACAGTCAATGGTTTACAATGGTGGTTGGATCACGGGTCTGATATTGGGTTCTACTTTTCTAGCAACAATCAGCAGAAGAACGGGGCTAATAGTGAAATAATTATATTAACCATATCAAGCTGGATCTCCAATTAGCCCAAGAAGCGGGCAATTTAAAGTGTTTAAATCACAATGGAATCAGCAGATGGCCATACCTGGCTAGATCTTAGACGACGATGGCAGTGGCTATGATAGAGGCCAGCAAGCCAAACATTGACAAACAGAAAACCCAACTGATGGTCAAAGCCATGTCACCTATTGCAGCTTTTCTAAGACCCCATGTTGGCGAAGCTTATTTATTTTTGTGTTCAAGTGGGTGATTTTTTTTTCCTACCCTAACCGTGCCTGGTTTTCTTTCTTCTGTACAAATGGAGGAAGAGGAGGTGGAGGAGATGGAAATCAAAAGTAAAAAAAGAGTGATAAACCTTAATTTCACGTTAGACTGGTATATGAATCATGGACTGCTTGATTCGCTAACAAATGGTATTGACAATGGCTGCCTCCAATCATAGAAACAATAGCACATTGAAAGACAAGTTGGAGATAGTGGCTTGGGTGTTGAAGCTGAAAGATTAAGGTGAAGAAGGGAGCAAATATGAATTTGAGTGACTATTACATAGTTTCCCCTTTTTATCAATGTACAGACATCATATTACTATTCAATCAAAGGACCAAAATGACTGTTTCTTCAAGTTCAAGGTTTGAGTTAAAGCGGTTCATAGTTCTAGCTGCTAACTATCCAAGTCACAATAGTTTAAGAGGGAAAAAGGCATTTAGGCCTAAACAAAAACTAGTTTGTCATAACCTATATAAGTAATTGAAGAATCTAGCTCTTCCCTATCATTTTCTGTCTCTTTACTCCTTAACCTATATGTATGTCATATTGACCAATTTTTATACTCAACAATGGAAATTAGATGTGTAAAAAATAGCCAAAACCTCATGTGAATTTTTATTAAAAAAAATCTCAATTCAAAACAGTTATAAATAAAAAAAAACAAATGACATTGTTAGAGAGAAATAAGTAAGTTTTGAGCACTCACATCATATTATTAGGGATTATAATTTAGGAATCAGGGGAAAAAACAGGTTAAGTGGGTTTATGCGGGTTTTACAATTAAAACCCACCCTACCTCGCATGAGTGGCCAAGTTCATCTTTTCAATGCCTGCCCCAATCCTAACCATATTGTTATCGGTTTAGTTTAGTTCGGAGCAGATAGTTTTATGGGTATTGAGCATGAGAACAATGGAAGCGATATTTGGTCTATCGGTCACCTTTTTTTGGACACATAATAGTCCTATGTGCATGCATCTCATCATCTCACTCCTAGAACCATTGCTCAAGTTTGAATCGACCAAACTTAGTGCATTTCCTTTTCTCCATTGCTTCCATGCCTGAGGAGAATTTCAAATTCGGTACGGGAGTCAAAATTAATATAATTGTGATGCGGGTCCGATTGGGCAGAGCCAACATCTCCACTGTGTGCAGTGGTGAAGGCAGCAGGGGGTCCTGGATGAGGTGCAGGCTAGTCCAGAAGGAAGACTGTGTCCTGGGTGGATCACCTCAAGTGATGGCCGGCAGCTGCCTGGTCCCGTAACAGGGTGATGATGAGAAGGACCTCCAGTATGGGAGAGAGCCCGGAGTGGGGATTCTTCAGGGAGACCTGGCTGAAATGCTCAGAAAACAGGGGTTAGGAGGCCCCCGGGGTGGTTTTCCGGGGGGGAACCTCCGACGCCCAAGTCAGTGCTTTTAGAGAGAAGTGGACATAGCAATAAGCACAAGGGACTCTTGCCTGGCGTATCTTTCTGAGGCCTGAAGGGAGAGTATTCGAGCGGAGGGAGGAGAGCGTCCTCTGTTTTTTGGCCTCTTTGTCCTTTTTTTTTTTCCTCTCTCTCTAGGGGAGCCCCCCTGTTTGTGACCATTTCCCTGGTATGTAAGGGAGGGGGTGATCCCTTCAGATTGTGGCATGTGTATGGACGGATGGTGTTCGTATTTTTGGGCGTGGGGGCCCCTAGCCACCTGCTGGCTCCTCGATCCGTGAGCAGTGGTAGGTGTAGCCCTGTGTGACAGGACGTATGCTACGATGCCATGTCAGAGCGTGTCTGGGGGTAGCGTGTCGGAGACGTATATGAGCGGAGTGTCAGAGACTCCTTGATGGCTCTTGCCATACAGCCGAGGTCCCTTTGGTTGATGTCTCACTTCGAGGTGAAGGGCCATTTCCCGGAGTCGGGCTAGAACTTCGGTGTCTACGTCTTCGGGGGGCTTTCTCCCGTAGGGGGTGGTTGGTCTTTCTCCCCTGAAGCTGGTTTGGTCGCCCTCCCGAAGGAGGCGCTACGCTAGCTCCCGAAGTTGGAATTTGGTGAGTTACCGAGGTCGTGCGCCTCAGGTGTATGACTTCCTTCACTGCGAAGTCCTTTCCGAGGTTGTATGCCTCAGGTGTCTGGCTCCTTCTTTCCCATGGTCGGTAGGTGGTCAGGGCGATAGCACTTCGGCTATCACATGCCCCCCTTGGAAAGGCCGAAGTGGAGACTTCGGCACGTAGTCCTTTTGGTGTCCGTCTATCCTCCAATTGGCAGTTTTGACAGGACGACCTCGTGGACTCCCGGAGGCCCACATGGTAGTATGTCCATTTTGGTCGAATAGGGCAGCACGGAGCCTTGGACCCCGGACCTTATGGATTTACACTCGGAGTATGACGTCGGTTGGGGAGGCACTTTGCCACCTAGGTGATAAGCCTTGTTCGAACAGATGTCATCTATCCATCCTTCGGTGTTCTCGAGATACCCAACTTTTTATTTTTCCCGCCATAGGCCGGTGGACCGTCGTGTCTTGAAACTAGTCGTGCCAGTCTCGAGCAGTGTGCCCGGGTTTTCTGGATGTCAGAAAATGCGTCCTAGTTTCTCGTGACGGGCGACACGTGGCAGGCATCTGCTGGAACGGGCACGCCTTTTCGCGCGCGAGGGGTAATTATGGCGACGTTTCACCTTCGCGCAGTAGCTATGACGCCCTTTTGGCTGCCCTTCCTCGATCTATAAAAGCCTCATCCTATCATACTCTTCATTTGTATTTTGCTCTTACTTTGCTCTCACTTGCTTCTGTGCCTTTTTCTCCTCTTTTGTGGCGGTTTTAGTGGCGGAGCGATTTCCGGCAACCTTTCACGACGGCGTCCTCAAACCCCAACTTTGGCAAGACTTTTGGTGGGTTCTGACTTCTAGAGTTCCTTCGGTTTCTATTTTTCTTTTAGCTTCCCGAAGTCATTTTTCCTCTTTCCGAAGTCGTTTTCAGTCAACCATGCCTATCCCCGAGAGCTGGCAGCCTCTTATGTCTCACCCTTGTTGCTCTACTTCTGAAAAATTAGAGAAGTGGAAGACCAAATTTTTCCTTCCTTCATATGCCATCACAAGGTTACCCCGCCTTGGTCAATTTAGCTTTATGAACCGGGGTGACGAGGTTACCGTTTTTCGAGCCCAACAGAAGGCCGGACTTCAGTTTCCCCCAGGGAAGATGATTTGTGACTTTTTCCAATTTCATGGCATAGCCGTGAATCAGCTTCCTCCCAACTCATACTGCTATTTTAACGCCTTTCTCTGCATGTGTGGGATCTTCAGGGTAGAACCCCATTTCATCCTATTCATGTAGTATTACAAGCTCTATCCGGTTCCGAAGGGTGGCTTTTATTTCATGCTACCTCGGGGATCTGGGAGCAAGAAATTTATGTTTACCTTCGCTACCAAGGATAGCTGGCGAGGGTGGCAAAGGAAGTTCTTCTTCCTGAAGGTGGCGGAGGCCTGGTCGCACGTCCCGACTAAGTGGGCTCGGGGAAAGCTGAAGACGGATGTCATGGATCCCAGGAAGCTGCTAACTCCCAAGTTGGCGGCGAGGTTTAGGGACTTTGACAGACGAATCCGTGCTGTCGCCGACTGGGATGCCGAGGTCCCTCCACGATCTCTCTACCCTTTCCCGATCATGTGGAAACTCATGACCGAGGATGTCCTTCGGGAGTTGGGGGTGGTTACGGAGCACAAGACGGATCTCGGCATGCCAGCTCCTACTACCGAGGGGAAGAACTCTTGGCTGGTGAAGCTCCTTCGGAGCGAGCTCACTTACGAAGCCCTTTTTAAAAGTAAGTTTCTTTCAAAGTTTTTCAGCATAAGTGCCTGTGGACTCACATTGATGTTTTCCCTCTTTTTCAGAGATGGGCGACGAGTCTGCCGCCTACTACAGGTCTCTCTTCCTTGGTCAGGCCGAGAAGGTAGAACAAACAAAGAAGAGGCGCAAGACTTCTAGGAGCAGACTGTCTTCGGGCAAGAAGGTAAAGAAGGACACCCTTCTTCCCCCCTCGGAGGACATGTCGGAGGTTGGCGATGCCATTGTTACTTCCATTAAGGCTGGTGATGTCATTGCAACTTCCACCAAGGTTGCAACTTTTTCCAACCCTGAAACTCCCAGGGGGGTTCTTGCTGGGCTGGTCGCCATTCCTGCCCCTCCGAGTCCCGCCACGTCGGCGGACTTGTTAGGCTCTTTCGAGGAGCCTTCTGCCGAAGAGTTAGAGAAACGCCGAAGGGCCAAAGGCAAACATACTCCTGCCAATGTGGAGGAGGTCGGTGACTCTGATGACGATGTTGCTAAGGTCGTACCAGGTTTGTCTCTTATCCCCTGCAATCTTACATTTTTCATAACCAAAGAATTTTTACCTGATAAGATGTATGTTTCTTTTTGCAGAGGATCTGGCGCCCTTAGCTTGGATCGTTGAGCATGCCCGAAGGCGGGCTCTTCGGGATTCTCATGTCCCGAAGGACAAAGTCCCAAGGGAGCCGTTCTGGTCTTTGACGGAGGACATGAACCTGTTCTTCGAGGATTGCCGGAAGATGGCTCCCCAAATGGCGAGGGGCGTGCTTACTCAGGCATCCTTCAAGGCAGTCGCCGAGGAGTGTGCCTCCGAGGATGCCCTTGCCGCAAAAGTTTTCGAGCATGCTGCTCAGGTAATTCTTCAGGCTCTTCACTTTTCCTCCCACCTTTTGTCTAAGTGTTTTGGCTTTCCTTGTGCAAATTTCACTAAGTACCTTTCTTTTTTGTAGCTTTTGGGGTACAGTGGATACCTTCGAGCTTGGGCAGTAAAGCAGTCTTTGGTCCGAGCTTGGTCCGAAGACAAATTGGAGAAAGCCAAAGTCTTTTGTGCCAACTCGGTGCTGACAAACACCAAGTTGAGCCAAATATGCAAGGAGAATATTGCCAGTCTTCGGGAGGAATTCTTGAAGGGCCAAGAGGAGCCCTTGAAGGATTTTTCCAAGAAGATGTCCGATCTTGGCAACAAATTAGTCAGCCTGACTTCGTCTAACGAGACCCTTCAGAAAGAAAAAGAAGGGGAGTCTGCCCTCTTGGCGAAGGCAATGGCTGAAAATGCTGAACTCCAGGCCAAGGTCGACTCGCTGAAGGAAGGTTCGAAGAAGAAGAAGAAAACCGAGGAGCTGGAGAAGGAGATTTCCGACCTTCAAAAGGAGATTTCGGATCTTCAGCATGAGGCGGACGAGTTGGACGTTGAAAAAGACAAAGCCGTCCAGACGTCCAAGGTGGCTTTTCAGGATGGCTTCTGCCTAGCTCGTCATCAGTTTCTGAAGAAGTATTCGGACCTCGATCCTTCCTTTCTGGCTGCCTTGGATATTCCCGGGGGGCCTCGGTGGACTTGGTCAAGAGTCGAGTTCCTTAACTTGCCGTTTCCTCCTCCTGCACCGAAGGCGGCGATGAAGGACTCAGGAGCCGAAGCTTCCCATGATGCCGGGGTTCCTTAGATATCCTAGGACCTTTGCCTTCTTCTATTTTCTTTGTACTTTTCTTCTTGTAATCTTCTCCTTGTATCAAGACCTTCTTCAATGGATTTTCCTTCATGATTTTGGCTAAGTCTTTTTGAGCAATTTTTGTTTCCCAATTGTCCCGACCACTTTCGGTTAAGGGACTTCTGTACTTCTTTGCTCATTTCGTCGGCCATCCTTCGGGCGAACTTTCGTAGTAAGCGAAGTTCCTTTTAGGCGAATTTTAGCCAGCCCTTTGTCAGCCGTGTTCGATAGACTTCACCTCTTTTGGGCATGTAACCCAACTAACTTCGGAAGGACTAGGAGACTTTCGGGAGTCCATACTTCAGCTTTGTTCGGCGAACATTCTCATACAGGGGAAAACTTTCTGTACTTAGACAAATTTCTAGCTTGCACCATTTCTTGTCTAAAAATTCTGAGTATAGAATTTCTTTAAGGCGCCCGAATGCCTTGTACCTTTCAGTTTTCCTTCTTCGCTGTTGCCAAGCTTGTATGCTCCCCTTTGGAAATCATTTAGGACCAAATAAGGCCCTTTCCCGTTTGGCCGAAGTACCCCATAGGATGGTTTTCGGGGTTCTAATTCGGCCTTTCGAGCGCGAAGTCTCCTTTTCCTTATTCCTTTTGGCCTATCATGCAAGTTTTGCACTTATGGCTACCTTTTGCCGAAAAGGCCTTCTTTCGAGCTCAACTGTTTCTCAGTGTTTGACAACTAAGTCGAGGTTAGTTCTCAACCCGAGGTCATGTCCTCTTTCGTCAAACATCTGTATGCTGGCGGAACTACTTCAAATGGATAATGGCTTTCTGTACTGGGGATAAGTGAGAAAGGTGTCTCTCCCTTGGTCCCTCAGGGAGTTGTCTAATAACTCCTTGGTACAGTGGGAAGTTCTCTTGGCCACTTTCCCTTTGCATCTCTTATAGTCCCTCTTTTATAGCTCTTTTGGCAACTCTGCTTGTCTGTTGCTCGGGGACTGAGCTAGTGGGCTGAAGTGCCTTTTTATTCCGAAGTCGGTGACGATTTCTTGAAATCCTTTGTCCATAGACTGGAAATCATTGCTAGCCAGTATCACTGCCGGTATGCCAAATCAGCATATTATGTTCTTCCAGACGAGCTTTTGTATCTTTTACCGGCATGGTCGCTAGGGGTCCTGCCTCATCCCACTTAGTGAAATAGTCCTCTGCTAACACGCAGAACTTCACATCTTCGGGTGTTGCTTGGAGTGGCTCGGTGTGATTTTTCTGAGGTTATCCGTTACAAAGGCAGTCTTTGGGTGCTGGCGCGTTTCTGGCCATTTTCACACCTTCTGGACGAATTGTCTTGCACCCTTTTTACCGATATATCTTAATAATCGTATTGCGTACCTTTGCCTGTGTAGTTTTTCCTTAATCAGGAAATGTCGTCCGGAACGTCTTTGCACTTTCTGCCGCTTCATGAAGATTTTCGGGACACTTTGGTTGTGAGGTTCCTCTTTGTAGGATCTTTCTGCCTTTTGTGCGAGGTTACTATACCTAGCGTTGCCACGCTCGGATGGCCCAACACTTTTGGTAATCATATTTGATCGTTTTGGTGGCCTCCTTGCATTCGGACCCCCTAAGGGGTATCCCA
This sequence comes from Aquilaria yunnanensis, assembly GCA_039654915.1. Taxonomy (NCBI): domain Eukaryota; kingdom Viridiplantae; phylum Streptophyta; class Magnoliopsida; order Malvales; family Thymelaeaceae; genus Aquilaria; species Aquilaria yunnanensis. The sequence goes on from CM077597.1 coordinate 67,503,224, forward strand.
GCGCCCTGATGTTCTGCGCTTGGGGTTCCATTGACAAGGAGTTTCCACTCTGGATCTACCTTCGCTCTGTTTCCTTTATTGGTTTTAGCCTTCCCTACTTCTGGGATTTCGGCGATCTAGTCTGCCAGTTCCTGGGCGCTCACCGCCCTTCTAGGCATATACGCGATGTAGTACTCTTTGAGTTCAATGCACCATTTTGATAGTCTTTTCTGAATGCTCTACTTTTTTTCGCGGCGTTGCGCGGAGGTGGGTCACTTCGGACAGCGGTCATGTCCTGGGAAGTAGAGTCAGCGCCTTCTGCCCGCAAGTCAAGTCGTAGACGACCTCTTGGGGCAATGGGTTTTGACTTCGTTGCCGAGGAGATGGCGATTTTTTCCTCGGGTGCAGAACTCTTTCGGCGGGGAGGTCTGGGTCATCCTGACCCTGCTTTTCCCGTAGGTCATACTCCGGGGGGCGCGCTTTCCACCGAGGACTCATCTCGTTGATCTCCATTTCCCAAATTCCTGTGAATTGATATGGGACTCTCATCCCAATGAGGTACTGATGAGGGGGCCTTCGGCCCAAATTTTGCTACGGCCATCTTTGGCTTAACTGCTGTGTCATTTCGACCACGACAGGGAGTGGGAATTCGCATAGACTAGCCTATGGTAATAATCAGAGGGCGCTCGCCCTCGATTAGGGAAGTCCTTGCTGCCTTTATTCGGTTGCTCGTTGAATCTTTGGCGCGGACGAGGACCTCGGGAATCCCTTCTCCTTAGAACGCCGAGCTTCAACTTCGGCAACCTGGGTGTGTTTCCCACAGACGGCGCCATCTGATGCGGGTCCGATTGGGCGGGGCCAGCATCTCCACTGTGTGCAGTGGTGAGGGCAGCAGGGGGTCCTGGAGGAGGTGCAAGCTAGTCCAGAAGGAAGACTGGTTTGCTAGGTGGATCACCTCAAGTGATGGCCGGCAGCTGCCTGGTCCTGTAACAGGCTGATGACGGTAAGGACCTCCCGTATGGAAGAGAGCCCAGAGCGGGGATTCTTCAGGGAGACCTGGCTGAAACACTCAAAAAACAGGGGTTAAGAGGCCCCCGAGGTGGTTTTCCGGGGGGGGGAACCTCTGACGCCCAAGTCAGTGCTTTTAGAGAAAAGGGGACATAGCAATAAGCACAAGGGACTCTTGCCTGGCGTGTCTTTCTGAGGGCTGAAGGGAGAGTATTCAGGCGGAGGGAGGAGACCGTCCTCTGTTTTCCGGCCTCTCTATCCTCTTTTTTTCTCTCTCTCTCTCTAGGGGAGCCCCCCTGTTTGTGACCATTTCCCTGGTATGTAAGGGAGGGGGTGATCCCTTCAGATTGTGGCACGTGTATGGACGGATGGTGTTCGTATTTTTGGGCGTGGGGGCCCCTAGCCACCTGCAGTGGTAGGTGTAGCCCTGTGTGACAGGACGTATGCTGCGATGCCGTGTCAGAGCGTGTCTGGGGGTGGCGTGTCAGAGACGTATATGAGCGGAGTGTTAGAGACTCTTTGATGGCTCTTGCCATACAGCCAAGGTCCTTTTGGTTGATGTCTCACTTCGAGGTGAGGGGCCCTTTCCCGGAGTCGGGCTGGAATTTCGGTGTCTACGTCTTCGGGGGGCTTTTTCCCGCAGGGGGTGGTTGGTCTTTCTCCCCCGAAGCTGGTTCGGTCGCCCTCCTGAAGGAGGCGCTACGCTGTCTCCCAAAGTTGGAATTTGGTGAGTTACCGAGGTCGTGTGCCTCAAGTGTATGACTTCCTTCACTCCGGAGTCCTTTCCGAGGTCGTATGCCTCAGGTGTCTGGCTCCTTCTTTCACGTGGTCGGTAGGTGGTTAGGGTGATAACACTTCGGCTATCAAATTGTCTGCCGAATTTTTCAGCATCATGGTATGAAATATCATTCCTATCGATGATTATACTCACATAGCTCAGTAAATGTTTGATGGTTTCCCCGTTCCGGTAGCAATTGTTTCTCTGACCGCTAAGAATTTCCAAGACAATGACATCGAAACTGAAGACATCTGACTTCACTGAAAACTGCCCACGCATCGCACACTCTGGAGCCATGTATCCACTACATGCCACACAATAGACATTAGGGACTTAGGATACTTTTGAGTTGTAAATTGGTATACTTACTAGGTTCCCACTATTCTGCTCGTACTGCCTTGTGTTTCATCCCTAACAAACAACCTTGCCATGCCAAAATCTGCAATCTTCGAATTCATGTCTGCATCTAACAGTATGTTGCTTGCTTTAAGATCACGGTGAATTATCCGAAAGTTCGAGTCCTCATGAAGGTAAAGAAGTCCTCTAGCAATACCCTATATGATCTTATAGCATCTATCCTAATCCAATAATGTACGCTTGACAGGATCTGTATGTTTAGGAAATATTGTTGGTTAACTCCACCCGAACAGCAATCAAACAATTTTGACAACAAAAAAGCTATCTACCCGATGGCTTTTCCGGTTGTCAAAAATTGCCATGAACAAAAGTGAGCTAGAAGGCCACCTTCTATCCAGAATTCTCCATTATTAACTTGAGGGTCAGACACCCTCACCGGAGAAATACTCCAATGCTTTGCAGCTCAAGTTTATTCGTGATCATCTCTATTACTGGCAAACGGTCTATGATTAATTCAATTCCACAGACACTAACATGAAATATGTTAAGGAATTCAATCTACATCTTGGGCAAAAGTTAGCTCATTTACCAAAGATGAACTGATCAAGGCTAGCATTGTGGACAAACTCATAGATGAGAAGCCTTTCATCTCCTGCCAAGGAGAAACCAAGCAACCTGACCAAATTCTTGTGTTGAAGCTTTGCCACCAGGAAGACCTCGTTCTTGAACTCTACTTCTCCTTGCCCAGAATCCTTAGAAAGCCTTTTCATAGCCACATCTTGGCCATTCAAAAGCCGACCCTGGAAACACACAATAGGTACAAAACCACTTGCTCCAATATCATAATTTCAACATTTTATGTACCAATTGTTATCACTTAAAAGCTCAGAGTGTGATCTTAGCTCTTTACCCTGTAGACAGCACCAAAGCCTCCTTGTCCAAGCTTATTTGCATCAGAAAAGTTATAAGTTGCAACCCGAATAGTGGAAAACTCAAATTGCAGTGACTCAGCCCCTATTATGTCATCTACAGTTGCTAAAAAGAGAGCAAACAAAAAGAAAATTTTTTAAATCCAAAAACAAGATGAAACAAGAAAATTACGATTTTTCTTATCGGTTTCAACTATCTGCAACGGTGTTTTGAGTCTCAAGTATAGGCAAATGCCAAGAATCAGAGCCAAAACACCCACAACCGAACAGACGATGATGATTATGGTTGTACGAGATGAATCGCCCCCTTTTCCTGACAAAACCAAAAGTAAAGATCAGAACTGAATGTGCTAGAAAAGGCTTAAGTATCTGAATAGTCTTCCAATTTTGATGAATCGGACGAGTTAGTCCTTCATCTATGAATCAATACGATTTGGTCCTTCAACTACATAAGTTGGGCACTTGAGTCCTGCAACTTTCATAAATTAGGACAATTAGGTCTAGCCATGGAATAAGATAACGTTTTCCATCAAAATGGACGGGCATGGCATTGACGTGATGCTTTTTACCCTATGTTCAATTTCCGTCTAGTTTTACCCCTAAGCTTTGGTTCTCTACCTCATCAAACCCACTTCCGATTATAACCATCCCTTTTGATTTCGCCAAAGATTCAATGGTCAAAAACCTTTGCCGGCACCCTAGGTGGCTCCTGAAGCTAGATAGGACGCATGATCATCAACTTTGCAAGTTGAATTTGAACTAACTCAGTGTTTTCACAGGTAAGCTTTTTGTTTTTTTGAGACCGGAGAAATCAAGATTCAATGAGAGAGGAGACTAAAGAAGAAATCACGATTCTTCTTTCAGTTTGACCACTCTTGCCTAAAACCTAATATAGGCTTCTACTAGAAAATACTTCAGTTCTCCATTATCTTCTCATTTCTAGGTCTTAGTTTTTTTGCCATTAGCATGTAAATGTGTTTTGATTGTTTTCAACTCAGCATGTTCCTAAACGACATTGTTTAAGGAGGTGAGGGCGGTAGGGTTAGGCCTAACAACAATTTTGGTCACATGTGGCTCAACAAGTCCTTTTGGACTAGATTGTACTACTAATCAAAGTAAGAGGACTAAATCGAACTGATCCTTAGTTAGAGGACCAAACTGTCCAATTCAACAAAGTTGGAAGACCATTCAAACACTTAAGCCGCTAGAACAATGGCAGACACTACCTGGTACTGTCGGCGCAGTCGCCTTAGCAGATGACTGTGGCGACGGTGTTTGTGGAAGGGGAACTGGATCCCGATAAAAGGGTTCGGTTTCGAACCTCAAGATACAACTGGGTCGAAGAATTCTGCATCCAATTTTGCCGTCACAACAACTTCCAATACCCTCGATCGCCCTGTTCAAACAGTTACCACAATCCTGCTGATAGGTCCCAATCAAAACTCACTAATTTGCAAATAAGATATATTTTCTTTGGGTGAGAATTAGACCACAAAATTCTGATATAAATGCTTTCCGTCCACCTTTACTAGCTGATGTTCTTTAAATAGGAAAAGAATGAAACTGCCACGCACTATTAACCCATAAAACAAGGTTCCTATCGTGGCATGACTTCTTTAATAAATAAACGTGCTCTGCTAACAGAAACGTGCTCAACAAATGCCTAACAGAAATGCAAAAATCTCCCCACAAACGTTTTCAGCCACGATACTTGGGATTTGGCCGAGGAGCCCTTGTTGATCTTCGTGGACCTCTATCAACACTTCCCCCTCCCGGTGGACCTTTGTCCTCAAGGTCCACAGAAGGAAACCTTTCCAACACCACCCGAGTAGGCTCCCAGGTAGCATCTTCAACTGGTAAATGCTTCCACTACACCAGGCTTTCTTCCTCGAATCGCTCTCCGCGTCGTACCCAGCGAGTGTCGAGAATAAACTGGGGCTCTAATAAGATCACGCCTTCATCGGAAAAAGGTGGAAGCATAGGTGATGAGATAGTTGACTCCCCAATGAATTTTTTTAGCAAAGAAACGTGGAAGACAGGATGAATACGTGCACCGTCAGGCAACTGGAGCTTATATGCAATAGCTCCAAGTTTTTGGATGACAGGGAAAGGTCCATAGAAACGGCTAGCTAGTTTGTGGTGTGTTTTCTTGAATACTGACTGCTGTCGATAAGGCTGCAGCTTGAGGAAGACCATGTCAACGACCTCAAATGAGACATCTCGACGCTTTCGATCAGCCATTTGCTTCATACGGTTAACCGATGCCTCCAGATTAGCCTTGAGTTGCTGAAGCAATTCTTCCCGATTGATTAAGTGTTGCTCAACTTCATGAACTGGTGTGTCACCAGGTTGATACATCGGAATAAGAGGAGGTAGACGCCCATACAGTGCTTGGAAAGGAGTCATTCCCGTGGTGATGTGATAAGTGGTGTTATACCAGTATTCAGCCCAAGGTAAAAAATAACACCACTTACGAGGCCATTGATGGACAAAGCTCGTCAGATATTGCTCTACACAGCGATTGACAACCTCAGTTTGGCCATCCGATTGAGGATGATACGCGGAGCTGAGGTGCAGCTTGGTACCAGATAATTTAAAGAGCTCCTGCCAAAAATTGCTAATAAAGATCGGATCCCTGTCACTTACAATATATCTAGGTACTCCATGGAGTTTAATAATTCCTTCAACAAAGCGGTCAGCAACCATTTTGGCAGAAAAAGGGTGAGTTAAAGTGAGGAAATTGGCAGATTTATTTAACTTGTCAACCACCACTAATATGGTGTCTTTCCCCATGGAAGTTGGCAGCCCTTCAATAAAGTCAAGAGAAATATCATCCCATACTTGGCAGGGAATGGGTAGCGGCTGCAGCAGTCCAGCTGGAGCCATAGCTTCTGATTTAACTATTTGGCAAACTTGACACTCTTGAACATATTTCTTAACAGACTGGTACATGTTTGGCCAGTAAAATTGTTGGGCTAACTTCTTGTAAGTGCACAGCACTCCTGAATGGCCCCCTACTTTAGTGTCGTGGACCTCAAATAGGAGCTTAGCTCTAATTGGTGGATTTGCAAGCACCACTACCTTCCCTTTGAACAAAAGAAGCCCATTCCGCCAAGCATATGATCCTTCAATCTGGTTGTTGAATTTTTTAAGCAAGGTCTGGATATATGTATCTCTTCCATAAGTGTTCTTTAGCTCTTCCCATAAATCAACTTCAGATGTAAAGATGTGGTGCAAGACTGGGCTGTCAGGCTTCCAGGATAGCGCGTCAGCAACTGAATTCTCGTGGCCTGGGCGATAGATGATCTCATAATCATAGCCTAATAATTTGTGCACTCATTTTTGTTGCTCGGTTGTGCCCACCTTTTGTTCTAGAAAATACTTTAAGCTGCACTGATCAGTTTGGATAAAGAATTTACCTCCTACCAAATAAGGGCGCCATAAACGTATTGCTTCAATAATGGCAAGCATCTCCTTGGCATAGACAGACCATGATCTCTTAGAGACTCCAAGGGCTCGGCTCATGTGTGCTATGGGTTTGCCACGTTGAGTCAACACTGCTCCAATGCCATCTCCGGAAGCATCTGTTTCAATAGTGAAAGGTTCTTAAAAATTAGGCATGGCTAGAGTTGGTGTTGTAGTCATGGCTTGCTTCAACGAGTTGAAGGCAGCTTCAGCTTCTTCGGACCATCTAAATTGCCCCTTTTTGAGGAGAGTGATAAGGGGTCGGGCAATGAATCCATAATCTTTGACGAACTTCCTGTAATACCCCGTCAGACCTAAGAATCCACGTAACTCAGAAATGTTAGTGGGTACGGGCCATGCAACCATATCGGCAATTTTTTTATTGTCCACCTTTACCCCTTGGGGCGTAATAATGTGGCCTAGATATTCGATCTCTTGTAAGCCAAACTCACACTTGCTTGCCTTGAAAAAAAACTTGTGTCGCTGCAGGATCTCAAGAGTCTGTTTAACATGTGCTAAATGTGCTTCCCAAGTAGGACTATAAATCAAAATGCCATCAAAGAAAACCAAGATGAATTTTCTAAGATGAGGACGAAATATGGAGTTCATGACGGCCTGAAATGTGGAGGGTGCATTACATAGGCCAAAAGGCATGACTAAGTATTCGTAATGGCCATTGTGAGTTCGAAAAACAGTCTTTGCAATATCAGGAGGGTGGATTCTTACTTGGTGATACCTTGCTCTCAGGTCCAGCTTCGTGAAATAAGCAGCTCCATGTAATTCGTCCAGCATATCCTCCACTACCGGAATGGGGAAGCGATCCTTGATTGTTGCTATATTAAGTGCCCTGTAGTAGGTGCAGAAACGCCAGCTTCCATCTTTTTTCTTTACCAGTAATACCGGAGAAGAAAAAGGGCTGGTGCTGTTTCGGATGAGTTCTGAGTTAAGCATCTCCCGCACTTGCCTCTCAATCTCCCCTTTTTGGTAATGAGCGTAACGGTAGGGCCGCACATTGATAGGTTCCGTCCCCTCCTTGAGGGTAATGCAATGCAAGATTTCTCTGGCTGGTGGAAGGCTTGTGGGCTCTTCAAATAATTTTGGAAATTCCTCCAAGATTTGTCGCATATCCACGGGTACAGATGGGGATCCTATGGTGGCTTGAAGGTACATAGCGAATATCGCATGTCCCTGTCTAAACTCTTTGGTACATTCCTTAAGAGATGCCACCTGGATTGGTTGAGCATGAATCCCTTGTATCCTGCAGTTTTGATCCTCCCACACAAAATCCATAGTCAGCTGCTTCCAATTACAAATAACAGACCCCAATGTTTCCAGCCACTGAACTCCTAGCACAATATCCAGCCCTGATAGTGGGAGTGAATAAAGTGTAAGAGTAAAAATGGTACCACTATAAGTTTACTAATACCTTCTCATAACGTCCCTGACATTTCAACCGTTCCCCATTAGCTACACGAACTGTGAAAGATTCAGTGGAGACCACCGGTAGCTGCAGCAGGTTCGCCAGACGTTCGCTGATGAAGTTATGGGTTGATCCGCTGTCTATCAACACTATGGCTTCATGGGGACCAATACTGGCTTTAACTCGCATGGTCTTGGGGGCGAGCCATCCTGTTAATGCATGTAGTGTGATCTCCGGCTCCGGTGGTTCCCCCTGCTCATCATTTGCTAGCGTCAGCTCTGTGCTTTCTGCACAAACAATATCGTTCATCCCAATCGGACCCTCCAGCAATAAGAGTTGTGGTTTTTGACAACGGTGGCCCGCTGTGAACCTTTCGTTGTAGTGGAAGCATAATCCTTGGGCCCTCTTCCTCTGCATTTCCTCCCAGCTTAAGCGCCGAACTGAAGTTGTGTTAACAGTTGGGGTGGCACGTACTGCTGCAGGTAATGGTGGGGGCTACCGGAATTGTTGCAGTGGCGGCTTTGTGAACTTTGGCTGCCACTGTAGCTGGTCATCTCTCATCCTGGCCAAACTAATGGCATCTTTCAATGATTGAGGTTTGAACATTCGGACACCATCTGCTATTTCCGCCTTCAACCCCCCCATAAAAGTTCCCACGAGAGCCCTTTGAGTCCAGTTACGAACTCGGTTGCCCAGCCTCTCGAATTCACGTTGATAATCGCGTAGAGATCCTTCTTGTTGCACCCTCGATAAGGCTTCATCAAAATTTTCAGCGTCTGATGGTCCGAAGCGAGCCCACAGCTCTTCTTCGAATATTTCCCAAGTCATCGTCTTTCCTTCAACCTGGAATGCCTTGCGAATCCACTACCACGATTGGTTAGCTTCACCTTCTAAATGGAAGGATGCCAAGGGGACCTTCTGAGTCTCATTCGTATCCTGAAACTCAAAGAATTGGTTAACTCTATTGAACCATTCTATTGGATCATCTCCGGAGAATCGAGGAAACTCTAATTTGGCTGTTTTGGATGAGAAATTTCTCCTGCAAACTTCCGTCTCATCCTGGTAGTTGCATGAATGCCTCTCACGCCCAGAACCAATAGCACCCGAAGCTTCTTTGCTGGATAAAACAACCTCCAATAATCGGCTAATGGTTTCCTCCATCTGTTGCAGCTTATCAGGCATTCCTTGTTCCATCTGGTGCAGCCCATTCTGGACTCCCCCCATTGCTGTCTCCAAAAGCTCTATCCGCTCCTTGTTCATGGCCATCAGTGTTGCAATGGTCAAAGAAGGATGTAGTGCAGCTCTAATACCAATGATAGGTCCCAATCAGAACTCGCTAATTTGCAAAGAAGATATATTCTCTTTGGGTGAGAATTAGACCACAAAAGTCTGATATAAATGCTTTCCGTCCACCTTTACTAGCTGATGTTCTTTAAATAAGAAAAGAATGAAACTGCCACGCACTACTAACCCATAAAACAAGGTTCCTATTGTGGCATGACTTCTTTAATAAATAAACGTGCTCTGCTAACAGAAACGTGCTCAACAAATGCCTAACAGAAATGCAAAAATCTCCCCACAAACGTTTTCAGCCACGATACTTGGGATTTGGCCGAGGAGCCCTTGCTGATCTTCGTGGACCTCTATCACCTTGCTGTGTAAGGTCTGGCGTGCACTGGACCTGGGCGCATATCGGCTGAAAGGATCCGGGTCCGGAAGAGTTATCTGCGGCGTATTTCCTGAGGGAGCTGCCTACAGCGGCTTCCCTGCTTAGATTTCGCAGCAGGCTAGCGAGAATGCTGTTGAATAGGTCGGCGTTGGAAGCATTCTGTACGTTGTACAAACAAGAATTAGGACTGAGTTCCATGGTCTGGGAGATGTTCCGAGCGGCGTAGCGCACTAGACAGAATTCCGACCATCCGACGGCTTCTCTATTGTTGGGACACTCCTGTCGGAGCTGGGAGATGGTTTGATTGAGACAGTGGTGCAGGATTGCTGGTTGATGTCGCCACGGCAGAGGGAGATGGAGTTGACTTGGCCGGCTGTGAAGTTGTGGAAACCGTAGTTGAACTGGGTGTCGGAGGAACTGAGCTCGGAGAAGATACGTTGGAGATTGGAGCTGTAGGCGGTGCCGGCGGTGAAATTACCGGCGTTGTCCGCACAGCGAGGTTGGAAGTAAGGATCTTGCGCCGTGGTGGTGGCCAGAATAAGGAACCAAGAGACGAAAAGCAACAACGCTGCTTTCGAGCCCATGTCCGAGCTACTCACTTCAGGTTCTGGTACGCGCAATTTAAAAGAAAGGATTAAGTACCAAAATTACCACTCTAAATTAGTTAAAGAACCAATTTAACCATCAAACTTTCAAGTGTATCAAATTATCTACTAAACTTTACCCTCAAGACCAAATTTACTACTAATGTTACGAAAAGTTGCAACTTTGTACTCATCCATTAAGAGACTATCAAATGAATGGGGAAAATAACAGTTTGGGTCCTTGGTTTTTCACGTTTATTCTACTGGTGCTCTAACTTTGGTCATCTAGTAATCGTACCACCTTCTTCACCATTTGCTCACCCTAACCTTCACTTTCTGATTAGCTATGCCCATTTTGGAGACCATTCTTTGATGAATTTAAATATATTTTTTAAATTTTTTAATAAACAATAATATGAATAAATTTAAATCAAACTAGTTAGAAAAGTCAAATGGAGAAAAGAAAATGAGACAGAGGGAGATTATTTGTTAGAAAAAAATTTTAAGAGTATATATTTAGAAACTATAGGTCTTTATTTATTATTTAATACTATAATAATTTTTCATTTATCTACTTAAATGTTAAAAATAAAAAATCATAGATTAATTGTTGAATGGTGAATGTTACAAAGAACTTGCCACAGATGGAGTATTTTATTAAAGAAATTATATATTAATATATCTTCATAAATTTTATATTATTTTTTATGTCTAGAGAAATTAAATTTTAATCAAAATTAAATAAAAAAATTGAATCGATTTAGCCATTTCGCCTTATGCATCAGTGAACCGAGTAAACTCAACAAGCAAGTTGAATATAGTCTAAGACCTGATAACCTGATAAACCTAGCCTTACGCAACCCAACCTAAAATCTACTCAACCTGAAATCAACTTGAACCTAAAAAACCTGACATGGACTTGAATATATGCTAACTTGATTAAACCTGAACCTGAATGACCGACCCAACCTACCCAATTGTCATCTCTAAGTGCTCTCTATTGGTGGTTTCCCACCAATGTGTTAAGTACTATTACCGCTAGGTATAACCCCAAAATTTTAAGGTATACTGCATGATATGTCGCAGTGCATACTGTTACCGTTTTCATAAAAAAATAAATGTTAGAATATTATTTTAAGATGATATAAACTCAGTAATTTTTTTTTTTTGCAAATTTTATATGTATTCTGATTTTTCTCATCATAATTTGTCAAATATAAAAAAATATATATGATAGAAGATATTTTTTAATGCAAAAAATATAAAAAAATGTTATATATATAGAGCAAAATAAATAATACTCAGAAAGAAACTAATTTATTGATATAAGAGAAAAAATAATACTTTAATAATAACAATGCATTTTTTAATACCACATTGAGTTCCTAAGTGACTCAAAGTAACTATTAAATTTTTATGTTAACTAAAAGAAGTAACCAAAAGAATAAAAAAATATTTATTTTATAATATGTGTATTAATTTTATTTTAATGTTTTACATATTTATGATATTTTGATGTAATATGATAACAAAAAATATCTCACTTACATCTATAAAAAATAAAATATTATGATATGTACCTCACAGTATTTTGAATAAAATGTACACAAAAAGTGAGTGATATGTGAAATAAAGTAAAATACTATGATGTACCATGCGATAAAATGACAAAATGTAAAAATATTTGTACCGCGTATCGTTTACACACGATAAGCGTGATAAGTGGTATATTTAACTTTATGTTTGCCACTCACATTCTTTACAGCAGATGTAATGATGAAAATCACTTTTGCCACTGGAGCAATGCAATTGAGGAATTTTAATTGAACTAAGCATGTCAAATCAATGTTATGAATTTCAATCAACAGGAATGAGCCATAGGAAAAGGAGAAAAGGAAAAAAAATAATAAAGAAAAAAGAGAGGTGATTCCACTCCCAGTCCGCGGTTCAAACGAATTCAATGCTCTAATCGCCAACATACCTCTCTTATTCTCTGTTCTCTTGCTTGGTTTTGTATTTTGCATTTGTTTTTGTGGAGAATATCAAGGCAGAGAGGAAAATAAAGGGTAAAGATAGTGATTGAAGTGGAGATGGTGGTTGAGATGTTAGATTTATATGTTTTGGGGTGTTAGGAGCAAAATAAAGAAAATTTAGGAAATGAAGACTTCATTTTTTATGAGATCTTGTCAAAGCTAAAAGCTTAAGTAACGGAAAATACCTCAACCAGACACGTTGTATGAGGTATGAGATCTTTTTAGGAGAAAATAAAGGTTTGTAACTCAGATAAGACAAAAAGAAAAAAAAAAAGAAAATGGACCTACTCTAAAAATTTATTCTATATAATTATGAAAAAATATTAGGGGTTAGTAGAAATGACAAAATTTGACTTGACTCAATAGCCTGACCCAACCTACTCAAACTCAAGCCTAACCTAACTCTATTTGACAAAAAAAAATCAACGATATAAACCCGACTGTACCCAACTCAACCTGAACCCGAACCAGATTAAAGAGAAACTTGAGAAAACATGTACGTAAATGACCCAAACCCGAAATGACACGAGCTTAAATTGACTTGAACCCAAAATGACCAAAATCTGAAACTAACCTGACCCAAACCCAAGATGATCCGATAATTGAATTAGATAAGACCCGATTTTAACCATCACCCTAAACCTTGCCTTTCTTCTTTCATTATCTTCCATATTTAATAAGTTGTAAATATGGGGCTGTCATGTTTAGCAACTTCAATTTTTTTGAACTTTCATATTCAATATGTCTCATATTTAAGAAATGTGACTTTTGTAATTAGTAACTTCCATTTTTTAGACTTCCATATTTAGTAAGTCTCATATTTGGGGAAGTGACTTCCATATTTAATAGTTCTATTTTTTTTTCCAGACTTTCATGTTTAGTAATTCTTATATTTTAAGAGGGGATTTTCATATTTACTAACTTTTATTCTTTTTAGGACTTTTACATTTTATATTTCCCATATTTGGGGAAGAGACTTCCATATTTAGGAAGTCCCATATTTGGATTCTTCTAAAATAAGTAACTTACATATTTAGTAAGTTTAATGATCTCAATAAAGAACTATCAAAATTATAACATTCATCCCTAAACTTTTAAGTATAATGCAATAAGGTACCTAAATTTTGAAAAATTTTATTTTAGTCACCCATAATAATTACAACATGGGTCCTTGAACTTTTAAAATCTTTGCACTTTCAACTAAAATTTTTTAAAATTTACAGTTTAGTCACTAATAGTGAACTTGAGTTGCATTTTGTAGTAATATCAAAGAAAATTCATCGGAACATAAGCATAGTAAAATTGTCGTAGTATATATATGAGTGAGGATCTGAATAGCCTATATAATAATAATTGAACGGTGTGAGTCTAGAAAAATAATTAAGTATTACAAATAATCTTAAATTATCTAAATGTGTACTAAATTATAATGAAGAAGATTTTTATGAATATTTTGATTAAATATACTAAAAAAGGAAAATTTAATTTAAATTAAATCACACAAAAAAATTGAATTCTTTGATTTAAATTTAACAAAAATTGAAAAAAAATGAATCAATTCAATCATTTTGACATATGCATCAGTAACCTAAATAAACTCAAAGGTCGACTCGAAACCTAACCTAAAGTTACTTAAGACTGAAATTGTCTCAATATATAATAAACTCAAACCCAAATAAATTCGGTCTAATTCACTCTGAACTTGAAATCAACTCAACCCGATTTCAGATAACCTGACCTAAATCCAAATTCATACTAACCTACCTAGACCCAAATCTAAATAACCTGACACAAGTATGACACAATCCGCCCAATTGTCAATTGTCATTTAGTTGCGCGGTTGGGGGTTGGGGTTGAGAGGCGCCCATCAGTGCCAACTCAATATTTTGGTTCGCCTATTGTCAACTTAGAATTTTCAAACAACATAAATGCAATGTAGAAGACAATGTCGGGATTGGGGCGGGAGTGGTCGAGGGGCCCACTAGTGCCAACTTAGTATTTTCGTTCGTTTGGTGTCAACTTAGAATTTTCAAACAAAATATATGGCAATGTAGAAGACAACGTCAGGATTGGGATGGGAGTGGTCGAGGGGCCCACTAGTGCCAACTTAGTATTTTCGTACGTCTGGTATCAACTTAGAATTTTTAAACAAAATAAATGGCAATGTAGAAGACAACTAGAAGACTGCCCGCGCTCTGCAGCGGGGTGGAATTATACTTTGGTGTCTAAATGAGCTATTGAAGGGAAGTTGTGTGTTAGAAAGTGAGTAGTATGTCACATTGTTGTATCTGACATATTCTGAATGGGAAAATGTTTTACATAATTTATTGTTGATATTTAAAAGTATGTAATACTTTTAAATTTTTTATTATTTATTGCATAGTCAAGTGCATAGGAGTAGAAGATAGATCTCCCATGTTCTTCTGTTGTTGTTTTTTTTTCCTCAGTTCATCTGTTTCACAAAATATTTTTGTATATGAGTAAAACATGAAACTAAAATGGTCATGGATATGTGGGTGAGGACATGGGCAACATAGAGGAGCCAGCGAGCATAGCCAGGCATCGGGATGACACATTTTTCATCGTAGATTTCTGTTCTTGGTACATATACCCATCATGCTTTGCCATTTCATGTTTTGAATCAACTTACTCTTTTTTCGACTTAAATATGTAAAGAAAAAGGCCGCCTTGCAAAAAAATTTAAGGTGATGATTAAATTATTCGGTAAACTTACCAAAAAAATATTAAAAATTTTAAATTATCAAAAAATAGTTATCAATAAAGTGAACTTTAGGGTTAAGGCATAATTCAAAGGTGTAATTCATCCTTATTGTCATTACCACTACTATAATGCACATACAGTGATTTTATAGTTTTTTAATGAGCAAATTTTTTTATATTAATAGCTAGAAAGAGGGATACACCTCTGAGAGAGAATTATGAAGTAATAAGAGGAAGATTAAGGAGAGAGATGTGATATGTAGCCTGATAATGTCAGGACCACTCTTCAGTACTTGGCTAAGGCCAAGAAAAATAAGAAACATACAATTAAATACAAGAAGGACTCAATTGAACATGGTAATAGTGATGTGAATGCAAGACTACAAAACTATGTGCCTTAAGTGCACTTAAATGGAAGACTATGTTGAGTTTGGCAAGAAATAAAGTTGGAGGACTGCATTGCACACTTAAACTAGTGATGCAAGTGAAGCTGCAAACAAGGAATGGACAAATTCAACCATGCATTTTTGTATGAGGGCTAGTGTGGAGTTAGGCCATTTTTATGGACTTTTGGTCCATGGCCGGTCATGAATATATATTAAACAATGGGGATTTGGCTAGTGGAGGCAATATTATAATGGGATTCTTGGAGGAAGATATTACTTGTTTAAGGGGAATGAATTGTTTAATGTGATGGTGGAGGGAATTGAATTGTTTATTGATGAAAGAATGGAATGTTGGCCGGCCATCAAACACCTTAACATTCCTTGGACTTGGCATTTACTGCATTTGCATGTCTTGGAGAGCTCTTGGCCGAAACTCATTGTTCTTCCTTGTTCATCATTGTTCTTCACTTGTTCTTGAGTGTTCTTGGCTGAAACTTGAGTGTTCTTGAGAGTTCATGTAAATTCCTAGCCAAAATCATGAAGATGTCTTGTTGTTCATGAAGATTGAAGCTTGTTCTTGAAGAATCCAAGCTAGGCCGAAATTGTTCTTGCCATGTTCATGAAGTTTTCTTGGAGTTCTTGAAGTTGCATGGTGTTCTAGAAGGTGGAAGTGCAAAACTGAATTTTTGAAGCTTTGTTCTTGAGGTAATAACTCAAGGTTATTTGAATCCATGGTATATTTTCCATGAACAAGTGTTTATGATGATTAAATAAAGGTTGTATTGTGTTAGGCAACCTTGGATTGAAAGTTTGAAGCTTAGCCATCAAAGAACACAACATGGCCGAATGTTGTTCATGAAGGTGCCTGTGTGTTCTTGGTGAGTTCATGGTGTTCTTGGCCTAGAATTGGTGAGTTCATGAGATTACTTGAGTGTTATATGTAACTCATGATGTTTATGTCCATGGCCGAAAATGAAAGGTTATTTGGACTTGGAGATTGAAGCTTGGAATGAAGCATTCAAGCTTATGTTGGTGAAATTGGCCAAGACATCATTGAAATTAAAGTTTAAAGCTTGGTCTTGAAGAAATCCAAGCAAGGCCGAATTGACTCAAGCTCAAAAGTGTGGTAAGGATTCATGTATTACTTGGTTTCTTGGTACTTTTTCCATGAGCAAGTAATTAGAGCTACTAAGTGATGGTCAAGATATACTATATGATCTTAGTATGCTTGAAGGGCTATGGTGGAACTAATGGTTCTATGGTTGATTAGCTAATCAATAATGGCAAGTGTTAAAGTCCATGGTGGGTTTGGGCAACCTACCATGTACTTGGAGCTCAAGGGGAATGGAGAATCCATTGGAGAAGAAATTGTGTGCAAATGCACATGGACACTTGTTAGTGGCCTTTGGCCGAATATGGAATGTGGTGTGTGTGTGAGTTTGTGTGCTTTTGCTGATTGATTGTGCATGCTAACCAACTATTTATTGATATATGTTGAACATAGGCTTCGGCCAAATTGTATTTTCCATGTCTTTGTGTCTTTGGATGCAGGTACATGCTTGATTATGGAGGTTAAGCTTATGCTTAACTAAATAGACTCCTTTGGAGTTGTAGTGAATCCTTACTGAGTTGTAAACTCACTGCCCTTATTGGTTGAATTTTCAGGAAAGGGTAAAGAGCTTGAGTAGTTGTGCTTGTGTTTGGACTTCTTGGTTTTGAGTACCAAGTTTGCTTGTTGTCCAAGGTATGTGTGCCAACTTAATCTTGGCTTGAAAATGTGCATATATATCCAAGTCCTATTGTCACGGGCCTTGAACCTTAATCCTATTTAAGTCATATAGGACCCCAGGAACCTTACACTTATTCAGTGTTAGGCCTATGTAAATTTGTCCTTAGTGGGCCTGTTAATTGATTAAATCCTTAATGCAATACTGTTTTATACTATGCCTTACTATGGCTGTAGGTCAATGACCATAAAAATAAGATATAATCGATGCAGCTGGCCAGCACTTCAAACATGCATTTATATAAAACATAATATTATGCATCGTGAATCCATACAAGCTACTAGGGAACACAACCACTAGTTCCATAGCATTTACCAGAGGCATAACTTCCACACACATATATATACATCATACGCAAAAGTGTTATACATATGCTGCACACTGAGAATCTTGGGATCCAATCCCACCTGAGTTACACTGCCAAAAAGGGGTCACTACAGTGTTCAGGTATTCCCTGTTTCTTGCCTCTGTACAACAAAGGCCAGTAAGTTAGTATTCCAGTAATTAGGAACCTGCAAGAAAGAAACTTAATAATAATGTACAATATTAATTAACTTCTGCACACCTGGTATCAAAATACTAACAACCAGTTTCTTTATTGGTTATTAGCCCCAGGTCCACCAGTATCTGCACACAAAATATGTAAGGGATGTGAGAACCAAAAGTTCTCAGTAAGGGTTATAACCTGCAAGAAAATCAACAATATAGGACCGTGCATATTATCCATAAGGATGTCGATATATGCATAGTGCACTTGAGCTCAAGTCATAGTGCTAGGAACTCGTATTATTGGCCAATAATTATGGGAGTAGCTAGTTCCCACAATTCCTTTACTCAATTGTCCTTCAATTGACAAGTTCAACTTGTCCATACAAATACTGCTTTGAAAGCTTCTTAGTATTTGTTAATATCCCTTATTTTATGTACAGGAGTGAACTATTTGCTTATTTAGTGCATGTGTTAGTGCTACCTTTATCAGGTTTCGTGAGTGGTTAAGGACACCTCCCCCTCTTAGGTCCATCTAGGTCTTAGCCCATCATTGTAACCTTAGGTATCATAGGTTCCTAACCCGTCATACTCACCGTAAATTAGACCATATCAAGGTCCATTTTGCCTATAGATATAAGTTTACAATTATGCACTTACACACTTCATATGTACTTCATAGTTTGGCTTCTTACCAAACCCAATCATATAAGCTTCTCAAATAGCCATCAATACTCAAATCATATGCTTGTTAAATTTATCCATAATTCAGCCACTTGATATACAAGTATCATAGCCAAATTTATTTAACACATAAGCATACAAATTAAATAACCCTTACCTTAGATAACTTAATTTGCAAGCTTCAAGTACTTAGCCTTTTTGTCTTGGTTTCAACCCAAACTTAGGCCATCTTTTAGTAGTTTATTCCCAGAACCTATATTGATCATTTTAAGCACAATTTATCAATTTTAACACTTGAAAACAGTCCCTGAAACAACCGCTAATGGTCCAGAATTTTCTGTCTCCGGTTTGCCTATCTTGCGGTTCTTTACACTTTTAATAGCATAAAAGCAACCTAAATCTTGCTCTCTTAATTTTTATGAATTGTATACTAGTGTATAAGCAAGATTATTACCTCCAAAAGCCACCAAAAATACGGTAATAATACAGTTTATTCCTGGAAGTAACTACAATTACAGCAACACCAAAACTTCACCTTAATGCACAACATGGTTTCTATGTGTATTTCACTGCCCAGCACCTTTTCTCCCACTTCCTGGCCTTAAAATACCAGTTCATAAGTAAGAAAACAACCTTATTGAGCTACCAAAACCCTTGGAACACGAAATTATGGCTGGTTATAAAAGAATTAAATCATACTTAGCTCAACACTCACGGTTTCGGCTACACAAAAATTCCAGCCTTAGTTCTTTTTGGGTTTTAGCTCATTGGCATCTCAAATTACTTCTTAAAGCTAGGAAACATATCAAACAACAATCCCAGCCATGATTTATTCCATAAAAATCGCATGAATAGTGCCAGAAATTCAAAGATGATGAAAACTACACCATAGGAGCAAAATTAACCATGGGTAAGCTCATAAACACCTTTAAACATGTTGAGCATCTTTAATTTCTCTCAAAAACCAAGTCTAACATTAATTTCCAGAATTTACAGAGTTAAACTGTAGCTCAAAAATAGGGGAAATAATAAAACCAAACTTACTCAGACAAGAAGCAACAAATCCTAGCTTAGGATAGCACAAATCTTGATTTTCCTTCAAAATCTTGCTTATTTGTGCTTGGATTTGATGGATTGGGCTTGGATATGGTTTAGCTATGGTGTTTGGATAGAAAGAGAGGTTTTGGTGGTCTGGAGACGAAGGTGGAAGAAGATGGCCGAGCAATTAATAGGAAGTCAACTTATGTAGGCTTTAATTGCACATGCCACGCACATGGTGATGTCTTTGTACTCTCCAGGAAATTTAGGTTTATTCGTAACACGCTGAGAAGTTAAGGACCAAAATTGGTATTACACCGCGCCTGGTTCCTTCATAGATATAAATACGCGGCCAGTCCCATCCTTTCAGTTATATTCCATTTTGTCCCTACGTTTATCAAGGTTACATATAAACCACTTAAAGACAATCTAGTCAATTCACAAATTCACGATGATAGAGCGGAAATCACGAAAAATCGTGATACCTCAAATTTAATATTTTCTCATGCTCTAATCAACCGTGCCATAAAAATGGATCATTATGTGAAATGACCAAAATGCCCTTCTTGGCCCGGCTTGCTTAAATGATCAATTTTATTCATTTTTAACTACTAGACCCTAAATTACCGAGACTTAGCTTACAAATAAATTATCTAAGGTGTAATTTATTAAATTAACTAATTACCTGGCTGATTAGACTTATAGCTTTGAGGGCCGTCACACCTATGTAGGCCGAATTTAATGGCTTAAGTTTTGCAGGAGTTTAGCTGTGGGACTTGTGCTAGGAGGTGATGGTTGTGAGGACTTATGGCATTTGAGGTTGTTTGTACTTTGGAGACCATTAGTTTGGTCATTTGGACTGGTACCTATAGTTCACCTTTTGTAGTACCTTTGAGCATTATGGGTAGTATGTGTATTTATGGGTTGTGAGACTTGGACTTGTAAGTTTGGACTATTTTGCATCCTTGGCATGTTGCCATGTAGTTGATGCTAGGTTAGTGGACTTATGCACTTTTGGTCTTGGAAGGCCTTTGTATGTTGAACTTATGTTGGTTGCTTGTGTGCCAAGTTTCCTTGGTTTTATGATTGTGAGTTTGTTGTTACGGAATTGAAATCCCTGTGTACTATACTTGGCCGAATACTCATGAACATTATGTATGTGTTTTCAAACTTGAAAATGGATATGGGCTTCTTTGTTGCCATGCATATGACTAGTACACTTGATGTGCACACAAGATAAGCACTTAAAGGAAAAAGTACAAGTATTGCTTGTTTTGCAAGTTATTGGGTTGGGCTTTGCTTAAGCTGCAAGTAACTAAACAAAACTTTAACAAAGCCCCCTGGGCCACCTCCCAGGCCTATAAAAATAAAAAGAATGCCCAAACCCTACCTAAATAAAGTTGGCTAATTAAACTCTGATAACAACACTTAGAAACTTAAGTGTCCTTGACTTTCTGGGTAGTGGATGGTGAATGGCACTGAGTGTGCATGGGCTGGGGCCTGTGTGGGGTGTGACAAATAAGGCTCAACGCCGAAGCTCAAGGCTTGGAGAATAGGTGTATGATCCAATGGTAATCACACTTTCATTCGCTTCTCAATGATAATAACAATACTTGATCTTTTCTAAAAATATGTAGTAGAAGTAGATCTTTTCTGTTCAAGGCCACTTTTGAAATGGCAAAAGAAGTGCAGGGAAAGAGTAAAATGGCTGGCTAAGCTAAAAAGCAAGTAGAGAACTGTTTCTTCAGTGATTGATTAGCCAGAGAGGGGGGCACTGGGAGCTAAAGAGAGCAATTAATTAGCTGGTCTTAATCTTCGGATTTTCAAGCCCTTTTTCCAACCAGAGAGTATTTAGCATTATTTTTATGGAGCCTGTTAATTCCCATTACCAACACCATCATCATGAGCCCTAGGACCAGCTTCCCATTGGTTCGTCTTATTCTCCCTCCCCTTTAGCTTCCCAATCCAACTGTTGTGGTGGATAAAACATCAAGCAACAGTACTCTTGGACTACCACCCCGACAATTTATCTATTCTAAGAGAGAAAAAAAATAGACACTAACTATTTTCCCATTTTATACGGAGACATCAACAATTGGAAAACACAACTCAGTAGAACATCAACGGGAAAACCAGTAACCAAAATTCATTTCCTATTTCGTATTTTTTCCTGCCCATGAGAGATGAGAGCATATTACTTTCTTGTCAAGATAGGAACTCCATATATAGAGAGGATGAGGCCAACAATCAGCTACTCATCACACAACATTCAACAACTCACCCTTCACCATTCCACGTACCTCCGTAAGACAACCAAAAATAGACACGTCGAATGGAGCAGAGATAAGAAACGGACACATGCACCTCCACCATGCTCCAAAACAAACAGG
Source organism: Aquilaria yunnanensis (assembly GCA_039654915.1). Classification (NCBI taxonomy): domain Eukaryota; kingdom Viridiplantae; phylum Streptophyta; class Magnoliopsida; order Malvales; family Thymelaeaceae; genus Aquilaria; species Aquilaria yunnanensis. The sequence continues at coordinate 67,524,938 of CM077597.1, forward strand.
AAGCATCTATTGCAATAATTATACTCCTATAGATTATCAATCGACAGCTAAACCCCTTCTCCCGACAACACCTCAGCAACAATTTGAAGTTGATCAACCTACTCCATTTCAGTAATAAAAGGCCCAAACACAAATAAATGAACTCCTCAGTACTATCATTTTAATTATCCCAAAAAGAACACTATAAACTTCTCATAACTCCCCAAAATTCTTAGTAGTACAAACAAACCCATCTAAAATCACGGAACAACGTGAAATAATTGAAAAGAAGACAGTGAAAAGAATAGACATGTCTACATTATTAACAGAGAACAACATAAACAGGTTTGAAGGATGAAAATGGCTTCACACTGAAACAATCTTTCATAAGATTATTATTGACAACTTTCGATAATGAACGATCAAACTATGAAAATGCATACAATAAAGGGCTCCCTTGTGAATTATTCCTATAACATGTGTCTGCTTTGCAATGAAGATCAAACTACCACCATTGCGGAGAGAACACCCCATCCGAAACAGAAACCCAACTGTGAGGGGCAAACTATCATTAGCCCACCACTAAAAGGACATATGTCACCACCCTGCGAACCTCTTATCCTTTAGTATATACTAGGAGGCTGCCCGCGCTGCATTGCTGGTAGACAGTTTTTATTCAGGATAGAACCTGAGTTAGACTTAGAAGTAATTAAGAAAATGAAAGAGCAATTATAAAAATTAAGTAAATTTACAAAAGTTGGTGAAAATACAACTGTTTGGCCACGAAGGAATTAGGAGGGACAATGAAAAGCATATCCAGCACAATCTTGTTATAGCAATCAAATATGTCTCCTCCTTTGCATTTTAATGTTGAATTTCGAATATGGATGAAAAAGGGGAATGAGAGAGTTGTACACAAACAGAAGCACAAAAAAAATTTGTTAACAATAGGTTTAATCATGTAAACTGGAGGAGGTAGACAAAGCTTGCAACACAATTTAGCCAAAATTGTCTTCGGCAGCAAACAAACTTCATAATACAACTACAAAAACAAATAATTTGAATGTAATTAGGCGTCAATTAAGAAGCAAAATTAGTTGAAGTTCAAAGAATGCACCATGTACAGATTCTGATCAGGCTATCAATTCCCTGGGGAAAAAAAGGGAAAACAAACTATAGATCAACAATATATCTAGATTTTATTACATCTCATCTCATTTTTTCCAATGCATAAGAGAGAACAATTAATTCTTGATGAAACAAATAGGCATATAGGCATTAGATAGGCTTACAAACTCTCTAAAAGTGAATAATAACCACAATAGACAAACAACTATCTTGGCAAGTTATCCAATATAAGTCCATAGGAAACAAACCAAAAGAACACTACATAACTACATTAGACAGCACCTAATCGTTTCTCATTCAAGCAATCAGAAAGAAACAAACAAATCACAAAATTAATAGTTGGGGAAAAACCCAGAAGAACGGCTGAATAAAAAACCAAATAACGAACCATACACTAAATAATAAAAAAAAAAGAAAAATATTAAAAATACGCACCCCAAAAGATAAAGCAGAGAAACAGAGGGCAGAGAACACTCGGTTCTTGTTTCTTCGACTAAGCCCAATACAAACAACACTATATATACACAAACATAAAAGAGCACATTGCATCCACATTATAATTAAATAATATTAACCGACTACATGATTTTTCCAGCCATATTTAATGCACCAAAGCCTCACTTAATGGAAATCAAACACGAATCCAAACATTGTCTTCCAAGCCTCCCAGCATCGCACACCTACTTCTCAACTTCATGCAAGAAAACACGTGTATAACCAACATGGCACCTCCAGGTGTGCCTCTTCCACTTTAGTGTATAATTTAGATATAGATGTAGGGATTGGGATGGGAGTGGTCGAGGGGCCCACTATGCTAACTTAGTATTTTCATTCGTCTGGTGTTAACTTAGAATTTTCAAACAAAATAAATGGCAACGTAGAAGACAACGTCGGGATTGGAATGGGAGTGGTTGATGACAAGCCGCTGGGACCACATCCACAGTAATTCTTTTCTCCTTGACTAATTTACATGATACCAGGTTCACAAGCCCGCATGTCGCAGTGCAAAGAGCTTGATGTCCATAGTTTATATTTTTATACTCTTTTTGATAAATAGTCATACTTCTTATTTAGTTCATATGTCTATTATTTCTACTTTTCTAGCCTCTAAATTTCTTTATTTGATTATTGGGTTCTTAATTTCAATCACTACTATAAAAATGTCAAAATATTTCATACCTAGAAACTGAAATAAAAATTTGACCATAAAAAAGGAAAAAGAAAAAAATAAGAAAAAATTGAATGCATGATGCTAGTATTCATGAACTGCATTTAGTACATAGTTGTGAATTGTAATTATATTTAAAAATCTACATTCTTTTCCCCTCTTTTTTTACTTTATACAACAAATTTTGAAATTTTAATTTAAATAATTAGTAAATGTTTATTAGTATTTTTAATGTACTTAGTTAATGTACTATTAACTTATCAACTTTTCATCTTTTTAAATGTAAAATAATATATTTTTTAAAATTTCAATAAATTTTAAATAAATAATAAAAATATTAAAATTACTAAAATATGATTAATAGACTATTAAAATTAAAGGATGAATTGCAATTTACCCCCTGAGGTTTGGTGCATTTTACAATTTGCCCTCCTCTGTTTGAGAATTGTATAAATTAGCCCCTCTAACTTAACTTCTGTTTGCACAGACATGAGCATGGTGGGACCTAGTTAAGTTTGAGAATGTAAATCCAAGATTGCCCTTGGAATCTCTTTTATTAGTGCCAAAAGTTAAAATTTGTTAGGGGTGAAGAGTATAAAGGATGAATGACATTGGGTTGCAGAGAAAGAAGATGAAAACAGCGATGGCAGTTGGAGAATTAGATAACAATCGGTGAGGGGTTTTGCTGCAAAACTCCAGCAACCTTCCAAGGACAAGGCACCGAGGAAATGAAGGTAGGTAAGTAATTTTTAACTCTTATTAATGTGTCAAAGTTTTTTAGGTTAGGGTTTGGACATGGAATTAGGCTCAATGGGGTTAAGTGTTTTTGGTTTTTTAGTTGCAAAAGGAGTATAAGTTCCCTAGTGTAAAGCCCAACTTAACTGAAAATTTGTATCCAAGTATCTACTCATCGTCATGGCCATCTTTTTCATTCTCTAGTGCAGTGCCTTCTGGGTTCATTTCCAAGGAGCCACAAGTGCCCTGTTATGTTTACAAACTAGTTCAAGCAACCCCAATGGCAGCATATTATAGTGTTGTAAATGGTGGAATGAACCAATGTGGACTATATTATTATATGCCAACATTCCTCCACTGAGCTACTCATTGTATGCCTATTCTTAGAGTATGGGGCCATATGGTTTTAATAAAGAAATTCATGCTAAGTATTAGATCAGGTAGGTTTATTCCCATTTGCTAGATTGCAGATTTTTGTTGTTCACAGGTCAAGATTTTGTTTACTTGGCTGTTATTGTAGAATGAAAAGTAGTGGATAGTAGGTAACTCTGTTCATGGTTAGTAGAATTATGGGTTGATGTTTTTGCATCACTTTTAGTTTTCATTGATTAATTGAATGACTAGGTTTGCATTGAACTTTTGCTATTTAACAATATGACTAATGTTGACAAGTAGCATTAAGCAGTCAGACTTGAACCTATGAGGTGAAGTGCTGCTATTACAGCCCTCTAGGTATCGGATCGATGACGGTCAGGTAAGACTTGGTTACAAGGTAAAAAATCCCTTAGTAAATATGTATTATGCATTTCAAGCAAGTAGGAAGGGATAAAAAGGTTCCTAGAGCACAAATGGCACATAAGTGTTACAAGGGACAAAATGGTCATTTTATGTTCTGAGGTGATAAGATTGGTTTTAAAGCTCAAAGTAATTCATTTGGACCTAAGTGATAAGAAACCAAAGTGGGGGATAAAGTTGCCTAAGTTAGTGGCACTATTTGGAAGTGGTGTTCTTTTGGCAAAGTTAAAGAAGTTGGAGGAGCCATGGAGGGGGAGTTGACATTTAAACCATTTTGGGTGGTTTGAATGCCGCTATTCATCATCTTCTCCGCCTCAAAACCGTAGCTCTCTCTTCCCCTACAAATTTCATGCCCAAATCTCATTCATTCCTTCAATTCTTAGTGAAATTGGAAGCCCAATGGAGTACCCAAGTGAAAGCAAGCTTGCTCTTGCTTAGTTTTGGTGTGGAGAGCTTTGGAAGGACGTTTTTGGTCCATGGTAGCTTGGGTACATTTTTTCCCTTTGTGTTGTTGGTTTCTTAAGCTTCCTAGAGGTTGGGTCAAGCTTAATTTAGCTAAAAATGGTGCCCATATATGATGAATTTGCCTAGGAACCATAGAAAACTCATAGTGGAGCCATGGAAGCTTCTGTGTTCAAGTTGCTTGATCTTGCATAATTTGTATTTGAGGTAAGGGGATTTCTTGTTTTCCATGTTATGTTAATGCATTTCTATCATATTTGGCCTTGGGGATGAGTAATTACAAGCCTAGAAGTGATTAAAATTAAGTTTGGATCAATTGTGCATAGATTTCGTGAAGTTGGACGAACCTAGAGAGCTCTGGGTGCTGTAGTTCCATTTTGAAGCTGAGGCACCAAGGAAATTGTTACCTAGAACATGGCCTAGGCACTGCGACGCCAGTGCACTAGACACATTTTTTCCGGAATCATATAACTATGGTGCCACAGTGTTAGACTCGCGCTATAGCACCACAATTGCTTCGGAACTCATCCAAAGATGTTGCTTTTGATTCCTAATTAGTTCTTAAACATACTAGACATGTTCCTAAGGTTGGATCAAGGTTTAAAATGGAAGTGTAATGAAGAACAAGTGACAAATTGATCAAATGAAGCAAGGAGGGAAGATGATGGGTGCACAATTAAACCATGTGTGGTTTTAAAGGTATTTTGGTGCCCTAGTTGAGGCTTGTAGTCATCCTTAAGGTAGTTTAAATGCTTTAATAGTGAGTAACCAAGTAGTTTAAGTAAAGAACATGGTGAACTAGCAATGGTGAACTAGAACCATAACCTAGTTAACTAAGAATTGTGCATGTGCACTAAGGCATAGTTAGTATTTTGGATTAGTATTTCATTGACCCTGGATTGGTTCAAGAGCTATATGAGCTACAAAGAGTTAATGAAAACACCCAAGGCCCAACAAAGGCAATATGAGGCTAATAGGGGCACATAAGTGCATTAGGACACAATGTGAGCTCTAGGGCCCATGGGAAGCCTAGATTGGGTAATGTGGGAACTTGGCATGACTTGGGAGGTTGCTTAATACCCAAGTAAGTGAAAGTTACCCTAAGGATTCAAGAGGAACACTAAAAGCTCTAAGAAGGTAGGTGACTTAGCACTCAAGCTAAGTTACTTGGGCACATTGAGGGATTTCTAAGGAGCAAAGTAGTTAAGCTACCTTAGTGCATTTAGGACCTTAATATATGCTATGAAACACAATGAGCATTTAGAGAAAGTATGATTCCTAGTGATGGCCAAGTTATTGAAGTGTAGCAAGCACCAAACCTAGCATTATACAAGGTTTACTGAGGAAAGTGGAGGCTTAGTAACATTTGGTCACCTAGTCAGGTTTATGTTCTCATTACCAAATTCACAGCCTCCATATGTTTCCCAGCCATTACCTGAAACTCATCATTCCCAGTAGAGATGAGAGTATAAAACCTTGAGTCTTTAATACCTTGATCAATCTCTTTCAATGCAAATAAGGTAAGTTTGGTTATCCATGAACAACTAGTACTAAAACATTTCTTAAACTTTGTCACCACTTTTAACCTTATTTTCTCAACCAAAGTAAGGATAGGGAGAGACCTTATCTTACCCAGCTAGCTATTGAAGAACTCTGTGACATTATTAATGACATTCGCCACCTTACAATAAAGGTCGAAGCCTATTCTAGCCCAAGTGTAAGTTGGCTTTTCACTTATCCATTTAAAGGCACTCCTACTCTTATCTTTGAGATTAATATTGTTTATATAAGTATGAAAATCTCTCTTGTTGTAAGCTTTTGCTACTTTCCAAAAATCTTGCCTCAAAGCCAGTTTTCTGAACTTTGCTAAAAAATTGGAATAAAGGTGCTTGGCACAAAATATATGCATAGCTTAAGTAAATGCATAGCTTACAGCCTGAATTAAGCCCTGAAAGTAAGTCACAACAAGATTGTTCAAGAAATCTAACATGCTACGGTACATAAACATTTTAAAAGCCATTTTAAACTTGAACTTGAAATAATCAAACTAAAAAAACTAAAAGTAAAACTTGTTATTATTAAACCAAATTCTAGCATTCATTCGGCCGAAAAACTTGCAGGTACTTCAAGCATGTTTCTAGCCATGACAGCATATACATCAAACTAAACCTTAAATGAATAATGATGGAAATTGAGTTTCCATCACCTGCATGGCATTCCATGAAATTCACATAAGAAAATGCTCAAGTTTGGGAACAAATGCACAAAAATCAATAATTAAACCAGGAAGTTAAAAAGTTTGAATACTATATTCATAATTAGCTCTATATATAATGGTAAAGCACTTCAAGGACTTGGTTAAATTGATACCTTTTGCTTGTCACTCATAAATGTGATTGTCCCATAACCAATACTTTGTTGCAAGCACTCTAGGAAGAAAATATAGCTTTTCTTGCATTTGGCCTCCACAATAGTGACTTCCAATGGAAGTATACCATTATTGTCATTAATTACAATTGTCATCAATTACAATTGACATTAAGCGTATTCCTCCATCTGGGCCTTTAAGGAAGCATCCATCTAACCCAATAAATGGTCTACAACCTCTATGAAACCTTTTAATGCAAGCATCAAAGCAAACAAATATCTTTTTGAAAACTGGCTGTTAAGCCACCGGGCTAGGCATATAGAACTCCATATTTGCTACAATTCTAGGTTTTTTATCCTATAACAAAATAGCATACTTTCTCAACTTTGAATAAGATTCTGAATTCTTCCCTTCATTTTCATCCCTATCTTCTTTTTTTGCTCTATAAAGTTGCATTTGACAAGGTTCAATACCATAACTTTTAATAGGTGATGAGACATCAGGGTATAACTCATGTCAAGGTCATTGCGTTGGTATACATCCATTTTCTTAGCAATCCAACAAACACTGGCATTGGAATTCTTGGTTGGCTAGTGCAACTATGCTGTCCATGGAGTGTCTTTATCATAAACATATTTTTGTTGGGCAAGCGAGAAGCAAGAATTATCTAAGGACATCCTTCAGCTTTACAATAGGCTTTGACCCTATATGATTCATTCTTAAACCTTCTAGTATTATAACCTTCTTCCATTGCATAGTCCCTTAAAACTTCCCTAAAATGGTGAACATCCTTAAAAATATGAAATTTTTCAAAGATCACGTTCCTTTCACTAGTTCTTTTAAAGTCCTTTGTAAGAGTTCTTAAGTGGATATCAAATTTTTTTTGTTTTCTTCTTCTCCAAACCTTTATTTTGCTCGTCTGTCGAGTACCTATCAAGTAAAGAGTCTTTTCTGCAATCACTGAGCTCGTGTTCATTAGAATCATCTTCATTCACCTCTATATCATCTCCATTACTAAAGAATTCTTTCTCAGTTTCACCATCTCTTGCAATTAACCACTCATTATCATTATCATCTGACAACTCATAATACTCCCCACTTTCCATTACTTCTTCTTGTTCATGCTCGAAATAATTAGCCACAATATAAGCAGGAGCTTCTTTTGCCCTTCCCTATCTATTATCCTTTCTATGCCTTATCACACCTCTTCGACTTTTTACCTCTTTGTGCTTCTTCTCTACTCAAACCTAAAGAACCAACCAAACATAGCTCTGAATTTTTTTTTGTTTCTTTAGTAAATTTTGTTGTTCCCTCAATGCCAGCAACATTGTTCATTAAACCTTGCCTTGAAACAATATGCATTGTGGCTTCCTTAGGAGAACTAAAAGCAGACACTTCAACAAGGATCCAAGTTGCACATTCAACATACACTGGAATCTCTTGAATTTCATTTTAAGCAAAAAACACCTTCATTAAGTCTTCATATGCTTAATCAACATACCGTTACTAGTTTGAATTTAAGGCTCTAGTGAAAACATATTCATCTTTGTGAAAACAACCTCAGCAAATCAATGAACAAGTATTTATCAGGGTTAACTTCTGTTTCAATGTACATTGGCATCCTCAGCGGATCATCATTACAATGGTGGAATAACAACAAATGCAACATCGTTTTTGTCTAATGAAAATCAAGCAACAACGAGAATAACATTAAGAAAGATGAAGAAAATATTGATTTCCTGGTAAAACCCATAGAACATAATAGTAAATAATACTCTCCAAACAAAATTGATGGAATACCAAACCCATTGAACAAATAATATAAAATAAAGGAAAAAAATAATTTCATCCAACTTGAAACTACTTCGTGCCTCCAAGACCTTCATTTCACTTCAGAATCATTTATCTCAATGATTTTTCTTCTTCAAGTCCACAGAACCCTATTAGCTTTGTTGTCTTTGTTTTTTCACAACTTTGTCTCCTATAGGTCATTGTTTTAGGAGGGAAGGAACCATGCCACATTGGGGTTATTTCAGACATTCCATACATAGGTCCCACCTTGTTAATGTCTGTTAAGTTAGAGGGGGTAATTTGTACAACTCTCTAATAGAGGGGGTAAACTATAATATGCATAAAACCTTAGGAGGTAAATTGTAATTCACCCAAAATTAAAATCTCATAGGTTACTATTAGGGGTGGTATAGAGCCATGCTGAGCTTGAACCCTTTAAGCTTGAGCTCAGCTCGTTTTACTTTAAGATGTGCTCGGGTTCAACAAACTTGGGGAAACGATTCTCGAGTTCGGCTTGGGATGGTGCTCGAGCTTGATTCAAACATTTGAAAGGTTTGAAAAACTTGTTAAAGAGCTTGATGTGTGAGCTCGTTTTAAACTCGGATACGCATGCTTGAGCTCGAGCTCAAGCTCATTTTGAAAAAAAAAATAGTTTACACCAACAAAATCCACATAATCAGCTGCAACTAGGTTCAATTACACAAATATCTGGTATGGAAAATTATTTCAAGACAACTAAACAACAGCTAACCATTTAAGAAAAAACAGGGGGAGACATACCAGCACGCAGCAGTCTTGTGAACGTAGTCTAAATTAGCAATGGAGAGAGGTTGGTTTGTCGTGTTTGGGTGGCGGGCCGACGGAAAAGGAGATTGGGGGAGAGTAGGTGATCAGAGACTCGGAAGTGTGAGCGACTGAGGAGAATCGCATAACAGAGGAGATGTACGAAGGAGAAGTCGGTGGTTGAAGGTGCGAGCAACTGTGCGTATTGTGTGATGACGATGCGAACACGTGATTGAGGAGAAGTAAACGATTGCGCAAGTTGCTAGTCATGGAAGAGGAGAATTCTGGCGGAGAAGTTGGAGATCGAGGGCTCACTGTGGCAGACTGCTTCAGCGCACACCGTCGGAGATAAGGTGGATGGAGATCGAACACCAACTTCATTCGTCTGTGTTTGTCTACCGCATGAGTGAGTGAGGCTTTGTAATTAGGTTTCACTTTTTACTTCTTTTTAATTATTAATAATATTTTCTTAATATTTATGTTGTTATTATTTATATTAATATTATATAGGGTTTGATAGGCTTAGAAATCTATCGAACCAAACACCAACATGTTCGGCCTCTATTCGATAAGGGATTCAAATAGTAAAAAAGGCTCGATCTTGTATCCAAAATTTGAAAGGCTTGGTTCATTAACACTAATTTTAATCTTGAACTTGAATAGCATGATAAAAACTTGATTCGCTTACAGCCCCTACTTCTTATTTTAGCAGTCTAAAATATCAGCTAAAATGCATTTACCATTACTAACCTTTTCTCGTTATTCTGAATAGGCCGTAAACCTTCATTTTATCCTTTTAAAGTCTATAACCTGTCATGTTTTGTCCCGATCGTAGTTCTTCCATTGTTCCAGTTAAAGTTAATGGAATCTGGGGCAAAAGGCCAGCTTTTGTCACTACAATTTTTCACTCCCATTTAAAGCACCCTCAAGTAAATAAATTTAACAATCCAACCATCACGTCGCTCTCTCTCTCTCTCTCTCCCAGACCATACCATCTCGCTCTCTCTCTCTTTCCCAGACCATACCAACCAAATTTCTCACTCTCTCTCAACTGCGCCATCTCTGGATCTCCCCATCCCATCGTTCCCCCATCGCCATGTTCATTTTCAGCATGCCCATGCTCTGAATCATCACCAGTCAAAACGCTCTCCTCTTCGTCTTATGCATCCCCTTCGCCATGATCATCTTCTCGGCTTAGACCCCACCTCCACCCATAGGCAGCCCTTTCCGCCGCTGGATCATCGCATCTCCTCCCTGCCTCTCTGCCCGATTCAACCTCCTTTCCCTCTCACTCATCAAATCCTTTGAACCCATTACCTCCAAGATCTCTTTTGAACCTTCTTCTTTCTTCACTATGTATCTCAAGTTGCTCATCAAGAAAATCGATCGAATAGTTGGGTCTGAATGAGTCTCGATTTCTTCTCGATTTACCCATGAGTCTTGATTTATTCTCCAGTTCTCTAGATTTCTTCTCGATTTACCCATGCTCCTTGATTTCTTCTCCAGATTTTTAGCTAACGAGTTCAGGACCCAGTTCAATCAAACGAAAAATATCATTTCTTCTGGGTCCGAATCCTCTTCTTATTTGTTGTTAGTCTTTTGATTCCGATTAGGTTAGCATGTTTTCTGGATGAAGACCTATCGGCGGCGAAGGTCTCGGCCGTCTCAGTGAAGCAATGTTACAATTCGCTCCTCGACCGTCAATCATAGGTTTTGGATTAGCACAAGCTTATGGGGCCTATTCTGCGTATTCAAAGCAATAGAACTAGAAACAGGATTCGCTCTCGGATCCCAAAGGAAAGCTTGATTATGTGTCGGGATAGTTGGGTGCAATTTTGATCTCAAAGGAATTCTCGCATTGTTGAGTGTCGTACAAATTCTGTGTAGCTCTAGCAAGTGTGTTTTGTGTCTTTGTGAAGAAAATCAAAAGAAGAAAACCCAATTTCTTTAGGCGTAAATGATTCCTTGTTACTATGGTGCTCATGGTTTCTGTGCTGATTCTGAGTTTGGTGTTACTAGGTTATGCTATAGCTAGACCCATTCCTCGATGAACTCACAAGCATGCTTGAAGACAGCACCGAGAAATACATTGTCTGGGTTGGAAGGGATGAGAGGGGTAGAAAGTGTTTAATTTAAAAGCTTGAGGGTGATATAAGTGAGAGGAAGAAAATTTAGGAACCAAAGATGACATTATTTTTTAGATTTCGTTAACTTTAATTGTAAATTTGACACTTTAATTGTAAATTTGAAAAAAGAATCATGTTTAGAAAAAAATATGAAGATTAGAGAACAAAAATGAAAGTTATAAAGCACAAAAAAGTTATGGACCATAAAATAAATTACACCCCTAAAAAATCCAAGGGAAAAATACCCTTTCTGATTTGTCTGACCCAACCACCCTGCCCCGCAATCTAAATTTTGCTCGTCCTCTCCTTTGTCCCGAAAATTCTTGTATCCATAACGTAGACATACATCTGGTTAAAAAATGTGAATGAGACATTTATTTTTAGAAGAATATGAAAATTAATTTTGGTTAGGATAATTGTCCTAATTAAGTGATAAGTGTGATCTATTTACCTTTAATAAAATATTTAATATGACTATTATCCATACCAATTTTGAATTCAACGATTTCCTCCTTCTTCACTTATCTTATACTTTATTCAATCATTTTACCAATTTTTTTATTTTTATTTTTTAAAATAGTTCTATCATTTCTTTCTTTGTATTTTGATAGTTGGTATAACATGGTTTTTGACTTGAAAAAAAATTCTACCGCTTGAAGATAATTCTATTGGTGTTCAGGGTGAGGAAGACATTGGGGAGATGAAAGTAGTGGTTTAAACGTTGAAGATGGAGGAAAGGGGAAAGAGGTCGGCGACGATTGTATGAATCCTTTTTAAAATTTTTGAAAATACTCATGCACACAATACCCTGTACTAGCATTGTATTATTCTATAGTTTGATAGTTTAAAAAAGAAAACCACAGAACTATATAGATTTCACCAACAATAACACTATACATTTAATGTATTAATCTAGAAACTCAATGTATTAATCTGGAAATCCAATATACCATTACATACATTCCTTGTATTAAACTATAAATCCAATGTATTACAGGGAAATCCAATGTATCATTTTGGAATTTCAAAATATCATTATATACATTTCTATTATTAAACTAAAAATTCAATGTATTAATCTGGAAATCCAATGTATCATTCTATACATTCGCTGTATTAAACTGCTCAACCACTTGATACATACCATAATTAGACCCAAAACCCCAACAATATATTTCAAATGTATCAAATTGCACCACAAACATATCATTCTGAAAAATATTAGGTTGCTACTTTGTTCCCATTCAAATTGATACATCCAACACTCAGATCAATAGATTTCACGCTCATATCCATACATGCTTCACAATCTCACAAACCTACACAATAACATAATTTGTTTAATCTATCCCATCTCATAATGATACCCATACACAACGCACACACAACATTACATACCAAATCTAGTTAAATCTGTTATGTACTAATCAAATCCAAAACCCTAACAATAATTTCTAAATGTATCAATCTGAAATACAAATGTATTAATTCAAAAGATATTGTGTTCCCCATTGTATGTACCAGCCAATTAATTGCCCTATAAATTGATTCCAAAAAAAAAATGCACAATAAAATTGAACACACTCATACTACACCAATCTCAATTTCATGCTTAAACTGATGAGCCTATAGATTTTTACCAACAGAAAACACAATATATTTTCTCAACATAAACTAAACCCATTTACATAATGATTTCCCTACAAAGCACACAAAGTACAATACAAATTAAACCCAGCTACATACCTAATCAATTGCCAAATCCATCCATATTTTACCAAGATAAAATCACAAACCAATTCTCACCTGAACTATAACACATGCATATTTCCCATTTGTATTATCCTGAACTATTAATGTATTACTCTGCCTAACCCATGTATTTAACATACGTTCCACATAACACGCACCATTCAATATAGTGATTACTCATCCCCATACATTACCCTCAAACACCCCAATGTATTAAACTGTGACACATATGTATTATCTCAAACACCTAAAAAATACTCATGCCTAATTCATCTCCACTCCGCACCAATGCACCAACAGAAATCATTTCTTTCAATACAAATCACTAGTTTACTTCCATACAATACATAAATCACTTCCTTCAATACATAAGCGCTTCAGTTCTATATTATCTGCCCAATTCGTCGATGTATTTAACTAAAACATAAATGTATTATTCTGTAACAAAATAGTATGTAACAGCCACAAATCACAATTCATGCTTAATTTCATTGTCATATTACAAACTCATCTCCGATAAATACTTTTTCCCACCCCAATCTTACCTCTAAACAGGTTGTTATGGCTGACCCACTAGTTTCCTACTAATTGTTATGCTCGACCCACAAAATGCTTCCTCAAAACCACCGTGGGCGATAGTTACCCATCCATTTTGTTGTCCTTGTTCCCACCGTCGCTCTGATGCCAAAAGCTTCTAACCACCATATAGCACAATCGCTCGACAACGCAGCAGTGACATAACCAAATTAGGCTGCGCCGTCTTCCCTATCATGATAGCTTCCAACCTATGCAACCCCCCTTATAGATGATGGTTCCAACTGGCAGACTTAAGTCTCCAACTAGAGGGCGGTGTCTTCTCTACTTTTCTGACTTTTGGTGAAGTGATCGTAGATTTTAGGGAGGGCTATATCGTCGGTTTTAGGGTTGTGAAACTATAGGGGAGTTTTTGTATGGAAATAGGACTCACAGGAGGTAACTGCTTCATCATATCTCAAATTTCTCACGTGTTACCTCTTTTTTCAAATTTCCTGACGGAAGAGGGGTTAAAGTCGTCAATTGGTGTATATACGTCAGGTGTATATTCTCTATTCTCCCTTTGTCCTTTATAAATTATAAAAGTTTTATGCTAGAGTTGCCACAACACTAAGTTGACTTGACAACAACTTTTGTCCGTACACAATCCATGTCACAGCAACTGCGCACGGAAATGGAATAGGGTGTTCTCGCATTTATCCAAGTGAACTTTTGTTAGGGATAGAGATGGGCATCGGGTCAAATCGACCTGGAACAATCCCTGACCGGTCGGTCTTAGGCCTGGGTCAAGAAGGACAGGGATCGGCATGGTCCCAGGTGGGGCGGTCCCGAGCCGGTTTCAGGGTGGGTTCATGGCAGGGCGGGGCAGGTTTTGGAGGTTTTTTTTTATAAAAAAAATAGAAACATAATTAATTGTACATGTAATAAATATTTTTAAGAAAAAACACCACCTCCAGTGTAAGTTTTATTAAGTTGAAATGCCAAACGGAACTTATAAATAATCGAAACGGGCCTTACATTTTGAAATGGCAAAAACATTCCGAAAATGATGAAAAATAGAAACCTATGATCTATGCTTAACAGCAATATCAAATCAAATACAAACTACATATATGATTGAAAAAAAAATTTCAAGTCTCGGTATCGGATATTACCTCGTCATTCGAAATTTTTTGGTCTTGCAGCCGGAGTGTTGTGAGGCCCTAATCTCAGTTACACACGTATATTTTTACCGCCTCGGGTGTCAATCTTAATCGTTTCTTCGATATCACCCATTTTCCTACAATAAACGTTGCCTCGGATGATACGGTGGAGACTGGAATGGCAAGAATCTCCTGTGCATTTATCGACAGGATCGGAAACCTCTATCTTTTTTGTTGCCACCACTCTAATATGTCGATGTTGCTTAACTCGAATGATGTGTTGAGATAGTCATTGACCTCAGCTAATTCTGGTGTCGTCAATCGGGGTTGTTTGAGCATTTGGAGGGCCAAGTTGAATCTTGATGAGATTGATCTCCTTGAAGGCTCGGTTTGAGGAGGTTCGGATCTTACCTTATCCGAATGCCACTTACAATATAACTTGTATAAAGAATGCAAGTACTTGGAAATAGTAGCAAACATAGCCAAAATCATTTATATGAGACATTTCTAAATAAGTATGAAAAATTCCTTCAAGCAATGTTGTTGTGCCTATTAATTTGACATACGGGTCAAGCAAAGAAGGACCTAAAAAGATAGGTGGAATGTTTTCAAAATACTGAAGCCACTTAGCCCGCATGGCTTTGACAGTCGGTTTTAACAACTCATCATCTTTAAACTGATGTAAAACATATATAATGTTTACTAAATGAGGCAAAACTTGATGAAAGGTTGGGTAGTAAACACCAGAGAAAAATTCAATAGCCTCGTAAAAAAAGTTAAGCAATTCACCGGTTTTGGAACATTTTTCCCAAACTTCAGTCATAAGAAATTCACAACCCATTTTTAAGTTCATGAAATACGTTAACAAATTTGCATATGGGAATGCATCTTGCAACATTAAATATGTGGAGTTCTAGCGGGTTGGGCAATCCAATTTAAACCGTTTCCAAGAAAATTCTTTTGATTTTCAAAACAAAAGATTTTAAATTCATGAAACATAGCAGGTCATGATTTCAAAGACGTCAATGAGTTCCAAATAGGCAGAATTTCATTTTGGAGAACTTCTAAACCCTTTTGTACACAAAGGTTCAAAATATGACACATGCATCTAAGATGAAAGAATGCACCGTTGAGAGGTAGTTTCAATGTTTGACTCAAAAGGCGGGTGGCAACATCATTGTTTAAAGCATTATTGAATGAAATGCATAAGACTTTATCAGCACAAAAATAATCATGTAAAGTTTCTAAGATGCAATTGAATATGTGATAACCAGTATGGTCTGTTTCAATGACCCTAAATGATAAAATTCATTTTTGCATAATCCAATCAGAACCAATCTAATAAGAATTAACACAATAAAATGATTGGCTTATAGGTGATGTCCACATATCAGAAGTGAATGCACACAATGATCAAGAGCAGAAAAATAGGCTTGCAAATCTGATTTTTCGGCTTCAAATAACCTAAAGCTTTTTTTCCTAGCAATTTTCCTAAACATTTTTCTAAATGCAGGATTTAATTATGATTTTATCCAAGATTCTAGGTGCCCATCTTCAGCTTGTGAAAAAGGTTTTTCGGTAAGCATCATCCAATTTACCATGCCTTCTCTACAAGATTGTTGATTAAAACGAAATATACCTGGCCCGTCGGCGCCGGTTGTAGACCCAAGTTGTGTTTGTCCTACAGAACTAGTCCCGGCACTAGGGAGGACGTTATGATGTCGATTTTCAATATGTCAATTCAGCATTCTAGTGCCAGAACTATTTTTATGTACCAATTTTTTCCTGCAATGTTTACATTTCCCATACCTGGACTGCCCTTTGTGTATAAGCTCATAATGCTCCTAAACCCAAGTAGTTAGTCTCGAGGATTTACTTTGTCCTTGGGTTTCCTCCACGGCAGGTCCATGACTTGTCGACGTTGGTTGTGTTGACAGATTCCCGGTCGCCATCGCATCTAACTCTTTAACTCCATCATTCGATAATTAATCATCGAGTCCCAAATTGTAATTCATCATATCGATTCCAACATCATTGTCATGCAACTCTTTAATTGAGATGCCTTTATCGGCGGGTTGAGAATGGCGATGAAACAACCCTCGGAGGCCGGTGGTGCGGGAAAATGAACTCTCTGTCACCTTGCCCTTTCCTCTTCAAGCCATGAGTCATGAACTAATAGTAATGATTAATGCAACATTAAGAGGAGATTACAAAGATATTAGGGGGAGATTAGTAAGAAATTTGGAAGAGATTAAGAAAAAAAGCTCGAATGATTGAGAGAATATAGTAGAGGAAGAAGAGAGATTGAGTGATGGTGTGAGGATAGAGTGAAAATGGCTTTGGTGTTTATAGGGGAGGGCTAAAAATTATTTGGACCAAAATTTTTTTAAAATTTAGTTGTTCGGATGGGTGAAAATGGATTTTTGGGGGCCAAAATGAAGTAGAAAATCATTGGAGGGCCTACTATGTAATTAACCAATTTTTTTTAATTTTTTTTGCAGGTTTTCGTTGGAGGAAGGAGCCATTGGTGTGCTCCAAGCCCGGACTGGACCCGCTGGTCCTGGGACGATCTACGAGTCGGATCGGGTTGGGTCGTAGGCGGGTAGGGCAGGTTGTGTGGGTGAGTTCTGGGTCAGCGGTCTGTTTTGCACTGTAATATTCTGTAGAGCCTATGTTCGGCCCATATATTTACGTGCTTTGTTCGGGGCGGGGTGGGTTTGACAGGGTTTGACTTGTAGGCCGATCTCAGTTTGGGCCGAGTTGAACCGGCCCATGTCCCACCTCTAGTTAGGGATGGGTAACTTTATTAATTTTTATTTGGCCATACAATACATTTGGCTCTTGTGTTAGTGTTGTGCCCAAAAGCCAATCATGAGATGATTGTATTTTTGCACATTGAGTTATGATATTTTATTAAAGCATTAATCCAGCAATTATGTTTGTTGTTTTGTTTCTGCGTAACGTAATAAACAATTATTGTAACCCTAGAATAATGATATTCTTAAACGTCCCTGGTCTAGTATTATTGTGGAGCGGGTTGCAATAATACATAACAACTAGCATATGTGGAGACTAATATGAGATATGTAGTCTACATATGGGTACAAGTTGGAGAACCTGTGTACTGGATCGACCCACCATGAGAACACTACATGGATCGTTATATGAGTGTCATAAGTGATTCTCATAGTGATCATGGTATATGTAGTCCTTCGACCTAAGATCATCAAGGTTCCCTACATGTGAGTCACATACTTTGATACTTTCCTTTGTTGCTCGTAACTGAGTGGACTTGAAGGAGGTCATTGGGTATGTCACATATCATGCGGAGGGATTTGTATGATCAAGATGGGATTTGTCCCTCTTATGTAACGAGAGTGATATCTTCGTGCCCCTTGATAAAGTGAGACTTAGAAAATGCATGGCCATGCTCGGATGAGTTGATATACGATATCAATGTCATCAATTTAAGTTAGTCTACTCGGTAATCAAGAAACCAAAGATTGGGCTATACGAGAGTGACACATTCCATCTCTCGTGCTTAGTCTTGATATATTGGACAAAGGGACAATGGCATATATCGGTGATGATCATAAAGGTTTAGTCGAATCATCGACAATCTTGTCACTTGGGTAGCAATGATGTGTTGTTAGACACCGCTCATTGCTTATGATCATAAATGTGATTTATGATCATTTGTCAACGTGATAAGAGCCTATTGGGTTGCACACATAGAGCTATTTGGATCATTAGAGTGCATGGGCTAATTATTTGGGTTATGGTTTCACTTTAATTTCGTATTAATAATGGGCCCAAGAGTTGAGCCATTATTAAGCCCGAAATTAAATCCTAATTGGATTAGGGCTTTGAAACCCATTAGGCCTAGAAGTTGAGTCTCACTATAAATACAACTTCTAGTGAGAAATTCGTAGGTCTCCTTGCCCTAGCCTCCTAAAAGGACAGCCGCACTCTTCTCTTGCAATTTCTTGGAGGACGCAAGCTAGCACTGCGAGCGCAAGAGAAACGCATCTGCCGGGACGTGGTGGAAGCGTGGTGATCCCGAGAGGCTCGTGTGGATACCATAGAGAGCTTGAACACGTCAACTGTTTAGGTTTTGTGATTCGACTCTACAATTGAGTGAGAGATCTCAACCGAAAATTAGGTATGAAAATTTTCGAACACCCGGTTTACCCCTTTTCACTTGGATCCTGGAAGGTTTCGGTTAAATTCCGTTGCGCTGTTTGGCTCCCGAAACCCAACATCTTGAACTTACTCAACTCGTGTGAGTTGGTCCATAACTCAGTAATTAGTACATATAAGTCCATTAGCTCAGATATGTTGATGGAGAAATTGCAAAAGCCCTCTTGATCTCTTCTATTCTGGTGCAAGAAGTACTATTAGTTTAAAATAATTCAAATAAACTGTTCCTCGACTTGGGGATGAAAGTTTGAGTTGTAAGATTTGGTATGGGTTAAAACCCTTTTTTTACAGCATGTCCATAACATTCACCTGATCCTATTTTAGTGATAACCCAACCGATCCTAACCCAATTTATATCGGGTTAGAGCCACATTGACCTGACTTTTTCAAGAGGTCAAGGGAAAGTTTGATCCCAATCCATTTCTTTCCTACTAAGTTAAAGATATTTAAAAAGTCCAATAAATCCTCTATGTCATAATTTTATTGCAGCTACATAAGCAAGCGTGACATCCATACTTCATCATCTAATCAAGTACTACGTGAAAATTTGTACTAATATTTTTGTATAATTAATATTTTTCATCTAAGCTTATTAATTGCTAATTTAAAGTCACATTTGTCAACTAAACGGTTATTAAAAAGGGTGTAGTGAATAGCAAGGTAGTCAAGTGCTTTTAAACCTTGAGAAGACCACCCATAAACATTATGTCCTGCACTTAACTCAAGATGCCAAAGGAATGAAGTTACTAATTAATTGAATTAGCTTGAAAAATAATAAACTAGATGGAGCCAGTATAGAACAATAGAAAAAAAAATGAGGGGCAAGCGATGTAATTTATATACTTACTCTAAAAAGTCAACTCCTCGTGTTCATCCTCATTAACTCCAAATTCCATTTTAAAGATGGATGAGATAGCTTATTTGAATCATTTTAAACTAAGAATGCTTTTTGTACAAACTAAAAGAAATAAAAAGGGATATTGTAATTTTTTCATCAACATTTCTGAGGTAATTGACTAACTCCCATAGTTTTTCAAAGGTCAGGGACTAATATTCACTGAGTACTGAGTTGTGGACCAACTCGCGCGAGTTGGATAAGTTCAGAGGCTAAATGCATAGTTTGCCCTTTTTATTTTCAAATTAGTTTGCTTTGCTTTTTAAAAATTTTATATTTAATTAAGAAATAGTCATGATATTTTCAAGCAGAAAGAATTCATTTAAAAAAGTTTGATTGCTTTTTTATTTATGTTCTAAAACTTTATAAATTTCTATTTTAGATCAACAAATTTTAAAACATATAAACAGTTAGTTCTAAACCGCTAGTCACCAGTTTTAGGGTTAACTTTGGAACTAATTTTTTGCACATTTTCAAGTTTTAGGTCTCAAATAAAAATTCATAAAATTTTAAAGCTTAAATAGAAATTCACAAAGTTTTATGACTTAAATAAAAAAATTGGAAAAGATTTAAGACTAAAAATTGTCTTTCCCCCAACTTTTGCTCCAATGGCCTTTTAATACCTTTTCGGAAAGTATCAATTTGTCTTTCACTATTTTTGCTTGCAAATTATTTTCAAAATTAATTATCCTTAAGGCATCAATCACCTTTTCAGTCCCTCCTAAAAGTAGAAATTACGCTCCATTTTTTTCTTCCTCATTTTTCCTCCTTTGGTTTCTTCTTCTTTGCTCTGCATCTGTGCTTCTACTTCTTTACTTTCTCCTTCTATTGGTGGCTCAAGCTCTACTGTCTTCACACTACATAATCTTTATCCACAGTTATCAGTGTAAAGGTAACTTGTATTTGTATTCTTGTGTGTTCAGTTGTTCACACAATCTTTTCCCAGAACACTTATAAATAATGTGGATGTGTCAAATCTCTCTATACTCATAAATATATGAACTCTCAGGCAAGTGTGCTTATCATCAAAGTATAGCAGTGGCAAGTACCAATATCATTTTTCCCAAAGAACGGAGCTCTACAGTGCTCAACCTTTCAGCTCTACTATATAACCAACAATTTAGGAGTTTGTTTAACTAACTAATGAAAAATTAACTAAATTAAATAATGCAATAAAAATAGCTAACAACTAACTGTGGGCAATAGAGAACAATTTTGATAACCAACAATAACAAATCTCATTCTTAGATACAAATGCCCCTAGAAATCCTTTGTGTTGCCTTTACTTCAGCTTAACAGGATTGTGGTTAACTTGGACTGTGGAGTACTACATAACTTAGATTAGCTTCCTATTATTTCCATTACACTAGTCCCTATTCTTAAGTCACCGATTAGGTGTCTAGGCCTACTGTGCTCCCTAAGAATGCATTATTAATCCGATGATGAACTACCAGGTTTTACCCTATTCCAAAGGTATTATATCGCACCTATTACTCCCACTTATGATAATATCCCTTCTATTCGATAATGATCCCCAATAAACACATAGGATACTACCTATCATATATTTGTCATCCTACAGTAGATTAATAGGCTAACTACTATTAATCAATGCATCAAAGAACATTGGATAGATCTCAAGAAAAACATAATCATATTAAACCAAAAAGTAATCACAATCACAAAATCATCCTAGGGTTCATCTACTCTAAGCATGGATAGAAAAATTTAGCTCATAGTGTCGTAAAATAAACACAATAGAATCAAAGAAAAACTAGGAAAAGAAGTCTCCATTTCTTAATTGCTTATCCTCTTAAGAATCCATGATCAGGTGCTCGTTAAATGATGTCGATCATCAAAACTGTCTTTGGCAACCTTCCTCCATGAAAAATCTATTATTTTTGTCTGTTTCTCACCTCCTCTCCCCTTCTTGATCTTCCCAAGCAGCCTTTGGCCACCTTTGGGTGCCCTTCTCCTTATTCTCCTTGAAAACCTTAAAAATACCTCGAGAAACCATAACAGCATGTGAACATGGTTTATGTTGTGAGCATGTTTAGGCAAACATGGTTTTGTAACACCGGCACGTTCAAGACCATGTTCAACTCCTTCAACGTAAAAATAGTGAACTTTAAAGACATAACCAGGAACATGGGTGTGACATTGAACACGGGTGTGTCTGTAGCCGTGTTTGAGCTAACATGGGCGTGTCTAAAGTCATGTTAGATCCAATTTTTGCCAAAACTTACAATTTAGTTCTAAAACTTTGCAAAAAAGCTTCTTAGCCCAAATGATGCTAAAATATAACTTGAAAATAAAATATGAATCAATTAAGCATCAAATGCTAACACAAACGCATCAAAAGATAAGCAAATACAAGGAAAAAAAATACAGCACATAACTAAATATGAGCACATCATATTTTTCCCCACGCATAAACTTTTGCTTTTCCTCAAGCAAAAACTCAATAGAAAAACTTGAAAAAGAAAATTAGAAATGTAGAACCATACTCTTGAGCAAACGATGTTAGAGAGAGATGATTGAAATTTATGGGTTTTGAGAATTTAACAAGACTATCAAGCATGCAACATTTTCAATCTAACACTTCTCAAAACAAAATGATTTAATGAGAACAATTCATCTTCAAGCTAGTAACCCTTATCTCTTGAAATTGAAGGAAAAATATCAAATTTTTCATGCAAAGTAAAAAACACAAATCACACTAAGCCAAAGCTTACTATGCACAACCACTTAAACCACAACCATTGATTGGGTGATTAATTGAATTTTTCTGATTCCTTTTTTTCTTTTTTTTTTTTTGTCAACCAATTCTCTTCATGTGCCAAAACCTTTATAGCAAGTGTACACTACAGGAGCTCTGTCTATACCCAAGTTAATTCTTAACCCAATCCAAGATGATCTTTAATCATACTCATGCTTTTGAAATCTTTTTGAGCTATGATCGACTCTTAACTTAGGAGAAGACCCCAACATACTTCAACACTAAAAACAGCAAACTAGCATACATCTATTCCATACTTTACTATTCATTATTCAACAATGAACCATAAATCCATCAACCAAAATTTATATTAATCCAACATAGAAACTCAAAGCTAAGCATGTTTTGAATAGTGTACCAACCAAAAAAACTTGATGCAAAAAAAGATTTTAGAGATCATCTAGCTTACTAATGAATCATAGAAACATTTCAAAAAAAAAAATAAAAATAGAAGTGAAAGATTTCAAGATTCACTTACTTGGTCTTCAAGTTAAGAACTAAAGACAATAAATTAACAACCATTCTCTAATAATAAAAATAAGCTCAATAGGATGATCCAAAGCAAATAAGCTCCAAAAAGTTGAAAATTTTCAGAAAAATCACTAAAAGATATGTTCAAGAATGAACAAAATAAAAAAGGGCCTAAAGATAATACCCTTTCCCGTACACTTAAATTTTATATTGCCCTTAATGCACCAACATGAAAAATAAAGTGAAAAAGAAAGAGTGATAGAATTTGATAGCACCATTGAAAAGAAAAATCAATTGCTTGTTAGGCAAATCAGCATTCCAAAAGTTCCATAAAAAAGATTGATGAAGCTTTAGATTGAAATTTGAAGGCTTCCAAGAAAACAAAAAGGATGATCAATCACAAAATATAACAAAAGAACAAGAAAATATAGAAACTAGTATGAAATATAATGAAATAGAAATAAGAGTAACTGACACTCCAATAACAAAGTCAAACATAGCTAAAAAAAATAAAATGAAACTAAAGCGACAAAAGTAGTAATATCCATAATAAAGATAGAATAATGAAAAGTAAATGAATGTCCTACATGGCATAGCATAAAAAATCCTCGGGAGTTGAAGGATTGACAATGATACTCGGAGCCATCATTATTTGCGTTGGTGTAGTGGGATCCTCCGTAACCCCAATCTCAGTGCTCAACCCTAGAACCATGGGATTGACTTTGGTCCCTCCAACCTCCTCAGTAACAACATTAGTCACCACAATGTAGTCTCAGTAACGACCTTTGTCACAGCCATTTCACATATAATAGCTCCATCAACAACTACCTCTTCCTGCTTATGAATAGCATCCATAGTTGATGCTATAATAGTAGTGGCCTCATTTGCCTTATCAACCACTTGCTGATCATTATCAGTTGGATCCTAGACATTTATACTCGGAAGTGTGTTGAGGTAGTTAGTGGAGTCATCATCATGTTGGGAAGACTGATAATCATGATCCGAAGCACCATGTCACAGCCCTAACTACCCCATCCGTTGGCATTCTTAAGCCCCTAAGTGAAGCACCACTTTAATTCAAGGAACACTTAATCAATAAGGTAGCTAGGACTATGAATATACCAAGTTATACCATGCAAACACTTAGGCAGATTTTCTTTTGTTTAGTGCTCTCTATTTTGTACAAAACTACACAAATTTCTGCCCAAGGATACAAATGACTATTTGCTTTAATATTTTATGGCCTTACCCTTCAATTTTAAAGGAATCCAAGAAAACTAAATAGTCACAAAACAACTAAGCACAATACATAGATTTACAATTTAAAGTATGCTACTGGAATAGCAATATACAAGTCCAGAACATTCATTTTCCAGAATAGCTAGCACACTTAGTTCAAAGTTTATACATGCAATTCATAACATGATCCAAGATACAAAGGCCAACTCAGAATATCAAAGGTTTAAGTTTATTTACAAGCAAGCAAACATAGAACAACCTAGCTTGCTGCTCAAGCTAATTGCTTACACTTTAAGCAACTAGCCTATTCTTCTCAAAACCCTTTCCAAGTACTGAGTTTTGGTCCATATATACTTTAATTCCTCCATAAGTAGCTAAAACACAAGCTAACCTGCTTGTTAGCTTACAACCAAGAGTTGCAGTTCAAATCCAAAAACAAGAAAACCATACAAGACAAAGTTAGTACCTAAAATAACACTTCATTAAGTAAGTACTAGCACACGTTTTTTATGCCAAGCCTTTTCCTACAAGGCATTAAGATAAAAAGGTGAGTTTCTCTTGAACTCATTAAAAGATCTAATAAGTCTTCAAGTCTCTAGTACCTGCATGCAAAGAAAAAAAAGTGCAAACTACACAACAGCAACAAGAAAACAATCCATATATATAATGACCCGAGACACTAACCTCCCTTAGCAAGAAATTAAGCAAACTAAACAAATACACATAATCATAATTTTATGGTTCTTATAGCCTTATTGGCCCTAGTAAACAATCACACAACATAGTCAAATACATTTGAGCTCTAGACCTAACTAGATGCTCAAAGAGCTCCATGTTGTGGCCAAGCATTACATAGGGTCCTAGCCACCCTTGGGTCTTGATTGTTTACCTCAGTTCCATAAGCTAGCTTACTAAAACAATGTCTAAGACACTTAATGGAACCAAAACATGGTACCATTTGTGCCCAATACACCAATTCAATTTTTAATTCTTTGCTATCACACATATGTTAGCTAGTTGATTTTAAGCATCCATGCACTAAATCATTAAAGATTCAAGTTGGAAATCAACTCTTAGATCCTTTACCTTCTTAGTAATCGCTAGCTTTGATGAAATGCAAGCTTGAAACACCATAGGGATGCTTGGCTTCAAAGGAACACTTGAAATCCCCTTTGCCTGAGCCTTGATCACTCTCTTCTTCCTTGATTTTGTTTTAGAACTAGCTTAGCTCTTTGGTTTCTACATTTGAAGCCTTCAAAGAATAATGGCTAACAACCAAAATCACTTTTGAAAGAAAAAAAATCTAGACAATGGCATGTATTCAAAATTGTGGCTCAATGCCTACTTTGGCCACTCAACTTTTGGTGTGGGTCAAACTATCCCTTAAATATCCCATAATCCCTATCTCTGCTCATTCAATTAAACCTATATATGTTCTAATTATGCAATTAAGTCGTCATTGACTTAGTTACACTTGATTTGGGCAACAATTTCTATAATTTTTCCAATCGAGTAATAAAGTTTCGTGTTACCCGAAAACTAACCCTAACTTAATGTTTCAATCAAGTCACTCACTTTGTTTATCTATTTTTCTAATGTCACTAACTAAACCCTAACTCTAGGTTAATTGGCTCACAAACCAACCATACCCTAGTTCATGCAAATGAGGCTGTGGCTGTTCCCCCCTCCTTACAAAATTTAGTCCACCAAATTTGCTGATAACTTGGGAAACAAGTTTAGATATTGCCTTTGTATATCATCCTTAGTTCCCCAAGTTGATTTTTACTCAGAATGGTATGACCATTGAACCTTCACCATGAATATGGTTTTACTTCTTAACTTCCTTACATCTCTTGCTAGAAACCTCTCAGGTTTCTCTTCATAGCTCAAGTTAGAAGGTAAGGCAAGTATTCCATTGGTATGACATGTCTTTCATCATGTACCTACTTCTTTAACAAGCTCACATGGGAGACATTGTGTACTTGTTTCAATTCAGATGGTAAAGCCAGCTTGTAGGACAGTGTTCATACTTTTTCTAGAACTTTAAATGGTCCTATGTACCTAGGAGCTAGGTTTCCTTTCATTTCAAACCTCATGACACCTTTCAAAGGTGATACTCTAAACTAGATCCACTTTCATGGTTGAATGTCTATGCTCCTTATTTTTTGGTTGGTATAGATGGTAGTTCTATGATATGCTGCCTTGATCATTTCTTGCATCAACTTAATTTTCTTTTTGGTTTCTTGTACCAACTTAGGACCTAGCTCCACTTTGTCCTTAGGATTAAACCAACAATTGGGTGTAATGTACCTTTTACCAAATAGGGCTTTATAAGGAGCCATTTATATTGTTAAGTGGTAGCTATTGTTGTAGGAAAATTTTATGAGTGGCAAGCGACTATCCCATTCACCCTTGAAGTCTATAACACATAACCTTAACGTGTCTTCTAACAATTGTGTCACTATTTTTGTTCACACATCAAATTGAGGGAGGTAAGCAGAACTCAAGTTCAATAGGGTATCCAAGGCTTGTTGTAAAGTCCTTCAGAATGTTGAGGTAAACGTTTGGGTCCCTATCAAACGCTATGTCATCTGGAACCCCATGTAATCTCACAATACGATTTATATATAATTTTCCAATTTATTCATTGAATCAACAAGCTTCATTGGCAAGAAATGGGCAGATCTTATGAGTCTATCTACTATCACCCAAGTTGTGTCATGCTTAGCTCTAATTAGAGGCAAGTTAGTGATGAAATCCATAGAAATGGAGACCATTTCCTCATTGGAAGAAGTAAGGTCTAAAGCTTCCCTTTAGGCTTCTGGTGCTCTACCTTTATTCTTTGACAAGTAAAGCACCTTATAATCCAAGCAACAATATCATTCTTCATTCCAGGCCAACAAAGTAAGGTTTAAGATCATGATACATCTCCTTTTCCCTAGATGAATACTCAGCCTACTTGCATGAGCCTCATCCAGAATTTGTTCTCTTTAACCCTTGCTTAGGTGGCACATAAAGCCTTTCCTTGAAGAAAAAGGCACCATGTTTCTTACTAAACCCTGGATGGAATTTCCCTTTTGTCTTTCCAAAAACTTTCCTTAGCTTAGGATTCTTACCTTGTTCTTTCACAATTTCTTCAAACCAACTAGGTTGAATAGTTAGAACCATTACTTAATTTGATTCCCAACTTAACCACTTTTGGACTAGCAAACTTAGGCTATTAGCCTCATTCTTCTTTTCTCCCTTTCCAGCCCTCAATACTCCAGAATACCTTCTACCTAAGGCATTTGCCACTACTTTACCCTTAATTTTAGTGTAGTCAATTGCAGAATCAAAATTTTTGATGTATTCAAGTCATCTTATTTGTCTTATATTCAACTCCTTCTGAGTGAATAAGTACTTGAAGCTTTTCTATTTTGTGAAGATCTAGAAGGTGTTGCCTTGGAGGTAATGTCTTTACTATTTTAATGCAAAGATCACAACTGCAAACTCAAGATCATGCACTAGATAGTTTTTTTCATGTGGCTTTAATTGCTTGG
The DNA here is from genome assembly GCA_039654915.1 of Aquilaria yunnanensis. Lineage (NCBI taxonomy): Eukaryota > Viridiplantae > Streptophyta > Magnoliopsida > Malvales > Thymelaeaceae > Aquilaria > Aquilaria yunnanensis. The sequence continues at coordinate 67,552,824 of CM077597.1, forward strand.
ATCCATAGGCAATCACTTGTCTTTCTTACATTGGGATACAACCTAGCCCTAATGAAGAAGCATTTGTGTACAGAACAAATGGTTTTGAAGGGTCTAGCAATGTAAGGATTTGGGTTAAAGTTGACCTCCATTTCAGCTCTTGAAAGATTTCCTTACACTTATCATCCCACTCAAACTTCTAGTCTTTTTTGATCAATTTAGTAGATGCCATGACAGAAAGCTTGTGGTCAAACCTTCTATAGTAGCATGGCATGCCATGAAAGCTCCTTATTTCTTGACATTCTTGAGCCTATACCACTCAAATACTGCCCTAATCTTTTCTAGGTCTACTGCGAAGGTAGATCCATTAATCATATGTCCAAGGAAGGCTACCTCAATTTTCCAGAAATGGCAATTTGTTTGGCTTGGCATACAACGGATTTTCTTTTAAGGTTTGCAACATTACTCTTATGTGTTGTCTGTTCTCCTCTTCACTCTTTGAATAAATGAGTACATCATCTATGAACACCACCACAATGTGGTCCAAAAATGGTTTAATCACTCTTTTCATTAAGTCCATGAAGTAAGCAGGTGTATATGTGAGCTCAAATGGCACAATAGTGTACTCAAAATGCCCATACCTAGTTCTAAAAGCTGCCTTAAGTACATCTTCCTCTTTCACTCTTAACTGGAAGTGTCCAAATCCTAAGTTTATCTTGGAGTACACTGTAGCTCATTTGAGCTGATCAAACAAATCTTTTATCCTATGGAGAGGATACTTGTACTTATATATAGATTACATATGTCATATCAGTCTCAACATATGCTAGTCTTTATGTATTATTGTAATCCACTCCACAATAATACTAGACCAATGATGTTTAAGAATACTATTAGTCTAAGGTTATAATTGTTGAACTACTCTAGCAGCAAAAATGGATATATGGGATTTAGTGTCAAATAAAATAGATGCTAACTTATCTTGCAAGTTAAAGTTACCCTTCAATGCATTTGCATGTGCCTCCTCCAAGTTCCTCAGCTGAAACACCCTTCTTGGTGCTTGCTTCATTGTTGCCACTTGCCCTCCAAGGCGTTATTGACCTTAGGGAGTGGCAAACCCCTTTTTGCCTTTGCTCCCCCTTGCATTGTTGCTAGGTTATTCTCTTGCTCTTCCTTGGGCCTTAGAGGATAGTCTATCACCCCATGATCTAGGGACCTACACTTTAGGCACCTAGGAATATCCTTGTAGCATACTTTGGTCCCATGAAACCTTCCACATTTAGGACATTATGGCCTTTTTCCCTTCTTGGCCTTATTTTATTGCTCTTTAGTCCCTTTCCTTTTTTGACTTCCCATGGAAGGTTTGCTAGTCACTCCAGGACCTACGGCATACATGCCTTGTTCCTAAAACGCTTGTTCCAGGGACAAAGCCTTTTGCACTGCCTTATAGTAATCTTCAATTCGTTCTGCCTTGAGGATTTTCCTAATCTCTGGTCTTAGGCCCCTCATAAACCTCTTGGCCTTCAAGACCTCTTATCCATCATATTGGGGTGCATATCTGATGAGTGAGCTGAATCTGTGTTCATACTATGCCACAGACATTGTTCTTTTGATCAGTTGATCAAACTCCATTTGTTTATATTCCCTCATAGGTTCACTCACATACTGGCTTTGGAAGGCATGAAGGAATTCTGCCTACCTCATCTTCTTATTCCTTTCTCCTTGTTCCTTTTCCAAGTTGTCTTGAAACCCTTTCTGGGTAGTCATCCACCATTACTCAGCACTGCCTTTCAACTTGAAGGTGGCCGAGTGATATGCTCACATTTAGCCATGTTTTCAATATATTTTTCCCTTGTATTTGCATGTCTTGTGATGTGTTTTTATTAGGTTGTGGTGCTTAATTGGTCCTTATTTCATTTTCAGGCTATGTTTCAGCTTTATTTGAGTTAGAAAGGATTTCTCAAAGGTTCGGAGTTGAATTGCAAGTTTTGGCAAAGTTTGGAGCAGACACACCTTGTAACACGCCCATGTAGAGCCTTATATGCCCTACTACATGCTCATGTCTGAGTTACATGTCCATGTTCCAAACCGTGTTTCATTTAGTGAGATTTTAAGTTCTAGAAGTGTTCATGGCCTTTAACACGACCGTGTACCAAACTGTGTTTGCCTATATTTTTTAAGGTTTTTTGGGTTATTTTGAAAGAAAAAAAAAAGCAGCAGAGGCAAAAAAACACAGAGAAAGAAAAAGCGTTTTCATGGAGAAAGGCTACTAAAGGCAGTTTTGATGATCAACGCCGTCAATAAGCACCAGATTACATATTTCTTGGGGGAGAAGCAATTTAGAGATGGATATTTTTTTTCCTAGTTTTTTTTTATTCTGTTGTGTTTATCTTATGACGCTATGAGCCAAATTTTCCTACTTTTGCTTAGAGTAAATGAACCTTAGGATGATTTTGTGTTTGTAATTACTTTTTGGTTTAATATGATTATGTTTTTCTTGAGATCTATCCAATGCTAATTAATACATGGAATAATATTAGCTAGTCTACTAATTCAATGTTGGATGATGAACATGCATAAAGTAGTTTCTGGTATATTGGTTGTGGATCACTGTTGGATAAGGAGTAATATGTGTGATATAATACCTCCAGATTAGGGTGAAAACCTAGTAGTAGGTCATAGGACTAGTAATGCATTCTTAGGAAGCACGGTTAGTCTAGACATCCTATTGGTGATTTAAGGATAGTGATTAGTGTACTTGGTATAATAGGGAGCTAATCTAAATTAGGTAGTACTCCGTGGTCTAAGTTAATCATAATCCTGTTAAACCAAAGTAAAAGATATACAAGATATTTATAGGGGGATTTGATTCTAAGTATGAGATTTCTTATTGTTGATTGTCTTAATTGTTTTCCACAGCCAGCCAACAATTAGCAGCCAATAATTTGCAGTTAATAGTTAGTAGTTAATATTTTATTTCCACCGCATTAGATAGTCTAGTTAATTAATAGTAGTTAGTTGAACAAACATCTTTAATTGTCGGTTAGATAATAGAGAGAGGTAGAGTATGGTTGACAATCTCTGTTCTTTGAGAAAAAGGATCTCGATACTTGTCACTGCTATATTTTTTATGATAGGTGAACTTGCTTGTGAGTTTGCATATTTATAAGTTCACATATTTTTTAGTATAGAGAGATTTGACACATACACATTATTTGTTAGTGTAGTGGGAAAGGTTTATGTGAACTATAAACACACCACCAAGTATACCTTAGGTGTGGAGGTCAGGTCCATTCTCTCAAAGACTTTCTCTAACTGGTACAACTATTACTCAGCTTCTTCAGGGCCTTCATCACCTTTAAAAGTAGGTGGTTTAAGGTTTAGGAACCTCTCAAGTTGGTCTTGAGTTCTCCTACTCTTCTCTCTTCTTTGTGCCTTCTTTCCTTCTCGTACCTTCTTTTTGTAGCACCTTGCTCCTCTTCATGCCTCACATCGTCTCTCTAGAATGTCTTTCAGGCACCTCCTTACTAACCTTAACATCACATTTCTCCTCTTGCCTTATCTCAAACCTCACTTTTTTGGCCCTTGGATGTCTCCTATCTTCATCATGCTCATCCTTCTGGACAACATCTATTTTTCTTTCTTGCTCTTCCTCTTAAGGCCTCTAGTTGTTGTCATGGTGTTGATCTCTATCCACCCTTGGTTTACCCACCTTTTTGGGTTGATTTACTAGTGCTTGACTTTCCATTAGAGTTTGCAGGCCAGCTGCCATTTGTGCCGAGGCAGCTTGCATGGCAATCATCAATTCTTCCATTCTCTCTTGTGGGGTTTGACTGAGTTCAACAGCAATTTTTCTCCTTTCATAACCCACCTAGCCTTGAAAGGCATCCTCTTGACCTCTAGGCTCTCTCTACTTAGTGTCCTCAAGATGGTCAACCCTAGGCTCTTGTTTTTCTCCTTTATTGTACTACCTTCTTCTTGTAGTAATATCTTCATGAAACAACAATCAACAACTTTCACAATGTGACTCAATTAGCTACTTAAGGAAGCTATTTCCAATGGACCAAATCTACTTTAATACCAAACTATCATAGCCCTAACTACCCCACCCCTTGGGACTCTTAACCACCTAAGTGAAGCACTACTCTAATTTAAGAAACACTTAATTAATGAGGTAGCCAGGACTATGAACAGACCAAGTTATACCAAACAAACACTTTGGCAGATTTTCTCTTATTTAATGCTCTCAGTTTTGTACAAAACTACACAAATTTTTACCCAAAGATACAACTGATTGTTTGCTTTGATATGTTATGGGCTTACCTTTGAATTTTAGAAAAATCTAGGAAAATTAAATAGTCACAAAACAATTTAGTACAACACATGGCTTCATAATTCAAAGTATGTTGCCAGAATAGAAAATATACAAGTCCAGAACATGAATTTTCTAGGATAGCTAGCACACTTAGTTCAAAATTCATACATGCAAATCCATAACATGATCCAAGATACAAAGACCAACTCATAACATCAAATGAACAGGTTTATTTACAAGCAAGCAAATCTAGAACAACCTAGCTTGCTACTCAAGCTAATTACTTACACTCTAAGCAACTAGCCTATTCTTCTGTAAACCCTTTCCAAGTCTTAAGTTTTGGTCCAAAGTTTTCCTAATCACTCCAAAAGTAGTTGAAACGTAAGCCAACCTCATTTTTAGCTTACAACCAAGAGTCATAGTTCAAATCCAAAAATAAGGAAACCACATAAGACAAAGTTAGTACCTGAAACAACACTTCACTAAGTAAGTACTAACATAAGCATTCTATGCCAAGCCTTTTCCTATAAGGGATTAAGATAAAGAGGGTGAGTTCCACTTAAAATCAATAAAAGATAAGTCTTAAAGTCTCCAAAACCACAAAGGCAATGCATATATATAAAGATCGGAGGCACTAGCCTAAACATATGGCTACCCTAGCATATGGCTTTGGTATATGGCTTTGATAACCACAAAGGAAAATAAAGGAAAACAAAGGCAAACCACATAACAACAAGAAGGATAATTATAAGTATATGGCTCTAAAAACCACAAAGGAAAACAAAGGCAAACCACACAATAACAATGACAAAGCAATGCATATATATAAAGATCCCGAGACACTAGCCTACCCTTGCAAGCACAGCAAGTAACCAAACAAACTAAACACACACACACACACACACACAAATTCAAAATTTCATGGTTCCTATAGCCCTCATTGGCCTTAGTAAACAGTCACACAACATAATCAAACACATTCCAACTCCAAACCCAACTAGATGCTCAAAGAGCACCATGTGCTAGCCAAACACCACTTGGGGTCCTAGGCACCCCAGGGTCTTAATTGTTTACCATAATTCCATAAGCTAGCTTACTAAAATAGTGTCTAAGGCACTCAATGGAATCAAAATGGAGCACCACTTGTGCCCAATACACGAATTTAACCCATAGTCACAACACATGCATTTACTTAGGTTCTTTGCTATCACACATGTGTTATCTAGTTGATTTCAAGAATCCATACACCAAATCATCAAAGATTCAAGGTAGAAATCATATCTTAGATCCCTTACCTTCTCAGTAACTACTAGCTTTGATGAAATGCAAGTTTGAAACATGAAAGGGATGCTTGGCTTCAAATGAGCACTTAAAATCTCATATGCCTAAGCCTTGATTGCTCTTTTCTTCCTTGATTTCATTCTAGAACTAGCTTAGCTCTTTAGTTTCTTTGTTTGAAGCCTTCAAAGAACAATAGCTGACAACCAAAATCACTTTTGGATGATGAAGAAACCGGGCAATGACAAGTGTTCAAAATTGTGGCTTAATGCTTGCTTTGTCCACTCAACTTTTTGCATGGGGTCAAACTAGCCCTTAAATAACCCATAATCCTTTCTTTGCATAGTCAATTGTACCTAAATATATTCTAATTGTGCAATTAAGTCTTTTTGAATTAGTTACACTTGATTTAGGCAGTAATTTTCATAATTTTTCCAATCGAGTAACAAAGTTTCATGTAACCTGAGAGCTAGCCTTAGCTCCATGTTTCAATCAAGTCACTCACTTTGTTTATCTGTTATTCTAACCTCACTAAGTAGACCCTAACTCTAGGTTAGTTAGCACACAAACCAACCATACCTTAGTCCATGCAAATGAGGCTGTGACACACCAGCCTCATCTAACCAGGGAAATATAAGTGTATCACCTCCTCTAACTTCAAAGTCCTTGCCTTAATGGAAGAAAGATGGTATCTCCCATTTACTATCTGGTTAGACATAAACTCAAGGTGATCTAGGATAAGCTCCCACCTCTAAAAGATATTTGGCAAAGTGGGCAGTTTAGTGCTAGTAGAAATGGCAGCAGCCTACACCTCAGTAGTAGCTCTCTCCTTCTCCTAGATCTCCTATTGATATATCAAGGTAAACCTCACCGATCCATTGGGAAGAGTGGTCTTATTCAACAACCTCATCGACTTATTTGAATCTAGGTTGTCCTGCCCTGGCCTCACCACCTCTATAATTAACCTTTCAAGTGGCAAGGGTTTGAGCTTCTAGGCATGTAATGAATGCCTTAATACAAATAGCCCCAGCCTTCATGTAATAGGTAGTGTCTGTCAACCACCAAGTAAAGGCTACGCCCAAGTGACAACACACTAAAGGGATAATGCAGTAAAGGTAGAATAGGTCTATTTTCTTCACCACACCGGTGTTTTCCTTCCTGCCAGTAATGGAGTGAGTGATTAGATAATGCATGTAAAAAATTGCAAGTGATCGTAACCTAGATGCAATTCAAACCCTTCCTCCCCTAAACATAACACCCAAATTTTCAACTTCCAAAAACCATGCTATCAACTAAGAAAAAAAAAATCAATGGGAGGCAAAATCAATCAAGTAACTCATATAATACCTACCCATAATAAGAAATCAACCCAATCTTTCATAAACCTCAAATAAACTTAGAGAGATAAAGTTACCTCAAGAAAGAGAAAACTAAAGATATGGTGATGAAAATCTAAAATCCAGACAAGAAATGGGGTCTTCAAAGGATGGGAAGCTTTACGCAGCATGCAAGGAAACTATGGATTGAGTTTGGGGGCTTGAGAAAGAAGTTTGAGTAAGTTTCGTGTGAAGTGGGGAAAAACTGATGAGATCGTGAATATATACTGACGAGATATGACTTCAAGAATTTTCTCAACATGCTGTTAAACATGGTCGTGACGTGTTTGATGACTAGAGTTCAAAAAGTTTGAAATCATAAGAATAACATGGGTCTTAAAATGGGCATGACTAACATTGTGTTAGTCAAGCATGCTATTTTCCATGGTCATGAAGAAACCTGTGTTTGTGCATTGGGACTACAAACTTTTGAACACAGAAATGAAACATGTTTTCAATCAAAGGCATGACTAAAATTGTGTTTTATGAACATGTTTAAGAACATTGGCGTGTTTGTGTATGTGATTAAGTTCTGGAACTTTAAGTTTTTGAAAACATGAGTAAGAGCATAGGCCTGATAGAAATCATGTATTGCAAACACATTTCATTACACGGTTGTGACATAAACCGTGTTTGGCTACTACAGCTTAAATAAAAATTTGGCATGAAAAATCAATTCAATAAATCAAACATGGCTATGTTTGAAACCATCTTGGGTGACATGGCCTTGAACATAGCTGTGTTTAAGAATGTGTTTGGCCCTGGAACTTAGAAAAATTTGCAAACTTACCCAGAATTGAACTTAACCTTTTTCTTCCCCTTGAATACAAAATTCTTCTCAACATGCTCTAGATTCTAGCACAAAAAATCACAAATTATAAGATCACATGACAATAAAAAAATAAGTATCCTATTATTGATAAAATAGAATAAATGAAAACATAGCTAAATGAGAAAAATTAATGCTTGGGTTGCCTCCCAAGAAGCACTTGGTTTAACGTCGTCGACCCGACGTCTTTCTTGATAAATCAAGGAGGATCTTTATTCCTATCTAAAGCTTTCACCTTCACATGACAATTTCCTTTATGTTAGAAGGTTGAATTATAAACTCTTATTAGATTTAGCTCTGTTATGGCCTTACTAGTGGGAAGTATGCCTGAGGAAGGTAAAGTACTCTAAATTAAGTTTGGAACCTTAATTCAAGTTTACATAGCAAGAATAGGAAAGTTTAGCAAAGTTCACTAAGTTCCAAGAAGATTAAGGCGCTAAATGAGGTTCAAGGGCAAAATGGTCATTTTGCATCCTGAATAGCCGGCCTAGGTCCCGAGTGGTTAAAATGAAGTTTTATAGCTTAACTTTTAACTTTTACCCAAACTTGATGAAATAAACAAGGATTAATCAAGAATAGCTAAGGTTACCAAAAGATGGGGACCTAAGTGTATCATGTCTAATACTTTGATGGCTTAGATTAAAAATAGTGTTATAAGAGGGTAAAGTGAAGGGTGGCTGCCATAAACCCGAGTTCATCCTCTCCACCCTCATTTTTCCATCCAATTATGCTTGAAATCAAAGTTTCTTGGTGAAAAGAGAAGCCATCACAACTATATAGGCCATTGGGAGCTCATTTCAAGCATAAAACCATGGTTTTGGAGCTTGAAAGCATGTTTTCTCCCATCCCCTATTTTTAGTACGAGGTAACCAATGTGTTCTTGATTGATTTTAGGTTTATTGGTTAGTTAGGAGCTTGGGTTTTGGTTAGAAAGCAAGAATTTGATGTTTGGTACCTATGCTTTGTTTGGAACTTCGGGGGTGCTTTGGTGAGCTTAGTGGATTGGAAGAGTGCTTGATTCTTGCTTGTTACTTGGAGTTGAGGTAAGGGAGTTGTGTTTTCAAGTTCAATTAATTCTATTGGAATTAGTTTGCTTGAAGAATTCGAGTAATTCTAGCAGTAGCATTAATTAGTGGGCAAGGTTGAATTATGGTGGACTATGAGGTTTGTGATGATTGGAATGATGTTATAATGCATCGTAGATTGGCTTGTGATAGTTGGTTGTGATCTATGCAACATGTTTTACATGTATGTAAAGTTTGGAGGCTATCTAAGCATGTTTGATATGTTTGGTAAATGTCCAAACATAGCAGCAAAATCTGTGAAAATTCTATAGATTCACAGATTGGTGATGCGTCACTCAATTTGTACCATTGCCCACAACGCGTCAACAATACGGGAAAGTTGGCAGAATGTTACCAACTGTGGCATGTTGGCTGAATTTTCCAAATTTTGCTAGGGAGGTCAAGGGGAGACCTAAGAGGGTTCTTAGGGCACCTTGGGGTATAAGCATTCCAGGGGTACTCCGAGACTTCCAAAAGTCCTTCAAGACCTAGGAGTTTTCTTGAGTTTTATAAAGTTTTATGGTGACTTGTACCACAAGAAAGAAAACTAGTCTACAAAGGATCATAACTAAGTACCACTAGCTTGGGTGAGAGGTTTAGAACCTTTGGCAACCTAGCCGTGCCATTAGCTGTGAGGTTGCAAGGTGAAACCTTAGTGCGCCTAGTCTACAAGGTCTTTATGGCGTAGTTTACAATAGTCCCACCATAATGCCCCTGTACAACATAAACGGGAGAAGTTCAACTGGTGATTTATCACTAGTTAGGATGGCAGGCTAAACTTGCTAGAGGACAAGGCAAGGCCTTGTAATTCAAGGACCAGGATGACGAAAGGTCTTAAGGGACCTAGGTAAATGCATATATTAGACCCTCAAGCTGTATGAGCTCACAGCAGGTTACATATGTTATCATATGTTGAGTCCTTAGTAATTTTCTTGTAGGTGCCGTGAATACCCTTACTGAGAATGTTTAAGTTCTCACTCCTTAGTTATGTTGTGCAGATTCTGAAGTTGTTGGACCAGGTAACCATTGAGGGTTATTGCGGTAGTTAGCTTTTGTTGCAAGTATTTCCCTTGAGAATTTTATGATTCTAGTTTACTTGGGTAACTTGTTAGTCAAGTAACAATAGTAATTAGAGTCTTCCTTTGGCTGCGGAGCCTAGTAGCACTTGGACAAGGATTTTTGTGACTTGCCACTAGGACTTGCATCCAAGGTGGGAGTTAGTTTAAGAAGATCTCAGTTGAGGCTTGTATATATAGTACTCTTAACTGCCTCCATTATCTATGTTTTGAGGAGTCCTAGACTCTAGGGTTGCTCTTGGGTAAGGGCATTAGTCTCCTTTATGTATGAATGCTCCCATAAAGTTGTTATGTGTAGTAAACTCACATAAATGTTGATCTTGTATGCTTTGGCTATTTAAACTTATTTTCTATGGAAATCTCTTGGCCAAGTCAAGTTTTATGGTTTTATTTAATCCAAGTCAAAGCATGAAGAGCATGCATCTTGCATATTCTAGGTTAATCAACTAGTATCATGGGATTTTAATCCACGCACATATACAACTAGCCAATTGCAACCACCATGAGACCAGCTTTTACAGGTCTCCTAGACATGGTCCAAGGACGGCCGTGTCAAGCTCAGTATTCATTGGTAAAGCTCCTTGTGGCTTTTCGAAAAGCATATTGATAGTTGACCTAACTAAGTCTCAAAGTTTTTCATGCTTGCTCTCATATTCCTTAATTTTGACTCTACCACATCGATTCTAGCATCAGATTGTTTCATACACTTGGAGATCAATTCTTCAACAGTCGGGCTCCTTTCTTGTTGTGGTTTAGGATGAAAGTTAGGTGGTTGTTGCCTCTAATTACTCCAAGAAAAATAAGGATGGTTACTCCATCTTGACTTATACGTGTTGTTATATGGATTATTCTGTAGCCTCAGTGGATTTCCAACAAAGTCTACTTGCTCAGTTTTGCTCAACCAATTATACATCTAACAATCACTACTTGCATGTCATTCTTCACACGCTTCACATTACATCACAACTTGCTTTTGGCTAGCCACAAAATTTATGAACTCTCTCGTCAAGGCTTCAACTTGATTTGCCAGGGCTTAATAAGCATCATAATTCTGAATAAGCATATGAATTTTGAACTATAGATGTTCATAGCCATTTTTTCAATCAATCCTGTGCTATTTCAAATGTCTTGATATTCAGTGTTACCACCTCACAAAATGGGAGAATTACAAGTGCATCATAATGGCTAAAAACCAATATATTGTGTAATTCTCACCATAGTGTTTGAAGTATGGGGGGTAAAAGGCATGATCAACACCTCCTTAAAAGTGTTCCAATTTGGTAACTTGGTCCCCAAGAAAAGCCTTAAGGATTGCTTGTTTGTCAAGCAACCTATGGACTTTTTTGTAAGATTTTGGAAATTCGGGTACCCAATTGCAAAACTTTCACAAAAGAGATTTGGAGAGTTATGAGAGGAATATGAATGGTATGAAAGTGCTATTGGAGGACCAAATTGCTCATGGAAGACAACTAAAGACAAAGAAAACACAAAAAGGCATAAAGGACCTAAGTGTCCTAGTGTAAGCCTTATGATGTGTACGTTTTTTACTTAAGTCAAATGGAGCAATTTGGAGTTTTCCCACTATGGGGGAGGCAGCCAAGGCTTGATAATTAGTCAACATTGGTGGGCACATGTGTACCAATGAGTTTAAGACAAAGAGACCATAATTAATGGGAAGGAAAATGACATAAAGCAAGGTTAAGCTTGTTAAGTGTCTTTTGTGCCCTTAAGCTCATTTAAGGCCATTCAAGTGGCCAAATCACTTATCCCACTCAAGGGATGGCTGGCCAAAGCATGGCAAGAAAGTCAAATGTGGGCCAAGAAATGAAGAATAAGAAACCATGGTCTTGTAGCAAGGAAAATGACATAAAGCTTAACTAAGGCTATTAAGTGTGTTTTGTGCACTAAAGTCTTTATAAGTGGTTATCTTTGTCTTTATCTCCCACATTTGGTTTCTTCTAGCAGAAAAAACGTAGCTTCTCCACCCCCACACTTCTTCCATAGCCACCATACCTCCAAGATTAAAATTGAAGGCAAAAGAAAGCAAGAAAGGGCAATTGGAAGCTATGTGGTGCTAAAACTTGGGTGCACCTAGGATCAAGCTCCAATTTCAGCATACACTCAAGGTAAGGGTTCTCTTGCTCTCATGGACTGTTTTCTGTAATTTTCAAGCAACCATGGAGCAAGGGCTAAGCTTGGAAGAGAGCCATGAGCTTGATGAACCAAGCTTAGTGAGGGGAGTGCACTTATTGAAGGTTTTGTGACCTACTGTCAAGTGTACAAAGATGGCAGCGAAATAAGAGTTTTCTAAAGTTTCCTGGATTGTTTGCTGTATTTCCAAACATCCATGAAGTTAAGACCATGCTTGGAAGAGAGCAAAAAGCTCTAGGAACCAAGTATGGGTTAATGGAAAAGAAGCATGGCAAGGTTTCGGCCTTAGTGTTACCATGCTAAAGATGGCAGTAAGAAAGAAGGGTTTCTAGGGCCCAAAGTTAGTACTAACTACTGTTAAAATTCTCCTAAGGCCAAGAATTAGCTTGAGGAGGGCTGCCATAGTGATTTATTTAAGTTTATTGCATGTTTTACAGACTAACCTATGGTTATTGTTGTTGCTGCATTTCATGTGTTTGTTTGTTGTGAATGGCTGCTGCATTTGGTTGCTATATCTTGTATATATGCACTGTGGTTTTTGTGTTTTAGTGTCTTTGGATGCAGGTTTTAATGAGGATCACATTACCTTAAGAAACCAAGTGCTACCCTTACTAAGTTTCTCAATGAAACTTACTCCCCTCAATTCTGTCATTTCAGGTCCAGCGGAATGATCACCTTCAAACTAACCTTTGTGGTTTGAGTTTTGATCTGAAATTTCAGGTACATGAACTTCCATGTGTCTAGTTATGATCTGGAAATTTTGGTGATTTTAGGAGCACATTTGTAATTTTAATGGTGGTACTTACTGTGTTGTGCAGCAGCTGTCCAGCATCCTATTTATGGAGTCCATTGCATTTCAGGCAGTCCTGTAACTTAGGGTGCGTATTTAGCTGAGTTAAGAACATATTGTAGTGCATGTATGCATGTACATGTAGTGTATGAAAAATGAGACAAGTATGTGAACATTTGAGTAATGTTTTGGCTATGTAAGTGATGTGGCACAAAGCTGCCTAAGTGTGAATAATGGGCTGCTTACTTGTAAATTCTGTTTTGGCCACATAAAGTTGTTAAATGCACTGGAATTTACTTCCTATGTGTAATGGAAATATATTGGATAGCCTTGGAGGGATTTACCCTTGTCAATGAAGTGTTTACATACCTATGAAATTTTGTATGGGCAAAATGGTCCAAAAGTTGCCAGAATTTCGACTCTGGACATAAAGTTTAATATCTCCCTGTGTAGAATGAATATTGGTATGAAATTTTGACCACACCTAGAGGACATCTAGAGGGTTAACTGGGATTTGTAATTTCTGGATTCAGAGCCCTGTAGCCAAAGATATAATGTTTCAAAGTTGGCTGAGTTACTGTTTATTTGGTCAGAATTTCGTAACCAACTTCAAAAATCCATAACTTGGTCCATAGGTGGGCTATTGATGTAAAACAAAATTCCTTGGTTTTCTCTAAGTCTCTACTTGATAATGGAGCAAAGAAAACATGGGGCTATGTGGCTAGAATGATACAGTTTATTAGTGGAAGTTACAGGTGCAGTAGCTGGCCACTAGAACTTAACAAGATTGCCTAATGTGTGGAAGCCAAAACTAAGACTTGTGCTAGTGTTTTCCTTCTTTGCTGCCATGGTGTGCATGCAATGTGAATATGTGTGTGATGGTTGGACCAATATGCAAGTATTTACATAGTGCCCAAGAGGGCCACTTGGGTATGCACACTAAGGGTAGTGTTCTGATGGCCTACAGAACATTACCAATCCTGGAAGTCTAAATGCACAATTTTGGCACCATAACTGGACTACTCCGGAGTGTGTAACATTCAGAGTACCACCAGCCGGTGCATCAATCATCTGCTTGGAAGCATAACTCAGACATTTGCAGAACATTTGCACTTGCGTCCATGTAGGTCGTCCATGATCTAGGCACCTTTTCAATAGATCCTTGAACCTTTCCCAAGCTTCATATAATGTTTCTAAATCCATTTGACTGAAAGCAGAACTATCATTACAAAACTTCATAGTCTTAGCTAAAGGAAAATATTTTAGTAAAAACTTCTTAGCAAGAGTATTCCAAGTGGCAATAGAACCTCTTGGAAGTGAAGCCAACCATTTTTTTGTTCTTCCTCTCAATGAAAATGGGAATAACCTCAATTGAATGCTATGTTCAATAGCTCCATTAATTCTAAAAGTATCTCAAATCTCTAGGAAAGTAGCAATATGAGCATTAGGATCCTTATCTACCAAACCATCGAACTAAACACAATTCTGCACCATCTTGATAATATTCAACTTGATCTCAAAATTGTTGGGATTGACAGGAGGTCTGACGAAACTTGATTTTGTCTCTTCAAGAGAAGGCTTCGTATATTTTGATATAGTCCTTGCTTGATTGCAATATTTGATTATTAGATGCTCTCAATTTTCTCCTTGCTCCTCTACTTCAAAATGTAATGATTGTGACTTATAGGCAAAAGTTTCCTAAAATTCCTTTTAATTTCTGGATCCACTTCAACAACTTTACTAGGATGGCCACAAGTCATCCACTAGAATCCTTGCAAGAACAAATGAAGAAATCAATAACTAAAATTAACTAGAAGTTTAAAGAAAAATACTGCAATAAAATAAATAGCTAGATTAATAAAGATCAATCTTTTAGATAGCAATCTCAACAAATGTTCCTTGACAATGATTCAAAAAACATGGTGTATTAAGTAGTTTACACAAAATTTTCCCACTACACTAATAAATAATGTGGATGTATCAAATATCTCTGTAGTCATAAATACATGAACTGACAAGCAAGTGTACCTATCATCAAAGTATAGTAGTGGCACGTACGAAGATCATTTTTTCTAAAGAATAGAGCTTGTCTACCATACTCAACTTTTCTCTATTATCTAACTGACAATTAAGGAGTTTGTTTAACTAACTAACTAACTAAACTGAACTAAACTGAGGCAATAAAAACAACTAACAACTAGCTACGGGCAACAAAGAACAATTTAGATAACCAACAATAAGAAATCTCATACTTAAATATGAATCCTCCTAGAAATCTCTTGTGGTGATTTTACTTCGGTTTAATACGATTGTGGTTAACTTGGACCATGGAGTACTAACTAACTTAGATTAGCTCGTCATCATTCCTATTACACTAATCCCTATTCTTAAGTCATTGATTGGGTGTCTATGTCTACCGTGCTCCCTAAGAATGCATTATTTGTCCTACGATCCACTACTAGGTTTCACCCTAGTCCGAAGGTATTATATCGCACCTATTACTCCTTGTCATGATAATATCCCTTATATCCAATTGTTATCCATAATAAACATACCCGATACTACTTGTCATATGTTTATTATCCCACAATGGATTATTGAATGACTACTATTAATCAACGCATCGAAGAACATTGGATAGATCTAAAGAAAAGCATATTCATATTAAACCAAAAAGTTATCACCATCACAAAATCATCTTAGGGTTCTTTTACTCTAAGCATGACTAGGAAAATTTAGCTTATAATGCCGTAAAATAAGCACAATAGAATCAAAGAAAAATTAAGAAAAGAAGTCTCCATTTCTAAATTTGTTCTCCTCCAAAGAATCCTTGATCTGGCACGTATTAAACGATGTCGATCATCAAAACTGTCTCTGACAGCCTCCCTGCATGAAAACTTTCTTTCTTTTTTTTTTTTTTTTGCCTCCTCTTCGTCTATTTGCCTTCTCAGGTAGCCTTTGGCCACCTCTGGGTGCCCACCTCATTATTCTCCTTGAAAACCTTAAAAATAGCTCAAGAAACCCTAACAGCATATGAACACGGTTTATGTTTTGGGCGTGTGCAGGTGAACTACATTTGTAGCATAGGCATGTTCAAGACCGTGTTCAACTTCTGGAACATAAAAATCATGAACTTTAATAACATTGTTAGAAACATGGGTGTGACAATGAATATGGGTGTGTCTGAAGCCATCTTTGAGCTGACATGGGTGTTTTTAAAGTCGTGTTTGTTCCAATTTTTTTCAAAACTTGCAATTCAACTCTAAAACTTTGCAAAAATGTTTCCTAACCCAAATGAAGCTAAAATATAATCTGAAAATAAAATATGAACCAATTAAGCAGCAAATCCTAACACAAACACATCAAAAAACAAGCAAATATAAGGGAAAACATATAGAAAATATAACTAAATATGAGCATATAATATTCAAGGTTTTGTAATATGTTATTAGTAGTTTTATGTACAAATGCATATTGATAAATTGTAGAGTGCCTATCAATGATTCTCGATATGTTGAGAAATAATATGAATATAAGGTAACTATGAGGATCTGCAGTTACTATATATGCATATTATGTTTCTTTTCAGAAATCATTGATTGTTTAAGTTGGACAATTTAGAAATGAAAGAATCTACACCATACTTTTCTGTTTATGGTTTATCTTAGTTGTAGATAAATTTCAGTAGTATCAAACCTCATTCCTTAGAAGTTGGATTTGAGACTTTTGTCTTAAATTAATGGGGCATTTTGGGGAAACTATGGTGAGATGTTGCTGAAATTTATTTAGACTATAAAGATAAAAGGCAATGTAAAAGTATGAGCAAGATCTTTCAATTCTAAATCAGCTATGGCCATTTCCTATAGGAATTGATGATTAGGGTATGGGTGGACACTCATAGTGTACCAATTTTGTGGAAATGATAATTTAAAAGTTGTTGAATTGTAATGTTTGTTTTTTTGAAATTGAATATACATAAATTTCAATTACCGGAAATATACAAGAGTATCACAATGGGATGTGAATGGATTATACAAATGATGAATGATAGATGGATACATGAACTCTAATTTTATAGATGGTGTAGAAAATTTTATAAGAACTGTATGTAGTAGTATGATTGAACTGATAAAATGTCTATGTTAGGAATGCAAAAATAGACTTTACTGAGAACAAAATGAAGTTAGAATGCATTTGTGTTAATATGAATTTGTGGATTACTATTACATTTGGCAGTGTCATGATGAGAGATATGATATACAATTTCATAATTTTCATATTGGTGAAACATCAAATCCATCGCCATCAAGAATATTCTCTGATAAAGGTATTGACTATAACAATAGATCTGGGTATAAGCAGATGATTATTAATTCGATTGCCATAAATATGCACCATAATGAAAGAATCGAAACTTATGAAAATGATGATGATAATTATGAAGTGAATGTTGTTGGGGATAATGATGTCTATGAGAAAGAAAATGATAATGATTGGGGCAATGTGTTTAATTTCATGAGAATTGGAAACAAATTGCCTAATTTAAGTGCAGAAAAATTTTACAAACTACTTGGCAATGCATCGACATTGTTGTGGGATGGATGTACCAAACATATGAAGTTGTTTGCAGTATCTTGGTTGTTAAGCGAGAAAAGTAATCATAATATGATTGACAATTGCTTTAATAACAGTTTTTTCACTTTTCAAGGAATTTGTTTTAGAGGACAATCGATTGCCAGAGATGTTATATGAGCCTAAGCAAATGATGAAGGGTTTGGATATCTTGTATATAAAAATAGATACGTGTGTAAAAAATTATATGTCATTCAATAGCAAAAAACTCATACCTAACACATTGCTTAATTTGTGGAGAGTGTAGATATAAGGAAGGGACAACAAAAAATCAATTTCAAAAAAAGTGTTGCTGCACCTACTAATCATTGACAAACTAAAACAATTATTCATGTCTACCAGAACTGCAAAACACATGATATGACATGCAAGTAATCAACTTAGTCACAAGGTTCAATGGATCAGTCATGCCAAACAGAGGCTTGGTAGTATATAGATTCAACTTCCCCTGACTTTGCTACTAAACTCAGGAATGTACATCTTGGTCTATCCACATATTAGTTTATACCGAATTTTGTAATAAGAATGACAAATTCTATCTGGCCAGTTTCCATTGTTGTGTACAATTTGCCACCCAAAATGTTTCAGCAACATTACTGCTGAGACTTGGCTAAGGAGTACTTGATTAGGAAGGCGTATTTACACGCATTTAGGGGGGTCGATACAAGAACAAGTTGAACAATTTTAGGACCTTTATCATCACCCATCAGCTAGATGGGGTCTTTCCAGATAACGAGTACCGCTACCTCCTTCTTCACCGTCCTAGGTACATCTTGCTCGATCATTGGGAGAATTTGATGAACCATTGGCATAGGGAGAAATTCTAACATGTTAGTGGCATCATAAAGAAGAATAGGGTAAGAAAATATAATTTTACTTCTACTTGTTGTTTTTAAAACATGGTAATATATTATTTATTTGATTTACTAATGATTCTTTTAAATGACTTGTAGCTCAATAAGGATGTACCAAAGGTGGCAGAGTCGCACAAGCATTCTCTTGGGAATCGAACAAAGCAACAACTCTATGATAAAATGGTAAAATATAATTCCACCAAAAATTTGATTTATAAATACATTATTTTAGTTTTAAATTTTACTTTAAATTTTACTTTCAGTATGACAGAATTAGGACGACTAGCCCTCACAATTTGGTGACTTTATCTGATGAATGTCAACAAAGCGTTGAGGAAGAGAGATATTCTCCTAGCAACATGTTGATAATGTGGTAAGTAATAACAAGCTAATTTATTTAATATTAGTAACATTTTTTTTTTTTACATTTTTTATCATTTCTTGCTTAATTAGGCCATACATGAGGTGACGCGCATAGCTATATATAGCCTAGATACATCGAAGCATCCCACCTTTGTCTGAAGTGCTGGAAGAATGTGGTTGGCCGGGCCTACAAGTGGTTGTGGATGGGGGTCCTGCAGGTGGTGGCATTCCCTAATCGTTACGACCATGCACGATCAGAAGTGTTATTTTAAACCTTTACTATTTATATAAATTTTTATATTCATTATATCCTAACCATTATGAACTTTAGGGGCATGAGGACAATTGTCATGATCAACTACATCAAGAAAATGTAGGACTTTGGTCATAGCTCCTTGCTGTTCAAGTAGAGGTTCCAGCTCAATGGGCCTAGTAGGTGTAGTCAAATTAAAGGGTGTGGGGGATTGAGGCCTTTTGCTGTCCTTGGTTAGGATGCGGCGTTTGTAGGCCAAGTACTAATTTGTGGCTGCTGCTACAACTACAATGGGCCAAATGCACACTGAGAGGACCTTGCCCCTAGGTGTTGATCTCGGCCTCATTCTAGGAGGGTCGGCTGGAGGGGGATCCCATACCCTAATCCACCATAGAACATGTCATGGAATGTTAGGATCCCAAACATCAATTCCCATGGGCCATATCCCTAAGTGACAGGATCTTAGCAAGCACTGGCATTTTATCAGAATCCTCTAGTATTGAGTGGGCCTACGATGATGCTGGGGTTTTAGCAGTAGCTAACGGTGACATTTGATCAGCCTTACCTGGTATCCATTGGGCCTCCATCGGCATCATAGACTTTACAGGAGCAGCCAGCAGATTATTATCTTGACATGATGAAGCTGATTGATCCTAACCCAACTCAGCTTGGGAGTTGGGCACCTGAGACATAGGAGATCCCAGGTGACCATTGGGCTAAGAGGGAGGACTAGACTTAAGATCGTCTAGCCGATTAGATCGACCAGGATGCCACTCATGTACTCTTTCGATGGGTTTAGTTGGTTTCTTATTTAAGGTTTAGGGTAATTACTTTGTATTAAATTGAAATTTTATAATAATAACATATGAATTTTTATTTCAAATTTTTGTTTTCATTCAATTTTGAAATGATTTTAAATAATTATAATTATTTTTAATTTAATATTAAAGATTTAAATTTTCAATTAATATATAAAAAAGCAATTCCATTAAATGAGTGACTAAATAATTCAATTGCACATTTCTCAGCGTGCCATTCAATTGCTCACTTTAGTCCTGTGTCAGTTGCTTGTCTTGGAACAACTATGGTGTTTGCGACTAAGCATTTCATTCTCACTTTGGTGGCTCTATGTGACAGAATGTGACTCTCTGGTTAAAAAACTTGATTTTCCAACATAAAGAGCCGTTGGAAAAGTAGGAAAAAATGCTCCAACGGCTAAGTTGTTGGTAAAGTTAATTTTGTATTTGCTCCAATTTCACTATTTTATGTTATATATAAAACAAATTGAAATGAAATTTGAAATAGGAAATGAAAATGGGGGAGGGAATTTTTTTCCCATTGGGTAGGGCATGGGAAATGGCAAAAGATAATTTTCCAATGGCCATGGCCGTTGGAGATTTTTTTAAATGAAACATTGCATCTTGCCTCCTTAGTTTCCAACAGCCACCTCCCCCCAGCTTGAGCTCTAGCCATTTCTTCTGCTCTCTTTGTTCGTCATCTCTCTCACTTTCTCACAAGCACACACTGCACTTCCATCTCACCAACGAGCAAATCCGTGTTATTGGCTACCTTTATTGTCATTTTTTCAGCTCAAATTTGTAGATCTAGTGCCTATTCACAGAAAGAGGCAAGTTTTTCTTTTCCCATTTTAAACTTTTTTTGTCCGATTTTTTTTTTAATTTTTTCAGTTATTTAAACTTCTGGGTATAATGAGTACAATTTTTTACTTGTGTTCACAGATTGGAAGCTTACTTACTCATTTGTAGGGGTTTTTGTTCAATTTTAAGGTAAGTTGTTAAAGGATTTATTTTTTCTCTTTCATTTTCTTTTTTTTTTTGAGAAAAATCTGAGAAGCCTGAAGGTTTTGCTGGGTCAATTTAGGCAAAAGGAAAAAGTTTGGTGGAAACTGAGGGTTTTTAAAGGTTTTAGGCAAAATTGGGAAATTTGTGGCAAATCTGTCAATTTTAGAGAGTTTCGGCTAAATCTGGCGATTTTATGAAATTCTAGGAAAATCTGGTTAGTTTTACAAAGTTTTGGGCTAATCTGTTAAATTCCGGAAGCTTTGGGTCAAATTGGAATTCGAACAGAATTTAGGGAAAGATCAGCAGCTTGAGAGTTTTGTTGGACTTAAACTGATACTTTACCAGATTATATCATAATCTCCTCAAATTGAATTTGGATCAAGTTTAAACTCTGTAAAACTTAGCTAATCTCGCCTAGCCACTCTTAGTATAAGCATGGGCCATTAATTGATGAAAAGGGAGAAGAAATTCGAAACTCTAAGCTTCAAGTGAAAAGAAAGGTTAAACAGCAGTTTTAGCCCCAAGCCTCTCCTCCCTTCTTCCCAGAAACCCTAAACCTTTTCCTCGCGCCACCACCCTCTGGTCTTCCTCTGCTGCCCCGACGCTTCGCCTTCCTTTTTTCCGGCTGACGCTTCCCCTCCCTCGACGTTTCGCCTTTTCCCTCCAAGGTCGCCGCGTCCGTCGTGCCGTCAACCCCCGAGCCGCCGTTCACCTGACGCTGCCAGAGAGGGGAGGATCGCAGCCGATCGCCGCCGCAACGTATCGCCTCTCTTTCGCGTCGCCCGCCAGCCGCCCCAGCTCTTCCTCCCTCGTCGCGGCATCCTCCAAACTCCGCCGTCACCTCGCCCGAGCCCCTGGTCGTCCCTTTCGCCGTCCGACAACCGAATTGAAAGAGGAGATCCGAATCGCGAGCCGCGAACCCGTTTCGGTCCGGATCTGACCCAGTCACTCTCTTTTTGGTGAAACCCATGAATAGTCCTCTCAATCCTTTATTTCATCAATCTATTCACTAACTTTCTTTTATTTTGCATACCAGTCACTAACAGCAGGATTTTCATTGATTTTTTTTTTCTTGTTTCATTTATTTGCTTGTTTAAGTTATGCATCAACTTTAGCTATTAAATTTATATAGAATACGACCTAACTGTTTTACTTTTGTTTGTTTTGTTTTGTTTCATGTTCCTTTAGTTATTTGTTTAGCCTTGCAAGAATGTTTAATTAATTATTCAGTTATTTTTCCTTGTTTATTTATTGGTATGTTTATTTTCTGGCTTGATTAGTTATTCTCTTATTTATTTTCTTTGCCTTATTTATTTATTTATTCGTTTTCTTTGCTTATTTGTTTTCTTTACTTTACTTATTTGTTTTCTTTCTTTATTTTCTTTGTCTTATCTTATTTTTTTTTTGTTTCCTTTATTTATTTATTTATTTATTCTCTTGATTTACTTATTGGTTTGCTTATTTACGTATTCACTTTTTTTTTCATTCTTTTAGTTGTAATTTTATTTTCTTTAATTTAGATCCCATAATGCACCTTGAAAATAATAAAGAAAAATAATTAGTTGATTAATTGCTCAGGTATATTTACTTTTTTTTTTCTCATCTTTTAGGAATTAGGAGATGCTTAATAGAGCTAATTTTCTAAACACATGGCAAATTTTCAAGTATCCGTTCTTGGTGATTTGATAAAATCCCGAGACGGATTATCCATTCAAATCCAATTGATCTGATAAAATTCACGGTTTAAACAAGGTGCTCATTTCAAATTTTTGGTGGATTTGGTAAAGTCCCGAGATTTTTATGACATTTAGAATTGCATATCTGGTTGGTCTGATATGATTTACGGTTTCAAAATTAAATTAAATAGAATTCATAAAAATCACTCTCAATCGAAGATTAGGCTAAGAAATAAAGAGTTAAGAAAAGATAAAACTGAATCCCATGGTACCAATTTCCGAGCGCTTTAATAAGGTTATTTTAACGTAACTGACTCACGATTTTAGAATCTCTCACAGACTATAACAGATATCCAATCGACCTAGGTGAAACCGGTTGATAACGACTCCTGAAAATCATGTTGCTACAATTACCCAATGGTAGATGCTATTTAAGGAATTTTTTTTAATTTTTTTAATTTCAGGGATTAATAGAGAATTAGTATATTGTTAGTTTTAATTTAACTCTATGTGATTGGGTGTGATATTTTTGTGTAGAATTATGGTTGATAGGTTACCCATTGATATATTCTGTTTGTGGATTTTTTTAATTTTTAATCTTAGGAATTAATAGAAAATTAGTATATTAATAGTTTTAATTAATTTTGTTTGATTGGGTGTGATACTTATGTGTCCATATATTTATCAAGTAATTATCCAATAAAAAGAGTTTGCCTATTAAGATGAATAAATGTTTGAATGAGGTATGAATTAATGTAATTTTTAAACATGAAAAATTATTCTTTTTTTTAGAAAATAAATTTAAAATAAAAAATATTTATTTTGTAAATAATTTTGGGTGAATTAAATACATTTCTATTTTTTAGGTGTGTGAGATGTCATTTATTGTTCCTAATTTTTTTTTGCTTTATGATAAGTGAATTATAAATAAGTTTCTTGGTTCATGGTTTAGGGGAGATAAAAAAGGTAAATATATTTGCGTTTGTGGTATTTCATGGAACGGGGACGTAGTTGGATGCATAGAAATCGTTTCTTATCTAGGTGAATTGGGTACAAAGAGGAGAGGGAGACCTGTGTTGAGCAATTCATAACATTTGCCTGTAGCAATCTAGGCCATATTGATGGAGGAGAAACACGCTGCCCGTGTAGGAGATTTAAAAATTTGAGGTTTAAGGATTGTGATGATGTTAGAGTTCATATGTAGAAATGAGGTTTCATGTTGTGTTACTTAAGTTGGACAACTCATGGGGAGCCATTTAATGATCCCTTGATTTAGTCCTATGATAGTTCAGATTCGTTTGACCAATATAAGTATATTTCATATGCAAATTTGTATGCCCAAATGGTTTTTGATGTAGTCGAACCAAGTTACCATCAAAATTACAGTCAAGTGGATGAACAAGCTAATGAAGGTTTTAGAAGGTTTTCAGAGTTGTTGAATTCCACATTCGCACCTTTATGGGATGGATGTGATAAGTATTCTATGCTATTCACTGTGGTTCAATTGTTGAACCTTAAAGTGGAATATCACATGCCAAGAGGCTGTTATGATGGTGTTGTGGCTTTGATGAAAGAGACATAGCCTACTAACAGTAAGAGCCTAATTTAGTACTAACTAAGATCTAATGACCTCCTAAGACCAAGCAATAGCTTGAGGAGGGCTATCATAGTGAGTTCTTTATGTTTATTTGAATGATTATGGACTAACCCTAAAGTTTTATTGTTGCCAGGATTACATATGTTTGTTACTGTGTTCGTTTGTGCATTTGGATGGATATATTTGTGTATTTGGATGGTTATATTTGTGTATTTGTACTATATTTTTGTGTTTTAGTGTCTTTGGATTTTAGGTATATGACTGGAGTTTGAAGATTTTATTGACAAGCCCTTATTAAGTTTCATTCATGAAACTTACCCCTTTTTATCTATTTCAGGAGTACCTGAAAGAGAACATTCAAACAAATAGCTGTAGTTTGAATTTCTCTTTTAAATTTTAGGTATATCAACTTCCATTTGTTTAGTTATAAATTGAAAATTTTCATGCTTTTTGGAGCACATTAGCTATTTTCAGTAATGATACTTCCTACCTTACGCAGCAGCTAGTCCCTTCAAGTTTTTGGAGTACTTAGTTCTTTTGAAGTTCTCCAAGAAGCTTATTGAACGTATTAACTAAGTTATGACATGTATGTAGTGCATGAATGCAAGTAAATGAGTTGGGTATGTTGTATGTGCAGTGTGAGAAAGATATATGGATCAATGGAGTGTAGCCTGAAGTGTGTATATAATGCTGTCCATATGGTGTTTATGGGCTGTTTTGATGACATTTTTATGAATGATGGTTAGATGGGTTCTAAATTCATGGAAATGGTTTTACCAGGTGTATAAGATATGTATGGACACTACCAAGTAGGTTTTGCACCTAGAAATAAAGTGTATGAATATTATGATATTTTGTATGAGCATAATGGTCAATAGTGGCTAAAATTTGATACCCTATACTTCAGCTGCCATAAATTTTTGTACATAAATAATTTGGCTATGAAATGTTTACCACACCCATAACACTTCAATATCAATAAATTGGCTTTTTAATCACTAGATTTGGTGCACTGTAGCCAAAGTTATGGCCTGTCAAAGTTGGCTGATTTTTGCTGTCCAGTGTTCATACAGTCATTTCTACCCGGTTAAATGTAAAAATCCATAATTGCAAACTTATATGGATTTAAGGTCTCAAACCTGTTTCCTTATGATGGTTTAAGTATATTAAAAGGTTTAAAACCTTTAGGGCATAGGAGAACATAGGTAGAATTTGAGTGGGGCACGATATGATAGTTTGGACACATAAAATGGGCACCAATGGCACCAAGTGTGCATATGATTGTACATGCACTTGGGGATTTTACTCAAATTCCATATTGGCCAGGAATAAAGAATTTGATTGTCATCATTACTTTTAAGATGAAATTGTATGTGAATATATGTGTGATGGTTTGACCAATATACATATACCAAGGGGGCCATTTGGGTATCATGGTGAGCATTGTTTTGCTTGGCCTATAGGACATGTAGAGCTTCTGGGACGTGACACACTAAATATGGTCACTATATAGAAGCACTCAGAGTGGTAACAAGTTAAGTTGGCACGGAACATTAGATTGAAGAGTATCCTCACCTACAGTGATTCCTAGCTGATGGTACAACAATTAAAGGGAGAGTACGGGGTCAAAGAGGCAAAACTTAGAAAATAATTTGACTACGTCAAATAACATTTTTAGAAATTTGATATCGTTAAAATAAAAATAGGTCCCAGAAAAGACAACGCCCAGACATATGCCCTCACCAAAACATCAAAGCACTAGGTCTATGCAGAGAGACCAAGCATTGGTGTTATAACAATAATGAACATAAATGGGGGATAGAGGATACCAATATGGAATTTTCTAACAAGTGGGCAGCTCCCTGATGAACCCCAAGAAGCTGCCTAGGTAATTCAAAAGAGGGCAAGAAGATACTTTGCCATAGGCAATGAATTGTATCGGCAAGGGTACTCGAATCCCATAGAAAAATGAATTAAGGAAGAAGATGTGGAAAACATAGTCAAGGAAGTACACTATTGAACCTGTGGATCCTACATCGGCATTGAGGCTTTGGCTGGAGTTATCCTATGCCAGGGATACATCTTGCCAATTCTCAGACGAGATGTGCGAAAATATGTGTAAGGATGTGGTAGGGGCTAAAGACACTCCCCAATACATTGGATGCCTTCCCTAAGAAGTGAATTTAGCAAACTAACCTTGATTCTTCACCGTGTGGGAAGTAGATCTCATCGGACCTCTTCCCATGGCTTCTGGTGGAGTAAAATATTATGTGATTGCCATAGGCTACTTCACCAAATGGATCAAAGTTGAACCTCTGGCATGAATAACTTTTAGAGAAATTTAGAAATTCATCCAGAAAAATATAATTTGCAGATTTGGGTTACCAAGAATCTTAGTAACTGACAATGGAATACAGTCTGTAGATAGAAGATTCTAGGAATTCACTAGTAGCATCGAAATAAGAATTCATTTCGCTCCAATAATTGATCCTCAAAGTAACGACCAAGTAGAAGTATCCAATTGAATCCTTAAACATGGAATGAAGAAAAAGCTGGAAGAAGCAAAAGGGAAATGGCCTAGGGAATTGCAAAGTGTACTGTGGAGTCACCAAATCACTCTAAGAAAATTGACAAAGAAAAACCCTTTCTGCCTTGTTTACGAAAGTAAGGCTAGAATCCTTATAGAAATAGAGAATACTTCGGCAAGGGTGCAAATATTTGACCCAGAAAAAAAATGAAGTAGGGCTCAAAACCAAATTAAACCTCATAAAGAAAAATCAGGAAAATGCAGAATTAAGAAGAAAAGCATTCTAGTAGAGGGTGGCCGTGGCCGTAAACCTAAAATGAAGGGCTAAAAACATCAGAGAAGATGATTTGGTTCTTAAAAAATCTGAGCTCAGGCCTCGAAAGGTTTCCTAAGGAGTTTTTCATCCCAATTTAGAAGGGCCATACCTCGTAACCAAGGAATTGAGAACTGAAGTTTTCAAGCTTCAAGATACTTTTGGAAAGGATCTGCAAAAACATGGCACTCCGATTATCTCAGAAAAAATACTATGCTGAGCAAGTAATCAAGGTTTGTACCTAAAAAATGAGAATGTAGCCAAACAGTGGCAATTATTTCAAAAGTCTTAACGAAGGAAAAGTTCTCCCATCATACTTTTAAATCTTTTTTGAAATAATGAAGTTCGGGCATGTTTGGTACAACTAAACCAATAACAAAAAAAAAGAACAATGAAAAAGAGAACAAGACTGATAATTTACAGTCAAAAGTACAACATTTGGTGCCCAAAAAGAAGCAAAAACCAAAATACTAATTCTTGGAGAAATTATTATCATCTTCTTCTTCTTCCTCTTATTCCTCCATGTGTGCAGGCAAAGAAGGGCTTAAGAACTCCCTCTAGGACCTAGATGAATGGCTGCTCGACGGCTTTGCAAAAGCATATAAAAAAGGCAAATCAAGATTGGGGTTCCTATATAGTACTTGATGGCGGCATGAGCAAAATCTGTCTTGAAACCCCACAAAGGAGATACCTTCGACACCTTTTTTTTCATTAGCAAGTTTAGCATAGTCATCCTCGAGAGTCTTAGCCCTTTCCTTGGCATGAGTAAGTGTTGAACTACGATCTTCCCTTTCCTTTTTAAGAGTGGCAACCGTGGCTTCAAGTCCTTCCCAAGCTAAGACTCATTGTCTCTCTACTATCCCCCCAAGCTCCTTCATGCGGACTAAGCAATCTTCAATAAAACCCATAATCTGATCCATCATCAAGGCTTTAAGTTCGGCCAACTCAGATTCACATATCTTCTCCAAGTCACTGGCCTTGAAAGAAACCAAGGCCAAGGCTTCCTTAGCTTTTTCCAGATGATGCTCAATCATGGAATGAATCTTCTTTTTCTTTGCTAAGTAATCTTGGTAATGTCTAAAGATAGCCAGCATCTAAGAAAAAGGAGGGAGACAGGGAGAAGACTAAGAAAAGTAGGCAAGCTGGCAAAGATAAAAATTAAGATGCAGGTGATAACAGAAGTTCTACCTTCATTGAACAATGGGTAAAAAAAAGAAGCAACCATCTCTTAGTTAGAAGCTTCGGATGAGAGAGTATGGAACGTGGTTCCTGAAATAATAACTTGAGCAATCTGAGGGACCATAACTCAGGAATCATTGGAGTCAAATAGATCCATATCCTCTGTATGTTCCAAATACGCGACAAGGGGACCTTGCATTTCGTAAGTTTAGACTTCCTCTTTTGCCTTCTTTTATTGTGATCAGCCACCGATTTAGGTTTTGAGATTGTCCCTAAATAATCATGCTGAAGTTCGATTAAAGTATCGGTCCCCAACAACTCACTAGTAAACTTATACAAACCAGAAAACCCCAAGTCAGATGAGAAGGTCAAAACTGAACCTAGATAGGGAACCTAAACAACCTTAGGATCGAAAACCTTGACGACACGCAAATTCACCTTCTTCTTCCCTTTCTCAACCTCTAAAGATACTTCAAGCATCCCCTCTTACAAAGGAGATAAAGACTCCAATAGTTGGAAAGCATCCCCCAAGACTGTAGTCGCATGCACCAAACTAGCAGGGGAACAAATTCCAGATGGCGAATGAGGCATTTTGGGGGCACCACATCAACTTTCTTTGAAGAATGCCTTTTCTTTTTAAAACTTTTTTACTTTCCACCTTGGCTCGACGATGGTCTTTTTCGAACTTCCTTTTGTAAAACTCCACGGGGTTCGTATCATCTGAAATGTTGAAAAACAGACCAGAATAACATCAAGAAAATAAGCAGGATGAGGAAGATCATACTTATGCTTAAGGACATCGGAGAACCTGTACTCTTTATGAAGTAAGTTGACCAAGAAAGGAACTTTACAAGAAAGAGGAGGATTTAGGATCCTTGAATCAACAACGATCTCATTTTCCTAGGGATGATAAATAGGTTATTCTATGTTAGGAAGGTGAAAAGATGCATTAGAAAGAAGGTAATATTTATTCTTCCACTTCAACAATTTGTGCAAAGTAGCACAGCTAAGATGAACATCAAGGGAGCTCCATGGATTCTCTGAGGAAATTTAAGCTTTGGGGGAAGAAGGAATCCCAAATGAAGCCATCACACCAAAATATAACTATCTTAAGAAAGGCTAGGGAAAGGGGACTCATTAACATCCGCCTACAATGACTAAAGTGGCTAAAAAATGCTACTTGATCGATGGAGCAAGGGAGGATCTTACCACCACAAAAATAAGCTGAGAGAAAGTGAGTAAGAGGAGAACCCAGAAGCACTACTAATTTGCGTTCAGCAAACAATGGGAAGCCTAGAACAATGGGGGATAATATCCCGGGGACTTATTCCTAAGAAAAATAAATGTACTTTTCATTTAAATGACTTTCCAAAGATGAAAAAAGTGTGTAAGAAATCAATGAGTCCCTAGAAAAGACACTCACAAGATATTGTTGACAAGACATCAGAGTAGGAAAATCCAAATCAGTCAAACAACCATACACCATGAAGGTCTGTGAAGCCCATCAGCATCATCTTCACTGTGTGTCGTGGTGAATGCGGCAGGGACTTCAGGAGGTGCAGGCGAGTCCCGATAGAAGGTGCTCTGTGTGGATCACCTGTGATGGCCGGCAGCATCTCCATGTGGCAGGCATGGTGAGGCCGAGATGGACTTCTGGTATGGGAAAGAGCCCAAAATGGGGATTCCTCAGGAGGACCTGCCTGAAACACTCAGAAAACAAGGGTTAGGAGGTCCCCGGAGTCTTTTTCCGGGGAGGAGCCTCCAACGTCCAAGTCAGTGCTTTGAGAGGTGGAGAGGGAGTAGTAAACACGAGAGACTCTTGCCTGCCGTGTTTTCCTGGGGGCTGAAAGGAGAGGATTCAGGGTGGAGAGAGGAGAGAGATCCCCTTTTGCCTGTGACCATTGCCCTGATATATAAGAGGGGGTGAGCCCTTCGGATTGTGACACGTGTATGGACGGATGTCATCCGTACTTCTGGGCGTGGGGGGCCCTAGCCACCTGCAGGCTCCTCGGGCCGCAAGCTGCGGCAAGCGTAGCCCTACATGACAGGACGTAGGCTGTGGTGGCGTGTCAGAGTGCGGGCAGAATGTCAGACACTCCTAGGGGCCTTTTCCCGGAGTTAGACTGGTACTTCGGGGTATTAACTGGCTCCAAAGTTAGTCCTTCGGGGGACTTTCTCTTGCAGAAGGTGGTTGGTTCGGTCACCTTCCTGAGGGAGGCGATGTGTTAGTTTCCCAAGGTTGGTATTGGCGGGCTACCGAGGTCGTGCACCTCAGGTGTCTGGCTCCCTCCTTTCCAGGGTCGTTAGGTGACCAAGGTGATAGCACTTCGGCTATCACATGCCCCCCCCCTCGGAAAGCCGGAGTGGAGGGTCGGCTAGTGGTCCTTTTGGGGGCGCTTTTCAGGACTCGGAGCGTAACGTTCGCAGGGGAGGCACTTCGCCACCTAGGGGATATGCTTTTTTCGGACAGGTGTCACCTGTCTGCCCTTTGGTGTTCTCGAGATACCCAACCTCTTTAGTTTTCCTGCCATAGGCTAGCGGACCATCATGTCTTGAAACTAGGCGTGTCAGTCTGGAGCGGTGCACCCAGGTTTTCAAGATGTCAGAAAATGCGTCCTAGTTTCTCGTGACGGTCGACACGTGGCAGGTGCTAGTTGGGATGGGTACGTCTTTTCACGCGCGAGGGGCAATTATGGTGACGTTTTGCCTTCGCGGAGCAATTATGATGCCCTTTCGGCTACCCTTCCTCGATCTATATAAGCCTTCTCCTGTCATACTCTTCATTTGTTTTTTCTTTGCTCTCACTTTGCTCTTGTGCTTTCTCTCCTTTTTTGCGGCGGTATTAACGGCGGCGCTTCTTCCGACCACCTTTCACAACGACGTCCACAAACCTTGACTTCGGCAAGACTTTTTGTGGGTTCTGACTCTAGAAACCCTTCGGTTTCTGCTTTTCTTTTAGCTTCCCGAAGTCATTTTTCTTCTTTTCAAAGTCTATTTTTTGGCCAACCATGTCTTCGCCTATTCCCGAGAGCTGGCAACCTGTTATGTCTCACCCTTATTGCTCCACTTCTGAGAAATTAGAGAAGTGGAGAGCCAAATTTTTCCTTCCCTCCTACGCCACCACGAGGTTACCCTACCTCGGTCACTTTAGCTTTATGAATCGGGACGACGAGGTTACCGTTTTCTGAGCCCAGCTGAAGGCCGGACTTCGGTATCCTCCCACGAAGATGATTTGTGACTTTTGTGAATTTCATGGCATAGCCGTAAATCAGCTTCCTCCCAACTCTTACTGTTATTTCAACGCCTTTCTCTGCATGTACGGGGTCTTCGGGATAGAACCCCATTTTATCCTGTTCATGCAGTATTACAACCTTTATCCGGTTTCGAAGGGTGGCTTTTATTTCATGCTACCTCGGGGATCTGGGAGAAAAAAATTCATGTTCACCTTCGCTATCAAGGATAGCTGGCGAGGGTGGCAAAGGAAGTTCTTCTTCCTAAAGGTGGCGGAGGCCTGGTCGCATGTTCCGACTAAGTGGGCTTGGGGAAAGCTGGAGACGGATGTCGTGGATCCCAAGAAGTTGCTAACTCCCGAGTTGGCGGCGAGGTTTGAGGACTTCGACAGACGTATCCGGGCTGTCACCGACTGGGATGCCGGGGTCCCTTCACACTCTCTCTACCCCTTCCCCATCATGTGGAAGCTGATGATCGAGGAGGTCCTTCGGGAGTTGGGGGTAGTTAAGGAGCATAAGACGGATCTCGGCATGCCAGCTTCTACTACCGAGGGGAAGGACTCTTGGCTAGTGAAGTTCCTTTGGAGTGAGCTCACTTATGAAGCCTTTTTCGAAAGTAAGTTTCCTTTCAAAATTCTCAGCATAAGTGCTTATCTGGACACACACTGATGTTTTCCCTCTTTTTCAGAGATGGGTGACGAGTC
The DNA here is from genome assembly GCA_039654915.1 of Aquilaria yunnanensis. Classification (NCBI taxonomy): domain Eukaryota; kingdom Viridiplantae; phylum Streptophyta; class Magnoliopsida; order Malvales; family Thymelaeaceae; genus Aquilaria; species Aquilaria yunnanensis. Next base: position 67,584,812 of record CM077597.1, read on the forward strand.
TGCTGCCTACTATAAGTCTCTTTTCCTTGGTCAGGCCAAGAAGGGAGAACAAACGAAGAAAGGCGTCTCCAAGAGGTGCAAGAGTACTGGGAGCGGACCATCTTTGGCCAAGAAGATGAAGAAGGACACCCTTCTTCCACCCCCGGAGGATGCGGCGGAGGTCGGCGGTGACACTGCAACTTCCATCAAGCCTGAAACTCCCGCCGAGCCTGAAACTGCGGCCAAGGTTCCTGCCGAGGTGGTCGCTGTTCCTGCTTCGTTGAGTCCCGCAACGTCGGTGGATCCTTCGGGCTTTTTGGCAGGGGGTCCCTCTGCCGAGGAGTTGGAAAAACGCTAAAGGGATAAAGGCAAGGATATTCCTGCCGACGTGGAGGAGGTCCGGGACTCCGATGACGACATTGCTGAGGTTGCACCTGGTTTGTCTTTTACCCCTTTTTAATACTCGTATCATCATAACTTGTATAGTTAAGGAGCTTTGTCTGACTTACACTTTCAACTTTTCAGAGGATCTGGCACCCTCAACTTGGATGGTTGAGCGTGCCCGAAGGCGGGCTCTTCTGGATTCCCATATCCCGAAGGACAAAGTCCCAAGGGAGCCGTTCTGGTCTTTCATGGAGGACATGAACCCGTTCTTCGAGGATTGCCGGGAAATGGCTCCCTAGATGGCGAGGGGCGTGCTCACTCAGGCTTCCTTCAAGGCAGTTGCCGAGAAGTGTGCCTCCGAGGATACCCTTACCGCTAAGGTTTCTGAGCATGCTGCCCAGGTAGTTCTTCAGGCTTCTTCATTTTTCCTCCCACTTTTTTGTCTAAGTGTTTTGGCTTTCCTTGTGTAAATTTCACTAAGTACCCTTTTTTTTGTAGCTCATGGGGTATAGTGGATACCTTCGAGCTTGGGCAGCAAAGCAGTCTTCGGTCCGAGCTTGGGCCGAAGATAAATTAGCGAAGGCCAGAGTCTTCTGTGCTAACTCGGTTGTGACGAACACCGGGTTGAGCCGAATAGCCAAGGAGAAGGTTGCCAAGCTTCGGGAGGAATTCTTGAAGGGCCAAAAGGATCTCTTGAAGGATTTTTCCAAGAAGATGTCCAACCTTGGTGAGAAGGTTGTGAGCTTAACCTCGGCCAACGAGGCCATTCAGAAGGAGAAAGAAGGAGAAGCTCCTCTTCTGACGAAGGCTCTTGCTGACAACGCCGAACTTCAAGCCAAGGTCGACTCGTTGAAGAAGGGTTCAAAGAAGAAGAAGAAGATAAAGGAGCTGGAGAAGGAGGTTGCAGATCTTCGAAAGAAGGTTTCGGAACTTCAGAATGAGGCAGACGACTTGGACGTAGAAAAAGACAAAGCTGTTCAGGCGACCAAGGTTGCCTTTCAGGACGGCTTCTGCCTAGCTCGTCACCAATTTCTGAAGAAATATCCGGACCTCAACCTTTCCTTCTTGGCTGCCCTGGATATTCCCGAAGGTCTTCGTTGGACTTGGTCGAAAGTCGAGCTCCTTAACCTGCCATTTGCCCCTCCTCCTGCACTGAAGGCTGCGGCCAAAGACACAGGAGCCGGAGCTTCCCATGATGCCAGGGTCCCTTAGATATTCTAGGGCCCTTGCCTTCTTCTTTTTTCTTTGTGTTTTTCTTCTTGTAACCTTCTCCTTGTACCAAGACCTTCTTCAATGAATTTTCCTTCGTAATTTGGTTAAGTCTTTTGAGCAATTTTTTGTTTCCTAGTTGCCCCGACCACTTTCGGTTAGGGGACTTTGGAGAGGTACACTTTGCTCATTTCATCGGCCAACCTTTGGGTAAACGTTCGTTATTGGCGAAGTTCCCTTAGGCAAATTTTAGCCTACCCTCGTTGGCCGTATTTGATAGACTTCACCTTTTTTGGGCTTATAACCCAATCATCTTCAGAAGGAAAACGTGACTTTCAGGAGTGCGCACTTCAGTTTTGTTTGGCAAGTACTTTCAGATAGGGGATGGTGTCGCCAAGCTTGTATACTCCCTTTCAGACCTCATCTAGGACCAAATAAGGCCCCTTTCCCGTTTGGCCGAAGTGCCCCATGGAATGGTTTTCGGGGTTCAAACTCGGCCTTTCGGAAGACGAGGTCTCCTTTTGGCCTAACACGCAGGTTTGCTCTCATGGCCACCTTTTGGCCGAAAGGCCCTTCTTCTGAGCTCGGCCATTCTTCTGTGTTCGCCAACTAGGTCGAGCTTAGTTCTCAACCTGAGGTCGTTTCCTCTTTCGTCAAACACTCGTATTCTAACTAGTGGCCGTACTACTTCAAATGGATAATGGCCTTTGTACTGAAGATAAGTGAGAAAGGTGCCTCCCCCGTGGCCCCTTGGGGAGTTGTCTAATAACTCCTAGGTATAGTAGGAAGTTTTCCTGGCCATTTTCCCTTTGCTTCCCCCAACCTCTTTTACAGTCCCTCGTTTATAGTTCTGTTGGCTACCTCCACTTGTCTGTTGCTCCGGGGCTGAGCTAGTGGGCCGAAGTGCAATTTTATTCCAAAGTCGGTGGCGAATTCTTGGAATCCCTTATCCATAGACTGGGAACCATTATCGGCCATTACCACCGTCGATATGCCAAATCTGCATATCATGTTCCTCCAGACGAACTTTTGTATATCTTTTGCCGGAATGGTCGCTAGGGGCCCTGCCTCGTTTCGCTTAGTGAAGTAGTCCACTACTATTACGCAGAACTTCACTCCTTCGGGTGTTTTCGGGAGTGGCCCGGTGAGGTCTATGCCCCATACTGCAAAGGGGCAAAGGTAATCTTCCAGGGTTACCCACTCCGAAGGCAGTCTTTTGGGTGCTGGCGTGTCTTTGGCCCTTTTCACGCTTCCTGGATGAATTGTCTTGCACCCTTTTTACCAATACATCTCTATAACGGACTTGCGTACCCTTGCCGGTATAATTCTTCCTCAATTAGGAAATATCGTCGGGGACGTCTTCGCACTTTCTGCCGCTTCATGAGGATTTTCGGGACTCTTTGGTTGCGAGATACATCTTTATAGGATCTTTCCACCCTTTGTCCGAGGTTACTATACTCGGTGTTACCATGCTCAAAATGCCCCAACACTTTGGTAACCAAATTTGATGGCTTTGGTGGCCTCCCTGCCCTCAGGCCCCGAGGGGCTACTCCAGCGCCCTGCTGTTCTGCGGTTGGGATTTCACCGACAGGGAGTTTCCACTCTGGATCTACCTTCGCTCGGTCTCCTTCGTCGGTTTTAGCATTTTCCATTTCTGAGGTTTCGGCAATGAAATCTGCCAGTGCCTCTGCTTTTATTGCCCTTCTAGGCTCATACGTAATGTAGTACTCTTCGAGTTCGATGCACCATTTTGATAGTCTTCCCGAATGCTCTACTCTTTTTCATGACGTCGCGCAGAGGTGGGTCACTCCGGACAGTGATAGCGTGTCCTTGGAAGTAGAGTCGCAGCCTTCTACCTGCAAGTACCAAGGTGTAGATGGCCTTTTGGGGCAATGGGTATCTGACTTTGTTGCTGAGGAGACGACAACTTTTCTTCGGGTGCAGAATTCCTTCGACGGGGAGGTCTGGTTCATCTTGACCCTGTTTTTCCCGTAGGTTGCGCTCTGAGGGGTATGCTTCCCGTCGAGGACTCATCTCGTTAATCCTCGTTCTCCAGACCCCTGTGGATTGACATGGGACTATTCTCCCAAGGGGGTACTGGTGAGAAGGGCCTTCGGCTCAAATTTGGCTGCAGCCATCTTCGGTCTAACTGCTACGTCATTTCGGCCACGACAGAGCGTGGGAACTCGCGCAGGAAGGCCATGGTAATAGTCAGAGGACGTTCGTCCTCGGCAGGGAAGTCCCTGCTGCAGTTGTTCGGTTGCCAGTTGTACCTCTGGGGCAGACGAGGACCTCGGAAGTCCCTTGTCCTTAGAACGCCGAGTTTCAACAACAACGACCTGGGAGTGTTTCCCACAGACGGCGCCAAATGATGCCCATCAACATCATCTCCACTGTGTGTCGTGGTGAATACGGCAGGGACTTCAGAATGTGCAGGCGAGTCCCGACAAAAGGTGCTCTGTGTGGATCACCTGTGATGGCCGGCAGCATCTTCGTGTGGTAGGCATGGTGAGGCCAAGAAGGACTTCCGGTATGGGAGAGAGCCCGAAACGGGGATTCCTCAGGTGGAGATATTTCTTTAAAGAACTTACATGGAAGACATTATGAACATAGGCCAAACTTGGTGGCAAGGCCAGCCAGTAAGCTACTTTCCCCACCCTTTTGAGGATTTCAAATGGACCAATGTACTTTGGAGATAACTTTCAACTTTGGCCAAACCTTGCCACTCCTTTCATGAGGGAAACCTTAAGGAGTATTTTGTCTCTTGCATGAAACTCCAAGTCCTTCCTCTGCAAATTGGCATACTCGGCTTTTTGATATGAGGTAGCCTTGATCCTTGCTTTGATCAACTTTATCTCTACCATGGTCTCGCAAATGATTTATAGGCCAACACCAACTTCATTTGCCTTATCTGCCCAACAATGAGGCGTTATACACTTACTCCCATACAAAGCTTTGTAGGGTGCCATCTTGATGGCTTATCAATAACTATTATTATACGAAAACTCAATCAAAGGTAGGTGTTGGTTACAATCCTCTCTAAAATCCATCACAGAACTTCGCAACATGTCCTCCAAGATTTGGGTCATCCATTCAGGTTGCCAATCAATCTAAGGGTGATAAGCAGTACTTAGGTTCACAGTGGAACCCATAACCTTTTAAAAGGCATTCAAGAACCTTGAGACAAAATAGGGATCTTTATCAGATATAATCTGATTAGAAATTCCATGGAGCCTTACTAATTTCGGAATATACAATCAGGCCAACCTCTCCATGGTGTAAGTAATCTTAATGGGGATAAAGTGCATTGACTTTGTTAATCTATCCACCATTGCCCAAATTGAGTCATGCTGACCTCTTATGTTGGGTAACCCCACACAAAAGTCCAATATGATGGAAGCCCACTTTGTTTCTTGGAGGGGTAAACTTTGCAGCATTCTTAATGGCTTTTGGCAGTTTACCTTTACCATTTGACAAGTAAGGCACTTAGACACATATTCATATATGCTCCTATTAAACTTTGGCCACTAAAATTGAGTCATAAGGTCATGGTACATCTTATTCACTCCATGTTGAATGTTAAGCTTACTCGTGTGTGCCTCTTGCAACACTTGTTGCCTTAAGTCACATGGCACATGGAACCGATCACTATAATGAAGCAACCTATCCTTTCTTTTCCAAAAAGTTTCTCCAAGTTTAGGTCTTTGTCTTAGGTTTCCTTAATCTTAGCAAGCCAAGTTGACTAAATTTCTAGGACCATGACCTGAGCCTTTCCTAGTCCTGCCAGATTTCATACAAGACTGAAAACTATTTCACATTAGAACCTTCTGAGGTACTAAGCACCTGATCCTAAAAAAGAATCACCCTAGAATACTGATGGCTCAACGAATTGGCACCTACATTGCCTTTTCCCAAACAATAATCTATTGAGCAATCATAATTGTTGATATACCTGATCCATCTTCTCTGCCACATGTACAGGTCCTTTTGGGTAAATAAATAAATCTAACTTTTATGGTCTATAAAGATGTTTAAGGACCTTCTCGTAAGGCAAGGTCTCTAGAGATTTGAGGCAAACGCATTGGCTACCAACTCAAGATCATGCATTCGGTACATCACTTTTTTAGGCCTTAGCTACCTAGACCTATATGCAATCACTTGCTTATCCTACATCAACACACATCCTAATCCTGACTTAGATGCATCAGTATAAACCACAAAAGTCTTATGCGGACCTGGTAGTATCAAGATGGGAGCAGAAGTTAACCTTCTCTTACACTCCTGGAAAATTAGCTCACACTTAGAAGTTGAAATGAACTTTTGCACCTTCTTTGTCAAGGCAGTCAATGGTGAAGCTATTATAGAGAATTATTTAATGAACCTCTAATAATAACTAGCCAACCCCAAGAAAATTTTAATTTGACTTACAGTGGTTGGTTGTTTCCACTCCATCACTACCTTTACCTTTTCTTGGTCGACACTTAGTTCTTGAGCATTTATGATGTGCTCAAAGAATAGAATTTCACTTGCCCAAAATTGACACTTTGATAGTTTTGCAAAATATTGGTTATCTTTAAGCACTTGCAAAACTACCTTTAAATGTTTTTCACGTTCTTGGGGAGTCTTATAGTACACTAAAATGTCATCAGTGAATAGCTTAAAACATTTATCCAAGTACGGCCTAAAAATCTTATTCATGGAATCCATGAACACTGTAAAAAAATTTGTCACTCCAAAAGGCATAACCGTGTTCTCATAATGCACATACCTTGTCCTAAATGCAATTTTTAGGATATATTCTTCCTTTACCCTTATCTGGAAATATCCAGACCTTAGGTCTATTATAGAAAAGACCTTTGCCCTTCTTAACCTATCAAATAACTCATTAATCCTGGCCAGTGGGTATTTTTTATTTATAGTTACTACATTCAGTTTCCTGTAGTCTATACCCAAACGTAGGGTTCCATCATTCTTCTTCACAAACAACATCGATGAACCTTAAGTGGAGACGCTTGGCCTTATAAAGCCTTTCTCAAGTAGTTTTTGTAGCTGCTTTTTCAGTTCATCTATTTTAGGTGCTGACATTTGAGACAGGGGTATGAAAATTGGCTTTACCCCAGGCTATAAGTGTAGTGAGAATTTAGTTTCCCTTTTGTGGAGGTGACCATGGAAGATCTACAGGAAATACTATTAGAAATAGATTGGCTATTGGGATTTCCTTAAGTTGTTTCTGAACTGCCACCCCATTTAATGAATATTATCCTTCTTCACTCATAATAGGAATGGACTTCATCAGCTTGAGGTGCAAGCTCTTGGCACTAACTACCAAACCACCCGTGTAAGTCACTTTTACCCCTAAGGCATACTCAAGTGTGACCTTATGATTGGCATAATTGATGTAGGCCTTATGCCTATTTAACCAATCCATCCCAAGAACAACTTGATTAGGGATCGATGTATTAATCCTAAGGTCACACAAAAACCTACGACACTCTAACTCCAAAGGATATTAACCATTTCATTGGTAAAAATAATGTCTCTCCCTAGAGTTCTAATGAACCTTATCTTATCCATCAAAGTTTGCTGCAAGCCTAGCCTAACAGCCATGCTCAAAGAAATGACAGAAATAGTAGTACTGGTATCAATTAAAATCTTAATACTGTTATCTTGAACATTAAAGTTACCTTGCATAGTTGTTGGCTCCCTGGGTACCTAGCTCATCAAAGTGTAGGCACATAGTGGCATGAGGGCTTCAGTAGGTGCATTTTTTGCTCCTGAGGCTTCGCCCTTCCTTGGCCTTGCTCTTGCAAAATCTTTGGGCACTCTCTAGCCCAACATTCAAGCTAATGGAAATAACCACATAGGTCAGTCCAGGGTGTTACCCACTCTGCGGTAGTCGAGTTATGGTGCCAAAATTGTGCATTTAAAACTCTCAAGGTTGGTATGTTCTGTAAGCCATCAGAACAATACCCTTAGTGTCCATACCTAAGTGGCCCTCTTGGGCACTATGTAAATGCATGCATATTGGTCCAACCATTACACACATATTCACATTTTATGCACACCATGGTAGCAAGGAAGGAAAACACTGACACGAGTCTTAATCTTGGCTACCACACATTAGGCAATCTTGTTAAGTGTAAGTGACCAGCCATTGTACTTGAAATTCCTTCCAAAAAATTGTATTAATATAGTCATGTAATGCCCTATTTTATTTTCTTAATTATCAAGTAGAGTCTTTAATCAAACCAAGGAATTTGGTTTTACATCAATAGCCCACCTATGGACCAAGTTATGGATTTTTTAAGTTGGTTACAAAATTCAGACCAAATGAATAGTAGCTTAGCCAACTTTGCAACATCATATCTTTGGCTACAAGGCTCCAATTCTAGAAATTTCACATCCCAATTTAACCTCTAGATGTGATCTATATGTGGACAAATTTTCATACCAATATTCATTTTACACAGGAAGATATGAAACTTTAGGTGCAGGATCAAAACTTTGGCCACTTTTTGACCATTTTGCCTATACAAATTTTCCAAACCATGAAAACACTTCCCTCACAACTGGTAAGCCCTCCAAGACTATCCCATATATGTCCAATACACTTATGAAATGCATGCTTTAGCATTTAACAACAATATGTGGCCAAAATAGAATTTACAAGTAAGCAACCTATCATTCACACTTAAGCTGCTTTGCACCACATCACTTACATAGCCAAAACATTGCTCGAATGTTCACATACTTGTCTCATTTTTACATACACTACATGTACATACATACATGCACTATATAATGGTCTTAACTCAGCTAAATACGCACCCTAAGTTATAGGAGTACCTAAGACACAATGGACTTCAGAAGTAGGATGCTCGACAGCTACTACATAACACAATAAGCACCATCACTAAAACTATGAATTGTGCTCATAAAATCACCAAACTTTCCAAATTACAACTAGATACATGGAAGTTAAAATACCTAAAATTTTAGATTAAAAATCAAACAAAAAATTTCAGTTTCAATGTGATTTTTCTGCTGGACCTGAAATGGCATAATTGAGGGGAGTAAGTTTCATTGTGAAGCTTAGTAAGGGAAACACTTGGTTTCTTAAGGAAATGTCATCCTCATTAAAACCTGCATCCAAAGACACTAAAAAAAAACCACAATGTATATATACAAGATATTATAGTAACCAAATGTAGCAACCATTCACAACCGACAAACACATGAAATGATGCAGCAACATAAACCATAGGTTAGTCCATAAAACATGCAATAAACTTAAGTAAATCACTATGGCAGCCCTCATCAAGCTAATGTTTGGCCTTAAGAGGATTTGAACACTAGTTAGTACTAATTTTGGGCTCTAGAAACCCTTATTTCACTACCATCATTGTGCATTTCACACTAGGTCACAAAACCTTCAATAAGTGCACTCCCCTCACTAAGCTTGGTTCATCAAGCTCATAGCTCTCTTCCAAGCTTAGCCTTAGCTCCATGGATGCTTGAAAATATAGTAGCTCCATAGATGCTTGAAAATAGAGTAAATAATCCATGAGAGCAAGAGAACCCTTACCAAGATAAGTAGGCTAAATTTGAAGCTTGATCCTTGAAGTATTCAAGCAATAACTCTAGTTTGCTTCCACTTGCTTCCTTTTGCCTTCAATTTCAATCTTGGAGGTATGGTGGCTATGAACGAGCTATGGAAGAAGTGTGGAGGAGGGTGGTGGCTGGTTGGGTTGAACCTAAGAGAAGAAGAATTCAATTTTCTTAAAGTAGCTTAGGTGCACTAAACACCCTTAATAACCTTAATCATGCTTTATGTCATTTTCCTTGTATTATGGTTTATTTGCCTTAAACTCATTGGTCCACCATTTCCCAACATTTTTTACCATATTTATCTTGCTTTGGCTGCCTTTTCATGTGTGGGATAACCCCACAATTCCAACCTTTAACTTAAGTCAAAAGCTTGAACACCTTAAGGTTTACACTAAGACATTTAGGTCCTTAATGCCTTCAGTGTTTCCTTTGTCCAAACTTGTCTTCCATGAGCAATTTGGTCCTCTAATAGCACTTTCATGCCATTCATATCCTTCCCATAACTCTCCAAGGCTCTTTCTTGAGAGTTTTTCTATTAAGTACCTGAATTTCCAAAACCTTACAAAAAGGTCCATAGGTTACTTTAAAAACAAGCAATGCTTAAGGATTTTCTTGGGGGCCAAGTTACCAACTTAGAAAACTTTTAAGGAAGCGTTCATTATACCATTTACCCCTCATACTTCAATTACTATGAAGAGAATTACACAATATAATGGTTTTTTTACCATTATGCCACACTTATAATTCTTCCATTTTTGTAAGGTGGTAACACCGGGGGTGCAAGGTTTGCTACCATGATATTTTGGAAACTTTGGGCAACAACCCTTCCCATTTTTCTTGCCTCTCTTAGAGGGACCTTGGTGTCCTTTTAGGTTAGGCCTCTTACTCGATAACATCAAGTGTACTAGGACCGTTGGCTCATATGCCTTTTCCTTGCGTTTCACTTTTGTCAACTCTTTTCACAAAGCCAAGGTATTTTGAACGGCCTTATGATAAGTCTGAATCCCAACAACTACCAAGAAACTTCTTAACTCCACCTAAAGTTCACAAACAAACTTCTTTTCCTTGAGTTCATCTTTCCCAGCCATATGAGGAGCATATCGAAAAAGAGAACTAAATTTTCTTTCATATTCATGGACAGTCATACTGCCTTGGATCAACTTTTCAAACTCTATCCTCTTTTGATCTTGGGTGGCCACACTATTGAACTCATAATAAAACTCTTTCTCAAATTTAGCCCAATCAAGATATTTTGGGCTTTGCCTAGGTCGGCCCTCATTATAAGAGTCAAGTCTCTTCATGATATCCTTCCACCATAAAGATGCCTTGCCTTCTAAGAAGAAAGGAACTTTATCCATCCTAACCTTGTCAACCATTTTCAAGCTCCCAAAAATTTTAGTTATTAGGTAAAACCAACCTTCAGCAGTCTCAGGGTCACCCATGCCATTAAACTTAGGGGTATTATGGTCTTGGCATACCACAAAATGCTCCATGTGATTTTAAATAAAGGGTATCCTCCTTCTCCTATGGGGTCGGATATCTTCTTCATCGTCCTCTTTGCTATCCTCCACATAAAGTTTTTGAACATGCTCATGCACTTACTCTTGACCTTGCCCTTGCCTTTGGGGTGGAGGATTCCTCTTTTAACCTTGGTCTTTAGCCCATTACCATGTTAGGGTCCTCTAAGGTCTCCCCTCCATTCAGAGGTTGAGCATATTCACCAAGTTGGATAGCCATGCCATGTATCATTCAGTCCATGGAGTCATTGAGCCTACATAGTAAAACCACAACCTTTTTCATATCTGCCCCATTGGGGTCACTAGTTCCTTGTTCAGGAACTCGAGCCTCAACATTAGCACCTAACACCATAATACCTATAATGAATGCCAGAAGACAACACCCAAAGCATCTTATAACTAGTGCTAACTACACTTAGCAAACGGAACACTTAGATCTTAGTTCACTTATTGCCTTATCTAGGGCCGCTGACCAATTTTGATACCAAGTTGTCACAAAACAGGGTTTAGTGCCCTCAATTAATTACATTGTAGGCTTCTAAGGATTTTGATCCCACTTAGCTATAATTGGCTAACTATTACTCATAGGTAAATTAAAACAATTTACGTGCAACTAGTTACTTAACCTACCCTATAAGAAGATATGCATGCATTTGTCCTGGCAATGCAAATCAAATAAGTAAACTGAATGGAGAAAACATTGCTTGAGCACTTCATTTAAAACATATTTAAACCATGCCAAGACAACAAAATACTAGTTCCTTCAACTTCAAGTAATAGTTTGTGCACACTCTTTAACACTAGCAAGCACCCAAAAGTAACTCAAGAGTCTTACACAACAATGTATCCTAATAGATGCAATGTCTAAGTACATAAGGTACCATACATACAAGGCAAAATCACAACTAAGATCTAATATTTAAGCCCCCAACTTTGAGCCAAAAGCTCTAAGTGTAAGCCATTCACTTATCTTTGTGCACCACTTAGCCTCTAAACTATAAAGGCATAAACACTCATTTAGTATGAACTTATCACTCAAGCAACCTTATAATGTCAAGGTTTCAAGTAAATAAGTACCTAAAAAAGATAAAAACTTAGCCCACAATTATCCATTTAGTTGTTAGGCCTGATATCAGGACTTGCACAACAAACTTAAGGGAATGACTACATGGTTGTACTTAATAAGGGTCCCTTGGATACTTGTAAATAAGATAACAACCAAGCATGCAAATATGGCATAAAAACAAGCAAACAACCAACCAACAGTTGACATAACCAATGGACATACTAAATATGCCATGCGTGAATGTATGATGTGCAACATTCACAATCCTTGGGATTTTTTACACCTGAGGTGCCTTACACTTGTCGTGAGCTCAAACGACAGAGGTAATTGAGACACTAGAGCATGTATCCCAAATCATTTACCTCCCTTAAGTCCCACTTATAAGCCCTATAGTAGGTTGTCACCTCGTCTTAAAACTTTTCTATCTTTTAAACTTACAACTTTTTCCCTTAACTTATTGCGTAAGGTAACCATCTTATGTGGTCCAACTTGGAACCCTCTTGGAGCATAGCTAAGGGCACCTTAGTGGTCTACTTATTAAACCACAAATTTTGGTTAGGAACTTCTTAGGTTTCCTCTTCATTACCCAAAGGTCTAAGACCTCCCACTTGAACTAATGAAAAATATGAAACCTGTATTAATCCCCTTAGTGTTTCTTTAATACCTTGAGAACTTTAACCCCCTTAGCCACCCTACCTTGCCTCATCTTAACCACACCACTTAGCTTCCTATTAAATAATGCATCATCCTATCTTTGGAATGACTTTTAGTTCTAATAGAAGCCACACAACATTGTAGAATAGCCCAGGGATGATGAGTAAGAGATTAAAGTGTCCTTGGGATGACCCTACCTTAAGGGGTTTGGGGCTTGGTGACACTGTGCCAAAGACAACAACTCTTGGGTTGCCACATGCCCCCTGGTGACACGACATTGACTTGTGTCCTTCACCTCATCTTCTTGTGCTATCTTGTACGAATCTTGCTAAAAAACTTCCTATCCCCAAAGCCAGTCCAAATATGTCTTATTTCAACTTCATTCCTACAAGTAAAAAAAAAAATTTATGCATTGTTTGAGCTAAAATAACGTGAACCCTTACCTTAAATTCAGCTACAAATCAAGAATAAAACACAAGCAGCACAAGCACATTTGAGCTCAACTTAGCTCTCTTGAGTACCAGACCTAGAACCAACCTGATATAGCACTAAGAACTTGAAATTAAGACCATTTCTAGTTATTTAACAAACTTAAAACCAAATCATTCTAACTTGAGAGATTTACCTTAGGGTTTATGCCCAAAACATGCAATAAAAACTTCAACTGAAGCAAATGCATCAAGAAAGAGCTAGAGGCTTATTGACTTTACTTTGGGAGCTTCAAATTTGCTCACTACTAAAAAAATACTAATTTCCACAGCCTTTAATGTGAAGCTATTGGAAACTAGTGCGTTAGTAAATCATGCGTTGGAAAAAAAATTTTCCAACGGCTTAAAGAATTGTTGGTTGTTATTTCCAACTGCTTTATCGGCCGTTAAATTTTCCAATGGCCTAACCTTGTAGGATTCTTTCCAACAATTGCCTAGTTTCCAATGATCTGGCCATAGGAAATATGCCAATGACTCAGGCCGTTAGAAAAGTATCAATGGCTTAAATTAATGGAAATTTCAAATCGCCTGGCCGTTGGAAACTATTTTTAAAAAATAAAAAAATATAAATAACTCCATATAATATATTTTATATATTACTAAAATTGTATTTTATATGTACTAAAAACATATTTTATTTTTTATATTAAAAAAAATTAAATTTTCACAACTCCTAAAAATATATAAAACACAAAAATCCACAAAATCACAAGATTAAAAAAATTAGAAAAAATAAAAAATTTTCACAATATCCAAAAAAATATAGAAGACATTAAAAATCCCACCAACACCCTACCGGATGTCCAACCACAAAAGATTCAAACATTCACAAGACATCTAAGATTAGAAACTCACAAAAATTCACAAAATTACACCATTACCCAATCGAATCTACAATTAAATACCAAATTTGATCCCAAATAGTGAGATCAAGGAGGCAGACAAACGATGGACAATGAACGGCCAAGAGGTTGACCAATGGTGAAAGGAGAGGAGGCAGACCAATGGTGAGGAGGTGAACCAACGGTGAGGAAGCAAACAAACAGCGGACGAACGGTGGACAAACGGCCAACCAATAGTGGATGAACGGCAGATGATGAGGTATAGGGAACAATAGAACATACTTACTGAGTCAAAGTAAGTCGTTAACTAGGAGAGTTGTCACACATTTTTTATTTGCATCACAATCAGTTGCCCACATGCCATGTACACCTTTCTTATAAATTTCATCATTCCTTGCTTGAAGACACTTTCAAGTGGCTTGTGCACTGAGCCATGAATGTATCTACTCCACCTTCTATGATGCCGGCACTAAATTTTTTCTTCTAACAAGAATTATCATGTACAAGCTGCATATATGTGTGTGTGTATCACCACTTCACCACTCAGTGCTCAATAATTTGCCACCTAAAAACACACACTATTTAATTGTACGCCACGTGATTTCCATGCGCATTAATTTACCATCCACATGCCATTCATTTCCAGCACTCATGTATATCTTGCTTCACCATTTTACCATCTCATGCACCACGCACAAATTTATTATACTTGTTTTGACACTTAAGCAATATAATGCTATATATTGCCAATATCTAGCCCAATAAATTGTTGATTTAAATTGTTGGTAAAATATCAATAAATGTCCTTTGATCTCTTAACTCTATCCTCCTCAAAAAATTCAGCTTCTATAATTTCTAATAATTTCTTGAAACTTAGGATATGCCAGTAGAATCATATCTACTTTAGATGAAACGGTCATACACTTATACCGATATCCTTTCCATTATGAGTTTCACCTTTTAACTACTTGAGTGTATGCCTTACAGACCCTTCCCTATGCCAATTAGTCTCTGAATCCAAGGAAACCATAAAACACTTGTTGTTAGTCCAACATGTAACCATTTAGATAACTTAGAATCAAAATGGTTTATAGTCTAGTACCTACAAAGAAACTTAGGTTAGCAACACTTATCATATATTTTCATCCTTTAATCTGCACAATAAAGAACTTAAACATATGAGTTCATTAAGTCCTTAGTAAGGAATTTTAAAGAAATACCTAAAAGGGGGAAACTAGGCAAACCATAAAACATATGCATACATGCAAGAAATACAATTAACAACATGCCCTACAAAAGAAACAACAAGAAAACATTAGCACAAAAAATATAATATGCAATGCAAATGTGAATAGATGGATGAATAAGACACATGCATATGCACTTAAGGCTTTCCTTACACATGTGTGAGCTTATCTTGCCTATCAGCTCATGCAACTGAGGTATTGGACACTAAACCCCGCATACAAGATACTTTACCTTTAAAGTCACTTGATAGGTTTCGTTTGTATAAGTCATCACCTACACACCCTTACCCGTCAACTTATGGTCACCTTAGAGTAACTATTCACTTACTCAATCCTTACCTATATCTTTCCCTTTCTTATTGTACCAAGTCACTAACCTTAGTAATTCTACTTATTAGACCACTTTAATGGCTTATTGTTACCAAGTCCTAGACTTGGTAGGAGCACCATTGGGTCCTCCTTAGCGTCTGGGGGTTTACAACCACAAATCTTGGGCCACTAGGGATCTAAGACCTACCTGTACCCTACCTTAGTGCCATTTGTTTCTCTTTAAGGTAACATTCCCCCTTAGTCACACTACTTAATCTGCCTCACTTGTCCACCTTTTAGTGCCCCTTTAGTGGCCATATTTACAAAATAGTCCAACTTACCAAGCTTATTGAGCTCAGTTTGGGCTCATTCGGGTTCAATTAGCGCCTAAGGGTTTATGATCTCCGTCTTAGGTCTCTAGAGTTCTCACCATTATCTTAGCACTTTTTAGCCCTTATAAGACCATATTGAGAGCCTAAGATACATCCTTGAGGTTGCCACCTAGTGGCCAAAACCCAACACTTGGTTCACTATGGATCTAACTTCATTTACCTACTTCAAGCTTTCTTAGCTCTCAACCTACTTGTTCTCCTAGCCACCATGCCTTATTTTTTAACCTTATTAATCCATTGCATTTGTGTAGGAATGGATGTAAGACTTTACTTGGCCTTGCCAAGGCCTTAGAAACACCTAGAAACACTTATGCTATGAGTTGGTGCCATTTAGGTGCAATGCAAATCCCACTGCCCCTTTTGTGGAGCTTCTAGAATTTGTATGAATGTGCCATGTATGATGAAATCTGCATATCTAATTTCCAGGTCTCGAACTAGACGATGTGAATGTGTTATGGCTCTACAAGACCTAAACTGAGATTATTAAGGTAACCTTGGTTATTTTAGTGATTTTACACGTTTAAAATGTTTATTTACAAGCCAAGTCTTGGTATTATATGTGCCAGTAGCTTAAAAGTGCAAAATTGGTCATTTAGGCAAAAATTGGCTAAAAAGGTATTTTTTTAATTTTTACCTTGTAGAAAATGTTACAAAATTTCCCTTAAGTAATTTTAGCAAAAACTCAGCCAATTCTAGCAATTAGAAGGCTTTAGAAGTCAATTGTAAGAAAGGAAGGAATTTGGGCCAAAATTGTCAATGCCCAAACTATTACTAGAATATCTTTTATATTAAACATACTTTTCTTGCTCTCCCACATTAGAACCCCACTAAGCAAACCTCCATTTTGCCTTCATTACAAAACTTAGCAAGCTCTATACGAGCCATTTTGAGTCCATCAAGGAAGGATTCAAGGATGCACAGTGTTTTTAGGGACCTTAAGGAAAACTAGCTTTGGTTTTGTTCTTGAGGTAAGGTCTTTGTGAGCCTAATTTTAATCCTACTACTATTCACTCATTGGAGATGAAGTCTAAGCTAGTTCTTTGATGCATTTCCTTACTTAGATGCCATTTTTTAGGTAGAACTAAGCAAGAAACACAAGGGGGCTAGAGCTAGGCGCATGGTGAACCATGAATGTTTAAAGTTTTTTTCTTGTTCATTATCTAAGTGTCTAAGGCCTAAGACATAAGATTGCTTTTAATTGGAGGTTAAATGGCCACTAAAACCAAATTGATGTAATTTAAGTGAGCTTCTGGTTCTAATAAATTTTGGGGTTAGGTGTTGTGTTCTTGATGTTTGGTTGGCTCTATTTTATTTTAATCCTACTTATGAACTAGTTTTTTAAGGCTAGGAAGTGAGAGAGCAAATCTAGGCAGTGTTTACCACTTTAAATGCAAGGAGAACAACAAGGTAACCCAAAATTCTAGGCATTTTTTAAGGAAAAAAAACTTGAACTCTTTATGTGTAATTTAAAGTTTATTTCTATGTATTCAAGTAGCTGAATTGTGCTTGAAATGATCAAGATAGGTTCTAAAATTAGGATACTAAGAGGGACCTTAAGGATGACTCGAAATCAAGGCTAAAGCTAAGAGCAGTGTGTTTGTAAATACCGAATAATCTAAGGTAAGAGATTTCATGTTCTAGTAAGGTTAAGTTGATACATTATAAGTTGTTTAAAATGCTTTAATTAAGAGAGTAAGCGGTGGATAAGAAAAGGGGCTTAAGGCTTAAGTAAGAAAAAAGAACCCCAAGCCACCATGGTTGGAAAGATGAGTCATTAAGATTAAGTGACACTCCTATACAATATGATAAGAGAAGGCGAAGAAAGAGGCAAAAATAAAGTTCTTGTAAAGGCATAGGACTAAGCTGAGGTTAGGTTCACACAACAGAACCTTTTCTAGTGGCCATTAGTTAAGAAATCAAAACATTGAGGTTGTGTTAGGTTGTATAACCTTATGCTATATATTGGGTCCTACGATTTTTCTTGCATGTTAAGAAGTTAGTAAGAAATCTTTTACAGAGAATCACCATATTCTCACTCTCTTACTTTCATATTATGCAGATATTTTTATTGTCAGACGTAACACCAAGTAAATAGCTGTTAAGTTATGATTACATTGCAGGTATAAGCTTATAGACTCTAGACTAATTATAAATTATTAGTTAGTTATCATTATGTGCTAACTAAGTGCTTTTATGGTCCTACAATAAGTAGGCTAAGAAGGGCACAAGGAAACTAAAGCAATTCCCTATTTTAGGGGCAAGTGAGCTCAAGAGGGAGCTAAGTAATGTGATCTTAGAAGTATTAGAAGTCAAGTACTTAAATGTACTAAATTACTTTCTCTAGTAATGACCAGTGTGTAAAGACTTATAAATGTGTATTACACATAAAGTTGCTTTTGGGTCTATATTAAGAGTTAAGTCATGTACATAACATTGATGCTTGAAATCTAATATAGTTGTTTATTTGGCTTTGATAATGATTTTAGTTATGGATTACAATCCCAATTTTTTCTTATGTGTTTTGATTTTTTTTGTTGACTTAAGAGCCGAAGCTATACAAGCATTTTCATATTCTAGGGTAAAGAACTAGTTTCATAAAAATTTTAAAGAATTATGAGTTTAAATTAACCAATCCCAACCAAGAGCAAGATCACCATAATCCCCGATTAATTAAGAGATATTGGACAACAACCCTTACAGAACGCACTGAGGTAGTGGTTCATTCGCATTACCTGGAAAATAGCTTCTCCATGCTCCTTTCGCCCTAACAAGCTACCCATCACTTTCTCTTTGGTTTTCTACCTCTTAGCTCAACCAAAACTTACTCCCATGGTATTAAACACTAGAATGCATCAACTTTAAATCCATTACCTCAAGCTTTTAAATGCAAGATCCAAGTAAGTTGTTGGATACTATTCACCCTAGAGCTTCAATGGCATTCTTTAAAGTTCAAAGACAAATCCTTCACAATGGGCATCTAATTAAGCTTGAGCAAGACCAATATATGCTACCTAATCAAGTAAGAACCAAACCTAAGCTGGTGGAGGAGCAATTACCTTGATTTGGAGCTCAAAGCCCCATGAGCACCATCAATACAGTTCAATCTTCAAAATCCTGCTTGCTTGAGCTTTGTTGATTACCATTAGGAGCATAAATTTTCATCAAAAGATAGCAAGAATGGGAGCTTTGAAACTTCATCCATGGAGGCCATGGGAGGACTACATGTTTGGAGGTTGGAGAAAGTGAATAGTGAGCTCTCTCATCTCCAAAACCCCAATTCAACACACTTACTTCCTCCTAGTCCCTCAATTTTGTTTCTTTATTCAAATGGCTCTGAATCCTTGTTAGGCTCTTTTTTTGCCTTACTTAGACTTATCATGGTTCTTCAATTGAGTCTCATGAGAGTCCACTTAGCCTTGTTAACTTAGTTTCAGCCATCTTTGGCCTTGAGTGTTCATCTCACCACACTTAGCTCAAAATCTCAACTTTGTACAATTAAGCCCTTAAACTAACTTTTTTACTTCCTGTAGGGTATAAATCTTATGGTTTTTCTTACTTAGGTCATGTTTTACACTTATGAATCCAATTTTTTTTTTCATAATTTTCAAACTTGAATTGGGTTTTGGATTTTAGGTCACCACCTATTAGTGCTCATGGCACACTATAGTTAACAACTCTTATACCCAACTTAGGCACTTAAGCCACCTTAGGTACATCTTAGGCTTGTTGCCCCCTTAGTGACTTTCCCATGGCATTTTTAACTAGTTTCTTAGCACTTAGCAACCGAGGATCCATAAATTCCAAAAGGTTCACAAGTTTAACACCTATTGCCTTGCATAGGCACCATACTGCCTTTGGCATTCTTATGATAATAAATCCTTATGATAACTTACCTCTAGAATTCTTAGGTAGTTTTTTAGCATTTACTATCTGAGGATCCATTAATTCCAAAAGGTTCACAGGTTTAACACCTGTACCCTTCACATAGGAACATTAGTCTTTACGGACTCTTCAACTTTCGAGTCTTCTTAGGTGTAATACACATAACCCAAGTCTTTAACACTTGACTCCTCTAAGTAATATCTTAGCATAATTAGGCCTTGGCTATCCACTAGCAAGATAACCAATTTTTTTTCCTTAACTCTTTAGGTATCCTATGTGTGCTCTTTAATTTCATATTACCTAGAAGTCTTTCTTTATGCAACTAGGCCTCCTTTGGAAGTAGCGCACTCTTGGCCATTATAGCCCTTTCCTTAGGCCTCTTTAAATCACATAAGGCCCATCTTTAGCGTTATTCAACAACTTTACATAGGTGCCCGAATACCCCATGTTGCTTAACATGACACTCCCTTGACCCTCTCAGATGTGCATTTGAAATGGGCTTTGTTAGATTTTATGGCCCCTTTTAGCTCCCTTAGACATTATTAGGACCCTTGGCTCTTAACTTGTTTTGATCCCTACAACTTACCCAGTCGGCTAATCTAGCATTCCTTTAAAACTTATGCCAAGCCCTTCTTGGCCTAGGTTAAGAAACCATAAGTAAATTTCATCCTCTCTTAGCACTGAAGCACTTGGGACTTTCCTTATGTAACCTAAGCCCTTGAAGACTACACAAAACACTTTGAACCCATCAAACATAAACTAGCTACTTGGCTCCCCTTAAATGCTACTTATAATCTCTTGCACCATGTGCTAAGTTTCTACCTATTCAAGACTTGTTGTACTCATGCCCTCTTGGGGTCCACCCTGATGTCAATACTTCACCCCCTAAAAAGTTAGGTATAACCTTAGGTTGCTACCAAGTTTTTAGCCAAAACATATCCAATATCATTTATGAGTCCTATAGGCATTTAAGGCTTTCTCAAACTTCCATGAAGCTCAAACTGACATGGCCCCTTATGGGCCTACCCAGGAAGCTAATTGATTTAATCCTACTATTCAATCATGCATGGGTATGTGCTCTAACTTGAATGATTTAAAAAGTAAGAAAATATAAAACATTGCTAGGGCATTTCATTAAAACCAAACATCAATATCATCAAATCATACAAAGCATTTATGTGATTAACTACACATAATCAACTGCATGTGAACATCTAAGTAAAAGTATACTATGCTTACACACAAGAGCGACTTTAGAGTATACTATTCATAAATGAACATTGGAGGCAAACTAGTGTATGAAAACTATACATTAAACTATACTACTGAGATCCATAACTAAGCTCCCACCTTAGGGAAACTCTTGGGGGCAATCTCTGAACCCCTCTTTTGTGTTTCACTAGCCTTTATTGGCTAAAAAGACAGCTATAGTTAGCACCATAACCTAACCAACATGCAAACAACAAAACTAGAATCACAAGATTCGGATAAATTATATACCTGCTCGTGAGCTTAGCGTAACAATCCTCAATGGTTGCTAGCACAATGACACCCAAAACTGCACAACAAAAGCTAATGGAGTGAGAATCAAAGATTCTTAATAAAGGATGCTGCAACTTGCAAGAAAAATACTGCGGACACATATATAACAATATATATGAAGTCTCCTACGTGCGCTTGCAATCTAAGCACTAACATATGCACATATATTTATGTCCCTTAGGGCCCCACCTTTTCCTAGTCCTTGCACGGATGTCACCTCATGCCTAGCGAGTTTTATCTTCTAACTCACTCCTAGTAAGCCTTGGCTTACTGATGACTTAGTGAACTACGTTCACTAAATAACTTTCCCTCATTATTGTGCAGGTGAACATGGTTGATGCATCTTGCTTGAGTTTTAAGGAACTCACTAGGTGGACTAAGCTTCCACATAGTGCGTCAAATCCTTAAACCTGCCTAGGTCACTTGTGTACTAAGCTTCCACCTCAAAACCTTACCAAGAGTGCACTAGGTTCTCATTTGCACTTCAAGTAATCTTGCCTAGGTTACAAGTGCACTAAACCTTCAGTTAAGGCATATACCTATCCAGCATTACTTGGTCCACCCTGGTGAAGTAGAAATTGCCATGGATGGACTCATATTCACTAGGTTCAGTGGAACCCACTTGAGTGTACTAAGGTTTTACATTAACACCTTAAGTCCGAAGGCTTAACTAGGCCACTAGTGGTCACTAAACCTTTCAGTCACTTCCTAGCACTTCATGTAGTCAAACATTTGACCAACACCAAAACCTAACTCATAACTCAAGGTTTGATACCATTCTTCGGACATTGTGGGGTTCTTGGGTTCACTAAAGTAGTTCTTACCACCTTTCACTCTAGAGTTTCACAAGGTACCACCTTTGTTCCCAAGGAAACATCCTAATTGACTTAAGAAGACCTTAGTCAATTTAGGTATCAAAGCAACGTTCTTAGAACCTAATGTCGTGTCTCTGCCTGGAGCCCACAAAGGGGTTGGTGCTAAGAAGCTCAAAGCTGTGCCCTCAAGGCCTAAAGACATATCTTTGAGGTCTCAGAAAGCTTAATGTTGCGTCATTGGAAACTAAAGATGCATCCTTGTCCAAGCACTCATAAATTTACAAGTTTTTAGGAGCCTAAAGCTATGTCGTCGAGTGCCAAAGATGCATCATTGGCTGTGCCGAGCATGGTGTTAGTTTTAAGTGCTTTAGCTTGTGTTCAAGGCCTCCATGCCCCTTGGCCATACTATGGACTTTGCCCCATTACCTGTACCTGCATGTGCATACTTTCTAGGTTACAATGTGCCATTGGAACCAAGTGTTTTTTTTCCATAAACATCACACAAGCCATTGTATCAATACTTGTCCACCATGAGCAACACTATCCACCAACTAATGCCATTTACCAAATTACTTGATTCCAACAAGCAAATAACCTGTAAATGGCATCAAACATGTAAATGCAATAAATCCCTTACCTCCATTGCACAAGAATTAGCTCAATCAAGCAACCACAAGCCATTTATTGAAGCTCAAATTTCTACTAAGAGCCATCCTAGGTTCCAAGAAAAATACAAGGTATATTGCACTAAATTAACACTAACGCAAAAAAACCTAAGCTTAAAACAACTCAAGAAACATGAAGTCAACAAGGGGAAAAGAGTACATCACAAAATCAACCATGCCCAAGCTTGAAAATGCTATAACAAGCTCAAAAATCACAAAATAAGTGCAAGGCAAGCTTCCATCCACTTGGGCACCAAGAAAAACTTCCAATTTTTCCAAGAAACAACGAAATTGAAGTGGATTGAGAAAAAGATGGAGAAGGGAAGAGAGGGATGCGAATTTTGGGCTAAAATGGGGTGAACAGTGGGAGCCTCAACCCCTCCAACAAGTTTATAAACCAATAAACATCACCTCTCCCCAAACTTTTTAAGTTTTTACAAAGAAAACCTTTTCCCAAATAGTAACTAGGGTAATTTAATAGTTAAGAAAAACTTTCTAACTTGGGCTTTGGGTTCTAAAAATTCAATTTTTACTCCCATGACTCGTCCCGATCCTCCAAGGTGCAAAATGACCATTTTGCCAGTAGGTGAACCTAGTGCCCTAAACCACTCAGAACCAACTTAACCTTGAATAACTTACTAGATTTTGCTAATTCACATTTAATTAAGGTATTTAAGCTAGGGATTTATAATCTTACCTTGATCACCAACCATTCCGCTAAGAGGGCTATAACACAAACAACCAACCTAACTTTAACTCTTTAAATTAGTCATGCACTACCCAAGTCACACGTAACTCCTTTGGAGTAACTTAGGTCATCATGGGCCTTAACTAGCGACTTGGCCTAAATGCTACATTTTAAGTTCCCCTTGACCAATTTAGGTTCTTTTGGTGGTAGAAGGTACTCAGGTCTCAAGGACCCTCTTTAGGTTCATATAAGATCACTCCTTAGGCTTCATGAATCTTGGTATTCTTCTGGCTTCATCTTACATTCCCTTAATAGGTTGTGACTCATAGGGATTGGAATACTACACTTGGTCTCAAGGTTCGGGTTGATTCCTTGAGCCTTGACCTTTCTTATTTCCCAGCTAATTCCTTCCTTTAGGAGCGTAGGTTGTGACAACCAACTCTTGGTTCTGGGACTTGTGAGTTTTGATTCTCAAATTTCACCACTAACAACCACATGCAATTATTTTCAAGGTTTAGGTTACCATTGTTCATTTTTTACCATGCAACTTAGGCTTATTAACAAAACACTTGGCCCTAAAAGCCCTTTCGGCCGTAATTGCTGTACCTAGGGAATTTAATCCCACTTTACTTGGTAATTCCAAAGAGTCAATGTCAATGCTTCTTAAAAATACATTAGTATTAAAAAGTATTCCTTTAGATTGTCTTTCTAAGTAACCTTAGAGTGCACAATGTCACTCCACCAAAGGAACGAACTCTAAAACTTAAGGTGCAATCCAATGGCCCTACTTATGAATCCTCCCGTTCAAGTCACCCTTACTCTTGATATACCTTCGAGAATCACTTATGTCTTCTACAATCAAGTTGGACTATATGCCCACTTAGCCCATCCACTTATAAGCATCACCTTTGAAAGACTCAAATTCAATAACCTTAGATCTAAAGAAACTAACAACGTCTTAACTCTAGGGCTTATTTCCTTACCAATTAATGGCTTAGTCAAAATTACAGCCCTCATGGGTTTCACCTACCTACACTCCCTATGGAGTCCTATTTTTCTAGCAAGGCTAGTCACAGCCAAAGACATACTAATAATTAAATGAAGAAATAACTTACTACTACTATGCTACAATTAAAGTTGCCTCCCTTCAAATGGCTCTTTGACCACTTAGCCTATCCAAGAAAAACCTTAATTGCGTTAGGGTGTCAAGTAGGTGCTTCTTTAGTAATTGAGGTGGCCCTTCAAACTTAGCCTTATAAAGGCCTTGCCCATAAGCATCCTCTCCAACAGTTGTCCTCTTGCTCACTCGAGCAAAATTTGCATCAAGGTGCTCAACTTGTTGCTATAGTGATTCTTGAACCTTGGGTACTAGTTGACTTTATTTCTTATTCTCTTTTCCTTGGGGGTTCAGTGTTCTTAAGATCAAGCAGTTTTCTTGCCAGAGTCATTACTCTAGGTTTTAACTCTTTCGACAAGGGTGGTATTGTGGTTAGCCTGGGTGCATTTAGGGTGTAGTGCACTTAGCCAATGCCTTATAGGCCTTACATGCTCTTGGTGTCAATGAGACCCCTTGCCCTTGTGTGGTGACAGTGAAACACAGTCTCAGTTCACTCATAGAGTCTTGGTGCACCTAGACTCTTACCATTAGGCCTTTCTACAAATCTACGCTACTTAGGGCCTATTTCTGCTCCAATAAAGAGAATGGAACCACTTATGCAACTTAGAATGGGACACAAGACTATCCCTTAACACAATTCAGCCAATTGACCTAATCCATAAACAAAAAGACATGGACCCTCGATAAGGTCCCAACTCTTGTAACAACTTGCAACCAAAAATCATAAGCTATCCCAAGGTAGCAATATAATACTTATGATTAGTGCCAACCAACTACTACTCAACACAAGGCCAAAACTTGATCTTAGTATTTTATGTCTCGCTTGTTGTCACTAGCTAAGACAACTAACCCCTACTCTGATACTGATTATGGTGAAACACCTAGCCCAAGGGGATGCAAAGTGCTTCGCTTGAGTTGTTTAAGCTAAAGACACTTGGTTACATTTGGGTAATTACTACCTAAGGTTCTAAATCCCCTATATGCAACTAATTTTTAGCTTACCTACTCAAAAGAAAAAAAAACATGAGTTGCTTCGGCTATGCAAGCAGTAATAAAACTATAATGATTAGAAACCTTGTCAACTAGACTTTTAAAACCAATTAGAATAAGCCAAAGCTAGGAAAACCATAGTTACTTGATCATTAGGTAATAATCAAGTGTTGCACATACAACATCTTTAAGTACAATGTAGAAAGTAACACTTAGTAGTTTAATTCTATAGACAACAATTAGTACTTAAAGTACCCTAAATGAGGCAATAAAGCATTTTTAAGCATACTTATACCGAGATCCTCTCCATTATGGCTTTCATCTTTAACAATTTAAGTGTAAGGATCATGGACCCCTTTCTTGTGCCACTCAGTCTTCTATTCTGAGGAAACCATAAAAAATTGTAGTTATTCCAACACGTAATGATACACATAACTTAGAACCAAACGGGTTTATAATCCATTACCTATAAAAAAACATAGCGTAGTAACAAAGAACTTAATTGGATGCGTACATTAAGTACTCAGTAAGGGATTTTAAAGAAATACCTACAAGGGAGAAAATAGGCAAACCACAAAACATATACATGTGTGCAACATATACAATAAAAAGCTTGCTCGACAAGGAAAATAAATAGAAAGAAAACACAATAAAAATAAACATAATATGCCATGCCAATATGAATGGATGGATGAATGAGATACGTGCATATTCACTTGAGACTTCCCTTACAACTATGGGCACTTATCTTGCCATGATCTCATACAGCTGAAGTACTAGACACTGGCCACTCATATCTAGGATACTTTACCTCTAAATTCCCTTGACAAGTTTTTTTTGTGTGAGTTGTCATCTACACACCCTTACTCGTCCACTTATGAGAACCTTAGACTAAATTGCCACCTACTCAATCCTTTCCCGCATCTTTCTCTTTATCATTGTGTTAGGCATGTAACCTTAGTAGCTTTAGTTATTACACCCCTTTAGTGGCACATTCTTACCAAGTCCTAGATTTGATCGAACCACCCTTGTTTCCTCCTTAGTACCTAGGGTTTTGAGACCCCAAACCATGAGTCACTAGGGATCTAGGACCCACCTTTGCCCCACCTTAATGCCCTTTCTTTGCCTTTAAGGCACCATTCCCCCTTAGCTACTCTACTTAACCTAAGTCTTTTTTCCACCTCTTACTACCTTTAGTGGCCACACTTGCCAAGTATTCTAGCTTACCATGCTTATTAAGCTCTGTTTAGGCCCTTTAGGGCTCAACTAGTGCCCCAAGGTTGGTGTCCTCATTCTTAGGTCACTAAAGTTTTAACCCTACCTTAGCCTTTGGCACATATAGGCATTTATTGAGAACCTAAGATATATTTGTAAGGTTGCTACTAGTGCCTGGGGCTAAAACTCAACATTTAAGTCATTATGGCTCTGACCGCTTTTGCCTAGTTCAAGTTTTCTTAGATCTCAAGCTACTTGGTCTTTTAGCCACTATGCCTTATTTTCCAACCTTATTAATGCATTGCATTTACTTAAGAGTGGGTTTGAGACTTTACTTAGCCTTGCTAAGGCCCTAGAAATGCTTAGGGACACATAGGGAACAAGTTGGGCTCACTTGGTCGCATTGCGAACGCACTAGGGGCTTGATGTGTACCACTTTTCTTGAGTTTTTTAACTTAGCACAAATACACCATGTGCATTGTGCATCTACATCTTTGATTTACAACTCCAAAACTTCATGATGAGAACACATTTAGGTTGTGGTGCAATCGCATCACCTGCAAAACAACTTCTTCTTGCTCTTTTCACCCTAACAAGCTACCTGCGATTTTCCCTTTGGTTTTATACATCTTAACTTTACCAAAACTTAACCCAAGTTGTTGAACAAATAAAATACATCAATATAACTTATCAAAACATTAAATCCCATACCTCAAGCCTTTAAATTCAAGATTGAAGCAAGTTTTTGGAAACTATTCACCATACAGCTTCAATGCAGTTCTTTGAAGTTCCAAGCAAAATCCTTCACAATGGGCATATAATTAAGCTTGCTCAAGACCAATATATGCTACACAATTAAGTAATAACCTAACATAAACTAGTGAACAAGCAATTACCTTGATTTTGAGCTTAAACCTCTTTTTTGGTTCCTATAGGTTATAAAACTTATGGTGTTTCTTTTTTAGGTTTTCTCTTTTTCTTTTTAATATACAAACTTGCCATCAGTTTCATGCAAAATTACCAAAATGCTCCTAATGAACCTTAGGTGCCTGTAATGACTTTGGAACCTTCTAAACTTTAACTAACTTGCTTGAATTGCATAATAAAACATCAAATGAAGATCTTACTTTGGATTTTCACCTACTTGATCCATGCAGCTAAGTCTGCACTTGGAAGGCCTTTATGGTCCCGAACTCAAGTTCTCTCTTTGCTAGTTTTTGTGTTTTTGCTAATTCTTGAATATCCTAATTATGAGTGCAGCAGTCTGAAAGCGCGTTGTATCTTAAGAATTTTCATAGACTTATTTTCTTGCATACTCAGAGAGTTGCTAGCTATAATTCTTAAGAATTATGTTTACACACCTCAAGCTTGCGTTCTTCTACTTTGTCATTTTTCTGCATCAACATCTGCAACACATTTATGTGTCATTCTCAACTAAGCTTTTATGGTGATTGTGTGCCCATGTTCGTTGCATTTCCAAGGTTGTGCTAGACTTGTCTCTTCCCAACCTTGTGATTTTCTTTACACTCCCACACCTTCTGTTAGTTGTCCCTTTTTTCTGTTGCTCTCTCCTTATCTTTAACGTAGTCAGTAGGCAAATTTGGCTACTAGTTTTAGGGCTAAATTTTATTTCATTTTTTTCTAGCATTTTGGCTACTCCAATTTTTGCCCATGAATGTTTTTGTGATTAAGGTTAGTTGGTTTTGTCTGATCTTTAGTTAAGCCTAATCTATGCAACCATTACCTTTCTGTCTCATTTTCTTTACTACCCTTTCATCCGGTTTAGGTGTAGTAAGCAAGCAGTAGTCATGTGCCCTATCCCTACCCCTAAAAGGGGGTTAGTTTTTCTTTCTTTCCCCTTCTTTCTAATTCTTGAGCACCTCTCCTTAAATTCCCATGGCCCCAATGACGTAGACCATCCTACTCCACCCCTTCACCAACTAAACCAAAATCCATCACCAATCTCAAAATGGTTGCTTCCTTCCTAAACCACCTACCTCTCAAAGGCTATTCTCTTAACCTTAAGATCGATCTCCTTACTACATCCACTAACTATCTGTAGTACTTTTGGATTGTGAGTATCATGGATTATCACCGCTTTACACCTCAATTCCCACAATATTTTATCCTTCATGCTTCGCAACTAGAAGCTCATGATAGAGTCATTTCCTCAATTGGCCATAACAAGCTTATTATTTGATTCCAAAATCTACAAGACATGCACACTATGGAGGCACTTGCTCCATTGAACATGGATGTCATTGTGGTCATCGCTCAATATGTTCAGCCATAGCTTTATCTCAAAGGCCATGTTTTCCACTCTATTTTGGTGTGGTGCATGACCATGTTTTCCACTATTGTCAACCAAACGGTAGCAAGTGATACAGCCAAAAAGACACATTAATATGGCTGACCATTAAACATACTGCTAGCATTATATTCAACTTTGAACTACTTTGAGCCTTATGGACCTTCTCATTTAGAGCTTCTATATTCACACAAACAATGGTAAAGATCTTTATATTATATAAGGAAATATAGTCAAAATATGCAAACTCTTTGGATGTATCAACCATTCTTGAGCTCGCTGTATGACCTTGGAAATAAAAAATCATAACTATAGTATGCAAAACACTATAAACACCACCACAACCACATTCCATTTCCATGAATTGGAGCCTAGGATTTATCAACGGAAGCTAGAGATATTATGTTGGAATGTTACACAAACATCATACAAGCAAATGGAACTTTGTTGGAATGCCTTCATGTCTTGAGATTGAAAATGACGAATGAACCTTCTTTGCAACAAAAATAAGAGATACGTTAGATATATCCCACTCAAACATATAATATAAATAACATTATGACACGATCCCCGTGCCCCTGCCCGGGATACCCTGTGAGCGTTTGTCTCACGGTGGATTGTAATTGGCTAGCTGGTTATGTGTGTGGATTAAATCCAATGCTACTAGTTGATTAACCTAGAAATGCAATATGTATGCACTTATGCTTTGACTTGGTTTATTAAAACCATAAAACATTTAGTCATTTAGACATTTAGCCGGCTAAGTAAAATTCTATATAAATAAATACAAAATGCCAAAGCATATCAAAATCAACCTTTGAGTGATTAACTACACATACACCGCTTGTGAAAGCATTTATACATAAGTAACTAATGCTCTCACCCAGAGAACAATCCCCTGAGTCAAGGACTCTTTATAACATAAATACTGGAGGCAAAATAAAGTACTGTATCAAAATACAAGACTTTGCTGAGATCTTTTACCCTAGCTCCCACTTTGGACTCCTGTCCCAGTGGCGAGTCTCACAAGTCCTTTGCCAAGTGCTACTAGGCTCTGCAGCCAAAGGAAGAAGCAAGTTAGTACCACAGCCTGACCAACAGACCAACTAAACACTTAAGCAAGCTAGAAACTTTAAAGTTTCTCAACTACCGTACCTTTACAGACAAAAGGTACTACCGTGATAATCCTCAGCGATTATCCGGTCCTGTTACTCCAGACTCTGCATAACAAACAGGGAGTGAGAATTCAACATTCTCAGTAAGGGTCTTCGATGTACCTGCAAGAAAAAGCTAGGACTCTGGCTGCGAGCTCACACAGCATGAGGGTACTAGTCATATATATATGTACTAGGTCGGTAGACCTCTCCTCAAGTAGTCCTCTGTATCAGGCCAAGCGTAATCACTTAGCAACCTGACACATATACAGGCCAAGCGCAATCACTTAGCAACCTGACATATAGGCCAAGCGCTATCACTTAGCAACCTATCATATGGCTCAAGGGCGAACCTTAGCAAGCCTCATTCAAACATAGAACCTCTCACCTAGTTGTTATGCAGGGGAATTTATGACGGGACTTGTAGACTAGGCCGCAGGGCCTCTTTGATGTAAACTAGATGAACAAGGTTTCGCCTCGTGGCCTCGTGGCTCCGGCACGGCTAGGCCGACGAGGGTTCTAAACCTCTCACCTGAGCTATTGATAGCTAATTAAGTTCAATTGCAACATTTGTTTCCTTACTTGTTGCCTAAGCAACTTACTTACCTCAAACAGTTCAAGAAAACTCATACTTCCGGTGGGACTTTCGGAAGTCTCGGAGTACCATCGGGATCCTCGGACCCTTAGGCACGTTCCGAACCTTCCGTAGTCTCGGTCGGGTCAACGCAGCAAAAAGTCAAACCCCCCATTTTCTTGTGTTGGCGCCGCGTCGCCAAAGGCAAGAGGGAATTGGCGACGCGTCGCCAACGAACAAACGTTCTGTGACCAAAAAAATGAATTGGCGACGCGTCGCCAATTTTCGGGCCAATTGGCGCTGCGTCGCCAATTCTGCAGAAATGCAGAATTTGGCCGTTTGCTGCTACGAACTTTGGCAACCAAATACATATAGCAAACATGCATCAAAAGTTACCAAATTTCATACACATGAAGTACATGTTGCAAGGAACAAAACCAACTATCAAAGCCAAACTATGATGCATTAGAAGCATCAAACCAACCCTTCGAATTTAGCTAGTCCATCATAATTCCCAAAACGTTTCTTCATACCATAACAAAAAATTACTCAACTTTCTCAATTCATTTCAATCCAAAAGCAATCCAACAACTTAAAAACACTTTTTCCCTTACCTTAACACCAAGAACAAGCAAGAATTCGAACCCTTCCTCTTCCAAACAAGCTTCCAAAGTTCTACACAAAACCATACCAAAACAAAGCTCTAAAACATCAAAAATACATCTTTCAACCAAAACCCAAGCTTCCAATCAACCAAATAACACGAATTCAATCAAGAACATAAATCATACCTCGTTCAAAAATAGGGGATGGAGAAAAACGCCCTTTCAAGCTTCAAAAACAAGGATTCAAGCTTGAAAATCACTTCTCCAAGCTTGAACATCCTTAATTGCACCTTTTGGCACCAAAAGCTTTTGATTCCAAGCTTAATTTGAGAGAGAAATGGAGTTGAGAAGCTGGAAAATGGGTTATGGCAGCCCAAACCCTTCTTCCCTCTTCTTAAACCCCACTTAACCCCTCAAACCACCAAGGTTTCAAGTTTTGTGCAATTAGGTCCCCCATCTTTGTAACTTAACAGTTCTTGATTAAATTCTTGTCTATTTGTTGAGTTTGAGTTAAGGTTAAAAGTTACGTTCTAAAAATTCATTTTAAAACACTCGGGACTCGTCCCGGCCACTCAGGGTGCAAAATTACCATTTTGCCCCTGAACTTAGTTCAGAGCTTTATTCTTGTCGGAACTTAGTGAACTTTGGCAAACTTCTTAATTCTTGCTAGGTAAACTTAAATTAAACTTCTACACTAAATTCTAAAGTCCTTACCTCCCTCTAGAAGGGCCGTAACACATTATATAATGGAACTTCAAGCACAGTTAGTAAGTGGCAAAAAACATTTATTTTCAAAGTCAAGAATAATCATAAAGTTACCTCAAATTGTTCCTAATATTTTCAAAGTAACCATACCTAAATTTATTTTTGACATCTCTTGTTACTGCCCTCCTAGTGTAAAGCTTGATGGGTGGTGGGGGGTTTATAAATCCCTAGCTTAAATACCTTAATTAGAGGTGAATTAGCGAAAACAAGAAAGTGGCTCATGGTTTAGTTGGTTTTGAATGGTTTATGCACTAGGTTTACCTGGGGAGAAAATGGTAATTTTATACCTTAAAGGGTCAAGATGAATCTAGGGAGTTAAATAATGTTCTTAAAATGAAAATCCAAGTTAAAAATTTTTTGTTTAAGTGTTAATCCCTAGTCACTCTTTGGGAAAGGGCAAATTTTAAAAACTAAAAAAATTTTGGGGAGGGAGAGCAGTTTTTGTTTAAAAGCTTGTTGGGAAAGGGATTTTGTTGCTATACACTCCTTTTGTCCTCCTCATTTTTGTAGCTTTCTCTCATCCTCACCATCTCTTGCTCAAATCTCACCATAATTATGATTTGTTGGTGAAATTGGGAGGCTTTCTCAAATACCCATGTAACGAAGAACTCTCTTGGTGGTTGTTTTGCATAACTGGAGCTCTTAGAGGCATTTTTTTAGCTTAGACAAGGTTTGGGCATGAGGTATGGTTTCAATCCTTGACTTTACTTCTTTCTTGAGCTTACTAGAACTTGTGTTTTGTTGGCTTTATGTTAATTTAGTGCCACACTCCTTGAATGTGCCTTGGAACCTAGGAAACCTAGAAGAACCTTGGGATTGTGAAATGCTTGTGGTTTAGTGCTTAATTGCTGCTAGTTCAATGTTAATTATGGTAAAAGATTTATGAACTATTTTAATTCCATTCATAGCTTGCTTGTGGTAGAAATCATGTAAATTTGTAAATGGTATTGATTGGTTGGTAGTGGTGCACATGGTGGACTAGTGTTGATTCATTGGTTTATGTAGTGCATTTGGGCACCATAAGTTTGGTTTAATCGGTGCATTAGAACCTAGTATATGTGCTTTACAGTTAGGAAAAATTTGGAGGCACCCCATAGAGGTTTGGAGGGGTATGGAAGCCTCCCAAGATGCCTAAAGCACTATTTGTGGGTATAGGGCACACGACCAAGAGGCTCTTAAGGCGCCTGGTGGCATTTTTAGGGCGTCTGGAACTCCTCTGCTAGTCAAGAGTTTCCTATTGGTTTTCTGGGCTATGAAACTACCTATAGAGGAAACTAGTGTTTAAGGGCCATAATGCCACACCATTAGTCCGTGTGCAAGGTCAAGTACCATCGGGAGCTTAGCTAGGCCTTTAGGATCGAGGTGCCGATGTGAAAACCTTAATGCACCTAGGTGGCTTTCATTAAACCTATGAATTGTGAGTTTAACCATGACATTTTCTACTCCACTAGCGTGAACCAAGTAATGGTGATAGGTAGGCACCATGAGTGAAGGTTTAGTGCACTTATAAGCCTAGGCACCCCCTAGACAATTTCCTCACTTTTTGCCTCTTTTGTAGCCTCCACCTGTACTTCAAGGCTGGAAATAAAAATTGAAAATTACCTACTTAGCTTTCTTGGGATCCAATTAAACCACTCTGTTACTCGACTACTCGAAAGAACTCATCTAGTTACTTAGCTAGCTCTTGATATCGCCTAGACTGATCAAAGCTAACTCATGAAAAAACATATCATATGGAACCTTAGGACACTTCCAACCTAAGGCATTCAAGCCTATACTTATTTGGTTTTACATACAAGTAAGCAAGTCCTAGGGCTCTAGCTATGGTCCCTACACTTAATGCATTTTTTGGTCCTAATGCACTTGGGTTAACCCTTAGCCATAATTAAGAACACTACCTGACATGCCAACAAAACTATGCTAGTAAACTGATGCCAAAATCATCTACAACAAATTAAACTGCTAGTGGAAAGTTCAGAACTTACCTTGCACTAGCTACAACTTGCCCATAAGTTCACTATGACTACTCGTCAAGTGTGGCACCTATATGTTAGTTGCCTACTTCGACCACTTAACTAGCCAAGGCAAAAAGCAGAACTACTACTGTTGTGCACTAAGTTGAATCCTTATGAAAATTGCTACTAGGGACTCATTCTAGGTACCGAGCCCATGGCTAAAACTAGTCTGATGACCACCCAAATCAATAATAATAGTCTCATAAGTGCAAGGTCCAAAAATAGGAACTTCTTGCAGCCTGGGTATAAGTTTAGCTTTCTCATGATCCATTCCTAATCTTCAGCCACCTACTGCACTATGGGTGTATTGCCTATGCTCCCACTAGGTTGGGTAACCAAACTCCACCATGCCACTTCATATGTCCAACTCTGCCAACTCTTTTTTGTGAGCTTATGCCTTACCGAAACACTTGCAGGTAACTCCATGTCAATGCTCATCGAGAACCTATAAGGCATTAGCTTAAGGCCTTAATGGTGTCCACATGCTCCTACTCCTGTAGAAAAAGGTATTATAGTGCTCTTCAAAGCTGCTACATAGCCTACTGATCAAGTGATCTTTATCTTAGCCAATGCATCCTCATCTCTTTTGGTGTTGCCTAACCCATCTAAAGTTGTTGCATTCACCTAGTGAAGCGATAGGTCACTCCCCACCTTAGAGCTCTCATGCCTCTTGGTCCCATGGATCATGTCACCTAACTCATTCTGAGGTCCTTAAAAGGTTCCCATTGGATGGTGGTCACATCCCACTACTTGCACTAAAATGTTGCCTTTACCTTACAACAAGCCAAATTACCAGCCCCAATCTTGCACAAGTATACAGTTAGGATTCATTTTGAAACCCCTACCATCTGAAACTGCACCTAACCTAGTTTGACCACCACCACCTACAACCATTGCCAGACAACGCACACAGAATGTCAGTGCTAACTATCAAAGCATATGAACAACATTCTAGATCTCAGTTCTCCTAAGCCTCTAATGACACCTAATCAAGTCTAGAGCCTTGCTTTGATGCCACTTGTAATGACCCTACTGTTAGTGTTATGCCCAAAAGCCAATTATGAGTTGATTATATTTTTGCACATTGAGTCATGATATTTTATTAAGGTATTAATCCAGTAATTATGTTTGTTGTTTTGTTTCTACGTAACGTAATAAACATAATTATAACCCTAGAATAATGATATTCTTAAATGTCCCTGGTCTAGTATTATTGTGGAGCGGGTTACAATAATACGTAAAAACTAGCATATGTGAAGACTAATATAAGATATGTAGTCTACATATGGGTACAAGTTGGAGAACTTGTGTACTGGATCAACCCACCATGAGAATGCTACATGGATCATTATATAAGTGTCATCAATGATTCTTATAGTGATCATGGTATATGTAGTTCTTTGATCAAGATTCCTTACGTGTGAGTCTCATACTTTGATCCTTCCCTTTGTTGCTCATAATTGAGTGAACTTGAAGGAGGTCATTGGGTATGTGACAAATCATGCGGAGAGCTTTGTATGATCAAGATGGAATTTGTCCCTCCTATGTAACGGGAGTGATATCTTCGGGCCCCTTGATAGAGTGAAACTAAGAAAATGCATGGCCATGCTCGGATGAGTTAATATACGATATCAATGTTATTAGTTTAAGTTAGTCTACTCGATAATAAAAAAACCAAAGATTGGCCTATACGAGAGTGACAAATTCCATGTCTTATGCTTAGTCTTGATATCTTGGACAAAGGGACAATGACATATACGGATAATGATCAAAAAGGTTTAGTCGAATCACTGATAATCTTGTCACTTGCGTAGCAATGATGTGTTGCTAGACACCGCTCATTGCTTATGATCATAAACGTGATTTATGATCATTGTCAACGTGGTAAGAGCCTATTGGGTCACACATAAAAAGCCTATTTGGATTATTTGAGTGGATGGACTAATTTATTTGGGTTATGCTTTCATGATAATTTCGTATTAATAATTAACCCAAAATTTGAACCATTATTAAGCCCAAAATTAAACCTAATTAGATTAGGGCTTTGAAACCCATTAGGCTTTGTTAAGTGCATAATTCAACGGTCAAAGTTGTTGACTTTTCGGCAACTTTGACGGCTAATTACTTGTATCTCTTCCCTTTTTTCTTAGTTTTTCTTGTTTCCATTGGCTTTCTACAGGTTGGATGATGTTGTGGACATAACAGTTTGGAACAGGATTGAGTAAGACGGAGTCTGAACAAGCGAAGCGTTTGTAGTTGAAATGAAATGTTGGCGATGCGTCACCAACGTCAATGATGTTCTGTCGACTTTCCACCAATTGGTGACACGTCACCGCCATCTCGACCTAGTTGGCGACGCGTCGCCAACACTTACTCTATTTTGCCAAATCTCACAATTTTGATGGTCCCCCACACTTCCCACCTGATGACCTGTCCTTGGAAGAGGGATTTTGATCCTTTTAGCATTTTGGAAAAGGAAAAGAAAGAGAGAGGTGGCCTGGGGTATAAATAGAAGAAGGAATGAAGAGCCCACCACCTACCTTGGCATCATCTTCTCCTCATCACTTCTTGGGATTTCCACCATTGGAGGAGGCTTGAAGCTTGGAGAAGGGGACTAGAGTCAAGGAGGCTTAGAATTCTAGGGTCCATCTTGGGTTTCTTCTTTTCCTTTTCTCTTGTAGTTGGATTTTTATGGTTAGCTTGATTATGGGTTTATTGTTGAACAACATGATGGATTGTGAGTAGGTTGTTACATCTTTCTAGGAGGACACTTCTTTCCCTTGCTATTCAATGGATTTCTATTTATTCTTGATGGATGTGGATCACTTGTGTTGCCTCTTCTTATGCTAAATGTTATGTGTTGGAAGGCCACCACGCACAACTCACCAATCCCACTTAGTTCTTGAGAGAGGAACAAAAGGGGAATGAAGAGAGGAATGGGGCATAATGGGTCTCTTAGATTAGAGGTAATCTAGGAATTCATTAGGTGATTAAAAAGTAGGTTAAAGCTTTATCCACCTTAGGTTAAAACATGTGCTAGAGTATTGCCTTATATAACCATGGGTGAGCAAAAACTTGTCTTGAGAAAGGGGTTTTTGAACTTTGAGCATCATCACCACACAAGGGGAGACCACCTTAGGGCTTTAATTATCTTGGGTAGCAAGGAAAAGGATTAGAATCCTAGGGGGATGGATTTCCCATTTTTAGCCCCTCTTATAAGTCTATTTTAGTACCTAGTGCATCTTTTTAGCTTATCATCTTTTAGTGCTTTAGTAATTAGCTACTTCATTCTCTTTATTTCAATACTTTTCTGTGGTTGATTAAGTAGCTCGAGTAGTTAAATTTCAATTCTTGGTAAAAATCTCATTATCTCTTGGGACAATTCCCATATTTGCCTTCTAGTACATGACGACTCCGTACACTTGTGGGTAAATGAGGGTTATAAATGAAAAGCTCTTGGTGTTACAACAGGCTTAGAAGTTGAGTCTCACTATAAGTACATCATATAGTGAGAAATTCGTAGCTCTTGCCCTACCCTCCCAAAAAGGTTCCAGTTGCACTCTTCTTTTGTCATTCATTGCAGGACGCAAGCTAGCACTGCGAGTGCAAAAGAAATGCATCTGCCGGGACGTGATATTGGAGGCTACCTAGCATACATGTATATCAAAAACAACTATTGAGATCCATGGTCCACTATGTCCTTCCCTATGTCACTAGCCTTTACAAGGCTACAAGACAACTAGAATTAATAACAATTCTCTAAGTGCTTACCTGTATGACAAATACTAGCTCAACAACCCTCCATGGTTGCCAGCATTTTACAAATGATATTTGTACATCAACACAAAAGAGAGAGAGAATATAAAGATTCTCAATCAGAGATTTGGGTACTTGTAAAGAAAGACCTGATGATACACACACGTATATATATAATATATAAAGTCTAATGAGTGCGCTTGTAGTCTGAGCACTAATATATGCGCATATATTTAGGTCACTTAAGACCTCTCTTCATCCTAGTCCTAGCACATATTTACCCCACACTTAGCAAGTTTTGGCCCCTAAATCACTCCTAGCAAGCCTTGGCTTGCTAAAGTCCTAGTAAGCTAAGCTCACTAATTACCCTTCCCTTTATTGTTGCACAATTGAACATGGTGCATACTCCTTGCTCGAGTTCCAAGAAACTCACTAGGTATATTAGGCTCCCGCATAGTGCCTCAAGCTGTTGGCTTGCCTATAACACTATGGTATTAAGCCTCCACCCACACTAGGCGTACTAGGCCTTCACTTAGTGCCTCGAGCTACCGAGCCAGCCTAGCCCACTAAGGTATTAAGCATCACATACACTCAGTGTACTAGGGTCCTACATAGTGCCTCGATTTATAAAGCTCACCTTGGTCACTAATGTACTGAGTCTCCATCATGAACCTACCTAAGGTGCATTACGCCTTCACTTGCACCTCAAGTCATAACTTGCCTAGGTTACAAGTGCATTAAGCATTCACCTTAGGTGCTCCACTATCCACCATTACATGGTTTGCATTATTCATGGTGAGATGCTAATTTACTAAGTTCCAAGGAACTTCCATGAGTGCACTAAGATCCTACTTAGGCCAAAGGCCTTAAACTAGGCTAACTGACACAGCCATCCTTGGCCCCTGCCCAGGAAGCCTGTGAGAGCTGGTCTCACGGTGGTTGCAATTGGCTAGCTGTATATGTGCATGGATTAAAACTCCGTGATACTAGTTGATTAACCTAGAATATGCAAAATGCATTGTCTTTATGCTTTGACTTGGATTAACAAAATCCATAAAACATTGACATGGCCAAAAGATTTCCATAGAAAATAAGTTCAAATAGCCAAAGCATACAAAATCAACATTTATGTGAGTTTACTACACATAACAACTGTGTGGGAGCATTCATACATAAAGTAGACTAATGTTCTTACCCAAGAGCAACCCTAAAGTCTAGGACTCCTCAAAACATAGACAATTGAGGCAACTAGGAATACTATGTATACACTCCTCAACTGAGATCTCCTTGAACTAACTCCCACCTTGGATGCAAGTCCCAGTGGCGAGTCACAAAAGTCCTTCTCCACGTGCTGCTAGGCTCTACGGCCAAACAAAGACTATAGTTAGCACTGTGACTGAACCAACAAGTAACCCAAGTAGACTAGAATAATAAAGATTCTCAAGTGAAATACCTACAACAAAAGCAAACTACCATGATAACCCTCAGTGGTTACCTAGCCCAACAACTTCAGAATCTGCTTAACATAACTAGAGAGTAAGAATTCAAAAATTCTCAGTAAGGGTCTTCACTTTACCTGCAAGAAAAGTTACTAAGGACTCCACACATGAGAACATATATAACCTGCTATGAGCTCATACAGCCTAAGGGTCTAATATATGCATATACCTAGGTCCCTTAGGACCTATCCTCATCTTCGTCCATGAACTACAATGCATAGCCTTGTCCTCTAGCAAGCTTAGCTTGCCAGCCTAACTAGTGATAAATCACCAGTTGAACCTCTCCCATTTATGTTGTACAAGGGCACTATGGTGGG
The DNA here is from genome assembly GCA_039654915.1 of Aquilaria yunnanensis. Classification (NCBI taxonomy): domain Eukaryota; kingdom Viridiplantae; phylum Streptophyta; class Magnoliopsida; order Malvales; family Thymelaeaceae; genus Aquilaria; species Aquilaria yunnanensis. The sequence goes on from CM077597.1 coordinate 67,624,414, forward strand.
ACTATTGTAGACCAGTCCATAAAGACCTTGTAGACTAGGTGCACTAAGGTTTCACCTTGCAACCTCGTGGCTAATGACAGGACTAGATCACCAAGGGTTCTAAACCTCTCACCTAAGTTAGTGGTACTTAGTTGTGACCTTTTGAAAACTAGTTTCCTTGCTTATGGTAAAACCAAATATAAAACTCAAGGAAACTCCTAAGTCTTGAAGGAATGTTGGAAGACTCAGAGTACCATTGGAATGCTTAGACCTCAAGGTACCCTAAGAACCCTCTTAGGTCTTCCCTCGACTTTTCTAGCAAAAATTGGAAATTTTCAACCATTATGCCTATGGTGATGCGTTGCCACAATTGGTAACATGCTGCCAATTTTTGTCGTAATGGCAACGCATCACGAGTGCTAGTGACGATTGGTGACGCATCACCAATACCTGCTACAACCCAGAAAATTTCTAGTTTCGTTGCTATGAACTTTGGATACTTTCCAAACATATCAAACAATCGTGGATAGCCTCCAAACTTCACATACATGTAAAACATATTGCATAGATCACAACTAACTATCACAAGCCAACCTATGATGCATTATAACATCATTCCAATTATCACAAACCTCATAGTCCACCATGATTCAACCTTACACACTAACTAATGCTATTGCTAAAACTACTTGAATTCATCAAGCAAACTCATTCCAATAGCATCAATTGAACTTGAAAACACAATTCCCTTACCTTAACTTCACTTTGTAAGCAAGAAACAAGCAACCCTTCCTCAAGAACTCAAGTTCTACAAAGCTTCACCTTGTTCCAAGCAATCGAAGGCACAAATTACATAATTTCTACCTTCTAACTAAAACCCAAGTTTCCAAACATCTAATAAGCAAGAATTCATCAAGAACTCAAGTGTTACCTCGCATAAAAAAAGGGGGATAGTGGAAAACTCGGTTCCAAGCTTCAAAAACTTGAAATCATGCTTGAAACAAGCCTTCCACAGCTTGTATATCCTTGGTGGCTTCAATTTCTATCAAAAACTCTTAGTTTTGGGCATAAAATTGGTATAGAGAATGGTGTGCTTAGGTTTAAAGGTGAAAATGGCATCCCTTCCCTCCTTTACCAATTTTATATGCCACTTAAACCATGAAGTCATCCAAGAATTTAAAAAGTTACAATTAAGTCCCTTTTTTTAGGCAACCTTAGCCAAACTTGGTCAAATCTTGTTTATTTTAACTAAGTTTGGGTTATAGTTAAAAGTTAGGATATAAAAACTCATTTTCAACACTCGGGACCTAGCCCAACTATTTGGGATGCAAAAATTACTATTATGCCCTTGAACCTTATTTAGCGCCTTAACCTCCTCGGAACTCAATGAACTTTGATAAACTTACTCATTCTTACTCATTCTTGCTATGTGAACTCGAATTAAGGTTTCAAACTTGATTTAAAGTACTTTACCTTTTTCAAACAAGCCTTCCGCAAGGAATTTGGTCCTCCAAGTTCGCTGCAACTTTGGAAAAACATTAGGATATCTTTTCAGCATATCTTGCTTCATTTCCCAAGTAGCTTCCTCTTCACTATGGTTAGACCAAAGGATCTTAACCATTGGAATCCACTTCATTCGGTGTTTCTTGACTTGCCTATCAAGTATTTGAACGGGTTCCTTTTCATAGGTCAAGTCTTCCTTTATGGGTACCACTGAAGGATTAACTACCGGTCCCGGATCCACTGTACATTTTCTTAGAAGACTAATGTGAAAAACATCATGCACTTGGGACAGGTTTGATGGTAATGCCAATCAATAAGCAACCTTTCCTATTTTCTCCAAAACTTCATAGGGTCCAATGAACCTAGGGGCTAACTTACCCCTTTGCCCAAAATGAATAACTCCTTTCATGGGTGACACTTTGAGAAGTACTTTATCCCCAAATTCAAAACTTAAATTTCTTCATCTCAAAATTGCATACTTAGTTTGCTGGTCATTGGCTGCTTTAATCCATTTCTGGATTAGTTTAATGTTAGCTATGGTATCAGCTATGATTTCAAGACCAACAATGACTCTATCTGAAGGGTCTGCCAACAATGGAGCATCATGCAACGTCTTCCATATAAAGCCTCGTATGGTGTCATACCAATAACAGTTTGATGACTGTTATTATAAGCAAACTCAATGGCCTGTAAATGATGATCCCAATCACTTTTGAAATCAACATCACACATACATAACATATCCTCCAAAGTTTGAATCACTCTCTTAGACTGCCCATCAGTTTAAGGATGAAAAAGTGGTACTGAGACTAACCTTGCTTCCTAATGCCTCCTGGAAAGCATTCCAAAACCGTGACACAAACCAAGGATCTCTATCAGATATAATCTAATCCGGTATACCATGGAGTCTCACAATCTCCTTAAGGTACAACTGAGCCAACCTCTCCAATGTATAAGTGATCCTGATGGGTATAAAGTGTGCCAACTTCATCAACTGAACAACCACTACCCATATAGCATCATGCTGACTCCGAGTATTTGGAAATCCTACTAGGAAATCCATAGCAATGGACCCTCACTTTCTCTCTGGAAAAGGTAAACTTTGAAGTGTGCTTCCTGGTTTCTGATTTTCAGCTTTAACCGTTTGGCATATCAAACACTTTTCCACATGTCCTGCTACATCACTTTTGAGTTCTGGCCACCAGAAATGAGTTTTCAGGTCATGATACATCTTACTAACTCCAGGGTGAACATTTTAAGCACTACTATGTGCCTCCTGCAAGATTTGCTGCCTAAATCCTTCCACATTTTCTACATAAAGATGATCTCCGTGGTGTAATATTCCGTCCTTGTACTGGAATTTCTTTTTTATAGTGCCAAGCTTCGCTTCTCCTGAAATTTTCTTCAACAATGGGTCTTTCAGTTGAGCGTTTTTAACTCTAACTAACCAAGCTGATTGTATTTCCAGAATGTAGACCAAGGATTTCTCTTGGTTTTGCCAAAATTCATACAAAGTTGAGAAACAATCCCCCAAAGCTCCTTTCGAGGAATTCGTAGCCTGATCCTTAGATATGATCACTCTTGTGTATTTCCAGCTCAATGCATCTGCTACAATGTTCCCATTTCCAGCACAATACTTGATTGAACAATCATAATCTTTTATGTATTCAATCCATCAACATTGCCTCATGTTTAAATCCTTTTATGTGAACAAGTATTTCAAACTCTCATGATCAATGAAGATCTTGAACGACCTCCCCATCAAGTAATGCCTCCACAGCTTGAGTGCAAAGATTACCACCTCTAGCTCAAGATCGTGAACAGGGTAGTTCAACTCATTAGGCCTCAACTATCTTGAACCATAGGCGATTACTTGACTCTCCTACATCAATACACACCCTAGAGCAGAACCCGATGCATCAATATATACCATAAAAGCCTTGTTCGGATCTGGTAGAATGAGTATCGGTGCACTAGTCAATCTTTTCTTCAACTCCATATAAGCTTCCTCATACTTTGGTGTCCATTGAAACTTTTGAGTTTTCTTGGTCAAAGCCGTTAACGGTGTACATATCATAGAGAATTTCTCTATGAATTGACTATAGTAGCCTGCCAAGCCCAAGAAACTCCTCACTTCTGTAACTATAGTTGGTCTCTTCCACTCAACTACCGCTTGAACCTTTTCAAGATCAACTGACAAACCCTAAGCATTGATGATGTGCCTCAAAAATTGAATCCTTCCAGACCAAAACTCACATTTAGACAACTTTGCATAGTAGTGATTATCCTTTAGCACTTGTAAAACTTTCCTAAGGTGCTCCTTGTGTTCTGGGATAGTCTATGAGTACACCAAAATGTCATTGATGAAAACTTCAACAAACTGATCCAGAAACAATCTCAAAGTTCCGTCCTTCTTCTTCACAAACAATATCGGGGCTCCCCACGGTGATATACTAAGCCTTATAAAGCCTTTCTTTAGCAATTTCTCCAACTACTTCTTTAACTCATCCATCTCAAGAGCTAACATTCTGTAAGATGGTATCGAAATAGGTTCAACCCCAAGCTTAAGATGGATTAAAAACTCGATATCTCTCTTGGGTGGTAACCCGGGCAACTCTACTAGAAACACTTTAGGAAACTGATTGGCTACAGGAATTTTCTCAAGTTCCTCCTCTATGGCCACCCCATTCAATGAATAATACTCTTCTTCGCTGACTATGGTGATGGTATCCATAAGTCAAATATGTAAACTTTTAGCACTGGATGCTAATCCTCCGATGCAAGTCACTCTAGTTGCCTGAGCATCAGTAATGTCAACTGAGTGATTCGCACAATCAATTTGCACCTTATGCTTACTTAGCCAATCCATTACCAACACTAGGTCATAAGACCTTAATTCTATCACCCACAATTCACAATAGAAAATCATGGTCACCTAACTGCAAAGGATACCTAGTAACCACCTCATTAGTCACAATAAAACTCCTCCCTGCAGTTTTGATGAGTCTTAACTCGCCTGAGATTTCTCGCTGCAATTTAAACTTATCTACCAAGGCCGACGATATCACTAAAAGAGTAACTCCCGTATCAAAAAGTACTTTAACACACCATTCTGAAAACTAAAATTACCTCTAATGGCGGCTGGCTCCTTGGTCACCTGACTCACCATGGTAAAAACCCTCGAGTCAACTGCTGCTGTGGCTACACCAAGTCATTTTCCTATGGCAAAGGGTGCAGGGGGTAAGTTCCTGGGTGTACCTGGAAAAGGTCTAGCCCATGGGCATTCCCTCACCCAATATCTTCTCTAACCATAGACATCGTAAATATCAGTCCCCAAGGTACATGGCCTCGTGCCATGGAATCGTCTACACTTAGGGAATAAACCCATTTTCTTTCTCTTGAAGGGACCTTAGCTTTCAACCATCGGTCGCTTCTCGGCGCTCTTTCCTAGGTTGGCTAATCAAACCTCCACCTTCTTACTAGATGCCTTCGAATCCTCAAACTCCTTTTCTAAGGCTAACGCTTTCTGAACCACTTGGCAATAACTCTTTATGTCCACTATCACCATATATCTCTGAAGCATGGGTTTTAGACGTTGAAAGAATTTCTTGGCCTTCAAATCATCATTACCAACCATGTAGGGAGCATACCGAATGAGTAAATTGCAATGCTGCTCATACTCTCACATAGACATCTCTCCTTGCACTAGATTCTCAAACTAGATCCTCATTTTATCCTATGCAGCTTCACTGATATATTCCTGTCGGAACTTCTTCTCGAAGTCAGGCCACTTGAGCACCTTTTTCTTGTACTCCGATCGAGTACTATTGCTTTCTGTCAGCGTCTGCATCACATCATCCTACCATAAACTAGCCATCCCTCTAAAAAAGAAAGGTATTAAGGTCATCCTTTGCTCTGACTCATAACCCCCACAAGTGAAAAGTCAATTCATCCTGGATAACCAATCTTCTGCTCGATCGGGATCACTTATCCCATCAAAACTTTGTGGGTCAATAGTCTTAAACTTTTCCAACAACATTATCTTATGTGGGGTGTCTCCCTTCCTTGGAGCCTCCATAACCTCTGGATCCTTCTCCTCCTCGTGAGCATGATTTCTCCATTCATGAGCCCTAGGCACTTGTTGTTGCTCAGCATGCCTCTCCTAATCCTGGTGTGGATCATTCTCTTCTTGGACAACTTCTCTATCCTCATGATCTTGAAACAACTTAGTCATGATGGTAGTCATACCCTCTGCCACTTGGGTCATAGTTTAAGTTAACCCCTAGAGCACCCTAGATATCTCATCCAGTCTTGCCACAACTAGATCACTAAAACCTTAACCAAGTTCTCTAAGTCCTCTCGAAGCTCCTGACCTAGTGTTAACTATAGCAACCTGCAACCAAAGCCAGATGACATTCCCCAGATGTTGGTTAGTACTAACTATTCTAGAAAATGGACTTCCAAAACTAGATCTTAGTCTCAGCCTCCAATATCTATGAAGTGAGCTCTAAGCTCTAATACCAAAAACCAACACAGCCGTCCTTGGCCCCTGCCTAGGAAGCCTGTGAAAGCTGGTCTCACAGTGGTTGCAATTGGCTAGCTGTATCTATGCACGGATTAAAACTCTGTGATACTAGTTGATTAACCTAGAATATGCAAAATGCACGTTCTTTATGCTTTGACTTGGATTAAGAAATCCATAAAACACTGAATTGGCTAAAGGATTTCCGTAGAAAATAAGTTCAAATAGCCAAAGCATACAAAATCAACATTTATGTGAGTTTACTACATATAACAACTGTGTGGGAGCATTCATACATAAAGTAGACTAATGCCCTCACTGAAGAGCAACCTAGAGTCTAGGACTCCTCAAAACATAGACAATGGAGGCAACTAGGAATACTATGTGTACAAGCTTTAACTCAGATCTTATTGAACTAACACCCACCTAGGATGCAAGTTCTAGTGGCAAGTCACAAAAGTCCTTCTCCACGTGCTGCTAAGCTCTGCGGCCAAAGGAAGACTATAGTTATCACTGTGACTTAACCAACAAGTAACAAAACTAGACTAGAATCATAAAGATTTCATGTGAAATACCTACAACAAAAGCAAACTACCACGATAACCCTTAGCGGTTACCTGGCCTAACAACTTTAGAATCAACAAAATATAACTAGGGAGTGAGAATTCAGAAATTCTCAGTAAGAGTCTTCACTTTACCTGCAAGAAAAGTTACTAAGGACTCCACATATGAGAACATATATAACCTACTGTGAGCTCATACAGCCTGAAGGTCTCATATATGCATATACCTAAGTCCCTTGGGACCTCTCCCCATTCTCATCCTTGAACTACAAGGCATAGCCTTGCCATCTAGCAAGCTTAGCTTGCTAGCCTAACTAGTGATAAATCACCAGTTAAACCTCTCCCATTTATGTTGTACAAGGGCACTATGGTTGGACTATTGTAGACCAGGCCATAAAGACCTTGTAGACTAGGTGCACTAAGGTTTCACCTTACAACCTCGTGGGTAATGGCATGGCCAGGTCGCCAAGGGTTCTAAACCTCTCACCCAAGCTAGTCATACTTAGTTGTGATCTTTTGAAAACTAGTTTCTTTGCTTATGGTAAAAGCAACTGTAAAACTCAAGGAAACTTCTAGGTCTTAAAGGAATTTTGGAAGACTCGGAGTACCCTTGGAATGCTTAGACCCCAAGGTACCCTAAGAACCCTCTTAGGTCTTCTCCCGACCTCTCTAGCAAAAATTGGAAAATTTCAGCCATTATATCTGCTGCGACACGTCACCACAGTTCGTAACGAGCTGCCAATTTTTATGGTAATGGCAACGCATCGCAGGTACTGGCGACACGTAGCCAATACCTGCGACAACACAAAAAATTTCAAGTTTCACTGCTATGAACTTTGGATACTTTCCAAACATATCAAACATGCATGGATAGCCTCTGTTGACACCCAATTTTTCTCGGGTACTAACTTTTGTTTTAGTTCTAGGTTAGAAAAAATTAGTTTAGGAGCATTTTGGTTTTGTAGGGGCAATTTGGTCCTTTTAGGTGTTATTGGTTTTAGGGAGTTTAAAGTGTTCATCTATGGCAAAAATAAGAATTAATTTAGTCTAGACACTAATTTAGAGTCCTAAGAGTTTTATTGCGTTAATTTAGGGAAAAAAGAGAAAGTTTGGGAAGAAACTAGGGATTTTTAGAGGATTTTGAAAAAATTGGAAAATTTGAGGTAAATTTGTCAGAAATGGAGAGTTTGGGGGCAAATATGATGAGATCCTGAAATTTTAAGGAAATCTAGAAAATTTTATGAAGTTTTGGGCTCAATTAACAAATCCTTAAAGTTTTGGGCTAAATTGAAATTCACACAAAATTTAGGGCAAGATCAGCAGTGTGAGAGTTTTGTTGGACTTAAATTGATATTTTACCAAATTATATCCTAATCTCCTCAAATTGAATTTGGATCAAGTTTAAACTCTGTAAAACCTCGCCTAATCTCGCCTAGCCACTTTGAGTATAAGTATGGGTCATTAATTGATGAATAAGGGGGGCAGATTAGAAGAAAATTCGCAAATCCTAAGCTCCTAGCTAAAAAGGGAAAAACTGCAACCATTAGCCCTGGTCTCACAGCCTCCATCCCAAAAAAACCTAAATTCTGCCCTTGAGCGCCGCCGTCCCTGTACTGCCTCCTTTGCTATCCCGACGTCTCCTGTAGCCTCCGCCGTTCTTCATCGGTCGTCCCTGCTCTCCGACGTCACGCCACGGTGCCCAGGAGCTTCCCCCATCAACGTCCGCACCGTTCCAGACGAGGGAAGAGAAGAATCGCGCCACCCCCGTCTCGATCTCCTCTTCGATTCTCCGGCCATAGGCGTTGCCAGCCGTCTTCCTCCTACCCCCTGAAGCCGCCTCCTCCAACCCCCTGAAGCCGCCGCTACCTTTGGAGCCTAGCCCACGTTGCCATTAGCCCCACCTTAGTCGTAGGACAGAGAATCGAGATCAGATCCGGAATCAAAACCGACGTGACCCGTTCCATCGATAGATCCAGCCAAGCCTTCTTTTACTTTGGGTATAACTCCTGTTAGTCCTTTAACTTTTTATTTCATTCGTCCTAGTCACTTTCTTATTTTTTTTGCATATTAGTCACTAACATCAAGCTTTTATTGTTCGTTTTTCCTTGTTTCTTTGTTTATTTGTTTATTTGGTCACGCATTAAATTTAACCATTAAATTCACATAGAACATAACCTAGAACGTTTATTTTATATTTTAATTTTTGTTATATATCTTTATGTTCTTTTAACTTTAGAATTGTGTGATTTTGTTTCTTTATTTTATATCTCATGATGCATCTAGAAATTAGGAAGAGACTTAATAAGCCCAATTTCCTAACAAATAGCAAAAATTTTAAAAGAATCCGCTCTTGGTGATTTAATAAAATCCCGAGATGTAATATTCGTTCGAATCCGATTGGTTTGACAAGACTCACGGCTTCAAACAAGATGCTCCTTTCAAATTCTTGGTAGATTTAATGAAGTCCCGAGATTTCAAGGACGTCTAGGATTCCTTATCCGGTTGGTCTGATAAAATTCAAAATTTGAAATTAAAAATTAAACATAATTAAATAATATTCATAAAAATCACTCTCAATCAAAGATTAACCAAAGAAATAAAGATTTAGGAAAAGATAAAACCGAACTCCATGATACCAATTTTCGGGCGCTTTAATAAGATTATTTTAGTGTAACCGACTCACGATCTTAGAATCTCTCGCAAACCATAACAGGTATCCAATTGACCTAGCTGTAAACCGATTGGTAGCGACTCCTAAAAAACACGTTGCTAAAGCCTCTAAACTTCATATACATGTAAAACATGTTGCATAGACCACAACCAACTATCAACATCATTTCAATCATCACAAACCTCATAGTCCACCATGATTCAACCTTACCTACTAACTAATGCTATTGCTAGAACTCCTTGAATTTATCAAGCAAACTCATTCCAATAGCATCAATTGAACTTGAAAGCACAACTCCCTTACCTTAACTTCACTTCACAAGCAAGAAACAGGTAAGCCTTCCTCAAGAACTAAAGTTCTACAAAGCTTCACCTAGTTCCGAGCAACCAAAGATATAAATTACCTAATTTTCTACCTTCTAACTAAAACCCAAGTTTCCAAACATCTAAGAAGCAGGAATTCACCAAGAACTCAAGTGTTACCTCGCATAAAAAACAAGGGATAGTGGAAAACACAATTCCAAGCTTCAAAAACTTGAAATCATGCTTGAAACAAGCCTTCCATAGCTTGTATATCCTTTGTGGCTTTAATTTCTATCAAAAACTCTTGGTTTTGGGCTTGGAATCACATAAAATTGGTAGAGATAAGGGTGAGCTCGGGTTTGAAAGTTAAAATGGCAGCCCTTCCCTCCTTTACCAATTTTATATGCCACTTAACCATGAAGCCATCGAAGAATTTAAAAAGTTACAGTTAAGTCCCCTCCTTTAAGTAACCTTAGTCAAACTTGGTCAAATCTTGTTTATTTCAACTAAGTTTAGGTTACAGTTAAAGGTTAGGATATAAAAACTGATTTTCAACACTCGGGACCTAGCCCAACTATTTAGGATGCAAAAATTACCATTATGCCCCCGAACCTTATTTAGTGCCTTAACCTCCTTGGAACTTAGTGAACTTTGATAAACTTACCCATTCTTGCTATGTGAACTTGAATTAAGGTTTCAAACTTGATTTAAAATACTTTACCTTCTTCAAACAAGCCTTCAGCTAGGAGAGCCATAACACTAACAATGTCACTAAATCCTTCACCCATACGAATGGCATCCTATTGCAGTCATAGTAGTTCACCAAAGGTAGTCACCTAATCATACTCATGCTCCCTTGTCATAATGCCCTCACTTCCAAGTGAAATTTTATCTCACCTACATTGATTCATACCTGAGTGAAAGCATAAAAGTTATATCTCTTTCTCTTATATTTGAGTGGGTTCTTAAATCGCCTCAATCGAATACCCGACCAAAATGTTATGGTGAAAATACTATAGCATATCAATGTTGTTGAGTCCTGGTGCTACGGCATCGAGAACTAGCACTGCAGCACCACATGCAATTCCTCTAAGGTTCCAAATGAGTTCCTGGGCACCACAGTGCCAAGACCTTGTGCCCAACTACTATAAACTTGCTTTCTTGGGATTCTTCCAATGGCCTCCTAAGGCCCCAGGGTCATTGTTCTAAGCTCCATACCTATACTATGGACTACAGTGAAAATTTCTATGCCCTTCAAACTAGGCTGTAGGTGCTTAGCCACATCATACTAACCCTTCAAACAATCTAGTCCACCATGAACGACTCACACAACAACTAATGAAACTCTCACAATCCACATGAAATCATAAGCAAGCAAATGAAGAATTGCATTAATGAAATGTGTAAACTAAATCCCCCACCTCAATTGAAGAAAACAAGCAAGCATCAAGCTTAACCAAGCAAATTGAGCTCCTCTAAGGGGTTCCTATGGTTCCAACAAAATCCAACACATAAGGCACCAATTCAAGCTTAACAAAGTTAGACCCAAGCTCATACAACCTCAAGAAACAAAGAATCAACTAAGACAAAATGTACCTAAGCTCCTTAAACACCCAAAACGTGATCCAAGTGCCTCCACACCAAAGCTATGCAAAATTGAGCTCTTCATTGCATGGGTACCTCATGAGACTTTGATTTCCACGAAGGATTGATGAAATAAGTGAGATTTGGCCATGGATTTTGAGAGTAGAGGGAGAGCTACAGGTTTTGGGAGGTTAGAGATCAGGAATAGTGTCATATTTGCTAAGAGGACCCCAAATATTTTTTTTTACAAAAGAACCCCATGCTCAAATAGTAACACTAACTTAGGCAATTTTATCCCACACTTTGGTTTATTGTCACTTAGGTCCAAAAGAACTACTTTTGAACTTTAAAATTGAACCTATCATATCAAGGTGCAAAGTGATCATTTTACACATAGTGAGACTTAGCTGCCAAAACCATATGATCTTTTTAGACCTGCTTGACTTACTGAATTCAAACTGATTGAGACATTAAGCAAGAGATTTTGACTTAATTAAAAGTCTTATTTGGCAACTATGGGTCTATTGCTTAAAGGACTGTAACACAATCCACCCTTGTTTCGACATCATCCTGGACCTTTTCTTAGCCAATGTTGGTAGGTATATGTGACCTCCTTGTCTCCATAACCGTTGTTTTTCTGTTCACAAATGGCACCAAATTGATATCTAACCATGCATGTGCCCGAAAAAGAATGAGTGAATGAGTGAAAGACCTGCAAATGATGACAAGGTTAGTGGTGCACAGAGTTGTATGTCCTAGGAGAACCTTCCAATATTTGAGTCAGTGATAGAACCTGGAGTAATGTATATGTAACTAGGGTTCTCTACCAAGTCCTTTCTAGGCACGGTTGCTTGTTCATCAACTCAAGACTTTATCCTAGGATGCAAGTGACTTTGTCTCCGGATTCACTTAGTTGTTTTGGTTTTGCCTTTAATGAGCCTATGGGCCCAATTTCAATGAGTAACGCATAATTGATGTTGGGATCAGTAGCACATGAGATCTACCTTAGCTATATAGTGAGGAATTTAGTTAACATTTCTGAAGCTCTTGAACTTCATTAGAAACTTGGAAAGTTAATTATCAGCCTAAAGTAAAAAAACAAAAAAACAAAAAAAAGACACAAAAGAGTATGTGATCTTTATACGAATGAAATTGGTCTTTCTCTAATTATTACTTCCTTCATCCAAAGTTCTTTGCAACATTCACTATTTATCAATTAATCTATAATTTTTTATTTTCAATAATTTAGCATATAAATGAAAAAAATTTATATATAAATGATAAATAAAACTTATAGTTTCTAAATATATATATTTTTAAATTTTTTCTAAAAAATAATAATATAAATAAATTTAAGTTAATATATTTAAAAATAAATAAATGTTTCAAAGAATATGAGAGAATAAAGTATAAGTTTCGATTTAAGAGGAAGAAAGTAGGGAACTGCATATAGAAGGTTGATTGGGACTTTTTGGCCTCCACGAAGGATTAAACCCCCATAGAAAAACCTAATAGACTTGTAAGTTGCTATTTGGATTAAACTCCATTTTACTTTTGCAAGTTTTATTTTTTCAGCACGTTTTCGTACTCCAACACTGCTGTCCATGGGATACTTGTATATCCGATCGATGATGTAATTTTCCGTCGGATAAACAAAATAAAGCACAAATAACTTGACCGAGCTTAGTTTAAGTGCAGAAAATAATAATAATAATAAAGAAATAAATAAATAAACGTTCAATTCATTTAAAACTACATCGGTTTAATAATCTATTAAATAACATTCTTTCATAATGTAATTACATTTCTATTAATTTTTCTAAGTAATAAATGCATAAAATTGAAGTATATTAAAAAAACATTATTCAATGGATTATTACATTAACATAATATTAGTTTCAAATGACTTTGGTTTCAGATAAAAAAAATCATAAAAACAAAAATAAGTTATTTTGAATTAATCCAATTTAATGGTAAACGAACAACACTAATTTTCTTCCTTCTAAATGAATTTACTATTTTTAACATCACTGTTCTTCCTTCTTAGTTTTATTTTGGAAAATATTTAAGTGAATAATCCATCATAGTCACAGAGCCACATGGTTGTACAATCAGAGGTGGATGCAGTATTATGTACACCATTTTTTTTCTAAAAACTATCAATGAGAGATATATAATTAAGTAACATGACCGTTTTTAATTTTTAAATGGGACCCAATAATTTTCATAATATTTATTTTTAACAAAACAATTATGCTCTTCTTATATTAAGAAAGATAGAAAATAGATAAGTCTCTTCTTTTCACTAACAATTAGAATAATAGCAAAAGTCTTATACCAGCCCTTTAACTTTTGTACATTTTCCTTTAACTTTTCTTCCCACTATCTTTTTTAGGGTAAAATTCATTTGTGGTCTCTAACCTTTTCATATTGCCTTAAACAGGTCCCTAACATTTATTTTATCCTCTTAAAGTTTCTAACCTCCCTATTTTTGTCTTAATCATGATCCTTTTCATCATTTTCAAGGTTAATTTTGATGGAATTTTTGTAGTAAATGCCAACATTGGTCTTGCATTTTCTTTTTCCCACTCAAATCATCCTCTATCACATGAGTTATTTTCGGCAATCACTAAGGCAATTCTAAACCTGCTCTGATACCATATGAAAGCATCCAACTTAAACCAATTGGCAATATGTGGAGAAGTCTCATCACTATATAAAACATTGACTTACCTCTTTTTCTTAACCATATGGGATTTTTCCCACTTAACATCATTCGAATCCAATGATTCTGAATCCTGGCTTTGTAGCTTTGCATCAAATTGCTTGCCTCGACTTCTTCTTGGGCATCATCATGGGTCGACAGAGTGACTCGGAGCTGTACCCTACATTTCGTCCAAGTCATTTTTACCACATTTTGATATCTGTTGCTGTAGTCAGAGAGTTTAAGTTGAAGGTGAAGGGGAGGGAAAATGATTTGGGGAAAGGATATTAGGGGTTCGAGGGAATAATGGGCTGGGATGGTGGCAACGGGGGATGTGAGAGAGGGAGAGGGGGAGATGATGGTGTAGTGGTAATTCTACTAGCTTAAGGATGATTTGAGTGGGAATAAGAAAATGTCGGACCAATGTTGTCATTTGCCACAAAAATTCTGTCAAAGTTAGCTCTAAAAATGATAAAAGGACCATGATTTGGACAAAAATAGGGAGGTTAATAGTTTTAAGAGAATAAAATGAAGGTCAAAGACCTATTTAGGACAATATGAAAATCTTAGGGACCATAAATAAATTTTACCTATCTTTTTTTCTAATCCAGATATATGGAAAATTTGTAAAGCTAATTGAACACATGATTAAACTAATAATCTTTGTTGTAAGGAACGTATAAGTGCTAAAGTGAGACCTTTGTTTCTTACATTCTATACAATATGAATATCTTACTTATCTTCATATTTTATATATTTTCTAGTCATTCAAAAAATGATTAAAAAAATGGTAAATTAGGGTATTTTTCATATTTTTCTTCTAAAAACTATTTCTTCATCATTATATTATAGTACATATAAATGTATTATAATCTTTATTATTTAACTAGTTTACATATCTGGCATTGCCACAGGTTTTAAAGTTGTACAAAGTGCCAAAGATGCTATATATTTAGATATTATAAAAATATTATCAAGAAAACTATTATCATCAAAATAATAATTTAAAAAATATCAATTCATCTACATGGTATTCAGCAACACCAACAAATTTTGCCATTAATAGGGAACATTTATGTTGAAAATAACAATAATTCAAGTGGAAAAGGCATCGTCTTCTACATGAGTTGCTTAAAGTTAGTCTTGATTCAGCATACTACAATAATTATTCATGAAAATAAATATACTGTTACAATTTTGTGAATGTTATGAAGAACAAATAAAAAAACCTTTCATAAGAAAAAGTCATAACCTTTGCAGAGACTTAATAAATTGGCAGTATAAGATGATTAAAAAGTTTCACATTGTTGAAATACAAAAAAGAATAGAAACATATTGCACTATATAACACTACCATAAAGGAGAAAAGATGTCCATGAGGACCAAACGACAGATCTCTTACATATTATTTAAATTGTGAATCCAACTTCATTTTTTTTTTTTTACTTCTATTAACCCATCCTAGAAACACAATGAACAATAAAAGAATTAAAACTGCTTACTTCACCATAAGATTAGTGTTCTCAATTCCCTGTACAAATAAAGCATTCATATCATAGATTTTCTCATAAAAATAATCAAAATGCTTTAGCTCTAGTGCACATCTATGCAAGTTCCACTGAAACTAATGCTATATTTAACGGTGAAACTCGATAATCTCTTTCACGGCCTCCTCTTAAACTGTTTCAGCATAGTCATTTCTGCTGAAGAAAAAGCGAAGTAAGCTATGGCTAGTATAATGCAATCATTAACACTACATCTTGTTTAACAGGCTTCCACGGTTTGATTCAAAATCTATAATAATGAAATTTGATAATCCTTCAACACATTTAAATCACATCATCGATTAAAGCAGAGAAATTTAAATCTTCCCAAATCAAAAGCGTGTATTGAATTCTCACCATGAGTGAATAAAGTTAATAAAATTCTACAACTCTTAACTGGATGAAATTTGAATAACTTAACTTTTGTATTTCATCACTACAAGAAAAATCAAATTTAGCAACGATTTAATTAGTGACGGTTTTTATAGTCGGTAATATTCCGGTGAGACTTTAGCGACGGCTGTTAGTCACTAAATTTTAGTGACGGTTTACCGTCGCTAAATTAGTGATGGTTACGTGTCGCTAACTTAGTGACAGTTGGCCGTCGCTGAAATTAGTGATGGCATACCGTCACTAATTTAGTGATAGTTGGCCGTCAGTAAAATTAGTGACTGCGTACCATTGCTAATTTAGTGACGGTTGGCCGTAGCTAAACTAAAAAAAATATAAAAAAAAAAATTGGGTTCTCATGTGGCTGTCATTTTTTTTGATAAATTGTTATCTTATTGAACATAAATAATTGCTTTTGAATACACTACCAGAAAAATGTAAATATTATAGCTAAAATTTGTGTGACGTCTCAAATTCTAACACAACATAAATTATTTCAGTTGATATAATACAAATGTATTTAGATTGTAGATATTTTTTTCCTCACGAAACAATTTTAAGATTATACGAATTTTATTTACGTTATTGAGATCCTTGTATCCAACAAGTTGTTGTATATTTACCATTATAACAAACAATTTTGTTTACAGAAACAGAATAATAAAACAAAAATATTAATACACAACGAATGCATGCACATGCGCTAAATATCATGACACGTAGTTTAACTTATGTAGACTTTTCAACCCAATTAATTTGTTGCTGCTATGTAGGGACTGATATCCGTCGCTAAAGTTTCACCGGGCTCTACGTGACAATCTACCGTTGCAAATTTAGTGAATGTTAAACGTTGCTAAAGTTTGTGGTTGGTTATCTTCGCTAAATAAGTGACGGTTATGCGTCACTAAAGTTACTGATGGCTTAAAGTCCCTAATTTAGTGACGGTTATGCGTCACTAATGTTAGTGACGACTTACCGTTGCTAATTTAGTGACAGTTATTCGTCGCTAACATTAGTGACGGTTTATCGTCGCTAATTTAGTGACGGTTATGCGTCACTAAAGTTACTGATGGCTTAAAGTCCCTAATTTAGTGACGGTTATGCGTCACTAATGTTAGTGACGACTTACCGTTGCTAATTTAGTGACGGTTATTCGTCGCTAACATTAGTGACGGTTTATCGTCGCTAATTTAGTGACGGTTATGCGTCACTAAATTTTAGTGACGGCTTAAAGTCGCTAATTTAGTGGCGGTTAGTCATCGTTAACATTAGCGACGAATAACCGTCACTAAATTAGCGACTTTAAGCCGTCACTAAATTTTAGTGACGGCTTAAAGTCGCTAATTTAGTGACGGTTATGCGTCGCTAACATTAGTGACGGCTTACCGTCGCTAATTTAGTGACGGTTATGAGTCACTAAATTTAGTGACGGCTTACTGTCGCTAATTTAGTGACGTTTATGCGTCACTAAATTTTAGTGAAGGCTTAAAGTCACTAATTTAGTGACGATTATGCGTCGCTAACATTATAATTGTATAATTCTAATTTTTAATTTGATTAATTAAGCATAAAAATCTCTAAATATTTTTTGAGTAATTAACAAATAATCTATTTAATGAAAATTATATTAATTATTTAGTGACAGTTAGCGTCGCTAAACTTAACAAAATCCCAAAAAATAGTAATAGTTCTCATGTATTAGTCATTTTTTATGCTAACTTGTCATCTCTTTTAACATAAATATATATTTTTTAATATATGTACTATAGTGGAGATGTGGACCTTAAAGTCGCATAACAATTTAGTAGAAGGTTATGAGCCGCTGCCTGACATTTTCAAGATGAAAGCAAATAAACTAGCTACTTGTTGATATAACTTAGAAAAAAACATTTTGGCAAATGAGTGGTGGCTAACCGTCGCTAAATTTAGTAACGGCTTGCCCTCGCTTATTTAGCGAAGGCTAGCCGTCACTAAATTATAGATAGTATTAGTGAAGGCTTGCCCCCACTAATTTAGCAACGGCTGGTCGTCACTAAGTTTAGTGACGGTTTGCCCTCACTAATTTAGTGAAGGCTAGCCGTCACTAAATTATAGATAGTGGTAGTGGCGGTTTGCCTTCGCTAATTTAGCGACGGGTGCCCATCACTAAATTTAGTGACGGTTTACCCTCGCTAATTTAGCGACGATTAGCAGTCACCAAAAATTATTATCACAATTATTTTTCTTGAAAAGAAAAAAGGAAATGAAAATCTCTTGAACTTCAACTGATTTTTGCCATTATTTAGCGATAGTTAGCAGTCACTAATAATTAGCGACTGATAGCCTTTGCTTGTTTGCCATTATTTAATCTTTATTTTACTTATTGTTTATTTTACTTCAGCAAAATCACTTATTCTTTTATATGTCACTTGTTTAATTGTATAATTATATTTAATTTGATTAATTCAGATTACAAATCTCTTAATATTTTTTTAGTAATTAACAAAAAATTTATTTTATGAAAATTAAATTTATTTGAATTAATTTATTGGTACATAAGACTTAGTTATTTTTTAATATTTTATCATCTTATTGTAGCCTAATGTTACTAAAAATAGATTAATATGTTAAAAACTAGCAAAGGCTAGAAGTCGCTAGTTTTAAGCGACACTAAGCCATCGCTATGCGCAGCTACTCTCTCCATTTTCCCTCGATTCGGATTAAACCTCGCAACCACTTCCATACCCCACCATTTTTCTCTGCAAATCATGTCCAGGCTGCACAACAGATCGACTATGACGGCATCAAGTTTCGTTCAAATCCGGAGAGGACTAGGTGGCTCTTCTTCTCCAACGTCAGACGCCCGCATCGCCTGTGCCGAGAGCAGCAGACCACAACGATGCTTGCCTGGTTGCCTCCTAATCGAGATCAACAGATAGGCGGAGAAGAGGGCGGATTTGAGTGCCCGGCCCATGCCTTCAATTCGAAGCGGATTCGAATGCCCAGTCCGTGCTACTTCAGTTCCTAAACCAACAACGAGATCTAATTTGGTCTCAGATTAAAACAGGGACCTTCAATTCGAAGTGAAAGGAAAGGCGAACTTGGAACATGGTCAACGAGAGAAACGTCGCTGGTGAATTTGTGAAAACGTTCGTTGAAAAGGTTCAGGATGAATCTTGCGAACATGCTCAACGGGATGCGGGCCACCGACGTTGGCCAATCCTTCAATTTCGAGGGATTTCAGAAACTTTTCTTTGGTCAAGAAGAAATTGCGATTCCTGTTCATTCAACGTGAGATTTTCTCCTTATCCTTTTTTGTTTCATCCGTTTTCTTCTAGCTGTATGTTTTAGTCAAGATTAAACTTAGCTTAGCACAACCTGACTCAGTGACTTGGTATTGATTCCAATCGAGTCGGTTTCAGCTGGAACTGGGCATCACCAAACTGTCCTATACTCTCTTTAATCTTATGGTGCATAATGAGTTTTCCACTTAAAGTACACAATTGAAAGAATATGTGGAGGGTAAACTATGAGATTTTTATTCATTAGATGAGATAAGAGCCCTCATACAAGATTCCCTTTATGATTAGTGGCTACTTATTTTGACTTGTTCAGGTTAATTGAGTTGAATGATCAATGCTTTATTTTTCCTTCACTTGCTAAGTATGTTAATTGAGTTGAATGATCAGAGGGATGGCATGTAATTTCCTTAATGCTAGAATATATTTACTACCATGTCTGTCGAATTCTCTGACTCAAATTTATCTCTTAAAATAACAGACGAGGACAAGGATTTAAGACTGGTGGATGCCCCTGTTTCTGGTGGTGTCAAGAAGGCATCCACAGGAGAACTCACGGTAATCCAGTAATATCAACTAGGAGCTTATCGAAAGAAGCTTAATAGGAGCTTTAAATATATATTTAGCTTTTAATCTTTTAGTTCATATGAGGTTTACTTTTGATCAGATAATGGCTTCTGGGACAGACATTGCTCTTAAAAGTGCAGGTCTAGTTCTCTCAGGTAAATTCGTAACCATTAAGTTGTATAGCCTCATCTGCAGTTAAAATCGTTGGGTTTTGGGAGCCAAAAAGCGCAGCGGAATTTAACTGAAACCCTCCAGGATCCAAGTGAAATGGGGTAAACCGGGTATTCAAAAATTTCATACCTAATTTTCGGTTGAGATCTCTCACTCAACTGTAGAGTCGAATCACAAAACCTGAACAGTTGACGTGTTCAGGCTCTCTATGGTATCCACACGAGCCTCTCGGGATCACCACGCTTCCACCGCATCCCGGCAGATGCATTTCTCTTGCGCTCACAATGCTAGCTTGCGTCCTCCAAGAAATTGCAAGAGAAGAGTGCGGCTGTCCTTTTGGGAGACTGGGGCAAGGAGACCTGCGAATTTCTCACTTAAAAGTTGTATTTATAGTGAGACTCAACTTCCAGGCCTAACGGGTTTTAAAGCCCTAATCCAATTAGGATTTAATTTCGGGCTTAATAATGGCTCAACTCCTTGGCCCATTATTAATACGAAATTAAAGTGAAACCATAACCCAAATAATTAGCCCATACACTCTAATGATCCAAATAGCTCTATATGTGCGACCCAATAGGCTCTTGCCATGTTGGGAATGATCATAAATCACATTTATGATCATAAGCCATGAGCGGTGTCTAGCAACACATCATTGCTACCCAAGTGACAAGATTGTCGGTGAGTCGACTAAACCTTTATGATCATCACCGATATATGCCATTGTCCCTTTGTCCAAGATATCAAGACTAAGCAAGAGACATGGAATGTGTCACTCTCGTATAGCCCAATCTTTGGTTTCTTGATTACCGAGTAGACCAACTTAAACTGATGAGATTGATATCGTATATCAACTCATCGGAGCATGGCCATGCATTTTCTAAGTCTCACTCTATCAAGGGGCCCGAAGATATCACTCCCGTTACATAGGAGGGACAAATCCCATCTTGATCATATAAATCCCTCCGCATGATATGTGACATGCCCAATGACCTCCTTCAAGTTCACTCAGTTACGAGCAACAAAGGAAAGTATCAAAGTATGTGACTCACATGTAGGGAACCTTGATGATCTTAGGTCGAAGGACTACATATACCATGATCACTATGATAATCACTTATGACACTCATATAACGATCCATGAAGTGTTCTCATGGTGGGTCGGTCCAGTACACAAGTTCTCCAACTTGTACCCATATGTAGACTACATATCTCATATTAGTCTCCACATATACTAGTCATTATGTATTATTGCAACCCGCTCCACAATAATACTAGACTAGGGACGTTTAAGAATATCATTATTCTAGGGTTACAATTATGTTTATTACGTTACGCAGAAACAAAACAACAAACAAAATTGCTGGATTAATGCCTCAATAAAATATCATGACTCAATGTGCAAAAATACAATCATCTCATGATTGGCTTTTTGGGCACAACACTAACAAAAATCTGTCTGATCCTCTACTTTAAATGATGAAATAGAATTAAGTCAGAAGTTTTATATCATCAAA
This sequence comes from Aquilaria yunnanensis, assembly GCA_039654915.1. Lineage (NCBI taxonomy): Eukaryota > Viridiplantae > Streptophyta > Magnoliopsida > Malvales > Thymelaeaceae > Aquilaria > Aquilaria yunnanensis. The sequence continues at coordinate 67,645,706 of CM077597.1, forward strand.
GGAGGGTGCGGGACAGGAAGGTAATCTGCCAAATCTCTTTCTTGGCAGGTTTTCATTTTTGCAGTGTTTGCTAAGTATCTGCTATTTTTCTGATCTTTGCTTGGATCTTTATATTCTTTTCCATTTCGCCAGTGGTGTAAAGATGGTTAATCAATTGCTTGCTGGAGTCCATATAGCATCATCAGCCGAGGCAATGGCTTTTGGAGCTCGGCTAGGTCTTAATACACGAATGTTATTTAACGTGATCACTAATAGTGGTGGAACATCCTGGTAGACTTCTTGCTTACAGTAATGTAGCATTTATTTCACGAGTCAGTTTTTTTTTTATTTATATTTCTGCAACTTCTAGCTTGAATATTGTCTAATAATCTCCAAGGTGTTAAAAATAGGTCAAATATCTAGTAGGATCCACTAGAACAGATAAGTTAGGAAGGCCATGCGCTCTTTTTTCTGTTATAATTTGACCTCTTAGCAGTATCAGTCTCTCATTATACAGTAGACGTTCCATTATTTTATGAAACCAAATAATTCCCTAGATTCATATTATTGGTATCATCAAGATATGCCTTTATTAGCTATTTTTGTGTTAGTTATGTTTTTCCTTATTTTTCTTTTTCTTTTTACCTGGGACATTCATTGATATTAGTCATTTAAAAGTATGAAATTTACCAGAAATTGTTTTGATCTTAGAATTGAAATGGTGGAAGTTTGTTTTCGCAAACTTGCCTTTTATTGTTGTAACTTGGTTGTAGTAGAGAAATAAGCTTGCATCTTCTGCAGATATTATTTTTTCATGCTCTGAATTAGAAAATAATTTTTAACTGCAGCAAAATTAATGATCCTCAATGTTCTTTTGTTGGCATTTTGTAGCATGTTCCTAAAACAAATGCGGAAATACCTTCAGCTGATGAAGAAATAAGTGATCATCAGAGACTGCTTGACAGGTTTGTCTTAAAATTTCTATGCTACTGTTGTTGCTGGTCTTTTCTGCTATCTAGATTTTTTTTAATTTGTGTTCAATACACTATCTTTGCGAACCTGATTTGACTGGTGAATGTAGCAGGTCCCATTAATCCATTTTAGTCTCAATAAGATCATTATTACTTAGAAAGCCTTATTTAATTATGCCTTAGGCTTAGGGGTCCTAAACATGAAAGCAACTCTAAGTTCTGGTGTCACAAATGTAAGAATTGCTATGAGAAATTGAAAATACTTAAAAGTTCTTTGCAACAGCTCAGACTTTTGTTTTTTTTCTCGTACAACACAAAATATATATTTTAACACTACATTCCATGTGTTGTCTAGTATACAGCATATTTTACAGCCCATAGGAAGCCCAGTTCAGACCCATTTCAGAAAGTGCTCTCTTCTCCTTCCATAGGTGAAACAGTTGGAAAAATGATGATAAGGAGCTGCTACCTTAACTAATTCCCTAATAACTTCAACTTAGTGTTCAGACAGGAACAAAAACCATAAAGCCATAGTTATAGTTTGGTTTGAATATTTCGTCTGGAACTTAGAAGATCCTCTAAATCAGCAAATCTTGAAGGTTTCTGTTACCTGCAATTTGGGAGGTTACACACTGAATGATTAGTCTATATTTTTCTTTAGTGATCAAGCTGATTTTCTCTTGTGAAATTAATCGGAACTGATTTTCTCCAGTGGACTAAACCTTTTATTTATGCTACTGTGCAAGTGAATATGGACTAAAATGAATCTGAACAACAGTTTTAACACCAGGCTTTGGTTCCTGATGTGGTTTATATGAAATTAGTGTGCAACCTTGTGTATTTTGAGTTGATGTTGACCTTTGGTGAGCCTAATTGACTTATGTGTTGTATTGTTTTTTCAAACCACTGATCACATTGGTCTGGAAATGGGATTACTGATTTACTGCAATTTTTATTTATTTATTTATTTTTGGTTTAGTGTTAGCAAAGCTTGACCAAGGTTTGACTTTTTGACGGAAGGTTTGCTTTGATCTGAAAATTGAGGAGCAAGTTTGAGATTACATTTGAAATATATCTGAAGCATAAAATCTTATTTTTAAGTCCTAGTTTGTGTTTTTTCTACTTAAACTCAAGATTTCAGGTTTTGTGTGTGGCTAAGTCTCGGCCTTGGGACCAAAATGACTGGTTTTACAAGAAATGTCTGACTTTCTATTTACAGGCTAGCTACTTTGATTGCTCAAAATGTGTTTCATAGCTTTGATCAAGGTATACTCCTGGAAATTGAAACTGAACCCCATAAGTCAGTATTTTACTAGTTGGTCAAACAGGAGCTTAACTTTCTGTTCCTGTTACTGATTCGATTCCTGGTTGTGGTTTTGATGTTTCGTTTACTAAAACAAACATGTGTCAATTCTGGAACCTGAATTTGAAAACCTTTTATCATTGTTTAGATGGTTTAGTTTCTCTGGCTCAAGAGGAAGAGTAAATACTATGTTGTGAAAAGAATTCAAGTGTGTGCACGCGCCAGTGTGTGTGTGTGTGTGTGTGAGTCCGAGTGAGAAGTTAGACCCCAGAGTAGGGGCTATGGCAGAAGTGGTTTCTCTTGTTCATACCTTTTTTTATATTTAACTGTATATATCCAAATGCTTTCTAGTATGTATTTATATATAATCTATTGTTGTACTATACTAATCGAAAATTTAAATTCAGTTGATATGCATTCTAGCTAATACCACTGTGCAACAGGCAATCTCGATGAGTACAATTGAAGCGAATTAGTTTAACTGTGCTACAAGCTGCTTTTGGGTAGGACATACAGACACTTGGTACTCGATAATATCTAATACCAACTGTAAGTCTCTTTAGTTTTTTGTTGTAATGAGTAATCGCAGTTCTCTTGTTTCTATCACATGCATATCTAACACCAGATGTAGCAGTACCCTCTTGTTGATGTAGAGAGTTAACAAATATTGTTGAATGTTTGGGTAAAGAAACTATTGAATAGTGTCTGTTGGTAGCGTGGTTTAAATTGATGAGTACAAACTTTGTTATATATTAATTATAATAGTATCTGTTGCTAGCATGGTTTATTGATCCTATATTGCTACGTTATAAGACAGGATTAAAGTGTGAAATAAATTTAGTTCATATGTTGTTTGTTGGTTAGAAAACCTAAAAATGTCCCCAGCTACGTTACAGTTTAAAGAACTAAATTAAAGTATTATCATATAATTTAAAAAAAGGAAAACCATGTAATATGGTTTGATGAAATTTAATTTTCATAATAAAGAGAGACACTAATATATATATATATATATATATATATATATATATAAGGCGGAGTAGATGGAATGATCTTTTATGGGAGACGGAAATAGATGAATGCATCTATCCCGTTAGTTATGAATTGTACTCTTGGATAGTTGGAAAAGCAAGTAGCCACCACAAAATCAACATGTATATAATTGTTGGGTTTCAAGAAGGAATCGAAAGGCAAAGACTGAGAACTTGATCTGCATTGCTTAATCACCTCAATTTAAGTCAAAAATTGGTATACTAAGTAACAAACTAGCGACGGCTGTGCGTCACTAACTAGTACTAACTACTGACGGCTACGCGTCACTAACTAGCGACAGCTATACGTCACTAACTAGCGACAACTATACATCACTAACTGGCACTAACTAGCGACGGCAAAGCGTCACTACCTAGCGACAGTTATGCGTCACTAACTATCACTAACTAGCGAAGGCTATGTGTCACTAACTAACGACGGCAAAACGTCACTAACTAGCGAAGGCTACTTGTCACTAACTAGCGACGGCAATGTGCCGCTAATGCGCCGGCCGATACCGTTACCGGAAAATTTGTGACGGTCTGTTTTGCGACGTTTAGCTGTCGCTAATTAGTGACGGACCTTTTAGCGACAGTTTGTCATCGCTAATTCATGTTTAGCGAAGACTAGCCGTTGCTAATAGCCGTCACTAAATGGCTTTTTTCTTGTAGTGTCATGCTCGACAATGAGCAATGTTTCCTATTCGTTTTCCAATTACAGGTGAATGGTCGTTGGGAAGAAATGGCAGTCAAAGTTTTGTATCATTAGTCCTCCCCCAATTGTCTTCCTACGTGCCATCAATTGTCTCTGGGCCATATAGTGAACAAAAAATAATTGGAATAATTTAGACTTTTAGTTCATATTCTTGAACTTCTTTGCTGCACTTCAAGCACTTTTTTGGACCTTTTAATGTCCAGACCATGGTTGCCAGCATAATACAACCCTACCAATTCCCGAAATTGTAAACCCGCTCACGTTTACAGAGGAATTGGAAATTAGTCAGAATTTTTTTTTTCTAGAACCTAACAAAGAAAAATGGAGAAAAAGAGGTGTAAGAGTACACTTAATATACTATCTCTTGTCTTGCACCTTCCACTAACAATAGCGGTTGGGAAACATTTAGCAAGCCTCCTTAATATTTTTCTCATCTGAATTAAATCAGGCAAGACAAAAGAAAAAATAAAAGGAAAACTTACAGATACGTTTTAAAATAATATTTCAGGAAAAAAATCTGGAAAATTAAGAAAAAGCAACATTGTTGGATGTAAAAGCTTTATCTAGGTCAGAGCAATTGGACGTTCTTTCAATTTCCTTCTTTTGATGCTTTAGTTATCTGTTTATTTAAACATGCCCAAGGCCAAAAAGAGCAAAACAAAAACTGTCCTATGTACAAATGAGTAAATACACAAAGGTTAATGAAGTTTAGGTGGAATGCAGACCAATTAGACCTGAAAACGTACAAACAAATGCAAAGACAACAATTTGGATTTATACTTCACTCATGTGCGCATGTGTGTGTACTGCTCTTATAGTACGTAGGGACTAGCTTGCGATATAAGGGTGGGGCTATGGGCAAAACTCATCTGCAATTACAAACATCTGATAGTAGTCAGTGCATTGCTAAGTAAATGTAAGTTTATATTTTAATTCCACGTCATTCTCCTAAACTTAAGTAATAATATAGCATATAGACCTTAGCAATTCCAGTTCCATTGTCACATACGAGAGGTTGAATATCCTCATATCAACCATCTTTAGTGTTCCTGAAGCAAAATCACATCAGGCGCACACATAATGAGCAAAATGTAGAAAAGCTCCAACTTCATAAAAAGAAGAAGAAACAACATTTCTGATATATATAAAGATTTGCTACAATGTAAATCCCCAACTTGTTATCACTTTAGTAGCCTATACGAATGCAATTCATGAATTCACAATGTAAGATGAAACAAGGGTGAGAGACCAGGACAGATGAAGCAGTCATCAAGAGTAAGAGACACCAGCAATGACAAGAAACTTTACAGGTAAAAGACTACCACTACTAGAAAATATGGATTTTCCAACGACCAAATTTCCAACACGAAAAGATGCTAGAAATAAAACAAAGGTGAGAAACCAGGGTAGATGAAGCAGTCATCAAGAGTAAGAGACACCAGCAATGACAATAAACTTTACAGGTAAAAGACTACCACTACTAGAAAATATGAATTTTCCAACGACCAAATTTCCAACATGAAAAGACGTTGGAAATAGAGGCAACAAATTTTCAATGACCTGGCCGTTGGAAATTTTGAATAGCATATCAAGCCCGTTGGAAATTTGCAATGCGTTGAGCCATTGAAAATATGGCCATTGGAAACTTGAGAATTTCAATTTTCATCGCAAAGGCCATTGGAAAATTGTGTTAGTAAACTAATAAATTTCATAATTTTAGAAAATAAAATAGTATTTTAAAAATATTCTATAATAAATAATAATAATATACATATACATATTTATTAACATATTTATAATGTATAAAAATACATTTATAAGTGTAAATAGATCATAATATATATATGATGTAATAACATATCTGATATACAATATATGATAATAATGTAATAATATAATAATAGAATAAGGTAATAATATAATAACATAATAATACAATAATGCAATAATGTAATAATATAATAATGTAATAATGTATATGATGTATATGTCATGCATATAATAATAATAATAATATATGACATATAATTTATATGTGTGTGTGTGTGTGTATTATACAATTATATGTATCATATGTATTATATATATTAAAATATATATCACATATATTAATCTCGAATAGATATTATACTATAATGTCTAATATATTATAATGTATGTAACATATATATTAATAGATATATCATATATATTATACTATAATATAACTCAACCCATATGTTTTATAACCCAACCCATATATATATATCATAACCTAGCCCTTTCTTCTTTCAAACCCTAATCTGTCGCCCCTCCTTATATCTTTCAACTCCCATCATCTCTCTCGGCCCTCTCTCGCCTTTCTCAACTCCCTCATCTCTCTCGGCACTCTCCGTCGCCTGACCATTCCTTGTCCTCTACGTGCACGTAACCTCATTGTCCCTTGTCCTCTTCATGTGCAGATCTGATTTATTCTCGTGTCACCGTTTTCGCTGTGGCTCATCGTTCTCATCGTGGCTCTTTGCATTTCTCGTCATGACTTGACGTTCCTTGCCATGGTTCTCCACATTTCTCACTGTCGCTCGCCATTCTTAACCACTGTTAGCCTCGGGTTCCTCCAACTTGTCCTCATCCGCCTTGGTCTTCATATCTGGGTTTCAGGTTGTGTAAACTAGTGGTTGATCATGGAACAAGCTTCGGTTTAGATTGATCAGATGACAAAGAATGTGGTGGATGTTCAAATATGATCGTGGATGTTATGCAGATCTAATCTAATTTTTTGAATTTTTTTAATTTTTTTGATTTAGTGGTTTGATTTTCTGTAAATAGGAAATATAATTTTAGTAAATATATTTTTGTTACAATACAAAATATATTTTGTGATCCTTACTTTTTTTAATAATGTAATATATAAAGTTTGTAAATAGATGATATAAAATTTAGTTTTTGGTAAATACAAATATAAATTTTTTAGTAAATATTTTTTCGATAAATACATTTCTAGTAAAATATATTTTCCTTAATTTTTTTTTATTATCCAAAAAAATGTCGTTGGAAAACCTTTCAACCATTGCAAATACAAGTGGGGGGTTAGGTCGTTGGAAATTTTCAATAGCTTTTTCTCCAACAGCTTACCTTTGGCAATACCAACGACTATACTTTGGGTCATTGGAAATTTAGTTTCCATTGCGTAATTTTCCAACGCATTAGTTTCCAACAGCTTCAGTTTGGAAAAACCCAAATTTCCAACATGAGGCCGTTAGAAAAGTCATTGCAAAATGACATTTTTTTAGTAATGTATATAGGCCAACTTAATTTCAAGGAATCTAGACACCAGTCAGAGCTTATGGCAAAGGAAGATGAAGGTGAAGAAGAAACATGACAAAACATAGAGATTTCAAACTCTATATAGTCCCGCTACCTATGATCAAATACCAATCTAACTCTGTCCAGATCCAAACATGAACAAAGTAACTACATGGGATTCAGAAGAAAAAAAATCAAACATGTCCTACTCAACCGGGGAAAAATAGATATCCATAGCTCACAACCATGATATAAAATGAATGGCAACAAATCAAACCTTGTTAACCCTTTCGCTAAAATGTAAGAATTTCCCAAAATTAGACCCCAAAAAGTATCAACCTCCAAAATTCAAAACTAATATATAACAAATCAGTGTATTATGCTTTTATAATATATATTAGATGGATTATTTAAAGGCCAAAATGCACCAGCAACCCTCCAACTTGGGTAACTCACATAGTTAGTCCCTCAACCCCAATTCAGCATATTTAAGTTCTCAAACCTAGAGAAATTGTACAAGTTAGTCCAACACACCTCCTGGTGTTAGAGGCAAAATTTAAATACTAGCCATTGCCAAGGGATCTAAAAAGGCAGGAACATGGAAAGAAAGTTATAGTAATTGTTTTATGTTAAAAAATGGGTAAAAATAACATGAACCATAAGAATATTATATTTTGAGTACAACATTTTTAAAGTGCCAAAAAAACTAAAAAAAAACACATGTACTAAGATAGTAGGTGTTGCGGAACAGGGCCCAAGTGCCCTGAATTGCTAACACTGGTAGGCTCTAGGGAACTATGATCCCACTTAAGTTACAATTGGCTAGTTATTACTCGTAAAATACCTTAAATCATTACATGCAACTAGTTACTTAGCCTACCTTGCATAAGAAATATGCATTCGTTGTCCTGGCTATGCAATAATAATTAAATTAAAACTTCATTGAAAATAGTGCCGCGGCAATTAATGAAAACATAAATCAAATAAGCCAAGACATAAATCTTTAGTTGCTTTAACTTCAAGTAACAACTTTGTGCATACATTTCTAACTTATATGCACCCAAATGTAACTCTAGTGTTATACACACCAATGGTCATTAGTATAGGCAATCTATGTATGAAATTACCATACATACTAAAAGAAGCATCTCCTAACTACTAAGATCCATCCTTAGCTCTTCACCCAAGCGAGCTAGCTTCAAGTGATGAGCCACACTTTCCTTGTACTCACTTAGCCTCAACTGTAAGGCAAACACTTTGGTCAGTACTTACTTATGCCATAAGTAACTGAGGTAACTTGGAGTTCCTACTTAAAGAATACCTTTTAACCAAAAGAACCTAGCTTTAACAGCTGCCCCTTTTACCAACTGTTAAGCCCAAACAAAACTGCTTAAACCTGCACAACACTTAAGGGGTGAGTACTCCAAAGTACTCAGTAAGGGATTAGTACCTGCAGGGAGAAGCAATGCATGCGTACCAAGCACAACAAGCATATAAATAGACAGCATACAAAATAAAACAAGCAATCAACAAGATAACCAGAAGCAAGAAAATAAACAACAAACAATGCAAGTGATGGATGGATGGATGGATGAATGAATGAGTTATGCACATGCAAATGCACTTAGGACTTCCTTACACCCGTAGGTGCTGGACCTGTCGTGAGCTCTTACGACTGGGGTACTTGGATACTGGCCCTCGTATCCTATGCTAGCACTCAATTACTAACCCCTTGAAGTCCTCTTACGGGCACCTTAGAGTAAGACCTTGCTTACTCAACCTTACCCGCCTTGATGAGCTACTTAGAGTAAGTTCCCACTTACTCACTCCTTACCCGTCTCTTCCCCTAACTTATTGTGCAGAGTAGCTACCTTATGTGGTTCAACTTACCAAGCTTTTGAAGCTTAGTTTAGGGCTCCTTAGTGGCTTACTTACCAAACTATAGAGTTTGGTTGGGATTCTCTTAGGTTTCCTTTTCATTGACCATAGGTTTATGACATTCTACTTGGCCAACAAAGAGTCTGAAACCCGACTTAATCCCCTTAGTGCTCACTTGAGAACTGAAGCACTTTAACTTCCTTAGCCACCATTACTTACCCTTCCTTAACCACACCACTTAGCTACTACCTATATAATGCATAATTCCCGACTTAGGAACTAGTTCTAGACCCAACCGAGGCTACTGAACGTCTTAACTTAGCCTAGGGATGGAAACCGAGAGTTTGAGACACTCTTAGGATGCCCGGAGCTTAAGGGCAAAATGCCTTGGCCGCGCCGTTGGCGACGCGTCGCCAAAGGCATCAGCGTTCGGAAACTTTCGCATTTCTTGGCGACGCGTCGCCAACTCGCGTCGCCACCGGCAACGCGTCGCCAATATGGCGTCGACACTGGCGACGCGTCGCCAACACTTTCCAGCGTTGCGCGACAGCGTGCGACCTTGCACGAAAACTGCTCAAACTTTCTCATCTCAAACTCAAATCACTTGGGTCTTGTTTCTAACTCATTCCCACACAAAAGACTACATTTCTATGCATTATTTGAGCTTAATTAACTTGAATCCCTTACCTCAAATCATCTTGAAAGCAAGAACAAGCTATGAGCACCTCCAAGCTCCAATGGGTTCCCTTGAGTTCCAAGCTTGAAATCAACCAAATTGGACACCAATAGCACGAAGTTAAGACCATTTCTAACCAATTAAAAACCTTAAAACTAACCCATAAGGATCAAATACGTTTACCTTTGGGTTTGAACCAAAAACTTGCAAGAACAACTCCAAATGCACCAATTCCATCAAAACGAACTAAGGGCTTGTTGGGACTGCTTCGGGACCTTCGAATTCCATGTAAACTTGAGTGATTTGGGAGGTTTGGGAAAAGAAAGCAAGGGAGGAAGGTGAGCTGCGAAAATGGCTAATGGGGGAGATGATGAATAGTGTCATCTCTTCCATTTAAACCAATTTAGCCCAAGTTTCATCCTTTTGTCACCTTGGCCCTTAAACTTTGTTTTGCAACACTTAGGCCACTTAAACACTCCCATTTCTATCACTCCTTGGTCCCAAAGAAAGGTTATTCTTACCCAAACACACTACCCTTGAGTCACCTAGCCATTATAAGACATAATAGCTTAAATTCTTACTTAGTGCATTTTTCACCCTTAACTTAAGCTTTTGGTTCAAATGGCTATAAATACCTATGGTCTTAACTTAACTAGCTCAAAACACTTGCATGGACCTAATTTTTTTCCAAAATTATGGTCATGCCACGGACTCGGGCCAAAATTACCATTTTGCCCTTCTTTGCCCCTTAGGTGCCAATTACCCTTTGGAACTCAATTTAGCCTCAACTAGCTTGCTTTCCTTGCTTAATACTACTTATTTGAGGGAAAATACTTGGGATTCACTTGCCTCGACATTTAATGCAGAGGAAATACTAGGAGAGCCTTTACAGTAGGAATGAAAAGATTTTTATTTTGTCAACGTGTCCAAATAGTATAAATTATTATGATTGATATAAATTCATTGAAAAAAATTGTCAATAGAATTTTTATTTTGTATCATTAATAATTATATACCATAATCTAAATGGAAAAAAAAATTGTTATAAACTTATATTATATATCCACAAAAAATCTGCAATATTATGCTGTAACATTCACTAAAATATTTTTACCATAATAAACCCAATAAGTGAACCTGAATTTAGATAAACGCATTAGCCCATTTAAAATTCTCATAAAATGAGAAAATAATTTGACTTGTGTTGACACAAACATAAATAACTTGGTCCAATTAATGAAAATCCAATTTACCTAAATCATCTTGATTAAAAATAAGGTAACTTTGCATTTATTAGAATAATTGAACCATGTTTAATATTGGAATTGAACTTGGCATGCTACAAAACCATTATAATCATATAAATATTCTCCGATTAGGTAAGTTCAATAAGCAGCATCTCCACATGGTAGCAGGTAGGGAGAGATGTTTATCTGTTAACTTATAATATACTAATCAGACTCACATATAAACTATTTGAAGAAGTTTGTAAATTAAATTCTTTTCTTTATTCATTATGATCGGCAATAACTTAACACAATTAATAACAAAAAACCCATAGGAACTTATATTCTAGAACTACTATAATATACTATATAAAATTGGGAAACTTACAATTGCCCCTTGAGGTATGCCCTAACCCACAGTTTATTCCCTCTATTTTTAGAAACTTACATTTTGCCCTCTATATTTTTTACACTGTCTAATAACAACTTCTGAAACTGTATTTAAACTATATGATAGTCAGCTTCCAGTAATTTCAATCTCTTTAATTTTTTATTATAATTAATAGATATTTTAAATTATCATTTTTTTCTTTCTATAAATGTATTTTTCTTCCTGTAATATAAATTAGAATTTTTTAAAGGTTGGTTGGCTGTGAAAAAAATATTAAAAAATCTTGAAATTGCTAAAACATTATTATCAAATAGTTTAAATTACGGTATTATAAGTTGTTGTTGGACACTGTAAAGCAAATAGGGGGTAAAGTATACGCTTTTTAAAATAGAAGGGGCAAAGTGTAGGTTAGATCAAACTACAGGGGGATTTTTGTAATTTTTCCTATAAAATTTAATAAAAGGTTTTTATCCATCAAATATACCATAATATACTACAATAATAAAATTTTAGTTCATAGAATTATGCTAACTCGGGCTTTTTCATCATTTCTAAATGACTTGAGAAGACATAGCCCTCGAAGTATTGATTGTAACACACTTTGTCCCTTTAACAATATTAAGTTTTTAAATGTGCAGGCCCATGTTCGTAAGAAATCAAAGTTTGAGACCTTAAGTTACAAATTTTGTAATTTTAATCACTTAGTTATAATTAAGCCTAAACATATTAGGGGTTGAAATTTTATATTTAATAAAAAAAAAGTGGAAACTTTGAAAATGCAGTATTCTCACTTTCAATCCATGCAGACTTAACAGCATTTGGATGTTAATACTATATCTACATAACAATACTTAATTCAATTTCTAAATATTTTCTAATAATAGTTTATAAAAAAATAATTTATTTTTTTATTTTTTTAAGTTTTTTAATTTATTATACTTAATTCTCCAAAATTTATATACTATTTTACGAAGAAAATTCATTTTCCATTACAGCGTAATTATCTAATCGTAGACTGAATTATATTTTATTTTTCATATCTAATTTTTTACTTTTTATAGTACGTTTTACTTTTTTAATTTTATTTATTTAATATTTTAAAAATGACATATTAGTTAGTCATGTTGGAGTAGACCAAAAAACTTAGAAAAGAATTGGAAAAATGATAATTGGATCGGATCCATAATTGTAAAAAATATGGGCAAGAAATATTGGCCCATAAGAATATAAAAATATGAGGAAAACTTGACAATTGGATCAGGCCCAACACTTTAAGCCCATTACCTTTATAACACGAATGAAATTATAGTAAGAAAAACAAATGCAGGGAATGCAATGGAAAATTAGAAAACATTGTGGACCATTAGCAACTAGAATAGAAATTTAGGGAGCTACAGCGTCATTTACCTCACTATATAAACCCCCCGAGACACCTCCTCCATCATTTTTGCTTCATTTTTTCCGGTTTTCTTTTTTCCTTCTCCAAGGATTTCTATGAAGCCCAATAGCCGCCACGTGCGATCGTTGTTAACGGCATCCCCTACAACCCGACATACTAAGATCTTAACAACATAGATCTAGTACTCATTGTGTGTGAGTGTGTAATTTTTTTCTTTTTTTTTACCTGGATGAACAAATGGCGAGTTGGTGTGTTATTGACCACCGTCCAGATCCATTTTTGGCAAAGTACAATGGTAGTCGTCAGCATGCAATATGTTAAAGACAGCACTAATGTCCTCCTTTTTGTTTTTCTTTATTGTCTAACTTATTTTTATGTTGGATTTTTTTTTATTTTAGTTCTTCTCTGATCTTTACTTTTTTTTTTGTTTTAACTTTTATTTTTTTGAGGTTTTTTTATTTTCCTCACGTGATCTAACTCACAATCTTTCTGTCATTCCTATTGCCTCTTATTTTGGTATTTTTCTCATAGATCTATTTTTTCTTTGTTTTGGTTTTGTTTTTATTTTTCTCACACGATTCGTTTTTTTTTTTGGTTTTCTCTTTGACTTGTTTCTATTGTTTTCTTGCACGATCTTGGCCTCATTTCTATTTCATCTTAGTATTTTTTCTCTAATCTTTGCCTTGGTTCACCATCTAGCACTATTGAAGTCATTCTGACAAAGGACAATCATTCTCAAGAAATCACACATTTTGTGTGATTTGTATGAAAATAAATAAAGAACAATTGTTTTACTTTGTAATTAAAATTATGTTCATAATCAGCGGAGAAGGTATGGATTTTATATTTTTGCTTTGTCTATATGTATGGAAACTTGATTTCTGATACTCCTTAACTTGGGCTAACATTTGACTTTTATATATGGGAAATGTAAATACATATCTATTAATTACATAGCAATGTGTAATTTTGGATGTAATTTTACTCTTAATTGCACTATAATTAAGAAAAGAATTTCCTAATTTGGGCTGCAATTTGAATTTTTTTTCTTTTCTGACTCGTTTTTAAAACAATGCGTATATTATTGACATTTCATTTTCTAATTTGCAAATGGGCATTAAATAATTACATCTACATTTCCTTATTTTGTGCAACCTAATTGCTATTTGATGGTATAATTTCCTTAGTTAAGATCTCTTGATTAACGCAATTAAACCCACCTGCTAAAAGTAATGTGAGACACACTAAATGCACTATTTCACTAAAGTTAATTAATGGTGTTAAAGTTCTGTTAGTTTTAATCAAGGGAAATTTTGGATTTCGACTTTTCATCCCGTAGTAGATAGTTCATTCAAAAGAGAAAATTGTAAGAAAGACCACGTGGCAATCAGTGAGGGTATCAACTAAGGAAAAGACTAAAACTTCCCTAAAAATTGTCCTGCTTTAAATAATTAGATATAAACCTACAAAAGAAAATTAAATATTAAATCACAATAAAACTATAAACGGAATACTGAAAGAAAAACTTGAAGCAATAGTGCCAATATCTCATCGGAAAGGAAACACAAAAACTTACCAACCATATAATGATAATTGTTCTAGTGACGAAAACCAAAGAGATAATTAATGATCATATAAAAACTCTAAAAAAATCATAATTAATAAAACAATTCAACACAAATTTATATCTATCCAAGAAATTAATTATTGATAAAAAAATTTCAGAAAGAAAATTAATGTTTGCTAAATGATAATGTTAGTACATGGTAAATTGAAGAAAAAAATTTAGGCTTGTGTTTTGTGGCAGTTGACCAAAAAAATAAATTAACAAAGTTTATTTTTACGTGAATAAAATAAGCCCATCAAATTAATTTTATATCTTAATTTTATTTATTATAATCAGGTACATGTATATTTATAGATTTTTCTGTTTTCTTTTTAATTTTACATCTATTTTAATTTGAATGGTAATTCTATCTTCATCTTTAATTCTAAATCTGGATTAAAATTAACAATTATGCGTTTGATTACCACGTGTCGCTACAGTATTACTTAATAGGGGTCAGGGATATATTTGGTATATCATGTGTGCTGCATAAGGTTCCCACATATAATAGGAAAGTAGATTTGTTATTTATTATTTAGATATCAATCATATAGTTGACTTTCTTTGTATGACGATTCTCTTATTATATATAAAGTCAGTGAGGGTTTTGTGTTATTATCAAGTCCTCTATTTCTTTCTCTGATATTAGTTAACATGGCATCAGAGCCTAAACCCTAGCCTACCTCTTGCCGAAGCCAGCCACCAAAAAATCAAACCCACATTTACATTTCCGCTACCCTGACCAATATCCTTATTTCCACTAAACAAAACCAAAAACCAAGAACACAGCCACACCCAGGAGTCACCGGCGACTAGAACAATACTGGCGGTATAACTAAAGTTGTAGTGCATCTTTAGCGAGGTATGTGATCTCTTTGTTTTCCTCATCAGAATCGTGTAATCAAGTCAAGAAGAATGTCAAATCCTGAGGAGAAAAATTTCCAATCAAGTGTTCATCTCACCAATGGGTTCCTATACCCAATTCAGTAATATTCAAATTACTAAACAATGTTTAAATAGTAATAATTACTCTTCTTAGACCAAAAATGTGATATTATATTTTACAGGTCAAAGGAAGATGTCACATCTCACTGTAGATCCTCCTACTGACCAATGTTAATTAGAAAATTAGCAAGCTTATGATGCACAATTGTTGCACTTACTCTTCGAGTCCATAAAACCTGAAATATCATATTTATTCTCTCATGTCATCACCTATAAACAGGATTAGGATTATGCCAAACTTCTTTGTTCTAATAATATGCTGCATATGTATGATGTCCTTGTTGAGTTATTTCATGCTAAACAATAAGGGAGTCTTATTGATTACTTTGCAAAGGTGAAGCAAAGGGTTTGAAGAGTTAAATTCTTTCCTACTTATTTCATCTGATGTCCAAGAGATACATCGTCAGAAAAGGCATCTGGTGATAATGACTTTTTTTGTTGGACTAAAACCAGACTTCGAACCAGTCTGTGCGCTAATCATTGGGGGAGTAAAACTTCCTTTATTACCTGAAGTGTACTATCAACTTTTTCATTCTTTTGCTAAGGAGAATAAGATGAATTACAGTTATGATTGATCTGTTCTTGTCGTTCAGTCCAGTCCACAAGCAAAGTCCAACTCGCAAGTTAGAGAAGGTATTGGAGGTAGTCGTGGTGGCAGAGGTGGACGTGGTCAAAGTCCACGTCCTCATTGCATGTACTATAGAAAAGATGGTCATATTGAGGATACTTGTTGGGATAAGTATCCATCATTTCAAATAGCCCATGTGGCATCAAAAGAGGACCTTTTTTCAACTATGGCCTCACAACCAGCTGTTACTTTATCTCAAGAAGAGTATACTAAATACTTGCAGTATCAGTCCGCATAGCAGGCTGTTTCTCCTCCTATGGAATTTATCGTCCATCGAGGTAATCCAACAGCTTGTTATTTGTCTAGTCTTTCTAGAAATCAGTCTTGAGTGTTGGACTCTAGTGCCATTAACCATATTTCAAGCAAAATAGCCAATTTTGATCAAATATCTCCTCTAGCTTCACATCATAGTAAAGTCACCATTGCTGATGGATCTACCACCACCATTAAAGGTGTTGGATCCACTCAACCTTGTCCTTCTCTTACTTTACCCTCTACACTCTATGTTCCAAGCTTTCCATTCAATCTTATGTTTGTGAGTAAACTAACCAAACAACTAAACTGTTCTATTTGTTTCTTTCCTGATCATGCCATTATCTAGGATTTGAAGACCAAGTAGATGATTGGAGAAGGGCATGAATTAAATGGAATGTACTCTTTTGATAGAATGCAGTCAGTAGTTGCTTGTCCTATTTCAGCTTCTCCTCTTCTAATTCATAGTTGCTTAGGTCATCCATCCCTGGAGAATCTCAAGAAATTAATCCCAAATTTAAGTTCAATCTCTACTTTAAAATGTGAGTCTTGTTAACTTGGGAAGCACCATCGTGCTCCCTATTTGTCCTGCTTCAATAAACGAGTTAATAAACCTTTTATGCTAATTCATACAAATGTTTGGGGTCCTAGCCATACCAAGTCTAAATTGGAGTTTCAATATTTCATAATTTTTATTGATGATTTTTCTCGAATGACTTGGTTATATTTAATGAAAGATCGTTAAGAGTTATTTTCTATCTTGTGTTTTTTTTATTGAAATTTAGAATCAGTTTCACACCCAATCAATATTCTTCGCACTGATAATGCAAAAGAGTATTTCTCTAACTCAATCTCCAATTACATATAACAACAGGGTATACTCCACCAATACTCCTACCTACACACATCTCAACAAAATGGAGTAGCTGAGAGAAAATTTCAATACATTGTTGAAATAGCTCGTACCCTGTTTAATTCATATGAATGTACCCAAAAGTTTTTTGAGAGATGCTATGCTCACTACATCTTTTCTTATAAATCGTTTGCCGTCTTCTATCCTTGTGGGTAAAATTCTTTTTTTTATCATTTTTCCTTGTCAAGCTCCCTTTCATGTTATTCCTTGTATATTAGGTTGTGTCTTTTTTGTTCATCAAAATCAGCCTGGCACAAATAAACTAGACCCAAATCTCTGAAAGGTGTTTTTCTTAGATACTCTCATTTGTAAAAGGGTACAAATGTTTTAGTCCTTTCCTAAATCGCTTCTTTATTTCTGTTAATGTTACATTCTTTGAAACTACACCATACTTTTCTAATACTTAGTTCATGTCTTCTGATACTAATGACTACCTACCTTTGCCCTTTATACCTGTCCAAATAGCTCCTATCTATATTGATGTTCCGGTCACTGATCATATTCCTTCAGAACTCATTCCTAACAATAATCTAGCTCCTTTAGAGCATCTTTCTTATCCTGATTTGCAGGTTTATGCTCGACATCTTCATCGAGAAGTACTACCATAAGATTCATGCTCGTCTCCACCACCTTCATCTTCAACTCCATCAGCTGATGATTTAGATATTCTAATTGCCTTTCACAAAGGAAAAAGGTTTTGTACACTTCACGTTATCTCGAATGTCATTTCTTATAATTCATTATCACCATCATACTCTTCTTTTGTCTATACCTGGTCCTCCATTCCTTTGCCTAAGACTGTTTTAGAGGCGTTGTCTCATCCTGGATGGAAGCAAGCCATGAAGGAAGAAATATCAGCTTTGCGGGCTAATAATACATGGGATTTACTTCATCTTCCACATGGTCAAATAGTTATAGGTTGTCGATTGGTGTTTAATGTTAAAGTTCACCCTGATGGTACAGTTGATTGATTGAAAACTCATCTGGTGGCTAAGGGATATACATAAGTATACGATATGGCCTACTCAGAGACGTTTTCTCCAGTAGCCAAAATGACAGCCATAAATCAGTTGTTATTGCATTGGCAGCCATAAATCAGTAGCCTTTACATCAATTAGATGTGAAGAATGCCTTCCCCCATGGTGATCTTGAGGAGACTATCTTCATGGAGCAACTACCTGGGTTTGTTGCTCAAGGGGAGATTGAACTTGTGTGTTGCTTAAACAAGTTTTTGTATGGTTTGAAACAGTCGCCACGAGCATGGTTTGTTTGCTTTGAAGCAGCTGTTAGGGAGTTTGGTTTGCAGCAATGTGGTGAGGATCACTCTGTCTTTTATCAAAGCTCTAGAACTGGTAAAATTAGCTTGATTAAATATGTTGATGGTATTGCTATCATTAGTGAGGAAAATGTTGGTATTCAGCCCTTGAATTCCTTTCGGCAAACAAAATTTCAGACAAAGGATCTTGGTTCGTTAAGATACTTCTTGGGTATTGAGGTAGCAAAATCCATAATAGGGATCTACTATGAGGAGCCATCCTAATAAATACCTAATTAATTTCTTAATTAGGCTAAATTATTCTGTTGCCTAATCCAAACTCTTAACTAAGCTAGAATCATTCCTCATTTCTAGGATCTTTTCTTGAGATTTATTATATAAATCCTAGCCATTTGCCTAGCGTTTAGTATTTACTTGAGAGTTAAGAAAAACATTTACTTAATTCTAATAAAACACTTAAATTTATTAAACTAAGATAGTGGTTTGGTGGGATTTAAAGAAAACATAAATAAAATATGTGCGATCACATAAGAAAACATTTTAATGCTCATGCATGCACAAGTAATATATTATGCCAAACCATGGATGAAAACTACACTCATAGCAAGTAAATACTATGGTAACACAATATCTAAGTGTTTTGCCTATCAACCTAAGCAAGTAATGTCATGGGTTAACCTGAAATAATACATGCCACAGTTATGTTAAGTTAAAGTCAATACCAATAGACCACCTACTAACTACTACCACCGTGCTACAAAATATCCATGACCCAAATTGTCAGTTGGCCCACATTTTCCCGAGAGAGAAAAATCGAAGCAAGGAGTGACCCAAGAAGTCCTTGCTCGACTACCTTGCTGTATAAGGCAAATAAGTTTGGAGTTAGACTCTGACCATAAGTGCATGCAACATATGAAAAATGAACATGTGGTGTATGCAAAATGTACCTATGAGAAACTAACAAACAAGTATCAAATAATCACTATAGATTATTTGGCTCTTGGAAGATGTTATCTACACATTAATAATAACGATAAGTATATAAAATACTTAGTAAGGCATTCTAAAACAAACAATACATAACAACATCACACATAATGGACCATATGCACAAATTGCCATGCATGCATGAACCTTGCCCATAAACTATATGAGTGTGCCACGAGCTCTTATGGCATGGAGTATTATATAATGATCATCATATCATGCCCTTTTTGGTACATGACTCTCCATACTTCACACACAAGAAAACAAACAAACAAAAAACTCATTGGTCCATTTTTTCCATTGAGCATGCATCCTTGCATTTGCCCTTAAGATTGCCAACTTTCGCTAACTCAAAAACTCCCTTATTGTATGTAGCGGGGTTTCACCCAATTTGATGTGTGTGCTAGTGCCATTGGATGTATTTTGCACCTTCTTGTGCCCTACGCCCCATTGGGCCAATGTGTGTGCTTATTTATGGCCCAAGTCATTTAGTAGGCTTAAGTACCGTTTGGGCCCTAGGCTACCGTGGGCTCCCCCTCATGGGTCATGCCCAAAGCATAACCTAAGGCCCACAAGAAAACCCAGCCCCTAGGGCATGCCCATATGACCCCCTTAGTGTGCACAACTACCAGCCCATAGGCGTATGCTTATGTGCACCCTTGGGTGTGCCATCGGGAGCCCCTTAAGCACACATGTCAACGGGACCCCTTGGGCGCACCCGTGTGCACCTTGTTACGCCCAACTCACCATGTTCCTAGGCACCCAAAATACTCATGCACCTAAGAGCCCATGCCACACATGCACATCCACATACTGAGCCCTTGAGCTCAATCACAACACCTACACACCCAAACTTAGGCACACCTTTATTGTGCTTACCAAACCTTGAAGGTTCAGCTACACTCATCTACCAAGCACCCAAGGCTTGATCCACACACCATTTTATATCCCATGCACCAAGGACACCACCTATTGCCCAAAACATGAAGCTAGGTCCGACCTTAGTGCCACATGAGCCTTCTTACTCTATTGGTCACCTTGTGCCCTTTTTGCTCTACCATTTGTCCTAGCTTTTATCATGCTAAAGCATGGCCAAAGCTTTTCAAAGAGAGAAGGGCTAGAAAACCTTACCCTTGTGTAGATCACCATCTTGCAAGCTCAAGTTTCAAGCACTAAGAGTCCTTTCCTAGTCTCCTTGGAGTCCCTTAACTACATAGTAAAATAACCATTTGAACAATCAACATTTTTTAGCCCAGGGCATCATTTTTTACTGCACATAAACAAGCCAAAATGACCTCCTCACCTTAGTAGAAAATCTCAAACCAAAACTTCTTTCCAAAGCTCCACGGTTCTTCTTTTTCTTACCAAGATTAACCTCAATAGGCAAGGGTTTCTATGAGTATAATGTTGTTGTTTAAAGAAAAGGAAACCCAGATCTAGTAAAATGAAGTTTCTCACCTCAATAAATAGCCCAAAACCATAGCCACCTCTTGGAGAGAAACCAAAATACTAGGCCCTCCCTTGCAACAAACATGCTCTCTCCTTGATTTCTCACTTACAAGCTTTTTTTCTCTTATTTTTTTTTTCATTTTTTTTTGGTTGAGTTTCTATATGTTTGAGGGTTTAGGATATGCTAAATGGGAATAGGAAGAAAAGAAAGTGATCTGGTGTGTTTGGGGATGAATAAGGATGGAAAATGACTGAAAAGGTTAAAGTGGTAGAGGATTAAGGCTTTTACATAGTTAGTAGTAGTTTAGGTTTCTTAACCAAGGAAAATGGGGGCTCTTCCACGTTTTTGGAAGCTTATTTTATGCCTCAGTAGCAAGTTGCCTCCCTCCCACAAGTGCACAAGAGTTAGATAGGTGAAAAGGTGCTTAAACCCTTGGATAAAAAGGATGTCACCTCCATAAAATTCTCAACTATGTCTCTAATTAAACTTTAAATCTTACGTTTCTTCCCTCTACTTCCAACCATGTATTTTCCTACCCTTGACAAGGGCTGACTCTATTTTACCAAGTTTGACTCGGGTTTGACCAAGTTTGACTAACCAAAATTACCAAAATGCCCTTTTTAGCTGTGCTTATAAGAAAAGTCTCAAACTTGGTCAATTTAACTTTAAACTTCACCAAATTTCACCAAATGGTTTCAAATACCATTTCTCACCTTCCTAGACTCATTTTGATCATATTTGACCTAAAAATTACTATTTTACCCTTCCTCACTTCCTTAGTAAGAAAATACCAATCTTTGGTCAAATTGAATTTAAATTTTATTGAGATGTTCATTTCACCTCTAGAAGCTCAATTATATCTTTCTTGGTCACATTTTGAATTTTGACATGCCAAATTACCAAAATGCCCCTAGTTGCCCTTGTGGTCAATTTACCTTAGATTTTTAATCCTATGAACTCCAAGGACTATTTGACTCATTGACTTGACTTAAACATAGCTTGCAAGTGTAATCTTATAAAGGATTATGTAAATAAAATAAATTAATTACCTGATAGAATGAGGGTTCTCACATCTACTTGTCCCAAAGGAAGTATGTCATTGATCTTTTAGATGAAACTAGCTTATTGGGAGCCAAGTCAGTTGATAGCCCCATGGAGCCAAATGTTATGCTTGATGCTAATAAATGAGAATATTTGGAAAATCCTAGTAGATATCAAAGACTCGTTGGTAAATGAAAATATTTGACTGTCACTCTGCCAGACATTTTTATTTGCCACCAGTGTAGTAAGTCAGTTTATAAAGTCTCCATGCATTGGTCATTGGGATGCAGTAGTCAGAATGTTGAGATATCTGAAAGATGCTCCAAGACGAGGTCTTTTATATCAAAATCATGAACATACTCAGATTCGAGGATACACAGATGCGGATTGGACAAGTTCATATGAGCGCCGGTCCATTTCAGGCTACTGTGTTTTCATAGGAGAAAACTTAGTGTCTTGGAAAAGTAAGAAGCTAACAGTTGTTGCACAATCTAGTGTTGAATTTGAGTATAAGGCAATGGCGTATGCTACATGCAAGTTAGTATGGTTGAAGCACCTTCTCCAAGAGCTTGGTTTTGAACATTCATTGCCTATAGAGTTAATGTGTAATAATCAAGCAGCTACTCACATTGCTTCTAACCGAGTCTTCCATGAAAGAACTAAACATATTGAGGTTAATTGTCTCTTTGTCCGTGAGAAGCTTTAAGAAGGATTGATCAAGACTCCCTATGTCAAATCAGAAGATCAACTTGTTGATTTATTTACTATATCTTTAGGAAGGTCACGAGTAAAGTCTATATGTAGCAAGCTTGGAGCTTATGATATATTTGCTCCAGCTTGAGAGGGAGTATTACATAAGGTTCCTACATATAATAGGAAAGTATATTTGTTATTTATTATTTAGATATCAGTTCTATAGTTGACTTTCCTTGTATGATGATTCTATTATTATATATAAATGCAATAAAGGTCTTGTGTTATTATCAAGCCCTCTGTTTCTTCCTCTGATATTATTTAACAATGTGCAAAAGAGTGCATTTATCTTACTGAAAAAGGAAAATTTATCACATTTCAGCATCACATTTGACTTGTTATGTGAAAATTCCATCATACCCTTCATAAATGTTCCTGCTATATATATATATATATATATATATATATATATATATATATATATATATATATGTTAGAGTTCAATAGTTGTAATGTTGTGTATATATACAGACTCCCATTTGTAAAAATCCTAAATCTGCTACTGTAAAATCAATGTAATTTTGTGTTAACTACACATTCCCTGCAACAAGCATCTCTCCCAGCCCACAAGAGTCAAGAGAGACAAATCTCAGCAATTCAAACAATGAATCCTCCCTGAACCATCGGATCTCACTGGAGCCGACAGCTTCGCTCCATCCAACCATGGCTAAGAGCAATCCTTTTCTTATTTAGCAAATGCTTATCATGCTACATGTAAGGGAAGAGGCTCATGTTCTTTTACAAGCAATATAGAATTACCTTGAGGTACAAATGAGACTACAACGAAATTGCAACAAGCTAAAAGATTACTAGCATACACAAAACACGTGCTTCATTCTTTACCTAGGATATAGCTCAGTGATAGAGACATCGTTTCTGGACAAAGGTACTGATTCATTTTTGGATTGGCTTGAATCAGACATCAGTGAATTGATGCCCTGTGATGAAGACATGTCCGATTGAAAGGCAGTATGCATGAAAAAAGCAGGCTGCGATGGCACCGGTAGGGTGATAGAGTAGCTGTTGAGCATGAGAACAATGGAAGCCATATTTGGTCTGTCAGTCACGTTTTCTTGCACACATAGTAGCCCTATGTGTATGCATCTCATCATCTCACTCCTAGAACCATCGCTCAAGGTTGAATCGACAAGACTCAATGCATTTCCTTCTCTCCATTGCTTCCATGCCTGAGAATTTCAAATTCAGTATAGGGAATCAGAATTAATATATTTGTTTGCAGAATTTTTCAGCATCATGGTATGAAATATCATTCGTATGGATGATTATACTGACATAGCTCAGTAAATCTTCGATGTTTTCCCCATTCCGGAAGCAATTGTTTTTCTGACCGCTAAGAATTTCCAAGACAAGGACACCGAAACTGAAGACATCTGACTTAACTGAGAACTGTCCATGCATCGCATACTCTGGAGCCATGTATCCACTGCATTCCACACAAGAAATATCAGATCCATCTAAAGGAGCAGATTAGGTACTCAGGGTACTTATGAGTTGTAAATTGGTATACTTACTAGGTTCCCACTATTCTGCTTGTATTGCCTTGTGTTTCATCCCTAACAAACAACCTTGCCATGCCAAAATCTGCTATCTTGGGATTCATGTCTGCATCTAGCAGTATATTGCTTGTTTTAAGATCACGGTGAATTATCCGAAGGCGTGAGTCCTCATGGAGGTAAAGAAGTCCTCTAGCAATACCCACTATGATCTTATAACGTCTTTCCCAATCCAATAATGCCCGCTTGACAGGATCTGCATGTTAAGGAAATCTTGTTGGTTAACTCCATTCGAACAACAACCAAATAATTTTGACAACAACAAAACTATCTACCCAATGACTCTTCCGATTGCCAAAAATTGCCATGAATAAACCTGGGCTAGGAGGCCACAGTCTATCTAGAATTCTCCATTACTAACTTGAGGGTCAGAGACCCTCACCAGAGAAATATCCAATACTTTGTAGCTCAAGTTTGTTCGTGATCACATGTCTATTACTGGCAACCGGTCTATCATTAATTCAATTCCACAGACATTGACATGAAATATGTTGAGGAATTCAATCTACATCTTGGGCAAAAGATGGCTCATTTACCAAATATGAATTGATCAAGGCTAGCATTGGGGACAAACTCATAGATGAGAAGCCTTTCATCTCCTGCCAAGGAGAAACCAAGCAACCTGACCAAATTCCTGTGCTGAAGCTTTGCCACCAGCAAGACCTCATTTTTGAACTCTACTTCTCCTTGCCCAGAATCCTTCGAAAGCCGTTTCACAGCCACATCTTGACCGTTCGAAAGCCGGCCCTGGAAACACACAATAGGTACAAAACCACTTGCTCTAATGTCATAATTTCAAGATTTTATCTACCAATTGTCATCCACCTAAAAGCTCAGAATGTGATCATAGTTCTTTACCTTGTAGACAGCACCAAAGCCTCCTTGTCCAAGCTTATTCGCATCAGAAAAGTTATCGGTTGCAGCCCGAATAGTGGAAAACTCAAATTGCAGTGACTCGGCCTTGATTATGTCGTCTACAGCGGCTACAAGAAGACCAAACAAAAAGAAAATTATTAAAATCCAAAAACAAGACGAAACAAGAATATTACGGTATTTCTTACTGGTTTCAACTCTCTGCCACTGCCTTCTGACTCTGAAGTACAGGCAAATGCCAAGAGTCAGAGCCAAAACACCCACAACCGAACAGACGACGATGATTATGGTCTTCCGAGATGAGTTGCTCCCTTTTCCTGACCAAACCAACAGCAGAGATTAGAAACTGAAGAAGGGCTTGAGAAACGGCAGAGACAATCCTACCTGGTACTGTTGGCGTAGTCGGCGTAGCAGACGACGGTGGCGACGGTGTTTGTGGAAGAGGAACTGGATCGCGGTAGAAGGGATCGGTTTCGAACCTCAAGACACAGCTGGGTCGAAGAATTCTGCATCCAATTTTGCCGTCACAGCAACCACCGATACCCTCGATTGCCCTGTCTAAACAGTTACCACAGTCCTGCTGTGTCAGATCCGGAGTGCACTGGACCTGGGCATATATCCGCTGAAAGGATCCGGGCCCGGACGAGTTATCGGCGGCGTATTTCCTGAGGGAGCCGCCTGCAGCGGCTTCGCTGCTTAGATTTCGCAGCAGGCTATTGAGAATGGTGTCGAATTGTTCTTTGTTGGAAGTATTCTGTGTGTTCAACAAACAAGAATTAGGACTGACTTCCATGGTCCGGGAAATGTTCCGAGTGGCGTAGCGCACCAGACAGAATTCCGACCATCCGACGGCTTCTCTCTTGTTGGGACACCCCTGTCGGAGCTGGGAGATGGTTTGATTGAGACAGTTGGTGCAGGATTGCCGGTTGATGTCGCCGCGGCAGAGGGCGATGGAGTTGACTTGGCCGGCGGTGAAGTTGTGGAAGCCGTAGTTGAACTGGGTGTTGGAGGAAGTGAGCTCAGAGAAGATACGTTGGAGATTGGAGCTGTAGGCGGTGCCGGCGGTGAAGTTACCGGCGTTGTCCACGCAGCGAGCTTGGAAGTAAGGATCTTGGGCCGTGGTGGTGGCCAGAAAAAGCAACCAATAGAAGAAGAGAAGCAACAACGCCGCTTTCGAGCCCATGTCCGAGCTGCTCACTTCAGCTTCCGGCCGGCACAAGTTACAAGAAAAATAAAACTTGCCGGAAACATCGTTAGATAATCACGACGAAAAAACATTGACTCGTACAAATCACTTTTAGGGTAAATTTCAAGAAACGCCCTAAGGTTTGGATAAAGCTATTATTTTCTACACTTTGCTTCCCTGATGGCTGAAACTATATTACTTTGAGAAAAACATGGTTGTTCTACTTTTAACCTAAGGAAAAATTCATGATCTAAATTCTTAAATAACTGCTAAATTATTATTAGGCAGCTAAAAATTTCTGGAAAATAGGTAATGTACAATTTTATTACGAAACGATAGACAAAAAGTGTGGTTTGGCCAAGACCATAGGGACGAGTAAATTGTGTTCATGGCCCCTGACTTTTAATTATTGTATCATTTTAGACCATAACCTAGATTTTGTACATAAAAAATCTCTAACCTTATTTAAGTGTTTCATTTTGGACCTTTTGTGGATGGAAAACGTTAATATGGATGAAAAATATCACGTGACGGTTTGTCACACTAACATAATAAATCAATTAACAAAACCTTAAGATTTCTTAAAAAAGGTTAAAATTGCACCCTTAGTCTTTCATCTCACCACCTTCATCCAAAGAAACCCTAAACTTCCCTACCTGTTGCCACCACCCCTAGGGCTTCACCACTCTTGGTTGATGCTTCCAGCCTTCAGCCATCGATGGTCTTATCCACGACCACTGGAACACAAGGGATCACATCTAGATGGGACCTCCTCCTCTTGCCCCCACCGCCTCTAGCAATCCTCCGCCACCTTCAGGCTCAGCCTCATCCACGGCTACTCCTCCCCTCATTCACTCGATCAATCCCATTAGATTTCGGCTTATCTTAGCCCTTGAACTCCACCTATGTCTCCCTTTTCGGCCACGACACCGATCTCATCCTCTCCAACTGACTCTAGTTGATCAATTTGTCTTCTTTGACATTCGCCCGAAACTCGTTTGATCGCTAGCCGATCGCGTCTTCGGTATTTGCAAATCGAGTGAGCTCAGTGTTGATGTGAATTGAGTGAGGGATGAGGGAGAGTTAGGATGAAGAGCATGAAGGATGAGGGAACAACGAATCTATTCATCAACGGCAGATGGAGCACGAGGGATGAAAGGATGATAGAATGAGGGGAGAAGGGGGCAGATGAGGCTGAGCTCGGAGGAAGGGCTAGAGGCAGCGGATGAGACCAAGCTCGAAGGAAGGGCTAAAGGCGGCTAACAAAGCCGAGCTTGGAGGTGGCGGGGTAGGAGGACAAAAGGCTGCCAGATTATGGGCATATGTTTGATTTTGGGCTAACCCCATATTGGCTCTTGATTTCTTCCTGTTTTTATAACATAGGCCCTAAATTTCTGATGCGGTCAATTGTAGGCTAGGTCTGACAAGGCGAACATGCCACCATGGCAAGTCGCCCATGTTGGCATGCCATGTAACATTTTTCATCCATATTAACTTTTTCCATCTACAAAAGGTCTAAAATGGAACACTTAAACGAGGTTAGGGGTTTTTTATGTATAAAATCAAGGTTATGGTCTAAAATGGTATAATAATTAAATGTTAGGGGCTATAGATGCAATTTACCTCCACAGGGACAAGTCTTCTAAAATCAAACTAAATAGGCCAAAATACAAAAAAAGCCCCCCAACTCAGTTGACCAGGACACTTTCCCCCTAACTTCAACTTAGGGCAACTCAGCCCCTCAACTTGAAAAAAGGGATCAATCAACTCCTTGACCACGTGTGTGCCTCACGTGATTTTAATCAGATGGCATCCATCTCCATTGTTGTGATCGTGTCTGATGCGGCAATTCCTAGGGTAGTGGCTTATTCGGTCAAGTTTATGTAGAGAATTGAAGATGATCAAAAGCAAAATTTGGTCCTCCCCACTCCCCCACCCCAATTTTCAACACCTTTGCCTCGAAAGGCTCAACCTCTTTCACTAAATTAGAGCTTTGAATTTGATCAATTTGTTTCTGTGAAGATTGAAAAATCAATTTTCTTTCCTTGAACTTTAGGTTTTTGTGAGACCGAATTCAATATCTCGTTCACCTCTAATGATTTGACATTGCCCTTCCCATCGGTGCATCTAGAATCTAGTGCTCCAACTTTCAATCAGGTGCAAAAGTGAGATCCAATGTTGACTTGCTTCCCATTTCCATCGAGGTGAGTCCCCTATATGTCTTTAGAGATCAAAGATGCGTCTCTTTCTTTGCTTGTTACAACTCTTCTATCGGGTTCTGTAGCTGCAATGAGGTGGACGCCAATAACTCCAACCCAAATGCTCGGGTGATAGTCCTTCCTCCGTCACTATGCTAGTGCACTTTGCAAATCAAACAACCAAAGCTTAAGCCTAGGCACAAGTGCCCTCTGTTGTTGGTTGCTAAAGAAATAGAGATGGACGTCGTCTAATTAAATGGATCACGTGAGGAGCACATGTGGTCAAGAGGGTTGACTGGTCCTTTTTTTCAAGTTGAGGGGGCTGAGTTACCTTGAGTTAGAGTTTAGGGGGAAAGTGTCCTGGCTAACCGAGCTTGGGGGCTTCTGCTGTATTTTGGCTAATTAAATAATTCCATTTAATAGCACGAGTGATTAGTGTCTGGTGTCAACTTAGAATTTTCAAACAAAATAAATGGCGATGTCGAAATAAACCAAGGATGGGATTGGGATGGGAGTGGTTCATGAGACAGGTCGCCAGGGACCACATCCACATCCACTCTTTCCTCCTTGACATGATATTATAATTATATTTAAAAATCTACGTTTTCCTGTTATTTTTTTAAATAATTTCTGAATTTTTAATTTAAATAGTTAGTAAATATTTATCAGTAATTTTAGATTAAAAAAATGATTTTTATAGCTGATGAACTTTTAAATTATCAAATTTTTCTCTTTCTAAATGTAAAATAATATTTTTAAATGTCAATTAATTTTATAAAAATAATGAAATTATTAAAACTATTAAAATATAACTACTAGACTATTAAAATTAAAATCTCATAGGTCGCTATTTCAACAGCCCAAAAAATCCAAAAGGCAATAATACCCTTCCGGATTTCTGTGGCCCACCCACCCTTCCCCGCCAGCTGAATTTTCCTCGCCCTCTCCTTTGTCCTATTATTAGATTTTAAAGTCCGATGCTAAAGTTGCCGCAACACTCGGTTGACTTGACCAGAGCAAATTTTGTCCGTAGACGCCAACTCATGCCGTAGCAATTACTGTTCGGTTAAGAGTTAACGCATTTCTGTAGCCGTGCATGTTGACTCAATGTAGGGCCAATTTTTATTTACTTTATTTGTCCCTAAATTTAAGTACAATTACAGTCTTCCTCAGGCAATCATATTCTGGGAATCTTCGTTGAGTAATCAGAAAAGCAGCCAAGCCCTACCAGAAAAAAGTACAATAATAGAAGTTCAATTTAGATTCGATAACCTTTATACAATTGGATATTGAAACTTCTTTTTTGGAATCAGAAATGAAATTAATCCATATTTCTTTGAAAACTATTCAATCAAAACATACAAATCTCTTGTTTAAACTTTAAACTCAGATCTAAAACTATTCAATCAATCACGGGTCGGCTCGACATGCCCAAATGGAGCTCATTCCTCTGACTGACCACCACAACGAGAACAAATCCATGACCCTACTCCTTCAGATATGACTAGGGAGCTGACTCTATGACACATCCCTCATTCCAATAGCAGTCGAAGGCTTTTGATCACTGACCGTTCACCCACCATGCATCCGTCGTATGTCTGCCATTGTAGGATTCCAGTGGATGGATTTCTGAATGTTGCTACAACAGTAGGAGTTGGTAGAATTAAGGTGAAGAAGACAACTGGGGAAGATTGATGAAGATGATGAATGTTCGATGGGCGACAGTGAACAATTGACAAAGACATGGAACGATCGATGATTGATGATTGACGAAGATGATTGACAATTGAGGAAATGAGCGGTGGAGAATTGGAAATCAAAAGGAAGAATTGGAGATCGGAAGTTGAATGGGTATGATTGCTGTTGGGATTTGGTAAAAGGGCAAACATGGAACAAAAAGTGAACCTAATGGGCCCAATCCTAAAAAACGTGTTAACTTACTTGCATTAAACTTAACCGTACTGGCCTTATGTCTAGCAACGGAGATGAGGAGTTCTCGCATCCATCCCGGTGAGCCTATGGCCAAGGAAACATGTTAAGCTACTTCGTGCTCTTGTGTTGTGCTTACTTTGGATTTTGCCTTGCTAGGATTTAAGGTGATGGTTTAAGTTTTAGCATGTTAAATTGATAAGCATGTAGTGTCCTAAAACCAAGCGGTATGCATGTTAAATTTTAGCACTTTATTTGTCCCTAAATTTAAGTGCAATTACAGCCTTCCTCAGGCAATCATATTCTAGGAACCTTCGTTGAGTAACCGGAAAAGCAGCCAAGCCCTACCGGAAAAAAATTACAATAATAGAAGTTCAATTTAGATTCGATAACCTTTATACAATTGGATATTGAAACTTCTTCTTTGGAATCAGAAATGAAATTAATCCATATTTCTTTGAAAACTATTCAATCAATCAAAACATACAAATCTCTTGTTTAAACTTTAAACTCAGATCTAAAACTATTCAATCAATCACGGGTCGGCTCAACATGCCCAAATGGAGCTCATTCCTCTGACTGACCACCACAACGAGAACAAATCCATGACCCTACTCCTTCAGATATGACTAGGGAGCTGACTCTATGACACATCCCTCATTCCAACAGCAGTCGAAGGCTTTTGATCACTGACCGTTCACCCACCATGCATCCGTCGTATGTCTGCCATTGTAGGATTCTCGTGGATGGATTTCTGAGTGTTGCTACAACAGTAGGAGTTAGTAGAATTAAGGTGAAGAAGACAACTGGGGACGATTGATGAAGATGATGAATGTTCGATGGGCGACAGTGAACAATTGACAAAGACATGGAACGATCGATGATTGATGATTGACGAAGATGATTGACAATTGAGGAGATGAGCGGTGGAGAATTGGAAATCAAAAGGAAGAATTGGAGATCTGAAGTTGAATCGGTATGATTGCTGTTGGGATTTGGTAAAATGGCAAACATGGAACAAAAAGTGAACCTAATGGGCCCAAGCCTAAAAAACGTGTTAACTTACTTGCATTAAACTTAACCGTACTGGCCTTACGTCTAGCAACGGAGATGAGGAGTTCTCGCATCCGTCCCGGTGAGCCTATGGCCAAGGAAACATGTTAAGCTACTTCGTGCTCTTGTGTTGCGCTTACTTTGGATTTTGCCTTGCTAGGATTTAAGGTGATGGTTTAAGTTTTAGCATGTTAAATTGATAAGCATATAGTGTCCTAACACCAAGCGGTATGCATGTATTAAAGCCAAGATGGATTGGTCTTGGGTAAGCAAAATTTGGGTGTAAAACGTGTTGCTCGCACGAAGGGTCATATTTCAGTAAGGCCCCTGGTGCGGCTGGTGGTGCAAGTCCTTACTTTTACACCACAGCAAAATGCTAATGGGACTGCAGTGCAATCATGCATTCTGCCCAATTTAAGGGGCTCTGATGGGACCCCAAATGCTTCGTTATCAACCTAAGCCTTTTTCAAGACCTCTAAGTGTAGCATTATATTTTTTAGGAGTTGCCACTAATCAGTTTCACCTAGATCGATTAGCCTGTTACGATCTGTAAGAGATTCTACGATCGTGAGTTGGTTACGCTAAAATAACTTTATTATAGTGCTTAGAAATTGTTACCATGGGGTTTAGTTTTATCTTTTCCTAAATTTTTGCTTCCTTACCTAATCGTTGATAAAAAGATAATTTTTATAAATTTTATTTAATTATGTTTAATTAATTAATTAATTTAATTTCAAACTATGAATCTTACCAAACTAATCAGACATGGAAGTTTAGATGTCCTTGAAATTTCGGGACTTTACTAAATCCATGAAGAATTTGAAAAGGCCATCTTATTCTAAGCTGTGAGTCTTATAAGACCAATCAGATTCAAACAAAAAGTTCATCTTAGGGTTTTATCAAATCCACCAAGAACGGATTCCCAAAAAACTTGCTATGTATTTAAAAAATTATCTTCATTTAATTTCTTTATAATTTCTAGATGATAAGGTAAGTAAAAATATTTGAGCAATTGAATAAATAACCTAATAAAAATATTTTTTTGTATTATTACTTTTTTTTAAGATGCAATATGAAATTCAAACAAAATCAAACTATCCTAAAATTAAAAGAAAACAAAGATAAATAAAGAGATTAAAAAATAATAAAATAAAATAAATAAACATCCTAGGTTGTATTTCTATGTAAATTTTATGGTTGAATTTACTGCATGCCCCAACAAACAAATAAATAAAGAAAACAAAGAAAGAAAAGCAAACAATAAAACTTTGCTGCTAGTGACCAATCTGCAGAGAGAAAAGTGCTAGTGATCTTGATGAACCAAATAGAAGATCAGGAGGGCTAAACGAGGGTTATACCGAAGTGAGAATAGGTCAGATCCGAACAGAGACGGGTCGGGTGGCGGGCTGAGAACGAGTTCCCGTCTAGTCCTCTTCGATTCGACACTTCTCCGGCGAAGAGAAGAGGATTGCCGGGCTTGGACTTCAGCGGAGGCGGCAATGGTGGATTGGGCTGACAGATTCGGAGACGGGAACGGTGGTCGGAGAGAATCGAGACGGGGACGAGGCGTCACGCGACATCTCCCTTTCGTCTTGGCGTCAACGGCGACTGGGGATGCACGAGGGTGATTGTACGTCACTGAGGCAGAGCACAGGTGCCGAGCTGGGAGGGCTAAAAGCGGCGGATTGGTGACGGGACGGCATCGGGCAGCAAAGGATGCACTCCAGGGACGGCGGCGGCGGCTGGAAAAGTTTAAGGTTTCTAGGGTGGGGTTGCGAGAAAACAGGGGCTTAGGCTGCAGTTTTCCTTTTTTAGCTAAGAGCTTAGGGTTGGCGAATTTCTCCTCTTTTTTCCTTTAAGTGGTGACCCATATTTATACTAGGAGAGCTTAGGCGAGATTAACTAGGGTTTTTAAAGTTTAAACTAATCCAAGTTCAATTTGGAGAGGTTAGGACATAATTTGGCCAAAATATCAGTTTTAGTCCAACAAAACTCTTAGCCTACTGATCTGGTCCCCACTTTTATGAAAAAATGCAATTTAGCCCATATTTTCCTTGATTTGTCAAATTAGCCTAAAGCTTTGTAAAAAGAACCAGATTTTCCCAAAATTTCATGATTTTGCCAGATTTGACTCAACTCTCAAAAATTGACAGATTTGGCCCAAACTTTTTAATTTTACCTAGAATCTTCTAAAAATCCTCAGTTTCCACCCAGACTTTTCCCTTTTGCCTAAATTGACCATACAAAACTTTTAAGACTCTAAATTAGTACATAGACTAAATTAATTCCTATTTCTACCCTATATGAATATTTTAAACTCCCAAAATTAATAACACAAATAAAAAGACCAAATTGCCCCCCTACAAAACACAATGCTCCTAAACTAACTTTTTTCAACCTAGAACTAAAATAAAAAAATTGCACCCGAACAAAATTGGGTGTTAACAGCTGCCACTCTTTTCACGTTTCATGGAACAGGATGCATGCAAAGCCATTACCAAATTTTGTCCGACCTTTCATTGAACAATGAGAAACTTCTCACTACCAAATATCCTGAGGAGAAAAACCATTTTCTCTTCTACTTCGAGGTTAAGGAACCTTCCTTATTACCTCTATGATAAAAACTTTCCTATCGTTTAAGAATCTAAGAAGAAAAGCTTTTTCATCCTTTCTCACCAGGCTATGGAACTCTGCTTGCCTTTTTGCAATAGGAACCTTCCCATTGTCAAAAAAATCCTAAGAAGAAAAACTTTTTCCTTCTTTGTGAGGTTAAGGAATCTTCTTAATTACCTCTATTATAAAACCGTTCCTATCATCTAAGAATCTAAGAAGAAAAACTCTTTCCTCCTTTCTGACTGGGCTAAAGAACTCTCCTTGCCTTTTTGCAATAGGAACCTTTCCGTTGTCAATAAAAATCCTAAGAAGAAAAACCCTTTTATTCTTAATGAGGTTAAGGAACCTTCCTCATTACCTTGACGATAAAAACCTTCTTATCATCTAAGAATCTAAAGAGAAAAACTTGTTCCCCCTTGTTCACCAAGTCTAGGAACTTTCCTAGCTTTTTGAAATAAGAACCTTCTGATTGCTTCCAAACCTAAAAGGAAAACTCTTTCTTCTTTTCTTGAAGGGTTGAGGAACCTTCCTTACATTTTTTCTTTATAGAAACCTTTCCATGGAAAAGAGAAACTCTTCTATCATTCATTTTACATTTGGCAAAAGGCTCTATCTTACCATGATTTAAGGGGTAGAGAACCTTCTCTTTACCACCTTTTATTGCCTTAAAGGTAGAGAACTCTGTCTATTTACAACCTTTAAATTTCTTTGAGGTAGTGCACCCAAATTCTTTACCACCTTTGATGACCTGTGAGGTAGAGAACCCCATATCTTTACCACATCTAAATTTTTTTTACGTAGAGCACCTTGACTCTTTACCACTTTTGATGACCCTTGAGGTAGAGAACCCCATCTCTTTACCACCTTTAAATTGTATCGTTTCGGAAGTCAAACAAGCACAGTGAAAGATAACCAAAACCCTCCAGGATCCAAGTGAAACTGAGTAAATCGGGTATTCAAAATTTTTACCTAGTTGGCCGTGATCTTTCACCCAATTGTTGAGTCAAATCACAAACTTAAACAGTTGACATGTTCAAGCTCTTTATGGTATCTACACCACCCCTTCCGATCACCACGACTCCACCATGTTCCGGTAGATACGTTCCTCTTGTGCCTGTAATGCTAGCTTGCGTCCTCTAATGAATGGTAAGAGAAGAGTGCAGTTGGAACTTTTCAAAACCCTTCTGATTTCGTACTTAGGGAGGTTAGGTAAGAGCTATAAAATTCTCACTATGTGATGTATATATAGTGACGCTTAACTCTTAAGCCTAATGGGTTTCAAAACCCTAATCCAATTAGGTTTAATTTCAAGCTTCATAATGGCTCAACCATTGAGCCAATTATTAATCTAAAATTATCATAAAACCCAAACCTAAATAATTTGGCCCATGCACTCAAATAATCCAATTGGCTCTAAGTGCGCGACCCTATAGGCTCCTACCATGTTGGCAATGATCATAAATCACATTTATAATCATAAACAATGAGTGGTGTCTAGCAACACATCATTGCTACCCAAGTGACAAGATAGTCGATGATTCAACTAAACTACTATGATCATTATTCGTATATGTCATTGTCCCTTTGTCAAAGATATCAATACTAAGCACAAGACATAGAATGTGTCACTCTTATATAGCCTAATCTATGGTTTCTTGATTCTTGAGTAAACTAACTTAAACTGATGACATTAATATCATATATCAACTCATCCAAGAATAGTCATGCATTTTCTTAGTCTCACTCTTACAAATCCTTCTGCATGATATGTGACATACCCAATGATTACTTTCATGTTCACTTAGTTACGAGAAACTTACAATAGTATCAAAGTATGTGACTCACATGTAGGGAACCTTGATGATCTTAAGTCAAAGGACTACATACACCATGATCACTATGAGAAGCACTTATGACACTCATAGAATGATCCATGTAGCGTTCTGTTATGAGTGTTCCAACCCTAATTTGCAAGCGCACGAGATGTATTTATATAGAGTGAATAAGATATCGTTTCCACGAGGATTAATTTGTAATTGTTTGCCAATTACCACTACCATGAGACTCATTTTAGTTAAACAGGTAACAATTGATGATTTACTCACTATAAAAACAACTAAGTTTGCAATTCTACTTAAATTACTACTAAACAAGAACAACAAACACAATGCAAATTAGGGGTTTTCGAGTGAATTAACAAAAAACATTTCTTATGGTTTCACTATTTAACTTGGTTCGCTAATGAATTAAGGCTAATGGTTTAGTTTTTCTACTTGTTGGTGAAGTTGACTAATTCAGCCTTTACTCTCCCAAGTGAAAGGATCACTCTCCCAAGCTTATACAAAAAGGGACTTCCATCCGAATTGTCAGTTCAAGAGGGGCATTACAAGTTTAATTTACCTTCACCTAGTGTCCTATACTAGTCTCTCAATAAGCCCATGACCACTATACTCTTGTCCTAGTTCCAATTCCTTTTAATCTTTTCCAAGAGTTTAAAAGAAATCTAAGGTGTAATTGACTAGGGCCCTTAATCAATCAACACAACAATAAGCTTAAGAAGAAGAGTAAACAAGCAATAGAGGAAAACCAAAGTCAAATAGCCATTAATCTAACCAACATAACCAATTCAAGTAGCTACACTATAGAAAGTGAAGATAAAACTACTCCATAATCAAACTAAACATAAATATGAAAATACACAAAATAACATTCATGTCTAGCCACAAGAAAAAAGAAAGAAGGAACCAAAATTGACTAAATGAGCTTGACTCTTCAAGTCTTCCAAAAATTCTCAAGAGCTCCAAGCCTTCTGCCTTCACAAGATGATGAAAGTTGAGAAAAAATGAAGAAGAAAAACTAGCTATAACTTGAGAAGATGAAGATAAAGAATACAATCCTTAGCTAGTTTCCAGGTTTTTCTACTATTGGAGATGTCTTTTTCACCCCACCTACCAATTTGGATAAAAACCCTTAGCCAATAGCAAGCTTAGGTTCAAAATTAAGGTGGGGGACCATTTTCCCGGGTACAAGGGCACCTAGGCCTCCAGAGAGAGCTTTCTGGCGCCTAGGCCCCCAGGCTCGAGAGTGCTTGGGGCCTAGGCCTCAGGATGGGGCTTTTTGGCTCCTAGGCCTTTAATGCGCCTAGGCCTTAGGACATTAAATTTCAGGCATGAGTAATTTCTACTGTAGTGCTGAAGCCTCACTCTTGGGGCCTAGGCCTCACAATTATAAATCTACTTTTGCTTTTGTATGCCCATTTTCCATTCCATTGGTCTTGGTACTATTCCGATGCTACGGTCTGCTTCTTCAACTTACAAAATGAAAGAACAAAGTAAAAATCAACAAAAAATGTTGAGTGGTGAGGTAGAAAATGGTGGTCAAAGTTAACAAAAAGGCAACATGTTTGGCCATATAATTAACATCCATCAAACTCCCCCAAAACCTAGAAAAATGCTAGTCCTTAACATTCACTAACCTAAAAACATAAAACAAACAAAACATATAAGCTAACAACACATATTCAATATCATATCATAAAGTCATCCAAAGTACAAGCTCAACTCAAGAGAAATTAAGGTAAGTAATGAAAGAAGAACCTCGTCATTAATGGTCGTTAATTGCTCGCTAAGTGTTTCACTCCTTAATATATGGTTGCCTAGTGCAATTGTAGCTTATAATGCCACTTCATCCACAAATTTGTAACAAGACCCAAACTACCCATGAATTGTCCCTAAGGAGTATGCATACAAATTCAAGTCCAACGACATATATATAAGGTTATACCATGGATGGGTTTGGTATGGACGAGAATTGGATAGAGGCTTTTTTAAGTGGAGCTAAAGAAGTAAATCAAACATAAACACCATGGGCAATCCTAATAATCAAATCTAAAGTCCCACTCAAGGTATTCCAATTTAAGTAAAATGCTTTTCTTGGCTTTCAATCAACAACCTAAATAACCCCAACATGTATAATTTTGACAAAACACTTGAGTGAACTCTTTTCAAATGAATGAAGTACTTCTACCTTTTCCCTTTGTTATTTATTCATTTTCATTCAAATTTAATTTTTTTTAGTAGCCACGAGGGCTTTTTCATGTTGACTTGGTTTACCTTTTTTCTTGA
Source organism: Aquilaria yunnanensis (assembly GCA_039654915.1). Taxonomy (NCBI): domain Eukaryota; kingdom Viridiplantae; phylum Streptophyta; class Magnoliopsida; order Malvales; family Thymelaeaceae; genus Aquilaria; species Aquilaria yunnanensis. The sequence goes on from CM077597.1 coordinate 67,684,021, forward strand.
GGGAAAGATAGTTTTTAACAAACTAGAAATTCACTCAATTTTCAAACTTCAAACAATTGTGCATGATTAATCAATAAAACACTCAAACCATAACTATATAATCTCAACAATAAGTTTATAACCCAACATCTTTCCCTCCAAACTTATTTATTGTTCACTCACATAACACTAAAGCCCAAACTTAGTCATTTTCATTTTTCATTTCATTTTTTTTAGCCATCCCAAGCCTATATATGCAATACTCAACTTACTAAGAGAGGATAAATGATCATGGATGTGGCTTAATTATGTAGGTTGAACAATAAACATGGCTTAAAGGCTTAAAAGGGGTTAATCTAAAGGTTATGATGAAGGGTTAGCCATTTAAATATGCAGTTTAGCCCTAAATTGTCATTTCATCCCCTATTTGCATGCATCAATTCGGATATGAAGGGGTCCAAAAGCAAATTAAGGAATCTATAAGCAAAATAAGCACCGCTTCAACAAAATAAATCATGCATAGCATAAGTGTATCACATAAGGCCCAAAGACTCACCGGGTAAAGTTTCTATCATTAATGACAAGTGAAAATCTTTCCTTACTTAACAAAACTTACAATCAAGTTGAACTTGTAAATGAATTCCTCTAATCATAATAAAGAGCATGCATTAGGCCCCTAAATGCACACAACCTAAAAATTCAACTATATGCTCATACATTCATCCACTATATGCCATAATAAGGAAAAGAAATATGATATACATGTAATGCCATAAGAGAAGAGAAAAAAAATCACCAAAAACTAGTCTAAAAGAAAGAACATACAACTAAATGCTAAGTCCTAGGAAATTACTCAAACAATTATCATCCATAAACACATTTCTCCCTTAAAACTAAAACCAACATTGTCTATAATGTTGAAAAAAAAAACTAAAAAGGAGATTGTGTTTCAAGAATCATACCTGGGAGGTGGATGTTCTCACCTCTAATTACTCTCACTCAAACTCTTAGTGATGGTGACATTTCATCTTTTCATATTTGCTCTTGATCTTTCCACCATACATGTATAATAAGCACAAAGAGTAATTAAGAGACATTTTTCGTAAAACTTAACTTATTGAAAAGATAATTAAAAACACAATGAAAAGAAGAGATGTTGGGGTGCTTCCCAACAAGCACTTGATTTATTGTCTCTAACTAGATACCAACACTTTTTTTTTAGGCATTAGGGTAGCTGATGTGGTTCCACACTCTCTCAATTGTAAGAATGTTTCTAATGCTTGGAAAGTCCAATATGCATCCAACAAGATGTGCACTTCTCCATGCTTCAGTTTTCATCTCTTTCCTCCTTAAGCATTTTAGGGTTCTTTACATTTCTATTTCTTGTTAGTACCCATTTCTTCTTCATTGTTTTCTTTTTTTTTTCTTCCATCAATGAGTATCTTGCCTTATCTTTTACTTTTTTCTTAAGATTTGGGGGCTCAAATTCATTGATTTCTCTTGGGTTACCACCATAACAAAAGTGGAAGAATTTCCTTGGTTGGATTCTATGACCACATCAACCATGTATACTTCTATCTTAGGAGATGGAGTGCTAGAATCAAACATGTTGAACTTCATTTTTTCATCCTCAACATTGAATATGAGCTTGTTTCCCTTCACATCTATAGTTGTTCCGGCGATGGCCAAGAATGGTCTTCCAAATATAAGATGGACTTGGTTGTCTTCTTCTATGTCAAGAATCACAAAATCCATGAGGAAGACAAATTTTCCAACTTTCACCAAAACATCTTCTATTACTTTTCATGGATACTTGATAGACCTATTCGCCATTTGTAATTGTATTGTAGAGGGCTTCATTTCTAACCCCAATTTGTTGGTAATAGACAAGGGCATCAAGTTGACACTTGCACCAAGGTCACATAATACCTTCTTGAACTCAACTTCTCCAATTATGCATGGAATAGTGAAGTTTCTGGGATCCTTCAATTTTGGTGGAAGCTTTTGTTGGACAATTGCACTACATTCTTCCGTGAGGCATATGGTCTAAACCTCTTCAATTTTTTTTTCTTTGCAATGAATTCTTTCTAGAATTTACTCCAATTTAGCATTTGAGTTAAAGCTTCCAAGAATGGGATGTTGACGTAAAACTTCTTAAAAATGTCTAAGAACTTACCATATTGATCATCAAGCTTCTTTTTTTGAAACCTTTGTGGGAAAGGTAAGAGTGGGTTAGGTGGGAGCTTTTGCACTCTTTGGGGTTGTTTTTTTAGTAACTCCACCACTTTATCTTCTTCTTGAACTTGCACTTCATCTTCCAAGATTGGTTTCTCTTAAGTGGGTGTCCTCATGTAGGGATCTTCAAGTTTATTTCCTCCCCTAAGTGTAATTGCATGACATTGCTCCCTTAGGTTCAACTCGATGTCATTAGGGAATTTACTTTTTTGAAGAGTCTTTATGGAGTTTGCCAATTTTCCCATTTTGTGCTCAAGGTTCTTAATGCTTACACTCATGTTGGCGTCCATATTTGTCAAGTTAATGGCCAAGTTGGCTATCTTTGCCTCATTCTTCTCCATTCTATTCTTTGTTTCCTTTATGAATTGTAACATAATTTCTTCCATAAAAGGACTTTTTTCCATTAAAGCTTGGTTGAAACTGGGAGGTGGTGGTAGTTGTTTCACATTCCTTGTATTTTCATAAGAAAAATTTTCATGGTTCCTCCAATTTGAGTTGTATTGATTTCCCATTTGGTTGCCTCCAAACCCAAAATTCTGGTTGCCCATGAAATTTGCTTCTTCAAGCTTCATGTCCATATGCCCTCATGTATGTTGGAGGTAGAGGTGGCGGCTTGCTCAATGGTTAGCTCCTTTTTATTGGTCAACTTAGACACTTAATTCATGAGGGAAGCCATTTGTGCCGATAAAGCAGTCAATTGATCAACCTCAAGTACCCATCTCCTTGGTTGAGCTATTTCACTGGCTATTGTTCTCTATTAAATGCCAATTGCTCTAGAATTTGAAAGGCATCACCGGCCGTCTTTGATATCAAGGATCCACCGGCCAAAACATCAATCATAAATCTTAAAGTGAGTACCAAGCCTTCATAGAAAAGTTGGATTTGTTGCCAATCCAAGAATCCATGTTGTAGAAACTTTCTAAGCAACTCCTTGAATATCTCCCATGCTTCTGAAACAAACTCCATCTCATGTCGCTTGAATGTCATAATTAAAGCTCTCAAGTGGGTGGCCTTTGAGGGAGGAAAAAACTTGCTCAAGAACTTCTCGGCCATTTTATTCCAAGTAGCAATGCTTCCTAATTGTAGCGATTGGTACCACCTTTTGGCTTTGTCCCCGAGTGAGAAAGGAAACAACCAGAGCCAAATAGCATCTGTGGAAACTCCATTAGCTTTGACTGTGTCACAAGCCTCCAAGAAATCCACTATGTGAGTGTCAGGATCCTTCGAAGCCAAACCTCCAAATTGGGTTTGTTGAATAAGAGAAATCAATGCCGGCTTCAACTCAAAGTTGTTGGCTTAAATCGGTGGCCTTACAATTCCCGAATAATTCTCCATTACCAAGGGTTGGATGTACTCGCTAATAGGCCTTTGTGGATTCCTTGGATAAACTCTATCTTGATGATCCATCCCTCTATTCCCTCCAATGCCATCATTATGCCTGTTGTTGCCTCCAAGACCATTAAGATTACCTGCTCCGCCCTCCATATGTGTAGGGGTAGAGCTATATTCACCTAAGTGTGATGTAGCACAAAGCTCTCTAAGATGTCACTCTATCTCCGGTATCAATGGCAATAGAGTAGAGTATTAGGAACGGGTCATACACCAATGGTACCTACCAAAGATAAACTTAAGCACAAAGGCAACAAATAATTCAATTCAATCAATCCCCAGCAACGGCGCCAAAAACTTGTTGTGAGTTTTCCAACCCTAATCCGCAAGTGCACGGGATGTATATATATAGGGTGAATAAGATATCGTTTCCACAAAGATTAATTTGTATTATTTGCCAATTACCACTACCATGAGACTCACTTTAGCTAAACAAGCAATAATTGATGATTTACTCACTATGAAAAAAACTAAGTTTGCAACTCTACTTAAATTACTACTAAACAAGAATAACAAACATACTGCAAATTAGGGGTTTTCTAGTGAATTAACATAATACACTTCTTATGGTTTTCAGTATTTGACTTGGTTAGCTACTGAATTAAGGCTAATAGTTTGATTTTTCTACTTGTTGGTGAAGTTAACTAATTGGGCCCTTACTCTCTCAAGTGAAAGGGTCACTCTCCCAAGCTTCTACTATAATGAACTCTCTTCTGAATTGCTAGTTCAAGAGGGGCATTACAAGTTCAATTTACCTTCACCTAATATCCTATACTAGTCTCCCAACAAGCCCATGGCCACCACACTATTCTCCTAATTTTAATTTCTTTTAGTCTTTTCCAAGAGTTTAAAAGAAATCTAAAATGCAATTGACTTGGGCACTTAATTAATCGATACAACAATAAGGTCAAGGAGAAGAGTAAACAAGCAAAGGAGGAAAACCAAAGTCAAAATAGCCATTAATCCAACCAACATAACCAATTCAAGTAGTTATAATAATAGAAAGTGTAGAGCAAACTACTCCATATTCAAACTAAACATAAACATGAAAATACACAAAATAACATTCATGTCTAGCTACAAGGAAAAGGAAAAAATGAACTAAAGTGGACTAAATGAGTTTGACTCCTCAAGTCTTTAAGAAATCCTTAAGAGCTCCAAGCCTTCTCCAAGCAACTCTCCACAAATGCCTCTATAAGATGATGAAAGTTGAGAAAACATGAAGAAGAAAAACTAGCTCTAACTTAAGAAGATGAAGATGAAGAATACAATCCTTAGCTTCTAGGTTTTTCTACTCTTGGAGATGTCTTTTTCACCCCACCTACCAATTTGGATAAAAACACGTAGCCAATAGCAGGCTTAGGTTCAAAACTAAGGTAGAGGATCATTTTTCTGGGTATAGGGGTGCCTAGGCCTCAGGAGAGGGCTTGCTGGTGCCTAGGCCTTAAAATGGAGCTTTCTGGCGCTTAGGCGTCCAAGCTCAAGGATGCCTAAGGCCTAGGCATTAGGACATGAAATTTCATGTAGGAGCAATTTCTACTGTGGTACTTAGGCCTCACTCCTAGGACCTATGGCTCACTCCTAGGACCTAGGCCTCATAGTTATAAATCCACTTTAACTTTTTCTTGCCATTTTCCATTCCACTCATCCTGGTGCTATTTCGATACTATGATTTGCTTTTCCAACTTACAAAATGAAAGAACAAAGTAAGAATTGAAAAAAAATGTTGGGTGGTAAGTTAGAAAATGGTGGTCAAAATTGACAAAAAGTCAACATGTTTGACCACAAAATTAACAGCCATCATGTTCTCTTGATGGGTCGGTCCAATACACAAGTTCTCCAGCTTGTACCTATATGTAGACTACATATCTCATATTGGTCTCCACATATGCTAGTTATTATGTATTATTGCAACTCGCTTCATAATAATACTAGACTAGAGACATTTAAGAATATCATTATTTTAGGGTTATAATTATGTTTGATTATGCTAGCCAAAGGACTATCGCCAACAGGATCTTTTTATTAGCAGACCTGACACCACCCTCGAAAAAGGATACGACCAACCTTGGGATAAGTCTCTACACCACTATCGGAAAAAGATACCACCAACCTTGGGATAAGTTTCTACACCACCCTCGGAAATGGATACAACCAACCTTGGGAAAAGGCTTTGCGTTGCCCTCGGGAGTGTACATGACCAACCTTGGAAACATAAGCCTACTATCCTCGACAAAAGAAATACCTCCCGAAAATGATATGCGTAGCTGATGGGCTTTCCCCAGTCACCTTTGGGGAAAATCCTATGTCTGAAGGGGTCTCAAATCCCCGAGGGGTCCTAGGGGGAAAATGAAAAATATAGTTTAAGGATATTTGACAGAAACCTTGCACACACCCCTACCCTCTGGGCATAACCACCTATGGCTAACTGGAGACACTTTTCTTTGAAGGAACGGACCAAATCCAGCCGAACACATGTCCTGATTTACTTAGATTGAGCATAACAACCTTCTCCTCCCAGCCTCCTATAAATACTCGAGGAGGCTTCCAGGTAATACACACAAGAAACACCATCTCTTTCAGTTCTTTACTCTTAACAGCTTTTTCCCTCACATATTGACTTGGGCGTCGGAGATCCCTCCCCCGGAAACATACTCCAGGGAGCTCCAAACCCTTATTCTCCAAGTGCTGCAGATCCCATTCAGGTGAAGTCCTATTGGAGGTTCAACATGTCCTACATTGAAGATAAATCTTTATATGTGATGAAGATTACAAAGTTCTACCGGAGGTTCAACATGTCCTACATCGAAGTTCTACTCAAGTGACGAGGAAGAGGATTGTCTTCTCTTTGGAATCTCAGTATAGCTTTCCTTTATATATGATGAGGTAGATAAACCTTCTCATTTAAAACCTCAGTTTAACCCAAGTGATGAGGAAAAGAATTGTCTTCTCTTTAAAACCTCAGTTTTCCCTTTCTTTAAATGTAATGAGGTAGAGGAACCTTTCTTATTTAAAACCTCGGTTTAACTTAAGTTATGAGGAAGAGAATTACCTTCTCTTTGGAACCTCGGTTTAGCTTTCCTTTAGATGTGATAAGGTAGAGAAACCTTTCTCATTTAAAATCTCATTTTAACCTAAGTGACAAGGAAGAGAATTGTCTTTTCTTTAGAACCTCCGTTTAGCTTTCCTTTAGATGTGATGAGGTAGAGAAATCTTTCTCATTTAAAACCTAGGTTTAACCCAAGTGATCAGGAATGACTTAGCTTTCTTTTAGAAGTGACGAGATAGAGAAACCTTTCTCATTTAAAACCTCGGTTTGACCCAAGTGACGAGGAAGAAAATTGCATTCTATTTGAAACCTCAGTTTTGCCTTTATTTAAATGTAATGAGGTAGAGAAACCTTTCTCGTTTGAAACCTCGAGGAACAAAATTAGCTTCCCTTTGAAACCTCAGTTTAGCTTTCTTTAAGTGTGATGAGGTAGAGAAATCTCTATCATTTAAAATCTCAGTTTAACCCAAGTTACGAGGAAGAGAATTACATTCTCTTCAGAATCTTAGTTTAGCTTTTCTTTAAATGTGACAAAGTACAAAAACCTTTCTCATTTAAAATCTCGGTTTAACCCAAGTTATGATGAAGAGAGTTATCTTATCTTTGAAATCTCGGTTTACCTTTTCTTTAAATGTGATGAGGTAAAAAAACCTTTCTCATTTAAAACCTCTATTTAACCCAAGTTACGAGGGAAAGAATTACCTTCTCTTTGGAACCTTGGTTTAGCTTTTCTTTAAATTTAATGAGATAGGAAAATCTTTCTCATTTAAAACCTCAGTTTGACCTAAGTGACGAGGAAGAGAATTGCCTTATCTTTGGAACCTCAGTTTTGCTTTCCTTTAGATGTGATAAGGTAGAGGAACTTTTCTCATTTAAAACCTCAGTTTAACCCAAGTTATGAGGAAGAGAATTACCTTTTCTTTGGAACCTCCGTTTAGCTTTTCTTTAAATATGGCAAGGTAGAGAAACTTTTCTCATTTAAAACCTTGGTTTAACTTACTTGTCATATTGATCTTAATTTGTGTGAACTTACTTAGACCATAAAACTCCGTTCGCTTAGATGGCATTAAGAAATTGTAGTCTCTAACTCTTGGTAGATGTTAAGTGGTTGAAACACTCCCTTTCTTTCCTTTGTCCAAAATGTCTCCTCTTAATGTGCTTTAATTGAATTCCTCCTTAGCTATTTGCACCAAGCTTTATTGAAATCTGCTTGTGATAAAATCCTGATGGAAATAATATGATGATGCTCATGATACATGCTTTTTAATATTTGCATTCTTAGAGTGACCTTGATGAAAACCATTATGCATAAATGAATTCTATGATTACCTATTGTGAGTCTTTTCCTTAAGCTATTTAGAACTTCTCCTTACCTCACCATGGATTTCATGCTATCTTAATGCTCAATTATCAATGGCTCTATGTTCTCTTCTTTTCCCTGTGACCATGTTGATATGAATGATTTCTTTTCCTTGAGCTTAAGTTCTGATCCATAAATCTTGGCCCCTTATCTATTGAGCTTCTTTGTTGGTAGTGCTCTCCTTGTGCTCCGTAGAGATTACTTTGCCCCCCTAAATATAGTGTCTATGTGGATAAAGATGTCAAATTCCTTTGACTTATAAAGGTCATGCATTTATAAACCTTCGTGATGGCACTTGATTGTGAATTTCTCCTACAAAAACTACACCTTCTTAAACAAAGTCTCAAGTTATCTCATCACTTTTACGTCTGCACGCATTAATGAATAATGGTTTAGCCTTAAGGAAAAACTTTCATCAATTTGCAGAGCTTGACAAAATAACTTATGGTCTTTGTATTTGATTAAAATATCTTGTTATTCTTCCCTTTTCAAACTCAAAGACATAAAATGTACAAGGAAAATAGGTAGAAATAAGTTTTATAATGATAGCCTTTTAAATGAGTGAGAATGATATTGAGAGGCAAATGTTAGGTCGAAGAAAGTTAAGTTTGAGTGGTGTAAAAGAAGGGCTTTTTAGTGCCACTCGTGAGCACATCTATTTGCCTTGAAAAACTCAATAATGACAACCTCAAGCATACCATCTTTTCAAGAAAGTTAGACCTTATCTGTTGCCTTCCAACTTTTGTAATTTGTACGTAAACTTGCTTTGAAGGTTGCATTTATCTTTTAAACTGCCTTTTCAGGTTTTAAGTCTAGAATCCATAGCTCACTATTTCTTTTTCTTTTTCTTTTTCTTTTCATTCATTTTTCTTTTTTTGCTCTAACTTTTGCCTAAGTTGTGTTGGAGAGTACTAACCTAGTGAGCCGTTATCTTTTTCTTTCTTTGTTTTTTTGGTGAGCTATGATTATGACGTGCTAGATGGCCTTCCTTAAGCGAGATGACTCAAGTGACATTAGCTGCTTGTGCTACTCTTAGTTTTTTATTTCTTTTGAATTTCCCTTGTTGTTTTTTTATGGAAAGGTTGAATTTTTTTCCTTTTTGAAATTTGCATTGTGAAGAACTGAAAAGCTTTTCTTGAGTTGAGTATTCATGAGAATTGAGATGCCACCGAATCCATTTAATATGAGGGCTGTCTTCTCTAGAAGCTAACCAAGAACTTCTTGATAATGCTAATAACCACTGCAAACTTTCTTTTACTTTTGTGTAATGAGAGTTGAGGTGCAATATTTAAGTTCCTTCTTACTAGATTTGATAGCATTTTCAATATCGCCACCATAAAATCTCCTTTAACTTTCATTTCCACCCACAAGTAGCATTATTACATTTGTGTTTGTTTATGAAAAAGCAACATGATTGCAAGACGGTGAAATGAATGGCATAATGACAGAGTATAAGATGGCATTTTTGGTAAAAAGTGGTGGAATACACACATTACATCTCTTTATTAGACAAGAAAAGAATAACATGTGTCTATTTAACAAAAACTACATCCTAGATTTTGGACTAAATCTAGGAGATTTTTACTATTATATTACCTTGGCAAGCTCTCAAAGATACAAGTTTATTCAAAGGATTCCTTGTCATTCAAAAGTGTGTGTGAATTGCTAGGTCGGATCTAATTGGGAGCCCTTTTAAAGTCAATGTAATTCCAGCTTAAAATCTTCACTTTTAGTTACCAATCACATCAGGATCTAACAGTTTGGAATCGATCAACTGTTGAACCTTGAGTTTTAGTGCCACACAATTTTCAGTTGAATGCCTAATTGAGCCTATGTAGTAGTCACATTTGGCATTTGGATCATACCAACTTGGAAAAGGAGGTCGCTTGATCTTTGCTGCCGTTAGTATGGGTGACAGCAGATTTGACTTTATGAGCTTAGGGAGTAGCTTGGTGTAGTAAAAATCAGATCAACCAGAGCAGTTTTCTTGCAGAGAGTGTTATATGGTACTGATGGAGGAGCCTTAAAGATTACTGCCTCACTAGGACATCCTTTTCCATGTAATGTAACGGTTGAACCATCCAAAGCACTAATGTGTTGATCATTAGTAATAAAATCTATTAATTTTCTTGATTTCATCCCATATTCGATTCTTTCTCCAAATAACACGATATCAAAGAAGCTATTAAAGGCAATACCGACTAACTTTTCATAATATGGCCCTTTTAAAGTTGGAACAAATAAAGTGATCATCTCCTTTTCAACCATGAGAGGTTAAACCATCGTTGTTAAGTCTCTTCACCTTTGTGCGTATTCCCTGAAAGAATTTTGCTGTTGCCTCTCAAAATTTTGCAAAACTTGGCGGTCAGGGGCCAACTCTTAAATGTGTTTGTAGTTATTCAGAAAAGCATGGGCAAGGTCACTCCAAGATTTAATAGTTTTGGAACTCAAACTCATGCACCATTTCAATGCTGACTTGGTGAAACTTTCTTAAAAAAAAGCCATCCACACTTTCTCATCCTTGGTGAGAGGTTGCATCTTCCTTAAAAAAAGTGTGAGATGAACATGTGGTGAGCTCATCCCATCAAGTTTCTTAGATTTTGGCACCTTAAAATCATAGGGAATTACTACATTAGGCACTGGACAAAGATCATCAACTAAGAGCAATCCAAATATGGTACCATCTTTAATGGTGCGAACCCTTTTTTCTATGATTTCAAGCATTTTAGTGTCCTCTTCTTCTTTCGATAGTGGCTTGTAGAATAGATTGTGCCTCAAATGAATGGCGTCTGATGGATCTAAGTCTTGGAAAAGCTTTTCTTGAACTGAGATCTGTTGTGGAGTGAATTTAGGAGGATTTTTTGTGTTTTTATAGGGGCTTGAGCTACCTTCCCCTTGACCAATTCCATTAGTTGTTTCATTTAATTTGTCATGCTTTCTATCTTTGACTTAAGCTCATTGAGACGTCCTTCCATCTGCTTTGCCATTAGTCTTGCTTAAAGCCGGGTTGAATATTTATGTTGAGTACCAATCCTTTCCTCTATTGAAGAGTGAAGTTCATTTTAAATTTTAGATGTATGATTTGATAGATGTATGTATGAATATGCAATGCAGACCATCAAGGGAAACAATAAAGATATATGTGGTCAAGTTCAATAGATACATATAAAGTCATGGAAATAAAAAGTAAGAGACATATGACAAGTAAAAAGGCAAAGATAAACAATAGCATGCCTCTAATAATGATAAAAGGTTAATAACATAGAAAAAATAATAATGAAAGGACTATGAAGTATGTTAGCTAAGCGAACATGTGCCTTGTTATGGAAATCCTAGTGAAGAGATAATATGTGCCGTGTTAAGGAAATCTTAGCGAACGGATCTATGGCCACTATATGCATAGGTGGTTTTTTGAAAAATAGGTTATAGGTTGGTTTCCAAATCCCTTTTACTAAGTCCTATCAGACTAGAAAAGACCCAATTCCTCACCTACAAGGGTTACGTGAGGAAGGATTAATTCGAATCGTAGCTTTTATAGTCTCGTAGGGTGACTATTATCATACACGGGCAACATTACTTACTACTACGGATTAGAGAAAATGTAGAGAGTATTGCTCCACACAACTAGCCTAACCAGGGTGTTTTACAAAACTTTGTTAAAGTGAACTTGGGTATTGAGCTCATTATGCATGCTAAGCTGTGTGCGTGTCGGAACCTTAAAAAAAAGAGCACACTAAATCAATTTGTTAAGAAACAAACAAAGAAAGAAAAAGAGGAAAACCAAACCCCTCTTATGGCTAGACTCATCTCTAGCAGAATCGCCAAGCTGTAGCAATGTGTTTTTTAGGAGTCGCTACCAACCGGTTTCACCTAGGTTGATTAGATATCTGTTACGGTCTATGAGAGATTCTAAGATCTTTAGTCTGTTATGCTAAAATAACTTTATTATAGTGCCTATAAATTGGTGCCATGGGGTTTAGTTTTATCTTTTCCTAAATCTTTGCTTCCTTACCTAATCGTTGATTAAAAAAATGATTTTTATGAATTTTATTTAATTATATTTAATTAATTAATTAATTAGTTCTAAACTTTGAATCTTATCAGACCAATTAGACATAGAATCTTAAATGTTCTTGAAAATTTGAGACTTTACTAAATCTATGAAGAATTTGAAAAGACCATCTTGTTCTAAGTCATGAGTCTTATCAGATCAATCGGATTCGAACAAACAGTCTATCTCGGGGTTTTATCAAATCTATCAAGAACGTATTTCCAAAGATTTGCTGTATATTTAAAAAATTAGCTTCATTTAATTTCTTTCTAATTTATAGATGATGAGGTAAAAATATATGAGCAATTGAATAACTAAACTAATAACATTATTTTTGTGTATTATTACTTTTTTTAAGATGCATTATGAAATTAAAAAAGAATCAAACTATCCTAAAATTAAAAGAAAATAAAGATAAATAAAGAGATAAAAAATAATAAAATAAATAAAGTAAAATAAAATAAATAAGCATCCTAGGTTATATTTCTATGTAAATTTAATGGTTGAATTTAATGCATGGCCAAACAAAAAAATAAACAAAGAAAACAAAGAAAGAAAAACAAACAATAAAAGTTTGATGCTAGTGACTAATTTGTAGATAGAGAAATTATGGTGATCTTGATGAACCAAATAAAAGATCAGGGGGGCTAAACGAGGGTTATACCGATGGGAGAAGGTTGAATTGGTCAGATCCGGACGGAGACGGGTCAGGTAGCTGGTTGAGAAACGGGTTCTCGTCTATTCCTCTTCGATTCGACGCTTCTCCGGTGAAGAGAAGAGGACGGCAGGGCTTGGACTTCAGTGGCGACGGCGATGGCGGCTTGGGCTGACTGAATCGGGGACTAGAACGGTACTCGGAGAGAATCGAGACGGGGACAGGCCGTCGCGCAACTCCTCCCTCTCGTCTCGGCGTCAACGGCGGCTGGGGGGATACACGAGGGTAGTTGTACATCGCTGAGGCGTAGCACGGGCGGCGAGCTGGGACGGCTAAAAGCGGCAGATTGGCGACGGGATAGCGTAGGGCTGCAAAGGAAGCGCTCCAGGGACGGCGACGACAGCTGGAAAAGTTTAGGGTTTCTAGGGTGGGGTTGGGGGAAAACAGGGGCTTAGGCTGAAATTTTTCTTTTTAAGCTAAGGGCTTAGGGTTTGCGAATTTCTTTTCTTTTTTCCTTCAAGTGATGGCCATATTTATACTAGGAGAGCTTAGGCGAGATTAACTAGGGTTTTTGAAGTGTAAACTCATCCAAGTTCAATTTGGAAAGGTTCCGACATAATTTGGCTGAAATATCAGTTTTAGTCCAACAAAGCTCCTACACTACTGATCTGGTACCCACTTTTATACATAATTTCAATTTAGCCCAACTTTTCCTTAATTTGTCAAATTAGACTAAAGCTTTGTAATAATAACCAGATTTTTCCAAAATTTCATGATTTTTCCAGATTTGACTCAAACTCTCCAAAATTGACAGATTTGCCCCAAACTTTCTAATTTTGCCTAAAATCTTCTAAAACTCCTTGGTTTCCACCAAAAAATTTCCCTTTTGCCTAAATTAACCCTACAAAACCTTTAGGACTCCAAATCAGTACCTAGGCCAAATTAATTGCTATTTCTATCCTAGATGAATATTTTAAACTCTTAAAATTAATAACACAAATAAAAAGACCAAATTGCCCCCCTACAAAACAAAATGCTCATAAATTAACTTTTCCCAACCTAGAACTAAGATAACAAAGTGCACATGCACAAAATTGGGTGTCAACACTAAGACTTTAAAATAGGCTTTAATCTCACTCCCAAAGTTGATTTAATGCATCATTAAGTTGAGTAACAAAGTGGTGGTTAAGTAAGCAAAGTGTGTGGAAAAGTAAGTACCTTAAGTTGAATGACAGGTACTAAGGAGGGGCTAAGGAGGATTTGAATCCTCCAATGGTTTGGAATAGGGGTATGAACCCCTAGCATTGGAGTAGAAGTTGAGGTTTTGAGACCCTTAATAGCCTAATGGTGCAGGTCAGGGACCTTTGGGCATTAGAGCGGAACTTTAAAGGTCCCAACTGAAATAATGGGCTTAGTAAGTGATCCACTAAGGTGCTCGAGCCAAGTTTAAGGGAACTATGGGAAGTAAGGGCGTTAAGATTATTAACCTACACAATAAGGAATGGTAAAAGATGGTTAAGGTTGAGTAAGTTATGAGTTACTATAAGGAACCCATAGATAGCAAATAAGGTTGAGTAAACATGCTTCAACTTTGTACTAAGTGTTGCTTTTACTACTGTCTATTAGCACGTATAACATTAGGGTTTGTAAAGGAACAAGGCCCTAGTGCCCTAATTTGCTAACACTAGTAGGCTCTTTAAGAACTATGATCATATTTAGGTTATAACTGGTTAATCATTACTCGTGAAGTATTTTAAATAATTACGTGCAACTAGTTACTTAGCCTACCTTGTATACTAAATATATATGCGTCGTCCTGGCTATGCAATAACAATAAATAAAAACAACGTTGAAAATGGTGTTGCAACAGTTAATGAAAACTTAATTCAAAACAAGCCAAGATATAAAATTTTAGTTACTTAAACTTCAAGTAATAACTGTGTGCATACATTTCAAACTTATATGCACCCAAATGTAACCCTAGTATTATGCACACCAATGGACACTAGTAGAGGCAATCTCTTTATAGGAAAATACCATACATATAAAAGAAACGACAAATATCTACTAAGATCTATCCTTAGCTCTTCACCTAAGTAAGTTAGCTTCAAGTGATCAGCCACATTTTCCTTGTACTCATTTAGCCTCAAACTGTAAGGTAAACATTTTGGTCAGTACTAACTTATGCTACAAGTAGCTCAGAAACATAAGATTTCCTACTTAGAGAGTACCTTCAAACCAATGAAACTGAGCCTTAATAATCACCCTTTATCAACTGTTAAGCTTTGACTAGCCCGCTTAATACCTGCACAACACTTAAGGGGTGGGTACTCAAAAGTACTCAGTAAGGGATTCAGCAACTGCAGGGGGAAAAAAATATGCAATCATGCAAAGCACAAGAAACACACATATATATAACACATAGAACAAAATAAGTAATTAGCAACACAACCAGCAGAAACAAGAATAAGAACAACAAATAATGAAAATAATGGATGTATGGATGGATGGATGGAATATGCACATGCAAATGCACTTAGGACTTCTTTACACCTGTAGGTGCTAGACTTGCCGTGAGCTTTTACGGCTGGGGTACTTGGATACTAGCCCTCATATCCTATGCTAGCACTTAACCAACCCCATAAAGTCCTCTTTCGGGCGCCTTAGAGTAAGTCATCACTCACTCAACCCTTGTTCACCTTAATGAGCTACTTAGTGTAAGTCATCACTTACTCCCCTCTTACCCATCTCTTCCCCTTAACATATTGTGCAGGGTAGCTGCCTCATGTGGTTTTACTTACTAAGCTCTTAGAGCTTAGCTTAGGGCTTTTTAATGGCTTACCTAACAAACCTTAAGGTTTGGTTGGGATCCTATTAGGTTTCTTTTTCACTGCCCAAAGGTTTAAGACCTCCCACTTGGGCCAACAAAGTATCTAAAGCCCACCCTAATCCCTTTAGTGCTCCCGTAACAACTTTAGCACTTTAACCTCATTAGCCATAATTTCTTACCCTACCTTAACCACAGACTTAGCTACCACATAAATAATGCATAATTCCTAACTTAGGAATGAGTTCTAGACCTAAATGAGGCTATGGAACATCTTAGAATGCCCTAGGGATGATAATTGAGAGATTGAGACATTCTTGAAGTGCCTCGAGCTTAAAGGACTTGGGCCTTGGCGACGCCGTTAGTGACGCGTCGCTAAAGGCAATAGTTCTTGGGTTTTATGGGAAGTTGTTGGTGATGTGTCACCATTTCACGTCATCACAGAAACACGTTGCCATTTTGCATCGCCGCCAATGCCTTCCGGCATTGCATGATAGTGTGCTATCTTGCGTGAAACTTGCTCAATCTTTCAATCCACAAAGCCAATTCATATAGGTCTTATTTCTACTTCATTCCCACATGTAATACTACATTTTTATGCATTATTTTAGCTGAATTAACTTAAATCTTTTGCTTAAATCATCCTTAAATCAAGAAAGTAAGCAACAAGCACACTTGAGTTCAATGGAGTTTCTTTGAGTTCCAAGCTTGAATTCAACCAAATAGGACACCAAGGGCATGAAATTAAGACCATTTCAAACCATTTAACAAGCTTAGAACTAACCCATAAGGATCAAAGATGATTACCTTAGGGTTTGGACTAAAAACTTGCAAGAACAACTCCAAATGCACCAAATACACAAAAAATGAGCTAAAGGCTTGTTGGTATGGCTTTGGGACCTTCAATTGTCATGGAATTTTGAATGATTTAGGAGGTTTGATGAGGAGAAGCTATGGAGGAGAAAGAGCCACGAAAATGATGGATGGAGGAGATGATGAATAGTTCCCATCTCTTCCAAATATATAACCAACTACTCTCACTTTACCCATTTTGCTTCATGTTGTCACTTTGGCCCTCAAACTTAGCTTTGAATCACTTAGGCCACTTAAACTCTTCCTATACCCTCACTTCTTGGTCCCATGGAAAGGTTTTTCTTACCCACACACTTTACCCTTAAGTCACCTAATCCATTATAAGACATAATAGCTCAATTTTTCACTTAGTGCATTGTTCACCCTTAACTTCCACTTTTGGTTCAAATGGCTAAAAACACTTATAGTCTTAATTTATTTATCTCAAAACACTTTCATGAACCTAATTTCACTAAAATTATGGTCATGCCATTGACTTGGGCCAAAATTACCATTTTACCCTTTTTTGCCTTTTAGGTGCTAATTACACTTTGGAACTCAACTTAACCTTACTTAGCTTGCTTTCCCTGCTTAATAAAGCTTATTTGAGGAAAAATAACTTGGCATTTACTTACCTTGGCTTGAATCTAGGGGAAGCACTTGGAGAGCCTTGACATTCTCCCCTCTTTAAAAAATTTGGTCCTCCAAATTTCAATTCTTAACCGAGCACAACACTTAGATGATAATCCTCTTGTATCCTGCTCAATTTTCTTACTCATGATCTTTTCCTTACTATGGTTGTCCATAGTTCCATAACCATGAGCTCATTCATGTTCTTATCTTCTTGACTTATCGGTCAAGAAACTTCTTAAGGTATTCCTTAGGAGACCTCTCCTTGGAGACATTATTTATGAGGTAGACACCTTACCTTGGTTTACAAGACACGTCCCCTTACTCCCAATTTTCACTCAAGCCTATGTGTCTTGGAGCCGACTTGCCCCCTTTTGGCCATTCTCCCCATTGGGGTACCTTTGGGAGTACTTAGTCTCTTACTTTGAGTCTTTACCCTTGGTAGGACTTATCATAATTTTACACATCACATAGGCTTTCAAGCCATACTTAGGTGTCTATTAGTTATCACCACTTAGCGCTCTTGGCACAATTCAACTTGGTAACACTTGCACCCATCTTAGGCATTTAAGCCACCTTGGGTACATCACCCTTAGGTGCATCTTTAATCTTAGCAACTCTTACACCTAATTTAGGCACTCAAGCCAATTCTTAGGTGCATCTTTAATCTTGTTGCACCATAATTCTGTGGGCACATAGTCTTCATGGTCATTTAACCTCGGCATTGTTGCCTTTTAGCCCTTTAAGTATGGTACCCTTTTGTGGCAACTTACCCTTAGCTTTCTTAAGTAGCTATTCACTCTTACAACCTTAGGGTTTCTTCGCTACTTCAAGCACTCATAAGTTGACACCCTTGCTGTGGTATAGGTTCTTTAGTCTACATTCATTCTTTCACATGTCTTTGGGTGCACCACTGACTACTCAAATCTTCAAAACTTGGACTCATCTAGGTAACCACTTAACATGCTCAGGGTCCTCGACTACTATTTACTCACTTAGCCGTTTCTTGGTCCTTAATTCTTAAGACACCCTTAGCATGCTCCATCACTCTTTATTACCTAGGAGTCATTCCTTAATCAGCTTGGCCTTTTCTGGCAGTGGGGTATTCTAGGCCATTATAGCCTTTTCTTAGGTCTTTTAGAATTACTTAAAACCAATTCTTAGCACCACTAATCAACTTTATTAGGTGCTTTAAATACCCCACACTACCCAACATTTCACTACCGTGATCCTTAGGCCTTAGCTTGGTTACTTGGCCACCTTGGGTGTGCACTTGGCATTGAGTTCTCTTAGGCTACATGACCATTCTTAATTTTCCTTAGGAAGCCCTTAGGACTCTTGGGGTTCAACGTTTCATGGTCCTCCATTAGCTTCTACACTTGGGCACACTTTATGCCCATAACTCATGCCACACCCTTGGCCTTCTCAGGAATCTCAGTTTGCTTGATTCTAACTTAACATTTGGTATTTGGCCTCATACTTATCTTGATTTCTCATGGAATCCATAAGAGTCTTTCTTAACACCTCAAACCCATCAGGTTAAAACAATCTGAAAGCTGCCCATGAGTGTTCTTAGCATACAAATGTGCTAGAATGAGACTTACAAATCTTATGCCTTACTTGAGGATGCTTTGGTACTTATACCTTGCTTCCCAATACTTAGGCACATTCTTAGGTCATCACCTCATTAGCCCATCCTTATACACTCACCACCATGACTACTTAGTGTGATTTATACACCCATAGCTCACAGTGTGCGCACCCTTAGGCTTACCTACAACCTCTTTATGCCCGAAGAAGCTTTACTTAACACCTCTTTGGCCTACATTTCACTTAGGCACTTGAAGTCTCTTTGAACACTAAAATCTTATAGAGTAATCACCATGACTCAATCTCATGGGCTCTTAGTGATTCAAGGTCATCATTTAGCAGCTTAACTTTAGGGACTTATTAGGCAGCTCCAATTACTTTAGCTTCAACAATCTTACCTTGGGGTTTTGATTTTTTTCTTAGCAACCTACTTGTTCAAGAGTCTTTCTTAGTCATCTGCTAACCACACTTAGACTCTTAAACTACTTACATAACTTCTTACCCCTTGGGAAAATAAAGAATCCCATAAAATTTTTAGACTTAGCAAGCTTACTAAATTTTCCAACAAACCTTAACTTTTAGTTGCCTTGAATCCACTAATAAGGATATAACCTTAATTCACACATAGCTCCATCTCAAGCTTCTCTATATTTAAGACCTTAACTCGGCCTTTACACCCATCTAAACCTTTGCTGATTCTTTTTGATTTATCCGAGACCCTTTAATAGTGGAGTACACTTTGGATGTTAGGGTCCTTTTTCTTACGAACCTTTAAATTAACTTAGGTCCGCACTCTTAGCCTTTCGGTTTAAAGCTTTTTTAGCTCCTTCAAACTCACAATAAGCCCCCATTATCTAAAATGATTGAACTCCCAAACATTTGAGAACACTGCCCAATTTACTTTCACTTTTCATGAGTAGCCTTAGGTCAACAAAAACCATAACAAAAATACTATGCATAAGTTTATTACTTGGAGTTCATTTTGTCTCCATGGGTGTTCTTGTCAACTATTAGGTCCCAGCTTTAAAACTGTTTAGGACGACTCCTTTTTAACTTACTTAGGTTGTCCTTAAAGCCACCCATCTAATGGTGCTTTCATGGTTCCCCCATAGACTCCCACTTCTGATTGTAATTCCCTAGGGATCTAGATGTTACTCTTTTTGGTCTTTAAGGCTTAGGTTAAATCTTGATCCTTGACCAACTTACCAAAATCAATGGACTCCTTTCCTTAAGGAACCACACCTTTAAAGACAACTACACAGTTTTGAGACTTATAGGTTATGGTTCTTAACTTTCACTTAACCAACTTCCCACAATTACTACAAGTCGTTAGGGTACCACTCACTTTTTCTTCACTTGCAACTTCAGGTTCCTAAAGTTAACTCTTTGCTTTATACGCCTTCTTACCCTAGTTGCGAGTGCTTGGAGAATTCAATCTCACCTTACTTGGTAACCCTTAGTAACTTGTGAGCAATACTTCTCAAAATTGGACTAGTCATAACTGTCTTAGAGTTGTCCTTCCTTAAACTGTCCCTGTAGTGCATAAAGTACTCGTTACACCATAGGTACAAGTTCAATCAACTTAAGGCTCAACTTATGGCATGACTTACCAACTCTTCCGTGCAAGTCACCTTTACCCTTAGGATACTTCCAAGGGTCACTTATGACTAGCACAATTAAATAAGCTCTTATGCCCCTTCACCGATCCTATTCTTAAGTATTGCTACACCAAACAATAAACCATAACCACAGATCACTGCATACCTGTTACTTTTAAGCTTCTAGGCAAAACCTTAATCATTTTAAGGGTCTAATCAAAACTTACCCTTTTTTGGGCTCTTATGTGTTCAAATACCCATACTTCCATTGCAATCCTAGCTTTTTTGGCAAGCTAGTCACAACCACAGACATAGTAGTTTAAACAAGAAAAATACTTACTACTATGCTATAAACTTAAATATACCTTTCTTTGTTGTTAGCTGATTGACTAATCAAGTGGTCCGAGTAAATCTTCTTGGTAGCCTTTAAGTATTAGCGGCACTTCACCGGTGATTAAGGCATTTTTGAGCTTGGCCTTGTTGAGGCTTTGACCTCGAGCAAATTCATGCCCTTAGTCCTTTACCTTTCTAGTTTCCAAACACCTAGCACATAGTGCCCCTTTTTGGTTTATGATGTTCTTCCTTAAGTTCCATGGAATCCAAATTAAATGGTCCTTACCCGAGCTGTTGCTTCAGGCCTCAACTTACCTTGGGGTGGGGATGTTATTCACTTGGCCTAGTTGCACACATGATCCTAGTGCACCTTAGCCCTTACCCTATGGTATATTGCTCTCTTGGTATCTATGTTGCCCTTGCCCCTGGGTAATGATTGTTTACTTGGCCTTGGTGCTCCATTAGTAACTTAGTGCTCCTTGGCCCTTACCTTTGGGCTCTTCAACTTCTCATCGAATTCTGTCATTATCCACATAATTGTAGACATTTCCTTAACTTTGATCTTGCCCTTAGGGTTAGGGATTCCTCCCTTGGTTTCAGTGTACTAGTAGGCCTTAGCACACTTTAACCCTTACCTATTAGACATAAACCATGGTCTCCCTTCAATCGAGGGTTAGGTATGCTCATTGGGCTGCTCATGCCATAGTACTACTGGTAATGTACAATAAAATTGCCACCTTCTTTATGGCTAACACCATAAGGTCACTTGGACCTTTTTTCGATCCCTTGCCTCAATAAAAGAATCTTACCAACTTCCCACTAATATACCTGCAACCAAAGCCAAACAACAACTCCAGAAATACTTATAAGTAGTACTAATCACACTTAGCACAAGGACATACTTGGATCTTAGTCATTTATTGCCTTCAATAGGACCATTGACCTCCTCTGATAACAACTATGGTCGACCAAGGTCCCAATGCCCTAATTTGCTAACACTGGTAGGCTCTTTAGGGACTATGATCCAACTTAGGTTACAACTGGCTAGACATTACTTGTGAAGTATCTTAGATCATTACGTGCAACTAGTTACTTAGCCTACCCTGCATAGGAAATATGAATGCATCATCCTGGCTATGCAATAATAGTAAATAAAAACAACATTGAAAATGGTGTCATAACAGTTAATGAAAACACAATTCAAAACAAACCAAGACATAAAAATTTAGTTGCTTAAACTTAAAGTAACAACTGTGTGCATACATCTCAAACTTATATGCACCTAAATGTAACCCTAGTGTTATACACACCAATGGACACTAGTAGAGGCAATCACTTTGTATGAAAATACCATACATATAGAAGAAACAACAAATAGCTACTAAGATTCATCCTTAGCTTTTCACCCAAGCAAGCTAGCTTTAAGTGAAGAGCCACACTTTCTTTGTATTCACTTAGCCTCAAATTGTAAGGCAAACACTTTGGTCAATACTAGTTTATGCTACAAGTAGCTTAGAAACATAAGGTTTCTTGCTTAGAGAGTACCTTCAAACCAATGAAACTTAGCCTTAATAGTCGGCCTTTATCAATTGTTAAGCTCGACTAGCTTACTTAATACCTACACAATACTTAAAGGGTAAGTACTCAAAAGTTCTCAGTAAGGGATTCGGCACCTGTAGGGGGGAAAATATGCTAGCATGAAAAGCACAGCAAACACACACACACAGACACACACACAGACACAGACACACACACACACACACACACACATAACATACAGAACAAAATAAGCAATCAGCAACATAGCCAGAAATAAAAATAAGAACAACAAATAATGCAAATAATGGATGGATGGCTGGATGGATGAAATATACACATGCAAATACACTTAGGACTTCCTTACACCCGTAGGTGCTAGACTTGCTGTGAGCTCTTACGGTTAGGGTACTTGGAAATTGGCCCTCATATCCTACACTAGTAGTTAACCAACCCCATGAAGTCCTCGTACAAGTACCTTAGAATAAGGCATCGCTTACTCAACCCTTGCCTACCTTGACGAGCTACTTAGAGTAAGTCATCATTTATTCCCCTCTTACCCGTGTGTTCCCCTTAACATATTGTCCAAGGTAGCTGCCTCATGTGATCCAACTTACTAAGCTCTTAGAGCTCAGCTTAGGGCTCCATAGTGGCTTACTTCCTAAACTTTAAGGTTTGGTTGGGATCCTCCTAGGTTTCCTTTTTATTGCCCGAAGGTCTAAGACCTTCCATTTAGGCCAAAAAAGGATCTGAAATCTGCCTTAATCCCCTTAGTGCTCCCTTAACAACTTAAACACTTTAACCCTCTTAGACACCATTCTTTACCCTACCATAATCACATCACTTAGCTACCACCTAAATAATGCATAATTCCCAACTTAGGAATGAGTTCTAGACCCAAACAAGGCTACGAAACATCTTAGAATGGCATAAGGATGACAACCGATAGATAGAGATATTCTTGAGGTGCCCTAAGCTTAAGGGACTTGGGCCTTGGAGACGTGGTTGGCGATGCGTCATCAAAGGCATCAATTCTTAAGTTTTCTGGGAAGTCATCAGTGATGCGTTGCCATTTCATGTCACCACGAAAACGAGTCACTATTTCACGGCGCCGTGCCAATGCCTTCCAGCATTGCATGATAGTGTGCTATCTTGAGTGAAACTTGTTCAATCTTTCAATCCTCAAAGCCAATTCACATGGGTATTATTTTTACTTCATTCCCACATGTAATACTACATTTCTATGCATTATTTAAGCTGAATTAACTTAAATCCCTTACCTCAAATCATCCTTAAAGCAAGAAGCCAGCAACAAGCACACTTGAGTTCAATGGAGTCTCTTTGAGTTCCAAGCTTGAATTCAACCAGATAGGACACTAAGGGCATGAAATTAAGACCATTTTTAACCATTTAACAAGTTTAGAACTAGCACACAAGGATCAGAGATGTTTACCTCAGGGTTTGAACCAAAAACTTGTAAGAACAACTCCAAATGTACCAAATACACAAAAAATGAGCTAAGGGCTTGTTGGGATGGCTTTGGGACCTTCAATTTTTATGGAATTTTGGGTGATTTTGGAGGTTTAATGAGGAGGAGCTATGGAGGAGAGACAGCCACGAAAATGGTGGATGGAGGAGATGATGAATAGTTCCCCTATCTTCCAAATATATAACAAACTACTCCCACTTAGCTCATTTTGCAACTATTGTCTCTTTGGCTTTCAAACTTAGCTTTGAATCACTTAGGCCACTAAACTCCTCCTACACCATTACTCTTTGGTCCCATAGAAAGGTTTTTCTTACTCACATACTTTGCCCTTAAGTCACCTCAACTATTATAAGACATAATAGCTCAATTTCTCACTTAGTGCATTTTTCACACTTAACTTTCACTTTTGGTTCAAATGGCTAGAAACACTTATGGTCTTAACTTATTTATCTCAAAACACATGCATGAGCATATTTTCATTGAAATTATGGTCATGCCACTAACTTGGGCCAAAATTACCATTTTACCCTTTAGGTGCCAATTAGAGTTTGGAACTCAACTTAACCTTACTTAGCTTGCTTTCCTTTCTTAATAAAAATTATTTGAGAAAAAATAACTTAGGATGTACTTACCTTGGCTCCAAACTAGGGGAAGTACTTGATAGCCCTTTACAGGGTTACACTTAGGTGCAAGTAAAGCTTGAGATGTATACACACAGTTTTTACTTGAAGTTAAAGAAAATGTGGTTTTTATTCTTGGCTAATTTTAACTAGTTTTTTATTTAATTTGTACCACTACTTCCTTTAGTTTTAAATTTTTTTTTTGTTATTGCATAGCTAAGATGACACATGCATAGTTATATGCCGCATAGGCAAAACAACTAGTTGCATATAAAAGGTTTAAGATACTTCATGCGTAATAACTAGCTTATTGTAACCTAAGTGAGATCATAGTTTTGTAAAAGCCTATCCATGTTAGTAAATTCAAGACTCTGAGACTGTATTCTGGTGCAGTTGGTATCGGAGGATGTTAATGGCCCTAGTAGAGGCAATAAGTGACTAAGATCTGGGTGTCATTGTACTAATTATGGTTAGTACTAATTATGAGATATTTTTGGAGTTTTTGTCTGGCTATGGTTACAAGTAAATTGTTGGTAGTCCAATAGGGTATTGTCACTGAGCAAGGAATGAGGGTAGAAGTTCAAGTGACTTATGACAAATTCCATGGGAAGGTGGTAGATTGTTTTTTTTTTTTTGTAGTTTCAGTACTGCTATGACATTAATGCCCCAAGGATCATCCCTCTAACCTCCTCTTTTAAATAGTCTTGATTTTGTTGGGACTCTTCTTGCAGCCTCAAGTGTTTATTTTAGAGCAAATTTGGAGGAAATAGTATCCCAATTATACAATTGAAGGAAATCCTAAGAGTTGGTTAAAGAAAGGGTTTTATGGTCAGGTATCAAGAGTGGGGGACCTAATTGATGAAATTAAGATATTAAAGGTCATTTATTGGCATTTAATTTACCTACTAGTTAAAATATAGGAATTAATGGAGCAAAAATTGGCAATTTATCATGTTCCTGGGGCATTAGGTGGCAGTTGTTCATGGAGTAAATAGGATTGAGGTGGCAATTTATGTGAGACAACCCCTCGTGGACCTACCTAGGAGACCTATAGGAACATGTCTCACACTAGTTGCAATTGGTTAATTGATTAAATATGCACTAGGTAAAACTTTCTTGCTTCTAGTTAACTAACCTATTATGCAATCATGCATGAGTTATGCTTTGAGTTAACTGACAAAAACATTACAAGACATAATATAAACCTTAAAACATTGCCCAAGCTTTCATTGAAATCCAAGTTTTTAAAGCAATCAAAAGCATACAAAACTTTACATGATAAACTACATATAATCAACTGCGTGCAAGCATTTATACAAAAATAGACTATGCTTACACCTAAGAGTAACTCTAGAGTTCATTACTCTACCATGTCTATTCGAGACAACTAATGAAAACTATACACTGAATTTCCATTATTGATATCCACAACTAAGCTTCCACCTTATAGTAATCTTTTGGTGGCAAGCTCCATAAGCCCTCCCATGTGCTTTACTGGTCTTTGTCGGCCAAATAAACAACTATAATTGGCACTGAAACATAATGAACAGACAAACCACAACTAGAATCATAAAGATTCAAATAATCATAATACATGCTCATGAACTTAGCTCAATAACCCTCAATGGTTGCCAGCTCAACAAGACCAAAATCTGCACAACAAATGCTAAGGGAATGAGAATAAAAGATTTTCAGTAAAGGATCCTTCAATACAATAAAAACTTTAAGGAGAAGCATATATACATAATATACAATACACTGCGAGCTTAAAATAATGCGAGGCTTGAACTTATGCACATAGTGTTTTAGTCCCTTGAAACTTGTCCTCTACCTGGTCTTCCCATGAGCGTCATTCTATGTCTAGCAAGTTCTGGCCTCTAACTCACTCCTAGTAAGCCTTAGCTTACTGACGCAATGAGCTTAGCTCACCATTTAACCTTCCCTTGATTTTTTTATAGGTGAACATAGTGGATGCACTTCACCTGATTTTTAGAAAATTCACTAGGAGTACTAAGTCTCCACATAGTGCCTCAAGCTATTAAGCTTGCCTAGGTCACTTGTGTACTAAGCTTGCACCTTAAAACCCTACCAAGAGTGCACTAAGTTCTACTTTGTGCTTCAAGTAAACTTGTCTCAACTACAAGTGTACAATACTTCACTCATGGTGCTTACTTATCCATCATTACTTGATTCACCCTAGTGAAGTGGTAATAATCATGGTTGGAGTCATACTTACCTAGGTGCTCTAAGGTTCACTCATCAAGTCCTTAAACAGAAAGGCCCGGGTAGGCTCCCAATGGTACTGATGAATACTCATAAGTGTATTGCTATTAAGCATTTAAATCATCATTATACATTTTGAGTATGATTAATTTCTCCAATTTGAGCATTTATTCCACTGGGTTATTATTCATGCATATTCACTATTCATATATGTATTTATTGTTCACTGCATTTCATTGTTCATCTGGCAGCTATTGTTCATATGCATATTTACTATTCATACATGGGTTACTATTCATTAATATTAAAAAAATATATATATATTAAATAATTATTTTTTTATATAGGTGGATAAAATCACGACATCTCATAATTCTCAAACCAATGATCAGGGCCTTAAATGTCTATAATTTTTAGTTCGTGGTCCAGCCTAATTGAGAGATAGATGAGGCCAAATTTTGAACATAAACAGAATTAGTTCCGGCATTCATGCACTTGGTGATCCTTCACGATAAAAATCATATCTGGAGATATAAATGTTGGAATTGGTTGATTCCAAATTCACGCAAAAGCCAACACATAAATCTTCAACTTTCCTTCACATGTTGAGAACTAGTTTGATCGATTTCATTGCTTAAATTTGGTTCTAAATGAGACTATTCGTTCTACCATGTGCTGAAGAGCAATTTTGGTTAAAAAATCATAAATTTGGCTACAAATGTCAGTTTTCAGTGATCAAGCTGTTTCAAAGGCAAACAAGAGATCTACAAATCATGTGTGAAAGAGCTAACTCAATGTGTATGGTGGTTGAAAAGTTAAAAGAAGTTTGAGCCGCCTTGGTTGAATTGTATTGACCTATCATTTATTATTCGAACTACCATTTTACTATTTCTCCTACCTCAAAGCTCTATGAATAGGCACCTTGGGGGGAGGACGAATTTAGCTTGTTCTTTGGCCATTTTAGAGTTCTTGTACCAAAGTTAGCCTTTCTTCTTTAGTTTTATTCTTGTTTTCAATCTTGAAACTCTGTTCAACGTGTTTTCTTCTTGTTCCTCCTTTGATATTTCAATATATGTTTATTTCAATTTTATATATGTTGTTTAATTTTATCATGGCTAACTAATCGTTCTTTTGCTAAGGTGAAAGGGTGAAGCTTTTGGTATTAAGATTATGGCTAATTTGAATGGATTGCAACGTTAACGATATTTATTTTCTTAATTAATTTAACCACCCTTCTTGTTAAGTGGGAGTCTTGATTCATCATAATCGATCATTGGTATAAAAGCTACTTAATTCCCTCTGTAGAACATGGTTATGCCGACTATATTAGAATCTTGAGTTATTGTGGTTAAACGTTGGCATGATGGATACTTGAACTCATTAGCAAGTGTTGGCATTATAAGATCAATGAAAGCTAATACTAACTCATGCCTAACATTTTTAGAATTTAATCATTAAATTCCCTGATTGGGGGCCTCCTTTATGTATGGATCCTAATTGAGTGACAAGATGGGCTAAAATTAACCATAACTGATATACTAAAAGTGGATCCCCTTAACCTTAGCTATTTTATTTGAATTTGAGTTTTAATTAACACTTGTTCATACATTACACCAAAACCTTCTTTGTTAAAAATCTGTGTTGGGATAGATATAAAGATTTACTTATGAATTGCAATAACAATATTTGAAAAAAAAATTTCCTGCCCACAAGAAAAATTCTTTCGAAAGGCAAATAATCATTTTCAAACAAAAACCAAGAAAACTTTTTACAGTGTTGGGATAGATATAAAGATTTACATAATACTTGCCCACACCATAGTTTTGAGACATGGAGAATAGTCTCACACTTTTATGAAGGTTTAACACCTAGGGAAAGACAAATGGTGGAATTGATGTGCAATGAAACATTTGAAGATAAAGATCTTGACGAGGCAATGAATTATCTAGATGTACTAGTAGAGAATGCACAAAATTAAGACACTGCTGGTACCTATGAGGCCCCAGGTAAGACTTAATCTCCTGCATCTAGTGGAGGCATATATCATCTCAAGGAAGATGATGACCTTTAGGCAAATTTTGCATCTTTAGCTAAAAAGGTTAAGGCATTAGAAATGAAGAAAATTGGTCAATTAAATTTGTTGAAGTTGTTTTGTTACATTTGTGAGACTAAAGACCATTCTACCAGCAATTGTCCAACTTTGCCTTCTTTCAAATAATGCCTCCATGAACAAATCAATGCTTTGAATAACTTCAAGAAGCCAACCCAAAATCCGTACTCATAAACTCACAATCCTAGCTAGAAGAATCATCCAAATTTCAGTTGGAGAAGTGATGATCATGCTCAACCATCACAACAACCTTTGCACACCCAACAAAATTTTCAACAAGCTCAAGGGTATGTGCCTTATGTTCCTCCTTTTAGGAAAAATCTTGAAGATATGTTGCATTCATTCATTGAGAAGCAAAAGTCTATTAATACTCAAACAAGTCAAACCATAATTGATTTGAAAGATATTCATGCAAAATTTGTATTTGTACTCAACATTCAGGAGAAAAGGTAATTTTCTTCTTAACCACAACTAAATTCCAAAGGTCAAACAATGGATCAAGTGATATCAACCATTACACTCCACATCGGTAATGTTATTAAAAAATCCATTCCTGATCCTTATGAAGGAGATGATGAGTCAACTTCTAAAAGTAAAGAAGGGGTTAAACCTATACTAAGCGAAGAACAAATTAAATCTCCACCTACACCTCCATTTCCTTAGGTATTACTAGTTCTTAAGAAGGTGAATCAAAATCCTGAAATTCTTGATATTTTCAAGCAGGTAAAGATCAATTTCCCTTTGTTAAATGTGATTAAATAGATACCTTCTTATGCCAAATTTTTGGAGAATTTATGCACTATTAAAAGAAAATTGAATGTGAAAAAGAAAGTTTTCTTGGCTGAGCAGGTGATGTTATTCAAAATAATACTGCTTTGAAATCCAAAGATCCTAGTTGTCCAACAATTTCATGTTTCATTGGAGAACATAAAATTTGAGCAAGCATTACTTGATCTTGGGGCTAGTGTAAACATACTTCCACATTCAGTTTACTAAAAACTAAATTTGGGTAAGTTAAAACGAACCGAGGTAACTTTTTTGCTTATTGATCGATCAGTGAAACCGCCTAAAGGAGTTGTTGAAGATGTGCTAGTCCAAGTTGATAAATTCATATATCCTGTGGATTTTATTGTTTTGGACACACTACCGGCGGAAATTAAGAATTCAATACCTATTATTATAGGACGTTCATTTTTAGCAACCTATAATGCTTTGATTAATTGCATGAATGGACTGATGAAGCTATCATTTAGGAATATGACATTGAAGTTAAATGTTTTCGACTTACTTAAGCAACTATCTGAAAAGGAGTACAAAAGTGAAGAAGTCTGCATCATTGACGCAATTGTCGAAAACTATATTCAAGAAATGAGTATTTTTTATCTTCCGGAAAATTGTTTAGTTAATTCATTTGAATCAAGTATGAAAATGGATTAGGATACTTCTAATGTATGTGAATTACTTTATTTTTCACAAGTAAAAAAAAATACATGTTGGAAACCAAAAGTTGAAGAGTTGGGACAACCCAAAGATGAAGAGCAAAATAAAATACCCAAACCGAAGTTGAAGCCCTTGCCCAAAGAATTGAAGTATTTATTGCTTGGAGAAATGTCTTCTTATCTTGTGGTAATTTCATCTACTTTCACATTCGAGCAAGAAGGTAAGTTGATTGAGTTGCTTAAGATGTATAAAAGTGTAATTGGATGGATTTTAAATGACATAAAAGGCATAAATCCTTTAATTTGTACATAGAATAAACTTGGAGGAAAATATTAAATCTTGTCAATAACCTCATAGAAGACTCAATCCACACATAAAAAAGGCAGTAAAATCTGAAGTTCTTAACTTACTTGATATTGGAATTATTTATTCTATCTTTGACAGCAAATGAATTAGTCCAACCCAAGTTGTTCCAAAAAAGTGTGGCATTATAGTGGTAATAAATGAGAAAGGTGAGTCTTCAACAATTCGAATCTCATCCAGTTGGAGGATGTGCATTGACTATAGGAAGTTGAATTTTGCCACCAGAAAAGATCTTTTTTTATTACCTTTCTTAGAGCAAATTTTAGAAAAAGTATTTGGACTCCTTTTTTACTACTTTCTGGATGGCTATTCAAGTTATTACCAAATTCCAATAGCTCTGGAGGACCAAGAAAAACCACATTCACATATCCTTTTGGAACCTTTGCATTTAGATGCATGTCTTTTGAACTATGCAATGCCCTAACAACATTTCAAAGATGTATGCTGAGCATTTTCAGTTACATGATTGAAAAATATCTTGAAGTTTCCACGGATGATTTAACCATTTATAGAAATTCCTTAGATAATTGTCTTGAAAACTTGGAAAAAGTTTTAAAAAAATGTGAAGAAAAAGGCTTAGCACTAAATTGGGAAAAATGTCATTATATGGTCACCTCTGGAATTGTTTTGGGTCATATTATATCTTCTAAAGGAATCAAAATTAACAAAGAAAAGGTCGAGCGCTTATTGTTCAATTACCTCCACCCAAAATAGTTAGAGAAATTCATTCATTTTTAGGGCATGTAAGATTTTATTGAAGGTTCATTAAAGGGTTGAGTGAAATATCTAGACCTCTTTGCAACCTCTTTGCAAAAGCTGCTTTATTTGAATGGACTCAAACATGCCAAAGTTCATTTATTAAGTTAATTGGCCTTCTAATATCCTCTCTAATCATGCAACCTTAGACTAGTCCTTACCTTTTGAGGTAATGTGTGATACTAATGATTATGTCTTGGTGCTATTTTAGGACAGGAAAGGAAGGTAAACCATATGTATTTTATTATGCAAGTAGAACTTTAAACAGTGCACAAATGAACTATACTACGATTGAGAAAGAACTACTTGCAATAATATTTGCATTGGATAAATTTCATTCTTATCTAATTAATTCAAAAACCATTGTTTACACCGTCTGCTGT
Organism: Aquilaria yunnanensis; assembly: GCA_039654915.1. Taxonomy (NCBI): domain Eukaryota; kingdom Viridiplantae; phylum Streptophyta; class Magnoliopsida; order Malvales; family Thymelaeaceae; genus Aquilaria; species Aquilaria yunnanensis. The sequence goes on from CM077597.1 coordinate 67,715,489, forward strand.
CAGGTACCTAATGTCAAAGAGGATGCTAAACCGAGGTTGATATACTGGATCTTATTACTTCAAGAGTTCAACATTGTGATCAAGGATAAGAAAGACACCGAAAATGTTGTCATTGACCATTTGTCAAAGTTGACAACAGATTCATCGATTAAAGCTACACCCATAAATCATTATTTTCGTGATGAATTTTTATTCTCTGTCACTATAGTATCTTGGTTTGCTAACATTGGCAATTTTTTCTGTGAGAGGACAGATGCCAGCTCAATGGAGTGCCTAAGATAAGAAAAAAATTTCTACATAAGGTGAAAAAATTTTACTAAGATGACCCTTATCTTTTCAAATACTACCCTAATCAAATATTCCGGATATGCATATTTGAGGATGAGAAAAAAAGTGTCATTGAATTTTGTCATTTAGAAGCATGCAGAGGGTGTTTTTCCTCAAAGAAAATAGTTGTCATCTTTGTTCATAGACACATATCCATTCTGCATAGCCTATGAAAATTGTTAGAAATTAGGATCCATTTCCTAAAGAAACATGATGCCTTTGACTTTTATTCTTGTTAGGGGATAGATTTCATGGGACAATTTCCACCATCATTTGGATTTGTGTACATTTTAGTTACAGTGGATTATGTTTCAAAATGGGTAGAGGCAGTTCCATGTCAAAATAATGATCATAAAACTATGCTTAAATTTTTGAAAGAAAATATTTTGAGTCGATTTGGAATTCCTCAAGCCATAATAAGTGATGGGGGAACATATTTTTGATACAAACCATTTGAATCTTTATTGAAGAAATATGGTATCACACACAAGGTTACCACCCCTTATCACCCATAAACAAGTCGACAAGTAGAACTAGCAAATAGGGAGATAAAACAAGTACCTAGAAAAGACAGTCAACCTAAATCAAAAAGATTGGTTATTGAAACTAATTGATACACTTTGGGCTTATCACACTGCTTTTAAAACATCACTAGGTATATCTCCTTAGAGGTTAGTTTATGGAAAAACTTGACATTTGCTTGTGGAACTTAAACATAAAGCTTACTAGGCCATTAAAGCTTTCAATTCAAATCTTAATGATGTTGGTGTTTTGCATAGGTTGTGACTAAATGAGCTTGAGGAGTTGAGAAATGATGCATATGAGAATTTAAAAATATATAAAGCTAAAACCAAAGCATTTCATGACAAAATAATTTTAAGAAAAACACCTGAGGTTGGTTAAAAGGTTTTACTTTATAACTCTCAACTTCACATATTTCCTGGAAAATTAAGATCTAGATGAAGTGGCCCTTTTGTTGTGAAACATCTTTATCTTTATGGAGCCATTGATAGTGAAAATCCTAAAAATGGTAATGTGTTTAAAGTAAATGGATGAAGGGTTAAACCATTTTTGGAGAATCATGATTTACAGGAAGAAGTTGGTTATCTCAATGATCCTCACAATGATCATGGTAAGTAAATGTAAATATGTCTTCTTTTCTTAGATAGTTTTCTTTTAAGTTTCATTTATTTTTATTTTTTAAAATTTTATTTTTCTTCTTTTTCCAGTTAAGTGGCGAATACAGTACTCCGTGGCTCTCAAGTTGATTATCTCAGTTTTCCATAATAACTGATTTCTTTCTCTCTCCCATATCTTAATTTCTTTTAAAAAAATGGATTATGTTCTTTCTGCTATGTGAAAATACTTTTTCTCTTTCCCAATAAATGTTCTTAAAATGATTTACCAAGCTAGATGTAAAGATTAAGAGTTTTGATGCACAAAGGCATTCCTAAAGATGTACATTGGTTAATTGAAGCTAAGGTCTGTCTGGCTGGTGAAATCCTAAATGCATTTATGTCCTATATGCCTGGTTTAGGCAAAAGCTCTTATTCCAAAAAGCAAAGAGCTAAAAGGTTATGAGTCTATCACAAATGTGGTCGATAGACTTGTAATACTAGATGCCGTTCTTTAGGAATAGTGTTCGATAATCGAGAAGATAAAATACAATTCATTAAGAATGGCCTACGTAAGGATTCTTTGGATAATATCTGACTGACTTTTGAGATGCATTCTTGTGGATTAGTGCAAAATGAACTTCTTGGTTTATGAAGTATTTTTCGTAAAGAATGAGAGTGCTATAGTCTTGGGAATCTGACTTTAAAAGACCCTATTTGCCAGTTTGTAAGAAAACTAAATGGGAAGCAAATCCCTGACTCATGGAAGACGTTGAAGCCGTTACTGGATGTAAAACCAAAGGAAGATGTAAGCCACAGTCACAACTATTGTACATATATGCCATTATTTTTGAAAATTTTCATTTTTTTCTAACAATAATCTACCTACTCAGGTAGGTGTTATCATTGCATTATCCTTTCATCTCTACAAATGCATGTTCTTATTTTCATTTTTCACAGGGTTAACGATAGAAATGAAGGGAACCTCAACTCGTTGATTTTGAAATATTTGTATATTTTGTGAATCTTTCCCTAGAAAAGATGAGGAGTCCTTGAGAGCTGCAAACCATTTGGGTAGATTCTTAACTGAGCAAAAAATGCATTGGGTGTATAAGAGAGGTAGTATTGGATTGATGAGAAGTGTAGCAACAGTAGCGTTTGTAGCCAAGTTTTGGGTATCATTCCTGCGCCATTGAAATGGATTTTCTAGAGGCACGATTAGAGAAGAATTAGTGGTTCAAAATATGCAAGAGCGCTTGTTGCAAATGCTTTGTAATTCTGATGCCTTTATTGCTCTATTAAGAGAGTTTTGTAAATTGGGGGAAAATTTTCAAATTGCTTCCATGGCCCAACTTAATATGCACTAGAAACCCATTGGACTGTTGAATGTTAACAATTTCTTTGCAGGTTTGTTATCTTTTATAGATTAAGCTGTGTAAGAGAAATTTCTCTCAGAAACGGCAAGATGGATCTTAATTTTTGCATCAACTACTGAAGAACTGCTTGAAAAAATGGAAGCTTTCATTCCTAAACCAAATCCAACAGCAATTCAGCTAGATTGGGCGTGGCAGTCATTCCCAACTAGCTCAATTTGATAAATATCATTTACCCTGCTAGTCATTTTATTTTTGTTAATTTTTTTTCTTTGCAGGATGTTAATCTTAATAAATGATGAAATCATTGTGGAAGAAATCAACCTGGACTTATGGATCTGCTTGTAGTATCTTGTCTTTTAGTTTTATTGTCAGCATTTTCTTTATTTTGGTTTAAGTTATTTCAAGGTTTTCATTTTCAATAACTAACAATTCGGGTAACTTCTTCTTCACCCTTCCTATCTATATTTTGATATTGGGGACATTGTATTGATTTGGTTGGGGGGAGAGATAGTTGACATTTGATTTTTTTTTCTTTTAGGGTAGTGTTTTTTCATGCTGATATTAAAATCATTGGACAAAGCCCTTAGTTTAGGATGACAGAGTAAGGAGTAATTTTACTCTTGAGACGCATCCTATTAGGCATGCTAGTCATAACATTTTGAGGTAGGTTTCAAACCTATTTGGATGAAATATCTCACAAATAATCTATATTTTCTTTCTTGAAAATTTTTATGCCTAGTGATGGAATTACTTCAACGATTTTTTATCTATGCTGTAGAGATCGATTGAGGAAAATATTGGATGAAACTGGAGTATTGATTCCTTATATCCCTTAACTTGCATATTGTGTTTGTTACCACCTCATAAAATGGGAGAATTACAAGTGTGTCATAATGGCTAAAAAACCATTATATTGTGGAATTCTCACCATAGTGTTTAAAGTGTGGGGGGTAAAAGGCATGATCAACACCTCCTTAAAAGTGTTCCAAGTTGGTAACTTGGTCCCCAAGAAAAGCCTTAAGGATTGCTTGTTTGTCAAGCAACCTATGGACTTTTTTGTAAGGTTTTGGAAATTTGGGTACTCAATTGCAAAACTTTCACAAAAGAGATTTGGAGAGTTATGGGAAGGATATGAATGGTATGAAAGTGCTATTGGAGGACCAAATTGCTTATGGAAGAAAACTAAGGACAAAGAAAACACAAAAAGGCATAAAGGACCTAAGTGTTCTAATGTAGGCCTTAAGATGTGTATGTCTATGACTTAAGTCAAATGGAAGTTTTGTGGGGTTAGCCCACATAAGGAGGGCTGCTAAAGGAAGATAAGGATGGTCAAATGTGGGCCAAGAGATTAAGACTAAGAAATCATAGTCTTGTAGCAAGGAAAATGACATAAGACAAGGTTAAGACTACTTAAGTGTGTTTAGTGTACTTTTGACTATTTAAGTAGTCAAGACCACCTTTGCTCTCTAAATTTCGGCCTCCACCAGCAAAAATAAAGCCAGCCCTCTCCTCCACACTTCCTGCATAGCCACCATACCTTCAAACTCAAAACTACTTGCAATTGAAGTCAAGGAAGCACAATTGGAAGCTAGTTGGTGCTATTGCTTTAGTGCACCTAGGATCAAGCTCCAATTTCAGCATACCCATCAAGGTAAGGGTTCTCTTGCTCTCATGGGTTGTTTTCTGCAATTTTCAAACATCCATGGAGCTAGGGCTAAGCTTGGAAGAGAGCCATGTGCTTGATGAACCAAGCTTAGTGAGGGGAGTGCACTTATTGAAGGTTTTGTGACCTAGTGTGAAGTGCACAGTGATGACAGCGAATTTCTGTGTTTCTAGGGCCCAAAAGTTAGTACTAACTAGTGTTAAAATCCTCCTAAGACCAAGCATTAGCTTGAGGAGGGCTGCCATAGTGATTTGGTTATGTTTATTATGTGTTTTATGGACTAACCTATGGTATATGTTGCCGCCACATTTCATGTGTTTGTTGTTTGTGTTTGGCTGCTGCATTTGGTTGCTATATCTTGTATATATGCATTGTGATTTTTGTGTTTTAGTGTCTTTGGATGCAGGTTTTAATGATGGTCACATTGCCTAGTGAATCCAAGTGTTACCCTTACTAAGTTTCTCAATGAAACTTACTCCCCTCAATTCTGTCATTTCAGGTCTAGCAGAAAGATCACCTTCAAACTAACCTTTGTGGTTTGAGTTTTGATCTGAAATTTCAGGTACATGAACTTCCATATGTCTAGTTATGATCTGGAAATTTTGGTGATTTTAGGAGCACATTTGGTATTTTTAATGGTGGTACTTATTGTGTTGTGCAGCAGCTGTCCAGCATCCTGTTTTTGGAGTCCATTGTGTCTCAGGACCTCCTGTAACCTAGGGTGCGTATTTAGCTGATTTAAGACCATATTGTAGTGAATGTATGCATGTACATGTAGTTTATGTAAAATGAGACAAGTATGTGAACATTTGAGTAATGTTTTGGCTATGTAAGTGATGTGGTGCAAAGCTGCCTAAGTGTGAATGATAGGCTGCTTACTTGTAAATTCTGTTTTGGCCACATAAAGTTTCTAGATGCAAGAGAATGTAATTAATATGTGTATTGGATATGTATGGGATAGCCTTGGAGTGCTTTCCCCTTGTGAATGAAGTGTTTGCATGGTTTGGAAAAATTGTATGGACAAAATGGTCTCAAAGTTGCCAGAATTTCGACCATGTACCTAAATTTTAATATCTCCCTGTGTAGAATGAATCTTGGTATGAAATTTTGACCACACCTAGAGAACATCTAGAGGCTGAACTGGAATTTAGAATTTATGGATTTGGATCCTTGTAGCCAAAGATATGACGTTGCAAAATTGGCTGAGTTACTGTTCATTTGGTCAGAATTTTGTAACCAACTTAAAAAATCCATAACTTGGTCCATAGGTGGGCTATTGATGTAAAAAAAAATTCCATGGTTTTCTCTAAGTCTCTACTTCATAATGGAGCAAATAAAACAGGGGGGTATGAGGCTAGAATGATACAGTTTATTAGTGGAAGTTACAGGTACAGTAGCTGGCCACTAGAACTTAACAAGATTGCCTAATGTGTGGAAGCCAAAACTAAGACTTGTGCTAGTGTTTTCCTTCTTTGCTGCCATGGTGTGCATGAAATGTGAATATGTGTGTGATGGTTTGACCAATATGCATGTATTTACACAGTGCCCAAGAGGGTCACTTTGGTATGCACACTAAGGGTAGTGTTCTGATGGCCTACAGAACATTACCAATCCTGGGAGTCTAAATGCACAGTTTTGGCACCATAACTGGACTACCTCGGAGTGGGTAACAGTGTTAGTTTTATTTTTTTGTTTTTGTGGTAGCGTTGATTGTTGATTTTTTTTTCGTATCCATGATCAAGTTCATGTTTGCATGCTTAAATAGTTGCATTTAGGCACATTTAACATCAATTTAGGTTGTTTGTTTGCATTTAGGAACCCAACTCATGGAAATATCATCATTGGATGTATATCTTGTAAACTTGAAATGGTTGTTAATTTTTTAAAGTAGTAAAGGTATGTTACTTGTTACGTAAGGAAAATAAATAATCCAGTAAGTGTTTTGGGCCCTTAGTATTTATTAGGATGTGTGAATTTCTTTGTTGAGAATGCTTACTTTGTGTTTTGAGGTAGACATTGCTTGAATAAGTGGCCTTAAAGACCCATGCAACTCCACTTCTTGTATTAAAATTTAAGGAAGAAGATCGCATTTTAAGGCTAACCACTTACCAAAAGGCCAACCTTGTACAGTATCCCTTAGTAAGCCCCTTTGAGCCTTATAGCCTAATTCTTTGTTTAAATCCTATATGTTTAACTGCTTCCATTTCATTTGATCCTTTATTGTCCTTGGAATGAGTGATGCTTATGTGATTATGGACATTAGAGAATTAAAATAAATGTGTTGTTTTCAATAAAATAAAAAATAAATGTGTGGGTGTACTTTAGGATATGTTGGGTTACCTTTTGTTAAAATTATCATAATAGAAGGTTTGGGGTGAGTTGAGCTTGAATCATAAATTTAGTACATATCATCAGATGGTTAAGTTTTAAACGTATTTTGATTTGTTATAGAAAAAGGCAAAAGTGAGACCATAAGAAAAAGCCATCACAAAATAAAGTAAAAAAAATATAAGAATAAATATAAATATAAAATAAAATAAAAATACTAATTCCGTCTCATAATACTTGACATCTTTTTCTTTTATGGCAATCTAAAAAAAAAAAGTTAGTCTCTTTCCTTTTCTTGTAAAATTATATATGTCCATTCACAAAAATACCCATGTGGGACCCATATTAAAGAAGATGTCAAAGACATATTCTTTTATCCTTTTCTGATAGATAAACACATAATCATGGGGGTAATTTTGGAATAAAGGAAGAAATACAATTTCAACCTTAATATTTGTGCAAGTCAAATGAGGACAGCTATTTTGAAATGGAGTAAAAGAAAAATAGTAAAAAAAAAAAGAAGAAAAAAAAGAAAAAAGTGTTAAATTCAATATGTTTAAAACTCAACTATATTTGTTCTCTAAATTCATGTGTTGATAGGGAATTGTGTCTTGGAAGGGACTTGGGAGACTAGAGTTGATTTGGGAGACTTTGGTTATTTAGTATTTTAGGTGCCCATATTTATTATTGATTGTATTGCTAGTTTTCTTAAACTCCACCATTAAAAAAAAAGTCTCCATTTGATTCCCGCTTTCACCAAACCCAGTCCCATGACAACTTTATATAAAGACCATTAGACTTACATTTACATGCAGTCCCTTTTAGGAATCTAGTGGGGGTGAAGTTGGATCCCCTTGCAAGTTTAGGATTGAGAAACACAAAGTAAACCGTTAACAAACCACCTTAAAATGAGTGCAAATACTTAGAGAGTGATCTTCTTCATTTGGTAACAAGGACTTAACTTTTTCTCCTTTCATTAATTACTCTCAAGTCAAGTTTACAAGTATTATATATTCATGGCATGCTATGCCATGAGTTGTTATATTGTGTGTTTTGTCTATTTTCCTTAGTTTTTTAGGTTGCACTTGCTAGAGACTAGCAAGAATCTAGTTGGGGGGTGTGATGAATACTCATAAGTGTATTACTGTTGAAGGTTTAAATCATCATCATACACTTTGAGTATGATTAATCTCTCTAATTTGAGTAGTTATTCAATCAGGTTACTATTCACACATATTCAATGTTCATATACACATTTACTGTTCATACATAGAGTTACTATTCACTATTCATCTAGCAACTCCTGTTCATACACATATTTACTGTTCATACGCGGGTTACTATTCATTAATATTAAAGAAAATATATATTAAATAATTATTTTTTTATGTAAGTGGATAAAATTACAACATCTCACAATTCACGGACCAATGATCAGGGCCTCAAATGCCTACAATTTTCAGTTAGTTGTCGAGCCTAATTGATAGATAGAGAATGCCAAATTTAAAACATAAACAAAATTAGTTCTAGCATTCATGCACTTGGCGATCCTTCACAAGAAAAATCATATCTAAAGCTATAGATGTTGGAATTGATTGATTCTAAATATATCCAAAAGCTAACACATAGATCTTTAACTCTCCTTCACATGCTGAGAATAGTTAGCTCAATTTCATTGCCAAAATCTAGTTATAAATGAGACCATTCATTCTACCATGTGCTAAAGAGCAATTTTGGTAGAAAAATCATAACATGGACTACAAAAGTTGGTTTTCAGTGACCAAGCTATTGTTGCGAAGCTAAAGAAGAGATCTACAAATCTCATGCTTTAAGGAATAGTTAAATTGATGTGTATGGTGGTTGAAAAATTAAAAGAAGTTTGAGCCACCTTGGTTGAATTGTATTCACCTACCATTTTAATATTTCACCTACGTCAAAGCTCTATAAATAGGTACCTTAGGGGGAAGACGAATTTAGCTTGTTCTTTGGTCATTTTAGAGTTCTTGTACCAAAGTTAACTTTTATTCTTTAGTGTTATTCTTATTTTCAATCCTGAAACCTGTCTAATGTGTTTTCTTCTTATTCTTCCTTTGATCTTTCAATATATGTTTATTTCAATTTTATATATGTTGTTTAATTTATCATGGCTAACTAATCTTTCTTTTGCTAAGGTAAAATGGTGAAACTTTTGATATAAATTTTATGGTTAATTTGAATGGATCGCAACGTTAACAGTATTTATTTTCTCAATTGATTTAACCATCCTCCTTGTTAAATGAGAGTCTTGATTCATCATAGTCGATCATTAACACAAAATTTACTTAATGCCCTCTGTAGAATATGGCTATGTCGGCTATATTGGAATCTTGAGTTATTGTGGTCAAAGGTTGGCATGATGAATACTTGAACTCATTAGCAAGTGTTGGCATTATAAGATCAATGAAAGCTAATACTAACTCGTGCCTAACATTTATGGAATTTAATTATTAAATTCTCCGATTGGGGCCTCCTTTATGTATGGATCCCAATTGAGTTGCAAGATGGACTAAAATTAACTATAACCGATATACTAAAAGCGGATCCCCTAATCTTAGCTATTTTACTTGAATTTGAATTTTAATCAACACATGTTCACATCTTGCAGCAAAACCTTCTTTGCTAAAAATCTGTAATTTGTATTTTCTTAATTCACTTTCCTATGGTTCGACACTTAGACTCCTAAGATTTTACTACTTGTAACAACCTACACTTTGTTTACAACTGATAAAGTGCAGCAAGTATTAAACCTTACACATAACTATGGTATGTTATTATGGCCAATTAAGTTGTTTTGCTTTATGGGAACTTTTTTGCTCTAGAATTCCTTGAAAAACTTCTAGTTTATAGAGGAGTTTTGGATGTCCTGGAGTGCCATCGAGTCACCTCAACGCTTAGGCACCATAGGCATGCCCTAGGACCTCCCCTAGAACTCTTTGCAAAAAGGTATGTTTTGTTAGCGAATAGTCCGTTGGGGTTATAGTGCCCTAGGCCAACTCTCAGATGTGCCCCTGGTGCACTTTAGCATTGTAGCCGAAACTGGCGCTATATAGGCCCATGCCCTGCACTTGCAATTGGTGCACAAAGCACCTTAGAAGGGAAGTTAATGCTTCATGAGCGAGTGCGCAATAGAGAATGAGCAGAAATAGACAAAGTAATGAGCCCAACCTAGGGTTGACAGCCTTATTGCAGAATATGAACAGTGCCATCTGATTATTGACTAAGATTCTGTAGAGGTTGGCCTAATGCTAGCAACCCCCTACTGCAAAACCCTAAGTAGCAGCTAGACAAGCAGAAAAATTACAATTTGACCAAGTAGAAGAGTTAAGACAACATGGGGAAGAAGCTGTTGGGGGTGCACAAGGAGGGAATCTGGAAACCCGCAATGTTGTGCCAGTGTAAAGAATACATATGGAGTCTTAAATCTGTAGGGAGCCAAGGATTAATATTGAAGTCAGCCAAAGGCAAGAGCAACAACAAAAGCAAAGGAGTCAGACAAAACTTGGATAAAGTTCCAAGAAGGATAAACATTAAGGACATGAGGATATAGATGGGATAAGATTGTTGGAGAAGTTTCAAAGGATCAACCCACCAACATTTGATGACAAGGGCAACATAAAGGAGACTAAGCATTGGCTCAATTAGTTAGATAAAATATTTGAAAAAATCAAATTGAGTTTAATGTAGAAGGTGGCCTTAGCAACAGTTAACCTATTGGGTAGAGAAAAGGTGTGGTGTAGAGCTATAAAGAAGAGCGATGATGCTGAGCAAGACAAGAAGCCTACTAATACAAGATAGCCATGTGGTGGACTGAGTTTGAGAGGATGCTTCAGAATTAGTACGTAAGTCGGTAAGTGAAGCAGTAAGGGACAGAAAGCAGAGGTAGATAAAAAAAAGTCATATAACTTTCGCAAATTTTCTAAGTCAGGCCTATATCTTCATAATTTCCTGTTTGAATCCTATATCTTAAAAAATGTAATCTTTGTTAGTCCTATAGTTGGAAAACTTGATGGAAATTCTATGTGACAAATAACAGACGTTAAACACATTAGAAAAATATCAAAATTAGTCATCTAACTTTGTAACTTTTCTAATTGAAATGCACAGGTTAAGTTATTTCTTTTTTGCCTGAAATTTTTAGAAAATGTTCAAAATAAACAATTTCTTCTTTTTCTTCTTCGTCTAAATAAACTATTATATTTACTATATTTTGATGCCATTTATCATCATTACATCAATGGAATATAACAAAAGAAAGGGATGTCACTTAAGCCATTTAAAAACTAACACTTTACCTACTTAACAATTACTTGATGAAATTTTTTTGGAAAGTAATTAAGTATTTATTGGTTATCCAACTTAAAAATACAATTTAAAAAAATTAATATTTTTCAAAAAATACTTTGAGAATATTGTTTATGTTAGTGTTGTGCCCAAAAGCCAATCATGAGATGATTGTATTTTTTGCACATTGAGTCATGATATTTTATTAAGGCATTAATTCAGCAATTATGTTTGTTGTTTTGTTTCTGCGTAACTTAACAAACATAATTGTAACCCTAGAATAATGATATTCTTAAACGTCCCTGGTCTAGTATTATTGTGAAGCGGGTTGCAATAATACATAATGACTAGCATATGTGGAGACTAATATGAGATATGTAGTCTACATATGGGTACAAGTTGGAGAACTTGTGTACTGGAACGACCCACCATGAGAACACTACATGGATCGTTATAGGAGTGTCATAAGTGATTCTCATAGTGATCATGGTATATGTAGTCCTTCGACCTAAGATCATCAATGTTCCCTACATGTGAGTCACATACTTTGATACTTTCCTTTGTTGCTCGTAACTGAGTGAACTTGAAGGAGGTCATTGAGTATGTCACATATCATGCGGAGGGTTTTGTATGATCAAGATGGGATTTGTCCCTCTTATGTAACCGGAGTGATATCTTCGGGCCCCTTGATAGAGTAACACTTAGAAAAATGCATGGCCATGCTCGGATGAGTTGATATACGATATCAATGTCATCAGTTTAAGTTGGTCTACTTGGTAATCAAGAAACCAAAGATTGGGCTATACAAGAGTGACACATTCCATGTCTTGTGCTTAGTCTTGATATCTTGGACAAAGGGACAATGGCATATATCGGTGATGATCATAAAGGTTTAGTCGAATCATCGACAATCTTATCACTTGGGTAGCAATGATGTGTTGCTAGACACCGCTCATTGCTTATGATCATAAATGTGATTTATGATCATTGTCAACATGGTAAGAGCTTATTGGGTCGCACACATAGAGCTATTTGGATCATTAGAGTGCATGGGCTAATAATTTGGGTTTTGGTTTCACAATAATTTTGTATTAATAATGGGCCCAATAGTTGAGCCATTATTAAACCCGAAATTAAAGCCTAATTGGATTAGGGCTTTGAAACCTATTAGGTCTGGAAGTTGAGTTTCACTATAAATACAACTTCTAGTGAGAAATTCGCAGGTCTCCTTCGCCTAGCCTCCAAAAAGGACAGCCGCACTCTTCTCTTTGAATTCCTTGGAGGACACAAGCTAGCACTGCGAGCGCAAGAGAAACGCATCTGCCGGGATGTGGTGGAAGCATGGTGATCCCAAGAGGCTCGTGTGGATACCATAGAGAGCCTGAACACATCAACTGTTCAGGTTTTGTGATTCGACTCTACAGTTGAGTGAGAGATCTCAACCGAAAATTAGGTATGAAAATTTTCGAACACCCGGTTTACCCCATTTCATTTGGATCCTGGAGGGTTTCGGTTAAATTCCAATGCACTGTTTGGCTCCCGAAACCCATCAGTTTAAGCTTATTCAATTATAAAATTTCAATTGATGTACAAGTCAAATGAAAAATTAAAAATATTAATTAATAATAGTGTATTAAATAGCTCATTACCTAATATTTCAAAGCCAATTTTGAAATAGTTCATTGTATATATATTCCATTGTACTTTTTAGTTTCTATAATAAGAAGATACAATCTTCTTTATATTAATTCTTCATGGTTTTATATAAGCTTGAAAGAATAAACTACAAAATTTTACAAAATGAGCCATAAGTATACTACAAAAAGGATATATAAAGAATATGTAGATAAATAAGAAGATTAATTAATATGTAGATAAATAAGAAGATGATTTTGCTAATGATGAAAAAATGGATTTATAAACTAATGAATATATAGATAAATAAGAAGATTAATTAATTATAAAATTGTGAGGCAGTATAATCAAGTCATTGACATCTGAATCAAGATTGAGGTTGTTCAACTCATTCTTTCTTGTTGGAACATGATTTGGCTATTGCTTGGTGGTAGGTTTTTGTTCCGCTTCCGACTGGGAATTCCCCATTTTCAAAAGCTTTGTACGGTTTTTTTTTAATTATTTTTGGATAATGATTCATGTTATCAGTTAAAATTTGGTATTTTTCAATTAGAAAGTATGAAAATTATTCCTTGTTATTCACTCTCAGGGAGGAAGGAGAAGAGAAAATGCAGCGGATTTGTGCTTGAAGGACAACGGTAACAGAAAAGAATATTTAGGATTCTAGGGTTGATTTGTGACAATATAAGATCTTGCTGACTTAATTAAAAAAGTTATAAAGTCAGATGACTAATTTTGATATTTCCGCCTTGTTTTTAATGTTCGTTATCTACCACATAAGATTTCTGTTAAGTTTTTTCGTTATACGACTAACAAAGATCACATTTTCAAAGATATAGGACTCAAACAGAAAATCATGAAAATATTGGACTAACTTAGAAAAGTTGTGAAAGTTGTAGGACTTTTTTTGACCTTTTCCCGATAGAAAGTATTTGGAGTTTGATATGCTTATACGTGGAAGTATGTCTATATTAGAATATGAACAAAAATTTAATGCTTTCACCAAATATTTTCCACAAATGGGCAAGAGATTCTAAAGGCTAAGAAGTTCATGAAGGGAGGAAGGAGAAGAGAAAATGCAGCGGGTTTGTGCTTGAAGGACAACGGTAACAGAAAAGAATATTTAGGATTCTAGGGTTGATTTGTGACTAAATAAGATCTTGCTGACTTAATTAAAAAAGTTATAAAGTCAGATGACTAATTTTGATATTTTCGCCTTGTTTTTAATGTTCGTTATCTACCACATAAGATTTCTGTTAAGTTTTTTCGTTATACGACTAACAAAGATCACATTTTCAAAGATATAGGACTCAAACAGAAAATCATGAAAATATTGGACTAACTTAGAAAAGTTGTGAAAGTTGTAGGACTTTTTTTGACCTTTTCCCGATAGAAAGTATTTGGAGTTTGATATGCTTATACGTGGAAGTATGTCTATATTAGAATATGAACATAAATTTAATGCTTTCACCAAATATTTTCCACAAATGGGCAAGAGATTCTAAAGGCTAAGAAGTTCATGAAGGGACTACAAGCTAAAATCAGACATCATCTAATAGCTTTTAGTGAGTAAAACTATCATAAGGTGGTTCAAAGGGCCATGGTTGTAGAACATGAGTTTGTGACATAGAAATTGTATTAGTCTGGAACTGGGGAAGAAAGTTTTACCATGAGGAGTTGTATGAAAAGGCCTAGGGATACTTCTCACCAGTTAGCAAGCCTAGAGAGGGCTAGGAATAACAAAGAAAATGCACCAATGAGGGAGCATCCAAGACTTGTGTGTGAGACTTGTCATAAACATCACTAGGACAAACCATGCTACAAAATTACCAATGCATGCTTAAGGTGTAGATCCATGGAGCACTGAGTGAAGCAGTGTCCAAATAGAAGGGAGGGAGAACAAAATAGACTAGGAAATGCACCTTCACATAAGGAGCAACAACCAAACAATCTTTTTCATGGTCTACTAGGAATGAGGTTAGAACCAAGCACTCAGACGTAACATTATGCACAACTAGTATGTTAACGTTCTATTTGATACTGAGGCTTTTATTTTTATTGTATCTAGTAAGATAATATCTACACTGCATTTAGAATGAACTATTTTAACATGCATGATTAGAACCCTAGGACAGCAACTGTTATTCTCTAACATAGTAGTTAAGAATAGTACGTTGCAAATAGGGAATTCAGAAATGGATGTGAATCTAGTTGTATCAGCATGTGATATCAACTTAGGTATAGACTAGCTGACACAAAACCAAATTCATATTGATGGTTCTAAATGAAAACCAATCTTCTATGATTCTTGGACGCTCAAACTAGCTTGTAATAAGATGGAAAGTATACATGGTATGCAGATGTATCTAGAAAGAAAAGTACCCATTATAGGAGAATAAGAGTTTAACTCTGAATGAGGTGTTTGTTGAGGTTGAACTAGGAAAAATCCCTACAGTTAATCTGTATCCAAAGGTATTTCCTACATACCTACTTGGGATACCTCCATTAAGAGAAGTGGAGTTTGCAATTCTATTGTAACTAGGGGCAACTACTATCTTAATACCTCAATATAGAAATGTTTGCAACTAATGTAGTTGAGTTAAAGAAGCAACTTGATGAGTTGTTACAAAAGGGATTTATCAGACTTAGTATCTCTCCATAGGGTGCTCCTATACTGTTTGTGAAAGAGAAATATAGAACTCTAGGTCTCTGTATAGACTACAAGAAGCTTAATGCCATTACTGTAAAAAACAGGTAGCCCTTACCCAGAATAGAAGACTTGCTTAATTAGTTGAAAAAAGTCAAAGTGTTTTTTACAACAGATCTCCAATTAGGGTGTTTCCAATTTAGGGTTAAAGAGGAAGCAATACCTAAGATAGCCTTTAAAACCAGATTTAGGCACTTTGAATTTGTAGTGACGCCTTTTGGACTCATAATGCATTAGCTGCTTTTATGGACATAATGAATAGGATATCCAATCCTATCTAGATAAATTTTTAGAAATATTCATTAATGATATCCTAGTCAACCCAAGGTGTTAATCTAAACATGAAGAGCATTTGAAAACTGTCCTACAAGTCCTAAAAAAAACCTAATTCTATGCTAAGTTGTCCAAGTGTCAATTTTGATTATTGTAAATAGCATTCCTGGGGCACATTATCAATGCCTAAGGATTAGCTATTGATCCAACAAAGGTAAAAGAGGTGCCTGATTAGCGTAGGCTAGCCAATGGGGTTAAGGTTAAAAGTTTCCTAGGAATGATTGGTTAGAACAGAAGAACTCAAGAGAAGTTCTCAATACTAGCCTCACCTTTAACTCAGTTAACTAGGAAAACATAGAAATTTGAATTAACAAAAACCTGTGATGCAAGTTTCCAGTAACTCAAAAGGAGATTGATCACAGCCCCAATACTTACATTGCTTAACATAGACAAAACCTTCATAGTGTACACAAATGTATCAGGTTTGGGTCTAGGATGTGTTTTTATGCAAGAAAAATAAGTAATAGGCTATGGATCTAGGTAGCTCATGATTTAGAGTTGCTATTTTAGTGTATGCATGCTTTGAGGCTATGGAGACACTATTTATTAGGAAGGTCATTTCAAGTGTTTACTAATCGTAAAAGCCTACAATATCTATTCACTCATAAGGATCTCAACATGAGACCTCAAAGGTGGTGGAGTTCATAAAAGACTATGGCTATAGTCTCCAATACTATGTAAGAAAGGTGACATTATTGTACCTGAAGTGAGTTTTCTCACTAAATGATTCTACACATTTGGCTTGGTGGCATCTAATTAATTAACTCTATAATATTTGTTAAAACCCACCCCTAGACCTTATGTTGTTTTCCCTTTTTGTTTAAGTTAATAGTCCTATACAAACTTTTAATCATATATATAGAGATGAGCAAATTCATTTGTACACATAATGTCATATATACTATTTTCTATATATAAAATTTTAGTCACTTTTACAAATAAGCTTATATGTTTATTTGTACACATGCCTCATATAATTTATGTACTCTCTTATACCAAATATGCATATCAGTTTTTTAATTTATACATATCTTTAACCTCATTTCTACAGTAGGTTTAGAAATATCTAATATCTCCTCTATCCCAGGGATTTTTGCTACATTTAGGTTTGCATGTTTTTCAAGAAAAGTGGCTATGTTCCTTATCTTTCCAATTATGCCCTCTACTCATCGTTCCTCTCTGTCTTCTATGTTCATCATCTCTCTAACTTTGGTTGAAACCCTTAGTCCCTAGGTGAAGCAATGTGTTTTTTTAGGAGTCGTCACCAATTTTTTTCACCTAGGTCGATTAGATATCAATTATGGTTTATGAGAGATTTTGAAATCGTGAGTTGGTTACGCTAAAATAACCTTATTATAGTGCCTGAAGATTGGTACCATGAGGTTCAGTTTTATCTTTTCCTAAATCTTTGTTTCTTTGCTTAATCGTTGATGAAAATAATTTTTATGAATTTCATTTAATTATGTTTAATTTTTAGTTGATTTAATTTCAAACCGTGAGTCTTACCAAACCACCCGGATATGAAATTCTTGATGTCCTTGAAATCTCAGAATTTCATCAAATCCACCAAGAATTTGAAAGGATTATCTTGTTCAAAGCCGTAAATCTTATCAGACCAATTGAATTCGAACAAATAATCTATCTCGGTATTTTATCAAATCTACCAAGAATGGATTTTTAAAATTTTGTTGAGTACTTTATAACTATGTTAACTTAGTTTCTTTCTAATTTCTAGATAATGAGGAAAATCATCTAAGCAATTAAATAGCTAACCTAATAATTTTTTTTTTATGTATTATGCATTGTGAGAATTAAATTAAAAAAAAATGAAATCAAACTATCCTAAAATTAAAGGGAAATAAAGATAAATAAAGAGATAAAAAATAAAATAAATAAATAAATATCCTAGGTTATATTCCTATGTAAAGTAATGGTTGAATTTAATCCATGGCCAAACAAACAAAATAAATAAAGAAAACAAAGAAAGAAAAAAGATAAACATCCAAAAGCTTTCTGTCAGTTACTAATGTGAAAAAATAACAAAGTCATTGACTTGTATGAACGAAATAGAAATTCAGAGGGGCTAAGTGAGGGTTATACCAAAGGAGAAGAAAACCGGCTGGGTCAGACGCACGAACGGGTCGGTTCGCCGGCGACGAAAGTTGGGA
Source organism: Aquilaria yunnanensis (assembly GCA_039654915.1). Lineage (NCBI taxonomy): Eukaryota > Viridiplantae > Streptophyta > Magnoliopsida > Malvales > Thymelaeaceae > Aquilaria > Aquilaria yunnanensis. The sequence continues at coordinate 67,733,461 of CM077597.1, forward strand.
GGGCTGCCTAGGGTTTATTTTTCGGTGATAGGCGACCTGCAGGAGGGGACGTATGGTGAGAGCGACTGTGTCTGGTGGCCGGAACGAAGAGGAAGACACGGCGGGGACAGACGCGAACTCATCCTCCTTTCTTTCAGGCGTGAGCGGCGGAGCGAAAGCGGCTGGGGATGGTGGCGCAGGGTCGAATGGAGTAATGGAGGCTAGTTGGGGCTGATGGTGGTGGCAGGAGCGGCGGCTGGAGGTGGTTGGAGAGTTCTAGGGGGTGGCGGCGGGACTGGGAAAGTTTAGGTTTTGGGGAGGTGAGCAGCCAAAAAGTAGGGGCTTAGGCTGCAGTTTTTTCTTTTTTGCCGGTAGGAGCTTAGGGTTAATCAATTTCTTCCCCTTTTTCCTTCAAGAGGTGACCCATATTTATGCTAGGAGACACTAGGTGCGATTAACTAAGTTTTTTTAAGTTAAACTCATCCAAATTCAATTTGAAGAGGTTAGGACATAAATTGATCAAAATATCAGTTTTAGTCCAACAACTCTCTTAGGCTATCGATCTGGTCCCCATGTTTATGCGAAATTTCAATTTAGCCCCAACTTTTGCCTGATTAGCCTAAAGCTTTACAAATATAACTAGATTTTCCCAGAATTTCATGATTTTGATGGCTTTTCCCCAAACTTACTAATTTTGACAAATTTGCCTCAAACTTTCCAATTTTATCTAGAATCTTCTAAAAACTCTTGATGTACACCCAAGCTTCGCCCTTTTACCTAAATTGACCATACAAAACCTTTTGGACCCTACATTAGTACCTGAACTAAATTAATGCCTATTTCTACCCTAGATGAATATTTTAAACTCCTAAAATTAATAACACAAACAGAAAGACCAAATTGCCCCCTACAAAAAAAAAATGCTCCTAAACTAACTTTTCATAATCTAGAACTAGGATAAAAGTTAGTACTCGGACAAATTTGGGTGTCAACAGCTACCCTCATTTGCATGTTTCATGGGACATGATGCATGCAAAGCCATTGCCAAAATTTGTCCAGCTTTCTGTTTGGACAATGAGAACCCTCTCACTGCCAAAAATCCTGAGGAGAAAAACCTTATTCTCCTATCCTTTGAGGTTAAAGAACCTTCCTTGCTACCTCCATGATAGGAACTCTCCTACCATTTTAAGAACCTAGGGAGAAAAACTCTTCCCTCATTGTCAACCAAGCCTAGGAACTTTCCTAACATTTTGTAATAAGAACCTTCCTATTACTTCCAAATTTAAGCGGAAAATTCTTTCCTCTTTTCTTGAGGGGTTGAGGAACTATTCCTTACCTTTTTTCTCCGTAAAAACCTTTCTGTAGAAGAGAGAAACTTCTCTCTCTTTCACTTTAGCTTTGGCAGAGAACTTTCACTTACAATGATTTAAGAGGTAGAGAACTCTCTATTTACCACCTCTTATTGCCTTAGAGGTAAAGAACCCTGTCTCTTTACAGCCTCTAAAATTCATTTGAGGTAGAGCATCGTGACTCTTTGCTACCTCTGATGACCTTTGAGGTAGAAAACCCTGTCTCTTTACCACATCTAAAATTTTTTTGAGCTAGAGCACCCTAACTCTTTACCACCTTTGATAACCTTTGAGGTAGACAACCCTGTCTCTTTACCACCTCTAAATTCCTTTGAAAACTTGGTTTAGCTTTGTAGTGGTTGTAATGAGGTAGAAAATTTTTTCTCATTTAAAACCTTGGTTTGACCCAAATGATGAGGAAGAAAAGTACCTTTTCTTTGGAACCTTGATTTAGCTTTCCTTTAGAAGTGATTAGGTAGAGAAACCTTTCTCATTTAAAACCTTAATTTAACCCAAGTTACGAGGAAGAGAATTACCTAATTACCTTCTTTTTGGAACCTCGGTTTAGCTTTTCTTTAAATGTGGTGAAGTAGAGACACCTTTCTCAAAATCCTCAGTTTAATCCAAGTTACGAGGAAGAGAATTAATTTCTCTTTGGAGCCTCGGTTTAGCCTCTATTTAAATGTAACGAGGTAGAGAAACCTTTCTTATTTCAAACCTTGATTTAACTCAAATTACAAGGAAGTGAATCACCATCTCTTTGGAACCTTAGTTTAGCCTTTCGTTAAACGTGACGAGGAAGAGAAATCTTTCTTATTTAAAACCTCAGTTTAACTTAAATTACGAGTAAGAGATTTAGATTTTTCCTTAGATCCTTGGTTTAGCTTTGTATTGAGATAAAGGAACCCTCCTTGTTATCTCAAGTAGAAATTTCCACGGAATCATCTAAACTTAGAATAATTCCATCAAAAGTGTGAATTTCCAAAATGGGTGAATTCAAAACTTGAAATCCCATGACATGAGTGAATCTCAACAAAGTCAAATATTCTGTGAAATGAGTGAATATTAAGAGAACTGAAGATTCCACATAATGAGTGAATCTTAAAAAGCTGAAGATTCCATAAAATAAGTGAAACTTGAAAGTGAAAAATTCCACAAAATGAGTGAATTTCAAGAAAGCAAAAGATTCCAGAAAAATGAGTGAATCTTGAAAGTAAAAAATTTCACAAAATGAGTGAATTTCAAAAAAGCCGAAGATTCTACAAAATAAGTGAATCTTGGAAGTGAAGAAATTCCATAAAATGAGTGAATTTCAAGAAAACTAAAGATTCTAAAAAATGAGTGAATCTTGAAAGTGAGAAATTTCACAAAATGAGTGAATTTCAAGAAACCTGAAGAGTCTACAAAATGACCGAATCTTGAAAGTGAAGACATTTCAAAAAATGAATAAATTTCAAAAAGTTGAAGATTTCACAAAATGAGTGAATCTTGAAAGTAAAGAAATTTCAAAAAAGGAGTAAATTTCAAAAAGCTGAAGATTTCACAAAATAAGTGAATCTTGAAAGTAAAAAATTCCACAAAACAAGTGAATTTAACAAAATTGGAGATTTCATAAAATGAGTAAATATTGAAAGTGAGAGATTCTACAAAATAAGGGAATTTCAAGAAAGTCAAAGATTTCACAAAATGAGTGAATCTTGAAAGTGAAGAAATTTCACAAAATGAGTGAATTTTAAAAAGCGTAAAAAATTTCACAAAATGAGTAAATCTTGAAAGAGAGAAATTCCATAAAACGACTGAATTTAAAAAAGCTGAAACTTTCACAAAATGATTGAATCTAAAAAGTGAGAGATTCCACAAAACAAGTGAATTTAAAAAACGCCGAAGATTCCATACAATGGGTGAATCTTAAAAATGAGAAATTCCATAAAATGAGTGAATTTTAAGAAAGCTAAAGATTCTAAAAAATGAGTGAATCTTGAAGGGAAGAAATTCTACATAACGAGTGATTTTTCAAAAAGCTGAAGATTTCACAAAATGAGTGAATCTTGAAGTGAAGAAATTTCAAAAAATGAGTAAATTTAAAAAAAAAACCAAAGATTTTACAAAATGAGTGAATCTTGCAGTGAAAAAATTTCACAAAATAAGTAAATTTCAAAAAGCTTAAGATTCTACAAAATAAGTGAATCTTAAGAGAACTGAAATTACACAAAATGAGTGAATTTAAAAAATGCCGATGATCCAATGAGAAATCTTGAGAGTTGAACTGAGATACCTTAAAATACCATGAAAATGTTTTGAAATGTGTTTTGAGAACAACCACCCAAACAAGATGAAAATTGCTTTGAAAGATGGTATGACAATTCATGAATGTCCACCTCTTAAATTTGCCCCCCAAGTATGAAAATATACGATAATTTCTTTGATAGTGAAAAATCCATGCTGGACGTTTATGCTTGTGTCCTTTGGTCTTACCTTAATGAAACTCACCTTGAATCATTCCTCCCTTTGAGAATCGATTTGCTTCCTCATGATCAAGCTCTATTGTGCACCGTAATACCTTTAACCCGTGTCTCTTAAGAGTTTCCCTCCTGGAGATCCTTGTAGATATTCTTCAAAATTTGCCTTCATAAGGCCTATCTTTAAAATTGTTTTAAAATGAATATGCACCATGCATGGTAGTTATTGCTCATGATGAATGATGAATGACTTTGAAAAACATTGACAAGAACCTTAGTAGGTAAAATGCACAAGTTATATGAAAAAAGAAAACCATAATGCATGAGAGATGAGCAACTCCTAGTCTAGATTCGTATTACCTCCATCAACCTCCCTTTTAAAGTGCTTATGAGTCCTTACCTCGCCTTGGGAATCATGATCCATGAATGTGCATCCTTTGATCCTTTGTGACCATATTGGTGTTCAATGCTTAATGCCCCCCAGTGTGTCTAAGAAATGCTTCTTTCCAAGAAAAATCTTAAGTCCTTTCCTCACTTTTGACCCACACACATTAATGAATAATAGTTTAACCTTGAAGAAAAACATTCATCAATTTGCAAAGATTGTCAAAATAACTTACAGTCTTTGTATTTGATTAAAATGACCTGTTATTCTTCCCTTTTCCAACTCAAAGACATAAAATGTACATGGAAAAATGGTAGAAATAGGTTTCCAAATGACAGCCTTTTAAATGAATGAGAATGATATAGAGAGGCAAATGTTAGGTTTAGGGAAGTTAAGTTTGAGTGGTTTGAAATAAGGGCATTTTAATGCCACTAGTGACCAGATTTGATCACCTTTAAAAACTCAATAGTGGCAGCCTCAAACTTATCACATTTTCTAGAAAGTTAGACCTCATTAGTTACCCCCAACTCTCATAATTTGTATGTAATATTACTTTGACGAATTTCTTTATCTTCTAAACTGCCTTTGTAGGTTTTCAGTCAAAAATCCATAACTCACTTTTTCTTTTTCTTTTCTCTTCATTCTGTTTCTTTCCTTTGCTAAAACTTTTGCCTAGGTTGTGTTGGAGACTAACAACCTAGGGAGCCCTTATTTTTTTTTTGTCTTTTCCCTTTTCTTTTGTGAGCTATAATTGTAACGTGCTAAATAGCCCTCCTCAAGCGAAACGACTCAAGTGACATTAGCTGCTCATACTACTTTCATTCCTTTTTTTTTCTTTTGAATTTCCCTCGTTGCCTTTTGATGGAAGGGATGAATTTTTTCCTTTTTGGAATTTGTGTCATGGAAAACTGAGAACCTTTTCTTGTGTTGAGAATTCATGAGAATTGAGATGCCATTGAAGCTGTTTAATATGAGGGCTACCTTCTCCAAAAGCCAACTAAGAACTTTTTGCAATAATGCTAAAAACCACTGTGAACTTCCTTTTTGCTTTTGTATGATAAGTGTTGAGGTGTAACATTTAAGATCCTTATTATTGGATTTGGCAACATTTTAAAAATCACCACATCAAATCTCTCTTAGCTTTGTATAAAAGAAAGTATAATCGTAAGAAAAGTGAAATGGATGGTATAAAGGCAAAAATTGTGAAATAGAAGTAAAATGTGGATTTTTATTGAAAGGCAGTAAAATGCACACGTTACATCTCCTTATTGAAAAAGAAAAGAATAACATATGCCCATTTAACAAAGGCCACACCCTAGATTCTGGACTAAATCTAGGAGATTTTTACTATTAAATTTCTTTGGCTAGCTCTCAAAGATACAAGTCTACTCCAAGAATTCCTTGTCATTCACGAATGTGTGTAGACCTCTAGGTTGGATTTAGCTTGAAATATTCTTTTCAAAGATATGCTTTTCTTGTCCACCAAAAGGGGCATAGAAACTTCCTTTATCCAAGAATTACATGAGGTCTCCTTAAAGATTGCATTTTCCTTGCTTGATGTCATTTATGGATGCACTAACTTGGGATGAAAATCTTACACCTTAAATGAAGTGATCATTTCATAGTATGAATGCATGAAAGTGAGGATTTGATGTACGCATGCAATAAATGAGCTTGATTATCTACAATCATGAAACTCTAAAACTAGTTGTTGACAATAAACTTAAGATTAAGTATAGCTTAATATATGATTTTGATGCATGAAAAGAAGTTTGTTTAAGAAAACAAAAGGAGAAGAAAAGAATAAACTTAGTAACAGGTTAGAATAGAATTGATATGGACAAAAAACATATGAGCTACTATGGGAAGAGAAATCAGAGTTGTAAAGAGAAAAAAAAATACATGAACAAAGCAACAAAAATGGTCAAATGACAAAAGTTAGTTATGCTGGTATAATAACATAACATAGAACAAGTTACGAGAACAATGAAACAATTTAACTAAACAATGCATGTCTTGTTATGAAAATCCTAGTCTATGGTCACTATATGCATAGGTGATTTTTTTTCAAAGAAAAGGTCATGGGTTAGTTCTTAAATCCCTCTTATTAAGTCATATCGGACTAGAAAAGGCTTAATTCCTCACCTAGAAGAGTTACGTGAGGAAGGATTAATTCAGGTTATACCTTTCATGGTCCCATGGGGTGACTATCATCGCACTTAGGCAACACTACTTACTACTACAGATTAGAGAAAACACAGAGAGTATTATCTCATACAATTAGCCTAACCCGGGTGTTTTGCAAAACTTGGTTGGAGTAAGCTTGGGTATTGAGCTCATTATGCATGCCAAAGTGCGCATGTGTTGGAACCTTAAACACCACACATCAAGTCAATAAGTAAGAAACATACAAATAAAGAAAAGAGGAAAACCAAACCTTTTTATGGCTAGACTCATCCTCAATTGAGTCGCTAGGCTATAGCAACGTGTTTTTTTAAAAGTCACCACTAATTTGTTTCACCTAGGTCAATTGGATATTAGTTATGGTCTGCAAGAGATTCCAAGATCGTAAGTTAGTTACGCTAAAATAACCTTATTATAGCGCTTGGAAATTGGTACCATGGGGTTCACTTTTATCTTTTTCTAAATCTTTGTTTCTTTGCTCAATCGTTGATGAGAATAATTTTTATGAATTTCATTTAATTATGTGTAATTTTTAATTGATTTAATTCCAAACCATGAGTCTTACCAGACCAATCAGATATGGAATCTTATATATCCTTGAAATCTTAGAATTTTACCAAATCCACCAAGAATTTGAAAGAATCATCTTGTTAAAAGTCGTGAGTCTTATCAGACCAATCGGATTCGAACGAATAATCTATCTCGGGATTTTATTAAATCCACCAAGAACGGATCTTTGAAATTTTGTTGAGTACTTTATAACTATGTTAATTTAGTTTTTTTCTAATTTCCAGATAATGAGGTAAATCATTTGTGCAATTAAATAGCTAACCTAATAAATTGTTTTTATGTATTATGCATTGTGAGAATTAAATTAAAAAAATGAAATCAAACTATCCTAAAATTCAAAGAAAATAAAGATAAATAAATAAATATCCTAGGTTATATTCCTATGTAAATTAACGGTTGAATTTAATGCATGGCCAAACAAAAAAATTAAATAAAGAAAAAAAACAAGAAAAGAAAATAAACATCCAAAAGCTTGCTATCGGTGACTAATATGAAAAAAATAAGAAAGTTAGTGACTTGTATGGATGAAATAGAAAGTCAGAGGGGCTAAGTGAGGGTTATGCCAAAGGAGAAGGAAGTTAACAGGGTCAGACGCACAACCAGGTCAGGTTTGCGGATTTGGAAGATGAGGAGTGTTACGGCCCTTTAGGCGGCAAACCTTCAACGGCCAGGTGAGACTTGTCAAACAAGTCAAAATCCCTAGTTTAATGCCTCAATTAGCTTGAATAAGCAAGCCAAGCAAGTGTTTAAAAAGGTGGGTGGTTCCTAGTTTGATTTTGGCATATAAGTGTCACCAGGGGCAAAATGGTCATTTTGCACCTTGAGGTGATAAGTTTGGTTTTTCAAGCTCATAAGTTATTATTTTAGACCTAAGTGACAAGAAACTAAAGAGTTGGACTAAATTGCCAAGTCTTATGACAGTATTTGAGCCTGAGGTCCTTTTGGAAAAACTAAAGAAGTTGAAGGGCTAAAGTGAGAACATGGCTATTTAAACCATTTTCAAGGAATTGGCAGCTACTATTCATCATCTTTAACCTCCCAAACCCGTAGCTCTCCATTTCCTCTTCAATTCCTTGGCCAAACTGCCATTCATTCATCAATTCTTGGTGGAATTTGGTGCCCCATGAGGTATATATGCCTGAAAGGGCTTCATTTTGCATGGTTTTGGTGTGGTGAGCTTTGGATGGCATTTTTCATGCTTGGGAACTTAGTAAACATTTTGCCCTCTTTGTTCTTGAGTTGTTCTTGGTTTCTTGAGCTTCCATGAGCTTAGGTTTAGCTTGGTTAAGCTTAATTTGATGCCTTGTATGTTGAATTTGCTTGGAATCGTAGGACACCTTAGTGGAGCCATTGTTGCTTGGTGTGGATGCTTGGTTATTGCTTGTTCTTCACAATTGAGGTAAGGGATTTAATAATTATACTCATTTTATGCATGTCTTAGTTGCTTGAATGTTAGTTTCAAGTAGTTTGAAAGATATGCATAGGTTATGGTAGAATTTGCTTGTGATGGACTCGTATGATTCAAGGCTTAGTGTGGTGTAATCAACGACCTCAAGCTTTGTTTAGTTACTCTTAAGATGGCCTATTGTAGTAGTTTGGAAGTTCTGGAACTTGTGGAGACTTGCCTTGGATGTTTGGGAGGTGTTTGATGCCCCCAAAGTGTATATGGACACAAGTAGAACAAACAAGGCATGTCTGGAACCCAAGCGTTATAGCTGTTGGCGAATGAAGCCTTCTTAGGTGTAAAGAAAGCATGGTGGAAGGTAATTTGGAAGATGTTTCATGTACTACAATAGGGCCATTCGGAAGGACAAGGGGGTTTAGCGCCATTGGTGGTCTAGTTGAAGATTTAAGGATTGGGATACCAATGAGAAACCCTAGTGTATATATATTGAGTCCATCCATTGCAAGTCTTACCATAATAGTGTAAACCAAGTAATGGTGGATAGTGGAGCACCATAAATGAAGGCTTAGTGCAATTGTTGCCTAGCCAGCTGTGCCTTGAGGCACAAGTGAAAGCCTAGTGCATCCTTGGTAGGTTAAATGGGTGGAGGCTTAGTACACAAGTGGCCTAGTCAAGTCTAAGGACTTGGGGCACTATGTGGAGGCCTAGTACACCTAGTAAATTTCTTACAACACAAGTAAGGAGCATCCACCATGTTCACCTGCATAATAACCAAGGGAAGGCTACAGTACTGCATCAGTCAATAAACTAAGGCATACTAGGAGCGAGTTAATGGCCAGAACTCATTAGGCACGGAGTGACGTCCCGTGATGAGGACAAGGATGAAGAGGGGTCCCAAGGGACCTAGTTATATGTGCATATATTAAACCCTTAGATTGCATTGGGCCTATAGCAGATTTCATATATTCTATATATATGAGTCTCCATAGGTTTTTGTTTGCAGGTACCCAAATCCCTTATTAGGAATCTTTAGATTCTCACTCCTTTTAGTGTTGTTGTGCAGATTTCATGTATTTGGAGCTAGTGACCATAGGGTGGTTGCCGAGCTAGTTTTTTACTTGCAGGTAAACCACCAAGTGAATCATTATTGATTTTAGTTTTACTAGTTAAGTTGTTTGTGCTAACTATAGTTATTTTGCAGCCTTGCAGAGGGTAGTGGCGTAATGATGGACATAGTCGACTATGTATCTCAGTAGTAGTCTTCAGTATACATATGTATGCTAGTTGGCCTCCAATGTCTCTAAGTCGAGTAGTATTTCAGTTGCTTTTGGGCATCTGCATAGTCTTTGCTTATGTAATGATGCACATGCATGGTTATTACTTGTAGTAAATACACTTATGTTTTATGCTTCAGCTTGTGTTCTAAATATGTTTTAATAAACTGCGTGCAATATTTTAGTTTCTTTTCATGTTTGTTAATTAAAGTCGAAGCAAGCCCATGCATGCTGCCTAAACCTGAAACCCTAAACCTTGCATTTTAGGTTAATAACTAGAGAGCATGAAAGGTTTTAAAATTGGACAAGTAATTAACTAGCCAACTGCAACAAGCGCGGGACTCCGGTTCCGTAGTCTCCCTAGGAGGGCCTCATCAAAGGTAGGCGACTTTACAGGGGCTTGCCTAGGGTTTAGTTGTTGGTGATAGGCGACCTACAGAATGGGGCATATGGTGAGAGCAATGGTGTCTAGTGGCCAGAGTAAAGAGGAAGACACAGTAGGGACGGATGTGAACTCCTCCTCCTTTCTTTCAGGTGTGAATGATGACGAGAAAGCGGCTAGGGACGGTGGAGTTGGGTTGGACGGAGTAATGAAGGCTAGTTAAGGTTGATGGTGGTGGCTGGAGCAACAACTGGTGGTGGTTGGAGGGTTCTAGGGGGTGGTGGAGGTGACTAGGAAAGTTTAGGTTTTGGGGAGCTGAGTAGCAAAAAAGTAAGGGCTTAAGCTGCAGTTTTTTCTTTTTTCCTCTAGGAGCGTAGGGTTGGCCAACTTCTTCCCCTTTTTTCCTTTAAGAGGTGACCTATATTTATACTAGGTCATCTGAATTAACTAAATTTGAAACAGAAAAGTAAGTTTCTTTGTTGTTCAATCTTTTATTGGAAGCAGCATGTGGTTTTCGGAATAGGGGCTTAATTATCATGTAGAAGGAAAAAACTTACCATATAAGGAAATAGCAAAAGATTGGTGGGACATCCCAAAAAGGAAAATGAAGCAACATTTGTGGGGCAGGGGGAGTGTCACTATTGTTTTACTATTAATTAAAATTTTATCTAATTTTCATTTCATTTACAAAAATATGAATGTCGTGAATACAATCTAATTATATATATATATATATATAAAGAATGACATATTTAAGGGAGTTTATGGTATTTTCCTTAATTTGGTTTATGAGAGAATGACATGTGTACTTTTTTTTGCTTAAATATGCAGGTTTAAATATAAATTTTTAAATATGACTGATTTACCCCTTAAAGCTTTAATTGTTAATGGTGTAATACAGTTTCAACTGAAATTAATACACTATTATATAATAATACGGTTACTATATATACAGTTACCATTTATTATATAATTACATTATTACCTTATTACAGATACTATATGCTATTATATTATTATATTATTCAACCAAGTTGCAACCGTATTAATATGCTATTCCAAATATACCCTTCGTTTAACTTACCACTGCCACTAACAATTAATTAATTGTTAATGGTATGCCTCACCAATCGAGAGATAATATATTATACATATGTGTGTATATACACATAGTAACTCTAACCAACAGATTCTGTTTCTCTTGTTCTCTCCATATATGTATATAGATATATAACCTAGGGTTGCCGATTCTAATTTTATTTTTTGCCAGTTGCCGCTTCTTATTCCATTCTCTCAATCCTCTCTGTCACTGCTCATTCCTTCTCATTTATGTGATTCCCTTAACACCAAAGCATACAATTGGCATCTGTATCCTACAACTATCCAGTGACAGCGGTGGCGCACGTTCGGAGGAGGAAAAGACATATCGGAGCAACATTGAAGAAGGTTAAAAGGGATGAGTAGCAGCTGATGAAGAGGATTGGGGGAAGACAAAGGCGACATTGTTGACAGAGGAGACACGGCAGTGTGAAAGTTTAGGAAGATGGAGGATCAAAATAGTTTAGGAAGCAAGTACGGTGGTGGTTCAGACATTGATTCCAGAGAAGAAATAGGGGGTGTGTATCATTTTTTAAGATCCATGAAAAAACATCCACGATTTGTGTTTTATATTGCAAAATAACATGGATTTGTATCTAAGTATGCTTATGGGTTTTATTTGTATGTTTTGGGGTTTTAAATACATACATACATACATACATACAAATATATATGTTTCTAGGGGTTATATGTATACTCCCGGGTCTGTAAAAATAAAAATATCGATGTGAAATGTATTAACTTGAAAGTAAAATGTATTAAACTGTGTGCAATATGTGATAAACTAAAAAGTGAATTGTATTAATCTACGTGAGATATTTGTTAAACTAGAAGTGAAACATATTAAATCGTGTGGTATATGTATTAACTGGAAGTGAATTGTATTAAACTGTGTGAGATATTTATTACATTATGTGAAATGTATTAAACTGAAAGTTAAATGTATTAATTTTTGTGGCAAAACCATCACATTAGAAAATGACATTGCGACAAAAATAAAAGCACCAACATCACCACCACCACAAGTACCATAATCAACATCGTCATTACCATCAGCAACAACTGGATGAGAAAATATATTAAACTAGAAGTAAAATGTATTAAACTGTATGAGATATGTGTTAAATTGGAAGTGAATTGTATTAATTTGTGTGAGATGTGTATTAAAGGAAAAGTCAAATGTATTAAACTATGTGAAAATATGTATTAAACTGGAAGTCAATTGTATTAAATTGCATGGGTTATGTATTAGATTGTATGTGGAACATATTCAACTAAAACTCAAATGTATTAATCTGTATGGCAAACCCATCACATGAGTACCAAATTCATTGTCACTACCAATACAATAATCAACATCGTCAGCACCATAAGCAACAACAAAATTTGACCTCAGTTGGATATTCATTCAAATCCAACAACATATTTTCCAAAACAATATGAACTTCTATAGGTATTATAATGGAGCAAAAAAAAAAAGATGAGTACAAAAAGAAATACAGAAGATAGAGAAGAAAAGAATAAGAGAATAAGGAATTGTATTATATGTGTTAAACTGTGTGAGATATGTGTTAAACTGAAAGTGAATTATATTAAACTGTGTAAGCTATATATTCATCTGTACGTGAAATGTATTAAATAAATAATTTTTTATTATAAAAAATTGAATATTTATAAAATTATTTTAAATAATTACCATATTTATTAGATTATCTTTATTGTTTACTTTAGATTATTTTTCCAAATGAATTCAAATTCATAAAGTTTCCATAATAAAAGTATTAATGTTTGGACAATTGAGAAAAAAAAAAGAGAAAGAGAACATAAATCTATTTAAACTCATGAAGGAGAAGAAGAAATGAAGACGTGAAATTAAATAAATAAGGAAACGTTTAAAACTAAAATTCCATAACTAAAACTTTTAAATGCAGTTAATATTCTTAATTATAATCTAATCAAATGTTCCACCTTAGTAAATATAGCTACTATAAATGATTCAAACCAAACGGAAACTTCCCTCCTTCTAATGGCATCAAGTATGTGCATAACACATATGTGCGTTTCAGAATTCACCACCAATTGACATTCATAATTGGAAACAAATTAAAATTCATCACAATCCAGTACTCATAAGCATTAACAATTAATAAATGGCTGACGAATTTGAATTGTTGACATAATAAAATTGTTGGCATAATGGCTGATGGATTTGAAAATACCATTATAATAAGCTATGTAACCGAAATTTACAAGAGGTAATTGGGATTTCAATTACAAGAGGTAATTGGCATTTCAATTAATTCTAGTATAATTGTAATTAAAAGTGACCATATTATGTGTTTTGGAAACTAAAAATTTCCTTTAAAATTTACCTCCATATACACCACATGTTAAACACAAAAAACCTACACAAAGGTAACTTACTTTTATCTTTTCCCTTCAAAATTTTGATTCTTCTTCTTTTCCTCATACATGGTTTATTACTTTTATTAGTTAGTTGTCATGACATGAATGTTTTCATGCGTTAAATTATATTTGTAGGAAATATACTATGGATGACATTGACAAGTATGAAGATAACCAAAATAATGGGGAAGGGAGGATTCAAGATGGTGCAAAAAGAAGATGCATTTCTACCATGCCAACCTGTCTAGTTGATGCTACCATTAGAGCAATTAAAGTGAAGGCAAATTATATTATACAACTTTCCAAAAGCCCTATCAACTATATCAAACAAAATGTATAAATCTAGGCTTTTCTTTTTTCTATTGAAATTTAGTATGACCATAGTTGTTTATTTTACCTTCTATGGCATCCTCATTTATTATATCTATTATATTATTATAAAGGGAAAGCAAAGGAAATTTTTGTAATTGTACAAATCATTAAAGTCCAATTGAGTGACACCTCATATTTGCCTCCATAAATGATAAAATTCCCCTATAATGAAAATATAAACCCATAAATGTCCCTTAGATATCCTTCCCAATTTTGACTGAGGTTCGACCTTTGATCTAAAATTCACAAGTTTTTCTTTTTAAAATGTGTTTGTAGTTCACAATGCATCAACAATGCTTTTTATGGCAATTTGTTATTCTGTCAATTATACAATATTTTTTTTAAAAAAAAGGTAATATTCAATATTTTTTATACACCTCAAATTTTTTTTGAAAATAATTGCCATTCTTATTATACAAAATACGCACATTTTGTGTGTGTGTGTGTATTTGCTGAGGCATTTTCAACTTAGTTATTTTACTATTTCAATAAAAATATTTATGATAAACATGTAGTAATGGAGAATAAATTTTAAGAATGTTTCAGGACACACTACTAAAAAAACCTACTTTTCACTGCTAATTTACCAACGGCTACGCCGTTGGTATTTACCAACGCGTAGAACCGTTGGTAATTATTTTCCAACGTGCACGCGTTGGTGATGGATTCAAAAAAATTTAACAGTGTTTTTTTTTATTTTTCCAACGTGCAAACCGTTGGTAATTACCAACGGTCTTAGCCGTTGGTAAAATTCCAACTTCCCAGCAGTTGGTAAAATTTTTTTTTTTTTGAAAAGGGTGATTTAGCCGTTGGTAAATATTTTCCAACGTGCACGCGTTGGTGAGTGCTTAAAAAAAAAATTTACATTTTTTTATCCAACGTGCAAACCGTTGGTAATTACCAACGGCCTGAGCCGTTGGTAAAATTCCAACTTCCAGCAGTTGGTGAGGTTTTTTTTTTTTATTATTTTTTTTTACTTTAGTTAAACGGTGCGTTTTGATTAATTTTTTTAAACCCCCCCCCCCCCCCCCCCCCCCCCAGCGTTGCGACTCGCTAACTCTTTCTTTCTTCTTCCTCGCTCTGGTTCGTCTCTCTCTCTCTCTCTCTCCTGTATCTCTCTCCTCCGCTTCCTAGCTCACACATCACACATATTCACTTGTTTGCGTCGATTGGGACCGGAAACTTTTTCTTTGAGGTCGGAGATTCGTCGATCTGCTGTCGTTCTTTTAGATCCGAAGGTTAATTATTTTTTTCAGCGAATTTTGAATTTTTTTTTTTTGATGTATTTCTCCCTATTTGAGCTTCTTGGTTGATAATGGGTTGAAGATGTTGGTTTTTATTGAAGGATTGAAGCGATTTGGAGGTGTTTCAAGGAAGTTAATATTTTTTTTTTAGGTAACCGCATTTATTTCGGATTTTTTTATTTTTTTCCTTAATAATTACGTATTTTCGGATTATATTGTGTTAATTTGGTTTAAAATATGTGCAATATTTGTTATTTTGTGTTGCATTTGATTGGAGATTTAGTTTTTAGGTTACCCATTACAATTGTTTTTTTATGTGCATTTTTTTACAATTTTTTGTTATTTTCGGGATTAATTAGAATTTATGAAAAAATTAGATTTAAGTGATTTGTTTAGGTAGTATATTTACATTTTCCAATGACAAAATATTGTAGAATATTTATATTTTTTTCATATGGTGAAAAATAATTTTTAAAATAAAAATTAGATTTGCTAATTTCTTTATAAAAAAAATGATACTTCTATTTTTGAAGTAATTGAAAAATGAGTAAAATGTTAAACAAGTTAATATTAATATTGCAACAAGCATTAAGTATTGGTTTATAAATATTAAAATCCATTATAGATATAGAAATTATTAGTAAATTGAGAAAGATATAAATTATTTAGATAGATAAAGTTTATTAGAAGTAAATGCATTTCATGTATTTAACGTATTATTAATATTTGTTTATGTAAATATAATAAGCATTTTTTTGGTACTGTGTTTGAGTGCAACAATTAGTGGATGCTACTATGTTTATTCTTTATGTTCCCTTTTTTATGGCAACTCTTTATGATTCATTTTTAAAATAATGAACTAACAAATTAAAATACTTAAAAATAAAGAAAAATTAAAATGAAACTCGATCCCTTTTTAAAATACCCAAAGGAATAGACTCAACTACTTTTAATTATGGAATGTTCACTTGAACCATATACTATTGCATTAGAACTTTTAATAACTCATTTCTGAAATAAAAAACTATCGAACAGATTATATGGTAGAATACCAACTGTAGTTTCAAAGAATGATCTCACAAGTTAAACAAAGTTGATATTAATAAGCGATTAAAAAAAGCCAGTGGGATAAAAACTGAAACTCATTCCCATATATATATATATATATATATATATGTCAAATTCTATACTCAACGATGGAAACTAGGTATGTACAAAATATGTGTTGGCCTTATCTGAAATTTAATAAAAAAATGTCTCAATTTAAAACAGATATACATAAGTTAAAATAAATGATGCGTTAAGAGAGAAAAGATAATGACATGACGGTTATACATAACTATAATGAAACAAATAATAATCTCCGTACCGTATTTTTTTTAAATTGATCGTGTACATTAATGATACTTAGTTTCATTTGAAGAAATTTCTTATATTACCAGTATATTAAGTTATTTTTCCCCCCTTTTTCAGTTCCTCCCTGCATCTGTCTAGCGTGAAGAAGTATCCATTGTTTCTCCTGTCGTTCGAGGTTAGTTTATAATTCTTTTCGTGTATTTTTTAGAACGGGATGATTTTAAGGGAAATTGTTTTAATTACTAATATTGGTAATAAAACGGAAATACTTCTCACTATGGTTTGAACACTGTGGCTTTAGATTTGAATATGAAATTTATGTTAATTATTTGTTATCTGTGCATATTTTTTATTCTGTATTATAGTCAATATGTAATTTCTTTGTGCGTTGTGTATATTATTTTATGGCATGATTATTTAAATAAGTTCATGGTAATAAGTGTAGTTATGGTTTAGTTGGAGTGCTTTAGTGGAAATGGTTATATTATGTCATAAGATAGTATTGATAATAAAACTTTATTCCTTATAATAAAACCATGTGGACAGTTAGCTGACAATAATAATGCAGAAAAAATACCTCGTAAAGGAATTTGGATACCAATAGAGAAAAGATTAAAACAAATACTTAATTAGGACCACTGAAGAGGAGTTATCACTGTCATTCGAAGAAATCCAGGTATCCTGATTGTACCAAACATGACTTTAACGCAAACTTCTTCCTAACCCTAACCTTTACCTTATACCATACATCTACACTTAAACCCAACACAATATACCTAAACTTGTAAACCCTAAATACTTAGGATCAGTATATATAACAAAATATATACTGATTTAATGAGAGCTCAAACATTCTAAGGTCTTATCCAATGGTTACTAGAAAGGATTTTATTGTGCAAATCCTACCCCAACTTTTATGTTCTAAGTACAAGATTAAATTATTGTCTTCAATTGAACTTATCAGTTCTTACCCTTCATCATATTGTACATGAGTTTACTTAACTTGATGGCTTAACTTATTAAGATAAAATAGCTTAGTCAAAGTACTTAAAAGCTTAGTAAATCCTGGCTTTGTAATAAAATATTCTTTAAAAATTATGAATTTAAGTACTAAGAACAATGACAGTAATAAGAACAATAAGAACAATAATGATGACCGTACGTTAATCATAAGTAAATCCTGGCTTTGTAATAAAATATTCTTTAAAAATTATGAATTTAAGTACTAAGAACAATGACAGTAATAAGAACAATAACAACAATAATGATGACCGTACGTTAATCATAAGAACAACTTTGTTGATAATAAACTTTGTCTATCTAAAAATACTGTAAACTTGAGAGGGTAAACATTGAAGCATACTTTTGTTATTTTTAGTAACTCAACCTAAAACTTGAGTACGTATATCATTTAATAGATTGAGGTGTTTATCATTACGAACAAATTTTGTGTGTAATGGAATCCGCCCGTAGTTGGATGTACAGTAACCGTTTCTTGCCTCGCCGAACTGGTTACACACAACAGTGGGAGTCCGGGGTGGAAGAATTTATATCATTTGCTGTATCCCACCCTGAAACTATGAGCGGGTTCTGCATTCGCTGTCCTTGTCGGAAGTGTAAGAATTTGCGGTTTAATCAGGCTGATGAGGTCAGAGTTCATCTGTACAAATGGGGGTTTACGCCTTTTTACTTGAATTGGACCGCACATGGTGAGCCATTTAATGAATCATCAGATACGGCTCCAGGTGTGGGTGGGTTTACAGAGTTTGACCAGGGGTGTTCGTCGACGAATCCATATGAAAGGATGGTATTAGATGCCGTTGGCCCTAGTTACAATCAATTTCCGGAAGACAATGTTGTGGAGCCGAATGAAAGTGCTCAAAATTTTTTTAATCTGTTGAATTCAGCGTCAACTCCTTTATGGGATGGGTGCGAAAGTCATTCTGAGTTATCTGCTGCTGTCCGCCTTCTCAACCTTAAGTCTGAGTATCACATGTCACGAGGATGCTTTAATGGCGTTGCCCAACTAATGAAGGAGACCCAACCAACAGATAGTAAGATGCCATCAAATTGGTATGAAACTAAGAAATTAGTTTCCCAGTTGGGTCTGTCTCACGAGAAAATTGATGTCTGTGTGAATGATTGTATGTTGTTCTGGAAAGATGACAGTACCAATCGTATTTGTAAGTACTGTGGGTCTGAGAGATATAAGCCAAAAAAAGGAGGTCGTGGTAAAGATCGACCGAGGAAAACCATGCATTATTTACCACTAAGCCCTCGTCTGCAACGCTTATTTGCGTCATTGGCAACAGTTGAGCAGATGAGGTGGCATAAGGAGCAAACACAGGTCCCGGGTGTGTTAAAACATCCATCAGATGGTGAAGCTTGGAAACATTTTGATCAGACCTACCCATGGTTTGCTTCGGAACCACGAAATGTCAGATTGGGTTTGTGTGCCGATGGATTTACACCTTTTGGACCATCTGGGAAACAATACTCTTGTTGGCCTGTGATCGTTACTCTGTATAATTTGCCCCCTTGGATGTGCATGAAAAAACCCTACATGTTCCTTTCGTTGTTGATTCCAGGTCCACGTAGCCCAAATCATAAGATTGATGTTTATCTACAACCTCTCATTGACGAGCTACGGCATCTGTGGTTTGATGGCGTCGAAACATGGGATGTGTCATTGAAACAGAATTTTATTCTGCGAGCAGCATTAATGTGGACCATAAATGACTTCCCGGCTTATGGCATGCTATCAGGGTGGATGACACATGGGCGATTGTCTTGCCCTATTTGTATGGGTGAAAGTAAGGCATTCCAACTTAAGTATGGCGGGAAAATTTCTTTTTTCGACTGTCATCGGCAATTCCTCCCCCGGATCCACCCATATAGAAGGAATTGTACTTGCTTTAAGAAAGGGAAATCAGAAAAGTCATTGCCTCCTCCGCGCTTATCAGGTGAAGATATATTTGAAAGAATTTCATGGATACCATCAGTTGGTAACGATGGTCCACAAAATCGACCGTGTGATTATGGGAAATCACATAATTGGACGAAGCGAAGCATTTTTTGGGAGTTACCATATTGGGCCACGAACTTAATACGACATAATCTTGATGTTATGCATATTGAGAAGAACGTGTTTGAGAATATATGGAATACTGTGATGGATGTTAAGAACAAAACCA
Organism: Aquilaria yunnanensis; assembly: GCA_039654915.1. Lineage (NCBI taxonomy): Eukaryota > Viridiplantae > Streptophyta > Magnoliopsida > Malvales > Thymelaeaceae > Aquilaria > Aquilaria yunnanensis. The sequence continues at coordinate 67,753,118 of CM077597.1, forward strand.
AAGATAATGTGAAAGCACGGAAGGACCTGGAAATTTATTGTAATCGACAGGAGTTAAACATGGTTCCACTTGATGATGGTCGTTCGTTCAAACCAAAGGCGAGGTTCACATTGGATGTTAACCAAAGGCAAGATGTGATCGCCTGGGTAAAATCATTACGACTTCCTGATGGATATGCCTCGAATCTTGGTAGATGTGTTGATACAGCTGGTTGCAATATGTATGGTATGAAGAGTCATGATTGCCACGTTATGATGCAAAGGCTTCTCCCCATTGCCCTCGAAGCGCTACCCGACAATATTTGGAAGCCATTAACGGAGTTAAGCCTATTCTTTAGAGACTTGTGCTCTCCAGAATTGCATGAAAATCAGTTGTTTGCATTGGAGGAAAATATTCCAATTATAATTTGTAAGCTTGAGAGAATTTTCCCTCCAGGGTTTTTTGATGTGATGGAGCATCTCCCAGTTCACTTGCCCTATGAAGCAAGGGTTGGAGGACCTGTTCAGTACCGATGGATGTATAAATTTGAGCGGTGCATGCATGACCTAAAAATGAAGGTTTCTAATACTGCTCATGTTGAGGGATCGATATGTGAAGCATACCTTATAGAGGAAACTTCCATCTTTTGCTCTCATTACTTTGAGTCCCATGTTCCCACAATGATGAACCGCGTACCGAGAAATGACGATGGTGGTCCTGTCCAATGTAATGGTGACTTGTGGACGATATTCACTTTTCCGGGATGACCATATGGTGCATGCCACTATAGATTCCTCACGGACGATGAACTCAGACTTGCAATCACATACGTTCTTCTAAACTGTCCTCAGATCAGGCCATACCTAAAGTAAGTCATTTGTCATGTAAAGGCATTCCAACTGTGAATATGTTCAAATTCAGTACTACTGATCAAACAAAACTAACATATTTTTATTGTTTCTGTAATTGGCCACCGTATGTTTGTGGACATGGTCAGGGAAACTGCACCCGAGATAACAATGTCCGAGATGGACGTACACATTGAAAACAATTTCTCAGCCTGGCTCCGACGATATGTACGTGTGCTTTTAGGACAGAATGTATTGCAATATGTTAAGTTATACAACATTCCATATATGTTGACCTAAATTGAAATATGTTTTGCATAGGTTGATGACCCAGGTAACAATATTGTCGATACCATCTTGTGGGATGTTGCATGTGGTCCCTCACGGCGAGTTCAGACATGGCCGGTGTATTTCACAAATGGGTACAAGTTTCACATAAGTGAATGGGGGAAGGACAAATCAACATTTAATAGTGGAGTATGCATACGCAGCACGGGTGCAAGTGAAGTTGAATGTGATTTTTATGGTATATTAGAAGAAGTCATTCAACTCGAATATCCCGGCTTTCCGCATAAGAATGTTGTCTTGTTTAGGTGCAACTGATTTGACCCAACACCTGAACGTGGAACTCGAATGCATAAACAGTTTGGGTTAGTTGAGATCCGGAATAGCCGCAGATATCAGAAGTTTGATCCTTTCATTCTAGCATCACGGGCTGACCAAGTTTACTACACACGATATCCGAGTAAGTCACGTGAAAGAAACGGGTGGTCAGCTGTTATGAAGATAAAACCTCGATGGATAATACAGGCTGCAGTTATGGACACGGATGACGTGTATCAAGACAGTGGATCCGTTAATTGTCAAAGAATTGAAGATGACCCAATTGAGGAGTTAGCTGACCCGGGTGTCGGTGATGATATTGAAGAAGATGTACTTGAGGAGGGGGGATCTAATGGCGAGACAGAGGATGAGGAGGAGTTTATATCTGATGACAGTGACTCTGAAGAGTCTGAGGAGTTTGAGTCGAATGAAAGCAGTGGGAATGAATGAATGATTAGATAACATCTATTAGGAATAATGGTAACCTGTAATTTTTATGTATGTGATGGAAATATTTGAGTACGTTTATGTACCCCTAATACTGCGCAATATATGTCAGTAGATATATGTTATGTTTAATTCACCAACTTAAAAACTAAATAAATGCAGATGCCTCGTAAAGGGGATAACACGTATAAACGCCGACCTGGGAAAGGACCATTTGCGCAGTTTAAGGAGGTAATGGAACCAATACTTAATGAACGACATAGGATGGGTTCTTCATCCCGGGCACAGCAGGATGTCGGTGTGGAGACGCAGGGGACAACAGTGCCACCCACGCAGGTCCCCTCACATGAGCACCGAGAAGACGGCGGTGGAGGCACGCCATCTGGACATGGATCTGGTGCGCGGCACCTGAGGCACCCTATAGTGCCGACCCATCCCTCAGATGATGATATACATATTGATGACATCCCATCATCGATGTCACAGACAGCAGGTCGACCGCGGATGAGGATAACCCCACATGGTAACACGTAAGTGATAAATACCAGACACAAGTATTAATATTAGTGAAATAATACTTTACATGGAATCATTCTTTGAAACTTAAGTCCGATAATTTAAATGTCACAGATTCATTCCAGCTGCGGCGACACGGTTAGTGACACCATGTTTCACCACACATTTCAAGCCATATGCTGAATGGTCCTCCGTCTCTCCATCAGACCTGCAGCAATGGTGGCGTGTTTTTGAGGTATGACAATAATATTACTATGATAATGATGTAATAATGTTATAAGAGATAGAATGGTATTTTCCCATTCTAATAGTTTAAACATATTAACCTGTACAGAGGAGCTGTGAGTGGGATCCCATACACCATAATGAGGTGTATCGGGTTTGGAATATATTGGGAGCACAACATTACAGAAGCATGATGTCAGAAATTCGGCGTGTGAAAGATCCGGTTAAACGTCGAGCGAAGGAGAACTTTATGTCAGATGATGCATATGCGGAGATGGAGGCATATTGGGCGACTCCTGAGTTCATTCAAAAAGTCTGCGAAGTTCAAGGCAATGCGAGGAACAATGACTGACGATGATTCACAGTCTGGCTCTTGTAGCGCGACATATGCTGGGGGATCTATCTCGATGTCTGCACATCGAGAGCAAATGGTATGTATGCTTTAATGTTCTTTCAAATAACAGTTGAGATACTAATGAAATATTCTAACATATTAATGTTGGTTTTCATTCAAATAGAGAGAGAGAGATCCTGAGAAGAAGGACCCTGGCTTGTTTAAAGTCCTTCAAGCGACACATAAAAAGAAAGATGGGAGATATGTTAGTAAGCGCTATGAAGAAGTTGCTGTAAGTAGTAAAAGTCGTTTGGTTGCAGAATATTCTTAACTTAATGACTATGTTTAACAAATTATGACATGACTAAATGTATTTTATGACGTTGCTGTAGACTCGTATCAGTGCAGAGATTGAGGAGCAAACACAGCAAGAGGATGGAATAGAGGCCATTGATGAACTAGCAATTATTAGTACCGCATCTGGCGGTAGAAGGAGAGGCCGGGTATTTGGATTAGGATCTGAGCAGTGTGCTATACCGGGACGCCGACAGCATGGTCCCATCCCGCCTATCGACATCACACAGACACCGCAATTCAACGAGCAAGTACAGAAGATGATGGCGGAGGAGAATGAGCGAAGGGATGCGGAGTACGAGAGGAAACTCGAGAGGATTCAGAGGAGACAGAGAGCAGAGATGGAGGCTCAAAGAGCTGCATTGGAGGCAAACCGGGCTCAGTTGGAGATTATTTGTCGTTCGCTAAACCTTCCATGCCCGCCGGCACAAGCAGTTCCACATTATCCTGATGACTCGGAGTCAGAGGATGAGGAGATAGTCAGGACTCCGTGATGGGCGTCATCAACAGGTTAGCGCATTTCTGTAGTTCTTGTATTAGAGCATGGCAACATAATTATTTTTAGACCTAAATCAGACTGACTTGATATTTATGAAATGTGTAAGCCGTTGAATGTTGAATGCTTTCTTTCAGACATATCTGTTATTGCTTTAATTATGCTGTAGTTGACAATATTTTATTTCAATTACGTTGGCATAGTTGTGTAATGTTTATTGCTGAGTAAAGCCGAGCGTACTTTTGAATTGGTAATTTACTTTTGAATGTGGATTGAAACGGGGAAAAATACGAAAGAACCAAAACCTGGAACGTTTAATATACATAACGAACGCGCAAATGTGAAACCAACTTTCATTTAATATACACTGCTCAGTACCAACGGTTTTATAACAGCACCGTTACCAACTTCCGCCAGTTGGTAATTACCAACTGCCAAGTTACCAACTGGCAGCAGTTGGTAAACTACCAACTGCTGCAAGTTGGTAAGTTACCAACGTGCAGCAGTTGGTAAACTACCAACTGCTGCACGTTGGTAAATGGGTTACCAACTGCTGACAGTTCGTAAGTTACCAACTGCCAGCAGTTGGTAACCCATTTACCAACGTGCAGCAGTTGGTAGTTTACCAACTGTTGTGCGTTGGTAATTTACCAACGCGCAGCAGTTGGTAAGTTACCAACGCGCAGCAGTTGGTAACTTACCAACGGCTGACAGTTGGTAAGTTACCAACTGCTGGTAGTTGGTAACTATAACTACGCGATGGAAACCGAGTCCTTTAAATGACCGTTGGTAATTACCAACGTGTATATGTTGGAATTTACCAACGTGTTATTAGTTGCGCGTTGGTAAAAATTTTTCCAACGTATCGAATACCAACTGCCATTTACCAACGTGCAGCAGTTGGTAAATTGAATTTACCAGCTGCTGCACGTTAGTAAATGGCAGTTGGTAAAGTCGGTGATTTTAGTAGTGACATGATTAGTAATTGAGATTTTACTAGCCAACTATATAGTAAAATAATGATGAATATTTTAGTAAAAGTATATTATTAAGCAATAATTATTAGTAATATTTTTTGGACAAAAGTAACAATTCTAATAAAAATATGTTATTTTTTCATTTCAATTTAAAGTGTATTTTGGGGAACAAAAGAATAGTTATTGTAGGAAGATCCATTTTCCAATGATACATTTAATAAAATTATTCAACAAAAAATTTATTTAAGAATATAAGTAATACTAACAATGAATAAAAATATGCAAAGAAAAAAAATAATAAACTTTATTAAGTGAAAAATTGATGTGTAATAAAAAATTCATTTATTTTCCATTTTCACGGATGAATAGAAGAGGGAAATTCATAAAAAAAAAAGTCAACCACAAGAATTGAATAATCAACATTTGATTCTATTTCCAGTTAAGTCTCAATTTCTTTCATTTGATTTCCAATTAATTGTCACATAAACAAGGCATTAGAATCAAATTACTAAAACGAAAACAAGGGTGAAGAAAGAAATTTGAAATCAATAGACAAAGTAATTTTGCTTATACCTAACTACCCATGTATTCATAAAAAAAACTACCCATTTCTTTGTTCTATGCCATTTAATAAAGAATAAAATCATAATTTTTAATTGTAAATTAATTTTTTAATGCATCTTTAACATGGAAGATAATGTGTTTTTTGCTTCGCAAATATTAATAAAAATATTTTGGAAACTAATTTATTTGACTTGCTTACCCAAAACTAATTTGACCTGCTTATCATTTTTTTTTACTTAAACTATAAAATAACAAAAAAATTAGAAAATAGAATGAAAAATAAAAAATTACCAAATAAAACCTTGATAGCTAGAGGGCTATCACCCATAAAGAACTCCTAAATTACTAAGAGCACACCACCCTCAGAGGATTCCTAACACCAACTTCGGAGGATTTTCTGCGCCACTCTCGAAAAAGATATATGACCAACTCTAGGAAAAGGGTGGTCCCTTCCACCATTGGGGACCATACTACCAACCTCGGAAGCCTAGGTCCATCACCCTCGACAGAGGAAAACATCTCCTGAAGATGGTCCTCCCGTTCGAAGGGCCCTCACCACTGGTCCTAGAGGAAAATCCCTATCCAAAAGGGGTCTTGTGGAGAAACGACAAATATAGTTGAGGAATCTTTGACAAAGAAGCCTCGCACACGCCCTTACCCTCTAGCTGAAACTGCCTACAGCCAGCTGTTGATAGTTGTTTCCGAGAATACGGACCAGATCTGACCGAACACGCTGCATAGGCTGTGCAAAGCGGCCTCTTCCCTCCACCCTCCTAGAAATACTCGGGAGGCTCCTTGGTAAGGACGACGGGACTCTCTCTTTCCTACTCTTTGCTTTTAACAACTTCTCTCCCGTATACTAACTTGTGCGTCAGAGGCTCTTCCCCCAAAAACACACTCCAGAGAACTCTTAACCTACGTTCTTCAAAGCCTTGCAGATATCTTCTCATCAGAAGTCTCTCCTTCAGGCCAACATGTCATACAACAAAGATGGCACCGGGCATCATTTGGTGCCATTTGTGGGAACCCATTCTCAAGTAGCTGTTGTTGAGACCTGACATCCAGAGGACAAGGGACTCCCGAGGTCCTAGTCCACGCCGGAAACTCAAGCAACGACTGAACAGCCTGTAGCGGATACTTCCTTGCCTGAGGACGAACGTCCTCTAATGGTCACAATGGGTTTTCTATGCAATTTTCAATGCTCTATCATGGCTGAAATGATGCAATAGCTCGACCAAAGGTGGTCACAACCATCTCCAAGGGGAAGGGCAATTTCTTCAGATACCCGTCAGGAGAAAAGCCCCAAGTCACCTTGCCTGAGCTCTGGAAGCGAGGGTTGTCACGATGAGTCCTCAACAGAGAACATACCATCTAGGGGATGTCGCACTGAAGGAACGGTGTCGAAAGGGCTCGAAACTTTCCACCAGTGAAGTCCATCCCAAGATGGGAAGTCCCAGTTCCTCCGCCAATAAAGTTACTTGCCAAAAAAAAGACGTCACTCTCCGTTGCCTGTGACTACCAGGCAACAAGGAGAGGACGGTGCTACCATCCTCATAGAGAGAATCCTGGAGAGGTTGGAAAAGGTGAAAAAATAGGTTTCTTGAAAGCCTATCTGGTCAAGGTTGTCGGAGACCTTTACCGGAGAAGAGTTGCCTTTCATCCGTATGATAGTAGAGGTGTCAATGCCCAGCGATTTTTGGGTACCACGCCTGGATACATATGATGGGCGTAGCGACCCCTAAGCCCACTTGACGAAATACAGGTGAAGTATGGTGTTGCATAGTGTTGATGATGTCGGGTCACTTTGTCGAGGCCGGCAACGGCATGGTACAAATCCCTGGCTCTTGGGACCATACTGGGTTTTTAGGAGTTGTCCACTGCCTTTACATAGCAGTTCTTTAGAAGTAGGCCGATGGCGAAGATGCTCGTCCAAATGTTCGATATATCCTAAAAGAATGGGGAGACCATTTGGGATTATGTGAAGAGATTCAACAGAGAGCCATTGAGTGTTCTTGACTTCTGCCTCGAAATCCGAATCCTCATGATGATCAGGGACATGAGGAGGGACTCACAACTTTTTTACGAGTTCTCCAAGGTGTAATGGCTGCAAATTCCTAAGTGATTTAAGCCTCGGGCTATGAAGAGAATTTTTTCCCAATTTAGGAATTGAGCTCATTAAGCTCGGGAGACACTAAATTAAGTGGGATTGGGGAGTATGATGAGTGTTGGATACTCTCAAAATTTAATCTTGGCTTAGGCCAAAAAAAATGATGAAAATATAAGGTGAGGGACTTAATTAGACAAAGGGGACTTTTGGTGGTTGGGCTCAATTGCCCAAATACAAGGAATTGAGGGACTAAGGGGGGATTAGCCAATTTTAAAGGCATTGGATGCCATGGCTGCCACCTCCCTCCATTTCCCATTATTTTATTCCACCTCCCATCCAACTCATCACTTAGGATTCCTTCCTCCACCTACTTGTCCCCCACTTTTGACAAAGTCACCCAACTTTCACCAAAGTCTTCCAATTTGTCTCCTACTTTGTCTCCCACTCACCCCATGTGAATCACATGATTTCCCTCACTCTCCCCTCTATATGGACGACCATTACATGCCCAAAAACACTCTAATTACCTCATTTAACTTTTCTCCATCTCTCTCTACAATCTTTCACTAAAACTCCTTCATTTTCTTTCTCAAATTTTGCCTTAAACTCTAAAACACTCTTCCAAACTTCTTCTTCCTCCTAAATTCGGCCAATACTTATTCTTGAGCATCCTTGAGATTTTACCAAGTGTTCTTGGTGTCTAAAAACTCTTAAGAACACCTCGAACAAGAATCAAGAAGCAGATTGAAGAAATGAGACACTTTTGGAAGTCATCAACCAGGAGGAGTTTCGACCAAGTCTTATTCTTGGCATTCTTGTGTTTGAAGCTTGTGTTCTTGATACACATAAGCTTCTAAGGCCTTCCAAGGCAAGGAATCAAGTGGTGGATTCAAGAAAAGGCGAGCAGGAGCTTTAAGGAAATCAAGCCGAAGGATTCGGCCATACCTCATTTGGTTGAGGTATTGTGTGTTCTACCAAGCATTCTTGGTATTTCCTATGTTTCTAAGTTATGTCAAGAAAGAATATGGCTTGCTAACTTTCTGCCCTTGTAGGATTTTAAGGTAGAACATAAGTTCTAGTTACAACAAGCAAGGAAAAATAAAGAGCCAAGCTTCTAAAGCTTTCGGGCAACAAAAGTTGCTAACGGTTTTGGTAAGGATTCTTATACTCTTTGAGTATTCGGGCACTTGGGTGATGGATATTGGATGCCATGTGATCCTAAGAAGGCTATAGAGGGCTATGTTTTTTTGTGTAGGCAACTTCATGCTAGCTAGCTCCGTGCAAGCATTATGGCTAGGAATTGAGTCGGCGAACTCAATTCCCAAGCATAAAGAGCTCAGATTTTAAAATGGATTAATAAAATGATTAACCTAAGAAATGAGAAATATGGATCATGCTTGCTCTGCCCTTTAAGGGGATAAGGTGTTAAGTGGTGTGTGTGTTGTATGCTTCTATGTTTGGTTGTGCATGCTGACCCCCGATTGTTATTATTATTGTTATCTGCATGTACTTGTATTTTCTTTGTCTTAGTGTTTTCTTTGCAGGAGCATGGAATATTTGTTGCCGTGTTATTCTTGGCTATGTTAGGCTTTGGAAGCCATAAGTTAGGCTCTGGGAGCCATCCAGAATCCTTACTGAGTTTTACTCACCCGCCCTTCTCTACTTCATGTAGGAAAAGGAGTACTTGAAAGGCAAGAAGGTCAAGAGTATTTTATACTCTTTCTGTGGTAAAGGTATTATGCATATGTGTGGTATTTGCTCAATATTCTAAGTATTTTAAGTGTTATTGGTTGCTTGTGTAACAAGCTATTAAGTGTGGACTTTATGTGCTGGACTTGGAGTCTAGATTGTGGGAACAAAGTGTCTAAGGTGGAAATGTGTTCTATGTGTGATTTGCCATGTATAATCATGTGCTATGTATTTTGGTTTGTCTTAAAAACCAAATTTGTGATTTTAAGTGTTTATGGACCCTTTACGATACTTAAGTAAAATGGCATGCTAAATTCAATTCTAAGTATCTTCAACGATGTAGTATGTCTATGGCATATATATGAACTCTTGGGCATTCTGGTTGATAGTCATCCTTGGGCCGAAGTAAAAAGTTGATAGATGCGCATGATTATGTTTTCTAAACACATGTTGAAATATGGAATCATGTATGTCTCGGCCTTATATGTATGTTTAAAGATGAATATTAAGTAAACATAAACTAGAAAGGAAATGCATGCCTATAACGAACTAAAATGGTAACCAATGACATTAAAGACATGTATGTTTTTATGTGCAATAGTGGGTTACCAAGACACATATGAGTATGCAAGAAGTATGCATCATAAACAAGTTTCTTTATTTTTCAAAACTTAAATCTAGTGTTTTGGTTGCCATGCATGTACTTGGCTATGCTGGATAACGAGCTTGAAATGAACACACAAGTTTCGTGATAGCCGAAGGACTATTGCCTCCACCTGGCCGAACTCCCTGCCACCAGAATGGCCAGGAGATCTGGCGCTACCCGGAAAAAGGTGGGATCACACACCTCGGAGACAAGCCGAAGAGCCCGAGCTCGGCACGCCAGGGAACTTGAGGATACTATTAGCCCCCCGAGGTAGTAAACAGACCGCCTTCGGAAAAGCGGCACCAGCTAGTGCGGGCCGAACATGATCTTCCTGAAGGCGGAACTCCCTGAATCTGGGAACCCCCGAATTGGGGGTATGTTTCCCGAAGTGCCATGGTCCGTACTAGAGGACGACCTCACCCAGGGACCTCGGGAGTACGGCAGGAGCATTTAAGGAAGCCTTTGACATGTCGCCCACAGACGTCACAAGCCGCCTCAAACGGTGCTCTGACACGCCGACGCCATCAAAGTCACATCATGGCCCGTCTCGGCTCAAGGCTCAAGGAAGCCTGCCACCAGCTACTTGTCCTCTACGCCTAGACATTCAGAGAACATCCGACCGAACACGTGTCACGATCTGAACGGGCTGGACACCTCTATAAATATCAGGGAATACACCCTGGCAAACGGCTGGCAAATATCCCGACTCCTCACTTTGAGAAAATACGACCAGGCGAGTTCACTGAAACCCTCAGTGCTATTTCCTCTGCCTTCTCTCAGCACCACTGACTTGGGCGTCGGAGGCTCCTCCCCGGAACAACACCCCGGGGACCTCCTAACCCACTTTTTCTGAACATCTCAGGCACTCTCCCTTGGGCAAACCGGCCATTAGGCGTTCTTCCTCTCCGGGAGTCCCTCCATCAGTCACCAAGACTACCAACGATGAAGCCCCTGGGCATTATTTGGCGCCGTCTGTGGGAAACCGCTCTGAGATCACCGTCGTTGAAACTCGGCGTTCTAAGGACAAGGGACTCCCGAGGCCTCTGTCCGCGCCTGAGACACAACCGGCTGTTGAGCAAACACTCCCAGGGACTTCTGCGCCTGAGGAAGACCGCCCTCTAGTAATCACTATGAGCTTTATGAGGGAGTTTCAGCGTTCGGTCGTGGCCGAAATGACACGGTAGATCGACCGAAGGTGGTCACAGCAGGTACAGGCCCAAAGACCTCCCTCACCTGCACACCCTCGAGAGAAAAGCCCGAGGTCGACTCATTGCAGTTCGGGAAGCAGAGACCCGCGCGAAGAGTCGTCTACGGAGAATATACCCCTCGGGAAACGGCCTGTGGGACAAACTGGGGCCAAGCGACCGAAAGTCTCACAGCGAAGGAGTTCGTCGCCAGAGGCGAGGTCCCTGTCCCCTCAGCGCCAAACTCGCTCCCCGAAGAGGCGGCGACGATCTCCCTTCCCAGAGGAAGAGCCTAACGCCACAGTTCTCATGGAAAGGATACTAGCACGGCTAGACAGGGTGGAAAAGCAGGTAGCTCGCAAACCCGTCTGGGATAGGTTGACGGGAGCCTTCTGTGAAGATGGGTCCCCATTCACCCTGGTCGTGGCCGAGGCAGCCATGCTAGGCGACTTCAGGGTACCTCGGCTGGAGATTTATGATGGCCGCACTGATCCGTAGGCCCATCTGACCAAGTACAGACGCAGCATGATAATGCATGGTGCTGACGACGCTACCATGTGTAAATGCTTCGAGGTCACCCTCACGGGACCAACAATTGCGTGGTACAACTCATTGCCCCCAGGAGCCATCACTGAGTTCCAGGAGTTGTCTACGGCCTTCGTGCAACAATTTATTGGAAGCCGGCCAACGGCGAAGATGCCTGTTCAGATGTTTGACATAGAGCAGAGAAACGGAGAAACCATCCGAGACTATGTCGAAAGATTCAATAGGGAAGCTCTAAGCGTCCCGGACTTCCGGCCCGAAATACGCATCCTCGCCATGACACGGAGCCTTCGGCGAGACTCACAGCTGTTCTATGAGTTCTCAAAGGACCCCCCGGACACCCTCAGAGAATTTTACCGAAGGGCCGAACAACACATGACCGCCGAGGAGCTGAGAATGGCTGGGCCGAAGTTCGATCACAACCGCGTCGAAGGGTCCAATCAGCAAGCCCGGCATCCAACTGAATAGGCAGGCCGACCTCGGAGGATGCGGGGAAGCAAACTGCAAAGCTTCACACCCCTGAGCACTACACGGACAAACATCCTCATGGCGCTGGAAAGGCAGGGGACGCAGATTCAGCGGCCAAGGGCCATGATCGCTGATAACAAGAAAAACATCAAGAAGTTCTTCCAGTTTCACCGCGACCACGGCCACGACACCGAAGATTGCTTCCAACTGAAGAAGTACATTGAGTCGCTGATAAAACTCGGCCAACTTCGGAAATATCTGCGGATGCCTTCCCCAAAAGAAAGAAAAGATGAGGAAGAAAGGGCTGAAGATGAGGACTACAACTCCGACAGGCGGAGAAACCGAAGTCCGAAAAAGCGCCCTCCTCCTCCTGCAGGGGTGATACAAACCATCACTACGGGGCTCCCATCCTTGGAAAGAAAGCGGAAGGCCAGAGAGATTGCGGTCATGGAATATCAGAGTCCGGCAAAGAAACTGGCTCGCAAGGATGGATCCACCGTCATCTTCCCCCATGACGATCCGCTGCTAATCATGACCAGGATAGGGAACTGGGACGTCAAAAGAGTGTTGCTTGATGACGGATCAAATACTGACATCCTATTCTCGCATTTACTGCCGAATTTGGACATCTCCAGCAGCGAGCTCAAGCCTGTCACCTCGCCCACCTTCGGGGTTGGACCGTCCGAACTACCTGTCCTCGGATGGATTGATCTCCCCCTGATGATGAAAGGAACTTTGGTCGACGGAACAGCTGAGTTGTACGCCTCCACAATGGCGAGATTTATCGTCATGGACGTTCCTTCTTCGTACAACGCCATCCTTGGAAGGCAGACACAGGGAAACCTGCACATTCGCCCTGACGTGAAGTACTTGACTGTCGCATTCACCACCAAGGATGGGGATGCAGAGGTCTTCATAGATCAAGCCGAGGTAAGGAAGGTGTTTGTAAAAGCGCGAAAAGCTCCGGCAAATAACCTCGCACAAACAATGGAGGCAAAGGCACCAGAGAAGGATAAAGAAGGAGATCCCAGGAGAGCGGAAACGGAAACAGTGGAACTTGTCCCAGGACAATCTACCCAAATAGGGAAGAGCTTGCCCGAAGGTGACAAGAAAAACCTTGTATCTTTTCTACTAGGAAAGAAAGATCTCTTTGCCTACTCGCCGAAAGACATGCCAGGGGTGCACCCTGGCATAATACAGCATAGCCTCAAAGTAAGCCTGGAAGCAAAGCCTGTCCGGCAAAAGAAGCGAAGCATCTCAGCCCGAAAGAGCAACTTTGTGAAAACCGAAGTCCAGCGCCTGTTAGACGTTGAAGTCATCAGGGAGGTCAAATACCCTGAATGGTTAAGCAACGTGGTGATTGCCACAAAAGAAGGCAGCAGCAAACTCCGGATGTACATCGACTTCAGAAACTTGAACGATGCTTGCCCGAAAGACTCATACTCTCTTCCGCCAATAGACCAACTGGTAGACTCAACTGCCAAATACGGGCTCCTAAGTTTCCTAGACGCCTTCAGCGGCTACCATCAAATAAGGATGGACCCCGAAGATGAAGAAAAAACCACCTTCATCACCGAGGGAGGAACATACTGCTACGTCAGGATGCCCTTCGGGCTTAAAAATGCAGGAGCCACCTACCAAAGGTTGATGAACAAGGTCTTTAAGGACCAAATGGGGAGAAACATGGAGGTGTATGTTGACGATATGATAGTCAAAAGCAAGCTCCCTCGCAACCACGTTGCAGATCTAGAGGAAACCTTCCAAAAGCTCAGAGCCTTCGGGATTCGTCTCAATCCTGAAAAATGCATGTTCGGGGTGACCTCGGGAAAGTTCCTTGGGTACATGGTATCCGAAAGAGGCATCGATGCTAACCCCGAAAAAATTAAGGCTCTGCTCGAGTTTCGAACTCCTGCCACAGTAAAAGACGTACAGAGACTCACCGGAAGAATAACCTCTCTTAGCAGGTTCATTTCCAGGTACGGAGATAGGTGTCGGCCTTTCTTCAAAGTCCTCGCTAAGGCAGCAAAAAAGGAAGGCAACCTCGGAAGGGATGATCATCCTTGGGATCAAGACTGCCAAAAAGCCTGGGAAGAACTCAAAATCTACCTAGCCAGCCTGCCGACTCTGCGACAACCTCGCGAGGGAGAGCCCCTCGTATTATACCTCGCCGTCACGGAAAAAGCTGTGAGCTCGGTCCTCGTGAAAGAAGAAGGGCCAAAAAAATGGCCGGTCTACTATGTAAGCAAATCCCTGCATGGTGCCAAAGTCAGGTACCCTTTGCTGCAAAAAGCTATATACGCCTTGGTGCTTGTAGGGAGAAGGCTGCGACCATACTTTCAGGCTCACCCCATCATCGTCCGAAGTAGCCTACCACTACGGGACGTTATGAGGAAAGTGGATCATTCGGGAAGGCTCTCCAAGTGGTGTATAGAGCTTGGCAAACACGATATCACCTATGAACCTCAGAAGGCCATAAAAGCTCAAGCACTAGCAGAATTCATTGCCGAAATACCCACCACTGAGGACAGTCATCCGGATCTGAACGAAGGTGAGCCAGAATGGACCTTACATGTTGACGGAGCCTCGGGGTCCGACAACCAGGGAGCTGGGGTAATTATCAGAGTCCCCGAAGGCCTAGAGGTAATGAAGGCTATCAAGTTTAGCTTCAACGTCACTAACAATGTGGCTGAGTATGAGGCCCTCATAGTGGGATTATGACTGGCTAGAAAAATTGGCGTGAGAAACTTAAAGGCTCACAGTGATTCCCAGCTAATAGTTCGGCAGATGGCAGGAGACTATGGGGCGAAGGACCCAACCTTGGCAAAATACCACGAGCTGGTAGCAAAACTCATTCAAGAGTTTGATGCGGTACGGATAGAAAACGTACCTCGGCGGAAAAACACCGAAGCAGACTGCTTGGCGAAGTCAAAGACCTACACCGAGGTGCTAGACCATCCGAGCATAGCGACCTCGGGAAAAGGATGGAGGGATCCAATAAAAAGGTACCTCGCAGAAAATGTGCTCCCCGAACACCCCGGTGACGCTGCAAAACTGCGAAGGCGCTCCGGCCATTTCTTCCTAATCGGTGAAGAACTATACCGACAGGGATACGCGAATCCGCTGCAAAGATGTGTGAACGAAGAGGATACTGAAATGATCCATGAAGAAGTCCACAAAGGCATATGTGGTTCACACATTGGAACCGATGCCCTGGCGGCAGTGATACTCCGCCAGGGATACTTCTGGCCTACCCTAAGAAAGGACGCAAGGCAGTTCATCTGGAAATGCGGTAGTTGCCAGAGACACGCGAACGTCCAGGGGGCACCCTTGGAAATGATAACTTCGGCTGACTATCCCTGGCCCTTCGCAATCTGGGGTAAGACCTTATTGGGCCACTCCCCACAGCGCCCGGAGGCGTGAAATTCTGCGTGGTAGCAGTAGACTATTTCTCCAAATGGGTCGAGGCAGAACCGCTAGCAACTATCTCAGCGAAAGAAGCGCAAAAGTTTGTATGGAAGAACATCGTATGCAGATTCGGCATACCGAGGGTACTAGTGGCTGATAATGGATCCCAATTCATAGACAAAGGATTCCAGGAATTTATCAGCGACCTCGGAATAAAGATGCACTTCGCCCCAGTAGCTCACCCCCAAAGCAACGGGCAGCTGGAGGTATCTAATAGGACCATAAAAGATGGCCTGAAAAAGAGACTGGGGGAAGCAAAAGGGAAATGGCCAGGAGAACTCCAAAGCGTATTATGGAGTTACCGAACGACGCCCCGAAGAGCCACAGGGGAGACTCCATTCTCACTCGTCTTCGGAACAGAGGCCATCATCCCTATCGAGATAGTTAGACCATCAGTACGGGTGCAAGTATTTGATGAAGGTTGAAACGACCTCGGCCTAAGAACGAAGCTCGACCTCATCGGCAAACACAGAGAAATAGCTAAGCTGAGAAGAAAAGCTTTCCAACAAAGTGTGGCCGCGGCTATAAATTTACGAGCCAGGCCAAAAGAAATAAAGAAAGGGGACCTCGTTCTCCGAAAGGCTGACTTTGCACCCCGAAAGCCATCCCATGGAGTACTTCGCGCGAACTGGGAAGGACCTTATCTGGTTCTTGCCGAAGTACGAAAAGGCGTGTACAAACTTGGCGACGCCGAAGGCGTAGAATTGAAAAACACTTGGCACTCAGATGCCCTGAAGAAATTCTACGCTTAAGATGGAGTGGATGGATTGTGTTGTACAAAAAATATCCTAAGTACAGAATGTCCTTGAGAAAAATTCTTAAGTGTACAAAATGGTGCAAGACAGAATTTCGCGAAGGTGTTCGCCGTGATAAAGCGCAGATGTGATTTTCCGAAGTCCCTTGAGCCATCACGCTCGGAAAGATGGAAAAAATCTCACGAAAGTACACGCCGTAACAAGCGCAGAATAGTTTTCCGAAGTCTCTTGAGTGAACGCGTTCGGGACGAATGTAAATGCAAAATCTTGCAAAAAGAGTTAGTCAAATTTTTCTGACTTTCCGAAAAGTCTCTTGAGCGACATTGTTCGGGACGATGGAAATGCAAATTCTTGCAAAAAAGGCTTAGCCAAAAAATATTCATTAAGAATGATCAGGCTTACAAAGAAGAACTGCCCGAAGAAGGAGCACAAAAATGAAGAGGAAAAAAAGGAAAAGGCCCCTAAAACAGCCTAAGAGTTCTCGGCGTCCCGGGAGCCACCAGCCTCTGTGCCCTTTTCCACCACCTTCGGCGCCGGAATTATGGAAGGCAGGTTCAGGTGCTCGATTTTTGACCAGGACCACCGAGGCCCCTCGGGAATGTTCAGAGCTTCCAGAAAAGAGAGGTCCAGACCTGGGAACCTCTGAAGGACTTGATGCCGAGCAAGGCAGAACCCGTCCTGGAAGGCGACCTTGGTCATTTGGTCAGATTTGTCCTTCTCAACCTCAAGGTCCTCGAGCTCGTCCTTCAAATCTGCAACCTCCTTCTTCAGCGCCTTCATCCTCTTCTCCACGTCGGGCTCTTTCTTCAAAGACTTGACCTCGGCTTCAAGAGCGTTTTTCTCAGTCACCAACGACCGTATGAGATTGTCAGAATCTGACTTATCCTTGAGAAGGTCTTGGTTGGCAGCGAGCATCCCCGCCACCTGATCGCCGAGGTCAGCAATCTTCTGGGAGGAGTCCTTCTCAAGGTCTTCCTTTTCCTTCCGGAACTCCTCCCGAAGGGCAGCAACTTCTTTCTTCGCAGCATCTGCCAGCTGCTGGTTCTTGGCGGTCAATTTCGAGCACGTGACTTTCGCTTTTTCTAAGGCCGAAGCTCGGAACGCCGTCTGCCTGGCTACCCGAACTCGGAGAAAGCCGGCGTACCCCAGCAGCTGCGAAAAGATGAACGCAAGGTCAATAAGAGCCAAGCACTTAGGAAAAATTGAAGGGAAAAAGGTGTGAAGACAATACCTGAGCAGCATGCTCGGTAACTTTCACGGCGAGGGTGTCATCGCCCAGATGGGCCGCCGCAATAGCCTTGAAGGAGGCCTCTGTAAGCACCCCCTTCGAAATCTGCTTCGCCATTTGAGGACAGTCTTCGGAGTACAAGTTCATGTCCTCCGTGAATGTCCAGAAAGGCTCTTTGGGTATCTTCCCTTGCGAGACTTTGGCATCGCGAAGGGCCCGCATCTTCGCGTGTTCGACCGCTCAGTTCGGAGTAAGCAACTCCCCTGCATGGCGAAAACGAGAAGCAGGTCAGAGACAAAGGAAATTTCAGAAAAACAAAAGAGCCATACTTGTTCTGAAAACAACAAACCTGGTGGCACTTCGATCACGACGTCCTCGAAGTCCTGAGACTCCTCGGTCGAAATCCCCTTGCCTTTCTTCCTGCGCCGCTCCTCGGAAGAAGGAGCCTCTACCACGGCCTCCAGAAGGGCCTGCGGCGCGGAAGGGCTCTGGGGAGGGACGTCGGCGAAAGGAACCTCGGCAGCAGCCTCGGGCGGCGGAATCTCGGCTGCCCCAGGCTCCTCGGCAGCTTCCTCGGAAATTTCTTGCTGAGGAGGCTGGGTAGTTTTCTTTGCCCGTTTCGCCGAAGGACCAGCGCCAGTAGACTTCCGCCTTCGGGAAGCCGCCTTCTTTGTCTGGTCACCCTTCTCCACCTGGCCGGAAAAAAGGGACTTGTAGAATGCAGTAGTCCCGTCCCACATCTCTGAAATAGAAAAAAGACATCAGCGTAAGTCCGAGGGAAAAACTGCAAGGGAGTAGAAGATAACTTACTTTCGAAAAGCGTTTCGAAAGAAACTTCCTCCCGAAGGAGTTGCACCAACCAGGAGTCCTTCCCGGCGATAGCAGGAGCTGGCATCTCGAGGTCAGTGTCATGCTCCTTGACCACCCCTAACTCCCGAAGGACCTCTTCGGTCATCAACCTCCAGTTAATGGGGAAGGGGTACAGGGAGCGCGGAGTGACCTCGGGAGCCCAGTCGGAGACGGCGCGAATACGTCTATCGAAGTCCTCGAACACGGGAGCTAACTCTGGAGTCAGCAGTATCCTCGGATCAACGACGTCCACATCCAGCTTTCCCCGAGCCCATTTGGTCGGAACATATGGCCAGGCCTCATCTATCTTCAGGAAGAAGAATTTCTGTTGCCACCCTCGCCAACTGTCCTTAGTGGCAAAAGTGAACATGAACTTTTTGCTCCCGGATCCCCGAGGTAGCATGAAATAGAAGCCACCCTTCGGGACCACGAAGAGCTTGTAGTACTGCATTAAAATTACAAAATGGGGTTTTATCCCGAATACGCCACACATACAGAGGAAGGTGTTAAAATAGCAGTACGAGTTCGGGGAAAGCTGATTCACAGCAATGCCATGAAATTGGCAGAACTCGCAAACCATCTTCGGGGGAGGATACCGAAGTCCGGCCTTCAGCTGGGCTCAGAAAACGATAACCTCGTTACTATGGTTTGAAAAAGCATAGTGGTCAGATCGTGGCAGCCGGGTAATGGCGTAAGAGGGAAGAAAGAACTTCTTCTTCCACCTCTCTAATTTTTTAGGGGTGGTGCAACAAGGATGAGATAAAAGAGGCTGCCAGCTCTCAGGGATAGGCATTTTGGACAGAAAAACGAGTTCGCAAAAAGGCAAGAAAACAACTTCCAGCAAAAACTCAAAAAAATAGAGGTATTAAAAGACTCTGGAAAGAAAAAACCCACCAAAAAACTTGCCAAAATCGGAGGTCGTCGTCGTAAAAGGTTGCCGGAAAAAGCTCTGTTAAAACAGCTCCGCCGCAAAAGCAAGAGAAAGCGCAGAGAAAAGGTCAAGCAGGAAAGAGCAGAAGCAAAAGCAAAAGGGGCTTATGACGGAATGGGCTATTTATAGGCCAAGGGTGGGTAACCGAAACGACGTCATAAGTGCCCTTTGAAGGTGAACCGTCGCCGTAACTGCACTCTGTGCCTGAAAAGACGCGCTCTCTGTAAACGACGCGACCCTCCTCCAAAGACAGTGTGCCACGTGTCAACCGCCGCTCCAAAATAGGGGACACGTCTTCTGACATACCTAAAAAACTGGGACGCGACGCTCAGACTGACGCGCTTGGCCATCAGACGCGACGCTGCACAGACCTGCAAAAGCAAAGAAGCAGGTTGCCTCGAAGACACCAAAAGACGGGCTATGGCCGAACAGCCCATACCTTCGGGCAAGAGGTGTATCTTCGGCATAGGCTTTGCCTTGGAGACACCAAAAAACAGGCCAAGGCCGAGCAGCCCACACCTTTGGGCAAGAGGTGTACCTTCGACACAGGTGTTACTCTCTATAGACTCCCAAAGAACATCCTCGGAAAGAAAACAAAACCGAAGTCTTCAGTTCGGCTTTCCGAAGGGGGGCATGTGATAGCCAAAGGACTATCGCCTCCACCTGGCCGAACTCCCTGCCACCAGAATGGCCAGGAGATCTGGCGCTACCCGAAAAAAGGTGGGATCACACACCTCGGAGACAAGCCGAAGAGCCCGAGCTCGGCGCGCCCGGGAACTTGAGGATACTATTAGCCCCCCGAGGTAGTAAACAGACCGCCTTCGGAAAAGCGGCACCAGCTAGTGCGGGCCGAACATGATCTTCCCGAAGGCAGAACTCCCTGAATCTGGGAACCCCCGAACTGGGGGCATGTTTCCCAAAGTGGCACGGTCCGTACTAGAGGATGACCCAGGGACCTCGGGAGTACGGCAGGAGCATTTAAGGAACCCTCTGACCTGTCGCCCATAGACGTCACAAGCCGCCTCAAACGGCGCTCTGACACGCCGACGCCATCAAAGTCACATCATGGCCCGTCTCGGCTTAAGGCTCAAGGAAGCCTGCCACCAGCTACTTGTCCTCTATGCCCAGACATTCAGAGAACATCCGACCGAACACGTGTCACGATCTGAACGGGCTGGACACCTCTATAAATATCAGGGAATACACCCTGGCAAACGGCTGGCAAATATCCCGACTCCTCACTCTGAGAAAATACGACTAGGCGAGTTCACTGAAACCCTTAGTGCTATTTCCTCCGCCTTCTCTCAGCACCACTGACTTGGGCGTCGGAGGCTCCTCCCCGGAACAACACCCCAGGGACCTCCTAACCCACTTTTTCAGAACATCTCAGGCACTCTCCCTTGGGCAAACCGGCCACCAGGCGTTCTTCCTCTCCGGGAGTCCCTCCATCAGTCACCATGACTACCAACGATGAAGCCCTTGGGCATCATTCCGCATAAGTACTAGCTTATTCTCAAGAGCACATATAAACCTTTAAGTAAATACATAATGAGCTAGTACTAGTAATGTCCTGGGAACATGCCCATATGTTTTAGAAATGAATAAATGTCTCTTCTAGGAAATTCCATTGCATGATTAACTAATTGGACCCAAAATGGGCTAGGGGCTAAGTTGGGCATGACACAAGGACCCCCTGACAACCTCGGTAAATTTTACTGAAGTGCTGAGCAACACATGAAAGCTGAAGAGTTGTGGATGGATGGCCCAAAGCCTGACCACAATCACTCTGAGGGTTAGAGCCACCAACCTTGGTATCCCGTTGAGGAATGGGGCAGACCTCGAAAAGCAAGAGGGAAGAGGCATGTATCGTTGACCCCCCTAAACACCACAAGAGCAAGCATCTTGATGGCCCTGGAAAGGCAAGGAACCCCGATCCAGTGTTTGAAGGCCATGACCTGAGACAACAAGAAAAACATGAAGAAATTTTGTCAATTTCATCGGGACCACGGACATGATACCGAGGATTGCTTCCAATTGAGGAAGTATATTGAATCATTAATCAAGCAAGGGCAACTTTGGCGCTATTTATGGATGCCGTCTCCCAAAGGTCGAGAAACAAAAGAAGAAGAAATGAGAGGGGAGGATAAGGACTACGATTTTGACCGTCGTCGGAACCGAAGTCCAAGGAAACATCCACCATATTCGGCTGGTATAATCCAAACGATCACAACCAAGATAACCCCAGCTAAGAGGAAAAGAAATGCTTGGGAAATTGCAATGATGTAATTCGACAACCCAACGAACAAGCTTGTTCGTGGGGATGGGTCCACAGTAAAATTTCCACATGACAATCCTCTCTTGATCATGGAAGGGGTAGGAAACTGGGATGTCAAAAGGGTGCTAATTGATGATGGATCGAATGCCAATATCTTATTCTCCCACCTGTTGCCAAACTTGGGTATTTTCGAAGGTGATCTTAAACCGGTTACCTCTCTAACCTTCGACGTTGGTCCCTCAGAGCTCCCAGTGCTTGGGTGGATTGATTTGCCCCTGATGTTGAGGAGTACTTCAGTTTAGACCAGGGAAGAACTCTTTGCTTCCACTATGGAGAGGTTTATTGCCATAAATGTCCCATCTTCATACAACGGTATCATTGGGAGGTAGACGCAGGGCAACCTTCATCTCCAAACAGACGTTAAGTACTTAATGGTTGCCTTTGAAGCAAAAGAAGGAGACACAGAGATACTCATCGATCAAGCTGAGGTCAAGAAGGTGTTTGTCAAAGAAAGAAAAGGTCTTCCCAAAGTTCATGCATAGACTATCAGGGAAAAGAGTATCATTGCCGAAGAGGCTATAGAAAGAGAGAAGGATGAGAAAATAGAAACTGAGGATGTAGAATTTGTCACTGGCCGAAGTCCCCAAGTGGGGAAAAAACTGGCCGAATGTGACAAGGAAAACTTGTATTCCTTCTATTAATGAACAAGGACTTTTTTGCTTACTCTCTGAAGGACATGCCTAGGGTAGACCTGGGTATAATTCAACACAGCCTCAAAGTACGACTTAAGGCAAGGCCTGTCCGGTAGAAAAATTGAGGCCTTTCGGCATATAAGAGCAACTTTGTCAAACCCGAATTTCATCGACTAATGGAGGCAGGCATAATAAAGGAAGTCAAGTACCTTGACTGGCTCAGCAATGTTGTTGTAGCCACAAAGGAAGGGAGCAATAAACTTCGAATGTGCATCAACTTTCAAAATATTAACGATGCCTGACCAAAGGACTCATATCCTTTGCCATCAATAAACCAATTGGTAGACTCCACTACCGAATATGGTTTGCCTAGCTTCCTTGACACTTTTAGTAGATACCACCAAATATGGCTGGATCCCGAAGATGAGGAAAAAACCGCCTTCATTACAGAAGTCAGAACCTATTGTTACGTCAGAATGCCCTTCGGCCTTACAAATGCAGGAGCAACATACCAAAGGCTGATGAATAGGGTGTTCACCTTCCAAACTGGGAGAAATATGGAAGTATACATTGACAATATGATAGTTATGAGTAAAATACCTAGTAGTCATATCGTAGACTTGGGGGAAACGTTCCACTAACTTCAGAAATTTGGAATGCATTTAATCCCCGAGAAATGCGTCTTTGGGGTCACAGCAGGGAAATTCCTCAAATTCATGGTATCCAAAAGAGGTATAAATGTTAACCTCGAAAATGTGGACGCTCTGATAGCATTCCAAACTCCAACAACAACAAAGGATATACAAAGGCTCACTAGGATAATAACTTCCTTGAGCAGATTCATATCAAGATATGGAGATCGGTGCCAGTCGTTCTTCAAAATACTTACAAAAGCGGCAAAAAATGAAGGCAACCTCAGAACTGAGGAACACCCTTGGAATGAGGAATGCTAGAAAGCATGGGAAGAGCTCAAAAATTACTTGACCCGTTTGTCGACACTTCGGCAACCAAGGGAAGCAGAACCGTTCATCCTCTACCTCGCTGTAACAAAAAAAGCCGTAAGTACAGTTTTGGCTATGGAGGAAGGAGGAAAGCATTGGCTAGTATACTATGTGAGCAAGTCCCTACATGGTGGCAAAGTTAGGTACCCTCTTTTGCAAAAAGCCATTTACACCCTAGTATTGGCAAGTAGAAGGCTTCGGCCTTACTTCCAAGGACACCCCATTATAGTGCGAAGTAACTTACCTCTTCAAGAAGTCATGAGGAAGGCAGGCCACTCGGGCTGATTATCAAAATGGTGCATCAAGCTCGGTGAGTATGATATCACCTACAAGCCAAAGAGGGCAATAAAAGCTCAAGCGCTGGCAAATTTCATTATTGGGGTACCTGAAACCAAAGGTACTCCATCGAAACTTGGAAATGAGAAGCCTGAGTGGACATTTTTTGTTAATGGAGGCTAAGGATTTGAACACCAGGGGGCCAAAATAATTCTCCAAGGACCCGAAAGTATGGAAGCCTCCAAGGCAATCAAGTTCGGTTTCAATGTCACCAATTACGTTGCCGAATGTAAAGCCCTCATAGTAGGATTATAATTGGCAAAAAGAGTTGGTGTGAGAAACCTAAAGACCCACAGTGATTCCCAACTAGTGGTCTGGTAGATGATAGGGGACTACGGGACCAAAGACCCGAACTTGGCAAAGTACCATACTCTCATAAAAAGGCTTATCCAGGAGTTCAATATGGTACAAATAGAAAATGTACCGTAAAAAGACAATGTGGAAGTAGACACTTTGGCCAAATCAAAGCAGTCCACTAAAGTACTGGATCACCTAAGCATAGCAGTAATGAGCATCGCAACCTCGAAAAGAGGATGGAAGGATAACATCAAAAAGCATCTTACGACTTCAGAATTACTCGAAGATCCCATGGAAGAGGCCAAAGTATGAAAACGGTCAGGAAGATTCTTCATAATCGGGGAAGAGTTGTATCGACAAGGGTACGCAAATCCACTACAAAGGTGTATCAGTGAAGAGGACATTGAGATAGTCCTCAAAGAAGTCCATGAGGGGGCATGCAGGTCTCACATCGGGACTAATGCCCTTGCTGGAGTACTACTTCGGCAAGGATATTTCTAGCCTACTTTAAGAAAGATTTCAAGGCAGTTTATCCAAAGATGCGACAAGTGACACGACCCCTCATCGGCCTGCCCAGGAAGTTTTGGGAACTTGTCCTACATTAGTCCCAATTGGCTAATTGATTACATGCGCATTAGTTAAAACCTTTATGCTTCTAGTTATTTAATCCTACTATGCAATCATGCATGAGTTTATGCTTTGACCTAATTAATAGAATAAAGAAATGGTGCTTGAAACATTGCCCAGGCATATTTTGATAAAAACACAATTATGAAAACTGTCAAAGTATTCAAAGCACTTAAGTGGAATTAATTACACATAATCAATTGTTGTAAGCATCCAAACAAGAGTAAACTATGCTCGCACCCAAGAACAACTTTAGAGTAAACTACTAAACATGACCATTGGAGGCAAACTGGTGTATTAGAACTATACACTGAATGACTGTACTGAGATCCAAGACCAAGCCTCTACCTTAGAGCAAACTCTTAGTGGTAAGCTTTGTAAGCCTTCCCTTGTGCTTCACTAGCCTCTGTAAGCCAAAGACAACTGTAGTTAGTACAATAACTTAACCAACAAGCAACCCATAAACTAGAATCATAAAGATTCAAATAAACTAAATACCTGCTCATAAGCCTAGCTCAACAACCCTTAATGGCTACTGGCTCAACAATGCCCAAAACTGCACAACAAAAAGTAAGGGAGTGAGAATTAAAGATTCTCAGTAAGGGGTCTTCAACCTGCAAGAAAAATCCTGAGGACTCAACATATAAGAACATATGTAACTTGCTGTGAGCTCATTTAGCCTGAGGGTCTGATATATGTACATATAACTAAGTCCTTTGAGACCTCTCCTTATCCTAGTCCTCCTCACGGGGCGTCACTCTGTGCTGAGCAAGTTCTGGCCACTAACTCGCTCTTAGTAAGGCTTAGCTTACTGCTTGATGCAATAATGTAGCCTTCCCTTTATTGTTGTGCAGGTGAACATGGTGGATGCTCCTTGCTTGTGCTGTAAGAAATCCATTAGGTGTACTAGGCCTCCACATAGTGCCTCAAGTCCTTAGATTTGGCTAGGTCACTTGTGTATTTTGCCTCCACCCATTTAACCTACCAACGATGTACTACGCTTCCACTTATACCTCAAGGCACGGCTTGGCTAGGCAATAAGTGCACTAAGCCTTCATCCATGGTACTCCCCTATCTACCATTACTTGGTTCACACTAGTGGAGTGGTAATGATCATGGTTGGGCTCATTTACTAGGTTCTTTGGAACCTACCTTAGTGTACTAAGGTTCATGCATTAGAACCTTAAATACGAAGGCCCAACTAGGCTTTTGATGGCACTAAACCTTGCACCCAACTAATGGTGCCCGATTGTGGCCAAACATGCATTCAAAACTTGCCTTCACTTTGAGTTGAAATAAATTTAAAACTATGTGATCTCAAGTGTAGTGAAGGCATTGAGCTGATAGTACTCCCTCTTAGCTTTGCGTGGAATCTTGAATCTCCTCGATCGGACACTCGAGCGAAAAGTTATGAAGAAAACAAAACTAGGTGTCAATGCTGTGGCGGCGACGCGTCGCGATGTTTTGCCAATTTCTAAGGTATTGGCGATGCGTTGTGGGAAATCGTATTGATTGGCAACACGTCACCAAACCTGCAAAATGCCCAGAAAACTTCCCATTTTACTACTATGAACTTTGGGCACTTCCCAAATGTATCAAACATGTATGGATAGCCTTCAAACTTCGCATACATGAAGTACACGTTGTAGAGACCACAACTAACCATCACAAGCCTTCCTATGATTGCATTATAACATCATTCCTGATGCCCAGTGGCTTCATCGTTGGTAGTCATGGTGACTGATGGAGGGACTCCCGGAGAGGAAGAACGCCGGGTGACCGGTTTGCCCAAGGGAGAGTGCCTGGTCGTATTTTCTCAGAGTGAGGAGTCAGGATATTTGCCAGCCATTTGCCAGGGTGTATTCCCTGGTATTTATAGAGGTGTCCAGCCCGTTCAGATCATGACACATGTTCGGTCGGATGTTCTCTGAATGTCTGGGCGTAGAGGACAAGTAGCTGGTGGCAGGCTTCCTTGAGCCTTGAGCCGAGACGGGCCATGATGTGACTTTGATGGCATCGGCGTGTCAGAGCGCCGTTTGAGGCGGCTTGTGACGTCTGTGGGTGACATGTCAGAGGCTTCCTTAAATGCTCCTGCCGTACTCCCGAGGTCCCTGGGTGAGGTCGTCCTTTAGTACGGACTGTGCCACTTCGGAAAACATGCCCTTAGTTCGGGGGTTCACAGATTCAGGGAGTTCCGCCTTCGGGAAGATCATGTTCGGCCCGCACTAGTTGGTGCCACTTTTCCGAAGGCGGTCTGTTTACTACCTCGGGGGGGCTAATAGTATCCTCAGGTTCCCTGGCGTGCCGACCTCGGGCTCTTCGGCTTTTCTCCGAGGTGTGTGATCCCACCTTTTTCCGGGTAGCGCCAGATCTCCTGGCCATTCTGGTGGCAGGGAGTTCGGCCAGGTGGAGGCGATAGTCCTTCGGCTATCACATGCCCCCCTTCAGAAAGCCGAAGTGAAGACTTCGGTTTTGTTTTCTTTCCGAGGATGTTCTTTGGGAGTCTATAGAGAGTAACACCTGTGTCGAAGGTATACCTCTTGCCCAAAGATGTGGGCTGCTCGGCCTTGGCCTGTTTTTTGGTGTCTCCGAGGCAAAGCCTGTGCCGAAGATACACCTCTTGCCCGAAGGTATGGGCTGTTCGGCCATAGCCCATCTTTTGGTGTCTTCGAGGCAACCTGGTTCTTTGCTTTTGCAGGTCTGTGCAGCGTCGCGTCTGATGGCCAAGCGCGTCAGTCTGAGCGACGCGTCCCAGTTTTTTAGGGATGTCAGAAGACGTGTCTCCTATTGTGGCGCGATGGTTGACACGTGGCGCACTGTCATTGGAGGAGAGTCACGTCGTTTACAGAGAGCGCGTCTTTTCAGGCACAGAGTGCAGTTATGGCGACGGTTCGCCTTCAAATGGCACTTATGACGCCGTTTCGGTTACCCACCCTTGGCCTATAAGTAGCCCATTCCGTCATAGCCCCTTTTGCTTTTGCTTCTGCTTTTTCCCTGCTTGCCCTTTTCTGTGCGCTTTCTCTTGCTTTTGCGGCGAAGCTGTTTTTAACAGAGCTTTTTCTGGCAACCTTTTACGACGGCGACCTCCGATTTTGGCAAGTCTTTTGGTGGTTTTTTCTTTCCAGAGTCTTTTGATACCTCTATTTTTTTGAGTTTTTGCCGGAAGTTGTTTTCTTGCCTTTTTCCGAACTCATTTTTCTGTCCAAAATGCCTATCCCTGAGAGCTGGCAGCCTCTTTTATCTCATCCTTGTTGCACCACCCCTAAAAAATTAGAGAGGTGGAAGAAGAAGTTCTTTCTTCCTTCTTACGCCATTACCCGGCTGCCACGACCTGACCACTATGCTTTTTCAAACCATAGTACTGAGGTTACCGTTTTCCGAGCCCAGCTGAAGGCCGGACTTCGGTATCCTCCCCAGAAGATGGTTTGCGAGTTCTGCCAATTTCATGGCATTGTTGTGAATCAGCTTCCCCCGAACTCGTACTGCTATTTTAACGCCTTCCTCTGTATGTGTGGCGTCTTCGGGATAAAACTCCATTTTGTAATTTTCATGCAGTACTACAAGCTCTTCGTGGTCCTGAAGGGTGGCTTCTATTTCATGCTACCTCGGGGATCCAGGAGCAAAAAATTCATGTTCACTTTTGCCACTAAGGACAGTTGGCGAGGGTGGCAACAAAAATTCTTCTTCCTGAAGATAGATGAGGCCTTGTCGTATGTTCCGACCAAATGGGCTTGGGGAAAGCTGGATGTGGACGTCGTTGATCCGAGGATACTGTTGACTCCAGAGTTAGCTTCCGTGTTCGAGGACTTCGACGGACGTATTCGCGCCGTCTTCGACTGGGTTCCCGAGGTCGCTCCGCGCTCCCTGTACCCCTTCCCCATTAACTGGAGGTTGATGACCGAAGAGGTCCTTCGGGAGTTAGGGGTGGTCAAGAAGCATGAGACTGACCTCGAGATGCCAGCTCCTGCTATCGCCGGGAAGGACTCCTGGTTGGTGCAGCTCCTTCGGGAGGAAGTTTCTTTTGAAACGCTTTTCGAAAGTAAGTTATCTTCTACTCCCTTGCAGTTTTACCCTCGGACTTACGCTGATGTCTTTTTTCTATTTCAGAGATGGGGGACGGGACTGCTGCATTCTACAAGTCCTTTTTTTCCGGCCAGGTGGAGAAGGGTGACCAGACAAAGAAGGCGTCTTCCCGAAGGCGGAAGTCTACTGGCGCTGGTCCTTCGGCGAAACGGGCAAAGAAAACTGCCCAGCTTCCTCAGCAAGAAATTTCCGAGGAGGCTGCCGAGGAGCCTGGGGCAGCCGAGATTCCGCCGCCCGAGGCTGCTGTCGAGGTCCCTGCCGCTGCTGAGGTTCCTTCCGCCGACGTCCCTCCCCAGAGCCCTTCCGCGCTGCAGGCCCTTCTGGAGGCCGTGGTAGAGGCTCCTTCTGCCGAGGAGCGGCGCAGGAAGAAAGGCAAGTGGATTTCGACCGATGAGTCTCAGGACTCCGAGGATGTCGTGATCAAAGTGCCGCCAGGTTTGTTGTTTTCAGAACAAGTATGGCTCTTTTGTTTTTCTGAAATTTCCTTTGTCTCTGACCTGCTTCTCGTTTTCTCTATGCAGGGGAGTTGCTTACTCCGAACTGGGCGGCCGAACACGCGAAGATGCGGGCCCTTCGCGATGCCAAAGTCCCGCAAGGGAAGATACCCAAAGCGCATTTCTGGACATTCACGGAGGACATGAACTTGTACTCCAAGGACTGTCCTCAAATGGCGAAGCAGATTTCAAAGGGGGTGCTTACAGAGGCCTCCTTCAAGGCTATTGCGGCGGCCCATCCGGGCGATGACACCCTCGCCGCGAAAGTTACCGAGCATGCTTCTCAGGTATGCTCTTCACACCTTTTTCCCTTCAATTTTTCCTAAGCGCTTGGCTCTTACTGACCTTGCGTTCATCTTTTCGCAGCTGCTGGGGTACGCCGGCTTTCTCCGAGTTCAGGTAGCCAGGCAGACGGCGTTCCGAGCTTCGGCCTTAGAGGCTTTAGAAAAAGCGAAAGTCACGTGCTCGGAATTGACCGCCAAGAACTAGCAGCTGGCAGATGCTGCGAAGAAAGAAGTTGCTGCCCTTCGGGAGGAGTTCCGGAAGGAAAAGGAAGACCTTGAGAAGGACTCCTCCCTGAAGATTGCTGACCTCGACGATCAGGTGGCGGGGATGCTCCCTGCCAACCAAGACCTTCTCAAGGATAAGTCAGATTCTGACAATCTCATATGGTCATTGGTGACTGAGAAAAAAGCTCTTGAAGCCGAGGTCAATTCTTCGAAGAAGGAGCCCGACGCAAAGAAGAGGATGGAGGCGCTGAAGAAGGAGGTTGCAGATTTGAAGGACGAGCTCGAGGACCTTGAGGTTGAGAAGGACAAATCCCACCAAATGACTAAGGTCGCCTTCCAGGACGGGTTCTGCCTTGCTCGGCATCAAGTCCTTTAGAGGTTCCCAGGTCTGGACCTCTCTTTTTTAGAAGCTCTGAACATTCCCGAGGGGCCTCGGTGGTCCTGGTCAAAAATCGAGCACCTGAACCTGCCTTCCAAAATTTCGGCGCCGAAGGTGATGGAAAAGGGCACAGAGGCTGGTGGCTCCCGGGACGCCGAGAACCCTTAGGCTGTTATAGGGGCCTTTTCCTTTTTTTTCCTCTTCGTTTTTGTGCTCCTTCTTCGGGCACTTCTTCTTTGTAAGCCTGATCATTCTCAATAAATATTTTTTGGCTAAGTCTTTTTGCAAGATTTTGCATTTCCATCATCTCGAACAAGTTCGCTCAAGAGACTTCGGGAAACCTGCAATCACAAAAAATTATTCTGCGCTTTTTACGGCGAGTACTTTTGCAAGATTTTTTTGTTTTCCATTTTTCCGAGCGTGATGGCTCAAGGGACTTCAAAAAATCACATCTACGCTTTATCACGGTGAACACCTTCGTGGAATTCTGTCTTGCACCATTTTGCACACTTAAGAATTTTTCTCAAGGATATTCTGTACTTAGGGTATTTTTTGTACAACACAATCCTCCCGCTCCATCTTAAGCGTAGAATTTCTTCAGGGCGTCTGAGTGCCAAGTGTTTTTCAATTCTACGCCTTCGGTGTCGCCAAGTTTGTACACGCCTTTTCGTACTTCGGCAAGAACCAGATAAGGTCCTTCCCAGTTCGCGCGAAGTACCCCGTGGGATGGCTTTCGGGGTGCAAAGTCAGCCTTTTGGAGAACGAGGTCCCCTTTCTTGATTTCTTTTGGCTTGGCTCGTAAATTTATAATCGCGGTCACTCTTTGCTGGAAAGCTTTTCTTCTCAGCTCAGCTATTTCTCTGTGTTCGCCGACGAGGTCGAGCTTCGTTCTTAGGCCGAGGTCGTTTCCACCTTCATCAAATACTTGCACCCGTACTGATGGTCTAACTATCTCGATAGGGATGATGGCCTCTGTTCCGAAGACGAGTGAGAATGGAGTCTCCCTTGTGGCTCTTCGGGGCATCGTTCGGTAACTCCATAATACGCTTTGGAGTTCTCCTGGCCATTTTCCTTTTGCTTCCCCCAGTCTCTTTTTCAGGCCATCTTTTATGGTCCTGTTAGATACTTCCACCTGCCCGTTGCTTTGGGGGTGAGCTACTGGGGCGAAGTGCATCTTTATTTTGAGGTCGTTGATAAATTCCTGGAATCCTTTGTTTGTGAATTGGGATCCATTATCAGCCACTAGTACCCTCGGTATGCCGAATCTGCATACGATGTTCTTCCATACAAACTTTTGCACTTCTTTCGCTGAGATAGTTGCTAGCGGTTCTGCCTCGACCCATTTGGAGAAATAGTCTACTGCTACCACGCAGAATTTCATGCCTCCGGGTGCTGAGGGGAGTGGCCCAATAAGGTCTATACCCCAGACTACGAAGGGCCAGGGATAGTCAGCCGAAGTTACCATTTCCGAGGGTGCCCTCTGGATGTTCGCGTGTTTCTGGCAACTGCCGCATTTTCGAACGAACTGCCTTGCGTCCTTTCTTAGGGTAGGCCAGAAGTATCCCTGGCGAAGTATTACTGCCGCCAGGGCATCGGTCCCAATGTGTGAACCACACATGCCTTTGTGGACTTCTTTAAGGATCATCTCAGTATCCTCTTCATTCACACATCTTTGCAGCGGATTCGCGTATCCCTGTCGGTATAGTTCTTCACCGATTAGGAAGAAACGGCCGGAGCGCCTTCGCAGTTTTGCAACGTCACCGGGGTGTTCGGGGAGCACATTTTCCGCGAGGTACCTTTTTATTGGATCCCTCCATCCTTTTCCCGAGGTCGCTATGCTCAGTACTGAGATGCTCGGATGGTCTAGCACCTCGGTGTAGGTCTTTGACTTCGCCAAGCAGTCTGCTTCGATGTTTTTCCGCCGAGGTACGTTTTCGATCCGTATGGCGTCAAACTCTTGAATGAGTTTTGCTACCAGCTCGTGGTATTTTTCCAAGGTTGGGTCCTTCGCCCCATAGTCTCCTGCCGTTTATCGAACTACTAGCTGGGAGTCGCTGTGAGCCTTTAAGTTTCTCACACCAATTTTTCTGGCCAGTCGTAATCCCGCTATGAGGGCCTCATACTCAGCCACATTGTTAGTGACGTTGAAGCTAAACTTGATAGCCTTCATTACTTCCAGGCCTTCGGGGCCTCTGATAATTACCCCAGCTCCCTGGTGTTCGGACCCCGAGGCTCCGTCAACATGTAAGGTCCATTCTGGCTCACCTTCGTTCAGATCTGGATGACTGTCCTCAGTGGTGGGTATTTCGGCAATGAATTCTGCCAGTGCTTGAGCTTTTATGGCCTTCCGAGGTTCATAAGTGATATCGTGTTCGCCAAGCTCCATACACCACTTAGAGAGCCTTCCCGAATGATCCACTTTCCTCATAACGTCCTGTAGTGGTAGGCTACTTCGGACGATGATGGGGTGAGCCTGAAAGTATGGTCGCAGCCTTCTCCCTGCAAGCACCAAGGCGTATATAGCTTTTTGCAGCAGAGGGTACCTGACTTCGGCGCCATGCAGGGATTTGCTTACATAGTAGACCGGCCATTGTTTTGGCCCTTCTTCTTTCACGAGGATCGAGCTCACAGCTTTTTCCGTGACGGCGAGGTATAACACGAGGGGCTCTCCCTCGCGAGGTTGTCGCAGAGTCGGCAGGCTGGCTAGGTATATTTTGAGTTCTTGCCACGCTTTTTGGCAGTCTTGATCCCAAGGATGATCATCCCTTCCGAGGTTGCCTTCCTTTTTTGCTGCCTTAGTGAGGACTTTGAAGAAAGGCCGGCACCTATCTCCGTACCTGGAAATGAACCTGCTAAGAGAGGTTATTCTTCCGGTGAGTCTCTGCACATCTTTTACTGTGGCAAGAGTTTGGAACTCGAGCAGAGCCTTAATTATTTCGGGGTTAGCATCGATGCCTCTTTCGGACACCATGTACCCAAGGAACTTTCCCAAGGTCACCCAGAACATGCATTTTTCAGGATTGAGACGAATCTCGAAGGCTTTGAGCTTTTGGAAGGTTTCCACTAGATCTGCAACGTGGTTACGAGGGAGCTTGCTTTTGACTATCATATCGTCAACATATACCTCCATGTTTCTCCCTATTTGGTCCTTAAAGACCTTGTTCATCAACCTTTGGTAGGTGGCTCCTGCATTTTTAAGCCCGAAGGGCATCCTGACGTAGCAGTATGTTCCTCCCTCGGTGATGAAGGCGGTTTTTTCTTCATCTTCGGGGTCCATCCTTATTTGATGGTAGCCGCTGAAGGCGTCTAAGAAACTTAGGAGCCCGTATTTGGCAGTTGAGTCTACCAGTTGGTCTATTGGCGGAAGAGGGTATGAGTCTTTCGGGCAAACATCGTTCAAGTTTCTGAAGTCGATGCACATTCGGAGTTTGCTGCTGCTTTCTTTTGTGGTAATCACCACGTTGCTTAACCATTCGGGGTATTTGACCTCCTTGATGACTTCAGCGTCTAACAGGCGCTGGACTTCGGTTTTCACAAAGTTGCTCTTATGGGCTGAGATGCTTCGCTTCTTTTGCCGGACAAGCTTTGCTTCCAGGCTTACTTTGAGGCTATGTTGTATTATGCCAGGGTGCACCCTTGGCATGTCTTTCGGTGAGTAGGCAAAGAGATCTTTATTTCCCAGTAGAAAATATACAAGGTTTTTCTTGTCACCTTCGGGCAAGCTCTTCCCTATTCGGGTATATTGTCCTGGGACAAGTTCCACTGTTTCCATTTCCGCTCTCGTGGGATCTCCTTCTTTGTCCTTCTCTGGTGCCTTTGCCTCCATTGTTTGTGGGAGGTTATTTGGCGGAGCTTTTTGCGCTTTTACAAACACCTTCCTTACCTCGGCTTGATCTATGAAGACCTCTGCATCCTCATCCTTGGTGGCGAATGTGATAGTCAAGTACTTCACGTCAGGGCGAATGTGCAGGTTTCCCTGTGTCTGCCTTCCAAGGATGGCGTTGTACGAAGAAGGAACGTCCATGACGATAAATCTCGCCATTGTGGAGGCGTACAACTCAGCTGTTCCGTCGATCGAAGTTCCTTTCATCATCAGGGGGAGATCAATCCATCCGAGGACAGGTAGTTCGGACGGTCCAACCCCGAAGGTGGGCGAGGTGACAGGCTTGAGCTCGCTGCTGGAGATGTCCAAATTCGGCAGTAAATGCGAGAATAGGATGTCAGTATTTGATCCGTCATCAAGCAACACTCTTTTGACATCCCAGTTCCCTATCCTTGCCATGATTAGCAGCGGATCGTCATGGGGGAAGATGACGGTGGATCCATCCTTGCGAGCCAGTTTCTTTGCCGGACTCTGATATTCCATGACCACAATCTCTCTGGCCTTCTGCTTTCTTTCCGAGGATGGGAGCCCCGTAGTGATGGTTTGTATCACCCCTGCAGGAGGAGGAGAGTGATAGCCAAAGGCTATCGCCTCAATCTGGCCGAACACCCTGCCACAACAATGGCCAGAAGAACTGGCGCTTCCCGGGAACAGGTGGAATCATGCACCTCGGGAGATAGCCGGAGAGCTCCGAGCCTCGGCACGCCAGTAAAACTTGAGGACTCTATTCGCCCCCCAAGGTTGTGAACAGCGCGCCTTCGGAAAAGTGGCACCAGACATTGCTGCCCGAACATGATATCCCGAAGGCGGAACCCCCTGGAATTGGGAACCCCCGAACTGAGGGTATGCTTCCCGAAGAGGCTCTGTCCGAACTAGAGGACGACCTCGTCCAGGGACCTCGGGAGTACGGCAGGAGCATTTAAGGAAGCATTTAAGGAAGCCTCTGACACGTCCCACCACAGACGTAAAAAGCCGCCCTGACGCGCAGACGCCATCAGAATCACATCATGGCCCGTCTCAGCACAAGGCTCGAGGCCATCTGGTTACCAACTATCTGTCCCCTACGCCCAGAAGTTCAGGAGCATCCGACCGCACACGTGTCATGATCTGAATGGGCTAGGTATTCCTATATATACAGGAAATAAATACTTGACAGGAGGTTGGTTGGCCGGAGATACAGCTCCCATACTCTGAGAAAATACCAGGCGAGACTTTTCTGCCTTTCTCTTTGAGCTAGTGACTTTCTCCTTTTTCCGGCCACCACTGACTTGGGCGTCGGAGGCTCCCCCCCCGGAAAAACACTTCGGGGGCCTCCTAACCCTGTTTACCAGCTTTTCAGGTACTCTCCTTGGGGTGATCCACCTTCCAGGCGTTCTTCCTCCTAGAAGTCTCTTCAACAGTCATCATGACTCACAACGATGAGGCCCCAGGCCATCAGAGGGCGCTTTTTCGGACTTCGGTTTCTCCGCCTGTCGGAGTTGTAGTCCTCATCTTCGGCTCTTTCTTCCTCATCTTTTCTTCCTTTTGGTGAAGGCATCCACAGATATTTCCGAAGTTGGCCGAGTTTTATCAGCGACTCAATGTACTTCTTCAGTTGGAAGCAGTCTTCGGTGTCGTGACCGTGGTCGCGGTGAAACTGGCAGAACTTCTTGATGTTTTTCTTGTTATCAGCGGTCATGGCCCTTGGCCGCCGAATCTGCGTCCCCTGCCTTTCCAGCGCCATGAGGATGTATGTCCGTGTAGTGCTCAGGGGTGTGAAGCTTTGCAGTTTGCTTCCCCACATCCTCCGAGGTCGGCCTGCCTGTTCAGTTGGATGCCGAGCTTGCTGATTGGACCCTTCGGCGCGGTTGTGATCGGACTTCGGCCCAGCCATTCTCAGCTCCTCGGCGGTCATGTGCTGTTCGGCCTTTCGGTAAAATTCTCCGAGGGTGTCTGCGGGGTTCTTTGAGAACTCATAAAACAGCTATGAGTCTCGCCGAAGGCCCCGTGTCATGGCGAGGATGCGTATTTCGGGCCGGAAGTCCGGGATGCTTAGAGCTTCCCTGTTGAATCTTTCGACATAGTCTCAGATGGTTTCTCCGTTTCTCTGCTCTATGTCGAACATCTGAACAGGCATCTTCGCCGTTAGCCGGCTTCCAATAAATTGTTGCGCGAAGGCCGTAGACAACTCCTGGAACTCAGTGATGGCTCCTGGGGGCAATGAGTTGTACCACGCAATTGCTGGTCCCGTGAGGGTGACCTCGAAGCATTTACACATGGTAGTGTCATCAGCACCATGCATTATCATGCTGCGTCTGTACTTGGTCAGATGGGCCTGCGGATCAGTGCGGCCATCATAAATCTCCAGCCGAGGTACCCTGAAGTCGCCTGGCATGGCTGCCTCGGCCACGACTCGGGTGAATGGGGACCCATCTTCGCAGAAGGGTCCCGTCAGCCTGTCCCAGACGGGTTTGTGAGCTACCTGCTTTTCCACCCTGTTTAGTCGTGCTAGTATCCTTTCCATGAGAACTGTGGCGTTAAGCTCTTCCTCTGGGAAGGGAGATCGTCGGCGCCTCTTCGAGGAGCGAGTTTGGCGCTGAGGGGACAGGGACCTCGCCTCTGGCGATGAACTCCTTCGCTGTGAGACTTTCGGTCGATTGGATCCAGTTTGTCCCACAGGCCGTTTCCCGAGGGGTATATTCTCCGTAGACGACTCTTCGCACGGGTCTCCGCTTCCCGAACTGCGATGAGTCGACCTCGGGCTTTTCTCTCGAGGGCGTGCAGGTGAGGGAGGTCTTTGGGCCTGTGCCTGCTGTGACCACCTTCGGTCGATCTGCTGTGTCATTTCGGCCACGACTGAGCGCTGAAACTCCCTCATAAAGCTCATAGTGATTACTAGAGGGCGGTCTTCCTCAGGCGCAGAAGTCCCTGGGAGTGTTTGCTCAGCAGCCGGTTGTGCCTCAGGCGCGGACGGAGACCTCGGGACTCCCCTGTCCTTAGAACGCCGAGTTTCAACGACGGCGATCTCAGAGCGGGTTCCCACAGACGGCGCCAAATGATGCCCAGTGGCTTCATCGTTGGTAGTCATGGTGACTGATGGAGGGACTCTCGGAGAGGAAGAACGCCTGGTGGCCGGTTTGCCCAAGGGAGAGTGCCTGGTCGTATTTTCTCAGAGTGAGGAGTCAGGATATTTGCCAGTCGTTTGCCAGGGTGTATTCCCTGGTATTTATAGAGGTGTCCAGCCCGTTCAGATCGTGACACGTGTTCGGTCGGATGTTCTCTGAATGTCTGGGCGTAGAGGACAAGTAGCTGGTGGCAGGCTTCCTTGAGCCTTGAGTCGAGACGGGCCATGATGTGACTTT
Source organism: Aquilaria yunnanensis (assembly GCA_039654915.1). Taxonomy (NCBI): domain Eukaryota; kingdom Viridiplantae; phylum Streptophyta; class Magnoliopsida; order Malvales; family Thymelaeaceae; genus Aquilaria; species Aquilaria yunnanensis. The sequence continues at coordinate 67,790,243 of CM077597.1, forward strand.
GATGGCGTCGGCGTGTCAGAGCGCCGTTTGAGGCGGCTTGTGACGTTTGTGGGCGACATGTCAGAGGCTTCCTTAAATGCTCCTGCCGTACTCCCGAGGTCCCTGGGTGAGGTCGTCCTTTAGTACGGACTGTGCCACTTCGGAAAACATGCCCTCAGTTCGGGGGTTCCCAGATTCAGGGAGTTCCGCCTTCGGGAAGATCATGTTCGGCCCGCACTAGCTGGTGCCACTTTTCCGAAGGCGGTCTGTTTACTACCTCAGGGGGGCTAATAGTATCCTTAGGTTCCCTGGCGTGCCGACCTCGGGCTCTTCGGCTTTTCTCCGAGGTGTGTGATCCCACCTTTTTCCGGGTAGCGCCAGATCTCCTGGCCATTCTGGTGGCAGGGAGTTCGGCCAGGTGGAGGCGATAGTCCTTCGGCTATCAATTCCAATCAAGCCAAACAAACTAGTCCACCATGATCAAACTGGACCACTAACTAATGCTATTGCCAAAACTACTTGATTTCATCAAGCAAACTATATCCAATAGCATTAATCAAGCCTGAAAACATAACTCTCTTACCTTAGTTTGAATCCACAAGCATGAATCAATCAACTTTTCCACCAAAAACTGAGTTTCCTCAAAGTCTACCTAAGTTCCAAGCAAACAAAGGCATAAAGCACCAAATTACTAACTTCTAACCAAAACCCAAGCATCTAATCACTTCTTAAACAAGAAACAACCAAGAAATCACAAGTTACCTCGCATAAAAAATAGGGGATAACTGGAAACAAGGTTCCAAGCTTCAAAAACATGAAATTCCACTTGGAACAAGCTTCCTTTGGCATAAACACCCTTGGTGGCCTCCATTTCCACGAAAATCTCTTGATTTTAAGCTTGGATTGATGGAGAATTGGTAGAGAGAAGGATGAGCTCGGGTTGAAACGTGAAAATGGCAGCCTTCTCCTCCTTTACCAATTTATATGCTCTTTTAAACCCCAAGCTACCAAACTATTTAAAAAGTTACAAATAAGTCCCCTCCTTTTGGTAACTTTAATCAAACTTGGTTAAATCTTGTTTATTTGAACTAAGCTTGAGTTAAAAGTAGAAGTTAGGTTTTAAAACTCATTTTCAACTATCGGGACTCATCCTGACTCTTCAAGATGCAAAATTACCATTTTACCTCTGAACCTCATTTAGTGCCTTAAATTTCTCAGAACTTAATAAACTTTGCCCAACATGCCTATTCTTTCTATGTGAACTTGAAATAAGGTTCCAAATTAGCTTTCCACTAGGACAACCATAACAACAAGTGCCAGAGACATACATTCATTTAGAGAGTACCCTTGGAGTCAATAACATCGGCAAACTATCCCTACCCCTTCGCTGTTTAGGGTATCAACCTCAGTGGGCCTCTCCCAACAACTCCAGGAGTAGTAAAGTTCTATGTAGTTGCAGTAGATTATTTCACTAAGTGGATCGAGGCAGAGCCTTTGGCAATGATTTCGGCATAGGACATCTAGAAATTAGCGTGGAAGAACATCATATGCAGATTCAGTTTGCCAAGGGTGATAGTTACGGATAATGGCTCTCAGTTCATTGATAGAGGATTTCAAGATTTCGCAACCAACCTCGGGGTAAAACTACATTTTTCCCCAGAGGCCCATCCTCAAAGCAAGGCAAGTTGAGGTGTCCAACAAGACAATAAAAGATGGTTTTACGAAGAGGTTGAAAGAAGCAAAGGGAAAATGGCCAATAGAGCTACCGAGTGTGCTATGGAGTTACTGAACAACTCCTAGAAATGCTAGGGTGAAACACCTTTTTCACTCGTATTCAGTACGAAGGCCATTATCCCTGTGAATTCATACAACCATCTATCAAAGTGCAGGTGTTTGACAAAGAAGGGAACAACCTCGATCTAAGGGCCAATTTAGATATGATTAGTAAACATAGAGAGATGGCTGAACTCAGAAGAAAATTCTTCCAGCAAAGGACAGAAATTATGACAAACTTGCATGTCAAACCTAAAGGGATCAAGAAAGGAGACCTTGTTATTCGAAAGGCTGAAATGGAATCCCGAAGACCATCTCATGGAGTACTTCAGGCAAACTAAGAGGGACAATATTTGGTGCTTGAGGAAGTTCGGCCGGGAGTCTATAAGCTTGGAAATGCCTAAGGATAAGAGGTCAAAAACACATGGCATTCTGACTCTCTGAAAAAATTCTACACTTAGAATGTTCTAAATGAGGCTAACCGAATATGGCTGCTTCCGAAAGTACAGGATTTACATTGTACAAGTTTTGCCGAACGTGGTTGACTGAATATGGTTGATCCTGAAAGTACTTAAGTGTTTTTAGATGAAACAAGTTTTCCGAATATGGTTAACCGAATGTGGTTCATCCCAAATATGGTTAACCGAATACGGTCAAATCTATTCTTAAAACACTTAGAATTATATCCATAACTCACCGAAGATAATTGGACATTACCTTCGGAAAAAGGCTAAGGTTTAGAATCCTTGGTAGACTTTGTTAAGGTTAGTACGCGACCAAAGGTGCTGAGCCTTATACTACCGAATATGGTGAATTAATCGAAGATGGTTAAATGCTAAAGATTGGAATAATACCACATGTCACACCCATCGTGGACTTAGCCAAAATTTTGAGAAATAAGAAAATTTTTAATGAAGAAGAAAGAAGTGCAGAATATGACACGGCCATCCCTGGCCTCTGCCCAGGAAGCCCTATGAGAGCTGGTCTCACGGTGGTTACAATTAGCTAGTTGTATATGTGTGTGGATTAAAATCCCATGATACTAGTTAATTATCCTAGAATATGCAGGATGCATGCTCTTCATGCTTTGACTTGGATTAATAAAAACATAAAGCATTAACTTGGCCATGTAATTTATACAGAAAATAAGTAGAAATAGCCAAAGCATACAAAATCAACATTTATGTGAGTTTACTACACATAACAACTCGTGGGAGCATTCATACATAAAGTAGACTAATGCCCTCACCCAACAGTAACCCTAGAGTCTAGGACTCTTCATAACATAGACTATGGAGGCAACTAGAGTATTGCAAATTTACAAGCCTCTACTGAGATCTTCTTTAACTAACTACCACCTTGGATGTGAATCTCAGTGGCGAGTCTCAAAAACCCTTATCCAGTGCTACTAGGCTCTACAGCCAAAGGAAGACTGTAGTTAGTACTGTTACTTGACCAACAAACTACTCAAGCATACTCATGTAGACTAGAATCACAAGAATTCTCAAGTGCAATACCTGTGCACAAAAAATGACTACTGTAATAACCATCAACGGTTATCTAATCCAACAACTTCTGAATCTGCACAACATAACTAGGGAGTGAGAACATAACATTCTTAGTAAGGGGTCTTCAGTGTACCTGCAAGCAAATTACTAAGGACACCACATATGATAACATATGTAACCTGCTGTGAGCTCATACAGCCTAAGGGTCTAATATATGCGTATATTTAGGTCCCTTGAGACCTCTCCTCATCCTTGTCCTTAAACTACAAGGCATTCCCTTGCCTGCTAGCAAGCTGCGCTTGCCAGCCTAATTAGTGATAAATCACCAGTTGAACCTCTCCCTTAGTATGTTATGTAGGGGAATTATGGTGGGACTGTTGTAGACTAGGTCATTTAGACCTTGTAGACTAGGTGCGCTAAGGTTTCACCTTGCAACCTCGTGGCTATGGCACGGCTAGGTCGCCAAGGGTTCTAAATCTTTCACCCGAGCTAATGGTACTTAGTTATGCTCATTTGCAAGTAGTTTCCTTGCTTGTGGCTCAAGCAACCATAAAATCTTTCAAACCTTAAGGAAACGCTTAAGTCTTGAGGGACTTTCGGAAGTCTTGGAGTACCCCCGACATACTTAGGCCCCAAGGCACCCTAAGAACCCCCTTAGGTCTCACCTCAATCATTCTAGCAAAATGTGAGAAATTCTGCCATTTTGCTTGTGGCGACGCGTCACCACAGTTGGTAACGTTTGGACCACATTAGCATAATTGGCAACGCATCGTGAACTGGTGCATGAAATTGGCGACGCGTCGCCATTCTGCGAATCTGCAAAATTGGCACGCATTTTACTGCTATGAACTTTGGACACTTAGCAAACATAGTAAATATGCTTGGAAAGCCTCCAAATTTCACACACACATAGATCATGTTGCATAGAACATAACCAACTATCACAAGCCAATCTATGATGTATCGTAACATCATCCAAATCCTCTCAAACCTCATAGTCCACCACAATTCAACCAAATCCTCTAACTAATGCTATTGCTAGAATCACTCAATTTCTTTAAGCAAACTCATGTCAATAGCATTAATTGGTCTTCAAGTCATAACTCCCTTACCTCAATTTCAAGTAACAAGCAAGAATCAATCTCTTTTCCAGTATCAATCTCTTTTCCAGTCAACTAAGTTCACCAAAGTATCACCTAAGTTCCAAACAAAAACATAGACACCAATCATCAAAACTTTGTTTCCTAACCAAAACCCAAGCTCCAAACTAACCAAATAACATGAATTCAATTGAGAACACTTTGGTTACCTCATATCAAAAACAGGGGATGTGAGAAAACACACTTCCAAGCTCCAAACCATGGTTTAATGCTTGAGATGAGCTCCTCCTAGCTTATATACTCTTGATAGCTCTTCTTGGCACCAAGAAATCTTGATTTCAAGGTTGAATTGAGAGAAAAATGAGAGTGATAAGGTTGGTGATAGCCAAAGGCTATCGCCTCTATCTGGCCGAACTCCCTGCCACAAGAATGGCCAGAAGAAACTGGCGCTACCCGAGTAAAGGTGGGATCATACACCTCGAGAGATAGCCGAAGAGCTCTGAGCCCGGCACGCCAGGAAACTTGAGGATACTACTAGCCCCCCGAGGTTGCAAACAGATCGCCTTCGGAAAAGAGGCACCAGCTATTGCGGGCCGAACATGATCTCCCCGAAGGCGGAACTCCCTGAAGCTGGGTACCCCCGAACTGAGGGCGTGTTTCCCAAAGAGGCACCGTCCGTACCAAAGGACGACCTCGCCCAGGGACCTCAGGAGTACGGCAGGAGTATTTAAGGAAGCATTTAAGGAAGCCTCTGACACGTCCTTTCACAGACGTCATAAGCCGCCTCAGAAGGCGCTCTGACACGCTGACGCCATCAAAATCACATCATGGCCCATCTCGGCACAAGGCTCAAGGCAACCTGCTACCAGCTATCTGTCCCCTATGCCCAGAAACTCAGGGAACATCCGACCGAACACGTGTTGCGATCTGAACGGGCTAGGTACTCCTATAAATACCAGGAAATAAATACTTGGCAAAAGGTTGGTTGGCAAAGATCTGACTCCCAGACTCTGAGAAAATCACCAGGCGAGACTCTTCAGCCCCTTTGTGCTATCTCCTCTGCCCTTTCTCAGCCACTAGTGACTTGGGCGTTGGAGGCTCCCCCCCCGGAAACACATTCCGGGGGCCTCCTAACCCTTTATTTCTGGACTTTCAGGCACACTCCCAAGGGCGAACCATCCTCCAGGCGTTCTTCCTCCTAGAAGTCTTTCCACCAGTCACCATGACTCTAAACGATGAGGCCCCCGGCCATCAGTTGGAAATGAGATTATGGCAGCCATAGCCTCACTTTCCCTTTCTTAAACCCTTACTTAACCTCTAGGCCACCAAAGTATTAAGCTTAATATAATTAAAACCCCATATTTTGGTACTTATTTATTCTTGATTAAATTCTTGTTTATTTCATCCAAGTCTTGGTTAAGGTTGAAAGTTAAGTTATAAAAAATCATTTTAACCACTCGGGATCACGCCCGGCTATTCAGGATGCAAAATTACCATTTTGCCCCTGAACCTCATTTAGTGCCTTATCTTCCTCGGAACTTAGTGAACTTTGCTAAACTTGCCTATTCTTGCCATATAAACTTGAAATTAGGTTCCAAAGTTATTTTAGAATACTTACCTCTTTTAGGAGTGCTTGCTACTAGGAGAACCATAACATTCTCCCCTCATTTTGGAATTTTGTCCCCCAAATTCCACTTAATTCCAGAAAAATACTAGGATACCTTTTCAACATATCCTACTCCGTTCCCCATGTAGCCTCCTCTTTACTATGGTTAGACCAAAGGATCTTAACCATCGGAATCCACTTAGTTCGAAGTTTCTTGACTTGCCTATCAAGTATCTGAACATGTTTCTCTTCATAGGTCAAGTCTTCCTGAATGGGTATCATTGAAGGTTTAACTATCTGTCCCGGTTCCACTGTGCATTTTCTGAGTAGACTAACGTGAAACACGTTATGCATTGAAGATAGGTTAGGTGGTAATGCTAACCGATAAGCAACTTTGCCTATCTTCTCCAATATTTCATAGGGTCCAATATACCTAGGGGCTAACTTTCCCCTCTGCCCAAAATGACTAAATCCTTTCATGGGTGACACTTTGAGAAGCTCTTTGCCCCCAAATTCAAAACTCAAATCTTTTCTCCTCAAATTTGCATACTGATGCCCGTCGGCATCCTGGTTATGTGACATAGTGGCCTAAAGCAGAGGCTTCCGGTATGAAGGTATCTGAGTGAGAGACTTCCTGTGTGAGTGTGGCTGCAAGACTTAGTAGAGCAAGGGTTAAAGACTCCTCGGAATGTGTTTCTGGGGGAGGAGCCTCCGATGCCCAATTCAGTATTTTAGAATAAGTAAGGAGCAGAGTGGAGAGTAGTAAGTAAAGAGAATCTCCTGTGTTCTTACCAAGGTCTTCCTAAGTATTTATATGAGGGCATAGGGAGGAGGCCATTTGACACAGCCTATTGAGATTATGACACGTGTTCAGTTAGATTTGATCCGTACCTCTGCAGACAGGTACCTCCAGCTGGCCCTAGGCCGTTCTAGCCAGGGGTGCGGACAAAGTTACTGCGACAAGGGTGTCTGTGGCAGGGGCGTGTGCGAGGTCTCTATGTTAGAAGCTCCTTAACCATTTTTGTCATATCCCCACAGAACCTCTTCGGAAACTAGACCCTTTTGGAGTGTGAGACTCCTTCAGGGCAGGAGGTTTCCTTCGCTCCGACATTGTTCCTGAGCGTTGTTAGGGGAGGTCCATCGGCAGAATGGGGCATCTTCGGGAGATGTTCTCCTTTGCCAAGGAAGGGGATATACACCCCTGAAGTTGGTGAGTTCTTTATTCCGAGGGTGGTAGTGCACAACCTTCCTGAGGCCGGTCTCGTTATTCCCTGAGGGCAGTGGTGGGTCACCAAGGTCGGGCTTGGTACCACCGAGGGTGTTTCCTGCCGAGTTGGTCAGGCAATAAAGGGTAGTGCGGGACCATCTTTCCCGAGGTTGGTCACTCATATTTTTCGAGGGTGGTGCTGGTCTGCCCTGAGGGTGTTGCTCACCAGACAACCTAGGAATTCTAAGGGTAATAGCCCTTTGGCTTTTACACGCCCCCCTCAGAAAGCCGATGCTGTATCTTCAGCACTCGAGTCTTTGTGAGTGTTTTGTGGAACTGGCAGGTGTCTTACTGAACATTTTTGACCGAGGTCAACTTCTTCGGATGAGAGTTCCTCTCTGGCTCTGAACACCTTTTCTAGCCGAGGTAGCGGTATTTGCTTTTTCAGAAGAGCTTTTGGTGTTCTCGAGGTTACTTTTTCATCCAAAGTGTGTACTTGTCTCTTTTATTGCCTGCCAGTGAATCGTCACATCTTCTGGACAGATAAACGTGTCCCCTTGGGAATGACTTGCATAGGTCAGGCAGTTGTCAGAAAGCGTGCCCTCATTTCCCGCGATGATTGACACATGTTAGCTAGTGAGTGGCGAGTCGTCTTGGTTACAATAATTGCGTCTTTTCACCTTCGAGGAGTAATTATGGCGACGCTTCGCCTGCCTCATTCGGTCTATATAAACCCTTCCTCCTTAGTTTTTTCCACACTTTTCTTCCTGTGCTTTCTTTTGCTCTCGAGTTCTCTCTTTATTTTTCGACAGCAGTGTTAGTGGCGGAGCGATTTCTGGCAATACCTGCGGCGTTTTGTGGAGTCCTTTCTTTTTTCCGAACTTGGCGGGTCTTTTTTCCGAAGTTGTTCTTCGGTATATTTTTTTGTCTCCCATTCTTTTTTCACCTTCTCAAGGTTAGATCTCTTTTTGCCGACCATGTCTACTTCAGCCCCGCTCATGTCTGTTCAAACTATTCTCAAGAGTTGGCTTCCCCTTAACTCTCATCCAAGTTGTACTACTTCAGAGAAGCTAGAGAAGTGGACAACTAAATTCTTTCTCCCTTCTTACGCCGTTAACAGGCTACCTAGTCCCGGTCTGTTTAGTTACATGAATTACTCGGATGAGGTTACCGTCTTTCGGGCCCAACTGAAGGCCGAATTTCGGTATCCTCTGCCGAAGATGATTTGCGAGTTCTGCCAATTTCATGGCATAGCTGTGAATCAGCTTCCTCCAAACTTTTACTTTTACTTCAACGCCTTCCTCTGCATGTGTGGGGTCTTCAAGATAGATCGTCATTTTATTTTCTTCATGAAATACTACAAACTCCAGCCCGTCCCGAAGGGTGGGTTCTACTTCTTGCTTCTTCGAGGGTCTGGGAGCAAGAAGTACACGTTCACCTTTGGCATGAAGGACAGTTGGCGAGGATGGCAGAAGAAGTTCTTCTTCTTGAAGGTGAATGAGCAGTGGCAGCATGTGCCAACAAAATGGGCTTGGGAGACTTTGGACATAGACATAATTGACCCCAGGAAACTGCTGACTTCGGAACTTGAAGCCAAATTCCATGAATTTGACAGCCATATTCGGGCTGTCGTGGACTGGGATCCCGAGGTCCCTCCGCGTTCCCTATATCCCTTTCCTATTAAATGGAACTTTATGACCGAGGAGGTCCTTCGGCAATTGGGGGTAATCAAGGAACATGTCACCGATGAGAACATGCCGAAGCCCCTTTTTGATGGCAAGAAGGGGGGGTTGGTGATGCTCTTTCGGGGGGACCTCACATATGCGACTCTTGTAGAGAGTAAGTCCTTTTCCAGATTTTTTTCGCATATCTCCTTCTGTACTTACATTGATGTTCTCTTTTTTGCAGAGATGGGTGCCAAGTCTGCTAATTTTTACAAGTCCCTCATCCTCGGTCAAGCCGAGAAGGGGGAGCAGCAAAAGAAGAAGCATGCTTCGAACAGGAAAAAAGGGCCCGGGGGACCATTTTTGGCCCCGAGGTCTAAGAAAACCAAGGAGGACTCTCTTCCTCCTCCGCTCGAAGATGACATGGGGGTGCAGGACCAACCCTCCGTTCGTACCGACCCACCCTCGGAGCCGGCCATCTGTTCCACTCCCTTAAGCCCCATTGCTACGGTGGGCACCCTTGGGACCTCGATTGGGGGGCTTTCGACCGAAGAGCTCGAGGAGAGCCGGAAGAGGAAAGGGAACATGTTCCTTCCAAGGTTCATGAGGTCAGGGACTCTGAGGAAGACGTCGCCGAGGTTCCACCAGGTTCGTCCTTTAGCTATTTTTCTATGAGTTGGGAATTTTTGGCATTTTAGACCTTATAGATGAATAGCTAAGGGATAATGTGTTAATGGAACTTCATTGTGGTTTTGTAGAGGAGCAAGCACTTGCTCAATGGTTGGTGGAGCATACTCAAAAGAGGGCCCTTCGGGACACCAAAATCCCGAAGGACAAGGTGCCGAGGGAGCCTTTCTGGACCTTCACGGAGGACATGAACTTGCTCTCCGAGGATAGCCAGAAAATGGCTCCTCAGATGGCTAAGGGCATGCTGACGAATGCCATTTTTCAATCCCTCACAGTCAAGTGTCCGAACGATGAGGTCTGCGTTGCGAGGATGAGTGAACATGCTGCTCAGGTGACCCTTGAACCTCTTGTCCTTCCGCAACATTTTCCTGAGTTTTTGCTTGTTTTTGAGTTCTACTAGAAGTTCACCCTTTTGCAGCTCTTGGCATACAGTGGATACTTCAGAGCATGGGTAGCAAAACAATCTTCGGTCCGATCTTGGTGCGCAAAGTCCTTGGCAAGGGCCAAGGCATTTTGTGCCAGCTCAATCGTCAAGTACCACGAGCTCAATAAGATAGCCAAGGAAGAGCTATCTCAACTTTGTGAGGAATTTCTGAAGAGTTAGGGGGAGCTCATCCAGGGCTTCTCCTCAAAGGTGTCGAACCTCGGCGTGAAGGTTATCGCGTTGACCTCGGCCAATGAGGTCTACCAAAAGGAGAAGGAGGAAGACGCTGAAAACCTTGCAAAGGCTTTTGCACTTAACGCCAAACTCTAAGCCGTGGTCGATGCTCTAAAAATGGAGAAGAAGAAAAAGAAGAGGAAATTGGAAAGGGAGGTTGCAGAACTTAAGAATGAACTGGAGGACTTGCATGTGGAAAAGACCGAGTCTGACTAGGCACGTAAGTCCTCTTATCCGGACGGCTTCTGCCTGGCCCGTTACCAAGTCCTTTCCAAGTATCCCGACCTCGACCTTTCTTTCCTAGCGGGCCTGGACCTCCCCAAAGGGCCAACTTGGGAGTGGTCGAAGATAAAGTACCTCAACCTCCCATCTTATCTGCCTTCGGCACAAAGGGTTGCGGCCAATGAAGACCGTGCCGAAGGTGAAGTAGCTGAGGATGTCCAGGACCCTGAATAGGCTTCCCTTTTTCTTCTTCTGTATTTGTAATTTGCTCCCCCTGTACTCCAAGATAAAGTGTTAATGAAAAATTCCTCTTTTCTTGAAAATTTGGCTAAGTACTTGATCGACCTCGGAACATTGTTTTCCTTTTTCGACACTCAACAATATTCAGAACGAGCTTTTTGGTGCCAAAAGCTGTAAGTACCTTTGGCATCGACTGTATTTGGCCGACTTCCATCGGTATACTTAGTTCAGAATGTGCTCGGCAAACGTACATTCGGCGTATGTTGCACTCTTTTCCTCTTTGAAAGTTTTTCTAAATTTTCTAAGTTTTTCAGTTATGCACTTTAGGAGATACCCCCATTCGGAAACGATGTTAGGGCGAAGGACATATTCACCTTCCGAAGTAATCATCCTCGGTTATACCTTGGTGTTACACAACTAACTTGAAAATTTTTCAAAGTGTGTACTTAGGCACTTCCAGGGGATGACCACCTTTGGTCGTTAACCTTTAGATGCAGCCATGTTCAGCTGCACATCTTTGATGTGACTTAATCCCTTTTGTAAGGTGGTTAGGTGCACCTTTTTCACAAACCATGTTTGGTTGGTATAACTCGATCAAGACTGACCAAGTCTTCCGGCGTGGCCTTGTTCGGTCAATCACCCTTAGGGAGAATTGTACCAATTTTCCTTAGAAAAATTTCTAACTGTAGAATTTTTTCAAAGAATCTGAATGCCATGTATTCCTCAATTCTCCAGCTTTGATGTCCCCGAGCTTGTAGACGCCTGGCTGAGCTTCATCGATGACCAAATAAGGTCCATCCCAGTTTTCCCGAAGTACTCCATGGAATGGTCTTCAGGCTTCAAATTCAGCCCTTTGGAGGACGAGGTCCCCTTTTTTGATTCCTTTCTGTTTGACATGCAAGTTTGTAGCAACAACCACTCTTTGTTGAAAGCTTTTCTTTTAAGTTCGGCCATCCTTCTATGCTCGTCAATGAGGTCCAATTTGGTTCATAAACCGAGATTGTTCCTTTCCTCGTTGAACACTAGTATCCTCAAGGATGGCTGTACGATCTCAACGGGAATGATGGCCTCTGTGCTGAAGTCGAGCGAGAAGGGTGTCTCACCGGTGGCCCTTCTAGGTGTCATTCGGTAACTCCATAGCACACTCGGGAACTCCTCTGGCCATTTTCCCTTTGACTCTTTCAACCTCTTCTTCAGACCATCCTTTATTGTTCTATTGGACACTTCAACCTGTCCGTTACTCTGAGGATGGGCCACTGAGGCGAAGTGCAACTTAATTCTGAGGTCAGTTGTGAATTCCTAGAACCCCTTATCAGTAAACTGGGAACCATTATTGGCAACAATCACCCTCGGAACGCAAACCTGCATATAATGTTCCTCCAGACAAATCTCTATACGTCATTCACCAATATTGCTGCTAAGGGTTCTGCCTCAATCCACTTGGTAAAGTAGTCTACTGTGACTACACAAAATTTCACTCCTCCAGAAGCAGTCGAAAGAGGCCCAATGAGGTTGATGCCCTACACGGCGAAGGGGCAGGGGTAATTTATCAAAGTTATTACTTCCGATGGTAGTCTCTGAATAGGAGCGTGTCTTTGGCAATTGTCACACTTCTGGACGAACTGCCTCGCATCCTGCCTCATGGTAGGCCAGAAGTATCCTTGGCGAAGTAGCACTCCGGCCAGGGCATCAGTTCCTATGTGGGAACCAGAGACGCCCTCATGGACTTCTTTGAGGATCATTTCAACATCCTCTTCACCAACACACCTTTGTAACAGGGTTGCGTATCCTTGTTGGTACAGTTCTTCCCCAATCAGGAAGTATCTTGCTGACCGCTTTCGCACTTTGGTTGCTTCGAGGGGATCTTTGGGAAGTTCCAAGGTTGTGAGATATTTTTTGATAGGGTATTTCCACCCTTGTCCCGAGGTTGTTATGCACATTACCGCTATACTTGGCTGGTGCAGTACCTCAACAGAATCTTTTGATTTGGCCAGAGTGTCGGCTTCCATATTATCTCGCCGAGGTATACTTTCTATATGCACTGTGTCAAACTCCTGGATGAGTTTTTTGACGAGGTCATGGTACTTTGCTAAGGTTGGATCCTTCGCGCCGTAGTCCTCGGCCATTTGTCGCACTACCAACTGAGAATCGCTGTGAACCTTTAAACTCCTCACACCGACTCTTTTTGCCAGCCACAAGCCTGCTATAAGGGCTTCGTATTCGGCGACATTGTTGGTGATGTTAAACCCGAACTTGATAGCCTTCATGGCTTCCATCCCTTCGGGACCGTGGAGGATTACTCCAGTTCCTTGGTGTTCAGAACCACAAGCTCCATCGACAAAGAGTGTCCACTCGGGTTCATCCTTTCCGAGGTCTTCTGGAGTATCTTCAATTTCTGGGACCTCGGCCATGAACTTTGCCAATGCTTGGGCCTTTATGGCCCTTCTCGGCTCATAGGTGATGTCATTTTCACCGAGCTCGATGCACCACTTTGACAGTCTTCCCGAATGGTCTACTTTCCTCATGACATCCCAAAGAGGTAGGTTGCTTCGGACAATAACTGGATGTCCTTGGAAGTAAGGTCGCTGCCTTCTACTTGCCAGTACTAAGGCATAGATGGCCTTTTGTAGAAGAGGGTACCTAACTTCGGCGCCATGTAGGGACTTGCTTACGTAGTATACTGGCCATTGCTTTCCTCCCTCCTCCTTAGCAAGTACCGAACTTACTACCTTTTCGACGACTGCAAGGTAGAAGATGAGAGGTTCCCCATCCCGAGGTTGCCAGAGCGTCGGCAGATGGGTCAGGTAGTTTTTGAGCTCTTCCCAAGCCCTTTGGCATTCTTTGTTCCAAGGGTGTTCCCTAGGGCCAAGGTTGCCCTCATTTTTTGTTGCTTTGGTCAGCACTTTAAAGAATGGTCGGCACCTGTCCCCGTATTTGGAGATGAATCTGCTAAGGGTAGTGATTCTCCCCATCAGCCTTTGCACGTCCTTGGTTGTTGTAGGAGTTCGGAATCCTAGTAGAGCATTTACTTTTTTTGGGTTAGCATCAATACCTTTTTCCGATACCATGCATCCAAGGAACTTGGCCACATTAACCCCAAATACGCACTTCTCCGGGTTGAGGCGGATTTTGAATTCCCGAAGTCGGTGGAATGTTTCCTTTAAGTCCATGATATGATTACTAGGCGATTTGCTCTTAACTATCATATCGTCGACATATACTTCCATATTCGTTTCAATTTGGGAGTCGAACACCCTGTTCATCAGCCTTTGGTACGTGGCCCCTGCATTCTTAAGTCCAAAGGGCATTCTGATGTAGAAGTAGGTCTCGACTTCGGTTATGAAGTCAGTTTTCTTATCGTCTGCGGGATCCATCCGAATTTGGTGGTATCCATTGAAGGCGTCGAGGAAGTTAAGGAGACCATATCCGGCGATTGAGTCCACCAATTGATCTATCGGTGGAAGAGGATACGAATCCTTAGGACAAGTGTCGTTTATGTTTTGGAAGTCGATGCACATTCGGAGCTTATCATTCCCTTCATTTGTGGCAATCACGACATTGCTAAGCGATTCGGGGTATTTGACTTCCCTTATTACTTCTACCTCTATCAACCGTTGGATTTCGGTTTTAATGAAATTGCTCTTATGAGCCGAGAGGTTGCGCTTTTTCTGCCGAACAGGCCTTGCATCCCATACTTTAAGACTGTGTTGAATATACCAGGGTTTACCCCGAGCATGTCCTTCAGAGAGTAGGCAAACAGATCCTTGTTCATTAATAGAAATTATACAAGTTTTTCCTTGTCACATTTGGCCATCTTTTTCCCCACTCGGGCACTTCGGCATGGGACAAGTTCTACATTCTCTATTTCTACTTTTTCCAAGTCACCTACTCCTTCTCCTGTTCTCTCCTCACCGAGTATGGCTTCTTCTCCTAAAGTCTGTGCATGGACCTTCATCGGGCTTTGCCTTGCCTTGGTGAAAAGCTTCCTCACTTCGAACTGATCCATGAATATCTTAGTGTCCCTGTCCTTTGTCACGAAGGTGACAGTCAAGTACTTCACATCTAGATGGATGTGATGATTCCCCTGTGTCTACCTCCCAAGGATGGCATTGTATGACGAAGGGAAATCTATGACGATGAATCTTGTCATTGTTGAAGCGAAAAGCCCTTCCTTGTTCTGGGGCGAAGTTCCTCTTAACATCAGAGGTAGGTCGATCCACCCAAGGACAGAGAGCTTGGATGGTCCTACCCCGAAGGTAGGGGAGGTGACAGGTTTGAGGTCGCCTTTTGAAATGCCCAGGTTCGACAGTAGATGAGAGAATAAGACATCGGCATTGGAACCATCATCGAGGAGTACTCTTTTGACATCCCAACTCCCTATCCTTGCCATGATAAGGAGGGGATCGTCATGAGGGAACTTAACGGTAGACCCATCCTTTCGAACCAGCCTGTTCGATGGGTTACTGTACTCCATCATGGAGATTTCCTGTATCTTTCTGTTCTTTTCAGACGAGGGTATTCCCGTGTTGATCGTTTGGATGACTCCCGCAGGGGGTGGTAGATTCTTTCTAGGACTTTGGTTCCAACGTCGGTCGAAATCATAGTCCTCGTCTTCTTTTCTTTCCTCTTCCCTCCTCCCCTTGAAGGAAGGCATTCACAAGTATCGCTGAAGTTGGCCTTGCTTGATGAGAGACTCGATGTATTTCCTCAACTGGAAATAGTCCTTAGAGTCATGCCCATGATCTCGGTGAAACTGGCAGAACTTCTTCATATTTTTCTTGTTCTCCAAGGTCATGGCCTTCGGGCGTTGGATCGTAGCCCTTTGCCTCTCCAAGGCCATCAGTATGTTTATTCTTGTGTTGTTGAGGGGAGTGAAGGTCATCAGCTTCTTGCCTTTTTGTTTCTGAGGTCTTCCTCCAACCTCAGTAGGATACTGAGGTTGGTGGCTTGGACCTGCTAGTCTAATGTGATCCGATTTTGGCCCTCCCATCCAAAGTTCCTCAGCTGTCATGTGTCGCTCTGTCCTTCGATAGAACTCACCAAGGGTGTTCGGGGGGTCTTTGGAGAACTCATAGAACAGCTATGAGTCCCTCCAAAGTCCCCTGATCATTGCAAGGATACGGATCTCGGGCCGGAAGTTCGGGACACTCAGGGCTTCCCAATTAAACCTCTCGACATAATCGTGGATAGTTTCCCCATTCCTCTGCGCTATGTCGAACATCTGGATGTACATCTTCACCGTCAGCCTACTTCCTATGAACTGTTGAGTGGACACCGTGGACAACTCCTGGAAACCCATTATGGTTCCAGGGGACAAGGAGTTCTACCACACAGTCGCCGGCCCGGAGAGGGTGACCTCAAAACATTTGCAGAGGGTGGCATCATCAGCACCATGCAGCACCATGCTGCGCCTGTACTTTGTCAGGTGCGCTTGGGGTCACTGCGTCCATCGTATGTTTCTAAGCGTGGCACTCAGAAATCATTCGACATAGGCGCTTTTACCACTGTTCAGATAAAGGGTGGTTCACCTTCGGTGAAGGTCTTCGACAACCTTGACCAGATGGGCTTTCGAGCGATATGCTTCTCTACCTTTTCCAGCCTCTCTAGGATCTTCTCCATGAGGGCAGCAGTAGTGCCGTCCTCTCGTTGCCTAGTAACTCCCGGAAACGAAGAGTGACGTCTCCTCTTTGGGGAGTAACTTTGTCAGTGGGGAGATTATGACTTCCCATCAGGTGTTGGACTCCTCCAGCTGGAAGTTCTAGGCCCTTTTTGTTGGAATTCTTGGTGCACCAAGATCCTTTTAAGATAGGATTTGAGCTCGTTGAGCTAACTATAGCTTGAAAAGGTATCTAAGGCAGCTAGAAGTAGCTCCCCTTAGCTCAAGTCAGCTCACTTCAGCTATAAGTAGCTCAAAGTAGCTGGACTTCAGCTCAAGTTAGCTCAAGTCAGCTCAAGTCAGCTCACTTCAGCTTATGGTAGCTGAATGTAGCTGGACTTCAGCTCAAGTTAGCTCAAGTCAGCTCAAGTCAGCTCACTTCAGCTTATGGTAGCTGAATGTAGCTGGACTTCAGCTCAAGTCAGCTCACTTCAGCTTATGGTAGCTGAATGTAGCTGGACTTCAGCTCAAGTTAGCTCAAGTAAGCTCAAGTCAGCTCACTTCAGCTTATGGTAGCTGAATGTAGCTGGACTTCAGCTCAAGTCAGCTCACTTCAGCTTTTGGTAGCTGAGTGTAGCTGGACTTCAGTTTACTTCAGCTGAAAGCAGCTAACTCCAGCTCAAGGTCCGTTCTTGGAGCTGGACCTTAGTTCATGGTGCTAGGTTGGAGCTCAAAAGAGCTCAATGGTGCATAAGTAGCATATTGAGCTAGCTTTGTGCCAGCTCACCTTGTTTTTAGCTCAAAACCACCAAGAGACACATCTTTTGTGTAAAGGTATGTCTCTTCATCAAAAGAAATAACTCTTGGCTAAAAGAACATGTCCTTTCATCCAAAGGAAGTGTTCCTTGGGTGAATGGACATGTATATTCGGCCATAGGGTGCTTATAGCACCAAGAGTGATGTCCTTTGACTTTAAAGGACATGTATGTTCGGCCATGGAGGTGGTTGAGGTGGTTATTGCACCAAATGTGATGTCCTTTAGACTTAAAAGACATGTATTTTCGCCCATAAGGTAGTTATGGGTGGTTATAGGCCAAAGGAAGTGTTCCTTGACTTAAAAGACATGTATTTTCGCCCATAAGGTAGTTATGGGTGGTTATAGGCCAAAGGAAGTGTTCCTTGGCTAAAAGACATGTATTTTCGCCACCATACATGACCCTTAGCCAAAGGAAGTGTTCTTTGGCTTAAAGGACACCTTTCTTGGTGTAAAGGTGTGCCTTTTGGTCATCTATAAATAGCCTTTAGTGGCTGGCCATTGTGAGTACGAATTTTACACTCAATTTGCACCATTTTTCTTGAGAGAAAAATTCCTCCTTTTATTCCTTTAGAGGGCCGAAATATTAGACACTTTCTTAGAGCATTGTGGGTGGAATTACATTGAGATTGTTCATCTCAATTCAAGCCTCAAGGTGCTCCTCTAAGATCAAGTCCTTCCTTCCATTTCCGCACAAGATTATCAAGAAGGAAGGTACACATCCTTTCTTGCTTTAGTAGCATGCTAAGGATTTAATTTTATGAATGATCTTAGTGGCATGCTAGGTGTGTTTGACAGAATATGTACGTCTATATTCACGTTGAACACAAAGAACATATATGCATATGGCATATACATGAGTAAATAACGTAAGAGTATGTTATTATTGAGATCCTGAAATCTTCAATTGGTATCAGAGCCTAGGTCATGAAAATGTATGTGTTGCATGTAATGAGCGTGATTTAGGATCATACATGTGTGTATGATTTTGATGAAGGCTAATGAAGGATGTGTGCATGAAGCAATGAAGGCATGTTTATATATTTCTGATCGAATGCTATATGCATCTCTTTTGCCATATATAAGCATGTTAAAAGTTGTTTCATACACATGTTGCTTTGTTGAGTCTTGTTGTGTAAATTGAACAAAAACATGTGAATTACATCGATGTAGATGGCTAGTAAGAATATTGTTGCTGAATTAAACCGTGACCTCAAATTGGATGGTGAAAACTATTCAATTTGGCAACAAAAGGTCAAATTCATTTTAACTGAACAAGTTACTCTTGATGTGCTCATTGATGAGCAACAAGTACAAGCAATAATTCGTTCCTTGCCTGATGAGGAATGGCAGTTGATGAAGGTCAACTTACGCCATAACCCTCAAATAATGTCATTTGATGACATTGCCCGTCACCTCCTCCTTGAGGCTGAGGTAATGGCCCTCAAGGACCATTCTAAGGCATATGTTGCCTCATCTTCTATCCAGAAGGGATGGAAGAAGAATGGTGGAAAAGGAGGGCCAAGGAAGGGCAAGGGAAAAGTTCCTGCTTCTAAGAAAAGGTTCAAGAAGAAACGGGACATAAGCAAGCTAAAGTGCTTCAACTGTGGGTATAAAGGACACTTTGCAAAGGATTGCAAAGGTCCACCCAAGGTACATACATACCCTTCTACTTCCATTGTACATGTTGTGTCATGTACATTACTAACTGAGTGCAATTCTTTGTGGATTGTAGACTCGGGAGCAACAGACCACATAGCACGGGAGAAGTCCTGGTTTGTGGCCTACAGGAAGCTCTCAAAAGGAGCTAAGCACATTTCAGTAGGAAATGATGCCAGGCTGGAAGTGGAAGGCATAGGAACATGTAAAATTCCTATAGATATTGGATATTTGTATCTAATAGATGTATTGTATGTACCAAACATTTGTAGAAATTTGATTTCTATAAGTTGTATGTTGAAGTACAATTATTGCTTTAATTTCTTTAATAATAGTGTGTCTATTATTAAAGATAATCAGATAGTGTGCACTTGTTCAGTTAATAATGGGCTTTATGAGTTAAAGCCAACTGACCATTCTGTTGCAAGTCCTAGTTGCTATGTGACAGAGGTCACAAATGAAATGAGATGGCATGAAAGGTTAGGTCATATTGGTCAAGATAGAATGAACAAGCTAGCCAAGGGTGGCTTGCTAGGTTCCTTGACCAAGGTTGTCCTTCCAAGTTGTCAATCATGCCTAGAAGGCAAAGCCACAAGAAAGCCTTTTGGCAAAGCAACTAGGAGAGGTGAGGCACTTAGTTTAGTTCACTCTGACCTGTGTGGGCCAATGAGGGTTGAATCTAGAAATGGATTTAAGTATTTCATCACATTCACAGATGATTATACTCGATTCACCCATATCTACTTACTCAGAAACAAGGCAGAGGCCTTGGCATGCTTTGAGAAGTATGTGTACTTGGTTGAGAACCAAGTAGGTAAGAAGATTAAGCCCTTGAGGACAGATAGGGGTGGAGAGTATACATCTAATGCATTCAAAGCATTTTGTGACTTGAAAGGTATTGAGAGGGAGTTCATCCTTCCTTGGACACCCCAACAGAATGGAGTATCTGAGAGGAAGAATAGAACTCTTATGGACATGGTACGTTCCATGATGGCAAAGGCCAATTTAGACATCACTTATTGGAGTGATGCACTGCTGTGTGCAGTTCATGTCCTTAATAGAGTACCCACCAAGAATGTGAATTCTTCTCCATATGAGTTATGGAAGAAGAAAACTCCTAACCTAAGCTATTTACGCCCTTGGGGTTGTTTAGCTTATGTTCACATAAAGGACCACCCTTTGGGAAAGTTGGGTCCAAGAGGGAGGAAGTGTGCCTTCCTTGGTTATGCTGAACAATCTAGGGGTTATGTGTTCTTGGATGTAAGTCACAAAATTGGGAACATCTTTGATGCAAGGAATGCTAACTTTGTGGAGGATGAGTTCCCCAAAGTTGGTGAGTGTGGTGACTTAACCTCATTAAGCCAGATCCTAGATGAGGGTCAACCAAGTGTCATAAGGACACTTGGGACACATGCACCTACTCTAGAGGGAGTACCTCAACCACGTGGAGCAATGGCTCTAGAAATCCCTGTTGTTGTGGACCAACATGAGCAAGACTTCCAAGAGGAAGGTTTTGTTCAAGAGGGAGTTGAGGATACTCAAGGGAAAAATGTTGAGCCTCAAGAGATGGAGCATGAGTTGCCTCCATCTCAGCCTATATTGAAAAGATCAATGAGGAAATTTGGACCACCTAAAGAATGGTGGATCCTGGATAGTGAGGCAAACTTGGTTGCATCTGAGATAGATGAGCCAAGTATCATTGAGGAGGCTCTTGAGGGTGAACAAAGGGAAGAGTGGCTAAATGCAATGAAGGATGAGTTGCATTCGATGCATCTCAATGGGGTTTGGGAGTTAAGTGATCTTCCTCCAGGCCGTAAGGCAATTGGGAACAAGTGGGTTCTCAAGATCAAGGTGAACTCTGATGGAAGTATCGAAAGATACAAGGCCCGGTTGGTGGCCAAGGGTTTCACACAGAAGGAGGGTGTTGATTTCAAAGACACCTTCTCTCCTGTTGTGAAATTCACTTCCATCAGGATATTACTTGCCATTGTGGCAAATCTAGACTTAGAGTTACATCAGATGGATGTAAAGACCGCCTTTCTCAATGGTGAATTGAGTGAGGAGATATATATGAGACAACCTGAGGGGTTTGTCCAAAAGGGTCAAGAGGACAAGGTATGTAGACTAAAGAAGTCTATCTATGGTCTTAAGCAAGCTTCAAGACAGTGGTACTTGAAGTTTCACCATGCAATCACAAACTATGGCTTTGTGATGATGCATGAAGACCATTGTGTATACTTGTACTCTTCTGGGTCTAGTTTTGCAGTATTGACTCTATATGTAGATGATATACTGATTGCAAGTAATAGGCTTGCATTGTTAAGTACCATCAAGGGATGGTTGTCTTCCACCTTTGACATGAAGGATATGGGAGAGGCTGCCTTTATTCTAGGGGTGAAGATCCTGAGGAATAGAAAGGCAAGGCTATTGGCCCTTTCTCAAGAATCTTATATTGATAAGATTCTTGCAAGGTTCAACTTAACAAATGCAAAGCCCATGAGTACACCTCTTGCATATGGTTGCAAGATTGGAGAGGACTTATGTCCTAAGACTCCAAAGGAGAAGGAAGAGATGGTTCAGATTCCCTACCTAAGTGCCATTGGTAGCTTGATGTACGCCATGTTATGTACAAGGCCAGACATCAGCCAAGCGGTTGGTCTTTTAGCACGATATTCTTCCAACCCTGGTCTGGAGCATTGGAAGAATGTCAAGAGGATCCTAAGGTACCTCAAGGGTACTAAGGATTATTGGCTTTGTTACCAAGGTAAAGACCTTGGTTTACGTGGCTATTCTGATGCTGACTGGGGTGGGGATAGAGACTCCAGCAAGTCTACATCTGGTTATCTTTTCATGCTAAATGGTGGTGCTTCTACTTGGTGTAGTAAGAAGCAAACTTGTACAGCATTGTCCACAATGGAGGCTGAATTTGTTTCATGTGCCTCAGCTGTACAAGAAGCCCTTTGGCTAGGTTATTTCCTTAAGAATTTGGAGTCCAAGGTTTCTATTGAGAGACCTATTACTATCTACAGTGATAGTATGGCAGCCATGGCTTATACTAAGGACCCCAAATACCATGGAAAAACCAAGCACATTAGCATGAAATATAACTTTGTAAGGGATGCAATTGAAGAGGGTGAAGTTAGGATTGAGTACATTTCTACAGACCTGATGGTGGCAGATCCTCTCACTAAGCCATTGCCACCACTTGTGTTTGCTCGACATGTTAGAGCAATGGGTCTTAGAAGAATGTAAATGTTGGATGTACTTCACCTCTTTGGTGTCACACATGTTAAGTATTATTTTTGTGATAATATAGATTATTTTATGAAATAATCAGTTCAATTTTAGAAAACACAACGAACAAATGAACATGTCAAACATAGGTAGAGAATGATTTTCTCACACGAGTCATTCGCCCTTGATCTTTGTGTAAGATTAAGGATGAGACTGGCTAAAGACTTAAATGAATGGTACATTTAAGTGGGAGTCATGCTCCAACACATGACACTTTAGCCTTTCATGGTCGCCTAGATTATGAGTAATCAAGGTTCAATGCTTTGGTGCATTCAGTTTGTATGACCATTCATACATCCTAGCCTACGTTAGATGTAAGCAAGGGCTTACATGGAGAAATTTCATGGTTATTGACATGTCCTCCTTTTATATGTTAAGAGGAGTACACTTAATGGTGTTTTAAGAGGGAGAAATGACACACTCCTCAATTGGAATGGAGATCACTCCAAGTGGGAGTGACATGAGTAAAACACCTTAGAAGTGTATTCTGGAACTTTAATGGATGTGTTTCCAAGTGTTCCATGACCATGAAATACGACCATAGAAGAATTTAAGCAAGTTGTCTCTGTTCTTGCTTAGTGTGAGATTCTTCAAATCAGACTCTTAGTGACTATAGCTTGCTATTAGGAAGTTGTGTTAATTATGATCACTTTGATTGGTTGTCGAAGGTCTTAGAGAAATGAGACTGGAGTATCCTCCTTTTGGGTGATCATGTTAATTCATTGACCTAAGTAGTTGAAGCTCAAAGGAAAGACATTAAGATGGTACACGTTCACTAAATTCAATCTTGGGCCCACATATTACTGTGAGTAGTATGATAGATTGAATTGTGATTTAAATGAGTACACAATGCTTAATACAATCATGGATTTCAAGGAGTTGAAATTCAGAGAAAGAGACTGATTGTGATTAAGAAGTGTATCATATGTCTGGGGTCTGAAAGGCAAAACTTGATGTGTTCAAGAAAAACTTGATGTGTTCAAGAAAGCTTGATGTGTTTAAGCAACACACTTGTACTTGATGTGTTCAAGGAAAGTTTGAAGAAGTTCAAACTATGAGGAGAGGACAATCTTCTATTGAGAGTCTAACAACCTCAATAGAAGAGACTTAGTGTGTGTGCCTTGAGGTCGCACCCACAACTCTATATATGTAGAAGTGTCTAGATTATTTCGGCTATAAGGATTAAGGAGTTTTGTTTTGAGTGGGAGCTGGGAGTTTTAAAAGCATCTTAGTGCGAGTGGGAGTTTGTTGGAATTCTTGGCGCACCAAGATCCTTTTAAGATAGGATTTGAGCTCGTTGAGCTAACTATAGCTTGAAAAGGTATCTAAGGCAGCTAGAAGTAGCTCCCCTTAGCTCAAGTCAGCTCACTTCAGCTATAAGTAGCTCAAAGTAGCTGGAATTCAGCTCAAGTTAGCTCAAGTCAGCTCAAGTCAGC
This sequence comes from Aquilaria yunnanensis, assembly GCA_039654915.1. Taxonomy (NCBI): domain Eukaryota; kingdom Viridiplantae; phylum Streptophyta; class Magnoliopsida; order Malvales; family Thymelaeaceae; genus Aquilaria; species Aquilaria yunnanensis. Next base: position 67,813,686 of record CM077597.1, read on the forward strand.
TCACTTCAGCTTATGGTAGCTGAATGTAGCTGGACTTCAGCTCAAGTTAGCTCAAGTCAGCTCAAGTCAGCTCACTTCAGCTTATGGTAGCTGAATGTAGCTGGACTTCAGCTCAAGTCAGCTCACTTCAGCTTATGGTAGCTGAATGTAGCTGGACTTCAGCTCAAGTTAGCTCAAGTAAGCTCAAGTCAGCTCACTTCAGCTTATGGTAGCTGAATGTAGCTGGACTTCAGCTCAAGTCAGCTCACTTCAGCTTTTGGTAGCTGACTGTAGCTGGACTTCAGTTTACTTCAGCTGAAAGCAGCTAACTCCAGCTCAAGGTCAGTTCTTGGAGCTGGACCTTAGTTCATGGTGCTAGGTTGGAGCTCAAAAGAGCTCAATGGTGCATAAGTAGCATATTGAGCTAGCTTTGTGCCAGCTCACCTTGTTTTTAGCTCAAAACCACCAAGAGACACATCTTTTGTGTAAAGGTATGTCTCTTCATCAAAAGAAATAACTCTTGGCTAAAAGAACATGTCCTTTCATCCAAAGGAAGTGTTCCTTGGGTGAATGGACATGTATATTCGGCCATAGGGTGCTTATAGCACCAAGAGTGATGTCCTTTGACTTTAAAGGACATGTATGTTCGGCCATGGAGGTGGTTGAGGTGGTTATTGCACCAAATGTGATGTCCTTTAGACTTAAAAGACATGTATTTTCGCCCATAAGGTAGTTATGGGTGGTTATAGGCCAAAGGAAGTGTTCCTTGACTTAAAAGACATGTATTTTCGCCCATAAGGTAGTTATGGGTGGTTATAGGCCAAAGGAAGTGTTCCTTGGCTAAAAGACATGTATTTTCGCCACCATACATGACCCTTAGCCAAAGGAAGTGTTCTTTGGCTTAAAGGACACCTTTCTTGGTGTAAAGGTGTGCCTTTTGGTCATCTATAAATAGCCTTTAGTGGCTGGCCATTGTGAGTACGAATTTTACACTCAATTTGCACCATTTTTCTTGAGAGAAAAATTCCTCCTTTTATTCCTTTAGAGGGCCGAAATATTAGACACTTTCTTAGAGCATTGTGGGTGGAATTACATTGAGATTGTTCATCTCAATTCAAGCCTCAAGGTGCTCCTCTAAGATCAAGTCCTTCCTTCCATTTCCGCACAAGATTATCAAGAAGGAAGGTACACATCCTTTCTTGCTTTAGTAGCATGCTAAGGATTTAATTTTATGAATGATCTTAGTGGCATGCTAGGTGTGTTTGACAGAATATGTACGTCTATATTCACGTTGAACACAAAGAACATATATGCATATGGCATATACATGAGTAAATAACGTAAGAGTATGTTATTATTGAGATCCTGAAATCTTCACTTTTGACGCCGTATCTCCCGCACGACATCCTCTGGGGTTTACATCCTCTATTGAGGACCCATCATTGAATTCCCCACCTCCTGAACTCCAATGAGTAGACTTAGGACTTCTCTCTCGGTGGGCAGCTGACGAAGGGGCCCTTCGGTCCGAAGGTGGTTGAGACTACCTTCGGTCCAGTTGCTGAGTCATCTCGGCCACAATGGACCACTGAAAATCTCTCAAAAAACCCATCGTGACCATTAAAAGAAATTCGTCCTCAGGCAAAGAAGTTCCTACGGCAGGCTGTTGGGTTGCCGGTTGAGTTTCCTGTGCTGATGGGGACCTCGGGAGTCCTTTGTCCTTAGAACGCCAAGTCTCAACGACGGCAACCTGGGAATGAGTTCCCATAGATGGCGCCAAATGATGCCCATTGGCATCCTCATTATGTGACATAGTGGCCTGAAGCAAGGACTTTCGCTATGAAGGTATCTGAGTGAGAGACTTCCTGTGTGAGTGTGGCTGCAAACTTAGTAGAGTAAGGGTTAGAGACTCCCCGGAATGTGTTTCTGGGGGAGGAGCCTCCGATGCCTAAGTCGGTATTTTAGAATAAGTAAGGAGCAGAGTGGAGAGTAGTAAGTAAAGAGAATCTCCTGTGTTCTTACCAAGGTCTTCCTAAGTATTTATAGGAGGGCATAGGGAGAAGGCTGTTTTACACAGCCTGTTGAGATTATCACACGTGTTCAGCCAGATTTGATCCGTACCTCTGCAGACAGGTACCTCCAGCTGGCCCTAGGCCGTTCTAGCCAGGGGTGCCAACGACGTTACTACAACAGGGGTGTCTGTGGTAGGGGCGTGTACGAGGTCTCTATGTTAGAGGCTCCTTAACCATTTTTGTCGTATCCCCACAGGACCTCTTTGGAAACTAGACCCCTTCGGACTGTGAGACTTCTTCGGGGTAGGAGGTTTCCTTCGCTCCGACATTGTTCCTGAGCGTTGTTAGGGGAGGTCCTTCGGTAGAATGGGGCACTTTCGGGATACGTTATCCTTTACCGAGGAAAGGGATATACACCCCCGAAGTTGGTGAGTTCTCTATTTCGAGGGTGGTAGTGCACAACCTTCCCGAGTCCGGTCCTGTTATTCCTTGAGGGTGGTGGTGGGTCACCAAGGTCGGGCTTGGTACCACCAAGGGTGTTTCTTGCCGAGTTGGTCAGGCGATCAAGCGTAGTACGGGACCTTTTTCCCGAGGTTGGTCACTCATATTTTTCGAGGGTGGTGTTGGTTTGCCCTAAGGGTGGTGCTTGATAAATGTTAATTTTGTAGTCAAACATGTTAACTTTTTGTCAACTTTGACCACAATTTTCTACCTTATCATTCAATATTTTTGGCCAATTCTTGCTTTGATCCTTCATTTTGTAGGTTGGAGAAGCCGACCATAGCATTGGAATGGCACCGGGACAAGCAGAACGAAAAATAGGAATGCAAAAGTCAACAAAAATTATAACTGTGGCGCCTAGGTGCCAGGAGTGAGGCCTAGGCGTCACAGTACAAAGTCCTCTGCCAAACAAAATGCACTCTGGCGCCTAGGCTCCCAGACACCCCCTTCTGGAGCCTAGGCACCAGGCACCCTCGAGCTCTGGCGCCTAGGTGCCCAGACACCCCCTCCTGAGGCCTAGGCACCAGTCACCCGGGAAAGTGGTCCCCAACCTCAAATTTGAACTCAAGCTTGCTATTGGCCAAGGATTTCTATCCAATTGGTTTGGTAAGTGAAAGGGACATCCTCAAGCGTAGAAGAACCTGGAACCTAGCAAGAGAGAGAGGATCTTCTTCATCTTCTTCATCTTCATCTTGGCTTCCTAGAACTAGTTTGGGTTTTATCCACCATAGTTAGATTTTTAGCTTTTCTTAGTTTTTTCTTGGTCACCATTGGAGCTAGCTTGGAGATTGCTTAGAGTGCTCAAGGAGACTAGCTTGGAGACTTTGGATTCAAGATCTTCTAGCCATCTTGGGTTTATTCTTTCATCTTCCTTGTAGTTCTTGATGGATGTTATTATGTTTACTTTCATGATTATGTTTTATTTAGTTATGGAGTAGTCTTCTTTTGCACTTTCTATGGATGTAGCTACTTGGATTGATTATGTTGGATGAATTCATGGTTATGTGATGTTAGTTTTCTACCGAATGCATGTTTATTCTTCTCTTGAGCTTAATGTTGTGTTAGCTAGTTGATGGCCCCAATTGGTTGCACTATAAATTGCCTCTAAACTCTTGGAAAATATTAGAAGTAATTGGACCTAGGAGAAGAATTTAATGGCTATGGACTTGTTGGAAAATTAGTCTATGTCATTAGGTAAAGGTAAATTGAGCTCTAATGCCTCTTTCTAAGCTTGTAATCGGATGGAAATCCATATTAAGTTTAGAATAGAGAGATTAATTCTTTCACTTGGAAAAGTAAGAATTTAGTTGAATAACTTTATCAACATACATTGTAAATTAACCCACTCACCTAAGTTCACCAACAAATCAAGACAAGTAGTGAACCCATAGGAAGTGTTCTTTCATGATTTGATAAAAACTACAATTTTTACATTGCATACTTGCATTTTAGGTTAATAGTATTCCATTTAGCTAAGTTTAGTCACTTGTTTAAGTTGCCTACATTTTCATCCAACTTTGGTTGTTTAGCTAAAGTTTACTTTGAGTAGTGGTACTTGGCAATCAATTTAATCAATCTTCGTGGGAACGATACCCACTCACCCCATCTACACGTCTACCGTGCACTTGCGGAATAGTGGTTGCAAAATTTCACTACAAGTTTTTGGCGCCGTTGCCGGGGATTGATTGTATTGATTTGTTCAATATCATTGCTAAAAGATTGACTCTAGACTAAACCTTTATTTCTTTGCTTATTTGTTGCCTTTGTGTTTGGATATTTCTTTGATAGGTACCATTGGTGTATGACCCGTTCCTAACACTCTACTTTGTTGCCATTCATTCCGAAGATTGAAAGACATCTTAGAAAGCTGAGAGCAATATCACACTTGGGAGAATCAAGCTCCACCCCTACATTCATGGAAGGTGGAGGTGATAATCTTAATGGTAATGGGCATAATGGTGGCAATGGAGGGATGGATCATCAAGATGGAGTCTATCCAAGAAATCTAAAAAGGCCTATTAGGGAGTACATCCGACCCTTGGTGACAGAGAATTATTCGGGTATTGTAAGGCCACCGGTTCAAGCCAACAACTTTGAGTTGAAGCCATCCTTGATTTCTCTCATCCAACAAAACCAATTTGGAGGCTTGGCTTCGGAGGATCCCAACACTCACATAGCGGATTTCTTGGAAGCTTGTGACACATTCAAGGCTAATGGAGTCTCCACCGATGCTATTAGACTCCAATTGTTTCCTTTCTCACTCCAGGACAAAGCTAAAGGGTGGTATCAATCACTCCAACCGGGGACCATTGCTACATGGAATGAAATGGCCAAAAATTCTTGAGCAAGTTTTTTCCTCCATCCAAGGCCACCCACTTAAAAGCTTCAATTGTAACATTCAAGCAACATGAAATGGAGTCTATTTTGGAGGCTTGGGAGAGGTTCAAAGAGTTGCTTAGGAAGTTCCCACAACATGGATTCTTGGATTGGCAACAAATCCAACTTTTCTATGAAGGCTTAGTACCCACTTCAAGATTTATGATTGATGCTTCGGCTGGAGGATCCTTGATGTCAAAGACGACCGGTGATGCTTTCCAAATTCTAGAGCAATTGGCACTAAATGGAGAGCAATGACCGGGAGAAAGAGCTCAACCACGAAGAGGGGTACTTGAAGTTGATCAATTGACCGCCTTGTCGGCACAAATGGCTTCTCTCATGAATCAAGTGTCAAAGTTGACCAATAAAAAGGAGCCAACTATTGAGCAAGCCGCCGCCTCTACCTCTAACACATATGGTGGACATATGGATATGGAGCTTGAAAAAGCGAATTTCATGGGCAACCGAAATTTTGGGTTTAGAGGCAACCAAATGGGAAATCATTATAACCCAAGTTGGAGGAACCATGAAAATTTCTCTTATGGTAACACAAGGAATGTGCAACAATCGCCACCACCTCCCAGTTTCAACCAAGTCTCAATGGAGAAGAAGCCCTCTATGGAAGAAATTATGTTGCAATTCATGAAGGAGACAAGAGATAGAATGGAGAAGAATGAAGCCAAGACGGCTAGCTTGAGTGCTAACTTAGCTAGTATAGAGGCAAATGTGAGTGCAAGCATCAAGAACATGGAGAATCAAATTGGGAAATTGGCTTTGGTGGTGAAGACATCTCAAAAAGGGAAATTTCCTAGTGACACCGAGATAAATCCAAGAGAACATTGTCAAGCTATCAAACTTAGAGAAGGCAAACAACTTGAAGATCTTTACAAGAATAGACCTTCTCAAGTCACTCATATGGTTGAGAATGAAGAGCAATTGGAAAAGGAACAAGTGGCGGAGTTGCCTCAAGAGCAACCATCTAAGGTTCAACAAGCCCCACCCAACCCACCTTTGCCTTTCCCACAAAGATTTCAAAAGAAGAAGCTTGAAGAACAATATGGAAAATTCTTGGAGAATTTTAAGAAGCTTCACATAAATATTCCTCTCTTGGATCTCTTGGAAGCTTTAACTCAAATGCCCAACTATGCCAAATTCTTGAAGGACATCATTGCAAAGAAGAGAAAATTTGAAGATTATGAGACCGTCAAGCTTAGTGAAGAGTGTAGTGCAGTGCTACAAAGGAAACTTCCTCAAAAGCTCAAAGACCCGGGAAGTTTCGTGGTATCTTGTTCTATTGGCCCATCTTCTCATAATATGGCATTGTGTGATCTTGGTGCAAGCATTAATCTTATGCCATTGTCATTTTTTAGGAAATTGGAGTTGGGTGAAGTTAAGCCATCCACCATATGTCTTCAACTCGCCTATTGATCATTGACATAAACAAGAGGAGTGGTGGAGGATGTGCTTGTAAAGGTTGGAAAATTTGTATTTCTGGTGGATTTTGTGGTACTTGATATGGAGGAGGACCGGGACATTCCTTTAATCCTTGGAAGACCTTTCTTGGCTACCAGCAAGGCATTGATTGATGTTGAGCAAGGCAAGCTAACATTGAGGGTCAATGAAGAGAGCATGGACTTCAATATCTCCCAAGCTATTAAAGCTCCAGATGAGGTTAGTGCTTGTTTCCTCCTTGATGTGGTGGATACTTGCATTGGTGAAGTGAGGAAAGAAATTCTATATGATGATTCACTCTTAATGACTTTGTTGAGTTATGATGATGCTATTGGGAATAATGTTGATGATATGTCTATTGCTTTGAATGCATTAGTGGATGATAGGACTTTGGTGAATACATGTGAGAATTTATGCATGCTTGATGTGAATGAGAAAGGTGCACCAAAGTTGGATTTGAAAGTGTTGCTTAGTGATTTGAAATATGTGTTCTTGGGTCCTAGTAATTCTTATCCAGTGATTATCTCTTCATGCTTAACCTTGTTGGAGGAAGAAAAGTTGTTAAGGGTACTAAGGGAGCACAAAGATGCACTTGCATGGTCTATAAGTGATATCAAGGGTATTAGCCCTTCCATTTGCATGCATAAGATTAGAATGGAGGACACATACACACCCTCGGTTGAACACCAAAGAAGGTTAAATCCCGCCATGAAAGAAGTAGTGAGGGCGGAAATTTTGAAACTCTTGAATGCCGATATAATTTATCCCATCTCCGATAGCCAATGGGTTAGCCCCGTTCAAGTAGTGCCTAAGAAAGGAGGGATAACCATAGTGACGGACCAAAACTTGGATATCATTGCCACTAGAACTGTCACCGATTGGAGAGTGTGTATGGATTACCGGAAGCTCAACAAGGCCACAAGAAAGGACCATTTCCTTTTACCTTTCATTGGTAAAATGTTGGATAGGTTGGCCGGTCATGAATTCTATTGTTTTCTTGATGGATATTTCGGGTATAACCAAATATCCATTGCACCGGAGGACCAAGAAAAGACAACCTTTACTTGTCCTTATGGCACTTATGCATTTAGAAGGATGCCATTTGGGTTGTGCAATGCACCGGCCACATTTCAAAGGTGCATGATGGCCATCTTTGCCGATATGGTAGAGAAGATTATGGAGGTATTCATGGATGACTTCTCAGTTTTTGGCTCTTCCTTTGATGATTGTTTGGGAAATTTAGTGAAGGTATTGAAGAGATGTGAAGAGACTAACCTTGCTCTTAATTAGGAGAAATGCCATTTTATGGTAAAATCCGGCATAGTTCTTGGACACAAAATTTCTTCTAAGGGTATTGAGGTAGACAAAGCAAAAATTGTGACCATAGAAAAATTGCCTCCACCAAAGAATGTGAAAGGTGTGAGAAGCTTCCTTGGACATGCGGGTTTTTATAGAAGATTTATTAAGGATTTCTCCAAGATTGTGAAGCCTCTTTGTTCATTATTGGAGAAGGATGCCGAGTTTGAGTTTGATAATTGTTGGTTGGAGGCATTTGACTTGATTAAAAAGAAGCTTGTGGAAGCACCCATTGTTGTCTCACCGGATTGGAGTCAACCATTCGAGATTATGTGTGATGCAAGTGACTTTGCGGTGGGAGCGGTGCTTGGCCAAAGAAGAGAGAAGATTTTTTGGGCCATCTACTATGCAAGTAAGACCTTGGACCCGGCACAACAAAACTATACCACCAAGGAGAAAGAGATGTTGGCGGTGGTGTTTTCTCTTGATAAATTCCAGCAATACATCCTTGGCACAAAAGTGGTAGTGTTCACCGACCATGCGGCTATTCGGTATCTCTTCACCAAGAAGGACGCTAAACCAAGGTTGATTCGGTGGATTTTGCTTCTACAAGAGTTTGATGTTGAGATTAGAGACAAGAAAGGAAGCAAGAATGTAGTAGCAGATCACCTTTCAAGACTTGAGTTGGAGAATGAGCAACATTCATTGCCCATTAAGGAGTCATTCCCGGATGAACATCTTCTAGAGGTAAAAGCAAGCACTCCTTGGTTTGCCGATTATGTGAATTATTTGGTATGTGGAGTGTTACCTCCGGAGTTGAGTTCCCAACAAAATAAGTTCTTAGTGGATGTGAAATACTATTTGTGGGATGAGCCCTTGCTATTCAAGAGATGTGCCGATCAAGTCATTAGGAGGTGTGTTCCTAAGGAGGAAGTGCCGGATATTATCCGTCATTGTCACTCATCTCCTTATGGTGGACATTTTGGACCAACAAGAACCGCCGCTAAGGTACTCCAATCGGGTTTCTATTGGCCTTCTATTTTCAAGGATTTCTATGCTTTTGTGAAGACTTGTGATAATTGTCAAAGAGTGGGAAATATCTCTAGAATACATGAGTTGCCACTTACTAATATTTTGGAGGTTGAGATATTTGATGTGTGGGGTATCGACTTTATGGGACCGTTCCCACCTTCTTTTGGTTGCTCCTACATATTATTGGCAGTAGATTATGTCTCTAAGTGGGTTGAAGCCATTGCCACACCTACAAATGATGCCAAGATAGTGGTCAAATTTCTCCAAAAGAACATATTCTCCCACTTTGGTACTCCAAGAGCCATAGTGAGTGATGGAGGGTCTCATTTTTGCAACAAGATCTTTGCATAATTGATGGCTAAGTATGGTGTACGACACAAGATGGCTCTTCCTTATCACCCACAATCAAATGGCCAAGCGGAGGTTTCCAACCGAGAAGTCAAGCAAATTCTTGAGAAGATGGTCAATGGAACAAGAAAGGATTGGGCAAAGAAGTTGGATGATTCTCTTTGGGCTTATCGGACCGCATACAAGACACCGATTAGAATGTCTCCTTATAGGCTTGTGTTTGGCAAGCCTTGTCACTTACCGGTGGAGCTTGAACATCGTGCATATTGGGCAATCAAGAAGCTCAACTTTGATTTGAAGAAAGCCGGTGAAAAATGACTTCTCCAATTGAATGAGCTCGATGAGTTTCATCGGGAAGCTTATGAGAGTGCCAAGTTGTACAAGGAGAAGACAAAGATGTGGCATGACAAGCTTATTATGAGGAGAGAATTTGTTCCGGGTCAAAAGGTGCTTTTATTTAATTCAAGGCTTAAATTATTTCCGGGCAAATTGAAATCAAGATGGTCGGGCCCATTTGTGGTGGAGAAGGTCTCACCTTATGGAGCTATTGAGTTGATGATGGATGATGGAAGAACATTTCAAGTGAACGGGCAAAGATTGAAGCACTATTATGGAGAGGAGCCTCAAATTTCCGACAAGCTTTGCTTGGCGGATCCAACCACTTGATTCACCACAAAAAGGGAAGTTGTATAGCTAAAGAAGTTAAATTTAGCGCTTTTCGGGAGGCACCTCGATATTTCATTGTATTTAGATAATTTTTTGTTAATTTAAGAGTTGTTGCATTTTTATCTTAAATAATGGGAAGCAATTTTATGATTTTTGTAGGAGGAAAGAAGAGTGAAAGAATCAACACTTTGGAAGTTTTTTGTGTATGAATTTTGGTAAAAGGTAAACCTGAGGGTATGATTTAACAAAACTTTGAAAATTGGAGGGCAAAAGAAGAATTTTTACGCAAGTGTGGGTACCGCAGCACCATCCGGAGCCTAGGCACCAGGATGCGAAAAAACACGCAGAGCCAAACTTTTATGGGCGCCGCGCGCCAGATAAGCCACTTCTGGCGCCTAGGCGCCAGATGCTCCACTTGCGTTTTTAAGCCCCTTCTTCCCTAATTCACCTGCACACACAAAACACTCCCTCCTCTAAACCTTTCCACCTTCGAACCCTAACCTTTCCGTGCACTCCATGGCTCAATTTTCTTGTCGATTTCTGCACAAACAAGGATCATGATGTCCCGGGACATCTCCACTGGAAGGCATGGTGACTTCCGGGAGAACTTCCTGTGAAGGAGAGCATCTGGAGTTGAGGTTTCCCAGGGGAACGTGCCTGCAAAGCTCAGAAAAAGGGGTTAAGAGGTCCCCGGGGTGCTTTTCCGGGGAGGAGCCTCCGACGCCCAAGTCAGTTTCCTGAGAAGGTAAGGGGGAAGCACTAGAGCTTTTAGTGGGCTTGCCTGTGTTTTCTCAAGGGGGGGAGTCCAACCCTTTGCCAGAGTTTGCTTCCTGGTATTTATAGGTATGTCCAGCCCGTTCAGATCGTGACACGTGTTCGGTCGGATGTTCTCTGAATTTCTGGGCGTAGGGGACAAGTAGCCGGTGGCAGGCTCCTTGAGTCTCGGACCGAGACAGGTCGTGACAAGACCTGGACGGCGTCTGCGTGTCAAATCGCCATTTAAGGTGACATGTAGCGTCTGTGGGCGGCATGTCAGAGGCTCCTTAAATGCTCATACCGTACTCCCGAGGTCCCTAGCCGAGGTCGTCCTCTGGTACGGACGATGCCCCTTCGGGAAATATGCCACAGTTCGGGGAGTTTCCTGATTCAGGGTTCCGCCTTCGGGGAGATCCTCTTCGGCTTGCAATAGCTGATTCTCCATTTCTGAAGGCGATCTGTTTAGTACCTCGGGGGGGGGAGGGGGGGGCTAATAGCTTCCTCGCGTTCCCTGACGCTCCGAGTTCGGGTCAGATAGAGGCGATAACCCTTCGGCTATCACATGCCCCCCTTTGGAAAGCCGAAGTGGGGACTTCGGTTGGTAGTCTTTCCGAGGATACTCTTTGGGAGTTTTTAGGGAGTAAAGCCTGTACCGAAGGTACACCTTTTGCCTGAAGATATGGGCTGTTCGGCCATGGCCTGTCTTTTGGTGTCTTCGAGGTTAGTTACTTCTTTCCTTTTTCCTTTTGCAGGTCTGTGCAGCGTCGCGTCTCATGACCAGGCGTGTTAGTCTGGAGCGGCGCGTCCCAGTTTTTTAGGGATGTCAGAGGGTGCGTCCCCTATTTTGGCATGGCGACTGACACGTGGCACTTTGCCATTTGAGGGGAGTCATGTCGGTCACAGAGAGCGCGTCTTTTCGGGCGCAGAGAGCGGTTATGGCAACGGTTCACCTTCAAAGGGTACTTATGATGCCGATTCGACTAGCTACTTTCAACCTATATATAGCCCATTCCATCATAAGTTCCCTTTTTGCTTTTGCTTCTGCTCTTTTCCCTGCTTGCCACTGCTTTTGCGCTTTCTCTTGCTTTTTGCGGCGGAGCTGTTTTAACAGAGTTTTTCCTGCAACCTTTCACGACGGCGACTTCAAACCCAGATTTTGGCAAGTCTTTTGGTGGGTTTTTGTTTTCCAGACTCTTCTGATTTTCAGAGTTTTTTCCAGAACTTGTTTTCTTGCCTTTTTTTGAACCCATATTTCTGCAAATATGCTTATTCCTGAGAGCTGGCAGCCTCTTTTATCTCATCCTTGCTGCACCACCCCCAAAAAACTCGCAAGATGGAAGAAGAAGTTCTTTCTTCCTTCCTATGCCGTTACGAGATTGCCTCATTCTGATCAATTTTGTTTTTCAAACCGTAGTAATGAGGTTACCGTTTTTCGAGCCCAACTGAAGGCCGGACTTCGGTACCCTCCTCCGAAGATGATTTGCGAGTTCTGCCAATTTCATGGCATTGCCGTAAATCAACTTCCCCCGAACTCGTACTGCTATTTTAATGCCTTCATCTGCATGTGTGGCGTCTTCGGGATAGAACCCCACTTTATTATTGATGGCCAGGGGCCTCATCATTTATAGTCATGGTGACTGGTGGAGAGACTTCTGGGAGGAAGAATGCCTGGTGGAATGGATAGCCCGAAGGAGAGTGCCTGAAAGCTCAGAAACAGAGGGTTAGGAGGCCCCCGGAGTGTTTTTTCGGGGGGGGAGCCTCCGACGCCCAAGTCAGGGGTGGCTGAAAAAAGGCAGAGGAAATAGCACAAAGGGCTGAAGAGTCTCGCCTGGTAGTTTTCTCAGAGTGTGGGAGCAGTGTTTGGCCAACCAACCAGCTTCCTGCCCAGTATTAATTCCTGGTATTTATAGGAGCGCCTAGCCCGTTCAGATCACGACACGTGTTCGGTCGGATGTTTCCTGAGTTTCTGGGCGTAGGGGACAGATAACTGGTAGCAGATTGTCCTGAGCCACGTGCTGAGATGGGCCATGATGTGATTCTGATAGCGTCCGTATGTCAGGGCGCCTATTCAGGCGACTTTATGACGTCTGCAAAAGGACATGTCAGAGGCTTCCTTAAATGCTTCCATAAATGCTCCTGCCGTACTCCCGAGGTCCCTGGGTGAGGTCGTCCTCTAGTTTGGACAGAGCCTCTTCGGGAAACAAGCCCTCAGTTCGGGGGTTCCCAGTTTCAGGGAGTTCCGCCTTCGGGGATATCATGTTCGGCTTGCTATGTCTGGTGCCGCTTTTCCGAAGGCGATCTGTTCACAACCTTGGGGGGCCGAGTAGTGTCCTAGGGGTTTCCTGACGTGCCGGGCTCGGAGCTCTTCGGCTATCTCCCGAGGTGCCTGATCGCACCTTTTCTCGGGTAGCGCCAGCTTCTTCTGGCCGTTATTGTGGCAGGGAGTTCGGCCAGATAGAGGCGATAGCGTTTGGCTATCACATGCCCGCCTTTGGAAAGCCGAAGTGAAGACTTCGGTTTTGCATCTCTTTCCGAGGTTGTGTATGGGAGTTTCTTTGGAAGCTTAACCTGTTCCGAGGATGCGCCTTTTGCCCGAAGATCATGGGCTCTTCGGCCTTGGCCTGTTCTTTGGTGTCTTTGAGGCGGAGCCTGTGCCGAAGATACACTTCTTGCCCGAAGGTCATGGGCTGTTCGGCCATAGCCTGTTTCTTGGCGTCCTCGAGGTGGCCTGCTCTTTGTTTCTGCAGGTCTGTTTGGCCAAGCGTGTCAGTCTGAGCGGCGCGTCCCAGTTTTCCAGGGATGTCAGAAGACGTGTCCCAGCTTACAAGGGACGTTTGGAGGACGTGTCCCCCATTTTCACGCAGCGGTTGACATGTGGCGCTTTGCCATTGGAGGAGAGTCGCGTCGGTTACAGAGGGCTCGCCTTTTCAGGTGCAGAGAGCAGTTACGGCGACGGTTCGTCTCCAAAGGGTACTTATGATGATGTTTCGGTTACCCATTTCTGGCTTATAAATAGCCCACTCCATCATAAGTTCCTTTTGCTTTCTCTTCTGCTCTTCTCTCTGCTTTGCCCCTGTTCTTGCACTTTCTTGCTTTCTGTGGCGGAGCTACCTTAATCAGAGCTTTTTTCCAGCCAGCTTTCACGACGGCGTCCTTAGATTTTGGCAAATCTTTCGGTGGGTTTTTGTTTTTCAGAGCGCTTTGATCCCTGTGTTCTTTTGAGTTTTTCTCTGGAAACTGTTTTCTTCCATTTTCAAACTCGTTTTTATGTCGAAAATGCCCATTCCTGAGAGCTGGTAGCCTCTTTTAGCCCATCCTTGTTGCACCACCCCTGAAAAGCTAGAGAGGTGGAAGAAAAAATTCTTTCTTCCCTCTTACGCCATTACTAGGCTGCCTCGTTCTAGCCATTATGCTTTTTCAAACCACAGTAAGGAGGTTACCATTTTTCGAGCCCAGCTGAAGGCCAGTCTTCGGTATCCTCCCCCGAAGATGGTGTGCGAGTTCTGCAAATTTCATGGCATTGCTGTGAACCAGCTTCCCCCGAACTCGTTCTGCTATTTTAACGCCTACCTCTGCATGTGTGGCGTCTTCAGGGTAGACCCCAATTTCAGAATTTTTATGCAGTATTACAAGCTCTCTGTGGTCCCGAAGGGTGGCTTCTATTTCATGCTACCTCGGGGATCCGGGAGCAAGAAATTCATGTTCACCTTCGCCACTAAAGATAGCTGGCGGGGGTGGCAACAGAAATTTTTCTTCATGAAGATGGACAAGGCCTGGTCGTACGTTCCGACCAAATGGGCTCAGGGAACACTAGATGTGGACGTTGCTGATCCGAGGATGCTGCTGACCCCAGAGTTAGCTCCCTTGTTCGCGGATTTTGACGCCCGCATTCGGGCTGTCTCTGACTGGGATCCCGAGGTCGTTCCGCTCGCCCTTTACCCTTTTCCAATCAACTGGAGGTTGATGACCGAAGAGGTCCTTCGGGAGCTAAAGGTGGTAAAGGAGCACGAGACTGACCTCGGGATGCCAGCTCCTGCCATCGCCGGGAAGGATTCCTGGTTGGTCAAGCTTCTTAAGGAGGAAATTTCTTTCGAAGCGCTTGCCGAAAGTGAGTTATCTTCAACTCCTTTACTGTTCTTTCCTCGGACTCACGCTGATGTTTCTCTCCTTTTTCAGAGATGGGCAACACGACTGCCGCCTATTACAAGTCCCTTTTCACCGGCCAAGTGGAGGAGGGCGATCAGACGAACAAGGTGTCTTCCCGAAGGCGGAAGTCTACTGGCGCGGGGCCTTCGAGGAAACGGGCAAAGAGAGCTGTTCTAGAAGAAATCCCCGAGGAGACCGCCGAGGAGCCTGGGACAGCCGAAGTTTCGGCGTCTGAGGCTGCTGCTTCCGAGGTCCCTTCAACCGACGTTCCTCCTCAGAGTCCTACCGCGTCACAGGCCCTCCTTGATGTAGTGGTAGAAGTACCTTCTGCCGAGGAGCGGCGCAAGCGGAAGGGCAAGGGCATTTTGGCCGAGGGCTCCGAGGACGATGTTGTCGAGGTTCCGCCAGGTTTGTTTCCAGACAAAGTATACTTCCTTTGTTTTTTCTGGATTGGCTTCTTTGCCTTTAATCTCCTTCTCATTCTTATCACGCAGGGGAGTTGACTACCCCTGGCTGGGTGGCCGATCATGCTCGGAAACGAGCTCTTCGGGATGCCAAAATCCCGCAAGGGAAGATACCCAAGGAGCCTTTTTGGACGTTTACGGAGGACATGGATATGTACTCCGAGGACGTTCCTCAAATGGCTAAGGAAATTTCGAAGGGGGTGCTCACCGAGGCCTCCTTCAAAGCTATAGCGGCGGCGCACCCGGGCGATAACACCCTCGCCGCGAAGATCACCGAGCATGCTGCTCAGGTATATCCTTCACAGCTCTTTCCCTTCAATTTTTTCCTAAGTGTTTGGTTCATGCTGATCTTGCGTTTATTTTTTTGCAGCTGATGGGGTACACCGCCTTTCTCCAAGTTCGGGTGGCCAGGGAGGTTGCTTTTTGAACTTCAGCCACTCGAGCCATGAAAGAGACGAGGACCGCACTCGCGGAGTCGGTCACCAAAAACCAGCAGCTGAAAGAGGCTGCTGAGAAAGAAGTAGCTGCCCTTCGGGAGGAGTTCCGAAAGGAAAAAGAAGAACTTCAAAAGGACTCCTCCAGGAAGATCGCTGACCTCGGTGACCAAATAAAGGGGATGCTTGCCGCCAACAAAGATCTTCTCCAGCACAAGGCTGGTTCTGACAGCCGTCTAGTGTCGTTGACGAGTGAGAATAACGTTCTCCGGGCCGAGGTCGAGTTGTTGAGGAAGGAGCCGAAGGGGGAGGAGCAGATAAAGGCGCTGGAGGAGGAGGTCGCGGATCTGAAGGACGAACTTGACGACCTCGAGCTTGAGAAGAAAAAGTCTGATCAGATGAGCAAGGTCGCGTTCCAGGACGGCTTCTACCTTGCTCGGCACCAGGTTCTCCAGAGGTTCCCAGATCTAGACCTCTCTTTTCTAGAGGGTCTGAACATTCCTGGGGGACCTCGGTGGAAATGGTCCAAGCTCGAACATCTGAAACTTCCTCCTTCAATTCCAGCGCCGAAGGTGGTGGAAAAGGGCGGGTAGACGAGTGGCTCTCGGGACGCCACGAACCCTTAGCCAATTTTAGGGCCCCTTTTCCTTCCCTTCTATTTTGAAATCCCTCTTCGGGCAGTTCTTTATTGTAAAGCAGCTTTGCTCTTAATGAAGATTTTCTGGCTAAGTTTTTTCTCGCAAGTTTCTTCATTTCCATTGTCCCGAACACGCTCGCTCAAGAGACTTCGGAAAACCTGCAATTAAAGAAAAATTTTTTACCTTCCCTTGTCCCGAGTGCGCTTGCTCGTAAGACTTTCTGGAAGGTCTGAAAAAATTTGACTAAGTCTTTTTGCACGCTTTTGTATTTCCAATTTACCCCGAACATGATTGCTCAAAGGACTTCGGAAACCTTCAGTCAAATTTTTTGTTTTTCCAGTTGTCCCGAGCATGTTTGCTCAAGGTAGTTCGGAAAACCTTTCGCGAGATTTTTCACTTCCCATTTTCCCGAGCATGTTCGCTCAAGGGAGTTCAAAAAAATTATCTCTGCGCTGGGTATGGCGAGTACTTCTGCGAGATTTTTGTTTTCCATCCTTCCCGAGCGTGATGGCTCAAGGGACTTCGGAAAGTCATATCTACGCTTTATCATGGCGAGCACCTTTGCGGAATTCTGTTTTGCACGATTTCTGTACACTTAAGAATTTTTCTCAAGGCCATTCTGTACAACATAACTCCTCCGCTCAACCTTAAGCGTAGAATTTTTTTCAAGGCGTCTGAGTGCCAAGTGTTCTTTAATTCTACGCCTTCGGCGTCGTCAAGCTTGTACATGCCTTTTTCGTACTTCGTCGAGAACCAGACAGGGGCTTTCCCAGTTTGCGCGAAGTACGCCATGGGATGGCCTTCGGGGTGCGAAGTCGGCCTTTCGGAGAACGAGGTCTCCGTTCTTGATTTCTTTTGGCCTGGCCCGTAAGTTTACAGCCGCGGTCACTCTTTGCTGAAAAGCTTTTCCTCTCAGCTCGGCTATTTCTCTCTAGTGGGATAATGGCCTCTGTTCCGAAGACGAGTGAGAAAGGAGTCTCCCCTGTGGCTCTTCGGGGCGTCGTTCGGTAGCTCCATAATATACTTTGGAGTTCTTCTGGCCATTTCCCTTTGGCTTCCCCTAGTCTCTCCTTCAGGCCATCTTTTATGGTCCTGTTCGATACTTCCCCCTGCCCGTTGCTTTGGGGGTGAGCTACTGGGGCGAAGTGCATCTTTATTCCGCGGTCACTGATGAATTCTTGGAATCCTTTGTCTGTGAACTGGGATCCATTATCAGCTACTAGTACCCTCGGTATGCCAAATCTGCATACGATGTTCTTCCATAGGAACTTCTGCACTTCTTTTGCCGAGATAGTTGTTAGTGGTTCTGCCTCTACGCACTTTGAGAAATAGTCCACTGCTACAACGCAGAATTTCACGCCTCCGGGTGCTGTGGAGAGTGGCCCAATAAGGTCTATACCCTAAACTGCGAAGGGCCAAGGATAGTCTGCCGAAGTTACCATTTCCGAGGGTGTCCTTCTGGATTTTCGCGTGTCTCTGGCAGCTACCACATTTCCGGGCGAACTGTCTTGCGTCCTTTCTCAGGGTAGGCTAGAAGTATCCTTGGCGGAGTATCGCTGCTGCCAGGGCATCAGTTCCAATGTGTGAACCACACATGCCTTCGTGAACTTCTTCAAGGACCATTTCAGTATTCTTTTCGTCCACACATCTTTGCAGCGGATTCGCATAACTCTTCACCAATCAGGAAGAATCTTGCGGAGCGTCTTAGCAGTCTTGCAGCATCGCCGGGGTCTTCGGGGAGCAAATTCTCTGCGAGGTATCTTTTTATTGGGTCTTTCCACCCTGGTCCCGAGGTCGTCATGCTCAGCACTGAGATGCTCGGTTGGTCTAGCACCTCGGTATATGTTTTCGACTTCGCCAAGCAATCTGCCTCAGTGTTATTCCGCCGAGGTACATTTTTTATCTGTACGGCGTCAAACTCTTGGATGAGCTTTGCTACTAGCTCATGATATTTTGCCAAGATTGGGTCCTTCGCCCCATAATCTCCTGCCGTCTGCCGAACTACCAGCTGGGAATCGCTATGAGCCTTTAAGTTTCTCACGCTAATCTTTCTGGCCAAGCGCAATCCCGCTATGAGGGCTTCATACTCAGCTACATTGTTGGTGACGTTGAAGCTGAATTTGATAGCCTTCATTACCTCCAGGCCTTCGGGGCCCCTGATAATTACTCCAACTCCCTGGTGTTCGGACCCCGAGGCTCCGTCTACGTGCAAGGTCCATTCTGGCTCACCCTCTTGTGGATCCGAGTGGCTCTCCTCAGTGGTGGGTATTTCGGCGATAAAATCTACCAGTGCTTGAGCTTTTATGGCCTTCCGAGGCTCATACGTGATTTCGTGTTCGCCCAGCTCTATGCACCACTTGGAGAGCCTTCCCGAATGATCAACTCTTTTCATGACATCCCGTAGCGGCAGACTACTTCGGACGATGATGGGGTGAGCCTGAAAGTATGGTCGCAGCCTTCTCCCTGCAAGCACCAAGGCATATATAGCTTTTTGGAGCAAAGGGTACCTGACTTCGGCGCCATGTAGGGACTTGCTGACATAGTAGACCGGCCACTGCTTTGACCCTTCTTCTTTAATGAGGACCGAGCTCACAACTTTTTCTGTGACGGTGAGTTACGGTACGAGGGGCTCTCCCTCCCGAGGTTGTCGCAAAGTTGGCAGGCTGGCCAGGTAGACTTTGAGTTCTTCCCAGGCCTTGTGGCACTCTTCATCCCAAGGATGATCATTTCTTCCGAGGTCGCCTTCCATTTTTGTTGCCTTTGTGAGGACTTTGAAGAAAGGTCTACATCTACCTCCGTACCTGGAAATAAACCTGCTCAGAGAGGTTATTCTTCTGGTGAGTCTCTGCACATTTTTGACTGTGGCAGGAGTTCGGGACTCAAAGAGAGCCTTAATCTTCTCGGGGTTAGCGTCGATGAATCTTTCGGATACCATGTACCCAAGGAATTTTCCCGAGGTCATCCCGAAGATGCACTTCTCAGGATTAAGGCGGTTCCCGAAGGCTCTAAGCTTTTGGAAGGTTTCCTCTAAATCTGCAACGTGGTAGCCAGGCGGCTTGCTCTTGATTATCATATCATCAACATACAATTCCATGCTTCTCCCCATTTGGTCTTTGAAGACCTTGTTCATCAGCCTCTAGTAGGTGGCTCCTACATTTTTGAGCCCGAATGGCATCCTGATATAGCAGTATGTTCCTCCCTCGGTGATGAAGGCAGTCTTCTCTTCATCTTCGAGGTCCATCCTTATCTGATGGTAGCCACTGAAGGCGTCTAGGAAACTTAGGAGCCCATATTCAGCAGTTAAATCTACCAGTTGATCTATCGGCGGCAGAGGGTATGAGTCTTTCGGGCAAGCATCGTTCAAGTTTCTGAAGTCGATGCACATCCGGAGTTTGCTGCTACCTTCTTTTGTGGCGATGACCACGTTGCTTAACCACTCAGGGTACTTAACCTTCCTGATGACTTCAGCATCTAGGAGACGCTGGACTTCGGTTTTGACAAACTTACTTTGAGGCTATGCTGTATTATGCCAGGGTTCACCCCCGGCATATCTTTTGGCGTGTAGGCAAACAGATCTTTATTTTCCAGCAGAAAGGATACAAGATTTTCCTTGTCACCATCGGCCAAGCTCTTCCCTATTCGGGTAGATTGACCTGGGACAAGCTTTATTGCTTCCATTTCTGTTTTGGCGAGATCTTCTTCTTTGCCTTTTTCTAGTGCCCTTGCCTTCATCGTTTGCGAGGTTGCTTGCCAGAGCTTTTCGTGCTTTTACAAACACCTTTCTTACCTCGGCTTGGTCTATGAATACCTCTGCATCTCCATCCTTGGTGGCGAATGTGACAGTCAAGTACTTCACATCAGGGCGAATATGCAGCTTTTCCATTGTCTGCCTTCCAAGGATGGCATTGTACGAGGACAGGACGTTCACGACGATGAATCTCGCCATTGTGGAGGCGTACAACTCAGCTGACCCGTTCACCGAAGTCCCTTTCAACATCAGCCATAGGTCAATCCATCCGAGGACGGGGAGTTCGGATGGCCCAACCCCAAAAGTGGGCGAGGTGACAGGCTTCAGTTTCGCTGCCGGAGATGCCCAAGCTCGGCAGCAGGTGCAAGAATAGGTCGTCAGCTTTTGAGCCATCCTCAAGCAACACTCTTTTGACGTCCCAGTCCCCTACTCTCGCCATAATCAGTAGCGGATCGTCGTGGGGGAAGACGACGATGGAGCCACCTTTGCGAGCTAGCTTCTTTGATGGACTTTGATACTCCATGACTGCAATTTCTCTGGCTTTCCGCTTTCTTTCCGAGGATGGGAGCCCCGTGGCGATGGTTTAGATAACTCCTGCTGGAGGTGGAGGGCGCTTTTTTGGACTTCTATTTCTCCGCCTGTCGGAGTCGTAGTCCTCATCTTCGGCCCTTTCTTCCTCCATTTTTCTGCCTTTCGGGGATGGCATCCTCAGGTATTTCCGAAGTTGGCCATTTTTTATCAGTGACTCTATGTACTTCTTCAGCTGTAAGCAGTCTTCGGTGTCATGACCGTGGTCGCGATGAAACTGGCAGAACTTCTTTGCATTCTTCTTATTATCAGCGGTCATGGCCCTTGGTCGCCGAATCTGCGTCCCTTGCCTTTCCATCGCCATGAGAATGTTGGTCCGTGAAGTGCTCAATGGTGTGAAACTTTGAGGTTTCTTTCCTCGCATCCTCCGAGGTCGTCCTGCGTATTCGGTAGGATGCCGAGCTTGTTGACTGGACTCTTCGGGGCGGTGGTGATCAGACTTCGGCCCAGCCATTCTTAGTTCTTCGGCGGTCATGTGCTGTTCTGATCTTCGGTAAAATTCTCCGAGGGTCTCCGGGGGGTCCTTTGAGAACTCGTAGAACAGCTGTGAGTCTCGCCGAAGGCCTCGTGTCATGGCAAGAATGCGGATTTCGGGCCTGAAGTCTGGGACGCTCAGAGCTTCCCTGTTGAATCTTTCAACATAGTCTCGGATGGTTTCTCCATTCCCCTGCTCTATGTCGAACATCTGCACAGGCATCTTCGCCGTAGGTCGGCTCCCGATGAACTGCTGGGCGAACGCTGTGGACAACTCCTGGAACTCAGTGATGGTTCCTGAAGGCAAGGAATTGTACCACGCCATGGCTGGCCCTGTGAGGGTGACTTCGAAGCACTTGCACATGGTAGCGTCGTCAGCACCGTGTATTATCATGCTGCGTTTGTACTTCGTCAGATGGGCCTGTGGATCAGTACGGCCATCATAAATCTCCAACCGAGGTACTCTGAAGTCACCTGGCATGGCTACCTCGACAACGGCCTGGACAAATGGCGAGTCATCTTCGCAGCATGTTCCCGAGAGTCTGGCCCAAACGGGTTTTCTGGCCACTTGTTTCTCCACTCTGTCCAGCCATGCTAGTATCCTCTCCATCAGCACTGTGGCGCTAGGGCCTTCTTCAGGGAATGGAGATCACCGGCGCCTCTTCGGGGGGTGAGTTCGGCGCTGAGGGGACAAGGTCCTCTTCTCAGGCGACGAACTGCTTTGCAGTGAGACTCTCAGTCGCTCGGACCCGGTTTGTCCCACAGGCCGTTTCCCGAGGGCCATATTTTCTGTGGATGATTCTCCGCGAGGGTCTCTACTCCCCGAACTGCGATGTGTAGACTTGGGGCTTTTCTCCCGAGGGCGTGTCGGTGAGGGGGGTCTCTGGGCCTGTGCTTCCTGTGGCCACCTTCGGTCGATCTGCTGGGTCATTTCAGACATGACCGAACACTGAAAGTCCCTCAAGAAGCTCATGGTGATTACCAGAGGGCGGTCTTCCTCAGGCGCAGAAGTCCCTGGGAGTGTTTGCTCAGCAGCCGGTTGTATCTCAGGCGCGGACGGGGACTTCGGGAGCATCTTGTCCTTAGAACGCCGAGTCTCAACGACGGCGATCTCAGAGCGGGTTCCCACAGACAGCGCCAAATGATGGCCAGGGGCCTCATCGTTTATAGTCATGGTGACTGGTGGAGAGACTTCTAGGAGGAAGAACGCCTGGTGGAATGGATAGCCCGAAGGAGAGTGCCTGAAAGCTCAGAAACAGAGGGTTAGGAGGCCCCCGGAGTGTTTTTCCGGGGGGGGAGCCTTCGACGCCCAAGTCAGGGGTGGCTGAAAAAAGGCAGAGGAAATAGCACAAAGGGCTGAAGAGTCTCGCCTGGTAGTTTTCTCAGAGTGTGGGAGCAGTGTTTGGCCAACCAACCAGCTTCCTGCCCAGTATTAATTCCTGGTATTTATAGGAGCGCCTAGCCCGTTCAGATCACGACACGTGTTCGGTCGGATGTTTCCTGACTTTCTGGGCGTAGGGGATAGATAACTGGTAGCAGATTGTCCTAAGCCACGTGCTGAGATGGGCCATGATGTGATTCTGATAGCGTCCGTATGTCAGGGCGCCTATTCAGGCGACTTTATGACGTCTGCGAAAGGACGTGTCAGAGGCTTCCTTAAATGCTTCCATAAATGCTCCTGCCGTACTCCCGAGGTCCCTGGGTGAGGTCGTCCTCTACTTCGGATAGAGCCTCTTCGGGAAACAAGCCCTCAGTTCGGGGGTTCCCAGTTTTAGGGAGTTCCGCCTTCGGGGATATCATGTTCGGCTCGCTATGTCTGGTGCCGCTTTTCCGAAGGCGATCTGTTCACAACCTTGGGGGGCCGAGTAGTGTCCTCGGGGTTTCCTGGCGTGCCGGGCTCGGAGCTCTTCGGCTATCTCCCGAGGTGCCTGATCGCACCTTTTCTCGGGTAGCGCCAGCTTCTTCTGGCCGTTATTGTGGCAGGGAGTTCGGCCAGATAGAGGCGATAGCGTTTGGCTATCAATTATTTTTATGCAGTACTACAAGCTCTTCGTGGTCCCGAAGGGTGGCTTTTACTTCATGCTACCTCGGGGATCTGGGAGCAAGAAATATACGTTCACCTTCGCCACCAAGGACAGCTGGCGAGGGTGGCAACAAAAATTTTTCTTTCTGAAGATGAAGGAGGCCTGGTCGCATGTTCCGACCAAATGGGCTCAGGGAAAGCTGGAGATCGACGTCGTGGATCCGAGGATACTGCTAACTCCGGAGTTGGCTCCTATCTTTAGGGGCTTCGACGGCAGTATCCGTGCTGTCTCGGACTGGGGTCCCGAGGTCCCTTCGCGCTCTCTCTACCCCTTCCCAATCAATTGGAGGTTGATGACCGAAGAGGTTCTTCGAAAGTTAGGGGTAGTGAAGGAGCATAAGATGGACCGCAAGATGCCAGCTCCTTCTATCGCCGGGAAGGATTCCTGGTTGGTGCAGCTCCTTCGGGAGGAAGTTTCTTATGAAACTTTTTATGAGAGTAAGTTATCTCTGACTCCCGTTGTTATAGCTTTCGTCTCGGACTTACGCTGATGCTTTCTTTCCTTCTCAGAGATGGGCGACGGCACTACTGCCTTCTACAAGTCCCTCTTCACCAGCCAAGTAGAGAAGGGCAAGCAGACGAAGAAGGCGGCTTCCCGAAGGCGCGAAACCACTGGTACTGGACCTTCGGCCAAACGGGCGAAGAAGACTATTCTTCCTCCCCCTTTGGAAAGTATTGAGGAGGAAAGTGGAGAGCCCGAGGTCGCTGCCATTCCGCCTTCCGAGGTTGTTGCCGACGTCTCTTCGGCCGACGTCCCTCCTCAGAGCCCCACTCCATCGCAGGCTCTTTTGGATGCCGTGGTGGAGGCTCCTTCTGCCGAGGAGCGGCGTAAATGCAAGGGTAAGGATATCTCTACCAAGGAGGCCCTGGCTTCTGACGATGACGTCGTCGAGGTGCCGCCAGGTTTGCTTTTTCCGCCGAAGTGTAATGCCTTTATTTTCCAGAGTTCTTTTTGTTCTCACCAGCTGCTCGTTTTGCCATGCAGAGGAGTCACTTACTCCAAGTTGGGCGGCCGAACACGCCCAGAAGCGAGCTCTTCGTGATGCCAAAGTCCCGAAAGGGAAGATCCCGAAGGAGCCTTTTTGGACGTTCACGGAGGACATGAATTTGTTCTCCGGAGACTGTCCCCAAATGGCTAAGGAGATCGCGAAGGGGGTGCTTACTGAGGCCTCCTTCAAGGCTATTGCGGCGGCTCATCCGGGCGATGACACCCTTGCAGCCAAGGTTACCGAGCACGCTGCTCAGGTATGCTGGTTTGCCCTTGAAGAATTTTTTCTAAGTGTTTGGCTTTTACTGACCTTGCCTTCATCTTTTTGCAGCTGATGGCATACGTTGGCTACCTCAGAGTTCGGGTGGCCAGGCAGATGCAGTTCCGAAACTCGGCCTTAGAGACCTTAGAGAAAATGAAGGCCATGTGTCCGGAACTGGCCGTCAAGAACCTGTAGCTGGCTGATGCTGCGGAGAAGGAGGTTGCCATCCTTCGGGCGAAAAAAGAGGAGATTTTGAGGGACTCCTCCAAGAAGATTTCTGACCTCGGCTCTGAGGTGGCGGGACTGCTTTTAAAGAACGACGGGCTTCAAAAGTCGAAGTCAGAGTCTAAAGAACTTCTGGCGAGGTTGCTGATTGAAAAGAATGCGCTTCATGCCGAGGTCGATTCCTTGAAGAAGGAGCCTGAGAAGAAAAAGAGGATAAAGGCACTGAAGAAGGAGGTTGCGGATCTGAAGGACGAGCTCGAGGACCTTGGGGTCGAGAACGATAAATCCGACCAAATGACCAAGGTCGCCTTCCAGGACGGCTTTTGTCTTGCTCGGCACCAAGTCCTCCAGAGGTTCCCAGATCTGGACCTCTTTTCTTTGGAGGCTTTGAATATTCCTGAGGGGCCTCGGTGGTCCTGGTCCAAGATCGAGCATCTGAACCTACCTTCTTCTCTCCCGGCGCCAAAGGTGGTGGAGAAGAATGCAAGGGCTGGTAGCTCTCGGGACGCCGAGAATCCTTAGGCTGTTCTAGGGCCCTTCGCCTTTTTCTCATTCTTTTTTCTCTGTGCTTCTTCTTTTTGGTAATCCTTATTCTTTGTAAGCTGGTCTATCTTTAATGAAGATTTTTTTGGCTAAGTCTTTTTGCAAGTTTTTACATTTCCCTTTGTCCCGAACACATTCGCTCAAAAGACTTCGGGAAACGGCACCTGCATTTTTTATGGCGAGTATCTTTGTGCGGCTCGTTATTTCCCATTTTTCCCCGAACATGATTGCTCAAAGGACTTCAGGAAATCATCTGCGCTTTTTTCGGCGAGCACCTTCGCGGAATTCTGGTTTTGTACTTCAAAAATTTCTCTAAGAAACTTTTGTACTTAGAATATTTCTCTAATTTGTACAACACAATTCTTCCACGAAACCTTAAGCATAGAATTTTTTCAAGGCATCTGAATGCCAAGTATTTTTTAATTCTATGCCATCGGCGTCGCCGAGTCTGTACACGCCTTTTCATACTTCGGCAAGAACCAAATAAGGTCCTTCCCAATTCGCGTGAAGTACTCCATGGGATGGCCTTTGGGGTGCGAAGTCAGCCTTTCGGAGAACGAGGTCTCCCTTCTTGATCCCTTTTGGCCTGGCTCGTAAATTTATGGCCGCGGCCACTCTTTGCTGAAAAGCTTTTCTTCTCAGCTCGGCTATTTCTCTGTGTTCGCCGACGAGGTCAAGCTTTGTTCTTAGGCCGAGGTCGTTTCCACTTTCATCGAACACTTGCACCCGTACTGATGGTCATACTACCTCGATTGGGATGATGGCCTCTGTACCGAAGACTAGCGAAAAAGGAGTTTCCCCTGTGGCTCTTCGGGGTGTTGTTCGATAGCTCCATAATACGCTTTGGAGTTCTCCTGGCCATTTCCCTTTTGCTTCCCCCAGTCTCTTTTTCAGACCATCTTTCCTAGTCCTATTAGATACTTCTACCTGCCCATTGCTTTGGGGGTAAGCTACTGGGGCGAAGTGCATCTTTACTCCGAGGTCGCTGATAAATTCCTGGAATCCTTTGTCTATGAACTGGGATCCATTGTCAGCTACTAGCACCCTCGGTATGCCAAATCTGCATACGATGTTCTTCCACACGAACTTCTGCACTTCTTTTGCTGAGATAGTCGCTAGTGGTTCTGCCTCAACCCATTTAGAGAAATAGTCTACTGCTACAACGCAGAATTTTACGCCTCCAGGGGCTGTTGGGAGCGGCCCAATGAGATCAATGCCCCATACTGCGAAAGGCCAGGGATAATAAGCCGAAGTCACCATTTCCGAGGGTGTCCTCCGGATATTTGCGTGTCTCTGGCAACTACCGCATTTCTGGACAAACTGCCTTACGTCCTTTCTCAGGGTAGGCCAGAAGTATCCTTGGCGAAGTATTACTGCTGCAAGGGCGTCGGTTCCGATGTGCGAACCACAAATGCCTTCGTGGACTTCTTCGAGGATCATTTCAGTGTCCTCCTCGCCCACACACCTTTGCAGCGGATTTGCATATCCCTGCCGATATAATTCTTCGCCGATCAGGAAGAATCGGCCTGAGCGTCTTCACAACTTCGCAGCGTCTCCGGGGTCTTCGGGGAGCACATTTTCTGCGAGATACCTTTTTATTGGGTCTTTCCTTCCTTTTCCCGAGGTCACTATGCTCAGCACTGCGATGCTCGGGTGGTCCAGCACCTCGGTGTATGTTTTTGATTTTGCCAAGCAATCTGCCTGGGTGTTATTACGTCGAGGTACGTTTTCGATTCGCAGTGTGTCGAACTCCCGAATGAGTTTTGCCACCAGTTCATGGTATTTTACCAAGGTCGGGTCCTTTGCCCCATAGTCTCCTGCCATTTGCAGAACTACTAGCTGGGAATCGCTGTGGGCTTTTAGATTTCGCACGCCAATTCTTCTGGCTAGGCGTAATCCTGCTATGAGGGCTTCGTACTCAGCCACATTGTTGGTGACCTTAAAGCTAAATTTGATAGCCTTCGTTACTTCAAGGCCTTCGGGACCTCTGATAATTACCCCAGCTCCCTGGTGTTCGGACCCCGAGGCTCCGTCAACATGCAAAGTCCATTCGGGATCACCTTTGCCAGATCCGGATGGCTGTCCTCGGTGGTGGGTACTTCGGCGATAAAGTCTGCCAGTGCTTGAGCTTTTATGGCTTTCCGAGGTTCGTAAGAGATGTCGTGTTCGCCAAGCTCTATACACCACTTGGAGAGCCTTCCGAAATGATCCACCTTCCTCATGACGTCCCATAGTGGTAGACTACTTCGGACGATGATGGGGTGAGCCTGAAAGTATGGTCGTAGTCTTCTCCCTGCTAGCACCAACGCATATATAGCTTTTTGTAACAAAGGATACATGCCTTCGGCGCCATGCAGGGATTTGCTGACATAATAGACCGGCCATTGCTTTGGCCCCTCCTCTTTTACAAGGACCGAACTCACAGCTTTTTCTGTGACGGCGAGGTATAGTATGAGCGGCTCTCCTTCGCGAGGTTGTCGCAGAGTAGGCAGGCTGGCCAAGTAGATTTTCAGTTCTTCCCAGGCCTTTTGGCAATCTTCACCCCAGGGATGGTCATCACCTCCGAGGTTGTCCTCCTTTTTTGCTGCCTTTGTGAGGACTTTGAAGAATGGCCGACACCGATCTCCGTATCTGGAAATAAACCTGCTGAGGGAGGTTATCCTTCCAGTGAGTCTCTGCACATCTTTTATTGTGGCAGGAGTTCAGAACTCGAGTAGGGCCTTGATTTTTTCTGGGTTAGCATCAATGCCTCTTTTGGATACCATGTACCCCAGGAATTTTCCCAAGGTCACGCCGAAGATGCATTTTTCGGGATTGAGACGGATCCCGAAGGCTCTGAGCTAGTGAAAAGTATCCTTAAGATCCATGACGTGTTTGTCAAGCAGCTTGCTTTTGACTATCATGTCGTCGACATACACTTCCATGTTTCTCCCTATTTGGTCTTTAAAGACCTTGTTCATCAACCTTTGGTAGGTGGCTCCTGCTTGTTTTAGCCCGAAGGGCATCCTGACGTAACAGTATGTTCCTCCCTCGGTGATGAAGGCGATTCTTTCTTCATCTTCGGGGTTCATCCTTATTTGATGATAGCCGCTGAAGGCGTCTAAGAAACTTAGGAGCCCGTATTCGGCAGTTGAGTCTACCAATTGGTCTATCAGTGGGAGAGGGTTGTTGGGTTTCGGGAGCCAAACAGCGCAGCGGAATTTAACCGAAACCCTCCAGGATCCAAGTGAAACGGGGTAAACCGGGTGTTCAAAAATTTCATACCTAATTTTCGGTTGAGATCTCTCACTCAACTGTAGAGTCGAATCACAAAACCTGACCAGTTGACGTGCTCAGGCTCTCTAAGGTATCCACACGAGCCTCTCGGGATCACCACGCTTCCACCGCATCCCGGCAGATGCGTTTCTCTTGCGCTCGCAGTGCTAGCTTGCGTCCTCCAAGGAATTGCAAGAGAAGAGTGCGACTGTCCTTTTGGGAGGCTAGGGCAAGGAGACCTGTGAATTTCTCACTTAAAAGTTGTATTTATAGTGAGACTCAACTTCCAGGCCTAATGGGTTTCAAAGCCCTAATCCAATTAGGATTTAATTTCGGGCTTAATAATGGCCCAACTCCTTGGCCCATTATTAATACGAAATTAAAGTGAAACCATAACCCAAATAATTAGCCCATGCACTCTAATGATCCAAATAGCTCTACGTGTGCGACCCAATAGGCTCTTGCCATGTTGGCAATGATCATAAATCACATTTATGATCATAAGCAATGAGCGGTGTCTAGCAACACATCATTGCTACCCAAGTGACAAGATTGTCGGTGAATCGACTAAACCTTTATGATCATCACCGATATATGCCATTGTCCCTTTGTCCAAGATATCAAGACTAAGCACGAGACATGGAATGTGTCACTCTCGTATAGCCCAATCTTTGGTTTCTTGATTACCGAGTAGACTAACTTAAACTGATAACATTGATATCATATATCAACTCATCGGAGCATGGCCATGCATTTTCTAAGTCTCACTCTATCAAGGGGCCCAAAGATATCACTCCCGTTACATAGGAGGGACAAATCCCATCTTGATCATACAAATCCCTCCACATGATATGTGACATACCCAATGACCTCCTTCAAGTTCACTCAGTTACGAGTAACAAAGGAAAGTATCAAAGTATGTGACTCACATGTAGGGAA
The DNA here is from genome assembly GCA_039654915.1 of Aquilaria yunnanensis. NCBI lineage: Eukaryota > Viridiplantae > Streptophyta > Magnoliopsida > Malvales > Thymelaeaceae > Aquilaria > Aquilaria yunnanensis. The sequence goes on from CM077597.1 coordinate 67,842,888, forward strand.
CCTTGATGATCTTAGGTCGAAGGACTACATATACCATGATCACTATGAGAATCACTTATGACACTCATATAACGATCCATGAAGTGTTCTCATGGTGGGTCGGTCCAGTACACAAGTTCTCCAACTTGTACCCATATGTAGACTACATATCTCATATTAGTCTCAACATATGCTAGTCATTATGTATTATTGCAACCCGCTCCACAATAATACTAGACTAGGGACGTTTAAGAATATCATTATTCTAGGGTTACAATTATGTTTATTACGTTACGCAGAAACAAAACAACAAACAAAATTGTTGGATTAATGCCTCAATAAAATATCATGACTCAATGTGCAAAAATACAATCATCTCATGATTGGCTTTTTGGGCACAACACTAACAAGGGTATGGGTCTTTTGGGCAAGCATCGTTCAAGTTTCTGAAGTCGATGCACATCCGGAGTTTGCTGCTGCCTTCTTTTGTGGCAACGGCCACGTTGCTTAACCATTCGGGGTATTTGACCTCCCTGATGACACCAGCGTCTAACAGGCGCTGGACTTCGGTTTTGATGAAGTTATTTTTATGGGCCTAGATGCCTCACTTCTTTTGCCGGACAGGCTTTGCTTCCGGACTTACTTTGAGGTTATGCTGTATTACGCCAGGGTTCACCCCTGGCATATCTTTCGGCGAGTAGGCAAAGAGATCTTTATTTTCCAGTAGAAAGGATACAAGTTTTTTCTTGTCACCTTCGGCCAAGCTCTTCCCTATTCGGGTAGATTGACCTGGGACAAGTTCTACTGTTTCCGTTTCCGCCTTCGCGGGACTCTCTGCCTCGCCCTTTTTCGGTGCTTTTGCTTCCACAGCTTGCGCGGAGTTGTTTGCTGGAGCCTTTTGTGTTTTGACGAACACCTTCCTTACTTCGCCTTGATCTATGAAGATTTCCACATCTCCATCCTTGGCGGCGAAAGTGACGGTTAAGTACTTGACATCAGGGCGAATGTGTAGGTTTCCCTGTGTCTGTCTTCCAAGGATGGCGTTGTACGATGAAGGGACATCCATAACGATGAACCTTGCCATTGTGGAGGTTTACAACTCTTCTGTCCCCATCACCGAAGTCCCTTTCAACATCAACGAGAGATTGATCCAACCGAGGACGGGCAGCTCGGCCGAACCTACCCCGAAGGTAGGCAAGGTGACGGGCTTGAGGTCGTTACTAGATACACCCAACCTCGGCAGTAAATGTGAAAACAGGACGTCGGCATTTGATCCGTCATCGAGCAGCACTCTTTTGACGTCCCAGTTTCCTATTCTCGCCATGATCAACAATGGGTCGTCATGGGGAAAAATGACGGCGGAACCATCCTTTCGGGCCAGCTTTTTTGTTGGATTTTGATACTCCATGACTGCTATTTCTCAGGCCTTCCTCTTTCTTTTCGAGGATGGGAGTCCCGTCGTTATTGTCTGTATGACTCCTGCTGGAGGTGGGGGGCGCCTTTTCGGACTTCGGTTTCTCCGTCTGTCGGAGTCGTAGTGCTCGTCTTCTGCCTTTCCTTCCTCCTTTTTTCTCTCTTTCGGGGAAGGCATGCGTAGATAACGCCGGAGTTGGCCCTATTTTATCAGCGACTCTATATACTTCTTCAGTTGGAAGCAGTCTTCGGTGTCATGACCGTGGTCGCGATGAAACTGGCAGAACTTCTTCATATTCTTTCTGTTGTCGGCGGACATGGCCCGTGGCCGCTGAACCTGCGTCCCCTACCTTTCCATCATCATGAGGATGTTTGTCCGTGTGGTGTTCAGTGGTGTGAAAATTGGGAGTTTCCTTCCTCGCGTCCTCCAAGGTCGGCCTGCCTATTCGGTGGGATACCGATTTTGCTGGCTGGACCCTTTGGCCTGGGCGTGATCGGACTTCGGTCCACCCATTCTCAGTTCTTCAGCTGTCATGTGCTGCTCGGCCCTTCGATAAAACTCGCCGAGGGTGTCCGGGGGGTCCTTAGAGAACTCGTAAAACAGCTGCGAGTCCCTTCGAAGGCCCCGTGTCATCGCGAGGATGCGTATTTCGGGCCGAAAGTCTGGGACACTCAAGGCCTCCCTGTTGAACCTTTCGAGATAGTCGCGTATGGTCTCTCCAATTCTTTGCGCTATGTCGAACATCTGAACCGGCATCTTCGCCGTTGGCCGACTTCCGATAAACTGCTGCGTGAAGGCTGTGGACAACTCCTGGAACTCCGTGATGGTTCCTGAGGCCAATGAATTATACCAGGCTATTGCTGGCCCACTGAGAGTGACCTCGAAGCACTTGCACAAAGTAGCATCGTCGACACCGTGCATCATCATGCTGCATCTGTACTTGGTCAGATGGGCCTGCGGATCAGTACGGCCATCATAACTTTCCAGCCGAGGTACTCTGAAATCACCTAGCATGGCTGCCTTAACGACGTCTTGGGTGAATGGGGACTCGTCCCCACAAAAGGTCCCAGACAGCTTAGCCCAGACGGGTTTACGGGCCCCTTGTTTCTCCACCCTGTCCAACCGTGCCAATATTTTCTCCATAAGGGCCGTGGCGCTAGGTTCTTCTTCTGGCAGGGGGGATTGTCGGTGCCTCTTCGGGGAGCGAGTTCGGCGCTGAGGGGATGGGGACCTCACCTCAGGCGACGGGCTCCTCCTGTGTGTAATTTTGGGTCACCTTGACCCCGCTTGTCCCGCGAGCCATGCCCCGAGGGGCATGTTTTCTGTTCAAGACTCCTCCCGTGGGTCTCCGGATCCCGAACTACGATGAGTTGGTTTGGGGCTTTTTTCCCGAGGGTGTGCTGGCGAAGGAGGCCTTTGGGCTTGAGCTTGTTGCGGCCACCATCGGTCTATCTGTTGTGTCATTTTAGCCACAACAGAACGTTGAAAGTCGCGCAGGAAGCTCATGGTTATGACCAGAGGGCGCTCTTCCTCAGGCGTGGAGGTCCCTGGGGGTGTTTGCTCAGCTGCCGGTTGGTTCTCAGGCGCGGACGGGGACCTCGGGAGTCCCTTGTCCTTAGAACGCCAAGTTTCAACGACGGCGACCTCAGAGCGGGTTCCCACAGACGGCGCCAAATGATGTCCGGGGACATCTCCACTGGAAGGCATGGTGACTTCCGAGAAGACTTCCTGTGAAGGAGAGCGTCTGGAGTTGAGGTTTCCCAGGGGAACGTGCCTGCAAAGCTCAGAAAAAGGGGTTAGGAGGTCCCCGGGGTGCTTTTCCAGGGAGGAACCTCCAATGCCCAAGTCAGTTTCCTGAGAAGGTAGAGGGGAAGCACTAGAGCTTTTAGTGGGCTTGCTTGTATTTTCTCAAGGGGGGGGAGTCCAACCCTTTGCCAGAGTTTGCTTCCTGGTATTTATAGGAATGTCCAGCCCATTCAGATCGTGACACGTGTTCGGTCGGATGTTCTCTGAATTTCTAGGCGTAGGGAACAAGTAGCCGGTGGCAGGCTCCTTGAGTCTCGGACCGAGACAGGTCGTGACAAGACCTGGATGGCGTAGGCGTGTCCAATCGCCGTTTGAGGTGACATGTAGCGTCTGTGGGCGGCATGTCAGAGGCTCCTTAAATGCTCATACCGTACTCCCGAGGTCCCTGGACGAGGTCGTCCTTTGGTACGGACGATGCCCCTTCGGGAAATATGCCCGCAGTTCGGGGAGTTTCCTGATTCAGGGTTCCGCCTTCGGGGAGATCCTCTTCGGCTTGCAATAGCTGATTCTCCGTTTCCGAAGGCGATCTGTTTAGTACCTCGGGGGGGGGGGCTAATAGCTTCCTCGCGTTCCCTGACGCTCTGAGTTCGGGTCAGATAGAGGCGATAGCCCTTCGGCTATCAGATCAAGTAAGTGATTTTCATCATTCTCTCTTCAATGTTCTTGCTTGAAATTCTTGAAATCATGTGGATTGGAGTATGTGCAAATTTGGGTAAAAATGGCGGTTTGTGTTGATTTTGTGTGGGTTGTTGGATTGTTGTTCGATTGTTGTTGATGGGTAAGTAATTTTATGCTTAAAAACAACAATTTAGCACCAAAATCATGACTTGAAAACCCCACCCATGGAGACCCACGAAATTTTAATGGTGAATCTTGTCTAATGCATGTTCTTGATGATTTGGTTGTTGTAATTGTCTGCTTCTATCTTATAATGAATGGGTCTAATAAGAATTGTGAGTAATTTGAGCTACATTGTAAGAATTTGAGCTTGTAAGTTTTCCGAAAAATCAAGAACATGAATGTGGGTGATTTCACCATATGGGTCTTTGAAGCATAATGTAGTTTTATGTGAGTGTTCTTGGCATTAGTTCTTTGCTTCTATTGCATCTAGGTGTTGCATAGTATATGATTGAACCTTCCATTTGCACCCAGATGCTTGTTTAGTTGATGAAAAATCATGGAACTCTTGCTATGCCATCATGACTTGTTTTGTTCATACCATGTTCATGGACTTACCTCTTCACATGTGAGCTTAATTGGCTAGACATATTAGTTCAAGTTGCATCTAGGTAGTGCATAGATAATGGTTTAAGCCCCCATATTTGATTAGATGCACATTTGTTAGTGCCGGTAGCTTTGTGAAGTTGGTATGCCATATTTTGCAACAAGTTCATGATAAGCCTTTTTACCTAAATAAATTCATGCCTTGAGGTGTATAATTTGTCCAAAGTGATTGCTTGTGGATGTGTGTAGTGATGTAGACTTTTATCTTGGAGGGTGGAGGTATTTGATTGACTATATGTGCCTTTCATTTTAGTTATGAGATTTATATATATATATGTTGTTGCTTGGTGTAGGAACAATGGCGCCCAGAATTTTCAGAGGGAAGAGTGCTGACAAAGGAAAGGGCAAGAGGGCACGGGAGGAGCATGCCCAAGAGCCGGCCATGGAGTACACCTGCTTTGTCAACAAGAAGGCCGAGGAACTATTTGAGGGCTTTGTAAAAAGGAAATTCACCACTGAGAGAGGATTTGATCTTGGAGCACCGGAGAATGCCGAAATCTTAGCGGTGGTGGAACGGAGAGCTTAGAGGACATTGTGCACTACTCCATGCACCATGGTCTCTCGAACGCTTGTGGCGGAGTTCTACGCCAACTTGAGCGCCACCCAACCCAAACACCATTCGGCCAAGACGGTAAAGGTTCGAGGGAGGACCGTGCACATTGCGCCAAGAGACATCAACAACCACCTTCAGATCAATCCCAAGATCGTTCCTAAGGATGGCGGCTTTGATTGGATGACGACTTGGATATGTAGGCGGGTTATGCCTTGGACTCATAGCAAGGATGACCCCGAGAGGAAGATCCATTTTGCCTCATCCTTCCTCAAGCCAGAGATGAAGGTGTGGCATTACTTCATCAACTTTAGGCTTATACCATCCACTCATCCGTCTCATGTGACTCCGGACCGGGGTCAAGTCTTCTTTTGGATTGCCGCCAACCAACAAATTGACGTGGGAGCACACATAGCACAAAACATAAGTAGGGCGGCAAGAACAAATAGAGGTAACCTCCCGTTCCCACAATTAATCATGGAGCTTTTGGCGGAGGCCGGAGTTCATTACCCGGAGGACCCACTCATCTTTGCTCCTACACCCATGGACATCTCCTTGAGCAAGCTACATGGTTATGAGTTGGGGGGGCTGAAGAGGTCGAGGAGCACCAAGAAGAAGATGAAGAGGCCCATGACCCGCTCGGCCCGGAGGGAGAAGCGCCACCACAGGAGGAACCACTTATTGATCCTACTCATGCTTCTAACGAAGCCCTCGCCACCGCCCTCAACAAGATCCATCTCGCTATTGGCAGGTTTCAGGATGAGGTGATTTCCCGTGTTGATCACTTGGAAGAGCGATTCACCTCCTTTTCTACTGAGGCTCGGGAGGGATATTCACTTTTGGCCGGGTGCACAGAGATGATTTCGGTCCAAGCCAAGTGGGGGTCCATGCAACAAAACCCCGACCTTCCTCCTTACTATCCACCTTTCCCACAAATCCCGTCTCACCTCCATCCTTCCGCCCACCCGTGGTATACCCCTCACCCACTAAACCATCCTCCCCCTTTTTACCCTCACTTCTCGCAGTCTGCCCCACATGACACATCCACCATTCCTCCTTCTCATCCACCGGCCGAAGAGTCATTCGGCGCACCTGACATGCCTGAGGATTAGTTGGAGGCGGGAACATCCGCCTCCCCGGGTACGATTCTTCATGCTCTCTCTCTAGCTTTTCCTTTATTTTCACATTGAGGACAATGTTTGGTTTAAGTTGGGGGGATTGCTTGTGGATGAGTACTTTTCTAGTTCTTTGCATGATAGTTGCTTAGTTGATTTTGTTGTTTCCCTTGCATGGCATTTAGCTTAGTCATTTGCACATTTTAATTCCTAGCATTCATTAGAGTTGAATGTAGAAACATGTAGTTGCATTTAGGTTGTGTGCATTTAGGGACCCAATGCATGCTTTTTATCATGATTAGAGGAATTCATTTACAAGTTCAACTTGATTGTAAATTTTGTTAAGTAAAGAAAGATTTTCACTTGTCATTAATGGTAGAAACCATACCCGGTGAATCTTTGGACCTTGTGTGCCACACTTGCATTATAAATTATTTCATTCATTGGAGTGGTGCTTGTTTTGCTTGTTTTGCTTATGGATTCCTTAATTTGCTTTTGGACCCTTTCATATCCGAATTGATGCATGCAAATAAAGGATGAAAATGACAACTTAGGGCTAACTACATACCTAAATGGCTAACCCTTCATTATAATCCTTAATGGACCCCTTTGAGCCTTTAAGCCATTTTTGTTGTTTAACACACATAATTGAGCCATATCCATTGTTATTTATCCTCTCTTGTCCTTGAAGTAAGTTGAGCATTGCATATATGGGCTTGGGAAGGGTAAAAATTTGTGAGTTGTGTGAGTGAGCAATAAATAAGTTTGGGGGAAAAATGTTGGGTTATGAACTTATTGTTGAGTTTATGTAGCTATGGTTTGAATATACTTTGGATAAATCATGCACATTTGTTTGAACTTTAAAGATTGGGTGAATTTCTAGTTGTTAAAAAAAAAACTATCTTTCCCTTAATAAAAAGGCAAAACGAGTCAACATGAAAAAGCCCTCGTTCAAAACAAAAAAAAACCAAAAAGAATAAATAAAGGAAGGGAAAAGTAGAAGTACTTTATTAATTTGAAAAGGAGTTCACTCATGTGTTTTGTCAAAATTGTGCATATGGGGGTTACTTGATTTGTTGCTTGGAAGTCAAGAAAAGCATTTTTAAATCAAAATACCTTGGGTGGGACTTTAGATTTAATTACTAGGATTGCCCATGGTGTTTATGCTTAACTTACTTCTTTAGCCCCACCTCAAAAGGCCTTCATCCGATTCCCGTCCATACCAAGCCCTGCCACGGTACAACCTTATATATATGTCATTGGACTTAAATTTGCATGCATACTTCTTAGGGACAATTCATGGGTAGTTTGGGTCCTTTCGCAAATTTGTGGATGAAGTGGCATTATAAGCCTTAGATATACTAGGCAACCATAGATTAGGGAGTGAAACACTTAGCGAGCAATTACCTACCGTTAATGACAAAGTTCTTCTTTCATTACTTACCTTAATTTCTCTTGAGTTGAATTTGAACTTTGAATGACTTTATGATATGATATTGAGTATATGTTGTTAGCTTCTATGTTTTGATTGCTTTATGTTTTTAGGATAATAAATGCTAGGGACTAGCATTCTTCTAAGTTTGGGGGAGTTTGATAAATGTTAATTTTGTGGTCAAACATGTTGACTTTTTGTCAACTTTGACCACAATTTTCTACCTTATCATTCAATATTTTTGGCCAATTCTTGCTTTGATCCTTCATTTTGTAGGTTGGAGAAGCGGACCATAGCATTGGAATGGCACCGGGACAAGCAGAATGAAAAACAGGAATGCAAAAGTCAATGAAAATTATAACTGTGGCGCCTAGGTGCCAGGAGTGAGGCCTAGGCGTCACAGTACAAAGTCCTCTGCCAAACAAAATGCACTCTGGCGCCTAGGCTCCCAGACACCCCCTTCTGGAGCCTAGGCACCAGGCACCCTCGAGCTCTGGCGCCTAGGTGCCCAGACACCCCCTCCTGAGGCCTAGGCACCAGTCACCCGGGAAAGTGGTCCCCTACCTCAAATTTGAACTCAAGCTTGCTATTGGCCAAGGATTTCTATCCAATTGGTTTGGTGAGTGAAAGGGACATCCTCAAGCGTAGAAGAACCTGGAACCTAGCAAGAGAGAGAGGATCTTCTTCATCTTCTTCATCTTCATCTTGGCTTCCTAGAACTAGTTTGGGTTTTATCCACCATAGTTAGATTTTTAGCTTTTCTTAGTTTTTTCTTGGTCACCATTGGAGCTAGCTTGGAGATTGCTTGGAGTGCTCAAGGAGACTAGCTTGGAGACTTTGGATTCAAGATCTTCTAGCCATCTTGGGTTTATTCTTTCATCTTCCTCGTAGTTCTTCATGGATGTTATTATGTTTACTTTCATGATTATGTTTTATTTAGTTATGAAGTAGTCTTCTTTTGCACTTTCTATGGATGTAGCTACTTGGATTGATTATGTTGGATGAATTCATGGTTATATGATGTTAGTTTTCTACCAAATGCATGTTTATTCTTCTCTTGAGCTTAATGTTGTGTTAGCTAGTTGATGGCCACAATTGGTTGCACTATAAATTGCCTCTAAACTCTTGGAAAATATTAGAAGTAATTGGACCTAGGAGAAGAATTTAATGGCTATGGACTTGTTGGAAAATTAGTCTATGTCATTAGGTAAAGGTAAATTGAGCTCTAATGCCTCTTTCTAAGCTTGTAATCGGATGGAAATCCATATTAAGTTTAGAATAGAGAGATTAATTCTTTCACTTGGAAAAGTAAGAATTTAGTTGAATAACTTTATCAACATACATTGTAAATTAACCCACTCACCTAAGTTCACCAACAAATCAAGACAAGTAGTGAACCCATAGGAAGTGTTCTTTCATGATTTGATAAAAACTACAATTTTTACATTGCATACTTGCATTTTAGGTTAATAGTATTCCATTTAGCTAAGTTTAGTCACTTGTTTAAGTTGCCTACATTTTCATCCAACTTTGGTTGTTTAGCTAAAGTTTACTTTGAGTAGTGGTACTTGGCAATCAATTTAATCAATCTTCGTGGAAACGATACCCACTCACCCCATCTACACATCTACCGTGCACTTGCGGAATAGTGGTTTCAAAATTTCACTACAGTGCTCACCAGATAACCTGGGAATTCTAAAGGTAATAGTCCTTTGGCTATGACATACTTAGTCTGTCAGTCATTGGCTGTCTTAATCCGCTGCTGGATTAACTTAATCTTAGCTGTAGTGTCAGCTATGATTTCAAGACCAAAAACTACCCTGTCTGCAGGGCCTACCCAACAATGGGGCGTCCTACAACGCCTCCCATACAAAGCCTCGTATGGTGCCATACCAATAACAGTTTGATGACTGTTATTATAAGCAAACTCAATCAGTGGTAGATGCTGATCCCAATCACCTTTGAAGTCAATAGCACACATACGTAACATATCCTTTAAAATCTGAATCACTCTCTCATATTGCCCATCAGTCTGAGGATGAAAAGCGGTACTAAGACTAACTTTGCTTCCCAATGCTTCCTAAAAAGCATAACAAAATCGTGATTCAAACCGAAGATCTCTGCCAGATATAATCTGATCTGGTATCCCATGGAGTCTCACAATCTCCTTAAGATATAATTGAGCCAACTTCTCCAATGTATACGTAATCTTGATAGTATGAAGTGTGCCGACTTCGTCAGTCGATCGACTACTACCCATATAGCATCATGCTGACTTCGGGTATTCGGTAACCCCATTAGGAAATCCATAGTAACGGATCCCCATTTCCTCACTGGAAGAGGTAAACTTTGAAGTGTGCTCGCTAGTTTCTGATGTTCAGCTTTAACCATTTGGCATGTCAGACACTCTGCCACATGTCCCGCTACATCTCTTTTCAGTCTTGGCCACCAAAAATGCATCTTCAGATCATGATACATCTTACTAACACCAAGGTGAATATTCAAAGTACTACTATGTGCCTCCTGTAGGACTTGCTGCCTAAGTCCTTCGACATTTGGTACATAGAGACGATCTCCATAATGTAGTATTTCATCCTTGTATCTGAATTCTTTCCTCATAGTGCCAAGTTTCGCTTTTCCTGAAATTTTCTTCAACAATGGATCTTTCATCTGAGCTTCCTTAACTCTGATTAACCAAGCTGATTGCACTTCCAAAACATAGACTAAGGATTCTTCTCTACTTTGCCATAATTTATGCAAAACTAAGAAACAATCCTTCAATGTTCCTTCTGAGGAACTCGTAGGCTGACCCTTAGATAAGATCACTCTTGTGTACTTCCAGCTCAATGCATTTGCTACCACATTTCCTTTACCAGCACAGTATTCAATCGAACAATCATAATCTTTGATGTATTCAATCCATCTTCGTTGTCTCATTTTCAGATCTTTGGGTAAACAGATACTTCAAAATTTTATGATCAGTGAAGACCCTGAACAACCTTCCCATCAAATAATGTCTCCACAACTTCAAAGCAAAAATTACTGTCGCTAGCTCAAGATCATGAACAAGATAGTTCAATTCATTAGGCCTCAACTACCTCAAACCATATACGATCACCTGACTGTCTGGCATCAACACACATCCTAAACCAGAACCTGATGCAACAGTGTATAATGTAAAAGCTCTGTTCTGATCCAGTAGAATAAGTACAGGTGCACTAGTCAATCTTTCCTTTAATTCCATATAAGCTTCTTCACACTTTGGTGTCCAATCAAATTTCTAAGTTTTCTTGGTCAAGGCCGTTAATGGTATAGCTATCACAGAGAATTTTTCTATGAATCGTCTGTAGTAACCTGCCAAACCCAAGAAACTTCTAACTTCTGTAACTGTAGTTGGTCTCATCCACTCAACTACCGCCTGAACGTTCTCATGATCAACTGACAAACCCTGAGCACTGATAATGTGCCCCAAAAACTGAATCCTTTCAGACCAAAACTCACACTTAGACAACTTTGCATAGTACTGATTATCCTTCAGCACTTGCAAAACTGTTCTAAGGTGCTTTTCATGCTCTGATGAAGACTGTGAATATATTAAGATGCCATCGATGAAAACCTCAACAAACTGATCTAGAAACGGTTTAAAGATCCAATTCATAGCTTCCATAAACATTGCTGGAGCATTCGTCACACCAAACAGCATAACTGTGTATTCATAGTGCCCATACCTCGTTCTGAAGGTAGTTTTCAGGATATCTTCCTCCTTGACTCTGATTTGAAAGTACCCAAACTAGAGGTCAATCCTAGAAAACACTTTCACTCCCCTGAGCCTGTTAAACAGATCATCAATTCTAGGAAGCGGATACTTATTCTTGATTGTTACTGCATTAAACTTTCTATAGTTGATGCACAATCTAAAAGTTCCATCATTTTTCTTCACAAACAACACCGAAGCTCCCCACGGTGATACACTAGGCCTTATAAATACTTTCTCTAGTAGTTCCTCCAACTGCTTCTCTAACTCATTAATCTTAGGAGCTGACATCCTATAAGGTGGTATTGAAATAGGCTCAACCCCTGGCTGTAGATGGATTACAAACTCAGTATCCTTCTTCGGTGGTAACCCAGGTAACTCTACTAGAAACACTTCAAGAAACTGATTAGCTACAGGAATCTTCTCAAGTTCCTCCTCTATGGCCACCCCATTCAATGAATAATACTCTTCTCCACTAACTATGGGGATGGTATCCATAAGTATAAGATGCAAAATCTTAGCACTAGACGCCAATCCTCCTGTGCAAGTCACTCTAACTGCCAAAGCATTAATAATGTTGACTGAGTGATTCGCATAGTCAATTTGCGCCTTATGCTTACTTAGCCAATCCATTCCCAACACTAGGTCATAATACCTCAATTCTATCACCCATAACTCACAACAGAAATCATGGTCGCCTAACTGCTAGGGATACCTAGTAACCATTTCATTGGTCACAATAAAACTCTTCCCTACAGTCCTGATGAGTCTCAACTCACCCAAGATTTCTCGTTACAATTTAAACTTGTCTACCAAAGCAGATGATATCATTGAAAGAGTAGCTCTTGTATCAAAAAGCACTCTAACACTACCATTTTGAAAAGTAAAATTACCTCGAACGGCGGCTGGTTCTTTGGTCACCTGACTCGCCAGGGCAAAAACCCTTGGCTCAACTACTGCTGCAGCTACATCAGGTCGATTTCCTATGGCAAGGGGTACAGGGGTAAATTCCTGGGCTGACCTAACAAAGGTTGAGCCCTCGGGCAATCTCTTGCCCAATGTCCTCTCTGACCACAGATATTACAAATATCTGTCCCCAGTGTACATGGTCTTCCGCCATGAAACCATTTGCACCTATGACATAAGCTCGTCTTCCTTTTCTTGAACAGACCTTGGCTTTCAACCATCGGTCGTTTCCCGGCACTCTTTCCTAGGTTGGCTGGTCCAACCTCCACCTTTTTACTAGGTGTCCTTGAGTCCTCAAATTCCCGTTCTAAGGCTAATACTTTCTGGACCACTTGGCAATAACTTCTTATATCTGATATCCACTATCGCCATATACCTCCTAAGCACGGGTTTCAAACCTTGAAAGAACTTCTTAGCCTTCAACTCATCATTACCAACCATGTACAGAGCGTACCGAATAAGTGAGTTATAGCGCTGCTCATACTCCCACACAGGCATTTCTCCTTGCACTAGGTTTTCAAATTGAACCCTTCTTTGATCCTGTGCAGCTTCACTAATATATTCCTGTCTGAACTTCTTCTTAAAATCTAACCACTTGAGCATTTTTTTCTTGTGCTCTAGTCAGGTACCATTACTCTCCCTCAGCATCTCCATCACATCATCCCACCATAAACTGGCCCTTCCTCTAAAAAAGAAAGGTACTAGGATCATCCTCTGCTCAGACTCATAGCCTCCACAAGTAAAAAGTCGATTCATCCTAGACAACCAATCTTCCACTCGATCAGGATCACCTATCCCATCAAAGCTCGGTGGATCCACAGTCTTAAATTTCTCTAGCAATTTCATCTGATATGGGGTGTCTCCCCTCATTGGAGCCTCCATAACTTCTGCCTCCTCCTCTTCCTGAACATGATTTCTCCGTTCATGAGCCCTAGGCACTTGCCGCTGCTCAGCATGCCTTTTCTTGATCCTGGTGTACATCATTTTCCTCTTGACCAACATCTCTGTCCTCATAATCTCTAAACATCTCAGTCACAATAGTATTCATACCCTGTGCCACTTGGGCCATAGTCTATGTCAACCCCTGTAGTACCCTGGATATCTCATCCAGCCTTGCCACAACTGGGTCACTAGAACCCTCACCAAGTTCCCTAGTTCTCCTTGAAGTTCCTGACCTAGTGTCAACCACAGCAACCTGCAACCAAAGCCAAACAACATTCCCCAGATGTTGGTCAGTACTAACTTCCTAGCACATGGACATTCCAATCTAGACCTCAATCTTAGCCTCCAATATCTATGAAATGAGCTCTAAGCTCTAATACAAAAAAAAAACTGACACGGCCATCCCTGGCCTCTGCCCAGGAAGTCCTGTGAAAGCTGGTCTCACGGTGGTTGCAATTGGCTAGTTGTATATGTGTGCGGATTAAAATCCCATGATACTAGTTGATTATCCTAGAATATGCAGATGCATGCTCTTCATGCTTTGACTTGGATTAATAAAAACATAAAGCATTAACTTGGCCAAGTAATTTCTACAGAAAATAAGTACAAATAGCCAAAGCATACAAAATCAACATTTATGTGAGTTTACTACACATAACAACTCGTGGGAGCATTCATACATAAAGTAGACTAATGCCTTCACCCAAGAGCAACCCTAGAGTCTAGGACTCTTCATAACATAGACTATGGAGGCAACTAGAGTACTGCATATTTACAAGCCTCTACTGAGATCTTTTTTAACTAACTCCCACCTTGGATGTAAATCCCAGTGGCGAGTCTCAAAAACCATTGTCCAGTCCTACTAGGCTCTGCAGCCAAAGAAAGATTCTAGTTAGTACTGTTACTTGACCAACAAACTACTCAAGCATACTTATGTAGACTAGAATCACAAGGATTCTCAAGTGCAATACCTGTGCACAAAAGGCCACTACTGTAATAACCATCAACGGTTATCCAATACAACAACTTCTGAATCTGCACAACATAATTAGGGAGTGAGAACATAACATTCTCAATAATGGGTCTTCAGTGTACCTACAAGAAAATTACTAATGACACTACATATGATAACATATGTAACCTACTGTGAGCTCATACAGCCTGAGGGTCTAATATATGCATATATTTAGGTTCCTTGATGTTAGTATTGTGCCCAAAAAGCCAATCATGAGATGATTGTATTTTTACACATTGAGTCATGATATTTTATTGAGGCATTAATCCAGCAATTATGTTTGTTGTTTTGTTTCTACGTAACGTAATAAACATAATTGTAACCCTAGAATAATGATATTCTTAAAAATGACTAGCATATGTGGAGACTAATATGAGATATGTAGTCTACATATGGGTACAAGTTGGAGAACTTGTGTACTGGACCGACCCACCATGAGAACACTTCATGGATTGTTATATGAGTGTCATAAGTGATTCTCATAGTGATCATGGTATATGTAGTCCTTCGACCTAAGATCATCAAGGTTCCCTACATGTGAGTCACATACTTTGATACTTTCCTTTGTTGCTCGTAACTGAGTGAACTTGAAGGAGGTCATTGGGTATGTCACATATCATGCGGAGGGATTTGTATGATCAAGATGGGATTTGTCCCTCCTATGTAACGGGAGTGATATCTTTGGGCCCCTTGATAGAGTGAGACTTAGAAAATGCATGGCCATGCTCCGATGAGTTGATATATGATATCAATGTCATCAGTTTAAGTTAGTCTACTCGGTAATCAAGAAACCAAAGATTGGGCTATACGAGAGTGGCACATTCCATGTCTCGTGCTTAGTCTTGATATCTTGGACAAAGGGACAATGGCATATATCGGTGATGATCATAAAGGTTTAGTCGATTCACCGACAATCTTGTCACTTGGGTAGCAATGATGTGTTGCTAGACACCGCTCATTGCTTATGATCATAAATGTGATTTATGATCATTGCCAACATGGCAAGAGCCTATTGGGTCGCACACGTAGAGCTATTTGGATCATTAGAGTGCATGGGCTAATTATTTGGGTTATGGTTTCACTTTAATTTCGTATTAATAATGGGCCAAGGAGTTGAGCCATTATTAAGCCCGAAATTAAATCCTAATTGGATTAGGGCTTTGAAACCCATTAGGCCTGGAAGTTGAGTCTCACTATAAATACAACTTTTAAGTGAGAAATTCGTAGGTCTCCTTGCCCTAGCCTCCCAAAAGGACAGCCGCACTCTTCTCTTGCAATTCCTTGGAGGACGCAAGCTAGCACTGCGAGCGCAAGAGAAACGCATCTGCCGGGACGTGGTGGAAGCGTGGTGATCCCGAGAGGCTCGTGTGGATACCATAGAGAGCCTGAACACGTCAACTGTTCAGGTTTTATGATTCGACTCTACAGTTGAGTGAGAGATCTCAACCGAAAATTAGGTATGAAATTTTCGAAGACCCGGTTTACCCCGTTTCACTTGGATCCTGGAGGGTTTCGGTTAAATTCCGCTGCGCTGTTTGGCTCCCGAAACCCAACACTTGAGACCTCTCCTCATCCTTGCCCTTAAACTACAAGGCATTGCCTTGCCTACTAGCAAGCTGCGCTTGCCAGCCTAACTAGTGACAAATCACCAGTTGAACTTATCCCTTAGTATGTTATGTAGGGGAATTATGGTGGGACTATTGTAGACAAGGTAATTTAGACCTTGTAGACTAGGTGCACTAAGGTTTCACCTTGCAACCTCGTGGCTACGGCACGACTAGGTCACCAAGGGTTCTAAACCTTTCACCCAAGCTAATGGTACTTAGTTATGCTTATTTGCAACTAGTTTCCTTGCTATGGCTCAAGCAACCATAAAATCTTTCAAACCTTAAGGAAATGCTTAAGTCTTGAAGGACTTTCGGAAGTCTCAGAGTACCCCCGACATACTTAGGCCCCAAGGTATCCTAAGAACCCCCTTAGGTCTCACCTCGATCATTCTAGTAAAATGTGAGAAATTTTGCCATTTTACCTGTGGCGACACACTGCCACAGTTGGTAACGTTTGGACCACATTTACACAATTGGCGATGCGTGGCGAACTGGTTCATGAAATTGGCGATGCGTCACCATTTTGCAAATCTGCAGAATTGAGACACATTTTATTGCTATGAACTTTGGACACTTAGTAAACATAGTAAACATGCTTGGAAAGCCTCCAAATTTCACACACATATAGATCATGTTGCATAGAACATAACCAACTATCACAAGCCAATCTATGATGTCTCGTAACATCATCCAAATCCTCTCAAACCTCATAGTCCACCACAATTTAACCAAATCCTCTAACTAATGCTATTGCTAGAATCACTCAAATTCTTCAAGCAAACTCATGTCGATAGCATTAATTGGTCTTCAAGTCATAACTCCTTTACCTCAATTTCAAGTAACAAGCAAGAATCAACCTCTTTTCCAATCAACTAAGTTCACCAAAGTATCACCTAAGTTCCAAACAAAAACATAGACACCAATCATCAAAACCTTGTTTCCTAACCAAAACCCAAGCTCCAAACTAACCAAATAACATGAATTCAATTGAGAACACATTGGTTACCTCGTATCAAAAATAGGGGATGTGAGAAAACACACTTCCAAGTTCCAAACCATGGTTTAATGCTTGAGATGAACTCCTCCTAGCTTTATATACTCTTGATAGCTCTTCTTGGCACCAAGAAATCTTGATTTCAAGGTTGAATTGAAAGCAAAATGAGAGTGAGAAGGTTGGAAACGAGATTATGGCAGCCATAACCTCACTTTTCCTTTCTTAAACCCTCACTTAACCTCCAAGCCACCAAAGTATTAAGCTTAATACAATAAAACCCCCATCTTTTGGTACTTAGTTATTCTTGATTAAATTCTTGTTTATTTCATCCAAGTTTGGGTTAAGGTGGAAAGTTAAGTTATAAAAACTCATTTTAACCACTCGGGACCACACCCGGCTATTCAGGATGAAAAATTACCATTTTGCCCCTGAACCTCATTTAGAGCCTTATCTTTCTCGGAACTTAGTGAACTTTGCTAAACTTGCCTATTCTTGCTATGTAAACTTGAAATTAGGTTCCAAACTTAATT
The DNA here is from genome assembly GCA_039654915.1 of Aquilaria yunnanensis. NCBI lineage: Eukaryota > Viridiplantae > Streptophyta > Magnoliopsida > Malvales > Thymelaeaceae > Aquilaria > Aquilaria yunnanensis. Next base: position 67,860,276 of record CM077597.1, read on the forward strand.
TAGAACACTTTACCTCCTTCAGGAGTGCTTGCTACTAGGAGAGCCATAACAGAATACATCAAATAAAAAACAACAACCCTACTGGTTGTTTTCAACATCTTTAGGGACCTCGACATTTTCACCCTCAGCGTCTTCATCTTCCACTTCGTCCTCATATTCATCACCAACATCCGTAGCTGAAGGAGGAAAGGCAGGAAGGCTGAGAAACTCAATCTTCGACCACACCAAGAATGGTCCCTCAGGGATATTAAGTGCTCTCAAGAAGGATAGGTCGAGGTCAGGATAATGGGAGAGGACTTGGTGATGGGCGAGGCAGGAGCCATCTTGAAATGAGGACTTAGTTGCCTCATCTGACTTAGCCTTCTTAGCCTTCAAGTGCTCCAGCTCATTCTTCAAAGCCTTAACTTCCTTCTTTGCCTTTTTCTTCTTTTTCTTCTTTTCTTTCTTCAGTTGCTCAATCTTGGCAAGGAATTCTGTGTTGATACCCAATGCCTTCGTGAGATCAGCAACAATTTCTTCTTTCTTCCTCTAAAGGACATCATTCTCTGAAGTCAGCTCTACCACCCTCGCGTCGAGGTCAGTAATTTTGGAGGAACAATCCTCCAGGAGCCCTCTTTGGCTTTTCAGCACCTCCTGTCGGAGATTGGCCAAGTCTTCCTTTGCGATCTTGTTGAGCTCGCCGTATTTTACACATGAGCTTGCGAACATTTCCTTGGCCTTGGCCAAGTTCTTCTCTGACTCACTTCGGACCGAAGACTGTTTAGCTGCCCAGTCCCGAAAGTATCCTCTATACGCCAATAGCTACAAAAAAGAGAACGCCGAATGTGGGTCACAACAATAAAGACTCAAAATTTTTTTCTAAGCCCCAATAGCTAAGGTCTACCTAAGCAGCATGCTTGGTCATCCGAGCGGTGAGGATCTCCTTATTAGGGCACTCCTCAGTCAAAGTTTGTGATGGCCAGAGGCCTCATCGTTTATAGTCATGGTGACTGGTGGAGAGACTTCTGGGAGGAAGAACGCCTGGTGGAATGGACAGCCCGAAGGAGAGTGCCTGAAAGCTCAGAAACAAAGGCTTAGGAGGCCCCCGGAGTGTTTTTCCGGGGGGGGAGCCTCCGACGCCCAAGTCAGTGGTGGCTGAGAAAAGGCAGAGGAAATAGCACAAAGGGCTGAAGAGTCTCGCCTGGTAGTTTTCTCAGAGTGTGGGAGCAGTGTTTGGCCAACCAACCAGCCTCCTGCCAAGTATTAATTCCTGGTATTTAAAGGAGTGCCTAGCCCGTTCAGATCACGACACGTGTTCGGTCGGATGTTCCCTGAGTTTCTGGGCGTAGGAGACAGATAACTGGTAGCAAGTTGTCCTAAGCCACGTGCTGAGATGGGCCATGATGTGATTCTGATGGCGTCCGTATGTCAGAGCGCCTATTCAGGCGACTTTATGACGTCTACGAAAGGACGTGTCAGAGGCTTCCTTAAATGCTTCCATAAATGCTCCTGCCGTACTCCCGAGGTCCCTGGGTGAGGTCGTCCTCTAGTTCAGACAGGGCCTCTTCGGGAAACAAGCCCTCAGTTCAGGGGTTCCCAGTTTCAGGGAGTTCCGCCTTCGGGGATATCATGTTCGGCTCGCTATGTCTGGTGCCGCTTTTTCGAAGGCAATATGTTCACAACCTTGGGGGGCGAGTAGTGTCCTCGGGGCTTCCTGGCGTGCCGGGCTCGGAGCTCTTCGGCTATCTCCCGAGGTGCCTGACCGCACCTTTTCTCGGGTAGCGCCAGCTTCTTCTGGCCATCATTGTGGCAGGGAGTTCGGCCAGATAGAGGCGATAGCGTTTGGCTATCAGTTTGGAAGGTAGCATTGGTCATAATGCCCCTTGCCATCTGAGGGACCATCTTCTAGCAGTCTTCGGAAAACAAGTCCATGTCCTTGGTGAAGGTCTAGAAGGGTTCTCTCAGGACCTTGTCCTTCGGGATTTTTGAGTCCCTTGTGGCCCTTTTCCGAACATGTTCCATCATCCTCTCTGCTTGAGCTTGTTCATCTGCAAAGTCACGTCAGAGTTTCTTTAGTACATTATCTCTTAGTCATTCATCTACAAAGTCTAAAATGCCAAAAAAGCCGAAGTTTATAGATGAATGGCTAAGAAACAAACCTGGTGGAAGTTCGGTGCCCTCTTCGTTAGACTCGTTGACATCTAATACTTTGGTAGGAATATCCTTGCCCTTCCTTCTTCGTCTCTCTTGAGCCTCTTTGGCTGAAATCTCCCCTAATGAAGTTCCCAATGTCTTGACAACAGTATTAGGACTTAAAGGTGTTGAAAAGATGGCCGCCTCCGAGGATGGGTCAGTATGAACGGGCGTTTGGTTCATCACCTCAGTTTGGTCTTCGGGGGGAGGGGAAAGGGAGTCCTTCTTAGTTTTCTTCAACTTTGGGGCTGAAGATGGTCTAGTTGGCACCTTATTTCTCTTGGGCGCCTTTTTCTTCTGCTGTTCCCCTTTCTCGGGCTTGGCCGAGGAACAGGCTCTTGTAAAAAGCTGCAGACTTGTCGCCCATCTCTGCAAAAGAGAAGATATCAGTGTAAGTATAAAAAATTCTAAGACTATGGTTTAAGGAACAGCCTACTTTCTACAAGATCAGGATAGGAGAGTTCATCTTGAAGGAGCCAAACAAGCCATGACTTCTTCCCATCCACCAAAGGCTTCGACATATCTTGGTCTATGACATGTTCGGTAATAACCCCAAGCTCCTAAAAGACCTCATCGGTCATAAAGCTCCATCTAATGGGAAAGGGGTAGAGAGAGCGCGAAGGTGCCTAGGTATCCTAGTCAGCGATAGCCCAAATACGGTTGTCGAACTCTTCAAATTGAGACTCCAGTTCAAGAGTTAATAGTTTCCTGGGGTCCACTACATCGGTTGCCAGTGTACCGAAAGCCCACTGACTTAGGAAGTCTTTCCACTTATCATCAATCTCCATGAAGAAGTACTTCTTCTGCCACCCTCGCCAGTTATCTTTGGTGCCAAAAGTGAAAGTAAATTTTTTGCTCATGGATCCCCGAGGAAGTAGAAAGTAAAATCCCCCCTTCGGGGTAGGATGAAGTTTGTAGTATTGGAAAAAGAAGATGAAGTGGGGGGCAATTTTGAAAACTCCACACATGTATAAGAAGGCATTGAAGTAGGCATAAAAGTTTGCGGGATAGAAGTTTGAAACCACCTTCGGTGGTGGATAGCGAAGACCCGCCTTCAATTGCGCTCTGGAAACGGTAATCTCCTTTGGACGAGGAAGGTAGCTCGGTTCATTATGACCGGGCAGCCTAACTTTTGAGTAAGAAGGAAGAAAAAATTTGAGCCTCTATTTCGCCAACTTCCCTGAAGTTGCATAGCTCAAATGAGAGTCGAGAGGAAGCCAACTCTCGGGAAAAAGCTCTAATCGTGGCTTGTTCAAATGACATCTTCGGTGACTAAGACACTAACCTCGGACAGATGGAGGAAAAAGAAAAGAAATGGGAAGAAAAAGAGCAACTTCGGAAGGAAACCCACCTATTCGGAAAACAGATGAAACTTTGAGAACCGCTGCAAATCTTGCCAGGAATCGCTCTGCCGTAAACACCACCATAAGGAAAGGTTAGAGAGTGAGTAGAAGAAAGAAACCAAGAGGGATGGAAGTAGAAGAGTGAGCAAACTCTGAAGGGAAAAGGCTTTATATAGACCGAAGGAGGCAGGCGAAGCATCGCTATAATGACCCTTCGCAAGTGAAGGGACGTAACCGATATAATGGACGTGACTGATCGCCAATAATCTAAAGACATGTGTCACATGACGTGAAAACCAAGGGCATGCCTTCTGACACTAGCAGACTTATGTTACCTAAACCGAAGTGACGTGATGCTTGGTCATGAGATAGGACGGTTCGCTGGCATAAGGTAGGAGTAAAAAATCCTAAAGAGAGATGCCCCATCGTTCCCAAAGGTATAACCTTGCTAGAACTGAGTGTTCGGCTAAATGATATAACCCAACTCCTTACGATTCTGAAGGTGTGACTTCACCGAAAGAAAAGTTAATTTAGAGTAACGTCCTGATAAATGGCCCAAATCCGATGAATGGAACATAAACGAGGAACCCCAGAGAATGCCGAAAATACAATTTCAGCAAAAGAAAGGGTCTCGACCCGAGGAGCTAGCGAAAGCAAGTTCTTTCACCAAGGACAACTTTAGCTACCCAAAAATGCAGGATTTCCATGACATGCTCCTGAGTGATTAATACTGAAGATACAACTTTGGCTTCTCCGAAGGGGGCATGTGATAGCCAGAAGGCTATCGCCCACAAAGACCTCCTAAATTACTAACAGCACACCACCCTCGGAGGATTCCTAACACCAACTTCAGAGGATTCTCTGCGCCACTCTCGAAAAAGATATATGACCAACTCCAGGAAAAGGGTGGTCCCCTCCACCTTTGGGGACCACACTACCAACCTCGAAAGCCTAGGTCCATCACCCTCGATAGAGGAAAACATCTCCTGATGATAGTCTTCCTGTCTGAAAGGCACTCACCACTAGTCCTCGAGGAAAATCCTTGCCCGATGGGGTCATACATCCCCAAAGGGGTCTTGTGGAGAAATGACAAATACAGTTGAGGAATCTCTGATAAAGAAGCCTCGCACACGCCTTTACCCTCTGGCCGAAACTGCTTACGGCCAGCTGGAGATACCTGTCTCCAAGGGTACGGACCAGATCTGGCTGAACACGTGTCATGATCTGCATAGACTGTGCAAAATGGCCTCCTCCCTCCACCCTCCTAGAAATACTTGGGAGGCTCCTTGGTAAAGACAATGGGACTCTCTATTTCCTACTCTCTGCTCTTAACAACTTCTCTCCCATATACTAACTTGTGCGTTGGAGGCTCATCGCCCGGAAACACACTCCAGAGAGTTCCTAACCCACGTTCTTCAAAGTCTTGCAGATATCTTCTCATCAGAAGTCTCTCCTTCAGGCCAACATGTCATACAACAAAGATGCCACCAGGCATCAACTATGTGCATCCAAAATTAAAGCATCTAATCCATTCAAATAATTATATATTCTTTAATTTGTGATAGGAATGTTGAATTGGTAGTGTTTTTTTTTCTTTTTCATTCTATTTTTCTTTTTTTTTTTTTACTATTTAAGGTTTAAGTTGAAAAAAAAAAAGATAATTGTGTCAAATATATTTTTTTGGAATATAAAATAGTATCAATAATTATTTTAAGGGGTTAGATGTTTTAACTTTGGATGGCCATGTTGAATTGTTTTTTTCTTATTTTTATTCTATTTTTTGGATTTTTTCCATTTTATGGTTTAAGTTGAAAAAATAGATAAGTGTGTCAAATTCTATTTATTTTCAATCTATAATAGTATCCATAATTACTTGAATGTATTTGATCCTTTAAGTTTGGATGAGCATGTTGAATTGGTGACTTTTTTATTTTTCTTTCTATTGTTCAGTTTTTTTTTTTGCTATTTTATGCTTTAAGTTGAAAAAATATATATGTGTATCAAATTCTATTTCTTTTGCATTTGTAATGGTTTCCATAATTATTTTAATCAATTGGATGCTTTAATTTGGGATGAACATGCCCAAATGGTAGTTTTTCATTCTACTTTTTTTTTGGCCATTTAAGGTTTAAGTTGAGAAAAATTGATAAGTATATCAAATTATTTTTTTTTGGAATCTGAAATATTCTCCATAATTATTTGAAGGGATTAGATAATTAAATTTTTATGGGCATGTTAAATCTGTAGTATGTTATTTATTTCCTATTCTATTTTAATTTTTTCTTCTTATAAGGAGTTATGTGTCTCAAATTTATGTTTAGGAGTTTTCTGTCCGTTTTGCTCACATTTAGGAGCTAATTTTAGATTTTACCTACGATGTCCTGTCAACATTGATGGAGATAACATAAAAAGGGCCATATTTGCTATAAAATGTTATTTTAATCCTACTTTTGCAATGTTCGACAATTTGAGGGTAAATAGGTAAAATGTGTATATTTTAGGGTTTAGGGGTTTAGGGTTTATGGTTAAATCGTGTAATTTAGCCAAATATTTATTTTGGATTTAGGGTTAAAAAATCCAATCCATTAACTATGCACATGAGTCTCGGCTATTTGTTCATTCTATTTCACTCATATGGAATCGTCATAAATCATATATATACCTTTTTTGTAACAATTTTGTTTTAATTTTGAAAAGTACTAATGTCGATTTCCATTTGATTTTTTACAATATTTTCCCCTTAATGGGTTAAAAAGACATTTTGTGAAAACAACACTCATAACAATGTGATATTTAAATAGAGACATTCTATTGGGTGTTAAACTCTAATCTATTACACATGAGATTAATTATTTTCTCACAATTTTAATAAGGTGTTAAAAATTGTTTTACCATTTTCAATAGTGATTTTCAACTATTACTTAATTCTAATGATTCTCATAGTAAGTTGTCAATTTATTATTATAGTCTACATCCACCACCATACTTTCTAATCAAGAAATTTGAGTAGCTGAAATACTGTATGTACATTAAAATTAATATTGATAGGTAATGATATTTACATTGTCGCAACAATTAGAATTCATACATTGTTTGCAAGTTAGAGTTTCATCATCACCTCATATATCAATTAGCAAAACCTTCAAATGAAAATATAACGGATGCAAGATTCTTAAATAGGTATAAATCATGTTATTATTTCTTTTGTCAAATATAAAAAAAGGCATAATATTGTAGAAGTGATATATATATTTTTTGCAATAATATAGATTTGGTCACTAATATGTCAACAAAGGACAATACTAAAGATGTTCCAAAACAACTATATGATTGTTTGTTTAAACGAACACCTATCAATTTCTTTAGATTATCAAGACACTGTATTTGAAGTATTAAAAGTTTTTCAATATCACTTTAGATAAACTAAACTATCTTTTCTAATATTTTTAAAACTTCTTAATTTTCTTTTTTGTTCTCAATCAGTAATGTAATTATTGATATATGTTGCATTTTTCTTTTTGTGATCCTGTGACAACGCTGGGTATATAAACTAGTTGAATATATATATCTATAGCATATCTTTGATTTCATATATATATATCACAAGTTTTGTATATATCTAACACTTTTTTTATATATCGAGTTTCATAAAAGTCTATTTTTCTTATAATATAATTAGTTAACCATGAGAAAATTAACTCCTTAAAATAGAATAAATTTCCAGCACCTAAAAGAAAACTAATAACTTATAGCTTAAGATTCAGACATTTTATATCTTTGCACCTAATAAAACCTTTTTGTGCTATCCTAAACGGTCTGTAACATTTATTTTGTCTTCTTAAATTCCCTACATAACAAGTTTTGTCTCACTCGTTAGATCTAACAGAACTTTAGGTGATATTCCAACTTTAATCCCTGCATCTTCGTTCATCCACTCAAAGCACCCTTAACCTATAAATTTTACACTTCAACCCTCCCCATCATCTTCTCCTTCTCCGAGCCATCGCCGCAGGTCATCTTCGTGATGGGATATCTCTTTTATCTTTAATTGGATTGATTGAAACAGGAATCAATTCGCAAAAACGTACATCTCCCGGAATATTAGCACAACCAATTAAACCAAAGAAAGAAAGTAAACAGGAGACAGAGCAAATTGACCGATCACGCTTTTGTGTGATGCATTGATGGCAGAATCAACGGCAAATCTGAGAAGCACCGTTGGAATCCATCGGTTCCTAGTTTGTGAAGCGACCTTTGCCGCAGCTCCGCCAATAATCTCTCCCCCCAGTTCATTGAATTTGACTAATCTGCACTTCAGATTTGTTCAGCAGAGGACCTGGTAGCACGTAGCGGCCGGAGATGGGCGAGTGATCCACTTTTGGGGATGCGGAAGATGGAGCACGCTCGTATGGAGAAGACAATCATGAAATGGGCAGTGGACAGTGATGTTGGAGCACGCTTCAGATGGAGCCAGGTCTCTTTCTCAATCGCACCTGAAATGAAGCCCCTCTCCAAAGGACCTGAACCAATGACCGAACTCCTCGGAGTTGGCCGCAACGGGATTAATCAAAACCTATGAGCTGTTGGCGATGACGGAGGCACCGGAGATCATACGGAAGGTGGTGGTCTTCAAAGCTATGGTGGTCGAGCACTCCTCGAAATGGACTTTGGATGATCGGGTCTCATGTAGCAGAATGAATGATCCAGACCCTCGTCTAGCAGCTCGGACATGTATAACTTCACTTCCTTTCTTCGGCGACCGCCTTTTGCACTGCCGGCGCAGCATAAGCTTGTACCGCTACTTCATCAGAATAATTCAAAGGAAAATTAGAAACAAACTATCTACAAATACTTGACGGCTCCTCTTTTTCTCTTCTTTCTGTTACAGTTTCTGGGTATTCAGTGAAAATGGGAATAAATTTTCATAGGTAAAAGTAGAGAGAGAAAGGTAAAAGACAGAGAGAGTGTGTACTTGAGTGTTGATTGGGGAGACGGAATGGAACACCAAACACGGAGGCAGCTGAGGTGAAGGGAGGGGAAATGATAGGGGAAGGAGATGAGGGATCCAGGGGAGTAATGGGTCTGCAAAAGCATTAAATGTGCAATAAACGAGAGATATTGACGAGATAATATATCGACGGTCCAGACTGGGGCGGGTATGGTGGTGGCCAGATATGGTGAGGGAGGGAGAGACCGAGAGAGAGGGAGATGATGGATGGTTGAAGTGATACATTTACTAGTGTAGGGTGATTTGGGCGGAAATAAAAAATATAGGACCAATATTGTCGTTTTTATAAAAATTTTGTTAAAATTAATCATGAAAGTAATAGAAGGACCATGTTTGGCATAAAAATAGAGAGGTTAGGGATTTTGAAAGGACAAAATGAATGTTAAGAATCTGTTTAGGACAATGCAAAAATGTTAGGGATCATAGATGAATTTTACCCCCTTTATTATATATAGTTATAAATAAAGTCATATATAGATTTTAAGTTACATTTTTAGGTTTTGATAAAAATATTTAAGGTTTAAAAAGTAAATAAATTAATAAACATTATGTTTTAGGCATTTGTAATGGTCATATAAATCAAAGGCATGTTTGTTATAAAATTTTAAATTTAATGACATTTCTCAATTTTTTGCCATAAAAAAAGGCTTATACAAAATATAGCAAATAATCACTATTTTTTACTATTCAAAGACTAATATTATTTTTATAATATAAATAATTTAAAAATGATAAAAAAATGTTTAAAATTTAAATATTATAAATACATTAAATTTTTGATTAATCAAATAAATAAAAATATTAACTTAGTAAACTCAATAGAGCAATACTATTTTTCAAAAAATTAGAAATTTTCAAAGTATGTTTCATATTTGAAGAATTTTTGTGTATCCGTGTCAAATATGAAAGTATAGAAATTCAATATTATGACAGTGAAAAAATGTTAAAGTTGCAATAAAATTATATTTTGGATAAAAATGAAAAAAAAATTGATCCAATAGATAGAGTACATGCTGGGAATTTTATTTTTGTTTTACTAAAATTTATTATACGTCCTTCTAGGAGTTCTCCAATTTGCTCTTTCGTCAAATAATCCCTTATGTGGTCCAAATCTGCAATCAAAGACCTAAAAATATATAATTTGATTATAATTTTTTAATATATAAACCCTTATACTTCTCTTCTTATTATACATAATCTCAGATAAAATAAAAACTTACAATCAAAATATAAAATTATTAACTTCATCTCTTAACAACTCCAAAACTACTTTTAGGTTGGGAGCTCCTACCATGACATAATAGTCAAACAAAAATTACTTGTAATTTGATAAAATTTGTAACATTTGATTGGCTCTAAAAAATTTAAAAATGAAAAATGTATTTTAATATTATTTAGTACATAAAAAGAGTTAGTTGCTAAAATTAAAAATTTGTGTTACAATAAAGGGATGACCATTTCGAAAAAAAAATATTTCTTCTTATTTTTTGAATATTTTAAAACATTGAAAAATGTAAAAAAAAAATTGCTACTAAAAGTCCCCTTATTATAATATAAGCAATTAATTCTAATAGTGAAGAATTTTTTTTCCAAAATTTTTTTCATAAGGACGTTTGCTACAATGATAATTATTTTTTTTTTCATAATAAGTTAAGTCATACTTGAATTATATTACTGTTCTAAGATAAGATGGACCAAATATGTAAGCTTTCATGTAGTATATATTCATCCAAGTTGAAAAAAAAACTTAATTGACAAAAATTTTATATTGAAAGATAGTAGAACAAACTTAAGTCATACTTGTTAAGTTGAAATTTTAATTTTATAAAATATTTATTGTACTTGATATATTATTTGCTAGTAATATGGAACTAAAACAGCTAGCATGCATGTTTGATGTTAAAAAAAAAATCTTTAATGGCAATCTAGGAGTTTTAACCATTAAAGGTAAGATTAATGCAAAAAGAATTGCATACGATACTTGATATATATAATCAAGTGTAGACAAGTTTATAGCAAAAAATAAAATTTAGTAGTAACTTAAAGATTTCTTTTAGTTATCTAGTACTAATAACACTTCAATTAAATAGATAATAATAAAATTAAATTTCATTAAAAGAATAAAATAACTTATAATATATGAGTAAAAAAATTATTCAACATTTATGCACATTCATAAAGAGTATATTTGACTTAACTCAACAAGAAGATCGACATATGATATAGCCGAGACAGGTGAAAAAGTTCATTTCCCATGTCTAACAATAATAACAATAGTAACTTAGCATTCCTGGTAAAGTAATCAAATTGGAACTTCAATTACTTCAGCCGCTCTTATGGTCATATGCCTCCTACAAATCCATGCAATGTGACCATCATCTCTATATCTCACCCTCCATAGTCCAAACTTGTCCGCAATATCTTTTCCCGTGGAACACCTACGTTCCCTTAAGAAGTCCAGCACCCATTGCTGTGCTGCTCTAAGATGTTGTTGTACATCAGCACCTCTAGCGCGGTTCCTTTGGCCCATCGCTGCAGCCCCAGCTGCTCCTGCCATGAGAGCCCCTGCGCCACCAACCATGAGAGAGGAGTCAGCGAGGTGAGCAACTTCCCGGCTCAAATCCGGGATCATTTCTCCCATCCCGGCTGCTAAATGTGCGCCGATTTTGAGAGCAAGAGTGAGCAGTTTCATGAACTTGGTCATGTAGGGAGCCAAGCTTTTGACTGCAACATTGTTTATGTGCATTACTTCGCATCCGGGCTGGTCTTCAACGACGTGCATTTCACCCCGGAACTCACACAACATGTGCAACTGAAGTGCTGTCATGCCGGCAATGATGTTGGTCACAAGCCTCCTTGAGTAGTTTTCGGTTCTCACGAAGTAGAACATGTTTGGTACTTTTCTTTCTTCAAGTTGAACATTGTAGTTAACAAGGTAGTTCACCTTGTGGTGAAGCTGGAGTAGAAGCCGGTGCTCGTAATATCTCAATCCCTGTATTTCTTGTTTTAGATCCCTTATTTCCTGCTCAATAATCTTCAATCTCTGAAGCACTTGTTCCATTCCCTTGGCAATGCCACCAAAACTTGGATCAACTTTAACGTTTTCATCAACTGTGGAAAGTGAATTATCTTGTCCATTATCAGGGTTGTTTTCTGGTGTAACTTGGAGCTCCATGGCAAGATTGTACAGGTCATGATATCTTCTGTTCAAAACTTCCCGGAAATCATCATCCGACAACAGGTCTCTGGCAAAATCAAAACCCGCCCTCACAATAGGCTTACCAGAGTCCAAGACCACATCCCAAGTGTGCTGATAATCATACATACCATTGGCGGGAACTGTGAGCAAAGCTTGTTTTAGGCGCTGAAGAGACACAAACTGAGTCTTCCGGTACCTAGGAGGGACTAAATTTCTCACACATTCTGGTCTGATCACATTCTCGATCAAGGTAACCCCATTGCAGAAACTTTGTATTGCAGGAACCACTAGCTGGTAGACAAGCCGAAGTGTTTCTGTAAAGTTCTTTGTGGAACAGGCGAGCACATCAATGTAATAACCCAGCTGTCCTCCAAGCTCAACACGGATATAGATTCCATTAATATTGATACAGATGAGGTACTTCTCAAGGCTATAAGTCCCTCCATGCTGGTTCTTCAGTGCCATGATTTTGTTATGAAGATGAACCTGCACACATATTCGCAGAATATATGATTTTTTGAATTCAGTCTAATATGTTAACTAGCTTGCACGGATCTGACCATATTTTACAGGACTTCTGCGTTTTCGCTCAAGAAATTTTTATACCGAAACAGCTGAAATTGCACAGATTAATGAGTAGCATCACAAAGAGACTGAAGGAAAATACTTCCAAACTAAGAGGTAGCTTACCACAGAGGTCAGGTAACCTCCTGCACCAGTTCATTGACATTTATAGCTGTTTTTAGGTAATTGGTTTGGTAGTTTGATGTTACCATACCAAACATAATATTCATAAATTCTCAAATTTCATCACCTCTACAAGGTTTTCATTTGCTTTATTTTTTGCAGAAACTAGTTCATACGATTACTTTTAGATGAGATCAGACGCATGTCATTGGAACAGAAACTTTTTGTTACTATCATGTTTATTTTACTGAAATTGAAGTGAAAAGCCAAACCTGGAGACGAGGGAAGAAGCCTGGCGTGAGAAACATATGGCTTGAATCATCACATTCAAGATGGCGCCCCACAAAAACACAGTCAGGAGTGCTTAGCTCCCATTTCTGCGGTTTTCCTCTGCCTTCTTGGAGAATCGAAGGAATCAACAAGAGAGATTCTGGATCAGAAGGATCTTGCTCGTAACACAGTTCGAGTTTCATCATCATTCTCACAATGTCCCCGGCCTCTAAGTTGTCAAAGACTTTAGAACCCATTCCAGGAATCTGGCTTTGCAAACTCCCTCTCAGAATCGTCTCCAAATCTCTTCTGCTGATAAATCCATTGTCACAGCTTTGCTTTTTAACGTCTAGTTTTATGAGCTGAGCAAGTACTTCCCCGCAAAACCATTCAAGGTCCAATATTAAAAACCCGAGCTCATCAAAGTAGATCACCTCCCCTATATGATGAAGTGAAGTGGCAACAGCCTTCCTTCTCATTTCCACCTTCTCTTTGTTATTGTGCCTTGATCTAATTCTCAAAGCCGGAACTTTAACTTGGCATAGCTCAGCAAACTCCTTCCACTTCATCGCTGGCTTGTTCGAGTTTTCTGATCTCCACTCACATAAATGCTGTATCATATCATTGCAAAGCTGATAAACTCGTGGCACTCTCTGCAGAACAGTCTTGCTTGTCCTACGCATATGCAGGGCTACTTTGCTAACTGAGGCTGATGACCTTGCATCCACTGTAAACACTGTTGGATAGAACTCTACAAATCCATGAAATTTTTCTCTCAATCTTTCTAATGAATTTACAGTTTCTAGCAAGCCCTCTGATTGTGGATCCAGTTTATCAAAATGTGTCAGAATTATAGTCACATTCGGTAGCATGCATTGCTGCTTTGCTCTCTTGGAGTTGGAAACTATGAACCTAAGCCAATATTGGATGTCCTCCTCTATCTCAACCGGGGTCTTCAGTTCTCGGTTGCTAGGTTTTCTAAACAAACTGGATATGATGAGGAAACATGATGCACTTCCATGGCCTGGGAACATGAGATCATGAAGTGAATAGAACTCGTGTTGACCGGCAAGGTTCCAGATTGAAATCTTGGTGTCTTCATCTTCAAAAGTCTTTATCTTCATACCAACTGATCTAACAGCTTGTTCAACTGGATTCACTAGAGCCTTCACTTGATCCAGGTAGGGAAGCTTTGAAGTAGAGAAATTCTGTGATATTGAATGGCAAAGCGTCGTTTTTCCTAGAAAGTAAAACAAAAACAAATATCAACAAACGGTCAGAATCTAGAACCTAGATGAATGGCTGCCTTCAATTTCATCAATGCAAGTAAGTTTTTTCTTTAAAAAAGAAAATGTTCACTCTACCAGCATATTCTTGTCCACAGAAGAAAACCCGGCAACTCTTGGGTTCGGTCAGTGGCATGTCCTTGAGCAAATCAACATCCACTTCAGGTTCTGTCTTCCCATTCTGGCCTAACCTTTGATATATTGCATCAGCCTTTCCTGCAGTCTGAAGTGGTGTCCTGGCGAGATCAATGTCTTCGATGAATGGATTTATTTGCAACGTCTCCAACATAGCTTGCAACAACCTTTCCCCCCGAACCCCTTTGCAACCTTGTAATGACAAGCATCTCAAGCTAGCATTCTTCTCTAAGCTCTTGAAGATTCGAACGAAATCATCTGGCCTCATACTGTCATCGTCATGTATCCCTAACGTGGTAAGGCTCTCATTGCTGGTTAACAGCTTTAGTATTGCCGCAACACCATCTCTTCCAACTCTAGTTCTTCCACCACCGAAGGTCAACGACTTTAGTGTGATGTTTGCCTGCATTTGTAGTGCCGAGAACCTGCTCAAAGGGCATAACAAATGCTCCACACCTACACCACTAAACCAGTTCCCATCAACAGACAGGGTTTGAAGCCTCCGGTTTTTGAAGAGTCCAGCTGCTACATATACGATTCCTTTGTCTTTAAGGCAAGTTTTCGATAAGATCACCTCTCTCAACGTCTCATTTTGTTCCGAAACCCAACGGAACTCCTTAGCCCACCTGGATTTCAGTCGCACCCCTGTCATGTCTAGTGTCCTGACAGTGGAGTTTAGACCAAGAGCGCAAGCAACACGACAAGCACCTGAAATATCAATCTTGTAAACTCTAAGTGTGCTGTTCTCGGGTACAAATTCCACCACCTTGGAAATCTTCTCCGCGCGTTCTCCAGTCCATACATGAACTTCCATTGTTCTATTCCTTGCTAGAACAGCAGATATGAGAGGGGTTGCAGTGATAGAGCTTGAGTCGAAAATTGTCAACAGCTTCAGCACTGAGTTTGCCTCAATCATCTTGGAGAGCTCCTCTGCACCTTTGGACCCAATTGAATCCTCCCATATCTGAAGCTCTTCAACACTATCATTCACCCGGAGAGCAGATGCAAGGAAGGAAGCTCCAACTTCCCCTATCCATGACTCAGAAACAGTGACCTCTTTGACCAGCTTGTTTCGCCTCAGAACATGAGAGAGTTCAGACAAGCAGTCTGAACTGAACTGGTTTTTCTGAAACAGGAGCCGCTTGATGTTCGAGTTACCATCTAGCAGCTCCCCAAGATTCTGCACGTGGTACAGCTCCCAGTCAACAAAATAGAATTCCAAGTTTGCGAGTGAAACCATCGTGTCTTTAGCGGTTGTTCCCAACACTATAAGGATCTGGGAGAAGTACAAGAAGTCGTCTGCTGAAATGTTGATCTTGAAGGCAGTTTCGGTTTCTTGGAAACAGCCAGAAGTTGTTTGAGAGAGATAAAAGGAGATGCTATGGATGCTTAGGCCTTCCTTTTCAACCATCTGCAGCACCCATTGGAGATCTTTGAAATTTTCACTGACAGCCATCGGTAGCCCAGGAACTGAAAGGAAATCAAAAGCTGAAGATGCAGAAACGAAACTGCTGAAGTTGGAACATCAGAAAAGAAAACATTCCAACTGTTCTACAAATTGAGTAGCCTGCACATAGAAGTTGGTAAATTAGAATTTCAAACTAGTGAAGCAGTAGTGCTAGTAGATGATGAGGGTGAGGCGAACCTGTCAAAATAGTTAGCAATTTATCAAGTCCCTAAAAAAAAAAGTTACACTTGAATCACTGTTTGCATCTACGTGACATAATCATTCTACTTTGATCTGACCTTTCTACTCTCGTGCTCTTGTTCTAAATTTACTACTTCTATTCTTATTTTCCTAATACTTTTACTTATTTAAATCTTAAAAAAAAGTGATATTTTATCATTAGTACTCTCTCTCAATTCTTAAAGCGGCTCAAGTGCCCAAGAGTTAGGAGAGTCTTTTATTAGATTGTCATTTTACTCTCAACAGCGGTTTATATTTTTTTTTTATAATATTCTTACTTATTTAAATTTTAAAAGATGATATTTTTCTATTTTCACTCTCACTCAAAACTTTCACTTTTGGGAGTCTTTATGCCACTTTATCTCAAGACATGTGGATCCAGAAATGAACAAAAGTCTAAAAGGTAAAAATCTTGCCAGCTCTTGTGCTTGCAATTCATTGGAAAGAGCCGAGTAATAGATCTAGGATTCCATACGTGCCCCCCGGGCAGGAAGTAGCTAAAAGGCCAAAGTCCTTCCACTCCACCCTTTCCGCGGAGCTGCAACCGTAGCTACTTTTATAAAGGGGTATGCCTCCGTCACGAAAGCGTCCGATTTCATTTCTCTGATGTCATGGAGGAAATATAACGATAATTTGGAATATCATCTAGAGTTAAGGTTAAAATTTAAAATGGATTATTAATAATTAAGGTGACTTTTTCAGATTTTTAACTAAAGTCTCTGTTAGATAATTTTTTCAATTTTTAATTAGGATATAAAAAAATACCCCACTAATCCTATCCTCACAAATCTGGCTATTAAAACACGAATTTGACCTCACCTGTAAATCTATAGAAATGGTACGTGTTTAACTAACTTCACCGGACTTTTCTTATATTTAAAATATAATTTTATTTTAAAATAAAATTATAATTTAACATAAATTATTATATATTATTTTAATTTATAATTTTTTAGGTATTAATTAACTATAAATATACATATCATTTTAAAAATATATGTAAATATATAAAAAAATCTAAAAAAATAAAACATATGACTTAAAATTAGTTGGTGAGTGATGCCCACCGGGGGTATTGTTCAAATCCGATTATTTATTTAGAAAATTTGAGATTAGTTATACCCAACCCAAACTTACCAATTGACATTTTTACTTTTCATGCTAAAAATTATTACGTTTTGAAGATCTAATATTCTATGTATAGACCATATAATATTTTTTACCTACTAAAACCGAAAAAGGTTAATCGACAATGAATTGACTAAGAATCTCAAAATAATCGTTTCATAATAAATAATTTAGTGAACTGGTGGTAAAAGAAACTAATTACCATTAATATCTTAGAAGGACGGGGAGATTGCAAGCACGTATGTTATTTAAAGATGACTTATTTTTATTTTTATTTTTATATATTTTTTACTTAAAATTAATTTTATTTCAAAATTATACAGATTTAATAATTTACTTAAAATAAAATTTTTATCATATTATTAAATTTTTATAAATTTTTTTAATATAGAAAACAATAAAAATTTATAAAAATTTATTAATATCATAAAAATTTTACAATTAATGGATTATCACACCTAAATAATAGTACATTTCAAATGGAATTAATTTCGGGTTAAAAAGATGTAAGTATAAAAATAAGCTATTTTCGATTAAGCTAAAATAAATTAGCTCTTAATTGTTATTTTTAAACTTTTAATAGTTGACTAGAAATTTTTATCAAAGTTAAGTAGTCAATCTGCAACTTCTAAAAAATGTATGGAAAAATTGAAAATTTTAAAGCGCATAAAGACCTAATTCTTAAAAATTAAGAATTATATTGTAATTTTAAAGTAAATATCATAGATTATCGTAAAAAGTTTCCAAATATATAATACTACATATATTTCACTAATTCTGAAATTGCCTAAAATAGCAAGTTGGAGTACAGAAAATCCACTTACACAGCATACAGGGTTACAGCGTGTGCCGGCGGGAGCAATACCTGGAGATGAGTCTCCGCGACCTACGGCGGTTCCAGGACGGAGTTCCAACCGCAACTCGGATGGATCTTATTGACTCGGTCGATGCGGCGGGTAAGGCTTCGGTTTGCCCATTCGGTAGCCAGAGCAGATGAGAGATTCGGGACGCTTTGCGTTCTCAGCGGACCGGGTCTGAACTCAGCTCTCTCTTTGTAATTGTACGAGTTATGGCTGGGCGTGTGAACTCGAGCTGACCCAGTGGCAGCTCTGGACTCATTCTTCACAGAATGTTGGTCATAATGAAATCGATTTTGGGTGGCTTAAGTTGTAGAAGAAGAGGCTCTTTATCTTTCTTTCCTGCAGTATTAATATTCTCTGCTTCGTGCTAAAGGAACTGCTGGCAAGTTTTGTTCAAAAGGATTAACTTTTCGAAAATTAAAGTGCCGAAACGGTAATAATTTCTACCCTTTTGTTCGCATTCTTCTTTTTTTTTTTAATAATCAAAAGCATCTTTATAAATTTATAAATATATTAAGGTACTTCTAGAAATTTCTTATTTAAAATTAAGGAAAAATTTATCTACTTTTCTAAAGCTAGAAAGCGCCAAATTGCATTTTAGTAGTATAGTTAGGGATAACAAAATTTGACCTAACCTAACCCATCCGAATTCAAGCCCAATCTGACCTGATTTGATCAAAAAAGTCAACGACCTAAACCTAAACTCGAACCCGATCTGACCCGAACCCGAAATGACCCGATAACTAAACCTGATAAGACCCGATTTTCACTTAAATTAACATAAAATATATGATCACCAAAGACTTTAGAAAAATTATGATTTAATATATGTGAATGAGTTTTTTCTACTCTATTGATCTGTTTTATATTGTAGAGCGAACGAGTGAAAGTTATGAGAAATGATTAGTGAAATGGTGATATAGATATAAAAAAAATTAGATTTTAGAAATTATAGTACTCCTTCCGTCCCATATTCTTTGAAATATTTGACTTTTTCGAATAGTTTGAATTGAATTTATTTATATTACTCTCTCTATCTCAAATTCTTTGCACAATTTATATTTTAACAATTAATCTACAATTTTTTTGTTTTCAACAATTTACTATATAAATAAAAAACTTTAAACATGATTTTTAAATATATATTTTTCTAATTTTTTAATAAATAATAATATAAATAAATTCAAGTCAAACTAGTTAGAAAAGTTAAATGGAGCAAAGAAAATTGGACGGAGGGAGATTATTTGTTAGAAAAGACTTTAAAAAGTATATATTTAGAAACTATAGGTCTTTATTTATTATTTAATATAATCATTTTTTATTTATATATTAAAATGTTAAAAATAAAAAAATTAAAGATTAATTATTGAATAATGAATGTTACAAGGAACTTGGCATAGAGATAGTATTTTATTAAAGAAATTAGATATTAATATATCTTCATAAATATTATTTTATTTTTTATATCTAATTAAATTAAATTTTAATCAAAATTAAACAAAAAAATTGAAGCGATTCAGCCATTTCGGCTTATGCATCAGTGAACTAAGTAAATCTGACGATCAAGTTGAATATAGTCTAAGACCCAATAACCCGACCTGATTAGATCCGAACCCAAATAAGCCCGGACTGACCCAACCCGAACCCGAAATCTACTAAACTCGAAATCAACCCGAACCCAAATAACCCCACTTGAACCCGACCTGAACCCAAATACATGCTGACTCGATTAAACTTGAACCTGAATGACCTGACCCAACCCACCCAATTACCATCCCTACGTATAGTGGCCCAAAGTGCATTGGTAGAATTCTATTCCTAATTGAGCATGTGGGCTAAAGTGATGCATATTTTTGTTGGCATTATGAATTAATAATGCTAGGAGAATACAAATGACATTAAAAGCTTTAAATCTAGGTAAAAAGCACCAATGGTCCCAAACCTTTAAGTCCCATTCTAAATTGGTCCACAACATTCATTTCATTGTAAATAAGTCCCACACTTTTATAATTCATTACATATTGACCCTTAACTTTAGGCAGGTATAGAAACTCGATTTATAGATAAGAAAAAATGATAGTTAAAATTTTTCATTAGCTATTAGAAAATTATGGCACAGTATGAATTATTAAAAAATAGTTATCGAATAATTTGAACTAAAATTTAAAAAATTAATGTTAGATAATTCGTCAGAATTAACGTATTCAAAATGTTCGATAATTGTCTTCTAATAAATTCAAATTATGCCATAATTTTCTAAGAATTAATGAAATATTTAAACTATCAAGTTTTTGTACCTACCTTAGGCTAAGGACCAATATGCATTGAATTATAAATATTTGGGACCAATTTGCAATAAAATGAAGGTTAAGGATCAATTTGTAATGAAAATTAAAGGCTCAGGACCATTGGTGCTATTTACCCCTCTAAATCTATTGTACGTTTGTCCTCCAAGTCTTCTATGTTACCCCACAAAAGTTTTGATGAGTGGTGGAACCATGGTTGTTATATCGAGATACATGTTGAAAGTCATGTTTAGCTCTAGAAAAAAATTTCAATTTTTTCAAATAATTTTTTGAAAATTAGAAAATGAAAAGGAAACATATTTAGTTAAATAATTTTTTTTTTAAAATTTCTTGGAAAACTATTTTCCAAGTTAGCAAGAGTTAGAAAACTTGGATTTAGTTGTTTTCCATTTTTCCAAAAACAAAAAACCCATCTGCCTTTCTCGCGATTGTGCCAAGTACAGTCCCTCTCTGTCTCTTTCTCTCGGTTTTCCCTGCCTCCTCTTGATCTTTCTTTCAATTGTGGCTCTCTTTAGATTTTCGTTCTCAAGGTGATTGGATTTGCTTTAAGATAACGTCAGAGACGAAGCTTGGTGCCACATTTTTCTTAATCCAGTCTCTCCATGGTGATTGTTCATATGGGAGTCGATGTTTGTTTATGTGGATTTGTTGGATTTTGGTTGTAGTTTATTATGGGATTTTTTTGGTTTATGGGGTTACCAATCTAGTTTTTCTCTAGTTTTTAGGGTCTAACTATTGAGTTGCCGGTTGGAAACAAATAATTGGGTTTAGGGTTTGATTAGAATAGTGTTGATTTGGGAGTATCTCTTGTATTTCTTGCTTTGGTGTCTGTGTTTGTTGTGATTTTATTTGATCTTTTGCATTATGTTTGTGTCTTTTGTGTTTGTTGCTAACATTCTGTTGCAATTTTATTTGGTTTTCTGCAATGTTTATTGTGAATTGGTTATGTCATTTTCAATGAGAAACTATTACTGTTTGTTTGATGAACAGGCTAAATCACGATGGCTTGGTGATTAGACTAAGCTTAGACTAGTGTTTATTGATTGAGTAGAAACTATTAGTCTTACATGGGTGTTTGTGCATATCTGAGTTGGTTCCTTTGCGAACAAGTTATGTATTTGTAGGTGTTTGTAAATTGTAATTGTTAGTAAAAGAATATGTTAGCTCTAGGGAAATGGCAAACTCATAACACATGATTTGTTGTCAAATTTCTATGTTGTCTATTGTTAGTTATACTTAGAGTTCATTTCAGGAACCTACTACAAATGAGAGGTTAATAAAATTAAGTGGGAATATGACTACAAGTTCCAACTAGATAATGTTTGTGCATATACTTGTGTGTTTTTCCTTGTATTTTAATAAGTGCTTAATTGGTTTCTATTTGCTTAAAACTAAAACTCAAGGAGACCGAGTAGAAATTGGTTATAAAGTTTTACTAATGGATTTACTTTTATAATTAAGCTATATTGATCTTGTATGGGAAGCATGTTAGTTGTTTGTTGCTAAATTTGTAATGTTATGTGATTTCGCATGACATGATGTTCATATTTGTGTATACAGGATGGGAAGTCAAAACAAATGACGCATACATATTCATGGATGCAATTACAAGAGAAGAGAATCAGTTTCCTTTACCCATGAAAGGCAAGTTTCCTTCAACCCATCTGTTCTGTTATTCTAAGAGAAGACACTCGTACTTTAGGTTTGCTATTGATTTATATATGCAAGAGAAAAAAGTTAATTAAGGGCTAGGTTTTTGTTGGCTTGTTTGGTAAGGGAACAGGTATGGGTTTTTGTTGGCTTAAATTGAGGGCTGTTGACTTGCATTACATGTTCTATTGTGTTTAATCCTAATTTTGTGTTAGTGGCTTGCTTGTTTATGCAGATCATTTTTATTTGGTGGATTCTGGTTTTTCAAATACTCCAGGTTTTGAGCTCCTTATAGAGGCCAAATATATCACATAAGAGATTTTCGTAGGAGAATTGGATTTAGAGGGAAATAAGAGTTATTCAATCACTGACACTCTTTTTTCCAGTAGTGTCGTGGACAGGGTTTTTGGTGGATGAAAAGCCAGATTTCTGATTTCAAAGAAGATACCCAACTATTCACTTCACACACAATGTTTAATTTCTATTGCTTGTTGTGTATTGCACAATTTTATCTGACAACAAGATAAAGCAGATGAAATATTTACTTAATTCAAAAAGAAAAGGATGATAGTTGAAGGTGAAGAAGGTTTGGGCGTTGAACAAAATGGTTGAGGTTAATGTGTCTCAAACAACCCAATTGGCTAATGTGAAAGTTGATATAGTCACCTATATGTGGAATAATTACCAGCAATACAGAGTTCACTCCCATAAGCATTGACTTTAGTGTATCTAGTTATATTTGGTATTATATTCTCTTTGGAATTCTATTATACGTTGAAAAATATTATGATTAAGATATCTTTATTTATCAGATGAGTGTGTTTTTTTTCCTTTTATATGAATATTGCATTTGAATGTTTTCACAATGTGAAAATATATAATTTTTTTGTGAAGAAAATTTTCTCATCTAAATATGTTTTCCAATTTTTCATTTCCATAAAATTGTCTTGTTGTAGAAACAACTAAACATATTTTATGAAAAGCATTTTGAAAAACTGCACATGGAAAATGAAAATGAGAAACAGAAAAGAAAAATGAAAACTATTTTCAACTTCCAAACACAACTTAGGGTGTGTTTAGTTCTAGAAAATTTTTTGAAAAATAGAAAATGAAAAGAAATTGTGTTTAGTTCACTAAGTTTTGTTTTCATTTTTCTATTGAAAACTTCTTTTTTGTTGTTTTCCATTTTTCAAAAATTAGAAAACATGATTTTTACTTGCTAAAACTTTTGATTGATCATCGAGATATTGACACCTGTCTCTCTTACTCAACCAAGCCTCCAGCCATGGTGTCTTCGGTTTGATTCCTTGTCGTCTGATGCTTGCCTCGCTTCACTTATTCCGATTTATCAAGAGATTGTGCCACCCTTTCTCCATCATTATTTGATTTGTAGGTTCATTCATCTGATTTCTCTTCTTCTCTCAATCTCTCTTTGTTTTTTCTTAGGTTCATTTATCTGATTCGATGACATGGCCGTCCTTGGCCCCTGCCCAGGAAGCCAGTGAGAACTGGTTTAACGATGATTGCAATTGGCTAGCTATATATGTGCTAGTTGATTAATCTAGAATATGTAAAATGAATGCTTTTTATGCTTTGACTTGGATTAACAAAATCCATAAAACATTGACTTGGCCAAGATATTTCCAAAGAAAACAAGTTCAAATAGCTGAAGCATATAAGATCAAAATTTACTTGAATTTACTCATTCTAATAGCATCAATTAAGCTTGAAAACACAACTCCCAGCAAGAAACAAGCAACTCTTCCTCAAGAACTCAAGTTCTACAAAACTCCACCTAGTTCCAAGCAACTAAAGGCACAAATCACATAATTACTACCTTCTAACTAAAACCCAAGCTTCCAAACATCTAATAAAAAAGAATCTACCAAGAACATAATTGTTACCTCGCATGTAAAATAAGGGATGTTGGAAAACTCGGTTCCAAGCTTTAAAAACATGATATCACCCTTGAAACAAGCTTTCCATGGCATGTACATTCTTGGTGGCTCTCATTTTCATCCAAATCTCTAAGTTTTAGGCTTGGATTGACAAAGAATTTGTAGGGTGAACAAGGAACTCGGGTTTAAGCAACAAATGTGGCCTCCTCCTTCACTTTACCAAGTTTTATAGCCTCTTAACCAAGAAGCCATCCAAGAATTTAAAAAGTTACAAATAAGTCCCATTTTTTAGGTAACCTTAGTCAAACTTGGTCAAATCTTGTTTATTTCAACTAAGTTTGGGTTAAAGTTAAAATTTAGGTTATCAAAAACTCATTTTCAGCGCTCGAGACTTTGTCCGACTATTTGGGATGCAAAATTACCATTTTACCCCCAAACCTCATTTAGTACCTTAATCTCCTCGGAACTTAGTGAACTTTGCTAAACTTACCCATTCTTGCTAGGTGAACGTGAATTAAGGTTAAAAATTTATTTTCAAACACCTTACTTTCCTCAAGCAAGCCTTCAGCTAGGAGAGCCATAACATTCAATTCTTAGGTTTGTTCATCTAATTCGTTTGGATTCTTTACTTGGGTTAATCTAATCTTTATCCTTTTTTCAATCCTATTCACTTGGGTTCATCTGATCTCCTTCTCCCGATCCGATTCACTTTCTTTTTTTGTTTATGATTCTTTGCTTGTTTATAATTCTTTTTAGTTTTATTGATTAAGAAGCAATCGTCTGGTTATGCTTGTTTATAATTTGTTTGTTTATGTTTCCTTGGGGTATATAAACACTTCCCTTCCTTTCCTATAACTTATTCAGTGTTGTTTTAGTTTGCAATGCTCGTTTGGTTGTGTGAGGTTTTATGATTAGTGAATTTACCTGTGTGTGTTTTTTTGGAATTGGTCATAACCATGGTTAACCATGGTATGTTGCTGTTGCCACTGCCGCTGCTGGTCTGTTGGCTTAAAACTACGTTGCTATTTTGTTTGGGCCACTTTGCCTTTTCTGGTTTTTGCCGTGCCAAGTGTAGAAGTTAATAGTTCTATATTCTATAGAGTTTGGTGGCAGACTTGACGGTTTAGTAGCAAGCATGGTGTTTCTACTGTGCTTGATCCCACAAGAATTGGTATGCCCTTTGTATTTGAAAAGTTTTTGGCAGGGCAGCAATGAAATTTTTGTCTTCAGATTTTTTTTTGCTTGCTTGTGGGATTCCCTGCCTGTTGATGGCCCTTGCTATTCTTTCAGGTTGCCTGATTTTTTATTACGTTGTTATTCAACAATAAGTAGTGTTTAGAATTGTTTACTAGAAGCATTCACCAATTTTAATTAGGTCACTTGTTGCCTTTTTGAAAAGTTGATAGTTGTTTATTTGTTGTTCGAACAATGAATGTGCTATGGTTCACATTCGTCCTTGTTGGGTTCTTTGGTGACAATGATTTATTTCACATTCATCCATGTTAAAACTCCATTGCCATGTGTAATTGGTGGATGCTAGCTAGGACTAACAATAACAACTGGGAGGCCTCAATCAATATCTGATTAACTTGAAGATCTAAGTATCAATTGGATACTAGTGCTATTATGATCTGATAGGAATATTGGAAAGATATTTGATATCATATCTAGTTCTATTTAGTTATATTTGATATTTTATTCTTTTTGAAGTTGTATTGTATGTTGAAAAATATTATGACTAAAATAGCTCTGTTTATCAAATAAACATTTTTTTTTCTTATTATAAAAATACTTGTTTATAATAAGTATTGCATTTGAATGTTTTAACAATGTAAGAATATAAAAATTTGTTGTGAAAATTTTCTTAAATAAACATATTTTTTAATTTTTTATTTCTAGAAAATTGTTTTCTTGTAGTAACAACTAAACATGTTTTCTGAAACGCATTTTAGAAAACTGTACATGGGAAATGAAAATTAGAAACAGATAAGGGAAAGGAAAACTGTTTTTCACTTCCAAATGTGGCCTTAATTTTATGAATAGAGATGCATATCGTATCGTATAATACAAAAAATATTTTTAAATTTATCAAAAAGTAATATTTATGCAAAATATGTTTACAAAATATATGTTACTGTCTTGCACATTCGTAAGTTGTTTAACATACATACGTGTGAGTATATAATTTCCTATTAATTAAGTGTAAAGTAATTATAGAAAGTTTTTAAAAAAGCAAAAGTGTTGGAAATAATTATTAATTATAGACATATACTTTCAAACATATTTTAGAAATAGCCATCAAAATGAAGATTAAAAGAACTAATAAGGGAAGGGGACCATGTTAATCACTTTAACCTCATTCTTACCAGTGCCAGCTCTTAAGCCAGGGCCGTAGAACTCCAATGCTTTTGACGTTATCATGTTCACCATAGACAGAAAAATGAGCAAAATGTTAAAAGGGACCTTGTGAGAAGAAGACTCAACATTATCAACATAACCCTTTTTGATTTACTCTAAGGTAGATGTGGAAGTATTTAAGGTAAATTGATACTCAACCAATTAAAAACATCTTTACTGCAATTCCAATTTAAGAAAATATGATGGGTATCCTCTCAATAAAAAAATACAAAAGGACAAATTTACATTTATGTCCACCCCTCTTTGATATTAAAGTGATAGTAGATCTGGTAAAACTCACAAACTACTGATTCCTGTTCGTGGGTTACGGATATTTAGCTAAAAACCCACCCATCTGGTAGGCACGGATTTAAAGCTATCTATACTCATAAACTCATTAGTGCAAGATTTCTTATATTCAAGAGTTTGTG
The DNA here is from genome assembly GCA_039654915.1 of Aquilaria yunnanensis. NCBI lineage: Eukaryota > Viridiplantae > Streptophyta > Magnoliopsida > Malvales > Thymelaeaceae > Aquilaria > Aquilaria yunnanensis. Next base: position 67,886,733 of record CM077597.1, read on the forward strand.
TAAAAGCTAATAAAATTATAGGGCTAAGAATACAGTTAACCCCAACCCTAGAATACAGTTAACCCCATCCTTGATTCTTCCCACACTCACAACCACTATTGCCTGTCCTTTGTCTTCTTTGTGCCCCCGTTCATCACCACTATCCTCCTACTTTACTTCTTCATTCTTTACCTTATTTACTTCAATTTTCCACTGGGTCATTCTTTTCAAACCCACTTACTCACCGCTCCTTTAGTCTATCATCCAATCAACCAAAACCAAAGCCCCAAAACCAACAAAGGATGAAACTCTCCTAACTCGAATTGTCTTTGTTACAGCTCTCTAAAAATTCATATCATAATTACTGAGATAACTTTGGTTATTTTAGTAATTTTATATGCTTAGAATACTAATGCAAGCAAATTCTCAGTTTAAAAAAGTATGGTAGCTTAAAAAGGACAGAAAATGGTTATTTAAGTAAACCGGACTAAGAAAGGCATTTTGGTCATTTCATATGGTGACCCATTTTTAATTCACGGTTGGGTAGGGGATGGAAAAATATTGAATTTGATGTATCACATTTTTTCGTGATTCCCGCTCTACATTTGTGAAATTGTGAATTTACTAAATTGTTCATAAATGGTTTATATGTAACCCTTAGAAGTATTGAAACTAAATTACACATTTGTTAAAGCTGAGGACTGGGCGTGTGATAGCCGAAGGACTATCGCCTCTCCTAGAAGGTACCTCCTACCAAAAGCATGCTCAGGAAACTTGGCACCATCCGAGGGAGGCACTAGTACTGACCTCGGACTAGGCGAATTCCAGTGCCTCGAACTTGGGATTTAGCCTAGTACCCCAGAGAACTCCAAAGGTGCAGACAGCCCCCTTGGGGGATTAAACGGATCGCCTTCGGGATAGAAGAACCAGCTACCGCAAGCAAGAGAGGATTTCCCGAAGGCGGAACCTCCGAGCTAGGCAGCTCCCCGAACTGCGGCGGACATAACTCCCGAAGAAGGGTGTTCGTCTCAGAGAACGACCTCGCCCAAAGGACATCGGGAGTACGGCAGGAGCATTTAAGGAGCCTCTGACACATCGCCCACAGACGCACCATGTCACCTCAAATGACGCTCTGACACGCCGACGCCGCCCAGGTCTTGTCAACTTGTCTCGGACCAAGGCTCGAGGGAGCCTACAAACAGCTACTTGTCCCCTATGCCCAAAGGTACACAGCAGATCTGACCGAACACGTGTCACGATCTGCACGGGCCAGACACTTCTATAAATACCAAAGAGCAGCTCCTTGCAAACGGTTGTGGGTCAGTCAATTGAGAGGATACGAACAGGCAAGGCCACTAAACCCTTGAGTGCTCTCTTTCCTTCACCTCTCAGAAAACTGACTTGGGCGTCAGAGGTTCCTCCCCGGAAAAACATCCCGGGGACCTCCTAACATTTCCTTTTGGGCTCTTCAGGTACCACTCCCTGGGAAACCTCCACTCCGGGCGTTCTCCTCCTCAGGAAGTCCCTCCAGAAACCACCATGTCCTCCAGCGAAGATGTCTCCGGACATCATTTGGCGCCGTCTGTGGGAACCCACCCTTAGGTTGCCGTCGTTGAGACTCGGCGTTCTAAGGACAAAAGACTCCCGAAGTCCCCGTCCGCGCCTGAAGTCCAACCGGCTGCTGAGCAAACTCGTCCAGGGACTTCCACGCTCGAGGAAGAACGTCCTCTGGTCATAACCATGAGCTTCCTCCATGACTTCCAACGCTCTGTTGTGGCTGAGATGGCACAACAGATAGACAGAAGATGGCCACAACAAGCTCAAACCCAAAGGTTTCCTTCACCGGTACACCCTCGGGAAAAGAGCCCCAAAGCAGTCCGCCGCAGTTCGGGGAGTGAAGACCCACGTGAGGAGTCTTCAACAGAAAATATGCCCCTTGGGGCACGCCTTCCAGGCCAAACGGGGCCCAACCAACCCAAAATTCGACGCCGAATGAGCCCTTTGCCTGAGACGAGGTCACCTTCTCCCCAATGACGAAGCCATTCTCCGAAGAGGCGCCGTCAATCTCCTCTACCTGAGGAAGAACCTAGCGCCACCGCCCTCATGGAGAAAATATTGGCAAGGCTGGACAGAGTCGAGAGGCAAGTGGCTCGCAAGCCAGTTTGGGCCAGACTGTCTGAGTCTTTTTGTGGGGATCAGTCTTCTTTCACCCGAGCTGTGGTCGAGGCAGCTATGCCAGGTGACTTCAGGGTACCTCGGCTAGAGACGTACGATGGTCGGACCGACCCACAGGCCCACCTGACGAAGTACAGACGCAGCATGATGATGCACGGTGCGGACGATGCCACCTTGTGCAAGTGCTTCGAGGTCACCCTCTCTGGGCCAGCAACTGCGTGGTACAACTCCTTGGCTCCAAGAATCATCGGAAAGTTCTAGGAGTTATCAACAGCCTTCACCCAACAGTTCATCGGGAGTCGCCCGACGGCGAAGATGCCCGTTCAAATGTTCGACATAGCGCAAAGAAGCGGAGAAACTATACGCGACTATGTCAAGAGGTTCAACAGAGAGGCTTTAAGTGTTCCAGACTTTCGGCCCGAAATACGCATCCTCGCCATGACAAGGGGCCTTCGGAGGGATTCCCAACTCTTCTATGAATTCTCCAAGGACCCTCCAGACACACTGGGCGAATTCTACCGACGGGCCAAACAGCACATGACGGCCGAAGAACTAAGAATGGGCGGACCCAGGCCTAAGCACACCCGTGGCGAGGGGTCCAGCCAGCAAGCACGCTATCCGACCGACCAGCCACTTCGACCTCGGAGAATGCGAGGAAGGAAACCCCCGAACTTCATAGCACTGAACACCACGAGGACCAACATCCTCATGACTCTGGAGAGGCAGGGAACACAAGTTCAGAGGCCAAGGGCCATGACCGCTGAAAATAGAAAAAACATGAAGAAGTTCTGCCAATTTCATCGTGATCATGGCCACGACACCGAGGATTGCTTCCAGCTGAAGAAGTATATTGAATCGCTGATAAAACAAGGCCAACTTCGGCGGTACCTACAGTTGCCTTCCCTGAAGGGGAGGAAAGAGGAGGAAGGAAAGGTAGAAGATGAGGACTACGACTCTGACAGGCGGAGAAACCGAAGTCCGAAGAGGCGCCCTCCACCCCCTGCGGGAATCATACAAACAATCACGACGGGGCTCCCATCCTCGGAAAGGAAAAGGAAGGCCAGGGAAATAGCTGTGATGGACTATCAAAGTCCGGCGAAGAAGCTATCCCGAAAAGATGGTTCCACAGTCGTCTTTCCTCACGACGACCCACTCCTGATCATGGCAAGAATTGGAAGCTGGGATGTCAAAAGGGTATTACTTGATGACGGATCAAACGCTGACGTCCTATTTTCACAACTGCTGCCGAGCTTGGGCATATCCATCAGCGATCTCAAGCCTGTCACTTCACCGAGCTTCGGTGTAGGACCATCCGAGTTACCTGTCCTCAGATGGATCGACCTTCCATTAATGATGAGAGGGACTTCGGTCAAAGGACCAGCTGAGTTGTTTGCCTCGACAATGGTGAGGTTCATCGTCATGGATGTCCCCTCATCATACAACGCCATCCTTGGAAGGCAGACGCAGGGAAATCTGCACATTCACCCTGACGTGAGATATTTGACTGTCACTTTCGCCACCAAGGAAGGAGACGCAGAAATCTTCATAGATCAGGCCGAAGTAAGAAAGGTGTTCGTCAAAGCCCGAAAAGCTCCAGCAAACAATTCCACACAAGCTGTAGAAGCAAGGGCTTCAAAGTCAAAAAATGGCGAGAAAAAAGATTCTGGCAAGGTAGAAAGGGAAGAAGTGGAACTTATCCCAGGACGAAGTACCCGAATAGGGAAAAACTTGTCCGAAGGAGATAAGAAAAAACTTGTATCCTTTCTGATAATGAATAAAGACCTGTTCGCTTACTCGCCGAAAGACATGCCTGGGGTAAATCCGCGCGTAGTACAACATAGCCTCAAAGTAAGTCTGGAAGCAAAACCTGTCCGGCAAAAGAAACGGGGCATTTCAGCCCATAAAAATGACTTTGTCAAAACCGAAGTCCAACGTTTATTGGGGGCAGATGTAATCAAGGAGGTCAAGTACCCCGAATGGCTAAGCAATGTGGTGATCGCCACAAAAGAAGGAAGCAACAAACTTCGGATGTGCATCGACTTCAGAAACCTGAACGATGCTTGCCCAAAAGATTCATATCCTCTCCCGCCAATAGATCAACTGGTAGATTCAACTGCCGAATACGGGCTCCTAAGTTTCCTAGACGCCTTCAGCGGCTACCATGAAATAAAGATGGACCCCGAAGACGAAGAAAAAACAGCCTTCATCACCGAGGGGGGGACGTACTGTTACACCAGGATGCCCTTCGGGCTCAAAAACGCAGGAGCCACCTACCAGAGGTTGATGAGCAAGGTCTTTAATGACCAAATAGGGAGGAACATGGAAGTCTACGTAGATGACATGATAGTCAAAAGCAAGCTGCCTGTTGACCATGTCACAGACCTAAGGGAGACTTTTCACCAGCTCAGGACCTTCGGAATTCGCCTTAACCCCGAGAAATGCACCTTCGGGGTAACTTCGGGAAAGTTCCTTGGGTACATGGTATCAGAAAGAGGCATTGATGCTAACCCAGAAAAAATTAAGGCTCTGTTGGAATTCCGAACTCCTGCCACAATAAAAGATGTGCAGAGACTTACTGGAAGAAAAACCTCCCTTAGCAGATTTATTTCCAGATATGGAGACCGGTGTCGAGCATTCTTCAAAGTCCTCACTAAGGCAGCAAAAAGGGAGGACGACCTCGAAAGTAATGATCATCCTTGGAATGAGGACTGCCAAAAAGCTTAGGAAGAACTCAAAATCTACTTGGCTCGTCTGCCCACTTTGCGACAGCCCCGCGAAGGAGAACCACTTGTGTTGTACCTCGCCGTCACAGAAAAAGCAATAAGCTCAGTCCTTGTGAAAGAGGAAGGGGCGAAGCAGTGGCCAGTCTACTATGTGAGCAAGCCTCTGCATGGCGCCGAAATCAGATATCCTTTGTTACAGAAAGCTATATATGCCTTGGTCCTGGCAGGAAGAAGGCTACGGCCATATTTTCAGGCTCACCCCATCATCGTCCGAAGTAGTTTACCCCTGCGGGACGTCATGAAGAAGGTTGACCATTCGGGAAGGCTCTCCAAATGGTGTATAGAGCTTGGCGAACACGACATCACTTATGAACCTCGGAAAGCCATAAAAGCTCAAGCCTTGGCAGATTTCATTGCCGAGGTCCCCATTACCGAGGACAGCCACCCAAGTCCCGACGAAAATGAGCCAGAATGGGCCTTGTACGTTGATGGTGCCTCGGGCGCTGAGCACCAAGGAGCAGGGGTAATCATCAGAGGCCCCGAAGGCCTGGAAGTAATGAAGGCCATTAAGTTCAGCTTCAATGTCACCAACAATGTGGTTGAATATGAAGCTCTCATAGCGGGCTTGCGCCTGGCCAGAAAAATTGGTGTCAGAAACTTGAAAGCCCATAGCGATTCCCAGCTAGTAGTTCGGCAAACAGCAGGGGACTACGGGGCGAAGGATCCAACACTGGCAAAATACCATGAATTAGTGACGAAGCTTATTCGAGAATTCGACACCGTGCAAATCGAGAACATGCCTCGCAGACATAACGCTGAGGCAGATGAATTGGCAAAATCAAAAGCATATACTGAGCTACTAAGCCAGCCGAGCATTACAGTGCTAAGCATAATGACTTCGGGAAGAAGCTGGAAAGACCCAATAAAAACATATCTCGAAACCAATACGCTCCCCTAAGAGCCCAATGAAGCAGCAAAAGTGCGGAGACGCTCCGGTTGTTTCTTTCTGATTGGAGAAGAGCTATATCGGCAGGGATATGCAAATCCGCTACAAAGGTGTGTTGGTGAAGAGGATATTGAAATAATCCTCCAAGAAGTTCACGAAGGCGCTTGTGGTTCGCACATCGGAACCGACGCCCTGGCAATGGTGATACTTCGCCAAGGATACTTTTGGCCTACCCTGAGGAACGACGCTAGGCGGTTCGTCCAAAAATGTGGTAATTGCCAAAGACATGCAAAAATCCAGAGAACACCCTCGGAGCTGGTGACTTCGGCAAACTATCCCTGGCCCTTCGCAGTTTGGGGCATAGACCTTATCGGGCCGCTCCCGACAGCACCTGGGGGCGTGATGTTCTGCGTTGTCGCAGTAGACTATTTCTCTAAATGGGTCGAGGCAGAACCTTTGACGACTATCTCGGCAAGAGAAGTGCACAAGTTCGTGTGGAAAAACATAGTATGCAGATTCGGCATACCGAGGGTACTAGTAGCTGATAACGGATCCCAGTTCATAGACAAAGGGTTCCAAGAGTTTATCAGCGACCTCGGAACAAAGATGCACTTCGCCCCGGTAGCTCACCCCCAAAGCAATGGGCAGGTGGAAGTATCTAACAGGACCATAAAAGATGGTCTGAAAAAGAGACTGGGGGAGGCAAAAGGAAAATGGCGAGGAGAACTCCAAAGCGTACTATGGAGCTACCGAACAACGCCCCGAAGGGCTTCAGGGGAAACTCCTTTCTCGCTCGTCTTCGGTACAGAGGCCATAATCCCAATAGAAGTAGTGCAACCATCAATACGAGTGCAGGTATTTGATGAAAGTGGAAATGACCTTGGCTTAAGAACCAAGCTCGACCTCGTCGGCGAACATAGAGAAATAGCGGAACTAAGAAGGAAAGCTTTCCAGCAAAGAGTGGCCGCCGCTATAAACTTGCGGGCTAGGCCAAAAGGAATAAAAAAGGGTGATCTCGTTCTCCGAAAAGCGGAATTCGCACCCCGGAGGCCATCACATGGCGTACTTCGCGCGAATTGGGAGGGACCTTATCTGGTTCTTGCCGAAGTACGAAGAGGGGTGTACAAGCTTGGTGACGCCGAAGGCGTGGAATTAAAAAACACTTGGCATTCAGATGCCTTGAAAAAGTTCTATGCCTAGAATCTTGAAGAAAGGGTTTACATTGTACAAAGTTAGAAAAATTTTCTAGGTACACGGGCTTCTGAAAGAAAGATTCTTGAACAAAAGATATACTAAAATTCCGCGAAGATGGTCGCCAGAATAAGCATGGGTGTGATTTCCTGAAGTACCTCGAGCAAGCATGTTCTGGACAATAGGAAATGTAAAACCTTGCGAGAATTTCTAAATACAAAGGCTCACAGAGAACCGATCTAATCTTCCGAAGTCTCTTGAGCAAATGCGTTCGGGGCAGAAAGGAATGAACAAATCTCACAAAAAAGAATTAGCCAAAATTTCTTACAGGAAAGAAAAAAGTCTTTATTAACAAACAAGATCGGTTTACAAAGAAGAAGGACTACCAAGAAAGAAAGAGTACAAGGAAGGAGAAAAAGAAGGCAGAAGGGGCCTGAGATAAATTAGGGATTCTCGGCGTCCTGGGAGCCACTAGCCCCTGCATCCTTTTCCACCACCGCCGGCGCCGGAAGAGTCTGAGGCAGGTTCAAGTGCTCGAGCTTGGACCAAGACCACCGAGGTCCCTCAAGAATATTTAGGGCCTCCAGGAAAGAAAGGTCGAGATCTGGAAACCTCAGAAGAACTTGATGACGAATGAGACAAAACCCGTCTTGAAAACCAACTTTGGTCATCTCGTCGGATTTCCTCTTCTCGACCCCAAGATCATTAAGCTCCTTCTCCAGGTCTTCAACCTTTTTCCTTAACGCCTTCACCTTCTTTTTCCTCGGCTCATCCTTCCCCTTCTTCGAAGAATCGACCTCGGCTTGAAGTACGGCTTTCTCGGCCTCCGCCTTCGCCAGAAGAGCCGCAGAATCCGACTTCTCCTTTTGAAGTGCCTCATTAACCGAAGTCAGCTCCGCCACTTTTCCGTCGAGGTCGGAAATCTTCTGGGAGGAGTCCTTTATAAGTTCTTCTTTTTCCTTCGCAAACTCCTCCCGAAGGGCAGCAATCTCTGATGCCGAAGTCTGGGCCAGCTGAGTGTTCCGAGTGAGTAGGTCCGAGCACTGGGTCCTGTATTGTTCTATAGTATTTGAAGCGGCGGCCCGGTACATCCCCTGCCTCGCCACCCGAACTCTGAGGAATCCGGCATATCCCAGCAGCTGCAGAAAAACAGAGGCAAGAATGAGACAAGGCAAAAAAGGAAAGGCAAATACTTAGAAGATATCAGAGGGAAAAAAGCAAGGTGAGAAACACACCTGGGCAGCGTGCTCGGAAAGCTTCGTGGCGAGAGAGTCATCATTCGAATGAGCCCCCGCAATGGCCCTGAAAGAAGCTTCAGTAAGAACCCCCTTCGCAATCTCCTTGGCCATTCGCGGGCAGTCTTCGGAGTACATGTTCATGTCTTCCATAAAAGACCAAAATGGCTCATTCGAAATCTTCCCCTTCGGGATATGGGCATCCCGAAGGGCCCGCTTCCGGGCGTGCTCGACAACCCAATCCGGAGGAAGAATCTCCTCTGCACGACAAAAGCAGAAAAATTGTCAAACACAAGTAGCTGCCAAAAAATTCAGAAACTGAGTGTCAAAGGCATCAAACCTGGTGGCACTTCGGCAACGTCATCGCCAGAATCCAGGGCCCCCTCAGAAGAAATCTCCTTCCCTTTCCTCTTGCGGCGATCTTCGGCAGAAGGGGCTTCCACCAAAGCGTCCAGAAGAGCGGCCGAAGTAGGGCTTGAAGGAGCGACATCTGCACCGACCTCGGTCGAAGGGGCAGCAATGGTTACCTCGGGCTCCTCGCCCACCTCCTCGGAAATCTCCGGCATAGGAGGGGGCACGGTCTTCTTCGATCGCTTGGCCGCCGGAGGCCTTCCGTCTTCGGGAGGCAGCCTTCTTTGTTTGTTCACCTTTCTCGGCTTGCCCGACGAAAAGCGATTGGTAATAGGCAGCAGTATCGTCTCCCATCTCTGAAAAAAGAGAAAAAACATCAGCGTAAGTCCAAGATGAAATTGAAACAAGGGGACTAGGAGATGGCTTACTTTAGAAAAAATCGGCATAAGTAATGTCCTCCTGAAGAAGTTGTACCAGCCAGGAGTCCTTCCCAGCAATGGCAGGAGCCGGCATCTCGAGGTCCATTTCGTGCTCCTTTACCACCTTCAACTCCCGAAGGACTTCTTCGGTCATCAACTTCCAGTTAATGGGAAAGGGGTAAAGGGAGCACGGTGGGACCTCAGAATCCCAGTCAGAGACCGCTCAGATGCGCTTGTCAAAGTCCGCAAAAATGGGTGTTAACTCGGGAGTTAACAGTATCTTTGGGTCAACGACATCCATCGAGAGCTTTCCCTGAGCCCACTTCGTCGGGACGTACGACCAGGCCTCCTCCTTCTTCATAAAGAAGAATTTCTGTTGCCACCCTCGCCAGCTGTCCTTGTTGGCAATGGTGAACTTGTATTTTTTGCTCCCTGACCCCCGAGGTAGCATGAAATAGAAGCCACCCTTCGGGATCACGAAGAGCTTGTAGTACTGCAGAAAAATGACAAAGTGTGGCTCTATACCGAAGACACCACACATACAAAGAAAATCATTGAAATAGCAGTACGAGTTCGGCGGAAGTTGGTTTACGGCAATACGATGGAAATCGCAGAAATCGCAAACCATCTTCGGCGGAGGATACCGAAGTCCGGCCTTCAGTTGGGCACGAAAAATAGTAACCTCGTCACTACGGTTTGAAAAGCTATATTGGTCCGAATGAGGCAACCTCGTAGTGACGTAGGAAGGAAGGAAGAACTTCTTTTTCCATTTTTTAAGTTTTGCAGAAGTAGTGCAGCAGGGGTGAGAAAGAAGGGGTTCCCAGCTTTCGGGAATAGGCATGACTAGCAAAAAACCGAGTTCGGGAAAAGGCAAAAAGCTATTTCGAAGAAAAAATTTGGAAAAACAGAAGAAACTGGAAGCTAAAACCCACCAAACGTTTTGCCAAAATCCGGATTTGAGGATGCCGTCGTGAAATGATTGCCGGAAAACCGCTCTGTCAAAAAGCACCGCCGTAAGAGAGCAGGAAAGACACTGCGGCAGTTGAGAGACAGAAGAGAGCAAAAGCAAAAGCAAAAGGGGGTTATGAAGGATTGAGGGTATATATAGACCGAGGAAGGGTAGGCGAATCGACGTCATAAGTGCTGTGCGAAGGCAAATCGTCGCCATAATTGCCCATTCTGCATAAAAAGACGCGCCCGCTGTAACCGATGTAACCCTCTCCAATGACGGCGTGCCACGTGTCAGCAAATAAGGAACACGCTTTCTGACGAATAGCGCGCCGCTCCAGACTGACACGCCTGGTCACGAGACCAGACGTTTCAGTGACCTACAAAGATTAGAGAAAATAGGTTACCTCGGAGACACCAAGAGACAGTCTGTGCTACGTCTACGGACAGAAGGTGTATCTTCGGCACAGTTACCATGCATAAAGCCCCGAAGGGTACCCTCCGAAAGCTGACAAAGCCAAAGTCCCTACTTCGGCTTCTAGGGAGGGGGCATGTGATAGCCGAAGGACTATCACCTCTCCTAGAAGGTACCTCCTACCAAAAGCATGCTCAGGAAACCTGGCACCATCCGAGGGAGGCACTAGTACTGACCTCGGACTAGGCGAATTCCAGTGCCTCGAACTCGGGATTTAGCCTAGTACCCCAAAGAACTCCAAAGGTGCAGACAGCCCCCTCGGGGGATTAAACGGATCGCCTTCGGGATAGAAGAACCAGCTACCGCAAGCAAGAGAGGATTTCCCGAAGGCGGAACCTCCGAGCTAGGCAGCTCCCCGAATTGCGGCGGACATAACTCCCGAAGAAGGGTGTTCGTCTCAGAGAACGACCTCGCCCAAAGGACATCAGGAGTACGGCAGGAGCATTTAAGGAGCCTCTGACACATCGCCCACAGACGCACCATGTCACCTCAAACGACGCTCTGACACGCCGACGCCGCCCAGGTCTTGTCAACCTGTCTCGGACCAAGGCTCGAGGGAGCCTACAAACAGCTACTTGTCCCCTATGCCCAAAGTGTTGGGTTTCAGGAGCCAAACAGCGCAGCGGAATTTAACCGAAACCCTCCAGGATCCAAGTGAAACGGGGTAAACCGGGTGTTCAAAAATTTCATACCTAATTTTCGGTTGAGATCTCTCACTCAACTGTAGAGTCGAATCACAAAACCTGAACAGTTGACGTGTTCAGGCTCTCTATGGTATCCACACGAGCCTCTCGGGATCACCACGCTTCCACCACGTCCCGGCAGATGCGTTTCTCTTGCGCTCGCAGTGCTAGCTTACGTCCTCCAAGGAATTGCAAGAGAAGAGTGCGGCTGTCCTTTTGGGAGGCTAGGGCAAGGAGACCTGCGAATTTCTCACTTAAAAGTTGTATTTATAGTGAGACTCAACTTCCAGGCCTAATGGGTTTCAAAGCCCTAATCCAATTAGGATTTAATTTCGGGATTAATAATGGCTCAACTCCTTGGCCCATTATTAATACGAAATTAAAGTGAAACCATAACCCAAATAATTAGCCCATGCACTCTAATGATCCAAATAGCTCTATGTGTGCGACCCAATAGGCTTTTGCCATGTTGGCAATGATCATAAATCACATTTATGATCATAAGCAATGAGCGGTGTCTAGCAACACATCATTGCTACCCAAGTGACAAGATTGTCGGTGAATCGACTAAACCTTTATGATCATCACCGATATATGCCATTGTCCCTTTGTCCAAGATATCAAGACTAAGCACGAGACATGGAATGTGTCACTCTCGTATAGCCCAATCTTTGGTTTCTTGATTACCGAGTAGACCAACTTAAACTGACGACATTGATATCATATATCAACTCATCGGAGCATGGCCATGCATTTTCTAAGTCTCACTCTATCAAGGGGCCCAAAGATATCACTCCCGTTACATAGGAGGGACAAATCCCATCTTGATCATACAAATCCCTCCGCATGATATGTGACATACCCAATGACCTCCTTCAAGTTCACTCAGTTACGAGCAACAAAGGAAAGTATCAAAGTATGTGACTCACATGTAGGGAACCTTGCTGATCTTAGGTCGAAGGACTACATATACCATGATCACTATGAGAATCACTTATGACACTCATATAACGATCCATGAAGTGTTCTCATGGTGGGTCGGTCCAGTACACAAGTTCTCCAACTTGTACCCATATGTAGACTACATATCTCATATTAGTCTCCACATATACTAGTCATTATGTATTATTGCAACCCGCTCCACAATAATACTAGACTAGGGACGTTTAAGAATATCATTATTCTAGGGTTACAATTATGTTTATTACGTTACGCAGAAACAAAACAACAAACAAAATTGCTGGATTAATGCCTCAATAAAATATCATGACTCAATGTGCAAAAATACAATCATCTCATGATTGGCTTTTTGGGCATAATACTAACACAAAGGTACACAGCAGATCTGACCGAACACATGTCACGATCTGCACGGGCCAGACACTTCTATAAATACCAAAGAGCAGCTCCTTGCAAACGGTTGTTGGTCAGTCAGTTGAGAGGATACGAACAGGCAAGGCCACTAAACCCTTGAGTGCTCTCTTTCCTTCACCTCTCAGAAAACTGACTTGGGCGTCGGAGGCTCCTCCCCGGAAAAACATCTCGGGGACCTCCTAACCTTTCCTTTTGGGCTCTTCAGGTACCACTCCCTGGGAAACCTCCACTCCGGGCGTTCTCCTCCTCAGGAAGTCCCTCCAGAAACCACCATGTCCTCCAGCGAAGATGTCTCCGGACATCAGCGTGTAAGACACGGCATAATGCTAGTTTTGGTCTTAAGTTTTATGTTCTATTATGGGGAAGGCCCTCAACATACTATTGAGTACAAAGAAGGGGCTAGCAGCGTGGCATATGCACCTTAAGCCTGCGTAAGTTGACTTTGTCCATTCTATTTTGTCAGCCATCTTCTTTGTCCATCTCCAAACCACCCAATGCCTCATTCCATTTTCTTCAAACCTCCATGACCACACCATCCAAGCTCTAATCTACCAAATTAATCACAAATTGAAGGGAAACTTGAGAGAAAAGAAGGATTTCTTATATAAAGAGCTAAGTTTTGGGCTCATTTTTTGTAAGTAAGCAAATATTTTTTTCCTTAATTTCCTAGTTTATTTCATTGGTGGAGGGGTTGATATTGTTGATTAATTTGGTTCCATGCTTGCTTGTTGAGAGAATAAAGCATGGAAGCTTGAAACAAGCAAGAGATTTATAAGAACTTAAGGCTTTGGTTCAATATGGGGAGGTAAGGGAACCATTTTATTTCCTTGGTTGCTTCAGCTAGGAAGAAGTTACAAAAATGGAAAAAATAACTTGTTAGTTAATTGTTACAATTGTTAAGCTAGGAATAAGAAATCAAAGAGGACCAAGAAATTTTTTTTATGTGTATGTTGGGTAAAGGGCTGGTTAATTGGAATCCAATGAGAGGGTTAATCCTAACCACTTAAACCATAAGGAATGTTGTAGTACTATCCTAATTATGATTTATTTATGCAGCTAAATGATCAATTAAAATAGAAATACTCAACCTACTATAAAGGGTACAAAGAAGAACATAAAAACCAAGACCATAAGGACATTGAAGTTGGTGTTTGCTTGCATTAACTATTCCAGGTAAGGGATTTTAAATTCTAGTTTAAATTGATGCATTCAAATTTGCTTACAATGTATTAATTTAGAGAGTAAGAGGTGGAAAAAAAAGTGGTTTAAGGACTAAGTAATTAAATAGCCCTTAAGTATGTATAGGGGTGCTAAGTATTCAAGATGGGCTTTAAGGCTTAAGAGTATCCTAACTAAGCTACCAAGCTTGGAAAGAATGAGCCACCAAGTTTAAGAACTCGTGTATAGTGTGAGTAAGGGTAAGTAAGTGGCAAGCCAAGCTTGCTAAGGCAAGAGTGAAGATCTTGTCAGATGGATTAGGTTAAGGATGGGTTCCTCAGCATAAAACCCGTACTAGTGGCCATTAGTTAAGACCTCAAAATGTTTTGGGACATTAAGATGTGTATATATGTTATATACCCTGGGTACTAAGGATTATCTTGCAGCTATTTGATCCCTCATTGAGAATTTATAATTCTCACTCCCTTAATTGTCACATTGTGCTGATAATAATAATGTGTAGCCTAACAACCACTGAAGGGTTGTTAAGCAAGGTTTTTGGTGTTTGGTGTAGGTATTTAAAGTATCATAAATCTTTAATGATTCTAAGTTATTAGTTAGTCATAGTAATGTACTAACTGAGTTATTTAAAATGCCTTGATAGATACAGGGGAAGTGTACAAAGAAAATTGGACCTCTCATTTTTGGAGCTTCTATTTTCATGTAGGAGTTATTTTGATAGTCTTAGACTATGAACATGTTGGCTACTTCTGTAACAGGAAAATGCCCCTAGTTTGACTAGTCTATATAGAATTATTTAGTGTATATGTTTGTGTATACACTATGGTTGCTTATGGATGTACATAAGTTAAGTGTTATGTCTACAGAAGCTAATGCTTAAAGTTTAAGTAAACATATTTATACGACTTCAGTATGTGTTTCAAGTGTTTTGTGAATGTCATGGAAAGTGTTTTGAAAGGTTTTATTTATTATTTCTTCAAATGCCAAAGTTAAGCATGCATTGATTCATGTCATAGGATAATCAACTAGTAGCATATAAAGTTTTAAGCAACGCAAGTATTAGCTTAGTCATTTGCAACTAAGACCAGGATTACTAAATCTTGATTATCCTAAGGTCCTTGGAACACCCTATATTAGGGTAAGGTTCCTTCATAGCGGTATCAGGGCTAGGCTAGTAAGTCTTGTATATGTCTTACTAGAGGCAAGTGTCTGAGATCAAGTATATGCCCTTGTGCAAGTATAGTAATATTATGATATATGTATAATGAACTATTTTGGGGATATTTTCTGGCTTTGTATTTTAGGTAAAATAGAGGAAACAAGGGTTGAAGTTTCTAATACACAGGAACTTGGTAAGGGTTCAAGTAACCTAGTGTTGGCTATGCTTAAAGATATAACAAGGTTACTGCAAGGTATGAACAAGAACCTTAAGTGGTTAACGCAAGGAATGATGGTTCTCTTAAGTGACCATTAGCAGGCTCAGTATGCAGGAAATGCTCCTAAAAGGGACATTAACACTGGGATAAGGATTGAAGTGTTTCAGGGTGAGTCTGAACACCAAAGTCAAGGGAGGCAAAACCCACCCAAGAACTTGAAAATAGAAGAGTAATATAATGAAGAAGATGAAGAATTTAATGAGGATGTACACCCTTGAAGGAGGAAGAGGCATGTAATTCCTAGACAGATGGAACTGTTTACAAAGTTCCAAGGCTATGGAGCACCAGACTTTCATTGTAGTGGAGATCCTGATGTTGTTGATGAATGGATTACTACCTTGAAGAATCTTTTGGACATGCCCATCAAGACTCTTGTCGGAGAGCGGAGTTAGTGCCATTCTATTTGAAGGGTAAGGCTTCCTTGTGATGGAAGGAAAAACTCCAGAATGTTGAGTAATAAAGGAAAGTCCTAGTTGAGAAGATTTTGATAGGAAGTTTAGGAAGCAATATATAAGTAAAGATGCTCAAGATTGGAAAAGAATCGAGTTCAAAGAATTGGTCCAAGGAGAGATGATTGTAACTAAGTATGAGCACTGGTTTAGTTCACTTATAAGGTATGCTCCTTACATCTTGGATTAAGGAGAGCTAAAGGCCAAAATGTTTATACATGGGCTTAAGCCAGTCCTAAGAAAGTTCATAGTGGTGGTAAGAATCAAGAGCTCCTACCAAGTTGTGAAAAAGGCCTTGGCCTTGGAAAGGGAGCTAGGTGAACCTAGGCCCAAAGGTAAAAGTATTGAACCTTTTGGAGCGGGCCAAAGCAACTCTTTTAGCAAGATGCCCACGGTTGAAAGGAGCCAATGCCCAACCAAGAAAGGCAAGCAAATAGCAAAGGGATTTGTCCTAGGTGCCATAAGTTTAATGGCACTAAACTGTGTACTTATAGAATGAACCTTTGTAATATTTGTCATCAAAGCGGACACTGGGCAAAAGAATGCCCAAGGAACAAGCCTAATAAAAGGCAAGTGGTGAGTTTAGCCCCATTTACTTCAAGTGCACTAGCAAACATCACAGTAGAAAACATCACAGTTCAACATCGAGTATTCATTTTAGCAAGCCAGGTGACTAGAGAGCCATCTATGGTGCAAGGTAAGATTATGTTTCAAAATAGTAGTGTTGAAGTTATTTTTGATACTAGTGCTACTATTTCTGTTGTTGCTTTATCCTTATTAGATAAGTTAAAATTGTAAAGAGAATACGTGAAAGATATGAAACTTATTAAGACTGCAAGGAAGAATATAATTTTAACTAATGAACTAGGTAGGAAGTATCTTATGGAATTAGAGGATCATAAATTCTCTTGTAATTTATGGGTCATGAATTTAAAATTCTATGATATAGTGCTGGGTATGGATTGGCTGGGAGTGCTTAAGGCTTGAATCAATGGTGCAAAACATGTAAAGGTGATTTTTACAGGAGGTTTGGCAAGCGATGTTAAGAGTATGCACCTTAAGATTATGGATTCCATTCCTATAGTACAAGAAGAGGATTACTATGGACTAAATAGAGTGGCTGTTAAGGAGTAACTCAAGGATATACTAATTTCCAATCAATTCCTTAAAGTGCTTAATGTGGATTTACCAGTTTTACCATCCAAGAGAGATATTGAATTCTCTATTCACATACAGCCTGGTGTAGAACCTATCTCGATATCTTGAAGGAACTTTGCTTACCCTAACATAGGGTGTTCCCAAGACATTAGGATAACCAAGATTTAGTAATCCTGCTCTTAGTTGCAAATGGCTAAGCTAATACTTACATTATTTAAAACTTTATACGCTACTAGTTGATTATCCTATAACATGAATCAATACATGCTTAACTTTGGCACTTGGGGGAGAAGTAATAAATAAAACCTTTCAAAATACTTTTCATGGCTTTCACAAAAAAATTTAAAACACATACTGAAGTCATATAAACATGTTTACTGATGGCCGGGGGCCTCATCGTTTAGAGTCATGGTGACTGGTGGAGAGACTTCTAGGAGGAAGAACGCCTGGAGGATGGTTCGCCCTTGGGAGTGTGCCTGAAAGTCCAGAAATAAAGGGTTAGGAGGCCCCCGGAATGTGTTTCCGGGGGGGAGCCTCCGACGCCCAAGTCAGTGGTGGCTGAGAAAGGCAGAGGAAATAGCACAGAGGGGCTGAAGAGTCTCGCCTGGTGATTTTCTCTGAGTCTGGGAGTCAGACCTTTGCCAACCAACCTCCCGCCAAGTATTTATTTCCTGGTATTTATAGGAGTACCTAGCCCGTTCAGATCGCGACACGTGTTCGGTCGGATGCTCCCTGAGTTTCTAGGCATAGGGGACAGATAGCTGGTAGTAGGTTGCCTTGAGCCTTGTGCCGAGATGGGCCATGATGTGATTTTGATGGCGTCAGCGTGTCAGAGCGCCTTCTGAGGCGGCTTATGACGTCTGTGAAAGGACGTGTCAGAGGCTTCCTTAAATGCTTCCTTAAATGCTCCTGCCGTACTCCCGAGGTCCCTGGGCGAGGTCGTCCTTTGGTACGGACGGTGCCTCTTCGGAAAACACGCCCTCAGTTCGGGGTTACCCAGCTTCAGGGAGTTCCGCCTTCGGGGAGATCATGTTCGGCCCGCAATAGCTGGTGCCTCTTTTCCGAAGGCGATCTGTTTGCAACCTCGGGGGGCTAGTAGTATCCTCAAGTTTCATGGCGTGCCGGGCTTGGAGCTCTTCGGCTATCTCCCGAGGTGTATGATCCCACCTTTACTCGGGTAGCGCCAGTTTCTTCTGGCCATTCTTGTGGCAGGGAGTTCGGCCAGATAGAGGCGATAGCCTTTGGCTATCACGTGCCCCCCTTTGGAAAGCCGAAGTGAAGACTTCGGTTTTGCATCTCTTTCCGAGGTTGTTCTTGGGAGTCTCTTAGGAAGCTCAACCTGTTCCGAGGATGCACCTCTTGCCCAAAGGTATGGGCTGTTCGGCCTTGGCCTGTTCTTTGGTGTCTTCGAGGCGGAGCCTGTGCCGAAGATACACCTCTTGCCCGAAGGTCATGGGCTGTTTGGCCATAGCCTGTCTCTTGGTGTCCTCGAGGTAACCTGCTTTTTCTTCTTGCAGGTCTGTATAACGTCGTGTCTGATGGCCAAGCGTGTCAGTCTAAGTGACGGGTCCCAGCTTTATAGGGATGTCAGAAGACGTGTCCCCTGTTTTGGTGCGGCGATTGACACGTGGCGCTTTGCCATTGGAGGAGAGTCGCGTCGGTTACAGAGGGCGCGCCTTTTCAGGTGCAGAGGGCAGTTACGGCGATGATTCGCCTCCAAAAGGGTACTTATGACGACGTTTCGGTTACCAACCTTTGGCCTATAAATAGCCCATTCCATCATAAGTCCCATTTGCTTTTACTTCTGTTCTTTCCTCTGCTTTGCCCCTGTTTTCGTACTTTCTTGCTTTCTGTGGCGGAGCTGCCTTAATCAGAGCTTTTTTCAGCCAACTTTCACGACGGCGTCCTCAGACTTTGGCAAATCTTTTGGTGGGTTTTTGTTTTCCAGAGTGTTTTGATTCCTCTGTTCTTTTGAGTTTTTTCCAGAAACTGTTTTCTTGCCTTTTCTGAACTCGTTTTCATGTCAAAAATGCCTATCCCTGAGAGCTGGCAGCCTCTTTTAGCCCATCCTTGTTGCACCACCCCCGCAAAATTAGAGAGGTGGAAGAAAAAGTTCTTTCTTCCCTCTTACGCCATTACTAGGCTGCCTTGCTCTAGCCATTATGCTTTTTCAAACCATAGTAACGAGGTTACCGTTTTTCGAGCCCAGCTGAAGGCCGGACTTCGGTATCCTCCCCTGAAGATGGTTTGCGAGTTCTGCCAATTTCATGGCATTGCTGTGAATCAGCTTCCCCCGAACTCGTACTGCTATTTTAATGCCTTCCTCTGTATGTGTGGTGTCTTCGGGATAAAACCCCATTTTATAATCTTCATGCAGTACTACAAGCTCTTTGTGGTCCCGAAGGGTGGCTTCTATTTTATGCTACCTCGGGGATCCGGGAGCAAAAAATTCATGTTCACCTTCGCCACCAAGGACAGCTGGCGGGGGTGGCAACAGAAATTCTTCTTCCTGAAGATGGAGGAGGCCTGGTCGTATGTTCCGACCAAGTGGGCTCAGGGAAAGTTAGATGTGGACGTCGTTGATCCGAGGTTGTTGCTGACTCCAGAGTTGGCTTCCACTTTCGCAGACTTCGACGGCCGCATCTGCGCCGTCTCTGACTGGGCTCCTGAGGTCACGCCGCGCTCTCTGTACCCCTTCCCTATCAACTGGAGGTTGATGACCGAAGAGGTCCTCCAGGAGTTAAAGGTGGTTAAGGAGCACGAGACTGACCTCGAGATGCCAGCTCTTGCCATCGCCGGGAAGGATTCCTGGTTGGTCAAGCTTCTTAAGGAGGAAATTTCTTTCGAAACGCTTGTCGAAAGTGAGTTGTCTTCTACTCCCTTGCTGTTTTTTCCTCGGACTTACGCTGATGTCTTTTTTCTTTTTCAGAAATGGGCCACGGGACTGCTGCATTTTACAAGTCCCTTTTCTCCGGCCAGGTGGAGAAGGGCGATCAGACAAAGGAGGCGGCTTCCCGAAGGCGGAAGTCTACTGGCACTGGGCATTCGGCGAAACGGGCAAAGAAAACTGCCCAGGTTCCTCTGGAGGAAATTTCCGAGGAGGCTGATGAGGAGCCTAGGGCAGCCGAGATTCCGCCGACCGAGGCTTCTGCTGGGGTCCCTTCCGCTGCCGAGGTTCCTTCCGCCGACGTCCCTCCCCAGAGCCCTTCCGCGCCGCAGGCCCTTCTGGAGGCCGTGGTAGAGGCTCCTTCTGCCGAGGAGCGGCGCAAGAGGAAAGGCAAGGGGATTTCGACCGAGGAGTCTCAGGATTCCGAGGACGCCGTGTTCGAAGTGGCGCCAGGTCTGTTGCTTTCAGAACAAGTATGGCTCTTTTTGTTTTTCTGAATTTTCCTTTCTCTCTGACCCGCTTCTCGTTTTCGCCGTGCAGGGGAGTTACTTACCCCGAACTGGGCGGCCGAACACGCGAAGGCGCGGGCCCTTCGCAACGCCAAAGTCCCGCAAGGGTAGGTACCTAAAGAGCCTTTTTGGACATTCACGGAGGACATGAACTTGTACTCCGAAGACTGTCCTGAGATGGCGAAACAGATTTCGAAGGGGGTGCTTATAGAGGCCTCCTTCAAGGCTATTGGGGCGGCCCATCCGGACGATGACACCCTTGCCGCGAAAGTCACCGAGCATGCTGCTCAGGTATGTTCTTCACACCTTTTTCCCTTCAATTTTTCCTAAGTGCTTGGCTCTTACTGACCTTGCGTTCATCTTTTTGCAGCTGCTGGGGTACGCCGGCTTTCTCCGAGTTCGGGTGGCCAGGCAGGCAGCGTTCCGAGCTTCGGCCTTAGAGACCTTAGAGAAAGCGAAGGTCACGCGCTCGACATTGATCGCCAAGAACCAACAGCTGTCAGATGCTGCGAAGAAAAAAGTTGCTGCCCTTCGGGAGGAGTTCCGGAAGGAGAAGGAAGATCTTGAGAAGAACTCCTCTCTGAAGATTGCTGACCTCGGCGATCAGGTGAAAGGGATGCTTGCTGCCAACCAAGACCTTCTCAAAGATAAGTCAGATTCTGACAATCTCATTCGGTCGTTGGTGAGTGAGAAAAAGGCTCTCGAAGCCGAGGTCCAGTCTTTGAAGAAGGAGCCCGATGCGAAGAAGAGGGTGAAGGCACTGAAGAAGGAGGTTGCAGACTTGAAGGACGAGCTCGAGGACCTTGAGGTTGAGAAGGACAAATCCGACCAAATGACCAAGGTCGCCTTCCAAGACGGATTCTGCCTTGCTCGGCACCAAGTCCTTGAGAGGTTCCCAGGTTTGGACCTCTCTTTTTTGGAAGCTCTCAACATTCTCAAGGGGCCTCGGTGGTCCTGGTCCAAAATTGAGCACCTGAACCTGCCTTCCACAATTCCGGCGCCGAAGGTGGTGGAAAAGGGGACAGAGGCTGGTGGCTCCCGGGACGCCGAGAACCCTTAGGCTGTTTTAGGGGCCTTTTCCCTTTTTCCTCTTCATTTTTTGTGTTCTTTCTTCGGGCACTTCTTCTTTGTAAGCCTGATCATTCTCAATGAATATATATTTTTTGGCTAAGTCTTTTTGCAAGATTTTGCATTTCCATTGTCCCGAACAAGTTCGCTCAAGAGACTTCGGGAAACCTGCAACCACCAAAATTTATTACCCGCTTTTTTCGACGAGTATTTTCGCAAGATTTTTGTTTCCCACTTTCCCGAGCATGATGGCTCAAGGGACTTCGGAAAATCATATCTGCGCTTTTTGCGGCAAGTACTTTCGCAAGATTTTTGTTTCCCACTTTCCCGAGCATGATGGCTCAAGGGACTTCGGAAAATCATATCTGCGCTTTTTGCGGCGAGTACTTTCGCAAGATTTTTGTTTCCCACTTTCCCGAGCATGATGGCTCAAGGGACTTCGGAAAATCTTATCTGCGCTTTTTGCGGCGAGTACTTTCACAAGATTTTTGTTTCCCACTTTCCCGAGCATGATGGCTCAAGGGGCTTCGAAAAATCACATCTGCGCTTTTTTATGGCGAACACCTTCGCGGAATTCTATCTTGCACCATTTTGTACACTTAAGAATTTTTTCTCAAGGACATTCTGTACTTAGGATATTTTTTTCACAACACAATCCTTCCGCTCCATCTTAAGCGTAGAATTTCTTCAAGGCATCTGAGTGCCAAGTGTTTTTCAATTCTACGCCTTCGGTGTCGCCAAGTTTGTACACGCCTTTTCGTACTTCGGCATGAACCAGATAAGGTCCTTCCCAGTTCGCGCGAAATACCCCGTGAGATGGCTTTCGGGGTGCAAAGTCAGCCTTTCGGAGAACGAGGTCCCCTTTTTTGATTTCTTTTGGCCTGGCTCGTAAATTTATAGCCGCGGCCACTCTTTGTTGGAAAGCTTTTCTTCTCAGCTCAGCTATTTCTCTGTGTTCGCCGACGAGGTCGAGCTTCGTTCTTAGGCCGAGGTCATTTCCTCCTTCATCAAATACTTGCACCCGTACTGATGGTCTAACTATCTCGATAAGGATGATGGCCTCTGTTCCGAAGACGAGTGAGAAGGGAGTCTCCCCTGTGGCTCTTCGGGGCGTCGTTCGGTAACTCCATAACACGCTTTGGAGTTCTCCTGGCAATTTCCGTTTTGCTTCCCCCAGTCTCTTCTTCAGGCCATCTTTTATGGTCCTGTTAGATACTTCCACCTGCCCGTTGCTTTGGGGGTGAGCTACTGGGGCGAAGTGCATCTTTATTCCAAGGTTGCTGATAAATTCCTGGAATCCTTTGTCTATGAATTGGGATCCATTATCAGCCACTAGTACCCTCGGTATGCCGAATCTGCATACAATGTTCTTCCATACACACTTCTGCACTTCTTTTGCCGAGATAGTTGCTAGTGGTTCTGCCTCAACCCATTTGGAGAAATAGTCTACCGCTACCACGTAGAATTTCACACCTCCGGGCGCTGAGGGGAGTGGCCCAATAAGGTCTATACCCCAGACTGCGAAGGGCCAGGGATAGTCAGCCGAAGTTACCAATTCCGAGGGTGCCCTCTGGATGTTCGCGTGTTTCTGGCAACTACCGCATTTCCGGACGAACTGCCTTGCGTCCTTTCTCAGGGTAGGCCAGAAGTATCCTTGGCGAAGTATCACTGCCGCAAGGGCATCAGTTCCAATATGTGAACCACACATGCCTTCGTGGACCTCTTCAAGGACCATTTCAGTATCCTCTTCATCCACGCATGTTTGCAGCGGGTTTGCATATCCCTGTCGGTATAACTCTTCGCCAATCAGGAAGAATCGGCCGGAGCGTCTTCGCAGTCTTGCAGCGTCGCCGGGGTCTTCGGGGAGCATTTTTTCTACAAGGTATCTTTTTATGGGATCTTTCCATCCTTTTCCCGAGGTCGCTATGCTCAGCACTAAGATGCTCGGGTGATCTAGCACCTCGGTGTATGTTTTTGACTTCGCCAAGCAATCTGCCTCGGTGTTTTTTCGCCGAGGTACGTTTTCGATCCGTACGGCGTCAAACTCTTGAATGAATTTTGCTACCAGCTCGTGGTATTTTGCCAAGGTTGGGTCCTTCGCCCCATAGTCTCCTGCCGTCTGCCGAACTACCAGCTGGGAATCGCTGTGAGCCTTTAAGTTTCTCACGCCAATCCTTCTGGCCAAGCGTAATCCCGCTATGAGGGCTTCATACTCGGCCACATTGTTAGTGACGTTGAAGGTAAACTTGATAGCCTTCATTACCTCTAGGCCTTCGGGGCCTCTGATAATTACCCCAGCTCCCTGGTGCTCGGACCCCGAGGCTCCGTCAACATGTAAGGTCCATTCTGGCTCACCTTCGTTCAGATCCGGATGACTGTCCTCAGTGGTGGGTATTTCGGCAATGAATTCTGTCAGTGCTTGAGCTTTTATGGCCTTCCGAGGTTCATAGGTGATATCGTGTTCGCCAAGCTCTATACACCACTTGGAGAGCCTTCCCGAATGATCCACTTTCCTCATAACGTCCCGTAGTGGTAGACTACTTCGGACGATGATGGGGTGAGCCTGAAAGTATGGTCGCAGCATTCTCCCTGCAAGCACCAAGGCGTATATAGCTTTTTGAAGTAGAGGGTACCTGACTTCGGCGCCATGCAGGGATTTGCTGACGTAATAGACTGGCCATTGCTTTGGCCCTTCTTCTTTCACGAGGACCGAGCTTACAGCTTTCTCCGTGATGGCGAGGTACAAAACGAGGGGCTCTCCCTCCCGAGTTTGTCGCAGAGTTGGCAGGTTGGCTAGGTAGATTTTGAGTTCTTCCCAGGCTTTTTGGCAGTCTTGATCCCAAGGGTGATCATTCTTTCCGAGGTCGCCTTCCATTTTTGCTGCCTTTGTGAGGACTTTGAAGAAAGGTCGACACCTATCTCCGTACCTGGAAATAAATCTGCTCAGGGAGGTTATTCTTCCAATGAGCCTCTGCACGTCTTTGACTGTGGCAGGAGTTCGGAACTCAAGCAGCGCTTTAATCTTCTCGGGGTTAGCGTCAATGCCTCTTTCGGATACCATGTACCCAAGGAATTTTCCCGAGGTTACCCTGAAGATGCACTTTTCAGGATTGAGCTGAATCCCGAAGGCTCTGAGCTTTTGGAAGGTTTCCTCTAGATCTGCAACGTGATAACTAGTCAGCTTGCTCTTGACTATTATATCATCAACATACACCTCCATGTTTCTCCCCATTTGGTCTTTAAAGACCTTGTTCATCAACCTTTGTTAGGTGGCTCCTGCATTTTTGAGCCCGAAGGGCATCCTGACATAGCAGTATGTTCCTCCCTCGGTGATGAAGGCGGTTTTTTCTTCATCTTCGGGGTCCATCCTTATTTGATGGTAGCCGCTGAAGGCGTCTAGGAAACTTTGGAGCCCGTATTCGGCAGTTGAGTCTACCAGTTGGTCTATTGGCGGAATAGGGTATGAGTCTTTCGGGCAAGCATCGTTCAAGTTTCTTAAGTCGATGCACATCCGAAGTTTACTGTTGCCTTCTTTTGTGGCAATCACCACATCGCTTAACCATTCGGGGTATTTGACATCCCTGATGACTTCAGCGTCCAACAGGCGTTGGACTTCGGTTTTCACAAAGTTGCTCTTATGGGCTAAGATGCTTCGCTTCTTTTGTCGGACAGGCTTTGCTTCCGGGCTTACTTTGAGGCTATGCTGTATTATGCCAGGGTGCACACCTGGCATGTCTTTCGGCGAGTAGGCAAAGAGATCTTTATTTCCCAGTAGAAAAGATACAAGGTTTTTCTTGTCACCTTCGGGCAAGCTCTTCCCTATTCGGGTAGATTGTCCTTGGACAAGTTCCACTGTTTCTGTTTCCGCTCTTGGGGGTTCTCCTTCTTTGCCCTTCTCAGGTGCCTTTGCCTCTATTGTTTGTGCGAGGTTATTTGCCGGAGCTTTTCATGCTTTCACAAACACCTTCCTTACCTCGGCTTGATCTATGAAGACCTCTGCATCCCCATCCTTGGTGGCGAATGTGACAGTCAAGTACTTCACATCAGGGCGAATGTGCAGGTTTCCCTGTGTCTGCCTTCCAAGGATGGCGTTGTACGAGGACGGGACGTCCATGACGATGAACCTCGCCATTGTGGAGGCGTACAACTCAGCTGCTCCATCTACCGAAGTCCCTCTCATCATTAGTGGGAGGTTGATCCATCCGAGAACGGGTAGTTCGGATGGTCCAACCCCGAAGGTGGGTGAGGTGACTGGCTTAAGCTCGCTGCTGGAGATGCCCAAGGTCGGCAGTAAGTGCGAGAATAGGACGTCCGCATTTGATCCGTCATCAAGTAGCACCCTTTTGACGTCCCAATTCCCTATCCTCGCCATGATCAGCAGCGGATTGTTGTGGGGAAAGACGACGGTGGATCCATTTTTGCGGGCCAGCTTCTTTGCTGGATTTTGATATTCCATGACTGCAATTTCTCTGGCCTTCCGCTTTCTTTCCGAGGATGGGAGCCCCGTGGTGATGGTTTGTATCACCCCTGCCGGAGGTGGAGGGCGCCTTTTTGGACTTCGGTTTCTCCGCCTGTCGGAGTCATAGTCCTTATCTTCGGCCATTTCTTCCTCCACTTTTCTGCCTTTCGGGGATGGCATCCGCAGGTATTTCCGAAGTTGGCCCTGCTTTATTAGCGACTCTATGTACTTCTTCAGCTGGAAGCAGTCTTCGGTGTCATGACCGTGGTCACGATGAAACTGGCAGAACTTCTTTGCATTCTTCTTATTATCGGCGGTCATGGCCCTTGGCCGCCGAATCTGCGTCCCTTGCCTTTCCAGTGCCATGAGGATGTTGGTCCGTGTAGTGCTCAGAGGTGTGAAGCTTTGAAGTTTGCTTCCCCGCATCCTCCGAGGTCGGCTCGCCTGTTCGGTTGGATGCCGGGCTTGCTAGTTAGACCCTTCGGCGCGGTTGTGACCGGACTTCGGCCCTGCCATTCTCAGCTCCTCAGCAGTCATGTGCTGTTTGGCCCTTCGGTAAAATTCTCCGAGGGTGTCCGGGGGGTCCTTTGAGAACTCGTAGAATAGCTGTGAGTCTCGCCGAAGGCCCCGTGTCATGGCAAGAATGCGGATTTCGGGCCGAAAGTCTGGGACGCTCAGAGCTTCCCTGTTGAATCTTTCGACATAGTCTCGAATGGTTTCTCCGTTCCTCTGCTCTATGTCGAACATCTGGACAGGCATCTTCGCAGTAGGTCGACTCCCAGTGAATTGCTACGTGAAGGCCGTGGACAACTCCTGGAACTCAGTGATGGTCCCTGAAGGCAATGAATTGTACCATGCAATTGCTGGCCCTGTGAGGGTGACTTCGAAGCACTTGCACATGGTAGCATCGTCAGCACCGTGCATTATCATGCTGCATCTGTACTTCGTCAGATGGGCCTGTGGATCAGTACGGCCATCATAAATCTCCAACCGAGGTACTCTGAAGTCACCTGGCATGGCTGCCTCAACAACGGCCTGAATGAATGGGGAGTCATCTTCGCAGAATGTTCCCGAAAGTCTGGCCCAAACGGGTTTTCTGGCCATTTGTTTCTCCACCCTATCTAGTCGTGCTAATATCCTCTCCACAAGCACTGTGGCACTAGGCCCTTCTTCTGGGAAGAGAGATCGTCGGCGCCTCTTCGGGGAGCGAGTTCGGCGCTGAGGGGACAGGGACCTCGCCTCAGGCAGCGAACTTCTTTGCTGCAAGACCCTCGGTCGCTCAGACCTCTTCTGCCCCACAGGCTGTTTCCCGAGGGGTGTATTTTCTGTGGACGATTCTTCACGCGGATCTCCACTTCCCAAACTGCAATGAGTAGACTTCGGGCTTCTCTCCTGAGGGCGTGTTGGTGAGGGAGGTCTCTGGCCCTGTGCTTGCTGTGGCCACCTTCGGTCGATCTGCTGTGTCATTTCAGACACGACCGAACGCTGAAAGTCTTTCAGGAAACTCATAGTGATTACTAGAGGGCGGTCTTCCTCGGACGCAGAAGTCCCTGGGAGTGTTTGCTCAGCAGCCGGTTGTGTCTCAGGCGCGGACGGGCACTTTGGGAGACCCTTGTCCTTAGAACGCCGAGTTTCAACGACGGCAATCTCAGAGCGGGTTCCCACAGACGGCGCCAAATGATGGCCGGGGGCCTCATCGTTTAGAGTCATGGTGACTGGTGGAGAGACTTCTAAAAGGAAGAACGCCTGGAGGATGGTTCGCCCTTGGGAGTGTGCCTGAAAGTCCTGAAATAAAGGGTTAGGAGGCCCCCGGAATGTGTTTCCGGGGGGAGAGCCTCCGACGCCCAAGTCAGTGGTGGCTGAGAAAGGCAGAGGAAATAGCACAGAGGGGCTGAAGAGTCTCGCCTGGTGATTTTCTCTGAGTCTGGGAGTCAGACCTTTGTCAACCAACCTCCCGCCAAGTATTTATTTCCTGGTATTTATAGGAGTACCTAGCCCGTTCAGATCGCGACACGTGTTCGGTCGGATGTTCCCTGAGTTTCTGGGCATAGGGGACAGATAGCTGGTAGCAGGTTGCCTTGAGCCTTGTGCCGAGATGGGCCATGATGTGATTTTGATGGCGTCAGCGTGTCAGAGCGCCTTCTGAGGCGGCTTATGACGTCTGTGAAAGGACGTGTCAGAGGCTTCCTTAAATGCTTCCTTAAATGCTCTTGCCGTACTCCCGAGGTCCCTGGGCGAGGTCGTCCTTTGGTACGGACGGTGCCTCTTCGGGAAACACGCCCTCAGTTCGGGGGTACCCAGCTTCAGGGAGTTCCGCCTTCGGGGAGGTCATGTTCGGCCCACAATAGCTGGTGCTTCTTTTCCGAAGGCGATCTGTTTGCAACCTCGGGGGGCTAGTAGTATCCTCAAGTTTCCTGGCGTGCCGGGCTCGGAGCTCTTCGGCTATCTCCCGAGGTGTATGATCCCACCTTTACTCGGGTAGCGCCAGTTTCTTCTGGCCATTCTTGTGGCAGGGAGTTCGGCCAGATAGAGGCGATAGCCTTTGGCTATCATTTACTTAAACTTCAAATATTAGCTTATGTACACATAACACTTAACTTATGTACATCCATAAGCAACCATAGTGTATATATAGACATATACACTAAAGAAGTCCATACATACTAGTCAAACTAGAGGCATGTCCTTGATACACAAGTACCCAACATGTACAAAGTCTGAGAATATCAAAATAACTCCCACCTAAGCATAAAAGCTCCAAAAATGAGAGGTCCAATTTTTCTTGTGCACTTCACTTGTATCTCTCAAGGCAATTTTAATAACTTAGTACATTAGTATGACTAACTAATAACTTAGAATCATTAAAGATTCATGATACTTTAAATACCTACACCAAAAACCTTGCTTAATAATTCTTCAAAGGGTGTTAGGCTCTACACTATTAGTATCAGCACAATGTGACACTTAAGGGAGTAAGAATTACAAATTCTCAATAAATGATCAAATACCTACAAGATAATCCTTAGTACCCATGGTATATAACATATATACATATCTTAATGTGAGCTCAAAACATTTCAAGGTCTTAACCAATGGCCACTAGTATGGGTTTTATGGCAGGGAACCCATTCTCAACCTAGTCCATCTTACAAGATCTTAACTCTTGCCTTAGCAAGCTTGGCTAGCCACTTACTTACCTTTGCTCACACTCTACAGGAGTTCTTAAATTTGGTGGCTCATTCTTGCCAAGTTTGGTAGCTTAGCTAGGGTACTCTTAAGCCTTAAAGCCCATCCTGAATACTTAGTACCCCGTATACATACTTAAGGGCTATTTAATTACTTAGTCCTTAAGTCATTTCTTTTCCACCTCTTACTCTCTAAATTGATGCATTCCAAGAAAATTTGAATGCATCAATTTAAACTTGAACTTAAAATCCCTTACCTGGAATAGTTAATGCAAGCAAACACCAACTTTAATGTCCTTATGGTCTCGGTTTTTGTATTCTTTTTTGTACCCTTCATAGTAGCTTGAGTATTTCTCTTTTAATTGATCATTTAACTATATAAATAAATCATAATTAGGACAATACTACAACATTCCTTATGGTTTAAGTGGTTAGGATTAACCCTCTCATTGGCTTCCAATTAACCGGCCTTGACTCAACATACACACAAAAAAAAATGTTTCTTGGTCCTCTTTGATTTATTATTGCTAGCTTTAGGGAAATAAAATGTTTTTCTTACCTCCCTAAATTCAACTTAAGCTCCTATAAATCTCTTGCTTGTTTCAAGCTTCCACGCTTGATTCTCTCAACAAACAAGCGTGGAACCAAATTAATCAACAATATCAACCCCTCCACCAACGAAATAAACAAGGAAATTAAGGGAAAATAAATATTTGATTACTTACAAAAAAAAAGGCACAAAACTTAGCTCCTTAGGCAAGAAATTCTTCTTTTTCTCCTAATTTCCCTTTGAATTTGTGATTAATTTGGTGGATTTGCGCTTGGTTGGTGTAGTCATGGAGGTTTGAAGGAGATGGAATGAGGCTTCGGGTGGTCTGGAGGTGGACAAAGAAGATGACTGACAAAATAGAATGGATCAACTTATGTAGGCTTAAGGTGCACATGGCACGCAGCTGGTCCCTTCTTTGTACTCAATAGTACAAGAGGGCCTTCTGCATAATAGAACAGAAACATCAGGACCAAAACCAATATTATACCTCACTTGAATCCTACTTCACCTTAATTACAAGTCTAGTCTTAAGCTTTAACAAACGTGTAATTTAGTCCCAATACTTCTAAGGGTTACATATAAACCATTTATGGACAATCTAGTTAATTCACAATTTTACAATGGTAGAGTAGGATTCACAAAAAACTGTGATATCTCAAATTTAGTATTTTTTCATCCTCTACCTAAACGTGAAATAAAATTGGGTCACTTTATGAAATGACTAAAATGCCATTTTTGGTCCGATTTACTTAAATGACCAATTTTTTTGTTCTCTTTAAGCTACTATACTTTATTAAACTGAGAATTTACTTGCATTAAATATTATAAGCATATAAAATTACTAAACTAACCAAAGTTAGCCCAAATCTAGTCACTCCCTTCATAGGAGAAACTTTCAACAACACTTTATCTTCTATGTGAAAACTTAGTTCTCACCTTCTTCTGTTTGCATATCTTTCTAGCCGATCATTGGTGGCTTTTACCCTTTTTTGGATCCACTTAACCTTTGTTGTTGTCTCAGTAATGATTTCAGGTCCAACTTGAATTCAGTCTGTAAAGTTTGTCCAATAATGAGGAGTCACGCACCTTTGCCCATATATAGCTTCATAAGGTGCGATACCTATAACTGCCTTGTAGCTATTGTTATAAGCGAACTCAATAAGTGGGAAACGATGATCCCAATCACCCTTGAAGTCCATGGCACACATTCTCAGCATATCTTCTAGGGTTTATATTACTCTTTCAGAATGGTCATTAGTTTGAGGATGGTATGTGGTACTTAGGCTCACATTGGTACGTAATGCCTTTTGAAAGGACATCCAAAACTTATATAAGAACCTTGGATCTCAGTTTGATACTATTTGATCAGAGATGCCATGTAACCGCACCACTTCCTTTATATACAACTATGTCAACTTCTCTAATGTGTAGGTAACCTTGATTAGTATAAAATAAGCCGACTTAGTCAGCCTATCGACTGATACCCACACGGAGTCATGTTGGTTTTTATTATTTGGTAACCTCAAAGAAATCGATCGTTATGGGCCCCCACTTCCTTTTTAGTAATGAAAGGCTTTGCAGTGTTCCTACAGGTTTTTGGTGCTCAGCCTTGACCATTTGGCATGCAAGACACCTGCTTACATGTTCAACAATGTCTTTCTTAAGTCTGGGCCACCAAAAGTGTGTCTTTAAGTCATGGTACATTTTGTTAACAATTATTTTAATACTTAACTTACTGTTATACACCTTTTAGATAACTTGTTTCCTTATTTCATTCATATTAGGCACATATAGTCTTTCCCCTTAGTGTAACATTCCTTCCTTGTATTGAAACCCTTTGAATACTGCACCTTGCTTCTCTTCCCTTAAGATCTTATTTAGATTAGGGTCATTTCCCTGAACATTATTAACCTTAGTCAACCATGCTGATTGGATCTCTAGCACATACACATGTGCTTCTTCCCAAGTTTTCCATAACTCATGCAAAATTGAGAATTGCTCTCCCAAAATACCTTCTAAGGTACTAGACATTTGATTTTTTGAAAGGATCACCCTAGTGTATTTCCTACTCAATGCATCAGCTACTACATTGCCCTTTCTTACACAATATTCAATCATGCAATTATAGTCCTTGATATACTTAATCCATTGTCTTTATCTCATATTGAGTTTCTTTTGAATAAACAAGTATTTTAGGCTTTTGTGGTATGTATAGATCTTAATGACCTTCCTAGGAGATAATTTCTCGAGAGGTTCAGTGCAACGACCACTACAGCTAACTCTAGGTCATGCACTAGATAGTTCAGTTCATTAGGTTAGAGTTTTCTTGACCCATAAGCAATCACTTGCTTTTCCTACATAAGCACACATCATAATCCCAATCCAGACATGTATGTATAAATTTTGAATGTTTGATGTGGTTTAGGAATGATTAATATAGGTGTTGAGGTAAACCTTTTTTAAACTCTTGAAAACTAGTTTCACACTTATCTGACCAATCAAACTTTTAAGACTTCTTGGTCAAGGATGTTAGTAGGGAAGCCGTTGTAGAAAAATTTTCTATGAACCTTCTATAATACCTCACTAAACCAAGAAAACTTCTAACTTCTCTTACTATGGTTAGTTTCTTCCACTCAACCACAACCTTAATTCTCTTAGGATCGACTAACAATCTTTGAGCATTTATAATATGCCTAAGAAAAGGAATTTCTCCAACCTAAAATTAGAACTTAGATAATTTTGCATAATACTGGTTTTCTTTCAGCACCTGCAAAACTATCTTAAGGTGTTTCTCATGTTCTTATGGGGACTTTGAATACACTAAAATATCATCAATGAACACTTCAACAAACTTGTCCAAATGTGGCCTGAAGATCTTGTTCATGGCATCTATGAACACTGCTGGAGCCTTTGTAACACTGAATGGCATCATTATGTACTCGTAATGTCCATATCGAGTTCTGAATGTAGTTTTAAGGATATCCTCTTCCCTAACCCTTATCTAGAAATATCTAGACCTTAAATCAATTTTTGAAAAGACCTTTGCCCCATTTAATCTATCAAATAGATCATCGATCCTAAGCAGAGGATACTTGTTTTTTACTGTTACAGCATTAGCTTCCTATAGTCGACACATATTCTCAGCTTGTCATCTTTCTTCTTCACAAATAACACTGGTGCTCCCCAAAGTGAAATATTAGGTCGTATAAACCATTTTTCTTGCATTTTTTCCAACCATTTCTTCAGCTTATCCATTACAGGAACTGACATTCGATATGGGGATATCGAGATAGGTTCTGCACCAGGCTATAAGTGAATAAAGAATTCAATATCTCTCTTGGGTGGTAAACCCAGTAAATCCACAAGAAAAAAACTTCAGGGAATTGATTGGGAATTGGTATATCCTTGAGTTGCTCCTCAATAGCCACTCCATTTAGTACATAGTAATTCTCTTCTTGCATTATAGGAATGGAATCCATAATTTTAAGGTGCATACTCTTAACATCGTTTGCCAGACCTACTATACAAATCACCCTTACCTTAGATTCATCATCAAGATTTACCTTATGTCTTGCATAGTTGATTCGGGCTTGATGCTTTCTTAGCCAATCCATACTCAACACTATATTGTAGGATTTTAAATCCATGACCCATAAATTACAAGAGAATTTATGATTCTCTAACTCTACAAGATACTTCTTAACTAGTTCATTAGTTAGAGTTATATTTTTCCCTTTAGTCTTAATGAGAATCATCTCTTTTATGTATTCTCTTTGCAATTTTAACTTATCCACTAAGGACAAAGTAACGACACAAATAATAGCACCAGTGTCAAAATGAACTCTAACACTTCTATTCTAAAACATAACATTACCTTGCACCGTAGATGGCTCTCTAGTCACTTGGCTTGCAAAATTGAACACTCAAGGTTGAACTGCGATGTTTGTAGGTGCACTCACATTAATTAGGGCTGAACTTACCACTTACCTTTGATTAGGCCTGTTCCTTGGGCATTCTCTTGCGCATTGTCCACTTTGACAAAAAATATTACAAATGTTTGTTCTATAAATACACGACTTAGTGGCATGGAACTTATGGCACCTAGGACAGATCCCTTTGCTGTTCTGCTTGCCCCTCTTGGTTGGGCCTTTGCTCCTTTCAATCATGTGCTTATTGCCAAAAGATTTGTTTCAAAAGGGTCAGTAGTTTTACTTTTAGTCCTAGGTTCACCCAGCTCACTTTCCAAGGCCAAGGCCTTTTGCACAACTTGGTGGTAGCTCTTGATTCCTACCGCCACTATAAACTTTCTTACGATTGGGTTAAGCCCATGTACAAACTTCTTGGCCCTTATATCTCCTTCATCCAAGATGTAAGGAGCGTACCTTATAAGTGATCTAAACCAATGCTCATGCTCAGTTACAGTCATCTCTTCTTGGACAAATTCATCGAACTTAGTCCTTTTTTTATCTTGACTATCTTCACTTACATATTGCTTGCTGAACTTCCTCTTGAAATCTTCCTAATCTGAGACTTTCCTCTGTCAATCATCATTCTGGAGTTTTGCCTTCCACCATAAGGAAGCCTTACCCTTCAAATAGAAGGGCATTAACTCTACTCTCTAATGAGAGTCTAGATGGGCATGTACAAAAATATCCTTCATGGTAGTAATCCAATCATCAGCAACATCAGGATCTCCACTACTATGAAAGTATAGTGCTCCATGGCCTTGGAGCTTTATAAATAGTTCCATCTGTTTGGGAATTACACGCCTTTTTTCTCTTTCGAGGGTGTACATCCTCCTTAGAGTCTTCATCTTTTCCATCAAATTCCTCTTCTATTTGAGGTTCTTGGTGGGTGTTTTGCCTCCTTTGAATTTGGTGTTCAAGCTCACCCTAAAACACTTCAGTCCTTACCCTAGCGTTGATGTTCCTTTTGGAAGCATTTCCTGCATCCTAAGCTTGCTAACGGTCACATAAGAGAACCATCGTTCTTTGAGTTAATCGCACAAGGTTCTTGTTCCTATGTTGCAATAACCCTGTTATTTCTTTAAGCATACCCAGCATACACTTGAACCCTCACCAGGTTCTTGTGTATTAGAAACTTCAACCCTTGTTTCCTCTACTTTACCTAAAATACAAAGCCAGACAACTTCCCCAGAACAGTTTGTGTGCCATGGACTTCAAGGGCCATTGGGATTGTCATTTTCCATTTATTGAGTTCACTTGTAACAATACCTATCAAGCAGTTACAGGTATGACACCTTATGAAACTCTATATAGGTGAAGGTGCAAGGCTCCCTGTTGTTGGGTGGACTCAACGGACCTAATTCAAGTCGGACCTCAAATCATTATTGAGACAATAGCAAAGGCTAAGTTGATCCAGAAAAGGATCAAGGCTCCCAATGATTGGCAAGAATGATACGCAAATAGACAAAGGTGAGAACTAAGTTTTGACATAGAAGATAAAGTGTTGTTGAAAGTTTTTCCTATGAAAAGAGTGACCAAATTTAGTTAAAGTTGTTAGCTTGCCCTAAGGTATATAGGCCCTTATGAAATGCTTGAGAAAGTAGGAAAAGTGGCCTATAAGTTGGCCTTGCCACCTCACTGGTTGCACATGCATATTGTGTTTCAGGTAAGATTGTTAAGGAAATGTTTGACAGACTCGAGACAAGTGAGAACTTCATCCTTAGTCCCAATAAGAGAAGACCTAACCCATGAAAAATTCCCTATTAAAATCCTGGATAGGCAGGTAAGGAAGTTAAGGACCTAGTGGATACCTATGGTTAAAATCTTGTGGTCAAACCATATAGAAGAATAAGCCATTTGGGAAACTAAACAGGATATGTAAGTTCAGTATCCAAGAGAATTTGCTCAGTTACAATGGAATTTGGAGGACCAAATTTCACAAGGTGGGGAAAATGCTACGACTCTCAAAAAAATCAAACCATAATTATTGAGGTAAATTTGGTTATTTTAGTAATTTTATATGCTTCTAATATTTAATGCAAACAAATTCTCAATTTAATAAAGTATAGTAGCTTATAGAGGACAAAAAAAATGGTCATTTAAGTTAATCGGACCAAGAAGGGCATTTTGGTCATTTCATATAGTGACCCATTTTTAATTCATGGTTGGGTAGAGGATGGAAAAATATTGCCTTTAAGGTGCCACAGTTTTTCGTGATTTCCACTTCCACCCTTGTGAAATTGTGAATTGACTAGATTGTCCATAGATGGTTTATGTGTAACCCTTAGAAGTATTAGGACTAAATTGCACGTCTATTAAAGTTGATGACTGGGCGTGTAATTAAGGTATACCAAATGGGTTCCGAGGTAGCCCAGTGTTCTTTGAAAATCTAAAACCATTTAAAGAAAACTTGGTTTTCTACAAAATAAGCATTAGAGGTGAAACAGCCCAAGAATCACACAAAAGCCTTAAGCCATAGCCCTTACAATTCTCAAAAGGGCTGCAGGCAACCAGGCCAAACAGGCGTTCTTTAAGGCATAACCACACCTCTCAGAATTTTGTTTGTGCCATGAAAAATCGCCACTGGACTATCCGAAAATATCATTAGGGATCAAAGCATATGTTTAAAAAAATTAGAATTGAAGACAAACGAAGATTCTTAGAGATTCAATCTCATAATTCACCATTTGTCTTCAAGCTTAACAGATATAAACTTCAAGATCTTGATTCTAAAAGGATCAACAGAGTGGCAACTTAGAATATCAGAAAAAATTGGAAAGCTAAGAACTCTACGTCACTTTTCCACCAAAAAAAGACTTAAAGAGTCATGGGAGATATATTAGAATATTTTATGGGCTGAAATTTTGATGATCACAAACTGGAACCAGGCTTCCTTATATAGACGGACATTGAAGGATACAAACAAATGATATTACATAAGCACTTATGACAAAAAACATAAGTAGGATAAAAAGTGATAGGCCACTAACTGGTCACTAAAAGAAAAGTAAAAGATGCCATTATACAAAAGTAAAATTATTAAAGGATCTGACGCAAGCTTTGTATGAGGGATAAAGACAGCTATGATGTAGATATCTAAACCAACGGATAATTATAGAGAATTTCCTCAATGAAGGTTCACTTGCTCATTTTTGGAATCATAGTTGGATGGGGTCCTTTTAAAGTCATTATCAGCTTGGTTTTCTTGCCAAAAGTATGGGTCATTAAGCATATGCCAACGACCATAGTCAAAACCACAGTCACAATCTGGCTAAATAAATTCTCTTTTGATTTGTGTGAGAGTTGGTTCTTCCATGATTGTTTTAGGATGAGGCAGAGATGGAGCAGGGCAATTAATTAGATTAACTTTTTTTTCTATTCTTTCTTTAATTTCTTTTGCTTGCTTGATTCTCTAATGTTCATTATAGCACTGGAGAGCTTCATGAATCATTTCCTAGTACTCTACTGGATAAGATGCCAATTAGGAGTATCATGAGGCCATACTTTCATAGAATACAATATGGTTATACTAATGTGCTTTTTCTAGGAATTCTCTGTATTCATATGAGTGATTCTAAGAAAGACAAGCAAGGTTAAACTCTAGGTTTTTATAATGGTAATAGGTGGGACTAGTTAAAAAGCTACGACTAGTAAAAATTTTTGAAAAGGTAATGGGATGGTGAAAAAAATATATTACATGGGCTGTTTCATATAATAAGGAAGAGTTCTAAGGGAAAATATTATTTAACTAATGGTGGACTCAAGAGGCTGAGATAGAAAGATATAGAGCTTTATAGGAGGATTGAAGTGATTTAATCCAAGTGATGCGTGGATCAAACCAGGTAAGAAAAGTAACAAGTTGGAAGACTGGAAATCATCATGATAATTATTACAAAAAGAGATAAGTTGATGGAGTTGTGGAATATTAAAAATGATACCTATAGAATGAATAGAACATAGGTACCAAAGAAAATAAAGGCCCAATAGAGGAAACATAAAAACATTTGGGATGGCAAACAAATGAGCAAAGTGATATTTAGGGTGGATTCTTACAAGCTTAATAAGACAGTCTTCAAAACCATATTTTTTAACAAGGCAACAATGATAGTGAAAAACTTTGTGGCGTTGGACAAAGGTAAAAGACTAATATTCATACCTTTTTATGTCACAAGGGAGATTAGTTTCCTTATTGAAAACTGAAGCATAAGAAGAAGCCAT
Source organism: Aquilaria yunnanensis (assembly GCA_039654915.1). NCBI lineage: Eukaryota > Viridiplantae > Streptophyta > Magnoliopsida > Malvales > Thymelaeaceae > Aquilaria > Aquilaria yunnanensis. The sequence goes on from CM077597.1 coordinate 67,924,295, forward strand.
GTTAGGTTTTGGGTTTTAGAGGCTTGAGATTTGGATGGATTTTGGAGGTCCAATCAGGATGTCTGCCAAAGCATTGTGTGTGACCTTTACATGCTTGACATCGAAGGAGATCTTACAAACCATTATTGCCATCTGACGAGTTGAGCATTTGGCAATAGCTTCTAGTGGAAGTTCAGCATTTTCAGAAAAGCTGACATGTCCATTTCAACCAAAATGATGACCAAAAAGGTAGAATTGAAATTTTTCAATACTATGCTTGACAGCTAGGACTTTTTTGTAGGTAGAGTGGTAGTGTTTTTCTGAACTTTTGAATTCTCCACTGTTATAACCACACATGTGTCTGATGCCATTAATATCTTCATGGAGGACTGCACCCCAGAATTCATCTGATGCATCTATCTAGAGGACTCTTTTTCCTTTTTTAGGAATCTTTAAAGGGGGAAGAGTCTAGACCACTTATTCTAACTTGACAACTACATCTTGGTGGAGAGTAGACTAGGGGGTGACTTCCTTTTGAGGTATGCGTGTAAAGGTTGTAGTATTTGTGATAGCTGGGGAACAAATTCTTTTATATAATTGACTAGACCCAATATTTTCTAGACTTGATTTTTTGTGAGATTTTCTTCAGGAAAATCCAGAATCTTGGTAGGCACATGTGGTTATGGATTATACTGGCTGTCAGTGATCTATACACCAATAAATTCTATTAAGGTCTAGGCAATTTTGATTTTTCTTTAAGAAAGCACAACACCATGATCTTGGGCTATCTGGGCAAACTGCTGTAAGAGTTTTAAATGAGAACCTGTAAACAATAAAATGTCATCAATATAGATAAAGGCTGAGGAAAGGATGGGTTCAAAGATTTGTATAATAGCTTTTTGGAAAAGGGATGAAGCTGTTTTAAGGTCAAAAGGTATGACAGTCCATTTATAGTGGTTGTTCGATATATAGAAAGAAATTTTGTATTTACCAGGAGGGTTAATACTCAGCTACCAAAAGCTAGATTTATGGTCAAATTTGAAAAAGATTTTGGCTTTTGTAAGGTTGGCAAAAAGAATATTTTTTCTAGGTAAGGGAAACTTTATGTTAGTCAAGAATTCATTGAGAGGTTTATAGTCAATAACCAGGCATGGTTTCTTTTTGATCTGTTTAGAATGTTTGTCAATAAAATGCTTGACAAGCCCATGAAGATGTCGTGAGCTCAATTAGACCTTGAGCCTTAAGAACTTGGAGTTCAGAGATTACCATCTTCTTCTCTTTAAGAGTCATTCTTGAATGAGTAGCTTTTGTAGGATTTACATCCTTATTTTTCTTAAAAGGTAGTTCTATAAAGAACTTCAGATTTTCCTAGAGTGGTAATTGATGCTTTTCCTTGAATTCGGCATAGGATTCAACATATGATTGATCAAAGATCATTTTCATGATTGAACCAAATACTAGATCCTCTACTGTTTGGACTTAACTTGTGGTTAAGGTTTCACCTTCACAAGAATATAATCTGGGAGTGGAAGTCCATGGAAAGAAATACTTGTTGAGTCAAAGTCCCTTATTAGTTCATTGCATTGATAAGTTCTTGATGAGCTCAAACCCTAAGATCATATATCATCCATGACTAGCATATCCATAAATTGGAGTAATGACATATTTAGAGGGAGAGAGATGAATCCTGATGGGTTTGCTGATTTTATCCACATAAAACACTCCGTTTGTTGCCTTGAATCTTTCATTGCATGAAAGCCACATATGATCTCGAAGGAGCTTAGGATTGATAATGGTATTGGTTACTCCTATGTTAAATAAAGCAATCACCGGAATAGGTTTTGCGTACTTGTCTATTAGGATTGTGACTTTTGCTTAAGGTATAATCATAGTAGCAAAGATGGATGGATGTAAATGAGCAATCTGCATCGTGTATACTAGGCTAGTCTTTGAATCAGAATAATAAAAATAGGCTTTTATGGCAAATAATGCAGATGGCCCTTCATTTGTCTCAGAGAAAATAGACTCCATATCTTCTCTAGACAAATTTGTACTCGTAGCTTGATTAATGGTGTTAACCATCTTGGTTTTGGACTTGGAATTTTTCTGTGGACAATTTTTTTGCAAAATGTCCTATCTGTGTGTAGATGAAACATTTTTTGAATTTTCCAATATCCATTTATACCAGAAAAATCTTTTCTTTTTGTGTTGAAATCTTATAGCCTTATTAAGAGAAAAGATCTTTCTTCTGTAATGTTTATTTTATGAAGCACAATGACATGTGTTCATATCATTGCATTTGATGGAGAGCTTTGGGTGTTTGCACACTTTATCAAACAAACCTTGACGCTGATTGAATTCCTTGAAGAAAGACTGTGTATGGCACATTTTTTGCAAAGCCAACATTAAGGTCAAATGTAGTCTCCTAAATGTAAAATCATTCAACGAATTTCCATTATGTTGAATGATCTGGAGAGTTTTTTGACCAATTGTCTCAGGGACAGAATTCAGATAGGCCTGCTTGAGATTGTTGTCACCATCAGATCCTGTACTGATAAGATAGTTAGGCTTTATCATTCAAATTCTGTGCTGATAAGATAGTTACGCTTCATCATTCTTCATTATCAATGGCATAGAGAGTTCAAAATCATGCTTTCAATTTTGCTATGCCTGATATCAAGAACGATGAATTGTATCTTTCTGTGGATACGACCCATGTTCCTAATGAAACTTATATTCCATGAAAGATTCCATGAGAAGAAATTTAACGTCTTACTCCTGCCTTATGGATTATAAGTTATGAGTCTCTCCACCAACAATAAGAACTAGTCCAATCTAAGAAACCTCTTTTCCTTGATAAAGGTGATGGTTAGACTAAAATCTTTTTCCAAAAAGAAGCTGAGTCATCTCATGATGCTGATGTAGTTTTAACTCCAGTAATTTTGTCTATGGTTCAGGAACCTAAACCCTCTTTATAGGTTCCTATTGAATCATTTGATTCTAAATGCCCTTCAATTTATCAATTCCAAGACAGTACTGGATATTTTGATATTTGTGATTGTTCTGATTGCTTGCAGTTCTTTGATGATGAATGTGTAGACAAAAAGAAAATGAAGGAAAAGAAGAAATCATCTTAGGAACTTCTTCATCAAAGATATGAGGATGGTGATCCTGCTGTTGGATTACTTGGTGAACCTTCTGGAAAATATGACTACTATGTCTTATATTTTAGAAAAGATGATGCCCAAACATCCTAATCTACATCTCCTCATGAAAAGCCATTTGAGCTTCCTGCACCATCTTCGGAAATTAAGATGGCTGCTCACCCTTATTATAAGAAAGCACTCAAGCAACTAAAGAAGGAACATCCTCCTCCTGTTGGTTATGAAGTCAATACGTTTAAAATGAAGAAAGAAGAATTTCCATCATTAAAGTTTGAAGATCCTTTTTCTTCTACCAAACATCATTGGAAGATTTCTCAGCCAATGACTGTAGATTGTTAAGGTTGCAAAAGGGATTCTTTGCCTATTGGACAAGTGCTTAAGCAATCTGAGAATATGATGTCCCAGAATCTTATTCTTCGCATAATTGAACAAAATCAGCTTTGCATGGAGCAAAAGGTTGATTGTATGGTTATTGATCCTTTAACTCAGTGTCGACAAAGGATTGATTACCTTCATAATGAGATTTTGAATCTTATTTCTTAGCAGAAGAATTTCTCTGGTCAGGAAAGAGAAATTATGCTTCTAAAGCAACAGCTCAAGTACCTCCAAGATAGCCAAAGACCAAAACTCCTAGACCTATATACTTCACCCATAATCTCTTCCTAGCCATTCTTTCAACCTCTAAGTCCAATATATTCAAACCCAAATCAATCTTTTGCTACTCCTACTTATCTAGTTGACAACATATTTATCATGCCACCATATCTTTACTAGTATTCTAAACCATAGCCAAAGCCCAAACTAAAGCCCATAAAACCTTCTGCCCAAACTCAGAACCCAAGCCTGTATCCATCCCTAAACCACCACAAGACTAAAAACTTAAAGGCTCGATGACCACAAAATACCTTACACTTTTAACTCGGATTTCTATTTCTTCTATTAGAATCCAAGAGCTATCTCATGAAATTATGACTATCCAAGCCAACCCAATTACCTCTTTTTTAAACAACCAAATCCAAATGGCCCTGAATAATCTTTTAGCTGCTTTAGTCAAAGCCACTTTGACTACTTTTAGTTCTTCAGATGAAGAAGATAAAAGATTTTAACCAAGACTTTAATGTCATCCTCCTCATCAGACTTACAAGTCTATAGAACTCAACGAGCTCAACTAGAAGAATCTGAAACATTAGAAGTTCATACTAGACCTACTCTACAAGCTCCTCCTCCCTCAGTTCTTGCTCAAGCTTTTTAGGCTCCTGCTGCTACTGCTTCTTAAGCAAAACTAGAACTAATGTGTGAAGATATTCCCTATGTCAACTTTCCTTCTACTTGGAATCCACTATCTCCTTTAGTCAAACTCATACTAGATGGCATTCCACTACATCAATGACATGATAAATTCTTAGAAATGCATGCTTGGTGTCAGGATTCAATTGCGAAAGGAATGCACAAAAGATGCAAAAGTTATTTCAGCATTTATTGCTGCAATGATAAGATCCATGACATGATGGTATTTGTATCTTGGGAAATATAGACAGATGCAGTTCCAATAGTTGGCAACCATTGGTCTATTTGTACTCACACTTTATGCAGAGTTTGTTAGAGACCAGTCTTCTCTTACTGACATTGCTAGAGAATAATTTCTTAAGATGAATGTTGTTCTTACAATAGAAAAGACTTGGAGAAACATTTCAAAAAAATGATAAAGCGTTACTTTCTTATCAGTACAAGATTTGATAGTGACAACAACCTTAAGCAGGCCTACCTGAATTCAGTCCCTGAGAAAATTGGTCAAGAAACTCTCTAGATCATTCAACAAAATGGAAAGTCTTTGAATTATTTTACATTTCAGAGACTACACAAGACTTATGGCTTTCCAAAAACTGTGTAATACATATACTTTCTTCAAGGAATTCAATCAGTCTCAAGGTTTATTTGATAAAGTGTGCAAACGCCCAGAGCTCTCCATCGAATGTGATGGTAAGAACACATGTCATTGTGCTCCAAAAAAGAAACATCACAGAAGAAATCTCTTTTCTCCTGATAAGCCTAGAAGATTTTGAGATAAGAAAAAAAGATTTTTTCATTATAAATGGAATACTGGAAAGTTCAAAAAATGTTTCATCTGCCCACAGAGAGGGCATTTTGCAAAAAATTGTCCACAAAAAAATTCCAAGTCCAAAACTAAGATGGTTAACACCATTACTCAAGCTATGGATATATATTTGTCTAGAGAAGATACAGAGTCTATTTTTTCTGAGACAAATGAACAGTCATTTGCATTATTCACCATGGAAGCCACTATTCTAATTCAGATTCAGATTCAAATATTGGCTCAGTATACATGATGCAGATTGCTTCTTTACATCCATCCATCTTTGTTGTTTAGATTGTACCTCTAGCAAAAGTTATTATCTTGATAGACCAGTATGCAAAGCCTATCTCGCTAATTGTTTTATTTGATACAGGAGTAAACAATACCATCATCAATCCTAAGCCCCTTCCAGATCATATGTGGCTTTCATACAATGAAAGATTTAAGACAGTAAACAGTGTGTTTTATGCGGATAAAATTAGCAAACCCATCATGATTTGTCTCTCTCCCCTCAAATATGTCATTACTCTAGTTTATGGATATGTTGGTCATGGATAAGATATGATCTTAGGGTTCGACCTCATCAAGAAGTTATCAGTGCAATGGACTGATAAAGGACTTTGACTCAACAATTTTTCTATGGACTTTCACTCTTAGATTATATTCTTGTGAAGGTGAGACCTTAACCGTAATTCAACTTTAAGCTACAAAGGATCTAGTATTCAGATCAATCAAGAAAATGATCATTGATCAATCATGCACTGAATCCGATACCGAATTTGAGAAAAAGCAACCATTACCACTCTGGAAGAATTTGAAGTTCTTTATAGAACTTTCTTTGAAGAAGAATGAGGATGTAAATCCTACAAAAGTTACTCATTCAGGAATAACTCTTGAAGAGAAGAAGATGACAATCTCTGAACTCCAAGATCTTAAGGCCTAAGGTCTAATTGAGCCTATGACATCTTCGTGGGCTTATTAAGAATTTTATGTCAACAAGCATTTTGAACAGATAAAAAAGAAACCATGCCTGGTTATTGACTATAAACCTCTCAATGAATTCTTTGCTGACATAAAGTTTCCTTTAACTAGAAAAAATACTCTTTTTGCCAACATTACAAATGCCAAAATCTTTTCCAAATTTGAACTTAAATTTGGCTTTTGCCAGCTGAGTGTTAACCCTCCTGATAAATATAAAATAACTTTTTGTATCCCGAACTACCACTATCAATGGACTGTTATATCTTTTGGCCTTAAAATAACTCCACCCATTTTCCAAAAGGCAATGATACAGTTCTTTGAACTCATCCTTCCCTCAACCTCTATCTATATTGATGACATTTTATTGTTTTCTCCATGTACAGGTTCTCATTTAAAACCCCTATAGTAGTTTGCTTAGATAGCCCAAAATCATGGTGTTATGCTTTCTCAAAGCAAAATGAAAATTGCTCAGAACTTAATAGAATTTCTTAGTGCACATATCATTGATAACAACTGTCATCCACAACCACATGTGTATACCAAGATTCTGGATTCTCTTGAAGAAAATCTCACAAAAAAATCAAGTCTAGAAAATATTGGGTCTAGTCAATTACATTAGAGAATTTGTCCCCCAGTTGTCACAGATACTACAACCTTTACATGCGTACCTCAAAAAGAAGTCAATCCTATAGCCTAATCTCCACCGAGATCCAGTTGTCAGGTTAAAAAAAGTGGTCTAGACTCTTCATCCTTTAAAGATTCTTGATAAAGGAAAAAGAGTACTCTAGATGGATGCATTAGATGAATTTTGGGATACGGTCCTCCTTGAAGATATTAATGGCATCATACATATGTGTGGTTACAATAGTGGATAATTCAAAAGTTCAGAAAAACACTACCACTCAACCTATAAAGAAATCCTAGCTATCAAGCATAGTATTGAAAAATTTTAATTCCATCTTGTCGGTCATCATTTCTTGTGTGACAGGGATATGTCAGCTTTTCCGAAAATGCTGAACTTCTGCTGGAAGAAATTTCCAAATGCTCAGTTCTTTAGATGACAGCAATGGTTTGTAAGATTCTCCTTTGATGTTGAGCATATAAAGGGCACACCGAATGCTTTGGCAAACATCTTGAGCAGACCTCCAAAATCCCTCCAAAACCCTCCCATGTCTCCAAAACCCAAAACTTAACATGGCTTATTCTTTATACCCTCTAGTTTTTAATAAGGAAACAAATCTCTCCTATGATGTAGAAAGGTATGAACATTAGTCTTTTACCCCTAACCAATGCCACAGAGTTTTTCACTATCATTGTTGCCGTATTGAAAGATATGGTTTTGAAGACTATCCTATTAAGCTTGTTGGGATCCACCATAAATATCCCTTTGCTCATTTGTTTTCCATCCCAGATGTTTTTAAGTTTCCTCATTTGGCCGTATATTTTCTTTAGTACCTATGTTCTATTCATACTATAAGTATCATTTTTAATATTCCCTAACTCCATCAACTTCTCTCATTCTGTAAAAATTTTCATAATGATTTCCAGTCTTTCGACTGTTTAATTTTATTACCTGGTTTGATCCATTCACCACTTGGATTAAATTACTTCAATCCTCCTACAAAGCTTTGAATCCTTCTGTTCCACCTTTGGTTAAATAATATTTCCCCTTAAAAGTCTCTCTTATTATATAGGACAGCCTATGTAATATATTTCTTTCACCGTCCCATTACCTTTTCTAAAAATTTTACTTATTTTAGCTTTTTACCTAGTCCAACCTATTACCACTATAAAAACCTAGACTTTGACCTTGCTCATTTGTCTTGGAATCACCCACATGAATATAGAGAATTCCTGGAAAAAGCATACCAGTATAATCATACTATATTTTCTATGGAAGTATGGCCCTATAATACACCTAATTGACCATTTTCTCTAGTTGACTACTAGGAAATGATTCATGAACTTCTCCAGTGTTATGATGAACATTAGAGAATCAAGCAAGCAAAAGAAATCAAAGAAAGAGTAGTAAAAAAACTCTTAATTTGATTAATTGTCCTACTCCATCTCTGCTTCCTCTTGAGACAATCATGGAAGAACCACCTTTCATACAAATCAGAAGAGAATTTATTTAGCCAGATTATGATTGTGGTTTTGATTATGGTCATTGGTATATGCTTAATGACCAATACTTTTGGCAAAAAAACTAAGGTGATAATTGTTAGTGTTGTGCCCAAAAGCCAATCATGAGATAATTGTATTTTTGCACATTGAGTCATGATATTTTATTAAGGCATTAATCCAGCAATTATGTTTGTTGTTTTGTTTCTGCGTACCTTAACAAACATAATTGTAACCCTAGAATAATGATATTCTTAAACGTCCCTGGTCTAGTATTATTGTGGAGCGGGTTGCAATAATACATAACGACTAGCATATGTGGAGACTAATATGAGATATGTAGTCTACATATGGGTACAAGTTGTAGAACTTGTGTACTGGACCGACCCACCATGACAACACTACATGGATCGTTATATGAGTGTCATAAGTGATTCTCATAGTGATCATGGTTATGTAGTCCTTCGACCTAAGATCATCAAGGTTCCCTACATGTGAGTCACATACTTTGATACTTTCCTTTGTTGCTCGTAACTGAGTGAACTTGAAGGAGGTCATTGGGTATGTCACATATCATGCGAAGGGATTTGTATGATCAAGATGGGATTTGTCCCTCCTATGTAACGGGAGTGATATCTTCAGGCCCCTTGATAGAGTAAGACTTAAAAAAATGCATGGCCATGCTCAGATGAATTGATATACGATATCAATGTCATCAGTTTAAGTTGGTCTACTCGGTAATCAAGAAACCAAAGATTGGGCTATACGAGAGTGACACATTCCATGTCTCGTGCTTAGTCTTGATATCTTGGACAAAGGGACAATGGCATATATCGGCGATGATCATAAAGGTTTAATCGAATCATTGACAATCTTGTCACTTGGGCAGCAATGATGTATTACTAGACACCGCTCATTGCTTATGATCATAAATGTGATTTATGATCATTGCCAAAGTGGTAAGAGCCTATTGGGTCGCACACATAGAGCTATTTGGATCATTAGAGTGCATGAGCTAATAATTTGGGTTTTGTTTTCATAATAATTTCGTATTAATAATGGGCCTAAGAGTTGAGCCATTATTAAGCCCAAAATTAAAGCCTAATTGGATTAGGGCTTTGAAACCGATTAGGCCTGGAAGTTGAGTCTCACTATAAATACAACTTCTAGTGAGAAATTCGTAGGTCTCCTTGCCCTAGCCTCCCAAAAGGACAACCGCACTCTTCTCTTGCAATTCCTTGGAGGATGCAAGCTAACACTGCGAGCGCAAGAGAAACGCATCTGTCTGGACGTGGTGGAAGCGTGGTGATCCCGAGAGGCTCGTGTGGATACCATAGAGAGCCTGAACACGTCAATTGTTCAGGTTTTGTGATTCGACTCTACAGTTGATTGAGAGATCTCAACTGAAAATTAGGTATGAAAATTTTTGAATACCCGGTTTACCCCATTTTCACTTGGATCCTGGAGGGTTTCGGTTAAATTCTGCTGCGCTGTTTGGCTCTCGAAACCCATCAATAATGACTCTAAAAGGCCATCTAGCTATGATTCAGAAAATGAGCATGTGAACCTCCACCGAGGAAATTCTCCATAATTATCCATTGGTTTGGATATTTAGATCATGGTTGCCTTTATTCCTTTAACAAAGCATGCATCAGATCCTTTAATAATTTTACCATTGTATAGTGGCATGTTAGTAACCGGTTAGTGGCCTGTCACTTTTTATCGTATTTATGCTTTATGCCATAAGTGCTTGTATAATCATATTTATTTGTATCCTTCATGTTCCGTCTATATAAGGAAGCCTGGTTCCAGTTTGTGATCATTGAATTTTCAATCCAGAAAATATTATGATATATCTCCCATGACTCTCTAAGTTCTTTTCTAGTGAGAGAGTGAGCCAAAGTTCTTAGCTTTCCAACTTCTTCTGATATTCTAAGTAGCCACTTTGTGGATTCTCTTAGAATCAAGATCTTCAAGTTTATATCTATTAAGCTTGAAGACAAATGGTGGCTTATGAGATTGAATCTTTGAGAGTCTTCATTCATCTTCAATCCTAATATTTGTAAACATATGCTTCGATCCCCAATGATATGTCCGGATAGTCTAGTAACAATTTTTCATGGCATAAACCAAAGTCTGAGAGGTGTGGTTGTGCCTTAGAGAATGCCTATTTAGCTTGGTTGCCTGGAGTCCTTTTGAGAATTGTGAGGGCTATGGCATAGGCTTTTGTCTGATTCTCAGGCTGTATCACCTTTGAGGCTTATTTTGTAGAAAAACCAAAAATTTCTTTAAATGGTTTTGGATTTTCAAAGATCATTAGGCTACCTCGCAACTGATTTGCTATCAGAGCCTTTTGGAAAAAGGATGGAGTGGTTTTAAGGCCAAAAGGTAAGACAGTCTAGTGATAGTGATAGTCTGGGATACAAAAAGCTGTTTTGTATTTATCATGATGGTTAAGGCGTAATGCTGGTTTTGGTCCTAAGGTTTCTGTTCTATTTTGGAAAAGGCCCCAATGTACTATTGAGTATAAAAAAGGGGACCAGTTGCATGACATGTACACCTTAAGTCTACATAAGTTCACTTGGTCTATTATATTTTTTCATCCATCTTCTTTGCCCATCACCATACCACCCGAAGCCTCCTTCAAATTTCTTCAAACCTCCATGACTTCATAATCCAAGCTCCAATCCACCAAATTAATCACAAATTCAAGGGGAATTTAGGAGAAAAAAGGATTTCTTGCATAAGGAGATAATTTTTGAGCTCATTTTTGGTAAGTAAACAAATATATATTTTTCCCTTAATATCTTGGTTTATTTCATTGGTGGAGGGGCTGATATTGTTGATTAATTTGGTTCCATGCTTGTTTGTTGCGAGAATCAAGCATGGAAGCTTGAAACAAGCAAGAGATTTATAGAAACCTAAAGCTACGGCTGAATTTGGGAAGTTAAGGGAACCATTTTATTTCTTATAGTAGCTTCAGCTGGGAAGAAGTTATAAAATTGGGAAAAAATGGCCTTTTAGTTAGTTAATTGTTAGAATTGTTAAGGTAGCAATAAGAAATCAAAGAGGACAAAAAAATGTTTTTTTTATGTGTATGTTGAGTAAAAGGCCGAGTAATTGGAATCCAATAAGAGGGTTAATCCTAACCACTTATACCGTAAGGAATGTTGTAGTATTTTCCTAATTATGGTTTATTTATGTAGCTAAATGATCAATTAAAAGAGAAATACTTAAAGCTACTATAAAGGGTACAAAGAAGAACATAAAAATTAAGACCATAAGGACATTGAAGTTGGTGTTTGCTTGCATGAACTATTCTAGGTTAGGGATTTTATGTTTAAGTTTAAATTGATGCATTTAAATTTGTTTACAATGCATTAATTTAGAGAGTAATAGGTAGACAAGAGGTGACTTAAGGACTAAGTAGTTAAATAGCCCCTAAGAATTACTAAGTATTCAATGTGCACCTTGAGGCTTAAGAGTACCCTAGCTAAGCTACCAAACTTGGCAAGAATAAGCGACAAAGTTTAAGAACTCCTATATAGCATGAGTAAGGGTACGTAAGTTGCAATCCAAGCTTGCTAAGGCGAGAGTTAAGCTCTTGTAAGAAGGACTGGGTTGAAGATTGGATCCCTGCCATAGAACCTGTACTAGTAGCCATTAGTTAAGACCTTATAATGTTTTGAGTTCACATTAAGATGTGTATATATTTTTATATACACTAGGTCCTAAAGATTATCTTGTAGGTATTTGATCCCTTACTAAGAATTTATAATTCTCACCCCCTTGAGTGTTACATTGTGCAGATACTAATAATGTGGAGCCTCACACCCACTGACGGGTTGTTATGCAAGGTTTTTGCTGCAGTTATTTAAAGTATCATGAATCTTTAATGATTCTAAATTATTATTTATCATGAATCTTTAATGATTCTAAATTATTATTTAGTCATACTAATGTACTAAGTCATTTAAAATAGCATTGACAAATATAGGTGAAGTGCACAAGGAAAATTGGACTTTTCATTTCTGGAGCTTCTTTGCTTAGGTGGGAGTTATTTTGATTGTCTCATATTTTGAACATGTTGCATACTTGTGTACCAAGAAAATGCCTCTAGTTTGACTAATGTGTATGGACTTCTTTAGTGTATATATCTATATATACACTGTGGTTGCTTATGGATGTAAATATATACTTTTTAAATTTTTTCTAACAAATAATCTCCCTCCATCTCATTTTCTTTACCCCATCGAACTTTTCTGATTAGTTTGAACTGAATTTATTTATATTATTATTTATTAAAAAATTAAAAAATATATATTTTTTACAATTATAGGCCTTGACTTATTATTCATGTATAAAAATTTTTATTTTTATATTAAAATTTTGAAAAAAAATTATAAATTAATTATTAAAATATAATTTGTGCGAAGAATTTGAGACAGTGAGAGTAATATAAATAAATTCAATTCAAACTATTCGAAAAAGTAAAATATTTTAAATAATATGAAACCGAAGAAATACTATAATTTCTAAAACGTAATTATTCCTATATCTCTGTCATCGTTTCACTAATCGCTTATTATAGCTCTCACTTGCTCGCTCTACAACACAAAACAGATCAACATAATAGAATAAACTCATACATAGATATTAAATCATAATTTTTCTAAAGTCTTTACTGACCATATATTTTATATTTGATTTAAGTTAAAATCGAGTCTTATTGGGTTTAGTCATCGGGTCATTTTGGGTTTGGGTCAAGTCGGGCTTGGGTTTCACTTCAATCAGGTTGAGGTTCATGTCGGGTTTGGTACAGTCTGATTTAGGTCGTTGATTTTTCTAGTCAAATTTAGTTAGGTCTTCGGGTTGGGTAAAACTTTGTCATCTCTAATAATTAGTATAAATTTATTTAATATTTCAAATATTAAAAATATATTAAATTATTTAATTAAAATAATAATATTTGATAATATATTTCAAAATGAAATATTTTATGTGAATTTATTAAAAAAGACAATAGGCATAAAAGAAAGAAAAGAATAGATACAAAAAAACAAAACTTAATATTAAATGTACTTTAGTTTTTATTTGAAATAAAATAAATAGTAATATATTTTATCTAATTTAAGAAAATTTGTAACATAAAGTTTTTAGATAGTCTTTAACTTTTAATTTATGCTTTATCGTCACTCTTAACTAATTAAGTATTCTTTTTTTCTTCTAAATTTTTAAAGTATTCCATATTAGTCTTCAATTATATGAAATCTATTAACTTAGAGTAACAATTTCTATGTAACCCAATTTTTTAAAATTTTTTAAATTTTTCTAATAATTTTTCTCCAAGAAATTTGAACTGAAAAATAAAATTTTAAAATTGAAGGAAATTTTTGCAATATCAATTTTCCTACATATATGAGATAGTTACTGCGCACAATGTGTGGCTGCACAAGATCTCTTGCAGAAATACTTAATTGGGACATAGTTGCCGATTGCAAGAAACTAATTGATTAACCTAGGACATGACTATGCATGCGTAGCTTCGTTTTTATAAATTAAATAAATAAATGAATAAAAACACTTAAGAACTTGTGCACATTTTGTAAAATACTTAAAAAATGAATACAAGCCGAATCCAAGGAAATAAGAAGGTGAGACTTTGAGTATCGACCCTGTGTACATCATCTAAAAGCATGATGAATAACCAAAAGCAACAATGTAAAAAATCCCCACTTAAGTGTTTTCACCCTTGTTTATACTAGAGAATAAACTTAGTACAATTTGCTACTCAACTTTCTAAGGTGTCTAAAATTACATGATAACTTAGCTCTAACTCGAGCTCACTAACTTTATGGTATAGAATTGATTTACTTCCTTTGTACCCTTATTAGCCTACTCACTACCAAGGCCATGAAACGGCTCAGTTAGCTTGTAACAATAACTAATTGAAACTCATAACCAATCTAGATTCCATAAACATATACTTGCAACAAAGATTTTGATTTAACATTTCATTATTTGGTGTTAAGCTCCAAGAACATTTACATTTGCACAACATGAACTTAAGGGGGTAAGAATTCAATAATTTTTAATAAGGAATTTCTTAACCTACAAGAAAATCTTATGACCCATACATAACACACACACACACACGTAGGCACAAAACTTAACGTAAGCTCAAACATCCCGAGGTCTTATCTAATGGCCACTAGAAAATGTTTTGTTGTGCAAACCTATGTCAACCTAGTCCCACAAATCTTTGCAAGGACTTTATTCTTGACTTAAAAGCAAGGTTACCACTTTATTACTTATCATTTTTTTTTCATATTGCACAAGAGTTCTTACACTTGGTGGCTCAACTTATTAAGTTAGATAGCTTAATTAAAGTGCACTAGAAGCTTAAAGCCTTTCTTGCTTATTTAACACTCATAACCTTACTTAAGGTCCACTTACTTACTTGGTCCTTAAGTCACCTCTTTCTCCACCTCTTAACTCTCTCTTACAAATGCATTTAACTCACTTTAGAAGTGGTCTTAGATTCATTCAAAGGTCACACATGTCTTAGAATGGTCTAGCGAATGTAACCATAGCACTGGATTACCCTTGGAAAGCCTAGAGCTTTGGGCTTTAAGAGGTCGGTGATGCTGCCCTTGGCTCGACCTCTTTGGTGCTACAATGCCAGGCCTTGTGCCATGGCACTGAGGGGTTTTGCCTAGGTACAATGTTTTGAGCCCAAGTGCCCAGTTTGCATTTTTTGCCTTCTTACTCCAACTAAACCACTTAGCAACCACTCCCAATACTTCAAAACATGCTATATAAAATGTAAATGCATCATTTAAACACTTGAAAACTTAAAAATTCCTTACCTATACCAAGGTCACAAGCCTTCAACTCACAACACATATATAAGCACAAATGCACCACTTGTTTGCAAATCAATGTAGCAGCTTGTTCTAGCCTAGCAAACCAATTTCCAATGCATAAAAAACATGTAACATGATCTGAACTTGAGAAATTTAGAGCTTAAACAAATTTTTAAATCCTTACGCCCTTTTGGAAACAAAACTAAATCTCCTTAGGACCACTTTGCACACAAAGCACACTAGCTAGCAATTTAACATTCACAAGCAAGTTATGAGCTTAGGGACCAATCATCTAACTTACCCAATTCTTAATTAAATCAAACATAGCGCTTACCTCATACCAAAATTCAAATTTATTCTCAGCAAATAAAGAAACATGATCATCAACTTCCTCAAGCTTAGATGAGCGACAAAACTCCAAATTGAGCTTCAAGTTGGCAAGGGACAATTAGGAAGGAACTTTGGGTCTCTTTTGGATGAAAATGGCATTTTGGTTGACCAAATGAAGGATATTCACTCATTTCTAATTCTTATCCTTTCCCTTTCTTTCTAATGACAACATAGCCACTTTAAATTTTCACTTGTGCACTACTTGGTCGAATGCCTCGTACTTTGTTTTATTTTTCATACCACACTTGTAATTGGACTATGAATCATCAAAACACTTCAAAATATTTAATTATATAGTTCAATCCCATTTACGGCATAAAAAATTGGGGTTTCTTGGTAAAACTACCGTTTTGCCCTTTATGGCCAAACTTTGCTCAAATGATCACTTTACTTACATTTTGCTACATTAACTTATTAAATCTATTACTTAGTGTGCAAATAGTGTTTTAGGCATAACATTTACACTAACTTTACTAATCTTGATCCCTAGACCTTGCATGCTACTTTGAGCTTCTTACCCAATCCTTTATTTCCACATGGCCTCTTTCTTTCTACGATCAATTTATAGCACTTAGCCATGGGCACTTGTTACTTTTAAATTCTTGACTTATTGGTTAAGGAACCACTTAGGATTCTTTGCGTAAAAGATCCCTTATGTCTCTTGGAGTTATCTTGCTCTCTTGACCTTTCCCTTCTCAAGAAACATTATTAGGAGTAATTTTGTAACACCCCATATCTCATATGGGAGAACTATGGTAAGCCTTATATGGATATATAGGCTCAAGTTCTAGAGCATAAGCACCTAACACTTATCCTTTTCCAAAGGATAACCCATGTTATGTGGGCAAGTGTTCCATTGATCAGTTTTGGATTTGGGTCATTATAGATGGTATTAGAGCCGATCTGGGACTATGATGATGTGAAAAACTAGGTGTGCACATGCATTGTCTACCAAGCTAATCATGGATTAGAAAGAGATTACTTGGCCATGGGTCAAGTAATCCGATTAGATAGGTTATTGTTTGGAGGGACCAAGTAATCCAAGTGACCCCAACGAGACATTGTGTCTATAAGAGGGGAGTTTGTAACACCCCCATATCCCACATGGAAGAAATGTGGGAAGCCTTAAGTAGATGTATAGGCCCATGTTATTTATCATTTTACAAAGGATAGCCCATATAGTGTGGGCAGGTATTCTGTTGATCGGTTCTGGACTTAGGTCATTACAACTTTACACTTTACTCTCGTCCTATAGAGAACTTGTCTTTACCTTGTCAAGCTTCCTTAGCTTGACCTTGTTTCCCACCCTTGTATTTGAAAAAGAACCTATATAACTAGCATTTTTTATTCTTGGTGAGTTTAAACAAATTTTGGTAATCTATCATACCTAATTAAGGCACTTAGATTTCTTAAGTTTATCCTAGTCTCATTACCACTTAGTATTTTTAGGTACTTTATTCTCAATGACTACATGCCATTGGGCTTTCTTAAGTATGCTTCCAACATTATTGAAAACTTCCCGATTCCAAGATATCTTAGCCTCAAGATATTCATAACTTAACACCCTTGAGTTGACCGTAGGCATGCATGTCTGCATGGCACCGTAAACTCTTGGGTGTTCTTAGGTCTCACACTTACCAATATTCCTTCTTCACTTTCCTAGGTAATTCTTGACATATTTGGCATCTTTGGCTAATTACAAGCCACATAGCCAATAATTGGCTCTTATCACTAAGTGCACGCTAGGCATTGTCTTTAGCTTACACCATTTACCTAAGAGTTTACTCAACAACTTTTGTCCTGCCCAGCCTGGCCCCTGGCCCATTCGAGCCCAATTACTTAATCATGCAGTGGAATTTCCATAGAAGGGCATTTAATCCTCATAAAAAACATACGGGCATGAACCCCAGGATATTACTAGCACTAGCTCATTAATTATTTACTTAAAGGTTGATATTGTGCTCTCAGAAACAAGCTAGTACTTATGTGGAGCTTGTGTGTTCATTTCAAGCTCGTTATGAAACATAGCCAAGAACATGCATGGCAACCAAAACACCTGATTCCATCTTTGGAAAACTTGTTTATAATATATATGTCTTACATACTCATATGTGTCTTGGTAACCGACTATTGCACATAAACAAGTACATGTCTTTAATTCCATTGGTTACCATTTTAGGTCATGGCATGGATTTCCTTTCTAGTTCATGTTTACTTAATGTTCATCTTTAAACATACATATAAGGCCTAGACATACATGATTCCATATTTCAAACATGGGCTTAGAACACATGATCATGCATATCTATCAACTTTTTATTTAGGCCCAAGGATGATTATCAACCAGAATGTCCAAGAGTTCACATGTATGCCATAGACATACAACATGGCCGAATATACTTAGATTTGATTTTACCATGCCATTTTACTTAAGTACCCGAAGGGTCCATAAATACTTAGAATTAAAAATTTGGTTTTTAAGACAAACCAAAATACATAGCACATGTTTATACATGGCAAATCACACATGGAACACATTTCTACCTTAGAGACTTTGCTCCCATAATCTAGACTGCAAGTTCTGCACATAAAGTCCACACTTATTAGCTTGTTACACAAGCAGCCCATAACACTTAGAATTAGGGGTGATCAGTATTCGGTTCAAACTGAAAAAACTGAAAAACCGAAATAATTTTGATATTCGGTTCGGTTAATTCTATAATTCGGTTTGGTTTCGGTTGAAATCGAATAACACAAATTTCGATTTCGGTTCAATTTCGATTTTAGAATTCGGTTAATTCGGTAACCGAAATTTTTTATACCAAATTTTTTTTATTTGTTTCATGAACAATAATGCTACTAAGTAACCCAAATTAGCTTGGATTCTTATTTTCTTTCTTTTCATGGACAATGAATCTTCTATATTGAATGAAATTTGAAAAGAAAAACAATATTTCTATCTCATTTCATCTATTATAGAATTTAACTACAATTTTTTCGGTTAATTCGGTTTGAACCGAACTAAACTGAAATATTTTAGTTCGGTTTGAATTCGGTTAATTCGGTTTCTTATCATCTAAAACCGAAAATCGAATAAACCAACTAATTCGGTTCGGTTTAAACCGAACAAACTGAATAATCACCCCTACTTAGAATACTTAGAATATTGAGCAAATACATATGTACACACACAAACCTTTTTACCAACAGAAAAAGTATAAAATACTCTTGATCTTAGTTCCGTTCTAGTGCTCATTTTCCTATATTAAGTAGAGAAGGGTGTGAGTAAAACTCAGTAAGTGATAGCTGAAGTGCCATCACCCTTTAAACCCATGAGCTTCGGTAAGGCACCACACTCGGGAATCAAGTGTCACTCGCGAAGAGCACGAACACCGACCTCGGAAATAGGGAGTCTGACGCCTTGGACATACGACGTCAGTGGTCCACTAACACCCCTGGGAATGATAGTACGGACCTCGGGAAAATAACACGTCGCCACCCTCAGTAAAGCAACTGAACTAGCTTCGTGGGAGAAAGACCAGCCACTTTTGGCAGGAGAAAACCCCCCTAAGGAGGAGCTTCAGTGCTAAGGGAACCCCTCGAACTACTGAGACAATTTTGGGAGAGGGGTCCTTATTCCGAAGGGTGACCTCAACCGAAGGGACCTCAGGAGTACGGCAGAAGCAATTAAGGAGCCTCTGACATGTCGCCCTCATATGTTACACGTTGCCCTCATTTTCGCTCTGACACGCCGCCGCCGCATACGTCTTGTCATGTAGGACCATTCCGGCCCTAGCCCATGACCCGATGAGCCTGCGGACGGCTAGAGGTCCCCATGCCCAAAAGGTACAGGTTTCATCCGACCATACACGTGTCATAATCGGAACGGGTCATCTTTTCCATTATATACTAAAGAAATGGCCTCCTTAGAGAGCTCTCTTTCTCTGTCTCTTTTAGACACTCCAAGGAGAAAAAGAACCTCTCTGGTCTTTACTTTTCTTCCACCTCAAAGTACTGACTTGGGCATCAGAGGCTCCTCCTCGGAAAAATACTTCGGGAGGCTCCTAACCCCTATTTTCTGAGTGTTTCAGGTAGGTTCCCTGGGAAATCTCCACTTCAGACGTTCTCCCTCACTGGAAGTCTCTCTCGGCCTCACCATGTCACATAGTGAAGATACTGAAGGGCATCATTTGGCGCCGTCTGTGGGAAGTCATCCCCATGTCGCCGTTGTTGAAACTCGGCGTTCCAAGGAAAAGGGACTTTTGAAGTCCTCGTCCGCGCCAGAGGTTCAACCGGCTACCGAACAGCCTGCAGTAGGGACTTCCTTGCTTGAGGATGAACGTCCTCTAACTATTACCATGAGTTTCCTACATGATTTTCAGCGCTCCGTTATGGCTGAAATGACACAGCAACTGGACCAAAGATGGCCATAGCCGCCTCCGGGCAGAAGGCCCTCTTCCCCAGCATCTTGTCGGGAGAAAAGTCCAAAGTCAACTCACCGGAGTTCGGGAAGCAGGGACCAGTGTGATGAGTCCTCGACGGAAAATATAGCCCCCAAGGTACGGCCTACTGGAGAAACGGGGCTCAAGTGGCCCGGGACTTCTCGCTGAAGGAGTTCTTCACCAGAAGAGAAATAGCAATCTCCTCGGCGCCAAAGTTACTCTCCAAAAAAGAGGCGCCGCTTTCCATTGCCAGAGGCCTCGAGGCAGCAAGAAGATCGAAAGAATCCTAAAGAGGCTAGAAAGAGTGGAGAGACAAGTAGCTCGGAAGCCCGTTTGGTCTAGGTTGTCATAAACCTTTAATGGAGACAAATCACCGTTCACCCGAGTAGTAGTCGAAGCACCCATGCCGAGTGACTTTCGGGTACCTCGGTTGGAAACCTACGATGGCTGGAGTGACCCCCAGGCTCACCTGACCAAATACAGGCACAACATGGTATTGCATGGTGCTGATGACGCCACTCTCTGCAAATGCTTTGAGGTCACTCTCGCTGGACCAGCAACGGCATGGTACAACTCGTTAGCCCCCGGAACCATCATGGCATTCCTAGAGTTGTCTACCACCTTCACACAGCAATTCATCGGAAGCAGGCCAACGGAAAATATGCCAGTTCAAATGTTTGACATAGCCCAGAAGAATGGAAAAACTATTCGCGACTATGTCGAAAGGTTCAACAGAGAAGCCCTGAGCGTTCCAGACTTTAGGCCAGAAATACGTATCTTGGCGATGACACGGTGACTTTGGAGAGACTCCCAATTGTTCTACGAATTCTCTAAGTGTCCTCCGGATAGCCTCAGTGAATTTTACCGAAGGGTTGAGCAGCACATGACTGCTGAAGAGTTGAGGATGGGAGGCCCAAAACTCGATCATACCCGTATCGAGGGGCCAAGCCAACAACCTTGCTACCCAACCTAGTCAGGAGGACGACCTCAGAAGCTCAGGGGGAAGAAGACGCTGACTTTTACTCCCCTAAACACCACAAGGACAAACATCCTCATGGCCATGGAAAGGCAAGGGACTCAAATTCAACGACCGAAGGCCATGACCTTGGACAACAAAAAGAACATGAAAAAGTTTTGTCCGTTCCATCGGGACCATGGCCATGATACCGAGGATTGCTTCCAGCTGAGGAAGTATATAGAATCCCTAATAAAGCAGGGCCAACTTCGGCGTTACCTGCAAATGCCCTCACCAAAGGGGATGAGGGAAGAGGAAGGGAAAGGAGATGACGAGGAGTATGACTCTGACAGACGCTGGAACTGAAGTCCCAGAAGATGTCCGCCACCTTCGACAAGAGTAATTCAGACAATCACCACAAGACTGCCGTCGGCGGAAAGGAAAAGAAAGGCCAAAGAGATTTCGGTAATGGAACACGGGAACCCATAAAAAAAGCTTGTTCAGAAAGATGGGTCTACCGTATTCTTCCCTCATGACGATCCGCTACTGGTCATGGCAAGGATAGGAAGTTGGGATGTCGAGAGAGTACTGCTTGATGATGGTTCTAATGCTGACGTCTTGTTCTCTCACCTGCTACCAAGTCTGGGTATCTCAAGGAGCGACCTCAAGGCCGTCACTTCTCCCATTTTTGGAGTTGGACCGTTCGAACTTCCCGTCCTCGGATGGATTGATCTTCCCCTGATGTTGAGAGGAACTTCACTGAAAAACAGAGACGAACTGTTTGCCTCCACAATGACAAGGTTCATCGTCATAGATGTCCCTTCGTCATATAACGCCATCTTAGGGAGGCAAACGCAAGGAAACCTGCACATCCACCCGGATGTGAAGTACTTGACCATCACCTTCACCACAAAAAATGGAGATGCTGAGATCTTCATCGATCAAGGGGAGGTGAGGAAAGTATTTGTCAAAGCAAGAAAGGCCCCGGCGACAAACTGCGCACAGACTACGGGGGCAAAGGCCATGTTCGCAGCAAAAGAAAAAGGAACAGAGAATGCCGAAAAAGTAGAGACGGAAAATATAGAACTTGTCCCAGGCCGAAATACCCGAATAGGGAAAAAATTGGCCGAAGGTGACAAGGAAAGGCTTGTATCGTTCTTGTTAATGAATAAAGATTTGTTTGCTTACTTGCTGAAGGACATGCCTGGGGTAGACCCTCGCATTATCCAACATAGCCTTAAGGTGTGCTCAGAGGCAAAGCCCGTCCGTAAAAAAAAGCGGAGCCTCTCAGTGCACAAGAACAACTTTGTCAAAACTGAAGTCCAGCACTTAATAGATGCGGGTGTAATTAGGGAAGTCAAATATCCCGAATGGCTTAGTAATGTGGTTATCGCCACAACAGAAGGGAGTGACAAGCTCCGAATGTGCATGGACTTCTGAAATGTGAATGACGCTTGCCCTAAGGATTTGTATCCTTTCTCGCCAATAGATCAGCTGGTAGACTCGACCGCCGAATATGGACTCCTGAGTTTCCTCAACACCTTCAGTGGGTATCACCAAATCAGGATGGACCCCGAAGACGAGGAAAAAACTGTCTTCATCATCGAAGTCGGTACATATTGCTACGTCAGAATGCCCTTCGGCCTTAAAAACACAGGAGCCACCTACCAGAGGCTAATGAACAAGGTCTTCAGCGACCAAATAGGGAGGAACATGGAATTTTATGTTTATGACATGATAGTTAAGAGCAAAATGCCTAGCAGTCACGTTGCAGACTTGGAGGAAACTTTCCACCAACTAAGAGCCTTCGGAATTCGCCTCAATCCCGAAAAGTGCGTCTTCAGCATAAGCGCGGGCAAGTTCCTCAGATTTATGGTATCGGAAAGAGGTATCGACGCCAACCCGAAAAAATTCAAAGCGCTACTAGGATTCCGAACTCCTGTCACAACAAAGGATGTACAAAGGCTCACAGGGAGAATAACATCCCTTAGTAGATTCATTTCCAGATATGGGGATCGCTGCCGACCGTTCTTTAAGGTCCTCACCAAGGCAGCAAAAAAATGGTGGTGACCTCGGAAGCAGTGTGCATCCTTGGAACAAGGATTGCCAAAAGGCCTGGGAAGAGCTCAAGGTCTATTTGACTCGACTACCAACACTTCAACAACCATGGGAAGGGGAACCCCTCATGCTATACCTCGCAGTCACCGAAAAGGCACTAAGTTCGATTCTTGTGAAGGAGGAGGGGACGGAACAATGGCCAGTATACTACGTGAGCTAGTCCTTGCATGGCGCCGAAGTCAGGTACCCCCTACTACAAAAGGTTATTTACACCCTGGTGCTTGCAAGTAGGAGACTACACCCGTATTTCCAAGGCCACCTCATTGTTGTCCAAAGTAACCTACCTCTTCGGGATATCATGAAGAGGGTAGACCGTTCGGGAAGGCTTTCCAAATGGTGCATAGAGCTCGGTGAATATGATATCACTTATGAGCCGAGGAAAGCAATAAAAGCTCAAACTTTAGCGGATTTCATCGCTGAAGTATCCATTGCCGAAGATGGTCAATCAGACCTCGGCAAAAGTGAACCAGAGTGGACTCTATTTGTAAATGGGGCCTCTGGCTCTGAGCACCAGGGAGCTGGAGTAATTATTTGCGGTCCCGAAGGTATAGAAGTCATGAAAGCCATCAAATTCGGGTTTAATGTCACCAACAATGTGGCAAAATACGAAGCCCTCATAGCAGGGTTGCGCCTTGCTAGAAAAATTGGCGTAAGAAATCTAAAGGCCCACAGCGATTCCCAGCTAGTGGTCCGGTAGATGGCAAGGGACTATAGCGCGAAGGATCCAACTTTGGCAAAGTATCATGAGCTCGTATCAAAGCTCATTCAGGAATTCGACGCAGTGGACATCGAGAACGTACCTCGTCGAGACAATGCCGAAGCAGATAGTCTGGCCAAGTCAAAAAAGTCCACTGAGGTATTGAGCCAACCGAGCATAGCTGTAATGAGCATATTTACCTCGGAAAAAGGATGGAAAAACTTTATAAAAAGGCATCTTACAACCTCACAGCTTCCCGACGACCCTCGTGAAGCAGTAAAAGTGCAAAGACGCTCCGGACGATATTTCCTAATTGGGGAAGAGTTATACCGACAGGGTACGCAAGTCCGCTACAAAGATGTGTCAACGAAGAGGACACTAAAATAGTTCTCGAAGAAGTCCACGAGGGGGCTTGTGATTTCCATATCGAAACTGATGCCCTAGCAGGAGTAATACTTCGCTAAGGGTACTTCTGGCCCACCTTAAGAAAAGACGCGAGGCAGTTTGTTCATAAATGCGATAATTGCCAAAGACAGGCCAACGTCCAGAGGTTACCCTCGGAATTGATAACCTCGGCCAACTACCCCTGTCCCTTTGTGGTTTGGGGCATTGACCTCATCAGCCATTCCCGACGGCACCTGGAGGAGTGAAGTTCTGCGTGGTTGCGGTAGATTACTTCACTAAGTGGGTCGAGGCAGAGCCCCTAGCAACCATTTCGGCAAAGGATATACAAAAATTCGTCTAGAAGAGCATTATATGCAGATTCGGCATACCGAGGGTGATAGTGGCCGACAATGGTTCCCAATTTATTGACAAGGGATTCCAAGAATTCATCACCGACCTCGGAATAAAAATGCACTTCACCCCGGTAGCTCATCCTCAGAGCAACGGACAAGTAGAGGTATCCAACATAACCATAAAAGATGGTCTGAAAAAAAGATTGGGGGAAGCAAAGGGAAAATGGCCAGGGGAACTTCCTAGTGTGCTATGGAGCTATCGGACGACACCCTGAAGGGCCACGGGGGAGACACCTTTTTCGCTCGTCTTCGGCATAGAAGCCATTATCCCTATCGAGGTAGCACAGCCATTAGTCAGGATACAAGTGTTCAACGAGGAAAGAAATGAACTCGGATTGAGAACTAAGCTCGACCTAATTGACGAACACAGAGAAGTGTCTGAGGTTAGAAGAAAGGCCTTCCAGCAAAGAGTGTCCAAAACCACGAACTTGCGCGTTAGGCAAAAAGGAATAAGGAAGGGAGACCTCATCTTCAGAAAGGCCGTCCCATGGGGTACTTCGACCGAACTGGGAAAGGCCTTACTTGGTCCTTGATGAAGTTTGAAACGGAGTCTATAAGCTTGGCGATACCGAAGGAGGAGAATTAAAAAATACTTGGCACTCGGATGCGTTGAGAAATTCTATACTTAGAATTTTGATAAAGAATTGTACAAGTTAGAAATTTCTTCTAAGTACAGGCAATTTTCAAGAAAATGGCTCCACTAAAAAGTTCTCGCCGAACAAATCCTTCCGAAATTGATTGGGTCATTCTTGCAGAAAGTAAGTCCATCGAATACGGCTGACGAAGGCAGGCTAAAATTTGCCTAAGGGAATTCGTCAAAAGCAAACGTTTACCCGAAGTTGGCTGGAAAAATGAGCGAAACAGATCTTTCCGAGGTCCCTTGACCGAAAGTGGTCGGGACAACTCTGGGAAACAAAGATTATTGCTCAAGGACTTAGACAAATTTCAAAGGAAAGAAATTTTTCATTGAAAAGGCCTTATTACAAGGACAAGGTTACAATAAGAAAAATTACAAGGAAAAAGAAGAAGACAAAAGCCCTAGAACATCTAAGGGAACTCGGCGTCATGCGATGCTCCAGCTCCTGTGTCTTTAGCCGCCGCCTTCGGTACCGGAGGAGGGGCAAATGGTAGGTTGAGGAGCTCAATCTTCGACCAAGTCCAGCCAGGCCCCTCGGGAATGTCCAAGGCTGCCAAGAAGGAGAGGTTGAGATCTGGGTACTTTGTCAAAACTTGGTGACGAGCCAGACATAAGCCATCTTGGAAAGCGACTTTAGTTGCTTGAACAGCCTTGTCTTTCTCGACAGACAAGTCTTCCACTTCGTTCTGCAGATCAGCGACCTCCTTCTCCAGCGTCTTTATCTTCTTCTTCTTCTTTGTATCCTTCTTCAGGGCCTCGACCTCGGCCCGAAGCTCGGTTTATCGGCAAGGGCCTTCGCCAGGAGAGCAGAGTCTTCCACTTTCCCCTTTTGGTAGGCCTCGTTGGCCGAAGTTAGACTTACAACCTTCGCGCCGAGGTCGGACATCTTCTGGGAGAAATCCTTCAAGAGCTCTTCTTGGCCCTTTAAGAGTTCCTCCCGAAGTTTGGCAACCTCCTCCTTGGCTATCTGGCTCAACTTAGCATTTTTGACAATAGAGTTGGCGCAAAACACCTTGGCCTTCTCCAAACGGTCTTCAGCCCAGGCTTGGACCGAAGATTGCTTTGCTGCCCAAGCCCGAAGGTATCCGCTATACCCTAGGAGCTACAAAAAAGGGGAGAAGGCATTTAGTAAAATTTGCACAAGGAAAGCCAAGCACTTAGAAAAATGGAAAGAAAAAATAAAAGGGCCCAAAGAAGCACCTGGGCAGCATGCTCGGAAATTTTTGAGGCGAGGGACTCCTCGTTGGCGCACTCTTCGGCAACTGCTTTGAAGGAAGCCTGGGTGAGCACACCCCTCGCCATCTAGGGAGCCATTTGCTGGCAATCCTCGGAGAACAAGTTCATGTCCTCCGTGAAAGACCAGAACCGCTCCCTCGAGACCTTGTCCTTTGGGAGATGAGAGTCCCGAAGAGCCCGCCTCCGGGCATGGTCCGCCATCCAAGATGAGGGCGCCATTTCTTCTGCAAAACCAAAACATAAGTCTCATTAAGATAGAGTCCCTTAGCCATGCATCTATAAGGTTAAGAATGCTAAAAATATCTAAGGGACAAACCTGGAACAACCTCAGCAACGTCGTTGTCGGAGTCCCTCACCTCCTCCACCTCGGCAGGGATATGTTTGCCCTTGCTCCTTCGGCGCTCTTCGAGCTCTTCGACAGAAGGATTTGTTGCTGAAGAACCCAAGAGATCGGCCTACGTGGCGGGACTCCGAGAAACCATGCTGGTGGCCACTTCGGTCGGCAGGACGGTTGGGACTTTGGGCTCGCCATCGACCTCCTCGACGTCCTCCGGGGGTGGGGGAAGGGCGTCCTTCTTCGCCCTCTTCGTCGAGGACGGCCCACCCTCGGTTGTCTTGCACCTCTTGAAGGCTCCCTTTTTCGTTTGCTCCCCCTTGTCGGCTTGGCCAAGGAAGAGGGATTTGTAGTAAGCAGCTGACTCGTTGCCCATATCTGAAAAAGAACGAAAACATCAGTGTAAGTCCAGACAGATACTTATACTAAAAATTTTGGAAGGAAATTTACTTTCGAAAAAGGCTTCATAGGTGAGCTCCCCCCGAAG
The DNA here is from genome assembly GCA_039654915.1 of Aquilaria yunnanensis. Lineage (NCBI taxonomy): Eukaryota > Viridiplantae > Streptophyta > Magnoliopsida > Malvales > Thymelaeaceae > Aquilaria > Aquilaria yunnanensis. The sequence continues at coordinate 67,951,594 of CM077597.1, forward strand.
GAGCATCACCATCCTGGACTCCTTTCCGTCAATGGCAGGAGCTGGCATGCCGAGGTCCGTTTTGTGCTTCTTCATTACCCCCAACTCCCAAAGGACCTCATTGGTCATAAGATTCCATCTGATGGGGAAGCGGTATAGGGAGCATGGAGGGACCTCGGCATCCCAGTCGGTGACAGCCCGGATACGTCTTTCGAAGTCCACAAACCTTGCCGCCAACTCGGGAGTTAGCAGCTTTTTGGGGTCCACGACATCCGTCTCCAGCTTTCCCAGAGCCCACTTGGTCGGTACATGCGACCACGCCTCCGCCACTTTCAGGAAGAAGAACTTCCTTTGCTACCCTCGCCAACTATCTTTAGTGTCGAAGGTGAACATATATTTCTTACTCCCAGATATCCGAAGTAGCATGAAATAGAAGCCACCCTTTGGGACCGGATAGAGCTTGTAGTACTGCATGAACATGATGAAGTGGGGCTCTATTTTAAAAACCCCACACATTCAGAGGAAGGCGTTAAAATAACAGTAAGAATTGGGAGGAAGTTGATTCACGGCTATGCCATGATATTGGCAAAAGTCACAAATCATCTTCGAAGGAGGAAACCGAAGTCCGACCTTTAGTTGGGCTCAGAAAACGGTAACCTCGCCACTGTTATTCATAAAGCTAAAATGGTCGAGATGAGGTAGTCTGATGGTGGCATAAGAGGGAAAAAAGAACTTGGTCGTCCACTTCGCTAATTTTTTCGAAGTAGAGCAACAAGGATGAGACATGAGAGGTTGCCAGCTATCGGGAATAGCTTGGACGGACATAAAGGGGACAGGAGAAGACATGTTCGACAAAAGAAAACGACTTCGGGGAAAAGAATCAAGGGACTTCGGGAAGAGGAAATATAACTTCAGATAACTAGAAGGGAAACTCACCGAAAGTCTTGCCGAAGTTGGGGTTAGAAAACGTCGTCGTGAAGGGTCGCCAAAAATCACTCCGCCGCAAGTACCGCCGCAAAAAGAGAGGGGAAAGCACGAAAACAGACGAGAGCAAAGCAAAGGCAAAAGAGAGCTAATGGGAATTATGATAGAAGGAAGGTTTATATAGACCGAGGAAGGGTAGCCGAATCGATGTCATAACTGCTCCGCGAAGGCGAATCGTCACCATAATTACTTTTCAAAGGTGAAAAGACGCGACTGGCATAACCAATGCGACCAGCCCCTATCATCACACGCCACATGTCAGCCAATGTGGGAAACAAGGGACACATTTTCTGACACCACGAAAACCCGGGCACGTTGCTCCAGATTGACACGCCTGGTTACGAGACACGACGATCCACTGACCTGCAGCAGAAAAAGTAAAAATAAAGAAACTGGGCACCTCGAGAACACCAAGGGAGTAACCAAAGGACAAACAGTGTCACTTGACTGGATAGGGCGTGCCTTTGGGCGACGAAGTATCTGCAAGTCGAAGTCTCCACTTCAACTTTCCGAGGGGGGGCATGTGATAGCCGAAGTGCCATAACCCTTTAAACCCATGAGCTTTGGTAAGGCACCACACTCGGGAAATCAAGTGTCACTCGTGAAGAGCACGAACACCGACCTCGGAAAGAGGGAGTCTAACGCCTTAGACATACGACCTCGGTGGTCCACCAACACCCCTGGGAATGATAGTATGGACCTCGAGAAAATAGCGCGTCACCTCCCTCGGTAAAGCAACTGAACCAGCTTCGTGGGAGAAAGACCAACCACTTTTGGCAGGAGAAAACCCCCCTAAAAAGGAGCTTCAGTGCTAAGGGAACCCCCCGAACTACTGAGACAACTTCGGGAGAAGGGTCCTTATTTCGAAGGGTGACCTCGACCGAAGGGACCTCGGGAGTACGGTAGAAGCAATTAAGGAGCCTTTGACATGTCGCCATCATATGCTACACGCCACCCTCATTTGCGCTCTGACACGCCACCCCCGCATACGTCTTGTCATGTAGGACCATTCCGGCCCTAGCCCATGACCCGAGGAGCCTGCGGATGGCTAGAGGTCCCCACACCCAAAAGGTACAGGTTTCATCCGACAGTACATGTGTCATAATCGGAACGGGTCATCTTCTCCTTTATATACTAAAGAAATGGCCTCATTAGAGTGCTCTCTTTCTCTCTCTCTTTTAGACACTCTAAGGAGAAAAAGAACCTCTCTGGTCTCTACTTTTCTTCCACCTCAAAGTACTGACTTGGGCGTAGGAGGCTCCTCCCCAGAAAAATACTCCGGGGACCTCCTAACCCCTATTTTCTGAGTGTTTCAGGCAGGTTCTCCTGGGAAATCTCCACTTCAAACGTTCTCCCTCACCGGAAGTCTCTCTTGGTCTCACCATTTCACATAGCGAAGATGCTGAAGGGCATCAGTAAGGATTCCGTACAGCTCATAGAGCCTAACATAGCACAAGTATATCTTGGCAAAATATAATCCAAGCTCTTGCAAAGAAAACACTAAGACAAAGAAAATACAGGATATATGCATATAATAATAATCGGGGTCAGCAAGCACAACCAAACATAGAAGCACACAAACACACACACACCATTCAACACCATATTCCCATGAAGGGCAGAGCAAGCATGAGCATATTTTCTTTAATTTTGGTTAACCGTTTATTAGTCTGTATTAATCTGAGATCTCTTTATGCTTGAGAATTGAGTTGGCCGACCCAATTCCTAGAAGTAATGCTTGCACGGAGCTAGCTAGCATAGAGTTGCCTAAGCAACAAAACATAGCCCTTTGTAGCACCTTAGGATCATACGACATCCAAAATCCATCACCCAAGGGCCGGAATACTCAAAAGAGTATCAGAATCCTTACCAAACCGTTTACAACTCTCATTGCCCGAAAGCTTTTAGTAGCTTGTTTTTCTTACTTGTCCTTGCTTGTTGTAGCTAGAACTCGGTTTCTAGCTCAAGAACCTACAATGGTAGAAACTTTAGCAAGTATATTCTTGCATCACCATAGCTCGAAAGCTTACATATACCAAGAAAACTTGGTGGAACACACAATACCTTAACCAAATGAAGTATGGCTGAATCCTTCGGCTTTATTTCCTTCAAGCTCCCGCTCATCTTTTCTTGAATCCACCACTTGATTCCTTGCCTTGGAAGGCTTTAGAAGTTTATTCCCAACAAGGAAGCTTGCTTCACACTCAAGAATGCCAAGAACAATACTTGGCCAAAACTCTTCTTGGTTGATGACTTCCAAACATGTCCTTTCTTCAATCTGCTCCTTGATTCTTGTTTAAGGTGTTCTTAATAGTTTGTAGACACCAAGAACACTTGAAAAAATCTCAAGAATACTCAAGAATGAGTCTTGGCCAAATTTAGAAGGAAGAAGAAGTTTGGAAGAGTGTTTTAGAGTTTAAGGCAAATTTTGAGAGAGAAAATGAAGGAGTTTTCATGAGAGATTGTAGAGAGAGATGAAAAAGAGTTAAATGAGGCAATTGGAGTGGTTTTGGGCATGTAATGGTCATCCATATAGAAGGGAGAGTGAGGGAAATCATGTGATTCACATGGGGTGAATGGGAGACAAAGTGGGAGACAAATTGGAAGATTTTGGTGAAAGTTGGGTGAAATTGTCAAAAGTGGGGGACAAGTAGGTGAAGGAAGGAATCCTAAGTGATGAGTTAGATGGAAGGTGGATTAAAATAATGGGAAATGGAGGGAGGTGGCAGCCATGGCATCCAATGCTTTTAAAATTGGCTAATCCCCCTTAGTCCCTCAATTCTTCACATTTTGGTGAAAGTTGGGTGAATTTATCAAAAGTGGGGACAAGTAGGTGGAGGAAGGAACCTAAGTGATGAGTTAGATGGAAGTTGGATTAAAATAATGGGAAATGGAGGGAGGTGGTAGCCATGGAATCCAATGCTTTTAAAATTGGCTAATCCCCCTTAGTCCCTCAATTCCTCACATTTGGGCAATTGAGCCCAATCACCAAAAGTGCCCTTTGTCCAATTGAGTCGCTCACCTTAAATTTCCATCATGTTGCTTGGCCTAAGCCAAGTTTAAATTTTGAGAGTGTCTAACACTCACCATACTCCCTGGTCCCACTTAATTTAGTGTCTCCCAAACTCAATGAGCTTAATTCCCAATTTAGGAAAAATTCTTAAGCCTTAAATCCTCATAGCTCGAGGCTTAATTACTTAGGATTTTGCAGGCATTACAAAACTCCCCTCCTTAATAAATTTGGTCCTCCAAATTTCCTAGAAGCTTAGGGAATATGTCAGGATAGCTCTTAAGCATTTCAGCTTCCACTTCCCTTGTGGCCTCCTCTTCAGAATAGCTAGTCCATTAGACCTTTACCATAAGTATCCATTTACTCCTAAGCTTCCTAGTGTCTCTTGCCAATAGCCGAATTGGTTCTTCTTCATATGTGAGATTTTGGGTAATGGGAACACTAGTGACATGTACCACTTATTTAGGATCAGAGGCACACTTCTTCAACAAGCTTACATGGAAGGTGTCATGTACATGTCCCAACTCAGGGGGTAGTTCTAACTTGTAGGCTATGTTTCCTACTCTTGCGAGTATTAGGTATGGTCCCACATACCTCAGGGCTAACTTTCCCCTCTTGCCAAACCTCATTACTCCTTTCATAGGAGACACTTTTAACCAAACTTGGTCTCCTACCTGGAACTCCAGGTCCTTTTTTTTTCTTGAGGTTGGCATATGATTCTTGCCTATTGTTGGTAGCCTTAATCCTTTCCTGGAGTAACTTAATCTTCCAAATAGTCTCCCTTATGAGCTCTGGGCCTATTTCTAATTTATTTCTTGGCTCATGCCAGCAATGTGAAGTTACACACCTTCTTCCATAAAATGCTTCATAAGGTGCCATACCAATCACTGAGTGATGGCTGTTGTTGTACAAAAATTCCACTAAAGGTAAATGTCTATCCCATTCTCCTTGGAAGTCAATGGCACAACATCTTAGCATATCTTTTAAGGTTTGAATAGTTCTTTTAGTTTGTCCATCCGTTTGAGGATGGTATGCATAACTAAACTTTAGCTTAGTGCCCAAGGCATGGTGCAAAGCCTTCCAGAATCTGGACACAAATCTTGGGTCTCTATCTGAGACAATGTCATCTGGTACACTGTGTAATCTTACAATCTCCTTAACATATAATTAAGCCAATTTCTCTAGTGAGTCTGTAAGGTTTGTGGACAAGAAGTGGGCTGCCTTGGTCAATCTATCCACTATGATCCAGATTGCATTACACTTTCTTTCGGGTCAGCGGCATACCCACTACAAAATCCATTGGTATGGATCCCCATTTCCTTTCTGGTATAGGCAAGCTTTGTAGCTTACCACCAGGTCTCTGGTGCTCTACTTTGACTTGTTGACAAGTCATACACTTAGCCACATAAGCACCAATCTTTTATTTCATATATGGCCACCAGAAATGGGATTTCAAATCTTTATATATTTTTTGAGCTCCAAGATGCATACTTATCAAACTGGAGTGGGCTTTTTCTAGGATTTGTTGCCTGATTCGATCTTGCATAAATTGTATTCTGGAAGTATAATATTCTAGCCTTAAAGGAAAATCCTTGATACAATTTTCCTTGTTTTTGCCTAGAGATCCTAGGGATTTCCTCATCTTGAAACTGAGCTTCCTGAATTAGGTTCTTCCATTCATACCTAATAGTTAGGACCTTTACATGGTCGAATTCCCATTTCCCCCATTCTCGGGCCAACTCAGTTAAACTGAGTACTTCTACCTCAGCAGGTTTTCTAGTGGCTTTGAGTACACCAGTATACTTTTTGCTAAGGGCATCAGCTACCACATTAGCTTTTTTGGCTGTATACTCAATGATGCACTCAAAATCCTTCAGGTATTCAAGCCACCTTCTTTGCCTAAGGTTTAAGTCCTTTTGTGTAAATAGATACTTTAGACTCTTGTGGTCCGTGAAGACTTAAAATATGCATCCAAGTAGGTAGTGTCTCTACTGCTTAAGAGCAAAGATCACTGCTGCTAATTCCAGATCATGAACTGGATAATTCTTCTCATGAGGCCTTAGTTGGCTTGACCCATATGTTAGTGTTGTGCCCAAAAGCCAATCATGAGATGATTGTATTTTTGCACATTGAGTCATGATATTTTATTAAGGCATTAATCCAGCAATTATGTTTGTTGTTTTGTTTCTACGTAACTTAACAAACATAATTGTAACCCTAGAATAATGATATTATTAAACGTCCCTGGTCTAGTATTATTGTGGAGCGGGTTGCAATAATACATAACGACTAGCATATGTGGAGACTAATATGAGATATGTAGTCTACATATGGGTACAAGTTGGAGAACCTGTGTACTGGACCGACCCACCATGAGAACACTTCATGGATCGTTATATGAGTGTCATAAGTGATTCTCATAGTGATCATGGTATATGTAGTCCTTCGACCTAAAATCATCAAGGTTCCCTACATGTGAGTCACATACTTTGATACTTTCCTTTGTTGCTCGTAACTGAGTGAACTTGAAGAAGGTCATTGGGTATGTCACATATCATGCGGAGGGATTTGTATGATCAAGATGGATTTGTCCCTCCTATGTAACGGGAGTGATATCTTTGGGCCCTTTGATAGAGTGAGACTTAGAAAATGCATGGCCATGCTCCGATGAGTTGATATACGATATCAATGTCATCAGTTTAAGTTGGTCTACTCGGTAATCAAGAAACCAAAGATTGGGCTATACAAGAGTGACACATTCCATGTCTCGTGCTTAGTTTTGATATCTTGGACAAAGGGACAATGGCATTTATCGGTGATGATCATAAAGGTTTAGTCGATTCACCGACAATCTTGTCACTTGGGTAGCAATGATGTGTTGTTAGACACCGCTCATTGCTTATGGTCATAAATGTGATTTATGATCATTGCCAACATGGCAAGAGCCTATTGGGTCGCACACATAGAGCTATTTGGATCATTAGAGTGCATGGGCTAATTATTTGGGTTATGGTTTCACTTTAATTTCGTATCAATAATGGGCCAATGAGTTGAGCCATTATTAAGCCAGAAATTAAATCATAGTTGGATTAGGGCTTTGAAACCCATTAGGCCTGGAAGTTGAGTATCACTATAAATATAACTTTTAAGTGAGAAATTCACAGGTCTCCTTGCCCTAGCCTCCCAAAAGGACAGTCGCACTCTTCTCTTGCAATTCCTTGGAGGACGCAAGCTAGCACTACGAGCGCAAGAGAAACGCATCTGCTGGGACGTGCTGGAAGCATGGTGATCCCGAGAGGCTCGTGTGGATACCATAGAGAGCCTGAACACGTCAACTGTTCAGGTTTTGTGATTCGACTCTACAGTTGAGTGAGAGATCTCAACCAAAAATTAGGTATGAAAATTTTTGAACACCCGGTTTACCCCGTTTCACTTGGATCCTGGAGGGTTTCGGTTAAATTCCGCTGCGCTGTTTGGCTCCCGAAACCCAACAGTGGTATCAGAGCTACTGGTGAAACCCTAAATCGGGATTGAGTGTTGAATCGCATGATGCTATGTGTTCGATTGGTTTTTGGCCCTAATTAATTAGATTGATTCATGATGCATGAAACCGTAATTCGTAATGAACATATGAGATATATGAAGAAACGACACAAATTGGTTAATGAGATTAACCCGAAATTGATAGGAATGAGATACTTATATGGATTAGGATTCTTGCAATAGTTGCAAAAACCCTAGCTTTGTTCGGATTCAGCTTGTTCGGGCACCGAAAGTAAGGTATTTTTGGTGGCTCGAATGGAGGAGTCTCGGGTGCCTATTTTCTCGAAATAGAAGATTTCGGGCTAAGCAATTGTAAGACAATTTTTTGCGCCAGGCCCCCGCAAGGGAGGCTCCCCTTGACCCCGTTCGCTGACCGGTCAGCGGAACCACCGCCCGCTGACCGGCCAGCGGGACCGCCGTATACGAAGCACCACATAAATAAAAACTGGTTAATCAATGCGCAAAAATTGGCATGCATCTTTGTTGAATGAGATTTGACATGATATGCTGATTGGTGTTTGAAGCATGGTGCATGGTTATAGCCCTTGATTGGTTGTACTTGTAAATACGGCTTGCGAGTTGTGCCTTTTCTTATCACTCTCATTGTACATTCTCTTCTCACCTTACTCCCCTCGAATGTAACTCGAGGTTTCTATTATTGATGTAATGGTGCATTATGGGATCATCCAAGGTGATATGTCCAAGGATCATCTAAGGTGGTATGTCCAAGGAGGTGACAACAAAAGGGCAGCCAAGAATGGAAGAGAAGGAGCTTGTGAAGACTCTTTTCTTTTCTTAGGCTTTTATGATATTCTCATTGGCTTCAGAATATCGCATAGATTGGGCTATAACCATGTCACGTTTACTTTCTTGTATGCATGAGATGCATGTTTTATATTTGTATGTGATGCATGTATAAGACAACCGAAGATAACAAATTGGTGAGATCAAAAGAAAAATCCCTCAAATAAATATTAAGTCATCAAATGTGATGCCTTCCAAATGTTGGCACTCGTCAAGACTTTGATCAACTATAGGTGGGTTTGCCAAAGCAAAGCACCTATGTTCATCTTGGTAAGACGCGATAGGATAATAGTGATATCCAAACTGCTAACTTTGGGTTCGACTTAACTAAGTCATCCTAATAGGATTAGGGACTTAGAGGCATAGAGTTGGGCTTAAGTTCATGAGATGAGCTTGGACAATTGTTGTTCACCCAACTATCCAAGAGTTGCATAAGATGCAATTGGCAAGGAGTTGCCTACCTAAATAGCTGTAACTTGAGAGAAAAGCCAAAGCTGACTCAGGTTGTGGTCAAATATGGATCTTAGCCCACTAGAATACCTTAGCGCCGAGGTGTTCCGAAATAATATCGAGGGTTATTATTTTGAGGAAAATAGTGGGAGTATCGTTTAATAAAATTCCTTATTAAATGAATTAAAATACATGACTCTTACACTGCATATTTACTGTTGGAGATAACCATGGCACAAAATACATCGACACTTTCGTTGCGATCGATCCTTGAGAAGGAAAAATTGAATGGGACCAACTTTCTCAAATGGTACCGAAACTTGAGGATAGTCCTCAAACAAGAGAGAAAGGCTTATGTCCTAGAGCAGCCCATTCCGAATGAGCCTGCTGCCACTGCTCCAAGAGTTGAAAGGGATGCTCACAAGAGGCATTCTGATGATGCTTTGGATGTTGCATGCCTCATGCTTATTACCATGGAATCTGAGCTTCAGAAGCAACAAGAAAACATGGGGGCGTTCGATATGATCGAACATCTCAAAATGCTTTTCCAAGAGCAGGCATGAGAGGTTTGAGACCTATAAGGCATTGTTTCAGTGCAAGATGTTTGAGGGAAGTCCCGTGGGTCCTCATGTGCTCAAGATGATTGGGTACGTTGAGAATCTTGAGAATTTGGGATTTGCTCTTCAGAAAGAGTTGGCTATTGATGTAGTCTTGAAATCGTTGCCTGAAAGCTACAGTCAGTTCATCATGAACTATAACATGAACGACCTTGACAAGTCCCTCCCTAAATTGCTCAACATGTTGAGAACTGCTGAGCAAAACCTTAAAAAGGCTAAGCCCATTTTGATGGTTCAAAAGGGCAAGGGAAAGGGAAAAGCCAACAAGAAGAAGGATAAAGCTAATGGAAAGTCTAATGCTAATTCTTCTTCAGCTGCACTGAAACCAAAGGGTGGTGTGGCAAAGGAAGGGGAGTGCTTCTATTGTAAGCAACCTGGACAATGGAAGCGTAACTGCAAGCTCTATCTTGAAGAACTTGCTAAGGAAAAGGGAAGTAAGACTTCCACTTCAGGTATTCTTGTTATAGAGGTTAACTTTTCTACTTCCTCATCTTGGGTATTGGATACTAGATGTGGATCTCACATTTGTGCAAATGTGCAGGATCTAAGTAGAAGTAGAAGATTGGCCCGAGGTGAAGTGGACCTACGTGCTGGAAATGGAGCAAGGGTTGCTGCCTTAGCCGTAGGGACTTATGTTCTCACTTTACCTAGTGGATTGGTTTTAGAATTAGACAACTGTTACTTTGTGCCTACTATTAGTAGAAATATGATTTCTGTTTCTTGTTTGGACAAGAAAGGTTTTTCATTTATAATAAAGGACAAATGTTGTTCTATTTATTTGAATGAAATCTTTTATGGTAGTGCTCAACTTAGCAATGGGTTGAATGTTCTAGACCTCGAAGATCCAATCTATAATGTGAATACCAAGAAGGTCAGATTAAATGATTCGAACCCGACCTATCTCTGGCACTGTCGCTTGGGCCATATAAATGAGCCCCGCATATCCAAGCCCCATAAGGATGGACTCTTGGACTCATTTGATTTTGAATCATATGAGACATGTGAGTCATGTTTGTTGGGCAAGATGACCAAAGCCCCATTCACAGGGCAAAGTGAAAGGGCTAATGACTTACTAGGACTCATACATAGTGATGTATATGGCCCTATGTCTACACAAGCTAGAGGAGGTTTCCAATACTTCATTACTTTCACTGATGACTTCAGCAAATATGGCTATGTGTATCTCATGAGGCACAAGTCAGAATCCTTTGAAAAGTTCAAAGAATTCAAGAATGAAGTAGAGAATCAACTCGGGAAAAGTATTAAAGTGCTTCGATCAGATCAAGGTGGAGAGTACTTGGATCGAGAATTCTTTGACTATCTGAAGGAGTGTGGTATAGTATCACAACTCACTCCACCAGGTACACCTCAATGGAATGGTGTATCTGAAAGGAGAAATCGAACTCTGTTAGACATGGTTCGCTCTATGATGAGTCAAGCTGACCTTCCAAACTCCTTTTGGGGACATGCACTAGAGACAGCTGCTTTTACACTAAACCGAGTTCCATCTAAATCGGTTCAAAAGACACCATATGAGATATGGAGTGGGAGGCGTCCCAATTTGTCTTTTATGAAGATTTGGGGCTGTGACGCTTATGTGAAACGTCAATCCTCTGACAAACTAGGGCCCAAATCTCAAAAATGCCTTTTTGTTGGATATCCCAAAGAAACAAAGGGTTACTATTTCTACAATCCTTCTGAGCAAAAAGTGTTTGTTGCTCGAACTGGTGTCTTTTTGGAGAAAGAGTTTATCTCTAAAGGAACTAGTGGGAGGAAGGTAGAACTTGAAGAAATTCAAGAACAACAAGGAGACATCGAACCTGAAATGGAACCTGAACAGACACCGCAAGATGTTGTTCAAGAGTCTGTTCCTGTAGCACAGAGCCCACGTAGGACTGGTAGGATTCGGCGTGAGCCCGAGAGATATGGATTTCTCGTGACTCACACCGGTGATGTGATGCTCATGGATCAGGATGAGCCCACAACCTACCAGCAAGCTATGTCGGGGCCTGACTCTGAGAAGTGGCTAGTGGCCATGAAATCTGAGATGGAATCCATGTATGAAAACCAAGTATGGACTTTGGTTGACCCACCTGAAGGGGTAAAACCCATAGGGTACAAATGGGTTTTCAAGAAGAAAACTGACATGGATGGTAATGTGATTACCTTTAAGGGACGATTGGTTGCAAAAGGTTTCAAGCAAATTCATGGTATTGACTATGATGAAACTTTCACCAGTTGCTATGCTTAAATTCATCCGAATTTTGTTTGCTATTGCTGCACACTATGATTATGAGATATGGCAAATGGATGTCAAAACTGCATTCCTAAATGGAAAGCTACTTGAGGATGTGTATATGACACAACCTGAGGGTTTTGTCACTCCTGAGAATGCCAATAAAGTGTGCAAGTTGCAAAGGTCCATTTATGGACTGAAGCAAGCTTCTCGAAGTTGGAATCTTCATTTTGATGATGCAATCAAAGAGTTTGGTTTTATCAAAAATGAAGATGAACCCTGTGTCTACAAGAAGGTTAGTGAGAGCACTATTGTCTTCTTGGTGTTGTATGTAGATGACATACTACTCATCGGGAATGACATTCCTGAGCTATAGTCTGTGAAGACTTGGCTAGGGAAATGTTTCTCTATGAAGGACTTGGGTGAAGCAGCCTATGTGTTAGGCATCAGGATCTATAGAGATAGATCTAGAAAGCTTCTTGGCCTAAGTCAAAGTACATATATTGAAAAGGTGCTAAAAAGGTTTAGCATGCAAGATTCCTAGAAAGGATTCTTGCCCATGTCACATGGTATCACTCTTTCTAGATCTCAGTGTTCGAGTACAACCGAGGAGAGAGAGCACATGAGTAAGATTCCATATGCCTCAGCAATTGGATCTATCATGTATGCCATGATATGTACTCATCCCGATGTCTCATATGCTTTGAGCATGACGAGTAGGTACCAATCAAACCCCGGTGAGAGTCACTAGACAGCTGTTAAGAACATCCTTAAGTACTTACGAAGGACTACGGATGCATTCTTGGTCTTTGGAGGTGAAGATGAGCTTGTTGTAAGGGGTTACATCGATGCAAGCTTCCAATCTGATAAGGATGATTTTAGATCGCAATCTGGTTATGTGTTTTGTATTGGTGGTGGTGCTGTGAGCTGGAAGACTTCAAAGCAAGAGACAGTAGCTGACTCTACAACAGAATCTGAGTACATTGCCGCCTCTGATGCTGCGAAGGAGGCAGTTTGGATCAAGAAGTTCATCACTGAACTTGGAGTGGTTCCAAGCATGGTCGACTCGATAGAGCTCTATTGTGACAATAATGGAGCAATCGCACAGGCTAAGGAACCTCGATCTCACCAGCGATCCAAACATATACTCCGACACTATCATCTCATCGGGGAGATCATCGAGAGGGGTGATGTAAGGATATGCAGGACTTCGACAGACAGCAACATTGCTGATCCACTGAGAAAGCCCCTTACGCAGCAAAAGCATCATAGCCATTCTAGGTTCGTTGGTATTAGATACATGGATGATTGGCTTTAGTGCAAGTAGGAGATTGTTAGTGTTGTACCCAAAAGCCAATCATGAGATGATTGTATTTTCGCACATTGAGTCATGATATTTTATTAAGGCATTAATCTAGCAATTATGTTTGTTGTTTTGTTTCTGCGTAACTTAACAAACATAATTGTAACCCTAGAATAATGATATTCTTAAACGTCCCTGGTCTAGTATTATTGTGGAACGGGTTGCAATAATACATAACGACTAGCATATGTGGAGACTAAAATGAGATATGTAGTCTACATATGGGTACAAGTTGGAGAACTTGTGTACTGGACCGACCCACCATGAGAACACTTCATGGATCGTTATATGACTGTCATAAGTGATTCTCATAGTGATCATGGTATATGTAGTCCTTCAACCTAAAATCATCAAGGTTCCCTACATGTGAGTCACATACTTTGATACTTTCCTTTGTTGCTCGTAACTGAGTGAACTTGAAGGAGGTCATTGGGTATGTCACATATCATGCGGAGGGATTTGTATGATCAAGATGGATTTGTCCCTCCTATGTAACGGGAGTGATATCTTTGGGCCTCTTGATAGAGTGAGACTTAGAAAATGCATGGCCATGCTCCGATGAGTTGATATACGATATCAATGTCATCAGTTTAAGTTGGTCTACTCGGTAATCAAGAAACCAAAGATTGGGCTATACAAGAGTGACACATCCCATGTCTCGTGCTTAGTCTTGATATCTTGGACAAAGGGATAATGGCATATATCGGTAATGATCATAAAGGTTTAGTCGATTCACCGACAATCTTGTCACTTGGGTAGCAATGATGTGTTGCTAGACACCGCTCATTGCTTATGATAAAAAATGTGATTTATGATCATTGCCAACATGGCAAGAGCCTATTGGGTCACACACATAGAGCTATTTGGATCATTAGAGTGCATGGGCTAATTATTTGGGTTATGGTTTCACTTTAATTCCGTATTAATAGTGGGCCAAGGAGTTGAGCCATTATTAAGCTAGAAATTAAATCCTAATTGGATTAGGGCTTTTGAAACCCATTAGGCCTGGAAGTTGAGTATCACTATAAATACAACTTTTAAGTGAGAAATTCGCAGGTCTCCTTGCCCTAGCCTTCCAAAAGGACAGCCGCATTCTTCTCTTACAATTCCTTGGAGGACGCAAGCTAGCACTGCAAGCGCAAGAGAAACGCATCTGCCGGGACGTGGTGGGAAGCTTGGTGATCCCGAGAGGCTCGTGTGGATACCATAGAGAGCCTGAACATGTCAACTGTTCAGGTTTTGTGATTCGACTCTACAGTGGAGTGAAAGATCTCAACTGAAAATTAGGTATGAAAATTTTTGAACACCCGGTTTACCCCGTTTCACTTGGATCTTGGAGGGTTTCGGTTAAATTCTGCTGCGCTGTTTGGCTCCCGAAACCCAACACCATAGGTGATTGCTTGCTTCCCTTGCATTAAGACACAGCCTAACCCTACTCGAGAAGCATCAGCGTAAACTATATATTCTTTAGTAAGGTCTGGTAAAACCAGTATTGGGGCTGTAGTCAGTTTCTTTTTAAGTTCTTGGAAACTAGCCTCACACTGTGATGGCCAGGGGCCTCATCGTTTATAGTCATGGTGACTGGTGGAGAGACTTCTGGGAGGAAGAATGCCTGGTGGAATGGACAGCCCGAAGGGGAGTGCCTGAAAGCTCAGAAACAAAGGGTTAGGAAGCCCCCGAAGTGTTTTTCCGGGGGGGGAGCCTCTGACGCCCAAGTCAGTGCTGGCTGAGAAAAGGCAGAGGAAATAGCACAAAGGGCTAAAGGGTCTCGCCTGATAGCTTTCTCAGAGTGTGGGAGCCGTGTTTGACCAACCAACCAGCCTCCTGCCAAGTATTAATTCCTGGTATTTAAAGGAGTGCCTAGCCCGTTCAGATCACGACACGTGTTCGGTCGGATGTTCCCTGAGTTTCTGGGCGTATGAAACAGATAACTGGTAGCAAGTTGTCCTGAGCCACGTGCTGAGATGGGCCATGATGTGATTCTGATGGCGTCCGTATGTCAGAGCGCCTATTCAGGCGACTTTATGACGTCTGCGAAAGGACGTGTCAGAGGCTTCCTTAAATGCTTCCATAAATGCTCCTACCGTACTCCCGAGGTCCCTGGGTGAGGTCGTCCTCTAGTTCGGACAGAGCCTCTTCGGGAAACAAGCCCTCAGTTTGGGGGTTCCTAGTTTCAGGGAGTTCCGCCTTCGGGGATATCATGTTCGGCTCGCTATGTTTGGTGCCGCTTTTCCGAAGGCGATATGTTCACAACCTTGGGGGGGCGAGTAGTGCCCTCGGGGCTTCCTGGGGTGCCGGGCTCGGAGCTCTTCGGCTATCTCCCGAGGTGCCTGATCGCACATTTTCTCGGGTAGCGCCAGCTTCTTCTGGCCATCATTGTGGCAGGGAGTTCGGCCAGATAGAGGCGATAGCGTTTGGCTATCACATGCCCCCCTTTGGAAAGCCGAAGTGAAGACTTCGGTTTTGCATATCTTTCCGAGGTTTGTGTATGGGAGTTTCTTTGGAAGCTTAACCTGTTCCGAGGATGCGCCTTTTGCCCGAAGATCATGGGCTCTTCGGCCTTGGCCCGTTCTTTGGTGCCTTCGAGGTGGAGCCTGTGCCGAAGATACACCTCTTGCCTGAAGGTCATGGGCTGTTCGGCCATAGCCTGTGTCTTGGCATCCCCGAGGTGGCCTGCTCTTTGTTTCTGCAGGTCTGTTTGGCCAAGCGTGTCAGTCTGAGCGGCGCGTCCCAGTTTCATCCCAGTTTTCCAGGGATGTCAGAAGACATGTCCCAGCTTTCAAGGGACGTTTGGAGGACGTGTCCCCTATTTGAGCGCAGAGGTTGACACGTGGCGCTTTGCCATTGGTGGAGAATGGCGTCAGTTACAGAGGGCGTGCCTTTTCAGGTGTAGAGAGCAGTTACGGCGACGGTTCGCTTCCAAAGGGTACTTATGACGATTTTTCGGTTACCCATCTCTGGCTTATAAATAGCCCACTCTACCATAAGTTCCTTTTGCTTTCTCTTCTGCTCTCCTCTCTGCTTTGCCCCTGTTCTTGCACTTTCTTGCTTTCTGTGGCGGAGCTACCTTAATCAGAGCTTTTTTCCAGCCAGCTTTCACGACGGCGTCCTCAGATTTTGGCAAATCTTTCGGTGGGTTTTTGTTTTTCAGAGCGCTTTGATCCCTGTGTTCTTTTGAGTTTTTCTCTGGAAACTGTTTTCTTCCATTTTCAAACTCATTTTCTATCGAAAATGCCCCCTCCTGAGAGCTGGCAGCCTCTTTTAGCCCATCCTTGTTGTACCACCCCTGAAAAGTTAGAGAGGTGGAAGAAAAAATTCTTTCTTCCCTCTTACGTCATTACTCGGCTGCCTCGTTCTAGCCATTATGCTTTTTCAAACCGCAGTAAGGAGGTTACCGTTTTCCGAGCTTAGCTGAAGGCCGGTCTTCGGTATCCTCCCCTGAAGATGGTGTGCGAGTTCTGCAAATTTCATGGCATTGCTGTGAACCAGCTTCCCCCGAACTCGTTCTGCTATTTTAACGCCTACCTCTACATGTGTGGCGTCTTCGGGATAGAACCCAATTTCAGAATTTTTATGCAGTATTACAAGCTCTTTGTGGTCCCGAAGGGTGGCTTCTATTTCATGCTACCTCGGGGATCCGGGGGCAAGAAATTCATGTTCACCTTCGCCACTAAAGATAGCTGGCGGGGGTGGCAACAGAAGTTTTTCTTCATGAAGATGGACGAGGCCTGGTCGTACGTTCCGACCAAATGGGCTCAGGGAACACTGGATGTGGTCGTTGCTGATCCGAGGATGTTGCTGACCCCAGAGTTAGCTTCCTTGTTCGCGGATTTCGACGCCCGCATTCAGGCTGTCTCTGACTGGGATCCCGAGGTCGTTCCGCTCGCCCTTTACCCTTTTCCAATCAACTGGAGGTTGATGACCGAAGAGGTCCTTCGGGAGCTAAAGGTGGTAAAGGAGCACGAGACTGACCTCGAGATGCCAGCTCCTGCCATCGCCGGGAAGGATTCCTGGTTGGTCAAGCTTCTTAAGGAGGAAATTTCTTTCGAAGCGCTTGCCGAAAGTGAGTTATCTTCTACTCCTTTACTGTTCTTTCCTCGGACTCACGCTGATGTTTCTCTCCTTTTTCAGAGATGGGCGACGCGACTGCCGCCTATTACAAGTCCCTTTTCACCGGCCAAGTGGAGAAGGGCGATCAGACGAACAAGGCGTCTTCCCGAAGGCGGAAGTCTACTGGCGCGGGATCTTCGAGGAAACGGGCAAAGAGAGCTGCCCAGGTTCCTTTAGAGGAAAATCCCGAGGAAACTGCCGAGGAGCCTGGGGCAGCCGGGATTCCGGAGTCTGAGGCTGCTGCTTCCGAGGTCCCTTCAACCGACGTCCCTCCTCAGAGTCCTACCGCGTCACAGGCCCTCCTTGATGTAGTGGTAGAAGTACCTTTTGCCAAGGAGCGGCGCAAACGGAAGGGCAAGGGCATTTCGGCCGAGGAATCCGAGGACGATGTTGTCGAGGTTCCGCCAGGTTTGTTTCCAGACAAAGTGTACTTCCTCTGTTTTTTCTGGATTGGCTTCTTTGTCTTTAATCTCCTTCTCATTCTTATCAAGCAGGGAAGTTGACTACCCCTGGCTGCGTGGCCGATCATGCTCAGAAACGAGCTCTTCGGGATGCGAAAATCCCGCAAGGGAAGATACCCAAGGAGCCTTTTTGGACGTTCACGGAGGACATGAATATGTACTCTGAGGACGTTCCTCAAATGGCTAAGGAAATTTCGAAGGGGGTGCTCACCGAGGCCTCCTTCAGGGCTATAGCGGCGGCCCACCCGGGGGATAACACCCTCGCCGCAAAGATCACCGAGCATGCTGCTCAGGTATATCCTTCACAGCTCTTTCCCTTCAATTTTTTCCTAAGTTTTTGGCTCTTACTGACCTTGCGTTTATTTTTTGCAGCTGATGGGGTA
The DNA here is from genome assembly GCA_039654915.1 of Aquilaria yunnanensis. Taxonomy (NCBI): domain Eukaryota; kingdom Viridiplantae; phylum Streptophyta; class Magnoliopsida; order Malvales; family Thymelaeaceae; genus Aquilaria; species Aquilaria yunnanensis. The sequence goes on from CM077597.1 coordinate 67,969,534, forward strand.
CACCGCCTTTCTCCGAGTTCGGGTGGCCAGGGAGGTTGCTTTTCGAACTTCGGCCACTCGAACCATGAATGAGACAAGGACCACACTCGCAGAGTCGGTCGCCAAAAACCATCAGCTGAAAGAGGCTGCTGAAAAAGAAGTAGCTGCCCTTCGGGAGGAGTTCCGGAAGGAAAAAGAAGAACTTCAAAAGGACTCCTCCAGGAAGATCGCTGACCTCGGTGACCAAATAAAGGGGATGCTTGCCGCCAACGAGGATCTTCTTCAGCACAAGGCTGGTTCTGACGGCCGTATAGCGTCGTTGACGTGTGAGAATAACGCTCTTCGAGCCGAGGTCGAATCGTTGAAGAAGGAGCCGAAGGGGGAGGAGCAGATAAAGGCGCTGGAAGAGGAGGTCGAGGATCTGAAGGACGAGCTTGACGACCTTGAGGTTGAGAAGAACAAGTCTGATCAGATGAGCAAGGTCGCGTTCCAGGACGGCTTCTGCCTTGCTCGGCACCAGGTTCTCCAGAGGTTCCCAAATCTGGACCTCTCTTTCCTAGAGGGTCTAAACATTCCAGGGGGACCTCGGTGGAAATGGTCCAAGGTCGAACATCTGAAACTTCCTCCTTCAATTCCAGCGCCGAAGGTGATGGAAAAGGGCGGGCAGACGAGTGGCTCTCGGGACGCCGTGAACCCTTAGCCAATTTTTAGGGCCCCTTTTCCTTTCCTTCTATTTTGTAATCCTTCTTCGGACAGTTCTATATTTTAAAGCAGCTTTGCTCTTAATGAGGATTTTCTGGCTAAGTCTTTTCTTGCGAGCTTCTTCATTTCCATTGTCCCGAACACATTCGCTCAAGAGACTTCGGAAAACCTGCGAATAAAGAAACTTTTTTACCTTCCTTTGTCCTGAGTGCGCTTGCTCGTAAGACTTTCTGGAAGGCCTGAAAAAATTTGACTAAGTCTTTTTGCAGGCTTTTGCATTTCCATTTTACCCCGAACATGATTGCTCAAGGGACTTCGGAAACCTTCAGTCAAATTTTTTGTTTTTCCAGTTGTCCCGAGCATGTTTGCTCTAGGGACTTCGGAAAGCCTTTCGTGAGATTTTTCACTTCCCATTTTCCCGAGCATGTTCGCTCAAGGGAGTTCAGGAAATTATCTCTGTGCTGACTATGGCGAGTACTTCTGCGAGATTTTTGTTTTCCATCTTTCCCGAGCGTGATGGCTCAAGGGACTTTCGGAAAGTCATATCTACGCTTTATCATGGCGAACACCTCTGCGGAATTCTGTTTTGCATAATTTCTGTTCACTTAAGAATTTTTCTCAAGGCCATTCTGTACAACATAACTCCTCCGCCCAACCTCAAGCGTAGAATTTTTTCAAGGCGTTTGAGTGCCAAGTGTTCTTCAATTCTACGCCTTCGGCGTCGCCAAGCTTGTACACGCCTTTTCGTACTTCGTAGCGAACCAGATAGGGTCCTTCCCAGTTTGCGCGAAGTACGCCATGGGATGGCCCTCGGGGTGCGAAGTCGGCCTTTCGGAGAACAAGGTCTCCCTTCTTGATTTCTTTTGGCCTGGCCCGTAAGTTTACAGCCGCGGTCACTCTTTTGCTGAAAAGCTTTTCTTCTTAGCTCGGCTATTTCTCTGTGTTCGGCCACAAGATCGAGATTGGTTCTCAGGCCGAGGTCCTTACCACCTTCATCAAATACTTGCACCCGTACTGAAGGTTGAACTACCTCTAGTGGGATAATAGCCTCTGTTCCGAAGACGAGTAAGAAAGGAGTTTCCCCTGTGGCTCTTCGGGGCGTCGTTCGGTAGCTCCATAGTACACTTTGGAGTTCTCCTGGCCAATTCCCCTTGGCTTCCCCTAGTCTCTTTTTCAGGCCACCATTTGTGGTCCTGTTCGATACTTCTACCTGCCCGTTGCTTTGGGGGTGAGCTATTGGGTCGAAGTGCATCTTTATTCCCAGGTCGCTGATTAATTTTTGGAATCCTTTGTCTAAGAACTGGGATCCCTTATCAGCTACTAGTACCCTCGGTATGCCAAATCTGCATACGATGTTCTTCCATGGGAACTTCTGCACTTCTTTTGCCGAGATAGTTGTTAGTGGTTCTGCCTCCTCCCACTTTGAGAAATAGTCCACTGCTACCACGCAGAATTTCATGCCTCCGGGTGCTGTGGGGAGTGGCCCAATAAGGTCTATACCCCAGACTGCGAAGGGCCAAGGATAGTCTGCCGAAGTTACCATTTCCGAGGGTGTCCTCTGGTTTTTCGCGTGTCTCTGGCAGCTGCCACATTTCCGGGCGAACTGTCTTGCGTCCTTTCTCAGGGTAGGCCAGAAGTATCCTTGTGGGAGTATCACTGCTGCCAGGGCATTAGTTCCAATGTGTCAACCACACATGCCTTCGTGAACTTCTTCAAGGACCATTTCAGTATCCTTTTCATCCACACATCTTTGCAGCGGATTCCCATATCCCTGCCGATATAACTCTTCATCAATCAGGAAGAAGCTTTCGGAGTGTCTTCGCAGTCTTGCAGCATCGCCGGGGTCTTCGGGGAGCAAATTCTCTGCGAGTTATCTTTTTATTGGGTCTTTCCATCCCGTTCCCGAGGTCGTCATCCTCAGCACTGAGATGCTCGGATGGTCTGGCACCTCGGTATATGTTTTCGACTTCGCCAAGCAATCTGCCTCAGAGTTATTCCGCCGAGGTACGTTTTTCATCCGTACAGCGTCGATCTTGGATGAGCCTTGCTACTAGCTCATGATATTTTCCCAAAATTGGGTCCTTCGCCCCATAATCTCCTACCGTCTGCCGAACTTGGTAGCCTTCATTACCTCTAGGCCTTCGGGGCCCCTGATAATACGCCTTGAGCTTTTATGGCCTTCCGTGGCTCATACATAATTTCGTGTTCGTCATGCTCTATGCACCACTTGGAGAGCCTTCCCGAATGATCGCAGCCTTCTCCCTGCAAGCACCGAGGCGTATATAGCTTTTTGAAGCAAAGGGTACCTGACTTTGGCGCCATGCAGGGACTTGCTGTCATAGTAGACCGGTCATTGCTTTGACCCTTCTTCCTTCACGAGGACCAAGCTCACAGTTTTTTCTGTGACGGCGAGGTATAGTACGAGGGGCTCTCCCTCCCGAGGTTGTCGCAGAGTCGGCAGGCTGGCCAGGTAGACTTTGAGTTCTTCCCAGGCCATTTGGCAATCTTCATCCCAAGGATGATCATTTCTTCCGAGGTCACCTTCCATTTTTGTTGCCTTTGTGAGGACTTTGAAGAAAGGTCTACACCTATCTCCGTACCTGGAAATAAACCTGCTCAGAGAGGTTATTCTTCCGGTGAGTCTCTGCGCATCTTTGACAGTGCCAGGAGTTCGGAATTCAAGCAGGGCCTTAATCTTCTCGGGGTTAGCGTCGATGCCTCTTTCGGATACCATGTACCCAAGGAATTTTCCCGAAGTCTCCCCGAAGATGCACTTCTCAGGATTAAGGCGGTTCCCGGAGGCTCTGAGCTTTTGGAAGGTTTCCTCTAAATCTGCAACGCGGTAGCCAGGCAGCTTGGTCTTGACTAGCATATCATCAACATACACCTCCATGTTTCTCCTCATTTGGTCTTTGAAGACCTTGTTCATCAGCCTCTGCTAGGTGGCTCCTGCATTTTTGAGCCCGAATGGCATCCTGATATAGCAGTACGTTGCTCCCTCGGTGATGAAGGCAGTCTTCTCTTCATCTTCGGGGTCTATCCTTATCTGATGGTAGCCACTGAAGGCGTTTAGGAAACTTAGGAGCCCATGTTCAGCAGTTGAATTTATTGGTGGCAGAGGGTATGAGTCTTTCAGGCAAGCATCGTTCAAGTTTCTGAGGTCGATGCACATCCGGAGTTTGCTGCTACCTTCTTTTGTGGCGATGACCACGTTGCTTAACCATTCGGGGTACTTGACCTCCCTGATAACCTCAGCATCTAGGAGACGCTGGACTTCAGTTTTGACAAAGTTGCTTTTGTGGGCTAAGATGCTTCGTTTCTTTTGCTAGACAGGCCTTGCTTCCGGACTTACTTTGAGGCTATGCTGTACTATGCCAGGGTTCACCCCCGGCATATTTTTTGGCGAGTAGGCAAACAGATCTTTATTTTCCAGCAGAAAGGATACAAGATTTTCCTTGTCACCTTCGGCCAAGCTCTTCCCTATTCGGGTAGATTGACCTGGAACAAGCTCTATTACTTCCATTTCTATCTTGGCGAGATCTTCTTCTTTGCCTTTTTCTGGTGCCCTTGCCTCCACTGTTTGCGCGAGGTTGTTGCCGGAGCTTTTTGCGCTTTCATGAACACCTTTCTTACCTCGGCTTGGTCTATGAACACCACTGCATCTCCATCCTTGGTGGCGAATGTGATAGTGAAGTACTTCACATCAGGGCGAATATGCAGGTTCCCCATTGTCTGCCTTCCAAGGATGGCGTTGTATGAGGACGGGGCGTTCATGACGATGAATCTCGCCATTGTGGAGGCGTGCAACTCAGCTGCTCTGTTCAGCGAAGTCCCTTTCATCATCAGCGGGAGGTCGATCCATCCGAGGACGGGGAGTTCGGATGGTCCAACCCCAAAAGTGGGCGAGGCGACAGGCTTCAGTTCGCTGCCGGAGATGCCCAAGCTCGGCAGCAGGTGCGAGAATAGGACGTCAGCATTTGAGCCATCATCAAGCAATACTCTTTTGACGTCCCAGTTCCCTACTCTCGCCATAATCAGTAGCGGATCGTCGTGGGGGAAGACGACGGTGGAGCCACCTTTGCGAGCCAGCTTCTTTGATGGACTTTGATACTCCATGACTGCAATTTCTCTGGCTTTTCGCTTTCCTTCCGAGGATGGGAGCCCCGTGGTGATGGTTTAGATAACCCCTGCTGGAGCTGGAGGGCGCTTTTTTGGACTTCTATTTCTCCGCCTGTCGGAGTCGTAGTCCTCATCTTTGGCCCCTTCTTCCTCCATTTTTCTGCCTTTCGGGGATGGCATCCTCAGGTATTTCCGAAGTTGGCCATTTTTTATCAGCGACTCTATGTGGTTCTTCAGCTGGAAGCAGTCTTCGGTGTCATGACCGCGGTCGCGATGAAACTGGCAGAACTGCTTTGCACTCTTCTTATTATCGGCGGTCATGGCCCTTGGTCGCCTTATCTGCGTCCCTTGCCTTTCCAGTGCCATGAGAATGTTGGTCCGTGAAGTGCTCAATGGTGTGAAACTTTGAGGTTTCTTTCCTCGCATCCTCCAAGGTCATCCTGCGTATTCGGTAGGATGCCGAGCTTGTTGACTGGACTCTTCGGGGCGGTGGTGATCAGACTTCGGCCCAGCCATTCTTAGTTCTTCGGCGGTCATGTGCTGTTCTGATCTTCGGTAAAATTTGCCGAGGGTCTGCGAGGGGTCCTTTGAGAACTCGTAGAACAGCTGTGAGTCTCGCCGAAGGCCTCGTGTCATGGCAAGAATGCGGATTTCGGGCCTGAAGTCTGGGACGCTCAAAGCTTCCCTGTTGAATCTTTCGACATAGTCTCGGATGGTTTCTCCATTCCTCTGCTCTATGTCGAACATCTGAACAGGCATCTTCACCGTAGGTCGGCTCCCGATGAACTGCTAGGCGAAGGCTGTGGACAACTCCTGGAACTCAGTGATGGTTCCCGAAGGCAAGGAATTGTACCACGCCGTGGCTGGCCCTGTGAGGGTGACTTCGAAGCACTTGCACATGGTAGCGTCGTCAGCACCGTGTATTATCATGCTGCGTCTGTACTTCGTCAAATGGGCCTGTGGATCAGTACGGCCATCATAAATCTCCAACCGAGGTACTCTGAAGTCACCTGGCATGGCTGCCTCAACAACGGCCTGAATAAATGGCGAGTCATCTTCGCAGCACGTTCCCGAGAGTCTGGCCCAAATGGGTTTTCTGGCCACTTGTTTCTCAACTCTGCCTAGCCGTGCTAGTATCTTCTCCATCAGTGCTGTGGCGCTAGGGCTTTCTTCAGGGAATGGAGATCGCCGGCGCCCCTTCGGGGGGTGAGTTCGGCGCTGAGGGGACATGGACCTCGGCTCAGGCGACGAACTGCTTCGTTGTGAGACTCTCGGTCGCTTGGACCTGGTTTGTCCCATAGGCCGTTTCCCGAGGGCTATATCTTCTATGGATGATTCTTCGCGAGGGTCTCCACTCCCCGAACTGCGGTGTCTAGACTTGGGGCTTTTCCCCTGAGGGCGTGTCGGTGAGGGGGGTCTCTGGGCCTGTGTTTGCTGTGGCCACCTTCAGTTGATCTGCTGGGTCATTTCAGACACGACCGAACGCTGAAAGTCTCTCAAGAAGCTCATGGTGATTGCCAGAGGGCGCTCTTCCTCAGGCACAGAAGTCCCTGGGAGTGTTTGCTCAGCAGCCGGTTGTATCTCAGGCGCGGACGGGGACTTCGGGAGCCTCTTGTCCTTAGAACGCCAAGTCTCAACGACGGCGATCTCAGAGCGGGTTCCCACAGACGGTGCCAAATGATGGCCAGGGGCCTCATCGTTTATAGTCATGGTGACTGGTGGAGAGACTTCTGGGAGGAAGAACGCATGGTGGAATGGACAGCCCGAAGGGGAGTGCCTGAAAGCTCAGAAACAAAGGGTTAAGAGGCCCCCGGAGTGTTTTTCCGGGGGGGAGCCTCCGACGCCCAAGTCAGTGGTGGCTGAGAAAAGGCAGAGGAAATAGCACAAAGGGCTGAAGGGTCTCGCCTGATAGCTTTCTCAGAGTGTGGGAGCCGTGTTTGACCAACCAACCAGCCTCCTGCCAAGTATTAATTCCTGGTATTTAAAGGAGTGCCTAGCCCGTTCAGATCACGACACATGTTCGGTCGGATGTTCCCTGAGTTTCTGGGCGTAGGAGATAGATAACTGGTAGCAAGTTGTCCTGAGCCACGTGCTGAGATGGGCCATGATGTGATTCTGATGGCGTCCGTATGTCAGAGCGCCTATTCAGGCGACTTTATGACGTCTGCGAAAGGACGTGTCAGAGGCTTGCTTAAATGCTTCCATAAATGCTCCTGCCGTACTCCCGAGGTCCCTGGGTGAGGTCGTCCTCTAGTTCGGATAGAGCCTCTTCGGGAAACAAGCCCTCAGTTCGGGGGTTCCCAGTTTCAGGGAGTTCCGCCTTCGGGGATATCATGTTCGGCTCGCTATGTTTGGTGCCGCTTTTCCGAAGGCGATATGTTCACAACCTTGGGGGGGCGAGTAGTGCCCTCGGGGCTTCCTGGGGTGCCGGGCTCGGAGCTCTTCGGCTATCTCCCGAGGTGCCTGATCGCACATTTTCTCGGGTAGCGCCAGCTTTTTCTGGCCATCATTGTGGCAGGGAGTTCGGCCAGATAGAGGCGATAGCGTTTGGCTATCACACTGCTCTCCCTACTCAAACTTTTGCTCATTTCTTGTTAATTGGGTGAGCAGAGCCGCTAGTACAGAAAATTTTCGCCCAAATCTTCTGTAATAGCCAGCAAGTCCTAGGAAGCTCTTTATATCTCTCACATTCTAAGGTTGCTTCCATTCCCAGATAGCTTTAATTTTCTTGGGATCAACAGCTAAGCCATGCTCATTGATCACATGTCCGAGAAATCCAATTTCCTTAGCCTAGAATTGGTACTTACTTAGCTTGCCATATAACTCATGCTCCTTTAGCAAGCTTAGCACCACTCTTAGGTGCTCTTTATGGGCCTCTTTATCCTTCGAGGACACTAGTATATCATCGATAAATACCACAACAAAGTGGTCCAAATAGGCCTTGAACACTCTTTGCATGAGGTCCATGAGAAAGGCTGGGACATTTGTGAGCCCATATGGCATTACAGTGTACTCAAAATGACCATATCTAGTCCTGAAATCTGTCTTTGGTATATCTTCTTCTTTGACTCTCAGCTAGAAGTATCCATATCTGAGGTATATCTTGGAGAAGACCCTAGCTCCCTTTAACTGACCAAACAAATCCTTAATCCTTGGGAGAAGGTATTTATTCTTAATGGTTAGTGCATTTAGCTTTTTGTAGTCAATATGCAACCTAAGGGTTCCATCCTTTTTCTTCACAAAAAGTATAGGTGCTCCCCAACTAGATGTACTTGGCCTAATGAAACCCTTTTTAAGCAATTAATTCAATTGCTTTCTTGGCTCCACCATTTCAGGAATAGCTATCTTATAAGGAGCAATGGACATAGGTGCAGCTCCTGGAACCAACCTGATCTCAAACTCAACCTCTTTTGTGGGAGGGAGTCCTGGGAGATATATGGGGAACACTTTGGGAAATTCCTGGATTATGGGTATTTTACCCAGCTCTATTTATACTTCAGTTCCATTTAACCCCATGTATTCACCTTCAATTACCAAGGGTCTGTGCTCCACCACTTTTAACTGACTCTGTAAGACTAACCCAGATCATCCTTCCAGAGATTAGGGTTTATGTCCAGGCAAACAAATTTGCCTGGCATGGCAGTTTATGAATACTTTATTGGCACTAAGCCAGTTCATACCCAGTATGATATCATATCTATTTGCATGCAAGACTATCATGTCTGGTTTTAAATTCTATTTCACCAAGCTTAAGCATGTAGCGTTTTACCATATGGTATGTAAGCAAGATTTCATTTCTCGCAGTCCTTACTAGGTACATTTCATCAGTATTGCATACTTTCAAGATTTAAAGCTCTAACAAGTCCAATAGATATTGTAGACAATGATGCACTAGTATCATATAAAACTGATACTTCATAATCATTAAGTAAAATTGTGCCTGTTAGAATCTTTCTAACTAGCCTGGCCTTGTTCATTTCTTCTTATTCACTCTCTGCTCATTTGGCCTTCTGGGCGTCTTGGGCCCTTCTCAAGGTTTCTATCTGGAACACTATTCCAGGAGCCTGATTTTGTCTTCTTTTGTCTAGAGGCATGTTAGGGCATAAATTTTTCCTTAATGGAGGTAGAATTGCATTTTGCCTCCTCATGGGTGGTTGCCCTTGAGCCCATTTGTTTCCGAATCTCCCCATGTTCCTTTGTCCCTCACTCTTTACAGGATAATCTTTTACCTAATGATCCTAGGAACCAAACATAAGGCAACTATCTGTGAGTATGTAGCATGGCTTTTGGCCATGGAATTTTCCACAAGTCTCACATAGAGGTCCATAACGAGCTACCTTCTTTTCTCTGTTGTTATCCTTTCTTAGCTCATGTGTCAAGTTTTCTCTTCCTCTCTTTTTAGATGCATTTTGCATCCCCCTGCCATTACCAGGGCCTTTCACAGTTTGGCCTCTAAATTCTTGCTTTAGGGCCATAGTCCTCTAAACAATGTTGTAATACTTATGGGCACCCAGTGCCCTAAGTATTTGCCTCAGTCCGGGCTTAGTCCTCTGAGGAACCTTTTAGCCTTCAATCCTCTTGGCCATCATATTGTGGGGCATAGCAGATGAGGTTATTAAACCTCTGCTCATATTCCATCAATAAGAGTTCTCCTTGCTCAAGCAGGTCAAACTCGACTTACTTCTGGTCTTTTAGGGCTTCACTAATGTACTACTACTGAAAAAATTGGAGAAATTCAACCCACCGCATTGCCCTTCTTCTGGAGGTAGGCCCTCTAGCATTTTTATTGGCATTGGTTTGATGGACTGCCTTCCACCACAGCTCTGCATTACCCTCTAGTTTAAGGTAGCGAGCAATACCTTCTGAAAAGAGGAAACCGCAATTCTCTTGAAAATCTTCTCAATTTGGTTGATCTAGAATTCTGCTTGCTCTAGATCACAGCTTCCTTTGAAAGCTAGAGGTTTCAAGGCTAGAAATCCCTCTAGTTGGCCTTCTCAAAGGCCTCCACCATTTCTTCTGAGGGCTCTTTCATCTCTATTAGTAGGCCCTCCTCTAGGAACCCTTATTGTCCTAGTGGTAGTAGTGAGGCAAGTTGGCCTCTCCAATTCTTCAGTGTCCAGTTCTTCAGTTTCTTGACTTTATTCTCACTCAACTTTAGTCTCTTATCTGATCTCTGACCTGACTCTTCTAGCTCTTGGATTTCTCCTTTCATCATCTTCTTTATCATTAAGCTTTTTCCCATTTCCACTAGCTTGATCACCAAGCATGGGTTCTGTTCTTGGTCTTTTCTGGCTTCGGGTTCTTTTTCTTGGCCAGTATGTTCTGGGACTTCTGCTTCACCTCTAGTTAAGGCCTGGATGCCAACTACAAGTTGAGCAATAGTGGCTTGCAATGTTTCCATCATGTATTACATTTTCCCTTGATCATTATTACTAGGTCCAGCCACATTCGGCCTAATGGGCTCAATGGCCCTAGCATGTACTTTTTGTTCGAAACTAGTTTGCTTACCCTTTTGATGGGTGGCTCTATTCTCATTTTGGCCTCTGGCCTCCTTATCCATATTCTTGGTTCTCATCCTGTACATAACAACAAGAAAAGGTATACATACGCTCAATATTTATAAGGAGACACAATAATGGACTTAACCTATGTGGGAACAAGTCTATGCTACAAATAATCCATAGACCAAAAAGTCCTGAGAGTAACCATGCTCTGATACCAAGTTGTCATGCCCAGCCTAGCCGCTGGCCCATTCGAGCCCAATTACTTAATCATGCAGCGGAATTTCCATATAAGGGGCATTTAATCCTTATCAAAACATACGGACATGAACCCCAGGATATTACTAGCACTAGCTCATTAATTATACACTTAAAGGTTGATATTGTGCTCTCAAAAACAAGCTAGTACTTATGTGGAACTAGTGTGTTCCTTTCAAGCTGATTATCAAACATAGCCAAGAACATGAATGGAAACCAAAACACCATATTCTAGCTTTGGAAAACTTGTTTATATTACATATGTCTTACATACTCATATGTGTCTTGGTAACCCACTATTACGCATAAACACATACATTGTTGCTCGGCGGCATCCTCGTTGTATGACATGCTGGCCTGAAGGAGAGACTTCTAGTGTGAAAATGTCTAAAATACTTTGAAGAACAAGGGTTAAAAGCTCCCCAAAGTGTGTTTCCGGGGGAGGAGCCTCCGACGCCCAAGTCAGTATTTGTGAGAGTAGTAGTAGGAGCAGCGAGTAGGGAAAAATAAGAGTCCCATGTTTTTACCAAGGTCCCTCCTAAGTATTTATAGGGGGTGGAGGGAGGAGGCTATTTGACACAGCCTATCCAGATCATGACACATGTTCGGTCAGTTCTGATCTGTACCTTCAGAGGTAGGTATCTCCAATTGGCCATAGGCCGATCTAGCCAGAGGGCAGGGGTGTGCGCGAGGTGTCTTTATCAAAGGCTCCTTAATCGTTTTTGTCATATCTCTGTAAAACCATTTCGGGGTGTGAGACCCTTTTAGACAGAGATTTTACCCATGAGAGCTATCGAGGAAGGCCCTTCGGAAGAGTGGGTCACCTTCAGGAGACTTTTTCCACTGTCAAGGATGGTGGATCTACTTTTTCGAGGTTAGTAGTTTCACAAATCCAAGGGTGGTGAAGACACCTTTTTTCCGAAGTTGGTCATGTTACTTTTCGAGGGTGGTGTGGAGAATGCCCCGAGGTTGGGGCTAAGTTTCTACCAAGGGTGGTGTCAAGTTAGCCGATTAGGAGATCTTAGGGGCGATAGCCCTTCAGTTATCACATGCCCCCTTCGGAGAAGCCAAAGTTGTATCTTTATCGTTAGTCGTTTAGGAGTATGTAATAAGAAGCTGAAGCTGTGCCTTGGCCAAGAGATCTTACTCTTGCTGGTTCTTCTAGCAAAGACCCCACTTTCTTGCCAAAGTTCCATTCGAGGCATTCTCCGAGGGTTTTTACACTTTATTTCGAGCCCTTTACGAGGATGTTGTTCCGAACCAGTTTCTTCTTCTTTGGCAAGGTCACACCTTCAGTACCGAATGAGCTATTTCATGCTCTCAACCCAAATTATCCTTCTAGCTGAAGTCGTACCTTCGGAAGTGAGTGGCTATAATTTCTTCAATTTTTTTCACTCTTTCTTTCTGTCAGTGAACCGTCTTATCTTTTGACTAGGTAGTCGCGTCACTTTGGGATAGGCAATATAGGCCTGCCAATGTTAGGAGGTGTGCCTTAGATTCTTGCGTCACGTGACACGTGTCATTGAGTTAATGGCAATCAGTTACATTCGTTACATCGGTTATGTCCCTTCGCTTGCAAAGGGTCATTATGGCGATGGTTCGCCTTCCTCCTTCGGTCTATATAAGGCCTTGTCCCTTAGAGGTTTCCTCACTCTTCTACTTTCATTCCTTTTGCTCTTGCTCTCTCTCTCATTCTCCAGCCGTTTTCTTATAGCAGTGCAAACGGTGGAACAATTTCCAATGAGTCTCGCGACAATCTCTGAAGTTTTCTTTCCTTCCTATTAATTCTCACTTGATCTGTGCGACTTTGGAGAAGTTAGTGAAGTGGCGGCTCAAGTTCTTTCTTCCTTCTTACTCCAAAACTAGGCTGCCTGGTCCTACCAAACCTAGCTACCTCCATCGTCCGAAGGAGATCACCATCTTCAGAGCTCAATTGAAGGTGGGTCTTTGCTATCCACCACCAAAGGTGGTTTCAGACTTTTTCAATTCCATGGCATAGCCATCAACCAGATGCCTCTGAACTCTTACGCCTACTTCAACGAATTTTTGTGCATGTGTGGGGTCTTTAAAATTCCCCCACATTTTGTCTTCTTTCAGCAATATTACAAACAACACCTTGTCCCAAAGGGGGGGTTCTACTTCTTGCTCCCACAAGGATCCAGGAGTAAGAAATTTACCTTCACCTTCGGTACCAAGGACAACTGGCGACGGTGGCAGAAGAAGTACTTCTTCTTGGAGGTTGACGAGAAGTGGGTGGGTCTTCCTACTAAATGGGCTTTCGGTACTTTGGCCACCAACGTAGTAAACCTGAGGAGGCTGCTAACTTTGGAATTGGAGGCTTAGTTTGAAGAGTTCAATAGCCGTATTTGGGTTGTTGAAGATTGGGACTCCAAAGTTCCTCCGTGCTCTCTCTACCCCTTCCCCATCAGATGGAGCTTTATGACCGAAGAGGTTCTTTAGGAGCTTGGAGTGATTAAAGAACATGTTACTGATGAAAGTATGCCAAAGCCTTCAGTGGATGGGGCAAAGACGTGGCTTGTTCGGCTCCTTTGGGGTGAACTTTCATACCTCGGCCTTGTAGAAAGTAAGCTTGTTCCTTAAGCCATTACCTTAGAATTTTGATACTTACACTGATATCTTTTCTTTTGTAGAGATGGGTGACAAGTCTGCAACCTTTTATGAAAGCCTGTTCCTCGGCCAAGCCGAGAATAGAAAGCAAAAGAAGAAGGCACCCAAGAAGAAGAAGGTGTTGGCTGGACCATCTTCGGCGCCGAAGTCAAAGAAGTCAAAGGAGGACTCATTTCCTCCTCCGCCTGAAGGTCAAGATGTGGAGCTCGGTCAAACACCTGTTCGCGTCGACCCACCCCCAAAACCGACCATCCACTCAACCCCTTTAAGCCTCAATGCTGCTGTCTAGGCATTGGGGACTTCGCTAGGGCAGATGTCTACCGAAGAGGCTCAGAAGCAGCGAAGAAAGAAGGGTAAGGACATCCTTGCCAAGGTGCTGGACGTCAGCGAGTCTGATGAGGAGGGCGCCAAACTTCCACCAGGTTTGTCCCTTAGCCATTCATCTATAAGTGTGGGATTTTTTGGTATTTTAGAGCTTGTAGATGAATGGCTAAGGGATAATGTTAGAATAGAACTTCAAAGTGACTTTGCAGATGAGCGAGCCCAGGCTCAGTGGATGGCAAAGCATGTTCGGGAGAGGGCCCTTCAAGACTCAAAAATCTCGAAGGACAAGGTCCCTAGGGAGCTCTTCTGGACCTTCACAAAGGACATAGATCTATTCTCTGAAGATAGTCAGAAGATGGCCTTTTAGGTGGTGAGGGGCATTATGACTAATGCTACCTTCCAAACTCTGACGGAGGAGTGCCTCAACGAGGAGGTTCTTGCCTCTCGGATGACCAAGCATGCTGTCTAGGTAAACATTAGCCCTTTAGGACTTGAAAAAAAATTTGAGTTTCTGTTGATTTTGAGCCACATTCAGTATCCTCCCTTTTATAGCTTTTGGCGTACGATGGGTATTTTCGGGCTTAGGCAGCCAAATAGTCTTCTATCCGAAGTTAATCGGAGGAGAACTTCACCAAGGCCAAGGAACTATTTGCAAACTTGGTCATCAAGTACGGCGAGTTGAACAAGATCGCCAAAGAGGACATTTTTGGCCTTTGAGAGGAAGTGATGAAGAGCCAGTAGGGGCTGGTCGAGGAGTTCACCTCCAAGATCTCTGACCTTGGAGCGAAGGTTGTGGAGTTGTTTTCGAAGGGCGAGGTCCTTTGGATGGAGAGGGAAGATGTGATTGCTGACCTCAAAAAGTTGCTGGAGATGAATATTGTCATTCTTGCCGAGAATGAGCGATTGAAGAAGGAGAGGAAGAAGAAGAAGCTGGAGAAGGAAGTTGAGGTGCTGAAGAAAGAACTAGAGGATCTGAAGGTTGAAAAGGCCAGGTTAGATGAGGCGACTAAGTCCTCATTCCAAGATAGGTTCTGCCTTGCCCGTCATCAAGTCCTTTCTCAGTATCCTGACATAGACCTCTCCTTCCTTCAAGCGCTCAAAATTCCCGAAGGACTATCTTCGGCATGGTCAAGTATAGAGTATCTCAACCTTCCAATTCTTCCCCATTCGGCTAATGATGTTGGTGGAGATGAAGATGATGCCAAGCGTGATGATGCCAAAGATGCTGAGGAGCCTGAAGATGGACAGGACAACGAATAGGCCTCCTTTTCTTTTTTTTTTTTTTTTTTTTAATCTATACCATGTACTTCTTGAATGAAATTTTAATGGAACTTTTTGCTCAAAATGTTGGCTAAGTCCACGGTTGGTACAACCTTTGGCCTTTTTTCAACCTTCGGTGTTCAACCAGCTTCGACAATGAATCCTTAAAAGATACTATCAGGGATTCATAACCTAGTCTATCCAAAGCCAATCAACCATCTTCGGCTAGCCACACTTAGGATCAACCATCTTTGGTTAGCCTTTTTTGGGAGACTTACTTTGCACAAAAGTGGTTAAGTACCTTTGGGATCAACTGTACTCAGTCAACCATCTTCAGTAAAACTTGCTAAGTGTAGATGTAGTTAGGTACCTTTGGGATCAACCATATTTAGTTAACCACCTTCGGTAAAACTTGTACAATAGCACTCATGCACCTTCGGAAGTGACCACATTCGGTTCACCTTCTTCGGCGAACTTTACACAATTTTTCACCGAAAATTTTTCTAAGTGTAAAATTTTTTCAAGGAGTTTGAATGCCATGTGTTTTTCAACTCTTCTCATTCGGTATTCCCGAGCTTGTAGACTCCTGGCCGAACTTCCTCGATGACCAAATAAGGTCCTTCCCAATTTGCCTGAATTACTCCATGAGATGATCTTTAGGGTTCCAGTTCAGCCTTTCAAAAAACAAAGTCTCTTTTTTTTATCCCTTTGGGCTTAACATGCAAGTTCACAGTAATGGCTATGCTCTGCTGAAAAGCTTTTCTTCTGAGTTCAGCCATCTCTCTATGTTTGTCAATTATATCTAACTTGGTTCTTAAGCCGAGGTTGTTCCTTTCTTCGTCGAACACCAGTACTCTGATAGATGGTTGCACAACCTCGACAGGGATAATGGCCTCTATTCCGAAGATGAGTGATGATAGTGTCTCACTCCCTCCTGGCCATTTTCCTTTGCTTCCTTCAACCTATTCTTCAAACCATCTTTTATCATTCTATTAGACACTTTAACTTGCCCATTACTTTAAGGATCGGCAACTGGGGGAAAGTGCAATTTTATCCCGAGGTCGGCTGTAAATTACTGAAATCCTTTATCAGTGAACTGGGAACCATTATCAGCTACTATCACCCTCGATACGCCAAATCTGCGTATGATGTTCTTCCAAACAAATCTCTGTATGTCCTTTGCCCAAATTACTACCAAAGGCTCTACCTCGATCCACTTGGTGAAATAATCTACTGCGACTACACAGAACTTCACTCCTCTTAGAGCTATTGGAAGAGGCCCAATGAGGCCAATACCCCAAACAGTGAAGGGGCAAGGATAGTTTGCCGAGGTTATCATTTCTGAGGGTACTCTCTGGATGGGTGCGTGTCTTTGGCAATTGTTGCATTTAGAAAAAAACTGCTTTGCATCCTTCCTTAAGGTAGGCTAGAAATATCCCTGCCGAAGTAGTACTTCGGCAAGGGCATCAGCCCCGATGTGAGAACCGTAGGCCCCCTCATGGGCTTCTTTGAGGACTATCTCAATGTCATCTTCACTAACACACCTTTGCAGAGGATTTGCGTACCCTTGTCGGTACGATTCTTCCCCAATCAGAAAGTATCTACCCAAGTGCTTTCGCACCTTTGCGGCTTCTAGAGGGTATTCGAGAAATTCTGAAGTTGCGAGATATTTCTTGGTAGGATCTTTCCACCCTCTACCCAAGGTTGCTATAGACATTATTGCTATGCTTGGCTGATACAGTACTTCGGTGGACTCCTTTGATTTGGCCAAAGTATTTGCTTCCATATTATCCTGTTGAGGTACGTTTTTAATCTATACCTTGTCGAACTCTTGGATAAGCCTTTTTGTGAGATCATGGTACTTTAACAAGTTCGGATCTTTTTCCCCACAGCTGAGAATCGCTGTGGGCCTTCAGATTTCTCACACCAACTCTTTTTGCCAACCGTAAGCCTGTTATGAGGGCTTCATATTCGGCGACATTATTGGTGATGCTGAAACCGAACTTGATGGACTTTGAAGTTTCCATACCTTCGGGTTCCTGCAGAATTACTCCGGCTCCTTGATGTCCAGAACTAGAGGCGCCATCCATGAAGAGCGTCCACTCAAGTTCGTCACTACCAGGGTCCCCTGGTGTATCTTTGATTCTTGGTACTTCAGCGATGAAATCTGCCAATGCTTGGGCCTTTATTGCCCTTCTCGGCTCATAGGTGATGTTATATTCATCAAGCTCGATGCACCAATTTGATAATCTTCTAGAGTGGTCTACCTTCCTCATGACATCCCTAAGAGGTAAGTTACTTTGAATAGTGATAGGATGTCCTTAGAAGTAAATGATGCCCAGGGGCTTCATCGTTGGTAGTCATGGTGACTGATGGAGGGACTCTCGGAGAGGAAGAACGCATGGTGGCCGGTTTGCCCAAGGGAGAGTGCCTGAGATGTTCAGAAAAAGTGGGTTAGGAGGTCCCCGGGGTGTTTTTCCGGGGAGGAGCCTCCGACGCCCAAGTCAATGGTGCTGAGAGAACGCAGAGGAAATAGCACTGAGGGGTTCAGTGAACTCGCCTGGTCATATTTTCTCAGAGTGAGGAGTCAGGATATTTGCCAGCCCTTTGCCAGAGTGTATTTCCTGGTATTTATAGAGGTGTCCAGCCCGTTCAGATCGTGACACGTGTTCGGTCGGATGTTCTCTAAATGTCTGGGCGTAGAGGACAAGTAGTTGGTGGCAGGCTTCCTTGAGCCTTGAGCCGAGACGGGCCATGATGTGACTTTGATGGCGTCGGCGTGTCAGAGCGCCGTGTGAGGCGGCTTGTGACGTCTGTGGGCGACATGTCAGAGGCTTCCTTAAATGCTCCTGCCGTACTCCCGAGGTCCCTGGGTGAGGTCGTCCTCTAGTACGGACCGTGCCACTTCGGTAAACATGCCCCTAGTTCGGGGGTTCCCAGATTCAGGGAGTTCCGCCTTCGGGAAGATCATGTTCGGCCCGCCCTAGCTGGTGCCACTTTTCCGAAGGCGGTCTGTTTACTACCTCGGGGGGGCTAATAGTACCCTCAGGTTCCCTGGCGTGACGAGCTCGGGCTCTTCAGCTTTTCTCCAAGGTGTGTGATCCCACCCTTTTTCCGGGTAGCGCCAGATCTCCTGGCCATTCTGGTGGCAGGGAGTTCGGCCAGGTGGAGGCGATAGTCCTTCGGCTATCACATGCCCCCCTTTGGAAAGCCGAAGTGAAGACTTCGGTTTTGTTTTCTTTCCGAGGATGTTCTTTGGGAGTCTATAGAGCGTAACACCTGTGTCGAAGGTACACCTCTTGCCCAAAGGTGTGGGCTGCTCGGCCTTGGCCTGTTTTTTGGTGTCTCCGAGGCAAAGCATGTGCCGAAGATACACCTCTTGCCCGAAGGTATGGGCTTTTCGGCCATAGCCCGTCTTTTGGTGTCTTCGAGGTAACTTGCTTCTTTGCTTTTGCAAGTCTGTGCAGCGTCGCGTCTGATGGCCAAGCGCGTCAGTCTGAGCGACGCGTCCCAGTTTTTTAGGGATGTCAGGAGACGTGTCTCCTATTTTGGTGCGATGGTTGACACGTGGCGCACTGTCATTGGAGGAGAGTTGTGTCGTTTACAGAGAGCGCGTCTTTTCAGGCGCAGAGTGAAGTTACAGCGATGGTTCGCCTTCAAAGGGCACTTATGACGTCGTTTCGGTTACCCACCCTTGGCCTATAAGTAGCCCATTCCGTCATAGCCCCTTTTGCTTTTGCTTCTGCTCTTTCCCTGCTTGCCCTTTTCTGTGCGCTTTTTCTTGCTTCTGCGGCGAAGCTGTTTTAGCAGAGCTTTTTTCCGGCAACCTTTTACGACGGCGACCTCTGATTTTGGCAAGTCTTTTGGTGGGTTTTTTCTTTCCAGAGTCTTTTGATACCTCTATTTTTTTGAGTTTTTGCCGGAAGTTGTTTTCTTGCCTTTTTCCGAACTCGTTTTTCTGTCCAAAATGCCTATCCCTGAGAGCTGGCAGCCTCTTTTATCTCATCCTTGTTGCACCGCCCCTAAAAAATTAGAGAGGTGGAAGAAGAAGTTCTTTCTTCCTTCTTACGCCATTACCCGGCTGCCATGACCTGACCACTATGCTTTTTCAAACCATAGTACCGAGGATACCGTTTTCCGAGCCCAGCTGAAGGCCGGACTTCGGTATCCTTCCCCGAAGATGGTTTGCGAGTTCTGCCAATTTCATGGCATTGCTGTGAATCAGCTTCCCCCGAACTCGTACTTCTATTTTAACGCCTTCCTCTGTATGTGTGGCGTCTTCGGGGTAAAACCCCATTTTGTAATTTTCATGCAGTACTACAAGCTCTTCGTGGTCCCGAAGGGTGGCTTCTATTTCATGCTACCTCGGGGATCCGGGAGCAAAAAATTTATGTTCACCTTTGCCACTAAGGACAGTTGGCGAGGGTGGCAACAGAAATTCTTCTTCCTGAAGATAGATGAGGCCTGGTCGTATGTTCCGACCAAATGGGCTCGGGGAAAGCTGGATGTGGATGTCGTTGATTCGAGGATACTGTTGACTCCAGAGTTGGCTCCCGTGTTCGAGGACTTCGACGGACGTATTCGCACTGTCTCCGACTGGGCTCCCGAGGTCGCTCCGCGCTCCTTGTACCCCTTCCCTATTAACTGGAGGTTGATGACCCAAGAGGTCCTTCGGGAGTTAGGGGCGGTCAAGGAGCATGAGACTGACCTCGAGATGCCAGCTCCTACTATCACCAGGAAGGACTCCTGGTTGGTGCAGCTCCTTCGGGAGGAAGTTTCTTTCGAAACACTTTTCGAAAGTAAGTTATCTTCTACTCCCTTGCAGTTTTTCCCTCGGACTTACGCTGATGTCTTTTTTCTTTTTCAGAGATGGGGGACGGGACTGCTGCATTCTACAAGTCCCTTTTCTCCGGCCAGGTGGAGAAGGGCGATTAGACAAAGAAGGCGGCTTCCCGAAGGCAGAAGTCTACTGGCACTGGTCCTTCGGCGAAACGGGCAAAGAAAACTGCCCAGGTTCCTCATAAAGAAATTTCCGAGGAGGCTGCCGAGGAGCCTAGGGCAGCCGAGATTCCGAGGCCCGAGGCTGCTCCCGAGGTCCTTGCCGCTGCTGAGGTTCCTTCCGCCGACGTCCCTCCCCAGAGCCCTTCTGCACCGCAGGCCCTTCTGGAGGCCGTGGTAGAGGCTCCTTCTGCCGAGGAGCGGCGCAGGAAGAAAGGCAAGGGGATTTCGACCGAGGAGTCTCAGGGATCCGAGGACGTCGTGATCGAAGTGCCGCCAGGTTTGTTGTTTTCAGAACAAGTATGGCTCTTTTGTTTTTCTGAAATTTCCTTTGTCTCTGACCTGCTTCTCGTTTTTGCCATGCAGGGGAGTTGCTTACCCCGAACTGGGCGGCCGAACACTCAAAGACGCGGGCCCTTCACGACGCCAAAGTCCCACAAGGGAAGATACCCAAAGAGCCTTTCTGGACATTCACAGAGGACACAAACTTATACTCCGAGGACTGTCCTGAAATGGCGAAGCAGATTTCGAAGGGGGTGCTTACAGAGGCCTCCTTCAAGGCTATTGCGGCGGCCCATCCGGGCGATGACAGCCTCGCCGTGAAAGTTACCGAGCATGTTGCTCAGGTATGTTCTTCACACCTTTTTCCCTTCAATTTTTCCTAAGTGTTTGGCTCTTTCTGACCTTGCGTTCATCTTTTCGCAGCTGCTGGGGTACGCCGGCTTTCTCCGAGTTCGGGTAGCCAGGCAGACGACGTTCCGAGCTTCGGCCTTAGAGGCTTTAGAAAAAGCGAAAGTCACGTGCCCGGAATTAACCGCCAAGAACCAGCAGCTGGCAGATGCTGCGAAGAAAGAAGTTGCCGCCCTTCGGAAGGAGTTCCGGAAGGAAAATGAACACCTTCAGAAGGACTCCTCCCTGAAGATTGCTGACCTCGGCGATCAGGTGGCGGGGATGCTTGCTGCCAACCAAGACCTTCTCAAAGATAAGTCAGATTCTGACAATCTCATACGGTTGTTGGTGACTGAGAAAAAAGCTCTTGAAGCCGAGGTCAAGTCTTTGAAGAAGGAGCCCGACGTGAAGAAGAGGATGAAGGCGCTGAAGAAGGAGGTTGCAAAGTTGAAGGACGAGCTTGAGAACCTTCAGGTTCAGAAGGACAAATCCGACCAAATGACCAAGGTCGCCTTCCAGGACGGATTCTGCCTTGCTCGGCACCAAGTCCTTGAGAGGTTCCCAGGCCTAGACCTCTCTTTTTTGGAAGCTCTGAACATTCCCGAGGGGCCTCGGTGGTCCTGGTCAAAAATCGAGCACCTGAACCTGCCTTCCACAATTCCGGCGCCGAAGGTGGTGGAAAAGGGCACAGAGGCTTGTTGCTCCCGGGACGCCGAGAACCCTTAGGCTGTTTTAAGGGCCTTTTCCTTTTTTTCCTCTTCGTTTTTGTGCTCCTTCTTCGGGAACTTCTTCTTTGTAAGCCTGATCATTCTCAATGAATATATTTTTTGGCTAAGTCTTTTTGCAAGATTTTGCATTTCCATCGTCCCGAACAAGTTCGCTCAAGAGACTTCGGGAAACCTGCAATCACAAAAAATTATTCTGCGCTTTTTGCGGCGAGTACTTTCGCAAGATTTTTTCCATTTTTTCGAGCGTGATGGCTCAAGGGACTTCGGAAAATCATATCTGCACTTTATCACGGCGAACACCTTCGCGGAATTTTGTCTTGCACCATTTTGTACACTTAAGAATTTTTCTCAAGAATTTTTCTCAAGGACATTCTGTACTTAGGATATTTTTTGTACAACACAATCCTTCCGCTCCATCTTAAGCGTAGAATTTCTTCAGGGCGTCTGAGTGCCAAGTGTTTTTCAATTCTACGCCTTCGGTGTTGCCAAGTTTGTACACACCTTTTCGTACTTCGGCAAGAACCAGATAAGGTCCTTCCCAGTTCGCGCGAAGTACTCCGTGGGATGGCTTTCGGGGTGCAAAGTCAGCCTTTCGGAGAACGAGATCCCCTTTCTTGATTTATTTTGGCCTGCCTCGTAAATTTATAGCCGCGGCCACTCTTTGCTGGAAAGCTTTTCTTCTCAGCTCAGCTATTTCTCTGTGTTCGCCGACGAGGTCGAGTTTCGTTCTTAGGCCGAGGTCGTTTCCGCCTTCATCAAATACTTGCACCCGTACTGATGGTCTAACTATCTCGATAGGGATGAGGGCCTCTGTTCCGAAGACGAGCAAGAAGGGAGTCTCTCCTGTGGCTCTTCAGGGCGTCGTTCGATAACTCCATAATACGCTTTGGAGTTCTCTTGGCCATTTCCCTTTTGCTTCCCCCAGTCTCTTTTTCAGGCCATCTTTTATTTTCCTGTTAGATACTTCCACCTGTCCGTTGCTTTGGGGGTGAGCTACTGGGGCGAAGTGTATCTTTATTCTGAGGTGGCTGATAAATTCCTGGAATCCTTTGTCTGTGAATTGGGATCCATTATCAGCCACTAGTACCCTTGGTATGCCGAATCTGCATACGATATTCTTCCATACAAACTTCTGCACTTCTTTTGCCGAGATAGTTGCTAGCGGTTCTGCCTCAACCCATTTGGAGAAATAGTCTACTACTACTACCACGCAGAATTTTACGGCTCCGGGCGCTGCAGGGAGTGGCCCCATAAGGTCTATACCCCAGACTGCAAACCAGGGATAGTCAGCCGAAGTTACCATTTCCGAGGGTGCCCTCTGGATGTTCGCGTGTCTCTGGCAACTACCGCATTTCCGGACGAACTGCCATGCGTCCTTTCTTAGGGTAGGCCAGAAGTATCCCTGGCGAAGTATCACTGCCGCCAGGGCATCGATTCCAATGTGTGAGCCACACATGCCTTTGTGGACTTCTTCAAGTATCATTTCAGTATCCTCTTCGTTCACACATCTTTGCAGCAGATTCGCGTATCCTTGTCGGTATAGTTCTTCACCGATTAGGAAGAAACGGCCGGAGCGCCTTCGCAGTTTTGCAGCGTCACCGGGATCTTCGGGGAGCACATTTTCCGCGAGGTACCTTTTTATTGGATCCCTCCATCCTTTTCCCGAGGTCGCTATGCTCAGTACTGAAATGCTCGGACGGTCTAGCACCTCGGTGTAGGTCTTTGACTTCGCCAAGCAATCTGCCTCGGTGTTTTTCCGCCGAGGTACGTTTTCGATCCGTACGGCATCAAACTCTTGAATGAGTTTTGCTACCAGCTCGTGGTATTTTGCCAAGGTTGGGTCCTTCGCTCCATAGTCTCCTGCCGTCTGCCGAACTACTAGCTGGGAATCGCTGTGAGCCTTTAAGTTTCTCACGCCAATTTTTCTGGCCAGTTGTAATCCCGCTATGAGGGCCTCATACTCAGCCACATTGTTAGTGACGTTGAAGCTAAACTTGATAGCCTTCATTACTTCCAGGCTTTCGGGGCCTCTGATAATTACCCCAGCTCCCTGGTGTTCGGACCCCGAGGCTCCGTCAACATGTAAGGTCCATTCTGGCTCACCTTCGTTCAGATCCGGATGACTGTCCTCAATGGTGGGTATTTCGGCAATGAATTCTGCCAGTGCTTGAGCTTTTATGGCCTTCCGAGGTTCATAGGTGATATCGTGTTCGCCAAGCTCTATACACCACTTGGAAAGCCTTCCCGAATGATCCACTTTCCTCATAACGTCCCGTAGTGGTAGGCTACTTCGGACGATGATGGGGTGAGCCTGAAAGTATGGTCGCAGCCTTCTCCCTGCAAGCACCAAGGCGTATATAGCTGTTTGCAGCAGAGGGTACCTGACTTCGGCGCCATGCAGGGATTTGCTTACATAGTAGACCGGCCATTGTTTTGGCCCTTCTTCTTTCATGAGGATCGAGCTCACAACTTTTTCCGTGACGGCGAGGTATAACACGAGGGGCTCTCCTTCTCGAGGTTGTCGCAGAGTCGGCAGGCTGGCTAGGTAGATTTTGAGTTCTTCCCACGCTTTTTGGCAGTCTTGATCCCAAGGATGATCATCCCTTCCGAGGCTGCCTTCCTTTTTTGCTGCCTTAGTGAGGACTTTGAAGAAAGGCCAACACCTATCTCCGTACCTGGAAATGAACCTGCTAAGAGAGGTTATTCTTCCGGTGAGTCTCTAAACATCTTTTACTGTAGCAGGAGTTCGGAACTCGAGCAGAGCCTTAATTTTTTCGGGGTTAGCATCGATGCCTCTTTTGGATACCATGTACCCAAGGAACTTTCCCGAGGTCACCCCGAACACGCATTTTTCAGGATTGAGATGAATCCCGAAGGCTCTGAGCTTTTGGAAGGTTTCCTCTAGATCTGCAACGTGGTTGCGAGGGAGCTTGCTTTTGACTATCATATCGTCAACATACACCTCCATGTTTCTCCCCATTTGGTCCTTAAAGAGCTTGTTCATCAACCTTGGTAGGTGGCTCCTACATTTTGAAGCCCGAAGGGCATCCTGACGTAGCAGTATGTTCCTCCCTCGGTGATGAAGGCGGTTTTTTCTTCATCTTCGGGGTCCATCCTTATTTGATGGTAGCCGCTGAAGGCGTCTATGGAACTTAGGAGCCCGTATTCGGCAGTTGAGTCTACCAGTTGGTCTATTGGCGGAAGAGGGTATGAGTCTTTCGGGCAAGCATCGTTCAAGTTTCTGAAGTCGATGCACATCCGGAGTTTGCTGCTGCGTTCTTTCGTGGCAATCACCACGTTGCTTAACCATTGGGGGTATTTGACCTCCCTGATGACTTCAGCGTCTAACAGGCGCTGGACTTCGGTTTTCATGAAGTTGCTCTTATGGGCTGAGATGCTTCGCTTCTTTTGCCGGACAGGCTTTGCTTCCGGGCTTACTTTGAGGCTATGTTGTATTATGCCAAGGTACACCCCTGGCATGTCTTGGGACAAGTTCCACTGTTTCTGTTTCCGCTCTCGGGGGTTCACCTTCTTTGCTCTTGTCTGGTGCCTTTGCCTCCATTGTTTGTGCGAGGTTATTTGCCGGAGCTTTTCACGCTTTCACAAACACCTTCCTTACCTCGGCTTGATCTATGAAGACCTCTGCATCCCCATCCTTGGTGGCGAATGTGACAGTCAAGTACTTCACATCAGGGCGAATGTGCAGGTTTCCCTGTGTCTGCCTTCCAAGGATGGCGTTGTACGAAGAAGGAACGTCCATGACGATAAATCTCGCCATTGTGGAGGCGTACAACTCAGCTGTTCCTTTGACCGAAGTTTCTTTCATCATCAGGGGCAGATCAATCCATCCGAGGACAGGTAGTTCGGACGGCCCAACCCCAAAGGTGGACGAGGTGACAGGCTTGAGCTCACTGCTGGAAATGTCCAAATTCGGCAGTAAATGTGAGAGTAGGACGTCAGTATTTGATCCATCATCAAGCAATACTCTTTTGACGTCCCAGTTCCCTATCTTTGCCATGATTAGCAGCGGATCGTCATGGGGGAAGATGACGGTGGATCCATCCTTGTGAGCCAGTTTCTTTGCCAGACTCTGATATTCCATGACCGCAATCTCTCTGGCCTTCCGCTTTCTTTCCGAGGATAGGAGCCCCGTAGTGATGTTTTGTATCACCCCTGCAGGAGGAGGAGGGCATTTTTTCGGACTTCGGTTTCTCCGCCTATCGGAGTTGTAGTCCTCATCTTCGGGCCCTTTCTTCCTCATATTTTCTTCCTTTTAGGGAAGGCATCCGCAGATATTTCCGAAGTTGGCCGAGTTTTATCAGCGACTCAATGTACCTCTTCAGTTGGAAGCAGTCTTCGGTGTCGTGGCCGTGGTCGCAGTGAAACTGGCAGAACTTCTTGATGTTTTTCTTGTTATCAGTGGTCATGGCCCTTGGCCGCCGAATCTGCGTCCCCTGCCTTTCCAGCGCCATGAGGATGTTTGTCCGTGTAGTGCTCAGGGGTGTAAAGCTTTGAAGTTTGCCTCCCCGCATCCTCCGAGGTCGGCCTGCCTGTTCAGTTGTGGTGGCCAGGGGCCTCATCGTTTATAGTCATGGTGACCGGTGGAGAGACTTCTGGGAGGAAGAACGCCTGGTGGAATGGACAGCCCGAAGGGGAGTGCCTGAAAGCTTAGAATCAAAGGGTTAGGAAGCCCCCGGAGTGTTTTTCCGGGGGGGGAGCCTCCGACGCCCAAGTCAGTGGTGGCTGAGAAAAGGCAGAGGAAAATAGCACAAAGGGCTGAAGGGTCTCGCCTGATAGCTTTCTCAGAGTGTGGGAGCCGTGTTTGGCCAACCAACCAGCCTCCTGCCCAGTATTAATTCCTGGTATTTAAAGGAGTGCCTAGCCCGTTCAGATCACGACACGTGTTCGGTCGGATGTTCCCTGAGTTTCTGGGCGTAGGAGACAGATAACCGGTAGCAAGTTGTCCCGAGCCACGTGCTGAGATGGGCCATGATGTGATTCTGACGGCATCCGTATGTCAGAGCACCTATTCAGGCGACTTTATGACGTCTGCGAAAGGACGTGTCAGAGGCTTCCTTAAATGCTTCCATAAATGCTCCTGCCGTACTCCCGAGGTCCCTGGGTGAGGTCGTCCTCTAGTTCGG
This sequence comes from Aquilaria yunnanensis, assembly GCA_039654915.1. NCBI lineage: Eukaryota > Viridiplantae > Streptophyta > Magnoliopsida > Malvales > Thymelaeaceae > Aquilaria > Aquilaria yunnanensis. Next base: position 67,995,844 of record CM077597.1, read on the forward strand.
ACAGGGCCTCTTCGGGAAACAAGCCCTTAGTTTGGGGGTTCCCAGTTTCAGGGAGTTCCGCCTTCGGGGATATCATGTTCGGCTCGCTATGTCTGGTGCCTCTTTTTCGAAGGCGATATGTTCACAACCTTGGGGGGTGAATAGTGTCCTCGGGGCTTCCTGGCGTGTCGGGCTCGGAGCTCTTCGGCTATCTCCCGAGGTGCCTGATCGCACCTTTTCTCGGGTAGCGCCAGCTTCTTCTGGCCATCATTGTGGCAGGGAGTTCGGCCAGATAGAGGCGATAGCGTTTGGCTATCACATGCCCCCCTTTGGAAAGCCGAAGTGAAGACTTCGGTTTTGCATCTCTTTCCGAGGTTTGTGTATGGGAGTTTCTTTGGAAGCTTAACCTGTTCCGAGGATGCGCCTTTTGCCCGAAGATCACGGGCTCTTCGGCCTTGGCCTGTTCTTTGGTGTCTTCGAGGTGGAGCCTGTGCCGAAGATACACCTCTTGCCCGAAGGTCATGGGCTGTTCTTCCATAGCCTGTTTCTTTGCGTCCTCGAGGTGGCCTGCTCTTTGTTTCTGCAGGTCTGTTTGGCCAAGCGTGTCAGTCTGAGCGGCGCGTCCCAGTTTCATCCCAGTTTTCCAGGGATGTCAGAAGATGTGTCCCAGCTTTCTAGGGACATTTGGAGGACGTGTCCCCTATTTGCGCGCAGAGGTTGACACGTGGCGCTTTGCCATTGGAGGAGAATGGCGTCGGTTACAGAGGGCGTGCGTTTTCAGGTGCAGAGAGCAGTTACGACGACGGTTCGACTCCAAAGGGTACTTATGATGATTTTTCAGTTACCCATCTCTGGCTTATAAATAGCCCACTCTGCCATAAGTTCCTTTTACTTTCTCTTCTGCTCTCCTCTCTGCTTTGCCCCTGTTCTTGCACTTTTTTTCTTTCTGTGGCGGAGCTACCTTAATCAGAGGCTTTTTCCAGCCAACTTTCACGACGGCGTCCTCAGATTTTGACAAATCTTTCGGTGGGTTTTTGTTTTTCAGAGCGCTTTGATCCCTGTGTTCTTTTGAGTTTTTCTCTGGAAACTGTTTTCTTCCATTTTCAAACTCATTTTCTGTCGAAAATGCCCCTTCCTGAGAGCTGGCAGCCTCTTTTAGCCCATCCTTGTTGCACCACCCCTGAAAAGTTAGAGAGGTGGAAGAAAAAATTCTTTCTTCCCTCTTACGCCATTACTAGGTTGCCTCGTTCTAGCCATTATGCTTTTTCAAACCGCAGTAAGGAGGTTACCGTTTTTCGAGCTCAGCTGAAGGCCGGTCTTCGGTATCCTCCCCCGAAGATGGTGTGCGAGTTCTGCAAATTTCATGGCATTGCTGTGAACCAGCTTCCCCCGAACTCGTTCTGCTATTTTAACGCCTACCTCTGCATGTGTGGCGTCTTCGGGATAGAACCCAATTTCAGAATTTTTATGCAGTATTACAAGCTCTCTGTGGTCCCGAAGGGTGGCTTCTATTTCATGCTACCTAGGGGATCCGGGGGCAAGAAATTCATGTTCACCTTCGCCACTAAAGATAGCTGGCGGGGGTGGCAACAGAAGTTTTTCTTCATGAAGATGGACGAGGCCTGGTCGTACGTTCCGACCAAATGGGCTCAGGGAACACTGGATGTGGACGTTGCTGATCCGAGGATGCTGCTGACCCCATAGTTAGCTTCCTTGTTCGCGGATTTCGACGCCCGCATTCGGGCTGTCTCTGACTGGGATCCCGAGGTCGTTCCGCTCGCCCTTTACCCTTTTCCAATCAACTGGAGGTTGATGACCGAAGAGGTCCTTCGGGAGCTAAAGGTGGTAAAGGAGCACGAGACTGACCTCGGGATGCCAGCTCCTGCCATCGCCGGGAAGGATTCCTGGTTGGTCAAGCTTCTTAAGGAGGAAATTTCTTTCGAAGCGCTTGCCGAAAGTGAGTTATCTTCTGCTCCTTTACTGTTCTTTCCTCGGACTCACGCTGATGTTTCTCTCCTTTTTCAGAGATGGGCGACGCGACTGCCGCCTATTACAAGTCCCTTTTCACCGGCCAAGTGGAGGAGGGCGACCAGACGAACAAGGTGTCTTCCCGAAGGCGGAAGTCTACTGGCGCGGGACCTTCGAGGAAACGGGCAAAGAGAGCTGCCCAGGCTCCTTTAGAGGAAAATCCCGAGGAAACTGCCGAGGAGCCTGGGGCAGCCGGGATTCCGGAGTCTGAGGCTGCTGCTTCCGAGGTCCCTTCAACCGACGTCCCTCCTCAGAGTCCTACCGCGTCACAGGCCCTCCTTGATGTAGTGGTAGAAGTACCTTCTGCCGAGGAGCGGCGCAAACGGAAGGGCAAGGGCATTTCGGCCGAGGAATCCGAGGACGATGTTGTCGAGGTTCCGCCAGGTTTGTTTCCAGACAAAGTGTACTTCCTTTGTTTTTTCTGGATTGGCTTCTTTGTCTTTAATCTCCTTCTCATTCTTATCACGCAGGGGAGTTGACTACCCCTGGCTGGGTGGCCGATCATGCTCGGAAACGAGCTCTTCGGGATGCCAAAATCCCGCAAGGGAAGATACCCAAGGAGCCTTTTTGGACGTTCACGGAGGACATGAATATGTACTCCGAGGACGTTCCTCAAATGGCCAAGGACATTTCGAAGGGGGTGCTCACCGAGGCCTCCTTCAGGGCTATAGCGGCGGCCCACCCGGGGGATAATACCCTCGCCGCAAAGATTACCGAGCATTCTGCTCAGGTATATCCTTCACAGCTCTTTCCCTTCAATTCTTTCCTAAGTTTCTAGTTCTTACTGACCTTGCGTTTATTTTTTTGCAGCTGATGGGGTACACCGCCTTTCTCCGAGTTCGGGTGGCCAGGGAGGCTGCTTTTCGAACTTCGGCCACTCGAACCATGAATGAGACAAGGACCGCACTCGCAGAGTCGGTCGCCAAGAACCATCAGCTGAAAGAGGCTGCTGAGAAAGAAATAGCTGCCCTTCGGGAGGAGTTCCGGAAGGAAAAAGAAGAACTTCAAAAGGACTCCTCCAGGAAGATCGCTGACCTCGGTGACCAAATAAAGGGGATGCTCGCCGCCAACGAGGATCTTCTTCAGCATAAGGCTGGTTCTGACGGCCGTATAGTGTCGTTGACGTGTGAGAATAACGCTCTCGGAGCCGAGGTCGAATTGTTGAAGAACGAGCCGAAGGGGGAGGAGCAGATAAAGGCACTGGAGGAGGAGGTCGAGGATCTGAAGGACGAGCTTGACGACCTCGAGCTTGAGAAGAACAAGTCTGATCAGATGAGCAAGGTCACGTTCCAGGACGGCTTCTGCCTTGCTCGGCACCAGGTTCTCCAGAGGTTCCCAGATCTGGACCTCTCTTTTCTAGAGGGTCTAAACATTCCTGGAGGACCTCGGTGGAAATGGTCCAAGCTCGAACATCTGAAACTTCCTCCTTCAATTCCAGCGCCGAAGGTGATGGAAAAGGGCGGGCAGACGAGTGGCTCTCGGGACGCCGCGAACCCTTAGCCAATTTTTAGGGCCCCTTTTCCTTTACTTCTATTTTGTAATCCTTCTTTATTTTAAAGCAGCTTTGCTCTTAATGAGGATTTTTTGGCTAAGTCTTTTCTTGCGAGCTTCTTCATTTCCATTGTCCCGAACACGTTCGCTCAAGAGACTTCGGGAAACCTGCGATTAAAGAAACTTTTTTACCTTCCTTTGTCCCGAGTGCGCTTGCTCGTAAGACTTTCTGGAAGGCCTGAAAAAATTTGACTAAGTCTTTTTGCAGGCTTTTGCATTTCCAATTCGAACATGATTGCTCAAGGGACTTCGGAAACCTTCAGTCAAATTTTTTCTTTTTCCAGTTGTCCCGAGCATGTTTGCTCAAGGGACTTCGGAAAACCTTTCGCGAGATTTTTCACTTCCCATTTTCCCGAGCATGTTCGCTCAAGGGAGTTCGGGAAACCTTCAGTCAAATTTTTTCTTTTTCCAGTTGTCCCGAGCATGTTTGCTCAAGGTGATGGCCCAGGGCCTCATTGTTGTGAGTCATGATGACTGTTGAGGAGACTTCTAGGAGGAAGAACGCCTGGAAGGTGGATCGCCTCTAGGAGAGTACCTGGAAAACTGGGAAACAGGGTTAGGAGGCCCCCGGAGTGTTTTTCCGGGGGGGGAGCCTCCGACGCCCAAGTCAGTGGTGGCCGGAAGAAGGAGAAAGTCACTAGCTCAAAGAGAAAGGCAGAAAAGTCTCGCCTGGTCTTTTCTCAGAGTATGGGAGCTGTATCTCCGGCCTGCCAACCTCCTGTCAAGTATTTATTTCCTGTATATATAGGAATACCTAGCCCGTTCAGATCATGACACGTGTGCGGTCGGATGCTCCTGAACGTCTGGGCGTAGGGGACAGATAGTTGGTAACTAGGTGGCCTCGAGCCTTGTGCTGAGACGGGCCATGATATGATTCTGATGGCGTCTGCGCGTCAGGGCGACTTTTTACGTCTGTGGTGGGACGTGTCAGAGGCTTCCTTAAATGCTTCCTTAAATGCGCCTGCCGTACTCCCGAGGTCCCTGGGCGAGGTCGTCCTCTAGTTCGGACAGAGCCTCTTCGGGAAGCCTACCCTCAGTTCGGGGGTTCCCAGTTCTAGGGGGTTCCGCCTTCGGGGATATCATATTCGGGCAGCAATGTTCTGGTGCCACTTTTCCGAAGGCGCGTTGTTCACAACCTTGGGGGGCGAATGGAGTCCTCAAGTTTTACTGGCGTGCCGAGGCTCGGAGCTCTCAGGCTATCTCCCGAGGTGCATGATTCCACCTATTCCCGGGAAGCGCCAGTTCTTCTGGCCGTTGTTGTGGCAGGGTATTCGGCCAGATTGAGGCGACAGCCTTTGGCTATCACATGCCCCCCTCTGGAAAGCCGAAGTGAAGACTTCGGTTTGCATCTCTTTCCGAGGTTGCCGTTGGGAGTCTTGTTGGGAAGCATAACCTGTTCCGAGGTCGCACCTTTTGCCCGAGGGTCTGGGCTGTTCGGCCTTGGCCTTTTCTTTGGTGTCTCCGAGGCAAAGCCTGTACCGAAGATACACCTCTTGCCCAAAAGTCATGGGATGTTCAGCCATAGCCTGTCTCTTGGTGTCCTCGAGGTGGCCTGCTTTTTTATTTCTGCAGGTCTGATGGCCAAGCGTGTCAGACTGAGCGGCGCGTCTCCATTTCTCAGGGATGTCAAACGACGTGTCCCAATCAGGAGGCGTGTCCCGGTTTTCCAGGCACGTTTGGGGAGGCACGTCCCCCATTTCTGCGCAGCGGTTGACACGTGGCTTCTTGCCATTGGAGGAGAGGCGCGTCATTTACAGAGGGCGCGCCTTTTTGGGTGCAGCGGGCAGTTACGGCGACGGTTCGCCTCCAATGGGTACTTATGATGTTTTTTCGGTTACCCACCTTTGGCCTATAAATAGCCCATTCTATCATAAGTCCCACTTACTGTTTTTCTGCTCTTTTTCTGCTCTGCCCTCTGTTCTTGCGTTTTATCTTGCTTTCTATGGCGGAGCTTCTTTAATCAGAGCTTTTTCCAACCAACTTTCACGACGGCGTCCTCCGGCAAATCTTTTGGTGGGTTTTGATTTCCAGAGTACTTGATTCCTCTGTTTTTCTGAGTTTTTCTGGAAAACTGCTGTTTTTTCCAAACTCGTCTTCTGAGTTTTTTCTGGAAACTATTTTCTTTTCCATCTCAAACTCTTTTTCATGTCTGCGATGCCTGTTCCCGAGAGCTGGAAACCTCTTCTGGCCCATCCTTGCTGTACCACCCCCGAAAAACTAGAGAGGTGGAAGAAAAAATTCTTTCTTCCGTCTTACGCTGTGACCAGACTGCCTCGTTCTAGCCATTTTGCTTTTTCAAACCGTGGCGACGAGGTTACCGTCTTCCGAGCCCAACTGAAGGCCGGTCTTCGGTATCCTCCCCCGAAGGTGGTTTGCGAGTTCTGCCAATTCCATGGCATTGCTGTGAACCAGCTTCCCCCGAACGCGTACTGCTACTTTAACGCCTATCTCTGCATGTGTGGCGTGTTCGGGATAGAGCCCCACTTCATCATTTTCATGCAGTACTACAAGCTCTATGTGGTCCCGAAGGGTGGCTTCTATTTCCTGCTACCTCGGGGATCCGGGAGCAAAAAATTCACCTTCACCTTCGACACGAAGGACAGCTAGCGGGGGTGGCAGCCTAAGTTCTTTTTCCTCAAGGTGGATAAGAACTGGTCTGATGTCCCGACCAGGTGGGCTCAGGGAGTGCTGAACGCAGACGTCGTCGATCCGAGGATGCTGCTGACCCCACCGTTGGCTTCCGTGTTCGCGGATTTCGACGCCCGCATTCGGGCAGTCGCTGACTGGGCTCCCGAGGTCTCTCCTCGTGCTCTTTACCCCTTTCCTATCAACTGGAGGTTGATGACCGAAGAAGTCCTTCGGGAGCTGAAAGTGGTTAAGGAGCACGTGACTGACCTCAATATGCCCGCTCCCGCCATCGCCGGGAAAGACTCCTGGCTGGTCAAGCTCCTTAAGGGGGAGACTTCTTTCGAAACTTTTGCCGAAAGTGAGTAATCTTCCATCCCTTTATACTTTTTCCTCGGACTTACGCTGATATTTCTTCTCTTTTTCAGAGATGGGCGATGGGGCTGCCGCTTATTACAAGGCCCTCTTTTCTGGCCAGGTGGAGAAGGGGGAGCAAACAAAAAAGGCGGCTTCCCGAAGAAGGAAGACGACAGGGGCGGGACCCTCGGCGAAGCGAGTTAGGAAAACTCTCCAGTCTCCTCAGCCAGAGCTTTTGGAAGAAGAAGCTGGCGAAGACGCTGGTCTTGTTGAAATTCCACTGGCCGAGGTCCCCGCTACTTCCGCCGAGGTGCCTCTTCCCGACCTCGAGGCCCCCAGAAACACTGTAGTGGTAGAAGTACCCACCGCCGAGGAGCGGTACCGGCAGAAGGGTAAGGGTCTTTCTTCTGAGGGGCCCGAGGATTCCGAGGACACTGTCTCCGAGGTTCCTCCAGGTATGTCTTTAGCCGAAGTTCAGCTCCTTTTCCTTTCGCGAATTTTTCTTTTGCTCCTAACTTCCTTCTCACTTTCAGGGGAGCCTCTTACTGTTGGCTGGAGGGCCATTCATGAGAGGAAACGGGCCCTGCGTGATGCCACAATCCCTGAGGGGAAGATCCCCTTGGAGCCCTTTTGGACAATTACGGAGGATATGAATCTGTTCTCCGACGATTGTCCGAAGATGACCAAAGAGATTTGGAAGGGGATGACCACTGATGCCTCCTTCCGGGCCATTGCGGCGGCTCACCCGGGGGATAATACCCTCGCCGCTAAAGTCACCGAGCATGCTGCTCAGGTATAGTCTTTACACTTTTTTCCTCAATTTTCTAAGTGTTTAGACTTGTACTAACCTGGACTTTTGCCTTGCCGTAGCTGCTGGAGTACGCTGGTTATCTCCGAGTTCGGGTGGCCAGACAGGCTGCCTCCAAGGATGCGACTTCGCGGGAACTCACTGAAGCGAAGGCTTCTCTTGCGAAGGTGATCGCCAGCAACCAGCAGCTGACAGCGGATTGTTCTCAGCAACTTGCTGCCGTTCGGGAGGAGTTCTCGAAGAAAAGAGAAGAACTTGAAAAGGACTCCTCCCGGAAGATTTCCGACCTCGGCGACCAAGTAAAGGAGCTGCTTGCCGCCAATGAAGATCTTGTCAAGGACAAGGCTGTTTCCGACAGTCTTGCGTCGAGTTTGACGGACGAGAACACTGCTCTTCAAGCCGAGGTCGAGGCTCTGAAGAAGGAGTCCGGAGAGATGCTGGGGATAAGCGAGCTCGAGGAGGAGGTTGCTGAGCTGAGGGACGAGGTCAATGTCCTTGGCATTCAAAAACGTACTTCTGACGACATGGCCAAGGTCGCCTTTCAGGACGGCTTCTGCCTCGCTCGGCACCAGGTGCTGCAGAGGTTCCCAGATTTGGACCTCTCTTTTCTGGAGGGCCTAAATATTCCTGAGGGACCTCGGTGGCAGTGGTCCCGGGTCGAGCATCTGAAGCTTCCTGGTCTTCGTCCACCCGGCTCTCCCTAGTTTGCTTTAGGGCTCCTCTTATTTTTCTCCTTCGTGCTCCTTCTTTGGACACTTCTTTTGTAAGGCAGCTTTTGCTCTAAATGAACAATCTTTTCGGCTAAGTCCTTTCTTGCAAGTTTCTTCATTTCCATTGTCCCGAACACGTTCGCTCCAAGAGACTTTCGGAAAACCTGCAACCAAAGAAACTTTTTACCTTCCTTTGTCCCGAGCGTGCTCGCTCAAGAGACTTTCTGGAAAATTTGCAAAAATTTGGCTAAGTCTTTTGCAGGCTTTTTGTTTCCTTTTATCCCGAACATGTTCGCTCAAGGGCCTTCGGAAAATCTTTAGCCAAATTTTTCTGTCTTCCTATTGTCCCGAGCATATTTGCTCAAGGGACTTAGGAAAATCTTCACGAGATTGCTCATTCCCTTTTTCCCGAGCACGTTCGCTCAAGGGTGTTCGGAAATTACCTCTGCTTTTGTTTTGGCGTGTATTTTTGCGAGATTCTTGCTTTCCCTTTCTCCCGAGCATGTTCGCTCAAGGGTGTTCGGAAAATTTTCTCTGCACTGATTATGCTGAGTACCTTTGCAAGATTCTTGTTTCCCATTTTTCCCGAGCATAGTGGCTCAAGGGGCTTCGGGAAGTCACAACCGCTTTTTTCGTGGCGAGCACCTTCGCGGAAATCTGTCTTGGACAATTTTGGTATACTTGAAAATTTTTCTCAAGACCATTCTGTACTTAGAATATTTCTTGTACAACATACTTCTTCCGCTCAACCTTAGGCGTAGAATTTTTTCAAGGCATCTGAATGCCAAGTGTTTTTCAATTCTACGCCTTCGGCGTCGCCAAGCTTGTACACGCCTTTTCGTACTTCGGCGAGAACCAGATAAGGTCCTTCCCAATTTGCGCGAAGTACTCCGTGAGATGGCCTTCGGGGTGCGAAGTCGGCCTTTCGGAGAACGAGGTCTCCTTTTTTGATTTCTTTTGGCCTGGCTTTTAAGTTGATAGCCGCGGCCACTCTTTGCTGGAAAGCTTTTCTTCTCAGCTCGGCTATTTCTCTGTGTTCGGCCACAAGGTCGAGCTTGGTTCTCAGGCCGAGGTCGTTTCCGCCTTCATCAAATACTTGCACCCGTATTGAAGGCTGAACTATCTCTATTGGGATAATGGCCTCTGTTCCGAAGACGAGTGAGAAGGGAGTTTCCCCTGTGGCTCTTCGTGGCGTCGTTCGGTAGCTCCACAATACACTTTGGAGTTCTCCTGGCCATTTCCCCTTGGCTTCCCCAAGTCTCTTTTTCAGGCCATCTTTTATGGTCCTGTTTGATACTTCCACCTGCCCATTGCTTTGGGGGTGAGCTACTGGGGCGAAGTGCATCTTTGTTCCGAGGTCGCTGATGAATTTCTGGAATCCTTTGTCTATGAACTGGGATCCATTATCAGCTACTAGCACCCTCGGTATGCCAAATCTGCATACGATGTTCTTCCATACGAACTTCTGCACTTCTTTTGCCGAGATAGTTGCTAGTGGTTCTGCCTCTACCCACTTTGAGAAATAGTCCACTGCTACCACGCAGAATTTCACGCCTCCGGGCGCTGTGGGGAGTGGCCCAATAAGGTCTATACCCCAGACTGCGAAGGGCCAAGGATAGTCTGCCGACGTTACCATTTCCGAGGGTATCCTCTGGATTCTTGCATGTCTCTGGCAACTACCGCACTTCTGGACGAACTGCCTCGCGTCCTTTCTCAGGGTAGGCCAGAAGTATCCTTGGCGGAGTATCACTGCTGCAAGGGCATCAGTTCCAACGTGCGAGCCGCACATGCCTTCGTGGACTTCTTCGAGGACCATCTCAGTATCCTCTTCGCCCACACATCTCTGCAGCGGATTTGCATATCCTTGCCGATATAACTCTTCACCAATCAGGAAGAATCTTCCGGCACGTCTTCGCAGTCTTGCAGCATTGCCGGCGTCTTTGGGAAGCTCATTCTCTGCGAGGTATCTCTTTATGGGGTCCTTCCACCCCATTCCCGAGGTCGTTACGCTTAGCACGGAGATGCTTGGATGGTCTAGCACCTCGGTGTATGTTTTGGACTTCGCTAAGCAATCTGCCTCAGTGTTATTCCGCCGGGGTACATTTTCGATCCGTACGGCGTCAAACTCTTGGATGAGTTTTCTTACCAGCTCGTGGTATTTTGCCAAGATGGGGTCCTTCGCCCCATAATCTCCTGCCGTCTGCCGAACTACCAGCTGGGAATCGCTGTGAGCCCTTAAGCTTCTCACGCCAATCTTTCTGGCCAAGCGTAATCCCGCTATGAGGGCTTCATACTCAGCCACATTATTAGTGACGTTGAAGCTGAACTTGATAGCCTTCATCACCTCCAGGCCTTCGGGTCCTCTGATAACTATTCCAGCTCCCTGGTGTTCGGACCCCGAGGCTCCGTCAACATGCAAGGTCCATTCTGGCTCCCCTTCTTTCGGATCTGAGTGGTTCTCCTCAGTGGTGGGTATTTCGGCGATAAAATCTGCCAATGCTTGGGCTTTTATGGCCTTTCGAGGCTCATACGTGATTTCGTGTTCGCCAAGCTCTATGCACCACTTGGAGAGCCTTCCCGAATGATCAACTCTCTTCATGACATCCCGTAGTGGTAGACTACTTCGGACGATGATGGGGTGAGCCTGGAAATATGGTCGCAGCCTTCTTCCTGCAAGCACCAAGGCGTATATAGCTTTTTGAAGCAAAGGGTACCTGACTTCGGCGCCATGCAGGGACTTGCTGACATAGTAGACCGGCCATTGTTTCGGCCCTTCTTCTTTTATCAGGACCGAGCTCACGGCCTTTTCTGTGACGGCGAGGTATAGTACGAGGGGTTCTCCCTCCCGAGGTTGCCGCAGAGTCGGCAGGCTGGCCAGGTAGACTTTGAGTTCTTCCCAGGCCTTTTGGCAATCTCCTTCCCAGAGATGATTGTTCCTTCCGAGGTCGCCTTCCATCTTTGCTGCCTTTGTGAGGACTTTGAAGAAAGGTCGACACCTATCTCCGTACCTGGAAATAAACCTGCTCAGAGAGGTTATTCTTCCGGTTAGTCTCTGCACGTCTTTCACTGTGGCAGGAGTTCGGAACTCAAGCAGAGCCTTAATCTTCTCAGGATTGGCGTCGATGCCTCTTTCGGATACCATGTACCCAAGGAATTTTCCCGACGTCACCCCGAACAGACACTTCTCGGGGTTAAGGCGAATCCCGAAGGCTCTGAGCTTTTGGAAGGTTTCCTCCAAATCTGCAACGTGGTAGCCGGGCAGCTTGCTTTTTACTATCATATCGTCAACATATACTTCCATGTTTCTCCCCATTTGGTCTTTAAAGACCTTGTTCATCAGTCTCTGGTAGGTGGCTCCTGCATTTTTCAGCCCGAAGGGCATTCTTATATAGCAGTACGTTCCTCCCTTGGTGATGAAGGCAGTTTTCTCTTCATCTTCCGGGTCCATCCTTATCTGATGGTAGCCGCTGAAGGCATCTAGGAAGCTCAGGAGCCCGTATTCGGCCGTTGAATCTACCAGTTGATCTATTGGCGGGAGGGGAAATGAGTCTTTCGGGCAAGCATCGTTCAAGTTTCTGAAATCAATGCACATCCGGAGTTTGCTGCTACCTTCTTTTGTGGCAATGACCACGTTGCTTAACCATTCGGGGTATTTGACCTCCCTGATAACTTCAGCATCCAATAGGCGCTGGACTTCGGTTTTCACAAAGTTGCTTTTGTGGGCTGAGATGCTTCGTTTCTTTTGCCTGACAGGTTTTGCTTCCGGGCTTACTTTGAGGCTGTGCTGTATTATGCCAGGGTTCACTCCTGGCATGTCTTTCGGCGAATAGGCAAACACATCTTTATTTTTTAGCAGAAAGGATACAAGATTTTCCTTATCACCTTTGGCCAAGCTCTTCCCTATTCGGGTAGATTGTCCTGGGACAAGATCTACTGCTTCCGTTTCTGCTTCTGGGGGATCTCCTTCTTTGCCTTTCTCCTGCGCCTTTGCCTCCACCGTTTGTGTAGAGCTGTTTGCCGGAGCCTTTCGTGTTTTTACAAACACCTTTCTTACCTCGGCTTGGTCGATGAAGACCTCTGCATCTCCATCCTTGGTGGCGAATGTGACAGTCAAGTACTTCACATCGGGGCGAATGTGCAGGTTCCCCTGAGTCTGCCTTCCAAGGATGGCGTTGTACGAAGACGGGACATCCATGACGATGAATCTTGTCATTGTGGACGCGTACAACTCAGCTGCTCCGTCTACCGAAGTGCCTTTCATCATCAAAGGGAGGTCGATCCATCCGAGGACGGGTAGTTCGGATGGCCCAACGCCGAAGGTGGGCGTGGTGACAGGTTTCAGCTCGCTGCTGGTGATGCCCAGGCTCGGCAGTAAGTGCGAGAATAGGACGTCAGCATTTGAGCCATCATCAAGCAACACTCTCTTGACGTCCCAGTTCCCTATTCTCGCCATTATCAGCAGCGGGTCGTCGTGGGGGAAGACGACAGTGGAGCCATCTTTGCGAGCCAATTTCTTTGATGGACTTTGATACTCCATAACAGCAATTTCTCTGGCCTTCCGCTTTCTTTCCGAGGATGGGAGCCCCGTGGTGATGGTTTGGATGACCCCTACTGGAGGTGGAAGGCGCCTTTTTGGACTTCTGTTTCTCCGCCTGTCGGAGTCATAGTCCTCGTTTTCGGCCCTCTCTTCCTCCTCTTTTCTGCCTTTAGGGGAGGGCATCCGCAGATACTTGCGAAGTTGGCCCTGTTTGATCAGCGACTCTATGTACTTCTTCAGCTGGAAGCAGTCTTCGGTGTCATGACCGTGGTCGCGATGAAACTGGCAGAACTTCTTGGCATTCTTCTTATTATCGGCGGCCATGGCCTTTGGCCGCCGAATCTGCGTCCCTTGCCTTTCCAGCGCCATGAGAATGTTGGTCCGTGTCGTGCTCAAGGGTGTGAAACTTTGAGGTTTCTTTCCTCGCATTCGCCGTGGTCGACCTGTGTGTTCAGAAAGATACCGAGCTTGCTGGCTGGACCCTTCGGCGCGGTGATGATCAGACTTCGGCCCCGCCATCCTCAATTCCTCGGCTGTCATGTGCTGTTCTGCCCTCCGGTAAAATTCTCCGAGGGTCTCCGGGGGGTCCTTTGAGAACTCGTAGAACAGCTGTGAGTCACGCCGAAGGCCCCGTGTCATAGCGAGGATGCGGATTTCGGGCCGGAAGTCCGGGACGCTGAGTGCTTCCCTGTTGAATCGTTCGACATAGTCTCGGATCGTCTCTCCGTTTCTCTGCTCTATGTCGAACATCTGTACAGGCATTTTGGCCGTCGGCCTGCTCCCAATGAACTGCTGGGTAAAGGCTGTGGACAACTCCTGAAACTCAGTGATAGTCCCTGGGGGCAACGAATTGTACCATGCTGTTGCTGGGCCCGTGAGGGTGACTTCAAAGCATTTGAACATGGTAGCGTCATCAGCTCCGTGCATTATCATGCTCCGCCTGTACTTCGTCAGATGGGCCTGTGGATCAGTCCGGCCATCATAGATCTCCAGCCTAGGCACTCTGAAGTCGCCTGGCATAGCTGCCTCAACGACGGTGCGAATAAACGGGGAGCCATCTTCGCATAACGCCCCCGACAGCCTGTCCCAAACGGGTTTTCTGGTCACTTGCTTTTCCACTCTGTCCAGCCGTGCCAATATCCTTTCCATAAGCGCAGTGGCGCTAGGACCATTTTCACGGGAGGGTGATCGACGGCGCCTTTTCGGGGAGCGAGTTCGGCGCGGAGGGGTCAGGGCCCTCGCCTCAGGCGACGAACTGCTTCGCTGTGAGACTCTCGGTCGCTTGGACATGGTTTGTCCCACAGGCCGTTTCCCGAGGGCTATATCTTCTGTGGATGATTCTCCGCGAGGATCTCCACTTTCTGAACTGCGGTGTGTAGACTTGGGGCTTCTCTCCCGAGGGCGTGTTGATGAGGAGGGTTTCTGGGCCTGCGACTGCTGTGGCCATCTTCGGTCGATCTGCTGAGTCATTTCAGCAACGACCGAGCGCTGAAAGTCCCTCAAGAAGCTCATGGTGATTACCAGAGGGCGGTCCTCCTCGGGCGTAGAAGTCTCTGGGAGTGTCTGCTCAGCAGCCGGTTGTATCTCAGGCGCGGACGAGGACCTTGGGAGTCCCTTGTCCTTAGAACGCCGAGTCTCAACGACGGCAATCTGCGAGCGGGTTCCCACAGACGGCGCCAAATGATGGCCCAGGGCCTCATCGTTGTGAGTCATGATGACTGTTGAGGAGACTTCTAGGAGGAAGAACGCCTGGAAGGTGGATCGCCTCTAGGAGAGTACCTGGAAAACTGGGAAACAGGGTTAGGAGGCCCCCGGAGTGTTTTTCCGGGGGGGGAGCCTCCGACGCCCAAGTCAGTGGTGGCCGGAAGAAGGAGAAAGTCACTAGCTCAAAGAGAAAGGCAGAAAAGTCTCGCCTGGTCTTTTCTCAGAGTATGGGAGCTGTATCTCCGGCCTGCCAACCTCCTGTCAAGTATTTATTTCCTGTATATATAGGAATACCTAGCCCGTTCAGATCATGACACGTGTGCGGTCGGATGCTCCTGAACGTCTGGGCGTAGGGGACAGATAGTTGGTAACTAGGTGGCCTCGAGCCTTGTGCTGAGACGGGCCATGATATGATTCTGATGGCGTCTGCGCGTCAGGGCGACTTTTTACGTCTGTGGTGGGACGTGTCAGAGGCTTCCTTAAATGCTTCCTTAAATGCGCCTGCCGTACTCCCGAGGTCCCTGGGCGAGGTCGTCCTCTAGTTCGGACAGAGCCTCTTCGGGAAGCCTACCCTCAGTTCGGGGGTTCCCAGTTCCAGGGGGTTCCGCCTTCGGGGATATCATATTCGGGCAGCAATGTTCTGGTGCCACTTTTCCGAAGGCGCGTTGTTCACAACCTTGGGGGGCGAATGGAGTCCTCAAGTTTTACTGGCGTGCCGAGGCTCGGAGCTCTCAGGCTATCTCCCGAGGTGCATGATTCCACCTATTCCCGGGAAGCGCCAGTTCTTCTGGCCGTTGTTGTGGCAGGGTATTCGGCCAGATTGAGGCGACAGCCTTTCCGAGGTGCATGATTCCACCTATTCCCGGGAAGCGCCAGTTCTTCTGGCCGTTGTTGTGGCAGGGTATTCGGCCAGATTGAGGCGACAGCCTTTGGCTATCACAAGGGACTTCGGAAAACCTTTCGCGAGATTTTTCACTTCCCATTTTCCCGATCATGTTCGCTCAAGGGAGTTCGGGAAATTATCTCTACGCTGGCTATGGCGAGTACTTCTGCGAGATTTTTGTCTTCCATCTTTCCCGAGCGTGATGGCTCAAGGGACTTTCGGAAAGTCATATCTACGCTTTATCATGGCAAGCACCTCTGCGGAATTTTGTTTTGCATAATTTCTGTACACTTCTCAAGGCCATTCTGTACAACATAACTCCTCCGCCCAACCTCAAGCGTAGAATTTTTTCAAGGCGTCTGAGTGCCAAGTGTTCTTCAATTCTACGCCTTCGGCGTCGCCAAGCTTGTACACGCCTTTTCGTACTTCGTGGCGAACCAGATAGGGTCCTTCCCAGTTTGCGCGAAGTACGCCATGGGATGGCCCTCGGGGTGCGAAGTCGGCCTTTCGGAGAACAAGGTCTCCCTTCTTGATTTCTTTTGGCCTGGCCCGTAAGTTTTACAGCCGTGGCCACTCTTTGCTGAACAGCTTTTCTTCTCAGCTTGGCTATTTCTCTGTGTTCGGCCATAAGATCGAGATTGGTTCTGAGGCCGAGGTCATTACCACCTTCATCAAATACTTGCGCCCGTACTGAAGGTTGAACTACCTCTAGTGGGATAATAGCCTCTGTTCCGAAGATGAGTGAGGAAAGAGTTTCCCCTGTGGCTCTTCGGGGCGTCGTTCGGTAGCTCCATAGTACACTTTGGAGTTCTCCTGGCCAATTCCCCTTGGCTTCCCCTAGTCTCTTTTTCAGGCCATCATTTGTGGTCCTGTTCGATACTTCTATTTGCCGGTTGCTTTGGGGGTGAGCTATTGGGTCGAAGTGCATCTTTATTCCGAGGTCGCTGATTAATTTTTGGAATCCTTTGTCTGTGAACTGGGATCCATTATCAGCTACTAGTACCCTCGGTATGCCAAATCTGCATACGATGTTCTTCCATAGGAACTTCTGCACTTCTTTTGCCGAGATAGTTGTTAGTGGTTCTGCCTCCTCCCACATTGAGAAATAGTCCACTGCTACCACGCAGAATTTCATGCCTCCGGGTGCTGTGGGGAGTGGCCCAATAAGGTCTATACCCCAAACTGCGAAGGGCCAAGGATAGTCTGCTGAAGTTACCATTTCCGAGGGTGTCCTCTGGTTTTTCGCGTGTCTCTGGCAGCTGCCACATTTCCGGGCGAACTGTCTTGCGTCCTTTCTAAGGGTAGGCCAGAAGTATCCTCGGGGGAGTATCACTGCTGCCAGGGCATTAGTTCCAATGTGTCAACCACACATGCCTTCGTGAACTTCTTCAAGGACCATTTCAGTATCTTTTTCATCCACACATCTTTGCAGCGGATTCCCATATCCCTGCTGATATAACTCTTCATCAATCAGGAAGAAGCTTTCGGAGTGTCTTCGCAGTCTTGCATCATCGCCGGGGTCTTCGGGGAGCAAATTCTCTGCGAGTTATCTTTTTATTGGGTCTTTCCATCCCGTTCCCGAGGTCGTCATGCTCAGCACTGAGATGCTCGGATGGTCTGGCACCTCGGTATATGTTTTTGACTTCGCCAAGCAATCTGCCTCAGAGTTATTCCGCCGATGTTCCTTCACGATCCGTACGGCGTCAATCTTGGATGAGCCTTGCTACTAGCTCATGATATTTTCCCAAAATTGGGTCCTTCGCCCCATAATCTCCTGCCGTCTGCCGAACTTGGTAGCCTTCGTTACCTCTAGGCCTTCGGGGCCCCTGATAATACGCCTTGAGCTTTTATGGCCTTCCGTGGCTCATACGTAATTTCGTGTTCGTCATGCTCTATGCACCACTTGGAGAGCCTTCGCGAATGATCGCAGCCTTCTCCCTGCAAGCACCAAGGCGTATATAGCTTTTTGAAGCAAAGGGTACCTGACTTCGGCACCATGCAGGGACTTGCTGACATAGTAGACCGGTCATTGCTTTGACCCTTCTTCCTTCACGAGGACCGAGCTCACAGCTTTTTCTGTGACGGCGAGGTATAGTACGAGGGGCTCTCCCTCCCGAGGTTGTCGCAGAGTCGGCAGGCTGGCCAGGTAGACTTTGAGTTCTTCCCAGGCCTTTTGGCAATCTTCATCCCAAGGATGATCATTTCTTCCGAGGTCGCCTTCCATTTTTGTTGCCTTTGTGAGGACTTTGGAGAAAGGTCTACACCTATCTCTGTACCTGGCAATAAACCTGCTCAGAGAGGTTATTCTTCCGGTGACTCTCTGTGCATCTTTGACAGTGCCAGGAGTTCGGAATTCAAGCAGGGCCTTAATCTTCTTGGGGTTAGCGTCGATGCCTCTTTCGGATACCATGTACCCAAGGAATTTTCCCGAAGTCTCCCCGAAGATGCACTTCTCAGGATTAAGGCGGTTCCCGGAGGCTCTGAGCTTTTGGAAAGTTTCCTCTAAATCTGCAACGCGGTAGCCAGGCAGCTTGGTCTTGACTAGCATATCATCAACATACACCTCCATGTTTCTCCTTCTTTGAAGACCTTGTTCATCAGCCTCTGGTAGGTGGCTCCTGCATTTTTGAGCCCGGATGGCATCCTGATATAGCAGTACGTTCCTCCCTCGGTGATGAAGGCAGTCTTCTCTTCATCTTCGGGGTCCATCCTTATCTGATGGTAGCCACTGGAGGCGTTTAGGAAACTTAGGAGCCCATGTTCAGCAGTTGAATCTATTGGTGGCAGAGGGTATGAGTCTTTCGGGCAAGCATCGTTCAAGTTTCTGAGGTCGATGCACATCCGGAGTTTGCTGCTACCTTCTTTTGTGGTGATGACCACGTTGCTTAACCATTCGGGGTACTTGACCTCCCTGATAACCTCAGCATCTAGGAGACGCTGGACTTCGATTTTGACAAAGTTGCTTTTGTGGGCTGAGATGCTTCGTTTCTTTTGCTGGACAGGCCTTGCTTCCGGACTTACTTTGAGGCTATGCTGTATTATGCCAGGGTTCACCCCCGGCATATTTTTTGGCGAGTAGGCAAACAGATCTTTATTTTCCAGCAGAAAGGATACAAGATTTTCCTTGTCACCTTCGGCCAAGATCTTCCCTATTCGGGTAGATTGACCTGGAACAAGCTCTATTGCTTCCATTTCTGTCTTGGCGGGATCTTCTTCTTTGCCTTTTTCCGGTGCCCTTGCTTCCATTGTTTGCGCGAGGTTGTTGCCGGAGGTTTTCACGCTTTCATGAACACCTTTCTTACCTCAGCTTGGTCTATGAACACCTCTGCATCTTCATCCTTGGTGGCGAATGTGATAGTGAAGTACTTCACATCAGGGCGAATATGCAGGTTCCCCATTGTCTGCCTTCCAAGGATGGCGTTGTATGAGGACGGGGCATTCATGACGATGAATCTCGCCATTGTGGAGGCGTGCAACTCAGCTGCTCTGTTCACCGAATTCCCTTTCATCATCAGCGGGAGGTCGATCCATCCGAGGACGGGGAGTTCAGATGGTCCAAACCCAAAAAGTGGGCGAGGTGACAGGCTTCAGTTCGCTGCCGGAGATGCCCAAGCTCGGCAGCAGGTGTGAGAATAGGACGTCAGTATTTGAGCTATCATCAAGCAATACTCTTTTGACGTCCCAGTTCCCTACTCTCGCCATAATCAGTAGCGGATAGTCGTGGGGGAAGACGACGGTGGAGCCACCTTTGCGAGCCAGCTTCTTTGATGGACTTTGATACTCCATGACTGCAATTTCTCTGGCTTTCCGCTTTCTTTCCGAGGATGGGAGCCCCGTGGTGATGGTTTAGATATCCCCTGCTGGAGGTGGAAGGCGATTTTTCGGACTTCTATTTCTCCGCCTGTCAGAGTCATAGTCCTCATCTTCGGCCCCTTCTTCCTCCATTTTTCTGCCTTTCGGGGATGGCATCCTCAGGTATTTCCGAAGTTGGCCATTTTTTATTAGCGACTCTATGTACTTCTTCAGCTGGAAGCAGTCTTCGGTGTCATGACCATGGTCGCGATGAAACTGGCAGAACTCCTTTGCACTCTTCTTATTATCGGCGGTCATGGCCCTTGGTCGCCGAATCTGCGTCCCTTGCCTTTCCAGCGCCATGAGAATGTTGGTCCGTAAAGTGCTCAATGGTGTGAAACTTTGAGGTTTTTTTTCTTTGCATCCTCCGAGGTCATCCTGCGTATTCGGTAGGATGCCGAGCTTGTTGACTGGACTCTTCGGGGCGGTGGTGATCAGACTTCGGCCCAGCCATTCTTAGTTCTTCGGCGGTCATGTGCTGTTCTGATCTTCGGTAAAATTCTCCGAGGGTCTCCGAGGGGTCCTTTGAGAACTCGTAGAATAGCTGTGAGTCTCGCCGAAGGCCTCGTGTCATGGCAAGAATGCGGATTTCGGGCCTGAAGTCTGGGACGCTCAGAGCTTCCCTGTTGAATCTTTCGACATAGTCTCGGATGGTTTCTCCATTCCCCTGCTCTATGTCGAACATCTGCACAGGCATCTTCGCCGTAGGTTGGCTCCCGATGAACTGCTGGGCGAAGGCTGTGGACAACTCCTGGAACTCGGTGATGGTTCCTGAAGGCAAGGAATTGTACCACGCCGTGGCTGGCCCTGTGAGGGTGACTTCGAAGCACTTGCACATGGTAGCGTCGTCAGCACCGTGTATTATCATGCTGTGTTTGTACTTCGTCAGATGGGCCTGTGGATCAGTACGGCCATCATAAATCTCCAACCAAGGTACTCTGAAGTTACCTGGCATGGCTGCCTCAACAACGGCCTGGATAAATGGCGAGTCATCTTCGCAGCCTGTTCCCGAGAGTCTGGCCCAAACGGGTTTTCTGGCCACTTGTTTCTCCACTCTGTCCAGCCGTGCTAGTATCTTCTCCATCAGCACTGTGGCGCTAGGGCCTTCTTCAGGGGATGGAGATCGCCAGCGCCTCTTCGGGGGCCGAGTTCGGGGCTGAGGGGACAAGGACCTCGCCTCAGGCGCCGAACTGCTTCGCTGTGAGACTCTCGGTCGCTTGGACCCGGTTTGTCCCACAGGCCGTTTCCCGAGGGCCATATCTTCTGTGGATGATTCTTCGCGAGGGTCTCCACTCCCCGAACTGCGATGTCTAGATTTGGGGCTTTTCCCCCGAGGGTGTGTCGGTGAGGGGGGTCTCTGGGCCTGTGTTTGCTGTGGCCACCTTCGGTCGATCTGCTGGGTCATTTCAGACACGACCAAACGCTGAAAGTCTCTCAAGAAGCTCATGGTGATTACCAGAGGGCGGTCTTCCTCAGGCGTAGAAGTCCCTGGGAGTGTTTGCTCAGCAGCCGGTTGTATCTCAGGCGCGGACGGGAACTTCGGGAGCCCCTTGTCCTTAGAACGCCAAGTCTCAACGACGGCGATCTCAGAGCGGGTTCCCACAGACGGCGCCAAATGGTGGCCAGGGGCCTCATCGTTTATAGTCATGATGACTGGTGGAGAGACTTCTGGGAGGAAGAACGTCTGGTGGAATGGACAGCCCGAAGGGGAGTGCCTGAAAGCTCAGAAACAAAATGTTAGGAGGCCCCCGGAGTGTTTTTCCGGGGGGGGAGCCTCCGACGCCCAAGTCAGTGGTGGCTGAGAAAAGGCAGAGGAAATAGCACAAAGGGCTGAAGGGTCTCGCCTGATAGCTTTCTCAGAGTGTGGGAGCCGTGTTTGGCCAACCAACCAGCCTCCTGCCCAGTATTAATTCCTGGTATTTAAAGGAGTGCCTAGCCCGTTCAGATCATGACACGTGTTCGGTCGGATGTTCCCTGAGTTTCTGGGCGTAGGAGACAGATAACCGGTAGCAAGTTGTCCTAAGCGACGTGCTGAGATGGGCCATGATGTGATTCTGACGGCGTCCGTATGTCAGAGCGCCTATTCAGGCGACTTTATGACGTCTGCGAAAGGACGTGTCAGAGGCTTCCTTAAATGCTTCCATCAATGCTCCTGCCGTACTCCCGAGGTCCCTGGGTGAGGTCGTCCTCTAGTTCGGACAGGGCCTCTTCGGGAAACAAGCCCTTAGTTTGGGGGTTCCCAGTTTCAGGGAGTTCCGCCTTCGGGGATATCATGTTCAGCTCGCTATGTCTGGTGCCGCTTTTCCGAATGCGATATGTTCACAACCTTGGGGGGCGAATAGTGTCCTCGGGGCTTCCTGGCGTGCCGGGCTCGGAGCTCTTCGGCTATCTCCCGAGGTGCCTGATCGCACCTTTTCTCGGGTAGCGCCAGCTTCTTCTGGCCATCATTGTGGCAGGGAGTTCGGCCAGATAGAGGCGATAGCGTTTGGCTATCAAGTTGGATGCCGGGCTTGCTGATTGGACCCTTCGGCGCGGTTGTGATCGGACTTCGGCCCAGCCATTCTCAGCTCCTCGGCAGTCATGTGCTGTTCGGCCCTTCGGTAAAATTCTCCGAGGGTGTCTGGGAGGTCCTTTGAGAACTCATAAAACAACTGTGAGTCTCGCCGAAGGCCCCTTGTCATGGCGAGGATGCGTATTTCGGGTCGGAAGTCCGGGATGCTTAGAGCTTCCCTGTTGAATCTTTCGACATAGTCTCGGATGGTTTCTCCGCTTCTCTGCTCTATGTCGAACATCTGAACAGGCATCTTCGCCGTTGGCCGGCTTCCAATAAATTGTTGCGTGAAGGCCGTAGACAACTCTTGGAACTCAGTGATGGTTCCTGGGGGCAATGAGTTGTACTACGCAGTTGCTGGTCCCGTGAGGGTGACCTCGAAGCATTTACACATGGTAGCGTCGTCAGCACCATGCATTATCATGCTGCGTCTGTACTTGGTCAGATCGGCCTACGGATCAGTGCGGCCATCATACATCTCCAGCCGAGGTACCCTGAAGTCGTCTGGCATGGCTGCCTCGACCATGACCCGGGTGAATGGGGACCCATCTTCGCAGAAGGCTCCCGTCAGCCTATCCCAGATGGGTTTGTGAGCTACCTGCTTTTCCACCCTGTCTAGCCGTGCTAATATCCTTTCCATGAGAACTGTGGCATTAGGCTCTTCCTCTGGGAAGGGAGATCATCGACGCCTCTTCGGGGAGCAAGTTTGGTGCTGAGGGGACAGAGACCTCGCCTCAGGCGACGAACTCCTTCGCTGTGAGACTTTCGGTCGCTTGGACCCAGTTTGTCCCACAGGCTGTTTCCCGAGGGGTATATTCTCCGTTGATGACTTTTCGCGTGGGTCTCCACTTCCCGAACTGTGATGAGTCAACCTTCGGATTTTCTCCCGAGGGCGCGCAGGTGAGGGAGGTTTTTGGGCCTGTGTCTGCTGTGACCACCTTTGGTCGATCTGCTGTGTCAATTCGGCCACGACCGAACGCTGAAACTCCCTCATAAAGCTCATAGTGATTACTAGAGGGCGGTCTTCCTCAGGCACAGAAGTCCCCGGGAGTGTTTGCTCAGCAGCCAGTTGTGTCTCAGGCGCGGACGGAGACCTCGGGAGTCCCCTGTCCTTAGAACCCCGAGTTTCAACGACGGCAATCTCAGAGCGGGTTCCCACAGACGGCGCCAAATGATGCCCAGGGGCTTCATCGTTGGTAGTCATGGTGACTGATGGAGGGACTCCCGGAGAGGAAGAACGCCTGGTGGCCGGTTTGCCCAAGGGAGAGTGCCTGAGATGTTCAGAAAAAGTGGGTTAGGAGGTCACCGGGGTGTTTTTCCGGGGAGGAGCCTCCGATGCCCAAGTCAGTGGTGCTGAGAGAAGGCAGAGGAAATAGCACTGAGGGGTTCAATGAACTCGCCTGGTCGTATTTTCTCAGAGTGAGGAGTCAGGATATTTGCCAGCCCTTTGCCAGAGTGTATTTCTTGGTATTTATAGAGGTATCCAGCCCGTTCAGATCGTGACACGTGTTCGATCGGATGTTCTCTGAATGTCTGGGCGTAGAGGACAAGTAGTTGATGGCAGGCTTCCTTGAGCCTTGAGCCGAGACGGGCCATGATGTGACTTTGATGGCGTCGGTGTGTCAGAGCGCCGTTTGAGGCAGCTTGTGACGTCTGTGGGCGACATGTCAGAGGCTTCCTTAAATGCTCCTGCCGTACTCTCGAGGTCCCTGGGTGAGGTCATCCTCTAGTACGGACCGTGCCACTTCGGGAAACATGCCCCTAGTTCGGGGGTTCCCAGATTCAGGGAGTTCCGCCTTCGGGAAGATCATGTTCGGCCCGCCCTAGCTGGTGCCACTTTCCAAAGGCGGTCTGTTTACTACCTCGGGGGGGCTAATAGTAACCTCAGGTTCCCTGGCGTGCCGAGCTCGGGCTCTTCGGCTTTTCTCCGAGGTGTGTGATCCCACCATTTTTCCGGGTAGTGCCAAATCTCCTGGCCATTCTGGTGGCAGGGAGTTCGGCCAGGTGGAGGCGATAGTCCTTCGGCTATCAGTAAGGCCGCAAGCTCCTGCTTGCCAACACTAGGGCATAATTGGCCTTTTGCAGGAGAGGGTACCTAACTTCGGCATCGTGCAGGGACTTGCTCACATAGTATACTGGCCATTATTTTCCTCTCTCTTCCCTTACAAGTACCGAACTTACTACCTTTTCGGTTTTGGCGAGGTAAAAGAGGAGAGGTTCTCCTTTTAGCGGCTGCCGAAATGTCGACAGACAAGTTAAGTAGCTCCTGAGTTTGTCCCAAGCTTTTTGGCAATCTTCATTCCAAAGGTGTTCCTAGGAATAGAAGTTGTCTGCTTTCTTTGTTACTTTGGTGAGCACTTTAAAGAATGGTCAACAATGGTCCCCGTACCTGGGGATGAATATGCTAAGGGCTGTGATGCTTCCCGTAAGCCTTTACACATCCTTGGTTGTCGTGGGAGTTTGGAATCCTAGCAGGGCCTTAAGCTTTTCTGGGTTGGCATCGATACCTCTTTCGGGCACGATAAACCCAAGGAATTTGCTAGCAGTCACCCTAAACACACACTTCTCAGGGTTAAGATGGAATTCAAATTTCTGAAGTTGGTTGAATGTTTCCTTTAAGTCTACGATATGACCAGTAGGCTATTTGCTCTTCACTATCATGTCGTCAACATATACTTCTATATTTCTCCTGATTTGGGAGTTGAATACCTGTTCATCAGCCTTTGGTATGTTGCTCCTGTGTTTTTAAGGCCGAAGGGCATTCTAACATAGCAGTAGGTTCCAACTTCGGTAATGAAGGTGATTTTTTCCTCATCTTCAGGATTCATCCGAATTTGGTGATATCCACTAAAGGTGTCGATGAAGCTAAGTAGACCATATTCAGCAGTGGAATCTACCAATTGGTCTATTGGTGGCAAAGGATACAAGTCCTTTGGACAAGCATCGTTTATGTTTCAGAAGTCGATGCACATTCAGATTTTATCACTCCCCTCCTTCATTGCAACAACTACATTGCTTAGCCATTCGGGGTACTTGACCTCCCTTATTATTCCCGCCTTCATTAACCGTTGGACTTTGGTGGTGGCCAGGGGCCTCATCGTTTATAGTCATGGTGACTGGTGGAGAGACTTCTGGGAGGAAGAACGTCTGGTGGAATGGACAGCCCGAAGGGGAGTGCCTGAAAGCTCAGAAACAAAGGGTTAGGAGGCCCCCGGAGTGTTTTTCCGGGGGGGGAGCCTCCGACGCCCAAGTCAGTGGTGGCTGAGAAAAGGCAGAGGAAATAGCACAAAGGGCTGAAGGGTCTCGCCTGATAGCTTTCTCAAAGTGTGGGAGCCGTGTTTGGCCAACCAACCAGCCTCCTGCCCAGTATTAATTCCTGGTATTTAAAGGAGTGCCTAGCCCGTTCAGATCACGACACGTGTTCGGTCGGATGTTCCCTGAGTTTCTGGGCGTAAGAGACAGATAACTGGTAGCAGGTTGTCCTGAGCCACGTGCTGAGATGGGCCATGATGTGATTCTGATGGCGTCCGTATGTCAGAGCGCCTATTCAGGCGACTTTATGACGTCTGTGAAAGGACGTGTCAGAGGCTTCCTTAAATGCTTCCATAAATGCTCCTGCCGTACTCCCGAGGTCCCTGGGTGAAGTCGTCCTCTAGTTTGGACAGGGCCTCTTCGGGAAACAAGCCCTCAGTTCGGGGGTTCCCAGTTTTAGGGAGTTCCGCCTTCGGGGATATCATGTTCGGCTCGCTATGTCTGGTGCCGCTTTTCCGAAGGCGATATGTTCACAACCTTGGGGGGCGAATAGTGCCATCGGGGCTTCCTGGCGTGCCGGGCTCGGAGCCCTTCGGCTATCTCCCGAGGTGCCTGATCGCACCTTTTCACGGGTAGCGCCAGCTTCTTCTGGCCATCATTGTGGCAGGGAGTTCGGCCAGATAGAGGCGATAGCGTTTGGCTATCACATGCCCCCCTTTGGAAAGCCGAAGTGAAGACTTCGGTTTTGCATCTCTTTCCAAGGTTTGTGTATGGGAGTTTCTTTGGAAGCTTAACCTGTTCCGAGGATGCGCCTTTTGCCCGAAGATCACGGGCTCTTCGGCCTTGGCCTGTTCTTTGGTGTCTTCGAGGTGGAGCCTGTGCCGAAGATACACCTCTTGCCCGAAGGTCATGGGCTGTTCGGTCATAGCCTGTTTCTTGGCGTCCTCGAGGTGGCGTGCTCTTTGTTTCTGCAGGTCTGTTTGGCCAAGCATGTCAGTCTGAGCGGCGCGTCCCAGTTTCATCCCAGTTTTCCAGGGATGTCAGAAGACGTGTCCCAGCTTTCTAGGGACATTTGGAGGACGTGTCCCCTATTTGCGCGCAGAGGTTGACACGTGGCGCTTTGCCATTGGAGGAGAGTGGCGTCGGTTACAGAGGGCTTGCCTTTTCAGGTGCAGAGAGCAGTTACGGCGACGGTTCGCCTCCAAAGGGTACTTATGAGGATTTTTCGGTTACCCATCTCTGGCTTATAAATAGCCCGCTCTACCATAAGTTCCTTTTGTTTTCTCTTCTGCTCTCCTCTCTGCTGTGCCCCTGTTCTTGCACTTTCTTGCTTTCTGTGGGGGAGCTACCTTAATCAGAGCTTTTTTCCAGCCAGCTTTCACGACGGCGTCCTCAGATTTTGGCAAATCTTTCGGTGGGTTTTTGTTTTTCAGAGCGCTTTGATCCCTGTGTTCTTTTGAGTTTTTCTCTGGAAACTATTTTCTTCCATTTTCAAACTCATTTTCTGTCGAAAATGACCCTTCCTGAGAGCTGGCAGCCTCTTTTAGCCCATCCTTGTTGCACTTCCCCTGAAAAGTTAGAGAGGTGGAAGAAAAAATTCTTTCTTCCCTCTTACGCCATTACTAGGCTGCCTCGTTCTAGCCATTATGCTTTTTCAAACCGTAGTAAGGAGGTTACCATTTTCCGAGCTCAGCTGAAGGCCGATCTTCGGTATCCTCCCCCGAAGATGGTGTGTGAGTTCTGCAAATTTCATGGCATTGCTGTGAACCAGCTTCCCCCGAACTCATTCTGCTATTTTAACGCCTACCTCTGCATGTGTGGCGTCTTCGGGATAGAACCCAATTTCAGAATTTTTATGCAGTATTACAAGCTCTCTGTGGTCCCGAAGGGTGGCTTCTATTTCATGCTACCTCGGGGATCCGGGGGCAAGAAATTCATGTTCACCTTCGCCACTAAAGATAGCTGCCGGGGGTGGCAACAAAAGTTTTTCTTCATGAAGATGGACGAGGCCTGGTCATACGTTCCGACCAAATGGGCTCAGGGAACACTAGATGTGGACGTTGCTGATCCGAGGATGCTGCTGACCCCAGAGTTAGCTTCCTTGTTCGCGGATTTCGACGCCCGCATTTGGGCTGTCTCTGACTGGGATCCCGAGGTCGTTCCGCTCGCCCTTTACCCTTTTCCAATCAACTGGAGGTTGATGACCGAAGAGGTCCTTCGGGAGCTAAAGGTGGTAAAGGAGCACGAGACTGACCTCGGAATGCCAGCTCCTGCCATCGCCGGGAAGGATTCCTGGTTGGTCAAGCTTCTTAAGGAGGAAATTTCTTTCGAAACACTTGTCGAAAGTGAGTTATCTTCTACTCCTTTACTGTTCTTTCCTTGGACTCACGCTGATGTTTCTCTCCTTTTTCAGAGATGGGCGACGCGACTGCCGCCTATTACAAGTCCCTTTTCACCGGCCAAGTGGAGGAGGGCGACCAGACGAACAAGGTGTCTTCCCGAAAGCGGAAGTCTACTGGTGCGGGGCCTTCGAGGAAACGGGCAAGGAGAGCTGTTCGAGAAGAAATCCCCGAGGAGACCGCGGAGGAGCCTGGGACAGCCGAAGTTCCGGCGTCTGAGGCTGCTGCTTCCGAGGTCCCTTCAACCGACGTTCCCCCTCAGAGTCCTACCGCGTCACAGGCCCTCCGTGCTGTAGTGGTAGAAGTACCTTCTGCCGAGGAGCGGCGTAAGCGGAAGGGTAAGGGCATTTCCGTCGAGGACTCCGAGGACGATGTTGTCGAGGTTCCGCCAGGTTTGTTTCCAGACAAAGTGTAGTTCTTTTGTTTTTTCTGGATTGGCTTCTTTGTCTTTAATCTCCTTCTCATTCTTATCATGCAGGGGGGTTGACTACCCCATGCTGGGTGGCTGATCATGCTCGGAAACGAGCTCTTCGGGATGCCAAAATCCCGCAAGGGAAGATACCCAAGGAGCCTTTTTGGACGTTAACGGAGGACATGAATATGTACTCCGAGGACGTTCCTCAAATGGCCAAGGAAATTTCGAAGGGGGTGCTCACCGAGGCCTCCTTCAGGGCTATAGCGGCGGCCCACCCGGGGGATAATACCCTCGCCGCAAAGATTACCAAGCATGCTGCTCAGGTATATCCTTCACAGCTCTTTCCCTTCAATTCTTTCCTAAGTTTCTGGTTCGTACTGACCTTGTGTTTATTTTTTGCAGCTGATGGGGTACACCGCCTTTCTCCGAGTTCGGGTGGCCAAGGAGGTTGCTTTTCGAACTTCGGCCACTCAAACAATGAATGAGACAAGGACCGCGCTGGCAGAGTCGGTCGCCAAGAACCATCAGCTGAAAGAGGCTGCTGAGAAAGAAATAGCTGCCCTTCGGGAGGAGTTCCGGAAGGAAAAAGAAGAACTTCAAAAAGACTCCTCCAGGAAGATCGCTGACCTCGGTGACCAAATAAAGGGGATGCTCGCCGCCAACGAGGATCTTCTTCAGCACAAGGCTGGTTCTGACGGCCGTATAGTGTCGTTGACGTGTGAGAATAACGCTCTCCGAGCCGAGGTCGAATCGTTGAAGAACGAGCCGAAGGGGGAGAAGCAGATAAAGGCACTGGAAGAGGAGGTCGAGGATCTGAAGGACGAGCTTGACGACCTTGAGCTTGAGAAGAACAAGTCTGATCAGATGAGCAAGGTCACGTTCCAGGACGGCTTCTGCCTTGCTCGGCACCAGGTTCTCCAGAGGTTCCCAAATCTGGACCTCTCTTTCCTAGAGGGTCTAAACATTCCTGGGGGACCTCGGTGGAAATGGTCCAAGGTCGAACATCTGAAACTTCCTCCTTCAATTCCAGCGCCGAAGGTGATGGAAAAGGGCGGGCAGACGAGTGGCTCTCGGGACGCCGCGAACCCTTAGCCAATTTTTAGGGCCCCTTTTCCTTTCCTTCTATTTTGTAATCCTTCTTCGGACAGTTCTCTATTTTAAAGCAGCTTTGCTCTTAATGAGGATTTTTTGGCTAAGTCTTTTCTTGCGAGCTTCTTCATTTCCATTGTCCCGAACACGTTCGCTCAAGAGACTTCGGAAAACCTGCAAATAAATGAACTTTTTTACCTTCCTTTGTCCCGAGTGCGCTTGCTCGTAAGACTTTCTGGAAGGCCTGAAAAAATTTGACTAAGTCTTTTTGCAGGCTTTTGCATTTCCATTTTACCCCGAACATGATTGCTCAAGGGACTTCGGAAACCTTCAGTCAAATTTTTTGTTTTTCCAGTTGTCCAGAGCATGTTTGCTCTAGGGACTTCGGAAACCTTCAGTCAAATTTTTTGTTTTTCCAGTTGTCCCGAGCATGTTTGCTCTAGAGACTTCGGAAAACCTTTCGCGAGATTTTTCACTTCCCGTTTTCCCGAGCATGTTCGCTCAAGGGAGTTCGGGAAATTATCTCTGCGCTGGTTATGGCGAGTACTTCTGCGAGATTTTTGTTTTCCATCTTTCCCGAGCGTGATGGCTCAAGGGACTTCGGAAAGTCATATCTACGCTTTATCATGGCGAGCACCTCTGCGGAATTCTGTTTTGCATAATTTCTGTACACTTAAGAAATTTTCTCAAGGCCATTCTATACAACATAACTCCTCCGCCCAACCTCAAGCGTGGAATTTTTTCAAGGCATCTAAGTGCCAAGTGTTCTTCAATTCTACGCCTTCGGCGTCGCCAAGCTTGTACACGCCTTTTCGTACTTCGTCGAGAACCAGATAGGGTCCTTGTCAATATGCGTGAAGTACGGCATGGGATGGCCTTCGGCGGGCGAAGTCGGCCTTTCGGAGAACGAGGTCTCCCTTCTTGATTTCTTTTGGCCTAGCCCGTAAGTTTACAGCCGCGGTCACTCTTTTGCTGAAAAGCTTTTCTTCTCAGCTTGGCTATTTCTCTGTGTTCAGTCACAAGATCGAGATTGGTTCTCAGGCCGAGGTACTTACCACCTTCATCAAATACTTGCACCCGTACTGAAGGTTGAACTACCTCTAGTGGGATAATAGCCTCTGTTCCGAAGACGAGTGAGAAAGGAGTTTCCCCTGTGGCTCTTCGGGGCGTCGTTCGGTAGCTCCATAGTACACTTTGGAGTTCTCCTGGCCAATTCCCTTTGGCTTCCCCTAGTCTCTTTTTCAGGCCATCATTTGTGGTCCTGTTCGATACTTCTACCTGCCCGTTGCTTTGGGGGTGAGCTATTGGGACGAAGTGCATCTTTATTCCCAGGTCGCTGATTAATTTTTGGAATCCTTTGTCTATGAACTGGGATCCATTATCAGCTACTAGTACCCTCGGTATGCCAAGTCTGCATATGATGTTCTTCCATAGGAACTTCTGCACTTCTTTTGCCGAGATAGTTGTTAGTGGTTCTGCCTCCTCCCACTTTGAGAAATAGTCCACTGCTACCACGCGGAATTTCATGCCTCCGGGTGCTGTGGGGAGTGGCCCAATAAGGTCTATACCCCAGACTGCGAAGGGCCAAGGATAGTCTGCCGAAGTTACCATTTCCGAGGGTGTCCTCTGGTTTTTCGCGTGTCTCTGGCAGCTGCCACATTTCCGGGCGGACTGTCTTGCGTCCTTTTTCAGGGTAGGCCAGAAGTATCCTTGGGGGAGTATCACCGCTGCCAGGGCATTAGTTCCAATGTGTCAACCACACATACCTTCGTGAACTTCTTCAAGGACCATTTCAGTATCCTTTTCATCCACACATCTTTGCAACGGATTCCCATATCCCTGCCGATATAACTCTTCATCAATCAGGAAGAAGCTTTCGGAGTGTCTTCGCAATCTTGCAGCATCGCCGGGGTCTTCGGGGAGCAAATTCTCTGCGAGTTATCTTTTTATTGGGTCTTTCCATCCCGTTCCCGAGGTCGTCATGCTCAGCACTGAGATGCTCGGATGATCTGGTACCTCGGTATATGTTTTCGACTTCGCCAAGCAATCTGCCTCAGAGTTATTCCGCCGATGTTCCTTCACGATCCGTACGGCGTCAATCTTGGATGAGCCTTGCTACTAGCTCATGATATTTTCCCAAAATTGGGTCCTTCGCCCCATAATCTCCTGCCGTCTGCCGAACTTGGTATCCTTTATTACCTCTAGGCCTTCGGGGCCCCTGATAATACGCCTTGAGCTTTTATGGCCTTCCGTGGCTCATACATAATTTCGTGTTTGTCATGCTCTATGCACCATTTGGAGAGCCTTCCCGAATGATCGCAGCCTTCTCCCTGCAAGCACCAAGGCGTATATAGCTTTTTGAAGCAAAGGGTACCTGACTTCGGCGTCATATAGGGACTTGCTGACATAGTAGACCGGTCATTGCTTTGGCCCTTATTCCTTCACGAGGATCGAGCTCACAGCTTTTTCTGTGACGGCGAGGTATAGTACGAGGGGCTCTCCCTCCCGAGGTTGTCGCAGAGTCGGCAGGCTGGCCAGGTAGACTTTGAGTTCTTCCTAGGCCTTTTGGCAATCTTCATCCCAAGGATGATCATTTCTTCCGAGGTCGCCTTCCATTTTTGTTGCCTTTGTGAGGACTTTGGAGAAAGGTCTACACCTATCTCCGTACCTGGCAATAAACCTGCTCAGAGAGGTTATTCTTCCGGTGAGTCTCTGCGCATCTTTGGCAGTGCCAGGAGTTCGGAATTCAAGCAGGGCCTTAATCTACTCGGGGTTAGCGTCGATGCCTCTTTCGGATACCATGTACCCAAGGAATTTTCCCGAAGTCTCCCCGAAGATGCACTTCTCAGGATTAAGGCGGTTCCCGGAGGCTCCGAGCTTTTGGAAGGTCTCATCTAAATCTGCAACGCGGTAGCCAGGCAGCTTGGTCTTGACTAGCATATCATCAACATACACCTCCATGTTTCTCCTTATTTGGTCTTCGAAAGACCCTGTTCATCAGCCTCTGGTAGGTGGCTCCTGCATTTTTGAGCCCGGATGGCATCCTGATATAGCAGTACGTTCCTCCCTCGGTGATGAAGGCAGTCTTCTCTTCATCTTCGGGGTCCATCCTTATCTGATGGTAGCCACTTAAGGCGTTTAGAAACTTAGGAGCCCATGTTCAGCAGTTGAATCTATTGGTGGCAGAGGGTATGAGTCTTTCGGGTAAGCATCGTTCAAGTTTCTGAGGTCGATGCACATCCGGAGTTTGCTGCTACCTTCTTTTGTGGCGATGACCACGTTGCTTAACCATTCGGGGTACTTGACCTCCCTGATAGCCTCAGCATCTAGGAGACGCTGGACTTCGGTTTTGGCAAAGTTGCTTTTGTGGGCTGACATGCTTCATTTCTTTTGCCGGACAGGCCTTGCTTCCGGACTTACTTTGAGGCTATGATGTATTATGCCAGGGTTCACCCCCGGCATATTTTTTGGCGAGTAGGTAAACAGATCTTTATTTTCCAGCAGAAAGGATGCAAGATTTTCCTTGTCACCTCCGGCCAAGCTCTTCCCTATTCGGGTAGATTGACCTGGAACAAGCTCTATTGCTTCCATTTCTGTCTTGGCGAGATCTTCTTTTTTCCCCTTCGGGGAAGGCATTCTCAAATAATGCCGAAGCTGGCCCTGCTTTATCAGTGATTCAATGTACTTTTTCAACTGAAAGCAGTCTTCGGTGTCATGACCGTGATCACGGTGGAACTGACAGAACTTCTTCATGTTCCTTCTGTTGTCAGCAGTCATGCCCCTCGGTCGTTGGATTTGAGCCCCCTGTTTTGCCAACGCCATGAGGACGTTAGCCCTCGTGGTGCTCAGAGGTGTAAAGTTTTGGGGCTTCCTTCCTCCTATTCGCGTTCTCCGAGGTCGGCCTAACTGTTCCGTTGGACACCGGGCTTGCTGGCCGGACCCTTCACCACGAGCGTGAATATGGTCAGCCTTCGGTCCGGTCATTCTCAGCTCTTCGGCTGTCATATGTTGTTCAGCCCTTCGGTAGAATTCTCCCAGCGTGTCCGGGGGATCTTTGGAGAATTCATAAAACAAGTGTGAATCCCTCCGGAGGCCCCTCGTCATGGCGAGGATGCGGATTTCGGGATGAAAGTCCGGAACACTGAGGGCCTCTCTGTTGAACCTCTCGACATAGTCACGGATGGTCTCCCCGTTTCTTTGTGCTATGTCGAACATCTGGACGGGGATCTTCGCCGTCGGCTTGCTCCCAATGAACTGTTGGGTGAACGCTATGGACAACTCCTGGAACCCCCTGATGTTTCCGGGAGGCAGGGAATTGTACCAAGCAGTTGCTGGTCCTGCGAGGGTGACTTCAAAACACTTGCAGAGTGTAGCATCATCAGCCCCGTGTAGCACCATGCTGCGTTTGTACTTTGTTAGGTGGGCCTGGGGATCAGTCCGACCCTCATAGGTCTCTAGCTGAGGTAGCCTGAAGTCACTAGGCATGGCCGCCTCGACCACTGTTCGGGCGAAAGGAGTTTCATCTCCGGAGACGGTTTCAGTTAGCCTGGTCCAAACAGGCTTGCGTGCCACCTGCTGTTCCACTCTCTCCAGTCTTGCCAAGACTTTCTCCAGGAGGAGCGTAGCACTGGGCTCCTCTTCCTGGTGCTTGGAGGTTCTTGGGTAGAAGGACTGTTGCCGTCTCTTCGGGGAGCGACTTCGGTGCCTAGGTGAGGGGGGCCTTCCTTCTGGCGACAAACTTCTTCTGGACGGGACTTCGGGTCGTTCGGACCTCGCTCTTTCCGCCAGCCGTGCTCTGAGGGGCAAGTTATCTGTCGAGGACTCTTCCCGTGGCTCCCCACTTCCCGAGCTATGATGGGTTGCCCTTGGCTTTTCTCCCGAGGTCGTGCTGGCGAAGTGGGTTTTTGCGCCTGGGCTGGTTGCGGCCACCTTCGGTCTATCTGTTGTGTCATTTCAGCCACAACAGACCTCTGAAAGTCTCGTAAAAAACCCATGGTGATGACAAGAGGGCGTTCCTCTTCAGGCAAGGAAGTCTCTGGGGGACTTTGTTCAGTAGCTGGTTGGGTCTCAGGCGCGGACGGGGACTTCGGGAGTCCTTTGTCCTTCGAACGCCGAGTTTCGACAACAACTACCTGGGAGTAGTTTCCCACAGACGGCGCCAAATGATGCCCCAAAGCATCTTCGTTTGCTGTCATGTTGACAGGTGGAGAGACTTCCTGAGGAGGCGAGCGCCTGGAGCTCTGGTTTCCCAGCTGAGTGTGCCTGAAAAGCTCAAAGAAGAGGTTAGGAGGTCCCCGGTTTGCTTTTTCGGGGAGGACCCTCCGACGCCCAAGTCAATTTTCTGAGTGAAAGTGGAGGAAGAACACTAAGGGATCAAGTGCCTTGCCTGTTTTGTGTTTTCTCAGAGGGAGGAAAATGCCCATCCTTTGCCTAGTCCCATTTCCTAGTATTTATAGGAGTAGTTGGTCCGTTCAGATCATGACACGTGTTCGGTCGGATTTGATCTGTACTTTTGGACCTAGGGGACAGGCAGCCGTTTGCAGCCTCCTTTAGCCCCTAGACCCGGACAGGTTGTGTCAGGACTGGGGGGGCTGCGGCGTGTCAGTTCGCCGTTCAGATGTGACGTGTAGGGGTTGTGGGCGACATGTCAGAGTCTACTTAAATGCTCCAGAGAGATGGCTTTCTTACCCGAAGACGGTCAGTCTGGCCCCTCGATGGAGACGGTGTTGTCCTCGGAATTCCTGGCGAGCTAACCGAAGTCTCGAGCTCATAGTGTTTGACTTCGCACCTTCCGAGGTCAGTAAAAAGATCCTCTCTTGGGTGACGTCAGAATCCTCGGCCAATATTCTGGCAGGGAGTTACTACCGAGGAGGCAATAGCCTTTGGCTATCAGATCCAACCGACTTCGGAAGGAATACATGGTTCTCAGAAGTACGTACTTGAGCCTTGTTCAGCGAGAACTCTTAGGTGGAGTCATTTTCTTGAAAATTGTTTGTACGTAGAAAAAATTTCTAACTTGTACAATTTCCTATCAAAATTCTAAGCGTAGAATTTCTTCAAGGCGTCAGAGTGCCTTGTATATTTCAGTTCTCCACCTTTGGTATCACCAAGCTTATAGACTCCGTTTCGAACCTCATCAAGGACCAAATAAGGCCCTTCCCAGTTCGCCCGAAGTACCCCGTGAGACGGCCTTCGGGGTTTGAACTCGGCCTTTCGGAGAACGAGGTCTCCCTTCCTTATTCTTTTTTTCCTGATGCGCAGGTTCGTAGCTGTAGCCACTCTTTGCTGAAAAACTTCTCTTATAAGTTCAGCCATTTCCCTGTGTTCGTCAATTAGGTCAAGCTTAGTTCTTAAATTGAGGTTATTCCCTTCCTCGTCGAACACTTGTACCCTGACTGATGGCTGGACCACCTCGATAGGATTAATGGCCTCTGTGCCGAAGACGAGCAGGAAGGGTGTCTCACCCGTGGCCCTTCGGGGTGTTGTCCGATAACTCCATAGCACACTAGGAAGTTCCCCTGGCCATTTTCCCTTTGGTTCCCCCAACCTCTTTTTCATACCATCTTTTATGGTTCTGTTAGATACCTCTACTTGTCCGTTGCTCTAAGGATGAGCTACTGGGGTGAAGTGCATTTTTATCCCAAGGTCGATGATGAATTCTTGGAATCCCTTGTCAATAAACTGGGAACCATTGTCAGCTACTATCACCCTCGGTATGCCGAATGTGCATACAATGCTCTTCCAAACAAATTTTTGTATGCCCTTTGCCGAAATGGTTGTCAGGGGCTCTGCCTCGACCCATTTAGTGAAGTAATCCACTGCAACCATGTAGAACTTCACTCCTCCAGGTGCTGTCGGGAGTGGCCCAATGAGGTCAATGCCCCATACTGCAAAGGGACAGGGGTAGTTGACCGAGGTTATCAATTTCGAGGGTAACCTCTGGACGTTGGCGTGTCTTTGGAAATTATCACATTTCTGGACGAACTGCCTCACATCCTTTCTTAGGGTGGGCCAAAAGTACCCCCGGCGGAGTATTACTCCTGCCAAGGCGTCAGTTCCGATGTGGGAACCACAAGCCCCCTCGTGGACTTCTTCGAGAACTGTCCTAATGTCCTCTTTGCTGACACACCTTTGCAACGGACTTGCATGCCCTTGTCGGTACAATTCTTCCCCAATTAGGAAATATCACCCGAAGCGTCTTCGCACTTTTATGGCTTCGCGAGGGTCATTGGGAAGCTTCGAGGTTGTAAGAAACCTCTTTATAGAATCTTTCCATCCTCTTTTTGAGGTTGCTATGCTCATTATTGCTATGCTCGAGTGGCTCAATACCTTAGTGGACTTTCTCGATTTGGCCAGATTATCTTCTTCAGCATTGTCTTGGCGAGACACGTTCTCAATATGCACTGCGTCAAACTCTTGAATGAGCTTTGATGCGAGCTCGTGATATTTTGCCAAAGTTGGGTCCTTCGCGGTATAGTCCCCTGCCATCTGTCGGACCACTAGCTAAGAATCGCTGTGGGCCTTCAGGTTTTTTACGTCAATTTTTCTGGTAAGCCGTAAACCTGCTATGAGAGCTTCATACTCTGCCATATTGTTGGTGACGTTAAACCCGAATTTGATGGCTTTCATGACTTCCATACCCTCGGGGCCGCGAATGATTACTCCAGCTCCCCAGTGCTCGAAGCCGGAGGCCCCATCTATAAATAGAGTCCACTCTAGTTCACTTTTTCTGATGTCTGATTGACCATCTTCGGCAATGGGTACTTCGGCAATGAAATCCGCTAAAGCTTGAGCTTTTATTGCCATCCTCGGTTCATAGCTGATATCATATTCGCCGAGCTCTATGCACCACTTGGAAAGCCTTCCCGAGTGGTCTACCCTCTTCATGATATCCTAAAGAGGTAGGTTACTTCGGACAATAATGGGGTGGCCTTAGAAGTACGGGCGCAGTTTTCTGCTTGCAAGCACTAGGGCATAAATAGCCTTTTGTAGTAAGGGGTGCCTGACTTCGGCGCCATGTAGGGACCTGCTCACATAATATACTGGCCATTGTTCCGCCCTCTTTTCCTTCACAAGAATTGAACTTAGTGCCTTTTTCGTGACTGCGAGGTATAGTATGAGGGGTTCCCCTTCCAGTGGCTGTCGGAGTGTGGGTAGACGAGTCAGGTAAACCTTAAGTTCTTCTCAGGCCTTTTGGCAATCTTCGTTCCAAGGATGCATATCGTTTCCGAGGTCACCACCATTTTTTACTGCCTTGGTGAGGACCTTAAAGAACGATCGGCAGCGATCCCCATATCTGGAAATAAACCTGCTTAGGGACGTTATTCTCCCTATGAGCCTTTGCACATCCTTCATTGTGGCAAGAATTCGGAATCCTAGTAGCACTTTGACCTTTTTCGGATTGCATCGATACCCCTTTCTGACACCATAAATCCGAGGAACTTACCCGTGCGTACGCCGAAGACGCATTTTTCGGGATTAAGGTGGATTCCGAAGGTTCTTAGTTGGTGGAAAGTTTCCTCCAAGTCTGTGATGTAACTGCTAGGCACTTTGCTCTTAACTATCATATCATCGACATAGACTTCCATGTTCCTCCCTATTTAGGCATTGAAGACTTTGTGCATTAGCCTCTGGTAGGTGGCTCCTGCGTTTTTAAGCCCAAAGGGCATTCTGATGTAGCAATATGTACCAGCTTCGGTGATGAAGGCGGTTTTTTTCCTTATCTTCGGGGTCCATCCTGATTTGGTGATACCCACTGAAGGCGTCGAGGAAACTCAGGAGACCGTACTCGGCGGTCGAGTCCACCAACTGGTCTATTGGTGGGAGAGGATACGAATCCTTAGGGCAAGCGTTATTCACGTTTCGGAAGTCGATGCACATTCAGAGCTTGTCACTCCCTTCTTTTGTGGCGATAACCACATTACTAAGCCATTCGGGGTATTTGACTTCCCTAATTACACTTGCATCTATTAAGTGCTGAACTTCGGTTTTGACGAAGTTGTTTTTATGCGCCGAAAGGCTTCACTTTTTCTGACGGATAAGCTTTGCCTCTGGGCGCACTTTAAGGCTATACTGAATTATGCGAGGGTCTACCCCAAGCATGTCCTTTGGCGAGTAGGCAAACAGATCTTTACTCATTAACAGGAAAGATACAAGTTTTTCTTTGTCGCCTTCGGCCAATTTTTTCCCTATTCAGGTATTTCAGCCTAGGACAAGTTCTATATCTTCCATTTCTATTTTTTCAGGATCTTCTGTTCCTTCTCCCTTTGGCTCTCCTTCGAGGACGATCTTCGCTCCCGTAGTCTGTGCGTAGTTTGTCGCCGGGGCCTTTCTCACTTTTGACAAATACTTTCCTCACCTCCCCTTGGTTGATGAAAATCTTAGCATCCCCATCCTTTATGGCGAAGGTGACAGTCAAGTATTTCACATCCGGGAGGATGTGGAGGTTTCCCTGCGTTTGCCTCCCGAGGATGGCGTTATATGACGAATGGACATCTATGACGATGGACCTTGTCGTTGTGGAGGCAAACAGCTCGTCTTCGTTCTTTAGCGAAATTCCTCTTAACATCAGGGGAAGATCAATCCACCCGAGGATGGGGAATTTGTCTGGTCCTACTCCGAAAGTAGGAGAAGTGACGGGCTTGAGGTCGCTCCATGAGATACCCAAACTTGGTAGCAGATGAGAGAACAAGACGTCAGCATTAGAACCATCATCAAGCAGTACTCTCTTGACGTCCCAACTCCCTATCCTTGCCATGACCAGTAGTGGATCGTCATGAGGGAATATTATGGTAGTCCCATTTTTCCGAACAAGCTTCTTTGATGGGTTACCGTATTCCATCACCGAGATCTCTCTGGATTTTCTTTTCCTTTTTGCCGATGGCAGTCCTGTGGTGATCATCTGTATTACTCCTGCCGGTGGTGACGGATGTCTTCTGGGACTTCGGTTCTAGCGTCTGTCGGAGTCATATTCCTCGTCATCTCCTTTCCCTTCCTTTTCCCTCCTCCCCTTTGGGGAGGGCATTCGCAGGTAACGCCGAAGTTGGCCCTGCTTTACCAAGGATTCTATGTACTTCCTCAGCTGGAAGCAATCCGCGGTATCATGCCCATGGTCCCGATGGAACTGACAAAACTTTTTCATGTTCTTTTTGTCGTCCGAGGTCATGGCCTTCGGTCGTTAAATTTGAGTCCCTTGCCTTTCCATGGCCATGAGGATGTTTGTCCTTGTGGTGTTTAGGGGAGTAAAAGTCAACGGCTTCTTTCCTCTAAGCTTTCGAGGTCATCCCCCTGATTCGGTTGGGTAGCGAGTTTGTTGGCTCGACCCCTCGGTATGGATATGGTCGAGCTTTGGGCCTCCCATCCTCAGTTCTTCAGCAGTCATATGCTACTCCGCGCTCCAGTAAAAGTCGCCAAGGGTGTCCGGGGGGTCCTTAGAAAATTTGTAGAACAACTGTGAGTCTCTCCGAAGTCCCCGTATCATGGCGAGAATGCGTATTTCTGGCCTAAATTCCGGAACGCTCAGGGCTCCTCGGTTGAACCTTCCGACATAGTCGCGAATAGTTTCTCCATTTTTCTGCGCTATGTCGAACATTTGGACCGACATCTATGCTGTTGGCTTGCTTCCAAGGAATTGCTGCGTGAACGCAGTAGACAACTCTTGGAATTCCATGATGGTTCCGGGGGCTAACAAGCTATACCATGCAGTTGCTGGTCCAGCGAGAGTGACCTCAAAGCACTTGAACAGAGTGGCATCATCAGCGCCATGCAATACCATGCTGCGCCTGTATTTGGTCAGGTGAGCCTGGGGGTCACTTCGGCCATCGTAGGTTTCCAAACGAGGCACTCGGAAGTTACTCAGCATAGGTGCTTCGACTACTGCTTGAGTAAACGGTGATTCATCTCCGCTGAAGGTTTCTAACAACCTAGACCAGACGGGCTTCCGAGCTACCTGTCTTTCCACCCTTTCTAGCCTCTTTAAGATTTTTTCCATAAGGACTGTGGCACTGGGCTCTTCTTCTTGCTGTCTAGAGACCTCCGGCAGTGAAAAGCAACGCCTTTTTTTGGAGAGTAACTTTGGCGCCGAGGGGATTGCGATTTCTCTTCTGGCGAAGAACTTCTACGGCGGAGGGTCCCGGGTCTCTTAGGCCCCACTTCTCCAGTAGGCCGAAACCTGGGGGGTATATTTTCCGTCGAGGACTCATCATGTTGGTCCCCGCTTCCCAAACTCCTGTGAGTTGACTTCGGGCTTCTCTCCCGGCGAACTACTGGTGAAGAGGGCCTTCAGTTCGGAGGCGGCTGTAGCCATCTTCGGTCTAGTTGCTGTGTCATTTCAGCCATAACGGAATGCTAAAAATCACAGGGTAAGCTCATGGTAATGGTCAGAGGATGTTCATGCTCAAGCAAGGAAGTCCCTGCTGTGGGTTGTTCGGCTGACGGCTGAACCTCTGGCGCGGAAGGGGACTTCGGGAGTCCCTTGTCCTTGGAATGCTGAGTTTCAACGACGGCCACCTGGGAGTGGGTTCCTACAGACGGCGCCAAATGATGCCCCTTAGCATCTTTACTGTATGACATGGTGGGACTGAGAAGGACTTTCGGTAAAGGAGGAACGTCTGATGGGGAGACTTCCCCGGGGAGACCGCCTGAAACACTCAAAGAATAAAGGTTAGGAGGTCCCCGGAGTATTTTTCCGGAGAGGAGCCTCTGACACCCAAGTCAGTGTTTGAAAGTGGAAGGTAAGTAGGGAACAGGGAGCTTCCTTTTCTTTTTCGAGTGCGTGATCCCTCTTTTACTGAGGCCACTTCCTTAATATATATAGGAGGATGTGACCTGTTCAGATTATGACACGTGTTTGGTCGGATATAACTTGTACCTTTGGGTGTGGGGGCCTCTAGCCGACTGCAAGACGCTCGGGTCAAGGTTCAAGGCCTGAGTAGGCCTGCGTGACAGGACGTGTGCGGCGGCGGCGTGTCAGAGCACATATGAGGGCGGCGTGTTATGTACGAAGGCGACATGTCAGAGGCTCCTTAATTGTTTCTGCCGTACTCCTAAGGTCCTTTCGGCAGAAAGGGGCTCTTCGGAATGAAGCCCCTTTTTCCGAAGTCGTCTCAGTAACCCGGAAGTCCCCTTGGCACTGAAGATCCCTCTTCGGGGCCATTCTCTTCTTTCGAAGGTGGCGGGTCTTTCTCCTCCGAGGCTGATTCTGTTGCCTTTCCAAGGGAGGCGATGCACCATGTTCCCGAGGTCAGTACTATCGTTCCCAGGGGCGTTGGTGGATCACCGAGGTCGGATGTCTATGGCGTTAGACTTTCTCTTTCTGAGGTTAGTGCTCGTACTCCTTGCAGGTGATGCTCAACTTTCCGAGTGTGGTGCTTTACCCGAGCTTATAGGTTTAAAGGGTGATAGCACTTCGGCTATCACTACCTGAACCTGAACCCGACCTGACTTGATTTGACCAGAAAACTTAATGATCTGAACCTAGTTGTACCAAACTCGACTTGAATCCGAACTTGATTAAAGTGAAACTCGAAAAAGCCCAAAACCCAAATGACCCAAACCTAAAATGCTTGAACCCCAAATAACCCAAACTCAAATTGGACTAAACTCAAATTGACCCGAACCCGAAATAACCGAACAAAAAATGACCCAAGACTGACCTGATCCAAACCAAAAAACACCCAAATCTAAACTCGACAAGACACGATTTCTAAGATTTGTTGAATTAGCTCATGACTTTATGAGATCATCAGATTTTGCCTCATAAAGTTGTCAGATTTACCTCAAACTCTCGAAAATTGACAGATTTGCCCCAAAATTTTTAATTTTGCCTATAACTTTCAAAAAACCTTCAATTTACACCCAAACTCTTCCATTTCAACTACACTAACCTCAAATGACCTCTAGGCTTCAAATTAGTACCTATACTAAATTAATACCTATTTTGACCCTAGATAATGATTCTAAATTCCTAAAAAATTATGACTCAAAGTAACAACATAATTTAAGTGCATCTGATCCTACCAACTTCTTAACTTCTAAAATGACCGAGTTCATAGTTTCATGAATCAAATTTGTAAAATTTTGAATTAAGAATTTTTATTAAAATAATTGTATATTAATAATTTATATCTAGTTAAATTAAATTTTTTAGATTATTTTTTATGCCTAGTAATTTTTTAGTTACGAGATACCTAAATTTTAAAATTTTCATTTTAGTCACTCATAAAAATTGTAACATGGGTCTCTAAACTTTTCAAATATTTGTATCAAAAATCAAATTTTTTAATCTAAATAAAAATTGAATATATCTAGTTATTCCCTGCTTATGCACCAATAACCCGATTAGATCCGAATATCAACCTGAATCTGACCCGAAGCCCAAATAACCCGATCTAAAATTACCCGAGACTGAAATTGACCAAACCTAAATTAAACCCGAACCCGAATAAGACTGACTTGAACCCAACCCGAACTTGATATCTACTCTACCCGAAATCAACCTGAACTCAAATAACCCCACCTGAACTCGAATTGATGATAAGCCAACTAAATCCTAACCTGAATGACCTGACCCAAACCCAACCTTACTTACCCAATTGTCATCCCTATTTCTATATGCCATATATACATGTTTCTTCCCCTCTATCTTTGCATTCGTACTTTTGTAAATGGCATTGTAATTGTTCAACTATGGGTAACAAACTAAATGCTAAAGCTATTCATTTTACATGTCTTCAAATAAATCTTTTTCTTTTATTATATTATATTACACTAATTTATAAATTTCATTAGTTAGTTTTAGTATTTAATATTTATTTATGTATATGAATGTTTTGAGGAAACTATAAATCCGCCGCACGCGCAATATAACCTAAACTTAATAACAAAACGCCATCAACCTCTATTCATTTTCTACTATCATACAATACACGAACTTTCGATGCAAGACACATGCTCCTGTCATTCCCAAAATCACAAGGCACCGCGTGACAGCAATTCTTTCACGTGCAGCCAAATATCATCTTTAAAGTGACATA
Source organism: Aquilaria yunnanensis (assembly GCA_039654915.1). Lineage (NCBI taxonomy): Eukaryota > Viridiplantae > Streptophyta > Magnoliopsida > Malvales > Thymelaeaceae > Aquilaria > Aquilaria yunnanensis. The sequence goes on from CM077597.1 coordinate 68,038,617, forward strand.
CTGAGGCTCGCTCCACAATTGGCACCTTACCTTTGAAGCTTTTATCAATTTAGTATCTATCCTCCTATTTTTGTCCGTTTGCTCTAAGATACATTGATAAGAATTCTGTTCTTTTAACCTGGAATAGTGTTCAAGAGAATACACTTCAACTGTTTATAGTAGGAAATATCCAAAAGGAACTGATCTACCATTGAATCGAACTAATCCTTGGCATATTATTGATACCGAGTTGTTTATTATCATATTTATGTGTTTGTTTTTATCTTTTATTTTTTAAAATTTTTATGCTCGAAAGATGTTGGCTTGTTTAAAGTTCTCTTTTATGTACCCAAAATGATATTTTTCAAATTTACATCAAAGTGAGAATCTTGAATAACCTAATAGTTATAGATATACTAAAATTTTACAAAGTTATATTTATACACTTTTTTTTTATATTAAAAAAGTCGAACACCTGCCCTCCCCACATTTTTTCCTGCGTTTTAGCTACACCTGCGGCAACTATTTGCATATTTTTTGACTAATTTATGAAAGATATAAGTGGAGTTAATTTGCCTTTCGGTGTCAAGTCAGACACTACCCCCATAGGATTTAGTAAGCGTTTTTTATATTGATTTCAGTATGTTTAACACTCTTCTAACCTTAATACTAATGCACCAAACCAAAATCTAATGTGTATAAACCCTTGTTAAATCCAATATGTTTAATTATCTGTTGGGGTGCGGAAAAGTTAAGTAAAGCCAGATGTTTTTCAGAAACTATTTAATCAACAACACAAAATGTATTTTTAATAAATCTTTAGTGCGTGCAACATTGTCCATTAATTACATAATTACAGAATTTCATAATTAGGCATACATGGCGACGCTAAGAACCGAAACAGAATTCCCAGAACAACCGAAGTGTCAAAACTAATGCACTTGCAGCGGGCTTAAACCATAGTGTTAATGGCAGCATGTTATCCCAATTAATCAATTATTAACGACCCCAACAATCCTAATACTCACCTGATCCTAATACTAGAATGTTTAATTATAATTTATCTCCTGATATTTAGGTAATATTACACTTTACCCCTCATACTTCAGAAATATGCACTTCACCTCTACCTTATACTTTACTCTCCTAAAAAAAAGGTAAAAATAACGAATAAACCACTAACGTTTTTGTGCTGGCCGATTCACCCACTAAGGTTTTTTTGGGGTCAAATAAGCCACTGACGTTTCTGAGTCGACTCAAATCGGCCACTCTCGTAACTTTTTCCGTTAAGTCTAACGGAATCTTAGCATAAAATACCAAGTTTAGTCCCTACATTTTATACTTTTGCTCTAACCCCTATAAAATTTATTAATCTGACTTTTATACCACCTTTTTTAAGCCAGTGTCGATCTTTGGACTCCGTTTTTTAGTAGTAATTGAGATTTTCTTGAACTTGTTGATAGTGACAACGATGTTCGTCCTTTTACTCTGCCTTATATTGTACCTTAATCTTGTGTTAAATACTAATATGAATGAGACATTATTCGAAAGTGGCAGTGTGAGGCTAAAAGCATTCTATCTTGGGCAACGGAAATGATACATTTTGAAAGAGCTAGAAGCAGCAATGAAAAGACTATGCTAAAAAAATGTAATTGTGGAAGGTGATTATGGAATTTTATAAATGATAAAGGTAGCCTATTTGAATTGTTTTAAACCAAGTGGACCTATTTAGTTAATTTTAAAAAGTTAATGATGGAGTTTTGTAATATTTCAAGAGTCGAGTGGGTAAATTGGCCTATTTCAATAACGTTGGTGGTTTATTTGGCTATCTTTAATAACGTCAATAATTTATTTGGCCGAAAAAAAAAATTAGTGGCCGATTCGAGCTGGGTCCAAAACGTTAGTGGTTTATTCATTATTTTTACCTAAAAAAACTATTTTACATTTACTGAAAAAGAAAAAATATCCGATACCTGTAAAAAAGTAAACGGAAATTGGGGGTAAATTGTAATTAATCTAAACTCAAAAGCAAACGCGAAAGGCACGCGCAAAAGCTAGCAAGCAAAGCCGCCCGCAGCTCGGAACAAAAGCGTAAGAAAGCCAAAGCTTAAAACAGTACTTTCTTTCTCCTCAGCCAAACTCTTCGACAAGATTAATGGACGAAGACGAAGACGCGACGCCATTCTGGCTGCAAACCACCCACTCTAACCGCCGTCTCCGCCGCCAATCCTCCTCCCTTCTCTTGAACTCCGGTATACTCCTCATCTTCCTCGTCCTCTTAGCATTTGCCATCGTCTCTGTCGTCCTCCCTCCGCTCGTCTCCTTTTCGTCGCAAATCTTTCGACCCCATTTGGTGAAGAGAGGTTGGGACTCTCTCAATCTTGTTCTCGTCCTCTTCGCCATTGTCTGCGGCTTCTTGAGCAGAAACTTCTCCGACGGCCGCGGCGCCGCTACCGATGATGGCAGTTCTTATACGAATGATTACTATAAGTTTTCCAGTACTCCCAAGTATGGTCAGCTACAGAGATCGAACTCGTCAATTTCGCGTCAATGGTATGACCGCTACTCGGATCGTACTCCCACCAATCGGATCAGAAGCAGCAGTTCTTACCCAGATCTACGGCAGGAACCTTGGACCGTGAACGGCAGCGATGGTCGCTGGGCTTTCCACGATGATACGCGCTTGTATGCTGCCTCTCGGTTCCCGAGCTCCGATCTGCTCTATCGTCATCGGAGGGAGGGACCAGAGGAAGAACGAGGAGGGGGTTTTGGTAGTTTAGAGGAAATCGGTGACGGCAATGGCTTGTTGAACACAGAACCGGAACAGAGAGCTGCCGTGGCGCCTCCAGAGTCATCATGGCGGCCACCATTTGAGGAGCCAGAGCCAGCCGCTGATCAGCCACCGCCACCTCCGCCAACGCTGCCGCCTCCGAAGGTTCTGAGGAGAAAGCCAAAGCGCGCCTTTCAAGATCTCCCAGCGAACGAGGACGCGTCCCCTCTGCCGCGTTCGCAGCCAGACTCAACTCCGGTTACAAGCACATTTCCCCTACCATCACCTCCACCACCGCCTCCGCCGCCACCGCATGATTTTTTGTCCGAGAAGCGAGGCAAGAGTCAGAAGAAAAGAGGCAGCGCGACCAAGGAATTTCTGATTTCATTGAGAAGGAAGAAGAAAAAACAGAGACAGAAAAGCGTAGAAAGCCTCGACGCTTTCTTCAACCTTGATGCTACTCTACCTGTATCTCTCTATCCGCCGCCGCCGCCACCGTCGCCGCCTCCCCCACCTCTGTTTCACAACGTGTTCTCTTCGAAGAAATCTATAGACAACAGACCATCACTGGAAGCGCGTGCGCTGGTAACGACCCAGAAAGGATCGTTACCGGTGAGCATAACCAGACTTAGTAACGCGGAGGAGAACAACGATAGCGGAAACGAGTGGCCGTCGATTCCTATTCCGCCGCCGCCGCCGCCTCCACCTTCCAAAATGCCACCCTGGAAATTCGACGTGCACGGCGACTTCGTCAGATTGATGAGTTTCAAGAGCTCGAGAAGTGGGTCGCCGGATTTGGATGACGACGCATCCAGTCCGTCGAGTTCGGGATCGGGAGTAGCGGCTGACGGAATTGATCCATCAACGGCGTTGTTCTGTCCAAGCCCAGATGTGAACGCGAAGGCTGATAAGTTCATCGAAAGATTCAGGGCCGGTTTGAAGCTGGAGAAGGTCAATTCCGTTAAGGAGAAGCATCAGAGGAAGGGAAGGTCCAATCTCGGTCCGGGTCGGGTACGAGATCCGGGACAGGAGACGTAGTTTTATTGGTTTATTTATTTATTTCATTTCTTTCAGTAACAAAATTATTTATTTGTCAGCAGAAGTGTGACATGATGACATTTTTTTATGTTTTTTGGCGAGGAAAATGAGAGGCGTATTTAATATACTTTTATCAGAAAATGACGCAGGAATTTGTTTCTTTATGTAGTAGAGATGTTGAATATTGTTTTCACGACAATTTGCTGCGTGATTTCTGTTCAGGATGACAGTTGGTTAGAATTTATGGAGTTCTTTCTGCCAAAGTCTTTTTCAAAGGCAAAAGACAGCAAATAAATATTGATCTTTTCGGCTCAATGTGTATCGTTAATGATGACAATTAGATAAGTAGGGTTAGGTTTTGATCAGGTCATTTAGATTTGGATTTAGTTGAATTTGTATCAATTTGGGTTCAAGTCGGGTCATTTGGGTTCGTGTTCAGTAAATTTTTTGTTCGAGTTGAGTTCGGGTCAGTCTTATTCAGATTTAAGTTTAATTCAGTTCGAGTTAATTTCAGTCTCGAGTAACTTCAGATTGGGTTATTTGAGTTTCGAGTTAGATTTGAGTTGATATTTGGGTCTAATCGGAGTATTAGTGCATAAGCTGGAATAATTGGATTAATTTAATTTTTTATTTAAAATTTGCTAGAATTTAAATTAAAGAATTTGATTTTTTATGCAAATATTTGAAAAGTTTAGATATCTATGTTACAATTTTTACGAGTGACTAAAATGAAAATTTCAAAATTTAGGTACCTCATAACTAAAAAATTACTAGGCATAAAAAATAATCTAAAAAATTTAATTTAACTAGATATAAATATATTAATATATAATTATTTTAATAAAAATATCTAATTCAAAAATTTGTAAATTCTATTCATGAAACTATAAACTCGATCATTTTAGAACTTAATAAATTGGGAGGATCAGATGCATTTAAATTATGTTGTCACTTCGAGTTATAATTTTTTAGAAATTTAGAATAGTTATTTAGGGTAAAAAGAGGAATTAATTTAGTTTAGGTACTAATTTGGAGCCCTAGAGGTCGTTTGAGGTCAGTGTAGACAAAATGAAAGAGTTTGGGTGTAAATTGAAGAGTTTTAGAAAGTTATAAGCAAATTTGAAAATTTTAGGGCAAATTTATCAACCTTAGAGAGTTTGAAGTAAATCTGGCAATTTTTTAAGGCAAAATTTGATGATCTCATAAAATCATAGGCTAATTCAACAAATCCTAGAAATCGGGTCTTGTCGGGTTTAGACTTAGGTCTTTTCAAGTTTGGATCAGGTCAGTCTCGGGTTTTGATCAATTTGGGTTCGGGTTATTTCAGGTTCAGGCCAATTTGGGTTCGGGTATTTCGAGTTTAGGTCATTTGGGTTTTGTTCTTTTTCAGGTTTCATTCTAATCAGATTTGGATTCAGGTTGGGTTAGGTACAAACTGGGTTTGGATCATTGACTTTTTTAGTCAAATCGGGTCAGGTCGGGTTTGGGTTTGAGTGAGTTGGTCCAATTTTTTGGGTCGGATCAAATTTTGTCACCCCTATATATTATCCACCATTTTCTTTTTTTACAATTAAATCACCCACTAATGTTTGCGATAAAGTAAAATCTAATAACTATTGCTTTGAAAATTAGGCAAATTAGCTATTTGTGCAACTTATGGAGAGAATATTTTGTTTTCTCTAAAATATTTCGTTTTGTTAATGCCACATAATTACTATCTTTCTAGGTAAATTGCAACATCTATTCCTGAACTATTAAATTCATGCACATAGGTCCCTAAACTATAAATTATGCCTAAAAAACCAGATACTCCTAAACTATCACTTTCCTTCCTTCTCTTCTCTCTGGTTTCTCCCTTGATTTTTTTAGTTATTTATGGCCTATACCAAACTTCACGATACTCAAATTTGAAGCTACATCTTCTCTCTCTCACGCACCAACCATCGCTTGCTCTAGCCTCACCATTTTGCAGGAACATCGTCGACTCCAATAACCAAATCCGATTGTATATGGTCGGATCCACTGCTTTCCCAAAGTAGCTGACTACCTCCGACATGAGTACAGTGTGGAGTTCAGAGGACCTAACTCAATCACTCCAAGGAAATGGCGAGGTATCCGCGGCATTGGCCACTGACCTATGTCATCAAAACTAGCTACCTATTGCCAAATCTGCCGTCTTGGAGCTACCACGCCTTACTTTGTCACACCCAGCATAGGCCCCAACCTGTGCACTCTCAGTGCCACTCACTAAATACTACCCAGTGTTAGTGTTGTGCCCAAAAAGCCAATCATGAGATGATTGTATTTTTTGCACATTGAGTCATGATATTTTATTAAGGCATTAATCCAGCAATTATGTTTGTTGTTTTGTTTCTGCGTAACGTAATAAACATAATTGTAACCCTAGAATAATAATATTCTTAAACGTCCCTAGTCTAGTATTATTGTGGAGCAGGTTGCAATAATACATAACGACTAGCATATACAGAGACAAATATGAGATATGTAGTCTACATATGGGTACAAGTTGGAGAACTTGTGTACTGGACCGACCCACCATGAGAACACTTCATGGATCATTATATGAGTGTCATAAGTGATTCTCATAGTGATCATGGTATATGTAGTCCTTGGACCTAAGATCATCAAGGTTCCCTACATGTGAGTCACATACTTTGATACTTTCCTTTGTTGCTCGTAACTGAGTGAACTTGAAGGAGGTCATTGGGTATGTCACATATCATGTGGACGGATTTGTATGATCAAGATGGGATTTGTCCCTCCTATGTAACGGGAGTGATATATTCGGGCCCCTTGATAGAGTGAGACTTAAAAAATGCATGACCATGCTTGGATGAGTTGATATACGATATCAATATCATCAGCTTAAGTTAGTCTACTTGGTAATGAAGAAACCAAAGATTGGGCTATACGAGAGTGTTGACACCCAATTTTGTCCGGGCATTAACTTTTGTCTGAACGAAACAGAAAATCAGAAGGGCTAAACATGGGTTTTACCCAAATAGGATGTTGATTGGGTTGGAACCGGATCAGATCGCGGGTCGGAAAATGGGTTCATAGGAACGAAACAGAAAATCAGAAGGGCTAAACATGGGTTTTACCCAAACAGGATGTTGATTGAGTTGGAACCGGATCGAATCGCGGGTCGGAAAATGGGTTCAGCCAAATTTGGCAATATTATGGAATTTCAGGAAAAATCTGGGGTTTTTGCAAAGTTTTGGGCTAATCTGACAATTCCTGAAAGTTTTGGGTCAAATTGAAATTCGCACAGAATTTAGGGCCAGATCAGCAGATTGAGAGTTTTATTGGACTTAAACTAGTAATTTCACCAGATTATATCCTAATTGACTTAAACGGTATCCAATCGACCTAGGTGAAACCGATTGGTGGCGACTCCCAAAAACACGTTGCTACAGAGAGTGACACATTCCATGTCTCGTGCTTAGTCTTGATATCTTGGACAAAGGGACAATGACATATATCAGTGATGATCATAAAGGTTTAGTCGAATCACCGACAATCTTGTTACTTGGGTAGCAATGATGTGTTGCTAGACACCGCTCATTGCTTATGATCATAAATGTGATTCATGATCATTGCCAACGTGGCAAGAGCCTATTGGGTATCATTAAAGTGCATGGGCTAATTATGTGGGTTATGGTTTCACTTTAATTTCGTATTAATAATGGGCCTAAGAGTTGACCCATTATTAAGCCCGAAATTAAAGCCTAATTGGATTAGGGCTTTGAAACCCATTAGGTCTGAAAGTTGAGTATCACTATAAATACAATTTTTAGTGAGAAATTCGTAGGTCTCTTTGCCCTAACCTCCCAAAAGGACAGCCGCACTCTTCTCTTGCAATTCCTTGGAGGACGCAAGCTAGCACTGCGAGAGCAAGAGAAACGCATCTGCCGGGACGTGGTGGAAGCATGGTGATCCCAAGAGGCTCGTGTGGATACCATAGAGAGCCTGAACACGTCAACTGTTCAGGTTTTGTGATTCGACTCTACAGTTGAGTGAGAGATCTCAACCGAAAATTAGGCATGAAAATTTTCGAACACCCGGTTTACCCCGTTTCACTTGGATCCTGGAGGGTTTCAATTAAATTCCGCTGCGCTGTTTGGCTCCCGAAACCCAACACCTAGAAAGTTATTAAATAATTATGTTTCTAATTGTTGTTAACTACTTTTAATTTCGGCCAACTTTCTGGTGGGTAAATTTAAGTCTTATTTTCTTAAGCTGGGAGCCTAGGAAGTGCCCCAGGAAGCTTATGTGAAGTTTAGAATGATTACTTGCAGCTTAAGGCAAGGCCCAACCACTAACTTGCATCACAAGTCAGGTTGTAGCTCAATAACTTGCACAACAAGCAAGGCAATAATTGATAGCTTGCAATACAAGCAAGGCATACACTTATTTCCTTAAGTGTCTAGGATGTGTGTGCTCATCAAGTGTACTATTTCAATGCATGGCAACCAAAAAGCCCATAACTCAATAAGGTTTGAAAACCAAGTTTTAGATGCATGTGAGCTTTCGGCCAAGTATAGTACACAAGAGGTTTAAGTCGATAAAGCACATCCATCATCTCATAACCATAATATAACTTGGCATACAAGCATCCAACATATGTACAATCAAAACCAAACTTAACCGAGGCTACATATGCACACAAAAGCCTAAAACCAAGCATCTCCTTCTTGGCAACACACTAAGGATGCTACATGTCCAAAATATTAGCCAAGATCATATTATAGTCCAAGTTTTTCCTTACTCCCAAAGAAGGTACCTAAGTATGCAATACAGAAGAACACACTGAAGCACTAGCCCTATGACCATATTCATAGTCATAAAGGTGAACACCACAATCAGAGCCATAGTCCACACTGTTGGGTTTCGGGAGCCAAACAGCGCAGCGGAATTTAACCGAAACCCTCCAGGATCCAAGTGAAACGGGGTAAACCAGGTGTTCGAAAATTTCATACCTAATTTTCGGTTGAGATCTCTCACTCAACTGTAGAGTCGAATCACAAAACCTGAACAGTTGACGTGTTCAGGCTCTCTATGGTATCCACACGAGCCTCTCGGGATCACCACGCTTCCACCACGTCCCGGCAGATGCGTTTCTCTTGCGCTCGCAGTGCTAGCTTGCGTCCTCCAAGGAATTGCAAGAGAAGAGTGTGGCTGTCCTTTTGGGAGGCTAGGGCAAGGAGACCTGCGAATTTCTCACTTAAAAGTTGTATTTATAGTGAGACTCAACTTCCAGGCCTAATGGGTTTCAAAGCCCTAATCCAATTAGGATTTAATTTCGGGCTTAATAATGGCTCAACTCCTTGGCCCATTATTAATACAAAATTAAAGTGAAACCATAACACAAATAATTAGCCCATGCACTCTAATGATCCAAATAGCTCTATGTGTGCGACCCAATAGGCTCTTGCCATGTTGGCAATGATCATAAATCATATTTATGATCATAAGCAATGAGCGGTGTCTAGCAACACATCATTGCTACCCAAGTGACAAGATTGTCAGTGAATCGACTAAACCTTTATGATCATCACAGATATATGTCATTGTCCCTTTGTCCAAGATATCAAGACTAAGCACAAGACATGGAATGTGTCACTCTCGTATAGCCCAATCTTTGGTTTCTTGATTACCGAGTAGACCAAATTAAACTGACGACATTGATATCATATATCAACTCATCGGAGCATGGCCATGCATTTTCTAAGTCTCACTCTATCAAGGGGCCCAAAGATATCACTCCCGTTACATAGGAGGGACAAATCCCATCTTGATCATACAAATCCCTCCGCATGATATGTGACATACCCAATGACCTCCTTCAAGTTCACTCAGTTACGAGCAACAAAGGAAAGTATCAAAGTATGTGACTCACATGTAGGGAACCTTGATGATCTTAGGTCGAAGGACTACATATACTATGATCACTATGAGAATCACTTATGACACTCATATAACGATCCATGAAGTGTTCTCATGGTGGGTCGGTCCAGTACACAAGTTCTCCAACTTGTACCCATATGTAGACTACATATCTCATATTAGTCTCCACATATGCTAGTCATTATGTATTATTGCAACCCGCTCCACAATAATACTAGACTAGGGACGTTTAAGAATATCATTATTCTAGGGTTACAATTATGTTTATTATGTTACGCAGAAACAAAACAACAAACAAAATTGCTGGATTAATGCCTCAATAAAATATCATGACTCAATTTGCAAAAATACAATCATCTCATGATTGGCTTTTTGGGCACAACACTAACAATCTCCCACTTGCACTAAAAGCCAATCATCCATGTATCTAATACCGATGGATCTAGAATGGCCATCACGCTTCTGCTGCGTAAGGGGCTTTGTCATTGGATCAGCAATGTTGCTGTCTGTCGAAGTCCTACATATCCTTACATCACCCCTCTCGATGATCTCCCTGATGAGATGATAGTGTCGGAGTATGTGTTTGGATCGCTGGTGAGAACGAGGTTCCTTAGCCTGTGCGATTGCTCCATTGTTGTCACAATAGAGCTCTATCGGGTCAACAATGCTTGGAACCACTCCAAGTTCAGTGATGAACTTCTTGATCCAAACTGCCTCCTTCGCAGCATCAGAGGCGGCAATGTACTCAGATTCTGTTGTAGAGTCAGCTACTGTCTCTTGCTTTGAACTCTTCCAGCTTACAGCACCACCACCAATACAAAACACATAACCAGATTGCGATCTAAAATCATCCTTATCGGATTGGAAGCTTGCATCGGTGTAACCCCTTACAATGAGCTCATCTTCACGTCCAAAGACCAAGAATGCATCCTTAGTCCTTCGTAAGTACTTAAGGATGTTCTTAACAGCTGTCCAGTGACTTTCACCGGGGTTCGATTGGTACCTACTCGTCATGCTCAAAGCATATGAGACATCGGGACGAGTACATATCATGGCATACATGATAGATCCAATTGCTGAGGCATATGGAATCTTACTCATGCGCTCTCTCTCCTCGGTTGTACTCGGACACTGAGATTTAGAAAGAGTGATACCATGTGACATGGGCAAGAATCCTTTCTTGGAATCTTGCATGCTAAACCTCTTTAGCACCTTGTCAATATATGTACTTTGACTTAGGCCAAGAAGCTTTCTAGATCTATCTCTATAGATCCTGATGCCTAACACATAGGCTGCTTCAACCAAGTCCTTCATAGAGAAACATTTCCTTAGCCAAGTCTTCACAGACTGTAGCTCAGGAATGTCATTCCCGATGAGTAGTATGTCATCTACATACAACACCAAGAAGACAATAGCGCTCCCACTAACCTTCTTGTAGACACAAGGTTCATCTTCATTTTTGATAAAACCAAACTCTTTGATTGCATCATCAAAACGAAGATTCCAACTTCGAGAAGCTTGCTTCAGTCCATAAATGGACCTTTGCAATTTGCACACTTTATTGGCATTCCCAGGAGTGACAAAACCCTCAGGCTGTGTCATGTACACATCCTCAAGTAGCTTTCCATTTAGGAATGCAGTTTTGACATCCATTTGCCATATCTCATAATCATAGTGTGCAGCAATAGCAAACAAAATTCGGATGGATTTAAGCATAGCAACTAGTGAAAAAGTTTCATCATAGTCAATACCATGAATTTGCTTGAAACCTTTTGCGACCAATCGTCCCTTAAAGGTAATCACATTACCATCCATGTCAGTTTTCTTCTTGAAAACCCATTTGCACCCTATGGGTTTTACCCCTTCAGGTGGGTCAACCAAAGTCCATACTTGGTTTTCGTACATGGATTCCATCTCGGATTTCATGGCCACTAGCCATTTCTCAGAGTCAGGCCCCGACATAGCTTGTTGGTAGGTTGTGGGCTCATCTTGATCCATGAGCATCACATCACCGGTGTGAGTCACGAGAAATCCATATCTCTCGGGCTCACGCCGAATCCTACCAGTCCTACGTGGGCTTTGTGCTACAGGAACAGACTCTTGAACCACAACATCTTGTGGTGTCTGTTCAGGTTCTATTTCAGGTTCAATGTCTCCTTGTTGTTCTTGAATTTCTTCAAGTTCTACTTTCCTCCCACTAGTTCCTTTAGAGATAAACTCTTTCTCCAAAAAGACACCAGTTCGAGCAACAAACACTTTTTGCTCAGAGGGATTGTAGAAATAGTAACCCTTTGTTTCTTTGGGATACCCAACAAAAAGACATTTTTGAGATTTGGGCCCTAGTTTGTTAGAGGATTGACGTTTTACATAAGCATCACAGCCCCAAATCTTCATAAAAGACAAATTAGGATGCCTCCCACTCCATATCTCATATGGTGTCTTTTGAACCGATTTAGATGGAACTCGGTTTAGTGTAAAAGCGGCTGTCTCTAGAGCATGTCCCCAAAAGGAGTTTGGAAGGTCAGCTTGACTCATCATGGAGCGAACCATGTCTAACAGAGTTCGATTTCTCCTTTCAGAAACACCATTCCATTGAGGTGTACCTGGTGGAGTGAGTTGTGATATTATACCACACTCCTTCAGATAGTCAAGGAATTCTCGATCCAAGTACTCTCCACCTCGATCTGATCGAAGCACTTTGATACTCTTCCCGAGTTGATTCTCTACTTCATTCTTGAATTCTTTGAACTTTTCAAAGGATTCTGACTTGTGTCTCATAAGATACACATAGCCATATCTGCTGAAGTCATCAGTGAAAGTAATGAAGTATTGGAAACCTCCTCTAGCTTGTGTAGACATAGGGCCACATACATCACTATGTATGAGTCCTAGTAAGTCATTAGCCCTTTCACTTTGCCCTGTGAATGGGGCTTTGGTCATCTTGCCCAACAAACATGACTCACATGTCTCATATGATTCAAAATCAAATAAGTCCAAGAGTCCATCCTTATGGAGCTTGGATATGCGGGTCTCATTTATATGGCCCAAGCGACAGTGCCAGAGATAGGTCAAGTTTGAATCATTTAATCTGACCTTCTTGGTATTCACATTATAGATTGGATCTTCAAGGTCTAGAACATACAACTCATTGCTAAGTTGAGCACTACCATAAAAGATTTCATTCAAATAAATAGAACAACATTTGTCCTTTATTATAAATGAAAAACCTTTCTTGTCCAAACAAGAAACAGAAATCAGATTTCTACTAATAGTAGGCACAAAGTAGCAGTTGTCTAATTCTAAAACTAATCCACTAGGTAAAGTGAGAACATAAGTCCCTATGGCTAAGGCAGCAACCCTTGCTCCATTTCCAACACGTAGGTCCACTTCACCTCGGGCCAATCTTCTACTTCTACTTAGATCCTGCACATTTGCACAAATGTGAGATCCACATCCAGTATCCAATACCCAAGATGAGGAAGTAGAAAAGTTAGCCTCTATAACAAAAATACCTGAAGTGGAAGTCTTACTTCCCTTTTCCTTAGCAAGTTCTTCAAGATAGAGCTTACAGTTGCGCTTCCAGTGTCCAGGTTGCTTACAATGGAAGCACTCCCCTTCCTTTGCGACACCACCCTTTGGTTTCAGTGCAGCTGAAAAAGAACTAGCATTGGACTTTCCATTAGCTTTATCCTTCTTCTTGTTGGCTTTTCCTTTTCCCTTCCCCTTTTGAACCATCAAAATGGGCTTAGCCTTCTTAAGGTTTTGCTCAGCAGTTCTCAACATGTTGAGCAATTCAGGGAGGGACTTGTCAAGGTCGTTCATGTTATAGTTCATGACGAACTGACTGTAGCTTTCAGGCAACGATTGCAAGACTACATCAATAGCCAACTCTTTCTGAAGAGCAAATCCAAAATTCTCAAGATTCTCAAGTACCCAATCATCTTGAGCACATGAGGACCCACGGGACTTCCCTCAGACATCTTGCACTGAAACAATGCCTTAGAGGTCTCAAACCTGTCATGCCTAGCTTGCTCTTGGAAAAGCATTTTGAGATGTTCGATCATATCGAACGCCCCCATGTTCTCATGTTGCTTCTGAAGCTCAGATTCCATGGTAATAAGCATGAGGCATGCAACATCCAAAGCATCATTAGAATGCCTCTTGTGAGCATTCCTTTCAGCTCTTGGAGCAGTGGCAGCAGGCTCATTCGGAATGGGCTGCTCTAGGACATATGCCTTTCTCTCTTGTTTGAGGACTATCCTCAAGTTTCGGTACCATTTGAGAAAGTTGGTCCCATTCAGTTTTTCCTTCTCAAGGATCGATCGCAACGAAAGTGTCAATGTGTTTTGTGCCATGGTTATCTACAACAGTAAATATGCAGTGTAAGAGTCATATATTTTAATTCATCTAATAAGGACTTTTATTAAACGATACTCCCACTATTTTCCTCAAAATAATAACCCTCGGTATTATTTCGGAACACCTCGGCGCTAAGGTATTCTAGTGGGCCAAGATCCATATTTGACCACAACCTGAGTCAGCTTTGGCTTTTCTCTCAAGTTACAGCTATTTAGGTAGGCAACTCCTTGCCAATTGCATCTTATGCAACTCTTGGATAGTTGGGTGAACAACACTTGTCCAAGCTCATCTCATGAACTTAAGCCCAACTCTATGCCTCTAAGTCCTTAATCCTATTAGGGTGACTTAGTTAAGTCGAACCCAAAGTTAGCAGTTTGGATATCACTATTATCCCATCGTGCCTTACCAAGATGAACATAGGTGCTTTGCTTTGGCAAACCCACCTAATGTTGATCAAAGTCTTGACGAGTGCCAACATTTGGAAGGCATCACATTTAATGACTTAATATTTGTTTGAGGGCTTTTATCTTTTGATCTCACCAATTTGTTATCTCCGGTTGTTTTATACATGCATCACATACAAATATAAAACATGCATCTCATGCTTACAAGAAATAAACGTGACATGGTTATAGCCCAAACTATGCGATATTCTCAAGCCAATGAGAATATCATAAAAGCCTAAGAAAAGAAAAGAGTCTTCACAAGCTCCTTCTCTTCCTTTCTTGGCTACTCTTTTGTTGTCACCTCCTTGGACATACCACCTTGGATGAGCCCATAATGCACCATTACATCAATAATAGAAACCTCGAGTTACATTCGAGGGGAGTAAGGTGAGAAGAGAATGTACAATGAGAGTGATAAGAAAAGGCACGACTCGCAGGCCGTATTTACAAGTACAACCAATCAAGGGCTATAACCATGCACCATGCTTCAAACACTAATCAGCATATCATGTCAAATCTCATTCAACAAAGATGCATGCCAATTTTCACGTGTTGATTAACCAATTTTTATTTATGTGGTGCTTCGCATACGGCGGTCCCGCTGGCCGAACAGGCCGAATCCGAACAAACCTAGGGTTTTTGCAACTATTGCAAGAATCCTAATCCATATAGGTATCTCATACCTATCAATTTCGGGTTAATCTCATTAACCAATTTGTGTCGTTTCTTCGTATATCTCATATGTTCATTACGAATTCCGGTTTCATGCATCATGAATCAATCTAATTAATCATGGCCGAAAACCAATCGAACACATAGCATCATGCGATTCAACACTCAATCCCGATTTAGGATTTCACCAGTAGCTCTGATACCACTGTTGGATTTCGGGAGCCAAACAGCGCAGCGGAATTTAACCGAAACCCTCCAGGATCCAAGTGAAACGGGGTAAACCAGGTGTTCAAAAATTTCATACCTAATTTTCGGTTGAGATCTCTCACTCAACTGTAGAGTCGAATCACAAAACCTGAACAGTTGACGTGTTCAGGCTCTCTATGGTATCCACACGAGCCTCTCGGGATCACCACGCTTCCACCACGTCCCGGCAGATGCGTTTCTCTTGCGCTCGCAGTGCTAGCTTGCGTCCTCTAAGGAATTGCAAGAGAAGAGTGTGGCTGTCCTTTTGGGAGGCTAGGGCAAGGAGACCTGCGAATTTCTCACTTAAAAGTTGTATTTATAGTGAGACTCAACTTCCAGGCCTAATGGGTTTCAAAGCCCTAATCCAATTAGGATTTAATTTCGGGCTTAATAATGGCTCAACTCCTTGGCCCATTATTAATACGAAATTAAAGTGAAACCATAATCCAAATAATTAGCCCATGCACTCTAATGATCCAAATAGCTCTATGTGTGCGACCCAATAGGCTCTTGCCATGTTGGCAATGATCATAAATCATATTTATGATCATAAGCAATGAGCGGTGTCTAGCAACACATCATTGCTACCCAAGTGACAAGATTGTCGGTGAATCGACTAAACCTTTATGATCATCACCGATATATGCCATTGTCCCTTTGTCCAAGATATCAAGACTAAGCACAAGACATGGAATGTGTCACTCTCGTATAGCCCAATCTTTGGTTTCTTGATTACCGAGTAGACCAAATTAAACTGACGACATTGATATCATATATCAACTCATCGGAGCATGGCCATGCATTTTCTAAGTCTCACTCTATCAAGGGGCCCAAAGATATCACTCCCGTTACATAGGAGGGACAAATCCCATCTTGATCATACAAATCCCTCCGCATGATATGTGACATACCCAATGACCTCCTTCAAGTTCACTCAGTTACGAGCAACAAAGGAAAGTATCAAAGTATGTGACTCACATGTAGGGAACCTTGATGATCTTAGGTCGAAGGACTACATATACTATGATCACTATGAGAATCACTTATGACACTCATATAACGATCCATGAAGTGTTCTCATGGTGGGTCGGTCCAGTACACAAGTTCTCCAACTTGTACCCATATGTAGACTACATATCTCATATTAGTCTCCACATATGCTAGTCATTATGTATTATTGCAACCCGCTCCACAATAATACTAGACTAGGGACGTTTAAGAATATCATTATTCTAGGGTTACAATTATGTTTATTATGTTACGCAGAAACAAAACAACAAACAAAATTGCTGGATTAATGCCTCAATAAAATATCATGACTCAATTTGCAAAAATACAATCATCTCATGATTGGCTTTTTGGGCACAACACTAACACACACATCCATCCTGCACCTAGACGTGTCCCACAAGCTACACAAGCCTGTAAAACTTAAGCATAAGTTTCGGCCAAGAACTATAAGACTTGTAGATGCATTTATCCAAGCCAAGATTGAGTTGGCACATACCTTGACCAATAAGTGTACTACCTCACTCAAGCTCAATGTCTTTGCTTGAAACACAAACAATATGGGCATGAGTACTAATACTCAGTAGGGTTCACAACTCAAACGACTCATAATTGAGTCTATTTAGTTAAGTCCGAGACTTAACCTCCTTAAAGCTTACTTGTCCTGCAAGAAAGATATGAAAAAACCAAAATACAAGACATATAATACATATACAATGCTAACCGAGACATATATAAGCATAACATAATTCATAAGGGGGTTAGCAAGCACAACAATTCAAACAAGCACACAAAACTCACACACACACCACAATGTACATTCGGCCGAAACCACTAGCATGTGTTCATATGCATTCTTGCACACCAAACTTCATAGTTTCACTCCTATTCCACTAGAGCTCTGAATTCAATAGCAAGTTGGCATCACTCACTAGGAATTCTAACACATGCCATTAACTTGACTAGCTAGCCAAAGAACACAAGTCCGAAACTCCTCAATATGCCCATCTAGCAACTAAGATCACATAGTTTATTTTAACCATCACTTAGTCACCATAACTACTTGATCATGGAAAATTTACCAAGAATTCAAGTAGAACGTGAATCCCTACCACAATTTCATGAGCTTAAGCTTTCGGCCAACCTTTGCCACTTCAAATCCAAGCTTGATCAACTAGCACAAGGTCGCCTAATGCCGAATTGCCAAGATATGAACTCAAACCTTCACTTCAAGCTTTGTTTACTAACAATTTGGCCAAGATCCGATAGCAGAATCCCAAGAACACAAAGAACACCACCAAGACTCGGTCAAGTGCACTAAGTAGAGCTTTGACCCGAAATCATGGTTTAATTGCTTAATGGACACATGCACATCCGGCCATTGCCACTTGGCTTGATAATTGGCCTTAAACACCTTCTTAGCCTTGCACTTATTTGCATGGCTCTATTAACCCATTAAGACTCCATAGTCTCATAAAAAGCACTCGGTTAAGAGTTCAAATTGGCCCTTAAGTTTAGTTTCTCGCCATAAGCCACATGGCCATTTTCCATGTGCACTTTGAACCCTAATGTTCTCGATTTTGCACTTAAATCATCATTTACATTTTCAAACAAGTCCCTCAAGTTTTCTTTCATTTCTTTGCATTCTTGGCCTGGGCCAAGCACTGAGGGATGGTCCTGACATACTTGGTATCTCTGGCTTGATAGCTTCAAACGCTCCCTCATTCCAAGCTTCATTGCGGTATGCCTCATCCAAATGGTGAAATGTCTGTGAAAGAGATGTCTAGTGGCGGCAGAGTCATTGCTGGTAAGGGAATGAGTGAGGAAATTGAAAATGTAGTGCTGGTGAGGGAAAAACTTGAAATTGGGGAAAGTTTGGGCGGTATTTGTAGCATTAGACAAAAGTTTGGAAATAAAGTTAAGAGTTTTCCCTTTTTTTCTATACACAAGCTTGCCATATATATAGCCACATATGTCACCACATCATCATACAGCTAGACAAACATTACGACAGTGGCTAATATTAGCTCGATCGCGAACATTAGTGGGCGATTTAACTGTAAAAAAGGAACTGTGTGTGATATACGCTGAGGAAAAAAGATCAATGGTTTATTTGCCCATTTTGCCCTTTTTCAAATTATATAATCAGTTGGGCAAAAGTTAATAGGGGTATTAACATGTTTTGGGTATGCTGACAACATCCGGGTTGTATATGCTTTGTGGACATATATGTCCCTATACGTGTTTTACCCTTCCCACTAACCCCAACTCCCCCAAGCAAACTTTTCTCATGTTTCTCCTTAATTTCATCTTGCTATTTCATTCCATCATCTCTTGGTATCAGTTCTATCCCAATTTCATTCCATCCAGCCGATTTCTCTCCAATCAAACAAACTCCACTGTACCATCGGCATGATTTGAGAAGGAACATTAGGAATGCCAATTGCCAGATGAGATCTCTCCAATTGGACAACCCCCACTGCACCACCGGCCAAATTCAAGGATAGGAAGGAACTCCTCCAGATTAGTAAAGGCTCATCTTCATTGGAAAAGCAACTCAACCATTATCGGACCCTCGTGGACTTTTATATCCAAAAGGAATCAATGATCAACCTTGAGATCTTCTTGAAATCCTTCACTAGCAAGATCGTCACCCTTGAGATGAAAGCTCCAACGCGATTGGAATCATCAAGGTTGAAATCTTCATCGTGGGATGTAGATTTTCATCAAATTTTGACCAGAAAGACTATAACTCTCTTTAGACAATTCTACCTCTGTTGGGTTCTATTTAGATATGGAGAAGGTTTTGACTAGTTTGACTCATAAATAAGGCCATCTTGTTGGTTTTTTGCCTAATGAACTGAGAAATGATGGCTTGATGGGGGCCATTAATTGAGAAAAACACGTTAATAGATTTATATATGTAGCAAACAAACTAAGCCATATTACTATTTGGGAAAAATTAACTCATTCCCTTAACTTGTTTAGACTGTGCTGATGGAAATTTCATACATGGCTGTGTATTTATTTTCCCACTATCATTGACATGATCCATATTACTATCTCTACCATTCTTATCTAATGTCACATTGTTGTTGCTATGGCAAAAGATGCATCTACACATCCCTTTTAGAGTATGTTTAATTTATTTGTTTAAGCAATAGATAACAGTTTAGTCTAAAGCAATTGACGACCGTGTGGAAGCTGTAAGCATCACCAGGCTTAGGGAGATTTCACCGGATCGTCTTACCACTGCAAAATCCAACCTATCTTAATGTTGTCTGTATCTATCCGTATCATTAGTTTTTAGACCGGTGTAAGCTCCGACAAGACATTTTCACTTTTAGTAAGATGAAAACATGACACAACGAGTGAGAGACCTTTGGCTGTAAAGAACCCATGGATTGAAGCTGAGAAAATTTTACATTGATAGTTTTGAACAGGGTTATAGACCAGTCACTTACAGCTTTGATAGTAAAGGGGAGAAAAGGATATCAAGTGCGAAAAATTTGAGTGGAATAGACAGTAAAAATGCACAACTTTTTGGCATACATAGACAACGTCCACATGACCAATTTTTCTCTCCCATAAAATACATTAACTTGGTGTTATTAAATTAAAACAAACTGGGCACTACCTTACATTAATTAGTTCCTCAACCTCAAAAACCTTTGTGAAAGATGATATTTCCTTTGTTCTAAAAATGATGATAAGTATTTCTTTTTAATTATCCCAAAATGGATGAACTTTTTTTTTTGTAAAGTTTGTAATATTTAATTTACTGTACTACTATCATTTAAACTCTCATTATACAAAACCTAAAAACTGCACAAATTCTAAAAAATAATCCTTCTTCTAATCCTCATTTAAACTTTCACGGGTAAATGACACCCACCATCTTTGAAATAAGGCCCATGTTGCCAAGTGGTTATTAAAAATATATAGTATTAACTTTCAAATAATATTAATTTTGTTGAAAAAAAAATGAGTCTGAATTGGATTTCTTTTTCTTTTGTTTAGATGTTTATGTCTGTTGAGTTTGGTATTTGATATGCTTGGGGTATTCTCTGCCCGCTTCAACCTCTGCCGTTTCTCCTCCGTCACCAGTGCCTTGTTGTACATGTTGTTGCCTGCCAGCACCCTGAACACGTTGTAGCACACCGAATGCCTCTCCCAATCATTGCCGTCCATGAATGCTGCTGCACTGAAATCGTTTCTAAAGTCCTTGTCCAGCACGACGTCCACATTGTTCTCCTTCTACCATTTGAGGGTGTTTCAAAGCACGTTGAAGGCGTCCTTCACCTCAATTTCTTTGGCCCTCAGGAACTTGAGCAAAAGGATGTCTGTGGCCTTGTCGCTTTTGCTAGGCAGTAGCAGCACGCCCCAAAGAGTAATTTCTTTTGGATCAGGTACTGATTCTGCAGGGGGTTTCTGTTACCACCTCACAAAATGGGAGAATTACAAGTGTGTCATAATGGCTAAAAACCATTATATTATGTAATTATCACCATAGTGATTGAAGTGTGGGGGGTAAAAGGCATGATCAACACCTCCTTAAAAGTGTTCCAAGTTGGTAACTTGGTCCCCAAGAAAAGCCTTAAGGATTGCTTGTTTGTCAAGCAACCTGTGGACTTTTTTGTAAAGTTTTGGAAATTCAAGTACTCAATTGCAAAACTCTCAAGAAAGAGACTTGGAAAGTTATGGGAAGGATATGAATGGTATGAAAGTGCTATTGGAGGACCAAATTGCTCATGGAAGACAAGTTTGGACAAAGGAAACACTAAAGGCAATAAGGACCTAAATGTCCTAGTGTAAACCTTAAGGTGTTCAAGCTTTTGACTTAAGTCTAAGGGTGGAATTGTGGGGTTATCCCACCATAGGGGAGGCTGCCAAGACTTGATAATTAGTCAAAAATGTTGGGCACATTTGTACTAATGATTTTAAGACAAAGAAACCATAATTAGTGAGAAGGAAAATAACATAAAGCAAGGTTAAGCTTGTTAAGTGTGCTTTGTGCCCTTAAGCTCATTTAAGTGGCCAAATCACTTATCCCTCTCGAATTTTTGTCCTCCTCCAGCCCAAGAACACAACCACACTTCCTCTATAGCAACCACACCTTCAAACTTGCAATTGATTGAAATTGAAGGCAAAAGGAAGCAATTGGAAGCAAACTAGAGCTATTGCTTGGATACTTCAAGGATCAAGCTTGATTTTTGGCCTACTAACTTTGGTAAGGGTTCTTATGCTCTCATAGGTTGTTTTATGTATTTTCAAGCAACCATGGAGCTAGGGCTAAGCTTGGAAGAGAGCCATGAGCTTGATGAACCAAGCTTAGTGAGGGGAGTGCACTTATTGAAGGTTTTGTGACCTATTGTCAAGTGCACAGTGATGGTAGCGAATTTGAGGGTTTCTAGAGCCCAAAGTTAGTACTAATTACTGTTAAAATCCTCCTAAGGCCAAGAATTAGTTTGAGGAGGGCTACCATAGTGATTTATTTAAGTTTATTTCATGTTTTACGGACTAACCTATGGTATATGTTGCTGCTGCATTTCATGTGTTTGTTGGTTGTGAATGGCTGCTGCATTTGGTTGCTATATCTTGTATATATGCATTGTGGTTTTTTTGTTTTAGTCTCATTGGATGCAGGTTTTAATTATGGTTACATTGCCTATTGAATCCAAGTGTTACCCTTACTAAGTTTCTCAATGAAACTTACTCCCCTCAATTCTGTTATTTCAGGTCCAGCAGAAAGATCACTTTCAAACTAACCTTTATTGTTTGATTTTTGATCTGAAATTTCAGGTACACGAACTTCCATGTGTCTAGTTATGATCTAGAATGTTTGGTGATTTTAGGAGCACATTTGGTTTTTTTGGTGATGGTACTTATTGTATCATGCAGCAGCTGTCCAGCTTCCTGTTTCTGGAGTCCATTGTGTCTCAGGCACTCCTATAACCTAGGGTGCATATTTAGCTGAGTTAAGACCATATGGTAGTGCATGTATTCATTTACATGTAGTGTATGTAAAATGAGACAAGTATGTAAACATTTGGGTAATGTTTTGGCTATGTAAGTAATGTGGTGCAAAGCTGCCTAAGTGTGAATGATGGGCTGCTTACTTGTAAATTCTGTTTTGGCCACATAAAGTTGTTAAAATCAAGGTAATGTAATTCCTATGTGTAATGGACATATATGGGATAGCTTTGGAGGGTTTTCCCCTTATGAATGAAGTGTTTGCACACTTATGAAATTTTGTATGGGCAAAATGATCATAAAGTGACCAGAATTTTGACTCTAGACTTAAAGTTCTATAGCTCCCTTTGTAGAGGGAATATTTGTATGAAATTTTGACCACACCTAGAGAACATCTAGAGGTTGAACTGGGATTTGGAATTTCTAAATTTGGAACCCTGTAGCCAAAGATATGAAATTGCAAAGTTGGCTAATTTACTGTTCATTTGGTCAGAATTTTGTAACCAACTTCAAAAATCCATAACTTGGTCCATAGGTGGGCTATTGATGTAAAAAAAAATTTCTTGGTTTGCTCTAAGTCTCTACTTGGTAATGAAGTAAAGAAAACATGGTGGTATGTGGCTAGAATGATACAGTTTATTAATGGAAGTTACAGGTGCAGTGGCTGGTCACTAGAACTTAACAAGATTGCCTAATGTGTGGTAGCCAAGATTAAGATTTGTGCTAGTGTTTTACTTATTTGCTACCATTGCGTGCATGAAATGTGAATATGTGTGTGATGGTTGGACCAATATGCATGTGTTTACATAGTGCCCAAGGGGGCCACTTGGGTATGTACACTAAGGGTAGTGTTCTGATGGCCTACAAAACATTACCAATCCTGGGAGTCTAAATGCACAATTTTGGAACCATAATTGGACTGCCCCAGAGTGGGTAATAAAAGTTGGTATCAGAGCATGGTTTATACATGTACATAGCATATAGTTGTGTTGCATGCATCTACATATGTGAACTCAGTTTTGTTAGCTACTAGTGTCAAGTGCCATTGAAATGCCTATTATCTTTATATGTGCTCTATGATGGATCATCAATACAGGAAGTAAACATGGTTGCCACAAGGAGAGGGGAACCACCATGAAGGCCTCCTATTGATTCTAGGCAACAAGGAAATGGACAGAATAGAGGGAATTATGGGCAACAGGTGGTACCAAACCCTGAAGTGCCTCAGGCTTGGTTAGAGCTTCCGAGGAACTTAGCTCTAATCAATGAAAACTTAATGAGATTGATTCAAGCACAACAGTAGGGAGTGGAAGTTGCTCCAGTAGAACCAGTTCAAGATGCACAGCAGCAACCAGAAGAGGATACTAGGAACACATCTGAATATGTTCATTCCGGAAGCTTGAAAGACACAAATGATGAAACTGTTGATGAGGAAGATAAGGATAGGAGAAATCGAAGAGGAAGAAGACTAAGGTCTCAGATTGGTCAGGTGTCCAGGACCAATCCCTCAGTCTATAACCATTCTTCTATTAGGAATGAGATTGAGGATGGCCATGAGAGAAGATCTAGGAAGAGGCAGAGAGATTATAGAGAGCATCACCATACAGAGGACTCTCACAGATCCAGGAGACATAGATCAAAGGATCTAGAAGGCCTAGATAAGGTCAGACTGTTGGAGAGGTTTCAAGGCCTAAGACCTCCACAGTTTGATGGAAGAGCTAGGCCAGAAAAAGCTGAGAAGTGGTTAATCTTCATTGAAAAAAATGTTTGAGAGGATGCCACTCAGCTCCACCAAGAAAGTGTCACTGGCTACTTATAATCTAGTAGGCAGTGCAGAGATATGGTGGAGGAGCACCAGAGATAGATATGCTGTCCAGAAAGGTAGAAGGCCAGGAGAAGACATGGAAATGACTTGGCCAGAGTTCACACAGCTGTTTCAGGAGCAGTACATTAGTGATGCTATCAAGGATATGAAGCAAGCTGAATTTGATGCTCTAAGGCAGGACAACCTCAGTGTCCTAGAGTATGAGCACAAATTCTGTTACCCACTCCGGGGTAGTCCAGTTATGGTGCCAAAACTGTGCATTTAGACTCCCAGGATTGGTAATGTTCTATAGGCCATCAGAACACTACCCTTAGTGTGCATACCCAAGTGGCCCTCTTGGGCACTTTGTAAATACATGCATATTGGTCAAACCATCACACACATATTCACATTTCATGCACACCATGGCATCAAAGAAGGAAAACACTAGGACAAGTCTTAGTTTTGGCTTCCACACATTAGGCAATTTTGTTAAGTTCTAGTGGCCAGCTACTGTACCTGTAACTTCCACTAATAAACTGTAACATTCTAGCATCATACCCCCATGTTTTGTTTGCTCCATTATGAAGTAGAGACTTAGAGAAAACTAGGGAATTTTTTTTTACATCAATAGCCCACCTATGGACCAAGTTATGGATTTTTTAAGTTGGTTACAAAATTCTGACCAAATGAACAGAAACTCAGCCAATTTTGCAACGTCATATCTTTGGCTAAAAGGTTCCAAATCCATAAATTCAAAATTCCAGTTCAGCCTCTATATGTTCTCTAGGTGTGGTCAAAATTTCATACCAATATTCATTCTACACAGGGAGATATTAAAGTTTAGGTACATGTTCGAAATTCTGGCAACTTTGGGACCATTTTGTCCATACAATTTTTTCAAACCATGCAAACACTTTATTCACAAGGGGAAAGCACTCCAAGGCTATCCCATACATGTCCAATACACATATTAATTACATTCTCTTGCATCTAGAAACTTTATGTGGCCAAAACAGAATTTACAAGTAAGCAGCCTATCATTCACACTTAGGCAGCTTTGCACCATATCACTTACATAGCCAAAACATTACTCAAATGTTCACATACTTGTCTCATTTTACATACACTACATGTACATGCATACATTCACTACACTATGGTCTTAACTCAGCTAAATACGCACCCTAGGTTACAGGAGGTCCTGAGACACAATGGACTCCAAAAACAGGATGCTGGACAGCTGCTGCACAACACAATAAGTACCACCATTAAAAATACCAAATGTGATCCTAAAATCATCAAAATTTCCAGATCATAACTAGACATATGGAAGTTCATGTACCTGAAATTTCAGATCAAAACTCAAACCAAAAAGGTTAGTTTGAAGGTGATCTTTCTGCTGGACCTGAAATGACAGAATTGAGGGGAGTAAGTTTCATTGAGAAACTTAGTAAGGGTAACACTTGGATTCACTAGGCAATGTGACCATCATTAAAACCTGAATCCAAAGAAACTAAAACACAAAAACCACAATGCATATATACAAGATATAGCAACCAAATGCAGCAGCCAAACACAAACAACAAACACATGAAATGTGGCAGCAACATGTACCATAGGTTAGTCCGTAAAACATGTAATAAACTTAACCAAATCACTATGGCAGCCCTCCTCAAGCTAATGCTTGGTCTTAGGAGGATTTTAACAGTAGTTAGTACTAACTTTTGGGCTCTAGAAACCCAGAAATTCGCTGCCATCACTGTGCACTTCACACTAGGTCACAAAACCTTCAATAAATGCACTCCCCTCACTAAGCTTGGTTCATCAAGCACATGGCTCTCTTCCAAGCTTAGCCCTAGCTCCATGGATGTTTGAAAATTTCAGAAAACAACCCATGAGAGCAAGAGAACCCTTACCTTGATGGGTATGCTGAAATTGGAGCTTGATCCTAGGTGCACTAAAGCAATAGCACCAACTAGCTTCCAATTGTGCTTCCTTGACTTCAATTGCAAGTAGTTTTGAGTTTGAAGGTATGGTGGCTATGGAGGAAGTGTGGAGGAGAGGGCTGGCTTTATTTTTGCTGGTGGAGGCCGAAATTTAGAGAGCAAAGGTGGTCTTGACTACTTAAATAGTCAAAAGTACACTAAACACACTTAAGTAGTCTTAACCTTGTCTTATGTCATTTTCCTTGCTACAAGACTATGGTTTCTTAGTCTTAATCTCTTGGCCCACATTTGACCATCCTTATCTTCCTTTAGCAGCCCTCCTTATGTGGGCTAACCCCACAAAACTTCCATTTGACTTAAGTCATAGACATACACATCTTAAGGCCTACATTAGAACACTTAGGTCCTTTATGCCTTTTTGTGTTTTCTTTGTCCTTAGTTGTCTTCCATAAGCAATTTGGTCCTCCAATAGCACTTTCATACCATTCATATCCTTCCCATAACTCTCCAAATCTCTTTTGTGAAAGTTTTGCAATTGAGTACCCGAATTTCCAAAATCTTACAAAAAAGTCCATAGGTTGCTTGACAAACAAGCAATCCTTAAGGCTTTTCTTGGGGACCAAGTTACCAACTTGGAACACTTTTAAGGAGGTGTTGATCATGCCTTTTACCCCCCACACTTTAAACACTATGGTGAGAATTACACAATATAATGGTTTTTTAGCCATTATGACACACTTGTAATTCTCCCATTTTATGAGGTGGTAACAAATTCAATCAGTTGGTGAGGTATGCTCCTCAGTGTCATGGACTGGAGGAGTTGAAGGCCAAAAGATTTGTTAGAGGCCTAAATTCAGACATTAGAAAGGCTGTTAGACCTTTTGGAGCAATGACATATTATGAAGCAGTGTAGAAAGCTCTATTAGTAGAGCAAGAAGATTATGAGACTAAGTACTTTCCCAGTGGACCAAGGGAAAGTAGCTAGGCAGGAGACAGGCAAAAAAGCCACCACATGGCAAGGGAATTGCCAAGAGTTCCCATTTTGGTGATGACGGCAAGGTTAAGGGGAAGTTCCCTAGCCTAAGGTGCCCTAACTACAAAAAGTTTTATGGAAAGAAACCTTGTTATTTTGACACCCAGTGTGTCTAAGATGTGGATCCATGGATCATTGGATCAAAGACTGCCCACAGGCTCAAAGGAGGCCAGAAGAGCAAGGTCCAGTAAGGCCTATTGGGGTAGGACCTAGATGGGAAGTGTTTGGTTTCGGGAGCCAAACAGCGCAGCGGAATTTAACCGAAACCCTCCAGGATCCAAGTGAAACGGGGTAAACCGGGTGTTCGAAAATTTCATACCTAATTTTCGGTTGAGATCTCTCACTCAACTGTAGAGTCGAATCACAAAACCTGAACAGTTGACGTGTTCAGGCTCTCTATGGTATCCACACGAGCCTCTCGGGATCACCACGCTTCCACCACGTCCCGGCAGATGCGTTTCTCTTGCGCTCGCAGTGCTAGCTTGTGTCCTCCAAGGAATTGCAAGAGAAGAGTGCGGCTGTCCTTTTGGGAGGCTAGGGCAAGGAGACCTGCGAATTTCTCACTTAAAAGTTATATTTATAGTGAGACTCAACTTCCAGGCCTAATGGGTTTCAAAGCCCTAATCCAATTAGGATTTAATTTCGGGCTTAATAATGGCTCAACTCCTTGGCCCATTATTAATACGAAATTAAAGTGAAACCATAACCCAAATAATTAGCCCATGCACTCTAATGATCCAAATAGCTCTATGTGTGCGACCCAATAGGCTCTTGCCATGTTGGCAATGATCATAAATCACATTTATGATCATAAGCAATGAGCGGTGCCTAGCAACACATCATTGCTACCCAAGTGACAAGATTGTCGGTGAATCGACTAAACCTTTATGATCATCACCGATATATGCCATTGTCCCTTTGTCCAAGATATCAAGACTAAGCACGAGACATGGAATGTGTCACTCTCGTATAGCCCAATCTTTGGTTTCTTGATTACCGAGTAGACCAACTTAATCTGACGACATTGATATCATATATCAACTCATCGGAGCATGGCCATGCATTTTCTAAGTCTCACTCTATCAAGGGGCCCAAAGATATCACTCCCGTTACATAGGAGGGACAAATCCCATCTTGATCATACAAATCCCTCCGCATGATATGTGACATACCCAATGACCTCCTTCAAGTTCACTCAGTTACGAGCAACAAAGGAAAGTATCAAAGTATGTGACTCACATGTAGGGAACCTTGCTGATCTTAGGTCGAAGGACTACATATACCATGATCACTATGAGAATCACTTATGACACTCATATAACGATCCATGAAGTGTTCTCATGGTGGGTCGGTCCAGTACACAAGTTCTCCAACTTGTACCCATATGTAGACTACATATCTCATATTAGTCTCCACATATGCTAGTCATTATGTATTATTGCAACCCGCTCCACAATAATACTAGACTAGGGACGTTTAAGAATATCATTATTCTAGGGTTATAGTTATGCTTATTACGTTACGCAGAAACAAAACAACAAACATAATTGCTGGATTAATGCCTCAATAAAATATCATGACTCAATGTGCAAAAATACAATCATCTCATGATTGGCTTTTTGGGCACAGTACTAACAATCTCCCACTTGCACTAAAAGCCAATCATCCATGTATCTAATACCGATGGACCTAGAATGGCTATCATGCTTCTGCTGTGTAAGGGGCTTTGTCAGTGGATCAGCAATGTTGCTGTCTGTCGAAGTCCTGCATATCCTTACATCACCCCTCTCGATGATCTTCCTGATGAGATGATAGCGTCGGAGTATGTGTTTGGATCTCTGGTGAGATCGAGGTTCCTTAGCCTGTGCGATTGCTCCATTGTTGTCACAATAGAGCTCTATCGGGTCAACAATGCTTGGAACCACTCCAAGTTCAGTGATGAACTTCTTGATCCAAACTGCCTCCTTCGCAGCATCAGAGGCGGCAATGTACTCAGATTCTGTTGTAGAGTCAGCTACTGTCTCTTGCTTTGAACTCTTCCAGCTTACAGCACCACCACCAATACAAAACACATAACCAGATTGCGATCTAAAATCATCCTTATCGGATTGGAAGCTTGCATCGGTGTAACCCCTTACAATGAGCTGATCTTCACCTCCAAAGACCAAGAATGCATCCTTAGTCCTTCGTAAGTACTTAAGGATGTTCTTAACAGCTGTCCAGTGACTTTCACCGGGGTTCGATTGGTACCCACTCGTCATGCTCAAAGCATATGAGACATCGGGACGAGTACATATCATGGCATACATGATAGATCCAATTGCTGAGGCATATGGAATCTTACTCATGCGCTCTCTCTCCTCGGTTGTACTCGGACACTGAGATCTAGAAAGAGTGATACCATGTGACATGGGCAAGAATCCTTTCTTGGAATCTTGCATGCTAAACCTCTTTAGCACATTGTCAATATATGTACTTTGACTTAGGCCAAGAAGCTTTCTAGATCTATCTCTATAGATCCTGATGCCTAACACATAGGCTGCTTTACCCAAGTCCTTCATAGAGAAACATTTCCCTAGCCAAGTCTTCACAGACTGTAGCTCAGGAATGTCATTCCCGATGAGTAGTATGTCATCTACAGACAACACCAAGAAGATAATAGCGCTCCCACTAACCTTCTTGTAGACACAAGGTTCATCTTCATTTTTGATAAAACCAAACTCTTTGATTGCATCATCAAAACGAAGATTCCAACTTCGAGAAGCTTGCTTCAGTCCATAAATGGACCTTTGTAATTTGCACACTTTATTGGCATTCCCAGGAGTGACAAAACCCTCAGGTTGTGTCATGTACACATCCTCAAGTAGCTTTCCATTTAGGAATACAGTTTTGACATCCATTTGCCATATCTCATAATCATAGTGTGCAGCAATAGCAAACAAAATTCGGATGGATTTCAGCATAGCAACTGGTGAAAAAGTTTCATCATAGTCAATACCATGAATTTGCTTGAAACCTTTTGCGACCAATCGTCCCTTAAAGGTAATCACATTACCATCCATGTCAGTTTTCTTCTTGAAAACCCATTTGCACCCTATGGGTTTTACCCCTTCAGGTGGGTCAACCAAAGTCCATACTTGGTTTTCATACATGGATTCCATCTCGGATTTCATGGCCATTAGCCACTTCTCAGAGTCAGGCCCCGACATAGCTTGTTGGTAGGTTGTGGGCTCATCTTGATCCATGAGCATCACATCACCGGTGTGAGTCACGAGAAATCCATATCTCTCGGGCTCACGCCGAATCCTACTAGTCCTACGTGGGCTTTGTGCTACAGGAACAGACTCTTGAACCACAACATCTTGTGGTGTCTGTTCAGGTTCCATTTCAGGTTCGATGTCTTCTTGTTGTTCTTGAATTTCTTCAAGTTCTACTTTCCTCCCACTAGTTCCTTTAGAGATAAACTCTTTCTCCAAAAAGACACCAGTTCGAGCAACAAACACTTTTTGCTCAGAGGGATTGTAGAAATAGTAACCCTTTGTTTCTTTGGGATACCCAACAAAAAGACATTTTTGAGATTTGGGCCCTAGTTTGTTAGAGGATTGACGTTTTACATAAACGTCACAGCCCCAAATCTTCATAAAAGACAAATTGGGACGCCTCCCACTCCATATCTCATATGGTGTCTTTTGAACCGATTTAGATGGAACTCGGTTTAGTGTAAACGCGGCTGTCTCTAGAGCATGTCCCCAAAAGGAGTTTGGAAGGTCAGCTTGACTCATCATGGAGCGAACCATGTCTAACAGAGTTCGATTTCTCCTTTCAGAAACACCATTCCATTGAGGTGTACCTGGTGGAGTGAGTTGTGATATTATACCACACTCCTTCAGATAGTCAAGGAATTCTCGATCCAAGTACTCTCCACCTCGATCTGATCGAAGCACTTTGATACTCTTCCCGAGTTGATTCTCTACTTCATTCTTGAATTCTTTGAACTTTTCAAAGGATTCTGACTTGTGTCTCATAAGATACACATAGCCATATCTGCTGAAGTCATCAGTGAAAGTAATGAAGTATTGGGAACCTCCTCTAGCTTGTGTAGACATAGGGCCACATACATCACTATGTATGAGTCCTAGTAAGTCATTAGCCCTTTCACTTTGCCCTGTGAATGGGGCTTTGGTCATCTTGCCCAACAAACATGACTCACATGTCTCATATGATTCAAAATCAAATGAGTCCAAGAGTCCATCCTTATGGAGCTTGGATATGCGGGTCTCATTTATATGGCCCAAGCGACAGTGCCAGAGATAGGTCGAGTTTGAATCATTTAATCTGACCTTCTTGGTATTCACATTATAGATTGGATCTTCAAGGTCTAGAACATACAACCCATTGCTAAGTTGAGCACAACCATAAAAGATTTCATTCAAATAAATAGAACAACATTTGTCCTTTATTATAAATGAAAAACCTTTCTTGTCCAAACAAGAAACAGAAATCAAATTTCTACTAATAGTAGGCACAAAGTAGCAGTTGTCTAATTCTAAAACTAATCCACTAGGTAAAGTGAGAACATAAGTCCCTACGGCGAAGGCAGCAACCCTTGCTCCATTTCCAACACGTAGGTCCACTTCACCTCGGGCCAATCTTCTACTTCTACTTAGATCCTGCACATTTGCACAAATGTGAGATCCACATCCAGTATCCAATACCCAAGATGAGGAAGTAGAAAAGTTAGCCTCTATAACAAAAATACCTGAAGTGGAAGTCTTACTTCCCTTTTCCTTAGCAAGTTCTTCAAGATAGAGCTTGCAGTTGCGCTTCCAGTGTCCAGGTTGCTTACAATGGAAGCACTCCCCTTCCTTTGCCACACCACCCTTTGGTTTCAGTGCAGCTGAAGAAGAACTAGCATTGGACTTTCCATTAGCTTTATCCTTCTTCTTGTTGGCTTTTCCTTTTCCCTTGCCCTTTTGAACCATCAAAATGGGCTTAGCCTTCTTAAGGTTTTGCTCAGCAGTTCTCAACATGTTGAGCAATTCAGGGAGGGACTTGTCAAGGTCGTTCATGTTATAGTTCATGACGAACTGACTGTAGCTTTCAGGCAACGATTGCAAGACTACATCAATAGCCAACTCTTTCTGAAGAGCAAATCCCAAATTCTCAAGATTCTCAATGTACCCAATCATCTTGAGCACATGAAGACCCACGGGACTTCCCTCAGACATCTTGCACTGAAACAATGCCTTAGAGGTCTCAAACCTCTCATGCCTAGCTTGCTCTTGGAAAAGCATTTTGAGATGTTCGATCATATCGAACGCCCCCATGTTCTCATGTTGCTTCTGAAGCTCAGATTCCATGGTAATAAGCATGAGGCATGCAACATCCAAAGCATCATCAGAATGCCTCTTGTGAGCATCCCTTTCAGCTCTTGGAGCAGTGGCAGCAGGCTCATTCGGAATGGGCTACTCTAGGACATATGCCTTTCTCTCTTGTTTGAGGACTATCCTCAAGTTTCGGTACCATTTGAGGAAGTTGGTCCCATTCAGTTTTTCCTTCTCAAGGATCGATCGCAACGAAAGTGTCGATGTGTTTTGTGCCATGGTTATCTACAACAGTAAATATGCAGTGTAAGAGTCATGTATTTTAATTCATTTAATAAGGACTTTTATTAAACGATACTCCCACTATTTTCCTCAAAATAATAACCCTCGATATTATTTCGGAACACCTCGGCGCTAAGGTATTATAGTGGGCCAAGATCCATATTTGACCACAACCTGAGTCAGCTTTGGCTTTTCTCTCAAGTTACAGCTATTTAGGTAGGCAACTCCTTGCCAATTGCATCTTATGCAACTCTTGGATAGTTGGGTGAACAACACTTGTCCAAGCTCATCTCATGAACTTAAGCCCAACTCTATGCCTCTAAGTCCCTAATCCTATTAGGATGACTTAGTTAAGTCGAACCCAAAGTTAGCAGTTTGGATATCACTATTATCCCATCGCGCCTTACCAAGATGAACATAGGTGCTTTGCTTTGGGAAACCCACCTAATGTTGATCAAAGTCTTGACGAGTGCCAACATTTGGAAGGCATCACATTTAATGACTTAATATTTGTTTGAGGGATTTTTCTTTTGATATCACCAATTTGTTATCTTCGGTTGTTTTATACATGCATCACATACAAATATAAAACATGCATCTCATGCTTACAAGAAATAAACGTGACATGGTTATAGCCCAAACTATGCGATATTCTCAAGCCAATGAGAATATCATAAAAGCCTAAGAAAAGAAAAGAGTCTTCACAAGCTCCTTCTCTTCCCTTCTTGGCTGCCTTTTGTTGTCACCTCCTTGGACATACCACCTTGGACGATCCCATAATGCACCATTACATCAATAATAGAAACCTCGAGTTACATTCGAGGGAGTAAGGTGAGAAGAGAATGTACAATGAGAGTGATAAGAAAAGGCACGACTCGCAGGCCGTATTTACAAGTACAACCAATCAAGGGCTATAACCATGCACCATGCTTCAAACACCAATCAGCATATCATGTCAAATCTCATTCAACAAAGATGCATGCCAATTTTTGCGTGTTGATTAACCAGTTTTTATTTATGTGGCGCTTCGCATACGGCGGTCCCGCTGGCCGGTCAGCGGGCGGTGGTTCCGCCCTTGCGGGGGGCGTGGGGGGCAGCGCCACCCGGCGCAAAAAATTGTCTTACAATTGCTTAGCCCGAAATCTTCTATTTCGAGAAAGTAGGCACCCGAGACTCCTCCATTCGAGCCACCAAAAATACCTTACTTTCGGTGCCCGAACAGGCCGAATCCGAACAAACCTAGGGTTTTTGCAACTATTGCAAGAATCCTAATCCATATAGGTATCTCATACCTATCAATTTCGGGTTAATCTCATTAACCAATTTGTGTCGTTTCTTCATATATCTCATATGTTCATTACGAATTCCGGTTTCATGCATCATGAATCAATCTAATTAATCATGGCCGAAAACCAATCGAACACATAGCATCATGCGATTCAACAATCAATCCCGATTTAGGGTTTCACCAGTAGCTCTGATACCACTGTTGGGTTTCGGGAGCCAAACAGCGCAGCGGAATTTAACCGAAACCCTCCAGGATCCAAGTGAAACGGGGTAAACCGGGTGTTCGAAAATTTCATACCTAATTTTCGGTTGAGATCTCTCACTCAACTGTAGAGTCGAATCACAAAACCTGAACAGTTGACGTGTTCAGGCTCTCTATGGTATCCACACGAGCCTCTCGGGATCACCACGCTTCCACCACGTCCCGGCAGATGCGTTTCTCTTGCGCTCGCAGTGCTAGCTTACATCCTCCAAGGAATTGCAAGAGAAGAGTGCGGCTGTCCTTTTGGGAGCCGCCCTTGCGGGGGGCGTGGGGGGCAGCGCCACCCGGCGCAAAAAATTGTCTTACAATTGCTTAGCCCGAAATCTTCTATTTCGAGAAAGTAGGCACCCGAGACTCCTCCATTCGAGCCCACGTAGGACTGGTAGGATTCGGCGTGAGCCCGAGAGATATGGATTTCTCGTGACTCACACCGGTGATGTGATGCTCATGGATCAAGATGAGCCCACAACCTACCAACAAGCTATGTCGGGGCCTGACTCTGAGAAGTGGCTAATGGCCATGAAATCCGAGATGGAATCCATGTATGAAAACCAAGTATGGACTTTTGTTGACCCACCTGAAGGGGTAAAACCTATAGGGTGCAAATGGGTTTTCAAGAAGAAAACTGACATGGATGGTAATGTGATTACCTTTAAGGGAAGATTGGTTGCAAAAGGTTTCAAGCAAATTCATGGTATTGACTATGATGAAACTTTTTCACCAGTTGCTATGCTTAAATCCATCCGAATTTTGTTTGCTATTGCTGCACACTATGATTATGAGATATGGCAAATGGATGTCAAAACTGCATTCCTAAATGGAAAGCTACTTGAGGATGTGTACATGACACAGCCTGAGGGTTTTGTCACTCCTGGGAATGCCAATAAAGTGTGCAAATTGCAAAGGTCCATTTATGGACTGAAGCAAGCTTCTCGAAGTTGGAATCTTTGTTTTGATGATGCAATCAAAGAGTTTGGTTTTATCAAAAATGAAGATGAACCTTGTGTCTACAAGAAGGTTAGTGGGAGCGCTATTGTCTTCTTGGTGTTGTATGTAGATGACATACTACTCATCGGGAATGACATTCCTGAGCTACAGTCTGTGAAGACTTGGCTAAGGAAATGTTTCTCTATGAAGGACTTGGGTGAAGCAGCCTATGTGTTAGGCATCAGGATCTATAGAGATAGATCTAGAAAGCTTCTTGGCCTAAGTCAAAGTACATATATTGACAAGGTGCTAAAGAGGTTTAGCATGCAAGATTCCAAGAAAGGATTCTTGCCCATGTCACATGGTATCACTCTTTCTAGATCTCAGTGTCCGAGTACAACTGAGGAGAGAGAGCGCATGAGTAAGATTCCATATGCCTCAGCAATTGGATCTATCATGTATGCCATGATATGTACTCGTCCCGATGTCTCATATGCTTTGAGCATGACGAGTAGGTACCAATTGAACCCCGGTGAAAGTCACTGGACAGCTGTTAAGAACATCCTTAAGTACTTACGAAGGACTAAGGATGCATTCTTGGTCTTTGGAGGTGAAGATGAGCTCGTTGTAAGGGGTTACACCGATGCAAGCTTCCAATCCGATAAGGATGATTTTAGATCGCAATCTGGTTATGTGTTTTGTATTGGTGGTGGTGCTGTAAGCTGGAAGAGTTCAAAGCAAGAGACAGTAGCTGACTCTACAACAGAATCTGAGTACATTGCCGCCTCTGATGCTGCGAAGGAGGCAGTTTGGATCAAGAAGTTCATCACTGAACTTGGAGTGGTTCCAAGCATTGTTGACCCGATAGAGCTCTATTGTGACAACAATGGAGCAATCGCACAGGCTAAGGAACCTCGATCTCACCAGCGATCCAAACACATACTCCGACGCTATCATCTCATCAGGGAGATCATCGAGAGGGGTGATGTAAGGATATGCAGGACTTCGACAGACAGCAACATTGCTGATCCACTGACAAAGCCCCTTACGCAGCAGAAGCATGATAGCCATTCTAGATCCATCGGTATTAGATACATGGATGATTGGCTTTTAGTGCAAGTGGGAGATTGTTAGTGTTGTGCCCAAAAGGCCAATCATGAGATGATTGTATTTTTGCAAATTGAGTCATGATATTTTATTGAGGCATTAATCCAGCAATTTTGTTTGTTGTTTTGTTTCTGCGTAACGTAATAAACATAATTGTAACCCTAGAATAATGATATTCTTAAACGTCCCTAGTCTAGTATTATTGTGGAGCGGGTTGCAATAATACATAATGACTAGCATATGTGGAGACTAATATGAGATATGTAGTCTACATATGGGTACAAGTTGGAGAACTTGTGTACTGGACCGACCCACCATGAGAACACTTCATGGATCGTTATATGAGTGTCATAAGTGATTCTCATAGTGATCATGGTATATGTAGTCCTTCGACCTAAGATCATCAAGGTTCCCTACATGTGAGTCACATACTTTGATACTTTCCTTTGTTGCTCGTAACTGAGTGAACTTGAAGGAGGTCATTGGGTATGTCACATATCATGCGGAGGGATTTGTATGATCAAGATGGGATTTGTCCCTCCTATGTAACGGGAGTGATATCTTTGGGCCCCTTGATGGAGTGAGACTTAGAAAATGCATGGCCATGCTCCGATGAGTTGATATATGATATCAATGTTGTCAGTTTAAGTTGGTCTACTCAGTAATCAAGAAACCAAAGATTGGGCTATACGAGAGTGACACATTCCATGTCTCGTGCTTAGTCTTGATATCTTGGACAAAGGGACAATGGCATATATCGGTGATGATCATAAAGGTTTAGTTGATTCACTGACAATCTTGTCACTTGGGTAGCAATGATGTGTTGCTAGACACCGCTCATTGCTTATGATAATAAATGTGATTTATGATCATTGCCAACATGGCAAGAGCCTATTGGGTCGCACACGTAGAGCTATTTGGATCATTAGAGTGCATGGGCTAATTATTTGGGTTATGGTTTCACTTTAATTTCGTATTAATAATGGGCCAATGAGTTGAGCCATTATTAAGCCCGAAATTAAATCCTAATTGGATTAGGGCTTTGAAACCCATTAGGCCTGGAAGTTGAGTCTCACTATAAATACAACTTTTAAGTGAGAAATTCGTAGGTCTCCTTGCCCTAGCCTCCAAAAAAGGACAGCCGCACTCTTCTCTTGCAATTCCTTGGAGGACGCAAGCTAGCACTGCGAGTGCAAGAGAAACGCATCTGCCGGGACGTGGTGGAAGCGTGGTGATCCCGAGAGGCTCGTGTGGATACCATAGAGAGCCTGAACACGTCAACTGTTCAGGTTTTGTGATTCGACTCTACAGTTGAGTGAGAGATCTCAACCGAAAATTAGGTATGAAATTTTCGAACACCCGGTTTACCCCGTTTCACTTGGATCCTGGAGGGTTTCGGTTAAATTCCGCTGCACTGTTTGGCTCCCGAAACCCAACAAACCATATGCACCAACAAACACAGCAACAAAAACATGTAATGCTGGAAGCAATAACACATTAGCGTTAGTCCATAATCATTCAATAAAACAATAAGATATCACTTTAGTAACACTATGGCAACCCTCCTCAAGCTTTTTCTTGGTCTTAGGAGTCTTTTAGGTTTTAGTTAGTATTAACTTGAGCTCTAGAAACCCTTTTTTCTTGCTGCCATCTTCAGCATGGTAACACTAAGGCCGAAACGTTACCATGCTTTTTTCCCCTTAACCCATACTTGGTTCCTTGAGCTTTTTGATCTCTTGCAACCATGGTCTTAGCTTCATGGATATTTGGAAATATAGTAAAAAATCCAAGAAACTTTAGAAAACCCTTACCTTTTGCTCTAAAATCTGAAAACCCAAATAGAACCAAAATTAGGTTTTCTTGCACTCTTTGATGTCTTCTTTGCTTTCTCTTGCTTCCTCTTGTTTTCTTAAGGTATGGTGGCTATGGAGGATGATGGAAGAGCTTAAGGAAGATGTCTTAGCTGCTGGAGGCTGAAATTTAAGGAAAATAGCAATGAAATGAAGATTTTTCTTCATTTATACATTATTTTGACCAAGGTGGCATATATGCAAATTTTTGAAAATTTGGCCAACACCTGGACAATTTATTTCCAACCATTTTGGCTAGGAAAATGACAGATTTTGGCCTCTTTTAACCTTGTCAAAAAATCATTTTGACTTTAGGCAAAAATGTGGACACTTAAGCACCTTAGTTGGCATTATGCCATAATTGATCAACTTTGCCTTTTTAAGCATTTTGGTCCACAACAATATCCTTAATCCATCCATGTCCTATCTTCATAATTCCATCCATGTCCTTTCAATAGTCATCTTTAGAAATTTGTGCAATTGAGTACCCAACTTTTGTAACCTTACAATTTAGTCCATAGGTTACTTGAAAATTAGGCGATGTGCCAATGCTTTCTTAAGGACCAAGCTATCATTGTTTTTGCCACTTAAGGGGGTGTATATTGAATACTTTACACTTCACAAATCATACACTATGGTGAAAATTAAAACATATAAGTTTAGGTTCTTATGCTGTAATTTTCCCATTTTGTAAAGGTGTAACATGCTAGAGCCACCTCTATCTAGTTTAAGGGGGCATGTGATGGTTAGATGGAAAATGTGCAGGCCAATAGCCAAACTCACTTTAACCGAGGGGGTCCTCTTTCATAAAAAACAGAACTAGGCACCCTTGGACTACAAAGCTTGGACTTTAGAGATAGGAAGACTAACCAAACTCCCCTAGTTTCTTTGGCGATCCACGTGGGAGACCTTAGGGGTAAATCCTATGCGTAGCCCTTAGGGCCACCAACAAAGGCTGTTACCATGCTACTCCGGGCTTGTGTTAGATGTTAGTATTGTGCCCAAAAAGCCAATCATGAGATGATTGTATTTTTGCACATTGAGTCATGATATTTTATTGAGGCATTAATCCAACAATTTTGTTTGTTGTTTTGTTTCTGCGTAACGTAATAAACATAA
Source organism: Aquilaria yunnanensis (assembly GCA_039654915.1). Lineage (NCBI taxonomy): Eukaryota > Viridiplantae > Streptophyta > Magnoliopsida > Malvales > Thymelaeaceae > Aquilaria > Aquilaria yunnanensis. Next base: position 68,077,980 of record CM077597.1, read on the forward strand.
TTGTAACCCTAGAATAATGATATTCTTAAACGTCCCTAGTCTAGTATTATTGTGGAGCGGGTTGCAATAATACATAATGACTAGCATATATGGAGACTAATATGAGATATGTAGTCTACATATGGGTACAAGTTGGAGAACTTGTGTACTGGACCGACCCACCATGAGAACACTTCATGGATCGTTATATGAGTGTCATAAATGATTCTCATAGTGATCATGGTATATGTAGTCCTTCGACCTAAGATCATCAAGGTTCCCTACATGTGAGTCACATACTTTAATACTTTCCTTTGTTGCTCGTAACTGAGTGAACTTGAAGGAGGTCATTGGGTATGTCACATATCATGCGGAGGGATTTGTATGATCAAGATGGGATTTGTCCCTCCTATGTAACGGGAGTGATATCTTTGGGCCCCTTGATGGAGTGAGACTTAGAAAATGCATGGCCATGCTCCGATGAGTTGATATATGATATCAATGTCGTCAGTTTAAGTTGGTCTACTCGGTAATCAAGAAACCAAAGATTGGGCTATACGAGAGTGACACATTCCATGTCTCGTGCTTGGTCTTGATATCTTGGACAAAGGGACAATGGCATATATCGGTCATGATCATAAAGGTTTAGTCGATTCACCGACAATCTTGTCACTTGGGTAGCAATGATGTGTTGCTAGACACCGCTCATTGCTTATGATAATAAATGTGATTTATGATCATTGCCAACATGGCAAGAGCCTATTGGGTCGCACACATAGAGCTATTTGGATCATTAGAGTGCATGGGCTAATTATTTGGGTTATGGTTTCACTTTAATTTCGTATTAATAATCGGCCAAGGAGTTGAGCCATTATTAAGCCCGAAATTAAATCCTAATTGGATTAGGGCTTTGAAACCCATTAGGCCTGGAAGTTGAGTCTCACTATAAATACAACTTTTAAGTGAGAAATTCACAGGTCTCCTTGCCCTAGCCTCCCAAAAGGACAGCCGCACTCTTCTCTTGCAATTCCTTGGAGGACGCAAGCTAGCACTGCGAGCGCAAGAGAAACGCATCTGCCGGGACGTGGCGGAAGCGTGGTGATCCCGAGAGGCTCGTGTGGATACCATAGAGAGCCTAAACACATCAACTGTTCAGGTTTTGTGATTCGACTCTACAGTTGAGTGAGAGATCTCAACCGAAAATTAGGTATGAAATTTTCGAACACTCGGTTTACCCCCTTTCACTTGGATCCTGGAGGGTTTCAGTTAAATTCCGCTACACTGTTTGGCTCCCGAAACCCAACATTAGAGACTAGTCACCAGCCAACTTGTTCAAGCCAGCTGGCGATGCCCTATTGAGAGTACGACCTCCAGACCATCGGATCTAGCGATCCATATGGCTGACCCTCCTCCTAGCAGGCCCAACAGCCACTTTTTTCTCGCCCTATAAATACCCCCAATACCTTCTCAAACAAAGGCACTCTCCACCCTATGCTCTTTTTGCTTACTTTCACCCTCTTTCACACCTATTTGACTTGGGCATCAAAGGCTACCTCCCTAAAAGTACTCCGGGGAACCACCTTTAGCCCATTTTTCTTTACCTTACATGTTTGCCTTGATCTAAATGTGACTCTCTCCATCATTGAAGGCTAGGATCACATACATCGAAGATGTGCTAGAGCATCATGATTATTTCATGGTATGAATGCATGAAAAGTGATGAGAGATGCATGCAGGCAATAAGCTGAATCATCTACTACCGTGAAAATTCAAGACTTCTTATTGACATAAGAAAATAAAGAGTAAGTAAGCTTGGTATATGATTTTGATGCTTGAAGAAAAGAAATAAGAATTGCTTAAAAAATCAAAGAAATATGAGGAGAAAAATAAAATTAGTATCAAGTTATAGAATTATTTCCTAAATATGAAGCAATTAATATTAAGCAAATAACACATGAGCTAATATAAAAAAGAAAATTTAAAGTCATGAAATAAATATAAAACACAAAGAAAACTAATAGTTGAAATAATTGAAGCAAAAGCGTAAGAACGAGGCAACAAAATGGTGTAACAATATGCCTATGGTGTTGATATATGGTAGGTATTCTATAGCCGGTTTTATGGATAAGTGGGGTATTCTATATGCTTGCGGGTGGTTTAACAAAAGGATTGGAGTGGTTCCCGACTCATATTGTTAAATCAATTGATATGATAACAACTTAATTCATTACCTATAAGGATTTATGTAAGGAAAGGATTAATTTAGATCCTAGCGTTTCATCACCCCATGTAGAGATTACTATCATAGGAGGCAAATACACTACTTTGTTGCTAAAAACCAGTGAAGGCTTGGAGACCGTGGTCTCACAAGGGCAACAACACTCATTCCGCTTTAAAAAAATATAGTTGAATAGAGGAAGCTTGGTTGTAAAGCTTCATGTCATGTGTGCCAATTATGTGCATGCCTATAACAAGTAAATAGAACACATAAGGCACACACAACAATAAGCAAAGCAAAACAAAGAAAACCAAACTTTACAAGATCGACTCATGAATGTCCCTAGTAGAGTTGTCAAGCTGTAGTAATTTTTTTTTAGGAGTTGCCAACAATTCATTCACACATAGGTCGATTTGACACCTTAAAATGGTCTAAGAGAGTTCGAGGGGTTTGGAAGTACGGTTATACTAAAATAATCTTATTATAGTAACAAAAAATTTGCACCTTAGTTTGATTCAAATTTTGTTTTGCTTTCTTTTATATATTTTCATTAATTTTCCAAATCATGGTTTTTAATTGAATCACCTGGATATAGACTCTTAAAATGACTACTAGATTTCACTTGTTTTGTAAAATTTTAATGCTTCCAAACCATAAATCCTATCGAGCCACCTAGATATGGATGTATAAACTTATTCCATTTTTATTTATTTTTTTTCAAGATTTTAAGTGATTATGCAAACCATGAATCCTATCAAATCAGTTGAATATGGATCTTGAAATTTATTTTTAATTATTCATCTAAAATTCATTATAGGGTTTTATTAAACGCATGCAGAATTGAATTTTTTCTAAGTATGATTTTGTGATGCATTATATTGAATTTTAAACTTATACTATTAGTTATAAAAAAATAATTACCTAACCTAAACCCTCTGATCCTTCAGATGTTAGTGACGAAATTATTTCACGGCTTGTACAAGCAAAATAAACAAACGAGGGAAGACACGAAAACAATGCTGTCAGTGATTAAATTGAAAGGAACAAAGAACATTATGGCTGAAACAGACATAATGGGAAATACCAACAACTAAATGAGGGTTTTGCCAAAATTGGACATGGTTGACGGACTAGGTACAAATAGAACGGGTCAGACAAGGGTTGGAAACGGGTCTTGGTCCCGGCCTGGCTCTAATTCTCTCTTCATCGGCCATGATGGGATGAACGGCCACCTGAAATAGTGATCTCTGGAGGAGCTGGCGGTGAGCAGCAGCAACGGACAGTGGCGAAACGAAGGGAAAGACGCGGCGTGTGAGAGCGAAATTTTTCTCTTCTCCTTCAATTAGTGTAGCCGGTGGGTGATGACGCTTGGGAGCAATGGCGCAGGGGTGAGCGGCGCGACGTCAGTGAGCAGCGATGGTCGGTGTTGTGGCTAGAGACAAAACGCTTGAAGTGTCGATGAAGGTCGGTGACAGTTGTAGAAGCTAGTGTTCTAGGGTGAAGGGCTGTGAAAGAACCAGGGGCTAAGTTGCTGTTTAATCTTTCTCTAGCTCGAGATTAGGGTTGTGAAATTTTTAGTTTTTTCTCTGTTATTTCTATTTTCTATTAAATGGTGACCCTTATTTATATTTATATTGAAGGAGACATAAATGTAATTAACAATGTTTAGAGAGATTAAGGCTCTGTTTTTTACCAGAAAATTTGATTCAAAAAATCGTGTTAATTCAAAAATGTCGGCGGGAAGAAGGAAGCGCGCCGGGTCGGGTAAATCTGCTGCAAAATTAACATTGTGATTTACTGTCAAACTAAAAAGGAGAAAAATATGAAATTGTCATCCTAGCCTTGTTTCATAGACACTTTGCCCCCCAAACTTTTCTACTCTACTCCAAACGTCCATCCCTCGTCTTCTTCCCTCCTCGGCAGTCTTCTCTCCAAGAACACTGCCACCTCTCTCTCTCTCTATCCCTTGCCGGCGCCATCCGATCCCAGGCCCCTGCTCATCAAATCACCACTGCTATTAAGGGAATCAGGAACGAACTCGACGCGTGGTGTTTTGATGAGCAGGGGTCTGGGATCGGATGGCACCGACAAGGGATAGAGAGAGAGAGAGGCGGCAGTGTTCTTGGAAAGAAGATTGCCGAGGAGGGAAGAAGACGAGGGATGGACGTTTGGAGTAGAGTAGAAAAGTTTGGGGGGCAAAGTGTCTATGAAACAAGGCTAGGATGACAATTTCATATTTTTCTCCTTTTTAGTTTGACAGTAAATCACAATGTTAATTTTGCAGCAGATTTACCCGACCCGGCGCGCTTCCTTCTTCCCGCCGACATTTTTGAATTAACACGATTTTTTGAATCAAATTTTCTGGTAAAAAACAGAGCCGTAAACCTTATCTGAATTCAATTTGAAGGAGTTTAAATCTGTTAGGATATAATCTGGTTAGAATATTTGATTAAGTCAACAAAAACTCATAAGCCATTGAATTAGCCCACAAATTCACTCAAAAATTCCAGGATTGGACAAATTGACCCAAAATTTTGTAAAATTTCTAGATTTTTCATGGATCTTTATAAATTCACCAGACTTACTTTAAACTCTTGAAAGTTGACAATTTTGCCCCAAAATTTGTATTTTTGCATCAAAATTTTTTAAAAATCCTCAATTTGTGAAAACTCTTTCATATTTTCTAAACTAACCCAAAATACCTTTAGAGCCCCAAATTATTACCTAAACTAATTTAATTCCTATTTTGACCCTAGATGACCGTTCAAAATTCTTAAAAATTTATAACACAAAATAACAACGTAATCCAAATGCACCTAATGATACCAACTTTCTAAGCTCTAAAATGACCAAATTGACCCACATGTCCTATAAAATTACCAAATTACCCATAAAAACAAAAATGCCCATAAACTAATTTTTTAAACCTTAAACTAAAATAAAATTAGTGTCCAGATAAAATTGGGTGTCAACACAAATGCATAACCTTATAAAAGTGGACATATCATTTTTTTCTTTTTTCTTTTTTCTTTTCTTTTTTCCCTTTTCCAGGAAATGAATAAAATAAAATAAAATTAATTGAAATAATAAAGAGTAAAGAAAATAAATAAATAAATCATTTTTAAGATGCAAACGCACCTTATTTTCGTGCTTTTACATCATGAAGAAGCTTCTATTGCTAGATTTCGTGCTAACGCACCACTTAGTTTTCTGCATTACCCCAAATTTTTACCTTTTCCCTTTGATATTTCATATATTACCTTTTTTTGACCTTGTATTTGAACTCAAGTGTGGTCCAAGAATGTCATTCCTTCATCCATTTAACCTAACACCAAACAAACAAACACCTCATAAATGCAAGAAAAATCAAACTAACCTATCAACTAAGACTAAGAACTAAATAGAAATCCCTAAGAGGGAAATTGGGTTACCTCTTAACTAGAGCTATATTTAATATGTCTAGCTAGGCACTTTTAACCATAACATCAAAGAAAGGGATCAGCCAAACTCAATTGGCCAATGTGACAAAGGTCATCTCCATCATAAGCCTTCACTTGATGCCCATTGACTTGGAATGTTGAATCATCATGACCTTTGAGCTCCACTACTCCATAATGCATCAGCTTGACAACTTCGAATCGACTATACCACTTTGGCTTCAATTTTTTGGGGAAAAGCTTCAACCTTGAATTGAAAAGCAACACTTGTTGACTAAGTTGGAAATCTTTTCACTAGCAACTTGTCATACCAAAGCTTTATGTGCTCCTTGAAGATCTTGGTGTTCTCATAAGCATCTAAGCGGATTTCATCCAACTCATCAATTTGAATGACCCTATTCTTTTGGGCACTTCAAGTCAAAATTCATTTTTATCATCGCTTAAAAGAATTTGTACTCCAATTCCACTGGTAGATGACACGTCTTACCAAACACAAGTTTGTATAGAGATATTCCAATTAGTGTTTTGAATGTCATCTTATATGCCCAAAGTGCATCACTCAAGTTTGTGGCCATTATTTCTAGTTGATGCTCACCCTTATCTCCAATATTTTCATCATTTCCCGATTTGAAATCTCATCTTGGCCATTTACTTATGGATGGTAAAGAAGAGCCACATTGTGCTTTACACCATACTTTAATCGAAGCGTAAGCCATTGTCTTGTTTATGAGGTGTGATCCTTCATTAGAGATGCTCGCCAGGGGCACTCCAAAGCTTGCAAAAATATTCCTTTGTAGGAACTTAACAACCACATTAGCATCACATGTAATGGTGGATATGGCCTCCACTTATTTAGAATCATAATCAACTGCAAGTAAGATATAGTGATTGCCAAATGAATGAGGAAAAGGACCTATAATGACACAGGCCCTCATGGCTTTACCTTGGAAACCTATGAGAACGTGTCCCATACTAGTCACAATTGGCTAATTGATTACTTGCTCACTAATTAAAACCTTTGTGCTTCTAGTTATTTAACGTACTATGTAGTCATGCATGAGTTGTGCTTTGACTTATATAACAAAATAAGTGATGAAACATAAAACATAGATTACAAACCATAAAATGTTGCCTAGGCTTTTCACATAAATCCAAGTTCTAAAGCTGTCAAATCATACAAAGTATATGTGAATTTAACTATACATAATCAACCGTATGCAAGTATCCATACCAAAGTAGCCAATGCTCATACCTAAGAGTGACTTTAAAGTACACTACTCTTTTATAAGCATCAGAGGCAAACTAGTGTATCAAAACTATACACTGAACTACAGATTAAGATCCATAACTAAGCTCCCACCTGAGAATAAACTCCCAGTGGCAAGCTTTAAAAGCCCTCCCTTGTACTTCACTAGCCTCTATCAGCCAAATAAACAACTATAGTTAGCACCATGACATAACAAACAAGACCTTAATGGTTGTCGGCTTAACAAGACCAAAATCTGCACAATAAATGCTAAGGGAATAAGAATTAAAGATTCTCAATAAGAGATCCTTCAATATGCAAGAAAAACTATGAAGACATATATATATATATATATATATATATATATATATATATATATGTATGTATGTATGTATGTATGTATGTATATACATATATATATATGTGTGTATGTATGTATGTATGTATGTAATACATAATCCATCGCAAGTTCGAAACAGCGTGTAGCTAAACCTATGTGATAGCCAAAGGCTATCGCCTCAATCTGGCCGAATACCCTGCCACAACAACGGCCAGAAGAACTGGTGCTTCCCGGGAATAGGTGGAATCATGCACCTCGGGAGATAGCCTGAGAGCTCCGAGCCTCGGCACGCCAGTAAAACTTGAGGACTCCATTCGCCCCCCAAGGTTGTGAACAACGCGCCTTCGGAAAAGTGGCACCAGACATTGCTGCCCGAATATGATATCCCCGAAGGCGGAACCCCCTGGAACTGGGAACCCCCGAACTGAGGGTAGGCTTTCCGAAGAGGCTCTGTCCGAACTAGAGGACGACCTCGCCCAGGGACCTCGGGAGTACGGCAGGCGCATTTAAGGAAGCATTTAAGGAAGCCTCTGACACGTCCCACCACAGACGTAAAAAGTCGCCCTGACGCGCAGACGCCATCAGAATCGTATCATGGCCCGTCTCAGCACAAGGCTCGAGGCCATCTAGTTACCAACTATCTGTCCCCTACGCCCAGACGTTCAGGAGCATCCGACCGCACACGTGTCATGATCTGAACGGGCTAGGTATTCCTATATATACAGGAAATAAATACTTGACAGGAGGTTGGTAGGCCGGAGATACAGCTCTCACACCCTGAGAAAATACCAGGCGAGACTTTTCTGCCTTTCTCTTTGAGCTAGTGACTTTCTCCTTCTTCCGGTCACCACTGACTTGGGCGTCGGAGGCTCCCCCCCCGGAAAAACACTCCGGGGACCTCCTAACCCTGTTTACCAGCTTTTCAGGTACTCTCCTTGGGGCGATCCACCTTCCAGGCGTTCTTCCTCCTAGAAGTCTCCTCAACAGTCATCATGACTCAAAACGATGAGGCCCTAGGCCATCATTTGGCGCCGTCTGTGGGAACCCGCTCGCAGATTGCCGTCGTTGAGACTCGGCGTTCTAAGGACAAGGGACTCCCAAGGTCCTCGTCCGCGCCTGAGATACAACCGGCTGCTGAGCAGACACTCCCAGAGACTTTTACGCCAGAGGAGGACCGCCCTCTGGTAATCACCATGAGCTTCTTGAGGGACTTTCAGCGCTCGGTCGTTGCTGAAATGACTCAGCAGATCGACCGAAGATGGCCACAGCAGTCACAGGCCCAGAAACCCTCCTCATCAACACGCCCTAGGGAGAGGAGCCCCAAGTCTACACACCGCAGTTCAGAAAGTGGAGATCCTCGCGGAGAATCATCCACAGAAGATATAGCCCTCGGGAAACGGCCTGTGGGACAAACCGGGTCCAAGCGACCGAGAGTCTCACAGCGAAGCAGTTCGTCGCCCGAGGCGAGGGCCCTGACCCCTCCGCGCCGAACTCGCTCCCCGAAAAGGCGCCGTCGATCTCCCTCCCGCGAAAATGGTCCTAACGCCACTGCGCTTATGGAAAGGATATTGGCACGGCTGGATAGAGTGGAAAAGCAAGTGACCAGAAAACCCGTTTGGGACAGGCTGTCGGGGGCATTATGCGAAGATGGCTCCCCGTTTATTCACACCGTCGTTGAGGCAGCTATGCCAGGCGACTTCAGAGTGCCTAGGCTGGAGATCTATGATGGCCGGACTGATCCACAGGCCCATCTGACGAAGTACAGGCGGAGCATGATAATGCACGGAGCTGATGACGCTACCATGTGCAAATGCTTTGAAGTCACCCTCACGGGCCCAGCAACAGCATGGTACAATTCGTTGCCCCCAGGGACTATCACTGAGTTTCAGGAGTTGTCCACAGCCTTTACCCAGCAGTTCATTGGGAGCAGGCCGACGGCCAAAATGCCTGTACAGATGTTCGACATAGAGCAGAGAAACGGAGAGACGATCCGAGACTATGTCGAGCGATTCAACAGGGAAGCACTCAGCGTCCCGGACTTCCGGCCCGAAATCCGCATCCTCGCTATGACACGGGGCCTTCGGCGTGACTCACAGCTGTTCTACGAGTTCTCAAAGGACCCCCCGGAGACCCTCGGAGAATTTTACCGAAGGGCAGAGCAGCACATGACAGTCGAGGAATTGAGGATGGCGGGGCCGAAGTCTGATCATCATCGCGCCGAAGGGTCCAGCCAGCAAGCTCGGCATCTTTCTGAACATACAGGTCGACCACGGCGAATGCGAGGAAAGAAACCTCAAAGTTTCACACCCTTGAGCACGACACGGACCAACATTCTCATGGCGCTGGAAAGGCAAGGGACGCAGATTCGGCGGCCAAAGGCCATGGCCGCCGATAATAAGAAGAATGCCAAGAAGTTCTGCCAGTTTCATCGCGACCACGGTCATGACACCAAAGACTGCTTCCAGCTGAAGAAGTACATAGAGTCGCTGATCAAACAGGGCCAACTTCGCAAGTACCTGCGGATGCCCTCCCCAAAAGGCAGAAAAGAGGAGGAAGAGAGGGCCGAAAACGAGGACTATGACTCCGACAGGCGGAGAAACAGAAGTCCAAAAAGGCGCCTTCCACCTCCAGTAGGGGTCATCCAAACCATCACCACAGGGCTCCCATCCTCGGAAAGAAAGCGGAAGGCCAGAGAAATTGCGGTTATGGAGTATCAAAGTCCATCAAAGAAATTGGCTCGCAAAGATGGCTCTACTGTCGTCTTCCCCCACGACGACCCGCTGCTGATAATGGCGAGAATAGGGAACTGGGACGTCAAGAGAGTGTTGCTTGATGATGGCTCAAACGCTGACGTCCTATTCTCGCACTTACTGCCGAGCTTGGACATCTCCAGCAGCGAGCTGAAACCTGTCACCACGCCCACCTTCGGCGTTGGGCCATCCGAACTACCCGTCCTCGGATGGATCGACCTCCCTTTGATGATGAAAGGCACTTCGGTAGACGGAGCAGCTGAGTTGTACGCGTCCACAATGGCAAGATTCATCGTCATGGATGTCCCGTCTTCGTACAACGCCATCCTTGGAAGGCAGACTCAGGGGAACCTGCACATTCGCCCCGATGTGAAGTACTTGACTGTCACATTCGCCACCAAGGATGGAGATGCAGAGGTCTTCATCGACCAAGCCGAGGTAAGAAAGGTGTTTGTAAAAACACGAAAGGCTCCGGCAAACAGCTCTACACAAACGGTGGAGGCAAAGGCGCAGGAGAAAGGCAAAGAAGGAGATCCCGCAGAAGCAGAAACGGAAGCAGTAGATCTTGTCCCAGGACAATCTACCCGAATAGGGAAGAGCTTGGCCAAAGGTGATAAGGAAAATCTTGTATCCTTTCTGCTAAAAAATAAAGATCTGTTTGCCTACTCGCCGAAAGACATGCCAGGAGTGAACCCTGGCATAATACAGCACAGCCTCAAAGTAAGCCCGGAAGCAAAACCTATCAGGCAAAAGAAACGAAGCATCTCAGCCCACAAAAGCAACTTCGTGAAAACCAAAGTCCAGCGCCTATTGGATGCTGAAGTTATCAGGGAGGTAAAATACCCCGAATGGTTAAGCAACGTGGTCATTGCCACAAAAGAAGGTAGCAGCAAACTCCGGATGTGCATTGATTTCAGAAACTTGAACGATGCTTGCCCGAAAGACTCATTTCCCCTCCCGCCAATAGATCAACTGGTAGATTCAACGGCCGAATACGGGCTCCTGAGCTTCCTAGATGCCTTCAGCGGCTACCATCAGATAAGGATGGACCCCGAAGATGAAGAGAAAACTGCCTTCATCACCGAGGGAGGAACGTACTGCTATATCAGAATGCCCTTCGGGCTGAAAAATGCAGGAGCCACCTACCAGAGACTGATGAACAAGGTCTTTAAAGACCAAATGGGGAGAAACATGGAAGTATATGTTGATGATATGATAGTAAAAAGCAAGCTGCCCGGCTACCACGTTGCAGATTTGGAGGAAACCTTCCAAAAGCTCAGAGCCTTCGGGATTCGCCTTAACCCCGAGAAGTGTATCTTCGGGGTAACGTCGGGAAAATTCCTTGGGTACATGGTATCCGAAAGAGGCATCGACGCCAATCCTGAGAAGATTAAGGCTCTGCTTGAGTTCCGAACTCCTGCCACAGTGAAAGACGTGCAGAGACTAACCGGAAGAATAACCTCTTTGAGCAGGTTTATTTCCAGGTACGGAGATAGGTGTAGACCTTTCTTCAAAGTCCTCACAAAGGCAGCAAAGATGGAAGGCGACCTCGGAAGAAACAATCATCCCTGGGATGAAGATTGCCAAAAGGCCTGGGAAGAACTCAAAGTCTACCTGGCCAGCCTGCCGACTCTGCGGCAACCTCGGGTGGGAGAACCCCTCGTACTGTACCTCGCCGTCACAGAAAAGGCCGTGAGCTCGGTCCTGATAAAAGAAGAAGGGCCGAAACAATGGCCGGTCTACTACGTCAGCAAGTCCCTGCATGGCGCCGAAGTCAGGTACCCTTTGCTTCAAAAAGCTATATACGCCTTGGTGCTTGCAGGAAGAAGACTGCGACCATATTTCCAGGCTCACCCCATCATCGTCCGAAGTAGTCTACCACTACGGGATGTTATGAAGAGAGTTGATCATTCGGGAAGGCTCTCCAAGTGGTGCATAGAGCTTGGCGAACACGAAATCACGTATGAGCCTCGGAAGGCCATAAAAGCCCAAGCATTGGCAGATTTTATCGCCGAAATACCCACCACTGAGGAGAACCACTCAGATCCGAAAGAAGGTGAGCCAGAATGGACCTTGCATGTTGACGGAGCCTCGGGGTCCGAACACCAGGGAGCTGGAATAATTATCAGAGGACCCGAAGGCCTAGAGGTGATGAAGGCTATCAAGTTCAGCTTCAACGTCACCAATAATGTGGCTGAGTATGAAGCCCTCATAGCGGGATTACGCTTGGCCAGAAAGATTGGCGTGAGAAACTTAAGGGCTCACAGCGATTCCCAGCTGGTAGTTCGGCAGACGGCAGGAGATTATGGGGCGAAGGACCCAATCTTGGCAAAATACCACGAGCTGGTAAGAAAACTCATCCAAGAGTTTGACGCCGTGCGGATCGAAAATGTACCCCGGCGGAATAACACTGAGGCAGATTGCTTAGCGAAGTCCAAAACATACACCGAGGTGCTAGACCATCCAAGCATCTCCGTGCTAAGCGTAACGACCTCGGGAATGGGGTGGAAGGACCCCATAAAGAGATACCTCGCAGAGAATGAGCTTCCCGAAGACGCCGGCAATGCTGCAAGACTGCGAAGACGCGCCGGAAGATTCTTCCTGATTGGTGAAGAGTTATATCGGCAAGGATATGCAAATCCGCTGCAGAGATGTGTGGGCGAAGAGGATACTGAGATGGTCCTCGAAGAAGTCCACGAAGGCATGTGCGGCTCGCACATTGGAACTGATGCCCTTGCAGCAGTGATACTCCGCCAAGGATACTTCTGGCCTACCCTGAGAAAGGACGCAAGGCAGTTCGTCCAGAAGTGCGGTAGTTGCCAGAGACATGCAAAAATCCAGAGGATACCCTCGGAAATGGTAACGTCGGCAGACTATCCTTGGCCCTTCGCAGTCTGGGGTATAGACCTCATTGGGCCACTCCCCGCAGCGCCCGGAGGCGTGAAATTCTGCGTGGTAGCAGTGGACTATTTCTCAAAGTGGGTAGAGGCAGAACCACTAGCAACTATCTCGGCAAAAGAAGTGCAGAAGTTCGTATGGAAAAACATAGTATGCAGATTTGGCATACCGAGGGTACTAGTAGCTGATAATGGATCCCAGTTCATAGACAAAGGATTCCAGGAATTCATCAGCGACCTCGGAATAAAGATGCACTTCGCCCCAGTAGCTCACCCCCAAAGCAATGGGCAGGTGGAAGTATCAAACAGGACCATAAAAGATGGCCTGAAAAAGAGACTTGGGGAAGCCAAGGGGAAATGGCCAGGAGAACTCCAAAGTGTATTGTGGAGCTACCGAACGACGCCACGAAGAGCCACAGGGGAAACACCCTTCTCACTCGTCTTCGGAACAGAGGCCATTATCCCAATAGAGATAGTTCAGCCTTCAATACGGGTGCAAGTATTTGATGAAGGCGGAAACGACCTCGGTCTGAGAACTAAGCTCGACCTTGTGGCCGAACACAGAGAAATAGCCGAGCTGAGAAGAAAAGCTTTCTAGCAAAGAGTGGCCGCGGCTATCAACTTAAAAGCCAGGCCAAAAGAAATCAAAAAAGGAGACCTCGTTCTCCGAAAGGCCGACTATGCACCCCGAAGGCCATCTCACGGAGTACTTCGCGCAAATTGGGAAGGACCTTATCTGGTTCTCGCCGAAGTACGAAAAGGCGTGTACAAGCTCGGCGACGCCGAAGGCGTAGAATTGAAAAACACTTGGCATTCAGACGCCCTGAAAAAATTCTACGCCTAAGGTTGAGCGGAAGAAATATATTGTACAAGAAATATTCTAAGTACAGAATGGTCTAGAGAAGAATGGTCTTGAGAAAAATTTTCAAGTATACCAAATTGTCCAAGACAGAATTCCGCGAAGGTGCTCGCCACGAAAAAAGCAGATGTGACTTCCCGAAGTCCCTTGAGCCACTATGCTCGGGAAAAATGGGAAACAAGAATCTTGCAAAGGTACTCGGCATAATCAGTGCAGAGAAAATTTTCCGAACACCCTTGAGCGAACATACTCGGGAAAAAGGGAAAGCAAGAATCTCGCAAAAGTACACGCCAAAACAAAAGGAGAGGTAATTGCCGAACACCCTTGAGCGAACGTGCTCGGGAAAAAGGGAATGAGCAATCTCGTGAAAATTTTCCTAAGTCCCTTGAGCAAATATGCTCGGGACAATAGGAAGGCAGAAAAATTTGGCTGAAGGTTTTCCGAAGGCCCTTGAGCGAACATGTTCGGGTTAAAAGGAAACAAAAAGCCTGCAAAAGACTTAGCCAAATTTTTACAAACTTTCCAGAAAGTCTCTTGAGCGAGCACGCTCGGGACAAAGGAAGGTAAAAAGTTTCTTTGGTTGCAGGTTTTCCGAAAGTCTCTTGAAGCAAACGTGTTTGGGACAGTGGAAATGAAGAAACTTGCAAGAAAGGACTTAGCTGAAAAGATTGTTCATTTAGAGCAAACGCTGCCTTACAAAAGAAGTGTCCAAAGAAGGAGCACGAAGGAGAAAAATAAGGGGAGCCCTAAAACAAACTAGGGAGAGCCGGGCGGACGAAGACCAGGAAGCTTCAGATGCTCGACCCTGGACCACTGCCACCGAGGTCCCTCAGGAATATTTAGGCCCTCCAGAAAAGAGAGGTCCAAATCTGGGAACCTCTGCAGCACCTGGTGCCGAGCGAGGCAGAAGCCGTCCTGAAAGGCGACCTTGGCCATGTCATCAGAAGTACGTTTTTGAATGCCAAGGACATTGACCTCGTCCCTCAGCTCAGCAACCTCCTCTTCGAGCTCGCTTATCCCCAGCGTCTCTTCGGACTCCTTCTTCAGAGCCTCGACCTCGGCTTGAAGAGCAGTGTTCTCGTCCGTCAACCTCGCCGCAAGACTGTCGGAAACAGCCTTGTCCTTGACAAGATCTTCGTTGGCGGCGAGCAGCCCCTTTACTTGGTCGCCGAGGTCGGCAATCTTCCGGGAGGAGTCCTTTTCAAGTTCTTCTCTTTTCTTCGAGAACTCCTCCCGAACGGCAGCAAGTTGCTGAGAACAATCCGCTGTCAGCTGCTGGTTGCTGGCGATCACCTTCGCAAGCGAAGCCTTCGCTTCACTGAGTTCCCGCGAAGTCGCATCCTTGGAGGCAGCCTGTCTGGCCACCCGAACTCGGAGATAACCAGCGTACTCCAGCAGCTACGGCAAGGCAAAAGTCCAGGTTAGTACAAGTCTAAACACTTAGAAAATTGAGGAAAAAAGTGTAAAGACTATACCTGAGCAGCATGCTCGGTGACTTTTGCGGCGAGGGTATTATCCCCCGGGTGAGCCGCCGCAATGGCCCGGAAGGAGGCGTCAGTGGTCATCCCCTTCCAAATCTCTTTGGTCATCTTCGGACAATCGTCGGAGAACAAATTCATATCCTCCGTGATTGTCCAAAAGGGCTCCAAGGGGACCTTCCCCTCAGGGATTGTGGCATCGCGCAGGGCCCGTTTCCTCTCATGAATGGCCCTCCAGCCAGCAGTAAGAGGCTCCCCTGAAAGTGAGAAGGAAGTTAGGAGCAGAAGAAAAATTCGCGAAAGGAAAAGGAGCTGAACTTCGCCTAAAGGCATACCCTTCTGTCGGTACCGCTCCTCGGAAGAAAGACCCTTACCCTTCTGTCGGTACCGCTCCTCGGCGGTGGGTACTTCTACCACTACAGTGTTTCTGGGGGCCTCGAGGTCGGGAGGAGGCACCTCGGCGGAAGTAGCGGGGACCTCGGCCGGTGGAATTTCAACAAGACCAGCCTCTTCGCCAGCTTCTTCTTCCAAAAGCTCTGGCTGAGAAGGTTGGAGAGCCTTCCTAGCTCGCTTCGCCGAGGGTCCCGCCCCTGTCGTCTTCCTTCTTCGGGAAGCCGCCTTCTTTGTCTGCTCCCCCTTCTCCACTTGGCCAGAAAAGAGGGCCTTGTAATAAGCGGCAGCCCCATCGCCCATCTCTGAAAAAGAGAAGAAATATCAGCGTAAGTCCGAGGAAAAAGTATAAAGGGATGGAAGATTACTCACTTTCGGCAAAAGTTTCGAAAGAAGTCTCCCCCTTAAGGAGCTTGACCAGCCAGGAGTCTTTCCCGGCGATGGCGGGAGCGGGCATATTGAGGTCAGTCACGTGCTCCTTAACCACTTTCAGCTCCCGAAGGACTTCTTCGGTCATCAACCTCCAGTTGATAGGAAAGGGGTAAAGAGCACGAGGAGAGACCTCGGGAGCCCAGTCAGCGACTGCCCGAATGCGGGCGTCGAAATCCGCGAACACGGAAGCCAACGGTGGGGTCAGCAGCATCCTCGGATCAACGACGTCTGCGTTCAGCACTCCCTGAGCCCACCTGGTCGGGACATCAGACCAGTTCTTATCCACCTTGAGGAAAAAGAACTTAGGCTGCCACCCCCGCCAGCTATCCTTCGTGTCGAAGGTGAAGGTGAATTTTTTGCTCCCGGATCCCCGAGGCAGCAGAAAATAGAAGCCACCCTTCGGGACCACATAAAGCTTGTAGTACTGCATGAAAATGATGAAGTGGGGCTCTATCCCGAACACGCCACACATGCAGAGGTAGGCGTTAAAATAGCAGTACGCGTTCGGGGGAAGCTGGTTCACAGCAATGCCATGGAATTGGCAGAACTCGCAAACCACCTTCGGGGGAGGATACCGAAGACCGGCCTTCAGTTGGGCTCGGAAGACGGTAACCTCGTCGCCACGGTTTGAAAAAGCAAAATGGCTAGAACGAGGCAGTCTGGTCACAGCGTAAGACGGAAGAAAGAATTTTTTCTTCCACTCTCTAGTTTTTCGGGGGTGGTACAGCAAGGATGGGCCAGAAGAGGTTTCCAGCTCTCGGGAACAGGCATCGCAGACATGAAAAAGAGTTTGAGATGGAAAAGAAAATAGTTTCCAGAAAAAACTCAGAAGACGAGTTTGGAAAAAACAACAGTTTTCCAGAAAAACTCAGAAAAACAGAGGAATCAAGTACTCTGGAAATCAAAACCCACCAAAAGATTTGCCTGAGGATGCCGTCGTGAAAGTTGGTAGGAAAAAGCTCTGATTAAAGAAGCTCCGCCACAGAAAGCAAGATAAAACGCAAGAACAGAGGGCAGAGCAGAAAAAGAGCAGAAAAACAGTAAGTGGGACTTATGATGGAATGGGCTATTTATAGGCCAAAGGTGGGTAACCGAAAGAACATCATAAGTACCCATTGGAGGCGAACCGTCGCCGTAACTGCCCGCTGCACCCGAAAAGGCGCGCCCTCTGTAAATGATGCGCCTCTCCTCCAATGGCAAGAAGCCACGTGTCAACCGCTGCGCAGAAATGGGGGACGTGCCTCCCCAAACGTGCCTGGAAAACCGGGACACGCCTCCTGATTGGGACACGTCGTCTGACATCCCTGAGAAATGGAGACGCGCCGCTCAGTCTGACACGCTTGGCCATCAGACCTGCAGAAATAAAAAGCAGGCCACCTCAAGGACACCAAGAGACAGGCTATGGCTGAACAGCCCATGACTTTTGGGCAAGAGGTGTATCTTCGGTACAGGCTTTGCCTCGGAGACACCAAAGAATAGGCCAAGGCCGAACAGCCCAGACCCTCGGGCAAAAGGTGCGACCTCGGAACAGGTTATGCTTCCCAACAAGACTCCCAACGACAACCTCGGAAAGAGATGCAAACCGAAGTCTTCACTTCGGCTTTCCAAAGGGGGGCATGTGATAGCCAAAGGCTATCGCCTCAATCTGGCCGAATACCCTGCCACAACAACGGCCAGAAGAACTGGTGCTTCCCGGGAATAGGTGGAATCATGCACCTCGGGAGATAGCCTGAGAGCTCCGAGCCTCGGCACGCCAGTAAAACTTGAGGACTCCATTCGCCCCCCAAGGTTGTGAACAACGCGCCTTCAGAAAAGTGGCACCAGACATTGCTGCCCGAATATGATATCCCCGAAGGCGGAACCCCCTGGAACTGGGAACCCCCGAACTGAGGGTAGGCTTTCCGAAGAGGCTCTGTCCGAACTAGAGGACGACCTCGCCCAGGGACCTCGGGAGTACGGCAGGCGCATTTAAGGAAGCATTTAAGGAAGCCTCTGACACGTCCCACCACAGACGTAAAAAGTCGCCCTGACGCGCAGACGCCATCAGAATCGTATCATGGCCCGTCTCAGCACAAGGCTCGAGGCCATCTAGTTACCAACTATCTGTCCCCTACGCCCAGACGTTCAGGAGCATCCGACCGCACACGTGTCATGATCTGAACGGGCTAGGTATTCCTATATATACAGGAAATAAATACTTGACAGGAGGTTGGTAGGCCGGAGATACAGCTCTCACACCCTGAGAAAATACCAGGCGAGACTTTTCTGCCTTTCTCTTTGAGCTAGTGACTTTCTCCTTCTTCCGGTCACCACTGACTTGGGCGTCGGAGGCTCCCCCCCGGAAAAACACTCCGGGGACCTCCTAACCCTGTTTACCAGCTTTTCAGGTACTCTCCTTGGGGCGATCCACCTTCCAGGCGTTCTTCCTCCTAGAAGTCTCCTCAACAGTCATCATGACTCAAAACGATGAGGCCCTAGGCCATCACTATGTACATAACATTTTAGACCTTTGGGACTTGTGCTCTACCTGGTCCTCCCATGAGCATCACTCCATATCTAGTGAGTTCTAGCTTCTAATTCGCTCATTGCAAGCCTTAGCTTATCAACATACTTAGCTCACCATTTAATCTTCCCTTGATTGTTGTACAGGTGAAAAAGGTGGATGCACCTCACTTGATTTCCAAAGAGCTCACTAGGTGTAAAAGCCTCTACATAGTGCCTTAAGTCCTTAGACTTACCTAGGTCACTTGTGTAACCTTAAAACCTTACCAAGAGTACACTAGGTTCTTAGTGGCACCTCAAGTAAACTTGCCTACACTACAAGTGCACTAAACCTTTACTCAAAAGACATATATATCCACCATTACTTGGTTCTCCATAGTGGAATAGAAATTGCCATGCTTGGACTCATATTCAGTAGGTTCCATGTAACTCTCTTGAGTGTGCTAAGGTTTCACATTAGCACCTTAAGTCCAAAGACTTAAGTAGGTCACTAATGGCCACTAAACCTTTCAATCACGTCCTAGCACTTACTATAGTCAAACAGTTGGCCAACACTAGAACCTAACTCACACCACATGACTTGATGCAATTTCTAGCACATTATAAAGCTCTTGGATACACTAAGGTATTTCTTATAACCCTTCACCCTAGAGCCTCCCAAGGTACCCTATAGCTCTCATTGTAACCTCTTATTTGACATGGAAAATGCCTTAGTCAAAATATGTGTCAAAGCTATATCATTAAAATCCAAAGCTACATCTCTGAATAGAGGTCTCAAGAGTGTTGGGGTTAAGAATCCCAAAGCTACATCCTTAAAGGATGAGGATGTGTCTCTAGAGCTGAAAGCTGCGTCTCCATAAGCCAAGATTTGTCTTTGCCTAGGCACCCAGGATTTGCAAGTTTCTGTGAGCCTAAAGCTGAGTCTCTGGCTACCAAAGACGCATCATTGCCTGACTTGAGCTTTGTGTTGGTACCTAAGTCCCCTAGCTTGTGTTTAAGCTCCACATGCCGCTTGGCCACACCAGGGGCATTTCCTCATAATGAAAACCTGCATGTAGGCATTCCTTAAGCTATATGGTATCCATAAACATCACACAAGCCATTGAATCAATACTAGCCCACCATGAGCAACACCATCCACCAACTAATGTCATTCACCAAATTACTTGATTCCAACAAGCTAACAAGTTATAAATTCCATCAAACTTGCAAGTGCAATAAATTTCTTACCTTAATTATCCTTGAACTAGCATGAATCAAGCATCACAAGCCACAAAATCCAAGCTCCAAAGGTTTCCATTAGGTTCATAGGTTCCAAGGCAAATACAAGGCTCATGGCACCAAATTAACACAAACCCAATAAAACCCATGCCCAACATAGTTCAAGAAATAAGTGAAATCAAGGATCAAAACCATACCTCATGAATTTAAACAAGCCCAAGCATAAAAACATCATTTGAGCTTAAAAAACACCAAAATAAGTGTAAGATAAACTTCTCTCCTCATGGGCACCAAGGAAGCCTTCAATTTTCACCAAGAAATCTTGATTTGGAAAAGATTTGTGTAAAAAATTAATAGGAGAAGAAGGAGCTTTGGGTTTGCAAGAGAAAGAGTGTGAATAGTGCAAAAAACAACCCCTCCCTCAAGCTTTTAAACAACTAAACCTCCCAATCCCTGAACTTTTCCAAGTTTTGCAAAAACACCCCACCTCCAAATACTAATTAGGGATTAAAACACTTAAGCATATCTTAATTGACTTGGGTTTTGATTTTTGAAAACATGATTTTTCTACTCCCGGTACTCATCCCAACCATCTACGGCACAAAATGATCATTTTAACCCTGAGTAAACATAGTGCCATAAACTATTTGGAACCAACTAACCATTAAATAACTTACATGATTTTGTTAATTCATCTCTAATTAGGGTGTTTAAGGTAGGGAATTACAAAGTTACCTAGCGCATCGAGCTTCTGCTAGAAGGGCTGTAACACATAAAATCCATACCACATAAATAAAACACATCTACCTCAAGGGATGCTTTGTAATGGAATTTCATCTCTTTAAGTGATGTCATATGCTTTCATTGGAATTTGAGATAAACATGGCAGGCTTGCTAGAAGGCTCTTCTATTGATAGCGGGGACCTGAAAAATGAGGAAGATGTGGAGTGTGGGACCCCCAGAGCATATCCGGGGAGCGATCCTCCAATACTCATGTTAGGATAAGGGTAGATGAAGTGTTTAATGAACAGAAAAGGATGGCTTACCTCATTCATGTAGAGTTCTACCTTTTACATAGGACTCAGAGTATGAGAGTGTGAAGGGAATGCCCTAGATCAGCCAACCATGTGTCTAGTTGGGATTTAACTAGTGGTTTGCTTATCTAAACTAACTTGTGCAACCAATTTTCCTAATAGGTGCAGGGTGGGCATCCCTCACACGTCATCCATGGTATGGTCATAACGGTTTTATCAAAGGCTAGGGGATCTTCAGGGCCTGCCAACTGATGTGCTTCTGTTGTTCAAAGACCGTGTATTGACTACTAGAAAGTACCTCAGCAATGGGTACTTCTCGAGGTACCTTTTTCTCTAATCAAAGACCTTTTCACAGGTCTAGCTGCCACTTCGGCACTCAATGTACTGTTCTGGGATTGAACTCGACTTAACTCTGCTGATAGGTTAGGGACTTGTGGCCCTTTGGCCATTACATGCCTCTATCTAAGGTTGGTGATGAGTAAGTACATCGGCTAAGAGGTCTTCATCCTTTTGAATTGTCTTATTACTTCAGTTCCATTGTAGTATCCTCTTCCTTCTCATATTTGTGACATTTGAACTACCTCAATATAACCATTATGCTAGATTAATCTAACAAAGCTATATGACATTTTGTCTTCTTAAAGTGCCTGTTACATCTTTTCGTTCAATTTAAATGACGTTGCTCTAACAGTCACTTCATCAGATCCTCATGATGTCAATGTGACCTAGATCTAGGTTTCAAGGCACATGTAACACACTAAGATTGGCTCTCATACGCTAGGCGTGCTCTTTTCAGTTCAGAAGGGCATTTTGGACATTTGTCTTATTGTCTTCAATGTATCTCTTGAGTTTCCTAGTTCGGTGGTATATATAGCCCATCCTCACAGTGAGTTCCTCACAGTACTTCCTGCCAGACGAGGTCTTGGTCAAAGTGCCAAAGAAGGGAGAAATGATCTACCAAACCCAACTAGGAGAAATTAGAGTGTTCAAGATACAACTAAAGGTAGGGCTCCGATACCCCCTTACGCCATTATCAAGGACTTCTGCGATTTCCATAGGATAGTGGTGAACCTGCTGTTGCTGAACTCATAGGCCTACTTCAATGTCTTCCTCTACATGTGCAAGGTCTTCAAGGTTTAGCAACATTTCCTTATTTTCATGTAGTATGACAAGCTCCAAGCATAGCAGAGGGGCTCCTTTTACTCTATGCTTCCTCGAGGTACTGAGAGCAAGAAGTACAATATCGGGTAATTGATGGTTTGGCATTTTAGAGGTCATTGTGGAGGATTCTTCCTTTTTTTTTTATAATAATAAGCTGAGGGGGATTTTTTAGGAATTCAACACCAAAATTAGAGCAGTGGTGGATAAGGGTGAGTAGAAGGAAGAGGATAACCCTTATCCGTTTCCAATTAAGTGGGATTTAATGACTGAAGAGGCCTTTCAGGAGCTTAAAGTTTACCCAACTCATCAGTAGGACGAGGACTTGCCTCTTCCATCAACCGATAAAGAAAAGCCTTTTCTGCTCTAGCTACTTTGGCTAGACCTTAGCTACTCAGCTTTTATTTCTTGTAAGTTTCTTCCATAATCTTCATTTCTTCTTTTTGAGTACTTACACTAATACACTTTTTCTCGAAAGTATGGGTGAAGACTTTTCCATTGACTTCTTCAGAAAAGCCTGTTTGGCCAAAGTCTAGAAAAACAAAGAAAACGGAAAGAAGCCTTTAAAAAGGAAGCCAAAGAAAAAAAGCTCTGAAAAGCTAGTTTTAAAAAAGCCCTGAGTTGAGCCCATCGAACCTGTCAAAAAGACTAAGGAATAAGTGCCAGGTTTAGAGAGCGAGAAAGTTGTTGATGAAGTTGAAGAAGAATTGGACAAGGAGATGCATGTTCCTTCTCCTCCCTAAGCCCCCGAACCGCCATTGCACTTTTAGGGGAGGTAATCGAGGATGCTGCTGCATCTTTTTTGGAGGGTTCAGGGAAGAAGAAGAATAATAATAAAGAAAAAAAGGCACAAAAGTAGCTAATCTTCCGCTAAGGTCATGGAGGTGCTTGATGATGAGCAGGTTCTCCCTTCCACCAAAGTTCCAGGTTTGGTCCCTAACTTCTATATTTCTTTTGGTCTTTTTGACATTTATCTGTTAAAAGAAGATTGGTTTGGGACTGCCACTGTTAATGAACTTCGGCATGATTGTCCAAGTGAGGCTTCAGAGCCAAGATGAATGGCTAAGCTTGAGGCTCGTTGGTGAGCTAAGAACACTCGCTTAGCCCAAGGTGCTGTGCTAAAGTCGCCTATTTGGGATGTCACCGAAGACATGTCCATTTTCAACTTCAACATTTCGGGGAGAATTATTCCCCAGCTCTATCAGGGAGTCACAACTAATGTGACGTTCGAAGAGCTTGCCAGGATCTGCACTTACTAACTATGCCTCCAAGGTATTAGCTTATAATAAATATAATAATAATTAAAGTTGACTAGTTCTAAATAATAGTTGGAACTAAGCTAAATTCAAACTAACCAATAACTCGAGAAACTAACAAAAATCAATACTGAAATGCACTCTCCTAGGGGTACATCTTTTTATCTAATCTTAATGCTATATAACTTTTATATTCTTTCCACCATCCTATCTAGTAGGTGAATTTACTATTGTCTAATTTTGTCTCTCGAGGATAAATTATCCTAACCATATCTAATTTTTTTTAGTAATCTCTTACTCTGCCTAAAATTAGAGAATTTTGTGATAAATTTTGTTTATTAAACCTCTTAGATGCTTGAGTTTCTTGATTCTCAAGTTGATGTAGTCAATTTTCTTCTTATTTTCTAACACAAATTTCTTCTCTTGAAGAGGAACTTGTATCAAGAAATAAACACTTGGCCATAAAATTTCATTAATTACAAGAAAAAATTAACAAAGAAAATGGCAATCGAAGATAAAAAAATTAAATATGCATCAAAACACTAACAAAATTCTCATATCCCCTGAAAGAATAAAGGAATTTAACTACTAAATATCATAAAAAAAAACCTTCAAATCATTCATCTAAAATTCTGACATCGCAAAGAAATTAAAGAAAAGAATAAGAAGAAGAATTAATTCACCACTAAGAAAATTAATCTTCAAGTGCCGGAATGAATCTCTTCAATCTCGCCCTTGAAACTTCTTGTGCCATCTCGCCATTTCTTGTTTTTTTTTTCCTCCCAGCCACATGACACCCTCATCTATCTTCTGTACGCCACATCTGTTTCTCGAAGTAGGGAATTGGACAAACATTACAACGCCATTTTGGCATCACTATTGATGATTTTGACGTTACTTTGTTTGTCTGGAATCATGCGTTGTCCGTTTATTGTCCATGCCAAATCGGCTTCCTTGTTGATGGGCCTGTGCACTGCTACACCAAGTTGGCATGAATGCTTTCCTTTTCTTCATTTTTTTTGCCCCATTTTCACACAACTTTCCAAATGTACACTGTCCTACAAAATAACCATAAAATGCTTATCAAAATCACATACTAAAAATCAAAACTAATGTCAACAATCCGAAATCTACTTACTAAATGAATTTTATCATCAAACAGGAAACTCAGGCAGGCTGCCACCACCTGGCATCAGCTCCTATCGCTCTAGGAGCTGAAACATGGGCAAAGTGGGGGTGCCACCCATCCATTAGCTGGTGAAGATCGGTCATAGCCATGTAGTGGTGATGGTGGCCATGTTCGTCCATCTTGAGTGGAAGAGAAGATCAAGTTGGATAGTGAGAGGGTGGGAGAGAGAGAAAGCAATAGAGTTGCTTTACGATAATTAGAAAGGGAGAAAGAGGTGCCATGGCAGAAATCATAAATAACCTTAATGTATGGGTGTAGAGGTGTATTATATCCTCAGCTTTTCTAGTTGGTTTGTTTAGCCAATAACATGCAGTTGTACAGAATTGTCGACATCTCTATTTGTTCCAATCTATAGCTGGAGTTGCTTTTATACATTTTCAATTTCATAAATAAAGTTTTTTATCTTTCAAACTAGGGTTTACGATAACTGCTTCTCAAATTTGGTAAAAAGCAGGCAAGTCAAATGTTTTTTAGTAAGAAATGACCAAAATAACTTATTGGCAACAAATAGACTTGTCAAGATTTAACAATCTAGCGAGCTTGTTTTTTCCTTGCTATGTAGAATGAAAGAAAGTGATATTATCCCCATCTAATTTGATTTGTATGAAAATAAATAACAAAAACAAGAAAAAAGATGAAAAAATAAAATTGGGTCAAGTTACAACCAAAAAAAAAAAAAATACGTGCAATAACAATATTCACCTAAAAAGCAAACCGATCACCCTAAACTACCATCCAACTCATGCAACACCATTGTCAACATTTTCTATCTGTTTAAATAAAAGAATACAATACCAAATATGGTCAAATTACAACCCAAAAAACACATAGAAACGAGAAAATCAAGAAGTTAATTAATATCAACGACATTTTGTTTCTCTTACCCTTTTAATTCTTCTCCAATTGCTTCTGCCCAGCGAAAATCTTCATTTGTCCTCCAAATTTTGAAGCCAACACATATGCTCTTCAAACAACACAAGGGCAAACTGAAAAAAAAAAAGGAAAAAATAAAATCTAGCATTGATCTATCTCTCACCTTTTCGATTCCGACGCTCGTCATCGAATCTGTTTTCCGACAGGCAATTATTTTGTGTTCGGGGAGCTGCGAGCAGGCAGGCGGAGGAGATGGCACCGTTGAGCAGGGCGGTGTCGTTCCTGGATCGAATTAGCCCCTGTGATGCAGTGACCACCATTGCAATAGATGATGACAAGAATAGCCAATTCGCCGTCAAGTGGGCGGTGGACAACCTCCTCTACCGAAGCACCTCCCAGTGCGTCCTTCTCCACGTCCAAACCAAGACTTCTCATCGTGTTCGTATGTTCTTCCCAACCTTTATAACTTGTTTTTCATTATTTGTGAATTTAGATAATCCATTAATTTGGTTTCTAACAAATCAATGAAAAGTCTTGATATTGAACCTCTGCTTTCAGGCCAGTAGCGTGAATGGGGATGGTTTAGAGAAGGAGGGTGCATAGCTGTTGCTCCGTTTAGTATTAGCATTAGTGATTAGTGTTATAGTTTTTAAAAAGCTATCTAAGTGTAACTTTTGGACTCATTTGAGAATGACATTTAAAATTAGCGTGTGAGTTTTTGATAATTTATTCAATGATTGAAATAAAAATATTGAAACTGAAAGTTAAAAGCTATTATTAGATATTTTTTAAAAAACTATAATGCTAATAATTGACGCTAATACTAAACAAAGAATTTAACTTTTAGCTTCAATAGTTTCATCTTCATCATTAATAAATTATCTAAAACTCTAACAATAATTACAGATGCTATGTCAAATGGGTCTTATATCTTGTCTTATTACATATATCTCAATTTTAATATGATTTTTACAAATTAAAAGAGAAATAAAGAAAACGTTTTGGGCTTCATTAGGTTACATGATTGGTGGCAACTTTCTTTAATACCGTAACCTTACCTGTTTCAAGAAAATCAAGATTCAATCCTAGAACTCAGAGCACAAGAAAATCCTAGGCTCGTTCGGTCATGAAAAGTCGTCGATTGATCTCCAAAAAGTCTTAAGCGTGCGATTAGCTACCAATGCTAGTTACTAGCCAGTCGCTAATCTATCATCATTCAGTCAATTAAACATTAGTGGTCAGATTTTTTGTGACCGGTGATTTAATTGCCGAAAAGTGAACAACAGATTCATTGACGACTGAATTACCGGTCAATTTTTTACATCAAGACTTCAATACGTGATCTATTCATCTAATTAAATGAAACTTGTATATTTAATTAAACAAACATTGTTATGATGATAGTTAATGTAGATATTAATGCTAGCAACTGTTTTTTTTTTTTCTAGGGAAAAACCACGATGTATTAATGCTAGCCACTGCTTCAAGGTTTTTGTACAGATATTTCATATTTGTACGGTTTTCTGATTGTCTAATATTGCTGCATTAATTTCATATGACGAGGAGATCACGAGAATGTTTGCTCGAAAGAGGGACGGCCGCCAACTGACGCAGAATTAAAACAATTGTTCCTTCACTACAGAGGCATTTGTGCGCGAAAAGGTTTGGGTGTACATGATCCTTTTATTTACATAGTTTATTCGAAAATCGGTTGAGTTTAATTTTGTGAACCTAATTATGATCATATCCAGGTAGCTAAAAATATTTCACCTAAAATCTTATTTAATAATTATAATTTTTTTTTTCCGATATTCAGAATCATGCTTATAAGTATACAAAAAAGAATGTATTAGTATTCTACGTAAAAAAAAAATGTTGACTCTTTTTGGATCCAAAAAATAACCAAACTAACTTTGTATGTTATTTTTTTGGCAACTAAATTCTAGACTTTCTCATGATGTCCGTAATGCTTTAGTCATCATGCCAAACCAACGGAACATAATAGCAACTTCTAAGTGCACTATTATTCCTCCTTCATCCCCATTAAGCTTTATAAACATGTGTTGTGCATTGTAAAAATTTAAAGAGTAGAAAACATCTCAAAATTTAATATCACAGTTTTTAGCGATTTAATGATGAATTATTGTCCCCAAACACTAGCTCCACTAGAGTGTAGGTACATCGACGTCGGGGTTCAAACTCCCCCTCCCCGTTTCCCCAAAGCTACACAATATCATTTGATTTGATTTAGTTGCTTTCCCGGCCGTCATTCCATTCCTTAAATACTATACAAATACCTCCTTCAAACCCAGCTTATACTTATACACCTGAAACTAAGTACCCTTAAAAATGATGAATTGTTGAAATTAATCTCATTAAACAATACTAGTGATTTTTCAGATTGAAAAGAAAAGAAGTTGATGATATTTGTATGATTTTTCAGGTTGAAGCGAAGGAAGTGGTCCTCCACGACGACGATGTTGCTAATGGGCTACTACTTTACATCAGTCAGAACTCCATCCCAAACATAGTTGTTGGTGCTTCAAGTAGAGGTTTTCTTAGGTCTTTCTTTGATTTCTTCAGCCTAAACCTTTACCATTAATTCTCAAAAGTCGGATAAGATGATTTGATTACTAGAATAAATCAAAGCAATAAGAAATATTCAAGAATAATGATTGTTATAAAAAAAAAAAAACAAATTTGGTTTTGCTCTTATGCACTTATAGTATGTAACTAGCCTAAATTACAATTTGAAAACCTTCACGCATCTAATATAAAATTTTAATTTAAAATATATAATTATTATATTCTAATAAATTTGAATTTTTTAATATTTTTTATGTAATGGAAATTTATATTATCTCTTCTTCCTTGTAAATGTAACATAATCTGTTTCTCTATTGGAGTTGAAATAAAAAACAGGCAACAAGTGCTGGTTTCAAACCTTGGGGGTATAACTGTAATTGGTGTTAAACAATACATTTACAGCTTTAAGTAGTCAAAATCACATGTTTCCCTTACTGTTTTAAAAGTTACAATTTTCCCCGTGTTTTCCAAGTGACATCAATCAACAATAAGAAAGAAATAGAAAACTGATATTTTAGATTAGGGTAAATTTCACTTATGGTCCCTAACCTTTTCGGTTTATCCTAATTGGGTCCCTAACCTTCATTTTGTCTTATTAAAGTCCCTAACCTCCCAAATTGTGTCCCAAACATAGTCCTTCTGTTAA
Source organism: Aquilaria yunnanensis (assembly GCA_039654915.1). Taxonomy (NCBI): domain Eukaryota; kingdom Viridiplantae; phylum Streptophyta; class Magnoliopsida; order Malvales; family Thymelaeaceae; genus Aquilaria; species Aquilaria yunnanensis. The sequence goes on from CM077597.1 coordinate 68,106,471, forward strand.
ATTATCAGTTAATTTGACGGAGAAAGGCCTACGTGGCCACTTATTGGTTTCCACGTGTTGTCTTGTCCATGCTAGCTTCAGACTGGGTGAAGTTTCGCTTACATGGCCAATATGTCACAAAGCGTTTTGATTTTGGTTGAGTGTCCTAGGGTTTCGAGAGTAGAAAAGATTCGAAATTCTCGGTAGAAAGTGAAAGAATTTCTGTGATTCTGCCTGGAACGTGATGAAAGTGAAAGATTGTACAATGGCAGAGGGAAGTAGAAGTGGCGGCGATGGTCTTGACTATGGTGAGTGTTTGGGGTTAATATACGATTTGTGTGTTTGAATGGGGCCATGTGACTGTTATTATATGTTAGTGGAGTCATTGTGCATGTGGGGGACCATTCCCACTTATTTTTATTTGCTTTGTTGCTTGTTGTGGTTAGTGGAGATTAAGAAGTGTTTTTAACATGTCTTTTTGTTTTCATGTCACATGTGTGCAGTGAAAGGTTCAGGGTTTTTCACATTAAAGTTTCACCATGGTGGTTATTTTGCTGAGTTGCCATGGAAAGCATATATAGACGGCCAAGTGAGTTATGTTGACTACTGTCATGAAGATAAGATGGCCTTGGTTGTTATTGATTAACTTGTGCAAGATTTTGGCTACAAAGGATTTATGAGGTACTTTTGGAGGTTAGGGCCTAAATGCTTATCTAAAGAATATGCATTGTATCCTTTGAAGAGTGAGGATGAAGTTATGGCTATGGTTGCAAGGAACCTTCCAGATAACACTGTGATTGAAGTGTATCTAGTATCTAAGACAGTAGAGGAAGTAGCTGAAGAGGAAATGAAGTTTATGAAGGAGATGGCAAAGTTATGTTGTTACCCACTCCGGGGTAATTCAATTATGTTGCCAAAACTGTGCATTTAAACTCCCAGGATTGGTGTGTCCTGTAGGTCATCAGAACAACACCCATAGTGTACATACTCAAGTGACCCTCTTGAGCATTATGTAAATACATGCATATTGGTCTAACCATAACACACATATTTACATTTATGCACACTATGGTAGCTAAGAAGGAAAACATTAGCACAAGTCTTAGTTTTGGCTTCCACACATTAGGCAATCTTGCTAGGTTCAAAAATTCCAGCCACTGTGCCCAAACTTCCTCCAATAAACTGTATCATTCTAGCCTCATACCCCCCTATTTTCTTCACTCCATTATCAAGTAGAGACTTAGAGCAAACCAAGGAATTTGTGTTTTACATCAATAGCCCACCTATGGACCAAGTTATGGATTTTTTTAAGTTGGTTACAAAATTTTGACCAAATGAACAGTAACTCGGCCAATTTTGCAACGTCATACCTTTGGCTAAAGGGCTATAAATCCAGAAATTCCAAAGCCTAGTTAACCATCTAGATGTCCTCTAGGTTTGGTCAAAATTTCATACCAAGATTCATTCTACACAGGGAGATATTAAACTTTAGGTCCAGAGTCAAAATTCTGATAACTTTTTGACCATTCTGCCCATACAATTTTTCCAAACCATTCAAACACTTCATTCACAAGGATAAAGCCCTCCAAGGCTATCCCATACATGTACATTACACATATGAATTATATTCTCTTGCATCTAGCAACTTTATGTGACCAAAACAGAATTTACAAGTAAACAGCCCATCATTTACACTTAGGCAGCTTTGCACCACATCACTTACATAGCCAAAACACTACTCAAATGTTCACATACTTGTCTCATTTTACATACACTACATGTGCATGCATACATGCACTGCAATATGGTCTTAACTCAGCTAAATACACACCCTAGGTTACAGGAGGTCTTGAGACACAATGGACTCCAAAAACAAGATGCTGGACAGCTGCTGCACAACACAATAAGTACCACCATTAAATACCAAATGTGCTCCTAAAATCACCAAACTTTCCAGATCATAACTAGACATATGGAAGTTCATGTACGTGAAATTTCAGATTAAAAATCAAACCACAAAGGTTAGTTTGAATGTGATCTTTCAGCTAAACCTGAAATGACAGAATTGAGGGGAGTAAGTTTCATTGAGAAACTTAGTAAGGGTAGCACTTAGATTCACTAGGCAATGTAACCATCATTAAAACCTACATCTAAAGACACTAAAACACAAAAATCACAATGCATATATACAAGATATAACAACCAAATGCAGCAGCCAAACACAAACAACAAACACATGAAATGTGGCAGCAACATATACCATAGGTTAATCCATAAAACACAAAATAAACATAACCAAATCACTATGGCAGCCCTCCTCAAGCTAATGCTTGGTCTTAGGAGGATTTTAAAACTAGTTAGTACTAACTTTGGGCTTTAGAAACCCTCATTTTACTACCATCTCTGTGCACTTGACAATAGGTCACAAAACCTTCAATATGTGCACTCCCCTCAATAAGCTTGGTTCATCAAGCTCATGGCTCTCTTCCAAGCTTAGCCATAGCTCTATGGATGTTTGAAAATACAGAAAACAAACCATGAGAGCAAGAAAAGCCTTACCAAAGTGGGTAGGCCAAAAATCAAGCTTGATCCTTGAAGTATGCAAGAAATAGCTCTAGTTTGCTTCCAATTGCTTCCTTTTGCCTTCAATTTCAATCAATTGCAAGTTTGAAGGTGTGGTGGCTATAGAGGAAATATGGCTATGTTCTTGGGCTGGGGGAGAATGAAATTGAGGGAGGGATAAGTGATTTGGCCACTTAAATGACCTTAAATGAGCTTAAGGGCACCAAAACACACTTAACAAGCCTAACCTTGCTTTATGTCATTTTCCTTTTCACTAATTATGGTTTCTTTGTCTTAAAATCATTGGTACATATGTGCCCAACATTTTTGACTAATTATCAAGTCTTGGCTGCCTCCCCTTAAGGTGGGATAACCCCACAATTCCACCCTTAGACTTAAGTCAAAAGCTTGAACACCTTAAGGTTTACACTAGGACATTTAGGTCCTTATTGCCTTTAGTGTTTCCTTTGTCCAAACTTGTCCTCCATGACCAATTTGGTCCTCCAATAGCACTTTCATACCATTCATATTCTTCCCATAACTCTCCAAGTCTCTTTCTTGAGAGTTTTGCAATTGAGTACCCGAATTTCCAAAACCTTACAAAAAAGTCCATAGGTTGCTTGACAAACAAGCAATCCTTTAAGCTTTTCTTAGGGGCCAAGTTACCAACTTGGAGCACTTTGAAGGAGGTGTTGATCATGCCTTTTACCCCCCACGCTTCAATCACTATGGTGAAAATTACACAATATAATGGTTTTTAGCCATTATAACACACTTGTAATTCTCCCATTTTGTGAGGTGGTAACATATGTAGTCTTGTAGTTGCCAAAATAGTAAGTCTAGATGGTTCTGATGATGAAAATCATCAGTGTGAAAAAGTGAATGTTACATCAAAGGGTAAGGGTAAGGGTAAGGTGAAGGAAAGAAGAACAGAGCTGTGCAGGAACTTGTGTCTTTCATGGGGGACAACTGAAGAGGAAGCTTTTCAGTCTCCTACCCCTATAAAAGCACCAACAGAAGTTTGTAGGGATGAGGTTGAGGGTACTGATCATGAATTGGGCAGCAATATGGGGGACATTCCTTTAGAGGCTAAGGTTGTTGTAGATGTTATGGGACAGGTTGATAATCAGGGTGGTAACTCAAATGAAAGGAATGTAAACATAGAAGTATATGATGGTGATGAGACAGATAGTGGAGATGATAGTAATGATGAGGATTTTAGGCTTGGTGCTAATGATTGGGAATCTGACTCTGGTACTTGTTCAACAGAATTTCTTGAATCTGACAATGAGATCTAAAATGAGGATGATGTGTTGGAGGTTAATGTGGATTCTGAACTGAGGGCAAGTCAAGGTAGTGCTGCAGATGTGAATTGTGACACAGAGTCAAGTGAGGCATAGAGTCAAGGTTTGCATAAAAGTGGAGCTGCCAATAAATGTATGGGACACACATTCGAAGTTCAGTCAGACTATGAATCTGAGTCTGATGAACTTAACAGTGCCCATTCAGATAGTGATGAAGAGAGTGATAGGTTTCCAGTGTTCAAAGCAAAAGATGACATGGCTAATCCTAAATTCAAGTTTGCTATGATATTTTCCTCCTTAGACATTCTAAAGAGAGCTGTGAGGACATATGCTGTGAAGAATAGAGTTGGAGTGGAGTTTGTGAAAAATGACAAAACAAGAGTCAGAGCATGTTGCAAGAAAGGTTGTCCCTGGGTTTTATACACTACTGCAATGGGAGTTGGAGGGAGGGTACAAATTAGGACTTATACTGAAAAGCACAAATGTAGTAGGAAGTTCCATAGCAAGTTCTCATCTTATGCTTGGATTGCTGATGAGTATATGGAGATTATTAGATCAAATCCAGAAATCCTTGTTTTAGCTTTAGTTGACCATGTTAGAAGGGACTTTGGCTTAAAAGTTCATAGGTCAAAGGTTCACAGAGTAAAGCGGTTAGCATTAGACCGTCTAAGAGGGGGTGAAGAAGATCAATATATGAGAGTTGCTGACTATATGCAGGAATTGAGAAGAACAAACCCTGGATCTGGTGTGTTTTTTACTTTGGATGAAGGGGTTGTGTTCTAGAGGATGTTTGTTTGTTTATCTGGTTGTAAAAGTGGATTCTTATCACGTTGTAGGCCCATTATCTGCATTGATGGATGCTTCCTGAAGGGTAGATATGGTGGTCAGTTACTCACAGCTGTAGGGCTTGATGCAAACGACTGTATATGGCCAATAGCATATGCAATTGTTGACGTGGAGTCAACTGAAAGTTGGACATGGTTCCTGATGCTCTTTCAATCTGAGCTTAACATGTTGGATTGTAAAACATGGACTTTCATGTCTGATAGACAAAAGGTAAGCTTCTAAGCAAAAATTTGTTTTCAAGGTTCACACTTGTATTGAAAATGCTAACAATCTACTTGTTTTTAACTTGCTTTAGGGTCTTATTCCAGCTGTGCAGAACTTATTCCCAAACGCTGAGCATCATTTTTGTGTGAGACATCTGTACACAAATTTCAAGAAGAGTTATCCTGGTGGAATGGTAACAGATACTTTTTGGGGGGCAGGCAGAAGCACATATCCTAGTGAGTTCAGGAAATACATGGATAAATTGAGGTCTGTTAATGCTAATGCATGGGCATGGATTGGAAGAGTTGATCCTAGTTACTGGTCTAGATCAAATTTTAGGGAGTATCCAAAATGTGACATTTTGTTGAACAATACTTCTAAGTGCTTCAATAGGTTTATTCTTGATGCAAGAGATAAACCAATGCTAACAATGATGGAGGTGATTAGATGTAAAATAATGGTTAGGATTGCCAACAAAAGAGAGTCAATGGAAAAATGGACTGGGCCTTTATGTCCAAAAATTCATAAGAAGTTGGAGAAAAGTAAAGAAAAGGCAAGACACTACTGGCCATTATCTTCTGGTGGGGAAGAGTATCAGATTAATTGCCCAAATGGACAGTTTGTAGTTGACATAAGATGTTGGACGTATTCATGTAGAAAGTGACAGTTAATTGGGATTTCTTGCCCTCATGCATGTGCTGCATTATGCCATAAAAGAATGAACCCAGATGATTATGTACATGCCTGTTATAAGTTGAGCGCATATAAGATGATTTATGACAACAATGTGAAACCAATTATAAGCATGGAGCAGTGGGAAGATATGCATCACACTCCTATTAAGCCACCAAACTATACTCTAGTAAAGAGAGGGAGGCCTAAGAAGAAGAGCATGGGGGAGGCAGGAGAGGCAGCACCTAGTAGGAAGATGAGGAGATTTGGCATGGTTATGCATTGTAGGAAATGTAAGCAGCTTGGACATAACTCCAAAACATGTCTAGGGCCTTCTTCTAGCTCACAAGGACAGGGCAGTATGTCAGTTAAGAGTCTCCCTTGCAGAGGAAGCGATCCTGCCATGGTATGTGGATTTGTGTAATAGAAATACTTTGTTTTCAAATTTGTATAAAAATCTAATGCTGCAATTCAACAAGAACAAAGTGTTAGTGTTGCAGCAACACCAAACTCAGCAGTTGCTAGTAAAGAAGAATCTGGAAGAACGCTGCCTAATGCAAGTAAATTCATCTGATTTTTGATTCTGTCTGTGTGATGCCAATGTCCTAAAATCATGTAATTTATTTTCCTGTATTTCCTCAGGGGTGTTCTCAATTTGGATCAGTAAGTGGTGCTAGTACAGGTAGGAACCGTGGGCGAGGAAAAGGCAGTGGAAGGACAAGAGGCAGAAGGAAGGCAACAGCTTCAACCATGGAAATTCAATGATTTGTGCAGCAGTTGAAAATGAATTGTTTTTTATATGGTCATCTTAGAACAGTGGGACGTTTTTTGTTTGCCAGTAATGTAAAACTCAACTAGCTAATTCTCAAAATGATCTGACAATTATGGCAACTTGTATTTTATTTTGTATGCGCCAACCATGGAAGTGGAACATTTTGGCCCTTAGCTAGTTATTTTAAGTGCATTTTTTGTACAGACAATGATGCTTAATTCTGCAGCAATGGATGTTTGATGTTGGATGCTTGTTTTATACATTGTGCGTTTTTACTTTTGTCTTTCCTCTTTTGATAATTGACGACAACTAACTCAATCTAAATTATATTACCAAATACAAGTGGGGCAGAGTGGGACATACAAAATGAAGTTCCATTTCCTTCATTCTCCCAAAAGCAAAAATATGGCATTTCCCACCTATACACTTAAAAATGAGTCAAATCATATTTACTTGCCCAACCAACTCCTTTCTGCCCAATCTACATTCCCATTGACACAAACACAACAATAAGAAACACCATAACACAAAAAAACCAAGCCACCAGCATCCAACAGCATAATGCTCAGATCTTCCTCTCTGCCTTCTTGAGTTCGGCCTCTGTCTTTGCCTTCTTCCTCAGTAGTCCATTGATGACTGCCCTTGCTCTCTCACTTGTTGGTGGATCATGCCACTCAAAAAAACCCACACTCTGTCTTTGTTTGCACAAAACCAAAAACAACCCATATTACTACGCTCAATGTCATGCATAACAACTTCAAAATCAAACAACTTCACCCACTAAACCTTACCCCGTAATATCTGAACCCGTAGAATCGACGCCCTGGGTTCACTTCAGTCCAAGAAGTTCGAATTGCAACTCTGACTCCACAACCGCAATAGGTTGCTTCGGTTGCAGTTGCCATTTCCTTCAGCTTTCGCACCTCAACGTGTACGTCTACTCCTTTCTTCACACTTCTCTTTCCCTTGCCTCTTCCTTCTCTAATTTGTTTTTCCGATATTAGCCTCCCTTTATTGACCAACACATTCCCTCCTAGGTCTACCTTCAATTTTCTCGCCCATGCCACGTGCCTTACCCTTTTACCGTGAAACTTCACCCAGTCTGAAGCCAGCGTGGACAAGACAACACGTGGAAACCAATAGGTGGCCACGTAGGCCTTTCTCCGTCAGATTAACTGAGAATTTAACAGAAGGACTATGTTGTATCAATGCATATGTTCAAGTCAATAAGTAATCTGTCTCTTTCAGTTTCCTGTATCAATGCATATGTTCAAATGCATTTTAAGGCCAGATTTATCACAATGCATATGTTAAAATGAATTTAACAGAAGGACTATGTTGTATCAATGCATATGTTCAAATGCATTGATACAGGAAACCAAAATCCTGTGTCACATATGTTGTATCAAAAGCAAAGGTTCAAGTCCATGATTCAAAATCCAGTAGCAGGCAACACATCTCCCATATTCCTTCCTTGCCCAGGCAATCATCCTTGGAATCTCTTCTGCTGAGTCGTATACATCATAGCAGCAGCCGTAAACTTACAATCAAGTAAGTCTTAAACTTAAGAGTCAATTCATTTTAACTTAAATTACATTAATTTAAAATGACTTATTTTTATTTTTACAACTTTTATGCATGAAACCAATTTCATTTTAAAGTTAATACTATGTAAGTGTAATAATTCATTTAAAGTACAATTTTTATAATCTTATTAAATTTTTATGAATTTTACTTTTTTAATGCCTAAAAAATTTCATAAAAATTTAATAACATCATGAAAATTTACTTTTAAATATATTATTATATATATTTAATATTAACTTTCAAATGAAATTGATTATGGTAAAAAACATGTAAACATAAAATTATGTCATTTTTTATTAAATTGACTAAAGTTAAAATGAATTGGCATTACTACAAGTATGAAGCCTTAAACTAGCTTTGGTTTGCCAATTGGGTGTTTTAAGCTACATTGGCCCCATGTCATATTACAGTTGGAAAATATTCGTGTACTTCCTGGACCTCAAAAAGGAATGACTTTGTCTCATCTGTTCCCGGCATATATATCTGTTATGTAGATCTCAGCGGAGCAACTCTGAGAGCAGGAAGGGTAATGAAGACTACAGCGACGAAGCATATTCAGATAACAAGTCAGTAGCAGACACACCTGCAAGCCAAATGTCTGTAGGCTCCCTTCACACAAGTTCTACATCCTGCAATAGCACATCTACTGTCTCATATAGTCCTCAGTCTTGGGACACTTCAAAACGTTTATCTAATAATTCTAACCAGCTCACTTCTTCCTCATCAGCTACAGTAAGCACAGTGTAATAGTGTACATCACAAATCTGTGTATGTGTGTTTGTCCACTCTTCTCATTGATTCTGCAATTTTTCTATGTAGATGAGCTTTGATGATGAAATGGAAAGATTGAGATTAGAGCTACAACAATGCATGGATGCGTACAAATCTGTATGCGTAGAAGCTATTAAAGCAAAGAATAAGGTATTAACTTACTAGAAGCACATTTGTTACATAAAAATCATGACTAAAAGCAAAAGGCGTTCAATTTCTTAGGCTGCCGAGGCTAGAGAATGCAATGCATCAGAAGAAATGGAGGATCCTTGTGTTGTTGAATGTTCTATCATAGAAGCAGAGGAGCAAAAGACTAAAGTTGCTATAGAAGTTCTACAGAAGGCACAAGATTTATTAGATATGGAGGCATAAAAAATGGACTTGGCAGAAACGGAAGCTGAACATGAGTCTGAAGAAAGGGAAACTTCAGTAGATCAAGTTGATAATAACAGGCCTGCATTTAGGAGATACACTATTGGTGAAATTGAGGAGGCGACAAATCACTTTTCCAGCTCACAGAAGATAGGTGAAGGAGGTTATGGACCTGTTTTTAAGGGCATCCTAGATAACCATCCAGTCGCCATCAAGATTTTAAGGCCAGATTTATCACAAGGGGACAAGCAATTCAAGCAGGAGGTATTTATTGCTGTGTTGCTCTAAATGGATATTATAAGTGTGTAGCAAAATTAGGTCCTAACATATATGTTGTGTAGCTGGAGGTGCTAAGCAACATCAGGCATCCACATTTGGTTCTTCTGCTTGGTGCCTGTCCAGAGTATGGGTGCCTGGTTTACGAGTACATGGAAAAGGGAAGCTTAGATGACTGTCTTTTCGGGAAAGATGGTAGTCCCACACTCTCTTGGAGAAGCCGTTTCAGAATATCTGCAGAGATTGCTGCAGGGCTACTTTTCTTGCACCAGAAGCAACCCGGACCGATTGTGCATCGTGACCTCAAGCCTGCAAATATTCTGATAGGTCAAGACTACGTGAGCAAGATAGGTGATGTTGGGCTGGCAAGGCTTGTTCCTCTGGCCGTGGCTGACAATGTCTCTAGCATGTACCAACTGACAGCTGCTAAAGGCACATTTTACTACATTGATCCCGAGTACCAATCCACAGGGCTGCTCGGCGTGAAGTCGGATTTATATTCTCTTGCCGTGATGCTGTTACAGATAATTACAGGAAAGCGGCCGGTTGGGATAGCCTGCATTGTTGAAGAAGCAATTGAGAATGGCAACCTGGAGGAGGTGCTTGATCCAACAGTGCCAGATTGGCCTGTTGAGGAGGCCCTCTCGTTTGCAAAATTAGCCTTAAAATGTTGTGAGCTGAGAAAAAAGGACAGGCAGGACCTTGCCACGGTGGTTTTGCCAGAGCTGAATCGTCTAAAGGATTTGGGGCTGAAAAATGAAAGCCAGTTAACTTTGTTGAATCAAGACCAGCCAAAAATTAAACACCAGTAACAGCAAAATAGGTGTCAGGTGAATGTTGGAACTATCGTTATATAGGTTAGGTCCAATATAATTCAGGCAAGTAGTATTCAATTAAATTCAGATTGCTAGCCTGGAATGCTTAAATTTGATTAGAAGACTGTACATTAATGTTGCAAGAACTGGTCCAGAGCAGCCGGTTTGACCGTGAACCATTGTCTTTGACTGTTCAACTATCGGCTCATTGGATACTTGGCCTCAACTGATTAAAAATGTTAAAACCGGTGAACCATACTGAAATGATGCTTCTTTAGGATGGTGGGTGAATGGCGGTCCAACTGATTTAAACCGGTTAGACTGCCGACCAAAGGCCAACTGATTTAAACCGGTTAAACTGCCGACCAAAGGCCTCGTCTTTGGTTTCCTTCATGGTTCGGTTTTTGCAGCATTGTTGTATGTATGAAAAAAGCATGGAGGACAAAAAAAGCAGCCAGGCCGTGGAAATGAAAGTTCCACGTTCTTCTACTGAAAGATAGAGGCAAGGCAAACTATGTTGGCTGGTGGAAGACTGGAGTAAGGTTGGATTTACTTGCTACACTTCCTATGAGGAATAAAGTTGAAAACCCGAACAAAAAGGCCTCAAAGGCCGATCCTGAGTGGGGAAGAATGATGTCCGTTTTTCCGAAAACAATTCAATGGCGGTAGCTAGCTCGTTCTATCCAAATACTCTTTCATTTGTGCATAGGCAAAAAATAGTAGCACGTTTCTAATTTGCGTTTTAAAACAAATGATACTTAAAGAGCATTTATCAGACAAATGTTCATACTTGTTTGCAAGAGCCACGAAATCTGGCCCCCATATGCAATAAATTTTTAATCCACCTTAACAAACTTAGTTTTTTGGTAATCAGAATCGTTACATGTACAGGATGAATACTATACGAAAGTGATAAATCCATAATTCACATATATTTTTACAATAATTACCTTAGTTTTTGTTCCAATTTGTTAAGATGATAGGGCTATTAATGATGTTATTTTGTGTTTTGAAGGGACTAAAGGCACAATGGCATTTTTGAACTAGAAGGAATAAAGTGGCTCTTTTTGTCTTGGCACAAACTTCTCATGGGTGGAGAAGTAATTACGCCACTTATTCAATTTTTAAGTGGGAGCTTGGAGACGTTGCCGTTTTAGCAATTAGAAAGCAAAATCAAACTTTGCTTCTTGGCACCAGACTTCTCTCATTTCCTGGAACTCTTCGAATCAACCTCGCCATCTACCATCACAACTTACTTCAAAGCTAATTCCCCATCTCCAATCAAGATAAGCCAACAATTGAAGACCTCCAACAATTTATTTGCTTCTGTTTGCCTATTGATCACGGAAACTGTTACCGAAGGAGGCAGCTGGCTCCCCATGTTTCTGATGCCCGCAAGGTGTTCGATGAAATGCCTGAGAGAGACGAAATTGGAAGTTTGGAGAATTCGGGACTCCTCATTCATGCGAATTAATTGGCCAATTAGAGGGGAGTCCGGTTACAACTAGACTTTGAAGAGGTACTCATCACTCGAAATTGTTTTCCTTTTAGCAAATTCGGGTTACTCGGAGGAGGTGAACTTTTGCCAATATAGAGAAGTGGAGAGCAACGTACTTACGAGGTACTTTTTTGCACTTGGGATTTTTTCTCTTTTTTTCTTTTTTTTTTCTTAAAATCATGATGGAGTAATTTTTCTGATTCAGTTTTAGGGACAATTTCTACCGGTAATACCGGTTTTGATGATTGATTTTATTTATTTAAATTCTCTTTAAATTCAAGTATTTGTTTATTCGTGATTAAGATTTATTGCAATTAATTTTTCTGTTCACTTTTATTAAATTGGTTTTGATGTTGCAATTTTACTTGATTTTCTCAACCACTTAGGGTAAAAAAATTTCATTTGGAAACAAGTGAATTAACTGGATGTTACATTATTTCTAGTTAGTTCTTTCAAGAGAAGTAAAACAGGTTAAATTGTTCAAGCTTTTAGATTATTAGCTGAAATAAAATTTTTTGTTTATTGTTCTTAATGTTGATTTTGAGTTTATTAAAAATTACTTTTCAATATCTAGTAATTCAAAATTAACAAATTAATCTGAAATTTTTTTTTATTAATTTTATTGCTGAATTCTTGGGTTTTTTTTTTAGTTTTAAAGAGAGCCATTTATTTGCTTGAATTAAGATGATCAACTGCATAACTAGAATGGATAATCAACTCTGAACTGAGAATTTTTAGTATTGGTTAATTTCATTTTAATTCTACAATTAATTTATTTCAACATTCGATTCAAGAAAACCTCCTCCCAATTTTTTGTTTCTCTTAGGATTCGATCTGATTTTCATCGCTATACTACAAATTTATTTATTCTGAGTTATTAATGATACCAGAATTATATTTTGCAGTTTCGACGACCGACCAGAAAGCTTACGGAGTGAAATGTTTGTCTCACTAAACCTGACGTGCTTAACTTAGGGAGTAAAATGTCTGTCTTACAAAACTTGGAGGGTTTGAGCTCCAATTTTATCACTTCTAAATTACCTAGTCTCACAACTCCGGCATGAATCAAATCTTGGCATGCTATTGGCAACCCACCCAAGGAAGCGAGTACAATAACTTACATTTTATTTTTGTAATATACAATAACGTACCTGTCAATACACAAGTGATGTATTTTTGTCATTTGGGTGAACCACAAGTAGATGAGTACTTTCACTTACATCTATAGCTTCTGGCCAAGTAAAAAGCCTAAACAAAAGTAAAGGCTCACAAATAGAGATAATAAAGGATAGGAAGGGGGAAAAATAATGTTAAATATGTATCGTATCCATCATGTTGGATACTCAATCCATATTATATCTGTCATCTGCCGATCTTTCAATTTTAATATTTATATCATATTTATTGTAAAGCAGATATGATCAAGTGAAATTCCCCTACCTAAAAGTTTCTATATAGTATGAAGATTTACCACTTACATAAATTTGGAGAATCAAATTTGTGAATGTGATGAGATATATAACCCCTCCTTAGTGAACTATTTTGTTTAGTTTAACTTCAGATGGTTCTTTGATTGACAAAATAAGAAAAGTATAAAATGTTATTGGTTACGTTAACAATGTTAATAGGAACATTGTGGCTTAATGATATAAATTTCAGCAAAGTTTAATGATTTAGTTTGGGATTGAGGTGAAATAGCTTGGAAGGGCTCCAAGCAAGTTAGATTGGTTATCGAATTAGCTGAACAACTAGACTCAAGGGACTCAATTGCTCGAGAAAAATAAGTTCTACGAAATGAGAAGGATGAGAATTAAACTATGTACCGGAAGAGTATGACTAATTAAAATTTCAGAATTGAATGAGTAAAGATATATTCAGACACCACTCATGCACGCTAGAGTGAGGTGTCAACTTCTTGTATGTGTGTATGCATGAAGGTACACATATATCTGTAGATTAGATCAAATCACAAGAAGTCTTTTATAATTTACCCTATATACAAAATTCATATCCTTCTCATATCTGTGTATTAGGAAAAAAAAAAATCTACTCACACAGGTGTTTATAGTATGGATTAATGCGGTTTAGAGTCAAACTCGTAATTGCATTGCATAATAAACGACTTTATAATTTAAAAGCCATAACAGCACCACTTTGCATACAAGTAACAGAAAAATGCACTACATATATGTGGTTCAATTGCAGTTTTTTCATGACACAAAGCTGTCATACTAAATCGAAATAATTAATATAAACACTTAACATAAACAACAAAATAAAAATATAATCCAGTCCATAAAACCAACATATACAAGAAATACAAATCTTAAATAAGTCAAATTTATCACCCTAAATTAACAAGCTATTTTTATTGGCAAAGGTGCAAGAAAATATTTGAAAGAAAAAAAAAGAAGGGAAGGGTTTTGGCATTTTGTTCCTAAGCTACCCAGCCCTCTTGCCCTTCACCCAATTTCTTCTATTTCAATTTTAAAGAGAATTAGCTAGTTTATTTGTTGCACATAAATCGCTAAAAAAGAATGAGAAATTATTTGGAGCTTAAGAAAAAACCTTAGAAAAACATTAAGAAAATTTCTTTTACCTATTTAGTAGCAGAAATTGAAACGGAAGTGTATAGCAACATTCACCATCCAGCAAACACCAGGTCCTGATGATAGTCGTTTCTCTTTACTCTCTAGTTTCCCTTGTCCCATCTAAATGTCCGATGGTGATCTCAACACATAACTCCCATCTGGAGCAACGAGGAACAACACCATGCCGTAGCTAGGGGAACAAGAGAAAATTTGATTGGGCTAGTAGCCCGACCACCAGGTGAAAGGAATATGATGGATAATTAAGTATATAATTTTAATTTATATTAAATTAAGTCTTTTCTATTGGGCTAGTGCAGTTTTTACTGATTATAATATTAAAAAACCACAACATCACAATATGATATTCAGTTTAAAGATTTTTGAACCTAGGCCATAACTGAAACCGCATAGAACTACATACCTTTGGTTTGGTTCCAATGGGCTTATAAAGTTTTGCCGAGTTGACCGAGTTCTTTGCACACCTCTACTACTCACAAATTCTAATTGCTCATACACCTGATGACTTGAATGTCATAGTTAACAAACGAAAAACCCGTTCCCTGCTGTCAAGGCACTCAACGAAACAACATATAATTGGAGAAACAAGGATCAAGAAAGCTTGCAATTAACGGAAATGGCACTTGGACATTTGCAGCCTGAAATCAAAGTGCCCACGTTCACATAAACTATAGGATTTTACAGGGCATTATGCTGCACGCAGCACTGATTTCTGACAGGTTCTTCCCTCTCCCACAAACTCTAACGAGTTCACGCTATATACATCCCCCATAAAATGTTGCTAGGAGTAGTCTCCTCGAACAATGCTACAATAAACTGAATGATTCTATCATTACCTGAACCAACAAAAATGCCTGAGCAGAGTTTTAACAGAGATTATAGAAATATACATACAGACAACTTTACATTATGCTTCTCCACGAGTAATTATTCAAGCAAGGAGGACTATTTCTCCATGTGAACCTGCAAATATTACATGTATAAATGCTCATGCAAAAACAATTATCAAGCATAATAAGGTGAAAACACTCGGATATTGACATTACATTGTTCGTAGATCTCCTTCACCAGCTGCAGCATTGAATCTGCATCCTCTGCCATTTTGCACACCTTTTCAGCCTCTTTAACTGCTTCTGCAGCCAAGAAGGATTTATTTTCTGCCTCAGCGACTTTGTATGCAGCTGTCAGTGCTGCTTCTTCAACCGTCTCACCAGAGACAGCAGTGCTAACATTCTGAAATGGCCTCAACTTGACATCTTTTGGTTTTGGAATTGGAGGTCCTGTTCCCAAAGCTGTGATAGGCCGCCTGTAACAGTTCTGTACCTGCATTGCAGATATTACCAACAGATATATGCTTATGTTCCCTGAGTACAAGCAAATATGAAAATTCATGGTGTTGACATGACAACTACATAATTCAGAGTATTAATCAGCATCACCATCACTAACTACTTATTCCACCTTGGGAAAAAATTTCGTAGAAGGCAGAGTCTAGAATTAAATCAATCAATCAAATCAGCTTTCTTCACCAAATTAATTTTTAGCCTCAACCACAACAAGAGAATTCTGTTTAAGCTAAAAGCAAGTCGAAGAAAAGATAAGAGGGGAAATCATCAAGAGCAAAGTCTTTTTTTTAATACGCAAGAGCAAAGTCATAACATCAAGTAGTCAGAGTTACCTTTTCAAGTTTGCCTTGCAAAACAAGTCGTCTCAACCTCCCAGTTATTTGCTTCCTAAAATTAGGTGGCACTTCATGCCTTTGCTGCAATTACATGTGGAAATGACCATGAGTAATCAAGTCAGCATTATATACAAGTTAGGAAGCGGAAACTTCGCTCCTAAAAATTGAGCGGATAGTCTCTAACACTTAATTATCATTTTATTCTAGTCTAACTTATTGGCCATTTTGTTTTGGTCCTCAACCTGCTAAAAAATTTTCATTTTGGTCCTAAACTTATTTTAAAAAAATTTTGCTTTCGGCCCCAAAAGGATTGGAATCTGTTAAGTTAGAGTAACTGCCTAATATCAACATTTGGAATCCTAATTAAAACTATCTGGCCTTCCAATAAATTTAACAGTGCAACAATTCTTTTACAGTTAATGGACAATTTAAATGAAGAAAGATAAGAAAAGAAGTCCTCATCCCATCTATGAGTATATTTGAAGCAATGGATACAGTCTTAACCTAAAAAGATAAATTTCTAGACATAAAGTTATGCTTACAAGATGCAACCGTCACTCAAATCTCTATCTCATGCTGGATCAGAGGGGGTTTCTCTTTTTAACTTCTTTCAAAGCTTAATTTGTGAAAGAATGTGATTGTTTCACAATTGACAAGGTTATTACCAATATATACAATTGTATCACAAGTATCCATAATTTCATCTATAGAAAAAACTCAGTTTACTTATGGTTATGTTGAAAATCTTTGTTCATTAGTGAAACACAGTTGTACTTATTGGTGATGGTTGAGCTGCAAGCTACCATGACATGGTGTTTTGTATATTTGAAGAGAAAAATAGTTATTGCTTTTACAATCACAAATAGAAAGCTATACTGATGTCCAATTCCAGGAAGCAGACTGAACTGAAAAGTTAGCACCCTTGACTGCAGCACAACAAATCAAGACAGTCGATGTTTTAGGGACAAGTAATCCAGGAAGCTTCCTGTCACGTGTTATGTGAATAGAGCAAAAACCATGTCAAGATAAAAGAAAATATGTTGGTAGTCATAGTTATTCACACATATAGCTATTTTGTATACTTATAGGCCAAAAGCAAACACAAGCATATAGGTGGTACTTTTGTACATGAAATTACATGGTACAGCAGCTTTAGGTGTAATAGTGTTCCCGATCCTGGATGACAACTTTTGATGATTCAGCAGGATCAGAAGATACCATTTTGTAGATAGAGTAAAGCATTGAACCAATATTATGTCCTTTTTAGGCACTTTGTCAAACATAAGACCAAACCTTAGCAGAACCAGAACAATATATAAAGGGTGGTAAAAACACGGAAAAAGAAAAGAAAACAAAGATTTCAAGAAAAAACATCTGACCTCAATGAATTTGACAATAGCACTAATATCCAATCCACTATTATCTTTTACCGTTGAAAGGGCTTCAAAAATCAGAGCATTATACCTGGGCAACCAAAAAAACCTTGAAAATCATTTTCCTGCACATCAGCTTGGTATATGTTAACATTATTTCCTACAAAGGTGTGAAAGTATCATTGCTTCATCATGAATCCCATTTGTAATGATGAGAAATCTAGAAAACAAAATGAACTCAACAATAATTATAACAAAATGAAAACCATCAACCAGGAGATATTGCATTAGATCTAACGCAGAAGAAAATCAGAATATGAGATTCCAATTCATGCCTGGCATGCCACTTAATGAATTTCTAACCTAGTAAATATATTGAAAAGAATAAAGTTCTCATTGTAGAACAAAAATGAAGTTAAAGACAAGGCTTTTAGTGGATGATACATACGACTATGAAAACAAAAAATTCAAAACCTGTCATCTACCCTTCACCACCAAAGTGGACACACACCCTCCTTGGTGGAGGGAGGTAAGAATGGACTATTATATCCTACAAATTAATAAACCACCATTGCCTACCAAACACACAATGGGGCAAGAGAACCTACCTAGCAGTGTTGCTGCCATCTAAGGGGCTGTTTTGGGCATCATCAACAGTGACATCAGAAGGCACATTATCAGCAGGCAAAGGAGCAGGACCTGAGTTCTGCGGATGGCTAAGTGCAGGAAGGGTGGCCTTTGTTTTGGATGTCCTTTTCTCTCTAGAGCCTGGAGCAGAATTGCTGACACTTAGATTTCTCCACTTATCCTGAAAATTAATAGACACACAATGCTAAACTAGATAAAGCGCCTCATAGATAATAAAAAGCAACATCCCATATGTACATGAAAAACAGACATGCACAATTTGGAAAAGCACAATGTAGAAAGATACAGTAACCACTCAGTAATCTCAATACACTGAATTTGACCGAACCCACGATGCTAAGACAAATTATTGACTTCTGCCATAACATTTATCGTCCAGTATCTGATATTTAAGCAGGATTAGTCCCCACACTCTTCTCCTTTCCTTTTGACGAAGAAAAGGGGAAAAAAGAAAGAATAAACACTGACTACGAACTTCCTACGCGCGTACTTTCCCCATTATCTGCAATTACAGAAAGTTTACAAACATATAACACTACAGTCGGCATAACTAATAAGTAATCATCAAACTGTACAGGACAAAAGGAAACAAACAAAATACAAGGTAGCAGCTAGAAGCATTGTCCAAATCATGTCTCAAAAGCTTCAGATATTTTACAAAAATGAGAAATATACTGAAAACATACGCAATGCAAGCACCATAAAAAGCACGAGGGAAAGCAATCTAAAGAAGAGACGACAGCCGAAGGAGCACAGAAAATCAAAATCTTCCGATCGACTCAGACAAATACACCGAAACAGTGAAAGATATTACAAAAACCAGCGAAGAAAACACAGGAAACAGCACAGGATAGAAGAGGGAGAAAGGGAGACGAACCTTGAGGTCGATGTTGGAGCGGTGAGTGAGGAAAGGGGCGAACTCGGGATCTTTGAGAATGTTCTTCCACTTTCCAGGGCCGTGCTTGTTGACGCCGGCGAGGAGCGCGTTCTCTTCCTCGGCCGTCCACTTCTGCTTCTGATTCCCCATGGTCGGACAGATTTGTGTGCGAAGCAAGAAATTGTGGCTCCTTCCCTAACTAGGGTTTTAGTTTCTGTCGACTCGGTGGCAAAACGTCCAAAATCCTGTGTCCGCAGGATCATGGGCTCGGGTCAGGCCAGCTCAATGTATAAATGGTTTCAGTTCTCAAGGCCCATCCAGTCGTACCAGATTTTTTCCCTTTTGCGGGACCGGATTTTTCTCTTAACCTATCGTACTTAAGAATCTTATAAAATCAGTGTACTTTTAATCTTATTTCCTTATTCTGTTGTCAGTTCGCATACCGCTTCAATCCTAACTCAACGACTATTCTACGTAACCCTCTCAAGAACGGGAGTAATGGACAAACGTGCAGGGTTTTTGTCGGGTTATTAGCTAATCCTAACCTGTTCGGCCCGAGTCAACAGCTCTGTGTTAACATGTTTTTACCGAGCCCGCATCTAATTTTTATTAGGTCTCAATTGTATTCTCTTATTACCCTCACAATTGAAACAAATTATCGCAATTTGGACAGACAATAACTTGCCCACGTGCTAAACCTGTACATCTTCATCCTCAGCTTTGTCTTCCTTTCTCATAAAGTTCAGATTGCTATGTCTTGGCTTCATCTCTCTGTCGCACATTCCGCCTTCTGTCACAAGTTGTCTGGTTGTTTGTCCATTCAGTTTAGGTTCTCGAATGTCTATGCGAACGTCAATGCTAGCAACATAGTTCGTGAGCAACTTTGTCCGCTGACCACCGTTCTACTAGCCCGTTACACTACCGCATCAAGTTTAGATCAAAGTGGGAGCTGATTTCATGGGCTTGTTGGTTCTGATTTGGGGATTGGACCAGCTCTCAAATGTAGCCAATCATGGTTGCAATTTTCCCATTTTGTTTGACTGAAGATAAGACTTTTCTTCCTATTGCCAACAACTGATGCGCAGCAGCATCTTCGTCATGTGACATTGTGACTTCGGGAGGGACTTCCTGAGAAGGAGAATGCCTGGTGCAAAGGTTTCCCATAGGAGCGTGCCTGAAATTGTCAGAAAAGAGGGTTAGGAGGTCCCCGGAGTGTTTCTCCGGGGAGGAGCCTCTGATGCCCAAGTCAGTGTCCTGAGAGAGTCAGTGTCCTGAGAGGAGATATGGGAGGAACACTAGGAGGTTCGATGGCATTGCCTGTGTGTGTGCTTTTTAAGGGAAAGAGAGGGGTCCGATCCCTCGCCAAGTCCTATTTCCTGGTATTTATAGAGGTGCCCAGCCTGTTCAGATCGTAACACGTGTTCGGTTGGATGAGATCCGTATTTCCGGGCGTAGGGGGCAGGTAGCCGTTTTGTAGGCTCCTCGAGTCTGAGACCGAGACAGGTCGTGACAGGACTTGGACAGCGTTGGCACGTCAGACCGCCGTTCCAGGCAGCGTGTAGCGCCTGTAGGCGACATGTCAGAGGCTTCTTAAATACTCCTGCCGTATTCCCGAGGTCGTCCTTTGGTACGGACGTCCTTCTTCGGGAGGCGTACCCACAGTTCAGGGGTACCGCCTTCGGCGCGATTCTTCTCCTGCTCGGGATAGCTGGACCTTCGCTTCCGAAGGCGATCCGTTTGGTCCCCCGAGGGAGCCGGTACCGTCCTTGAAGTCCCTGGCATATTACCCGAAGTCCCAAGTTCGAGTCGTTTTGACTTCGCTCCTTCCGAGGTCAATGACAGTGCCTCTTTCGGCTGACGTCAGGCTCTCCGGCTATATTTTGGTAGGAGGTGTGTACTGAGAGGGATGGTAGCCCTTCGGCTATCAACAACCTTCTCTCTTTGAGCTATGTCAAGTCCGATTCATTGTTCCTAGGCGGCGTTGAACTTGTTTTCGTGTTCTGGCCACTGTCATTTCGGTGATGGAGGAGCAAAACGTGTGGATTTAGGTCAGAGGAGTTGTCTTGAGGCTGTAAATATCACAAACTGTAAGCACAGTTAGAAACTTCATTTCACCTTGGGCCCCATTATGGACCAATAACATGTTAACTGCCACCTATTAAGTTTATCCAAACTGGGCAGATTCTTTTCTCATAAGTAATTGAGTTTAGATAATACTTGCTTCACAAGTAGGTGAGTACTAATAGTTAACCCTTTTAAAATATATGTTTATTGTTTTTTTTTTATATTTTTATGTATACTTTTAAAAGAATGTGTATAGTTATAATTAATTAATAACTAAAAAAAACAATAAACTAAATTAATATATGGCAATTTATATGAGATTATGATCTTATTTGAAATAAAAAAATCATATTTTAAATATATATACTAATTTGGGAGGGGTGTAGGTGGGGTCAAGACAGATTATTTAAACTTGTATTCTCCCTATGGCTTAGTGGGTAGAGCCGGGATTGGGTTAGTGATGCGAACCCCGATGGTATAAAGACCATGAAACGCGCCCAAGATGCTAATCAAGCTCCACAAGACATCAAAAAGACTAGGTTTAAAACCCCCACCCCTAATCAACCTGTGATTAGAAACGAGAAGTATAGAACTCCAAGAACACAAGCACACTTGTGCACCAAGGCAGTCCACAAAGAACCAAAGAGATAACCTCTCCAAAGAGCAATATTATTTCAAAAATTTTCTGTATGTTTACATCCAGAATATGTGCCTTTATGTAGGCCTAAACTAGGGTTAAAAGCTGGGCAAAATTTGCAGCCTAAATCCCTTAGGAATCCTAGATACAAAGACATAGGAAATCCTAGTCAAATTAGGACTCTAATTCCTAGTTTGAACAAGTTTAATGAATGCAGCGTATGCCACTTGTCCAAAACGATTTAAAACTATTCCATAGCCTAAATAACTTCCTAAATAATGTATCTAAATAGGATTTGAACGAAAATAAAATATAAATACAAGATTAAACCCGAAAACTCCCAAATAGCCTTTTTGGGTGCATTTTGGGCACTTTAAGGTTCTCTCTTGTATCTTCAGCTCCAAGCTTGAATCTTTGAGTTCCAATGGCATGAATCTTCATATTAGATGTGGTAATGAAGGTCTGGAAATTTAGAGCTCAAAAATCCAGCTTATGGACACAAAATGCAATAAGAACACTTAAGGTGGCTCAAATGGTGTACTTTGAGTGGTGTCCTTGGTGTCCTTGTTTTGTGACTTATCTAAGCACTCCAGAACTGAGTACCAAGCATATCCATCATGTCCATATGGTGTCTTGAAAGTTCCAGCAGCTCCTTGTGAAGTTTCATGTCCATTCTCCATGAAGAAACTTGAAACAAAGCCTTGTAGTGCACTTGAGAGCTCCTTAGCTTTCTTCCTTGTCATAGGTCCACTAGAAACCTTCAATGGGTCCTTGCCTTCTCCATGTGTGCCTTCCTTGATCATATCAGTTAGGGTTTGGGAAAAGTAGAAGGAGGTACTAAGGTTTATTTTAGTCATATGATAAGTTGAAGTAAACTATAGTCATCAACTTACAACCATTTAAAGTAAAAATAAAACAAAAATACAGGTGGACCGCAAACTAGTTGAAGGTTTACTCAAGTTGGGTTGTGGATTGATCCAAGTCATGATCTTTCTTCTCTCGATTCTCACAGTAGCAATGGATCATTGGGGTGTCATATACGGGTGAAAATGGGCTAGGCCGAGCCTGAGCCCACTAAGCACGAGCTCAGCCCCTTCAATGTTCAGTACTACTTGGGCTCAAGCTCGAATTGCTCGAGCCTAATTTTTTTAGGCTCAAGCTTGGCTCTAGGTGGGCCCGAGCTTAACTCAAATGATACATAAGGTTTTAGTACCTTAACTACAACGTAATGAAAGATGGGGGACTAAATATGCAATTTTTCTTACATAGATAACCAGAAAAGGAAAATTACAAACCTTATCCCAAACTTCCTAGTTGTTTGTTGTTCTACCCTAATTTTGTGAGCTTCACAAATGAAGTATCATATTCCTCAATTCGACAATGAAGCATCTGGTTCCGTCCTTGAGGCATTATCTGGGTATCCGACATTTGGTTCGAGAGTCGATGGTGGCGTCATCAATCTTGGGCGGGGCTATTGTCTGGGTCTTCGATCATCATCGATCTTAGGCTATCAGCAGACCTTGTGACTATCATCAATCTCAGGGTTGTTAGTAGGCTTTGCGGTTGTCATCGATCTCAAGGCTGTAATTGCAGACTGGAGAGGACTTAGCCGACCTAATGACTTGATGACGTTGGGATAGATCCCTAAAAGAATATTCAGCTAGCAACTATATTTAACGAAGAAGAGTAATCAAATCACACATTAGCAGAATATCATCGACAAGTTAAAGAAATATTCAGCTAATGTTCCGTTTAAAAAATATTTAGCAAATCTTCTACTCTCATCGTCGATCTCAAGCTATCATCACAGGCATTTAGGCTTAGGCTTGGTTGGGAGAGTCAAGGAGATAGGGCCACGAAAGTAAGGACTAAGGCTTAGGACTTACGAGGGCTTGAGCTCAATAGGCCCATGAGCGTATAGGGCCGAATATGTTAAGGCTTGAATTTGACCCCAAATTTTAGCTTAAGCTCAAAAATACCCGACTCGAAAGGTTTTAATTCGAGCTTGAGCTCTACCCGAAATAGGCCCAGCCCTTTTTCACCCATAGTGTCATGGAGTAGGGTCCCAGTGACCGAAATTACTTATCTTATACACTCATAGGTAAATTAAAACAATTTACATGCAACTAGTTGCTTAGCTTACCCTGCAAAAAGATATGCATGCGTTTTGTCCTGATAATGCAAAACAAATAAGTAAACCCTTTAAAGAAAACATCGCTCGAGCATTCCCTTTTTAAACTTACTTAAAACGTGCTAAGACAATAAAACACTAGTTACTTCAACTTCAAGTAATAGTTTATGCACACTTTTTAACATTAGCATGCACCCAAAAGTAACTTAATGGTCTAACACCACAATGTATCCTAATAGAGGCATGTCTTAGTACAAAAGGTACCATATATACAAGACAAAATACTACTAAGATCATCTGCTTGAGATCCCACCTTTGCACTTGTCCTTGTGCAACATTTAGCCTTTAACTGTAAAGGCATAAACACTTAGTTAGTACAAAGCTTATATCTCAAGCAACCTTAGAATCTCAAGGATTCAAGTATATAAGTACCTGCTAAAGGGAAAACTTAGCCCACAACTATTTACTTAGCTATTAGGCACAAGGTTAAAACCTACACAACAAACTTAAGGGAGTGAGTACATGAATGTACTCAGTAAAGGTCCTTTGGGGATAATAAGAAAACATGTAAATATGGCATACAAACAAGAAAATGACCAACCAACAACCAACACAAACAAATAACATAATAAATATGCAATGCATGAATAAATGATCTGCAACAAGCACAATCCTTGGGACTTCTTACACCCTATGTGTCTTATTCTTACTGTGAGCTCAAACGGCGAAGATACTTAAGGCACTCGCTCTCGTATCCTGAATCCTTTACCTCCCTTAAGTCTTACTTATGGAGTCCTAGAGTAGGCCATCAGCTCCTTTCAAATCTTGTTCCTTTTTCCCTTAACTTATTGTGCAACTTAGTCATCTTATATGGTCCAACTTGTCAAGCTCTAGGAGCTTAGCTTAGGGCTTCTTAGTGACTTACTTACCAAACTACAATGTTTGGTTGGGATCCTCTTAGGTTTCCTCTTCATTCCCAAAAGTCTAAGACCTCTCACTTAGGCCAATGTAGACTTTGAAACCCATCTTAATCCTCTTAGTGCCCCCTTAGCAACTTGAGCACTTTAACCTCATTAGCCACCCAACCTAGCACTACCTTAACCACACCACTTAGCTACCACTTAAATAATGCATAATTCCCAACTTAAGATAAGTTTTAGACTTAACCAAAGCTACGGAACATCTTAGAATAGCCTAAGGATGTTAATTTAGAGATTGAGACTTCTTAGGAAGCCCTAGCTTAATGAAGGCCTTGGTGATGCGTTGCCAAAGGCAACAATCCTTGGGGTTCATGGAAGATTGCTAGCAATGTGTCCTCAATGTTGGCGATGTGTCACAAATGGTTTGATAGCATTTCGTGCACTTATGCTATCTTGCACAAAACTTGCTCAATCTTTCAATTCCCAAAGCCAATTTAAATGGGTCTTGTTTCTACTTCATTCTAACATGAAATACTACTTTTTTATGCATTATTTGACCTAAATTAACTTAAACCCTTACCTCAAATTTAGTTACAAAGCAAGAACAAAACTCAAGCACCATAAGCACACTTGGGGGCTCAACTTAGCTCTCTCGAGTTCCAGACCTAAAACCAATGTGATATGGCACCAAGAACTTGAAATCAAGACCATTTATAGCAAATCAATCAACTTAGAACTAGCTCTATCCAAACCAAGAAGCATACCTTAGGGTTTTTTCCCAAAACAAGCAACAAATAAGTAAAATGAAGAAAATGCACCAAGAATGAGTTGGGGACTTCTTAATTTCATCACTTAGGACCTTCAAATTTGCTGGAAATTTGTGGGATTAGGAGAGCTTATAGCAATTAAGCTGCTAGAGTGGGAGAGGCTCTAAAATGGGAAAGAAAAATATTGAGGATAAAGGTTAACTCTTGCCAAAACATCTTAACCACTAGACTAAGGCATTTTATTTGATTTCTTACATCTTGATGCTCAAGTTTTCTTTTGTTTCAATATGGCTACTAAACATACACCTTAAACCATCCTTGCTTGATTCCAAAGAAAGTTTTTATGCCTCCTACACTTAGCCTATTGGACACTTAAGCCACTTAAGACATAAATAGCTCATTTGAATACTTAGTGCAATTTTTACACTTTTTCTTCAAATGATGATTCTAATAGCTAGAATAACTTATGTCCTAATTAGACAAAAATCCTTCTATGACCATAATTTCATCAAAATTATAGTTATGCCACTTGTTCACTTCAAAATTACCTTTTGGCCCTTATGACTCTTAGGTGTCAAATTACACTTAAGAACTCATCTTTACTTTTACTTAGCTTATCTCTATCGCTTAATAAGATACTAATTTAAGGTATTTAAATAAAACATACTTACCAAGTTTAAACCAGTAGTTGACTAAGAGAATTGTCACATCCTCCATTCCTTAAAAAATTTGGTCTCCTAAATTTCTACTCAACCGAGCAAACTCACTTGGATATTGCTTTTGCATATCTTGCTCAGTCTCCCAAGTGACATATTCCTTCCCATGGTTAGACCACAATACCTTAACCATTAGAATCCACATTGTGCTTAGTTTCCTGAATTGGTGATCGAGAAACTTAACGGAGTACTCTTCATAACTTAGGTCCTTTCTTATTGGTATGACTAATAGGGTTAAGACTTGCCCAGGGTTCGTAATGCATTTCCTTAATGAACTTATATGGAAGACATTGTGAACATTGGCTAAACTTGGAGCCAACTTACCCCTTTGGCCAAACCTAGCCACACCTTTCTTCGGGGAAACCTTAAGAAGTACTTTTTCTTCTACATCAAATTCTAAATCTTTCCTTTGCATATTGGCGTACTTGGCCTACAGATCTAAGGCAGCCTTAATCCATGCTTGGCTCAACTTAATCTTTTTTATGGTCTCAACAATGATTTATAGGCTAACAACTACTTCATCTACCTTATCTGCTCAATAATAAGGCATCACATACTTACTCCCACACAAAGCTTCGTAGGGCACCATCTTAATACCTTATTGATATTATTATAAGGAAACTCAATCAAAGGAAGGCGTTGGCCTCAATCCCCTTTAAAATCCATCACATAACTTCATAACTTGTCTTCCAAGGTCACCCTTTCTATTTGCTCATCAGTCTAAGGGTGATAAGCAATACTTAGGCTCACAATGGAACCCATAGCCTTTTGAAAGACATTCCAAAGTATTTGAGACAAAACAGGGATCTCTATCAGATATAATTTGATCAAGGATTCTATGAAGTCTCACAATTTCCCAAATATACATTGGGCTAACTTCTCCATGGTGTATGTAATCTTAATGGGGATAAAATGTACAGACTTTGTCAACCTATCCATCACCACCCATATCAAGTCATGCTGACTTCTTTTATTGGGTAATATTTTTTATGGCTTCTGGTGCTTTGCCTTCATCATTTGATAGGTAAGGCACTTAGATACATATTCATATATGTCCCTTTTAAACTTTGGCCACTAAAAAAGAGTCTTAGGGTCGTGGTACATCTTATTCACACTAAGGTGAACATTAAGCATGCCCACATGTGCCTCATGCAACGCTTGTTGCCTCAGGTCACATGGCACATGGGGCTGGTCACCATAGTAAAGCAATCCATCTTTGTACTGAAATTCTTTCAATAAGGTACCATGCATTTCCTTCATTAAAACTTTATTCAAGTTTGGGTCATTGTCCTGAGCTTCCTTAACCTTAATCGGGCACGTTGGTTGAATCTCAAGGACTATAACTTGAGTTATTCCCTAGTCTCACCAAGTTTCAAATAAGACAAAAAATTGTTCCACATTATAACTTTCTAAGGTAAAAACCACTTGATCCTTGGAAAGAATTACCCCAAAACACTTACAGCTCAAGGCATCATAGATAAAATGAGTTTTTCCTTTTTTTTTTTATTTTAACGGTCATCAACTGAGTTAATATTTGAAGGATGTAAGTGTAGGTGTGTTAATCTTATAGGGGATTGGTGTAAGTATTTGAAACAGTGAAGATAAAACTATAGGTTTGAGCAAACCTTAGGGAGTTTCTTTTTATAATTTTCCCTAATTTTAAGCCATGCAACATCTACAATTAATGTATTATCATTCGATATTTACAGAGACAAATTGGACCTTAGCTATGCTATTACTGCCGCTGCGATTCCGTATCTAAAAATGAGATTTTGAGATTACAAGGATAAATATAGTTTTTAAGTACAAACCTATAAAGAGACATCCTAAAAACATAAACATAATTTTTTTTCTATAACAAATTTCATAAAAAAAATGAAGCAAACAAAATGGGGAAAAATGAATTTATGCCAAACATAAAATTTGGACTAACAATGATTGACAAACAATCTAAATAATAAAAAAACTTACAAATGCCTTTCGGACAATCTTATACCCCATTTATCTTGTAAAAGATGAAACATTTCTATGAACATAGAGATTAAGATGTAAATAATTTATGTTTTTCTTTTCATCTTAGCTATTGAAATTATTTTTTTTTAAAATTGTTTTTTTTTGGTTTCCTGTTGTAAGAATTTAGATGATGATTAAAAAGAGAAAAAAAATTCATTTTTTGGTTTTTTTTCAATTTAGTTTAAATTAGAGTAGTAAGATAATTTTAGAAAAACTACCAATGAAGTTGGTCAAATCAAGGCTTCAACTTTTGGTCTACGTAAACTGTGATTTAAATGTTTGTAACCAAAGACAAGGTCAGAGCCCTAGAGCATGTCTCTGGGAAAAATGATATGATGTTCAAGTCAGCTCATCAAAGCTCAAAAAGCAGTTGCAAAAAGTAGGGTTTTCATACTAACCTACAATGTAGTGTAAGGGTTTCCTTTTATTGACCAAGGTGCTAACCATGGCCCTCTATAAGTCATAATCAAATGCGGGATTCCATTTCGTGTATGAGTCCTACTGTACTCCTTGTAGGAATCTTATATTAAATACTTTCTTTAATTACAGCTAATGTCAAGTTAGTGTTCCTGTAAATCATGTCCAATCTTTAGGCACAAACTGCCTAGCACCAATATAGCATCGACATATCCATCCCCAAAACATGTGGGACTTAGCCTCCTACATTTTTTGAGGTCCAGTAATGAGGAAACAAATCTTTTTTAAAAGATACAAGGTGAAGCAAAGCTTATTTAATCTGTGTCATGTAGCGATGGCATGCAAGCAAGTTTTATGACAGTTGAGGACAATGTGGCCATTTGTTGTTGGCACATAGATGTGAAAATAATGGAGTAAAAGAAAACTACTCCCTCCATCCTACAAGTGAAACATATTTATTTTTGGGTTATCCTTGAAATGTTGACCCTTTCAATTTTTAGAAATTTTTTAATATCCAATTTACTTGATAGCATATTGTACCTAGACAATTTATGCCCATTGATTATACCAAGTTTACAAGGATGTTTGGATCGACATTAGCCATAACTAATGATGGTATTTAACATAGGATTACCATAAGGAATAAGATAAAGGTTCTACCAAAAATAGAATCCCACTTGGATTACACTTCTAGAAGGCCACGGTTAGCATCATGGTTGATAAAAGGGGATCACTAAGGCATATTTGAGGTAAATGAAAAAACCTATTTTTCTTATCTATTTTGATGACTTTTGGATAGCTAACTTGACTATCAAATGGTTTTCCATGGACACATACTCTAGAGCTCTAATGTTGTTTTTTGTTGCAAGCATTTGGATCCTAGCTCACATAGACCTAGACTTGACTCCTTGGTCTAAGCAACTTTATTAGTAGCTGTTATCAGTTTGGCACTATCTATGGAATGAATCTAGTGAGTAGACAAAGATCTTGACGTAGTAAGATCATTCTTATGATGATAATACTGTTAATGGATGATGGAATTCTTAAGAACAAGTGGAGATCCCTTGTGGACAGGATGTAAGGGGGATGATCACTCGAGATGAGCCCATATTTTTGCCTCAAAATGCAGGAAAACACCACCGTGACCATTGACGACGACTAGCTCTAGGCCTTCTAACATGAACTTGTTTGAGAAAGCAATTCCATAAGAATCCGAGGGGGCAGCTGATAGCTATTCAGCCCTAGAATGTATTAAGACCCTTTTGAGGTAAGAGGCAGGTGATATAAGTATAATAGTTAGGAGGTTAGACTAGATAAAGGAACATTTAAAGACCACAAATCCTACTCCTGAGCATTAGTCCTTGGTTATCGATATATGCAACATGTGGGATTAGTCATTCACTAAGTAGATCAATAATCTAACAACCCTAGAAGGCTTTAAGATGCTAAAGATTAATTTATATGATGGACCTATGGACCTCATCAACCATCTAGAAAGATACATAACCTTTTGTGCAAAACCTTGAATCCGACCTTAATATGGGCAACTACGAGGTAGTTCAAAAAAAAATTAAGGTTGGTAATTCCAGTCATTTCAATACTTATCCCAAAATTTTCTATGACACTTCTTAGGAAGCCAACTTGTCCCACACCAGCCAACCTTTTTAAGTTAAGACAATGGAAGGAAAAGCCCTTGAGGGCTTACATCCAGCATTTTAATGTGGAGGTTGTTTAGGTACAGGACATTTTTTCTAAAGTCCATTTAATTTCTATAACTTAGGGGTTTTTTTGTGAGAGTCCAAGTTGGCATGGGATCTTTACAACAATCCCATGCCAACATCAAGGTGTTTCTGGATTATACCACCTATTACATACATACTGAGGAGCTTAATAAGCTAGAACCCTATAAGATAGCATAGAAGGACTAATCAAAGTTGAAGGACAATGGCTACCTAGCTAGAAAGAGGGGATAGGGCAAGACGCCTCTTGCACTTTGCTACAAGATTCAAGGATGATCATCGAGCTCATATAACAAAAAGAGGACTACATCACCATCCACAAAAGTGATAGCAAAACTACCAATGTAGTTGGATAGACTGAGGCTTCAAGTACTGGTATACATGAATTAGGATATAAATCCTACAACCAAAGACAACATCAAAGCCTTAAAATATGTCTCTCGAGGAAATCTCTAATGGCTAATTTAGCCATTCGAAGCTCGATGAGGCAGTTTATAAAAGTTAGGGTTTTAATACATAGCTCCAATATCCTGTGAAGGTCTTTTTCCATTGACCAATTAATGAAATAAAGGAAAATGACCTCCCAGGCCTTACAATGATTGGTATACTATTAGTTTACAAGAAAAATAATACAACTAATTAAAAAATGGAAAACATCATCTCAAGGCCTTAGCTGTAACTTCTTGATTAGATACTAGGGATTTTTTACCCTTTCGGACCTAGTTTAGAGGATTCCTCACTCTAGTATAGCTTAGATGGTCCTGGCTCATGCCTACAAACTAAAGTGTCATTTCATCAAACTATTTTTATGAGAATGTGAAAAACTTCCCAAAATGCTCTTTCATCTTGAATGCTTCTAGCCACATCAATAGTCCTTGGTACATCTTTTTGGCCCTCTGAGTTTTTGTAGGAGGGGTTCATTGTTTTAGCTCATGTTAAGGAAGGTCACTTTAGTAGTAAAGGAACTACCATGAAAAGGCATTAATGGCAAAAAAAATGTGCCATTTTAACTTCGCCGAAAATCCTTCTTGATGGCAAAAGTTAAAGATCAATTTACCCCATGAGTGGTTAGGCAAGATGAAAGAAAGCTGAACTAAAAGAAATTGTAAAGAAGTAAAAATGAAAAAATTCCTAGAGGATCGAAGCCACTCATGCCATGTGGTAGATAAGGATGAAGGTGTTAAGATGAATAAATGAGTTAGAGTTAGGGTTTTAATACCTAGCTCCAATATCCTGTGAAGGTCTTTTTCCATTGACCAATTAATGAAATAAAGGAAAATGACCTCCCAAGCCTTACAATGATTGGTATACTATTATTTTACAAGAAAAATAATACAACTAATTAAAAAATGGAAAACATCATCTCAAGGCCTTAGCTGTAACTTCTTGATTAGATACTAGGGAATTTTTACCCTTTCAAACCTAGTTTAGAGGATTCCTTACTCTAGTATAGCTTAGATGGTCCTGGCTTATGCCTGTCATTTCATCAAACTATTTTTATGAGAATGTGAAAAACTTCCCAAAATGCCCTTTCATCTTGAATGCTTCTAGCCACATCAATAGTCCTTGGTACATCTTTTTGGCCCTCTGAGTTTTTGTCGGAGGGGTTCATTGTTTGAGCTCATGTTAAGGAAGGTCACTCTAGTAGTAGAGGAACTACCATGAAAAGGCATTAATGGCAAAAAAAATGTGCCATTCCAACTTTGCCGAGAATCCTTCTTGATGGCAAAAGTTAAAGATCAATTTACCCCATGAGTGGTTAGGCAAGATGAAAGAAAGCTGAACTAGAAGAAATTGTAAAGAAGTAAAAATGAAAAAATGCCTAGAGGATCGAAGCCACTCATGCCATGTGGTAGATAAGGATGAAGGTGTTAAGATGAATAAATGAGTTAGAGTTGAGCTAAGAATGAGGGATCTAATAGAGCTCATCGAGTTAATGAGTGAGGGTCTAGAGAGGAAATTGGAGGGTCACCTAAAACTGGACCAAGCATATGGTGATGTAGTCTTGTTTAGGCATGTGGGTTTAATGACAGGTCATCGGTATACCAGCCCTAAGCCTTGTTAATTAGTAATGGTTCTTGACTGTGATGTCAATTTGTTCTACATTCAATGTGTTATAGATTGACACCACTTCCTTTAGATGCAAAGAGACCAGCCAGCTTTTCTCATTGCCAATGGTTTTTTCTAACCTAGATTTTCCACCTATTTTAGTCTAACCTTTGGAGTCAAAACAATATGAGATACACACTCTAGGTACTTCAGAGTTGCCTCTGATGGTAGTTGGCATGGCTTCAGATTAAAGTACCATCGGTCACTATAAAGCAATAGAGTTCTTGGTCCTAAATGTACCATATTTGTAAAATGCATTATTAGGAAGGCTTACTCAAGTAAAATTTCCTATTAGGCCAAATGTAAAGTGGATATTGATTGTTTTCATGAACCCTATTAAGATGCCACTACTTTTGTTGCTAGGCCTCAGTTTAAAGGAGTTACATGTCAAGCCTGATGAGGAAGGAAGAACCATCTATAAAATGATATAAGACTAGCCTACCTATCTTAAAAGAGTTTGAGGAGATGTAGTTGGCCCTAGAAATGTGATAAAATTTGGTAAAGACCTTTCCTAAGAGGTAAAAAAACTTATGTTAAATTTTTATTTGCTAAAGTTGATATTTTTGCATTGTTCCTTTTTTTCCTCTACTGACATGCTAAAATAGATCCCAAGTTCATCATCCATAAGTTTGGAAGTTGGCTTGTTGGCTTAGCTAGTGTAGCAAAAAAAAGTGACATAGACCTTAAAAGAACAAAATTTGTTAAAAGAGTGGTTAAGAGGCTCTTAAAGGTAGGGGTCAATTAGGATGTTTGTTATGCCAAATGGTTGGCTAATATCTTTTCAGAAAAAAAGGATAATGGTGACTAGCAAATCTGTGTAGACTATACCAATGTTAATGATGTTTGCTTAGAAAATTCTTACCATTAACCATAGATTGACTGGCTTGTCGATGCTATAACTTAGTTTAAGGTTTTAATCTTTATGGATGTGTTTAGTGGGTACCATGAAATTCGGATAACCCCCAAAGATGATGGGAGTACTTTCACAATATAGAGGTGGTATATTGCTACCAATGTATGCATTTCAGCTTAAAGAACATAGGAATCACTTACTAGAGGTTAATGAATAAAAAATTCCAAATGGTAGGGTTACAATATGGAGGTTTATTTGGATGACATGATCATGAAAACTTGAGCTATAGATCAACACATTGCTTACCTAAGGGAGACATTCCAATGCATATGGCAATTTGACCTACATCTTAACCCAAATAAGTGTTTCTTTTGGGTTGGCAAGAAAAATTTTTGTGATTCATGGTCTTTGAAATAGGAATCAATGCAAACCTGAATAAGATTGATGATATATAGAATATGTCATATCCTAAGGATAGAAGGGTTACCCAAAATCTAGTAGGGAAACTTATAGCTCTCAAGTATTTTCTCTCATAATTTGGAGACATGTGCAGGCCTTTATTTAAAATTCTCAAGAACGAGTAGGAGTTTGAAGGACAACAAAATGCAAGGATGCCTTCAACCAAATTGAAGAGTACTTACAATAGTCTTTGACATTCAAGTAGCTATGACTTAGAGACCCTTTTGGCTTTGTGCCTTACACTGAATAAAAGGTCACTTAGTGTGGTTTTGGTTAAAAAAGAAGGGAAAGAGCAATAACTTGTTTACTATATTAGTAATGCACTAAAGAAAGTGGAGTAAAGGTATCCACTACTCTAAAAGATTATCTTTAAGTTGGTCATAGTCTTTAGGATGGTATGAGGTATTTTCATATGTATTCAATAGTCATTAGAATAGGACTTCCCTTTAAGGATGTCCTTCAGAAGCCAGATGATTGGGGCATAATGGCCAAATGGTGCATTGAATTGGGGGGAAATTTGACATTCCACACTCATCGCTTCCTCAATAGACTTAAACTGTGCCATTCTTGCCAACTCAAAGCTTACATTTAAAGGGTGAACTCATTAGAAGCCCCTTCACCTGACTTTCCATGTGTATTTGGCTAATGGATTTGTTTGGTATTCTACTCACTGCTATAAGATAAATCAAGCACTACATTATTGCTATAGGTGTGCAAGAACATTGTGCATGAACTAAAATCCCTAAATCCTTAATCATTGATAATGGGAAGCAAATCGACAATACCTAGGTGCCGTAGTTTACTGAGGAAAAAGGCATATGACTCTACTTTAACCTAGTTGTTCATCCTTAATAAAATGGCCAAGTGGAAGTCATTGATTGAACCATAAAAAAAGGTCCTAAGAAAAGGCTAAGTGATGCTGAATTGAAATATGTGCAAAAGTTCTAGAGTGTGGTCTTAAGATTTTCTAGGGTAATAGGTGAAAGCATGTTTGCATTGGCCTATGGAATAAAGGTTTTTATCCTAGTGGGGCTGGCTCAACCTTGATTTTGAGTTCAATATTTGACCAAAGGTCTAATAAAGAGGGCCTTAAGGCTAAATGGGACTTATTTCGATAAAGAAAGAAGGATGCCCAAGTTTATTTATGTGCTTTAGGTTAACAGTTGCTCAGCCCCATAATGCAAAAGTGAAGACTAAGAAGTTTCAGGTTAGAGGGATGGCTTTCATGAACTTTGAGTTGACTATGAGGAATCCTAGGTGACCTCGAGATCCGACTAGGACGGCCCATTTCTTAGAAGTAGATATGTTAGATGTCATTTTTTTGAATTGTTTGATTCCTATGATCGAAAGCTGTTAAGGAACTATAGTTCAAATGACCTACGCCTTTACTTTACTTAAGTGTTCCAAGTCCTTCTGATGAAATAAAAAAATATTCATTCAATTGCAACGTAATTAACGACCCATTGAAGCCAATTCAAATTGCAAAGCAATTCCTAAGTTTGTTGTGTGTGGGAAGTGGGCCCCATGTTTATGAAAGGTTAGTTGAAGGCTAATTTTCTTTCTTTAAATCAAAGTTATAAAAAAAAAAACAAACAAAACCATGTATAAAGTAATTGTAAAAGTGAGGTTATGCCTTAAGGAGACCAAATAGGGCCTAAATTATGATAACAAGGGCTATGCCTCGTAGAGCTCAAATGGGCCCTAAAAGACTTCAAAGGAAAATATGACACAATTAGCAAATTTAGAGTGAATAATTTCCTTAAAAGGCTACAAAGTACAAGGATCTATAAAACAACCGAGGGCCTAAACTTGTCTTTCCACTTGCCCTTGTTAGTGAGGGAATTAAGAATGACCTCTAGATCTAGGGAAGGCACACCAAGCTTGTCAGATAACGACCTCTAAGCTTTAAAAGTCCTCATAGGGGGCAATAAAGGCTTATAAAAAGGAGATGTCAAGGTCAGCATTGGCTTACTTTGTAGGGTTTTGAGAGCCAAACATGGGCAACGAAAGATAGCCAAAACCCTCCAGGATTGAAGTAAAATAGGGTGAACTAGGTGTTTGAAAATTTTATACCTAGTCGATTGAGATCTTTTACCAAATTGTTGAGCCGAATCACAAAACTTGAAAAGTTGACGTGTTCAAGCTCTCTACGGTATCCACACGAGCCTTTTGAGATCACCATGCCTCTATCACGTCTTGGCAGATGCGTTCCTTTTACACCCACAGTGCTAACTTGTGTCCTCTACGAAATGACAAGAGAAGAGTACGGCTGGAACTTTCAAAACTCTTTTGATTTCATCCTTAAGGAGGCTAGGGAAAGAGTTATGAAATTCTCACTATATGATGTATATATAGTGAGACTCAACTCCCAAACCCAATAGGTTTCAAAACCCTAATCCAATTGGGTTAAATTTTAAGCTTCATTAATGGCTCAATCTTTGGGCCAATTATTAGTCTGAAATTATTATAAAACCAAAACCTAAATAATTTTGCCCATCCACTCAAATAATCCAATTGGCTCTATGTGTGCGACCTAATAGGCTCCCATCACATTCATAATGATCATAAATCACATTTATGATCATAAACAATGAGCGGTGTCTAGCAACACATCATTACTACCAAAGTGATAAGATAGTCGGTGATTCGACTAAACCTCTATGATTATTATCCATATATGTCATTGTGCCTTTGTTCAAGATATGAAGACCAAGCACGAAACATGGGATGTGTCACTCTCGTATAGCCCAATCTATGGTTTCTTGATTATCGAGTAGACTAACTTAAACTGATGACATTGATATCGTATATCAACTCATCTGAGCATGACCATGCATTTTCTTAGTCTAACTCTATTAAGAGGCCCAAAGATATCACTCATGTTACATAGGAGGGACAAATCTCATCTTGATCTTACAAAACCCTCCACATGATATGTGACATACCCAGTGACCACCTTCTTGTTCACTTAGTTACGAGCAAAAAAAGAAGTATCAAAGTATGTGATTCACATGTAGGAAACCTTAATGACCTTAGGTCAAAGGACTACATATACCATGATCACTATGAAAATCAATTATGACACTCATATAATGATCCATATAGCGTTCTCATGGTGGGTTGGTCCAGTACACAAGTTCTCCAACTTGTGCCCATATGTAGACTACATATCTCATAATAGTTTCCATATATGCTAGTCTTTATGTATTATTGCAACCCACTCCGTAATAATACCAGACTAGGGATGTTTAAGAATACTACTATTCTAGAGTTATAATTACGTTTGATTATGTGGCACAGAAACAATACAACAAACACAATTACTAGTTTAATGCCTCAATAAATATCATGACTCAATGTGCAAAATACAATCATCTCATGATTGGTTTTTGGGCACAATACTAACATACTCCACTTGGCAATGATAGCCTAAGAGGTCATCCTAATATTTCTGGAGGGCATTGTTGCGAAGGCCGTTCTCAAGCCTCTTGTTTACTAACTTTAATTCTTTCAACCTCCACTTGTAAAAATCCTTTAGGACTCTTACCAACTCCTTGAACTTGGTGATCCAATTGGAAGGAGGAGTAGGCATTCGTTGAGGCCTTGTGGTTGGGATTGGACTCTAAGTCAATTTTTGTGAGCTTCTTCCTAAGTTGTCCCACCAGTGTACAGATAGTTTAGTGTACTTCTTTAGTAGAAGCCAACTTTTCTTGGTACTCCTTGATGATCACAGACTGATTATTGCCTTAGGTGTCATGCTCCTCAAGGAGTTTTGCCTAGGAGAAGTCCCCTTTTACCATGGAAAGGGCTTCATCGAAAACTTTCTTTAAAAAGAGTTTATTTCCTCTGAAGCTCCCCTTTGAGGGTTGCTACCATATGAAGGTGGTTTTTTTACAATGTGCAATGCTCCTTGATCTCAAAGGTCACAAACTTTGCCTAAAGAGGAAAAATATTAGTAAATAGTTTTGATAAAGATTCCAAGGAAATTTTTTAAAAGTAGCTTTCTGAGATGAGTTGGCTGCGACTGACCACAAGGCAATGCCATCTCCTTGAGGAAGGTAGGCTAAGTGATCATGACCTCTTGAAAGGTAGAGTCCTTCCAAGATCTACTAATGAAGGTTGTAACCATCCTCAGGAAAGGATCCCCCTGGTCAATAACACATAAGGGGCTGAAGAATGTCTCTTCAAACATCTTTTTATCAAACAAGAGCTTCCCCATTGTGCTTCTTCCCAATTGCCCATCTACTTCTCTGGTTGAAATCTAGAGTTGAGTTAGTCCCAAGAAAAGAAGGGTTATTGGGAAGACACATGATCTTGCTAGACATGGTCCCAAAGCTTTACCCTCTGGTAGCACAATTTACTTAAGGATGGAGGGACAGGGAGGGGAGAAGTGGATTTGCCCCAAAAAGAATGAATTGACCCTTATAATTTTTTTTTGTTTGAGGGCCAAAAAGTGTCCCTAGAGGGAAAAAAAAGTTAGAATTTTTTTTTTCTAATATGGAAGGAAAAGTTTCAACAACTATGATCTCAGAAAAGATTCAAGGAAAGAACTAGGGCATTGATGTCTGTTCTTGCCATAACATATAGAAATGCCACTGTGTGATATCATTCCCTCCATGCAGGGTCTATCATCTTTCGGGTAAGCCTTGAGCCTTTTTCTTCACATGCACCAGCTCAAGCTCATCCTCATCAAGGTCGATGGAGGAAACGGTGGTGCTAATGGAACAATGGAGTTGAAGGAGCAATGAAAGTCAGAAGAAGGACGTGGTCTCCCCCATAAGGGGAGTGGAAAGTGAGCTACCACAACTGATACTGATTTCACCTTCCTTGCCTCGGTGAGGCCCTTTTAAAAACCCTTCCTATTTGTTAGGAAAATAGTTGTGTGGCCTATATATGAAAAAAGATAAAAAAAAGGTTACAACTAATTCATTTTGAATGAAAGTAACTTCAGTTCTTTTTTTTTTTTTTGGTGCTTTTTACCATGTCCCACATGGTTTTGAATTATCCAATTTTTTATTTGTTGTTTACTACTTATGCCATTCCACAAGGTTATTCCACCCTTGCCATCAGGATAAGGATGGATTCACTACATAACCTCTTCACCATTGGGATAAGGATGGATTCATTGTAATGCTAGCTTCTTGTTAGAATCAGCAAGTAGCTTGACGCTAGTGCTAAAAGAGTATATGGACATGGTCTCTATTGACATCACATATACGGTCTAGCAGATTATCATCAATGGCAAGGCCCTGCTCTTCATCATATAGTCGATCCCGTAGCAATCACCTTTAGATCGGTTGGTCACCAAAAAGGAAGTACTTACCATAAATGACTTCAACGAAGATGTTATTATAAAGGAAGAGAATGACAAAAGATCATGGAAATTGACACAATGGAGCTATTGTCAGAGCACATCCATATCTATAAGATTTGTGATAAGAGTTTCATGTGGGAAGCAAATCTATCAAGATGCTCATGCTTGTCTATGCAAACTAGTACAAGGTGAAAAAAGAATTAGTAAAGAAGGCATCACAAGATCTAGAGCCCATGCAGATGTTAGGTGGGAAAATCCATTTTTCTTACCCATATGAGCTCTAGCAAATATTAAGATAAACAATCAAAGCTGCAAATTGGGTGCTTATCAGGTAGATGACGTTCTTCGATCAAGCTACTACTATGTGTGTGAAAAAGAGACAGTATGGTATGAGGCAAATTTTTGAAAGTATGGTGTGAGGGGAAAGAGTGTCCAAGTAAATAAATGACATGTTGGTCATTATGGCAAGTACTATGGTCAGTCATGTTACAAGTAGAGTGTGTAGTCGACAACAGGTGGAAAAGTGAAGTTATTTAAAAGCCAAACAAATTGGCTCTTAATTTACAAGATAGATATATATAGTTAATGACAATAAGAAAAATGACCTCCTAGGGCCATAGCGCACTTCAAAATTGGTTACAAAAAAAATTGATTATTTGTAACCCCTTAGCCCATAGAACCCAATTTGTGTCACTTACTTTGGTATAACTTAGATGGACTCAACTCATACCCACAGATTGAGGTTTTGTTTCATCAAACTATTGGTTAGCAAATGGGAAGGGCTTTTTGAAATGTTGGTTCACCAAGACATCTAAGTTCTTAATCTAAAAGGACCATTCATGGAACTCATGTTTGGGGAGGTTACTCTAGTTGTAAAGGAATTGCCACAAGGAGTCACCAAGGTAAAAAAAAAAACCTATCCTTCCAACTCCCTATGAATTCTTGGTGATAGAGATGGAAAAAGATCAATTTCCCCCAAAAAGGTTTAGTAAAAGATGGAAAAAGGCTTAACCGAAAATAATTGTAAAGGTGTAGACATAAAAGTTGCCTTAAGGATTAAAG
Source organism: Aquilaria yunnanensis (assembly GCA_039654915.1). Classification (NCBI taxonomy): domain Eukaryota; kingdom Viridiplantae; phylum Streptophyta; class Magnoliopsida; order Malvales; family Thymelaeaceae; genus Aquilaria; species Aquilaria yunnanensis. The sequence continues at coordinate 68,146,518 of CM077597.1, forward strand.
TGACCATTGTCATGTACAGGCAAAGATGAATTCATTAAGGTGAATAAAAGGGTTTAGGGTGAGCTAAAAAGGGGGAATTTGGTAGAACTCATAGAATTAGGAAATGAGGGGGTGGAAACAAAATCAAAGGTGCACCTAAAGCTAGACTAGGTAGACGGTGATGTAGTTTTCTTTTTTTGTGTATGGGCTTAATGAATGGTCCTCTATATTTTGAACCTAACCACCACCAACTAAAATGGTTCTTCATGATGATGCCCATCGATTCCACACTCAACATGTTAGAAATTAATGTTACCTTCTTTAGATGCAGAGATACCATTTGGCTTTTCTTGATGCTTGTGGTGGTTTTAGGCGCATACCTTCCACCTACTTATGGCTTACCACCGACAACCACCTTTCATTTTGCATATTTGTGCCATCTAGGAAAAAAAGAAATGAATGACCATTAGTTAGTGATAAGAGTGGCGACAAACCACCAAGTGAAGGCAAAAAGACTCAAAATTAAACTAAGAAATAGAAACAAATCAAGGGAGAAACAGACAATTACCTATAACTGGAAATTTAGGAGGTGGAGATAAAGTGGATAACACTAGTGAATAGCAATAAGTGCATAAAGAAAAAAGATTTAGGAGTACTTGGGAGTTTTTTGCAAAAGTGCTAAGAAGGGCTAAAAAAGATGGGTAAAAATAGGGTATTAATAACCCAACGTGGTCACTTCACCTGCCATGTCTTGGTGACCACTAGCCCACCATCATTATGGTGGAGTATAATACACTAATTATGTTCGGCCTAAAATGTCTATCAAGCTTGATATTTTGTTCACATTTGGATTGAAAAAGAATATGAATGAGCTATAAATGAACTTTAAAATTGATCAAGTTGGGGTAGAGCTTGTGTTTTTGGCTTAAATCAAGGGAAAAAGCTAAAATCAAGCTGAGTTAGCTAAGTAATAAGTATACCGAGCTTTGTTTGAATTATGCATTGAGTTTAAAATTTTGTCTAAGCTTGAATTGGTAGCAATTTGTACAAGCGATAATCAAGCTCCAAATAGAGCCAAACTTGATATGTCTGTCCCTTTTTCACCCCTACATCTTCATCTTCTAACCTATCCTTGGACTAAAAGTTCAATCTTAATCTTCACACCAAAAATTCTCATCAGAAAGTTAAAGATATTAATTAATTTATATCTACCAGCCATGATGATGAGCACAGTTGTCAGGCACTCAAATGGGCGGCCAAGAGTATACATGACCAAAGAGGAGAAAGGAGAGAGAGTAAATGGTTTAGGGAGAAGAGCCACTAGATGATATAATTCTTCTATTTTGGATGGCATTATAACACTCTTGTGCCTTCACTCTCGCTCTCAACTACCACTCTAGATCTTATTTTTATAACTTTTTTACTTAAATTTTAGAATATAATTTTTTCTTGCTAGCACTCTTGCTCCTTGATGCTTTGGGTCACTAAGGGAACCAAACTGGCAGTGTTCGAGTCAAATGCCAAATGAAGGTTGTACTAAAGAAGTTACTGTTCTTTTTGTTTAAAAACAAGGGGAAAAAACACATTCAGTCCTAAAACTTTGTGAGTTTCTATTTGAGTTCAAAAACTTTCAAAACGTGTAAACAGTTAGTCCTAAATCGTTAATTTCCTGTTATGGGCTTAACTTTAGGTCTAACTGCTTACATGTTTTACAAATGTTATGATTTAAATAGAAATTTGTAAAGTTTTAGGACTAAATAGAAATTCACAAAAGATTTAGGTCTTAAATAGAAAAATCGTAAAAGATTTTGGACTAAAAGTGGCTTTTGTTCTTTGAAAAGTTTAATCATTTTTTAAGATATTTGAAAAGTATTTTGTCCTACACTGATAGGTTAACTCTCAAGTGCAAGAAACATAAGGCTCTCTCACTCACTAGTCTCATGTTCAAGCCCACCCTTCCTCTTTTTCCCCTCTTTTAAAATCCTTAACTTGTAAAGTATTTTAATTTTTATTCTTTTTAAAAATATATGTTTTTTAGCTTTTCTCTAAATTTGAAAAACATAAAAAATTATAAACAAAAAACTACTCTAACAAAAATTAAAAAATTATAAGAAATTCTCCTAAAAAATTATGTCAAGCCAGAGGAGGAAATTAAAAACCATTTTCAGTCCTAAATCTTTTATGAATTTTTATTTGAGTCCTAAAACTTTCTTTTGTGAATTTTTATTTAAGTCTTAAAACTTTTTTAATTTCTATTTGAGTCCTAAAATATGCAAAATGTGTAAACAACTTGTCCTAGAGTTAACACGTTTTGAAAGTTTTAGGGCTCAAATTAAAACTCAAAATATTTTAGGCCTTAAATAAAAAGTGATCAAGATTTCAGAACTCAATGTATTCTTTTCCCTTGAAAACAATATAAAGTCAGTTAAAGTGTAAAAAATGGACTTTTATTCACTAACAAATGGAATATCATATAATATATAGGAAAGTCAAATATGTTTCCTACCCCTTATGTATGCATATAGTTATATTCTAATACCACCCTTCATAGCATAAAACAAGAGTGAGTATATCAAATCTTGTGTCTCCCAATTTTGGAGATATGTACAAATCAAATACCATATATATGCAAACTTGATGTACTAAGAAAGTAAGGAATCTGTATAAATAATGTGTTACTTATGTATATATAAGATCATAGTTATGTTACCAATATATTAAATAATATGTATAAATTCAACCTCTCATAAAAAAAATGTGAATGCATCAAATCCCATGCATGCATCCCTTAAAATTGGAGATATATACAAATTAGATACCAGATATATACAAAGTCAATATACAAAGAAAGTGAAAGATCTATGTAGATAATGTGTGACATATGTACAAATGATATCACAAATATATTACCGATATATTCAGTAGTATGTACAGGTTCCACATCCTATAAAAAAACTGATATGAACATATCAAATCTCACTTGCTCACCAAAATTGGAGAAGTGTACAAATCATATACTAGATATGTACAAACTTAATGTACAAAAAAAAAGTGAGGGATCTATGCAAATAATGTGTAACATATGTACAAATGACATAAAAACCTATTATTATGTGAAAATATTGTAAAAAATAAATAAAACATGTTAGAGTGACTAAAGTAACAATCTGGAATCATTAATGACCAGAATAAGAATTTAGGAAAAATTAAAAGACCAAGTTTGGAATTTTTATAAAGCTAGGAAAATTGTTCAGTTGAACTTGGATCTTTGCGGCGACACTGGCAGGTTGCAACTCTTCTCCAAATCTTTTGAAATCCCAACATGAATATATGAGCCAATTGTGTTAGATATATGTACAAATAAGATTGGGACTAAACTGAAGGAAACTACAAATACTGAGGGTTAGCTCCAAATTTAACTGAAATGATGTTATTCTTTAACCTCTCAAATTACATTTTCATCATATCGTCTGTCGTAACGCTTAATATGAATCTCTCATCTCTCCATCCACAAATCCCTTGTGGGACACATCTTCGTGTTGTGTAACTGAGAACTTGAGCAGGTGATTGGCCTAGAAAGAATGGGTAGTAGATTAATATGAATAAGACTGGGACTAAACTGAAGGAAACTACAAATACTGAGGGTTAGCTCCAAATTTAACTGAAATGATGTTATTCTTCAACCTCTCAAATCATATTGTCATCATATCATCTGTCGCAACGCTTAATATGAATCTCTCGTCTCTCCATCCACAAATCCCTTGTGGGACACATCTTCGTGTTGTGTAACTGAGAACTTGAGCAGGTGATTGGCCTAGAAAGAATGGGTAGTAGAGGGGGGAAGAGGTTTGTATTCTTTTTCTTCCCTATTTTCAAAATATAGCAAAGGAAGAGCAGTAATGAAATAAGCAGAGAAAAGTGATGATTTAGTTTAAGGAAATCAACCTCCAAGATGTTGGGCAAATACTATTAGTTATTTCTTCAATTGCAGCAAACTCTCTTATACTGCAATATTACAATGGATTATAGCTAATTTTGTGGGAATAAATAAAAAAAAACTCTACGAAACTAGGAACTAGCAGATACATACAAAGAATTAGGATACTAACATTATATTATTTGACTTATTCAAATTGGACTAAAATTCTAATAGTAGAAGCAAGTGACAGCTAGTCTTCAAAAGTTTCTTTAACTTCCTTTCTAGTCATGTACTATTCCTTCCCCTTAACAACACCATTGTCCTCAAGGGTTAAATTTGGAAATCTAATTCGAAGCTCAGTAGTGTCTTCCCATGCTGCATCAGTTGGTGATAATCCCTGCGAATGAACTAGTACTTCATTTTTCCCTTTTTTTGTGCGTTGATCCAATATAGCTTAAGGCTCATGAGTGATTGATCCTTAGAAATCAACAACCATTGGCAAGCATGGTTGAACATTTTTGTTTATACCAACTGTTTTCTTGAGCAACAAGATATGAAATACCAAGTGCAACTTAGAGTATGGTTAAAGCTTTAATTTGCAAGCCACAAGACTCACATTTTTTAAGATTTTAAATGGTCTATAAAACCAAGTAGAAAGTTTGAGATTCCTTCTTAGAGCCAAATAAGTCTGCCTATAAGCTGCAAATGAAGGAAAACAAGATCCCCAACATTAAAACTTTTTTTAGTTCGGTAACGGTCATAATTTTTCTTCATACACTACTGAGTAGAATTTAAATGCTCTCTTAATTCTTTGAGAATCTTATCCTTATCTTGTAATTGTTGATCAATAGATTCAAGCTTCAAAGTTCCTAGCACATACAATAAGAGTGTTGGCAGTGGCTTACTGTAAAGAACTTTGTAGGGAGTCTTGTTTGTTGAAGTATGAAGGCTGGTATTATAACAATATGACTACTAAAGCACCTTAAGTAGATATCAATAACCCAATTCGTCATAATCCTCATTTTTTTATGGACCTAAGTTAACTTGGACTGGAAAAAAAATTAAGCCCAAACATAAAGGAAAGTAATTTACTTAGTGGGCTTTAGAGACACAAGAAGTACTATCAAGGGTAGGCTTACCCGAGACCATGCTTGTGCATGTTTAAAGGCTTAAGAGTTTAATGGAGGAAAACAGAGTTCAAGGACTTAATTGCATGCATATTCGAGTGGCTAAAATGAGGAAATCTTTTATTGGAGGACTTCATGGCACCATGCAAGAAAATGACCTTGCTGAGAGTAGCATTAATCCTGATTTCACGCCATGTGGCACCCAATCAAATTTGCATGCTTCCACTTAGTCAAATCATTTTGTTTTCAGGTCAAAGCTCCTAGTTTGAGCTTAGTTAATGTTCTTGGCTTTGGAGGCTCGGGTTTTGCTGGATTGGTGATGGATTAGAGTTGAAATTGAAGGTTTAATCTTGTTCAAGTGCAATTCACCCTTAGGCAACCTTGGAGTTGCATTGCCAAGCTTAGATTCTTGCATTTGGAAGCTTGGTCGAGAGCTAAGGGCAAGGGTTGGTAAGGGTTTCACTATACTCTTCTTGATTTGGATGAATTCCATGTTTGAGTTGAGTATTAAGCATTTAAGGGATGGTCATTGAGCTAGATGAACTTAGATTGCTGTAAGGGCTACGTTTTACCTTCGGGTATATGTGATTAGTATGCTAGCTAGCTACGTTAATGGCAAGTACTAGAGTTCACATATGGGACAGCCAACTCATGTGTGAACTTGGAGCTCTGTAGGATGGATTTAACTAATGGAACTAAAAAATGAATCAAATTATAGGTGTACTTGCTAGTGCTTATATTGGGCGAGATCAATGGCTATGTGAGGGGTGTGTGAGTTGTGTGCTTTGGTGCTTTGTTTATGCGTGCTGACCTTTATTAGCTAGCTTCTTATTACATTGTGTTGTATATATGGTTGTGTTTTTCTTGTTTTCATGTCTTAATGCAAGTTTAAGCAATGGAATTGGAGGTTAAGCTTACTGGCTTAACTAAATAAGCTTATAAATCTATGTGAATCCTTACTGAGTTATGTAAATAACTCATGCCCTATAACAACTTGTTTTTGGAAAGGATATTGAGCCTTGATTTTGCTTGTGTGCCAAGGATTGAGTATTCGGGTACCTTGGAGGTATGGATACTAGCTTGGTTATCTAGCTCAATAAGTATAAGTATAAGTTTATATGTACAAGTCATTGTGATTATGCAAGCTTATATGGTTTTGTTACTTGCAGACTTGTAAGTAGACTATAGGACAAGTCTAGTGTAATGGACATGTGCTCAATTGCTTATGTGTTGTAGTTTGCTTTAATGACTATGAGTTTGATGGTCGGACTTGTACTCCAAACCATAATGTTAATGTATGTAGTGCTAGTGGCTTTCAGGTATATGTAGGTACATGGTCATTTGAACCTTTCCTCTTGGTTTTGTATAGCATTTTGAATGATCTTGGCCATGATACCAAGTTTGTGTATATTCGGTTATGTATATGAGGTATGAATGCCCTTTTTGAGAGGAGATGTTAGTTATGTATTCAAGAAGATTATGGTTATGTGTTAGATGGTTGTAAGTGAAGATTTTATATGTATTGTTTATGTGGCTAAGTTCATTTGCAAACCTCTTTGTAATGTGTTTAAGTATGTGCATATAAAGTGTGTTTTCAAACCATTTGATATAGGTATCTTGGTTTCCATGCATTAATGTATGCATACTTGATGAGCACAAGAGCATAAGTATTTGTTTGATGTATGTAAGCTTGCCTTGGTGTGTGATTAAGGTTATGACGCTAAGGCAAGTAGGCTTTCTAGGGCATACTCCTTAATGACCTAGCTATGTTTGGACATGTGTCTAGGTGCATTGCTGGTGGTGTACTAGCATGCCCAGCAGGTGCCTAGATGGGTGTCCTAGGCTAGCGATAGACACACACACAATGCACTAAGTCTAGTGTCCAAACAGGTGTCCAGTGCTAGCGATAGACACCTAAGGGGGCACGCTGAGGACATATGCATTTAGAGTCCTGGTAAGCGCCCTAAGGGGCAGCAGGTGTAGCGATAGGTACCTAGGCACGCGATAAGGGTGCACCTAATGCACATACCACACTAGTGCCCAGAGGAGCACCAATGCTACTTCTGTGGCTAGCAATAGAATGCAGGGGCTAGGGCTGGTGCGGGGCGTGACACGATTAATTGCCTCAGTTTGTCCGTCCATTTATGAATGATAAGCTGGACTAAAATTAAAGTTTGTTCCCTACAATCTGAAAAGTTACTTCCAAAAAATACTAGTGAATGTGGCATCTTGATCACAAACAATGCTTTTAGGCATCCCATACAACTTAAATATGTGCTCATAAGAAACTTGAGCTATAGTTGCTACTATATATGGGTGAGTAACCGAAAAAAATGAGTGAATTTTGAGAGTCTATTAACCACCACAAATATAGCAGACATGTCTTTAGACAATGGTAATTCCTCCACAAAGTTCATAAAGATGTCCATCCATACCTCAGTTGGGATTGGCAAGGGAAATAGGAGACCAACAGTTTTAAGATTTTCTCCTTTGTGTCTTTGACAAGTTTCACACCTCTTAATGAAGTCCCTGATGAACTCTTTCATGCCTTGCCAATAGAAAATAAACCTTATGCATTAGAAGGTTTTATGATAACCTTCATGTGTGCTACCACGCATTTCACCCACAATAAGAGGTATCAACCTAGAATCAGCTTGCAAATAAATTCTATTTTTGAAATAGAAGATACCATCGTTATACTCCCTTGGTCCGATAGCCTCTCCACTTTCACAAAGCTCAATCAGCCACTGCATCTTGCTCCTAACTTCTTCTTTTACGGAGCCCAACCAAGTTGGTATATGCATTGTGATTGCAGACAAGCTAGCCTCCTCAAATTTTTGAGATAAAGCATCGGCTATAGAATTCTTCTTTCTAGCCTTATACTCGATAGCAAAGTCGTACCCCATAATCTTCATCAACCATTTTTCTTGCGCTGAAGTGGTGATTTTTTGCTCCCAAAGATGTTTCAAACTTCACTAGTCAGTGCTCACAATGAATTTTCATCCCAACAAGTAAGGCCTCCATTTCTTAACTACAAGAACCAAAGCCAACATCTATTTCTCGTAAGTGGACAAGAATAAATTCTTGCCTTGCAATGCTTGGCTGAAAAATGCAATTGGACCTTTTATTTTGCATGAGAACATTGCCAACTCTAGACCTAGAAATATCATATTCCATAATGAAAGGTTGACTGAAATTTAGGAGGGCCAAGACTATGGCTTCGATCATCACCTTCTTCAATTGTTCAAATGTAGCTTCTACTTTAAGGCCCTAGTTGAAATTCCCCTGTTTGAGCATTTGGGTGAGGGAAGGAGCAATTTTTCCATAGTTCATAATGAATTTGTGATAGTACTCAGTTAACTCGAGAAATCCTCTCAAAGCCTTGACAGTTTTAGGTTGCAGCCAATCTTGCATGCAAGCTATTTTCTTAGGCTCAACTGCCACTCCTTTTTTGGAGATGACATGGCCTAAGAACTTCATTTTTTGCTGTACAAAGTTGCACTTTTCTTTTTTTAGCAAATAGCTTGTGTCCTCGTAATAAATTCAAGGTAATTCATGTCTTGCTATAGATTAATATATCATAAAAAAATACAAGAATGAACTTATGAAGATGTGACTTGAGTACCTCATTCATCAAACATTGAAAATTGGAAGGTGCATTGGTGAGTTCGAAGGGTATCACAAAAAATTCATAGTGCTTTTGGTGTGGCCAAAAAGATAATTTTTTGCACATATTCGGGATGCATTCTAATTTGACGGTAGCTTGATCCCAAGTCCAACTTTGTAAAAAATTGTGCCTTGTCAAGTTTGTCTAGTAACTCATCTCTAATCAGGATTAAAAATTGGTCATTCACTGTAATTTGGTTCAAAGCACAGTAATCCACACAAAGCCTCCATCAGCCATCATGCTTTTTTACAAGTAAGACAGGGGACATGTATGGGCTTTGGCTTGGATGAACTATGCGCTTGCTAGTAATTCTCCCACCAATTTTTCAATTTCTTCCTTATGAAAATGAGCATATCAATACAGTTGGACACAAAACAGGTTGGTTTTTAGGCTTTAAAGGAATTTTATGATCGTGAGCCTAACCAGGTTCTTCAAAAACATCTATAAAATCCTGCAATATTTGCTTTACAGCGGGGTTAGTTGAATCCAACTCAACTTTGTTATTACCATATGGTATCATGGTGCAAGCATGAATTTGTAGGATTATGCCAACCTTTTGCCTTCTTAAATCCTTCAATATTTCAACCCCATCAACCACATTGTGTATAGGAGGATTTAAGCCATGTACGATGACGTTCTTTCCATCAAGATCAAATTGCATTGTTAGTTTTGAAAATCCCATACGATTGGTCCCAAGGTCTTTAACTACTGAGCACCCAAAACTGCATCAAAGCCCACTAGTGAAAGAAAATAAAAGTAAAAAATGATCTTAACATCTTGGACCATTATACATACCCCTTCGTAGCGATCATTATTAGTAAACTTGTCTCAATTTGCCACCACCACGTCGAAATTGCCTTTGCTTGTTGGAAGGATTCCAAAATTTTTAGCTAATTGGCTACTCATAAAGTTGTGTGTGCTACCTATATCCATCAAAATATTAAACCGTCATGAGCAAACATGTTCACATACCTTTATGGTTTGCAGATTGTGAGTCCCTGAAATGGCATAAAGATATGTCTCAGGTGTTTCTATCTCTTCAATCTCCATCTCGACATCGTCTTCCTCTTCATCTGACCAACTGCCTTCAACTAAGAACAATTTCTTGCATCGATGGCTTGGTCCAAAATTTTCATTCCAATTAAAGCATAAAATTTTATCTCACCTTTCCTTCAGCTCTACTGGTGAGAGCCTTTTGTTTGGCATTTAGCTAACTTGAGATGTAGTTGTGATGGTCATCATGGCCTTCATGGTTTCGTTATTGATAAGGCTTGCTTCATATATTCTTGCCAATCCAATTGTTGTAGAAAGATGGCTGGTTTGCTTGCTTGTACGTCTGTTTTGAGGTTATCCTTTAAACCATTAATGAAGCAGCTGACTTTGTTGTGCCAATGTTAACTTTCTAGCCTTGATAAGCAGCTTCTCGAATTGTGTCTGGTAAATCTTTCATAGATCTCATTTTTTGTAATTTAATTAAATCATAAAAAAAATCTTAGAATTAAGTTGGATCATACCTATAGAGGAGATTTTCCTTGAATTCTTCCCATGACATCATAGGAATATCTTCCCTTGTAAGTTGGTACACTACAAGGGAGGCATTAATTAGCAATTGAAACTAGCGACTGAATTTTAGTCACTAAACATGTTAATTGCTAGATGTGGGCCACATGTAAACTAGCGACTAACTAGCAACTAAAGTATTTAGTCACCAAATTTCAATCACTAGTCAGTCGCTAGTTAATTGCTAAATTTAAATTTCAGTCGCTAGTTTTTTAATATTTTCACATTCAGTCACTATTCAGTCCTAGTTTCCCTTCAATCGCAAATTCAGTTGCTAGTTATGATTAAAATCTCCCCCCAGCCTCCTTTTTCTGCTTCTTTTGATATCTCAGGCTAGCATGTTGAACCATATGACGATTCTTTTGGCAACTCACTCTATAATTAAATTGCATCATTCCCACTTGCCCAATTATCAGATTTTGTGTTTTTACGTGTTTTTTTTTTTGTCTAGATAACCCAGTACAAATTCATTTCTTCTATATTCATATGTTGCTCTAAATCCTAAGAAACTAGCTTGTAGAATTACCATATTTTTATGGAGCACAATGATATGACCAAGAAATCCTACATTAAGAAAAGTTCATTGTCTAAAGATTAGAGGTCGATAATGGAATGAGCATGCACCAGACGGGAAAGATGAGGAAATCAAATCCTCCAACTCTTTCGAAGCTTTTAAAGAAACAGTAGATACCTCACAATGAAACAATGGTGACACAATTCTCTTCGCCTGGGTTGATTTTAATTTATTGTTCTTAATTTTATTTGAATAATAACAATATTTCAATTTTTTATTTTAGACTTTATAAATTCTTTGTTCATTTTCTTCATTATATATATACATAATGAATTGCTTAAATATATATTATAAGCAATTCATTATTTATATATACATTTATATATTTAATATTTTAAATTATTTATAAATATACAAATTTTGGTTGGCAGTTTATGTTTAAAAAAAAAAGACTGCTAGCGAGTAACTATTAAATCTCTAGTAGCGATTGAATTTTTAGTCGCTACTCTAGCAATTGACTTTTCAGTAACTAGTTTGAAAAGGTAATTTAGTCACTAGTTTCAATCGCTACTCAGTCACTACCTACTAGCGACTAATGTTTTTATGAATGAATATTTTAGTCATTAATTAGTTACAATTAACGACTAATAGTGATTATTTATTTAGTCGCTAATCGATTTCTCCCTTGTAGTGGTACCATAGTTGGACATCACCTTCCCAATTGAAGGAGGCTAGGGGCACCTTATCTTCCTCTGGAGTCTGATGGAAATTGAAAAATTGTTCTGCTCGGCAAATCCATCATGTTGGATCTTTTGTTCCACCATAGTGAGGAAAGTTAAGCTTGACAAGATTGGGCTTATATGTATTAGAAGAGGTTTCTGGAGGAGCCCTTACAAAGTTGTTGGAGCTTGTCCCAATCTTAGATTGACGATTTGTTGTAATTAAGTCAATTTTAGCAGTCATGGCAGAGAACATCTGCTGCATTTCTTTAAGAAGCCTCTCTTGACTAGCAGCCAAGGAAAAAACCTTTACCTTTAATCAACCCAACTGCTACTCCTCTATGCTTCGCTCTGATACCAATTTGTTATGTACCTAAGAACTTGAGCGAGTGATTGGTCTGGAAGGAATGGGCAGCAGAAGGGGGAAGGGGTTTGTATTGTTTTTCTTCTTTATTTTCAAAAGATAGCAGAGGGAGAGCAATAGGGAAATAAGTAGAGAAAAGTGAGGACTTAGTTTGAGGAAGTCATCCTCCAAGACGAAGAAAGGAATTGGGAAAATACTTCTTGTTATTTCTTGAATTGCAGTAAATTCTCTTATACTGCAATATTACAATGGATTATAGCTAATTTTGTAGGAATAAATCAAAACAAAAACATGGCCAAATTAGGAACTGCAGATAGGTACAAAGAATTGCGATACTAATGCTATCTTATTTGACTTATTCAAAGTGGACTAAAATTCTAATAGTAGAAACAAGTGACAGCTAGCCTTCAAACATTTTGTTAACCTCCTTGCTAGCCACGTATCACTTCTCCATGCTCACCAATGAGCTCATTGGCCATCTCGAACTCACCGATGCATATCCTTATTCCAATTACGCTCTTCCTCCACCTCCACGTCCTCTTCATTTCGTTTCGCTCAATCTCAATGCTCATCTGCATCTTGACTTCATTATTCGATTGCAAAGGATAGTATATGACACAATTGTTGTTGACAACTGTTGGCTTGATCTTGGCGAAGAGTAGGATGCGTTCTCATTAGACATCCCGCTAAAGACTGCCACTTGCCTTCTTACCATCGATTTTGCTTTCATTGAAAGTACTAGAGAATGGAAGAAAAGAACAGTAGCAGCAGGGCAACAGAAAATAAGAAAAAAGACATGCTTGATATTAGATGCTTTTAATAAGGCTAGAATAGTAATTTAGCCTGTAACCCGTATGTAGGGTTAAAGGTGGGACCTAGGGCACGTCAACCGATACCAGCCCGGCAGTTAACCCCACCCCGCCCCGATCAAACCTGCCCCGCCCTGCGCTGTAAAAAATCTGCTAAAAATTGGGCCGAATATGGGCTTGAGAGAGAAATATGGTGCAAACTGCCCGCCTTGGCCCATATCGAACCTGACCTGCCTCATAACCTGGACTACCCTGGCCCAGGACCATCTGGTCCGGTCTAGTTCGGGCTTGGGGCACAATAGGTAGAAAATAGCAACCTGCAAAAAAAATTCAAAAAATGGATTAATTACAATATAGGTCCTCCAACTATTTTCTATTACATTTTAGCCCCCAAAATTTCATTTTCACCCCTCCCAACAACTAAATTTTGTGGAATTTTTGATCCAATATTTTTTGCCCATCCTTTATAAATACCAATGCCGTTTTCACTTTATCCTCACACCGCCACTCAATCTTTTTTCTTCTTTTACTATATTCTTTCAAGCATTTGAGCTTTTTTCTTAATCACATCTAAATTTCTTACTAATCTCCTCCCTAATATATTTATAATCTGCTCTTAATTGTGCGTTAATCACTACTATTAGTGCATGACTCATGGCTTTAAGAGGAAAGGGCAAGGCGATAGAGAGTTCATCTTCCCGCACCACTGGCCTCTGAGGCTTGTTCCATCACCATTCTCGGCCCGTTGATAAAGGCATATCAATTGAATAGTTGCACGACGATGATGTCGAAATCGATATGACGAATTACGATTTAGGACTCGATGATCAATTATCAGATGATGAAGTTGAAGAGTTGGATGCAATGGTAGTAGGGAATCCGTCTACACAACCAACGCTGGCAAGTTATAGACTTGCCGTGGAGGAAACCCAAGAACAAGGTAAATCCTGGAGACTAACTTCTTGGGTTTGGGAGCATTATGAGCTCATACATGAAGGGGAGTCGAGGTACAGGAAATACAAACATTACGATAAAAAATTGGTGCATAGAAAGAATTCTGGCACTGGAATGCTGAAGTGGCATATTGAAAATCAACATCCTAACGTCCTCCTCAGCACTGGGACTAGTTCTGGAGGGCAAACACAACTTGGGTCTACAACCTGCGTCGGCGGGCCAGGTATTTTTTGTTTTAACCAACAATCTTGTAGAGGAGACATGATAAATTGGATAATGCTTACCAAAAATTTTTTTTCACAAGCTAAAGATGTGCACATAGAATCTTGGATCAAATCACAATTAAATCCCGCATTTAAAAAAGTGTTTAGGAAAACCGTTAGGAAAGAAAACTTTAGATTATTTGAAGCCGTAAATTCAGATTTGCAAGCCTGTTTTTCTGCTCTTGATCATTGTGTGACATTCACTTCTGATATATGGATATCGCCTATAGGTCAATCATTTTATTGTTTTACTTCTCATTGGATTGATTCTGATTGGATTATGCAAAAACAAATTTTATCATTTAGGGTCATTGAAACAGATCATAGTGGTTATCACATATTCAATTGCATCTTAGAAACTTTATGTGATTATTTTTGTGCTAATAAAGTCCTGTGCATTTCATTTGATAATGTTTCAAACAATGATGTTGTCGCTTGCCTTTTGAGTCAAACATTGAAATCACCTTTCAACGGTGCATTATTTCACGTTAGTTGCATGTGTCATATTTTGAACCTTTGTGTGCAAAAGGGTTTAGAAGTTCTCCAAAATGAAATTCTGCCTATTCGGAACTTATTAACGTATTTGAAATCAAGATCTACTATGTTACATGAATTTAAAAGCTTTTGTTTTGAAAATCAAAAAGAGTTTTCTTGGAAACAGTTTAAATTGGATTACCTAACCCGCTGGAACTCCACATATTTGATGTTGCAAGATGCTTTACCTATGCAAATTTGTTGACGCATTTCATGAACTTAAAAATGGGTTGTGAATTTCTTACGATTGAAATTTGGGAAAAATATTCCAAAATCAGTGAATTGCTTAAGTTTTTTTACTAGATTACTGAATTTTTCTCTGATGTTTACTACCCAACCATTCATCAAGTTTTGCTTCATTTAATGAACATTACATATGGTTTACATTAGCTTAAAGATGATGAGTTGTTAAAACCAACTATCGAAGCCATGCGGGCTAAGTGGCTTTAGTATTTTAAAAACATTCAATCTATTTTTTTAGTTGCTTCTTTGCTTGACCCATATGTCAAATTAATGGGCACAATAAAATTGCTTGAAGGAATTTTCCACACTTATTTAGAAATGTCTCATATAAATGTTTTGGCTATATCTGTTACTGCTTTTGAGTACTTGTATTCTTTATACAAGTTATATTGTGAACGACATTCGGATAAGGTAAAATCCGAAACTCCTCAAACCAAGCCTCCAAGGAGATCAATCTCATCAAGATTCAACCTGGCCCTCCAAATGCTCAAATAACCCCGACCGACGATATCGAGATTAGCTGAAGTCGATGACTATCTCAACACATCATTCGAGGCAAGTGAGGTCGACATATTGGATTGGTGGAAACAAAAGAGATCAAGGTTTTTGATCTTGTCGATAATCGCATAGGAGATTCTTGCTGTTCCAGTCTCCACCGTATTATCCGATGCAGCGTTTAGTGCAGGAAAATGAGTAATATCGGAGAAACAATCAAGATTGACACCCGAGGTTGTAGAAGTATGTGTGTTCAACTGAGATTGGGGCCTCACAGGACTCTGGTGGCAAGACCAAAAGAGTTCGGATGACAAGGTAATATCTGCTACTGAGACTTGAATTTTTTTTTTCAATCATACATGTAGTTTGCATTTAATCTGATTATGCTGTTAAGCACAGATCATAGGTTTTTATTTTTCATCATTTTTAGAACGTTTTGCCATTTTAAAATATAAGGTCCGTTTCGATTATTTGTAAGTGTCGTTTGACTTTTTAACTTAATAAAACTTATACTGGAGGTAGTGTTTTTTCTTAAAAATATTTATTACATATATAATTAATTATATTTCTAATTTTTTTTTTAAAAAAACCTTCAAACTCACCCCGCTCTGCTCTCGACCTGTCCCGCCTGGGACCAGACTGATCTTGATCCTCCTTGACTTAGGCCCAGGCCCAGGCCCGGCCGGTCCCGGGTCGGGTCTCCCTGCTACCCACCTCAATGTAGGGTAAGTCACATTTACATAACATATTTCTTTTTCATTCGAACGGTGGTAAGTTCGGTATCTTTTAAATGTAAAATGTTTTGAAGGAGAAAGTGAATGATGGCGAGATTTCCTAATATTGGTTTAGAGTAGAGCGATGAGAAACAGAGATTTTCTCTCATTGGCCTGAAACCATGTCCTCTTTCTTTTGTCTTCCTGTCTCTTCTTCTTTCTCTCTCTTCAAATTTGTTCCATGGTTTTGCCGTTATCGGGTTGGTCTCAACAATAAAAAATCACCAGAAAGGAAATCTTTAGATAAAAAGAAAGGAAGAATCAAGATTCTTTTTTGTTATTTGGAAAAGCTACAGTTTTGAATCTGGATTTTTATTCATCAGTTTCAACAAAGTATAGATCTTTGTTGATTCATTTTGAAGCTCTTTCGTCCTATATCTTGTAAAAAGTGAAATTTTTATTTGTCTTCGTACTATTTCATTCGATCCCCAAATTAATTTCTATTTCACCCATCTTCTTGTTTTAATTTGCACTGGTTTTTTACGTGTTTCAGATACATACAAGGATAGCTTCTGATGATAGGCCACAAGAATACCTCTTGGTAGTGGCTGGGCAAATTTTTGGCTTCTCGTATGGGAAAATAGGTACCAATAACTATCGTTTTTGAGGTGAAATTTTAGAGATGGCACGAGGTAGGATCAGGGCAAGGCTCCGGAGGAGCAATCTCTATACATTTGCTCACCATAGATCCGGTGCTAAGCAACAAGGCCCACATTCAATCGAGGGGTCAAGAGCTGTTCACTGCAACCAACCCCATATGCACACAAAACACCCACTCCTATATTGCTCAAACTTCATATCCACAACCAAGTACAACTTTTTTAGCTTCTTCCCCAAGGCATTGTACGAGCAATTCAACAGAGTTGCAAACTTGTACTTCCTTGGAGCTGCAATTATTTCCCTCACACCCATTTCACCGTTTTCTGCTGTAAGTATGATTGCACCCTTGGCTTTCGTCGTGGGGCTTAGCATGGCGAAGGAGGCGTTGGAGGACTGGAGAAGGTTTATGCAGGACACGATGGTTAACACGCGAAAGGTTTATGTTCATGCAGGGGATGGTAATTTTGGGCATAGGCCATGGCAGGATATTTGTGTCGGGGATTTGGTTAAGGTAGAGAAGGATGAATTTTTTCCAGCTGATTTGTTGCTACTGTCATCAAGTTATGAAGATGGGATTTGCTATGTAGAGACTATGAACTTAGATGGTGAAACAAACTTGAAGGTTAAGAGAGCTCTGGAGGCCACCATGGCTCTTGATGAGGATGACACTTTCAAGAATATCACAGGAACAATCAAATGCGAGGACCCCAATCCGAGTTTATACACATTCATTGGTAACTTTGAGTACGAGAACCAAGTTCATCCCCTGGATCCAAGTCAAATTCTTCTCAGAGATTCAAAGCTTAGAAACACAGCTTTTGTGTATGGAGTGGTGATTTTCACAGGTCATGATAGCAAAGTGATGATGAATTCTACGAAATCTCCTTCTAAAAGGAGCCGAATAGAGCGAAAAATGGACCAAATCATATACATTCTCTTTAGTGCCCTCATTGCCATCTCTTTGATCAGCTCCTTAGGCTTTGTTGTGAAGACCAAGTTTCAAATGCCAGAATGGTGGTACCTGCAACCTAATGAAACTAATGACTACTATAATCCCCAGCAGCCCCTTGTGTCCGGGTTTGCTCACCTCATCACAGCTGTTATGCTTTATGGATATCTCATACCGATCTCTTTGTATGTGTCAATTGAGCTTGTCAAGGTTTTGCAAGCCACTTTCATGAACAAGGACCTACAGATGTATGATGAAGAAACTGGTACACCAGCTCAAGCTCGAACATCCAACTTAAATGAAGAGTTGGGCCAAGTGGATACTGTTCTTTCAGACAAGACCGGCACATTAACTTGTAACCAAATGGATTTTCTCAAGTGTTCCATAGCAGGTGAGAAAAAAGTAAAACCGTGATACACGATTCCTGTAACTAACTTCAGTTATTCGTTAAACTTATTGATGATTTTTACCATAGGTACTGCATATGGAACTCGGGCTAGTGAAGTAGAACTTGCAGCTGTGAAACAATTAGCTTTAGAGGAGCCAGTGGCTGGACTACCAAGTGCATCTCTTGACATTCAACTGGAGACTGTTGTGACCTGCAAAGATACAAAAGAGAATGAAACACCAATAAAAGGGTTCAGCTTTGAAGACAGTCGCCTCACGGATGGGAACTGGTTACAAGAACCCAACACAAATGTCATCACCTTGTTTTTCCGGATCCTAGCAGTTTGCCACACTGCTGTTCCGGAGCTAAATGAGGAAACAAACCAAATCACATATGAAGCAGAATCTCCAGATGAAGGGGCTTTTCTTGTTGCAGCAAGAGAGTTTGGGTTTGAGTTTTTCAAAAGAACTCAATCAAGTGTGTTTGTCCGTGAAAGATTTTCTGCTACAGGGAAGCCAGCTGAAAGGTTTGCCAGTTTCTAACTTGTTTATGTGATACTTTTCTTTTCTTTATCTTTTCTCTAATGGTTCTAATTCCACATCAATTTTTTTTTCCTTTTGTTAACTTGAAGAGAGTTCAAAATTCTCAACTTGTTGGATTTTACTAGCAAAAGAAAGAGGATGTCCGTCATTGTACGTGATGAAGATGGTTTCATATTTCTCCTATGCAAGGGCGCTGACAGGTCAATTTAACAGTTTTCTTTTTTAACTTCGTCTATTAAGTTCAAGGCTTCTTTCTGGAAAAACTTCAGCGTTTACTGTTAAAGGTTCTTAGAAAAGTTATCATAGCTGTTAATAATTTATTTCAATCTCTATCACTAATTTTAAACGCTATTCCCAAATGAAACCCAAGTGGATACTTCAAATTGTGTAGCCTAACTAGCAGACTAACACTTTTTCGAACTTTCATGCAGCATCATTTTCGATCGATTGTCTGAAAATGGGAAGACATATCTGGAAACTACTACTGATCATTTAAATGAATATGGAGAAGCTGGTCTGCGTACATTAGCACTTGCCTATAAACAACTTGAAGAAGATGAGTACTTCAGCTGGAATGATGAGTTTCTGAAAGCCAAGACTTGTATTGGGGCTGATAGAGAATCCATGCTAGAACGGGTTTCTGATATGATGGAGAAGGATTTGATTCTTGTTGGTGCTACTGCTGTGGAAGACAAATTGCAGAAAGGAGTAAGATTCATCTTACTAGCAGTTCCCCGTTTGTATACCACCACAAGAGAAACCGTAGAAGGTGACCAGCGAAAAGGTTGTTAAATGGTCACTTCTTGGGGTTTTTCTTGCGGTATTATTAGCCTTACTGCTCAGTAATGTTAAGTTTATTTAAATCATTTCAGGTTCCTCAGTGCATAGACAAACTTGCACTAGCTGGTCTCAAAATCTGGGTTTTGACGGGGGATAAGATGGAGACTGCCATTAACATAGGGTTTGTAATTTCTCCCTTATATTTTTTTTTTGGTAATAAGAAACATTGTTTTATAAGTTACAATAATTAGGAGATATTTGTATCTAAAGGGCAGGGGGAATACTTTCTTTTTTGGAACTCAAAAGTTACCCAAACTAGCATTATATGACATTATCTGGAGAAGTGAGGAGGTTAGAGTCGAACTCCAAATCTTCTCCATTCCATCGTTATCTCTTAGCCAACTCATCTAAGCGGCTGGGATTCCTTTATATTTTTAGTAGCAAGAACTATTCAGTTACATTAGCCTATTTTTGGGGCACCAATGGGGCCCAAAAAAAAAAAAAAACGTAATATGATATTCATGTATTGTTACCCAAAAATGAGTGAGAGAACTTCCTTTTGTGGTTTGACAGGTTTTCTTGTAGTCTGCTTAGACAAGGCATGAATCAAATTTGCATCACAACCATGAATTCTGATTCAAAAGAGGTATTCATCATCTAAACTGTGTGAAAATTATACTGGTATAGCTTTCTAACTTGTACTTCATTTGGTGACCTAGACACATTTTCTTAATTGTCTTGGCTCAGGCTGTGAAAGAAAATATATTGAAGCAAATCTCAGATGCCCGCGAAATGGTCACCTCAGAAAGGGATCCAAATGCTGCATTTGCCCTAATCATTGAAGGGAAAACATTAGCTTATGCTTTGGAGAATGACATGAAACATCTGTTCTTGGCTTTAGCTGTGGAATGTGCATCAGTCATATGTTGTCGTGTGTCTCCCAAACAAAAAGCACTTGTAAGATTCTTCCCCCTTTTAATTTCTCAGTTTTATTCATCTTTAAAAGGAAAATGTCAAGTTGTACAATAAATTTTAAATACTCATAAGCTAAGTGATCCAAAGCATGAGAGAGCAAGAGCGGTAGAGTGGAAGCGACAACTAGAAAGCGTCACACTTTAAGACATAAGTAAGTAAAAATGTTATAAAAATAAGAGTGAAAGCAATAGCTGAATTGAAAACGGGAGCAAAAGCGCATGAGTGGCATCTAAAGTGGAAAAATTATATCACCTAGCTTATGAGTAAAAAATGATAAATAGTTCAATTATATATGAAAGAAGATATAGCTTTTAAGAATATATCATTATTTTTGTTTAGAACTTTAAACACAATCATTGTTGGTAAGTTTTTACTCGTTGTTAATTATGAGAAGTTATAGAGTTAATTTTCTTACCCTCATGGCTCTTCAAATTAATATGCATTGGAAGCCTATTTTAGAATGTAGCAAAAGAAAAGTTCCAGAAAATGGTCAATATACAACTTCTTATAAATTTAACTCTTTGACATACTATGATTATGTGCTAGCTTGACTGCATTTAGTAATATCCTTACATATAAATCTTTTCTATTTTCTTTAAAATATAATGCCCACTCTTTTTTTTTTTTTCTGGGTAACTAGAATCATAAATAGAATTATAGGAAAAAAAACATGAGATAATAAGTCTACAGAATATAAACCTTTAGAAGGATCTACGTTGTCTTTAAAGTCATAGGAAATGTATAGTGGATTTCAATTCTTTGTGCAAGCCAAACTACACTTAGGGCCTCTAATATGCTTTTAGATAAACTAAGAGAACATTACCTTTTCCATTTTTTTAATAGTATGAAAAAACTATTCTACCCCTAAATAGAGAAATAATATTGATTAATCAAGAGTCTAGAAATTTTAATTTTCACAAAAATGCTTATATATCTAGGAAGTGTATTAAAGTTTGAACTATAGTCCCACCTCCCCTAGCAGAATGGCAAAAGGGACACTTGAAGTGGGATGAGGTTGGTGGTTTGACTCCCACCTCCCCATTTCTCCACATGTGGTGCCATTATAATGCTGGTTTAGGTATCTTTTTGGGATCCTGAACAAGTAGTATTCCTCCTCAGTACCTATAATATATGACCTATCCATCCCTTTTGCACTACAAGAGAAATAAGTTTTAGTGACCATTTATAGTGACCATATATTCGGTGGCCACAAAAATGGTGGCTAAAAAGGTAGAACACCTTTATAGTGACCGTCTGGCCACCATTTCAAATCCGTTGTTAAGACGGTTGCCCAGCTGGTCACCTAAATGGTCGCCCAAACGGTTGCCCCAGATAGCCACTATTTTTCACAGTCAACAAGATGGTCCCCCATAATTTCTTTCCATGTCAACGATCCGTGTGTTAACTCACCCTATGATTTAGGCCATAGATCTATAAACAAATCAATGGTTCACATTGGTTAAAAGCATCTCAATCCTAATTTACTTCCTCAATCTTTTCCAATGCCTCTTTCACACCCAATCCCTCATCCTAACATTTTCTCCCTTTAAATCTCTTCTTCTTTTCCATGATTTATAGCTCTTTTCCTTTTCCTTTTTTTTTTGTTTCTCTCTAGTTGTTTTACTTTTTAATTTGTTGTCTTGATGGCTGAAAAAAATGCCCACTTTGGAGAAGACAAAAGATCATGGTGATGGGTGAATTTCAGCACACCCATTCTCTCATCTTTCTTTCCAATTTCTTTCCTCCCCATTATTTTTTCCCAAAATGCGAATTCCCCTCCAATTTCTTCTCTAATTGAACGTAGCACACCAGTTCTTTCCCAAGTCTCAGCTCTCATCTAATTTCCAGCCAAATATATTTTTATTCATCTATGAAATCTCGGCAAACATCTCATGTCCAGCCCTTTTCTTAAAAAAAAGCTTGAAAATGAAAATTTGGTGGTGAGGACTTTTAGATGTTACTATTAATTAACTAGTTACTAAAATAATTGATAGTTCTAAATAGAAACATTAAAAATGGAATCACAGTAATTATCAAAAAATTCAAAAGAACAAAAAATAAAAAATAAAAATAAAATCTAATATTACTAAAATGGTGTAGTGACCAAAACAAATGGTCGCTCTCGGAGACCGAAATAAACGGTCGCTCATGGCGACTGAAAAAATGGTAGTTAATCTTTGGCAACTAGGCTTTTGGTGACCATTTGGTCACTAAACTTTTTAGTACCTAAAAGTTAATTTAGCCACCGTTTGGCTACTAAATGACCGGTCGCTCCAAAAGAATTTTGTTGTAGTGATACTTGCAATAATGCTTTTGTGTGCCAAAAGAAAAATTTGAACTATATATATAACTACTTTACTATATTGTTGGGAGTTCAAATTCAAGTGGGTTTTGCAGGTCCGAATCTATAGAGAAAATTATAATCAAATTGTCTATTACTTTTTAAGGGAAAATAGTGGTATCCTATTATATTGACTAATTGTGCAAAAAAAGTAAGGAGGGACTATTATTTTTGAAAACCAATTTTTAGGAATTCAGTCTAGTCACCCAATTTTGTGTTTGCAACAATTTTGTGTTAGCAAGATGCCTCCACTACTAGAGATCATAAGTACATATTCAGCATTAAAAATTGAAAATTCAATTTTAGCCACATTATTCATATACTAAAGGAGTAACCTTCCTTGCCGATAAGGTAGTTGTCTGGTCAACTAAGGTTTGATTTCTAACTTTTTTTTTTTTGGTACGCAAGGTTTGATTTCTACCTTATGTAAGAGGTTTATCAACTTTATAGTCAAGGGGTAGGTAATCCAATAACTTTTAGTCCTTTTTTATAATCTCGTTAGTAAAAAATATAAAACTAAAAATAGTTTAAGGATAATACTGAACTTTTTTTTTGTTACTTGGAATCTTTTATACAAGTGTGGGGGGGAAATGTATTGCAATTGAAAGGAGAGCGAGGAATGCATGTTTTTTAAGGATCATTTTTTAGAAAATTAGCAGAGGTGAGGATCAAACCCCTGACATCCACTTAGTTTTCTCTTAGCCTTTGAATTTTATATTTATTTTTTTCTAAGAAAAAACATATTTTTTCATGGTATATGTAATTTATACTCCCTATATTTAGAATGTTTAAAACTATTATACATTTTCTGATATATTTCAAATGCTAGGTGACGAGATTAGTGAAAGAAGGAACTGGAAAAACAACCTTAGCAATTGGTGATGGCGCAAATGATGTTGGAATGATTCAAGAAGCTGATATTGGTGTTGGCATTAGCGGGGTAGAAGGGATGCAGGTTAGCTCCTCCACTTGTGAACATATTTTCATTACACTTGCGAAATGTGATTCTCCCAAAATGAAGATGTTATTGAATTGAACCTTTCATTTCTTGGATATATAATTAACACAATAAATTAGGTAAAGTATGTATTTTAACTTTTTCATAACTTGGAAATAATTGTTGGTCAAATATAATAATTTTTTATTTTCTTTTTCAACCTCACAAAAATTTGATGAACTTGGTTCTTCCAAAATATTAATGAAATTTGCGATTACGACAGGCAGTGATGGCTAGTGACTTTGCCATTGCTCAATTCCGATTTTTGGAAAGGCTTCTTGTGGTTCACGGGCACTGGTGTTATAAGAGGATTGCGCAAATGGTAAGTACTATGAAGAGCAATTATTGTTTTAAAGGAAATTTCATCCTTAGTACCTAAGTTATTAAGAACATCACATTTTGGTCCCTAGTACCACAGGAGACATAGCAATCTTAACGAACTGTTTCTTATTTCCATTAGGTCAATAAAAGTCCCATGTGGTCCTAATGTTGGTATCGTACACGGCATCTTAGGCCCTGCTTTTGAGTTTTTGATAATTTGTTTAATAATAGAGATTAAACCATTGAAGTTAAAATTTAAAAGCAAATATTAGATTGTTTTTTCAAAACTCTAATACTAATACTAAATGCGGTCTTAGTTATTGAAGGTTGGAATAAAATATTCCATCACTAGCCCATAATTATTGAATTTTGTAATTTAGTCCCTAAACTCATTTGAATGACGCAAACCTCTCATTACTGGCTTAACTCTCCTATGGCAATCCCTTTGTCTAGGGCATGCAGTGGACACCATGATCAATGATTGTTGCAACTGAATTGAGCGTTAGGATTGGTAACCATATCCAAAAATTTAGAACCCAATAATGGCTCCATAATTGTAAATTTGAACCCAAATGAATTAATTCAAGCTACCACTAGGACTTATCCTCACTCTTTTTTAGTCCTGTTAGATCTGAATTCATACTTATTGAGCCAAAATTGGATCCTGAATTCTTAGGGTTATTGCTTCCCAAATCAGTTTAGGGGTTCATGACGCAGCATACATTACAACCTTCGTTAGCTTAGTTGTTTAGTTGGATACAAACCCTGTAGACATATGGGGTTTCAACTAACCTTAAGACGTCCTGCCATCTGAGTTCGGGTGGCAAAAGGGAACTAGATATCCAGCCCAGGCCAAGGATTGATTCTCTCCCCTCCCTCCCCAATTTCCATAATGCCTTAACGCTGGTTCGGTTATCTTGTGGTTCTAAAGAAGTTAGCATTTTACTTACATCTATACTATGAACGTATCTCATTAGACCTTATATGCTTTAGGTTAAGCCATTGTTGTTTAGGACTAAGATCTGTGTTCATATGGTACTTTGATTACCAAATTTATTCATTTTTCTATGATGATAATTCAAATACAGATTTGCTACTTTTTCTACAAGAACATAGCATTTGGTCTCACTCTCTTCTATTACGAGGCATTTGCTAGCTTCTCTGGGCAATCAGTTTATGAAGATTGGTACATGTTATTATTCAACGTTGTCCTTACTTCCTTGCCTGTGATTTCCCTCGGAGCTCTGGAGCAAGATGTTTCTTCCGAAGTTTGTCTGCAGGTTTGTGTACAACACTCTGAAGATATATATATATATATATATATATATATATATATATATATATATTGAAAAAGTAAATTGTCTGAATGGTCCCCATTCTTTAATTTTCATTCCGTTTTAATCCCTAACATATTAAATATTTTGTTTTAGTCTTAAATCTATTAAAAATGTTTCATTTTGGTCGCTATTAAATGAAATTTGTTAATTTAAAGTATTTGTTTGATAAGAACTTTTTAGATTATAATTTAAACTACTCGGTAACTATCTTATAATAAATTTAATTTGTATAATAATATTTTTCTAGTTAATGAAAAATTTGGATCACTTTTTTTTTTTTCTGTATAAATTGAACTTATTTCATTTAGGAAAAAAAATTACTTATATAAATTATCTACTCACTATTATAAAATATTAAACAGTTTAAATTTACTGAAAGACAGACTATTGAATATTTAAATTAAAATTTTAAAGTTTGTGTTAAATAGTTTTTCTGAATTAATGAATTTCATCTAATGATGGAGCAAAATGAAACAATTTTAATAGGTGTAGGACCAAAATAAAAAATTGAATAGGTCAAGGACTAAAACAGAACAATAATTAAAGGTTAGGGACCATTTATGCAATTTACTATACATAGAAACTGGCTAAGCTCATGACAAGTTTGAATCTGGTGTTCTAGTTCCCTGCTCTGTACCAACAAGGCCCCAGAAATCTTTTCTTCGATTGGTATCGGATACTGGGGTGGATGGGCAACGGCTTCTACTCCTCGCTCGTCATCTTCTTCCTCAACATCATAATCTTCCATGACCAAGCATTTCGTGTCGGAGGGGAGACAGCTGACCTGCCTGTTCTAGGCACCAGTATGTTCACTTGCACTGTCTGGGCAGTGAACTGCCAGATTGCTCTCACAACCAGCCACTTCACATGGATTCAGCACTTGCTAATATGGGGCAGCATCGCCGCCTGGTACCTGTTTCTCTTCATATATGGGATGCTTTCGCCGTCGTTCTCGCGCAGTGCCTTCCACATCCTGATCGAGGCTCTTGCGCCGGCACCCATCTACTGGACCACAACCCTTCTGGTCATCATTGTGTGTAACCTTCCCTACATTGCGCATATATCGGTGCAGAGGTGTTTTAACCCAATGGACCACCATATCATCCAGGAGATAAAGTATTACAAGAAAGACGTCGAAGATCAAACAATGTGGACGAGGGAGCGGTCCAAGGCAAGACAGAAGACTAAGATTGGATTTACAGCAAGAGTTGAGGCCAAGATTAGGCAGCTGAAAGGGAGGTTGCAAAGAAAGCAGTCATCTCTTGATATGTATGATTAAAATGCCAGCCCTAGTCATGTTAGGTCCGCAAAATTCTAGTTTGCGTAATAATAATTAGGTTTTTCTTCTTTTTTCTTCGTTTTTTTTTTTCTCCCTTTTCATGTCCCACCTGCAGCAAGCTATTTTCTTGTTCTTAATTTGAGGCCGTTTCTTTTGTTTTGTTTTTTTTTAATTTCTTATAGGCTTTTTTTTTTTTTTTGGTATTTCACATTCATTTGTATAGAGATTACACAAGATGACTGTATGAATAGGGATCAAAATGGAATGTATGATTTAATCGAGAGATTACACCTGATATTGTTGTATAAAGTTTGTTGGTTATGTATTTGAATTTCCTGGGTTGAAATTTTCCAAGTAAAAGATTATTCTACAGTTGAAAACTCACATTGCGCAATACATGCTTTTAATTTATCACAAGGTGTCTCCAAGCTTTTCTTCTTAATACTTATAATCAATTTACAAACTCAAAATTGCGAGAGGGAAAGGAAAATGAAACTGTAAAGGGTGGAAGTTTTCCCTTCAAAGACTCTTGAAGCTAAGACCTCAACGTAGGGATAATCCTTACACATTTTAGAAAGTAGTTCTATACCCATCCTGTGGATGGATTAATTTTTAAAAATAAAAATAGAATAACTTAATATTACATAAGATAAACAAATAAATGAGAGAATAATAAGTCCATTAATAAGAGTAGTTCATACGTTTTCTAAAGAAAAAAAATACATACATACATATATACGTACAAAGGTATACACACGTACACACACATGCACACATTAGTCTTTGACATGTTCTTTGAACCTAAATAAAATGCATGTAATTAGTGCAAATTTATCTCCAATTTTAAATACTAAAATTATATTAATTTTTTTTATTATTTAACTAAATAATATTTAATAATATACTTCAAAATTAAATTTTTTTAATAAATTTATAAAAAAAAGTAAAAAAGAAAAAAAAAGAGCACACATCATAGATATAAAAAAGCACAACCTAATGTTAAAAATAACATTAGTTTTTATTTGAAATAAAATATAAAGAACTATATTTTATAGAAATTGAAAAAAAAAATGCTAACATAAAGAACATGAAAAATTTGATGAATAGTCCATAACATTTACTTTATGCTTCGTTTTTATTCTTAACCTATTAGTGTTCTCTTTTGACTCTAAATTTTTTAAAACATTCCATATGAATCCCCGATTAGATGAAATCTATTAACTTAGAATAACTGTGTCTATATAACATCAATTTTTTAAAGCTATTTTAAACTAATTGATAATTTTTTTATTATAAATTTGAATTGAGAAATGATTTTTTATAATTAAATAAACTATTACATTGTCAATTTTTTCATATATGAAATAGTTATTGCGTACAATATATGCATTTATTATATGACAACTTTTGGTTGGATTAATAAATTAAACCTACTGAGAGAATTTAGAATGTTTTTAATTTTTTCAGAACAAAAATTAACAGAAAAAAGTTTAAGATGAAATTTAGCTCATATAAATCACAGATATTAAATTAATTTTTCTAGTAATTTAATTGTATATTTTAGTAGTATATTTTATATAGGTTGAGAAATGAACAAATTGAAGACTATATTTGGAGTAATTTTCATGAGGGCATCTTATATCTAATTTCCTTTCTGGTTTCATTGAAGTTACACATTAATTAAATAGACAAATAAAATATTTATCTATGAATATACTTTTAAGTGTTAATAAAACTATTTTATTGAAGTTAAAGATGTTAATGTTGTGCCAAAAAACCAATCATAAGATGATTGTATTTTGGACATTGAGGCATGATATTTTATTGAGGCATTAATCCAGTAATTATGTTTGTTGTTCTGTTTCTACATAGTGTAATAAACATAATTATAATCCTAGAATAATTATATTCTTAAATGTCCTTGGTCTAGTATTATCGTGAAGCGATGGAGAACTTGTGTACTGGACCGACCCATCATGAGAATGTTACATGGATCGTTATATGAGTGTCATAAGTGATTTTCATAGTGATCATGTATATGTAATCCTTTAACCTAAGGTCATCAAGGTTCCCTACATGTGAGTCACATACTTTGATAGTTCCATTTGTTGCTCGTAACTGAGTGAACTTGAAGGAGGTCATTGGGTATGCCACATATTATGCGGAGGGTTTTGTATGATCAAGATGAGATTTGTCCTTCCTATATAACGAGAGTGATATATTCAGACCCCTTGATAGAGTGAGACTAAGAAAATGCATGGCCATGCTCAGATGAGTTAATATACGATATCAATGTCATCAGTTTAAGTTAGTCTACTCGATAATCAAGAAACCATAAATTGGGCTATACGAGAGTGACACATTTCATGTCTCGTGCTTGGTCTTGATATCTTGGATAAAGGGACAATGACATATACGGATAATAATCATAAACATTTAGTCGAATCACTGACAATCTTGTCACTTGGATAGTAATGATGTGTTGCTAACACTGCTCATTGTTTATGATAAAAAATGTGATTTATGATTGTTGCCAATGTGATAGGAGTCTATTGGGTCGGACACATAGAGCCAATTGGATTATTTGAGTACATGGGCCGAGTTGGTTGGTCTTGGTTTCATGATAATTTTGTATTAATGATTGGCCCAAAGGTTGAGCCATTATTAGGCCCAAAATTAAAACGTAATTAGATTGGGGCTTTGAAACCCATTAGGCTTGAGAGTTGAGTCTCATTATAAATACATCATATAGTAAGAAATTGGCAGCTCTTGGCCTAGCTTCCTTAAGGACGAAATCATAAGAGTTCTGAAAGTTCCAGCCACACTCTTCTCTTGCCATTTCTTGGAGGACGCAAGCTAGCATTGCGAGCGCAAGAGGAACGCATCTACCAGGACATGGTGGAGATGTGGTGATCCCGAAAGGCTCGTGTGGATACCATGGAGAGCTTGAACATGTCAATTGTTCAAGTTTTATGATTTGACTCAACAGTTGGGTGAAAGATCTTAATTGAGCAAGGAAAAAATTTTGAGCACCCGATTTACCCTATTTCACTTAGATCCCAGAGGGTTTTGGTTACATTTCATTGTGCTTGCTTAGCTCCTGAAACCCAATAGTGGTATCAGAGCTACTTGTGAAACACTAAATCGGGATTGAATGTCAAATTGCATGACATTTTGTGTGTTCTAATGTTTTGATCATGATTAATTAGATTGATTCATGATGCATGAAACCAAAACTTATAATGTATGTATGAGATATATGAAGAAATGACACAAATTGGTTAATAAGATTAACCTTAGATTGATTAGTATGAGACATCTATATAGATTAGGATTCTTGCAATAGTTGCAAAATCCTAGCATGGATCGGATTAGAGCTGTTCGGGCACCGAGAGTAGAGTACTTTTGGTGACTCGAATGGAGGTGGTCTTGGATGCTTAGCTGCTCAAAATAGAAGTTCTCAAGCAACATAATTGTAAGACAATTTTTTGCGAAGAAGGGTGTTGCCCAATAGCAACCCCCCGCAAGGGCGGCTCTTCTTGACCCCACCCACTGACCGGCCAGTGGGACCATCGCCCGCTGACTGGCTAGCGGGACCGCCGTATGCGAAGTGCCACATTAATAAAAATTAGTTAATCAATGCGCATTAATTGGCATGCTATTTTTTTGAATGAGATTTGAGATGATATGCTGATTGTTATTTGAAGCATAGTGCATGGTTATGGCCCTTGTTGGTTGTACTTGTAAATATGACATGCGAGTTGTGCCTTATTCTTGTATTCTCATTGTACATTCTCTTCTCACCTTACTCCCCTCAAATGTAACTCGAGGTTTCTATTATTGATGTAATTGTACATTATGGGATCGTCCAATGTAGTGTGTCCAAGGAGGTGACAACAAAAGCGCAACCAAGCAAGGAAGAAAAGGAGCTTGTGAAGACCCTATTTTTTTCTTAGGCTTTTCTGATATTCTCATTGGCTTGAGAATATCACATAACTTGGGCAATAACCATATCACGTTTACTTTGTTGTTAGCATGAGATGCATGTTTTATATTTGTATGTGATGCATGTATAAGAAAATTGGAGATAATAATTGTTGAGATCAAAAGGACAAATCCCTAAAAAAAAATATTGAGTCATTAAATGTGATGCCTTCCAAATGTTGACACTCATCAAGACTTTGATCAACATTGGGTGGGTTTGCCAAAGCAAAGCACCTATGTTCATCTTGGTAAGGCATAATGGGATAATAGTGATATCCAAATTGCTAACTTTGGGTCTGATTTAACTGAGTCATCCTAATAGGATTGGGGACTTAGAGGCATAAGGTTGAGCCTGGAAAAGTGTTGTTCATCCAATTGTCCAAGAGTTACATAAGATGCAATTGGCAAGGAGTTGCCTACCTAAATAACTATAACTTGAGAGAAAAGCTAAAGCTGACTCAAGTTGTGGTGAAATATGGATCTTGGCCTACTAGAATACCTTAGTGCTAAGGTGTTTCGAAATAATATCGAGGGTTATTATTTTGAGTAAAATAGTGGGAGTATCGTTTTGTTAGTGTTGTGCCCAAAAAGCCAATCATGAGATGATTGTATTTTTGCAAATTGAGTCATGATATTTTATTGAGGCATTAATCCAGCAATTTTGTTTGTTGTTTTGTTTCTGCGTAACATAATAAACATAATTGTAACCCTAGAATAATGATATTCTTAAACGTCCCTAGTCTAGTATTATTGTGGAGCGGGTTGCAATAATACATAATGACTAGCATATGTGGAGACTAATATGAGATATGTAGTCTACATATGGGTACAAGTTGGAGAACTTGTGTACTGGACCGACCCACCATGAGAACACTTCATGGATCGTTATATGAGTGTCATAAGTGATTCTCATAGTGATCATGGTATATGTAGTCCTTCGACCTAAGATCATCAAGGTTCCCTACATGTGAGTCACATACTTTGATACTTTCCTTTGTTGCTCGTAACTGAGTGAACTTGAAGGAGGTCATTGGGTATGTCACATATCATGCGGAGGGATTTGTATGATCAAGATGGGATTTGTCCCTCCTATGTAACGGGAGTGATATCTTTGGGCCCCTTGATAGAGTGAGACTTAGAAAATGCATGGCCATGCTCCGATGGGTTGATATATGATATCAATGTCGTCAGTTTAAGTTGGTCTACTCGGTAATCAAGAAACCAAAGATTGGGCTATACGAGAGTGACACATTCCATGTCTCGTGCTTAGTCTTGATATCTTGGACAAAGGGACAATGGCATATATCGGTGATGATCATAAAGGTTTAGTCGATTCACCGACAATCTTGTCACTTGGGTAGCAATGATGTGTTGCTAGACACCGCTCATTGCTTATGATCATAAATGTGATTTATGATCATTGCCAACATGGCAAGAGCCTATTGGGTCGCACACATAGAGCTATTTGGATCATTAGAGTGCATGGGCTAATTATTTGGGTTATGGTTTCACTTTAATTTCGTATTAATAATGGGCCAAGGAGTTGAGCCATTATTAAGCCTGAAATTAAATCCTAATTGGATTAGGGTTTTGAAACCCATTAGGCCTGGAAGTTGAGTCTCACTATAAATACAACTTTTAAGTGAGAAATTCGTAGGTCTCCTTGCCCTAGCCTCCCAAAAGGACAGCCGCACTCTTCTCTTCCAATTCCTTGGAGGACGCAAGCTAGCACTGCGAGCGCAAGAGAAACGCATCTGCCGGGACGTGGTGGAAGCGTGGTGATCCCGAGAGGCTCGTGTGGATACCATAGAGAGCCTGAACACGTCAACTGTTCAGGTTTTGTGATTCGACTCTACAGTTGAGTGAGAGATCTCAACCGAAAATTAGGTATGAAATTTTCGAACACCCGGTTTACCCCGTTTCACTTGGATCCTGGAGGGTTTCGGTTAAATTCCGCTGCGCTGTTTGGCTCCCGAAACCCAGCACGTTTAATAAAAGTCCTTATTAAATGAATTAAAATGCATGACTCTTACATTGTATATTTACTGTTGTAGATAACCATGGCACAAAACATATCGACACTTTCATTGCGATCAATCCTTGAGAAGGAAAAATTGAATGAGACCAACTTTCTCAAATGGTACCGAAATTTGAGGATAGCCCTTAAACAAGAGAGAAAGGCTTATGTCCTAGAGTAGCCCATTCTGAATGAGCTTGTTGCCAATGCTCCAAGAGCTAAAAGAGATGCTCATAAGAGGCATTCTGATGATGCTTTGGATGTTGCTTGCCTCATGCTGATAACCATGGAATCTGAGCTTTAGAAGTAACATGAGAACATGGGGTCGTTTGATATGATCGAACATCTCAAAATTCTTTTTTAAGAGTAAGCTAGGCATGAGAGGTTTGAGACCTCTACGGCATTGTTCCAGTGCAAAATGTTTGAGTGAAGTCTCGTGGGTCCTTATGTGCTCAAGATGATTGGGTACATTGAGAATCTTGAGAGTTTGGGATTTGCTTTTCAGAAAGAGTTGGTTGTTGATGTGGTCTTGCAATTATTGCCATAAAGCTACAGTCAATTCATCATGAACTATAAGATGAATGACCTTGACAAGTCGCTCCCTGAATTGCTTAACATGTTGAGAACTACTGAGCAAATCCTTAAGAAGGCTAAGCCCATTATGATGGTACAAAAAGGCAAAGGAAAGGGAAAAGCTAACAAGAAGAAGGATAAAGCTAAAAGAAAGTCCAATGCTAATTCTTCTTTAGCTGCACTGAAACCATTTGGTAATGTCGCTAAGGAAGGGAAGTGCTTCCATTGTAAGCAACCTGGACACTGAAAGCGCAACTTCAAGCTCTATCTTGAAGAACTTGCTAAGGAGAAGGGAAGTAAGACTTCCACTTTACGTATTTTTGTTATAGAGGCTAAATTTTCTACTTCCTCATCTTGGGTATTGGATATTGGATGTGGATTTCACATTTGTGAAAATGTGTAGGATCTAAGTAGGAGTAGAAGATTGGCCCGAGGTGAAGTAGACCTACATGTTGGAAATGAAGCAAGAGTTCCTGCTTTAGCTGTAGGGACTTATGTTCTTATTTTGGCCAGTTGATTAGTTTTAGAATTAGACAACTGCTACTTTGTGCCTACTATTAGTAGAAATTTGATTTCTGTTTCTTGTTTGGACAAGAAAGGTTTTTCATTTTTAATAAAGGAAAAATGTTGTTCTATTTATTTGAATGAAATCTCTTATGGTAGTACTCGACTTAGCTGATAGCCAAAGGCTGTCGCCTCAATCTGGCCGAATACCCTGCCACAACAACGGCCAGAAGAACTGGCGCTTCCCGGGAATAGGTGGAATCATGCACCTCGGGAGATAGCCTGAGAGCTCCGAGCCTCGGCACGCCAGTAAAACTTGAGGACTCCATTCGCCCCCCAAGGTTGTGAACAACGCGCCATCGGAAAAGTGGCACCAGACATTGCTGCCCGAATATGATATCCCCGAAGGCGGAACCCCCTGGAACTGGGAACCCCCGAACTGAGGGTAGGCTTCCCGAAGAGGCTCTGTCCGAACTAGAGGACGACCTCGCCCAGGGACCTCGGGAGTACGGCAGGCGCATTTAAGGAAGCATTTAAGGAAGCCTCTGACACGTCCCACCACAGACGTAAAAAGTCGCCCTGACGCGCAGACGCCATCAGAATCATATCATGGCCCGTCTCAGCACAAGGCTCGAGGCCATCTAGTTACCAACTATCTGTCCCCTACGCCCAGACGTTCAGGAGCATCCGACCGCACACGTGTCATGATCTGAACGGGCTAGGTATTCCTATATATACAGGAAATAAATACTTGACAGGAGGTTGGCAGGCCGGATATACAGCTCCCACACCCTGAGAAAATACCAGGCGAGACTTTTCTGCCTTTCTCTTTGAGCTAGTGACTTTCTCCTTCTTCCGGCCACCACTGACTTGGGCGTCGGAGGCTCCCCCCCCGGAAAAACACTCCGGGGGCCTCCTAACCTTGTTTACCAGCTTTTCAGGTACTCTCCTTGGGGCGATCCACCTTCCAGGCGTTCTTCCTCCTAGAAGTCTCCTCAACAGTCATCATGACTCACAACGATGAGGCCCTAGGCCATCATTTGGCGCCGTCTGTGGGAACCCGCTCGCAGATTGCCGTCGTTGAGACTCGGCGTTCTAAGGACAAGGGACTCCCAAGGTCCTCGTCCGCGCCTGAGATACAACCGGCTGCTGAGCAGACACTCCCAGAGACTTCTACGCCCGAGGAGGACCGCCCTCTGGTAATCACCATGAGCTTCTTGAGGGACTTTCAGCGCTCGGTCGTTGCTGAAATGACTCAGCAGATCGACCGAAGATGGCCACAGCAGTCACAGGCCCAGAAACCCTCCTCATCAACACGCCCTCGGGAGAGAAGCCCCAAGTCTACACACCGCAGTTCAGAAAGTGGAGATCCTCGCGGAGAATCATCCACAGAAGATATAGCCCTCGGGAAACGGCCTGTGGGACAAACCGGGTCCAAGCGACCGAGAGTCTCACAGCGAAGCAGTTCGTCGCCCGAGGCGAGGGCCCTGACCCCTCCGCGCCGAACTCGCTCCCCGAAAAGGCGCCGTCGATCTCCCTCCCGCGAAAATGGTCCTAGCGCCACTGCGCTTATGGAAAGGATATTGGCACGGCTGGACAGAGTGGAGAAGCAAGTGACCAGAAAACCCGTTTGGGACAGGCTGTCGGGGGCATTATGCGAAGATGGCTCCCCGTTTATTCACACCGTCGTTGAGGCAGCTATGCCAGGCGACTTCAGAGTGCCTAGGCTGGAGATCTATGATGGCCGGACTGATCCACAGGCCCATATGACGAAGTACAGGCGGAGCATGATAATGCACGGAGCTGATGACGCTACCATGTGCAAATGCTTTGAAGTCACCTTCACGGGCCCAGCAACAGCATGGTACAATTCGTTGCCCCCAGGGACTATCACTGAGTTTCAGGAGTTGTCCACAGCCTTTACCCAGCAGTTCATTGGGAGCAGGC
The DNA here is from genome assembly GCA_039654915.1 of Aquilaria yunnanensis. Lineage (NCBI taxonomy): Eukaryota > Viridiplantae > Streptophyta > Magnoliopsida > Malvales > Thymelaeaceae > Aquilaria > Aquilaria yunnanensis. The sequence goes on from CM077597.1 coordinate 68,181,972, forward strand.
CGACGGCCAAAATGCCTGTACAGATGTTCGACATAGAGCAGAGAAACGGAGAGACGATCCGAGACTATGTCGAACGATTCAACAGGGAAGCACTCAGCGTCCCGGACTTCCGGCCCGAAATCCGCATCCTCGCTATGACACGGGGCCTTCGGCGTGACTCACAGCTGTTCTACGAGTTCTCAAAAGACCCCCCGGAGACCCTCGGAGAATTTTACCGAAGGGCAGAGCAGCACATGACTGCCGAGGAATTGAGGATGGCGGGGCCGAAGTCTGATCATCACCGCGCCGAAGGGTCCAGCCAGCAAGCTCGGCATTTTTCTGAACATACAGGTCGACCACGGCGAATGCGAGGAAAGAAACCTCAAAGTTTCACACCCTTGAGCACTACACGGACCAACATTCTCATGGCGCTGGAAAGGCAAGGGACGCAGATTCGGCGGCCAAAGGCCATGGCCGTCGATAATAAGAAGAATGCCAAGAAGTTCTGCCAGTTTCATCGCGACCACGGTCATGACACCGAAGACTGCTTCCAACTGAAGAAGTACATAGAGTCGCTGATCAAACAGGGCCAACTTCGCAAGTACCTGCGGATGCCCTCCCCAAAGGGCAGAAAAGAGGAGGAAGAGAGGGCCGAAAACGAGGACTATGACTCAGACAGGCGGAGAAACAGAAGTCCAAAAAGGCGCCTTCCACCTCCAGTAGGGGTCATCCAAACCATCACCACGGGGCTCCCATCCTCGGAAAGAAAGCGGAAGGCCAGAGAAATTGCGGTTATGGAGTATCAAAGTCCATCAAAGAAATTGGCTCGCAAAGATGGCTCCACTGTCGTCTTCCCCCACGACGACCCGCTGCTGATAATGGCGAGAATAGGGAACTGGGACGTCAAGAGAGTGTTGCTTGATGATGGCTCAAATGCTGACGTCCTATTCTCGCACTTACTGCCGAGCTTGGGCATCTCCAGCAGTGAGCTGAAACCTGTCACCACGCCCACCTTCGGCGTTGGGCCATCCGAACTACCCGTCCTCGGATGGATCGACCTCCCTTTGATGATGAAAGGCACTTCGGTAGACGGAGCAGCTGAGTTGTACGCGTCCACAATGGCAAGATTCATCGTCATGGACGTCCCGTCTTCGTACAACGCCATCCTTGGAAGGCAGACTCAGGGGAACCTGCACATTCGCCCCGATGTGAAGTACTTGACTGTCACATTCGCCACCAAGGATGGAGATGCAGAGGTCTTCATCGACCAAGCTGAGGTAAGAAAGGTGTTTGTAAAAACACGAAAGGCTCCGGCAAACAGCTCTACACAAACGGTGGAGGCAAAGGTGTCACACCCCACACAGGCCCCAGCCCATGCACACTCTGTGCCTCTCACCAACCACTACCCTGAAGGTCCAGAATACTTGGGTCTTTAAGAGTTATCATCAGAGTTTAGTTACCTAACCTTCATTAAGTAGATTATTGGGCATTCTTTTTATTGGCCTGGGAGGTGGCCCAGGATGTCCCTGCTTATTTTAGACCAAGACCTTGCAGCTTAAGCAAGCCCAACCCATTACTTGCAAAACAAGCAACACTTGCACTTTTTCCTTTAAGTGCTTAACTTGTGTGCAATCAAGTGTACTAGTCATATGCATGGCAACAAAGAAGCCCATATCCATTTTCAAGCTTGAAAACACAAACATATATGATGATGAGCATTCGGCCAAGTATAGTGCACAAGGAAGCCAACATCAAAACATCATGCTGATAGTCATAAAGTCCAAAGAAACTTGGCAAACATACAGCCAACAAGTCCAACATACAAAGTCCACTAAGGCCCAAAATGCATAAGTCCAACATGGGCCCAAAGGTGCTTAAGTCCACAACTCAACAACAACTACATGGCAATCATGCCAAGGATGCAAATGGGCCCAAAACTTGCAGCCCAATTCTCACATAGCCCATATGTACACAACTACCCATAATGCTCAAAAGGGTACTACAAAATGTGCACTATAGGTACAAGTCCAAAAGACCAAGTTATTGGTCTCCAAAGCCCACCAAGTCTCAAATGCCAAAAGCCCACTCAACCAACACCTCCTAGCTCAAGTCCCACAGCTAATCTCCTGCAAAACTTAATCCATTAAATTCGGCCTACATAAGACCATGGAATAAAATGAACATTTCAAGCCAAGAATTTGTTGGCACACATACCTTGGACAATAAGTAAACTTGGTACACAAAAACCAAGAAGTCCAAACAGAAGCACAATTACTCAAGCTCTTTACCCTTTTCTGAAAATTCAACCAATAAGGGCAGTGAGTTTAAAACTCAGTAAGGATTCACACAACTCCAAAGGAGTTCATATTGTTAAGCATAAGCTTAACCTCCATAATCAAGCTAGTACCTACATCCAAAGACACAAAGACAAGAAAAATACAATTTGGCCGAAGCCTATATTCAACATATATCAATAATAAGTTGGTTAGCATGCACAATCAATCAACAAAAGCACACAAACTCACACACACACCACTTCTTCAATTCGGCCATAGCCACTAGCAAGTGCTCATGTACAATTTTGCACACCATTTCTTCATGAAATCATCTCCATTCCCCTCGAGCTCTCAAGTGCTTGATGGATTGGCCAAACCCACCAAGAACTTTACACTTGCCATTCATTGATTAGCTAATCAACCCATGGAACCATTAATTCCATATTGCCCTTCAAGCATACTAACATCACTTGGCAAATCTTGACCATCAATTAGTAGCTTCAATTACTTGTCATTAATCATGGAAAATATACCAAGCACAAGTAATTCATGAATCCTTACCACACTTTTTAGCTTGAGTAAATTCGGCCTTGTTGGATTTCTTCCAAGTTAAGTTTGAAACTTTAATTCCAAGGGTGCTTTGGCTAATTTGTCCAACACAAGCTTGAATGTCTTAATCCAAGCTTCAATCTCCAAGTCCAAGTTACCTTTCATTTTCGGCCATAAACACAGCCATCATGAGTTTCACATATCATTCACATAAACTCATGAAATCATCATTTCCATGCCAAAACACCATGAACTCACCAAGAACACTCAAGAACAAACATGCACACCATTCGGCCAACTAGTGTTCTTTGGTGGTTTAGCTTCAAACTTTCGGTCCAAGGTTCTCCTAACACAATACAGCCTTCCTTTAGTCAATATAAGTCTTATTCATGGAAAACATACCATGGATTTAAGTACTCTTGAGCCTTTACCTCAAGAACAAGGCTGAAAATTCTGGACTTGCACAACCGAGCTCCAAATCAACATGCAACACCAAGAACACCAAGTAAACTTCAAGAGAACTTCATGAACATGCATGAACATATTCGGCCATGCCTTGTTCCTTCAAGAACAAGCTCAAATCTTGACGCTCAACAAGGTATCTTCAAGAGTTTTGCTGGAAATTTGGATGTACACTCAAGAACACTCAAGTTTCGGCCAAGAATCAAGATGAACAAGTGAAGAACAAGCAAGAACATGGAAGAACATGGAAGAGCTTTGTGTTTCGGCCAAGTGCTCTCCAAAACCAACAAAGGCAGCAACTAAATGACAACTCCAAGGAATGTTTGCTGCATAAGAAGGCCGCCCACTCTAGTGCACAATAAACAACAATTTTCAGCATTATTCAATGCAATATTCTCCCAAGCACTAACCCATTTCATGTAATATATTAGTCAAGCATGGCAGCTGCATTTTTGGGTGGCGGACAAAGGCTTCCAGCCTTGGATTGATTAATCAAAGTTGGCTTAAATGCCAAGGAAATCCCCCAACTAATTTGCATGGCGCCTCCAACCCTCCATGTCTCCATACTTCCATTCTAGCCACCAAATTCAATGCAATTTCCAGCATTTCTTTTTAAATTGTTGGCCCACATGCCAAGTACACAAAATGTGGACATAATTGCATTATTATACCATATAAAATTCGTCCATCACACCATTCTTTTAGCAATAATTAATTCCATCTTCCATCATCACCAATAAACAAATCAATCATGCTCCACCATGAATAAACAATTCATTTCTTTGTCCAAGGTTTACCTTATTTTAATGGCTCCACTAGGCAACTTCCAATATTTTAATAGCTCCACTAACACTTCCAATTAATTAATTCAAGTCAAGTTGGCTGCCCATTGACCAAGAGCCACAATATTGGCTTACCTTCTCTTTAGCCATCTCACAAAATTGCATGGCTAAATTTGTCCATCCTTGGTTTGTAGTTTTAATTCCAGCACTAGTCCAAGGTTTTCAATTGAGTCTTCAAACTTTATTTCTTGCCAAGTCATACATAGTTTTTCATGTATGTGCAATTTGGCCCATAGTATTGCATAGTTCCATGTTAGTCACTAGTTACCAGTCCAGCTTGGTACTAGAACTTTATTTCATGGCATAGTTCACATAGAACTTTTGTATGTGTAATTAAAACACATAATTCACATAGTCTTGTATTCTCATCACTAAGACCATGTTCAAACAAGTCCCTCTTGTATTTAATTTCATGTCTTCATCATTCTCTTCTTGGCCATAGCCAAGTACTAACTGGTGGTCCTGACAATTCCTCCCTCCTTAAAGAATTTGGTCCTCCAAATTCCTCACCAGTCTTTCATACAATTGAGGGTACTTTTGGGCAATTTCTGGTTCAACTTCCCAGGTTGCCTCTTCAGGAGTGTGGTTACTCCACTGAACTTTAATCATAGAGATCCACCTGCTTCTCAACTTTCTGGTATCTCTAGCCAGGAATTGAGTTGGTTCTTCCTCATAAGAGAGGTTTGGTGCCACAGGCACACTAGCAGGCATTTCTATCTGCTTAGAGCTGGGAACATATTTCTTAAGTAGGCTTACATGAAACACATCATGTATGTGTCCAAGCTCTGGTGGCAATTCCAGCTGATATGCCACATTTCCCACTCTGGCCAGTATTTGAAATGGCCCAATATATCTGGGTGCCAGTTTCCCTTTCTTCCCAAATCTTATCACTCCTTTCATAGGAGAAACTTTAAGCCACACCCAGTCACCTTCCTGGAATTCCAGGTCTCTCCTCCTTTTCAGGTTAGCATAGGATTGCTGCCTGTCATTTGCAGCTTTGATCCTAGCTTGGATTAATTTGATCTTTTGAGTGGTTTCTTGGATAATTTCTGGTCCCAATTCCAGTTTATCCTCTGGCTGATGCCAGCAATGGGGAGTTATACACTTCCTGCCATACAAGGCTTCATAAGGGGCCATCCCTATCACTGAGTGATAGCTATTGTTATATGAGAACTCCACAAGTGGAAGATGTACATCCCATTCACCCTGGAAATCTATGACACAACACCTTAACATGTCTTCCAGAGTTTGGATAGTTCTCTCGGTCTGCCCATCTGTTTGTGGATGGTAAGCAGAGCTAAATTTAAGCTCAGTCCCCAGTGCCTGATGTAAAGATTTCCAAAACCTAGAGACAAATCTAGGGTCTCTATCAGACACAATATCATCAGGTACCCCATGCAGTCTGACTATCTCTCTGACATAAAGCTGGGCTAACTTGTCCAGGGAGTCAGTGAGATTCATGGGAAGAAAGTGGGCTGCCTTGGTCAACCTGTCCACTATGACCCAAATGGCATTATGTTTTCTCCTTGTCAGTGGCATTCCTACCACAAAATCCATTGATATGGATCCCCACTTTCTCTCAGGTATGGGTAAGCTTTGAAGCTTTCCCCCTGGCTTTTGGTGTTCAACTTTTACTTGCTGACACACCTCACATTTGGCTACATGAGCACTTATATCCTTCTTCAAGTATGGCCACCAAAAGTAAGCTTTGAGGGCATGGTACATTTTGGTAGCCCCTGGGTGCATACTTAGTTTACTGGAATGTGCCTCCTCCAGGATCTGAATTCTCAGATTTTCCTTTTCAGGTACATATAATCTTCCCTGGAAATGCAACATTCCTTGCTTGTAAGAAAACCCTTGGAAAAGTTCTCCTTTACTTTGCCCAGATATTAATCCCAGGTTTTCATCTTTGGCCTGAGCTTCTTTAATGAGCTCCTTCCATTCTGGGGTAATGGTGAGTACCTTAAGTAGGTCACCTTCCCAGGTTAGCCATTGACTTGCTAAACAAGTAAGGCTAAGGATTTTTGCCTTTTGTTCTATTTCTCCACCCTTGAGCACTCCTGTATAATTCCTGCTCAGGGCATCTGCCACAACATTGGCCTTTCCTGCTGTGTATTCAATCACACAGTCAAAGTCTTTCAAGTACTCTAACCATCTTCTTTGCCTCATGTTTAGGTCTTTCTGAGTGAACAAGTACTTGAGACTTTTGTGGTCTGTAAAAACTTGGAATTTATTACCAATAAGATAGTGCCTCCATTGTTTCAAGGCAAAGACTACTGCTGCCAATTCCAGGTCATGCACTGGATATTTCTTTTCATGGGATCTTAACTGTCTCGAGCCAAAAGATATGGCTTGCTTGTCCTGCATCAGGACACATCCTAGTCCTATATGAGATGCATCAGCATACACCTCATATTCCTTTTCAGGGTCTGGGAGGACTAGTACAGGGGCTGTTGTCAGCCTTCTTTTAAGCTCTTGGAAACTTTCTTCACACTTTGTTTCCCAGATAAATTTCTGGTTCTTCCTGATTAATTGAGTCATGGGTGCTGCTATAACAGAAAACTTTGGCACAAACCTTCTGTAATAGCCAGCCAACCCAAGGAAACTTCTAATTTCCCTCACATTCTGAGGTTGTTTCCAATTCAGGATTGAGCTCACCTTTTCAGGATCTACAGCCAACCCTTGGTCATTAATTATGTGACCTAAAAATGCAATCTCCTTTGTCCAAAATTTGCATTTACTTAGCTTTCCATAAAGCTCATTCTCTTGGAGCAAACCAAGCACTATACTCAGATGTTCTTTGTGAGTTTCTTCATCCTTGGAATATACCAAGATGTCATCAATGAATACAACCACAAAGTGGTCCAGGTGTGCTCTAAACACCCTCTGCATTAAATCCATAAAGAATGCAGGTGCATTTGTAAGCCCGAATGGCATTACTGTATATTCAAAGTGTCCATACCTAGTCCTGAATGCAGTCTTAGGTATGTCCTCTTCCTTGACTCTTAGCTGGAAATATCCAGATCTCAGGTCTATTTTAGAAAAGACCTTGGCTCCTTTCAACTGGTCAAACAAGTCCTCAATCCTGGGGAGAGGATACTTGTTCTTAATGGTCAAGGCATTAAGTTTTCTGTAATCTATACAGAGCCTAAGGGTTCCATCCTTTTTCTTCACAAACAGTACAGGTGCTCCCCAAGGAGACACACTGGGTCTGATGAACCCTTTCTCAAGCAGTTCATCCAACTGCTTCTTCAATTCTACCATTTCTGGCACTGCCATCCTATATGGGGCAGCGAATGCTGGAGCTGATCCAGGTACCAGTTTAATCTCAAATTCTACTTCCCTTTTGGGTGGTAATCCAGGTAAGTCAGTAGGAAATACTCCTGGAAAATTCTGGACTATAGGAATTTGTCTAAGTTCCTCAGCTGCTTCCTGGTCATTAAGTTCCAAGCACTCATGTTCATTATCCAGAGTTATTAGTTTCACTACTTCAATTTGGTGATCCATAGGCAACTCTAGTGATTTATCTAGCTGGTATGGTTTGCAACCAGGTATCACTAACTGCCTAGCATGACAGTCTATAACTGCTTTATTTCCACTGAGCCAATCCATGCCCAGTATTACACCATATTCATTGGTGTCCAGTACTAAAAATTTTGCTTTTAGTTTCTGCTTGTCTATCTGGACTTCACAATTTTCCACCATCTGGTATGTAAATAATACTTCTTTTCCAGCAGTTCTAACCACATACACATCAGTCATATGTTTTACTTCTAAGTTCATGACTTTAGCCAAGCTAGCAGATATCACAGATAATGAAGCTCCAGTATCGAACAAGGCAATAGTTAACTGGCCATTAAGGTAAATGGTACCTTTTAAGGCCCTTCTAGCCTTCTGCTGGCTAGTTTCCTTGTCCATAGATCCTGCATCAGCATCATGAGTACCAGGTATTTTCCTGGAAGTCTCCAACTGGAATATCCTACCAGGAGGTACATGTGTCCTTTTCTGGTCCTGTGCTGCTCTCTGTGCCTGCCTTCCATCCTGAAATGGCACAGGTGCCCTTTTCTGGGGCATGGAAGCTTGTCCAAATGGAACTCTGGGATTATACCTTCCCAGCATACTTCTATCTCCAATTCTTTTTGGGCAATCCTTGACCCAATGGTCTTGGGCCCCACACTTGTGGCAACCACTGGAAGCTTTATAGCATGGCTTATAGCCATGGAACTTCCCACACTTGGAGCATTGGGGACCAGGTGTCTGTGGTCCCTTCTCCTGCTTAAATCCTTTTCTGCTCCCATTATGCTCAGCCTCTTCTCTTGGCCTCTTCTGAAACTGGCCTTTCTGAACTCTGCTGCTACTTCCAGGGCCACTTCTGTACTGCTCCTGAAATTCTTGCTCCAATGCCAGTGCACTTTGCATCACAGAGTAATAGTCTCTGGCTCCAACTGCTCTGAGGATCTGCCTCAGTTCAGGTCTTAGACCCCTCACAAATCTCTTTGTCTTCAGCTCCTCCTCACCATTGTATTGGGGTGCATATCTGATCAGGCTATTAAACCTCTGCTCATACTCAAGAACACTGAGATTTCCTTGCTTTAACTGATCAAATTCTACCTGTTTCTTATCCTTTTGAGCCTCGCTCACATACTGTTGGTGGAAGACTCTGAGAAAGTCTGGCCACCTCATGGATCTTCTCATCAAAAGTGGTTTCCTGCGGTTCCTCTCCTGGTGTGTCCTCTGAACTGTTCTCCACCACAGCTCTGCATGCCCTTCCAGCCTGAATGTAGCCAGAAGTACCTTCTGAGTGGCTGTCACCTCCATTCTTTCAAAGATCTTTTCTAACTGATAAATCCAGAACTCCGCCTCATCTGGTTCACAACCACCTCTGTAGATAGGAGGTTTCAATGCCAGGAATCCCTCCAGCTGGCCCTCCTTTAATTCACTCCTTCTATGCCTTCCTCTGTTGGCAGTTGAATTTCTGGTCCTTTCTCTATATGTTCTTCCTCTGGCTGGGTGTTCAGGGAGAGGCTCAGTCCTCCTGCTGTATATATATGCATCTAGCTCCTCAAGGTCTGGGCTATCACTTTCCTCTTCAGTTTTATGCTCCTGCCTGATTTCAGACCTCATCCTCCTTGATCTGGGATGTCTTTTCTCTTCATCAGTTTCCTCTTCTGGAATACCTCCATTATTGCTGTGCTGATCCAAATCCACTGGCTCTTTGCCAGGTCTCCTTCCCACTCTTCTACCTTCTGTTTTAGAATTTTCTCCTGTTTGCACCTGTTCTGGGTTTTCCTGTACTGGAGGTTGGCCTCTAGCCAAGAGTTGCATTCCAGTCACTATCTGTGTCATTGTTACCTGTAAGTTTTCCATCATCTGTTCCATTCTGTCTTCTCTGTTTCTGCTGGGTTCAGGTATCTGGGACCTGGTATTTGGCTGTCTTGCCAAGTTATGATTTTCTTGTGCATCCTGCCTTTGGGCAGTTTCATCAGGCATCTCTTGCCTGGCACTTGGCTCTCTGGCCAAGGTATGCTCTTTTTGAGCAACTTGTCTCAGGGTATTTCTTTCCCTGGCTCTAGTTCTCATTCCTGCACTTTAAAATTGCAGCCATTTATATATATCCATGTATGCATATGCATGTCTTATGTGACCCTATGTGGGAACTTGACTAGGCTAACTACTTCTCAAATCCTGCTCTGATACCACCGCAGCAGGTCTGCTCTGTCACACCCCACACAGGCCCCAGCCCATGCACACTCTGTGCCTCTCACCAACCACTACCCTGAAGGTCCAGAATACTTGGGTCTTTAAGAGTTATCATCAGAGTTTAGTTACCTAACCTTCATTAAGTAGATTATTGGGCATTCTTTTTATTGGCCTGGGAGGTGGCCCAGGATGTCCCTGCTTATTTTAGACCAAGACCTTGCAGCTTAAGCAAGCCCAACCCATTACTTGCAAAACAAGCAACACTTGCACTTTTTCCTTTAAGTGCTTAACTTGTGTGCAATCAAGTGTACTAGTCATATGCATGGCAACAAAGAAGCCCATATCCATTTTCAAGCTTGAAAACACAAACATATATGATGATGAGCATTCGGCCAAGTATAGTGCACAAGGAAGCCAACATCAAAACATCATGCTGATAGTCATAAAGTCCAAAGAAACTTGGCAAACATACAGCCAACAAGTCCAACATACAAAGTCCACTAAGGCCCAAAATGCATAAGTCCAACATGGGCCCAAAGGTGCTTAAGTCCACAACTCAACAACAACTACATGGCAATCATGCCAAGGATGCAAATGGGCCCAAAACTTGCAGCCCAATTCTCACATAGCCCATATGTACACAACTACCCATAATGCTCAAAAGGGTACTACAAAATGTGCACTATAGGTACAAGTCCAAAAGACCAAGTTATTGGTCTCCAAAGCCCACCAAGTCTCAAATGCCAAAAGCCCACTCAACCAACACCTCCTAGCTCAAGTCCCACAGCTAATCTCCTGCAAAACTTAATCCATTAAATTCGGCCTACATAAGACCATGGAATAAAATGAACATTTCAAGCCAAGAATTTGTTGGCACACATACCTTGGACAATAAGTAAACTTGGTACACAAAAACCAAGAAGTCCAAACAGAAGCACAATTACTCAAGCTCTTTACCCTTTTCTGAAAATTCAACCAATAAGGGCAGTGAGTTTAAAACTCAGTAAGGATTCACACAACTCCAAAGGAGTTCATATTGTTAAGCATAAGCTTAACCTCCATAATCAAGCTAGTACCTACATCCAAAGACACAAAGACAAGAAAAATACAATTTGGCCGAAGCCTATATTCAACATATATCAATAATAAGTTGGTTAGCATGCACAATCAATCAACAAAAGCACACAAACTCACACACACACCACTTCTTCAATTCGGCCATAGCCACTAGCAAGTGCTCATGTACAATTTTGCACACCATTTCTTCATGAAATCATCTCCATTCCCCTCGAGCTCTCAAGTGCTTGATGGATTGGCCAAACCCACCAAGAACTTTACACTTGCCATTCATTGATTAGCTAATCAACCCATGGAACCATTAATTCCATATTGCCCTTCAAGCATACTAACATCACTTGGCAAATCTTGACCATCAATTAGTAGCTTCAATTACTTGTCATTAATCATGGAAAATATACCAAGCACAAGTAATTCATGAATCCTTACCACACTTTTTAGCTTGAGTAAATTCGGCCTTGTTGGATTTCTTCCAAGTTAAGTTTGAAACTTTAATTCCAAGGGTGCTTTGGCTAATTTGTCCAACACAAGCTTGAATGTCTTAATCCAAGCTTCAATCTCCAAGTCCAAGTTACCTTTCATTTTCGGCCATAAACACAGCCATCATGAGTTTCACATATCATTCACATAAACTCATGAAATCATCATTTCCATGCCAAAACACCATGAACTCACCAAGAACACTCAAGAACAAACATGCACACCATTCGGCCAACTAGTGTTCTTTGGTGGTTTAGCTTCAAACTTTCGGTCCAAGGTTCTCCTAAAACAATACAGCCTTCCTTTAGTCAATATAAGTCTTATTCATGGAAAACATACCATGGATTTAAGTACTCTTGAGCCTTTACCTCAAGAACAAGGCTGAAAATTCTGGACTTGCACAACCGAGCTCCAAATCAACATGCAACACCAAGAACACCAAGTAAACTTCAAGAGAACTTCATGAACATGCATGAACATATTCGGCCATGCCTTGTTCCTTCAAGAACAAGCTCAAATCTTGACGCTCAACAAGGTATCTTCAAGAGTTTTGCTGGAAATTTGGATGTACACTCAAGAACACTCAAGTTTCGGCCAAGAATCAAGATGAACAAGTGAAGAACAAGCAAGAACATGGAAGAACATGGAAGAGCTTTGTGTTTCGGCCAAGTGCTCTCCAAAACCAACAAAGGCAGCAACTAAATGACAACTCCAAGGAATGTTTGCTGCATAAGAAGGCCGCCCACTCTAGTGCACAATAAACAACAATTTTCAGCATTATTCAATGCAATATTCTCCCAAGCACTAACCCATTTCATGTAATATATTAGTCAAGCATGGCAGCTGCATTTTTGGGTGGCGGACAAAGGCTTCCAGCCTTGGATTGATTAATCAAAGTTGGCTTAAATGCCAAGGAAATCCCCCAACTAATTTGCATGGCGCCTCCAACCCTCCATGTCTCCATACTTCCATTCTAGCCACCAAATTCAATGCAATTTCCAGCATTTCTTTTTAAATTGTTGGCCCACATGCCAAGTACACAAAATGTGGACATAATTGCATTATTATACCATATAAAATTCGTCCATCACACCATTCTTTTAGCAATAATTAATTCCATCTTCCATCATCACCAATAAACAAATCAATCATGCTCCACCATGAATAAACAATTCATTTCTTTGTCCAAGGTTTACCTTATTTTAATGGCTCCACTAGGCAACTTCCAATATTTTAATAGCTCCACTAACACTTCCAATTAATTAATTCAAGTCAAGTTGGCTGCCCATTGACCAAGAGCCACAATATTGGCTTACCTTCTCTTTAGCCATCTCACAAAATTGCATGGCTAAATTTGTCCATCCTTGGTTTGTAGTTTTAATTCCAGCACTAGTCCAAGGTTTTCAATTGAGTCTTCAAACTTTATTTCTTGCCAAGTCATACATAGTTTTTCATGTATGTGCAATTTGGCCCATAGTATTGCATAGTTCCATGTTAGTCACTAGTTACCAGTCCAGCTTGGTACTAGAACTTTATTTCATGGCATAGTTCACATAGAACTTTTGTATGTGTAATTAAAACACATAATTCACATAGTCTTGTATTCTCATCACTAAGACCATGTTCAAACAAGTCCCTCTTGTATTTAATTTCATGTCTTCATCATTCTCTTCTTGGCCATAGCCAAGTACTAACTGGTGGTCCTGACAAAAGGCGCAGGAGAAAGGCAAAAAAGGAGATCCCGCAGAAGCAGAAACGGAAGCAGTAGATCTTGTCCCAGGACAATCTACCCGAATAGGGAAGAGCTTGGCCAAAGGTGATAAGGAAAATCTTGTATCCTTTCTGCTAGAAAATAAAGATCTGTTTGCCTACTCGCCGAAAGACATGCCAGGAGTGAACCCTGGCATAATACAGCACAGCCTCAAAGTAAGCCCGGAAGCAAAACCTATCAGGCAAAAGAAACGAAGCATCTCAGCCCACAAAAGCAACTTCGTGAAAACCGAAGTCCAGCGCCTATTGGATGCTGAAGTTATCAGGGAGGTAAAATACCCCGAATGGTTAAGCAACGTGGTCATTGCCACAAAAGAAGGTAGCAGCAAACTCCGGATGTGCATTGATTTCAGAAACTTGAACGATGCTTGCCCGAAAGACTCATTTCCCCTCCCGCCAATAGATCAACTGGTAGATTCAACGGCCGAATACGGGCTCCTGAGCTTCCTAGATGCCTTCAGCGGCTACCATCAGATAAGGATGGACCCCGAAGATGAAGAGAAAACTGCCTTCATCACCGAGGGAGGAACGTACTGCTATATCAGAATGCCCTTCGGGCTCAAAAATGCAGGAGCCACCTACCAGAGACTGATGAACAAGGTCTTTAAAGACCAAATGGGGAGAAACATGGAAGTATATGTTGATGATATGATAGTAAAAAGCAAGCTGCCCGGCTACCACGTTGCAGATTTGGAGGAAACCTTCCAAAAGCTCAGAGCCTTTGGGATTCGCCTTAACCCCGAGAAGTGTATCTTCGGGGTGACGTCGGGAAAATTCCTTGGGTACATGGTATCCGAAAGAGGCATCGACGCCAATCCTGAGAAGATTAAGGCTCTGCTTGAGTTCCGAACTCCTGCCACAGTCAAAGACGTGCAGAGACTAACCGGAAGAATAACCTCTCTGAGCAGGTTTATTTCCAGGTACGGAGATAGGTGTAGACCTTTCTTCAAAGTCCTCACAAAGGCAGCAAAGATGGAAGGCGACCTCGGAAGAAACAATCATCCCTGGGATGAAGATTGCCAAAAGGCCTGGGAAGAACTCAAAGTCTACCTGGCCAGCCTGCCGACTCTGCGACAACCTCGGGAGGGAGAACCCCTCGTACTATACCTCACCGTCACAGAAAAGGCCGTGAGCTCGGTCCTGATAAAAGAAGAAGGGCCGAAACAATGGCCGGTCTACTACGTCAGCAAGTCCCTGCATGGCGCCGAAGTCAGGTACCCTTTGCTTCAAAAAGCTATATACGCCTTGGTGCTTGCAGGAAGAAGACTGCGACCATATTTCCAGGCTCACCCCATCATCGTCCGAAGTAGTCTACCATTACGGGATGTTATGAAGAGAGTTGATCATTCGGGAAGGCTCTCCAAGTGGTGCATAGAGCTTGGCGAACACGAAATCACGTATGAGCCTCGGAAGGCCATAAAAGCCCAAGCATTGGCAGATTTTATCGCCGAAATACCCACCACTGAGGAGAACCACTCAGATCCGAAAGAAGGTGAGCCAGAATGGACCTTGCATGTTGACGGAGCCTCGGGGTCCGAACACCAGGGAGCTGGAATAGTTATCAGAGGACCCGAAGGCCTAGAGGTGATGAAGGCTATCAAGTTCAGCTTCAACGTCACCAATAATGTGGCTGAGTATGAAGCCCTCATAGCGGGATTACGCTTGGCCAGAAAGATTGGCGTGAGAAACTTAAGGGCTCACAGCGATTCCCAGCTGGTAGTTCGGCAGACGGCAGGGGATTATGGGGCGAAGGACCCAATCTTGGCAAAATACCACGAGCTGGTAACAAAACTCATCCAAGAGTTTGACGCCGTGCGGATCGAAAATGTACCCCGGCGGAATAACACTGAGGCAGATTGCTTAGCGAAGTCCAAAACATACACCGAGGTGCTAGACCATCCAAGCATCTCCGTGCTAAGCGTAACGACCTCGGGAATGGGGTGGAAGGACCCCATAAAGAGATACCTCGCAGAGAATGAGCTTCCCGAAGACGCCGGCAATGCTGCAAGACTGCGAAGACGCGCCGGAAGATTCTTCCTGATTGGTGAAGAGTTATATCGGCAAGGATATGCAAATCCGCTGTAGAGATGTGTGGGCGAAGAGGATACTGAGATGGTCCTCGAAGAAGTCCACGAAGGCATGTGCGGCTCGCACATTGGAACTGATGCCCTTGCAGCAGTGATACTCCGCCAAGGATACTTCTGGCCTACCCTGAGAAAGGACGCAAGGCAGTACGTCCAGAAGTGCGGTAGTTGCCAGAGACATGCAAAAATCCAGAGGATACCCTCGGAAATGGTAACGTCGGCAGACTATCCTTGGCCCTTCGCAGTCTGGGGTATAGACCTCATTGGGCCACTCCCCACAGCGCCCGGAGGCGTGAAATTCTGCGTGGTAGCAGTGGACTATTTCTCAAAGTGGGTAGAGGCAGAACCACTAGCAACTATCTCGGCAAAAGAAGTGCAGAAGTTCGTATGGAAAAACATCGTATGCAGATTTGGCATACCGAGGGTACTAGTAGCTGATAATGGATCCCAGTTCATAGACAAAGGATTCCAGGAATTCATCAGCGACCTCGGAATAAAGATGCACTTCACCCCAGTAGCTCACCCCCAAAGCAATGGGCAGGTGGAAGTATCAAACAGGACCATAAAAGATGGCCTGAAAAAGAGACTTGGGGAAGCCAAGGGGAAATGGCCAGGAGAACTCCAAAGTGTATTGTGGAGCTACCGAACGACGCCACGAAGAGCCACAGGGGAAACTCCCTTCTCACTCGTCTTCGGAACAGAGGCCATTATCCCAATAGAGATAGTTCAGCCTTCAATACGGGTGCAAGTATTTGATGAAGGCGGAAACGACCTCGGTCTGAGAACTAAGCTCGACCTTGTGGCCGAACACAGAGAAATAGCCGAGCTGAGAAGAAAAGCTTTCCAGCAAAGAGTGGCCGCGGCTATCAACTTAAAAGCCAGGCCAAAAGAAATCAAAAAAGGAGACCTCATTCTCCGAAAGGCCGACTTTGCACCCCGAAGGCCATCTCACGGAGTACTTCGCGCAAATTGGGAAGGACCTTATCTGGTTCTCGCCGAAGTACGAAAAGGCGTGTACAAGCTTGGCGACGCCGAAGGCGTAGAATTGAAAAACACTTGGCATTCAGACGCCCTGAAAAAATTCTACGCCTAAGGTTGAGCGGAAGAAATGTATTGTACAAGAAATATTCTAAGTACAGAATGGTCTAGAGAAGAATGGTCTTGAGAAAAATTTTCAAGTATACCAAATTGTCCAAGACAGAATTCCGCGAAGGTGCTCGCCACGAAAAAAGCAGATGTGACTTCCCGAAGTCCCTTGAGCCACTATGCTCGGGAAAAATGGGAAACAAGAATCTTGCAAAGGTACTCGGCATAATCAGTGCAGAGAAAATTTTCCGAACACCCTTGAGCGAACATGCTCGGGAAAAAGGGAAAGCAAGAATCTCGCAAAAGTACACGCCAAAACAAAAGCAGAGGTAATTTCCGAACACCCTTGAGCGAACGTGCTCGGGAAAAAGGGAATGAGCAATCTCGTGAAAATTTTCCTAAGTCCCTTGAGCAAATATGCTCGGGACAATAGGAAGACAGAAAAATTTGGCTGAAGGTTTTTCGAAGGCCCTTGAGCGAACATGTTCGGGATAAAAGGAAACAAAAAGCCTGCAAAAGACTTAGCCAAATTTTTACAAACTTTCCAGAAAGTCTCTTGAGCGAGCACGCTCGGGACAAAGGAAGGTAAAAAGTTTCTTTGGTTGCAGGTTTTCCGAAAGTCTCTTGAAGCAAACGTATTCGGGATAGTGGAAATGAAGAAACTTGCAAGAAAGGACTTAGCCGAAAAGATTGTTCATTTAGAGCAAACGCTGCCTTACAAAAGAAGTGTCCAAAGAAGGAGCACGAAGGAGAAAAATAAGAGGAGCCCTAAAACAAACTAGGGAGAGCCGGGCGGACGAAGACCAGGAAGCTTCAGATGCTCGACCTTGGACCACTGCCACCGAGGTCCCTCAGGAATATTTAGGCCCTCCAGAAAAGAGAGGTCCAAATCTGGGAACCTCTGCAGCACCTGGTGCCGAGCGAGGCAGAAGCCGTCCTGAAAGGCGACCTTGGCCATGTTATCAGAGGTATGTTTTTGAACGCCAAGGACATTGACCTCGTCCCTCAGCTCAGCAACCTCCTCTTCGAGCTCGCTTATCCCCAGCGTCTCTCCGGACTCCTTCTTCAGAGCCTCGACCTTGGCTTGAAGAGCAGTGTTCTCGTCCGTCAACCTCGCCGCAAGACTGTCGGAAACAGCCTTGTCCTTGACAAGATCTTCGTTGGCGGCGAGCAGCCCCTTTACTTGGTCGCCGAGGTCGGCAATCTTCCGGGAGGAATCCTTTTCAAGTTCTTCTCTTTTCTTTGAGAACTCCTCCCGAACGGCAGCAAGTTGCTGAGAACAATCCGCTGTCAGCTGCTGGTTGCTGGCGATCACCTTCGCAAGCGAAGCCTTCGCTTCACTGAGTTCTCGCGAAGTCGCATCCTTGGAGGCAGCCTGTCTGGCCACCCGAACTCGGAGATAACCAGCGTACTCCAGCAGCTACGGCAAGGCAAAAGTCCAGGTTAGTACAAGTCTAAACACTTAGAAAATTGAGGAAAAAAGTGTAAAGACTATACCTGAGCAGCATGCTCGGTGACTTTTGCGGCGAGGGTATTATCCCCCGGGTGAGCCGCCGCAATGGCCCGGAAGGAGGCGTCAGTGGTCATCCCCTTCCAAATCTCTTTGGTCATCTTCGGACAATCGTCGGAGAACAAATTCATATCCTCCGTGATTGTCCAAAAGGGCTCCAAGGGGATCTTCCTCTCAGGGATTGTGGCATCGCGCAGGGCCCGTTTCCTCTCATGAATGGCCCTCCAGCCAGCAGTAAGAGGCTCCCTTGAAAGTGAGAAGGAAGTTAAGAGCAGAAGAAAAATTCGCGAAAGGAAAAGGAGCTGAACTTCGCCTAAAGGCATACCTGGAGGAACCTCGGAAGAAAGGCCCTTACCCTTCTGCCGGTACCGCTCCTCGGCGGTGGGTACTTCTACCACTACAGTGTTTCTGGGGGCCTCGAGGTCGGGAGGAGGCACCTCGGCGGAAGTAGCGGGGACCTCGGCCGGTGGAATTTTAACAAGACCAGCGTCTTCGCCAGCTTCTTCTTCCAAAAGCTCTGGCTGAGAAGGCTGGAGAGCCTTCCTAGCTCGCTTCGCCGAGGGTCCCGCCCCTGTCGTCTTCCTTCTTCGGGTAGCCGCCTTCTTTGTCTGCTCCCCCTTCTCCACTTGGCCAGAAAAGAGGGCCTTGTAATAAGCGGCAGCCCCATCGCCCATCTATGAAAAAGAGAAGAAATATCAGCGTAAGTCCGAGGAAAAAGTATAAAGGGATGGAAGATTACTCACTTTCGGCAAAAGTTTCGAAAGAAGTCTCCCCCTTAAGGAGCTTGACCAGCCAGGAGTCTTTCCCGGCGATGGCGGGAGCGGGCATATTGAGGTCAGTCACGTGCTCCTTAACCACTTTCAGCTCCCGAAGGACTTCTTCGGTCATCAACCTCCAGTTGATAGGAAAGGGGTAAAGAGCACGAGGAGAGACCTCGGAAGCCCAGTCAGCGACTGCCCGAATGCGGGCGTCGAAATCCGCGAACACGGAAGCCAACGGTGGGGTCAGCAGCATCCTCGGATCAACGACGTCTGCGTTCAGCACTCCCTGAGCCCACCTGGTCGGGACATCAGACCAGTTCTTATCCACCTTGAGGAAAAAGAACTTAGGCTGCCACCCCCGCCAGCTATCCTTCGTGTCGAAGGTGAAGGTGAATTTTTTGCTCCCGGATCCCAGAGGCAGCAGGAAATAGAAGCCACCCTTCGGGACCACATAGAGCTTGTAGTACTGCATGAAAATGATGAAGTGGGGCTCTATCCCGAACACGCCACACATGCAGAGGTAGGCGTTAAAATAGCAGTACGCGTTCGGGGGAAGCTGGTTCACAGCAATGCCATGGAATTGGCAGAACTCGCAAACCACCTTCGGGGGAGGATACCGAAGACCGGCCTTCAGTTGGGCCCGGAAGACGGTAACCTCGTCGCCACGGTTTGAAAAAGCAAAATGGCTAGAATGAGGCAGTCTGGTCACAGCGTAAGACGGAAGAAAGAATTTTTTCTTCCACCTCTCTAGTTTTTCGGGGGTGGTACAGCAAGGATGGGCCAGAAGAGGTTTCCAGCTCTCGGGAACAGGCATCGCAGACATGAAAAAGAGTTTGAGATGGAAAAGAAAATAGTTTCCAGAAAAAACTCAGAAGACGAGTTTGGAAAAAACAACAGTTTTCCAGAAAAACTCAGAAAAACAGAGGAATCAAGTACTCTGGAAATCAAAACCCACCAAAAGATTTGCCTGAGGACGCCATCGTGAAAGTTGGTAGGAAAAAGCTCTGATTAAAGAAGCTCCGCCACAGAAAGCAAGATAAAACGCAAAAATAGAGGGCAGAGCAGAAAAAGAGCAGAAAAACAGTAAGTGGGACTTATGATGGAATGGGCTATTTATAGGCCAAAGGTGGGTAACCGAAAGAACATCATAAGTACCCATTGGAGGCGAACCGTCGCCGTAACTGCCCGCTGCACCCGAAAAGGCGCGCCCTCTATAAATGACGCGCCTCTCCTCCAATGGCAAGAAGCCACGTGTCAACCGCTGCGCAGAAATGGGGGACGTGCCTCCCCAAACGTGCCTGGAAAATCGGGACACGCCTCCTGATTGGGACACGTCGTTTGACATCCCTGAGAAATGGAGACGCGCCGCTCAGTCTGACACGCTTGGCCATCAGACCTGCAGAAATAAAAAGCAGGCCACCTCGAGGACACCAAGAGACAGGCTATGGCTGAACAGCCCATGACTTTTGGGCAAGAGGTGTATCTTCGGTACAGGCTTTGCCTCGGAGACACCAAAGAATAGGCCAAGGCCAAACAGCCCAGACCCTCGGGCAAAAGGTGCGACCTCGGAACAGGTTATGCTTCCCAACAAGACTCCCAACGGCAACCTCGGAAAGAGATGCAAACCGAAGTCTTCACTTCGGCTTTCCAGAGGGGGGCATGTGATAGCCAAAGGCTGTCGCCTCAATCTGGCCGAATACCCTGCCACAACAACGGCCAGAAGAACTGGCGCTTCCCGGGAATAGGTGGAATCATGCACCTCGGGAGATAGCCTGAGAGCTCCGAGCCTCGGCACGCCAGTAAAACTTGAGGACTCCATTCGCCCCCCAAGGTTGTGAACAACGCGCCTTCGGAAAAGTGGCACCAGACATTGCTGCCCGAATATGATATCCCCGAAGGCGGAACCCCCTGGAACTGGGAACCCCCGAACTGAGGGTAGGCTTCCCGAAGAGGCTCTGTCCGAACTAGAGGACGACCTCGCCCAGGGACCTCGGGAGTACAGCAGGCGCATTTAAGGAAGCATTTAAGGAAGCCTCTGACACTGTCCCACCACAGACGTAAAAAGTCGCCCTGACGCGCAGACGCCATCAAAATCATATCATGGCCCGTCTCAGCACAAGGCTCGAGGCCATCTAGTTACCAACTATCTGTCCCCTACGCCCAGACGTTCAGGAGCATCCGACCGCACACGTGTCATGATCTGAACGGGCTAGGTATTCCTATATATACAGGAAATAAATACTTGACAGGAGGTTGGCAGGCCGGATATACAGCTCCCACACCCTGAGAAAATACCAGGCGAGACTTTTCTGCCTTTCTCTTTGAGCTAGTGACTTTCTCCTTCTTCCGGCCACCACTGACTTGGGCGTCGGAGGCTCCCCCCCCGGAAAAACACTCCGGGGGCCTCCTAACCTTGTTTACCAGCTTTTCAGGTACTCTCCTTGGGGCGATCCACCTTCCAGGCGTTCTTCCTCCTAGAAGTCTCCTCAACAGTCATCATGACTCACAACGATGAGGCCCTAGGCCATCATTAGCAATGGTTTGTATGTTTTAGAACTCAAAAATCCAATCTATAATGTGAATACCAAGAAGGTCCGATTGAATGCTTCAAACCCAACCTATCTCTGGCACTGTCATCTAGGCCATATAAATGAGACCCGCATATCCAAGCTTCATAAGGATGGACTCTTGGACTTATTTAATTTTGAATCATATGAGACATGTGTGTCATGTTTATTAGGCAAGATGACCAAAGCCCCATTCACAGGGAAAAGTGAAAAGGCTAATAACTTACTAGGATTCATACATAGTGATGTATGTGGCCCTATGTCTACACAAGCTAAAGAAGGCTTCTAATACTTCATTACCTTTACTGATGACTTTAGTAGATATGACTATGTGTACCTCATAAGACACAAGTTAGAATATTTTGAAAAGTTCAACAAATTCAAGAATGAAGTAGAAAATCAACTCGAGAAGAGTATTAAAGTACTTTGACCAGATTGAGATGGAGAATACTTGGACCGAGAATTCCTTGACTACCTGAAGGAGTGTGGTATAGTATCACAGCTCACTCCACCTGGCACACCTAAATGGAATGATGCATTTGAAAAGAGAAATAAAACTTTGTTAGACATGGTTCGATCTATGATGAATCAAGTTGACCTTCCAAACTCCTTTTGGGGGCATGCTCTAGAAATAGCCGCTTTTACACTAAACCCAGTTCCATTTAAATTGGTTCAAAAGACACCATATGAGATATGGAGTATGAGGCATCCCAGTCTATCTTTTGTGAAGATTTGGGGTTGTGCGCTTATGTAAAATGTCAATCCTCTGACAAGCTTGGGCCAAAATCTCACAGATGCCTTTTTGTTGGGTATCCCAAAGAAACAAAGGGTTATTATTTTTACAATCCTTTCGAGCAAAAATTGTTTGTTGGTCGAATTGGTGTATTTCTAGAGAAAGAGTTTATCTCTAAAGAAACCAATGGGAGGAAAGTAGAACTTCAAGAAATTCAAAAACAACAAGGGGACATCGAACTTAAAATGAAACCTAAACAGACACCACAGGATATTGTGATTCAGGAGTCTGTTCTGGTAGCATAGAACCCACATAAGTCTGGTAGGGTTTGGCGTGAGCCCGAGAGATATGAATTTCTCATGACTCACACTGGTGATATGATGCTCATTGATCAGGATAAGCCCACAATCTACTAACAAGCTATGTTGGGGCTTGACTCCGAAAAGTGGCTAAAGGCCATGAAGTCCGAGATGGAATCCTTGTATGAAAATCAATTATGGACTTTGGTTGATCCACCTAAAGGGGTAAAACCTATAGGGTGCAAATGGGTTTTCAAGAAGAAAACTAACATGGATGGTAATGTGATTACCTTTAAGGGATGATTGGTTGCAAAAGGTTTTAAGCAAATTCATGGTATTGACTATGGTGAAACTTTTTCGCCAGTTGCCATGCTTAAATCCATCCGAATTTTATTAGCTATTGTTGCACACTATGATTATGAGATATGGCAAATGGATGTCAAAACTGCTTTCCTTAATGGAAAGCTACTTGAGGATGTGTTGTCGTGCCCTAAACTGCCCCTGGCCCATTTGGGCCTGATTTTTTTTTCTTTTTTAAAACATGCAGTGGAAGTTTTCATTACACAGAAGGGGCTTTTAAAACTCACTAAGACTTATGGGCACGAACCCCAGGATACTTATCGGTACTAGCTCGTTACGTTCTTTAATTAAGGTTAAGTTGATGTGCTCTCAGAAACAAGCTAGCACCTATGTGGATTTCATGTGTTCATTTTCATGGTCTTTACCGAGCTTAGCCAAGAATATGCATGGCAACCAAAACACCAACTTAAGTTTAAAAACTTATTTTCATGCATATGCTTTGCATGCTTATGCGTTTTGGAGTTCACTAGTGCACATAATCACTTAATGCCTTTAAATGCAACTAATGCTTAGGCATGTATTAATTCACATATGTGCACTTAAATTTCTTATTAGCCAAACTTTACACAAGCTTCCAATTTCATGCTTTTTCTAAGTTTACTTGCATGTTCTTTACTAAGTGGGCATACATAGCCAAACATTGCATGCTTTCAACATAGACATGGGCTTATGGGCCTTTTAGTACTTAACACGCATATGCCCCAAAATTAACCAAGAATAAAATCAAAATTTTCAAGTTCTTATTTAAGCCCAAAACGTACATTTAAGCCCAATTTCAACATGCTTCAAGTTTCATGAAAACATAACCCATAAATTCATGCATGGGCCTTGGTAAGTCCACCAAGCAATAAAAATACCCAAAAATGTCCAAGTCCATAATAAAAGCCCAAAGCCAAGTTTGGCCAAATTTTAGCTAAGTCCATAATTTGGTCACTAAAGTTAGACCAACAAAAACATGCTTAAAAGCAAGCCATAAATCCACAAAGCCATGGAACACAAATTTCCACCTTAATAGACCTTGTTCCCACAATTCTAAAACTTCAAGTCCTGCACAGAAAGTCCACATTTTTTTTTAGCTTGTTTACAAGCAGCTTATATACTTAGAATACTTAGAATATTTTGAGCAATACCATACACAAATCCAACCTTAGAATACAGAAAGAGTACTCAAGACTCTTAGCTTGACCTTTCAAGCAAACCTTTACCTACAAAAGTAGAGTAGGGCGGGTGAGTTATAAAACTCAATAAGGATTCCGTGGCATCCAATGCCTAACTTATGGCTTCCAAGGCCTAACATATGCCAAGAATATAATGGCAAAATAATCCTTATTCCTGCAAAGGAAACATAAAGACAAAGAAAACAAAAAGATACATGCATATAGCAATAATATCATAATCGGGGGTTAGCATGCACAACAAATCAAAGAAGCACACAAACACACGCCACTTAACACTTTGTTCACAGAAGGGCAGCAAGCATCCCTCAAGTTTTAATTCATTAATTTCATATACTTAATGTTTTCGGAGAGCTCACTTAGCATAGGAATTAAGGTGGCCGCCTTAACTCCTAGCCCATAATGCTTGCTTACTTAACTTAGCTCATGAGCAAAATTGAATTGCCGAAGCAATAACATAACTTAAGCCCTCTTAGCACTCCTAGGATCACATGGTTCTTTGACCATCACCTAGGGGCCCGAATACTCACACAAAAAATCCATGGAACTAGGCCATGCAATAAAGTGAGTATAGGAATCCTTACCCACAACACCGAAAGCTTTAGAAGCTTATTTTCCTTCGTTTTCCTTGCTTGTTGACTCTAGAAATTGTTTTCTAGCATAAGAACCAAGATGGGCCGAATTTTATTAGTAACCATAAGATACCAAGAACTCTTGGTGATTAACTCAAATAACACAAAATACCAAGAACACTTGGTGTACACTTACAGAACCTCACAGGTAAGGTCAATTTCTTGTGCTTGATGTTCTTCAAGCTTCTTCTTAATTCCTTGCTTCTAATGAACTTAGGAACTCAATCACACAAAGAGCTCCTTGAGTGGAGTTTAAAACCTCCAAGAAATGGAAATGGCCGAATTTTCCTCCTTGGTTTTCTTTGAATTCTTCACCTGATTCTTGCTCTTTATGGTCTTAGAGCTTGAATTCAACCAAGAATACTTGGTTTTAATTTGAGAAATGGTTATTTCTAGCTATGGACGAATATTTAGATGAGGAAAAGAGTTGGAAATGTGTTTGGAATGGTGAGACTTGGTATGGAAGAAAATGGAGAGAGAAGGAGAGAGTTTGAGAGCAAATGGCTTTGAATGAGTGGGTTGATTATGTTTTAATGTGTGGGAAGGTGATGGCCAGCCATATGGGAAGGAAAATGAGTGTATAATGTGCTTGGAAGAGTGGGAGACAAGATTTAATGGATGGAAGACTAATTGGAAGACTTTTGTGTAAATTGGTAGAAAAAGTCAAAAGTAGGAGACATGTAGGTGAAGAAAGAATCTAAAGTCTTGACTAAGGATGGGAGGTGGATTAAAATAGTAGGAAATTAATAATGTGTTTGAAATGAGTGGGAGACAAGATTAAAAGAAATGAAGACTAATTGGAAGACTTTTGGGTAAGTTTGGTAGAAAAAGTCAAAAGTAGGTGAAGAAAGAATCTAAGGTGATGACTAAGGGTGGGAGGTGGATTAAAATAATAGGATTTGGAGGAAGGTGACATAAAATATTGGGAATTGGAGGGGCATAGCTGGCTAAGGCATCCAAGGCCATTAAAATGGCATAATTCCCCCTTTAGTCCTCCAACTTTCTAATTTTGGGCAATTGAGCCCAACCACTAAAAATCCCTTTGTTCAATTTAGTCCCTCATCTTTGAAAACCACCATTTTCATTACTATTTCTCTTGGCCTAAGCCAAGCTTATTTTTAAGATGTTCAACACTCAATTATGCACATGCCATATTGTCTTCTCAATTTAATTGAGCTAAATTCCCGATTAAGGAAAAATTCTTATGCTCCAAATCCATTTAACCCGGGACCTAATCACTTTGGATTGTCTAGGCATTACATGTGTACATGACACAGCCTGAGGGTTTTTTCACTCCTTAGAATGCCAATAAAGTATGCAAGTTGCAAATGTCCATTTATGGATTGAAGCAAGCTTCTCGAAGTTGGAATCTTTGTTTTGATGAAGCAATCAAAGAGTTTGGTTTTATAAAAAATGAAGATGAAACCTTGTGTCTACAAGAAGGTTAGTGGGAGCACTATTATTTTCTTGGTGTTGTATGTAGATGATATACTACTCATTGGAAATGACATTCCTGAGCTACAGTTTATAAAGACTTGGATAAGGAAATGTTTCTCTATGAAGGACTTGGGTGAAGTAGCCCATGTGTTAGGCATCAGGATCTATAGAGATAAGTCTTTTCGTGGTTAAAACGGATTCTGAATTTCTAAAGTCTACAATATGACTACTAGGTATTTTACTCTTAACTATCGTATCGTCGACATACATTTCCATATTTCTCCCAATTTGGGAGCTAAACACCCTGTTCATCAGCCTTTGATATGTGGCTCTTGCATTTTTAAGGCTGAAAGGCATTCTAACATAACAGTAGATTCTGACTTTAGTAATGAAGGCGGTTTTTTTCTCGTCTTCGGGATCCATCCAAATTTGGTGGTATCTGCTAAAGCGTGGAGGAAGCTAAGTAAACCGTATTTGGTAGTGGAGTCTACCAATTGGTCTATTGATGGCAAAGGATATGAGTCCTTTGGATAGGCATCATTGATATTTCAGAAGTTTATGCACATTCGGAGTTTATTACTCCCTTCCTTTGTGGCAATAACAATGTTGCTAAGCCATTCGGGGTACTTGACCTCCCTCATTATGCCTGCTTCCGTTAGTCATTGGACTTTGGTTTTAACAAAATTGTTCTTACGCACCAAAAGGCTAAGCTTTTTCTGTCGAATAGGCTTCACCTCCAGATGTACTTTAAGGTTGTGCTGAATTATACCTAGGTCTACTTCGGGCATATCCTTCGGAGAGTAGGCAAATAGATCTTTGTTCATTAATATGAGGGATAAAAGTTTTTTCTTGTCACTGTCGGCCTGTTTTTTCTCCACTTAGGTACTTCAGCCAGGGACAAGTTCTACATCCTCTGTTTCTATCCTTCCAAGATTACTCCTTTCTCTTTCCATTGCATCTTCATCAGTCACACTCTTCTTTTCCAAAGTCTGTATGTGAACTTTCACCGGACTTTATCTTGCTCTGATGAAAACTTTTCTTACTTTGGCTTGATCAATGAATATTTCTGCATCACCCTCATTTGCCTCTATTTTTATAATTAGGTATTTCACATCTGGTCGAATATGAAGCTTTCCCCGCGTCTGTCTTTTGAGGAGGCATTATATAAAGATGGGGCATCTATGATGATGAACCTTGTCATCATAGAAGCAAAGACTTCTTCCTTGGTCTGGACCGAGGTACCCCTTACTGGGAGTTCCGAGGGACCAACGCCACAGGTAGGCGAGGTAACAGGTTTAAGGTCACCCTTGGAAATACCCAAGTTCTGCAACAAGTGGGAAAACAGGATGTCAGCATTCGATCCATCATCAATGGGTACCCTCTTGACGTCCCAGCTTCTTATCCTTGCCATGATCAGGGGAGGGTCATCGTGTGGAAACTTCACTGTAGACCCATCTTTCCGAACAAGCTTTTTTGTTGGGTTGTCGAATTTCATCATCATGATTTCTTGAGCTTTCCTTTTCCTCTCAGCCGAGGGTATTCTAGTTATGATTGTCTGGATTATACCCATCAGAGGTGATAGGTGTTTCCTGGTGATGCCCCAAGGCATCTTCGTTTGCTGTCATGCTAACAGGCGGAGAGACTTCCTGAGGAGGCAAGCGCCTGGAGCTCTGGTTTCCCAGCTGAGCGTGCCTGAAAAGCTCAAAGAAGAGGTTAGGAGGTCCCCGGTTTGCTTTTCCGGGGAGGACCCTCCGACGCCCAAGTCAGTTTTCTGAGTGAAAGTGGAGGAAGAACACTAAGGGATCAAGTGTCTTGCCTGTTTTGTGTTTTCTCAGAGGGAGGAAAATGCCCATCCACTGCCCAGTCCCATTTCCTAGTATTTATAGGAGTAACTGGTCCGTTCAGATCATGACACGTGTTCGGTCGGATTTGATCTGTAGTTTTGGACCTAGGGGACAGGCAGCCGTTTGCAGCCTCCTTTAGCCCTGGACCCGGACGGGTTGTGTCAGGACGGGGGCGGCTGCGGCGTGTCAGTTCGCCGTTCAGATGTGACGTGTAGGGCTTGTGGGCGACATGTCAGAGGCTCCTTAAATGCTCATACCGTACTCCCGAGGTCCCCTGGGCGAGGTCGCCCTTCGGTGCGTGCACCCTCTTCGGATTCTATCCGTCCTTTGGTGCGAGCACCTCCTTCAGGATCTATCCCATAGTTCTGGGAGTTCCCTTGATGAACACCTTCTTCGGGACTCACACCCATAGTTCGGGGATACCCTTGCTCAGGTGTTTCTTGTTCGGGGAAGATCCTCTTCGGGGCCTTTGCCTTCGGGGAGATTCTCCCTTGCTTTAGAGAGATGGCTCTTTTACCCGGAGGCAGTCAGTTTGGCCCCTCGATGGAGACGGTGTTGTCCTCGGAATTCCTGACGAGCTAACCGAAGTCTCGAGCTCATAGTGTTTGACTTCGCACCTTCCGAGGTCCGTAAAAAGATCCTCTCTTGGGTGATGTCAGACTCCTCGGCCAATATTCTGGCAGGGAGTTACTACCGAGGAGGCAATAGCCTTTGGCTATCACAGGCCCCCCTCCGAAAAGCCGAAGTGAGAAACTTCGGTTCATCGGTTTTCGGGTCCTGTGGTTGTGATGTCTGTGCCGAAGACGCCTTCTTCTGCTTGTACCGATGGGCAGCATTTTTGCGTCCTCAAGGCACGAGAAGATAGGCTGTCCCTGTGCCGAAGATACATGTTACGGCCCTTCTAGAGGGAGGTAAGGACTTTAGAATTTAGTTTAGAAGTTTAATTTAAGTTTGCCTAGCAAGAATTAAGAAGTTTGCCAAAGTTCACTAAGTTCCGACAAGAATAAAGCTCTGAACTAAGTTCAGGGGCAAAATGGTAATTTTGCACCCTGAGTGGCCGGGATGAGTCCCGAGTGTTTTAAAATGAATTTTTAGAACTTAACTTTTAACCTTAACTCAAACTCAACAAATAGACAAGAATTTAATCAAGAACTGTCAAGTTACAAAGATGGGGGACCTAATTGCACAAAACTTGAAACCTTGGTGGTTTGAGGGGTTAAGTGGGGTTTAAGAAGAGGGAAGAAGGGTTTGGAGCTCCATAACCCGTTTTCCAGCTTCTCCACTCCATTTCTCTCTCAAATTAAGCTTGGAATCAAAAGCTTTTGGTGCCAAAAGGTGTGGTTTGAAGTGTTCAAGCTTGGAGAAGTGATTTTCAAGCTTGAATCCATGTTGTTGAGGCGTGGAAGAGTGTTTTTCTCCATCCCCTGTTTTTGAACGAGGTATGATTCATGTTCTTGATTGAATTCATGTTATTTGATTGATTGGAAGCTTGGGTTTTGGTTGGAAGAGGTGTTTTTGGTGTTTTAGAGCTTTGTTTTGGTATGGTTTTGTGTAGAACTTTGGAAGCTTGTTTGGAAGAGGAAGGGTTCGAATTCTTGCTTGTTCTTGGTGTTAAGGTAAGGGAGAAAGTGTTTTTAAGTTGTTGGATTGCTTTTGAATTGAAATGGATTGAGAAAGTTGAGTAATTTTTGGGTATGGTATGAAGAAACGTTTTGGGAATTATGATGGACTAGCTAGATTCGAAGGATTGGTTTGATGCTTCTAATGCATCATAGTTTGGCTTTGATAGTTGGTTTTGTTCCTTGCAACATGTACTTCATGTGTATGAAATTTGGTAACTTTTGATGCATGTTTGCTATATGTATTTGGTTGCCAAAGTTCGTAGCAGCAATCGGCCAAATTCTGCATTTCTGCAGAATTGGCGACGCGGCGCCAATTGGCCCGAAAATTGGCGACGCGTCGCCAATTCAATTTTTCAGTCACAGAACGTTTGTTCGCTGGCGACGCGTCGCCAATCCCTTTTGCCTTTAGCGACGCGGCGCCAACACCTAAAAATGGAGGGTTTGACTTTTTGCTGCGTTGACCCGACCGAGACTACGGAAGGCTCGGAACGTGCCTAAGGGTCCGAGGATCCCGATGGTACTCCGAAACTTCCGAAAGTCCCACCGGAAGTATGAGTTTTCTTGGACTGTTTGAGGTAAGTAAGTTGCTTAGGCAACAAGTAAGGAAACAAATGTTGCAATTGAACTTAATTAGCTATCAATAGCTCAGGTGAGAGGTTTAGAACCCTCGTCAGCCTAGCCGTGCCGGAGCCACGAGGCCACGAGGTGAAACCTTGTTCATCTAGTTTACATCAAAGAGGCCCTGCGGCCTAGTCTACAAGTCCCATCATAAATTCCCCTGCATAACAACTAGGTGAGAGGTTCTATGTTTGAATGAGGCTTGCTAAGGTTCGCCCTTGAGCCATATGATAGGTTGCTAAGTGATAGCGCTTGGCCTATATGTCAGGTTGCTAAGTGATGGCGCTTGGCCTGTATATGTGTCAGGTTGCTAAGTGATTGCACTTGGCCTGATACAGAGGACTACTTGAGGAGAGGTCTACCGGCCTAGTATATATATATATGACTAGTACCCTCATGCTGTGTGAGCTCGCAGCCAGAGTCCTAGCTTTTTCTTGCAAGTACATCGAAGACCCTTACTGAGAATGTTGAATTCTCACTCCCTGTTTGTTATGCAGAGTCTGGAGTAGCAGGACCGGATAATCGCTGAGGATTATCACGGTAGTACCTTTTTTTCTGTAAAGGTACGGTAGTTGAGAAACTTTAAGTTTCTAGCCTGCTTAAGTGTTTAATTGGTCTGTTGGTCAGGCTGTGGTACTAACTTGCTTCTTCCTTTGGCTGCAGAGCCTAGTAGCACTTGGCACAGGACTTGTGAGACTCGCCACTGGGACAGGAGTCCAAAGTGGGAGCTAGGGTAAAAGATCTCAGCAAAGTCTTATATTTTGATACAGTACTTTATTTTGCCTCCAGTATTTATGTTATAAAGAGTCCTTGACTCAGGGGATTGTTCTCTGGGTGAGAGCATTAGTTACTTACGTATAAATGCTTTCACGAGTGGTGTATGTGTAGTTAATCACTCAAAGGTTGATTTTGATATGCTTTGGCATTTTGTATTTATTTATATAGAATTTTACCTAGCCGGCTAAATGTCTAAATGAATAAATGTTTTATGGTTTTAATAAACCAAGTCAAAGCATAAGTGCATACATATTGCATTTCTAGGTTAATCAACTAGTAGCATTGGATTTAATCCACACACATAACCAGCTAGCCAATTACAATCCACCGTGAGACAAACGCTCACAGGGTATCCCGGGCAGGGGCACGGGGATCGTGTCAGCGTTTTTGGTATCAGAGCTAAGGGTTTTATTTCATGGATATTGGAGGCTTAGACTGAGATCTAGTAGTAAAGTCCAAGTGCTAGGAAGTTAGTACTGACCAACATCTGGGGAAATGTTGTCTGGTTGTGGTTGCAGGTTATTATGGTTGATACGAGGTCTGGAACTTCGAGGGGGACTAGGGAACCTGGTGAAGGTTCTAGTGACCCAGTTGTGGCGAGGTTGGATGAGATATCCAGAGTGCTACAGAGTTTAACTGAGACTATGGCTCAGGTGGCACAGGGCATGAACACTCTTGTAACAGAGATGTTCAGAGATTATGGGGACAGAGATGTTGCCCAGGAGGAAGTTGAGCCACAACAGGAACAGGAAAGGCATGCTGAGCAACAGCAAGTGCCCAGAGCTCAGGAACCCAGAAATCAAGTTCTTGAGGAGGTTGAGGAACCAGAAATGATGGAGGCTCCAAGGAGGGGAGACACTCCACATCAGATGAGGTTGCTGGAAAAGTTTAAGACAGTTGATCCACCTAGCTTCGACGGGACAGGAGATCCTGATAGAGCAGAGGATTGGTTGTCTGTTATGAACCGCCTCTTTACTTGTGGTGGTTATGAGACAGAGCAGAGGATGGTTCTAGTACCTTTCTTTCTGAGAGGGAGAGCCAGTCTTTGGTGGGACGACGTGATGGAGTTATTGAGGGAGAGTAATGGCACTCGCCCAGAGCACAAGAAAAAGGTGCTCAAGTGGTCAGACTTCGAGAAGAAGTTTAGACAGGAGTATATCAGTGAAGCTGCACAGGATCAGAGGAGGATCCAGTTTGAGAATCTGACACAGGGGGAGATGTCAGTACGAGAGTATGAGCAGCGATACAATTCACTTATCCGGTATGCTCCATATATGTTGGGAAATGAGGAGTTGAAAGCCAAGAAGTTTTCCCAGGGCCTGAAGCCTATTTTCAGGAGGTATATGGCGACAGTTGACATCAGGAGTTATCGCCAGATGGTTCAGAAGGCATTGGCATTGGAAAGGGAATTCGAGGATTCCAGAGCACCTGTGAAAAAGGTGGAAGCTGGGCCATCTAACTTGGGGAAAAGTGCTGGAAAGCGACCAATGGTAGGGAACCAGGATCTATCTAAGAGGAGGAGGACAGGTGTGTGTCCTAGGTGCAGACGGTTCCATGGTGGAAGACCATGTACACTGGGCACAGATATTTGTAATGTCTGTGGTCAGAGAGGGCATTGGGCCAGGGACTGCCCAAGAGTTCGATCAGTTACAGGTCCATCTCGGGTTTTACCTCCAGTACCGCTTGCCATTGGGAACCGGCCTGGAGTAGTTGCTGCAGCAGTGAACCCGAGAGTCTTCGCTTTGACGAACCAGGCGGCTAGAGAACCGCCAGCTGTACGAGGTAATTTTACTTTTCTAAGCAGTAGTGTTAGAGTGCTTTTCGATACGGGAGCTACTCTTTCAGTGATATCTTCTGCCTTGGTAGATAAGCATAGTTTACAGCGTGAAATTGCGGGTGAGTTGAGACTCATCAGGACTGCAGGGAGAGGTTTTATTGTGACCAATGAAGTGGTTACTAGGTATCCTTTGCAGTTAGGTGATCATGACTTTTGTTGTGAGTTGTGGGTGATTGAGTTGAAATCATATGACCTGGTGCTGGGAATGGATTGGTTGAGTAAGCACAAGGCACAAATTAACTGTGCGAATCACTCAGTTGACATCATTGATGCTCAGGGGGCTAGAGTGACTTGCACGGGAGGGTTGGCATCTAGTGCTAAGAGTTTACACCTTAGACTTGTAGATACCATCCCTGTAGTGGGTGAAGAGGAGTATTACTCGTTGAATGGAGTGGCTATAGAGGAAGAGTTGGGAAGCATTCCTGTAGCTAATCAGTTTCCTGAGGTGTTTCCAGTGGAGTTACCTGGGTTACCACCTAGGAGGGATACTGAGTTTGCTATCCATCTGCAACCAGGGGTTGAGCCTATTTCAGTACCACCTTATAGGATGTCGGCTCCTGAGATGGATGAGTTGAAGAAGCAGTTGGAGGAACTGCTAGGGAAAGGTTTCATAAGACCGAGTGTATCACCGTGGGGAGCTCCAGTATTATTTGTGAAGAAGAAAGATGGAACTTTCAGGTTGTGCATCGATTACAGGAAGTTGAATGCAGTGACAGTTAAGAATAAGTATCCACTTCCTAGAATTGATGATTTGTTTGACAGACTCAGAGGAGCGAGAGTGTTTTCCAGGATTGATCTTCGGTCTGGGTATTTTCAGATCAGAGTTAAGGAGGAAGACATTTCGAAGACTGCCTTCAGGACAAGGTACGGGCATTATGAGTATACGGTTATGCCTTTTGGTGTGACTAATGCTCCAGCAGTGTTTATGGAAGCTATGAATCGGATCTTTAAGCCATTTCTGGATCAGTTTGTTGAGGTCTTTATCGATGATATTCTGATCTATTCACAGTCTACAGCAGAGCATGAGGAGCACCTTAGAACGGTTTTGCAAGTGCTGAAGGATAATCAGTACTATGCAAAATTTTCTAAGTGTGAGTTTTGGTCCGAGAGGATTCAGTTTTTGGGGCATATTATCAGTGCTCAAGGTTTGTCAGTTGATCCCGAAAAGGTTCAAGCAGTGGTTGATTGGAAGAGACCGACTACAGTTACAGAGGTCAGGAGTTTCTTGGGTCTAGCAGGTTACTACAGACGCTTCATAGAGAAATTCTCTGTGATAGCTACGCCGTTGACAGCATTGACCAGGAAAGCTCAGAAATTTGAGTGGACACCGAAGTGTGAAGAAGCCTACATGAAGCTGAAGGAAAAGTTGACCAGTGCACCCATACTTGTATTACCAGACCCGGACAGAGCCTTTACAGTTTATACTGATGCGTCAGGTTCAGGTTTGGGTTGTGTTCTACATCAGGACAGTCAGGTGATTGCTTATGGTTCGAGACAGCTGAGGCCTAATGAGTTGAACTACCCTGTTCATGATCTAGAGCTTGCAGCAGTGATCTTTGCACTGAAATTATGGAGACATTATTTGATGGGAAGATCGTTCAGAATCTTCACTGATCACAAGAGTTTGAAGTATTTGTTTACTCAGAAGGATCTGAACATGAGACAGCGGCGATGGATTGAGTACATTAAAGACTATGATTGTTCGATCGAGTATTGTGCTGGTAAAGGGAACGTGGTAGCAGATGCTTTGAGCCGGAAGTACACAGGAGTGATCTTGTCCAAGGATCAGGCTACAGATTCTTCAGAAGGAGCATTGAAGGATTGTTTCTTAGCTTTGCATGAATTATGGCAAAGTCGAGAAAAATCCTTAGTCTACGTTTTGGAGATTCAGACATCTTGGTTAACCAGAGTCAGAGAAGCTCAGTTGAAAGATCCATTGTTGAAGAAGATTTCAGGTGAAGCTAAGACTGGTGCTTTGAAGAAAGAGTTCAAGTACAAAGATGAAATACTGCATTATGGTGATCGACTCTATGTGTCGAATGTTGAGGGACTTAGGCAGCAAGTCCTACAGGAGGCACATAGTAGTACATTGAGTATTCACCCTGGTGTTAGTAAGATGTATCAAGATCTGAAGACACATTTTTGGTGGCCAGGACTGAAGAGAGATGTACGAGGACATGTGGCAAAGTGTTTGACATGTCAGGTGGTGAAAGCTGAACACCAGAAACCAGCAGGCACACTTCAGAGTTTATCTCTACCAGTGAGGAAGTGGGGATCCGTTACTATGGATTTCCTAGTGGGGTTACCGACCACCCGGAGTCAACATGATGCTATTTGGGTAGTGGTTGACAGATTGACGAAGTCGGCACACTTTATACCGATCAGAGTCACCTATACATTGGAGAGGTTGGCTCAGTTATATCTCAGGGAGATTGTGAGACTCCATGGGATACCGGATCAGATCATATCAGACAGAGATCCACGATTTACATCACGGTTTTGGAATGCTTTTCAGGAAGCATTGGGCAGCAAAGTTAGCCTCAGTACTGCTTTTCATCCACAGACTGACGGACAGTCAGAGAGGGTGATTCAGACTTTGGAGGACATGCTACGCATGTGTGTCATTGATTTCAGAGGTGATTGGGATCAGCATTTACCACTGATCGAGTTTGCCTATAATAACAGTCATCAATCTGTTATTGGAATGGCGCCCTATGAAGCTTTGTATGGGAGACGGTGTATGACACCTCATTGTTGGGCAGATCCAACAGACAGAGTGGTTATTGGACCTGAGATCATAGCTGACACTACAGCTAAGATTAAGTTGATTCAGCAGAGAATCAAGACAGCTAATGACAGACAGACTAAGTATGCAAACAGAAGAAGAAGAGAATTGAGTTTTGAGGTTGGTGACAAAGTACTTCTGAAAGTGTCGCCCATGAGAGGAGTTAGTCGTTTTGGACAGAGGGGCAAGTTAGCTCCAAGGTTCATTGGACCTTATGAAGTGTTAGAGAAAGTTGGGAAAGTTGCTTATCGGTTGGCTTTACCGCCTAACCTTTCTCAAGTGCATAATGTGTTTCACGTCAGTTTACTCAGGAAGTGCACAGTTGAGCCCGGACAGGTAGTAAATCCTTCAGTGATACCCATTCAGGAAGACTTGACTTATGAAGAGAAACCAGTTCAGATTTTGGATAGGCAAGTCAAGAAACTGCGGACTAAGTGGATTCCGATGGTTAAGATCCTTTGGTCTAACCATAGTGAGGAGGAAGCTACCTGGGAGACAGAGCAGGATATGCTGAAAAGATATCCTGGTGTTTTTCCAGAGTTGCAACGGAATTTGGGGGACCAAATTCCAGAAGGAGGGGAGAATGTTACGGCCCTTCTAGAGGGAGGTAAGGACTTTAGAATTTAGTTTAGAAGTTTAATTTAAGTTTGCCTAGCAAGAATTAAGAAGTTTGCCAAAGTTCACTAAGTTCCGACAAGAATAAAGCTCTGAACTAAGTTCAGGGGCAAAATGGTAATTTTGCACCCTGAGTGGCCGGGACGAGTCCCGAGTGTTTTAAAATGAATTTTTAGAACTTAACTTTTAACCTTAACTCAAACTCAACAAATAGACAAGAATTTAATCAAGAACTGTCAAGTTACAAAGATGGGGGACCTAATTGCACAAAACTTGAAACCTTGGTGGTTTGAGGGGTTAAGTGGGGTTTAAGAAGAGGGAAGAAGGGTTTGGAGCTCCATAACCCGTTTTCCAGCTTCTCCACTCCATTTCTCTCTCAAATTAAGCTTGGAATCAAAAGCTTTTGGTGCCAAAAGGTGTGGTTTGAAGTGTTCAAGCTTGGAGAAGTGATTTTCAAGCTTGAATCCATGTTGTTGAGGCGTGGAAGAGTGTTTTTCTCCATCCCCTATTTTTGAACGAGGTATGATTCATGTTCTTGATTGAATTCATGTTATTTGATTGATTGGAAGCTTGGGTTTTGGTTGGAAGAGGTGTTTTTGGTGTTTTAGAGCTTTGTTTTGGTATGGTTTTGTGTAGAACTTTGGAAGCTTGTTTGGAAGAGGAAGGGTTCGAATTCTTGCTTGTTCTTGGTGTTAAGGTAAGGGAGAAAGTGTTTTTAAGTTGTTGGATTGCTTTTGAATTGAAATGGATTGAGAAAGTTGAGTAATTTTTGGGTATGGTATGAAGAAACGTTTTGGGAAGTATGATGGACTAGCTAGATTCGAAGGATTGGTTTGATGCTTCTAATGCATCATAGTTTGGCTTTGATAGTTGGTTTTGTTCCTTGCAACATGTACTTCATGTGTATGAAATTTGGTAACTTTTGATGCATGTTTGCTATATGTATTTGGTTGCCAAAGTTCGTAGCAGCAATCGGCCAAATTCTGCATTTCTGCAGAATTGGCGACGCGGCGCCAATTGGCCCGAAAATTGGCGACGCGTCGCCAATTCAATTTTTCAGTCACAGAACGTTTGTTCGCTGGCGACGCGTCGCCAATCCCTTTTGCCTTTAGCGACGCGGCGCCAACACCTAAAAATGGAGGGTTTGACTTTTTGCTGCGTTGACCCGACCGAGACTACGGAAGGCTCGGAACGTGCCTAAGGGTCCGAGGATCCCGATGGTACTCTGAAACTTCCGAAAGTCCCACCGGAAGTATGAGTTTTCTTGGACTGTTTGAGGTAAGTAAGTTGCTTAGGCAACAAGTAAGGAAACAAATGTTGCAATTGAACTTAATTAGCTATCAATAGCTCAGGTGAGAGGTTTAGAACCCTCGTCGGCCTAGCCGTGCCGGAGCCACGAGGCCACGAGGCGAAACCTTGTTCATCTAGTTTACATCAAAGAGGCCCTGCGGCCTAGTCTACAAGTCCCATCATAAATTCCCCTGCATAACAACTAGGTGAGAGGTTCTATGTTTGAATGAGGCTTGCTAAGGTTCGCCCTTGAGCCATATGATAGGTTGCTAAGTGATAGCGCTTGGCCTATATGTCAGGTTGCTAAGTGATGGCGCTTGGCCTGTATATGTGTCAGGTTGCTAAGTGATTGCACTTGGCCTGATACAGAGGACTACTTGAGGAGAGGTCTACCGGCCTAGTATATATATATATGACTAGTACCCTCATGCTGTGTGAGCTCGCAGCCAGAGTCCTAGCTTTTTCTTGCAGCTACATCGAAGACCCTTACTGAGAATGTTGAATTCTCACTCCCTGTTTGTTATGCAGAGTCTGGAGTAGCAGGACCGGATAATCGCTGAGGATTATCACGGTAGTACCTTTTTGTCTGTAAAGGTACGGTAGTTGAGAAACTTTAAGTTTCTAGCCTGCTTAAGTGTTTAATTGGTCTGTTGGTCAGGCTGTGGTACTAA
Source organism: Aquilaria yunnanensis (assembly GCA_039654915.1). Classification (NCBI taxonomy): domain Eukaryota; kingdom Viridiplantae; phylum Streptophyta; class Magnoliopsida; order Malvales; family Thymelaeaceae; genus Aquilaria; species Aquilaria yunnanensis. Next base: position 68,219,810 of record CM077597.1, read on the forward strand.
CTTGCTTCTTCCTTTGGCTGCAGAGCCTAGTAGCACTTGGCACAGGACTTGTGAGACTCGCCACTGGGACAGGAGTCCAAAGTGGGAGCTAGGGTAAAAGATCTCAGCAAAGTCTTATATTTTGATACAGTACTTTATTTTGCCTCCAGTATTTATGTTATAAAGAGTCCTTGACTCAGGGGATTGTTCTCTGGGTGAGAGCATTAGTTACTTACGTATAAATGCTTTCACGAGCGGTGTATGTGTAGTTAATCACTCAAAGGTTGATTTTGATATGCTTTGGCATTTTGTATTTATTTATATAGAATTTTACCTAGCCGGCTAAATGTCTAAATGAATAAATGTTTTATGGTTTTAATAAACCAAGTCAAAGCATAAGTGCATACATATTGCATTTCTAGGTTAATCAACTAGTAGCATTGGATTTAATCCACACACATAACCAGCTAGCCAATTACAATCCACCGTGAGACAAACGCTCACAGGGTATCCCGGGCAGGGGCACGGGGATCGTGTCAATACACCTTCTGCCCGAAGTCACAGGCTCTCTCTTGGTGTCCTTGTGGCAAGGGGAAATAGGATAACCTTGTACCGAAGATAGACATTTTGCCCGAAGTCACAGGCTGTCTTTTGGTGTCTTCGAGGTAACCTACTTTTTTGCCTTTATAGGTCTGCTCATGCGTCGCGTCCTGTATCCAGCAGAGTCAGTTTAGGGCGGCGCCTCTAGACCAAACGGTGTCAGAGGGCGTGCTCGACGTGATGGTCGACGCGTGGCACGTTTGCTGCGCGATGATCGACACATGGCACACTTTTATTGGGTAAGAATGCACTGAGTACGGCCGGCGCAACTTTTCAGGCGCCCATAGCAGTTATGGCGACGCTTCGCCTTCCGAGGGGTACTAATGACGACGGTTTTCCTGGCCTTCTCGGCCTATATATATCAGCCCTGTCATAACCCTCTTTCTTCTTCTGCTTTTGCTTTCTTTTGCCTTCTAATTCTCTCCCGATTTTCCGCGGCGGTTCTCCTTTTTCAGGCGTTTTTCCGACCACTTTTCACGACGGCTTCCAGGAATCTAGATTCCGGCAAGACCTTTCGTGGGTTTTAGTCCTTCTGTTTTTTTTCAAAGATTCTTCCTTGTTTTTCTCGAACTCGTTTTCCTTGTTTTTCCCAAACTCGTTTTCATCATGCCTGTTCCCGAGAGTTGGCAACCTCTTCTTTCTCACCCCTACTGCACTACTCCGGCAAAGCTAGCGAAGTGGAAGAAAAATTTTTTCTTACCCTCTTACTCTGTGGCGAGGTTGCCCCGTCCTGACCAATTTGCTTTCTCCAACCGAAGTGATGAAATCACAGTTTTCCGAGCCCAACTGAAGGCCAGACTTCGGTATCCCCCCCCGGAGATGGTTAGCGCGTTCTGCAACTTTCATGGCATTGCCGTTAACCAACTCTCACCGAACTCGTACTGCTATTTCAACGCCTTCCTCTGTATGTGCGGCGTTTTCAAAATAAAACCTCACTTTGTAGTTTTTCTTCAGTACTATAAGCTCTTCGTGGTCCCAAAGGGTGGCTTCTACTTCATGCTGCCTCGGGGATCCGGGAGCAAAAAGTATACGTTCACCTTCGCCACCAAAGACAGCTGGCGAGGGTGGCAACAAAAATTCTTTTTCCTGAAGAAGTCGGAGGCTTGGTCGCACGTCCCGACCAAGTGGGCTCAGGGAAGGCTCAAGATGGATGTTGTTGACCCGAAGATACTGCTAGACGCCGACGTAGCACCTATCTTTGAGGACTTTGACAGGCGCATCCGGGCCGTCTCTGACTGGGCTGCCGAGGTCTCTCCTCGTGCCCTTTACCCCTTTCCGATCAACTGGAGGCTCATGACCGAAGAGGTCCTTCGGGAACTTAAGGTGGTAAAGGAGCACGTGACAGACCTCAATATGCCGAAACCGGCTTCTTCGGGGAAGGACTCCTGGCTCGTGAAACTCCTTCGGAGGAAGGAGACTTATGAGTCTTTTTACGAGAGTAAGTTACTTTCTCATTTTTTCCTTCATAGCTTCATCTTGGACTTACACTGATCTTCTTTTTTCTTTTTTCAGAGATGGGCGACGACGCGGCTGCCTTTTACAAGGCTCTTTTTACCGGGCAGGCCCAGAGGGGAGAACAGACAAAGAAGGCCGCCTCTCGGAGGCGGAAGCAGACTTCGGGCGGCCTTTCCCCCAAACGGGCAAAGAAAGCTGCTCCTTCCTCTCTTCCGCAAATTCTGGAGGAGGCAGGCGAGGAGCCCAAAGACCTTGCTGCCCCTTTGCCCGAGGTTCCTGCTGTTGATGTCCCCTCTTCCGACGTCCTTCCTCAAAGCCCCACGCCTTCGCATGCTCTTCTGGAGGGCGATGGGGAGGAGACCCCTTCTGCCGAGGAACGGCGCCGAATAAGAGGCAAGGGGGTCTCTACTGAGGTGACGTCGATTATTGACGATGGCGTTACCGAGGTGCCAGCAGGTTTGTATTTTGTCGAAGAACCTTTTTTCTCTTGTCAATCCTTAAGATTTTTCTGGCCTTAACCAATTTTCCTGCCTTGTTATGCAGCGGAGGTGGTTGCTCCTGACTGGGTTGCCGAACACGCCCGCAAGAGGGCCCTTCGGGATGCCCAGGTCCCGGCAGGGAAAGTTCCGAAGGAGCCCTTCTGGACGTTCACAGAGGACATGAACATGTACTCCGAGGACTGTCCCGAAATGGCCAGGCAGATGTGCAAAGGGGTTTTTACTAAGGCCTCTTACAAGGCCCTTACGGAGGCTTACCCTGGCGACATCTCTCTGGCCGCCAAACTCACTGAACATGCCGCCCAGGTATGCTTCACTGTTTCCTTAGTGCTGATTTCGCCCTTGCTTTTTACTTAGCATCATTTTCCCTTTGTTTTGCCTTTTTTGCAGCTGATGGGGTATGCCGCGTTGCTCTGTGTTCGGGTAGCGCGAGAGACAGAATGGAGGGCGTCACTCTGGGACCTTTACACCAAGACGAAGGCCCAGTGTTCAGCGTTGGCTGCCGACAATGCTCAGCTAAAGCAGTCTTCGGAGAAGGAAATTGCTGAACTTTGGGAGGGGTTCATAAAAGAGAAAGAGGAACTTGAGAAAGGCTCCTCCAGAAACTTTCCGACATCGGTTCTCGGGTGGCGGAGCTGACTTCGGCCGTAGAAGCGATTCAAAAGGATAAGTCAGAAAGTGACGCTATCCTTGCGAAGACGCTCGAGGAAAAGGCCCAGCTCGAAGCCGAGGTCGCATCTCTGAAGAAGCCTTCAGAAGAGAAGAAGAAGATGAAGGCATTGAAGAAAAAGCATAAGGATCTGGAGAAGGATTACGCGGATCTGGAGAAGGACTATGCAGATTTGCCGGTCAAGAAGCGGGCGTCCGACGATATGACGAAGTTGGGCTTTCAAGACGGCTTCTGTCTTGCTCGGCACCGAATTCTGCAGAAGTTCCCAGATTTTGACCTCTCCTTCCTCGAAGGCATGAACATCCCGAGGGAGCCTCGGTGGACTTGGTCTAAGATCGAGCACTTGAAGCTGCCTCCTTCTTTCTCGGCGCCGAAGGCTGCTGACAAAAGCACAGAGGCTGGCAGTTCTCAAGACGCCGAGGTTCCTTAGTTTGTACTAGGGCCTTTTGTCTTCATTTTCTTCTTCTTTTTTGTAGTCTTTCAGCAACTTTCTTCTCTGTAAGCACTCTTTGGCTAAATAGATAAAAATTTGGCTAAGTATTTTTTGCCAGATCCCTTTGTTTCCCTTTGTCCCGAACATAATTCGCTCGAGGGACCTCGGAGAACCATATTCTTGCTTTCCTTTGTCCCGAACATATTCGCTCAAGGGACTTTGGAAAGCCATACTTTTGCTTTCCTTTGTCCCGAACATATTCGCTCAAGGGACTTTGGAAAGCCATACTCTTGCTTTCCTTTGTCCCGAACATATTCGCTCAAGGGACTTCGGAAAGCCATACTTTTGCTTTCCTCGGCTATTGCTTTCGTGAGACTCTTGTTTTGTACTTCTTCAGAACTTTTTACTTAGACAAATTTGTCCAACTTGTGCAATACAACTTTCCCACCAAACTTTTTAGGCATAGAATTTTTTCAAGGCCTCTGAGTGCCAAGTGTTTTTTAATTCTATGCCTTCGGCATCACCGAGCTTATAAACTCCTTTTCGTACTTCGGCAAGTACCAGGTACGGTCCTTCCCAATTTGCACGAAGTACCCCGTGGGACGGCTTTCGGGGTGTGAATTCAGCCTTTCGGAGAACGAGATCTCCCTTCTTTATTCCCTTTGGCCTGGCGCGTAAGTTTATGGCTGCTGCCAGTCTTTGCTGGAAAGCTTTTCTTCTCAGCTCAGCTACTTCTCTGTGTTCACTGACGAGGTCGAGCTTGGTTCTCAGGCCGAGGTCATTTCCTTTTTCATCGAACACTTGGACTCGTATTGACAGTTGTACTACCTCGACAGGGATGATGGCCTTTGTACCGAAGACGAGTGAAAAGGGCGTTTCCCCTGTGGCTCTTCGGGGTGTTGTTCGGTAACTCCATAACACGCTTTGGAGTTCTCCTGGCCATTTCCCTTTTGCTTCTCCCAATCTCTTTTTCAGACCATCTTTTATGGTCCTGTTAGATACTTCCACCTGCCCATTACTTTGGGGGTGAGCTACTGGGGCGAAGTGCATTTTTGTCCCGAGGTCGCTAATGAACTTTTGGAATCCTTTGTCTATGAACTGGGATCCATTGTCCGCTACGAGTACCCTCGGTATGCCAAATCTGCATACGATGTTTTTCCATACGAACTTCTGCACTTCTTTTGCCGAGATAGTTGTCAGAGGTTCTGCCTCGACCCACTTAGAGAAATAGTCAATTGCTACTACGCATAACTTTACGCCTCCAGGCGCCGTTGGGAGTGGCCCAATGAGATCTATGCCCCAAACTGCGAAGGGCTAAGGATAGTTCGCCGAAGTCACGAACTCCGAGGGTGTTCTTTGGATGTTCGCATGTCTCTGGCAACTACCACATTTCTGGACGAACTGCTTGGCGTCCTTTCTCAGGGTAGGCCAGAACTATCCTTGGCGGAGTATCACTGCTGCCAGGGCGTCGGTTCCGATGTGCGAACCACAGGCACCTTCGTGAACTTCTTCGAGGATCATTTTAGTATCCTCTTCATTAACACACCTTTGTAGTGGATTTGCATATCCTTGCCGATATAGTTCTTCTCCAATTAAGAAGAAATGTCCGGAGCGCCTTCGCACTTTTGCGGCTTCGCTGGGGTCTTCGGGGAGTGTGTTGGTTGCGAGATACGTTTTGATTGGTTCTTTCCATCCTTTCCCCGAGGTCGCTACACTTAATACTGTGATGCTGGGGTGGCTTAGCACCTCGGTGCAAGTTCTCGACTTCGCCAAACAGTCTGCCTCAGCATTTTCCCGTTGGGGTACGTTCTCGATTTTTACGGCGTCGAACTCCCGAATAAGCTTTGTTACCAACTCATGGTATTTCGCCAAGGTCGGGAATTTCGCGCCATAGTCCCCTGCCATTTGCCGGACCACCAGCTGGGAATCACTATGGGCTTTCAAGTTTCTCACGCCAATTTTTCTGGCCAGGCGTAATCCTGCTATGAGGGCCTCATACTCGGCCATGTTGTTGGTGGCGTTGAAACTGAACTTGATGGCCTTCATTACTTCTAGGCCTTCGGGGCCTCTGATAATCACTCCAACTCCCTGGTGTTCGGATCCTGAGGCCCCGTCAACATATAACGTCCATTCTGGCTCGTCTTCACCCGAAAACGAATGTCCCTCCTCGGTGTTTGGTACTTCGGCGATGAAGTCTACCAAAGCTTGAGCTTTTATAGCTTTCCGGGATTCATACATGATGTCGTGTTCACCAAGCTCTATACACCACTTGGAAAGCCTTCCCGAGTGATCAACTTTCCTCATAACATCCCGTAGAGGCAGGGTACTTTGGACGATAATGGGGTGAGCCTGAAAGTATGGCCGCAGCCTTCTCCCTGCAAGCACTAAGGCGTATATAGCTTTTTGAAGCAAAGGGTACCTGACTTCGGCGCCATGCAGGGACTTGCTGACATAGTAGACCGGCCATTGCTTTGGCCCTTCTTCTTTCACGAGGACCGAGCTCACAGCTTTTTGTGTGACGGCGAGGTATAATACGAGGGGCTCTCCTTCCCGAGGTTGCCGCAGAGTCGGCAGGCCGGCCAAGTAGACTTTGAGTTCTTCCCAGGCTTTTTGGCAATCTTCATCCCAAGGATGACCATTCCTTCCGAGGTCGCCTTCCATCTTTGCTGCCTTTGTGAGCACTTTGAAGAAGGGTCGGCACCTATCTCCGTACCTGGAAATAAACCTGCTCAGAGAGGTTATTCTTCCGGTGAGCCTTTGCACGTCTTTGACTGTGGCAGGAGTTCAGAATTCGAGCAGAGCCTTAATCTTCTCGGGGTTAGCATCGATGCCTCTTTCGGATACCATGTACCCAAGGAACTTTCCCGTGGTCACCCCGAAGATGCATTTCTCAGGATTAAGGCGGATCCCGAAGGCTCTGAGTTTTTGGAAGGTTTCCTCTAAATCTTCAACGTGGTAGCCAGGCAGTTTGCTTTTGACTATCATATCATCAACATACACCTCCATGTTCCTCCCCATTTGGTCTTTGAAGACTTTATTCATCAACCTCTGGTAGGTGGCTCCTGCATTTTTGAGTCTGAAGGGCATCCTGATATAGCAATATGTTCCTCCCTCAGTGATGAAGGCAGTCTTTTCTTCATCTTCGGGGTTCATCCTTATCTGATGATACCCACTGAAAGCGTCCAGGAAACTTAGGAGCCCATACTCGGCAGTTGAGTCTACCAGTTGGTCTATTGGCGGAAGAGGATATGAATCTTTTGTTGGGTTTCGGGAGCCAAACAGCGCAGCGGAATTTAACCGAAACCCTCCAGGATCCAAGTGAAACGGGGTAAACCGGGTGTTCGAAAATTTCATACCTAATTTTCGGTTGAGATCTCTCACTCAACTGTAGAGTCGAATCACAAAACCTGAACAGTTGACGTGTTCAGGCTCTCTATGGTATCCACACGAGCCTCTCGGGATCACCACGCTTCCACCACATCCCGGCAGATGCGTTTCTCTTGCGCTCGCAGTGCTAGCTTACGTCCTCCAAGGAATTGCAAGAGAAGAGTGCGGCTGTCCTTTTGGGAGGCTAGGGCAAGGAGACCTGCGAATTTCTCACTTAAAAGTTGTATTTATAGTGAGACTCAACTTCCAGGCCTAATGGGTTTCAAAGCCCTAATCCAATTAGGATTTAATTTCGGGCTTAATAATGGCTCAACTCCTTGGCCCATTATTAATACGAAATTAAAGTGAAACCATAACCCAAATAATTAGCCCATGCACTCTAATGATCCAAATAGCTCTATGTGTGCGACCCAATAGGCTCTTGCCATGTTGGCAATGATCATAAATCACATTTATGATCATAAGCAATGAGCGGTGTCTAGCAACACATCATTGCTACCCAAGTGACAAGATTGTCGGTGAATCGACTAAACCTTTATGATCATCACCGATATATGCCATTGTCCCTTTGTCCAAGATATCAAGACTAAGCACAAGACATGGAATGTGTCACTCTCGTATAGCCCAATCTTTGGTTTCTTGATTACCGAGTAGACCAACTTAAACTGACGACATTGATATCATATATCAACTCATCGGAGCATGGCCATGCATTTTCTAAGTCTCACTCTATCAAGGGGCCCAAAGATATCACTCCCGTTACATAGGAGGGACAAATCCCATATTGATCATACAAATCCCTCCGCATGATATGTGACATACCCAATGACCTCCTTCAAGTTCACTCAGTTACGAGCAACAAAGGAAAGTATCAAAGTATGTGACTCACATGTAGGGAACCTTGCTAATCTTAGGTCGAAGGACTACATATACCATGATCACTATGAGAATCACTTATGACACTCATATAACGATCCATGAAGTGTTCTCATGGTGGGTCGGTCCAGTACACAAGTTCTCCAACTTGTACCCATATGTAGACTACATATCTCATATTAGTCTCCACATATGCTAGTCATTATGTATTATTGCAACCCGCTCCACAATAATACTAGACTAGGGACGTTTAAGAATATCATTATTCTAGGGTTACAATTATGTTTATTACGTTACGCAGAAACAAAACAACAAACAAAATTGCTGGATTAATGCCTCAATAAAATATCATGACTCAATGTGCAAAAATACAATCATCTCATGATTGGCTTTTTGGGCACAATACTAACATCTTTCGGGCAAGCATCGTTCAAATTTTTGAAGTCGATGCACATCCGGAGCTTACTACTTCCTTCTTTTGTGGCAATTACCACGTTGCTTAGCCATTCGGGGTAGTTTACCTCCCGGATAACGCTAACGTCTATTAGACGCTGGACTTCGGTCTTTTTTGTGAGCCGAGATGCTCCGTTTCTTTTGCCGGACAGGTTTTACTTCCGGACTCGCTTTGAGGCTATGCTGGATTACGCAAGGGTTTACCCCTGGCATGTCCTTCGGCGAGTAGGCGAACAGATCTTTATTTGCAAGCAGAAAAGATACAAGTTTTTCCTTGTCTCCTTCGGCCATGCTTTTCCCTATTCGGGTACTATGGCCTGGGACAAGCTCTACTTCTTCTATTTCTGCTTTTGTGGGATCTTCTGCCTCGCCCCTTTCCAGCTCTTTTGCTTCTACAGCAAGTGCTAAGTTGCTTGCTGGAGCCTTTCGTGCTCTGACGAACACCTTTCTCACCTCGCCTTGATCAATGAAGATCTTTGCGTCTCCTCCTTTGGTGGCGAAGGTGACGGTCAAGTACTTTACATCAGGGCGAATGTGCAAATTTCCCTGTGTCTGTCCGCCGAGGATGGCGTTGTATGACGAAGGAACGTCCATGACTATGAATCTTGCCATGGTGGAGGCGAACAACTTAGCAGTTCCTTTCTCCGAAGTTCCTTTCATCATCAAGGGGAGGTCGGTCCACCCGAGGACAGGTAGCTCAGATGGTCCTACGCCGAACGTGGGTGAAGTAACAGCCTTGAGGTCACTCCTGGACACGCCCAAGCTTGGCAGCAAATGTGAGAACAAGACGTCTGCGTTTGACCCATCGTCCAGCAGTACCCTCTTGACGTCCCAGTTTCCTATCCTCGCCATTATCAGCAATGGATCGTCATGGGGAAATACGATGGTGGAGCCATCCTCGCGGGCCAATTTTTTCGTTGGGCTCTGATATTCCATCACCGCTATCTCTCTGGCCCTTCTTTTTCTTTCCGAGGATGGAAGTCCGGTTGTGATCGTCTGTATTACTCCTGCCGAAGGTGGAGGACGCCTTCTCGGACTTCGGTTCCTTCGCCTGTCTGAATCATAATCCTCGTCATCGGGCTTTCCTTCTTCCTCCTTTTTCCCCTTCGGGGAGGGCATTCTCAAATAACGCCGAAGCTGGCCCTGCTTTATCAGTGATTCGATGTACTTTTTCAGCTGAAAGCAGTCTTCGGTGTCATGACCGTGATCACGGTGGAACTGACAGAACTTCTTCATGTTCCTTCTGTTGTCAGCAGTCATGCCCCTCGGTCGTTGGATTTGAGCCCCCTGTTTTTCCAACGCCATAAGGACGTTAGCCCTCGTGGTGCTCAGAGGTGTAAAGTTTTGGGGCTTCCTTCCTCCTATTCGCACTCTCCGAGGTCGGCCTAACTGTTCCGTTGGACACCGGGCTTGCTGGCTGGACCCTTCGCCTCGAGCGTGAACATGGTCAGCCTTTGGTCCTGTCATTCTCAGCTCTTCGGCTGTCATATGTTGTTCAGCCCTTCGGTAGAATTCTCCCAGCGTGTCCGGGGGATCTTTGGAGAATTCATAAAACAAGTGCGAATCCCTCTGGAGTCCCCTTATCATGGCGAGGATGCGGATTTCGGGACGAAAGTCCGGAACACTGAGGGCCTCTCTGTTGAACCTCTCGACATAGTCACGGATGGTCTCCCCGTTTCTTTGTGCTATGTCGAACATCTGGACGGGCATCTTCGCCGTCGGCTTGCTCCCAATGAACTGTTGGGTGAACGCTGTGGACAGCTCCTGGAACCCCCTGATGTTTCCGGGAGGCAGGGAATTGTACCAGGCAGTTGCTGGTCCTGCGAGGGTGACTTCGAAGCACTTGCAGAGTGTAGCATCATCAGCCCCGTGTAGCACCATGCTGCGTTTGTACTTTGTTAGGTGGGCCTGGGGATCAGTCCGAACCTCATAGGTCTCTAGCCGAGGTAGCCTGAAATCACTCGGCATGGCCGCCTCGACCACTGTTCGGGCAAAAGGAGTTTCATCTCCAGAGACGGTTTCAGTTAGCCTGGCCCAAACAGGCTTGCGTGCCACCTGCTGTTCCACTCTCTCCAGTCTTGCCAAGACTTTCTCCAGGAGGAGTGTAGCACTGGGCTCCTCTTCTTGGTGCTTAGAGGTTTTTCGGTAAGAGGACTGTTGCTGTCTCTTCGGGGAGCGGCTTCGGTACCGGGGTGAGGGGGACTTTGCCTCTGGCGATAAACTTCTTCTGGACGGGACTTCAGGTCGTTCAGACCTTGCTCTTTCCGCCAGCCGTGCCCCGAGGGGCAAGTTATCTGTCGAGGACTCTTCCCGCGGCTCCAGACTTCCCGAGCTATGATGGGTTGCCCTTGGGCTTTTCTCCCGAGGTTGTGCTGGCGAAGTGGGTTTTTGCGCCTGGGCTGGTTGTGGCCACCTTCGGTCTATCTGTTGTGTCATTTCAGCCACAACGGACCTCTGAAAGTCTCGTAAAAAACCCATGGTGATGACAAGAGGGCGTTCCTCTTCAGGCAAGGAAGTCTCTGGGGGACTTTGTTTGGTAGCTGGTTGGTTTTCAGGCGCGGATGGGGACTTCGGGAGTCCTTTGTCCTTCGAACGCCGAGTTTCGACAACAGCTACCTGGGAGTAGTTTCCCACAGACGGCGCCAAATGATGCCCCAAGGCATCTTCGTTTGCTGTCATGCTGACAGGCGGAGAGACTTCCTGAGGAGGCAAGCGCCTGGAGCTTTGGTTTCCCAGTTGAGCGTGCCTGAAAAGCTCAAAGAAGAGGTTAGGAGGTCCCCGGTTTGCTTTTCCGGGGAGGACCCTCCGACGCCCAAGTCAGTTTTCTGAGTGAAAGTGGAGGAAGAACACTAAGGGATCAAGTGTCTTGCCTGTTTTGTGTTTTCTCAGAGGGAGGAAAATGGCCATCCATTGCCCAGTCCCATTTCCTAGTATTTATAGGAGTAACTGGTCCGTTCAGATCATGACACGTGTTCGGTCGGATTTGATCTGTAGTTTTGGACCTAGGGGACAGGCAGCCGTTTGCAGCCTCCTTTAGCCCTGGACCCGGACGGGTTGTGTCAGGACGGGGGCGGCTGCGGCGTGTCAGTTCGCCGTTCAGATGTGACGTGTAGGGCTTGTGGGCGACATGTCAGAGGCTCCTTAAATGCTCATACCGTACTCCCGAGATCCCCTGGGCGAGGTTGCCCTTCGGTGCGTGCACCCTCTTCGGATTCTATCCGTCCTTTGGTGCGAGCACCTCCTTCAGGATCTATCCCATAGTTCTGGGAGTTCCCTTGATGAACACCTTCTTCGGGACTCACACCCATAGTTCGGGGATACCCTTGCTCAGGTGTTTCTTGTTCGGGGAAGATCCTCTTCGGGGCCTCTGCCTTCGGGGAGATTCTCCCTTGCTTCAGAGAGATGGCTCTCTTACCCGGAGGCAGTCAGTTTGGCCCCTCGATGGAGACGGTGTTGTCTTCGGAATTCCTGACGAGCTAACCGAAGTCTCGAGCTCATAGTGTTTGACTTCGCACCTTCCGAGGTCCATAAAAAGATCCTCTCTTGGGTGACGTCAGACTCCTCGGCCAATATTCTGGCAGGGAGTTACTACCGAGGAGGCAATAGCCTTTGGCTATCACCTGGGACTTCGATTTTGACGTCGGTCAGAATCATAGTCCTCATCCTCTCCTTTCTTATCTTCTTTCTTTCTTTCTCGGGCTTTAGGCAACGGCATCCGCAAGCAACGATGAAGTTTCCCTTGCTTGATCAAGGATTCAATATACTTTCTTAGTTGAAAGCAATCCTCGGTATCGTGTCCATGGTCCCGATGAAATTGACAGAATTTTTTCATGTTCTTCTTGTTGTCCAAGGTCATGGCCTACGGATGCTGGATTGTGGTTCCTTGCCTTTCCAGGGCCATTAGGATGTTCGTTTTTGTAGTGTTTAGGGGGGTGAATGATACTGGGCTCTTCCCCCTTGCTTTCCGAGGTCTACCCCCTCCCTCGGTGGAATTCCAAGGTTGGTGACCTTGACCCTTGGAGTGATTATGGTTAAACTTTAGGCCACCCATCCTTAGCTCTTCGGCTGTCATGTGTTGCTCGGCCCTTTTGTAGAATTCTTCTAGGGTGTTAAGAAGATCCTTGGAGAACTCATAAAAGAGCTGTAAGTCCCTCATTAGGCCCCTGATCATAGTAAGGATTTAGATTTTAGGGCCGAAGTCTGGCACACTGAGGGCTTCTCAGTTAAACCTCTTGATGTAGTCCCGAATGGTCTCCCCATTCTTTTGGGCTATGTCGAACATCTGGACTGGCATCTTCACCGTCGACCTGCTTCCAATGAACTGTTGGGTGAAGGCAGTGGACAACTCTTGAAAACCCTTTATGGTTCCAGGTGCCAGAAAGTTGTACCACACAGTCGCTGGTCCTAACAGAGTGACTTTGAACATTTGCAGAGGGTGGCATCGTCGGTGCCATGTAATACCATGCTCATTCTGTACTTTGTCAGATGGGCCTGGGGGTTGTTGCACCCATCATATGTCTCCAGACGTGGTACTTGGAAATCGCTGGGCATTAGTGCCTCTACAATAGTACAAATGAAGAGGGACTTCTTTCCAGTGAAGGTCTCCGATAGCCTTGACTAGGCAGGCTTTCAAGAGACCTGTTTTTCCACCTTTTCCAACCTCTCTAGGATTTTCTCCATCAGGACGGTAGTACTCTAATTCCTTTACTGCCTGGGAACCGCCGATAGGGGAGAATAGCATTGTCTTCTTGGTGAGTAACTTAGCTGGTAGAGTGATAGGGACTTTTCATTTGAGGATGGACTTTGCCTGGGGGAGGTTCTGTACTCTTTTGACCCTACTCTTACAGAGCAACGTCCCTGGTGTTAGTGTTATGCCCAAAAGCCAATCATGAAATGATTGTATTTTTGCACATTGAGTCATGATATTTTATTAAGGCATTAATCCAGTAATTACGTTTGTTGTTTTGTTTATGCGTAACGTAATAAACATAATTATAACCCTAGAATAATGATAATCTTCAATGTCCTTGGTCTAGTATTATCATGGAGCGAGTTACAATAATACATAACAACTAGCATATGTAGACACTAATATGAGATATGTAGTCTACATATGGATACAAGTTAGAGAACTTGTGTACTGGACCGACCCACCATAAGAACGCTACATGGATCGTTATATGAGTGTCATAAATGATTCTTATAGTGATCATGGTATTTGTAGTCCTTTGACCTAAGGTCATCAAGGTTCCCTACATGTGAGTCACATACTTTGATACTTTTCTTTGTTTCGTAACTAAGTGAACTTGAAGGAGGTCATTGGGTATATTACATATTATGTGGAGGGTTCTTTATGATAAAGATGGGATTTGTCCCTCCTATGTAATGGAAGTGATATCTTCAAGCCCTTTTGATAGAGTGAGACTAGGAAAATGCATGGCCATGCTCTGATAAATTGATATACGATATCAACGTCATCAGTTTAAGTTAGTCTACTTGGTAATCAAAAACCAAAGATTAGGCTATATGAGAGTGACACATTCCATGTCTCGTGCTTAGTCTTGATATCTTAGACAAAAGGACAATTGCATATACAGATAATGATCATAAAGGTTTAGTCGAATCATCAACGATTTTGTCACTTGGGTAGCAATGATGTGTTGCTAGACACCACTCATTGCTTTTGATCATGAATATGATTTATGATCATTGCCAACGTGGTAAGAGCTTATTGGGTCACACACATAAAGCCTATTTGGATTATTTGAGTGCATGGGCTAATTAATTTGGGTTATGGTTTCATGATAATTTTGTGTTAATAATTGGCTCAAAAGTTAAGCCATTTTTAATCCCAAAATTAAAGCCTAATTGGATTAGGGTTTTGAAACCCATTAGGCCTAAAAGTTGAGTCTTATTATAAATACATCATATAGTGAGAAATTTGCAGCTTTGCCCTAAGCTCTTAAAAGTGACAGTCGCACTCTTTTTTTGCTATTCCTTGGAGGACGCAAGCGAGCACTACGAGCAAAAGAGAAGTGCATTTACTGGAATGTGGTGGAGGCATGGTGATTCCAAGAGACTCATGTGGATACTATAGAGAGCTTGAACATGTCAACTATTCAGGTTTTTTGATTTGACTCAACAGTTTAGTGAAAGATCTCAACTGAAATTAGGTATGACAGATTTTGAACACCCGGTTTACCTCGTTTCACTTGAATCCTGGAGGGTTTTGATTATATTCCGCTGTGCTTGTTTGGCTCCCGGAACCTTACACCTAGGATGGTATGTTCTCCGTTAAGGACTCATCATGAGGGCTTCCGTTAGCAGAGCTCCGGCAATGTGAGTTATGACGTTTCTCCGAATGGGCCTCTGGAAAAGGTGCCTTTTTTTGAAGGTACTTGTGAGCATCTTTGGTTGAGTTGTTGTGTCATCTTAGTTACGATAGAGCTCTAAAACTAGCATAGAAAACCTATTGTGACCATCAGAAGGTGCTTGTCTTTTACCAAGGAAGTCTCTGCTGCAGGCTATTCAATTGTTGCTTGAATCTCTCACGGGGACTAGGACCTCGGGAGTCCCTTGTCCTTTAAATGATGAGTCTCGACAATAGTGACTTAGGGGTGAGTTCTCACAGACGGTGCCGAATGATGCCCAGTGACTGGGACTTTTCATCCAAGGATGGACTTTACCAGTGAGAGGTTCTGTGCTTTTTTGACCCTGCTTTGGTAGGGCAGTGTCCCCAGGACAATATGTTCTCCGTTGAGGACTCATCATGAGGACTTCCGCTACTGGAGCTTCGGCGGGGTGACTTATGAGTTTTCTCCAGATGAGCGTCTGAAGAAGGTGCCCTTGTTGAAGGTGCTTGTGACCATCTTTGGCTGAGTTGTTATGTCATGTCAGCTACGATAGAGTGTTGAAATTCGCATAGAAAACCCATTATGACCATCAGAGGACGCTCATCCTCCGGCAGGGAAGTCTCTACTGCAGGCTGTTCAGTCGTTGCTTGAGCCTTCGGTGCGGACTGGGACCTTGAGAGTCCCTTGTCCTTTAAACGCAGAGTCTCTACAATAGTAACTTGGGGGGTGAGTTCCCATAGACGGTGCCAAATGATGGCCGGTGACATCTTCATTGTATGACATGCTGGGCTTGAGCGAGAGATTTCCGGTGGGAAGGTATTTGCAAGATCTTGAAGAATGTAGGTCAGGAGCTACCTGGAGTGTTTTCCTAGAGGGGGGATCTCCGACGCCCAAGTCAGTATGTGAAGGGAGAAGTTGTTTAAGAGTAGAGAGTATAAAAGGAGGATATCTCTTATGTCTTTACTTGGGAGCTTCCCTGAGTTTTTATAGGAGGCCAAAAGGACAAGGCCATTATGCCGAACATTAGTGGATCAGGACACATGTTCCGCTGGTCTGGTTCATACCTTTGGAGAGTGGAAGGAGTGTGAGAGGCTTTTTGTTAGAGATCCCTCAATTGTATTTGTCGTTCCCCATAAGACCCCTTTGGGGATCGGAGACCCCTTTGGACAGGAATCTTAACCGAGGGCAACTGGAGAAGGCCTTTTAGATGGGCGGATCTATCTTCGGGAGACATTTCCTCTGAGAAGAATGATGGACCTACATTCTCGAGGTTGGCAAGGAACCTTTTTTCTGGAGTTGGTCACATATACTTCTGAGGGTGGTATGGAGAATTCTCCCAAGGTCGATCTTATGAATTCCCAAGGGTGGTGTCAATTCTGCCAATAAGAAGGTTTTTTCGGTGATAACCCTTTGATTATCACTGGTCACTGTGCCGAAATGATATTTGTACTACATGCTCCCATGAGCTTTTAGGAGCAAGAGGTACTCTTTCATGTTTAACACTTGAGATGGCTGGCGCAACTAGAAGAAGAAGTACTTTTCCGTGTTAGTGCTAGAGTCTTGGGCGATATCGGGCAAGTGGTTTTTCGAGAACTTGGAGGTGGATGTGATGACCCCTCAGTGCTTCTAGACAAGAAGTTGAAGAAGCATTTTCACTATTTCGATGCTTGAATTTAGGCAGTGGTAGATTGGGGGAACTCAAACGAAGGACCAGATCCATTTCTGTTTCCCATCAAGTGGGATTTGATGTCGGTGGAGGTTCTGTGTGCCCTTCACATTTACTCCCTCCTTTGATCGAATCTAAGTCTACCAGCCTTGCTTTGTCTCCTCGTTGATAGATTCCTCTAAGGCCAATGACCCCCTTAAGGCCCCAATTCTAGTCCAACTGCACTAGGGGGATCTCTCCTATTCTACTTTTGTTTCTTGTAAGTGTTTTCCTTATTGTGTTTTTTCTTCTTTGACAACTCACATTAATGCCTTCTTTTTTATGGAGATGGGTAAAGACTTCTACGCCGAGTTCTATTGAAAGGTCTTTTTTACCAAGGCATAGAAGGAAAATGACAAAAGGGTTGTTAAGAGGAAGCCTAGAAGGAAGGGCTCCAGTTACCCTTCGCAAAAGAAGGCCCATGCTGTATCTTCATCCACCAAAGTCCCTGATACAAACTTGGCCCTCGAGCAAAGAGCTCTCTTGGATACCGGGATCCTTTTACCAGAGGACTCTAGGGTTGCTAAATTGGAAAAGTTTTAGAAATAGTTCTCCATTCCCCTGCCAAGTCCATGGACTACTGCAGCTCTATTGGGAGCAATCACTGAAGAGGCCTTGGCTACTCAAAATGCTGAGAAGAAAAAATAGAAAAAGAAAGCCAAGGGGCTGGCAATGGTGGTCAGAGATGTTATCGAGATTTGAGACGATGAAGGCACTTCCAAGCAAACCAAAGTTCCTCCATAAGGTTTGGTCACCTCAATTCTCATCTTTCTTGGCTACTTTTTAACTTACGGCTTAATCAAAGATTGGCTAGGGACTGACACGGTAAATGAACTTTGGCATGACTGTCTAGGGGAAACTTCTGCACCTGAGTGGATGGTGGAACATGACACCCACTGTGCAGCAAGAAAACCCACCTACCGAAGGGGGCTATTCCAAGGTCACCAGTTTGGGAAGTCACCGAGGACATGTCCTTATTTGATCATGACGTGTTTGGGAGGATGGTTCCCTAACTTTATTAAGGGGTGCCACCAACACCACTTTCCAGGAGCTTATGGAATGACTCTCGAATGAGGTGCACATTGCTACGGCTTTCACTAACTACTCCTTGAAACTCAATTTCTTTGGGCTTTAATTCTTATTACTTGAAGTTTATTTCACCTCCTATTTTTCTTGATAGCTAATTCATCTTTTTTGGGTAGTTATTTGTCATCCCTATGTACTTTCAAGACTTCATCATGAAGCAAAAGGACATTTGGAACAAGGCCAAGGAGAGTTTGGCAAAGGGCAAGGGGGCCTTCACTGATATGCCCTTCAAATTTGGCAAGCTAAAGTACAAGACCACGACCAAGCTCTTGGAGTTGAAGAAACAAGTCGGCGATGAAGTGAAGGCCATTGCCAAGGAAGCCAACTCTCATATTGAGGGCCTTAATTGCCAACTTTCCCTTGTGTCCTTCAATCGTGACATCGTTAAGGTCAACGATGATGACCTTGACTGAAAGGTGAAGTGATACTCAAAGTATAGCAAAGACATTCGGAAAGAGCTCAATGTAGCAAAGCTGAGGATTAAGGAGCTAGAGCTGGAAAAGAAATGGATGGGGGAAGAGTTGTAAAAGATCACTAATGTTAGTGTTGTGCCCAAAAAGCCAATCATGAGATGATTGTATTTTTGCACATTGAGTCATGATATTTTATTAAGGCGTTAATCCAGCAATTATGTTTGTTGTTTTGTTTTTGCGTAACTTAACAAACATAATTGTAACCCTAGAATAATGATATTCTTAAACATCCCTGGTCTAGTATTATTGTGGAGCGGGTTGCAATAATACATAACGACTAGCATATGTGGAAACTAATATGAGATATGTAGTCTACATATGGGTACAAGTTGGAGAACTTGTGTACTGGACCAACCCACCATGAGAACACTACATGGATCGTTATATGAGTGTCATAAGTGATTCTCATAGTGATCATGGTATATGTAGTCCTTCGACCTAAGATCATCAAGGTTCCCTACATGTGAGTCACATACTTTGATACTTTCCTTTGTTGCTCGTAACTGAGTGAACTTGAAGGAGGTCATTGGGTATGTCACATATCATGCGGAGGGATTTGTATGATCAAGATGGGATTTGTCCTTCCTATGTAACGGGAGTGATATCTTCGGGCCCCTTGATAGAGTGAGACTTAGAAAAATGCATGGCCATGCTCAGATGAGTTGATATATGATATCAATGTCATCAGTTTAAGTTGGTCTACTCGGTAATCAAGAAACCAAAGATTGGGCTATACGAGAGTGACACATTCCATGTCTTGTGCTTAGTCTTGATATCTTGGACAAGGGGACAATGGCATATATTAGTGATGATCATAAAGGTTTAGTCGAATCATCGACAATCTTGTCACTTGGGTAGCAATGATGTGTTGCTAGACACCGCTCATTGCTTATGATCATAAATGTGATTTATGATCATTGCCAATGTGGTAAGAGCCTATTGGGTCGCACACATAGAGCTATTTGGATTATTAGAGTGCATGGGCTAATAATTTGGGTTTTGGTTTCACTTTAATTTCGTATTAATAATGGGCCCAAGAGTTGAGCCATTATTAAGCCCGAAATTAAATCCTAATTGGATTAGGGCTTTGAAACCCATTAGGCCTGGAAGTTGAGTCTCACTATAAATACAACTTCTTGTGAGAAATTCGTAGGTCTTCTTGCCCTAGTATCCCAAAAGGACAGCCACACTCTTCTTTTGCAATTCCTTGGAGGACGCAAGCTAGCACTGCGAGCGCAAGAGAAACGCATCTGCCGGGAAGTGGTGGAAGCGTGGTGATCCCGAGAGGCTGGTGTGGATACCATAGAGAGCCTGAACATGTCAACTGTTCGGGTTTTGTGATTCAAATCTACAGTTGAGTGAGAGATCTCAACCGAAAATTAGGTATGAAAATTTTTGAACACCCGGTTTACCCCGTTTCACTTGGATCCTGGAGGATTTCGGTTAAATTCCGCTGCGCTGTTTGGCTCCCGAAACCGATAAACTAACATCACCACCTTAGGACTTCAGGATGTTTTTCTCCCTCCCGGCTACCAAGTCTTTGAAAGGCACCCCCATCTTTACCTTTCTTATCTAAATGCATTCTAG
Source organism: Aquilaria yunnanensis (assembly GCA_039654915.1). NCBI lineage: Eukaryota > Viridiplantae > Streptophyta > Magnoliopsida > Malvales > Thymelaeaceae > Aquilaria > Aquilaria yunnanensis. The sequence goes on from CM077597.1 coordinate 68,239,364, forward strand.
AGGCTTGAGGGAGAGGTTTTGCTGTGGTCCAAAGATGAGTGCCTTAGTGAGCCTAAAGGCCTTCCTGATGCTGAAAAAACTGAGAGGAAAAGGAGAATGAGGAGTATGAGGAAGAAGAAGAAACAAAAGACAAGGTGGGTGTTGACCCTTGAATCTGTTGCTCCATTATGTTATTGTCTTCTGTCTTCCTTATTTTTTTATGCTACCATCATTCACACATGCTTGTACTGTAGCCATAGATTAGGCTTTTTAATATAAATAGATCCTTGTTTGGTTATTTTTCTTTTTACTTTTTTCCTTTAAGCAACGTCTTTTGGCTTTTTTGCGTTTATTGCCTTTGTTCTTTACCCATTAGGCATTCGTACTTTGAAGGATTTGGCGGTGGACCCACTTGCTTAGTGATGCACTGCCTATCCTTCAGCTTTTTCACGTGCCTTCTAGACTTAAAAAATTTTCTAAGCTTTTCATCCAATTTCATTGTTTGGCTTAGTGGCTGAGGTTTCCATGGGCTTTAGTCCCATTATACTTACTTCAACAATAGTAAGGACTTTCGTTATTCTCATGATTTTTCTAAGTACAAAGAATTAATTCATGAGTTTAGGCACACTTTTCCTATGATAGTTTGCTCTTTTCCATATTATTCTTTGCACTAAATATTTGTCTTTTTGAATGGATACTTTGGCCAAATTAAGTGAAGTATCGTTTCAGACAATCTGTGTGCCATGTGTTTTTTAGCTTTTCTTTGAAGGCATCTTTCAATTTGAAGACCCCTAGCCTAACTTCGACAGTAACTAGGTAAGGGCCTTCCTAGTTTGCCCTCAGTACCCCATGCATGGGTCTTTGGGGCTTGACATCAGCAGTGTAGAGCACTATGTCCCTAACTTTGATTCCTTTAAGCTTAACCTTACGGTTCATGAAAGCAGCTACTCTTTGCAGAAATGTTCTTCCTCGGAGCTCGGCCAATGTTCTATGTTCTTCTAATAAATCAAGCTTGGCCCTCAAGCCTACTTCATTACACTCTTAGTAGAAGATTTGCACTCTTAAGGATGAGAGCACAATTTCGACGAGAACCAAGGTTTTTCTACCAAAAGCAAGAGAGAAAAAGGTCTCCTAAATTGCTTTTCTTGGAGTTGTCCGATAGCTCTATAAAAAACTAAGTAGCTCCACTGGCCATTTTCGTTTACTTCTCCCAGTCATTTCTTCAAGCCACCTTTTATAGTTCAGTTGGAGCCCTAAACTTGACCATTACTTTGGGGATGTGCTACTATGGCGAAATGTATTGTAATGTCATAGTCAATGACACTTCTAGAATCCTTTATCAGTGAAGCTATGTCCAGTTATCCACTACCAACACCCTCGGACAGTTGAACCTGCATATTATTTTTTTCCACATGAATTTTTGGATTTCTTTTACTGAAACAGACACCAATGGCTTCTCTTTTATCCATTTTGTGAAATAGTCTACTACCACCACACAGAATTTTACCCTTCTTGGAGTGGTGGGGAGCGGGCCTACGAGGTCTATACCCTAGACAGCAAATGGGCAAGGATAATTTGCCAACATTACAAGCTCAAATGGCGATCTTTGCGCATCTTTTTATGAGTCTACGCACGTCTTGTCTTAAGGTCAGCCAAAATATCCCTGCCAAAGTATAACACCTGCCAAATCATCTGTACTGATGTAAGAACCACACATTCCTTTGTGTATTTCTCTTAGGATAGACTTTGTTTCTGCTTCTCCAATGCATTTCTATCGAGGATTGGAGTAGCCTTGCTGATAAAGGTTTACATCGATGAAGAAATACCTTCTAGCCCTTTTCTTAACTTTTGAGGCTTTGAGTGGGTCATCAGGCATCTTCCCTTAAGCTAGGAATTTCTTGAGTAGTGCTTTAATGTTCATTATGTGGCTAACATCTATGCTTGGCACTTTTTGCTTCTCAGTGTACTTGTCTGACTTAGCTAGAGCATTTGCTTACGCATTATCTTATTAGGGAACCTTCTCTATGAGCACTTTGTCAAACTTCTCCATTATATTTTTTGTGAGGTCAAATTACTTCTTGAGTCTTGGTTCCCTGACCTTATACTCTCACTTTATTTGCCGAACTAACCGCTATGAGTCACTGCAAGCGCGAAAAGAGTTAATGCCTATGCTTTTGGTGAGGCATAGTCCAATGATGGCGGCTTCATATTCTACTAAATTGTTTGCCACTTGGAAACCAAATTTGATGGCCTTGGATGTTTCCATTCCTTTGGCTAATTCAAGATTATACCTGCTCCTTGGTGCTCCATGCCTGATAATCTATTGACCAATAGTTGCCACTTCAGCTTGCAATCTTTATTAACAAGAGCTTGCTCTTTGAGATTGGGAGGTAGTTCAACGATAAAATCCTTAAGTGCATGCGCCTTTATCACTTTCCTTAGCTCATAACTTATGTCATACTCACCAAGTTCTATGCACCATTTGGAAAGTCTTTGTAAGTGATCTAGTTTCTTCATCATGTCCCAGAGTGGAAGGCCACTTTAGACGATGATAAGGTGGCCTTGAAAGCAATGTTGAAGGCGTCGTCTTGCTAGAACTAGGGAATATATGGCTTTTTATAGCATCGGTTGGTTTACCTCAGCTTAGTGGAGTGATTTACTGACGTAGTATATAGGCCATTGTTTTCTGTCTTCATCCTCGTACACCAAGACGGAACTTACTACATTTTCACTGATGGTGAGGTATAGAACAAGGGGTTTACCTTCCTTGGGCTATCTAAGATGGGTAGTTTAGCCAGGTACGCCTTAAGTGCTTCCCAGGCCACTTGGCACACTTTATTCCAGGGATTTTGTTACTGACCTTTAGGCAGCAGACCTTCAATAGTCTGGTAAGACTTGTTACACAAGTCAAATCACTCGTTCAATGCCTCAATTAGTTTGAATTAGCAAGTCAAGCAAATCTATTAAGGGTTAGGTGGTTCCTAGGTCAATTTGGTACCTAAGTGTCATCGGGGGTAAAATCATCATTTTGTACCTCGAGGTGATAAGTTTGCTATTTTAGCTAATGAGTTGTTCTTTTAGACCTAAGTGGCAAGAAAGCAAAGAATTGGACTAGATTGCCATGTCTTATGGCACTATTTGAGCATGGGGTTCTTTTGCAAAAATAACAAAAGTTGGAGGACCATTTTGCAAGTATGGGCTTTTAAACACATTTGGGTCAAATTTTGGGCACTAATCATAATCTTCTCCATCTCAAACCCTTAACCCTCCTTCTCCTCTCAAATTCCATAGCCAAGATGTCACACCCCACACAAGCCCCAACTTGTGCACTCTCAGTGCCTCTCACCATTTCTACCCAGATGTTATTCAACTACTCTATTGCTCAAGTGATAATTAACTGCTTTTAATCTCAGCCAATGTTTACTGGGTAGTTTTAAGTCTTATTTTCTTAAGCTGAAGACCTAGGAGGTGCCCCAGAAGGCTTATGATTTGATTAGAACAGTTACTTGTAGCTTAAGTAAGGCCCGACCATTAACTCTCAAAACAAGGCAAGGCTGTAAATCAATAACTTGCATTACAAGCAAGGCATACACTTAATCTTTTAAGTGTCTAGGATGTGTGCTTGTCAAGTGTGCTACTCCAATGCATGTCAACAAAGATACCCATCTCATCAAGTTTTGGAAATCAATTTTTCATGATCATGTGCATTCAGTCAAGTAAAGGACATAAGAGATTCCATACATCAAGGCACATCCTTCCATATAACATAGCATAACTTGGCATTCAAGCATCCAACATACTTACACAAAACCATAATTCATCCGAGGCTAATATACACAAAAGTAGCCTACATACAAGTAGTATTAACTTGGCAACATACCAAGAGTAGCCATTGTCCAAAATCAGCCAAAGTTATGCATTACATTCAAGTTTACCTATAGTACCCGAGAAGGATCTTAAAGACTATATACATGACCATAGTCTGAAGTACTAAACCTATGAACAAGTTCATAGTCATAAAGGCAAACCACCACACTAGAGCCCAAGAACACACATCCATCTCCTCTGCTAGACAAGTCCCACAATCTATTCAAAGCCTGCAAAACTTGTACCATAAGTTTTGGGCATAAACAATAAACATAAGACTTGCGAGTACAAATCAAATAAGCCAAGTCTCGGTTGGCACACATACCTCAAGCAATATGTGAACTACTTGATTCACAAGCAAGCAAACCAAGCACTAATCATTCAAGCTCTAAACCCTTGCCTAAAACACAAATATAATGGGCATGAGTATTAATACTCAATAGGATTCACAATCGACCATATTTGGTCTATTTAGTTAAGTCCAAGACTTAACCTCCACTAGCTTAACTTATCTTGGAAGAAAGTGATGGCCCAGGGCCTCATCGTTGTGAGTCATGATGACTGTTGAGGAGACTTCTAGGAGGAAGAACGCCTGGAAGGTGGATCGCCTCAAGGAGAGTACCTGGAAAACTGGTAAACAGGGTTAGGAGGCCCCCGGAGTGTTTTTCCGGGGGGGGAGCCTCCGACGCCCAAGTCAGTGGTGGCCGGAAGAAGGAGAAAGTCACTAGCTCAAAGAGAAAGGCAGAAAAGTCTCGCCTGGTATCTTCTCAGAGTATGGGAGCTGTATCTCCGGCCTGCCAACCTCCTGTCAAGTATTTATTTCCTGTATATATAGGAATACCTAGCCCGTTCAGATCATGACACGTGTGCGGTCGGATGCTCCTGAACGTCTGGGCGTAGGGGACAGATAGTTGGTAACTAGATGGCCTCGAGCCTTGTGCTGAGACGGGCCATGATATGATTCTGATGGCGTCTGCGCGTCAGGGCGACTTTTTACGTCTGTGGTGGGACGTGTCAGAGGCTTCCTTAAATGCTTCCTTAAATGCGCCTGCCGTACTCCCGAGGTCCCTGGGCGAGGTCGTCCTCTAGTTCGGACAGAGCCTCTTCGGGAAGCCTACCCTCAGTTCGGGGGTTCCCAGTTCCAGGGGGTTCCGCCTTCGGGGATATCATATTCGGGCAGCAATGTCTGGTGCCACTTTTCCGAAGGCGCGTTGTTCACAACCTTGGGGGGCGAATGGAGTCCTCAAGTTTTACTGGCGTGCCGAGGCTCGGAGCTTTCAGGCTATCTCCCGAGGTGCATGATTCCACCTATTCCCGGGAAGCGCCAGTTCTTCTGGCCGTTGTTGTGGCAGGGTATTCGGCCAGATTGAGGCGACAGCCTTTGGCTATCACATGCCCCCCTCTGGAAAGCCGAAGTGAAGACTTCGGTTTGCATCTCTTTCCGAGGTTGCCGTTGGGAGTCTTGTTGGGAAGCATAACCTGTTCCGAGGTCGCACCTTTCGCCCGAGGGTCTGGGCTGTTCGGCCTTGGCCTGTCTCTTGGTGTCCTCGAGGTGGCCTGCTTTTTTATTTCTGCAGGTCTGATGGCCAAGCGTGTCAGACTGAGCGGCGCGTCTCCATTTCTCAGGGATGTCAAACGACGTGTCCCAATCAGGAGGCGTGTCTCGGTTTTCCAGGCACGTTTGGGGAGGCACGTCCCCCATTTCTGCGCAGCGGTTGACACGTGGCTTCTTGCCATTGGAGGAGAGGCGCGTCATTTACAGAGGGCGCGCCTTTTCGGGTGCAGCGGGCAGTTACGGCGACGGTTCGCCTCCAATGGGTACTTATGATGTTCTTTCGGTTACCCACCTTTGGCCTATAAATAGCCCATTCCATCATAAGTCCCACTTACTGTTTTGCTGCTCTTTTTCTGCTCTACCCTCTGTTCTTGCATTTTATCTTGCTTTCTGTGGCGGAGCTTCTTTAATCAGAGCTTTTTCCTACCAACTTTCACGACGGCGTCCTCAGGCAAATCTTTTGGTGGGTTTTGATTTCCAGAGTACTTGATTCCTCTGTTTTTCTGAGTTTTTCTGGAAAACTGTTGTTTTTTCCAAACTCGTCTTCTGAGTTTTTTCTGGAAACTATTTTCTTTTCCATCTCAAACTCTTTTTCATGTCTGCGATGCCTGTTCCCGAGAGCTGGAATCCTCTTCTGGCCCATCCTTGCTGTACCACCCCCGAAAAACTAGAGAGGTGGAAGAAAAAATTCTTTCTTCCGTCTTACGCTGTGACCAGACTGCCTCGTTCTAGCCATTTTGCTTTTTCAAACCGTGGCGACGAGGTTACCGTCTTCCGAGCCCAACTGAAGGCCGGTCTTCGGTATCCTCCCCCGAAGGTGGTTTGCGAGTTCTGCCAATTCCATGGCATTGCTGTGAACCAGCTTCCCCCGAACGCGTACTGCTATTTTAACGCCTACCTCTGCATGTGTGGCGTGTTCGGGATAGAGCCCCACTTCATCATTTTCATGCAGTACTACAAGCTCTATGTGGTCCCGAAGGGTGGCTTCTATTTCCTGCTGCCTCGGGGATCCGGGAGCAAAAAATTCACCTTCACCTTCGACACGAAGGACAGCTGGCGGGGGTGGCAGCCTAAGTTCTTTTTCCTCAAGGTGGATAAGAACTGGTCTGATGTCCCGACCAGGTGGGCTCAGGGAGTGCTGAACGCAGACGTCGTTGATCCGAGGATGCTGCTGACCCCACCGTTGGCTTCCGTGTTCGCGGATTTCGACGCCCGCATTCGGGCAGTCGCTGACTGGGCTCCCGAGGTCTCTCCTCGTGCTCTTTACCCCTTTCCTATCAACTGGAGGTTGATGACCGAAGAAGTCCTTCGGGAGCTGAAAGTGGTTAAGGAGCACGTGACTGACCTCAATATGCCCGCTCCCGCCATCGCCGGGAAAGACTCCTGGCTGGTCAAGCTCCTTAAGGGGGAGACTTCTTTCGAAACTTTTGCCGAGAGTGAGTAATCTTCCATCCCTTTATACTTTTTCCTCGGACTTACGCTGATATTTCTTCTCTTTTTCAGAGATGGGCGATGGGGCTGCCGCTTATTACAAGGCCCTCTTTTCTGGCCAAATGGAGAAGGGGGAGCAGACAAAGAAGGCGGCTTCCCGAAGAAGGAAGACGACAGGGGCGGGGCCCTCGGCGAAACGAGTTAGGAGGGCTCTCCAGCCTTCTCAGCCAGAGCTTTTGGAAGAAGAAGCTGGCGAAGACGCTGGTCTTGTTGAAACTCCACCGGCCGAGGTCCCCGCTACTTCCGCCGAGGTGCCTCCTCCCGACCTCGAGGCCCCCAGAAACACTGTAGTGGTAGAAGTACCCACCGCCGAGGAGCGGTACCGGCAGAAGGGTAAGGGTCTTTCTTCCGAGGGGCCCGAGGATCCCGAGGACACTGTCTCCGAGGTTCCTCCAGGTATGTCTTTAGGCGAAGTTCAGCTCCTTTTCCTTTCGCGAATTTTTCTTTTGCTCCTAACTTCCTTCTCTCTTTCAGGGGACCCTCTTACTGTTGGCTGGAGGGCCATTCATGAGAGGAAACGGGCCCTGCGCGATGCCACAATCCCTGAGGGGAAGATCCCCTTGGAGCCCTTTTGGACAATCACGGAGGATATGAATCTGTTCTCCGACGATTGTCCGAAGATGACCAAAGAGATTTGGAAGGGGATGACCACTGATGCCTCCTTCCGGGCCATTGCGGCGGCTCACCCGGGGGATAATACCCTCGCCGCAAAAGTCACCGAGCATGCTGCTCAGGTATAGTCTTTACACTTTTTTCCTCAATTTTCTAAGTGTTTAGACTTGTACTAACCTGGACTTTTGCCTTGCCGTAGCTGCTGGAGTACGCTGGTTATCTCCGAGTTCGGGTGGCCAGACAGGCTGCCTCCAAGGATGCGACTTCGCGGGAACTCAGTGAAGCGAAGGCTTCGCTTGCGAAGGTGATCGCCAGCAACCAGCAGCTGACAGCGGATTGTTCTCAGCAACTTGCTGCCGTTCGGGAGGAGTTCTCGAAGAAAAGAGAAGAACTTGAAAAGGACTCCTCCCGGAAGATTGCCGACCTCGGCGACCAAGTAAAGGAGCTGCTTGCCGCCAATGAAGATCTTGTCAAGGACAAGGCTATTTCCGACAGTCTTGCGTCGAGGTTGACGGACGAGAACACTGCTCTTCAAGCCGAGGTCGAGGCTCTAAAGAAGGAGTCCGGAGAGATGCTGGGGATAAGCGAGCTCGAAGAGGAGGTTGCTGAGCTGAGGGACGAGGTCAATGTCCTTGGCATTCAAAAACGTACTTCTGACGACATGGCCAAGGTCGCCTTTCAGGACGGCTTCTGCCTCGCTCGGCACCAGGTGCTGCAGAGGTTCCCAGATTTGGACCTCTCTTTTCTGGAGGGCCTAAATATTCCTGAGGGACCTCGGTGGCAGTGGTCCAGGGTCGAGCATCTGAAGCTTCCTGGTCTTCGTCCGCCCGGCTCTCCCTAGTTTGTTTTAGGGCTCCTCTTATTTTTCTCCTTCGTGCTCCTTCTTTGGACACTTCTTTTGTAAGGCAGCGTTTGCTCTAAATGAACAATCTTTTCGGCTAAGTCCTTTCTTGCAAGTTTCTTCATTTCCACTGTCCCGAACACGTTCGCTTCAAGAGACTTTCAGAAAACCTGCAACCAAAGAAACTTTTTACCTTCCTTTGTCCCGAGCGTGCTCGCTCAAGAGACTTTCTGGAAAATTTGTAAAAATTTGGCTAAGTCTTTTGCAGGCTTTTTGTTTCCTTTTATCCCGAACATGTTCGCTCAAGGGCCTTCGGAAAACCTTTAGCCAAATTTTTCTGTCTTCCTATTGTCCCGAGCATATTTGCTCAAGGGACTTAGGAATATTTTCACGAGATTGCTCATTCCCTTTTTCCCGAGCACGTTCGCTCAAGGGTGTTCGGAAATTACCTCTGCTTTTGTTTTGGCGTGTACTTTTGCGAGATTCTTGCTTTCCCTTTCTCCCGAGCATGTTCGCTCAAGGGTGTTCGGAAAATTTTCTCTGCACTGATTATGCTGAGCACCTTTGCAAGATTCTTGTTTCCCATTTTTCCCGAGCATAGTGGCTCAAGGGGCTTCGGGAAGTCACAACCGCTTTTTTCGTGGCGAGCACCTTCGCGGAAATCTGTCTTGGACAATTTGGTATACTTGAAAATTTTTCTCAAGACCATTCTTCTCTAGACCATTCTGTACTTAGAATATTTCTTGTACAATATACTTCTTCCGCTCAACCTTAGGCGTAGAATCTTTTCAGGGCGTCTGAATGCCAAGTGTTTTTCAATTCTACGCCTTCGGCGTCGCCAAGCTTGTACACGCCTTTTCGTACTTCGGCGAGAACTAGATAAGGTCCTTCCCAATTTGCGCGAAGTACTCCGTGAGATGGCCTTCGGGGTGCAAAGTTGGCCTTTCGGAGAACGAGGTCTCCTTTTTTGATTTCTTTTGGCCTGGCATTTAAGTTGATAGCCGCGGCCACTCTTTGCTGGAAAGCTTTTCTTCTCAGCTCGGCTATTTCTCTGTGTTCGGCCACAAGGTCGAGCTTGGTTCTCAGACCGAGGTCGTTTCCGCCTTCATCAAATACTTGCACCCTTATTGAAGGCTGAACTATCTCTATTGGGATAATGGCCTCTGTTCCGAAGACGAGTGAGAAGGGAGTTTCCCCTGTGGCTCTTCGTGGCGTCGTTCGGTAGCTCCACAATACACTTTGGAGTTCTCCTGGCCATTTCCCCTTGGCTTCCCCAAGTCTCTTTTTCAGGCCATCTTTTATGGTCCTGTTTGATACTTCCACCTGCCCATTGCTTTGGGGGTGAGCTACTGGGGCGAAGTGCATCTTTATTCCGAGGTCGCTGATGAATTCCTGGAATCCTTTGTCTATGAACTGGGATCCATTATCAGCTACTAGTACCCTCGGTATGCCAAATCTGCATACGATGTTTTTCCATACGAACTTCTGCACTTCTTTTGCCGAGATAGTTGCTAGTGGTTCTGCCTCTACCCACTTTGAGAAATAGTCCACTGCTACTACGCAGAATTTCACGCCTCCGGGCGCTGTGGGGAGTGGCCCAATGAGGTCTATACCCCAGACTGCGAAGGGCCAAGGATAGTCTGCCGACGTTACCATTTCCGAGGGTATCCTCTGGATTTTTGCATTTCTCTGGCAACTACCGCACTTCTGGACGAACTGCCTTGCGTCCTTTCTCAGGGTAGGCCAGAAGTATCCTTGGCGGAGTATCACTGCTGCAAGGGCATCAGTTCCAATGTGCGAGCCGCACATGCCTTCGTGGACTTCTTCGAGGACCATCTCAGTATCCTCTTCGCCCACACATCTCTGCAGCGGATTTGCATATCCTTGCCGATATAACTCTTCACCAATCAGGAAGAATCTTCCGGCGCGTCTTCGCAGTCTTGCAGCATTGCCGGCGTCTTCGGGAAGCTCATTCTCTGCGAGGTATCTCTTTATGGGGTCCTTCCACCCCATTCCCGAGGTCGTTACGCTTAGCACGGAGATGCTTGGATGGTCTAGCACCTTGGTGTATGTTTTGGACTTTGCTAAGCAATCTGCCTCAGTGTTATTCCGCCGGGGTACATTTTCGATCCGTACGGCGTCAAACTCTTAGATGAGTTTTCTTACCAGCTCGTGGTATTTTGCCAAGATGGGGTCCTTCGCCCCATAATCTCCTGCCGTCTGTCGAACTACCAGCTGGGAATCGCTGTGAGCCCTTAAGTTTCTCACGCCAATCTTTCTGGCCAAGCGTAATCCCGCTATGAGGGCTTCATACTCAGCCACATTATTGGTGACGTTGAAGCTGAACTTGATAGCCTTCATCACCTCTAGGCCTTCGGGTCCTCTGATAACTATTCCAGCTCCCTGGTGTTCGGACCCCGAGGCTCCGTCAACATGCAAGGTCCATTCTGGCTCACCTTCTTTCGGATCTGAGTGGTTCTCCTCAGTGGTGGGTATTTCGGCGATAAAATCTGCCAATGCTTGGGCTTTTATGGCCTTCCGAGGCTCATACGTGATTTCGTGTTCGCCAAGCTCTATGCACCACTTGGAGAGCCTTCCCGAATGATCAACTCTCTTCATGACATCCCGTAGTGGTAGACTACTTCGGACGATGATGGGGTGAGCCTGGAAATATGGTCGCAGCCTTCTTCCTGCAAGCACCAAGGCGTATATAGCTTTTTGAAGCAAAGGGTACCTGACTTCGGCGCCGTGCAGGGACTTGCTGACGTAGTAGACCGGCCATTGTTTCGGCCCTTCTTCTTTTATCAGGACCGAGCTCACGGCCTTTTCTGTGACGGCGAGGTACAGTACGAGGGGTTCTCCCACCCGAGGTTGCCGCAGAGTCGGCAGGCTGGCCAGGTAGACTTTGAGTTCTTCCCAGGCCTTTTGGCAATCTCCTTCCCAGGGATGATTGTTTCTTCCGAGGTCGCCTTCCATCTTTGCTGCCTTTGTGAGGACTTTGAAGAAAGGTCGACACCTATCTCCGTACCTGGAAATAAACCTGCTCAGAGAGGTTATTCTTCCGGTTAGTCTCTGCACGTCTTTCACTGTGGCAGGAGTTCGGAACTCAAGTAGAGCCTTAATCTTCTCAGGATTGGCATCGATGCCTCTTTCGGATACCATGTACCCAAGGAATTTTCCCGACGTCACCCCGAAGATACACTTCTCGGGGTTAAGGCGAATCCCGAAGGCTCTGAGCTTTTGGAAGGTTTCCTCCAAATCTGCAACGTGGTAGCCGGGCAGCTTGCTTTTGACTATCATATCATCAACATATACCTCCATGTTTCTCCCCATTTGGTCCTTGAAGACCTTGTTCATCAGTCTCTGGTAGGTGGCTCCTGCATTTTTGAGCCCGAAGGGCATTCTGACATAGCAGTACGTTCCTCCCTCGGTGATGAAGGCAGTTTTCTCTTCATCTTCGGGGTCCATCCTTATCTGATGGTAGCCACTGAAGGCATCTAGGAAGCTCAGGAGCCCGTATTCGGCCGTTGAATCTACCAGTTGATCTATTGGCGGGAGGGGAAATGAGTCTTTCGGGCAAGCATCGTTCAAGTTTCTAAAATCAATGCACATCCGGAGTTTGCTGCTACCTTCTTTTGTGGCGATGACCACGTTGCTTAACCATTCGGGGTATTTTACCTCCCTGATAACTTCAGCATCCAATAGGCGCTGGACTTCGGTTTTCACGAAGTTGCTTTTGTGGGCTGAGATGCTTCGTTTCTTTTGCCTGATAGGTTTTGCTTCCGGGCTTACTTTGAGGCTGTGCTGTATTATGCCAGGGTTCACTCCTGGCATGTCTTTCGGCGAGTAGGCAAACAGATCTTTATTTTTTAGCAGAAAGGATACAAGATTTTCCTTATCACCTTTGGCCAAGCTCTTCCCTATTCGGGTAGATTGTCCTGGGACAAGATCTACTGCTTCTGCGGGATCTCCTTCTTTGCCTTTCTCCTGCGCCTTTGCCTCCATCGTTTGTGTAGAGCTGTTTGCCGGAGCCTTTCGTGTTTTTACAAACACCTTTCTTACCTCGGCTTGGTCGATGAAGACCTCTGCATCTCCATCCTTGGTGGCGAATGTGACAGTCAAGTACTTCACATCGGGGCGAATGTGCAGGTTCCCCTGAGTCTGCCTTCCAAGGATGGCGTTGTACGAAGACGGGACATCCATGACGATGAATCTTGCCATTGTGGACGCGTACGACTCAGCTGCTCCGTCTACCGAAGTGCCTTTCATCATCAAAGGGAGGTCGATCCATCCGAGGACGGGTAGTTCGGATGGCCCAACGCCGAAGGTGGGCGTGGTGACAGGTTTCAGCTCGCTGCTGGTGATGCCCAAGCTCGGCAGTAAGTGCGAGAATAGGACGTCAGCATTTGAGCCATCATCAAGCAACACTCTCTTGACGTCCCAGTTCCCTATTCTCGCCATTATCAGCAGCGGGTCGTCGTGGGGGAAGACGACAGTGGAGCCATCTTTGCGAGCCAATTTCTTTGATGGACTTTGATACTCCATAACCGCAATTTCTCTGGCCTTCCGCTTTCTTTCCGAGGATGGGAGCCCCGTGGTGATGGTTTGGATGACCCCTACTGGAGGTGGAAGGCGCCTTTTTGGACTTCTGTTTCTCCGCCTGTCGGAGTCATAGTCCTCGTTTTCGGCCCTCTCTTCCTCCTCTTTTCTGCCTTTTGGGGAGGGCATCCGCAGATACTTGCGAAGTTGGCCCTGTTTGATCAGCGACTCTATGTACTTCTTCAGCTGGAAGCAGTCTTCGGTGTCATGACCGTGGTCGCGATGAAACTGGCAGAACTTCTTGGCATTCTTCTTATTATCGGCGGCCATGGCCTTTGGCCGCCGAATCTGCGTCCCTTGCCTTTCCAGCGCCATGAGAATGTTGGTCCGTGTCGTGCTCAAGGGTGTGAAACTTTGAGGCTTCTTTCCTCGCATTCGCCGTGGTCGACCTGCGTGTTCAGAAAGATACCGAGCTTGCTGGCTGGACCCTTCGGCGCGGTGATGATCAGACTTCGGCCCCGCCATCCTCAATTCCTCGGCTGTCATGTGCTGCTCTGCCCTTCGGTAAAATTCTCCGAGGGTCTCCGGGGGGTCCTTTGAGAACTCGTAGAACAGCTGTGAGTCACGCCGAAGGCCCCGTGTCATAGCGAGGATGCGGATTTCGGGCCGGAAGTCCGGGACGCTGAGTGCTTCCCTGTTGAATCGTTCGACATAGTCTCGGATCGTCTCTCCGTTTCTCTGCTCTATGTCGAACATCTGTACAGGCATTTTGGCCGTCGGCTTGCTCCCAATGAACTGCTGGGTAAAGGCTGTGGACAACTCCTGAAACTCAGTGATAGTCCCTGGGGGCAACGAATTGTACCATGCTGTTGCTGGGCCCGTGAGGGTGACTTCAAAGCATTTGCACATGGTAGCGTCATCAGCTCCGTGCATTATCATGCTCCGCCTGTACTTCGTCAGATGGGCCTGTGGATTAGTCCGGCCATCATAGATCTCCAGCCTAGGCACTCTGAAGTCGCCTGGCATAGCTGCCTCAACGACGGTGCGAATAAACGGGGAGCCATCTTCGCATAACGCCCCCGACAGCCTGTCCCAAACGGGTTTTCTGGTCACTTGCTTTTCCACTCTGTCCAGCCGTGCCAATATCCTTTCCATAAGCGCAGTGGCGCTAGGACCATTTTCGCGGGAGGGTGATCGACGGCGCCTTTTCGGGGAGCGAGTTCGGCGCGGAGGGGTCAGGGCCCTCGCCTCGGGCGACGAACTGCTTCGCTGTGAGACTCTCGGTCGCTTGGACCCGGTTTGTCCCACAGGCCGTTTCCCGAGGGCTATATCTTCTGTGGATGATTCTCCGCGAGGATCTCCACTTTCTGAACTGCGGTGTGTAGACTTGGGGCTTCTCTCCCGAGGGCGTGTTGATGAGGAGGGTTTCTGGGCCTGTGACTACTGTGGCCATCTTCGGTCGATCTGCTGAGTCATTTCAGCAACGACCGAGCGCTGAAAGTCCCTCAAGAAGCTCATGGTGATTACCAGAGGGCGGTCCTCCTCGGGCGTAGAAGTCTCTGGGAGTGTCTGCTCAGCAGCCGGTTGTATCTCAGGCGCGGACGAGGACCTTGGGAGTCCCTTGTCCTTAGAACGCCGAGTCTCAACGACGGCAATCTGCGAGCGGGTTCCCACAGACGGCGCCAAATGATGGCCCAGGGCCTCATCGTTGTGAGTCATGATGACTGTTGAGGAGACTTCTAGGAGGAAGAACGCCTGGAAGGTGGATCGCCTCAAGGAGAGTACCTGGAAAACTGGTAAACAGGGTTAGGAGGCCCCCGGAGTGTTTTTCCGGGGGGGGAGCCTCCGACGCCCAAGTCAGTGGTGGCCGGAAGAAGGAGAAAGTCACTAGCTCAAAGAGAAAGGCAGAAAAGTCTCGCCTGGTATCTTCTCAGAGTATGGGAGCTGTATCTCCGGCCTGCCAACCTCCTGTCAAGTATTTATTTCCTGTATATATAGGAATACCTAGCCCGTTCAGATCATGACACGTGTGCGGTCGGATGCTCCTGAACGTCTGGGCGTAGGGGACAGATAGTTGGTAACTAGATGGCCTCGAGCCTTGTGCTGAGACGGGCCATGATATGATTCTGATGGCGTCTGCGCGTCAGGGCGACTTTTTACGTCTGTGGTGGGACGTGTCAGAGGCTTCCTTAAATGCTTCCTTAAATGCGCCTGCCGTACTCCCGAGGTCCCTGGGCGAGGTCGTCCTCTAGTTCGGACAGAGCCTCTTCGGGAAGCCTACCCTCAGTTCGGGGGTTCCCAGTTCCAGGGGGTTCCGCCTTCGGGGATATCATATTCGGGCAGCAATGTCTGGTGCCACTTTTCCGAAGGCGCGTTGTTCACAACCTTGGGGGGCGAATGGAGTCCTCAAGTTTTACTGGCGTGCCGAGGCTCGGAGCTCTCAGGCTATCTCCCGAGGTGCATGATTCCACCTATTCCCGGGAAGCGCCAGTTCTTCTGGCCGTTGTTGTGGCAGGGTATTCGGCCAGATTGAGGCGACAGCCTTTGGCTATCAGAAAGACATTGAAAACACAAGAACACAATATACACATATAGTAACCGAGGCATAATAAGCATAATTAAGCTACCTAAAATGGTCAGCACATACACACACAGCAATCAAGCACACAACTCACATACACACCACAAGTTCACTCGTGGCCGAAACCACTAGCAAGCACCAACTTCACTATTTGCACCTCAAATCTTCCAAAAGATCACCACACCCCTAGAGCTCCAAGTTCACTTAGTAAGTTGGCCTAACTTGCTAAGAACTCTAGGTGCTTGCCTTTACTTGGATTAGGTAGCAAATCCTATATGAACCCGAAAGTTCACCATTCCAATTAGAACCCGAAAGTTCACTCAATTAGCCCATCAAGCACCTAAGATCACATAGCACATATTGACTATCACTTAGGTACTCATAACTACTTGTTCATGGCATATTTACCAAGCAAACAAGTAGAACATGAACCCTACCTGTCCAACAAAACTCAAATTCCCTCGGCTAATGCTTGAACTTCCAAGTTCAACTTGAACCTCCAAACTGAGATTGCCTAACATCATTTGCCCATTCATTAGCCATCAAAATTTGCTTGCTCATGGAATATTTACCAAGTAAACAAGCAATTATGTGAATTCTTACCTCAAACACAAAACTCCAGCTCTCAATTGAAATCAAGCATTCAAAACCGAGATCACACTTGCCAAGTAAGGTTGCCTAGCACAATGACCTTCACTTAGGCATCAATATCACTTGACCATGGAAAATTTCCAAGAACAACCAAGTGAATCATGAATCTTTACCTCAAATGCAGCTTGAATGTCTCGGCCTCCCCTTGTAACTTCAAAATCCAAGCTTTAACTTGAGCTTCTAAGTCACCTATTGCCGAAAATGAGCAACCAAGCTTGATTATGTCTTCAAGCTTCAATTTCCTTTCAAAATGGCATGGAATCAGCAGCCAAGCACCATTAGCTCCTAAGAACACCAAGGACTCGACTAAAGCCCGAAACTAATGCCTCCCTTGACTACAATGATGGCCATTTGATTTAGTGGAAACATGCAAGTTCTGGATTATGGCCACATGGCTTAAAAATGGTCCAAAGTCTTTCTCGGCCTCACACTAATTTGCATGGTGCTATTAAACCGTGAGAACTTCATAGTCTCACTTAAATCACTCAGTTAAGAGTGCAAATAAGTCCCTAAGTTTTGTTCTCAGCCATTAGCAACGTAGTTACTTCATATGTACACTTTGAACCCAAAACTTCTCGATTTTGCATCCACACACTTCTCATGATTTCATTTAGGTCCCTCACATTTATTTTCTCACTTTAAGCTTCATGGCCATTTCTTTTTGTGCATTTGAGACCCGAAAGTTCTCAAATTAACACATGCACTATTATTCACATACTCAAACAAGTCCTTCATGTTTTCATGGAATTTCTTTTATTTTCTTGGCCTAGGCCAAGCACTGTGGAATGAACTTAACACAAGACTTCAATTTCCCTTCAATTCTTCATGGAAATCAAAGCCCCATGAGATATATATGCATGAAAGGGCTTCCTTTTGCATGCTTTTGGTGTGGTGAGCATTAGATGGCATTTTTTATGCTTGGGAGCTTAGGTAACATTTTGATCCTCTTGTTTTCCTGTTGTTGGTTTCTTGAGCTTCCATGAGCTTGGGTCTAGTGAGAATGAGCTTAAATTGGTGCTTTATATGTTGGTTTCTACTTAGAACCATAGGAATACCTTGGTGGAGCCTTTGTTGCATGTGGTGCTTGATTGCTTGCTTGTTCTTGTCAATTGAGGTAAGGGATTTAGTTTACATACTTTTGTAATGGATGTCTTAGTTGCTTGAATATTGGTTTCAAATGGTTTGTGAGATATGCATGGTTATGGTGAGGTTTGTGTTATGATGGACTAGTGGTAATCAAGCTCTTGGGTAGTGCAACTGAGACTTTAATTCTTGGTTAGTTTGCCATGGAAATGGACTATTGTAGTTGTTTTAGTGGATTGGAGTTTGGCAAGGCTTGGTATGAACGTTTGGGTGGCTTGGGAGGCCTCCAAACATGCTATGGATAGAGTTTGGAAGTATAAGGCTCGGGGGCCTGGCGCCTAGGCTCTAGGTGGTGCTACAGCATGAAGCAACCCATTTGGAATCTAGGAGAAAAATTCTTCTGGTGCCTCAGTGCTAGCTTCGGTGTCTAGGAGCTAGCACTCGACAACATTGACATGTTGTAGTATTTCCTCCATAACTTTTCACTTGGGTGTCCAATTGAGGCGATTCAACATTCCATATGAAGCTAAGAGAAAGATCTACAACTTTCATGGTTTCATTCAAGGCACAATTGGCCTAGGTATTTATGTATTTTTCTTCAAAGTAAGGAGTCAGTGAGTGCTTAAGGGGCCACGGGCTAGAAGGTTACCAATGGTACCTTAGTACCCCCTATAACTCCTTAAAGCATTAGTTTACGGATCAAGTTTTCTTGGGTGCAAAGAAAGCATGAAGAAAAGTGATCTAGGAGGAGCTCTGAGCACTACAATAAGGCCATTAGGAAAGGTTAAAGGGGTTTAGCACCACTAGTAGTGTAGTTGGATGCTTTGAGCATAAGACACCGATGAGAAACCCTAGTGCATATGAGAGGTTTTATGAAACCTAGTAAATTAAGTACATCCATAGCAAATCTTACCACAATAGGGTGAACCAAGTAATGGTGGATAGTGGAGTACCGTGGATGAAGGCTTAGTGCACTTGTGGCTGCCAAGTTATGAATTGAGGCACAATTGAAAGCTTAATGCATCCTTGTTAGGTTAAATGGGAAAGGCTTAGTACCTTGGTAATCTAGGTGAGCTTGTTAGTTTGAGACACCAAGTGGAAGCCTAGTGCACCTAGTTAGGTAGAGGCTTAGTACCATAGTGGCCTAGAAAAGCCAAGGGCTTGAGGCACTATGCAGGAGCCTAGTACACTTAGTATGAGTTCCTTGGAGCTCAAGTAAGGAGTATCCACCATGTTCACCTATACAACAACAAAGGAAAGGTTAACCAGTGAGTTAATCTCACTAGGACATCAGTAAGCTAAGCTTGCTAGGAGCAAGTTAGGGGCTAATAACTTTTTAGCATAAGGTGACTTCCGTGCAAGGACTAGGAAGAGGTAGGGCCCCAAGGGACTCGAATATATGCACATATGTTAGGCCTCAAACTGCCCACAACTCGCAGTAGATTTCATACATTATATATATGAGTGTCCTCAGGTTTTTATTTGTAGGTTTTAATGTTTCTTTGTAGGTACCTGAATCCCTTATTAGGAATCTTTGGATTCTCACTCCTTTTAGTGTTGTTGTGCAGATTGTATTTGTAAGGAGTGGGTGACCTTAGGGGTTGTCGAGCTAGAACTTGTGTTGTAGGTAACCACCTAGTAAGCCATTATCGATTCTAGTTTATTGCTGGTTATGTGTTGTGCTAACTATAATTGTATTGCAGCCTTACAAAGGTTAATGGCACAAGGACGACATAGCGGACCATGGATCTTAGTAGTAGTCTTTCAATATACGTATGTATCCTAGTTTAGCGTCCAATGTCTCTCGGTCAAGTAGTATTTTAGTTGCTTTTGGGCATGTGCATAGTCTTTACTTATGTAATGATGCATGTGCATGGTTATTACTTGTAGTAAATACACTTATGTTTTATGCTTTGACTAGTGGTTTGTTTATGTTTTATAAGAGCCATGGCAATGTTTTTGATTCATTTTCTTAAATTGAAATTCAAGTCGAAGCAAGTGCAAGCATAGTGCAATGTACGTTAATAGCTAGATGCATAAAAGGCTTTAAAATAGGACAAGTAATTAACTAGTCAACTGCAACTAGTATGGAACTTTGTTCCATAGTCTTCCTAGGAAGACCCCATTTAGGGTAAGGGATGCTATAGGTGGTATCAGAGCAAGGCTCTAGACTCGATTAAGGTTCATTGGGGGCTAGGTGACTGAGATCAAGATGTTGTCTTTGTGCTAGGATAGTTAGCACTAACTAGTAGTTTCTGTCTTCTGTGTGCGTTGTTTGGCTTTGGTTGCAGTTTGTGATGGTAAAACTAGGTCAAGTGTAGTTTCAAATGCTAGGGGTTCCAATGTGAATCCTAGCAATCTAGTTGTGTGGCAACATTGGGGTAGGTAGTTTGACTTGCTCCAAGGTAGTGGCAACACCTTGGTGTGAGTAATGGGTTGTGACCACCATCCTAGGGGAAGTTTTCTAGAGCCTTAGAATAAGGTAGGCAACATGATCCGTAGGAGTAGGAGGTGTGGACCTCCAAGGTGGGGAGTTCCCCAAAGTTTTAGCGTTCATTGGATGGGTTAGACAACACCTGGTAATGCAGGCTGCGTAGCAAAGTAAATGAGCATTCTTGTATCCTTTCTCCACAAGAGTAAAGCTTGATGTTAAAGCCAACAAGGCCTTAAGCTAGCCTCATGGAGGTTCTCTCTGAGTATGGACCTGGGGTTACCAACAAGTGGTTCGGTATGGCATCAGCGCTTGGAAAGGAGTTAGTGGAGTTAGACAAACGATCGGCAAGGTGGAGGTTGGCTTACCCAACCTAATTCGAGCATCGGCAACATGCCCATAGTGGAAAAGTTGGCTGAAGATTAAGAATGGATCATGAGGATAGTAAGGCCTATGCCCAGGGTGCAAGTGTTAGTATTTGTGCTCAAAAGCCAATCATGAGATGATTGTATTTTGCACATTGAGTCATGATATTTTATTAAGGCATTAATCCAGCAATTATGTTTGTTATTTTGTTTCTGTGTAACTTAATAAACATAATTATAACTCTAGAATAATGATATTCTCAAATGTCCCTAGTCTAGTATTATCGTAGAGCGGGTTACAATAATACGTAACGACTAGCATATGTGGAGACTAATATGATAAATGTAGTCTACATATGGGTACAAGTTGGAGAACTTACGTACTGGACCTACCCACCATGAGAACGCTACATGGATCGTTATATGAGTGTCATAAGTGATTCTCATAGTGATCATGGTATATGTAGTCATTTGACCTAAGGTCATCAAGGTTCCCTACATGTGAGTCACATAGTTTGATACTTCCTTTTGTTGCTTGTAATTGAGTGAACTTGAAGGAGGTCATTTGGTATGTCACATATCATGTAGAGGGTTTTGTATGATCAAGATGGGATTTGCCCCTTGTATGTGACGGGAGTGATATCTTCAGGCCCTTTGATAGAGTGAGACTTAGAAAATGCATGGCCATGCTTGGATGAGTTGATATACGGTATCAATGACATCAATTTAAGTTAGTCTATTAGGTAATCAAGAAACCAAAGATTAGGCTATATGAGAGTGACATATTCCATGTCTCGTGCCTAGTCTTGATATCTTGGACAAAGGGACAATGACATATATGGGTAATGATCATAACGGTTTAGTCGAATCACCGACAATCTTGTCACTTAGGTAGCAATGATGTGTTGCTAGATACCGCTCATTACTTATTATCATAAATATGATTTATGATCATTGCGAATGTGGTAAAAGCCCATTGGGTCACACAGATAAAGCCTATTTTGATTATTAGAGTGCATGGGCTAATTATTTGGGTTATAGTTTCATGATAATTTCATGTTAATAATTGGCTCAAAAGTTGAGCCATTGTTAAGCCGAAATTAAAGCTCAATTGGATTAGGGCTTTGAAACCCATTAGGCCTGGGAGTTGAGTCTCACTATAAATACAACATATAGTGAGAAATTCGTAGACTTGCCCTAGCCTCCCAAAAAGAGACAGCTGCACTCTTCCATTGCTATTGCTTGGAGGATGCAAGTTAGCACTGCGAGCGCAAGAGAAACACATTTGCCGGGAGGTGGTGGAAGCATGGTGATCTCGAGAGGATCGTATGGATACTATAGAGAGCTTGAACACGCCAACTGTTCAGGTTTTGTGATTTGACTCTATAGTTGGGTGAGTGATCTCAACCAAAATTAGGTATGAAAATTTTTGAACACTCGGTTTACCCCGTTTCACTTGGATCCTAAAGGGTTTCGATTAAATTATGATGTGCTTGTTTGGCTCCCGAAACCCTATAGCAAGAGGAACATTGCTCTAAGCCTTGCACCAAGGAAACTAATTTTTGTGGTCTTAATGGTTGTGGGCTTGGATAAGATAAAGCCAACCTAAGAACAAGTCCCTAATAGTAGTTGCTTTAAAAGAGTCGACCTAGCACAGCCAAGCAATAGTTCAAGTTTCACTTCAACTAGTTAAGTGGTCAGGTTAGCCAACCACTATATAGGTGCCACACTTGACTGGTAGTCTTAGTGAACTCATAGACAGGCTGTGGCTAGTGTGAGGTAAGTTTCTAACCTTCTATTACTAGTTTATCTTCTTGTTGGTTGTTCTAGCATTAGTTTATTGGCGTTGTCTTGTTTGGCATGTTGGGTCATTTCCTTGAGCAGGGAAAAAGGTGAACCCAAGTGCACCAGAGCCCAAAAATGCACTAAGTGTCTAGGTGATACTTAGAGCCTAGGACCCACTTTCTAGTTCATAAGACCACATAAGTGGAGGCCTGAATGCCTTAGATTGGAAGTGTTCTAAGGTTCCATAGGCTACATTCTTTGTAAGTTATCTTGGTTGGCCTAGTTAACTTCAATAGTTGGCTAAATAACTTGATGAGTTCCTTAGAGCATGTGAGTAGCAGCACAGTTTAGTCAGGTGCTAAGAAGGTAAGTAGGTAAGATTTGAATTTTTTTTTCTAATGATGTTATGCCAATGGAAGCTGGAAAAAGGAACAAGGAGCAAGGAATTCATCCATAAGGAAAACGGAAGGATAGTTTCAATCATCCGTTAGTTGTATACCCTTGTCTATAGCCAGTAGGAAGAAAATTGTTACTAAGGGTTGGTCTTAGCTACCGAGTGGTAGTAAGAAAACTTGAGCAATAGGAACAAGGATAACATCTGATTTGTAGCCATCATCCCAAGGTTAAGCGAAGTTAAAGGCCACTAAGATGACTTATGGGAGGAAGGTGCTCAACTACTGAGGCTAGCCGAGTAACTGAAGGACTAAGTCCTAGATGGGACCAAGGAACTTGTGGTAGCTGTTGGTTGTTTTTTATGCTTGTAAGTTAGTGGAATTTTAAAACATAACTTAGGAATGACCAAATGATGACAAGAAGAATAAGTTTTGCCTAAGCCCTTCAGGGTGGAGTTATGTAGGACTGTGTGGAAGAGTTTATTATGACCAGTCAAAAGATGGCTTAGGATGGCCATATTGGAATCTCCCACCTAGCTAAGTGATTCACTTAGTAGTTTGAAAGTGCCAAGTGAGTATAGGTACAATTGTGCTCAAGTGGTAGTGTTTGTGACTTCGCTATTTGTTGGCATTCATCAGAGTACAAAAAAGTCAAGGGTTGAAACAATAATCAAAGTTGATTGGGTTAAGCTGGTCGAGTGCCCAAAGTGAGTATAAGTTTCACTAGACCCTAGTGCCTCATAAAGGAAGGGCCAGTGACTTACAAGACAGGATAATGGGCTAACGAGTAAGGCTCACAACTCTAAAGGATTGCATCGATCCTGTGGTGCATAGGAAACACTTTAATGAACTAGGTGGAGTTGTACCAGATGAGCCACCCAAGGAGTTTCCTATCACTAGTCACCTCTTGACAGTGAATTGAGTAAAGTGATGAACCCAGTTCTCCCACCTAGGAAGAATTAAATTGTGTTGTTAAATCACATCCACACATCATCCCAAGAAGAAATTGGCATGGTATAGTTCGTGGTATGGTAGTTGTGCATGGAAGTAAAGGTAGTATTCTAGTGATCATAGTTAGACCAAGTAGATAATGATCATAAGAAGGGAATGAAGCATTTGGTAGTGGTGAGGGGCCGAGTGACTTAAGAAGGAAGGGAAGCAAGACCAGAGGCACATCAATACCTAGTGCTAGAGTCAAGGTGTTTAGCTGGCTTGGGGGCCAAGATAAATAAGATGACCCGGGATTGAGTAGCACATTGTGATTCGGCAAAAAACCCAGTAATGCGTCAGACATAACGTAAGTGTTGGTGGTCGAGAAACTAGTGTGCTAAGGATGCATATAGGATGTTAATCCGTATGTGTAGTTGCCAAGGCTCTAAGTGCAAGCTAAGGAGGACTTAGTGTGTAATCTTTATGCACTAAGGATACTTTGAATTGAGCAAATGAATCATCAAGACCTCTGTTTAGGTAGCAGATTGGTATCCAATTATTGGGTGCTAGGAAACCTAAGTTGTGGAGCTGTAGATAAGGCCTAAAGACTGCTAGCCACATGGAGGTTTTGGCACTTGCACCGGAGAAAATATTCTTTGGTAGTAATGCAAGTGTAAGGAACTCCAAAGTGGCAAGGGCGGTAGGACTACAATGCTCAGGTAGTGCATACGTATCCCATTTGATGCACTAGGATACCTGAAGCATAGATTCCATCAAAGAGGAGTGTCGAAGACTCATACTCTAGGGTGTGCCAAGACTTACAACTCTTGGTAGACCATTTGTTTGGAAGAGCCTTAGAGTATAGTCAAGCATCGAGTTGAGTATGTCTTAGGTGCTAGGGGTGTGTTATGGTGATGCCATAGTACACTAGTAACACACTTAGTCTAGTGGTTGTCTAAAGTGTTGAGTACTAAGCCTACAGTGAAGAACCATTAGTGTGAGAGTTAATGGACAAGTTTTTTGCTTGTTAAGCTATCTTGCACTAAGTGGTACAGGAACTTAGGTGCCTGACCTAGGTTAAGACTTTTAAAGTGCAAGTGCTAGTGGGCAAGTTGCAAACTTGTTAAGGTAACTTGTGCTAGGAGGTTTGGCACCAATGGAAGTAAGGAGAAGTTGTTGATCACTGGACTTACCAAGACAAAGTTGAGTTATTGGAGGCCCTTCAGTAGTTTCTCCAAGCCAATGATAATGGAGTACCATACCATAGCCTTCAAAGCGATGTAGCACTAAGGTGCTTTTATGCTGAGCAAGGTCAACAAAGGTAGGGGAACACTAAGTAGTGCAGTTGAGATTGTCATATGGCGTGAGCACAAACTATAGCACTGGCTATCGTACCTATATAGGTAAGGGAGTGACTTGAAAGCCGAAGTGCATTACTTAAGTAAGTCAGGTTGGTGAGCATCGAGTGAGTAGCTGCGAAGTTGACACCCCTTGCTAGCTTTGGTCTGGATAAGTTGGCACCATATCCTAGCTTTCATCTTAAAGTGGGCAGATCCAATTCAAAGGACTGAATTCTCCAAGGTGGGGAGAATGTTACGACCCACTAGGCAGTAGACCTTTAATGGTCAGGTAAAACTTTTTAAACAAGTCAAAATCCCTCGTTCAATGCCTCAATTAGTTTGAATTAGCAAGTCAATCAAGTCTATTAAGGGTTAGGTGGTTCCTAGGTCATTTTGGCACCTAAGTGTCACCGCGGGCAAAAAGTTCATTTTGTACCATGAGGTGATAGGTTTGGTATTTAAGTTGATAAGTTGTTCTTTTCGACCTAAGTGA
This sequence comes from Aquilaria yunnanensis, assembly GCA_039654915.1. Classification (NCBI taxonomy): domain Eukaryota; kingdom Viridiplantae; phylum Streptophyta; class Magnoliopsida; order Malvales; family Thymelaeaceae; genus Aquilaria; species Aquilaria yunnanensis. Next base: position 68,264,299 of record CM077597.1, read on the forward strand.
CAAGAAACCAATGAGTTGGACTAGATCGCCAAGTTTTATGGCATTATTTGAGCATGGGGTTCTTTTGCAAAAATAACAAAAGTTGGAGGAGCATTTTGCAAGTATGGGCTTTTAAACACATTTAGGTAGGATTTTGAGCACTATTCATCATCTTCTCCATCTCAAACCCGTAACCCTCATTCTCCTCTCAAATTTCATAGCCAAAACTTCAATTTCTCTTCAATTCTTTGTGGAAATCAAAGCCCCATGAGATATATATGCATGAAAGGGCTTCCTTTTGAATTCTTTTGGTGTGGTGACCTTTGGATGGCATTTTTCATGCTTGGGAACTTAGGTAACATTTTGATCCTCTTGTTTTCTTGTTGTTGTTGGTTTCTTGAGCTTTCATGAGCTCGGGTCTAGTGAGAATGAGCTTAAATTGGTGCCTTATGTGTTGGTTTTTTCTTAGAACCATAGGAATACCCTAGTGGAGCCTTTGTTGCATGTGGTGCGTGATTGTTTGCTTGTTCTTCTCAATTGAGGTAAGGGATTTAGTTTAGATACTTTTATAATGTATGTCTTAGTTGCTTGAATGTTAGTTTGTGAGATATGCATGGTTAAGGTGAGGTCTGTGTTGTGATGGACTAGTCATAACCAAGTTCTTGGGTAGTGCAATTGAGACCTTGATGCTTGGTTAGTTTGGCATGGACATGGCCTATTGTAGTTATTTTAAAGGAGTGGAGCTTGGCAAGGCTTGGTATAAAGCTTTGGGTGGCTTGGGAGGTCTCCAAACATGCTATGGATGAAGTTTAGAAGTGCAGGGCTCAGGGGCCGGACACCTAGGCTCCAGGTTGCACTACAGCGCCTAGCATCCCATTTGGAATTCAAGAGAAAAATGCTTTTGGTGCCGCAATGCCAGCTTTGGCGACTAGGCACCGGCACTCAACGACATTGAGAAGATGTAGTATTTCCTCCATAACTTTTCACACGGGTGTCCGATTAAGGCGATTCAACATTCCACATGAAGCTAAGAGAAAGATCTACAACTTTAATGGTTTTACTCAAGGCTGAGTTGGCCTAGGTTTTTTTGTATTTTTCTTCAAAGTGAGAGGTCAATGAGTGCTTAAGGGGCCATAGGGTGAAAGGTGACCAATGGTACCTTAGTACCCCCTATAACTCCTTAAAGCATTAGTTTAGGGATCAAGTTTTCTTGCGTGCAAAAAAAGCATGAAAAAAGTGATACAGGAGGAGCTTTGAGCATTACAATAAGGCCATTAGGACAGGTTAAGAGGGTTTAGCACCATTGGTAGTCTAGTTGGATGCTTTGAGCATAAGACACCAATGAAAAAACCTTATGCACATGAGGGGTTCTATGGAACCTAGTAAGTTAAGCCCATCCATAGCAAATCTTACCATAATAGGGTGAACCAAGTAATGGTGGATAGTGGAGCACCATGGATGAAGTCTTAGTGCACTTGTGGCCTAGCAGCATTATGACTTGAGGCATAAGTGAATGCTTAGTGCATCCTTGATAGGTTAAATGGGTAAGGCTTAGTACATTGGTAGTCTAGGTGAGCTTGTTAGCTTGAGACACCAAGTGGAAGCCTAGTGCACCTAGTTAGGTGGAGGTTTAGTACCATAGTGGCGTAGACAAGCCATGGGCTTGAGGCACTATGCAGGAGCCTAGTACACCTAGTATGAATTCCATGAAGCTCAAGTAAGGAGAATCCATCATGGTCACATGTACAACAATAAAGGGAAGGTTAACCAGTGAGCTAAGCTTGCTAAGAGCAAGTTAGGGGCCAAGAACTTGCCAGGCACAAGGTGACATTTGTGCAACGACTAAGAAGAGGTAGGGTCATAAGGGACTCCAATATATGTGTATATGTTAGGCCTCAAATTGCCCATGGTCCGCAGTAGATTCCATATATTATAGATATAAGTGTCCTCAGGTTTATGTTTGCAAGTTTTAATGTTTCTTTGTAGGTACTCGAATCCCGTACTAGGAATCTTTGGATTCTCACTCCCTTTAGTGTTGTTGTGCAGATTATATTTGTAAGGAGCTGATGACCTTGGTGTGTTGTCGAGCTAGTACTTGTGTTATAGGTAACTACCTAGTGAACCATTATCGTTTCTAGTTTATTGCTGGTTATGTGTTGTGCTAACTATAGTTGTCTGGAGCCTTGCAGAGGCTAGTGGCACAAGGATGGAGATAATGGACCATGGATCTTAGTAGTAGTCTTTCAGTAAACATATGTATGCTAGTTTAGTGTCCAATGTCTCTTGGTCAATTAGTATTTTAGTTTCTTTTTGGGCATGTACATAGTCTTTACTTATATAATGATGCACTTGCATGGTTATTACTTGTAGTAAATACACTTATGTTTTATGCTTTGACTTGTGGTTTGTTTATGTTTTCTATGAGCCATGACAATGTTTTTGATTCATTTTCTTAAATAGAAATTCAAGTTGAAGCAAGTGCATGCATAGTGCATTATAGGTTAATAACTAGATGCATGAAAGGTTTTAAAATGGGACAAGTAACTAACTAGCCAATTGCAACTAGTATGGAACTTTGTTCCATAGTCTTCCTGGGACCATTCGGGGTAGGGGATGCTACAGATTCGAAGGAGCTTCAGCTCCGAGGTCATTTTTTGCTTCTTTTCTAAGAGTCTTAAAGAATTGCCGGCATCTATTGCCATAGCACGAGATAGAATAAACCAAGGCTGTTATATCCTGTAAGCCTTTGTATGTCTTTAACTAAGCCTGGAGTTTAGGATTCATGGAAAGTCTTCACTTTATTTAGATTTTCCTCTATGCCTCGCTCTAGAAGCATGAAGCCCAGGAATTTACCTGCCTTCACGCCAAAGGTGCATTTTTTGTGATTCAAACATATGCTGAATTTCCTCAACTGCTTGAATGTTTCCCATAGGTCATCAATGTGATCTGGATTGCTTCATCTTTTAATTGTCATGTTGCCAACATATACTTCCACGTTTCTGTTGCTCTACTTAGTGAACACCTTGTTCATTAACCGCTAGTATATGGCCCCTATGTTCTTTAGTCCTGAACGCATTCGGACATAGCAGAATGTTCCTTTATCGGTGATGAATGAAGTTTTCTCTTCATCGGCTATATTCATCTGAATTAAATGGTATCCTTTAAAAGCATCTAGAAAACTCAATATCTTATACCCAGAAGTGGAATATACCAATTGATCTATCAATGGTAGCATGCAGGAATCTTTCAGGCATACATCATTCACTCTAGTGAAGTTAATTCACGTTCAGAGTTTATTACTGCCTTGTTTTGTAGCAATCACTACATTGCTCAACCAGTCAGGGTACTCAACTTCCTTTATTACCCCTGCCTTAAAGAGCCGTTGCATCTCCTATTTGATGAAGGCTCTCTTGTTTGGGGCTATGTTTCATTTCTTTTGCCTTATAAGCATTGAAAAATGATCGACGTTCAAATTATGTTGAATTATGCTCAAATTTATTCTGGGCATATCCTTTGGTGAGTAAGCAAAGAGATTTTTGTTTGATTTCAAAAAATCTATAAGTTTGGCATTTTCTTTTATGGGCACATTTTCCTCGATTTTGGTGCTTCTTCCTTCAATGAGCCCTGAGCTTCCAATTTCAACACCTGCTCCTTCGACCCTATTATCTATGTTCATCTAGGGCTCTTCTGGTGTCATCACTATTGAGGCGTGAACTCTTTTCTTTGCAGAAGGCTATCATGCATTTAGAAAGACCTTTCTTACCTCGACTTGGTCAATGAAGATAACTGCATCACCTTTATCAGCTTTGAAGGTCACAATCAGGTACTTAACATTTGACTTCATGTGCAACATCCCTTGAGTTTGCCTCCCTATTATGGCGTTGTATGGTAAGGGAACATCGATAAATGAATTTTGTCATCACCAACGTATACAACTCCTCATTGCTCCCAACAACTATTCCCTAAACCATGTTTGGTAGATCAATGACACATAGAACTAGTAACCCGTGAGGGCCCACCCAATATGTTCAGGATACCATTGGCTTCAAGACTTCAACTGATATCCTTAACTTCGGTAGTATATGAGTGAACAAAACATCAGCATTTGACCCATCATCACAGAGGACCCTTTTCATATCCCAATTTGCTATTCGGGCAGCGATTAGAAGAGGGTCATCATGAGAAGAGTTGATGGTGGTCCCATCAAATCTCACCAGCTGATTTTGCACTTTTCTGAAGTTGAGTGTAGCTATTTCCTTTGCCTCCCTTTTTCATTCCGATGACAGAAGTCTCGTAGTGATAGTTTAGATTACCCCTGCAGGAGGGCGATTGTCTCCGGGGAGTTTGGCGATCCTTTTGGTGATAAGAATCATATTCATCCTCATCATATTTTGCCTCTTCATCTTTGCCTTCCGTCTTCGGCAACTTAAAACAAAGGTACCTTCTCAGTTGACCTTGCTTGATAAGAGCTTTAATGTACTTCTTCAGTTGGTGGTAGTCTTTGGTGTCATGGCCGTGGTCCTGATGATACTAGTAATACTTCTTCATGTTCTTTTTGTTGTTGGAGACCATCGACTTGGGTTGTTGAACCTCTCCTTACTTTTCTAGTGTTGCTAGAATATTAGCTCAGGAAGTGTTTAGGGTAGAGTAGGTTGGTGTCTTCCTTTTTCCTTTGTTCTACTTAAACTGCTTGCTACTTTTGCCTCCCTCGTGGGGTTGGTTCTAGGACCAATAATTCGTTCGACGGTATCCACCCTTTCCTCATCGACAGTAATCTCTTTAGTGATCATGTACTGCTCTACAAGCTAGTAAACTTTTATGACTGTTGTCGGTGTTTGTTTCAAAAGCTCGAAAGCCAAGTTGAACCTGTTGATATAGTCTTGGCGAGACTCGTTCTCCCTTGGAACTACATTAAAAAATTGTGCAGCTCTTTTCACCGAAAGACGGCTCCTAATAAATTGGTGAGTAAAAGCCACAGATAACTCATGATAGGAGGCAATAAAAGAAAGAGACAAGGTGTTATACCAAGCAGTAGCAAGGCCCGAGAGTGTTACCTTGAAACATTTGCACAAAGTCGCTTCATCGACCTCACTCAGTGCCATGTTTTTTTTTATATTTGTGATGGGTTTCGGGAGCCAAACAGCGCAGCGGAATTTAACCGAAACCCTCCAGGATCCAAGTGAAAACGGTGCAAACCGGGTGTTCGAAAATTTTCATACCTAATTTTCGGTTGAGATCTCCCACTCAACTGTAGAGTCGAATCACAAAACCTGAACAGTTGACATGTTCAAGCTCTCTATAGTATCCACACGAGCCTCTCGGGATCACCATGCTTCCACCACGTCCCGGCAGATGCATTTCTCTTGCGCTCGCAGTGCTAGCTTGCGTCCTCCAAGAAATTGCAAGAGAAGAGTGCGGCTGTCCTTTTGGGAGGCTAGGGCAAGGAGACCTGCGAATTTCTCATTAGAAGTTGTATTTATAATGAAAGTCAACTTCCAGGCCTAATAGGTTTCAAAGCCCTAATCCAATTAGGCTTTAATTTCGGGCTTAATAATGGCTCAACTATTGGGCCCATTATTAATACAAAATTATTGTGAAACCAAAACCCAAATTATTAGCCCATGCACTCTAATGATCCAAATAGCTCAATGTGTGCGACCCAATAGGCTCTTACCACGTTGGCAATGATTATAAATCACATTTATGATCATAAGCAATGAGCGGTGTCTAGCAACACATCATTGTTACCCAAGTGACAAGATTGTCAATGATTCGACTAAACCTTTATGATCATCACCAATATATGCCATTGTCCCTTTGTCCAAGATATCAAGACTAAGCACGAGACATGGAATGTGTCATTCTCGTATAGCCCAATCTTTGGTTTCTTGATTACCGAGTAGACCAACTTAAACTGATGAACTTGATATCGTATATCAACTCATCCGAGCATGGCCATACATTTTTCTAAGTCTTACTCTATCAAGGGCCCGAAGATATCACTCCCGTTACATAGGAGAGACAAATCCCATCTTGATCATACAAATCCCTCCGCATGATATATGACATACCCAATGACCTCCTTCAAGTTCACTCAGTTACGAGCAACAAAGGAAAGTATCAAAGTATGTGACTCACATGTAGGGAACCTTGATGATCTTAGGTCGAAGGACTACATATACCATGATCACTATGAGAATCACTTATGACACTCATATAACGATCCATGTAGTGTTCTCATGGTGGGTCGGTCCACTACACAAGTTCTCCAACTTGTACCCATATGTAGACTACATATCTCATATTAGTCTCCACATATGCTAGTTGTTATATATTATTGCAACCCACTCCATAATAATACTAGACTAGGGACGTTTAAGAATATCATTATTCTAGGGTTACAATTATGTTTGTTAAGTTACGCAGAAACAAAACAACAAACATAATTGCTGGACTAATGCCTTAATAAAATATCATGACTCAATGTGCAAAAATACAATCATCTCATGATTGGCTTTTGGGCACAACACTAACAATTTGGTCAGATGTGCATGAGGGTCACATCTCCCATTGTACGAGTTTAGCCGAGGTACCCTAAGTCCAGTGGAATTTGGGCATTTCTGATGGCCAGGATAAACTGAGCTTTATCGCCAACATAAGTTTCAGACAAATGAGTCCATACTACCTTTCTCGTGATCTACTCTTCCATTTTTTCCATGCTTTCCAATAATTTTTTTAAATGAAGGTTTGGATTATTTTCATTGCACCGACGGGGAGAAAAAAATGTCCCATAAGTAAACTTTCACTCGGAGATGGCTGGACCTTTCTTTTTGTGATTACGTTTCAAGCTACGAGCGGATGGGCTTTCAATGCGAGATTCGTTTCGTGTGCTACCTTTCGATGCTAAAGGGAAACTTGTTGCTAGAGTTCCAGATTTTTCTAACAAAGGTTCCCTCTAGAAGGACCTCTTAGGAGTATGGTTGGAGAAATGCTGAGTGATTTTTATGACTATTGTATGCTGGAATTCACATAAGAACCCATCGTTCGTGTCACCGGGCGATCCTTCTGTGGTGTTGGAGTTTTTTCTGGTGGGGGATCCTGGTGAATCTTGCTTTTAGATGCCCAAGTAGTCACTATGGCAATATGCTCTTGGGTTCCCACAAATGGTGCCATTTCCTATGCTTAAGGACCTCGGTCGTCTGAGTTCTGCATCAACGTCTTAATGTAAGTACTTCAGCCAGCTATAATGCCTGAAAGGCATTAGAGAAAATGGTGAAGGGTGACACGACCCTTTGTGGGTCTGCCTAGGAAGCCTATGAGAACTTGTCCCACACTAGTCAAAACTAGCTAATTGACTACGTGCACATTAGTTAAAACCTTTATGCTTGTAGTTAATTAATCCTACTATGCAGTCATGCATGAGTATATGCTTTGACTTGAATGATTAGATAAGTAATAAAAACATAAAACATTGCCATGACGTTTAGTTAAAATCGAATCATCAAAGCCATCAAAGCATACAAAGCATTTAAGTGGTTAACTACACATATTCAAATGCATGTGAACATCCAAGCAAAAGTAGACTATGCTCATACCCAAGAGCGACTCTAGAGTAAAGCACTCATACATGAACATTGGAGGCAAACTAGTGTATGAAAACTATACACTGAACTATACCACTGAAAACCATAACTAAGCTCCTACCTTAGAACAACTCACAGTTCCAAAGCCCTCCCTTGTACTTCACTAGCCACTGTTAGCCAAATAAATAACTGTATTTAGTACATCAACCTAACCAATTAGTGAACCACAAAACTAGAATCACAAGATTCAGATAAACCATATACTTGCTTGTGAGCTTAGCTCAATAAACCTTAACAGTTGTTAGTTTAATGACACTCAAAAACTGCACAACATGAAACTAAGGGAGTGAGAATCTTATGATTCTCAGTAATAGGTCTTCAACCTACATGGAAAACACTAAGGACAACACATATATAAAAATATGTAATATGCTGTGAGCTCATATAGCATGAGGATAAACCTATGTGCATACGATTCAGTCCCCTGGGACTGGTCCTCTACCTAGTCCTTTTATGGGTGTCACTCCGTACCTAGTGAGTTCTAGCCCCTAACTCACTCCTAGTAAGCCTTAGCTTACTAACGCAACAAGTTTAACCTTCCCTTGATTGTTGTGCAGGTGAGCTTGGTGGATGCACCTCGCTTGAGTTCTAAGGAACTCACTAAGTGTACTAAACCTCCATATAGTGCCTCAAGTCCTTGGACTTAGCTAGGGCACTTGTGTACTAAGATTCCATCTTAAACCCTTACTAAGAGTGCACTAGGTTCTCACTTGTGCCTCAAGTAATCTTGCTTAGGCTACAAGTACACTAAACCTTCACTCAAGGCATATACCTATCCACCATTACTTGGTTTGCACTAGTGGATTAGCAATGACAATGGATGGACTCATCATTCTTGGGTCTCGAAGAACCCATTACGTGTACTAAGGTTTCCTAATCAAGGCCTTGAACCTGAAGGTACAACTAAGGTCTTGAAGATGCTAAACCTTCCACCTCATCTAATGGTGTATTTGTTATGGTCCATAAACTACTTTTCTCATACGGTGCACTTACCATTCATAAAACTATGAGAAAACCCCTTGATCATGAGAGAGTTTTTGGATTTTCTGGAGTGCATTGTACCATTACAGCCTTTAGGCACCCCTAGGACCATCCCTGCCCTCCCTGAATCCTTTTTCAACAAGCTAAAAATTGTTGATGAACTGGCCTCTGGGGCCTAGGTTCCAGGAGCACCCTACTCTGCGGGTCAAAAAATGCAGCATGGGTGCTACAGCCCCACTTGGTGCCTAGGCACTAAGACCCTATGCTCTGAATCAGGAAAACACTCTCCCAAGCCTCTTTAGAGGCTTCCTATGGCTTCAAGGCAAACAAGGGATGCCTCCACTCACCATATACCTGTAAAAAAACTTGCATAAACCATAAATACACCATCATAAATATTCTATGATGCATCAAAACATCACACAAACCTCAAACTCAAGCCTAGTCCACCTTGATCATCACCAGCCACCAACTAACACCATTTGTAAAACTACTTGAATTCTACCATAAGCAAGCTATGAATGGCATCAAATATGCATGAAACATAAATCCCTTACCTCAGTTCCAAACTACAAGTGAAGATCAAGCATTCCATACCCAAGAACAAATCTTCACTAAGGTTTTGCTTAGGTTCCAAGCAAACCAAAGCAAATGGAACCAAATTAACACAACCCAACCAAAACCCATGCCTTAAATCACCAAACAAACAGGAAATCACCAAGAAATTCATGTTACTTCACGAGAAAAACCCAAACCCAGCTGGAAAAACACGAAAATCAACTCCAATATCACAACCCAAGCTTGAAATAAGCTACCCAAAGCATGTATACCCTTTAGGGCTTCAAATTCCACCAAGAACACTTGATTGTAGGCAAGAAATCAAAGATAAATGGTGAGGGCAAGGTTGAACTCGGGAAAGGAAGGGAAAGAATGAGCAATGGCAGCCACATCCCCTTTTCCCACAAGTTTAATGCCTTTAACGTATCAAGCCACCAAACTTTCATAAAATTTGTCAAAAGCCCCATTCCCCAAATAGTAACTCTTGGTCAAAACTTGCATACTTAGGCTAATTTTTGGGTTTAAAGTAAGGGTTGGAATTTAAACTACATTTATAACTCCTGGGACTTGGCTCGACACTTTGGGATGCAAAATTATCATTTTACCCCCAAACCTCTTTTAGTGCCATAATCTCCTTGGAACCCAGTGAACTTTAACTAACTTACTTGAACTTGCTAAATGAACTTAAAAATAAGGCATTAAACAAGGGATTTATTAATTTACCTCCCTCACTAAGCATTTCGCTAGGAGTGCCATAATAAAGGGATTCCTCTGAGTGTTTTCTTAGGGCGGACTCTCCGACCCCCAAGTAAGGAAGTAATATAGCTAGGAGTATAAAGAAAGCTCAATAGGATAGCCATTACATGTTTACCTAGAGATGGCTCATTTTATATCTATTTCAAAGGGCTGAGCTCCCAAATCAGCCATCCATGTGTTCAGCTAGATCAAGGAGCAGTCCCAACTGTCTCTACAGCTAGCTGTCTTGACACAGACCTAAGTGAGCACTTTGCACGCATCTAGAAGTACTTTCTTAACGGTATTTGTCAGTATTAGGGATCATCGGTGTTGAGGTGTCTTCTATGTCCCTCGGTCAAACGAGTTTCCGAAGTATTGTGGCCAAACTTCTTAGGGCCCGAGGTAAAGGCCTTAGGGGAACTCCATGTCTTACATCCTTCTGATAGCACATGCCCTCGGGAGAGCCTCAAGGCTTATGCCTTTGGCCATCACTTTTAAATGAAATTAGTTATGGGTAAAAAATATGTAAAATAAAAATAAGCAATCTTGGGTTAAGTTTACTTAAGTTAAAATGAATTGGCTCTAAATCTGTTACCTTAAAACACATGAATATTGCAAGATCAAGCCACTCTGAGGAAAATGCACCCTTAAAGAGCTCCTATGGTTCTAAGCAAAAGTTATATACAATGGAAGCAAATTAGGCTCATTCTAACTAGAACAAGCTTAAACAACCTCACGAAACTAGGAACAAACAAAGAAGACAAGAAACAAAGCCATCACCTAAGCTCCCAAGCTAAAAATTGTCCTAAAGAGCTTTCCACACAAACATCGTGTAAAAGGAGGCTCCCACATACTTGGGTACATCATGGAGCTCTAATTTCTAGCAAGAAATAAAGAAATAAAAATTTAGATTTGGCAATGGCTTGATAGAGGATAAGGTGAACTGGGAAAATGAAATGAGAGGAATGATGAATAATGGATTCAAAAGCCACCCAAATGCGTTTGAAAACCGTTCCCTGCCTTTAGCCCCATAACTTGAGACTTGGGCAATTTTGTCCTTAACTTTGTGTTTATTGTCACTTTAGGTCCAATGAAATGTTTGTGAGCTTTAAAATTAAACCTATCACCTCAGGACGCAAATTGGCCATTTTGCCTCCAATCACACTTAGGTGGCAAAAACAACCTATAAACCATCTCACCCTTTTAATAACTTTCTTGACTTGCTAATTTGATCTAAATGAAGTTGTACACACAAATTTTGTGTGTAAAAATTATAGCTTGAAATTAATTGCAGCACAAATTATAAGATTGAAAACTGTAAAACAAAGATTTTGGGGGATCAACTCTTTAGCGTGCTTCTCACATGCCTAATCCTCTGATTAACACTTCAAGCTTTTGGTGGAGACGCAAACAGCTTTTTTATGAACACGGATTTCGGAGTTTTTCTTACATGAACACGAATCGAGGTTCCCGTTACTTCATTTAGTTTAAGATTTTTCTGTCGTACTCCATGGAGTTGAGGGCTTTGGGCAATGTCTGCTACTTCCTTGCCACTTTCCTTGGACTTTGACTCAATACAACACAAGAAAGAATATTCCACGTGCCCCGCCACTTCCACGGGATTTGAACTTGAACTTGATGCAGATTCGTCCTATGCTCTTTGTGTTCCTCACTGTGTTCTTCAAATCTGGCCTTGATGCAGATTTTTCTTGAGTTTGATTTCTCCTCTCATGAGGCGTTTGTGCTTGATCAGCTTGAAAAGCTGGAGAGAGCTTCTTGTAGAGAGATTTTCATTCTCCCTAGTTCTGATTCTCCAATTTGTTCTTCCTTGTTTTTGGCCTTGGGGGATTATTTATAGGTGTAAAGGATATGTGGCTGAGTTTAATTAAACCACATGTGATAATTATCATATATTTATCTCTTGTATTTATCTTAAGAGAAAATAAATATAATAATTATCCCTCCTTAATTATCCAATTTATTTAATTTAAAAGGACAATTAATGGAACATTCTAGAATATTCTAGAATATTTTAGTTGAATGATGGGTATGCATGGACTTTGTCATTTTGGAGCTTGATGCCCAATTTGCCAAAATGGACTTTGGCTAAGATGAGATAATAAGTCTTCATTCGAGGCCTTCGGTTGCATGCTTTTGGGCTCCAAAAATTGGGTTTTTTAAATTTGTAGTTTTCTAAAATTGATGGATTTTTGAATTTTGGGTATCAATTTTGAGATGGGTTAGACAATTTAAATTGGGTTTAATTTATTTTAACCCAATTAGATTTTGATCTCTACAAATGCTCTTTCAAGATCATTTATTTATACACTCTTTTTATGGTGTAATCAATAAAAAAATCTTGCTTTTTTTTTTATGAGAAAATTTGTTGTAGCCCTCAAGAAGTATGAAGAATTTTGCCATGAGAAATGCACTTTACAGCATCAATTTTGGTTCCTTCCATTAACTATATTTTCAATTTGGGTAGGAAATAATTTGGTTTGAGCTCCAATAGCAATCAAACTTGTCTTGAAGTAGGAGTTGGATTTAACTTTAATTTTGTGACAAATGCATGAGTTAGAAGTAGGGCTTCAACTTCATTTGAATTCAACTTCAAGTTCAACTGGGTTGTGCAAGCGCAGTTGAATTTAACCAACAACTCCTATAAATTTTATCATGCCTGAAACTGCCCTAAGCCTATGCACTTCATGCAATCTTATAAATAACTTCTTTGATAAAGCAAATATAGCTTGGCAAGTTAAGAACATGACTTTGCTGAAAAGCTTCATTAAATAAGAAATACAAAATGGATTTTTGAAAATTCACATAGAAAACATCTTTATTACCCAAGTTAATGTTTAATAATTAGGTACAAAGTAATAGCTTTACAACCTATACACAATTTTGATACATGGCACAGATGCTAGGTACAATACATCACAAACTAGCTTTTCAGCCTACGCACATAAAGTGCTACATAATCGTACTAAGGATCTTGGACTCAAAAGTCCCTAATCCAGGACTTAGTCTTCAAATCATCATCCAAGAGAGAAGAGAGGTTTGTTCAACTCCAAGCTAATTTTAGACACATCAGCAATTAAATGAACTATAAAAACTGTAAACATAAGGGGGTGAGTTTCTAATGAAACTGAGTAAGAGACAATAACAACTCTAAAGTCTAAATTTAGTTTAACAGCAAAATACCTGCAAGCAAAGGAAAACATAGAAAACACAATATACAGGCAATATATATATATATATATATATATATATATATAAACAATAATAGATAAGGTCAGCACACGTAACCAATGCAACAAAGCACACAAAACTCACACACAACACACCAGCTACCTTGAGGCAGCCAATAGGGCCGAGCAATCATTTCCTTAATTTATATTCATTTCATTAACTTTATTAACCAAACTATACGTAAAACATAGGGCCCCAGACTTTGAATTTGGGTTGGCCTAACCCAAAAAATATAATCCTAATGCTTGCTCATAACATAGCTAGCTAGCGAAGTACATCAACACTCCCGGGGTGTCCTTAGCCCTTACAGCTCTTGGGTTCATCTGACTCCATGTCAGCACCTAAGGCCTACCAATTTTGATCCTTGCATTCAGCCATTTTGGCCTATGTCTCTTTATCCCCTTACATACAGCCATTGGCCTAGCATGGTAATCCATGCATCTCAGCAATTCAGTTGAGCATATTAATCCATTACAGCCATTCGGCCTAACCACTGTGTCCTTGGTGATCCAACAACATTCATATCTAGCAACTCTTGATATTTTCCAGCAATGAGAACATTAAACAGAACTAGACTCATGAATTGTAGGTGTTGTCCTTTACAGGCAGCCATCCGGCCTAGCACAACAATCACTACATTTTAGCTATTTGGCCTAACCATTGCTTCCTTAGATGTCCAACAACCTACAATTCCAACATCTCTTGAACTTTTAGCAGTACAAGTATTAAACTGAATTAGATTCGCAAGTTGTAAAAATTGTCCCTTACCTGATAGCTCATGCATTAATCTGATTTAGCTAGGTAACCGAACATGTAGGCTAAGCCAAGTTTCTAATCTGCCTCAAAGCTCAGTAGTGTCCTCGAAATATCCAATTAGCATCTATGTCAAATGAAACCAGAGGCTTTAGTCTCAAAGTCAACACCGACATTAATAAAGAAGAATGATTCTTACACTAGAACCTAAGCGTGCAACTTGAACTTCAAGATCTTGTCACCATTATTTCTTCAATTATGTGCTTTGCTCTTCATTCTTCATCTAATTTCTGTCAAAAAAATTTGTTTGCTGGTAATCCCAGTAGCAGAGCAACTCGCATCACGTTTAATGGGGTGAACAAAACACTTATTCTAGTTTTAGCCTAAGTGGGAGTAAAATCCCAAGCTTCATCCTTTATTTTCTTAATTTTATGTAATTTGGTCTTTGAACTTTTATCCTTTTCTCAATTAACTCCCCTAGCTCAACTTGCCTTCTTGCTTCTGAATTTTCATCAATTCAGCCCCTAGCCTTTTACTTATGTCAATAAACCTACTAAATAATGTAGTAGAATTTTCCTCAATTGTACAATTGAGTCCCTTGGTTAAACACCAAGAATAATTGAGCTCTTAAGGCTCAATTTCCTTGACAATAAATTGATCTCTTTGCAATTCTGCCTGTTCTCATAGAATTTCTTCCAATATAGCCCTTGGCCTTAGAAACCTATTACAGTTTTCTATATAATAGGCATAAATAAAAATTGTGGGCATGACAAATTTGGTACCAATATTGCATCGGTTCTTCATTCAAGGTGTCCATCAAAGAGGCTAAAATCTCCTTCCTTTCTGATCGAGGGATCATCTTTTCTCCTGGGTGTGCTTTTATGCATGTGAAAGTATTTTTTTTTTATTTTGTCATTTACTTTCTTATTCCAATGCAAGCATATTGGCATGTTCTCCCATGCGTGTATTTTATTCGGCCGCACATCATTGTCCCTTGCATGTGTTTCTTACAAGCTTTGCTTTTCCTTTTTTCTTGTTCATGTACATAGAGGCTCTTTTTTTTTCAAGGTATTGTCCGCTTAATTTATCATAGGACCGCACCCATGGGTATTTCTTGTTCATGTTTCTACCAGACCTTTGACTCATGCTCTTCCTTTGTTTCTTGTTCCGGCACACAGATATGTCAAATTGCTTCTTGGATCCACTAATCAATAAGCTTAAAACTCGAGTCTCTCCTTCAAGGTAATCTCTGACAATTTGGATTGCCTTTCCTCTTTTTCTTTTTAAAGTACAGTAGCTTTTTCTTTGTTGGAATTTGTTAGAGAATCGCACCTGCTAATTATTATTATTATTTTTTTGTTCCTCTCTTAAAGTCAGCTAAAGCATTATGCAACCTCCATTTTTTTTTTCTTATAGGGCTTCTTGGTTTGCTCAAGTTTGTGACTCCTTGATGCCATGACGAATTGAGGGCTTGGATATTGATTATCTCCAAACTTTGATTTTGGAATTTTTGATCTTTCTAGATCCTGAGGATGTAGATGAACCTATGAGGTTTTCAGGCGAATTTTTTTAGCCTTGTCTTTATGCATCTTTTTGGATCACGAACCAACTAATTCCTTTTTCTTCGGAGTGATCATCGTTGCTTCTGCTGCTACATCAAGTTTCTTTTCCAAGAAGTATATTTTGTTGTAAAATGGCTGCCCCAAAGGTGCGCTCAGAAGTTGTACTTGCTTCCAAGCTTGTGAAAACTGACTGGACTGCTGAGTCTAGAGATGATAAGTATTTGATACTTCTGAAGGCCATCGTGAAGACACGTTTTGGATGAGATGCTAGTCCACTTAAGCTCATCATTAACTATCTTTTCGTTAGTTCCTATGCCATGGAGCACCCAGACCGAGTTGAAGGATTAGGCATGCCGAGGCTTAGTGAGTATCCCTTGGAGAAGGATATGGTTCTTGGAGATGTTGTCTTGCTCGATCATTGATCGTCTTTATGTTTTCTCCTGTCCTATGTAAATGTTCATGACGTTCTAAGGCCACATGTTGTAGAGCTTATTTCCTGTCATCAACTGAAGTGAAGCTCTTTACTTGATTAAAGAGGTTAGATTCAGTATTTGCATGGTTTCATGGAGTGGACTGTTGACACTTGTGCTTTGCTGCGGGTGAGCAAGGCTTAACAAATTAGCTTCTGTTGTTGAAGCCGCACCTTTTGACTAACATCAGCTGAATGGGATATATCGTGCTTCGGTTAATGCTTGGTCTTCTAGCAGGAATACTTTCATCACTTAAGAAATTGGCTAAGAAAACTTTCATTTGATTTAGACATTCATGTTTATACTCGTACAGGCCAAGAGTAATACTTTTTTTTTTGTTTTGAGGATTTTTCCGTACACAGTTTCTACTCGTGCGGGCTAGGAGTACTACATTTTTTTTTTCTGTGGTTTTTTTTTTTTCATACAGTTTAGACTCTTGTGACAAAGAGCATGCCCTCGAGTCTTTATGCCTAGAACGTCTTCAAGAACTTCCCCATTGAGCCAGTTTGATGGGATGAGATCCACACTTCATAGCAAGGTGATGGACAGTGATGTTTGGATCTCCTATTCAAGACTTAACAAGGTACTCACGAACATTGGTTTTGGATGGTCTGACATCCCCAAGTTTAGCTCCTTTACATTGTCAACGGTTGCTTGCCCCCCCTTCGTCAAAAGCTTCAGGGGCAAGGCTTAGTTCAGTTTCATTGAGTTCTTTTTCCATGTTTGAATCATCTTGATCTCGCTCTTTAAGTGTAACATTATTGTAGGAGACTACTTCTTCTTGAGGATCATTATCTTGGTTATATTCTTGGTGATGATGCCTTTGTCTTCTTTGGTTTTGGGGCTTGGTCTTTGCTCATACTTTTGGAGGAACTCCATTTGGTCCAAGCCATGCAAAAACAGAGGTTCTTTGTATATTATTGGCATGGGCTTTTGGCCCCAAGCGTTTGAACATGAAGACTCGAACAATCTCATGGATTTCCTTTTCTTTTTGGTTGATTTGCGGCTCTACTTAGTCTTCATCATACTCAAAGATTTGGATCATCAATGGGTTACATGACACACTTTTTGTGAGGTTGGAAGGTTGATATCCTAAACCATGCTTTTCTCCAAGTTGGCCTTTTCCTAAGATTGCATCCAAATCACCAAGTTGCTGGGGTTCACCTTTGTCATATCTTGCCTTTTGAAATAATTTTTTGACCTTATGTCCAAACCACGCATTTGCTTTCAAGCTTTGAAATTCTTCTATTTTCTTTGTAGGTTCATCAGACATCGCTAATTTAGATAATGAAGAAATTGGTGGAACCAAGCTTTCTTTCAGCACTTTGGCAGTTTCTTTAGAGAAGTAAGGTTTGCTGGTTAAGCCAAGGATGTTCTCTTTTGTGCTCTTTGCTTTAGGGAGCATTATGGAGAAAGATTTGGGCCTTGTATCTTGGCAATCCTCTAGGTAGAACTTGGCATCGGTCAAATGGGTTTCCTCAATGTCAAAAGGGGCTATTTCTGCCACGATTTGCATCAATAATATAAAACAATGCGGAGGTCTTCAACTCTTCTATCTCCATTGTAAGTTGAATTTTCCGTGCTAAACATTGCCCATTTTGGTTGAAACCTTGGATGATGAACTTGCTACTTGAAAGATCCTTTATAGATAGCCTGACTTTCTTCATGGTTTGAATAGGCATGATATTCACGGTGAACCACTATCAATTAAGATCCTCCCAACCCAGTGTTTGCAAATATATCCACTTACATAAAGAGGTCGATTATGTTGATAATGACCCAACTGCAAGTCTTCATCATCAAAATAGATTGTAGCCATACAGGTGACACGTTCATCATTTGCCTTTTTGTGAAACACCTTTACTTCATAAGCTCCCAGGTCAACGAACACTTGAAGCAAGGCTAGAAAAACATCTTGTGGTAGCTTGAGAACTTCATTCACGGTCATGCTTCTAGGAAAATCTTTGAGTTTGGAGATGATGTTGGCCTTTACCATGTCAACTTCTTTTCCGATGCTTACTTTGCCAAGTCTTTTTTGGTTACCACTTAATTTGCTATCTTTATGAATGGCTATGTTATTTATTTCCACATTATGTTTTGAAAAGTATGATTTTGGGAAGTATTCAAGTAGTGTCACAGACCTCCTAACCACTTGAGGTGGCTCTATATCCATTGGATACGGTGGTCTCCAGACTTTCCTAGGCATTATGGGATGCATTCTTGTGTAGTCATGCCTATTTAACCTTTCTTGCTCTTTGTCTTTTGGAGCTTCTAGCAAAGGATGGTGTGGAGGTTGATTCCTTCTTCGTTTTCGGTCTCTCACCATTGTTCATTCACCATCTTGCTCATCCAATGGACTAGAATTTGTTAGATCTCCTTACCCAGTTGACTTTTCATCTCGGTAACTCATCGGGTTGAACACTCTCGAAGGACTTTGGATGTTTACCTTTCTTGTTGAAGCGTATTTTTTTTTCTTACTTATGAATGTTGACCATCCATCACCAACTTCATCTTCCGATTTAGATGAGGATTCCCATGTATCCAAGTCATAAACCATGACTTTATAAAAGCTGGTAGTGTTTGGATCCTTAGAGTTTTTTGGCATCCCAGGGTATACATAAATAGTTGTCACCTCACCATCGACTTCAAATTTCACCAGGACAACATCTTCTAGGCCATGCGTGAGTACTTCAAGTGTATTTTCCTTTTTCATAAAGTCTTGAGAAAAGATCTTGACTTCATCCTCAAGTTTTTCCATGAATTTCGGGCAAACTGGTCCAAAGTGACACTAACCTCGGCCTTGCCCAGGAAGCCTGTCAAAACGAATCTCATGGTGGTTGCAATTGGCTAGCTATATATGTGCGCAAATTAAAACTTTATGAAACTAGTTGATTAACCTAGAAAATGCAAGATGCATGCTCATTTAGCTTTGACTTGAATACATGGAAACCATAAAACATTCCCTTGGCCAAGGCACTTTTCATAGAAATCAAGTTCAAATAGTCAAAGCATACATAATCAACATTTGTATTATCATTACTATACATAATAACCATATGAGGGCATCCAACAAAAGTAGACTAAGACCCCTCACCCAAGAGCAACCCTAGAGTCTAAAGCTCTAAACATAGACACAGGAGGCAACTAGGCATAAACATATGCAAGCCTCTATTGAAATCCTCCGAACTAACTCCCACCTTGGAGATGAGTACCAGTGGTGAGTCACAAAAGTCTATCCACGTATTGCTAGCCTTTGCGGCCAAGAAAATTAATATACTTAGTACTATTACTTCATAGAAAAGTAACTAAGAAAACTAGAATCATAAAGATTCCTATAATAATATACCTGCAACAAAAGACTACCATAACCGGTTATCAAGCTCAACACGGTCAAAATCTGAACAACATAAGATAAGGGAGCGAGAATTGATAATTCTTAGTAAGCGATCTTCACCTGCAAGAAAAATGCTAAGGACAACGTGTTAGTGTTGTGCCCAAAAGCCAATCATGAGATGATGGTATTTTTCCACATTGAGTCATGATATTTTATTAAGGCATTAATCCAGCAATTATGTTTGTTGTTTTGTTTCTGCGTAACTTAACAAACATAATTGTAACCCTAGAATAATGATATTCTTAAAAGTCCCTGGTCTAGTATTATTGTGGAGCGGGTTGCAATAATACATAACGACTAGCATATGTGGAGACTAATATGAGATATGTAGTCTACATATGGGTACAAGTTGGAGAACTTGTGTACTGGACCGACCCACCATGAGAACACTACAGGGATCGTTATATGAGTGTCATAAGTGATTCTCATAGTGATCATGGTATATGTAGTCCTTCGACCTAAGATCATCAAGGTTCCCTACATGTGAGTCACATACTTTGATACTTTCCTTTGTTGCTCGTAACTGAGTGAACTTGAAGGAGGTCATTGGGTATGTCACATATCATGATGAGGGATTTGTATGATCAAGATGGGATTTGTCCCTCCTATGTAATGGGAGTGATATCTTCAGGCCCCTTGATAGAGTAAGACCTAGAAAAATGCATGGCCATGCTCAGATGAGTTGATACACGATATCAATGTCATCAGTTTAAGTTGGTTTACTCGGTAATCAAGAAACCAAAGATTGGGCTATACGAGAGTGACACATTCCATGTCTCGTGCTTAGTCTTGATATCTTGGACAAAGGGACAATGGCATATATTGGTGATGATCATAAATGTTTAGTCGAATCATCGACAATCTTGTCACTTGGGTAGCAATGATGTGTTGCTAGACACCGCTCATTGCTTATGATCATAAATGTGATTACGATCATTGCCAACGTGATAAGAGCCTATTGGGTCGCACACATAGAGCTATTTGGGTCCTTAGAGTGCATGGGCTAATTATTTGGGTTTTGGTTTCACAATAATTTCGTATTAATAATGGGCCCAATAGTTGAGCCAGTATTAAGCCCGAAATTAAAGCCTAATTGGATTAGGGCTTTGAAACCTATTAGGCCTGGAAGTTGAGTCTCACTATAAATACAACTTCTAGTGAGAAATTCGTAGGTCTCCTTGCCCTAGACTCCCAAAAGGACAACCGCACTCTTCTCTTGCAATTCCTTGGAGGATGCAAGCTAGCACTGTGAGCGCAAGAGAAACGCATCTGCCGGGATGTGGTGGAAGCATGGTGATCCCGAGAGGCTCGTGTGGATACCATAGAGAGCTTGAACACGTCAACTGTTTAGGTTTTGTGATTCGACTCTACAGTTGAGTGAGAGATCTCAACCGAAAATTAGGTATGAAAATTTTCGAACACCCGGTTTACCCTGTTTCACTTGGATCCTCGAGGGTTTCGGTTAAATTCCGCTGCGCTGTTTAGCTCCCGAAACCCAACACAACGCATATATTATCATATGTAATTTGCTGTAAGCTTGTACAGTGTGAGGCTAAATTTATGTGCATACGTTTCAGTCCCTTGGGATTTGTCCTCTACCCAGTCCTTCAACTACAAGGCAAAGCCTTGTCTACTAGCAAGCATTGCTTACTAGCCTAACTAGTTAAGTTCATCACTAGTTGAACCTCCCTTATGTTGTACAAGGGCAGTATGGTTGAACTGAAAGTTCCTAGGTCCTGAAGAACCCACTAGGTGTACTAAGGTTTCCTTATCAAGACTTTGAACCCAAAGGTACAACTAAGGTCTCACCAGTACTAAACCTTCCACCTCTTCTAATGGTGTGTAATTGTGCCCTTTTAACTATTTTCCTCATGAAGTTTACTTACTATCCAAAAACTATAAGAAAACCCTTAGATCATGAGAGAGTTTCGGGAGTTCCAGAGTGCCACAGGCTTTCCATTCGAATGGTTTTGGGAGCATTTCCTGGGTGTTGCAGTGCTAGCGGCGCTGTGGTGCTAGTGCCATGTTGTGTCCTTGGGCGCTACAGTGCCAATGGTGCCGCAGTGCTAGGTACACGTCCTCTGTTTCCATGAAAAGCCTCATAAGCATGTTAGGAGGCTTCTCATGGCCTATAAGCCAACTTGGAATGTCTCCAAACACTATATACCTATAAAAAGACTTGCATAGGCCACAATTACACCATTGGAAACATCCTATGATGCATTAAAACATCACACAAACAACAAAATCCATCCTAGTCCACCATGACCACACTTGCCCATAATCAATGTTATTGATAAGACTACTTAATTCAATCAAGCATCAACACTCAAATAGCATTAATTGAACATAAAACCTTAAATCTCTTACCTCAATTTTAGGTAACAAGCAAGGATTATGCAACTCTTCACCAAGAACAAAGTTCCACAAGTTTCTACCTAAGTTCCAAGCAAACCAATGTAAATGACACCAAATTACTAACTTCTAACCAAAACCCAAGCTTTAATTCATCAAACAAAAAAGAATCAAGAAATCAATAATACCTCTCGCCAAAATCAAGAAACCAGCTAGAAAACATGGCAAACACTTTAAAAAACACAAGCCAACCTTGAAACAAGCTACCCAAGGCTTATATAACCCTTGGGCCTTCAAATTTTGCTAAAAAACTTTGATTTTGGGCAAGAATTCAAGTAGAAATGGTAGGGACAAGGTGGAACTCGGGAATGGGAGGAAAAAGATCAACAATGGCAGCCAACACTTTACCAAGCTTAAAAACCAAGCTTTCCCCCCTTAGCCTTCAAACTTTTTAAGAAGTTACAAAAAACCCTTTCCCTCAATAGTAGTTCTAGGTCAAAACACGGTCAAAGCTTGTTTACTTAGGCTAATTTTGGGTTTAAGACAAGGGTTAGGTTTCTAAAACTCAATTTAAACTCTCAGGACACAACTCGACACTTCAGGATGTAAAATTACCATTTTACCTCTGACCTCTTTTGGTGCCATAAACTACTCAGAACTTAGTGAACTTGTCCAAAATACTTAATCTTGCTTAGTTAACTTGAAATAAGGTATTAAACCATAAATTTAACTAATTTACCTCCCTTAAATGAGTTTTCCACTAGGAAGGCCGTAACATAAAGCCTATCTCGGCAACATTGGTAGCTAGTGGTTCCTCTGTCATCGAATTTCATATGCCCTTCCTTTTCCATGCAGACTATGGGATCCTTCAACACAAAGCATTTCTCAACAAGATGGCCAATGATGTGGTGAAATTGGCAATACTTGGGGTTATCCACTATTCTAACCTCCTCTGGTCTATTTGGGTTTGGCAAGTTTATCAAGTTCTTTTCGAGCAACTGATCCATGATTATTAGCAAATTAGAATCTGCAAATGGGTATTGCTTTGCTTTAAGCTCTTTGAGCGTCAATATTTTCTTCACGTTTAGTTGGCCCTTCATAAATTTGGTACCAAGACTCGAGCTTTCTTTGGAGATCTTCATTGGAGTAGTAGCTATGACCATGATTTCCTTTTCCTTCCCAACATTTTCTTCCTTGTCATTCTTGCCATCCCTCTTTTGAGAGGAACTACTCAGAACATAGCTTTAATGCCTTACAATTTGGATCTCTAAGTCATGGGCACTTGTTGCAATTTCTTCGAACAACTACAACATATTTCCCTTCAAGCTATAGAGTATTGCCCAATGCTTCCCTTAGGCATAAATATCGATGGAGGAGGCTTCACTTATTTGCTCCTTGCAGTTGAGGGTGTTGGCTCTCCATCACTTTATATACTCCGTCACTGGGTCATTCTTCAATTGTTTGATTGTTGCCAACTCCGAGAGACTAACAATCCTTCTTGTGTTGTAAAAGTGTGATAAGAACTCTCTTTCAAGTTAGTCTCATCCATCAATGGATCCAGCAGGGGATATCCGTATACTAATCAAAAGCAGCTCCTTTCAGTGATCGGACAAATTGCTTTACCATGAGATTACCATAGGTCCTGGCGTTATTGCATGTGTCAATGAGAGCTACATGTTACTTCGGGTTGCCCTTGCCATCAAATTGTTGGAATTTTGGTGGTTGATAACCCAACAGCATCCTCAGCTCATTGATCCTCCTTGAGTATGGCTTTGCATACACTAAGGATGATTGTGGAGTCATTCTGGTTTGAGCTCGAATGGTATCCATGATCATGTGTTGTAGTTGTTGCATAGACAATGAGGCTATAGACCTTTGGGCTATGTTGTTCAAGGCACTTTGCAGGACCGTACTATCATATTGACTTTGTTTTTGCTACTTTTCCATGTTCTTGAGCTTTCAGCAATAGGATCAATAGCTTGCTTTGTGCCACTTATAGTTGCTTCCCTAGGAAAATGTTGAGCTTTTAGTTTACTCAGCAATAATGCAATCTTTGGCATCATTTTTGTCAGGTTTGGCCGTCAACCTTTCAATGGAAAACGCTGTTAGGATTTCTGGAATCTGTTACCAAGGCCGGCAACTTCGACTCCAAGGATGAAGAGTAATCTGCCCACCTTTTCTTTTGGAAAGTTACATATCTAATTTTATATTCTTCATTTGTGGTGGCCTTTTACAATGATGTCTTGGAAAATGAGCAAGCCCTTATCTTCTCAGCAGAGACTTCCATTTCCTTGTTCCTACTTGAGTGGCTGAAATGGCTTGAAGGATTGGATCTCCTTTTTATTTGTTGAATGTCGTACTTCTCTACAGTAACTCCTCTTACTTTTGTGAGAAAATAGCTTTAACGGAAATGCCAATTAAGATCCTTCAGCCCGACCTTTAGCACAAATAATCAGTGCAGCTTCCTTTTCCATTGCCATAAATTTCCCAGTGTTAACAACAACACTTTGAGCTGCCATGATCTTCACTTGAATTTCTTTAAAGCTTCCTCAATGTGAGAGATGAGAGGTAGAGAATATCCCCATCAAAGTTGCCAGAAATTTGTATGCAAAAATTTTGTGTGTAAAAATTGCACCTCGAAATTAATTGCAGCACAAATTACAAGATTGAAAATTGTAAAAGAGAGATTTTGGGGGATCGACTCTTTAGCGTACTTCTCACATGCACAATCCTCTTATTAATGCTCGAGCTTTTAGTGGTGATGCAAATAGCTTCTTTACGAACACGGACTCCGGAGTTTGTTTTGCATGAACACGAACTGAGGTTCTCACCGCTTCTTTCGGTTTGAGATTTTTCCATTGTACTCCTTGGACTTGAAGGCTTCGGGCAATATCCGCCACTTCCTTGCCACTTTCGTTGGAGTTTTACTCAATGCAGCAGATAAATGAATCTTCTACGTTGCCCGCCACTTCTGCTGAATCTGAACTTGAACTTGATGCAGTTTTGTCTCGCGTTCTTTGTGTTCCTCGTTATGTTCTTCAAATCTGGCCTTGAAACTGAGATTTGATTTTTCTTAGGCTTGATTTCTCCTCTCATTGGGCGTTTGTACTTGATCGGCTTAAAGAGTTAGAGAGAGCTTCTTGTAGAGAAATTTTTCTTCCCCCTGGTTCTGCTTCTCCAATTTGTTCTTCCTTCTTTTTGGCTTTAGGGGGCTATTTATATGTGTAGAGGGTATATGATTTAGTTCAAGAAAATCACATGTGATAATTATCATATAATTATCTCTTATATTTATCTTAAGAGAAAATAAATATGGTAATTATCCCTCTTTAATTATCCAATTTATTTAATTTAAAAGAATAGTTAATGGAACATTCTAGAATATTCTAGAATATTTGAGCTAAATGATGGGTATGCTTGGGCTTTGTCATTTTGGAGCTTGGGGCCCAATTTGCCAAAATGAACTTTGGCTAAGATAGGATAATGAATCTTCATTCAGGGTCTCCGATTACATGCTTTAGGACTCCAAAAATTAGGTTTCTTGAATTTGTAGTTTTCCAAAATTGATGGACTTTTGAATTTTTAGCATCAATTTTAAACTGGGCTAAATAATTTAAATTAGATTTAATATTTTTAGCCCAAATAAATTTTGATGTCTACAGAAACATTTAAAGTAGGGAATTTGATGTTGCTATCAGCTTCGGGAATGACTGCATTCATGGCCATGAACCACAGAATACCTCAAGTGGGAAAGAGAAAGATGAAGCTATGCAAAGTTTCAAATTTAGTGCAGCATTGGTCTGGAGATAGCAGAGAACAGAGATGAAGTGACTGCTTAGCTGGCGGATATTGAATATGAGATTTATGGGCGTGGTAAGTGCAATTCACTGTTTTTAATAAGTTAGGTGGAGGGAATTCTCTTTGATAAGGGCAGTGAAAGAGGTTACTATGAAAAAAAAAATGTGGAATTTCTAATGATCCAAGAGACTACTACTAGCCAGTTGTGATTGGGGAACATACATTCTTTGTGGAACTTAAACAAGTTTGATTAGGCATCCTCAGACGCTATAGGTCGTTCAGGTGGTTTGTGACGCATATGGAATGTTAATGCTTTCTCTTTAATTGATAAATTTGATGGAGTTGGATTTCTTGGTTTTATTGGTTACCGGAAGGATTGCCTCAATCCGATGGTTTTGATCAATGTTTATGCCTTCCAATATTCTTTAGAGAAGATGTTGCTTTGAGATAATCTGTTGAATTTGAAACAAAATTTTGATGGTCTATTTTGTTGCTCGGGGGATTTTAACATGGCCAGATTTGCCCACAAAAAGAAAGGGTGCACTTTCAACACTAGAGAGGTTGAAGACTATAACAACTTCCTATTAGAAGCTATTATGGCTGATCTGCCTCTGGGAGGGAGAAAATATACAAGACATAGTTTAGATTGTACAAAACTAAGTACGATTTTTAGGTGTATTGTGTCAAATTTTAGCTTGCATTGGAAATACTAGACTTTTCTTGCTTTGCGAAAAACAGTGTCTGATCACACTTATACTGTTGAAACAGGTTACCTCGGATTTGGGCTGAATACCCTTCAAGTTTTTTTATGCTTGGTGCAATCATTGTGGTTTTATGGACTTTGTTCGAGCCAAATGGAATAAACATCAAATTCAATGCAGCGCTTATATATTCAAGGAGAAGCTTAAGAACTTAAAAGCAACCCTTAAGGTTTGGAATAGAGAAACATTTGGTTCTACTTCTACAGATAAAAAGACTGCTCTTTTACAGGATCAACTAAATAGTTGGGATGTGGTGGCTGAGGCGCGAACCTTGTTTGATATGTTGTTAAAAAAGAGAGATTTTTTGCAGCAATTGTGGAAGTTAATGGAATCAAAGAATTTTTGTTGTGGCAAAAAGCAAGGGCAAAATAGGTTGTAAAAGGACATGAAAATTCCAAGTTTTTTAATTATGTAATCAATAGTAAAATAAGAAAAAGCAGAATAAGTGGCATCTTGGAAAATGGTTTGTGGTTGGAGGAACATGAGGCTACCAAGGAGGAAGTACATAATCATTTCAAAAACATCTTTTTTAAGGCTAGTACGAGTAGGCCATCTGTTAAGCAAAATAATACTACTCTCTTCGTCTCAATTTACTTAAAATATTTCTCTTGATACGGAGATTAAGGTGTATGTAATTTGTGTTATTATTTTTTTTTTTTTGTAGTGAAAGTTTAAATAATGATTAAAAAGAAAAATATTTTTTTTGGGTTTTATGTAGTGAGAGATTGAGTAGAGATTAAAAAAAGAGTTTTTATTGGGTTTTGTGTAAAAGGATAATTTAATTGCTAAACTTTTCTAAAAAATAAAACGCTTTAATCTTTTTAGGACATCAAAAAAAAAAATACACTTTATCTAAATTGGGAATGAGAGAGTACCTGACAACTTACTAGTGCATAATTACGTTAGCTGCAAAAACTATTTGGTGTTGATTAGATAAAAGATGCCTTTTAGAGTTATGAAGGTTCAAAGGCACGAAGACCTTTATGGCTTCAATTTCAACTTCTACAAGAAATATTTGGAGATATTACCTCCGTCCCAAAATTTTTGCTCTATTTATTTTTAGTAATTAATCTAAGATTTTTTATTTTTAATATTTTAATATATAAATAAAAAATATTTATATACAAATGATAAATCAAGACATTTAGTTTTTAAATATATTTTTTTTAATTTTTTCTAACAAATAACAATATGAAAAGAAATGAAGTTAAAATATAATAAAAAATTAAATAGAGCAAAAATTTTGGGACGGAGGAAGTATTAAAAGATGATGTCATCAATGTTTTTTAGAGAATTTGAGGAGTATGGAAGCATGGTAAGTTGCTACACTTCTGGTTTCTTTACATTATTGCCTATTACGCCAAACTTAGTCGGTATTTCCGATTATAGATGACACGATCCCCGTGCCCCTGCCCGGGATACCCTGTGAGCGTTTGTCTCACGGTGGATTGTAATTGGCTAGCTGGTTATGTGTGTGGATTAAATCCAATGCTACTAGTTGATTAACCTAGAAATGCAATATGTATGCACTTATGCTTTGACTTGGTTTATTAAAACCATAAAACATTTAATCATTTAGACATTTAGCCGGCTAGGTAAAATTCTATATAAATAAATACAAAAGGCCAAAGCATATCAAAATCAACCTTTGAGTGATTAACTACACATACACCGCTCGTGAAAGCATTTATACATAAGTAACTAATGCTCTCACCCAGAGAACAATCCCCTGAGTCAAGGACTCTTTATAACATAAATACTGGAGGCAAAATAAAGTACTGTATCAAAATACAAGACTTTGCTGAGATCTTTTACCCTAACTCCCACTTTGGACTCCTGTCCCAGTGGCGAGTCTCACAAGTCCTGTGCCAAGTGCTACTAGGCTCTGCAGCCAAAGGAAGAAGCAAGTTAGTACCACAGCCTGACCAACAGACCAATTAAACACTTAAGCAGGCTAGAAACTTAAAGTTTCTCAACTACCGTACCTTTACAGACAAAAGGTACTACCGTGATAATCCTCAGTGATTATCCGGTCCTGCTACTCCAGACTCTGCATAACAAACAGGGAGTGAGAATTCAACATTCTCAGTAAGGGTCTTCGATGTACCTGCAAGAAAAATTACTAGGACTCTGGCTGCGAGCTCACACAGCATGAGGGTACTAGTCATATATATATATACTAGGCCGGTAGACCTCTCCTCAAGTAGTCCTCTGTATCAGGCCAAGTGCAATCACTTAGCAACCTGACACATATACAGGCCAAGCGCCATCACTTAGCAACCTGACATATAGGCCAAGCGCTATCACTTAGCAACCTATCATATGGCTCAAGGGCGAACCTTAGCAAGCCTCATTCAAACATAGAACCTCTCACCTAATTGTTATGCAGGGGAATTTATGATGGGACTTGTAGACTAGGCCGCAGGGCCTCTTTGATGTAAACTAGATGAACAAGGTTTCGCCTCGTGGCCTCGTGGCTCCGGCACGGCTAGGCCGATGAGGGTTCTAAACCTCTCACCTGAGCTATTGATAGGTAATTAAGTTCAATTGCAACATTTGTTTCCTTACTTGTTGCCTAAGCAACTTACTTACCTCAAACAGTTCAAGAAAACTCATACTTCCGGTGGGACTTTCGGAAGTTTCGGAGTACCATCGGGATCCTCGGACCCTTAGGCACGTTCCGAGCCTTCCGTAGTCTCGGTCGGGTCAACGCAGCAAAAAGTCAAACCCTCCATTTTTAGGTGTTGGCGCCGCGTCGCCAAAGGCAAAAGGGATTGGCGACGCGTCGCCAACGAGCAGACGCTCTGTGAAGAAAAATTGAATTGGCGACGCGTCGCCAATTTTCGGGCCAATTGGCGCCGCGTCGCCAATTCTGCAGAAATGCAGAATTTGGCCGATTGCTGCTACGAACTTTGGCAACCAAATACATATAGCAAACATGCATCAAAAGTTACCAAATTTCATACACATGAAGTACATGTTGCAAGGAACAAAACCAACTATCAAAGCCAAACTATGATGCATTAGAAGCATCAAACCAATCCTTCGAATTTAGCTAGTCCATCATAATTCCCAAAACGTTTCTTCATACCATAACCAAAAATTACTCAACTTTCTCAATCCATTTCAATCCAAAAGCAATCCAACAACTTAAAAACACTTTCTCCCTTA
This sequence comes from Aquilaria yunnanensis, assembly GCA_039654915.1. Taxonomy (NCBI): domain Eukaryota; kingdom Viridiplantae; phylum Streptophyta; class Magnoliopsida; order Malvales; family Thymelaeaceae; genus Aquilaria; species Aquilaria yunnanensis. The sequence continues at coordinate 68,293,708 of CM077597.1, forward strand.
CCTTAACACCAAGAACAAGCAAGAATTCGAACCCTTCCTCTTCCAAACAAGCTTCCAAAGTTCTACACAAATTCAAACCAAAACAAAGCTCTAAAACATCAAAAACACCTCTTTCAACCAAAACCCAAGCTTCCAATCAACCAAATAACACGAATTCAATCAAGAACATAACTCATACCTCGTTCAAAAACAGGGGATGGAGAAAAACGCCTCTCCAAGCTTCAAAAACATGGATTCAAGCTTGAAAATCACTTCTCCAAGCTTAAACACCCTTAATTGCACCTTTTGGCACCAAGATCACTTGATTCCAAGTTCAATTTGAGAGAGAAATGAGTGAGGGAAGCTTAAGAACGTGTTAATGGTAGCTTCTCCCCCTCTTTCCCTTCTTAAACCCTCACTTAGCAACCAAGATCACCAAGGTTTCAAGTTAAGTGCAATTAGGTCCCCCATCTTTGTAACTTGACAATTCTTGATTAAATTCTTGTCTATTTGTTGAGTTTGAGTTAAGGTTAAAAGTTAAGTTCTAAAATTCATTTTAAAACACTCGGGACTCGTCCCGGCCACTCAGGGTGCAAAATTACCATTTTGCCCCTGAACTTAGTTCAGAGCTTTATTCTTGTCGGAACTTAGTGAACTTTGGCAAACTTCTTAATTCTTGCTAGGCAAACTTAAATTAAACTTCTAAACTAAATTCTAAAGTCCTTACCTCCCTCTAGAAGGGCCGTAACATTCTCCCCTCCTTCTGGAATTTGGTCCCCCAAATTCCGTTGCAACTCTGGAAAAACACCAGGATATCTTTTCAGCATATCCTGCTCTGTCTCCCAGGTAGCTTCCTCCTCACTATGGTTAGACCAAAGGATCTTAACCATCGGAATCCACTTAGTCCGCAGTTTCTTGACTTGCCTATCCAAAATCTGAACTGGTTTCTCTTCATAAGTCAAGTCCTCCTGAATGGGTATCACTGAAGGATTTACTACCTGTCCGGGCTCAACTGTGCACTTCCTGAGTAAACTGACATGAAACACGTTATGCACTTGAGAAAGGTTAGGCGGTAAAGCCAACCGATAAGCAACTTTCCCAACTTTCTCTAACACTTCATAAGGTCCAATGAACCTTGGAGCTAACTTGCCCCTTTGTCCAAAACGACTAACTCCTCTCATGGGCGACACTTTCAGAAGTACTTTGTCACCAACCTCAAAACTCAATTCCCTTCTTCTTCTGTTTGCATACTTAGTCTGTCTGTCATTAGCTGTCTTGATTCTCTGCTGAATCAACTTAATCTTAGCTGTAGTGTCAGCTATGATCTCAGGTCCAACGACCACTCTGTCTGTTGGATCTGCCCAACAATGAGGTGTCATACATCGTCTCCCATACAAAGCTTCATAGGGCGCCATTCCAATAACAAATTGATGACTGTTATTATAGGCAAACTCGATCAGTGGTAAGTGCTGATCCCAATCACCTCTGAAATCAATGACACACATGCGTAGCATGTCCTCTAAAGTCTGAATCACCCTCTCTGACTGTCCGTCAGTCTGTGGATGAAAAGCAGTACTGAGGCTAACTTTACTGCCCAATGCTTCCTGAAAAGCATTCCAAAACCGTGATGTAAATCGTGGATCTCTGTCTGATATGATCTGATCCGGTATCCCATGGAGTCTCACAATCTCCCTGAGATATAACTGAGCCAACCTCTCCAATGTATAGGTGACTCTGATCGGTATAAAGTGTGCCGACTTCGTCAATCTGTCAACCACTACCCAAATAGCATCATGCTGACTCCGGGTGGTCGGTAACCCCACTAGGAAATCCATAGTAACGGATCCCCACTTCCTCACTGGTAGAGATAAACTCTGAAGTGTGCCTGCTGGTTTCTGGTGTTCAGCTTTCACCACCTGACATGTCAAACACTTTGCCACATGTCCTCGTACATCTCTCTTCAGTCCTGGCCACCAAAAATGTGTTTTCAGATCTTGATACATCTTACTAACACCAGGATGAATACTCAATGTACTACTATGTGCCTCCTGTAGGACTTGCTGCCTAAGTCCCTCAACATTCGACACATAGAGTCGATCACCATAATGCAGTATTCCATCTTTGTACTTGAACTCTTTCTTCAAAGCACCAGTCTTAACTTCACCTGAAATCTTCTTCAACAATGGATCTTTCAACTGAGCTTCTCTGACTCTGGTTAACCAAGCCGTCTTAATCTCCAAAACGTAGACTAAGGATTTTTCTCGACTTTGCCATAATTCATGCAAAGCTAAGAAACAATCCTTCAATGCTCCTTCTGAAGAATCTGTAGCCTGATCCTTGGACAAGATCACTCCTGTGTACTTCCGGCTCAAAGCATCTGCTACCACGTTCCCTTTACCAGCACAATACTCGATCGAACAATCATAGTCTTTAATGTACTCAATCCATCGCCGCTGTCTCATGTTCAGATCCTTCTGAGTAAACAAATACTTCAAACTCTTGTGATCAGTGAAGATTCTGAACGATCTTCCCATCAAATAATGTCTCCATAATTTCAGTGCAAAGATCACTGCTGCAAGCTCAAGATCATGAACAGGGTAGTTCAACTCATTAGGCCTCAGCTGTCTCGAACCATAAGCAATTACCTGACTGTCCTGATGTAGAACACAACCCAAACCTGAACCTGACGCATCAGTATAAACTGTAAAGGCTCTGTCCGGGTCTGGTAATACAAGTATGGGTGCACTGGTCAACTTTTCCTTCAGCTTCATGTAGGCTTCTTCACACTTCGGTGTCCACTCAAATTTCTGAGCTTTCCTGGTCAATACTGTCAACGGCGTAGCTATCACAGAGAATTTCTCTATGAAGCGTCTGTAGTAACCTGCTAGACCCAAGAAACTCCTGACCTCTGTAACTGTAGTCGGTCTCTTCCAATCAACTACTGCTTGAACCTTTTCAGGATCAACTGACAAACCTTGAGCACTGATAATATGCCCCCAAAAACTGAATCCTCTCGGACCAAAACTCACACTTAGAAAATTTTGCATAGTACTGATTATCCTTCAGCACTTGCAAAACCGTTCTAAGGTGCTCCTCATGCTCTGCTGTAGACTGTGAATAGATCAGAATATCATCAATGAAGACCTCAACAAACTGATCCAGAAATGGCTTAAAGATCCGATTCATAGCTTCCATAAACACTGCTGGAGCATTAGTCACACCAAAAGGCATAACCGTATACTCATAATGCCCGTACCTTGTCCTGAAGGCAGTCTTCGGAATGTCTTCCTCCTTAACTCTGATCTGAAAATACCCAGACCGAAGATCAATCCTGGAAAACACTCTCGCTCCTCTGAGTCTGTCAAACAAATCATCAATTCTAGGAAGTGGATACTTATTCTTAACTGTCACTGCATTCAACTTCCTGTAATCGATGCACAACCTGAAAGTTCCATCTTTCTTCTTCACAAATAATACTGGAGCTCCCCACGGTGATACACTCGGTCTTATGAAACCTTTCCCTAGCAGTTCCTCCAACTGCTTCTTCAACTCATCCATCTCAGGAGCCGACATCCTATAAGGTGGTACTGAAATAGGCTCAACCCCTGGTTGCAGATGGATAGCAAACTCAGTATCCCTCCTAGGTGGTAACCCAGGTAACTCCACTGGAAACACCTCAGGAAACTGATTAGCTACAGGAATACTTCCCAACTCTTCCTCTATAGCTACTCCATTAAACGAATAATACTCCTCTTCACCAACTACAGGGATGGTATCTACAAGTCTAAGATGTAAACTCTTAGCACTAGATGCCAACCCTCCTGTGCAAGTCACTCTAGCTCCTTGAGCATCAGTGATGTCAACTGAGTGATTCGCACAGTTAATTCGTGCCTTGTGCTTACTCAACCAATCCATTCCCAGCACCAGGTCATATGATTTCAACTCAATCACCCACAACTCACAACAAAAATCATGATCACCTAACTGCAAAGGATACCTAGTAACCACTTCATTGGTCACAATAAAACCTCTCCCTGCAGTCCTGATGAGTCTCAACTCACCCGCAATTTCACGCTGTAAACTATGCTTATCTACCAAGGCAGAAGATATCACTGAAAGAGTAGCTCCCGTATCGAAAAGCACTCTAACACTACTGCTCAGAAAAGTAAAATTACCTCGTACAGCTGGCGGTTCTCTAGCCGCCTGGTTCGTCAAAGCGAAGACTCTTGGGTTCACTGCTGCAGCAACTACTCCAGGCCGGTTCCCAATGGCAAGCGGTACTGGAGGTAGAACCCGAGATGGACCTGTAACTGAACGAACTCTTGGGCAGTCCCTGGCCCAATGCCCTCTCTGACCACAGACATTACAAATATCTGTGCCCAGTGTACATGGTCTTCCACCATGGAACCGTCTGCACCTAGGACACACACCTGTCCTCCTCCTCTTAGATGGATCCTGGTTCCCTACCATTGGTCGCTTTCCAGCACTTTTCCCCAAGTTAGATGGCCCAGCTTCCACCTTTTTCACAGGTGCCCTGGAATCCTCGAATTCCCTTTCCAATGCCAATGCCTTCTGAACCATCTGGCGATAACTCCTGATATCAACTGTCGCCATATACCTCCTGAAAATAGGCTTCAGGCCCTGGGAAAACTTCTTGGCTTTCAGCTCATCATTACCCAACATATATGGAGCATATCGGATAAGTGAATTGTATCGCTGCTCATACTCTCGTACTGACATCTCTCCTTGTGTCAGATTCTCAAACTGGATCCTCCTCTGATCCTGTGCAGCTTCACTTATATACTCCTGTCTAAACTTCTTCTCGAAGTCTGACCACTTGAGCACCTTTTTCTTGTGCTCTGGACGAGTGCCATTACTCTCCCTCAATAACTCCATCACATCGTCCCACCAAAGACTGGCTCTCCCTCTCAGAAAGAAAGGTACTAGAACCATCCTCTGCTCTGTCTCATAACCACCACAAGTAAAGAGGCGGTTCATAACAGACAACCAATCCTCTGCTCTATCAGGATCTCCTGTCCCGTCAAAGCTAGGTGGATCAACTGTCTTAAACTTTTCCAGCAACCTCATCTGATGTGGAGTGTCTCCCCTCCTTGGAGCCTCCATCATCTCTGGTTCCTCAACCTCCTCAAGAACTTGATTTCTGGGTTCCTGAGCTCTAGGCACTTGCTGTTGCTCAGCATGCCTTTCCTGTTCCTGTTGTGGCTCAACTTCCTCCTGGGCAACACCTCTGTCCCCATAATCTCTGAACATCTCTGTTACAAGAGTGTTCATGCCCTGTGCCACCTGAGACATAGTCTCAGTCAAACTCTGTAGCACTCTGGATATCTCATCCAACCTCGCCACAACTGGGTCACTAGAACCTTCACCAGGTTCCCTAGTCCCCCTCGTAGTTCCAGACCTCGTATCAACCATAATAACCTGCAACCACAGCCAGACAACATTTCCCCAGATGTTGGTCAGTACTAACTTCCTAGCACTTGGACTTTACTACTAGATCTCAGTCTAAGCCTCCAATATCCATGAAATAAAACCCTTAGCTCTGATACCAAGGACACTGACACGATCCCCGTGCCCCTGCCCGGGATACCCTGTGAGCGTTTGTCTCACGGTGGATTGTAATTGGCTAGCTGGTTATGTGTGTGGATTAAATCCAATGCTACTAGTTGATTAACCTAGAAATGCAATATGTATGCACTTATGCTTTGACTTGGTTTATTAAAACCATAAAACATTTAATCATTTAGACATTTAGCCGGCTAGGTAAAATTCTATATAAATAAATACAAAAGGCCAAAGCATATCAAAATCAACCTTTGAGTGATTAACTACACATACACCGCTCGTGAAAGCATTTATACATAAGTAACTAATGCTCTCACCCAGAGAACAATCCCCTGAGTCAAGGACTCTTTATAACATAAATACTGGAGGCAAAATAAAGTACTGTATCAAAATACAAGACTTTGCTGAGATCTTTTACCCTAACTCCCACTTTGGACTCCTGTCCCAGTGGCGAGTCTCACAAGTCCTGTGCCAAGTGCTACTAGGCTCTGCAGCCAAAGGAAGAAGCAAGTTAGTACCACAGCCTGACCAACAGACCAATTAAACACTTAAGCAGGCTAGAAACTTAAAGTTTCTCAACTACCGTACCTTTACAGACAAAAGGTACTACCGTGATAATCCTCAGTGATTATCCGGTCCTGCTACTCCAGACTCTGCATAACAAACAGGGAGTGAGAATTCAACATTCTCAGTAAGGGTCTTCGATGTACCTGCAAGAAAAATTACTAGGACTCTGGCTGCGAGCTCACACAGCATGAGGGTACTAGTCATATATATATATACTAGGCCGGTAGACCTCTCCTCAAGTAGTCCTCTGTATCAGGCCAAGTGCAATCACTTAGCAACCTGACACATATACAGGCCAAGCGCCATCACTTAGCAACCTGACATATAGGCCAAGCGCTATCACTTAGCAACCTATCATATGGCTCAAGGGCGAACCTTAGCAAGCCTCATTCAAACATAGAACCTCTCACCTAATTGTTATGCAGGGGAATTTATGATGGGACTTGTAGACTAGGCCGCAGGGCCTCTTTGATGTAAACTAGATGAACAAGGTTTCGCCTCGTGGCCTCGTGGCTCCGGCACGGCTAGGCCGATGAGGGTTCTAAACCTCTCACCTGAGCTATTGATAGGTAATTAAGTTCAATTGCAACATTTGTTTCCTTACTTGTTGCCTAAGCAACTTACTTACCTCAAACAGTTCAAGAAAACTCATACTTCCGGTGGGACTTTCGGAAGTTTCGGAGTACCATCGGGATCCTCGGACCCTTAGGCACGTTCCGAGCCTTCCGTAGTCTCGGTCGGGTCAACGCAGCAAAAAGTCAAACCCTCCATTTTTAGGTGTTGGCGCCGCGTCGCCAAAGGCAAAAGGGATTGGCGACGCGTCGCCAACGAGCAGACGCTCTGTGAAGAAAAATTGAATTGGCGACGCGTCGCCAATTTTCGGGCCAATTGGCGCCGCGTCGCCAATTCTGCAGAAATGCAGAATTTGGCCGATTGCTGCTACGAACTTTGGCAACCAAATACATATAGCAAACATGCATCAAAAGTTACCAAATTTCATACACATGAAGTACATGTTGCAAGGAACAAAACCAACTATCAAAGCCAAACTATGATGCATTAGAAGCATCAAACCAATCCTTCGAATTTAGCTAGTCCATCATAATTCCCAAAACGTTTCTTCATACCATAACCAAAAATTACTCAACTTTCTCAATCCATTTCAATCCAAAAGCAATCCAACAACTTAAAAACACTTTCTCCCTTACCTTAACACCAAGAACAAGCAAGAATTCGAACCCTTCCTCTTCCAAACAAGCTTCCAAAGTTCTACACAAATTCAAACCAAAACAAAGCTCTAAAACATCAAAAACACCTCTTTCAACCAAAACCCAAGCTTCCAATCAACCAAATAACACGAATTCAATCAAGAACATAACTCATACCTCGTTCAAAAACAGGGGATGGAGAAAAACGCCTCTCCAAGCTTCAAAAACATGGATTCAAGCTTGAAAATCACTTCTCCAAGCTTAAACACCCTTAATTGCACCTTTTGGCACCAAGATCACTTGATTCCAAGTTCAATTTGAGAGAGAAATGAGTGAGGGAAGCTTAAGAACGTGTTAATGGTAGCTTCTCCCCCTCTTTCCCTTCTTAAACCCTCACTTAGCAACCAAGATCACCAAGGTTTCAAGTTAAGTGCAATTAGGTCCCCCATCTTTGTAACTTGACAATTCTTGATTAAATTCTTGTCTATTTGTTGAGTTTGAGTTAAGGTTAAAAGTTAAGTTCTAAAATTCATTTTAAAACACTCGGGACTCGTCCCGGCCACTCAGGGTGCAAAATTACCATTTTGCCCCTGAACTTAGTTCAGAGCTTTATTCTTGTCGGAACTTAGTGAACTTTGGCAAACTTCTTAATTCTTGCTAGGCAAACTTAAATTAAACTTCTAAACTAAATTCTAAAGTCCTTACCTCCCTCTAGAAGGGCCGTAACAATAGACCTATTAGTTAAAACGGACCATATATAACATCATTGCTAAACTACTTGCAAAAAGATTGTATAAGGTAATACACTCAGTGATTTGTTAGTTTCAGACGGCTTTTAGCAATAGTAGATAGGTTCTTGATGGTGTGCTTGTTGCAAATTAATTGGTCATTGTTGCTACAGGAAAGAAATTGAAGAGGGCTATATTTAAAATCAATTTCAAAAAGGCGTTTGACTTTGTCAATAGGAGTTTCTTATGTTCTGTTCATTGTCAGATAGGCTTTGGAGAGAAATAAATCTCTTGGACTTACAATTGCATTTCTACTGCTTCGGTGTCCATCCTTGTCAATGGCAGCCCGATGAAGGAAATATGACTGGAAAAGGTTGCCTTTGCTTTTTCTTATCATGGTTAAAGGTTTACATTTTATGATTAGTGAAGTTGTTAAGCTAAATTTAAAAATGGGTACACCTGTAGGAAATGATGGTCTGTTGCTTTCTCGTCTTCAATACGATGATGACACCTCCATTCTAGGTGATTAGTCGGATCAAAATATTTCTCAAATGAAAATAGTCTTGAAATATTTTCAAATGGTTTTTGGGTTAAAAAGAAAACATGGTTAAGAGTTCTCTAATAAGGGTCAATGTTGTTGAGTTGGAGGCTTAGAGGATACCAAATTTGGTCCGATGCCAGATGAGTAAGCTACCTAGGACCAATTTTTGCTTGTCTGGAGGAGGAAAAATATGCAGGAAGCCTGCATGGAAAGTGATAGTTGATAAAATGAAAAAGACGTTTCCGAGTAGAAATCTAGATAGTTATCTACTGGTGGTTATTTGACACTTCAAAGGGCTTATTTTCGAAGCTTACCATTGTCTAATAATTCATTGTTCTGAGCCCCTCAGGTGTACTTCAAACACTTGAAAAATGCGAAAAAAAAAAAAATTTCTGTGGGCATTTGGGGAGGACATAAAAGTATGTGTTCGTTGGACAAATGTGGTTTTAGGAAACAAGTATGGGGTTTTCAGTGCATGGCTAGTTGGTATGTGTTTTGGTTCACAACTTTTTTCACTACACTGATAAAAAATGTGAACATGTCAAATCTCTCTATACTTATGAATATGTCAACTCATAGACAAATGCATCTATCATTAAAGTATAGTAGTGTCAAGTATCAAGATTATTTTTCTCAAGGAACAAAATTGTCTATCATACTTAATATTTCTCTCTATTGTCAAACTAACAATTAAAAAGGGTGTTTCATTAATTAACTAAAAATTAACTAAACTAACTAATGTAGTAAAAACGAAAAAACAACTAACTATTGACTGTAGAAACCAATCAGACAGTCAACAATCAAGATACGTCATGCTTTGATTCAAATCCCTCTAGAAATTTATTACATTATTCTTACTTTAATTTAACAAGCATATGATTTGCTTGGATTGTGAAGTACTATCTAAATTAAATTATCTCCTTATTATTCCCATTTGCTAACTCTTATTTTTAAGTCACCGATAGGTTGACTAGTCCTATGGCACTTCCTAAGAATGCAATACTAGTTCAACGACCCAACTTCTAGGTTTCAACTTAATCTGGAGGTATTATATATTATTGCCAGCTTTGACAATATCACTTCTATCCAATAGTGATCAACAACAAATATATCGAATACTATGTGCATATATTTATCATCTCACATTGAATTAATAGGCTAGCTATTATTAATCAACGCAACAGATCATATTAAATAAATCGCAAGAAAACATAATTTTATTAAACTAAAAGCAATCACAATCACAATATTATTCTAAAGTTCATCTACTTTAAGTGTAAATAGAGAATTTAGTCCATTATGTCAAAAAATAAATACAACATAAATAAAGAAAAACTAAAAAAACAAATCTCCATCTTTGAATTGCTTCTCTTTCAAGGAATCCTTGATCTGAAGCACATTCATCGCTGTTGATCATCAAAACTGCCTGCAATAGCCTTCTTCTATGAAAACTTTAACTCTTTCTTTGTATATTCTTGCCTCTCCTCTTCTTGGCCTTCCCTGATAGCCTTTGGGCACCACTGGGTGCCTCCCCTATTGTTCTCCTTTAAAACCTTAAAAAAAATAGCTTAAGAAACCCTAACAGCATGAGAATAGGGTCATGAACACGGCCATGTTTAAGCAAACATGGTCATGAACATTGCCATATTCAAGAATGTGTTCAACCCCTAGAACATAAAAATCACAAACATTTAATTACATGGTTTGGATCATGGGCATGGAATTGAACATGGGCATGTCCAAAGCCGCGTTTACTTCAAATTTTGCCAAAACTTGCAATTCATCTTTAAAACTTGCACAAAATACTTCCCAACTTAAATAGAGCTAAAATATGGCCTAAGAACAAAATACAAACCAATCAAGCACCAAATTCTACTAAAAACATATCATAAGACATGCAATTATCAAGGAAAAGTATATAGAAAACATGTATAAATATTAACATATTAGTAGTCGTCTAGGGAAGAATCCTTTGTTGCTTGCCAAATGGTGGTGGTGGTTTTGGTCAGAGGATAAGGGTCTTTGGAAAGGAGTGATTAGCTCAATGTTTTTAGTCAATGGTGGTTTAGATGAGGTAGGTTTAACAAGTTATTTGTCCTCAATTTGAGGTGTGATGGTGAAGATTAAGGATGACTTAAATAGGTTAGGAAATTCTATTTTTTATTACTTTAAGTAGAAATTGGGGGATGGTGGTAAAATCAGTTTTTGGTTGGATAACTTGGTAGGGGATAAGGATTTGACTAGGCTCTTTTAATTGGGGTTAGATAAGGAGGCTAAGGTCACTAGAATAGGGAGTTAGGGAGCTAGAGGAGGGAGTTTAGAGGAAGAAAGGCTGGAGCTGGATATGTTTCTACGGGCATTGGATGGTGTTCAGATCGCTGTTGATACTCCTGACTCGCTACGCTAGAGCTTGAGCACCTCTAGAGTGTTCTTTGTCAAGTCAATTACCAGGCTGGTGGACGACAAGGTGGCTATGGATATTAAAATCAAATATCTTTCTCTTGGAGTCACTGGGTTCCGTTAAAAGTCAGCCTATTTACATGGAAAGTAGTGCAGCAGAGATTATCCATAAGACAGAATTTGGCAGTATTAGATATATCTTTACAAAATGTGAGTTGCTCTCTTTGTCACCTATTTGTTAAAGATGAGGATCATTTGTTGCTGTTCTGTGATTTTGCCTCCCAAGTCTGGTCCTACATCTCTAAATGGTGGTCCTTTAGTCTTGTGTTTTGTTACTCATCTGCTTGTTTCATGCCACGGTGGCCAATGAGATTTCCTTCGAAACAAATTTTCTAGGCTTTGCTTGCTGTAATGCTTGCTACTTTTTGGTCTATATGGAAGATTAGGAACATCAAAATCTTCAACAGAAAAGAGGTCCCTGTGAAGGAAACTGTGTTTGAAATTCAATTACTTTTGCAATTATGGATCTCATGGAAGGGAAGGAATAGGCAGATCTCTTTCTTTGAGTGGTGTTTCAGTCCTTTATTGGCATGTGAAAATTGGCTTTAAGCTATCCTTGGCAAGCTTGTGCAGCTTGTTTTCTCAGTTTTTCATTTCTATATATTGTAGTGGTCAGGTTAGTGAACAAGCTGTTTTGTTTGTTACTTTCTTCGTGTATGTGCTACTAATCGTTCAGGTTTGGCTATTGGTGTCCACTGAAACTTTGTACTCCTTTTGTCCCATATTATTTGAAATATTCATTTTTTAACAATTAATCTATGATTTTTTATTTTTAATTTTTAGTATATAAATAAAAAAAAAATTATATAAATGATAAATAAAAACCTATAGTTTCTAAATATATATTTTTAAAATTTTTTTCTAACAACCAATAATATAAATAAATACAAGTCAAACTATGGTCAAAAGTCAACTGTTTCAAACAATATGGGATGGAGTGAGTAATTGTTTTCTCGCTTTTTGCTGGCCATTAATTTAATTTTCTTAAGGTTCTGTTTAGACAAAAAAACTTGTATAGCAGTACAAGGTGTGTTGCATAGAGAGTTGTAACGACCCTCTAGGTAGGGATGACAACTAAAAGGGTCGGGGTGGGTTTGGGTGGGGTCATTCATATTCGGGTTATTTGGGTGCAGGTTAATTTTGGATTGAGTTGATTTCGGGCTCGGGTTGGGTTCGGGTCAAGCTAGTTTAGGTTCAGGCTTAGTTCGGGTAGGGTCAATTTCAGTCTCGGGTAACTTCAGGTCGGATTATTTGGGTTTCGGGTTGATATTTGAGTCTAATCAGGTTATTGCTGCATAGGCAAGATAAATTAGATTAATTCAATTTTTTATTTAGGTTTTGGTAAAAATTAAATTAAATAATTTGATTTTTTATGCAAATATTTGAAAAGTTTGGCAACCCATGTTGCAATTTATGGGTGACTAAAACGAAAATTTCAAAATTTAGGTACCTCATAACTAAAAAATTACTACACATAAAAAATAATCAAAAAATTTTAATTTAACTAAATAAAAATATATTAATATGCAATTATTTTAATAAAAATACCTAATTCAAAACTTTGCAAATTTAATTCATGAAACTGTAAGCTCGGTTATTTTAGAACTTAAGTAGTTGGTAGAATTAAATACATTTAAATTATGTTATCACTTCAAATTATAATGTTTTAGGAATTTAGGGTCAAAAAATGAATTAATTTAGTTCAAGTACTAATTTTGAGCCCTAGAAGTCATTTGCGGTCAATGCAAGCAAAATTGAAGAGTTTGAGTGTGAATTAGAGGTTTTTAGAAAGTTCAAAGTAAAATTGAAAACTGTTAACTCTCGAGAGCTTAAGGTAAATTTGGTAATTTTATGAGGTAAAATCTGATGATCTTATAAAGTCATAGGCTAATTCAACAAATCATAGAAATGTTGGGCAAATTTAAAAAAATTGCATAAAAAATGGGACAGAACACTAGGCTAAGAGTTTTGTTGGACTTAAATTGGAATGATTTGTTATATTGCTTCAGGATTTAAATTTTTATTCATGATTTTAGGCTTTTGTGGTTTTGAATAGGAAAGAATATTTTAAGTAATTTGAGCTCGAGCCTTTGCGAATTTTGTGAAATCAAAATCATTTTAAACTAATGCATGCTTTACTAGTACTTTGAATTAAAATTTTATATAGTTTAGCCTTGCTATCAAATGTAAAAGGTGACTAATGATGATAAATGCTGAAATAAGTCCTTCATATTATAAAAAATTGAAGTTTGGTTTAGTAGTTTTATAGGATTATACTGAAGTGTGAGAATACTGAAAATTATTAAGTCATCTCAACCAATAAATCCCATAAGACCCATAAACAAACTAAGACAAATTATTTTATTAATTCACTCTTTCAATTCCATGAGATACCTGAATAAAAAATATTTTTGAAGTACTTTTTGAATTTCTTAAATTGCATGGTCATAATTAATGTACAATTTAGATAAATAATTAATATATAAAAAAATCATGAATTTTTAAATATTTGCTGACCATATATTCTATGTTGATTTGAGTTAAAATCGAGTCTTGTCAGGTTTAGACTCAGGTTTTTTCGGGGTTGGGTTATGTCAATCTCAGATTTGGGTCATTTGGGGTTGGGGTCATTTTGGGTTTGGGCCAATTTAGGTTTGGATCATTCGGGTTTTGGGTTTTTTCGGATTTCATTTTAATCAGGTTTGAGTTCAAGTTGGGTTGAGTGCAACTGAGATCAGGTCGTTGATTTTTCTGGTCAAATCAGGTTAGGTCAGGTTTGGGTTCAGGTGGGTTGGTTCAGGTTTTTAAGTTGGGTCAAATTTTACCACCTCTACCTCCAAGCTAGCATCATTTGCGAAGGTTAATGAGTAGGACCTCCCAGACAAAGCTGCTCTTCACAAATTTTAGCTCACCCAGATTAGGGGAGACTGAGCCTTCATCTTCTATTCTTTAGTAGGAGAGTCCATGGCGGCGATTGGCTGGGCGGCCACAGTAGCCTTTCCCAAAATAGAGTTACTAGGGAAAATTTGAGATTCAAGAAGAAAATAAGAGTAAGAAAGGCTTCGTGAAGGGCAACTAGTCACCATGGAGGAGATTGAGAGGAAAGGAAAAACTAAACAAAATAAACGAAGAGACAGAATCTACCTTCAAATTAAAGTTGTAAGGATGAAAACAACGAAGTTGTTTCATGCATGAATGCCAGAAAAGCCGTTGACGTTGAGCAACAAATGAGAGGACAAAGAGCAATGACCAAGAGGAAGCAAAGAGTTTCGGAAACAAGAAAGAAAAGGGAATGGTAAAGAGATGGAGGGAAGCGTAGCCTTTTATAACCACATAAGGGTCGTTTCGCCTCCCTTCTGAAAAATCGCCACAATTATTATACATTGAGCACACTAACAATGCAGTGCCTCGTGGCCCTAAAGGTGTTAAATACTATTCCTGCTAAGGGTATACTGCACTCCAAATTTTTCAGTTATATTATATAGTATATCACGCTGCATACCGTTGCTTTTTATTTTTAAAAAAATAAATGTTAGAATATTATTTTAAGATAATATAAATTTAATAATTTTTTTACACATTTTATATGCATTCTATTTTTTCTCATCAAAAATTTTCAAATATAAATAAAATATATATGATAGAAGATATTTTTTAAATAAAAAAACATAAAAAAAATGTTAAGTAAGAAAAGTAACCAAAAGAATAAAAGTAAATATTTATTTTATGATGTGTGCATTAACTATATTTTTAATGTTTTATATATTTATGATATTTTGATGTAAAGTGGCAAAAAAAATATATCTCACATGCATCCGCAAAAAATAAAAAACCGCAGTGCGTACCTTACAGTATTTGCGGTATACCACAGTTTTTAAACAAAATGCATATAAAAAGTGAGTGACATACGAAATGTCGCAAAATATTGCGATATACCATATAATAAAATGACAAAATATAAAAACATTTGTATGGCGTACCTCTTACCTACGGTAAGCGATACACCGCAGCATTTTACTCCATGATGGTCCTCGACTATGGCAAACATCGTATGTCATTAGCTACTCCTCTAACATGCATTGATTACCATCATTTTAGCTCCCATCTTACCATTAGAAAAAGACACATGTCCATTTAGAACGCCAATTGAACTATCTCATTCTCCTAGAGGCCTTATCTCTAGGAGACAATGCTTTGCCATTAGAGGCATCATTATAAGGGAGGCGTCATTTTGATGCCATTAAGGCTCATACGATGTAGGAACCATAATTTACATTTTTTAAGGGAGTCAGATATGTTAATATCATATCGGCCTAAGGCCCCACACCAAAGGGTCAGGCCACCTCGATGCTTCGATCATGTTCTGTTCGTCAGTTGTTTGGCTGAATAGGTTGACGTCTAAGCTGAAAAGGAATAAAAATTTTACAAGGAAAGGGAATCTCACTTTAACAAGACTTCCTAACACAAAGGGATGTCTTCCAACCCCATAAAAGAAATCCCCATGGTGCTTCGAGGGATATTTTGAAACCTTAGGGACCCCTATGACGCTCCTAGGGATATTTTGAAACCTTACTTTCTAGAGCTTTCTGACCACTTACGAGACACTAACTTGACCATCCAAAGGTTCCTTCACATATACAACCCAAGACCCTAACAGTGTCTTTGAGTGCAAGTCTCTAGTCTTACATCGCACCAGTAGCGATAGCTTGATGACTGATCTACCCATCGCACCAGTAGCGATAGCTTGATGACTGATCTACCCAGTTTGGTCGGTAGCATCCTACTTTGTTATCATTTCAACTCTTATGTTTCTTGAATTAGATTAACTATAATAGGTATGTATTTAAGGAAACTAAGAAGAAAAAGAAGAAAATTATTTAAATATTGTTTGAGAAGTAAAGTGAACTCCAAATGGGAGGGAACATGACAAATTTAATTTAACTGAATTGACCGCAAGGTATGCACCTAACCTTAAACTTGGGTGTTCTATACCTTATAACAGCGTGCACACTCTAACTTTGTGTGCAATATTTCTAAACTAGTAAACAAAAACTAACATATGTACCCAAAAAAGTTAAAACTAACATAATAGTAGACATTCCCTAGTTAGTCCCCCATTATTCACCTTCTTAATTTAATTCCTTTCAAGGATACAATTATATGCCTTAAAAAATAGTTTTCCTTGGTTGAAAAAGGGTAGGTCATCCCACCTTGTTGCCGAGTTGGCGTAGCACCGGAGACACCAAACTCGGCGAGCCGGATTTGATTCCCACCCCTCCCCTCCTCTTGTTCTAGTTTCACAACAATGCTTTAGGTGCTGCTTTGGTTGTCTTTCGAGATTCTAGATACACAATAGGTATCAGCTTAGAGTAAATTATATGATTAAATCCTAACATTAAATTATTCTTTCAATTGTAACGCCAACCTCCAACTTGCACATTTTGACTTCCTAACAACGTTTTAACGTTTTATTTTAGAACTTTGAGTGAAAAAAGTCATTATTTTAAGCGGAAAGCACCACATTAGCATATAATTGTAGGGGAAAATACTAACCTTAACCCTGAAAGCTTTTCCCTTTAATAAAGAATTCTTAAAACAATGAAATCAAACAAAAAACTCCCCTCATCATCTTCGACTCCCTCTCGGCCTCCCCCTTGGGGCAACCCTCTCCTCTATCCACCTCCCTCACCCACTACCACTTTGCCCCACTAACTCTGCCATCACATTCACCTGTTGCCACTCTACCTCGCCATCGTCCCCATCCCTGTCGTCACTCACTTGATTCCGTTTTTCTCCTTATCCTTGCTGACGCTCACCCGATTGACTTTCAAACCTGCTTTAAACATCAATCCTCCAAACCCACCTTTGATTTTGCTTTCAAACTTGCCTCCAAAGCTAATTCAACAGCCAATTCATCATTAAATCCGACACTTTCGATTTCACCTTCAAATCCAATGTTTTTGATTTCACCTTCAAATTCAACGTCAATTTGATGTCAATTTTGCCTTCTAATCCGTTAGACCCACCTTCAATTCAACAGCTTTGATGACCCGAGGCATCTTCGTTTGTTGTCATGTTGACAGGTGGGGAGACTTCCTGAGGAGGTGAGCGCCTGGAGCTCTGGTTTCCCAGCTGAGTGTGCCTGAAAAGCTCAAAGAAGAGGTTAGGAGGTCCCCGGTTTGCTTTTCCGGGGAGGACCCTCCGACGCCCAAGTCAGTTTTCTGAGTGAAAGTGGAGGAAGAACACTAAGGGATCAAGTGTCTTGCCTGTTTTTTGTTTTCTGAGAGGGAGGAAAATGCCCATCCTTTGCCCAGTTCCATTTCCTAGTAATTATAGGAGTAGCTGGTCCGTTCAGATCATGACACGTGTTCGGTCGGATTTGATCTGTACTTTTGGACCTAGGGGATAGGCAGCCGTTTGCAGTCTCCTTTAGCCCTGGACCCGGACAGGTTGTGTCAGGACTGGGGGGGCTACGGCGTGTCAGTTCGCCGTTCAGATGTGACGTGTAGGGCTTGTGGGCGACATGTCAGAGGCTCCTTAAATGCTCATACCGTACTCCCGAGGTCCCCTGGGCGAGGTCGCCCTTCGGTGCGTGTACCCTCTTCGGATTCTATCCATCCTTCGGTGCGAGCACCTCCTTCGGGATCTATCCCATAGTTCTGGGAGCTCCCTTGATGAACACCTTCTTCGGGACTCACACCCATAGTTAGGGGATTCCCTTGTTCAGGTGTTTCTTGTTCGGGGAAGATCCTCTTCGGGGCCTCTGCCTTCGGGGAGATTCTTCCTTGCTTCAGAGAGATGGCTCTCTTACCCGAAGACGGTCAATTTGGCCCCTCAATGGAGACGGTGTTGTCCTCGGAATTCCTGACGAGCTAACCGAAGTCTCGAGCTCATAGTGTTTGACTTCGCACCTTCCGAGGTCAGTAAAAAGATCCTCTCTTGGGTGACGTCAGACTCCTCGGCCAATATTCTGGCAGGGAGTTACTACAGAGGAGGCAATAGCCTTTGGCTATCACAGGCCCCCCTCCGAAAAGCCGAAGTGAAAAACTTCGGTTCATCGGTTTTCGGGTCCTGTGGTTGTGATATCCGCGCCGAAGACGCCTTCTTCTGCCTGAAGCGATGGGCAGCCCTTTTTGCGTCCTCGAGGCGCGAGAAGATAGGCTGTCCCTGTGCCGAAGCTACACCCTCTGCCCGAAGTCACAGGCTGTCTCTTGGTGTCCTCGTGGCGAGGGAAAATAGGATAACCTTGTACCGAAGATAGACCTTTTGCCCGAAGTCACAGGCTGTCTTTTGGTGTCTTCAAGGTAACCTACTTTTTCGCCTTTATAGGTCTGCTCATGCGTTGCGTCCTGTGTCCAGCAGAGTCAGTCTAGGGCGGCGCCTCTAGACCAAATGGTGTCAGAGGGCGTGCTCGACGTGATGGATGATACGTGGCACGTTTGCTGCGCGATGACCGACACATGGCACACTATTATTGGGTGGGAATGCACTGAGTACGGCAGGCGCGACTTTTCAGGCGCTCTTAGCAGTTATGGCGACGCTTCGCCTTCCGAGGGGTACTAATGACGACGGTTCACCTGGCCTTCTCGGCCTATATATATACCAGTCCTGTCATAACCCTCATTTTGCTTCTGCTTTTGCTCTCTTCTGCCTTCTAATTCTCTCCCGATTTTCCGCGGCGGTTCTCCTTTTTCAGGCGTTTTTCCGACCACTTTTCACGACGGCTTCCACAAATCCAGATTCCGGCAAGACCTTTGGTGGGTTTTAGTCCTTCTACTTTTTTCAAAGATTCTTCTTTGTTTTTCCCGAACTCGTTTTCCTTGTTTTTCCCGAACTCGTTTTCATCATGCCTGTTCCCGAGAGTTGGCAACCTCTTCTTTCTCACCCCTGCTGCACTACTCCGGCAAAACTAGCGAAGTGGAAGAAAAAGTTTTTCTTACCCTCTTACTCTGTGACGAGGTTGCCCCGTCCTGACCAATTTCCTTTCTCCAACCGAAGTGATGAAATCACCGTTTTTCGAGCCCAACTGAAGGCCGGACTTCGGTATCCCCCCCCGGAGATGGTTAGCGCGTTCTGCAACTTCCATGGCATTGCCGTTAACCAACTCCCACTGAACTCGTACTGCTATTTCAACGCCTTCCTCTGTATGTGCGGCGTTTTCAAAATAAAACCTCACTTTGTAGTTTTTCTTCAGTACTACAAGCTATTCGTGGTCCCGAAGGGTGGCTTCTACTTTATGCTACCTCGAGGATCCGGGAGCAAAAAGTATACGTTCACCTTCGCCACCAAAGACAGCTGGCGAGGGTGGCAACAAAAATTCTTTTTCCTGAAGAAGTCGGAGGCTTGGTCGCACGTCCCGACCAAGTGGGCTCAGGGGAGGCTCAAGATGGATGTTGTTGACCCGAAGATACTGCTAGACGCCGACGTAGCACCTATCTTTGAGAACTTCGACAGGCGCATCCGGGCCGTCTCTGACTGGGCTGCCGAGGTCTCTCCTCGTGCCCTTTACCCCTTTCCGATCAACTGGAGGCTCATGACTGAAGAGGTCCTTCGGGAACTCAAGGTGGTAAAGGAGCATGTGACAGACCTCAACATGCCGAAACCGGCTTCTTCGGGGAAGGACTCCTGGCTCGTGAAACTCCTTCGGGGGAAAGAGACCTATGAGTCTTTTTACGAGAGTAAGTTACTTTCTCATTTTTTCCTTCATAACTTCATCTTGGACTTACACTGATCTTCTTTTTCTTTTTTCAGAGATGGGCGACGACGCGGCTGCCTTCTACAAGGCTCTTTTTACCGGGCAGGCCGAGAGGGGCGAACAGACAAAGAAGGCCGCCTCTCGGAGGCGGAAGTAGACTTCGGGTGGCCCTCCTTCCAAACGGGCAAAGAAAGCTGCTCCTTCCTCTCTTCCGCAAATTTCGGAGGAGGTAGGCGAGGAGCCCGAAGACCCTGCTGCCCCTTTGCCCGAGGTTCCTTCTGTCGATGTCCCTTCTTCCGACGTCCTTCCTCAAAGCCCTACGCCTTCGCATGCTCTTCTGGAGGGCGATGGGGAGGAGACCCCTTCTGCTGAGGAACGACGCCAAATAAAAGGCAAGGGGATCTCTACTGAGGCGACGTCAATTCTTGACGACGACGTTACCGAGGTGCCAGCAGGTTTGTATTTTGTCGAAGAACCTTTTTTTTTTTTTCTCTTGCAAATCCTTAAGGGTTTTCTGGCCTTAACCAATTTTTCTGCCTTGTTGTGCAGCGGAGGTGGCCGCTCTTGACTGGGTTGCCGAACACGCCCGCAAGAGGGCCCTTCGGAATGCCAAAGTCCCAGCAGGGAAAGTTCCGAAGGAGCCCTTCTGGACGTTCACGGAGGACATGAATATGTACTCCGAGGACTGTCCCGAGATGGCCAGGCAGATGTGCAAAGGGGTGTTTACTGAGGCCTCTTACAAGGCCCTTACGGAGGCTTACCCAGGCGACATCTCTTTGGCCGCCAAACTCACTGAACATGCCGCCCAGGTACGCTTCACTGTTTCCTTAGCGCCAATTTCGCCTTTGCTTTTTACTTAGCATCATTTTCCCTTTGTTTGCTTTTTTTTGCAGCTGATGGGGTATGCCGGGTTGCTCCGTGTTCGGGTGGCGCGAGAGTCAGAAAGGAGGGCGTCACTCTGGGACCTTTACACCAAGATGAAGGCCCAATGTTCGGCGTTGGCTGCCGACAATGCTCAGCTGAAGCAGTCTTCAGAGAAGGAAATTGCTGAACTTCGGGAGGGGTTCATAAAAGAGAAAGAGGAACTTGAGAAAGGCACCTCCCAGAAACTTTCCGACATCGGTTCTCGGATGGCGGAGCTGACTTCGATTGTAGAAACGATTCAAAAGGATAAGTCAGAAAGTGACGCAATCCTTGCGAAGACGCTCGAGGAAAAGGCCCAGCTCGAAGCCGAGGTCGCATCTCTGAAGAAGACTTCAGAAAAGAAGAAGAAGACGAAGGCATTGAAGAGAAAGCTCAAGGATCTGGAGAAGGATTACGCGGATCTGGAGAAGGACTATGCAGATTTGGCGGTCAAGAAGCGGGAGTCCGATGATATGACGAAGTTGGCCTTTCAAGACGGCTTCTGCCTTGTTCGGCACCAAATTCTGCAGAAGTTCCCAGATTTTGACCTCTCCTTCCTGGAAGGCATGAACATCCCCAAGGAGCCTCGGTGGACTTGGTCCAAGATCGAGCACTTGAAACTGCCTCCTTCTCTCCCGGCGCCGAAGGCTGCTGACAAAAGCACAGAGGCTGGCAGTTCTCAAGACGCCGAGGTTCCTTAGTACTAGGGCTTTTTGTCTTCATTTTCTTCTTCTTTTTTGTAGTCTTTCAGCAACTTTCTTCTCTGTAAGCACTCTTTGGCTCAATAGATAAAAATTTGGCTAAGTATTTTTGCCAGATTCCTTTGTTTCCCACTGTCCCGAACATACTTCGCTCGAGAGACTTCGGAAAACCATACTTTTGCTTTCTTTTGTCCCGAACATATTCGCTCAAGAGACTTCGGAAAACCATACTCTTGCTTTCCGTTGTCCCGAACATATTCGCTCAAGAGACTTTGGAAAAACTTACTTTTGCTTTCCTCGGCGATTGCTTTCGTGAGACTCTTGTTTTGTACTTCTTCAGAATTTTTTACTTAGACAAATTTGTCCAATTTGTGCAATACAACGTTCCCACCAAACTTTTTAGGCATACAATTTTTTCAAGGCCTCTGAGTGCCAAGTGTTTTTTAATTCTATGCCTTCGGCATTGCCGAGCTTATAAACTCCATTTCGTACTTCGGCAAGTACCAGGTATGGTCCTTCCCAATTTGCGCGAAGTACCCCGTGGGACGGCTTTCGGGGTGCAAATTCAGCCATTCGGAGAACGAGGTCTCCCTGTTTTATTCCCTTTGGCCTGGCGCGTAGGTTTATGGCTGTTGCTACTCTTTGCTGGAAGGCTTTTCTTCTCAGCTCGGCTACTTCTCTGTGTTCGCCGATGAGGTCGAGCTTGGTTCTCAGGCCGAGGTCATTTCCATTTTCATCGAACACTTGGACTCGTATTGACGGTTGTACTACCTCGACAGGGATGATGGCCTCTGTGCCGAAGACGAGTGAAAAGGGCGTTTCCCTTGTGGCTCTTCGGGGTGTTGTTCGGTAACTCCATAACACGCTTTGGAGTTCTCCTGGCCATTTCCCTTTTGCTTCTCCCAATCTCTTTTTCAGACCATCTTTTATGGTCCTGTTAGATACTTCCACCTGCCCATTACTTTGGGGGTGAGCTACTGGGGCGAAGTGCATTTTTGTCCCGAGGTCGCTAATGAACTCTTGGAATCCTTTGTCTATGAACTGGGACCCATTGTCCGCTACGAGTACCCTCGGTATGCCAAATCTGCATACAATGTTTTTCCATACGAACTTCTGCACTTCTTTTGTCGAGATAGTTGTCAGAGGTTCTGCCTCGACCCACTTAGAGAAATAGTCTACTGCTACTACGCAGAACTTTACGCCTCCAGGCGCCGTTGGGAGTGGCCCAATGAGATCTATGCCCCAAACTGCGAAGGGCCAAGGATAGTCTGCCGAAGTCACGAACTCTGAGGGTGTTCTTTGGATGTTCGCATGTCTCTGGCAACTACCACATTTCCGGACGAACTGCTTGGCGTCCTTTCTCAGGGTAGGTCAGAAGTATCCTTGGCGAAGTATCACTGCTGCCAGGGCATCGGTTCCGATGTGCGAACCACAGGCGCCTTCGTGAACTTCTTCGAGGATCATTTCAGTATCCTCTTCACCAACACACCTCTGTAGTGGATTTGCATATCCTTGCCGATATAGTTCTTCTCCAATTAAGAAGAAACGTCCGGAGCGCCTTCGCACTTTTGCGGCTTCGCTGGGGTCTTCGGGGAGTGTGTTGGTTGCGAGATACATTTTGATTGGTTCTTTCCATCCTTTCCCCGAGGTCTCTATGCTTAACACCGCGATGCTGGGGTGGCTTAGCACTTCGGTGCAAGTTTTGGACTTCGCCAAACAGTCTGCCTCAGCATTTCCTCGTCGGGGTACGTTCTCGATTTTCACGACGTCGAACTCCCGAATAAGCTTTGTTACCAACTCATGGTATTTCGCCAAGGTCGGGTCTTTCGCGCCATAGTCCCCTGCCATTTGCCGGACCACCAGCTGGGAATCACTATGGGCTTTCAAGTTTCTCACGCCAATTTTTCTGGCCAGGCGTAATCCTGCTATGAGGGCCTCATTCTCGGCCATATTGTTGGTGGCGTTGAAACTGAACTTGATGGCCTTCATTACTTCTAGGCCTT
Organism: Aquilaria yunnanensis; assembly: GCA_039654915.1. NCBI lineage: Eukaryota > Viridiplantae > Streptophyta > Magnoliopsida > Malvales > Thymelaeaceae > Aquilaria > Aquilaria yunnanensis. The sequence goes on from CM077597.1 coordinate 68,317,076, forward strand.
CGGGGCCTCTGATAATCACTCCAGCTCCCTGGTGTTCGGATCCTGAGGCCCCGTCAACATATAACGTCCATTCTGGCTCGTCTTCGCCCGAAAACGAATGTCCCTCCTCGGTATTTGGTACTTCGGCGATCAAGTCTGCCAAAGCTTGAGCTTTTATAGCTTTCCGGGGCTCATACGTGATGTCGTGTTCGCCAAGCTCTATACACCACTTGGAAAGCCTTCCCGAGTGGTCAACTTTCCTCATAACATCCCGTAGAGGCAGGGTACTTCGGACGATAATGGGGTGAGCCTGAAAGTATGGCCGCAGCCTTCTCCCTGCAAGCACTAAGGCATATATAGCTTTTTGAAGCAAAGGGTACCTGACTTCGGCGCCATGCAGGGACTTGCTGACATAGTAGACCGGCCATTGCTTTGGCCCTTCTTCTTTCACGAGGACCGAGCTCACAGCTTTTTCTGTGACGGCGAGGTATAATACGAGGGGCTCTTCCTCCCGAGGTTGCCGCAGGGTCGGCAGGCTGGCCAAGTAGACTTTGAGTTCTTCCCAGGCTTTTTGGCAATCTTCATCCCAAGGATGACCATTCCTTCCGAGGTCGCCTTCCATCTTTGCTGCCTTTGTGAGGACTTTGAAGAAGGGTCGACACCTATCTGCGTACCTGGAAATAAACCTGCTTAGAGAGGTTATTCTTCCGGTGAGTCTTTGCACGTCTTTGACTGTGGTACGAGTTCGGAATTCAAGCTGAGCCTTAATCTTCTCGGGGTTAGCATCGATGCCTCTTTCGGATACCATGTACCCAAGGAACTTTCCCGAGGTCACCCCGAAGATGCATTTCTCAGGATTAAGGCGGATCCCGAAGGTTCTGAGTTTTTGGAAGGTTTCCTCTAAATCTGCAACGTGGTAGCCAGGCAGTTTGCTTTTGACTATCATGTCATCAACATACACCTCCATGTTCCTCCCCATTTGGTCTTTGAAGATCTTGTTCATCAGCCTCTGGTAGGTGGCTCCTGCATTTTTGAGTCCGAAGGGCATCCTGATATAGCAATATGTTCCTCCCTCAGTGATGAAGGCAGTCTTCTCTTCATCTTCGGGGTTCATCCTTATCTGATGATACCCACTAAAAGCGTCCAGGAAACTTAGGAGCCCGTACTCGGCAGTTGAGTCTACCAGTTGGTCTATTGGCGGAAGAGGATATGAATCTTTCGGGCAAGCATCGTTCAAATTTCTGAAGTCGATGCACATCCGGAGCTTACTACTTCCTTCTTTTGTGGCAATTACCACGTTGCTTAGCCATTCGGGGTAGTTTACCTCCCGGATAACGCTAGCGTCTATCAGACGCTGGACTTCGGTCTTGACGAAGTTACTTTTGTGAGCTGAGATGCTCCGTTTCTTTTGCCGGACAGGTTTTATTTCCGGACTCGCTTTAAGGCTATGCTGGATTACGCGAGGGTTTACCCCTGGCATGTCCTTCGGCGAGTAGGCGAATAGATCTTTATTTGCAAGCAGAAAAGATACAAGTTTTTCCTTGTCTCCTTCGGCCATGCTTTTCCCTATTTGGGTACTATGGCCTGGGACAAGCTCTACTTCTTCTATTTCCGCTTTGGTGGGATCTTCTGCCTCGCCCCTTTCCAGCTCTTTTGCTTCTACAGCATGTGCTAAGTTGCTTGCTGGAGCCTTTCGTTCTCTGACGAACACCTTTCTCACCTCGCCTTGATCAATGAAGATCTTTGCGTCTCCTTCTTTGGTGGCAAAGGTGACGGTCAAGTACTTTACATCAGGGCGAATGTGCAAATTTCCCTGTGTCTGTCTGCCGAGGATGGCGTTGTATGACGAAGGAACGTCCATGACTATGAATCTTGCCATGGTAGAGGCGAACAACTCAGCAGTTCCTTTCTCCGAAGTTCCTTTCATCATAAAGGGGAGGTCGATCCACCCGAGGACAGGTAGCTCAGATGGTCCTATGCCGAACGTGGGTGAAGTAACAGCCTTGAGGTCACTCCTGGATACGCCTAAGCTTGGCAGCAAATGTGAGAACAAGACGTCTGCGTTTGACCCATCGTCCAGCAGTACCCTCTTGACGTCCCAGTTTCCTATCCTCGCCATTATCAGCAATGGATCGTCATGGGGAAATACGACGGTGGAGCCATCCTCGCGGGCCAATTTTTTCATTGAGCTCTGATAATCCATCACCGCTATCTCTCTGGCCCATCTTTTTCTTTCCGAGGATGGAAGTCCGGTTGTGATCGTCTGTATTACTCCTGCCGAAGGTGGAGGACGCCTTCTCGGACTTCGGTTCCTTCATCTGTCTGAATCGTAATCCTCATCATCGGGCTTTCCTTCTTCCTCTTTTTTCCCCTTCGGGGAAGGCATTCTCAAATAACGCCGAAGCTGGCCCTGCTTTATCAGTGATTCAATGTACTTTTTCAACTGAAAGCAGTCTTCGGTGTCATGACCGTGATCACGGTGGAACTGACAGAACTTCTTCATGTTCCTTCTGTTGTCAGCAGTCATGCCCCTCAGTCGTTGGATTTGAGCCCCCTGTTTTTCTAACGCCATGAGGACGTTAGCCCTCGTGGTGCTCAGAGGTGTAAAGTTTTGGGGCTTCCTTCCTCCTACTCGCATTCTCCGAGGTCAGCCTAACTGTTCCGTTGGACACCGGGCTTGCTGGCTGGACGCTTCGCCGCGAGCGTGAATATGGTCAGCCTTCGGTCCAGTCATTCTCAGCTCTTCGGCTTGATAGCCAAAGGCTATTGCCTCCTCGGTAGTTACTCACTGCTAGAATATTGGCCGAGGAGTCTGACGTCACCCAAGAGAGGATCTTTTTACTGACCTCGAAAGGTGCGAAGTCAAACACTATGAGCTCGAGACTTCGGTTAGCTCGTCAGGAATTCCGAGGACAACACCGTCTCCATCGAGGGGCCAAACTGACCGCCTTCAGGTAAGAGAGCCATCTCTCTGAAGCAAGGAAGAATCTCCCCGAAGGCAGAGGCCCCGAAGAGGGTCTTCCCCGAACAAGAAACACCTGAACAAGGGAATGCCCTACCTATGGGTGTGAGTCCCGAAGAAGGTGTTCATCAAGGGAACTCCCAGAACTATGGGATAGATCCCGAAGGAGGTGCTCGCACCGAAGGACGGATAGAATCCGAAGAGGGTGCACGCACCGAAGGGCGACCTCGCCCAGGGGACCTCGGGAGTACGGTATGAGCATTTAAGGAGCCTCTGACATGTCGCCCACAAGCCCTACACGTCGCATCTGAACGGCGAACTGACACGCCGCAGCCGCCCTAGTCCTGACACAACCTGTCCGGGTCCCGGGCTAAAGGAGGTTGCAAACGGCTGCCTGTCCCCTAGGTCCAAAACTACAGATCAAATCCGACCGAACACGTGTCATGATCTGAACGGACTAGCTACTCCTATAAATACTAGGAAATGGGACTGGGCAAAGGATGGGCATTTTCCTCCCTCTGAGAAAACACAAAACAGGCAAGACACTTGATCCCTTAGTGTTCTTCCTCCACTTTCACTCAGAAAACTGACTTGGGCGTCGGAGGGTCCTCCCCGGAAAAGCAAACCGGGGACCTCCTAACCTCTTCTTTGAGCTTTTCAGGCACACTCAGCTGGGAAACCAGAGCTCCAGGCGCTCGCCTCCTCAGGAAGTCTCTCCACCTGTCAACATGACAGCAAACGAAGATGCCTTGGGGCATCACGGCTGTCATATGTTGTTCAGCCCTTCGGTAGAATTCTCCCAGCGTGTCCGGGGGGTCTTTGGAGAATTCATAAAACAAGTGCGAATCCCTCCGGAGGCCTCTCGTCATGGCGAGGATGCGGATTTCGGGACGAAAATCCGGAACACTGAGGGCCTCTCTGTTGAACCTCTCGACATAGTCACGGATGGTCTCCCCGTTTCTTTGTGCTATGTCAAACATCTGGACGGGCATCTTGGCCGTCGGCTTGCTCCCAATGAACTGTTGGGTGAACGCTGTGGACAGCTCCTGGAACCCCCTGATGTTTCCAGGAGGCAGGGAATTGTACCAGGCAGTTGCTGGTCCTGCGAGGGTGACTTCAAAGCACTTGCAGAGTGTAGCATCATCAGCCCCGTGTAGCACCATGCTCCGTTTGTACTTTGTTAGGTGGGCCTGGGGATCAGTCCGACCCTCATAGGTCTCTAGCCGAGGTAGCCTGAAGTCACTTGGCATGGCCGCCTCGACCACTGTTCGGGCGAAAGGAGTTTCATCTCCAAAGACGGTTTCAGTTAGCCTGGCCCAAACAGGCTTGCGTGCCACCTGCTGTTCCACTCTCTCCAGTCTTGCCAAGACTTTCTCCAGGAGGAGCGTAGCACTGGGCTTCTCTTCCTGGTGCTTGGAGGTTCTTGGGTAAAAGGACTGTTGCCGTCTCTTCGGGGAGCGACTTCGGTACCGAGGTGAGGGGGACCTTGCCTCTGGCGACAAACTTCTTCTGGACGGGACTTTGGGTCGTTCAGACCTCGCTCTTTCCGCCAGCCGTGCTCCGAGGGGCAAGTTATCTGTCGAGGACTCTTCCCTTGGCTCCCCACTTCCCGGGCTATGATGGGTTGCCCTTGGGCTTTTCTCCCGAGGTCGTGCTGGCGAAGTTGGTTTTTGCGCCTGGGCTGGTTGCGGCCACCTTCGGTCTATCTGTTGTGTCATTTCAGCCACAACAGACCTCTGAAAGTCTCGTAAAAAACCCATGGTGATGACAAGAGGGCGTTCCTCTTTAGGCAAGGAAGTCTCTGGGGCACTTTGTTCGGTAGCTGGTTGGGTCTCAGGCGCGGACGGGGACATCGGGAGTCCTTTGTCCTTCGAACGCCGAGTTTTGACAACAGCTACCTGGGAGTAGTTTCCCACAGACGGCGCCAAATGATGCCCCGAGGCATCTTCGTTTGTTGTCATGTTGACAGGTGGGGAGACTTCCTGAGGAGGCGAGCGCCTGGAGCTCTGGTTTCCCAGCTGAGTGTGCCTGAAAAGCTCAAAGAAGAGGTTAGGAGGTCCCCAGTTTGCTTTTCCGGGGAGGACCCTCCGACTTTCCCATAGACGGCGCCAAATGATGCCCTGAGGCATCTTCGTTTGTTGTCATGTTGACAGGTGGGGAGACTTCCTGAGGAGGCGAGCGCCTGGAGCTCTGGTTTCCCAGCTGAGTGTGCCTGAAAAGCTCAAAGAAGAGGTTAGGAGGTCCCCGGTTTGCTTTTCCGGGGAGGACCCTCCGACGCCCAAGTCAGTTTTCTGAGTGAAAGTGGAGGAAGAACACTAAGGGATCAAGTGTCTTGCCTGTTTTGTGTTTTCTCAGAGGGAGGAAAATGCCCACCCATTGCCCAGTCCCATTTCCTAGTATTTATAGGAGTAGCTGGTCCATTCAGATCATGACACGTGTTCGGTCGTATTTGATCTGTACTTTTGGACCTAGGGGACAGGCAGCCGTTTGCAGTCTCCTTTAGCCCTGGACCCGGACAGGTTGTGTCAGGACTGGGGGGGCTGCGGCGTGTCAGTTCGCCGTTCAGATGTGACGTGTAGGGCTTGTGGGCGACATGTCAGAGGCTCCTTAAATGCTCATACCGTACTCTCGAGGTCCCCTGGGCGAGGTCGCCCTTCGGTGCGTGCACCCTCTTCGGATTCTATCCGTCCTTCGGTGCGAGCACCTCCTTCGGGATCTATCCCATAGTTCTGGGAGCTCCCTTGATGAACACCTTCTTCGGGACTCACACCCATAGTTAGGGGATTCCCTTGTTCAGGTGTTTCTTGTTCGGGGAAGATCCTCTTCGGGGCCTCTGCCTTCGGGGAGATTCTTCCTTGCTTCAGAGAGATGGCTCTCTTACCCGAAGACGGTCAGTTTGGCCCCTCGATGGAGACGGTGTTGTCCTCGGAATTCCTGACGAGCTAACCGAAGTCTCGAGCTCATAGTGTTTGACTTCGCACCTTCCGAGGTCAGTAAAAAGATCCTCTCTTGGGTGACGTCAGACTCCTCGGCCAATATTCTGGCAGGGAGTTACTACCGAGGAGGCAATAGCCTTTGGCTATCAAGCTTGATTGTACATGGTTTGGGTTCAGAGGCGGTTTAAATGTGGAAAGATCAGGATGGTTGAAACGTCGAAATCATGACAGTTAATCGTTTGTCCCCTTGCAACGGAGCTAGTGTTATTGTTGGTCCCCTTGTGGCAGCGCGGTGTAGTGGCTAGTGGCTAATGGCCTGTAAGAGAGGCCGAAGAAGGAGGTCGAGATTGGAGGGTAGTTTTTTGTCAAATTTGAATGTTTTAAGAATTCTTTGTTGAAAGGAATAGTTTTTAGGGGTTAAAGTTAGCATTTTCTACTACAATCCAATGTTGACGTGGCATTTTCCATCTAAACTAATGGGTACCATCACCCAAATGTCCAAAATGAAACGTTTAAACGAAGTTAGGGAGTTGAAACTTGTAAATTGAATGTTAAGGTTAAAACTAAAAAAATAATTAAAGGTTAGGGTCTAGTTGTGTAATTTACGCCATCCATTTAGTTAAATACAGCCGTATATCGCTTATCATGGGTAAGCAGTATATAATACAAATATTTTTGTATTTTATCATTTTATTGCGCGACATACCACTGTAGTTTGCATACTGCTCACTTTTGTGTAAATTTTGTTTGAAAACCACAATATACCGTGAGATACGTACCATGATATTTTAATTTTTATGAATACGTGTGAGATATTGTTTTGGTCATTTTACACAAAAAATATCATAAATATCTAAAATATTAAAATATAATTAATACACATATTATAAAATAAATATTTACTTTTATTCTTTTGGTTACTTAGTTAACATAAAAATTTAATGGTTACTTTGAGCCACCTAAGAACTCAATGTGGATTAGAAAATATATTGTTATTATTAAAGTTTTATTTTTTTTCTCTTATATTAATAAATTAGTCTATTTCTAAGTATTATTTATTTTGCTCTGTACATACATACATACATACATACATACATACATACATACATCTATATATATATATTATGTTTTTTGTATTAAAAAATATCTTCTGTCATATATATTTATATTTGACAAATTATAATAAGAAAAATTAGAATACATATAAAATGTGTAAAAAAATTATTAAATTTATGTCATCTTAAAATAATATTATAACGTTTACCTTTTTTTTTTTTTTTGTGAAAATGGTAACTGTAGGGGAGCGCGATATATCATGCAGTATACCTAAAAAATTTGGGTTATGGTATACATAACGGTAATGATATTTAACGCCTTAACCCCCATCAACTTAGTATTAATAAGCTTATATAGTTGATCTGTATAGGAAAAAAAAAAAAAGCACAGAGAAAGACAGGAGGCAGCTAATGACGATCTCATTTCTTTTACAAAAGACATTGCTTAAACATTCAACGTTTACCTAGTCCTCAAATCTTTGAAACCGTTACTTAAAATTTCAAAATATTCAGCTGCCAACTCACCTTATTATGTCTGTTATACATATAAAAAGGAAAATAAAGAAAATTAATAACCTAGCCTACTCATTTGATCAATCGAAAGAAAAATGACAAATCTCACAAGTCCATCATTGTAACTGACGGTGAGACTATCTTCATTCCAATCAAAATTTATGCTGGGATGGGATGTGCACCGACTGTTTCAAGACACCATATGATGCGAAACCAATGGCTACCGAAGGAAATACCTGCAGCGTATAGTAGCAACTGTTCAAGATAATAAACTAATATAGTTTATACTCATGTTAATTTTTTAAGTGCTTAGTTGACATATATGTTCGAAAGTTTCCATTAAGGGTTAAAATATTATAGTATTATTTAGTTATTTATATTATAAAAATTATGGTGATAATCATTAAGGAAATTTAATGTTTTTTTATTGGTAATATCATCCATGCATTAACTAACAAAACTTAGAGCCTCACGCTCAACAATACATGAAAGATTATGTGGAAGCGACTTTGTTCTTACAACATAACCATCTCTTATCAGAGCCAATATAACCATCCAGGGGAAGGACTTTGCCAAGCAGCCCTTTCAACATGCTAATTAAAAGAAGAAAGATCAAAACTAACCTTTATCATGTACTACATTATTTCTGAAGAACCAAATAAACGAAGCAGTGATCAAGAACCTCTCCCGGTGGCCATCGAATCAACAAGCTTTTAGCGACTGAAACAATTATATCATGTTCGAACAAACACCTTCCATCACATGAAAAAAAAAAAACGCTATGCATCCCAAGCCGCCTTCACCACTCTACACTCCTTCGTAGTGTGCAACACCGATTCCACTGCTTCACTTTAAAAGGACACTCTGGATCATCCACAAAATGGCTCTGGTAAAGCTCAGCTCGTCTGGGTATGCAGCCTTTGCAAAGATGCGACATAAAAATTTTCATCTTACTGAAGACCTGTAACACCTAAACCATCGACAACATCTATTTTTCCGATGCGTTGGCTTTGCAGTTTCCATAAATTTGGAGCAAGTGGTACTCACTCTTTACCATATATTAACCATGGGCATTATAGTGTCAAACTATAGCATCCTCCTACGCACTCGAACCACAAGGAACCGCCCTAAAGCATCCCACATCTGCTGCATTGAAGAGCTGAGCTCCTCTTGTTCTATAGGCACCAGGCACCAGGCACTGCGGCTTGAACAATGTGTGACCCAGTAGCCAATGGGTCACTCCAAACCTTGATGAGTCAGCCATTCTAAACTTTCCAATGAATGCCCCTCTCAAACACTTTCCAACACTCCAAAATAATTTGCCACGACAAGGAAGGATTAGAGCCTTTGGAAGCATTAATAAAGCTAGGATATCGATAATATTTGTGTCTTAGAGCATGAGCACACAGTGACATAGGGCTTGTCAAAAATGCCATCCCTATTTTTTCTTTCCATGGCTTCACATAGGCACGCAATATTAATAACATTCTCTTAGCATAAGCCAGGATCGCTTGTGCTATTGCCTTAATCAAAATTTCCTTCCTAACTTTAAAAAGAAATTTCTGCTTCCAACCCGCAGTAACTTGTCAATTTTCACCAAAAGATAGCTGAAGGCCTTTTTCCTGCTCTGGCCAACCACTGCCGAGAGCCCCAAATACTTTTCCAAGTTGGTGGTAGTAGAAATCCCGAATTTGTGCATTATCTCTTGCTTGCGGCATTGAGGTATATTTCGGGAAAAGAACAAACCTGTGCTTGTCCAAGTTTATACACTGCCCAGTGCCAGCTTATATTTTCCAAGAATATCATGCATAGTTGTTACTTCCACCGAATCTGTCCAACAGAACAACAATGAATCATTTGCAAACAGGAGATGAGAAATACAGGGTCCCCCTCTACTAGCCGAAATACCTACCACTTGGCTCTCCAAGACAGCTTTGTTCAGGATAATGCCCTTCAGCGCACAAAATAAAAAAATAATGAGAAAGTGGATCTCCTTGACGAAGCCCCCCTTGGTGGAACAGTATCTCCATGAGAAATCCCGATGATTAGAGCTGAATGTCTAATTGAGGATATACACTACATCAATATTGAAATAAATGATTTCACAAAGCCCAAATGCTGCATCATTTTCTCCACAAAGCACCACTTGATGTAGTCACATGCCTTTGACATGTCCAGCTTGAGAGCATAGTGTCCCTCACCTCGTGAATGTTTATTCTTAGGGAAAATCAAAATTTGGTTCCCTAACTTTGAGGATCGTCATAATTTAATCCCTTAACTATGTTTTTGTTTCTAAAAATTCCCTAACTTAAGAATCATGCCCTACTGTAGTCCCAATCATAAGGTGAGCCGTTATCTCTCCTAGTTTTTGCATACGTGGCTTATGCTAATCCTGTTGTGGGTCCCACAATGTCTAGCTAGCACACAGATGTTTAAGGCAGGATGTCACATTGGTATTTTGGCGGAATGAAGTGACGCAAATTAATTAGCGCTAATTGCCTCAATCTCCCTTGAGTTTTGGAAACTCTACTCTTCATTCTATGTTCTTGCTTTCTGATTGATTAACCCTAGGCATCATCTAAAGTAAATTTTTGTGGAATTTTAGGTTGCTGGGAAGTGGGAGAACAATGAAGGGGAAAGGGAAAAAAAAGGCCGACCTGAATTTATGTTTGAAGGACTAGAGACGAAGAAAAAGGGATAAGGGGGACTAGCTTTATCGTAAGTGCAAGACCTAATTCAAAAGATTTCATATTTTTTTTTGTGTCAAACTAAATGGTGTTGTGGTCACCTTGTAAATTTATTTATTTTTTTTAGGTTTCGAGGTAGTAGGGTCATGTGTGTTGGTGAGGTAGGCAACCGATGGACGAAGGGTCCATGGGAATGACAATGTGGTAGGTTTAGGGTTCTTATTGATAATGGTTGACCTTATTTTTGTTTACATTTCTATCTTTGTCTTGTAGTCAAACATGATCTTTGGTTCACCGTCAATATACATCATGGCAGGTACTTTGCAAATTTTCCATGGAAAGCATACATGAGAGGGACGAAAGATTATTTTCATCTATATCTCATGGATAAAATTAGTGTGGTGGACATAGATCAAATGGTTTGGGAGTTAGGTTACAGAGGGTGGATGAATTACTATTGGGCACTGCCATTCCATTCTAGGTCACTTAAGGAGATTCTTAGGGATTTGAAGAGTTACAAAGATGTATTGGATATGGTGTATACCAATCTCCCCCATGAGCCCACAATTGTTATTTACATTGTTGAATTGAGTGATGAAGAAATTGTTGTACAAGAGATGGAATATGTTGGGACGATAAAAGCATCATTAACATCTCCAAAGTGTAAGTTGGTGGAAATTGAAGGGGAAGAGGAGGGTGAGGAGCCAAAGAATAGGGTAGTTGGTACTTCTGGTGGGGGCATGAAACAAGGGATTAGAAATGGAATAGTGAAAAGGTTATGTTTGTCTGGCACTTTTGGTGATAGTGAAAGAATAGGAGAAGGCGTTATGGATGATATGAAAAAAGGGTTAGGATGTGAAGAAAGGATGGAACATGGGGAGAAGCATAGGGAGGTCACAGATGAAGTTCATGAAGATGGTTATGAGGTAGAACAATTGATAACTACTGACAATGAGGCAGAACTGTTAGAGCTACTAACAATGAAGCTGAGCATGCTTGTTTAGAGTCTGACAGTAGTGAGGATGAAGACTATAGAGCAGAGTTTGAAAGTGATAGTGGGAGTTGTCATATTGAGTTTAAGGATAGATTTAATGAGATTGTTGGTGACGATGAGGGAATTAATGTCAATGTACAAGTTGATGCTGGTTTAGAGAACTTAAGTAAGGACAAAGGGGTATAGATGAGTATGACCAAATGGGTAAAAATACTAAAGGGTTAAGTGGTAGTAGGGTTATAGGCTACACATTCAATGATGATAGCAATGAGTATGAAAGTTCAGATTGAAGGTTGGCTAGTGTTCATGAATCTAGTGTTGATGAGGGTGAGGGGTTCTTGTGTTCAACCCAGGAACAGACATGAAGGAACTAAAGTTCAAGTTAAAAATGGTTTCCCCATCATTTGATGTGTTGACGAAAGTAGTAAGGGCATACTTTGTTAAAAAGAAGCAACTAGTGGACTTCAAGAAAAATGACAAGATAAGGGTCATAGTGATTTAGTGGAAAGGATGCTTATGGCTATTGATTGCTGGAAAGTATAAAGATGGGCCAAGAGCACAGATTAGGAGATTTGAGGACAAACATACAAGTGCAAGGCAGGTCCATAACAAGTTTGCCAACTACTAGTGGATTGCAAATGAGTCCATAAAGGATATAAGATCAAACCCTGATATTCCACTAGCTGCATTTGTTGATCTAATCAAAAGAGATTTCAACCCAAAAATCCATAAATCTAAGGCTAAGAGAGGGAAGACATTGGCATTACAGATGCTAAGTGGTGATGAGGAAGAGCAATATCAGAAGCTAGCAAACTATGGTGGAGAATTGAGATACACAAACCCTAGAACATAGTTTCTGCTTGGGTTGGATAATCTTATGTTTCATAGAGTATTCATGTACCTGACTAGTTTTAAAAAAGGTTCTTGAGTGGTTGCAGGCCAATCATAAGTTTCGATGGCTGTTTCTTCAAGGAGAGGTGTGGAGGACAACTTCTGGCAACAATTGGAATAAATTTCAATGACTACATACGGCCTATTGCTTGTGCAGCTATTGAAGTGGAGTCTTTTGACACATGGAGTTGGTTTTTTGTTCACTTGGCTAAAGAACTTGGAATTGCTGGCTTACAGTTTTTGACCTTTATGTCAAACAGATAGAAGGTTAGCTTATTGTTGTTGTGTTAGTGTGCTTATAACATTATTTGCTATAATGTTACAATATTCATAATTTTCTTCTGGCACAGAGGTTGATTCCAGCTGTTTAGTAGATCTTTCCAGATGTAGAGTATAAATTTTGTGTCAGGCACTTATACATAGACTTCAAAGGAAGTTTCGGGATGAGGGACTATGTATTGGTAACTGCCAGGAGCTCTTATGAAGGGGAATTTAAAACACACATGAAGGTAACTAAGGCATTAGATGTAGATGCTTAGGCATGGTTGAATGCAATATCACCTTCACATTGTAATAGGCCTGCAATTAAGGAATTCTCAAAGTGAGATATATTGTTGAACAATATGTGTGAATGCTTCAATAGGTTCATACTTGAAGCTAGGGATAAGCCCATTATGACTATGCTTCAGATTATTAGATGCAAAATCATGGTTAGAATTCCTAGGAAAAAGGAAGTCCAGAGTAAATGGACAGCGAAGTTGTGTCCTAAAATCACAACAAAAAAAAACTGAACAAAAACATTGACCACTCTAGGAATTGTTGGCTAATTGAATCAGGGGGAACAAAGTTCCAAGTTGGAACTCTCATTGCACAGCATGTAGTGGACATTGATGAGAAGATTTATAGTTGTAGAAAATGGGAACTCACTGGAATTCCATGCAACCATGCATGTTCAGCTCTTTCTCTAAATCACAACAACACTGAAGATTTTGTTGACCAGTGCTATTGGGTTCAGTCCCACAAACAAATCTATGAACATGTAATTAGTCCAATAAGAAGTGTAGAGCAATGGGAGGACACTATGGATAATCTTATTCAACCACCAAATATAGTCCAAGTTCATAAAGGTATGAGTAAAAATAAGCAAAGAAGAGAGCCAGGGGAACCTGAAGGTGTCACCAAGATGAGGAGAACTGGAAATTCCATTCATTGCTCAATATGCAAATAGAAAGGGCACAACAAAACCACATCCAAGTCAAGGCCAAGTTCTAGTACAAAAACAGCCAGGAAAAAGAAGGCAAAATTAGGGCAATCTAAAGAACAACCTGAAAATGTAAGAGTATTTTGTTTCAGTCAGTTCTACATTTTTAATTATACTCTTTGAGTTACTAAGTCTTCCAACAAGTTCATAATACACCAAGTTAGGGCACTGGTTTTCCACAAAGATAGCCATATGATGCCCCAAGGCATCTTCGTTTGCTATCATGTTGACAGGTGGAGAGACTTCCTGGGGAGGCGAGTGCCTGGAGCTCAGGTTTCCCAGCTGAGTGTGCCTGTAAAGCTCAAAGAAGAGGTTAGGAGGTCCCCGGTTTGCTTTTCCGGGGAGGACCCTCCGACGCCCAAGTCAGTTTTCTGAGTGAAGGTGGAGGAAGAACACTAAGGGATCAAGTGTCTTGCCTGTTTTGTGTTTTCTCAGAGAGAGGAAAATGCCCATCCTTTGCCCAGTCCCATTTCCTAGTATTTATAGGAGTAGCTGGTCCGTTCAGATCATGACACGTGTTCGGTCGGATTTGATCTGTCTCTTTGGACCTAGGGGACAGGCAGCCGTTTGCAGCCTCTTTTAGCCCTGGACCCGGACGGGTTGTGTCAGGACTGGGGTGGCTGCGGCGTGTCATTTCGCCGTTCAGATGTGACGTGTAGGGCTTGTGGGTGACATGTCAGAGGCTCCTTAAATGCTCATACCGTACTCCCGAGGTCCCCTGGGCGAGGTCGCCCTTCGGTGCGTGCACCCTCTTCGGATTCTATCCGTCCTTCGGTGCGAGCACCTCCTTCGGGATCTATCCCATAATTCTGGGAGCGCCCTTGATGAACACCTTCTTCGGGACTCACATCCATAGTTCGGGGATTCCCTTGTTCAGGTGTTTCTTCTTCGGGGAAGACCTCTTTGGGGCCTCTTCCTTCGGGGAGATTCTCCCTTGCTTCAGGGAGATGGCTCTCTTACCCGAAGACGGTCAGTTTAGCCCCTCGATGGAGACAGTGTTGTCCTCGGAATTCCTGACGAGCTACCGAAGTCTCGAGCTCATAGTGTTTGACTTCGCACCTTCCGAGGTCAGTAAAAAGATCCTCTCTTGGGTGACGTCAGACTCCTCGGCCAATATTCTGGCGCGGAGTTACTACCGAGGAGGCGTTAGCCTTTGGCTATCACCATACATCTGGAGGATTAGTGCATTTGTTGGGAATTCTTCTACAATGCGCCAGATATCTTCATTCATTGACACAAGATAGTCATATACATCTACGTAGACTGTGGAGGCAAGTTCACACCCTGGAAGTGGAAAAAGTAGAAGAAGAGGTTCAAGAAAAGCGGGTAGCTCATTCTCAATAAGAGGTCACTCTAGTGTGTTGTAGGCAGCTACAATAGGGAATGTGGTTTTTTTGTGGACATTGTGTTGGTTTTTTTGTGATGGGAAAGTGTTGTTTTTTTGTGAATGAGGTATATTAATCCTATTTAGAGGATGAAAGCATAGTTGTTTTTTGTTGAAAATAGTGTACATTTTGGGTTCTGGATGTTTGAACATGTGCTGTTGATATTGTTGGATGCTTGTTTGTTATGGAAACTAATAGATGAAGTTATAACATTTGCTCATTTTTTGAATTCATCAAGCTAGTAGTGATAATTTACATTTAAATTAGAACTTCAAGGCTTCTGAATGTTTTCTCTTTTGGTTTTAGTCAAATCCCAAGTTGCCTATGGACACAGGGAAGTCAAATTGTACATAGCCATCAAAATATGCATTTTTACAATTAAGGTTTTGGCACCTCTGTTTCATACAATGCCACACTACAGTTGGCCTTACCTTTACCAAATTTTATAAACACATACTTCACCTGCACATGTAGAGCACCAACTACTTAAACCCTTCTCACTTACTCCCCATACCTAACACCCAACACCTACATTTATTATGAAAACCCTTATTTTATCAGGTAATTAATTTATTTTCTTTACATAATCCTTGATAAGATTACCCTTGTCGCCGAGCCTAGCTCACATACATAATGTATTCCATGTTAGTGTATTGAAGAAATTCAATGCACCTGACGGGCAATCGGTGATACCCCCTCTTCTCTAGCCAGTGAGCGAGGACTAGACCTATGTGTAATGCTCAATTAGATTCCTTCACTGACAATTCAGAAAGCTAAGGACCAAGTGGATACCCATGGTCAAAGTCAAATGGTCCAATCATTCGGAGGATGAGGCCACTTGGGAGACAGAGCATGATATGGAGACTCAATATTCCAACCTATTCCTAAAGTTAAAGCATGAATTGGAGAACCAATTCTTTGAAAGGGGGGAGGATGGGAGAACCCTTATTTTATTAGGTAATTAATTTATTTTATTTACATAATCCTTGATAAGATTACACTTGTAAGCTAGGTTTAAGTCAAGTCAATGAGTCAAATAGTCATTGCAATTCATAGGATTAAAAATCTAAGGTAAATTGACAACAAGGGCAACTAGGGAAATTTTCGTAATTTGGCATGTCAAAGGTCAAAATGTGACCAAGAAAGATATAATTGAGCTTCTGGAGGTAAAATGAACATCTTGTTGAAATTTGAACTAAATTTGACCAAAGATTGACTTTTTCTTGCTAGGGATGTGAGGAAGGGCAAAATCATAATTTGAAGGTCAAATATGGTAAAAAAAAAGGGTCTGGGAAGGTGAGAAATGGTATTTAAAACCATTTGGTGAAATTTGGTAAAGTTTGAAGTTAAATTGACCAAGTTAGAGACTTTTTTTATAAGTAAAGCTAAAAATGGCATTTCGGTAATTTTGGATAGTCAAACTTGGTCAAACCTGAGTCAAACCTGGTAAAATAGAGTCAACCCTAGTCAAGGGTAGGAGAATACATGGTTGGAAGTGGAGGAAAGAAAATCAATGAATTTAAATGCAAATAGAGACATATTTAAGCATTTTATGGAGGCAACTTCCTTTTAACTAGGGGTGTAAGTTGTGACCCTAAACCCAAACCCGAACCCGAACCCGACCCTAATTATAGGCTTCAGGTCGGGTTAGAGGAAGGAAAAACATAAATTCAGGTTGACCCGATCTGATCCATGTTCAGAACTGAAGAAATTGGTTTGGGTCGGATTAACCCGAAAAAATCCGACCTGACCCTATTTTTCTATTTAAGTTAGGCCCATTACTCATTTAAGTCTTAAGATTTAAGTTTAAACCCATCAGGCCTAATTCTATTTTTGAAGCCCAAAACGCCAGGCTCTAGCCCAAGTCCTAATACTCACCAATCCAACCCGTCCGACCAATCCCTAACCCTTTATTCCTATCAATTATCATTCAATCCGGCAGGCGGCAGGTGGCAGCTGCAAACCCTCGACCAGTCGACCTTCCCTCATCCCTCTTCTCTTCCTCACTCAAACTTAGTCACTCTCCAGTCCGCTTTCATCGCCGGCAGGATTTTTCTCTTCCTCAGTCCCTCTCCTGATCTTGTCCTGACGAAAACGATTGTCTGAACTTCTGGCTTCTGCTGTCCTGGACGCCGCATACGGGTGCGGCCTCCATCCTGCTGATTCGTTGATCAGTCGACCACCACCGACGCGACCAGTTGACCACGAAGTCACGACTGACCTAGAGAAGACGGACCAGAGAAGTTGACCAATCTAAACGTTTCGGGCTTTCAGTTTCTGCAAACGCGGAGAAGACGGACTTAACTTCAAGTGTAGGTTTTTCTTTTCAAGTTTCAACATGAATTTGATTCTTGAATTTAAAAGTTTATCTACTTTTCAGTAATATACAATTTATTTTTGGTTGACAAAGACTACTGGTTCTGGGAAAGTCGCCTTTTTACAATTACAAGGCCGCATGCATACTGGTTGACAAAATTTTTTTAGTAATCCAGTAGTGAAAATACCTCCAAGAGCCGAAAATATATGAATCTATAAATTTGCGATCAAGATACTTCAAAATTGGCGTTTGAATTGGTTTATTTACTTTGAGGAAATTTTGTAGATGATGTTGGTCCATCCGTCCGTGAGGAATCGAATAAGATATCAAATTTTCATATTAATTAATCCATTTTAGAATAATATAAGTATTAAAACAACCAGAATTTTGGGTCAACCTGACCCTAATTGGGTAGGGTCAGGGTCGGTTTGGGTTATCAACGGAATAGGGTCGGGGGTATCGGGTTGGTGATAGTTTAAAAAAGTTAGGTTCCAACCCGAACCTAACCCTATAACCCGAACTTTCGCCCCTACTTTTAACCAAAGGTTATAAGGTCTAAAAGGCATTTTCATCTTAAGCACCTCTTAGAAACTTTAGGGAATGAGTCAACTTGGTTTTGGAGGCCGGAAATAAGCTTCCAAAAATGTGGAAGAGACCCCATTTCCCCTGGTTAAAATGCCTAAACAACTACTAACCATGTAAATGCCTTAATCCTGTACCATTTTAACCCTTTCACCCATTTTCCATCCTTATTCATCTTCAAAAACTCTAGCTCACTTTCTTCTCTTCCTCTACCCATTTACCACATCCTAAACCCTAAAAAGCATAGAAACTCATCAAAATAATGAAAGAAAAATAAGAGAAAAATAGCTTGTAAGTGAGAAATCAAGAAGAAAGTGTGTTTGTTGTAAGGGAGAGCTTATGACTTTGGTTTCTTTCATCTTCAAGAGGTGGCCACGGTTTTGGGCTATTTATTTTGAGGTGAGAAACTTTATTTTACTATACTTTGGTTTCCTCTTCTTTAAACAAGAACCTTTTGCTCATAAAGTTGTTGAGGTTAAGCTTGGTGAGAGGGATGAGAATTGTGGACCTTCGAAAAGGGATTTTGGTTTGAGATTTTTTAACAAGGTGAGGATGTCATTTTGGTTTGTTTATATGTAGTAAAAAATTTTGATTGGTCAAATAATTATTTTACTATGTAGTTAAGGGACTCCAAAGAGACTATGAAAGGACTCTTGGTGCTTGCAACTTGAGCTTGCAAGGCAATGATCTACACAAGGGTAAGGTTTTCTAGCTCTTTTATGTTTAGGAAGCTTTGACTATGTTTTAGCTTTTTAAAAGTTAGAATAAATGATAGGGCAAAAAAGGCACGAGGTGACCAATAAAGCCAAAGAGAGCCCATGTGGCACTAAGGTCAGACCTAGCTCCTAGTTTTGGGCAATAGGTGGTGTCTTTGGTGCATGGGCTATAAAATGGTGTGTGGATCAAGCATTGGGTGCTTGGTAGATGAGTGTGGCTGAACCTTCAAGGTTTGGGATGCACAAGAAATGTGTGCCTCAGTTTGGGTGTATAAGTGTTGTGATCGAGCTCAAGGGCCCGGTATGTGGTTGTGCATGCATGGCATGGGCTCCTATGTGCATGAGTATTTTGGGTGCCTAAGAGCATGGTGAGTTGAGTATGTTTCTTACGCTGCCGCACATATTTTATTCATGTTTTCTTTAAATCCTGCCAAACCACTTTCTCAGTTTAATAAACTTAAGTGTTTTATTAGAACTAAGTAAATGTTGTTCTTAACTCTCAAATAAATACTAAACACTAAGCAAGTGGCTAGGATTTACATAGTAAAGCTAGGCCAAAGATCCTAGAAATGAGGAACAATTATGGCCTAGTTAAGAATTTGGATTAGGCAACAAAATAATTTAGCCTAGTTAAGAAATTAATTACATAATTGTTAGGACAGTTTCCTATAGTTGGTATCAGAACCTAGGTTATACTAAGGGCAAAGGTCTAGGTTGCTACCACCATAGGAGACTTGTGTTTCTAGTCAAAGTTGGACTAATGATCATGAGTATTGATTATGTGTTGCATTGTTTGTGTTTGTGAATTGTTTGAAGTGCTAGTATGCTTTATAGTAGGAACAACTTGGCCGTTAATGTAGGCCAAGATGGTCAGGGTAGAGGTGTTGGGTAGGATGCTAGGGGCATCACGTTGGATCCTTTATATGCTCTCACCTTACAGATGTTAGATTATATGGATCGGCAAAATGAGAAACTCTCATTCTTAACATAGGCGATGAATGCCTTAGCTCAGGCCCAGGCCCAGAATCACGAGGGCAATGGGCAAAACCTCGAGTATGTTGATGATTTGGATGAGGAGCCACTAGAGGCCAGCCATTAGGATCCTAAGCCAGCTGCCCAGAGGGGTGGTAATGGCTAGGATAGAGAGCCTACTATTATTAAGGCCCAGCATGAGAAGGGATCCTTGGTTTTTATGCTTAGGCATATCCAAGGGCTGGGTCCACCTTACTTTAATGGCAGGGGAGATGCTGACGATGCTAAATTTTGGTTGAACCGAATGAATAAGATATTTCGGACCCTATAGTTGAATGATGACATTAAGCTTTATCTGGTATCTTATTATCTGAAGGGCGCCACGGAGAACTGGTGGAATCATGAACGGGATCTTCTTAAGGAGGAAAATGAGGGCAAGTCTGAGTATAAAGCCAAGCCGTTAACTTGGTAGTATTTTCTGAAAGGTTCTAATGAGAATAGATCAGCGAGGCCGTAAAGGACCTTAAGATGCAGGAGTTTTATAGACTCATCCTAGGTGGAATGACTATGATAAAGTACTCCAGGAGGTTTAGTGCATTGACATGCACCATACTCAGTTGGTTGAAAGCATACTAAGATGGCTCGGTTTGTGAAGGGGCTTATGTCCCGTTTGCTAAATTTTAAGGTAATTGCAGATTTTAGCACTTACTCTCAGGTAGGGCAAAAGGCACAATAATTAGAGATTAATGAACCTTGCAAATGTCAAGGGCAGGTACGAGAGGGGAGAGCCCTTGCACACCAAGCCCCAGGGCAAGAGGCCAGCTACCCCCGAGACGTGAGGCAATGGCAACAAAGCTAAGAAAGCCAAGTCTGGGAAAAGCCTATGCAAGACTTGTGGTAGGTTTCATGGCAAGAAGTTGTGACTTTGCCTATGAGGACCAACAACAGGCCGGCAATCATCCGGTGGGCTACCGGACATACAAGGCATTAGACCATTGGACCCAGGATTGCCCTTGAGAATGCCGTGACGGGTAGGGAGTGGCCTAGAGGCCTATGCCTAGGTCGGGGAAAGGAGGATCCCGTGGAGTGGGAGCACCCCGAGTAGGAAGACCACATTAACGAGGACCACCGCAGCAACGATTGTTCACCCTGGCTCATTGAGACGAGCATCTAGTGGCACAAGGTACTTTTATGTTAAATAATACTAGTGTTAGAGTATTATTTGATATTGGTGCATCACTATTTATTATATCTACTAGATTAGTAGATAGATTAGGTTTAGTTATAATCAATGTACCAAAGATGAGGATTGTTAGGACAGTAGGCGCTCATCTGGCTTTCATCAAAGAAAAAGTATTGAGTTGCCCCTTTGACATAGGCTACCACAGATTTTACTATGACTTCTGGGTGATGTCACTGGGAGGGCATGACTTGGTACTCAGTATGGATTGGTTAGGATGACCCTAGGCTAACATTGACTATGCGAGTCAAACCATTACCCTTAAGACTGAAGGGGGGAGGTGGTGACTTGTGAAAGTAGGTTGGCAACTAGTGTCAAGTCCACCTCGTTAGGATTAATTGATGTGATTCCTGTTGTGGATGAGGAGGAGTGTTATGGACTAAATGGCAATAAAGTGGTGGAGGAACTGAAGGACATACCAACTGTCAATATGTTCCCAGAAGTTTTGCTCGCTGACTTACCAGGGTTTCCACCTAAGAGAGAGACGAAGTTCTTTATTCTCTTATTACCCGGGACTCGGCCTATATCGATTCCTTCATACAAGATGTTTGCTCCTGAGATGGATGAATTGAAGGAACAGCTAGAGGAGCTGTTAAGGAAAGGCTTTATTAGGCCTAGTGTATCATACTAGGGTGCCTCGGTTTTATTTGTTAAAAAGAAATATGGTACTCATAGGTTGGTGACTAATTACCGAAAGCTGAATCAAGCAATTGTAAAGAACAAGTACCCTCTTCCAAGAATTGGTAAACTCCTTGATAGGCTCAAAGGAGCCAAGATATTCTCAAAGATTGATCTAAGAAGTGGTTACTTTCATATCAGGATCAAGGAGGCGGACATACATAAAACTGCTTTACGAACAAGGTATGGGCACTTTGAGTATACGGTGATGCCGTTTGGGGTAAGCAATGCCCTTGCGGTGTTTATGGAGGCAATGAATAAGATATTGATGCCTTGTTTGGATAAATTTGTGGAAGTTTTCATTGATGATATATTCATGTACTCCCAGACTCCTGCTCAACATGATGAACATCTTAAGATGATCTTGCATGTGCTAGAGGATAATCAGTACTATGTAAAATTATCTAAGTGTTAGTCCCTTCCTTGGTCATCTGATCAGTAACAAAGGCATAAGTGTAGACCAAGGGAAGGTATAGGAAGTGATGGAGTGGAAACAACCCACCAACCCCACCGAGGTGAGGAGCTTTCTTGGTCTAGTAGGCTATTACTGGAGATTCATTGAGGGATTCTCCTAAATAACTAAGCCATTAACTACCTTGACTAATAAGGCACAAGAATTTGTTTGGACAGAAAAATGTGAGGTAGCCTTCTAGGAACTCAAACAGAGGCTAAACAAGGTGCCAATCTTGATAGTGCCAGACCTAGGAAAAACCTATGCTATCTATACAGATGCATCAGGATCAGGCTTGGGTTGTGTACTGATGCAAGATAAGCAAGTAGTGGCCTATGGTTCAAGGCAACTAAGGTCAAATGAGCTAAATTGGCCGACACACAATCTGGAACTAGCAACCATAGTCTTTTCCTTAAAACTTTGGAGTCATTGTCTGTTAGGACGATCATTTCAGATATATATTGATCATAAGAGCCTTAACTACCTATTTACCTATAAAGATTTGAACATGAGGCAAATGAGGTGGATAGAGTACATTAAGGATTATGATTGTGCCATGGAGTACACAATAGGGAATGATAGCCAAAGGCTATTGCCTCCTCGGTAGTAACTCCCTGCCAGAATATTGGCCAAGGAGTCTGACGTCACCCAAGAGAGGATCTTTTTACTGACCTCGGAAGGTGCGAAGTCAAACACTATAAGCTCGAGACTTCGGTTAGCTTGTCAGGAATTCCGAGGACAACACCGTCTCCATCGAGGGGCCAAACTGACCGTCTTCGGGTAAGAGAGCCATCTCTCTGAAGCAAGGAAGAATCTCCCCGAAGGCAGAGGCCCCGAAGAGGATCTTCCCCGAACAAGAAACACCTGAATAAGGGAATTCCCTAACTATGGGTGTGAGTCCCGAAGAAGGTGTTCATCAAGGGAGCTCCCAGAACTATGGGATAGATCCCGAAGGAGGTGCTCGCACCGAAGGACGGATAGAATCCGAAGAAGGTGCACGCACCGAAGGGCGACCTCACCCAGGGGACCTCGGGAGTACGGTATGAGCATTTAAGGAGCCTCTGACATGTCGCCCACAAGCCCTACACGTCACATCTGAACGGCAAACTGACACGCCGCAGCCCCCCCAGTCCTGACACAACCTGTCCGGGTCCAGGGCTAAAGGAGGCTGCAAACGGCTGCCTGTCCCCTAGGTCCAAAAGTATAGATCAAATCCGACCGAACACGTGTCATGATCTGAACGGACCAGCTACTCCTATAAATACTAGGAAATGGGACTGGGCAAAGGATGGGCATTTTCCTCCCTCTGAGAAAACACAAAACAGGCAAGACACTTGATCCCTTAGTGTTCTTCCTCCACTTTCACTCAGAAAACTGACTTGGGCGTCAAAGGGTCCTCCTCGGAAAAGCAAACCGGGGACCTCCTAACCTCTTCTTTGAGCTTTTCAGGCACACTCAACTGGGAAACCAGAGCTCCAGGCGCTCGCCTCCTCAGGAAGTCTCCCCACCTGTCAACATGACAACAAACGAAGATGCCTCGGGGCATCATTTGGCGCCGTCTGTGGGAACCTACTCCCAGGTAGCTGTTGTCGAAACTCGGCGTTCGAAGGACAAAGGACTCCCGAAGTCCCCGTCCGCGCCTGAGACCCAACCAACTACCGAACAAAGTCCCCCAGAGACTTCCTTGCCTGAAGAGGAACGCCCTCTTGTCATCACCATGGGTTTTTTACGAGACTTTCAGAGGTCTGTTGTGGCTGAAATGACACAACAGATAGACCGAAGGTGGCCGCAACCAGCCCAGGCACAAAAACCAACTTCGCCAGCACGACCTCGGGAGAAAAGCCCAAGGGCAACCTGATGGCCTGGGGCCTCATCGTTGTGAGTCATGATGACTGTTGAGGAGACTTCTAGGAGGAAGAATGCCTAGAAGGTGGATCGCCCCAAGGAGAGTACCTGAAAAGCTGGTAAACAGGGTTAGGAGGCCCCCGGAGTGTTTTTCCGGGGGGGGGAGCCTCCGACGCCCAAGTCAGTGGTGGCCGGAAAAAGGAGAAAGTCACTAGCTCAAAGAGAAAGGCAGAAAAGTCTCGCCTGGTATTTTCTCAGAGTGTGGGAGCTGTATCTCCGGCCAACCAACCTCCTGTCAAGTATTTATTTCCTGTATATATAGGAAAACCTAGCCCGTTCAGATCATGACACGTGTGCGGTCGGATGCTCCTGAACTTCTGGGCGTAGGGGATAGATAGTTGGTAACCAGATGGCCTCGAGCCTTGTGCTGAGACGGGCCATGATGTGATTCTGATGGCGTCTGCGCGTCAGGGCGGCTTTTTACGTCTGTGGTGGGATGTGTCAGAAGCTTCCTTAAATGCTTCCTTAAATGCTCCTGCCGTACTCCCGAGGTCCCTGGGCGAGGTTGTCCTCTAGTTCGGACAGAGCCTCTTCGGGAAGCATACCCTCAGTTCGGGGGTTCCCAGTTCCAGGGGGTTCCGCCTTCGGGGATATCATGTTCGGGCAGCAATCTCTGGTGCCACTTTTCCGAAGGCTCGCTGTTCACAACCTTGGGGGGCGAATAGAGTCCTCAAGTTTTACTGGCGTGCCGAGGCTCGGAGCTCTCCGGCTATCTCCCGAGGTGCATGATTCCACCTGTTCCCGGGAAGCGCCAATTCTTCTGGCCATTGTTGTGGCAGGGTGTTCGGCCAGATTGAGGCGATAGCCTTTGGCTATCACATGCCCCCCTCTGGAAAGCCGAAGTGAAAACTTCGGTTTGCATCTCTTTCCGAGGTTGTCGTTGGGAGTCTTGTTGGGAAGCATAACTTGTTCCGAGGTCGCACCTTTTGCCCGAGGGTCTGGGTTGTTCGGCCTTGGCCTATTCTTTGGTGTCTCCGAGGCAAAGCCTGTACCGAAGATACACCTCTTGCCCAAAAGTCATGGGCTGTTCAGCCATAGCCTGTCTCTTGGTGTCCTCGAGGTGGCCTGCTTTTTATTTCTGCAGGTCTGATGGCCAAGCGTGTCAGACTGAGCGGCGCGTCTCCACTTTTTAGGCATGTCAAACGACGTGTCCCAATCAGGAGGTGTGTCCCGGTTTTCTAGGGACGTTTGGGGAGGCATGTCCCCTATTTCTGCGCAGCGGTTGACACGCGGCTTCTTGCCATTGGAAGAGAGATGCGTCATTTACAGAGGGCGCGCCTTTTCAGGTGCAGCGGGCAGTTACGGCGACGGTTCGCCTCCAATGGGTACTTATGATCTCTTTTCGGCTACCCACCTTTGGCCTATAAATAGCCCATTCCATCATAAGTCCCACTTACTGTTTTTCTGCTCTCTCTCTGCTTTGCCCTCTGTTCTTGCGTTTTATCTTGCTTTCTGTGGCGGAGCTTCTTTAATCAGAGCTTTTCCTACCAACTTTCACGACGGCGTCCTCAGACAAATCTTTTGGTGGGTTTTGATTTCCAGAGTACTCTGATTCCTCTGTTTTTCTGAGTTTTTCTGGAAAACTGTTGTTTTTTTCCAAACTCGTCTTCTGAGTTTTTTCTGGAAACTATTTTCTTTTCCATCTCAAACTCTTTTTCATGTCTACGATGCCTGTTCCCGAGAGCTGGAAACCTCTTCTGGCCCATCCTTGCTGTACCACCCCCGAAAAACTAGAGAGGTGGAAGAAAAAATTCTTTCTTCCCTCTTACGCTGTGACCAGGCTGCCTCGTTCTAGACATTTTGCTTTTTCAAACCGCGGCGACGAGGTTACCGTCTTCCGAGCCCAACTGAAGGCCGGACTTCGGTATCCTCCCCCGAAGGTGGTTTGCGAGTTCTGCCAATTCCATGGCATTGCTGTGAACCAGCTTCCCCCGAACGCGTACTGCTATTTTAACGCCTACCTCTGCATGTGTGGCGTGTTCGGGATAGAGCCCCACTTCATCATTTTCATGCAGTACTACAAGCTCTACGTGGTCCCGAAGGGTGGCTTCTATTTCCTGCTGCCTCGGGGATCCGGGAGCAAAAAATTCACCTTCACCTTCGACACGAAGGATAGCTGGCGGGGGTGGCAGCCTAAGTTCTTTTTCCTGAAGGTGGATAAGAACTGGTCTGATGTCCCGACCAGATGGGCTCAGGGAGTGCTGAACGCAGACGTCGTTGATCCGAGGATGCTGCTGACCCCACCGTTGGCTTCCGTGTTCGCGGATTTCGACGCCCGCATTCGGGCAGTCGCTGACTGGGTTCCCGAGGTCTCTCCTCGTGCTCTTTACCCCTTTCCTATCAACTGGAGGTTGATGACCGAAGAAGTTCTTCGGGAGCTGAAAGTGGTTAAGGAGCACGAGACTGACCTCAATATGCCCGCTCCCGCCATCGCCAGGAAGGACTCCTGGCTGGTCAAGCTCCTTAAGGGGGAGACTTCTTTCGAATCTTTTGCCGAAAGTGAGTAATCTTCCACCCCTTTATATTTTTTCCTCGGACTTACGCTGATATTTCTTCTCTTTTTCAGAGATGGGCGATGGGGCTGCCGCCTATTACAAGGCCCTCTAGCAGACAAAGAAGGCGGTTTCCCGAAGAAGGAAGTCGACAGGGGCGGGGCCCTCGGCGAAGCGAGCTAGGAAAGCTGTCCAGCCTCCTCAACCAGAGCTTTCGGAAGAAGAAGCTGGCGAAGAGGCTGGTCTTGTTGAAATTTCACCGGCCGCGGTCCCCGCTACTTCCGCCGAGGTGCCTCCTCCCGACCTCGAGGCCCCCAGAAACACTGTAGTGGTAGAAGTACCTACTGCCGAGGAGCGGTATCGGCAGAAGGGTAAGGGTTTTTCTACCGAGGGGCCCGAGGATCCCGAGGACACTATCTCCGAGGTTCTTCCAGGTATGCCTTCAGGCGAAGTTCAGCTCCTTTGCTTTTCGCGAATTTTTCTTCTACTCCTAACTTCCTTCTCACTTTCAGAGGAGCCTCTTACTGCTGGCTGGAGGGCCATTCATGATAGGAAACGGGCCCTCCGCGATGCCAAAATCCCTGAGGGGAAGATCCCCTTGGAGCCCTTTTGGACAATCACGGAGGATATGAATTTGCTCTCCGACGATTGTCCAAAAATGACAAAGGAGATTTGGAAGGGGATGACCACTGACGCCTCCTTCCGGGCCATTGCGGCGGCTCACCCGAGGGATAATACCCTCGCCGCAAAAGTCACCGAGCATGCTGCTCAGGTATAGTCTTTACACTCTTTTTCCTCAATTTTCTAAGTGTTTAGACTTGTACTAACCTGGACTTTTGCCTTGCCGTAGCTGCTGGAGTACGCTGGTTACCTCCGAGTTCGGGTGGCCAGAGAGGCTGCCTCCAAGGATGCGACTTCGAGGGAACTCAGTGAAGCGAAGGCTTCGCTTGCGAAGGTGGTCGCCAGCAACCAGTAGCTGACAGCGGATTGTTCTCAGCAAATCGCCGCCATTCGGGAGGAGTTCTCGAAGAAGAGAGAAGAACTTGAAAAGGACTCCTCCCGGAAGATTGTCGACCTCGGCGACCAAGTAAAGGGGCTGCTCGCCGCCAACGGAGATCTTGTCAAGGACAAGGCTGTTTCTGACAGTCTTGCGGCAAGGTTGACGGATGAGAACAATGCTCTCCGAGCCGAGGTCGAGGCTCTGAAGAAGGAGTCCGGAGGGACGCTGGGGATAAGCGAGCTGGAGGAGGAGATTGCTGAGCTGAGGGACGAGCTCAACGACCTTGGCGTTCAAAAACATACTTCTGATCAAATGGCCAAGGTCGCCTTTCAGGACGGCTTCTGCCTTGCTCGGCACCAAGTCCTGTAGAGGTTCCCAGATTTGGACCTCTCTTTTCTGGAGGGCCTAAATATTCCTGAGGGACCTTGGTGGCAGTGGTCCAAGGTCGAGCATCTGAAGCTTCCTGCTCTTCCTAGTTTGCTTTAGGGCTCCTCTTATTTTTCTCCTTTGTGCTCCTTCTTTGGGCACTTCTTTTGTAAGGCAGCGTTTGCTCTAAATGAACACTCTTTTGGCTAAGTCCTTTCTTGCAAGTTTCTTCATTTCCACTGTCCCAAACACGTTTGCTCAAGAGACTTTCGGAAAACCTGCAACCAAAGAAACTTTTTACCTTCCTTTGTCCCGAGTGTGCTCGCTCAAGAGACTTTCTGGAAAGTTTGTAAAAATTTGGCTAAGTCTTTTGCAGGCTTTTTGTTCCCTTTTATCCCGAACATGTTCGCTCAAGGGACTTCGGAAAACCTTCAGCCAAATTTTTCTGTCTTCCTATTGTCCCGAGCATATTTGCTCAAGGGACTTAGGAAAATTTTCACGAGATTGCTCAATTCCCTTTTTCCCGAGCACGTTCGCTCAAGGGTGTTTGGAAATTACCTCTGCTTTTGTTTTGGCGTGTACTTTTGCGAGATTCTTGCTTTCCCTTTTTCCCGAGCATGTTCGCTCAAGGGTGTTCGGAAAATTTTCTCTGCACTGATTATGCCGAGTACCTTTGCAAGATTCTTGTTTCCCATTTTTCCCGAGCATAGTGGCTCAAGGGACTTCAGGAAGTCACATCTGCTTTTTTCGTGGCGAGCACCTTCGCGGAATTCTGTCTTGGACAATTTGGTATACTTGAAAAATTTTTCTCAAGACCATTCTTCTCCAGACCATTCTGTACTTAGAATATTTCTTGTACAATATATCTCCTCCGCTCAACCTTAGGCGTAGAATTTTTTCAAGGCGTCTGAATGCCAAGTGTTTTTCAATTCTACGCCTTCGGCGTCGCCAAGCTTGTACACGCCTTTTCGTACTTCGGCGAGAACCAAATAAGGCCCTTCCCAATTTGCGCGAAGTACTCCGTGAGATGGCCTTCGGGGTGCAAAGTCGGCCTTTCGGAGAACGAGGTCTCCTTTTTTGATTTCTTTTGGCCTGGCTTTTAAGTTGATAGCCGCGGCCACTCTTTGCTGGAAAGCTTTTCTTCTCAGCTCGGCTATTTCTCTGTGTTCGGCCACAAGGTCGAGCTTAGTCCTCAGACTGAGGTCGTTTCTGCCTTCATCAAATACTTGCACCCGTATTGAAGGCTGAACTATCTCTATTGGGATAATGGCCTCTGTTCCGAAGACGAGTGAGAAGGGAGTTTCCCCTGTGGCTCTTCGTGGCGTCGTTCGGTAGCTCCACAATACACTTTGGAGTTCTCCTGGCCATTTCCCCTTGGCTTCCCCAAGTCTCTTTTTCAGGCCATCTTTTATGGTCCTGTTTGATACTTCCACCTGCCCATTGCTTTGGGGGTGAGCTACTGGGGCGAAGTGCATCTTTATTCCGAGGTCGCTGATGAATTCCTGGAATCCTTTGTCTATAAACTGGGATCCATTATCAGCTACTAGTACCCTGGGAGTGTCTGCTCAGCGGCCGGTTGTATCTCAGGCGCGGACGAGGACCTTGGGAGTCCCTTGTCCTTAGAACGCCGAGTCTCAACTACGGCGATTTGCGAGCGGGTTCCCACAGACGGCGCCAAATGATGGCCTGGGGCCTCATCGTTGTGAGTCATGATGACTGTTGAGGAGACTTCTAGGAGGAAGAACGCCTGAAAGGTGGATCGTCCCAAGGAGAGTACCTGAAAAGCTGGTAAACAGGGTTAGAAGGCCCCCGGAGTGTTTTTCCGGGGGGGGAGCCTCCGACGCCCAAGTCAGTGGTGGCCGGAGAAAGGAGAAAGTCACTAGCTCAAAGAGAAAGGCGGAAAAGTCTCGCCTGGTATTTTCTCAGAGTGTGGGAGCTGTATCTCCGGCCAACCAACCTCCTGTCAAGTATTTATTTCCTGTATATATAGGAAAACCTAGCCCGTTCAGATCATGACACTTGTGCGGTCGGATGCTCCTGAACTTCTGGGCGTAGGGGACAGATAGTTGGTAACCAGATGGCCTCGAGCCTTGTGCTGAGACGGGCCATGATGTGATTCTGATGGCGTCTGCGCGTCAGGGCGACTTTTTACGTCTGTGGTGGGACGTGTCAGAGGCTTCCTTAAATTCTTCCTTAAATGCTCCTGCCGTACTCCCGAGGTCCCTGGGCGAGGTCGTCCTCTAGTTCGGACAGAGCCTCTTCGGGAAGCATACCCTCAGTTCGGGGGTTCCCAGTTCCAGGGGGTTCCGCCTTCGGGGATATCATGTTCGGGCAGCAATGTTTGGTGCCACTTTTCCGAAGGCGCGCTGTTCACAACCTTGGGGGGCAAATAGAGTCCTCAAGTTTTACTGGCATGCCGAGGCTCGGAGCTCTCCGGCTATCTCCCGAGGTGCATGATTCCACCTGTTCCCGGGAAGCGCCAGTTCTTCTGGCCATTGTTGTGGCAGGGTGTTCGGTCAGATTGAGGCGATAGCCTTTGGCTATCACAACCCATCATAGCCCGGGAAGTGGGGAGCCACGGGAAGAGTCCTCGACAGATAACTTGCCCCTCGGAGCACGGCTGGCGGAAAGAGCGAGGTCTGAACGACCCGAAGTCTCGTCCAGAAGAAGTTTGTCGCCAGAGGCAAGGTCCCCCTCACCTCGGTACCGAAGTCGCTCCCCGAAAAGACGGCAACAGTCCTTTTACCCAAGAACCTCCAAGCATCAGGAAGAGGAGCCCAGTGCTACGCTCCTCCTGGAGAAAGTCTTGGCAAGACTGGAGAGAGTGGAACAGCAGGCTAACTGAAACTGTCTTTGGAGATGAAACTCCTTTCACCCGAACAGTGGTCGAGGCGGCCATGCCAAGTGACTTCAGGCTACCTCGGCTAGAGACCTATGAGGGTCGGACTGATCCCCAGGCCCACCTAACAAAGTACAAACGGAGCATGGTGCTACACGGGGCTGATGATGCTACACTCTGCAAGTGCTTTGAAGTCACCCTCGCAGGACCAGCAACTGCCTGGTACAATTCCCTGCCTCCTGGAAACATCAGGGGGTTCCAGGAGCTGTCCACAGCGTTCACCCAACAGTTCATTGGGAGCAAGCCGACGGCCAAGATGCCCGTCCAGATGTTTGACATAGCACAAAGAAACGGGGAGACCATCCGTGACTATGTCGAGAGGTTCAACAGAGAGGCCCTCAGTGTTCCGGATTTTCGTCCCGAAATCCGCATCCTCGCCATGACGAGAGGCCTCCGGAGGGATTCGCACTTGTTTTATGAATTCTCCAAAGACCCCCCGGACACGCTGGGAGAATTCTACCGAAGGGCTGAACAACATATGACAGCCGTGATGCCCCAAGGCATCTTCGTTTGCTGTCATGTTGATAGGTGGAGAGACTTCCTGAGGAGGCGAGCGCCTGGAGCTCTGGTTTCCCAGCTGAGTGTGCCTGAAAAGCTCAAAGAAGAGGTTAGGAGGTCCCCGGTTTGCTTTTCCGGGGAGGACCCTCCGACGCCCAAGTCAGTTTTCTGAGTGAAAGTGGAGGAAGAACACTAAGGGATCAAGTGTCTTGCCTGTTTTGTGTTTTCTCAGAGGGAGGAAAATGCCCATCCTTTGCCCAGTCCCATTTCCTAGTATTTATAGGAGTAGCTAGTCCGTTCAGATCATGACACGTGTTCGGTCGGATTTGATCTGTAGTTTTGGACCTAGGGGACAGGCAGCCGTTTGCAACCTCCTTTAGCCCGGGACCCGGACAGGTTGTGTCAGGACTAGGGCGGCTGCGGCGTGTCAGTTCGCCGTTCAGATGCGACGTGTAGGGCTTGTGGGCGACATGTCAGAGGCTCCTTAAATGCTCATACCGTACTCCCGAGGTCCCCTGGGCGAGGTCGCCCTTCGGTGCGTGCACCCTCTTCGGATTCTATCCGTCCTTCGGTGCGAGCACCTCCTTCGGGATCTATCCCATAGTTCTGGGAGTTCCCTTGATGAACACCTTCTTCGGGACTCACACCCATAGGTAGGGGATTCCCTTGTTCAGGTGTTTCTTGTTCGGGGAAGACCCTCTTCGGGGCCTCTGCCTTCGGGGAGATTCTTCCTTGCTTCAGAGAGATGGCTCTCTTACCTGAAGGCGGTCAGTTTGGCCCCTCGATGGAGACGGTGTTGTCCTCGGAATTCCTGACGAGCTAACCGAAGTCTCGAGCTCATAGTGTTTGACTTCGCACCTTTCGAGGTCAGTAAAAAGATCCTCTCTTGGGTGACGTCAGACTCCTCGGCCAATATTCTAGCAGTGAGTAACTACCGAGGAGGCAATAGCCTTTGGCTATCAAGCCGAAGAGCTGAGAATGACTGGACCGAAGGCTGACCATATTCACGCTCGCGGCGAAGCGTCCAGCCAGCAAGCCCGGTGTCCAACGGAACAGTTAGGCCGACCTCGGAGAATGCGAGTAGGAGGAAGGAAGCCCCAAAACTTTACACCTCTGAGCACCACGAGGGCTAACGTCCTCATGGCGTTAGAAAAACAGGGGGCTCAAATCCAACGACTGAGGGGCATGACTGCTGACAACAGAAGGAACATGAAGAAGTTCTGTCAGTTCCATCGTGATCACGGTCATGACACCGAAGACTGCTTTCAGTTGAAAAAGTACATTGAATCACTGATAAAGCAGGGCCAGCTTCGGCGTTATTTGAGAATGCCTTCCCCGAAGGGGAAAAAAGAGGAAGAAGGAAAGCCCGATGACGAGGATTACGATTCTGACAGGCGAAGGAACCGAAGTCCGAGAAGGCGTCCTCCACCTTCGGCAGGAGTAATACAGACGATCACAACCGGACTTCCATCCTCGGAAAGAAAAAGAAGGGCTAGAGAGATAGCGGTGATGGAATATCAGAGCCCAACGAAAAAATTGGCCCGCGAGGATGGCTCCACCATCATATTTCCCCATGACGATCCATTGCTGATAATGGCGAGGATAGGAAACTGGGACGTCAAGAGGGTACTGCTGGACGATGGGTCAAACGCAGACGTCTTGTTCTCACATTTGCTGCCAAGCTTGGGCGTATCCAGGAGTGACCTCAAGGCTGTTACTTCACCCACGTTCGGCGTAGGACCATCTGAGCTACCTGTCCTCGGGTGGATCGACCTCCCGTTGATGATGAAAGGAACTTCGGAGAAAGGAACTGCTGAGTTGTTCGCCTCTACCATGGCAAGATTCATAGTCATGGACGTTCCTTCGTCATACAACGCCATCCTCGGCAGACAGACACAGGGAAATTTGCACATTCGCCCTGATGTAAAGTACTTGACCGTCACCTTCGCCACCAAAGAAGGAGACACAAAGATCTTCATTGATCAAGGCGAGGTGAGAAAGGTGTTCGTCAGAGCACGAAAGGCTCCAGCAAGCAACTTAGCACATGCTGTAGAAGCAAAAGAGCTGGAAAGGGGCGAGGCAGAAAATCCCACAAAAGCGGAAACAGAAGAAGTAGAGCTTGTCCCAGGCTGTAGTACCCGAATAGGGAAAAGCATGGCCGAAGGAGACAAGGAAAAACTTGTATCTTTTCTGCTTGCAAATAAAGATCTGTTCGCCTACTCGCCGAAGGACATGCCAGGGGTAAACCCTCGTGTAATCCAGCATAGCCTCAAAGCGAGTCCGGAAACAAAACCTGTCCGGCAAAAGAAACGGAGCATCTCAGCTCACAAAAGTGACTTCGTCAAGACCGAAGTCCAGCGTCTGATAGACGCTAGCGTTATCCGGGAGGTAAACTACCCCGAATGGCTAAGCAACGTGGTAATTGCCACAAAAGAAGGAAGTAGTAAGCTCTGGATGTGCATCGACTTCAGAAATTTGAACGATGCTTGCCCGAAAGATTCATATCCTCTTCCGCCAATAGACCAACTGGTAGACTCAACTACCGAGTACGGGCTCCTAAGTTTCCTGGACGCTTTCAGTGGCTACCATCAGATAAGGATGGACCCCGAAGATGAAGAGAAGACTGCCTTCATCACCGAGGGAGGAACATATTGCTATATCAGGATGCCCTTCGGACTCAAAAATGCAGGAGCCACCTACCAGAGGCTGATGAACAAGGTCTTCAAAGACCAAATGGGGAGGAACATGGAGGTGTATGTTGATGATATGATAGTCAAAAGCAAACTGCCTGGCCACCACGTTGCAGATTTAGAGGAAACCTTCCAAAAACTCAAAGCCTTCGGGATCCGCCTTAATCCTGAGAAATGCATCTTCGGGGTGACCTCGGGAAAGTTCCTTGGGTACATGGTATCCGAAAGAGGCATCGATGCTAACCCCGAGAAGATTAAGGCTCTGCTTGAATTCCGAACTCCTGCCACAGTCAAAGACGTGCAAAGACTCACCGGAAGAATAACCTCTCTGAGCAGGTTTATTTCCAGGTACGGAGATAGGTGTCGACCCTTCTTCAAAGTCCTCACAAAGGCAGCAAAGAGGGAAGGCGACCTCGGAAGGAATGGTCATCCTTGGGATGAAGATTGCCAAAAAGCCTGGGAAGAACTCAAAGTCTACTTGGCCAGCCTGCCGACCCTGCGGCAACCTCGGGAGGAAGAGCCCCTCGTATTATACCTCGCCGTCACAGAAAAAGCTGTGAGCTCGGTCCTCGTGAAAGAAGAAGGGCCAAAGCAATGGCCGGTCTACTATGTCAGCAAGTCCCTGCATGGCGCCGAAGTCAGGTACCCTTTGCTTCAAAAAGCTATATATGCCTTAGTGCTTGCAGGGAGAAGGCTGCGGCCATACTTTCAGGCTCACCCCATTATCGTCCGAAGTACCCTGCCTCTACGGGATGTTATGAGGAAAGTTGATCACTCGGGAAGGCTTTCCAAGTGGTGCATAGAGCTTGGCGAACACGACATCACGTATGAACCCTGGAAAGCTATAAAAGCTCAAGCTTTGGCAGACTTCATCGTCGAAGTACCAAACACCGAGGAGGGACATTCATTTTCGGGCGAAGACGAGCCAGAATGGACGTTATATGTTGACGGGGACTCAGGATCCGAACACCAGGGAGCTGGAGTGATTATCAGAGGCCCCGAAGGCCTAGAAGTAATGAAGGCCATCAAGTTCAGTTTCAACGCCACCAACAATACGGCCGAGTATGAGGCCCTCATAGCAGGACTACGCCTGGACAAAAAAATTGGCGTGAGAAACTTGAAAGCCCATAGTGATTCCCAGCTGGTGGTCCGGCAAATGGCAGGGGACTATGGCGCGAAAGACCCGACCTTGGCGAAATACCATGAGTTGGTAACAAAGCTTATTCGGGAGTTCGACGTCGTGAAAATTGAGAACGTACCCAGACGAGAAAATGCTGAGGCAGACTGTTTGGCGAAGTCCAAAACTTGCACCGAAGTGCTAAGCCACCCCAGCATCGCGATGTTAAGCATAGAGACCTCGGGGAAAGGATGGAAAGAACCAATCAAAACGTATCTCGCAACCAACACACTCCCCGAAGACCCCAGCGAAGCCGCAAAAGTGCGAAGGCGCTCCGGACGTTTCTTCTTAATTGGAGAAGAACTATATCGGCAAGGATATGCAAATCCACTACAGAGGTGTGTTGGTGAAGAGGATACTGAAATGATCCTCGAAGAAGTTCACGAAGGCGCCTGTGGTTCGCACATCGGAACCAACGCCCTGGCAGCAGTGATACTTCGCCAAGGATACTTCTGGCCTACCCTGAGAAAGGACGCCAAGCAGTTCATCCGGAAATGTGGTAGTTGCCAGAGACATGCGAACATCCAAAGAACACCCTCGGAGTTCGTGACTTCGGCAGACTATCCTTGGCCCTTCGCAGTTTGGGGCATAGATCTCATTGGGCCACTCCCAACGGCGCCTGGAGGCGTAAAGTTCTGCGTAGTAGCAGTAGACTATTTCTCTAAGTGGGTCGAGGCAGAACCTCTGACAACTATCTCGGCAAAAGAAGTGCAGAAGTTCGTATGGAAAAACATCGTATGCAGATTTGGCATACCAAGGGTACTCGTAGCGGACAATGGGTCCAAGTTCATAGACAAAGGATTCCAAGAGTTCATTAGCGACCTCGGGACAAAAATGCAATTCGCCCCAGTAGCTCACCCCCAAAGTAATAGGCAGGTGGAAGTATCTAACAGGACCATAAAAGATGGTCTGAAAAAGAGATTGGGAGAAGCAAAAGGGAAATGGCCAGGAGAACTCCAAAGCGTGTTATGGAGTTACCGAACAACACCCCGAAGAGCTACAGGGGAAACGCCCTTTTCACTCGTCTTCGGCACAGAGGCCATCATCCCTGTCGAGGTAGTACAACCGTCAATACGAGTCCAAGTGTTCGATGAAAATGGAAATGACCTCGGCCTGAGAACAAAGCTCGACCTCGTCGGCGAACACAGAGAAGTAGCCGAGCTGAGAAGAAAAGCTTTCCAGCAAAGAGTAGCAGCAGCCATAAACCTACGCGCCAGGCCAAAGGGAATAAAACAGGGAGACCTCGTTCTCCGAAAGGCTGAGTTTGCACCCCGAAAGCCGTCCCACGGGGTACTTCGCGCAAATTGGGAAGAACCCTACCTGGTACTTGCCGAAGTACGAAAAGGAGTTTATAAGCTCGGCGATGCCGAAGGCATAGAATTAAAAAACACTTGGCACT
Organism: Aquilaria yunnanensis; assembly: GCA_039654915.1. Lineage (NCBI taxonomy): Eukaryota > Viridiplantae > Streptophyta > Magnoliopsida > Malvales > Thymelaeaceae > Aquilaria > Aquilaria yunnanensis. Next base: position 68,353,121 of record CM077597.1, read on the forward strand.
CAGAGGCGTTGAAAAAATTCTATGCCTAAAAAGTTTGGTGGGAACGTTGTATTGCACAAGTTGGACAAATTTGTCTAAGTAAAAAGTTCTGAAGAAGTACAAAACAAGAGTCTCACGAAAGCAATCGCCGAGGAAAGCAAAAGTATGGTTTTCCAAAGTCTCTTGAGAGATTATGTTCGGGACAAAGGAAAGCAAAAGTAAGGTTTTCCGAAGTCTCTTGAGCGAATATGTTCGGGACAAAGGAAAGCAAGAGTATGGTTTTCCGAAGTCTCTTGAGCGAATATGTTCGGGACAAAAGAAAGCAAAAGTATGGTTTTTCGAAGTCTCTCGAGCGAAGTATGTTCGGGACAGTGGGAAACAAAGGAATCTGGCAAAAATACTTAGCCAAATTTTTATCTATTGAGCCAAAGAGTGCTTACAGAGAAGAAAGTTGCTGAAAGACTACAAAAAAGAAGAAAATGAAGACAAAAGGCCCTAGTACTAAGGAACCTCGGCGTCTTAAGAACTGCCAGCCTCTGTGCTTTTGTTAGCAGCCTTCGGCGCCGGGAGAGAAGGAGGCAGTTTCAAGTGCTCGATCTTGGACCACGTCCACCGAGGCTCCTTGGGGATGTTCATGCCTTCCAGGAAGGAGAGGTCAAAATCTGGGAACTTCTGCAGAATTTGGTGCCGAACAAGACAGAAGCCGTCTTGAAAGGCCAACTTCGTCATATCATCGGACTCCCGCTTCTTGACTGCCAAATCTGCATAGTCCTTCTCCAGATCCGCGTAATCCTTCTCCAGATCCTTGAGCTTTCTCTTCAATGCCTTCGTCTTCTTCTTCTCTTCTGAAGGCTTCTTCAGAGATGCAACCTCGGCTTCGAGCTGGGCCTTTTCCTCGAGCGTCTTCGCAAGGACTGCGTCACTTTCTGACTTATCCTTTTGAATCATTTCTACGATCGAAGTCAGCTCCGCCATCCGAGAGCCGATGTCGGAATGTTTCTGGGAGGTGCCTTTCTCAAGTTCCTCTTTCTCTTTTATGAACCCCTCCCGAAGTTCAGCAATTTCCTTCTCTGAAGACTGCTTCAGCTGAGCATTGTCAGCAGCCAACGCTGAACACTGGGCCTTCGTCTTAGTGTAAAGGTCCCAGAGTGACGCCCTCCTTTCTGACTCTCGCGCCACCCGAACACGGAGCAACCCGGCATACCCCATCAGCTGCAAAAAAAGCAAACAAAGGGAAAATGATGCTAAGTAAAAAGCAAAGGCGAAATTGGCGCTAAGGAAACAGTGAAGCGTACCTGGGCGGCATGTTCAGTGAGTTTGGCGGCCAAAGAGATGTTGCCTGGGTAAGCCTCCGTAAGGGCCTTGTAAGAGGCTTCAGTAAACACCCCTTTGCATATCTGCCTGGCCATCTCGGGACAGTCCTCAGAGTACATATTCATGTCCTCCGTGAACGTCCAGAAGGGCTCCTTCGGAACTTTCCCCGCTGGGACTTTGGCATCCCGAAGGGCCCTCTTGCGGGCGTGTTCGGCAACCCAGGCAGGAGCGGCTACCTCCGCTGCACAACAAGGCAGGAAAATTGGTTAAGGCCAGAAAAAACTTAAGGATTTACAAGAGAAAAAAAGGTTCTTCGACAAAGTACAAACCTGCTGGCACCTCGGTAACGTCGTCGTCAAGAATCGACGTCACCTCAGTAGAGATCCCCTTGCCTTTTATTTGGCACCGTTCCTCGGCAGAAGGGGTCTCCTCCCCATCGCCCTCCAGAAGAGCATGCGAAGGCGTGGGGCTTTGAGGAAGGACGTCGGAAGAAGGGACGTCGACAGAAGGAACCTCGGGCAAAGGGGCAGCAGGGTCTTCGGGCTCCTCACCTACCTCCTCCGGAATTTGCGGAAGAGAGGAAGGAGCAGCTTTCTTTGCCCGTTTGGAAGGAGGGCCGCCTGAAGTCTGCTTCCGCCTCCGAGAGGCGGCCTTCTTTGTCTGTTCGCCCCTCTCGGCCTGCCCGGTAAAAAGAGCCTTGTAGAAGGCAGCCACGTCGTCGCCCATCTCTGAAAAAAGAAAAAGAAGATCAATGTAAGTCCAAGATGAAGTTATGAAGGAAGAAATGAGAAAGTAACTTACTCTCGTAAAAAGACTCATAAGTCTCTTTCCCCCGAAGGAGTTTCACGAGCCAGGAGTCCCTCCCCGAAGAAGCCGGTTTCGGCATGTTGAGATCTGTCATATGCTCCTTTACCACCTTGAGTTCCCGGAGGACCTCTTCCGTCATGAGCCTCCAGTTGATCAGAAAGGGGTAAAGGGCACGAGGAGAGACCTCGGCAGCCCAGTCAGAGACGGCCCGGATGCGCCTGTCGAAGTCCTCAAAGATAGGTGCTACGTCGGCGTCTAGCAGTATCTTCGGGTCAACAACATCCATCTTGAGCCTCCCCTGAGCCCACTTGGTCGGAACGTGCGACCAAGCCTCCGACTTCTTCAGGAAAAAGAATTTTTGTTGCCACCCTCGCCAGCTGTCTTTGGTGGCGAAGGTGAACGTATACTTTTTGCTCCCGAATCCCCGAGGTAGCATAAAGTAGAAGCCACCCTTCGGGACCACGAAGAGCTTGTAGTACTGAAGAAAAACTACAAAGTGAGGTTTTATTTTGAAAACGCCGCACATACAGAGGAAGGCGTTGAAATAGCAGTACGAGTTCGGTGGAAGTTGGTTAACGGCAATGCCATGGAAGTTGCAGAACGCACTAACCATCTCCGGGGGGGGGGGGGGGGATACCGAAGTCCGGCCTTCAGTTGGGCTCGGAAAACGGTGATTTCATCACTTCGGTTGGAGAAAGGAAATTGGTCAGGACGGGGCAACCACGTCACAGAGTAAGAGGGTAAGAAAAACTTTTTCTTCCACTTCGCTAGTTTTGCCGGAGTAGTGCAGCAAGGGTGAGAAAGAAGAGGTTGCCAACTCTCGGGAACAGGCATGATGAAAACGAGTACGGGAAAAACAAGGAAAACGAGTTCGGGAAAAACAAAGAAGAATCTTTGAAAAAAGCAGAAGGACTAAAAACCCACCAAAGGTCTTGCCGGAATCTGGATTTCTGGAAGCCGTCGTGAAAAGTGGTCGGAAAAACGCCTGAAAAAGGAGAACCGCCGCGGAAAATCGGGAGAGAATTAGAAGGCAGAAGAAAGCAAAAGCAGAAGCAAAAAGAGGGTTATGACATGGTTGGTGTATATATAGGCCGAGAAGGCCAGGTGAACCGTCGTCATTAGTACCCCTCGGAAGGCGAAACGTCGCCATAACTGCTAAATGCGCCTGAAAAGTCGCGCCTGCCGTACTCAGTGCATTCCCACCCAATAATAGTGTGCCATGTGTCGGTCATCGCGCAGCAAACATGCCACGTGTCATCCATCACGTCGAGCACGCCCTTTAACACCATTTGGTCTAGAGGCGCCGCCCTAGACGGACTCTGCTGGACATAGGACGCGACGCATGAGCAGACCTATGAAGGAAAAAAAGTAGGTTACCTCAAAGACACCAAAAGACAGCCTGTGACTTCGGGCAAAAGGTCTATCTTGGGTACAAGGTTATCCTATTTTCCCTCGCCACGAGGACACCAAGACACAGCCTGTGACTTCGGGCAGAAGGTGTATCTTCGGCACAGGGACAGCCTATCTTCTCGCGCCTCGAGGACGCAAAAAGGGCTGCCCATCGCTTCAGGCAGAAGAAGGCGTCTTCGGCGCAGATATCACAACCACAAGACCCGAAAACCGATGAACCGAAGTTTCTCACTTCGGCTTTTCAGAGGGGGGCCTGTGATAGCCAAAGGCTATTGCCTCCTCGGTAGTAACTCCCTGCCATAATATTGGCCAAGGAGTCTGACGTCACCCAAGAGAGGATCTTTTTACTGACCTCGGAAGGTGCGAAGTCAAACACTATGAGCTCGAGACTTCGGTTAGCTCATCAGGAATTCCGAGGACAACACCGTCTCCATTGAGGGGCCAAACTGACCGTCTTCGGGTAAGAGAGCCATCTCTCTGAAGCAAGGAAGAATCTCCCCGAAGGCAGAGGCCCCGAAGAGGATCTTCCCCGAACAAGAAACACCTGAACAAGGGAATCCCCTAACTATGGGTGTGAGTCCCGAAGAAGGTGTTCATCAAGGGAGCTCCCAGAACTATGGGATAGATCCCGAAGGAGGTGCTCGCACCGAAGGACGGATAGAATCCGAAGAAGGTGCACGCACCGAAGGGCGACCTCGCCCAGGGGACCTCGGGAGTACGGTATGAGCATTTAAGGAGCCTCTGACATGTCGCCCGCAAGCCTTACACGTCACATCTGAACGGCGAACTGACACACCGCAGCCCCCCCAGTCCTGACACAACCTGTCCGGGTCCAGGGCTAAAAGAGGCTGCAAACGGCTGCCTGTCCCCTAGGTCCAAAAGTACAGATCAAATCCGACCGAACACGTGTCATGATCTGAACGGACCAGCTACTCCTATAAATACTAGGAAATGGGACTAGGCAAAGGATGGGCATTTTCCTCCCTCTGAGAAAACACAAAACAGGCAAGACACTTGATCCCTTAGTGTTCTTCCTCCACTTTCACTCAGAAAACTGACTTGGGCGTCGGAGGTTCCTCCCCGGAAAAGCAAACCGGGGACCTCCTAACCTCTTCTTTGAGCTTTTCAGGCACACTCAGCTTGGAAACCAGAGCTCCAGGCGCTCGCCTCCTCAGGAAGTCTCCCCACCTGTCAACATGACAACAAACGAAGATGCCTCGGGGCATTAGGGAAGGGCACTATTATGGATGACGCCTTCAGTCGAAAATATACTGGAGTAGTAGTCTCCAAGGATCAAGTGAGAGATCCTAAGGCTGAGAGTTTTATGGTCCTATATGGGTATTGGTCTAGATGGGAAATTGACCAAGTCTTCAGGTTACGAATTCAATCAGGATGGCTGGATAAGGTCCGAGAGGCCCGAGAGTTAGACCCTAAAATGCGTGAGGTTTCAGGGGAGACCAAGCATGGAACTCTCCAAAAAGGTATCAGTATCAAGGTGGTTCATTTTTCCTTGGGAAAAGACTTTATATGCCCGGTGCTAATTGGTTAGAGGCATATAGTAGTCCCCTTAGTATCTACCCCGGGGTCACCAAATGTACCATGACCTGAGAACTCATTTTTGGTGGCCCAGGTTCAAGGTTAATATTAAGAATCATGTGGCTAAATGTCTTACTTGTCAGATTATAGAGGCAGAACACCAAAAGCTAGGTGGTACCTTCGAAAGCCTACCCATTCCATAGAGGAAGTGGAGGCCAATCACTATGGATTTCGTGGTAGGTTTGCCAGGTACAAGGAAACAACATGATGCTGTATGGGTCATAGTGGATAGGCTGACTAATAGTGCCCATTTTCTACCGATTAAGATCACCTATCCATTAAAAAGGTTGGCCAACCTATATATAAGAGAGATTATTCGACTTCATAGTATGCCAGATTCGATCATATATAATTGAGATCCTCGGTTTGTCTCTAGGTTTTGGAATGCCTTTCAATAGGCAATGGGATCAAAGGTAAACTTGAGTATCACTTGTCACCTTTAAACAGATGGACAGTCGGAGAGGACTATCTAGACCCTAGAGGACATGATGCAGAGCTGTGCCTTAGATTTTATAGGAGATTAGGATGACCATCTTCGACCCATTGAATTTGCCTATAACAATAGTTATCAAGCATTGATTTAGATGGCTCCATATGAGCCTTTGTATGGTCGGTGATGCATGACACCGCATTGCTGGGCTGATAAGGCGGATGTGGATCAAGTAAGACCACAGGTTGCGGTGGAAACCACAGCCAAGATTAAGCAAATTCAAGCCCGATTAAGGGCAGCTGTTGACAAGCAGCAAGCACATGCCAATGTCAAGTGGATGAAATGAACCTTCAAACAGGGGACAAGGTGTTCATCAAGGTCTCACCAATGAAAGGAGTGGTACGATTAGGCCAAAGGGGCAAGTTGGCTCCTAGGTACATTGGTCCCTATGAGATTCTAGAACGAGTTGGCAAAGTTGCATATAGATAGGCACTGCCACTAAGCCTGGCTCACATACATAATGTGTTCCATGTTAGTGTATTAAGGAAACGCAAGGCACCTGACGGGCAATTGGTGATACCCTTCTTATCGAGCCAGTAAGTGAACTCGACCTATGCGAAATGGCCAATTAGAATCCTTGACCGACAAGTTAGGAAGCTAAAGACCTAGTGGATACCCATGGTCAAGGTTGAATGGTCTAATCATTCTGAGGATGAGGCCACTTGGGAGATAGAACATGATATGGAGACCCAATATTCCAGCCTATTCTTAAAGTTAAAGTGTGAATTGGAGAACCAATTCTCTGAAGGGGGGGAGGAAGGAGAACCCTTATTTTATTAGGTAATTAATTTATTTTATTTACACAATCCTTGATAAGATTACACTTGTAAGCTAGGTTTAAGTCAAGCCAATGAGTCAAATAGTCCTTGGAGTTCATAAGATTAAAAATCTAAGGTAAATTTGACCACAAGGGCAACTAGGACCATTTTGGTAATTTGGCATGTTAAAGATCAAAATGTGACCAATGGATATATAATTGAGCTTCTAGAGGTGAAATGAACATCTCGATGAAATTTGAACTCAATTTGACTAAAGATTGGCTTTTTCTTGCTAAAGAAACGAAGAAAGGCAAAATGGTAATTTTTAGGACAAATATGGTCAAAAAGGGTCTGAGAATGTGATAAATGGTATTTGAAATCATTTGGTGAAATTTGGTGAAGTTTAAAGTTAAATGCACCAAGTTAGAGACTCTTCTAATAACTGAAGCTAAAAAGGGCATTTTGGTAATTTTGGTTAGTCAAACCTTGCAAAACAGAGTCAACCCTGGTCAAGGGTAGGAAAACACATGGTTGGAAGTGGTGGAAAGAAAATCTATGAATTTAAGTGCAAATAAAGACATATTTCAGCATTTTATAAAGGCAATTTCCTTTTAACCAATGGTTATGAGGCCTAAAAAGCATTTTCACCTCAAGCACCTCTTGGAAACTTAAGGGAATGAGGCAACCTGGTCTTGGAGGCAGGAAATAAGCTTCCAAAAACATAGAATATACCCAATTTCTCTTGGTTAAGATGCCTAAACCACTACGAACCATGTAAAGGCGTTAATCTTGTACCATTTTAACCCCATCACCCATTTCCCATCCTTATTTATCCCCAAACACTCCAGCTCATTTTCTTTTCTTCCTCTGCCCATTTACCACACCCTAAACCCTAAAAAAAATAAAAAATAAACCAAATAATGAAAGAAAATAAGAGAAAAAGAGCTTGTAAGTGAAAAATCAAGGAGAGAATGTGTTTGTTGTAAATGAGGGCTTAGGAGTTTGGTTTCTTTCTTCTCCAAGAGGTGGACACGGTTTGGGGCTATTTCTTTTGAGGTAAAAAACTTTATTTTACTAGACCTTGCTTTCCTCTTCTTTAAACAACAACCTTTTGCTCATAAAAACCCTTGGTTGTTGAGGTTAAGCTTGGTGAAAGGGATGAAAACTGTGGAGCTTTGAAAAGGAGTTTTGGTTTGAGATTTTCTACCAAGGTAAGCAGGTCATTTTGGTTTCTTTATGTGTAGTAAAAAATGTTGCCCTTGGGCTCAAAAATGCTGATTGGTCAAGTGGTTATTTTACTATATAGTTAAGGGACCCCAAAAAGACTGGCAAAATGACTATTAGTGCTTGAAGCTTAAGCTTGCAAGGTGGTGATCTACACAAGGGTCAAGTGTTCTAGCCTTTCTCTATTTGGGAAGATTTGGCCATGTTTTAGCTTCTTAAAAGCTAGGACAAATGGTAGGGTAAAAAAGGCACTAGGTGACCAATAGAGCCGAAAAGGTCTCATGTGGCACTGAGCTCAGACCTAGCTCATAGTTTTGGGCAATAGGTGATGTCTTTGGTGCATGGGCTGTAAAATAGTGTGTGCATCAAGCATTGGGTGCTTGGTAGATGAGTGTGGCTGAACCTTCAAGGTTTGGCAAGCATAAGAAATGTATGCTTTAGTTTGGGTGTGTAGGTGTTGTGATTGAGCTTAAGGGATCGGTATGTGGTTGTGCGTGTGTGGCATGGGCTCCTCAGGGCATGAGTATTTTGGGTGCCTAGGAGCATAATGAGTTGGGTGTGACAAGGTGCATATGGGTGCGCCCAAGGGCTCATGCAGCCGTGTGTGCCTAAGGGGCTCCTGATGGCACACCCAGGGGTGTGCGTGTCCATATGCCCAAGAGCTCGTGCCTGTGCACACCATGGCCTAGGGGCTTGGTTTCCATGTGGGGTTTGGGTTATGCTTTGGGCATGACCCATATGGGGGAACCCATGGTAGAAACCCTATGGCCTAAATGGCACTCAAGCCTACTAAATGACTTGGGCCACAAATAAACACACACATCGGCCCAATGGGACATAGGGCCCAAGATGGGGAAAAATACATCCAAGGGCACTAGGACACACATCAAATTGGGTCAAACCCTACTACATATAATAAGGGAATTTTTGAGCTAGCGAAAGCTGGCAAGCTCAAGGGTAAATGCAAAGATGCATGCTCAAGGGAAAAAATAGACCAATGGGTATTTTGTTTGTTTGTTGTTTGTTTTTTTGCTTATGTGAGAAGTATGAGGAGTCATGCACCCAAAAGGGCATGATATGATGATCATTATATAGTACTCCATACCATAAAAGCTCGTGGCATGCTCATATAGTTTATAGCAAGGTTCATGCATACCTGGCAATGTGTGCAGATGGTCCATTATGTGTGATGTTGCTATGTATTGTTTGTTTTAGAATGCCTTACTGAGTTTTTTATATGCTTACCCTTATTGTTAATGTACAGATAAGATCATCCAGTAGCCAAATAATCCATAGTGATTATTTGATAATTGTTTGTTAGTTTCCAATAGGTACATTTTGCATACATTACATGCTTATTTTCTTTATGTTGCATGCACTTTTGGTCAGAGTCTAACTCCAAACTTATTTTCCTTGTACAGCATGGTAATCGGGCAAGGACTTCTTGGGTCACTCCTCGCTTGGGTTTCTCTTTCCCTGAAAAAGGCAGGCCTATCGACCATTTGGGTCATGAATATTTTGTAGCACTGTGGTAGTAGCTAGTAGGTATTGACTTTGACTTAGCATAACCGTATTATTATTATTTTGGGTTAGGCTTATCAACCCATCACATTACTTAGGTTGATAGGCAAAACACTTAAATATTGTGTTGTCGAAGTATTTACTTGCTATAAGTGTAGTTTTCATCCATGGTTTGGCATGATATATTACTTGTGCATGTATGAACATTAAAAATGTTTTCTTACCCAACCACACATACTTTATTCATGTTTTCTTTAAATTCTGCCAAACCACTATCTTAGTTTAATAAACTTAAGTGTTTTATTAGAACTAAGTAAATGTTTTTCTTAACTCTTAAGTAAATACTAAACACTAGGGAAGTGGGTAGGATTTTCATAGTAAATCTCAGCAAAAGATCCTGGAAGTGAAGAACAATTCTGGCCTAATTAAGAGTTTGGATTAGGCAACAGAATAATTTAGCCTAATTAAGAAATTAATTAGGTATTTGTTAGGATGGTTCCTCACATTTATGCTCCACCCTCCTTAGTACATTATCCACCATCCTCACACCCTCAACAAATATAGGTAGCAAGAATACAACACCCACGAGAGAAACAAAAGCCCCTGAACTCTGTTGCTCTTTCCTCAAGTTTCTTCAGCTCAACTTCTTTTAGTTCCTCTTTATTCTTGGTTCTTCGCTTCTTCCTACGCACTACGTTCATCTCTACCTCATTTACTTCCACCATTTCTATAGTTTTTTTCAATTCTGTCTCAGCTACATCCACTTTTCTTAATAGCCCCTAATCATAAGTGATAGCCAAAGGCTGTCGCCTCAATCTGGCCGAATACCCTACCACAACAACGGCCAGAAGAACTGGTGCTTCCCGGGAATAGGTGGAATCATGCACCTCGGGAGATAGCCTGAGAGCTCCGAGCCTCGGCACGCCAGTAAAACTTGAGGACTCCATTCGCCCCCCAAGGTTGTGAACAACGCGCCTTCGGAAAAGTGGCACCAGACATTGCTGCCCGAATATGATATCCCCGAAGGCGGAACCCCCTGGAACTGGGAACCCCCGAACTGAGGGTAGGCTTCCCGAAGAGGCTCTGTCCGAACTAGAGGACGACCTTGCCCAGGGACCTCGGGAGTACGGCAGGCGCATTTAAGGAAGCATTTAAGGAAGCCTCTGACACGTCCCACCACAGACGTAAAAAGTCGCCCTGACGCGCAGACGCCATCAGAATCATATCATGGCCCGTCTCAGCACAAGGCTCGAGGCCATCTAGTTACCAACTATCTGTCCCCTACGCCCAGACGTTCAGGAGCATCCGACCGCACACGTGTCATGATCTGAACGGGCTAGGTATTCCTATATATATACAGGAAATAAATACTTGACAGGAGGTTGGCAGGCCGGATATACAGCTCCCACACTCTGAGAAAATACCAGGCGAGACTTTTCTGCCTTTCTCTTTGAGCTAGTGACTTTCTCCTTCTTCCGGCCACCACTGACTTGGGCGTCGGAGGCTCCCCCCCCGGAAAAACACTCCGGGGGCCTCCTAACCCTGTTTACCAGCTTTTCAGGTACTCTCCTTGGGGCGATCCACCTTCCAGGCGTTCTTCCTCCTAGAAGTCTCCTCAACAGTCATCATGACTCACAACGATGAGGCCTTGGGCCATCATTTGGCGCCGTCTGTGGGAAACCGCTCGCAGATTGCCGTCGTTGAGACTCGGCGTTCTAAGGACAAGGGACTCCCAAGGTCCTCGTCCGTGCCTGAGATACAACCGGCTGCTGAGCAGACACTCCCAGAGACTTCTACGCCAGAGGAGGACCGCCCTCTGGTAATCACCATGAGCTTCTTGAGGGACTTTCAGCGCTCGGTCGTTGCTGAAATGACTCAGCAGATCGTCCGAAGATGGCCACAGCAGTCACAGGCCCAGAAACCCTCCTCATCAACACGCCCTCGGGAGAGAAGCCCCAAGTCTACACACCGCAGTTCAGAAAGTGGAGATCCTCGCGGAGAATCATCCATAGAAGATATAGCCCTCGGGAAACGGCCTGTGGGACAAACCGGGTCCAAGCGACCGAGAGTCTCACAGCGAAGCAGTTCGTCGCCCGAGGCGAGGGCCCTGACCCCTCCGCGCCGAACTCGCTCCCCGAAAAGGCGCCGTCGATCTCCCTCCCGTGAAAATGGTCCTAGCGCCACCGCGCTTATGGAAAGGATATTGGCACGGCTGGACAGAGTGGAAAAGCAAGTGACCAGAAAACCCGTTTGGGACAGGCTGTCGGGGGCATTATGCGAAGATGGCTCCCCGTTTATTCGCACCGTCGTTGAGGCAGCTATGCCAGGCGACTTCAGAGTGCCTAGGCTGGAGATCTATGATGGCCGGACTGATCCACAGGCCCATCTGACGAAGTACAGGCGGAGCATGATAATGCACGGAGCTGATGACGCTACCATGTGCAAATGCTTTGAAGTCAACCTCACGGGCCCAGCAACAGCATGGTACAATTCTTTGCCCCCAGGGACTATCACTGAGTTTCAGGAGTTGTCCGCAGCCTTTACCCAGCAGTTCATTGGGAGCAGGCCGACGGCCAAAATGCCTGTACAGATGTTCGACATAGAGCAGAGAAACGGAGAGACGATCCGAGACTATGTCGAACGATTCAACAGGGAAGCACTCAGCGTCCCGGACTTCCGGCCCGAAATCCGCATCCTCGCTATGACACGGGGCCTTCGGCGTGACTCACAGCTGTTCTACGAGTTCTCAAAGGACCCCCCGGAGACCCTCGGAGAATTTTACCGAAGGGCAGAGCAGCACATGACAGCCGAGGAATTGAGGATGGCGGGGCCGAAGTCTGATCATCACCGCGCCGAAGGGTCCAGCCAGCAAGCTCGGCATCTTTCTGAACATACAGGTCGACCACGGCGAATGCAAGGAAAGAAACCTCAAAGTTTCACACCCTTGAGCACGACACGGACCAACATTCTCATGGCGCTGGAAAGGCAAGGGACGCAGATTCGGCGGCCAAAGGCCATGGCCGCCGATAATAAGAAGAATGCCAAGAAGTTCTGCCAGTTTCATCGCGACCACGGTCATGACACCGAAGACTGCTTCCAGCTGAAGAAGTACATAGAGTCGCTGATCAAACAGGGCCAACTTCGCAAGTACCTGCGGATGCCCTCCCCAAAAGGCAGAAAAGAGAAGGAAGAGAGGGCCGAAAACGAGGACTATGACTCCGACAGGCGGAGAAACAGAAGTCCAAAAAGGCGCCTTCCACCTCCAGTAGGGGTCATCCAAACCATCACCACGGGGCTCCCATCCTCGGAAAGAAAGCGGAAGGCCAGAGAAATTGCGGTTATGGAGTATCAAAGTCCATCAAAGAAATTGGCTCGCAAAGATGGCTCTACTGTCGTCTTCCCCCACGACGACCCGCTGCTGATAATGGCGAGAATAGGGAACTGGGACGTCAAGAGAGTGTTGCTTGATGATGGCTCAAATGCTGACGTCCTATTCTCGCACTTACTGCCGAGCTTGGACATCTCCAGCAGCGAGCTGAAACCTGTCACCACGCCCACCTTCGGCGTTGGGCCATCCGAAGTACCCGTCCTCGGATGGATCGACCTCCCTTTGATGATGAAAGGCACTTCGGTAGACGGAGCAGCTGAGTTGTACGCGTCCACAATGGCAAGATTCATCGTCATGGATGTCCCGTCTTCGTACAACGCCATCCTTGGAAGGCAGACTCAGGGGAAACTGCACATTCGCCCCGATGTGAAGTACTTGACTGTCACATTCGCCACCAAGGATGGAGATGCAGAGGTCTTCATCGACCAAGCCGAGGTAAGAAAGGTGTTTGTAAAAACACGAAAGGCTCCGGCAAACAGCTCTACACAAACGGTGGAGGCAAAGGCGCAGGAGAAAGGCAAAGAAGGAGATCCCGCAGAAGCAGAAACGGAAGCAGTAGATCTTGTCCCAGGACAATCTACCCGAATAGGGAAGAGCTTGGCCAAAGGTGATAAGGAAAATCTTGTATCCTTTCTGCTAAAAAATAAAGATCTGTTTGCCTACTCGCCGAAAGACATGCCAGGAGTGAACCCTGGCATAATACAGCACAGCCTCAAAGTAAGCCCGGAAGCAAAACCTATCAGGCAAAAGAAACGAAGCATCTCAGCCCACAAAAGCAACTTCGTGAAAACCGAAGTCCAGCGCCTATTGGATGCTGAAGTTATCAGGGAGGTAAAATACCCCGAATGGTTAAGCAACGTGGTCATTGCCACAAAAGAAGGTAGCAGCAAACTCCGGATGTGCATTGATTTCAGAAACTTGAACGATGCTTGCCCGAAAGACTCATTTCCCCTCCCGCCAATAGATCAACTGGTAGATTCAACGGCCGAATACGGGCTCCTGAGCTTCCTAGATGCCTTCAGCGGCTACCATCAGATAAGGATGGACCCCAAAGATGAAGAGAAAACTGCCTTCATCACCGAGGGAGGAACGTACTGCTATATCAGAATGCCCTTCGGGCTGAAAAATGCAGGAGCCACCTACCAGAGACTGATGAACAAGGTCTTTAAAGACCAAATGGGGAGAAACATGGAAGTATATGTTGATGATATGATAGTAAAAAGCAAGCTGCCCGGCTACCACGTTGCAGATTTGGAGGAAACCTTCCAAAAGCTCAGAGCCTTCGGGATTCGCCTTAACCCCGAGAAGTGTATCTTCGGGGTGACGTCGGGAAAATTCCTTGGGTACATGGTATCCGAAAGAGGCATCGATGCCAATCCTGAGAAGATTAAGGCTCTGCTTGAGTTCCGAACTCCTGCCACAGTGAAAGACGTGCAGAGACTAACCGGAAGAATAACCTCTCTGAGCAGGTTTATTTCCAGGTACGGAGATAGGTGTCGACCTTTCTTCAAAGTCCTCACAAAGGCAGCAAAGATGGAAGGCGACCTCGGAAGAAACAATCATCCCTGGGATGAAGATTGCCAAAAGGCCTGGGAAGAACTCAAAGTCTACCTGGCCAGCCTGCCGACTCTGCGGCAACCTCGGGTGGGAGAACCCCTCGTACTGTACCTCGCCGTCACAGAAAAGGCCGTGAGCTCGGTCCTGATAAAAGAAGAAGGGCCGAAACAATGGCCGGTCTACTACGTCAGCAAGTCCCTGCATGGCGCCGAAGTCAGGTACCCTTTGCTTCAAAAAGCTATATACGCCTTGGTGCTTGCAGGAAGAAGACTGCGACCATATTTCCAGGCTCACCCCATCATCGTCCGAAGTAGTCTACCACTACGGGATGTTATGAAGAGAGTTGATCATTCGGGAAGGCTCTCCAAGTGGTGCATAGAGCTTGGCGAACACGAAATCACGTATGAGCCTCGGAAGGCCATAAAAGCCCAAGCATTGGCAGATTTTATCGCCGAAATACCCACCACTGAGGAGAACCACTCAGATCCGAAAGAAGGTGAGCCAGAATGGACCTTGCATGTTGACGGAGCCTCGGGTTCCGAACACCAGGGAGCTGGAATAGTTATCAGAGGACCCGAAGGCCTAGAGGTGATGAAGGCTATCAAGTTCAGCTTCAACGTCACCAATAATGTGGCTGAGTATGAAGCCCTCATAGCGGGATTACGCTTGGCCAGAAAGATTGGCGTGAGAAACTTAAGGGCTCACAGCGATTCCCAGCTGGTAGTTCGGCAGATGGCAGGAGATTATGGGGCGAAGGACCCAATCTTGGCAAAATACCACGAGCTGGTAAGAAAACTCATCCAAGAGTTTGATGCCGTGCGGATCGAAAATGTACCCCGGCGGAATAACACTGAGGCAGATTGCTTAGCAAAGTCCAAAACATACACCGAGGTGCTAGACCATCCAAGCATCTCCGTGCTAAGCGTAACGACCTCGGGAATGGGGTGGAAGGACCCCATAAAGAGATACCTCGCAGAGAATGAGCTTCCCGAAGACGCCGGCAATGCTGCAAGACTGCGAAGACGCGTCGGAAGATTCTTCCTGATTGGTGAAGAGTTATATCGGCAAGGATATGCAAATCCGCTGCAGAGATGTGTGGGCGAAGAGGATACTGAGATGGTCCTCGAAGAAGTCCACGAAGGCATGTGCGGCTCGCACATTGGAACTGATGCCCTTGCAGCAGTGATACTCCGCCAAGGATACTTCTGGCCTACCCTGAGAAAGGACGCAAGGCAGTTCGTCCAGAAGTGCGGTAGTTGCCAGAGACATGCAAAAATCCAGAGGATACCCTCGGAAATGGTAACGTCGGCAGACTATCCTTGGCCCTTCGCAGTCTGGGGTATAGACCTCATTGGGCCACTCCCCGCGGCGCCCGGAGGCGTGAAATTCTGCGTGGTAGCAGTGGACTATTTCTCAAAGTGGGTAGAGGCAGAACCACTAGCAACTATCTCGGCAAAAGAAGTGCAGAAGTTCGTATGGAAAAACATAGTATGCAGATTTGGCATACCGAGGGTACTAGTAGCTGATAATGGATCCCAGTTCATAGACAAAGGATTCCAGGAATTCATCAGCGACCTCGGAATAAAGATGCACTTCGCCCCAGTAGCTCACCCCCAAAGCAATGGGCAGGTGGAAGTATCAAACAGGACCATAAAAGATGGCCTGAAAAAGAGACTTGGGGAAGCCAAGGGGAAATGGCCAGGAGAACTCCAAAGTGTATTGTGGAGCTACCGAACGACACCACGAAGAGCCACAGGGGAAACTCCCTTCTCACTCGTCTTCGGAACAGAGGCCATTATCCCAATAGAGATAGTTTAGCCTTCAATACGGGTGCAAGTATTTGATGAAGGCGGAAACGACCTCGGTCTGAGAACTAAGCTCGACCTTGTGGCCGAACACAGAGAAATAGCCGAGCTGAGAAGAAAAGCTTTCCAGCAAAGAGTGGCCGCGGCTATCAACTTAAAAGCCAGGCCAAAAGAAATCAAAAAAGGAGACCTCGTTCTCCGAAAGGCCGACTTTGCACCCCGAAGGCCATCTCACGGAGTACTTCATGCAAATTGGGAAGGACCTTATCTGGTTCTCGCCGAAGTACGAAAAGGCGTGTACAAGCTTGGCGACGCCGAAGGCGTAGAATTGAAAAACACTTGGCATTCAGACGCCCTGAAAAAATTCTACGCCTAAGGTTGAGCGGAAGAAATATATTGTACAAGAAATATTCTAAGTACAGAATGGTCTAGAGAAGAATGGTCTTGAGAAAAATTTTCAAGTATACCAAATTGTCCAAGACAGAATTCCGCGAAGGTGCTCGCCACGAAAAAAGCAGATGTGACTTCCCGAAGTCCCTTGAGCCACTATGCTCGGGAAAAATGGGAAACAAGAATCTTGCAAAGGTACTCGGCATAATCAGTGCAGAGAAGATTTTCCGAACACCCTTGAGCGAACATGCTCGGGAAAAAGGGAAAGCAAGAATCTCGCAAAAGTACACGCCAAAACAAAAGCAGAGGTAATTTCCGAACACCCTTGAGCGAACGTGCTCGGGAAAAAGGGAATGAGCAATCTCGTGAAAATTTTCCTAAGTCCCTTGAGCAAATATGCTCGGGACAATAGGAAGGCAGAAAAATTTGGCTGAAGGTTTTCCGAAGGCCCTTGAGCGAACATGTTCGGGTTAAAAGGAAACAAAAAGCCTGCAAAAGACTTAGCCAAATTTTTACAAACTTTCCAGAAAGTCTCTTGAGCGAGCACGCTCGGGACAAAGGATGGTAAAAAGTTTCTTTGGTTGCAGGTTTTCCGAAAGTCTCTTGAAGCAAACGTGTTCGGGACAGTGGAAATGAAGAAACTTGCAAGAAAGGACTTAGCCGAAAAAATTGTTCATTTAGAGCAAACGCTGCCTTACAAAAGAAGTGTCCAAAGAAGGAGCACGAAGGAGAAAAATAAGAGGAGCCCTAAAACAAACTAGGGAGAGCCGGGCGGACGAAGACCAGGAAGCTTCAGATGCTCGACCCTGGACCACTGCCACCGAGGTCCCTCAGGAATATTTAGGCCCTCCAGAAAAGAGAGGTCCAAATCTGGGAACCTCTGCAGCACCTGGTGCCGAGCGAGGCAGAAGCCGTCCTGAAAAGCGACCTTGGCCATGTCATCAGAAGTACGTTTTTGAATGCCAAGGACATTGACCTCGTCCCTCAGCTCAGCAACCTCCTCTTCGAGCTCGCTTATCCCCAGCGTCTCTCCGGACTCCTTCTTCAGAGCCTCGACCTCGGCTTGAAGAGCAGTGTTCTCGTCCGTCAACCTCGCCGCAAGACTGTCGGAAACAGCCTTGTCCTTGACAAGATCTTCGTTGGCGGCGAGCAGCCCCTTTACTTGGTCGCCGAGGTCGGCAATCTTCCGGGAGGAGTCCTTTTCAAGTTCTTCTCTTTTCTTCGAGAACTCCTCCCGAATGGCAGCAAGTTGCTGAGAACAATCCGCTGTCAGCTGCTGGTTGCTGGCGATCACCTTCGCAAGCGAAGCCTTCGCTTCACTGAGTTCCCGCGAAGTCGCATCCTTGGAGGCAGCCTGTCTGGCCACCCGAACTCGGAGATAACCAGCGTACTCCAGCAGCTACGGCAAGGCAAAAGTCCAGGTTAGTACAAGTCTAAACACTTAGAAAATTGAGGAAAAAAGTGTAAAGACTATACCTGAGCAGCATGCTCGGTGACTTTTGCGGCGAGGGTATTATCCCCCGGGTGAGCCGCCGCAATGGCCCGGAAGGAGGCGTCAGTGGTCATCCCCTTCCAAATCTCTTTGGTCATCTTCGGACAATCGTCGGAGAACAAATTCATATCCTCCGTGATTGTCCAAAAGGGCTCCAAGGGGACCTTCCCCTCAGGGATTGTGGCATCGCGCAGGGCCCGTTTCCTCTCATGAATGGCCCCCAGCCAGCAGTAAGAGGCTCCCCTGAAAGTGAGAAGGAAGTTAGGAGCAGAAGAAAAATTCGTGGAAGGAAAAGGAGCTGAACTTCGCCTAAAGGCATACCTGGAG
The DNA here is from genome assembly GCA_039654915.1 of Aquilaria yunnanensis. Classification (NCBI taxonomy): domain Eukaryota; kingdom Viridiplantae; phylum Streptophyta; class Magnoliopsida; order Malvales; family Thymelaeaceae; genus Aquilaria; species Aquilaria yunnanensis. The sequence continues at coordinate 68,371,179 of CM077597.1, forward strand.
GAACCTCGGAGACAGTGTCCTCGGGATCCTCGGGCCCCTCGGAAGAAAGACCCTTGCCCTTCTGCCGGTACCGCTCCTCGGCGGTGGGTACTTCTACCACTACAGTGTTTCTGGGGGCCTCGAGGTCGGGAGGAGGCACCTCGGCGGAAGTAGCGGGGACCTCGGCCGGTGGAATTTCAACAAGACCAGCGTCTTCGCCAGCTTCTTCTTCTAAAAGCTCTGGCTGAGAAGGCTGGAGAGCCTTCCTAGCTCGCTTCGCCGAGGGTCCCGCCCCTGTCGTCTTCCTTCTTCGGGAAGCCGCCTTCTTTGTCTGCTCCCCCTTCTCCACTTGGCCAGAAAAGAGGGCCTTGTAATAAGCGGCAGCCCCATCGCCCATCTCTGAAAAAGAGAAGAAATATCAGCGTAAGTCCGAGGAAAAAGTATAAAGGGATGGAAGATTACTCACTTTCGGCAAAAGTTTCGAAAGAAGTCTCCCCCTTAAGGAGCTTGACCAGCCAGGAGTCTTTCCCGGCGATGGCGGGAGCGGGCATATTGAGGTCAGTCACGTGCTCCTTAACCACTTTCAGCTCCCGAAGGACTTCTTCGGTCATCAACCTCTAGTTGATAGGAAAGGGGTAAAGAGCACGAGGAGAGACCTCGGGAGCCCAGTCAGCGACTGCCCGAATGCGGGCGTCGAAATCCGCGACCACGGAAGCCAACGGTGGGGTCAGCAGCATCCTCGGATCAACGACGTCTACGTTCAGCACTCCCTGAGCCCACCTGGTCGGGACATCAGACCAGTTCTTATCCACCTTGAGGAAAAAGAACTTAGGCTGCCACCCCCGCCAGCTATCCTTCGTGTCGAAGGTGAAGGTGAATTTTTTGCTCCCGGATCCCCGAGGCAGCAGGAAATAGAAGCCACCCTTCGGGACCACATAGAGCTTGTAGTACTGCATGAAAATGATGAAATGGGGCTCTATCCCGAACACGCCACACATGCAGAGGTAGGCGTTAAAATAGCAGTACGCGTTCGGGGGAAGCTGGTTCACAGCAATGCCATGGAATTGGCAGAACTCGCAAACCACCTTCGGGGGAGGATACCGAAGACCGGCCTTCAGTTGGGCTCGGAAGACGGTAACCTCGTCGCCACGGTTTGAAAAAGCAAAATGGCTAGAACGAGGCAGTCTGGTCACAGCGTAAGACGGAAGAAAGAATTTTTTCTTCCACCTCTCTAGTTTTTCGGGGGTGGTACAGCAAGGATGGGCCAGAAGAGGTTTCCAGCTCTCGGGAACAGGCATCGCAGACATGAAAAAGAGTTTGAGATGGAAAAGAAAATAGTTTCCAGAAAAAACTCAGAAGACGAGTTTGGAAAAAACAACAGTTTTCCAGAAAAACTCAGAAAAACAGAGGAATCAAGTACTCTGGAAATCAAAACCCACCAAAAGATTTGCCTGAGGACGCCGTCGTGAAAGTTGGTAGGAAAAAGCTCTGATTAAAGAAGCTCCGCCACAGAAAGCAAGATAAAACGCAAGAACAGAGGGCAGAGCAGAAAAAGAGCAGAAAAACAGTAAGTGGGACTTATGATGGAATGGGCTATTTATAGGCCAAAGGTGGGTAACCGAAAGAACATCATAAGTACCCATTGGAGGTGAACCGTCGCCGTAACTGCCCGCTGCACCCGAAAAGGCGCGCCCTCTGTAAATGACGCGCCTCTCCTCCAATGGCAAGAAGCCACGTGTCAACCGCTGCGCAGAAATTGGGGACGTGCCTCCCCAAACGTGCCTGGAAAACCGGGACACGCCTCCTGATTGGGACACGTCGTCTGACATCCCTGAGAAATGGAGACGCGCCGCTCAGTCTGACACGCTTGGCCATCAGACCTGCAGAAATAAAAAGCAGGCCACCTCGAGGACACCAAGAGACAGGCTATGGCTGAACAGCCCATGACTTTTGGGCAAGAGGTGTATCTTCGGTACAGGCTTTGCCTCGGAGACACCAAAGAATAGGCCAAGGACGAACAGCCCAGACCCTCGGGCAAAAGGTGCGACCTCGGAACAGGTTATGCTTCCCAACAAGACTCCCAACGGCAACCTCGGAAAGAGATGCAAACCGAAGTCTTCACTTCGGCTTTCCAGAGGGGGCATGTGATAGCCAAAGGCTGTCACCTCAATCTGGCCGAATACCCTGCCACAACAACGGCCAGAAGAACTGGTGCTTCCCGGGAATAGGTGGAATCATGCACCTCGGGAGATAGCCTGAGAGCTCCGAGCCTCGGCACGCCAGTAAAACTTGAGGACTCCATTCGCCCCCCAAGGTTGTGAACAACGCGCCTTCGGAAAAGTGGCACCAGACATTGCTGCCCGAATATGATATCCCCGAAGGCGGAACCCCCTGGAACTGGGAACCCCCGAACTGAGGGTAGGCTTCCCGAAGAGGCTCTGTCCGAACTAGAGGACGACCTCGCCCAGGGACCTCGGGAGTACGGCAGGCGCATTTAAGGAAGCATTTAAGGAAGCCTCTGACACGTCCCACCACAAACGTAAAAAGTCGCCCTGACGCGTAGACGCCATCAGAATCATATCATGGCCCGTCTCAGCACAAGGCTCGAGGCCATCTAGTTACCAACTATCTGTCCCCTACGCCCAGACGTTCAGGAGCATCCGACCGCACACGTGTCATGATCTGAACGGGCTAGGTATTCCTATATATACAGGAAATAAATACTTGACAGGAGGTTGGCAGGCCGGATATACAGCTCCCACACTCTGAGAAAATACCAGGCGAGACTTTTCTGCCTTTCTCTTTGAGCTAGTGACTTTCTCCTTCTTCCGGCCACCACTGACTTGGGCGTCGGAGGCTTCCCCCCCGGAAAAACACTCCGGGGGCCTCCTAACCCTGTTTACCAGCTTTTCAGGTACTCTCCTTGGGGCGATCCACCTTCCAGGCGTTCTTCCTCCTAGAAGTCTCCTCAACAGTCATCATGACTCACAACGATGAGGCCTTGGGCCATCAATAAGTTTACAATGTTCTGGAGTAGGATCATTATACCACTACCTATATCGATAGAACACATTGCCCTGCACCTATGGAAGAAAACATTTCAAAACAAGTAAGCAAAAATTTCATATTTCAACAGTATGCCATTCACTACAACAATGAATGTCCTACCCAATAGTTTTTACAGCCATAGAACCTCCTTCCAGCATTATGCTTCATCCATTTCTTCTTTATCTCCGATAGAAGACTGCACATGTAGTAATGAACCCCAACTTTGCCATCAATACTAGAAAAATTACTTGAAGACCGCACCATGTATCCAAAAAGTAAGTCCTCTTTGATTCAACCTCAGATTTCTACCTACTTTTCCTCTTCTAAACTACTTTTCTCTCTAAAATAGCCTTTCCCCCAAAAGCTTTCCCACTCTCTACCTAATGAATCCCTGCCAAAATACCAACATGGTGTCCTACCTTAAACATCTGTGTGCCAGCTTGACATTCCGGGACCCGCAATAGGGTTACCATAACCCACATAAGCAACATCCGTCAAAGATAATGGCTCACTGAATGATTGGGACTACAACAGGACATGATTCTTAAGTTAGGTAACTTTAAAAGACAAAAATTGTTAAGGGACCACATTAGTATGACCCTCAAAATTAGGGGAAAAAATTTGGATTTTAACCATTTATTCTTAATGCTATAAAGTAGCGCATATGCAATAAAAATATTGTTCGAGATAAGTGCCTCTCTAATAAAAGCACTCCGCTCCTTATAAATAATGTTTAGGAGAATTCTCTTCAACTTATTTGCCACCACATTTGTCCATAATTAATAAATTAAATTGGACAAACTAATGGGCTAGACTTGCTTCATGACCTCCATAGTTTTAACTTTTAGGATTAAAGTAATGAGAGTGCGATTGACTTCCTACTCATTACCTCCACAAACAGTACCATAAGAAAAAATTTAACAACATAAAAACTACCCTTAGCTAAAATTCTTGGTATAATTACGTCATTACTTTGTCAAGTCTTGACACTTTGGTTGGGTTCACCTTCTTTAGAACCATTTAGGCCTCTTCATTCATAAAATTGGCCATCAGAGTCTCATTCGCATCCTTGAAAACCATGCTTTATGCCAAACCTGACATTTTATTCCACCTCTGGTGTTATGGCCCTTCTAGTGGGAGGCAAAATTGAGGAAGGTAAAGTGTTTTAAATTAAATTTAGAACCTTAATTCATGTTTACATAGCAAGAATAAAGAAGTTTAGCAAAGTTCACTAAGTTCCGAGAAAAATAAGGCACTAAACAAAGTTCAGGGGCAAAATGGTAATTTTGCATCCTGAATAGCCGGGACGAGTCCCGAGTGTTTTAAAATAAATTTTTATAACTTAACTTTCAACCTTAACTCAAACTTAAAGAATAAACAAGAATTTACTGAAGAACCACTAAGTTACAAAGATATGGGCTTAATTGTATTAAGCTTAATACTTTGATGGCTTGTGTGTTAAGGGAGGGTTTAAGAAGGGGAAAGTGAGGGTGGCTGCCATATTTTCATGTTCATCCTCTCCACTCTCATTTCTCCATCCAATTCTCCTTGGAATCAAGAAATTCTTGGTGGAACAAGAAGTTATCAAAGTATATAAGCTTCGAGAAGCTAATTTCAAGCTTAAAACCATGATTTTGAAGCTTGGAAGGACGTTTTTCTATATCCCCTATTTTTGAGCGAGGTAAGCAATGTGTTCTTGACTGAATTCATGTTATTTACTTAGCTTGGATCTTGGGTTTTGGTTAGAGAGTAAAGTGTTAGTGATTAGTGCTTTGTTTTTGGATTGAAACTTGTGTAGAACTTTGGTGAACTTGGTTGATTAGAAAGGAGATTGATTCTTGCTTGTTACTTCGAGTTGAGGTAAGGGAGTTATGTTTTCAAGTTCATTTAATGCCATTAGCTTGAGTTTGCTTGAAGAATTCAAGTGATTTTAGCTATGGCATTAGTTAAAGGTTTTTGTTGAATTGTGGTGGACTATGAAGTTTGAGAGGATTGGATTGATGTTACGAGACATCATAGATTAGCTTGTGATAGTTGGTTATGTTCTATGCAATATGTTCTATGAGTGTACGAAATTTGGAGGCATTCCATGCATGTTTGATATGTGTAGGAAACGTCCAAAGTTCATAGCAGCAAAATCCACCAAATTTTACATTTCTGCAGATTGGTGACACGTCACTAATTACATGTCGACGCCAGCGACGCGTCGCCAATCCAGCAAAAGTTCATAGAACATTACCAACTGTGGTGACGCGTCACCACAGACAAAAATGGCAAATTTTCCACATTTTTCTAGGATGATCCAAGTGAGACCTAAGGGGGTTCTTAGTGTACCTAGGGGTCCAAGGATTCCGGGGGTACTCTGAGACTTCCGAAAGTCCCACAAAATATAAGAGTTTCCTTGAGTTTTGTAGGGTTTTAAGGTTGCTTGTGCAACAAGCAAGGAAACTAGGTCGCAAATGAACATAACTAAGAACCACTAGCTCAGGTGAAAGGTTTAGAACCTTTGTCAACCTAGCCGTGCCGTAGCCACGAGGTTGCAAGGTGAAACCTTGTTCATCTAGTCTACAAGGAGGTCTTATGGCCTAGTCTACAAAGTTCCACCATAATTCCCCTACATAACAACTAAGGGAAGGCTACATGATTGCATCAAGTAAGCTACGGCTTACTAGGAGCGGGTTAGTGATCAGAACTCACTAGGCACGGAGTGATGTGCCGTGAGGAGGACTAGTTGAGGAGAGGTCTTGATGGCCTAGTTATATATGCATATATCAGACCCTTATGCTGTGTGAGCTTGCAGCAAGTTTACATATGTTTATCATATGTCCAGTCCTAGTAATTTTCTTGCAGGTACACTAAGACCCCTTACTGAGAATTGTCAAATTCTCACTCCCTAGTTATGTTATATAGAGACTAAAGTTGCTGGACCGGGTAATCGTTGAGGATTATCGCGGCAGTGCTCTTTTGTGTGTACAAGTATGGCATTTGAGAATCCTGGTGATTCTAGTCTACATGAGTATACTTAGTTGGCTTGTTGGTCAAGTACAGTACTAACTTAAGTCTTCCTTTGGCTGCAGAGCCTAGTAGCACTTGGCAAGGACTTTTGAGACTCGCCACTGAGACGTGTATCCAAGGTGGGAGTTAAGTCAGAGAGATCTCAATAGAGTCGAGGACTCCTCATAACGACATGATTGTGTTTTGCACATTGAGTTGTGATATTTTATTGAGACATCATTTCAATAATTATGTTTGTTGTTTGTTTCTATGTAACGTAATCAAACATAACTATAACCCTAGAATACCAATCTTCTTAAATGTCCTTAGTCTAGTATTATTGTAGAGCGGGTTGCAATAATACATAAAGGCTAGCATATGTGGAGACTAATATGAGATATGTAGTCTACATATGGGTACAAGTTGGAGAACTTTTGTACTGGACTGACCCATCAAGAGAATGCTACATGGATCATTCTACCAGTGTCATAAGTGTTTCTCATAGTGATCATGCTGTATGTAGTCCTTTGGCCTGAGATCATCAAGGTTCCCTATATATGAGTCACATAATTTGACACTATTGTTTGTTGCTCGTAATTGAGTGAACATGAAAGTGGTCATTGATTAGGTCACATATCATGCAAAAGGATTTGTATGGTCAAGATGGAATTTGTCCGTCCAATGTTATGGAGTGATATCTCCGGGTTCCTTGATAGAGTGAGACTAGGAAAATGCATGGCCATACTTGGATGAGTTGATATACGATATCAATGTCATCAGTTTAAGTTAGTCTACTCCGGAATCAAGAAACCATGAATTGGGCTATACAAGAGTGACAAATTCCATGTCTTGTGCTTGGTCTTAATATCTTGGACAAAGGGACAATGACATATATGAATAATAATCATAGAGGTTTAGTCGAATCATCAATAAGACTATCTTGTCATTTGGGTATCAATGATGCGTTGCCAGACACTGTTCATTGTTTATGATCATAAATGTGATTTATGATCATTACTAATGTGGTAGGAGCCTATAGGGTCACACACTTAGAGCCAATTGGATTATTTGAGTGCATAGGATGAATTGTTTGGTTCTGGTTTGATGATAATTTTAGATTAATAATTAGCCCAATGGTTAAGCCATTATTAAGCCCGAAATTAAACCTAATTGAATTAGGGTTTTGAAACCCATTCGGCTTAGGAGTTAAAGCCTCACTATATATACATCATATAGTAAGGATTTTTGTACCCTAACCCTAGCCTCCCAAGAAGGACAAAATCAAAAGGGTTCTGAAAGGTTTTAGCCGCACTCTCCACTTGCCTTTCATTGGAGGATGCAAGCTAGCATTGTGAGCACAAGAGAAATGTATCTGCTTAGACGTGGTGGAGGCATGGTGATCCGAGAAGTTCGTGTGGATACCATAGAGAGCTTGAACATGTCAACTATTCAAGTCTTAGTGATTCGGCTCAACAATTAGGTGAAAGATCTCAATCAACTAGGTAAAAACATTTTGAACACCTAATTTACTCCGTCTTACTTGGATCTTGGAAGGTTTCGCTTTTTTTCCGCTGAACTTGTTTGGCTCCCGAAACCCTACAGTGATATCAGAGCTACTTGTGAGACCCTAAATCAGGGGTTGAGTGTTGAATCATATGATTTATTGTATGTTTTGTACTATATATGATGATTAATTGGATTAATTCATGATGCATGAACTTGAACTCACAATATATGAAGAAGCAACACATACTGGTTAATGAGATTAACCTTAGATTGATGGGTATGAGATACCTATCTGACTAAGAATTGTTGTAATAGTTGTACTAATCCTTGCAGGCAACGGCTTAGGACCATTCGGGCAACCTGAGTAGAGTACTCTTGGTTGCTTGGACGGAGGTGGTCTCGGGTGCTTAATTGTTCAAAATAATTGATCTTAGGTAACATAATTGTAAGAGAATTTTTGCACCAGGGCGCACTGGCCCCCTACCACCTCCCGCAAGGCTAGCCCCTCTTGACCCCGCCCGCTAATCGACTAACGGGATCGTTGCCCGTTAATTAGCTAGCGAGACCGCCATCTATGAAGCGCCATATTAATAAACCTTCTTAATACACGCACGTTAATTGGCATGCTTTTTCTTGTTGAATGATTTTTGGTATGATATGCTGATTGGTGGTTGAAGCATGGTGAATGGTTATAGTCATTGTTGGTTGTACATGTAAATACGGCCTGTGAGTCTTGCCTTTTCTTTATTGCTCCCATTGTACCTTCTTTTCTCAGCTTACTCCCCTCAAATGTAACCTAAGGTTTCTATTATTGATGTAATTGTATCTTTTAAGATCATTTGAGGTGCTTTGTCCAAAGAGTTGACTACAAAGAGACAACTAAGCAAGGAGGAGAAGGAGCTTGTGAAGACTTTTTCTTTTCTTCAGCTTTTATGATATTCTCATTGCCTTAAGAATATCGCATAGTTTGGGTTATAACCATGTCACATTTAATTTGGTGTTAGCATAAGATGAGTGTTTTATATTTTTATGTGATGCATGTATAAGACAACCGGAGATAATAATTTGTGAGATCAAAAGGAAAATCCCAAATCGCTTAAACAAAATATTAAGTCATTAAATGTGATACCTTCCAAAATGTTGGCACTCGTCAAGACTTTGATCAAAGTTGGGTGGGTTTGCCAAAGCAAAACACCTACATTTATCTTGGTAAAACGCAATGGGATAATAGTGATATCCAAATTGCTAACTTTGGGTCCGACTTAACTAAGTCATCCCAATAGAATTTGGGGCTTGGAGGCATAGAGTTAGGCTTAAGTTCATGAAATGAGCTTGGACAAGTGTTGTTCACCCAACTATCCAAGAGTTGCATGAGATGCAATTGGCAAAAAGTTGCCTACCTAAATAACTATAACTTGAGAAAAAAGCCAAAGCTGACTCATGTTATGGTGATATATGGATCTTAGCCCACTAGAATACCTTAGCACCAATGTGTTCCAAAATAATATCGAGGGTTATTATTTTGAGTAAAATAGTGGGAGTATCATTTAATAAAAGCCCTTATTAAATGAATTAAAATGCATGACTCTTACACTACATATTTACTGTTGTAGATTACCATGGTACAAAACATATCGACACTTTCATTGCGATTGATCTTTGAGAAGGAAAAACTAAACGGACTAACTTTCTTAAATGGTATTGAAACTTGAGGATAATCCTTAAGCAAGAGAAAAAGGCTCGTGTCCTAGAGCAGCCCATTCCAAATGAGCTTGCTGCCAATGCTCTAAAAGCTGAAAGGGATGCTCACAAGAAGCATTCTGATGATGTTTTGGATGTTACTTGCCTCATGCTAATTACCATGGAATCTAAGCTTTAGATGCAACATGAAAACATGGGGGCGTTCAGTATGATTGAACAACTTAAAATGCTCTTCCAAGAACAAGCTAGGCATGAAAGGTTTAAGACCTCTAAGGCATTATTTCAGTGCCAAATTTCTTAGGAAAGTCCCATGGGTCCTCATGGCATCAAGATGATTGGGTACTTTGAGAATTTTGAGAATTTGGGATTTGCTCTTCAGAAAGAGTTGGCTATTAATGTAGTCCTACAATCGTTGCCAGAAAGCTATAGTCAGTTCATCATGAACTACAACATGAATGATCTTGACAAGTCCCTCCTTGAATTGCTCAACATGTTAAGAACTGCTGAGCAAAACCTTAAGAAGGCTAAGCCCATTATGATGGTTCAAAAGGGCAAGGGAAAGGGAAACGCCAACCAGAAGAATATTATAGCTAAAGGAAAGTCCAATGTTAATTCTTCTTTGGGAGCACTAAAACCAACTAGTGGTATGGCTAAGGAAGTGGAATGGTTCCATTGTAAGTAACTTGGATAGTGGAAGCACAACAGCAAGCTCTATCTTGAAAAACTTGCTAAGAAGATGGGAAGTAAGACTTCCACTTTAGGTATTTTTATCATAGAAGCTAATTTTTCCACTTCCTCACCTTGGGTATTGGATACTGGATGTGGATATCACATTTGCACAAATATGCAGGATCTAAATAGGAATAGAAGATTGGCCCAAGGTGAAGTGGACCTATGTGTTCGAAATTGAGCAAGAGTTGCTGCCTTAGTCGTAGGGACTTATGTTCTCACTTTGCCTAGTGGATTGGTTTTAGAATTAAACAACTGCTACTTTGTGCCTACTATTTGTAAAAATTTGATTTCGGTTTCTGCTTGGACAAGAAAGGTTTTTCATTTATAATAAAGGACAAATATTGTTCTATTTATTTGAATGAAATCTTTTACAATAGTTCTCAACTTAGCAATGGTTTGTAAGTTCTATAACTCAAAAATCCAATATATAATGTGAATACCAAGAAGGTTAGATTGAATGATTTAGACCTGACCTATCTTTGACACTATTGTCTAGGCCACATGAACGAGACCTACATATCCAAGCTTAATAAGGATGGACTCTTGAACTCATTTGATTTTGAATCATATGACACATGTGAGTCATGTTTATTGGGCAAGATGACCAAAACTCTTTTTATTGGAAAAAGTGAAAGGGCTAATGACTTACTAGGACTCATACATAGTGATTATGTGGCCTTATGTCTACACACTCTAGAAGAGGCTTCCAATACTTCATTACATTTACTAACGACTTCAGTAGATATGGCTATGTGTATCTCATGGAACACAAGTCAGAATATTTTGAAACATTAAAAGAATTCAACAATGAAGTAGAGAATCAACTTGGGAAGAGTATCAAAACACTTTAATCAGATCAAGGTGGAGAATACTTAGATCGAGAATTCCTTGACTATCTAAAAGAGTGTGGTATAGTATCACAACTCACTCCACCTGGTACACCTTAATGGAATAGTGTATTTGAAAGGAGAAATCGAACTCTGTTAGACATGGTTTGATCTATAAGGAGTCAAGCTGACCTTCCAAACTCCTTTTGGGGACATGCTCTAGAGACAGCTACTTTCTCACTAAACCGAGTTCCATCTAAATCGGTTTAAAAGATATTATATGAGATATGGAGTGGGAGGCATCCTAGTCTATCTTTTATCAAGATTTGGGGTGGTGAAGCTTACGTGAAACATCAATCCTCTGACAAGTTAGCGCACAAATCTCATAAATGCCTTTTTGTTGGGTCTCCCAAAGAAACAAAGGGTTACTATTTCTATAATCCATTTAAACAGAAAATGATTGTTCCTCGAATTGGTGTCTTTCTAGAGAAAGAATTTATCTCTAAAAGAACCAGTGGGAGGAAAGTAGGACTCGAAGAAATTCGAGAGCGACAAGGGGACATTGAACTTGAAATGGAGCCCAAGCAGACACCACAAGATGTTGTGGTTCAGGAGTTTGTTCCTGTAGCATAAAGCTAACATAGGTCTGGTAGGATTCGACGTGAGCCCGAGAGATATGGATTTCTCATGACTCACACTGGTGATGTGATACTTATGGATCAGGATGAGCCCACAACCTACCAACAAGCTATGTCAGGGCCTGACTCTGAGAAGTGGCTAGAGGCCATAAAGTCAAAGATGGAATCCATGTATGAAAACCAAGTATGGACTTTGGTTGATCCACCTGAAGGGGTAAAACCTATAAGGTGCAAATGGGTTTTCAAGAACAAAACCGTAATGGATGGTAATGTGATTACCTTTAAGGGACGATTGGTTGCAAAAGGTTTCATACAAATTCATGGTGTTGACTATGATGAAAATTTTTCACCAGTTGCCATGGTTAAACCCATCCGAATATTGTTGGCTATTGTTGCACACTATGATTATGAAATATGGCAAATAAATGTCAAAACTACTTTCCTTAATGGAAATCTATTTGAGAATGTGTACATGACATAACCTAAGGGTTTTGTCATTCTAGAGAATGCCAATAAAGTGTGCAAATTGCAAAAGTCCATTTATGGATTGAAGCAAGCTTCTCGGAGCTGGAATCTTCATTTTGATGAAGCAATCAAAGAGTTTGGTTTCATCACAAATAAAGATAAACCTTGTGTCTTTAAGAAGGTTAGTAGGAGCGCTATTATCTTCTTGGTGTTGTATGTAGATAACATACTATTAATCGAGAATGACATTCTCGAGCTACAGTCTGTGAAGACTTGGCTGGGGAAATATTTCTCTATAAAGGACTTGGGTGAAATAGCCTATGTGTTAGGCATTAGGATCTATAGAGATAGATCCAGAAAATTGTTCGGCCTAAGTCAAAGTACATACATAGACAAGGTGCTAAAAAGGTTTAGCATGCAAGACTCCAAGAAATGATTCTTGCCCATGTCACATGGTATAACTCTTTCTAGATCTCTATGTCCGAGTACACTCAAGGAGAAAGAGCGCATGAATAAGATTCCATATGCCTCAGCAATTGGATCTATCATGTATGCCATGATATCTACTCACCCCGATGTCTCATATGCCTTGAACATGACAATCAAGTACCAATCAAACCGTAGTGAGAGTCACTGGACAGCTGTTAAAAACATCCTTAAGTACTTACAAAGGACTAAAGATGCATTCTTGGTCTTTGGATGTGAAGATGAGCTCATTATAAGGGGTTACGCTGATGCTAGCTTCCAATCTGATAAGGATGATTTCGTATTGCAATCTAGTTATATGTTTTGCATTGGTGGTAGTGCTGTGAGCTGGAAGAGTTCAAAGCAAGAGACAGTAGCCAACTTTACAACCGCTGTGAATGAGGCTGTTTAGATCAAGAAGTTCGTCACAGAACTTGGAGTGGTTTCAAGCATTACTGGCCTAATAGAGCTCTATTATGACAACAATGAAGCAATCACATAAGCTAAGGAACCTTGATCTCACCAGTGATCCAAACACATACTCCAACATTATCATCTCATCAGGGAGATCATCGAAATGGGTGATGTGAGGATATGCAAGACTTTGATAAACAGCAACATTGCTGATCCACTAACAAAACCCCTTACGCAACAGAAGCATTATAGTTATTCTAGGTCCATTGGTATTAGATGATTGGCTTTAGTGCAAGTGGGAGATTGCAAGTGTTGTGCCCAAAGCCAAGCATGAGATGATTGTATTTTGCACATTGAGTCATGATATTTTATTGAGGCATAATTTTCTAATAATTGTATTTGTTGTTTGTTTTTGCATAAAATAATCAAACATAATTATAACCCTAGAATAATGATATTCGTAAATGTCCCTGGTCTAGTATTATTGTGGAGCATGCAATAATACATAAAGACTAGCATATGTGGAGACTAATATGAGATATGTACATATGGGTACAAGTTGGAGAACTTGTGTACTGGACCGACCTATCAATAAAACACTACATGGATCATTCTACAAGTGTCATAAGTGTTTCACATAGTGATCATGGTGTATGTAGTCCTTTGACCTGAGATCATCAAGGCTCCCTACATATGAGTCACATACTTTGATACTATTGTATATTGCTTGTCACTAAGTGAACATGAAAGTGATCATTGAGTAGGTCACATATCATGCAAGGGGATTTGTATGGTCAAGATGGAATTTGTCCGTCCAATATAATGGAGTGATATCTCTGGGCCCCTTGATAGAGTGAGACTAAGAAAATGCATAGCCATACTCGGATGAGTTGATATACGATATCAATATCATCAGTTTAAGTTAGTGATGGCCTAGGGCCTCATCGTTGTGAGCCATGATGGCTGTTGAGGAGACTTCTAGGAGGAAGAACGCCCGGAAGGTGGATCGCCCCAAGGAGAGTACCTGAAAAGCTGGTAAACAGGGTTAGGAGGCCCCCGGAGTGTTTTTCCGGGGGGGGAGCCTCCGACGCCCAAGTCAGTGGTGGCCGGAAGAAGGAGAAAGTCACTAGCTCAAAGAGAAAGGCAGAAAAGTCTCGCCTGGTATTTTCTCAGGGTGTGGGAGCTGTATATCCGGCCTGCCAACTTCCTGTCAAGTATTTATTTCCTGTATATATAGGAATACCTAGCCCGTTCAGATCATGACACGTGTGCGGTCGGATGCTCCTGAACGTCTGGGCGTAGGGGACAGATAGTTGGTAACTAGATGGCCTCGAGCCTTGTGCTGAGACGGGCCATGATATGATTCTGATGGCGTCTGCGCGTCAGGGTGACTTTTTACGTCTGTGGTGGGACGTGTCAAAGGCTTCCTTAAATGCTTCCTTAAATGCGCCTGCCGTACTCCCGAGGTCCCTGGGCGAGGTCGTCCTCTAGTTCGGACAGAGCCTCTTCGGTAAGCCTACCCTCAGTTCGGGGGTTCCCAGTTCCAGGGGGTTCCACCTTCGGGGATATCATATTCGGGCAGCAATGTCTGGTGCCACTTTTCCGAAGGCGCGTTGTTCACAACCTTGGGGGGCGAATGGAGTCCTCCAGTTTTACTGGCGTGCCGAGGCTCGGAGCTCTCTGGCTATCTCCCGAGGTGCATGATTCCACCTATTCCCGGGAAGCGCCAGTTCTTCTGGCCATTGTTGTGGCAGGGTGTTCGGCCAGATTGAGGCGATAGCCTTTGGCTATCACATGCCCCCCTCTGGAAAGCCGAAGTGAAGACTTCGGTTTGCATCTCTTTCCGAGGCTGCCGTTGGGAGTCTTGTTGGGAAGCATAACCTGTTCCGAGGTCGCACCTTTTGCACGAGGGTCTGGGCTGTTCAGCCTTGGCCTATTCTTTGGTGTCTCCGAGGCAAAGCCTGTACCGAAGATACACCTCTTGCCCAAAAGTCATGGGCTGTTCAGCCATAGCCTGTCTCTTGGTGTCCTCGAGGTGGCCTGCTTTTTATTTCTGCAGGTCTGATGGCCAAGCGTGTCAGACTGAGCGGCGCGTCTCCATTTCTCAGGGATGTCAAACGACGTGTCCCAATCAGGAGGCGTGTCCCGGTTTTCCAGGCACGTTTGGGGAGGCACGTCCCCCATTTCTGCGCAGCGGCTGACATGTGGCTTCTTGCCATTGGAGGAGAGGCGCGTCATTTACAGAGGGCGCGCCTTTTCGGGTGCAGCGGGCAGTTACGGCGACGGTTCGCCTCCAATGGGTACTTATGATGTTCTTTCGGTTACCCACCTTTGGCCTATAAATAGCCCATTCCATCATAAGTCCCACTTACTGTTTTTCTGCTTTTTTTCTGCTCTGCCCTCTGTTCTTGCGTTTTATCTTGCTTTCTATGGCGGAGCTTCTTTAATCAGAGCTTTTTCCTACCAACTTTCACGACGGCGTTCTCAGGCAAATCTTTTGGTGGGTTTTGATTTCCAGAGTACTTGATTCCTCTGTTTTTCTGAGTTTTTCTGGAAAACTGTTGTTTTTTTCAAACTCGTCTTCTGAGTTTTTTCTGGAAACTATTTTCTTTTCCATCTCAAACTATTTTTCATATCTGCGATGCCTGTTCCCGAGAGCTGGAAACCTCTTCTGGCCCATCCTTGCTGTACCACCCCCGAAAAACTAGAGAGGTGGAAGAAAAAATTCTTTCTTCCATCTTACGCTGTGACCAGACTGCCTCGTTCTAGCCATTTTGCTTTTTCAAACCGTGGCGACGAGGTTACCGTTTTCCGAGCCCAACTGAAGGCCGGACTTCGGTATCCTCCCCCGAAGGTGGTTTGCGAGTTCTGCCAATTCCATGGCATTGCTGTGAACCAGCTTCCCCCGAACGCGTACTGCTATTTTAACGCCTACCTCTGCATGTGTGGCGTGTTCGGGATAGAGCCCCACTTCATCATTTTCATGCAGTACTACAAGCTCTATGTGGTCCCGAAGGGTGGCTTCTATTTCCTGCTGCCTCGGGGATCCGGGAGCAAAAAATTCACCTTCACCTTCGACACGAAGGATAGCTGGCGGGGGTGGCAGCCTAAGTTCTTTTTCCTCAAGGTGGATAAGAACTGGTCTGATGTCCCGACCAGGTGGGCTCAGGGAGTGCTGAACGCAGACGTCGTTGATCCGAGGATGCTGCTGACCCCACCGTTGGCTTCCGTGTTCGCGGATTTCGACGCCCGCATTCGGGCAGTCGCTGACTGGGCTCCCGAGGTCTCTCCTCGTGCTCTTTACCCCTTTCCTATCAACTGGAGGTTGATGACCGAAGAAGTCCTTCGGGAGCTGAAAGTGGTTAAGGAACACGTGACTGACCTCAATATGCCCGCTCCTGCCATCGCCGGGAAAGACTCCTGGCTGGTCAAGCTCCTTAAGGGGGAGACTTCTTTCGAAACTTTTGCCGAAAGTGAGTAATCTTCCATCCCTTTATACTTTTTCCTCGGACTTATGCTGATATTTCTTCTCTTTTTCAGAGATGGGCGATGGGGCTGCCGCTTATTACAAGGCCCTCTTTTCTGGCCAAGTGGAGAAGGGGGAGCAGACAAAGAAGGCGGCTTCCCGAAGAAGGAAGACGACAGGGGCGGGACCCTCGGTGAAGCGAGCTAGGAAGGCTCTCCAGCCTTCTCAGCCAGAGCTTTTGGAAGAAGAAGCTGGCGAAGACGCTGGTCTTGTTGAAATTCCACCGGCCGAGGTCCCCGCTACTTCCGCCGAGGTGCCTCCTCTCGACCTCGAGGCCCCCAGAAACACTGTAGTGGTAGAAGTACCCACCGCCGAGGAGCGGTACCGGCAGAAGGGTAAGGGTCTTTCTTCCGAGGGGCCCGAGGATCCCGAGGACACTGTCTCCGAGGTTCCTCCAGGTATGCCTTTAGGCGAAGTTCAGCTCCTTTTCCTTTCGCGAATTTTTCTTCTGCTCCTAACTTCCTTCTCACTTTCAGGGGAGCCTCTTACTGCTGGCTGGAGGGCCATTCATGAGAGGAAACGGGCCCTGCGCGATGCCACAATCCCTGAGGGGAAGATCCCCTTGGAGCCCTTTTGGACAATCACGGAGGATATGAATTTGTTCTCCGACGATTGTCCGAAGATGACAAAAGAG
Source organism: Aquilaria yunnanensis (assembly GCA_039654915.1). Lineage (NCBI taxonomy): Eukaryota > Viridiplantae > Streptophyta > Magnoliopsida > Malvales > Thymelaeaceae > Aquilaria > Aquilaria yunnanensis. Next base: position 68,388,108 of record CM077597.1, read on the forward strand.
ATTTGGAAGGGGATGACCACTGACGCCTCCTTCCGGGCCATTGCGGCGGCTCACCCGGGGGATAATACCCTCGCCGCAAAAGTCACCGAGCATGCTGCTCAGGTATAGTCTTTACACTTTTTTCCTCAATTTTCTAAGTGTTTAGACTCGTACTAACCTGGACTTTTGCCTTGCCGTAGCTGCTGGAGTACGCTGGTTATCTCCGAGTTCGTGTGGCCAGACAGGCTGCCTCCAAGGATGCGACTTCGCGGGAACTCAGTGAAGCGAAGGCTTCGCTTGCGAAGGTGATCGCCAGCAACCAGCAGCTGACAGCGGATTGTTCTCAGCAACTTGCTGCCGTTCGGGAGGAGTTCTCGAAGAAAAGAGAAGAACTTGAAAAGGACTCCTCCCGGAAGATTGCCGACCTCGGCGACCAAGTAAAGGGGCTGCTCGCCGCCAACGAAGATCTTGTCAAGGACAAGGCTGTTTCCGACATTCTTGCGTCCAGGTTAACGGACGAGAACACTGCTCTTCAAGCCGAGGTCGAGGCTTTGAAGAAGGAGTCCGGAGAGACGCTGGGGATAAGCGAGCTCGAAGAGGAGGTTGCTGAGCTGAGGGACGAGGTCAATGTCCTTGGCGTTCAAAAACGTACTTCTGATGACATGGCCAAGGTCGCCTTTCAGGACGGCTTCTGCCTCGCTCGGCACCAGGTGCTGTAGAGGTTCCCAGATTTGGACCTCTCTTTTCTGGAGGGCCTAAATATTCCTGAGGGACCTCGGTGGCAGTGGTCCAAGGTCGAGCATCTAAAGCTTCCTGGTCTTCGTCCGCCCAGCTCTCCCTAGTTTGTTTAAGGGCTCCTCTTATTTTTCTCCTTCGTGCTCCTTCTTTGGACACTTCTTTTGTAAGGCAGCGTTTGCTCTAAATGAACAATCTTTTCGGCTAAGTCCTTTCTTGCAAGTTTCTTCATTTCCACTGTCCCGAACACGTTTGCTTCAAGAGACTTTCGGAAAACCTGCAACCAAAGAAACTTTTTACCTTCCTTTGTCCCGAGCGTGCTCGCTCAAGAGACTTTCTGGAAAGTTTGTAAAAATTTGGCTAAGTCTTTTGCAGGCTTTTTGTTTCCTTTTATCCCGAACATGTTCGCTCAAGGGCCTTCGAAAAACCTTCAGCCAAATTTTTCTGTCTTCCTATTGTCCCGAGCATATTTGCTCAAGGGACTTAGGAAAATTTTCAAGAGATTGTTCATTCCCTTTTTCCCGAGCACGCTTGCTCAAGGGTGTTCGGAAATTACCTCTACTTTTGTTTTGGCGTGTACTTTTGCGAGATTCTTGCTTCCCTTTTTCCCGAGCATGTTCGCTCAAGGGTGTTCGGAGAATTTTCTCTGCACTGATTATGCCGAGTACTTTTGCAAGATTCTTGTTTCCCATTTTTCCCGAGCATAGTGGCTCAACGGACTTCGGGAAGTCATATCTGCTTTTTTCGTGGCGAGCACCTTCGCGGAATTTTGTCCTGGACAATTTGGTATACTTAAAAATTTTCTCAAGACCATTCTTCTCCGGACCATCCTGTACTTAGAATATTTTTTGTACAATATATTTCTTCCGCTCAACCTTAGGCGTAGAATTTTTTCAGGGCGTCTGAATGCCAAGTGTTTTTCAATTCTACGCCTTCGGCGTCGCCAAGCTTGTACACGCCTTTTCGTACTTCGGCGAGAACCAGATAAGGTCCTTCCCAATTTGCGCGAAGTACTCCGTGAGATGGCCTTCGGGGTGCAAAGTCGGCCTTTCGGAGAACGAGGTCTCCTTTTTTGATTTCTTTTGGCCTGGCTTTTAAGTTGATAGCCGCGGCCACTCTTTGCTGGAGGGCTTTTCTTCTCAGCTCGGCTATTTCTCTGTGTTCGGCCACAAGGTCGAGTTTAGTTCTCAAACCGAGGTCGTTTCCGCCTTCATCAAATACTTGCACCCGTATTGAAGGCTGAACTATCTCTATTGGGATAATGGCCTCTGTTCCGAAGACGAGTGAGAAGGGAGTTTCCCCTGTGGCTCTTCGTGGCGTCGTTCGGTAGCTCCACAATACACTTTGGAGTTCTCCTGGCCATTTCCCCTTGGCTTCCCCAAGTCTCTTTTTCAGGCCATCTTTTATGGTCCTGTTTGATACTTCCACCTGCCCATTGCTTTGGGGGTGAGCTACTGGGGCGAAGTGCATCTTTATTCCGAGGTCGCTGATGAATTCCTGGAATCCTTTGTCTATGAACTGGGATCCATTATCAGCTACTAGTACCCTCGGTATGCCAAATCTGCATACGATGTTTTTCCATACGAACTTCTGCACTTCTTTTGCCGAGATAGTTGCTAGTAGTTCTGCCTCTACCCACTTTGAGAAATAGTCCACTGCTACCACGCAGAATTTCACGCCTCCGGGCGCTGTGGGGAGTGGCCCAATGAGGTCTATACCCCAGACTGCGAAGGGCCAAGGATAGTCTGCCGACGTTACCATTTCCGAGGGTATCCTCTGGATTTTTGCATGTCTCTAGCAACTACCGCACTTCTGGACGAACTGCCTTGCGTCCTTTCTCAGGGTAGGCCAGAAGTATCCTTGGCGGAGTATCACTGCTGCAAGGGCATCAGTTCCAATGTGCGAGCCGCACATGCCTTCGTGGACTTCTTCGAGGACCATCTCAGTATCCTCTTCGCCCACACATCTCTGCAGCGGATTTGCATATCCTTGCCGATATAACTCTTCACCAATCAGGAAGAATCTTCCGGCGCGTCTTCGCAGTCTTGCAGCATTGCCGGTGTCTTCGGGAAGCTCATTCTCTGCGAGGTATCTCTTTATGGGGTCCTTCCACCCCATTCCCGAGGTCGTTACGCTTAGCACGGAGATGCTTGGATGGTCTAGCACCTCGGTGTATGTTTTGGATTTCGCTAAGCAATCTGCCTCAGTGTTATTCCGCCGGGGTACATTTTCGATCCGCACGGCGTCAAACTCTTGGATGAGTTTTGTTACCAGCTCGTGGTATTTTGCCAAGATTGGGTCCTTCGCCCCATAATCTCCTGCCGTCTGCCGAACTACCAGCTGGGAATCGCTGTGAGCCCTTAAGTTTCTCACGCTAATCTTTCTGGCCAAGCGTAATCCCGCTATAAGGGCTTCATACTCAGCCACATTATTGGTGACGTTGAAGTTGAACTTGATAGCCTTCATCACCTCTAGGCCTTCGGGTCCTCTGATAACTATTCCAGCTCCCTGGTGTACGGACCCCGAGGCTCCGTCAACATGCAAGGTCCATTCTGGCTCACCTTCTTTCGGATCTGAGTGGTTCTCCTCAGTGGTGGGTATTTCGGCGATAAAATCTGCCAATGCTTGGGCTTTTATGGCCTTCCGAGGCTCATACGTGATTTCGTGTTCACCAAGCTCTATGCACCACTTGGAGAGCCTTCCCGAATGATCAACTCTCTTCATAACATCCCGTAGTGGTAGACTACTTCGGACGATGATGGGGTGAGCCTGGAAATATGGTCGCAGTCTTCTTCCTGCAAGCACCAAGGCGTATATAGCTTTTTGAAGCAAAGGGTACCTGACTTCGGCGCCATGCAGGGACTTGCTGACGTAGTAGACCGGCCATTGTTTCGGCCCTTCTTCTTTCACCAGGACCGAGCTCACGGCCTTTTCTGTGACGGCGAGGTACAGTACGAGGGGTTCTCCCTCCCGAGGTTGTCGCAGAGTCGGCAGGCTGGCCAGGTAGACTTTGAGTTCTTCCCAGGCCTTTTGGCAATCTTCATCCCAGGGATGATTGTTTCTTCCGAGGTCGCCTTCCATCTTTGCTGCCTTTGTGAGGACTTTGAAGAAAGGTCTACACCTATCTCCGTACCTGGAAATAAACCTGCTCAGAGAGGTTATTCTTCCGGTTAGTCTCTGCACGTCTTTAACTGTGGCAGGAGTTCGGAACTCAAGCAGAGCCTTAATCTTCTCAGGATTGGCGTCGATGCCTCTTTCGGATACCATGTACCCAAGGAATTTTCCCGACGTCACCCCGAAGATACACTTCTCGGGGTTAAGGCGAATCCCAAAGGCTCTAAGCTTTTGGAAGGTTTCCTCCAAATCTGCAACGTGGTAGCCGGGCAGCTTGCTTTTTACTATCATATCATCAACATATACTTCCATGTTTCTCCCCATTTGGTCTTTAAAGACCTTGTTCATCAGTCTCTGGTAGGTGGCTCCTGCATTTTTGAGCCCGAAGGGCATTCTGATATAGAAGTACGTTCCTCCCTCGGTGATGAAGGCAGTTTTCTCTTCATCTTCGGGGTCCATCCTTATCTGATGGTAGCCGCTGAAGGCATCTAGGAAGCTCAGGAGCCCGTATTCGGCCGTTGAATCTACCAGTTGATCTATTGGCGGGAGGGGAAATGAGTCTTTCGGGCAAGCATCGTTCAAGTTTCTGAAATCAATGCACATCCGGAGTTTGCTGCTCCCTTCTTTTGTGGCAATGACCACGTTGCTTAACCATTCGGGGTATTTTACCTCCCTGATAACTTCAGCATCCAATAGGCGCTGGACTTCGGTTTTCACGAAGTTGCTTTTGTGGGCTGAGATGCTTCGTTTCTTTTGCCTGATAGGTTTTGCTTCCGGGCTTACTTTGAGGCTGTGCTGTATTATGCCAGGGTTCACTCCTGGCATGTCTTTCGGCGAGTAGGCAAACAGATCTTTATTTTTTAGCAGAAAGGATACAAGATTTTCCTTATCACCTTTGGCCAAGCTCTTCCCTATTCGGGTAGATTGTCCTGGGACAAGATCTACTGCTTCCGTTTCTGCTTCTGCGGGATCTCCTTTTTTGCCTTTCTCCTGCGCCTTTGCCTCCACCGTTTGTGTAGAGCTGTTTGCCGGAGCCTTTCGTGTTTTTACAAACACCTTTCTTACCTCGGCTTGGTCGATGAAGACCTCTGCATCTCCATCCTTGGTGGCGAATGTGACAGTCAAGTACTTCACATCGGGGCGAATGTGCAGGTTCCCCTGAGTCTGCCTTCCAAGGATGGCGTTGTACGAAGACGGGACGTCCATGACGATGAATCTTGCCATTGTGGACGCGTACAACTCAGCTGCTCCGTCTACGGAAGTGCCTTTCATCATCAAAGGGAGGTCGATCCATCCGAGGACGGGTAGTTCGGATGGCCCAACGCCGAAGGTGGGCGTGGTGACAGGTTTCAGCTCGCTGCTGGAGATGCCCAAGCTCGGCAGTAAGTGCGAGAATAGGACGTCAGCATTTGAGCCATCATCAAGCAACACTCTCTTGACGTCCCAGTTCCCTATTCTCGCCATTATCAGCAGCGGGTCGTCGTGGGGGAAGACGACAGTGGAGCCATCTTTGCGAGCCAATTTCTTTGATGGACTTTGATACTCCATAACCGCAATTTCTCTGGCCTTCCGCTTTCTTTCCGAGGATGGGAGCCCCGTGGTGATGGTTTGGATGACCCCTACTGGAGGTGGAAGGCGCCTTTTTGGACTTCTGTTTCTCCGCCTGTCGGAGTCATAGTCCTCGTTTTCGGCCCTCTCTTCCTCCTCTTTTCTGCCCTTTGGGGAGGGCATCCGCAGGTACTTGCGAAGTTGGCCCTGTTTGATCAGCGACTCTATGTACTTCTTCAGCTGGAAGCAGTCTTCGGTGTCATGACCGTGGTCGCGATGAAACTGGCAGAACTTCTTGGCATTCTTCTTATTATCGGCGGCCATGGCCTTTGGCCGCCGAATCTGCGTCCCTTGCCTTTCCAGCGCCATGAAAATGTTGGTCCGTGTCGTGCTCAAGGGTGTGAAACTTTGAGGTTTCTTTCCTCGCATTCGCCGTGGTCGACCTGTATGTTCAGAAAGATGCCGAGCTTGCTGGCTGGACCCTTCGGCGCGGTGATGATCAGACTTCGGCCCCGCCATCCTCAATTCCTCGGCTGTCATGTGCTGCTCTGCCCTTCGGTAAAATTCTCCGAGGGTCTCCGGGGGGTCCTTTGAGAACTCGTAGAACAGCTGTGAGTCACGCCGAAGGCCCCGTGTCATAGCGAGGATGCGGATTTCGGGCCGAAAGTCCGGGACGCTGAGTGCTTCCCTGTTGAATCGTTCGACATAGTCTCGGATCGTCTCTCCGTTTCTCTGCTCTATGTCGAACATCTGTACAGGCATTTTGGCCGTCGGCCCGCTCCCAATGAACTACTGGGTAAAGGCTGTGGACAACTCCTGAAACTCAGTGATAGTCCCTGGGGGCAACGAATTGTACCATGCTGTTGCTGGGCCCGTGAGGGTGACTTCAAAGCATTTGCACATGGTAGCGTCATCAGCTCCGTGCATTATCATGCTCCGCCTGTACTTCGTCAGATGGGCCTGTGGATCAGTCCGGCCATCATAGATCTCCAGCCTAGGCACTCTGAAGTCGCCTGGCATAGCTGCCTCAACGACGGTGTGAATAAACGGGGAGCCATCTTCGCATAATGCCCCCGACAGCCTGTCCCAAACGGGTTTTCTGGTCACTTGCTTCTTCACTCTGTCCAACCGTGCCAATATCCTTTCCATAAGCGCAGTGGCGCTAGGACCATTTTCGCGGGAGGGAGATCGACGGCGCCTTTTCGGGGAGCGAGTTCGGCGCGGAGGGGTCAGGGCCCTCGCCTCGGGCGACGAACTGCTTCGCTGTGAGACTCTCAGTCGCTTGGACCCGGTTTGTCCCACAGGCCGTTTCCCGAGGGCTATATCTTCTGTGGATGATTCTCCGCGAGGATCTCCACTTTCTGAACTGCGGTGTGTAGACTTGGGGCTTCTCTCCCGAGGGCGTGTTGATGAGGAGGGTTTCTGGGCCTGTGACTGCTGTGGCCATCTTCGGTCGATCTGCTGAGTCATTTCAGCAACGACCGAGCGCTGAAAGTCCCTCAAGAAGCTCATGGTGATTACCAGAGGGCGGTCCTCCTCGGGCGTAGAAGTCTCTGGGAGTGTCTGCTCAGCAGCCGGTTGTATCTCAGGCGCGGACGAGGACCTTGGGAGTCCCTTGTCCTTAGAACGCCGAGTCTCAACGACGGCAATCTGCGAGCGGTTTCCCACAGACGGCGCCAAATGATGGCCTAGGGCCTCATCGTTGTGAGTCATGATGACTGTTGAGGAGACTTCTAGGAGGAAGAACGCCCGGAAGGTGGATCGCCCCAAGGAGAGTACCTGAAAAGCTGGTAAATAGGGTTAGGATGCCCCCGGAGTGTTTTTCCGGGGGGGGAGCCTCCGACGCCCAAGTCAGTGGTGGCCGGAAGAAGGAGAAAGTCACTAGCTCAAAGAGAAAGGCAGAAAAGTCTCGCCTGGTATTTTCTCAGGGTGTGGGAGCTGTATATCCGGCCTGCCAACTTCCTGTCAAGTATTTATTTCCTGTATATATAGGAATACCTAGCCCGTTCAGATCATGACACGTGTGCGGTCGGATGCTCCTGAACGTCTGGGCGTAGGGGACAGATAGTTGGTAACTAGATGGCCTCGAGCCTTGTGCTGAGACGGGCCATGATATGATTCTGATGGCGTCTGCGCGTCAGGGCGACTTTTTACGTCTGTGGTGGGACGTGTCAGAGGCTTCCTTAAATGCTTCCTTAAATGCGCCTGCCGTACTCCCGAGGTCCCTGGGCGAGGTCGTCCTCTAGTTCGGACAGAGCCTCTTCGGGAAGCCTACCCTCAGTTCGGGGGTTCCCAGTTCCAGGGGGTTCCGCCTTCGGGGATATCATATTCGGGCAGCAATGTCTGGTGCCACTTTTCCGAAGGCGCGTTGTTCACAACCTTGGGGGGCGAATGGAGTCCTCAAGTTTTACTGGCGTGCCGAGGCTCGGAGCTCTCCGGCTATCTCCCGAGGTGCATGATTCCACCTATTCCCGGGAAGCGCCAGTTCTTCTGGCCATTATTGTGGCAGGGTGTTCGGCCAGATTGAGGCGATAGCCTTTGGCTATCAGTTAGTTTACTCAGGAATCAAGAAACCATGGATTGGGCTATACAAAAGTGACACATTCCATGTCTCGTGCTCGGTCTTAATATCTTGGACAAATGGACAATGGCATATACAAATAATGATCATAGATGTTTAGTCCAATCACCAACTATCTTATTACTTGGGTATCAATGATGCGTTGTTAGACACCGCTCATTGTTTATAATCATAAATGTGATTTATGATCATTGCCAAGTGGTAGGAGCCTATAGGGTCGCATACTTAGAGCCAATTAGATTATTTGAGTGCATGGGCCAGATCATTTGGTTTTGATTTCATGATAATTTCGGATTAATAATTGGCCCAAAGGTTAAGCCATTATTAAGCCCAAAATTAAACCTAATTGGATTAGGGTTTTGAAACCCATTAGGCTTAGGAGTTAAAGCCTCACTATATATACATCAGATAGTAAGGATTTTCATGCCCTAATTGTAGCCTCCCAGGGAGGACGAAATCAGAAGGGTTTTAAAAGATTCCAGCCGCACTTTCCTCTTGCCTTTCCTTGGAGGACGCAAGCTAGCACTGCATACGCAACAGTAACATATCTGTCGGGATGTGGTGGAGGCGTGGTTATTCAAAAGGTTTGTGTGGATACCATAGAGAGTTTGAAAATGTCAACTATTTAAGTATTTGTGATTCGGCTCAACAATTGGGTGAAAGATCTCAGCTAACTAGGGAAAAAAAAATTGGACACTCAATTTACTCCATCTCACTTGGATCTTGGAGGGTTTTGATTATTTTCTGCTATGCTTGTTTGGTTCCCAAAACCTTACAAGGATGACTTGAATAAGTTGGAAAAATATTCCTTCACCCCCTGCTTTCTTTCACCTCCACTCTCTACCCACTCCCTGTGGCCATTTTTAAGCCCAGAATTCTATTTGTTTCCCTCCTTGTAATGGCATAAGCATGAAAGAATTTTGTATTATTATCATCTCCTTTCAGCTAGTCTAGCAGGGCTTACTGCTTCCATATAGTCTCTTCCCTGCGTTCTAGCCTTTTCAAATCTAAGTTAATGCAACATATTTGATCAAAAACATATGCTTAAGAGGCCGACCGACATGCCTTTTTATGCTTAGACTCAAGGGCACACTTCCATATTTTAATGTAACCAAAAAACTGTTTGTTCCACATACTTAAGCATTGTTGGACATCTCCAATCTTATTAATCACCCCTCCTGCCCATGAGCACTCCCTGCCCTCCACGCTTCTACACCACCTTCGAGCAGTTCAGGTGATGAAGCCATCTTAATCCAAATTGAATATTTTTTTGTGGAGATTGATCCATCTGTATAGGTTGCGACTTGAGTAGCACTACATAAGGGTTTGAGAAGGTGTTACTTCTTGACACCAAAGGAAAGCCAAGCCTCCCAATTGACCCACACTACTAAGAGCAAACATAAGAACAAAACCATAAGCTTATTTCACCCCCTTTATCTTCGCTTTAAGAAAGACAATGGCAAGCCACTCCCCTTGGATGAGAGATTTCATGAACCAAATTAACTGTGGCTCCTTCAGACCATAGCAATTAAAAAGTGAGAAACTTATGGCTCTCAGTGAGGCTGAAAATCAGCCTTCGGCATTTGTGAAATGATTGTGTTTCCCACTTATCACTTCTTGTCTACTCCATCCACTTCCATTCCTTCCACCTCTTCCTCCCCCAGCATCTCCCCATTTTGCTTCCCAAGAATTGAACAAGAATTCACAAGGTGCACTTGACCTCCACTATCTTAGGCTAACAACTTTCAGTGCCCCATGAAATGAACTGTGGGAGTCCCCACTGCTAAGTCATTCCCATTATTCTTCTCATTTGATGTCTATTTCCACTCTAGCCTTCCAAACAAGCAGCTTTCCTATGTTTTGGTCCCCTTCTTTCATGCCCCCTATAAGCCATATCACCACTCCCTGTCCCTATTTGAAACATCATGGGTATCTCGGGCAATGACATCAAACCAATCCCCCTTTCTGCAGCGACTCCAACCCCATCCCCCACCACATCATACTTGATGCTCCTCAGCCTTAGTCAAAATAGGGCATCTCTTTCCAAATACACAATAACTTATTCACATTCACCCTTTTCTAAACATTAACAGAGTCACTCCCTTGCTCCTTGTTGGCATCTGCTTCTAGGTTCAGCTTTTAGTGAGTTTCTTGCAATACCCTTGCCTTACTCCGCTACTCTCCTCCATGCTACTTGTACTAGAATTGATCCCAAAGCTATTCAACTTTCTGCACCACCAATCCTCCCCCGACATTTTTTTTTCCTGACGGTTAATAAGGGACACCCATAACCAATCTCCATATTAAAATTTCCTATACACCATATTGACCTCCTCCTCACAATCCTTGTCACTATGCCCCAACCTCTCGCATTTATAACAGAAAAACCGGAGGCGCTCATAGGTCAATCAAATCCAAGGTTTGTTTGGTATGTAAAAAAAAAAAGCCTCTCATCAATGGCTTTTGAACATCCACCAGTAATTGAAACAGAAGAAAGCCTCTCACCAACGCCTCTCAATTTTTCAGCACACTTCTTTGTCATGTAGCCCACCGGAAGGTCATAAGTCCTAACCCAAAACACTGCTTGATGTAACAAAACTTTGCTTTGTTGGTGATGACGAGAAAGTTCTTTTAGTAATAGAACATGTTGATTGAACAACCAAGGACATCCATTAAAGACTCATTGAACATCAACCCATGAGAAAAAGTGAATAGGAGCCGATTGTCTCCCAAGACCTCTATCTCCACTCCTTGCATTGGCCTCCAGATAGATTTCAAAGTGCCCTCTAGACACCTCCTTCTCCCCACCCTCTAGTGACAACTTCCTCCAATCTCCCACCAACTCCTTCATCCTTTCTTCAGAAGTCTAGATGACCAAAACAAGAAAACCCAACCAAAACCTTTGATGGCAATGAACAAAACACATGATGGCACAAACTGACCTTGGAATGAATGAAACCCTAAGCATGACGGCACATTAGGGATGAAGTTTTAATCTAAAGAATCTGGTTGATTGAGTTAATTTGAATATAGATATTGCCATTGAAAGTTTTTTTTATAGGAAGATTAATTATAGCAACACCAATTAGGGTTGTGTTCTTGGTCTAGCCTGTAAATATGCATGTGTGTCGCATAAAAATAGACCTTCAGGCTAATGAGCATAAATTGAAAAATTCTCCTAAAATCCTAAACTTTTATTCTCTTAATTTTGATTGAATCGCTTCATCAATCATGACAAGGCGTATGATATATACTCTTTTCGCCACATTATAATGTAAGCTATCCTACGATATATCTTTGAGAAAGCTAAGGAGATAGAAAATGAGGCCTTAAAATTGGATAATTCTTGTTTCAAGTCTCACTATATTCTAAGAATGAATCCTGCCAGATTAGATTGTAAGCCTCGGGATTGGAATGTAGACGTAGTTATGAAAATAGATAGGGAACTGATTTTTTTTTTCTGTATTTTGTTTTAGATCAAATTATAAAAAGCCAGAGGTTTACCCTAACCTATCATTATACTCTCCAACTTTGGGAAATACTATATGTTATTATTCCCCTTAGATTTTGTAAAAAATGTACTTTATTTCCACTTCACAATTCATTTTGGACATCAAAAACCTGATAACAAGTCTAGAATGTCTGCCAAAAAATGTTGTTCACCACAAATTGCACTCAGACAAACAAAGAAGATTAAATATAATAATTTACCAAATACAAAAGGCGATTATGTTTTCTTATTGTGAAAAAACACAAGATTGAATTCTTTATATTGTCAACAATATTTCTGTTTGGCATTTAAAGAACTGGTTACCAGGTTGTTACTATTACAAATGAATGTTAGAATGCAACTCTAATTCTCAGAAAACCAGAGGGGACAACAATATATTTCAAAAAAATAGGAGGGGCAACTCTATGTTAGGGCAAATCTCAAATGGAGATTTTTGTACCTTTCGCTTTTTAATTTTCTTCCAAATATGCCTAAAAATTGATTTCAATATAATGAATATAGAGATATACCACGAAATTACCTTCATGTAATTAAGACATAAACCAGCATACAATTGTCTCCAACCTTGATTTTGAATGATGGAGCAAAATGCTTCCAAACTGTTCTTATACCTTACACCCACATTAACCTGAAAATATGGGAAAAAAAAAAACATATTAGACGAAGAAATTAAGAAGGACAATAGTACCTACATCATCAGTTAACAACATGTAAAGGAAAAAAATGCCTACCTGCATTTGTCTCCTAATAACATATAAAGGGTAAGTGAAAGTCTGTGCAAAGATGCCAGCAAAAGCTCCACAACAAAGTTGCATACCAAAGGAGGTTTGATATGACTCAGGAATTTGACTCCTGAGTTCCTCATATGCATAGAATTTCAGACTGGCATAAGGGAGGATTCCACCAAGGGATGGACCTACTCAATAAAATCTAAAGAAATTAAGCAATTAAAATCAATCAAGAAAACTCAATATTCAACATAAAGACCATCTTACACTATAATAGAATCAGGCAAATCCGACTGACATCTGTAATGATTCTACTCGTAGTAGAGAGAATGCATCATAGAATCGTCACTAAGCCTAAGGTTGATTAGTCAAAAACTTGGGCTGTGACTATTTTAATCGTTGCACAGTCAACGAGACACAATTGTTGCACCCAGATTTCTTCGTATAATCATTGCATCATAGTTCAAACAGTTGGAATCTTGCCTTGATATTTGAATGATTTTTTATTGCAACGGTGATCTTTCCTATGATTTATTGTGATGATTTATTTTGTAGTAAATTTTCGTTTACTACGATTTTTCTATGATAATTACCATCGGAAAAGATCAGATCAATTTGTAGTGTTAATTATAGAAAGCTAACCACCAAACTTACCTACACCTCTGTAGAAGCCGCGTATACCCGCTTCCTTATAGATGGCCTGAAAAATGTCTTTTAGTCTCCTATAAGCAGGATGACCCGTGTGTACACATTTGTTGCCAAAGTCACCAGTAATTTGATTCCGATCTATCACCTACGATACAAGAATCAATGCAAGGTATCACCACAAGAAAATTGGGTTTTAATTAGCAGGTGAAAAAGTTGGCTTAAAAACTATTTGTTGTTTACACAAAAATGTGTGCAACATATGAGATTTATGTTATCGCACCATGATTGTTTACACTAAAACTTTTACCTTTGAGATGGTCCCCTTAAAGCCAGTTGCATACCGTCACTAGTAAGTTAGTGATGAGTGATTCAGCGATAGATCGTGTAGCGGTGATTAGCCGTCGCTATTATCAAATTAGCTACATATAGCTATCACTAGTACCAGCAGCTAATACATATACTTTTGTAATGAACCCTAATAGCGACAGAGAAGTGATCAAGACCTAGAAAAGTGACCCAATGTAATGGGTCACAACACAAAAATATACCTGGTAAGCGAGCTTGGTTCGTGCCAAATCCAAAGGATAGGTACACAAAAACGCTGTTCCTCCAGCCGCAGAGCCGGCTAAGATATCCAAAAGAGGTCCCTTGCCTAGGAACGAGCAATTGTTCACCATCCATTGCCGGTACTGTTCATATGTCAAGAAACGGAAAGCTGAATGTGGCAAAAACCGGATCATGGAAACCCCATTTCCTCTACGGTGAACGATTAGATCACAAAACACGAAGGAACAAAAAAGAAACCAGGAAATTAAGTCAATGGTTTTGAAAATATTTTATAAATCACAAACAAATTTGATTAATTACTCTTCTCACTTATAAAGACCCCGAATGATACCCTCGTGGTTCACCAGCTTCCGTAGCACTTGACAGGCCCCAATCGAGTGAAAACCTACAGCCCTCGTCTACAGACATTTAATTTCCCAAAATTATATACACAAAGAAACATTTGAAAAGAAGAAGAATGAAAATAGAACGATATGAAACAATTAGAATCACCTGGAAAAGTATTTTAATACGTTCGAGAGGTGCAACAATTGTCTTGGCCAAGGCGGCCGATCCTGTGCCGGCGGCGACCTCCATGAGATATATAGGAAATGACTCAACAACATATACATTTTCGTGCTCACAAGAGCCGTCGAGGAAGGCGCTCTCGTCGGGAGAACCCATTTCCAGCATGCACGACCACCAATAATTTTGATGATCAAAATTTGAGGAAAATGAATCAGTAAACGCTTTCTTTTTCTCTCTTCATTTCATATATCTTTCTTGACCATTGTTTCCTCCATCCTAATCAAACAAGAATTTTAATTAATAAGAGTACCATTGCTAGATCTTGAAACTTTTTTATTAGAAAGAAATATTCCTACAAGTTATGATGCTTTACCTTACATGCTTTGACCCTAACCTTTAATTATTGTTCATGTTCTAACTATAACCTCTATTTTATTCGTAGCATGTCTCTAATCTCATTAAAGTATTTAATTTTAACCTTTTATTTTTTATGGAAGTTGTTATTTTGAATAGAAAATATCACATCAGCGTAAGATTGTAGAGGAAAAAGGTAATTTTAACCTCCGAGAGCGTAACATTTTCCAAGGAAATCTTAAAATTTTGAAATGTAACAAAAACCTTGCTAGAAGCACTACCCCTTTCTACAACAACAAATTTATTGAACAAAGCCAGCAAGAAGCCGGAACAAACAAGAGTTCAGAGTACAAACTTCCTAAACTAACTTCAAATACATGAAAACCAAGTTATAGAACTCCTGGCTAAGGACTAAACTAACTATATTGAATTTGTACAACAATTCTATTATAGCAATCACTTATTGCCTCTTCTATTTGTAAGCCAAAAATGTGTAGCCACTTGCATGGATGAGAATAGTTCAAGATGGTTAACTTGTTTGTTGTCAAAAAAACCTGTCAGTTTCAAGTATTCCATAGTATCCATAGAGCTGTGTTAACTATTGTGTTCTTAACTCTTTTGACATCTAAAGAGCTTGCATAGGTAAGCAAGCTGTTGAATAGTTACTAAATGCTATCCTTCATTGAGAATTGACTTCCCCACCATGAGTAGATTGATGACCAAAGGTTCGTGGCAAAAGTGCACTGAAGGAATATGTGTTATGATGTTTCAGGAACCTGCAAATTGAGATTTTTGGATTCCTTTAAGTTAAAGGTTAACTTTTGTGGCAATCCCATTCTGAATTGTTTTCAAAGCAAAAAAAAAAATGACTTTGAGTGGACAACAAGTGTCATACCCTAAACCACCCTTAGCTTATGCCTTTACAAGCATTTCAAGTGAATCCTAACATAACTTAGTCATACAACACTATTAAGTAGCTTAGGACATGAGTTCTAGGACCTTTAAGCTTAACTAGCACTTAGTTTCTCAATTTTTTTTTTTACTAAAAACAACATAATTTATGAAAATCTATATGTCACAGACAACAGATGTCATAGACAGATTTGGACCATTCATGACCGTGGGATCCATAGTCATAAATGGTCCAGATCCATCTATGAGATCTGTTGTTTGTGACGTAATTCAAATTCCATAATGTATTAAGGATAGTTGCAATAGTATGTTTTGTGTCAAATTTTGTAAATAAGCAAGTTTTAGATGCAATTGTAAGGCAAAAAAGGCTTGGACAACAAACACATATCATACATCAACAACCAAAGTGTTCTAAATTAAGTACAAATATGGAGGTTTATAGCTTGCCCACGTACACTAACAAGGGTGCACTCTCAATTACAAAAACAAGTGCTCAAGTCCAACAACCAAGACCATATTTACACGTACATTTCCATACAACCGTAAACACAACATCTAGCTATGCTAGGCACTAAATACGGACTTAGAACTCCAGCTAGTTCCCATAAATTAAGCATCAATGTGCTTGCAACCAAACCACTACTAAGCTTGGTTTCTAACATACATTGAGCACTACTTGGTTAACTAAACACTTATGTCTAGAATGTGCCTGAATACTCAAAAAACAAAAACAAGCACTCAAGTCAGTCAACCAAACTTTTTCCAGAAATGAAAACAACCAGGGCATAAGTTTTTCAACTCAGTAAGAATTAACACAGCATGTATACATACATAGTCCATAGTTCATAATTTCATATTACAATAATTTCTCCAAAGCCCCTTCCAAAGTAAACATGAAAACAGACAACATTCATTTTGTTAGCGAAATCTAGCCTTAACATATAGCTCCAGATCCTAGAATAGGCTGACCTATCTCATAATAAACCCTAATGTTTGCCCTAACATATCTAGCTAGAATTTCATAAACACCTAAAGGCATCCCTAGCCCCTAAACAGCTCTTATGCTCATTTGGCTTAAAACCATCACCTAAGGCCTAACATTTCCACTTGAACCACAAGTTTAGCTTTTGATTATAAGGGAAACTAAGCTTAGTTAATCCTTACCAGAACCAGAAGTCCAACATATGTCTCTTGAAGCTCTTTGCTGCCAATTTCCACTTCCTTCTAGCCAAAGCTACTATTAGCTTAGGTTCTTAGCTTCATTTCTCTTTCTTCCACCTGAATTCTACCAGAATTTTATTAGAGCTGGTTGGAATCTTTTTTCCTTTTCCAAGGTGGCCATCAGAGCTAGATCAAAACTAGGTGGTTGTTAATGGAGGCATTTATTTGCCCGGCCATGGACATATGGCAAGAAAATGTCCTAAACCCCCACTCTAGTATACTTACTTTATTGTATGGTACAAAGCCATCCTCCCACTCTTTAACCAGCTCAATTTTCCACTTGACACACTTTTAATTTTAGACAATAAGGTCCTATAATCACCAATTTGACCAAAATCAGCCTTAACCCTAAGAAATGACCTTAGTAACAATACTTTTCTTAAACCCGATTAGGATAAAAATTCATTATCTCTACTTCAAGCTTTCAATTTCCTCCTTCTATGGTCCTAATCTCCTTAATTCTTGTTTTATAAGCCATTTCTCCCTCTTTCTCCAAGCAACAGGTTTATACAAGCTAGTGGCATGACAATCTACCCCCTTAACAAATTTAGTCCTTCAAAATTTCTAGCAACCTTGCAAAGAGTCTTGGATACTTTCTAAGCATTTCAGCTTCTATCTCCCAAGTTGCCTTTTCCTCTGTATGATTTATCCATTGGACCTTAACCATTTTAATCCACTTGCTTCTTAGCTTCCTAGTATCCTTAGCCAATACTCTCACAAGTTCTTCTTCAGAAGTAAGGCATAGGGCTATAGGAATACTAGTTGTTGGTATTATTTGCTTGAGGTCAAAGATGTACCTCTTTAGTATACTTACATGAAAGGTATCATGTATATATCTTAACTCAGGGGGTAGGTCCAACTTGTATGCTACATTGCCCACCCTTATAAGCACTTGGAATGGCCCAACATATCCTATGGCTAACTTGCCCTTCTTCCCAAATCTGACTACTCCCCTCATTGGTAATACTTTTAGCCAAACAAAATCTCAAACATGAAACTCTAGATCTCTTCTTCTTTTCAGGTTGGCATTTTGCATCCCCCTTATTGTTGGCTACCTTGATTCTTTCTTGGATCACCTTGATCTTTTCTATAGTTTCATATATAAGATCAAGTCCAATCTCTAGCTTATCACTAGGTTCATGCTAGCAATGGGGCGTAATACATTTTCTACCATATAATGCCTCATAAGAAGCCATTTTTATCACTGTGTGATAATTGTTGTTATAGGATAATTCCACCAAAAGGTAAGTGTTGGTCACATTCTTCTTAAAAGTCTATGGCACAACATCTTCACATATCTTCCAACACTTGAATAGTCCCTTCTGTTTGCCCATCAGTTTAGGGTGGTAGGATGAACTAGGCTTTAATTGAGTGCCTAAAGCATGGTGTAAGGATTTCTAAAACATAGAGACAAATCTTGGTTCTTTGTCTGACACTAAGTCATTAGGGACACCATGCAAAACACAATTTATTTTATGTATAGCTTTGGAAGCCTATTCAGAGGATCAGTGAGGTTAATAGGCAGAAAATGACCTAATTTAGTAAGCCTATTAGTGCCTGGTGGCAGTTTCTTCATGTGACATGGTAGGAGCAAGGGGGACTTCCGGCGAAGGAAAGCGCCTGAGGAGAAGGTTTCCCAGGGGAGGGTACCTGAAATGCTTAGAAGACAGAGGTTAGGAGGTCCCCGGAGTGTGTTTCCGGGGAGGAGCCTCCGACGCCTAAGTCAGTAAATGGGGGATATGGAGGTGATAGATAGCGGAGAAGTATGGTCTCTCGTGTGCCAAAGACCTCTCTTTACCTGGGGTGTTTTCCGGATGTTTATAGAGGGACGAACAGTAGTAGTTCTCCTCTTGTGCCCGTCCCAGATCGTGACACGTGTTCGGTGGGATGCAATCCACGTCTTCGAGGGATGAGGGGACACCTAGCCGGTCATAGGCTACAGGGCTAGGAGCCTAGGTGACCCGAGAGTGGCGTGCAAGAGTGTCCCTGCAAGCGGTGTGTTAGAACGTGTCCGAGAGTGGCATGTCAGGGATGTGTCAGAGGCTCCTTAATTGCTCATGTCATACTCTTGAGGTCCCTTTTGGTAGAAGAGACCTTTTCGAAGAAGGACTCATCTTCCGAGGTTTCCTTAGTATCACAGGAGTATATTTCCCGAGGGTGATCTTCCTCAGGGACACCCCCACTTCCGAGGATGGCTTAATCGTCCTTCCGAGGTTGGCACTGTCGTTTCCTAGAACGGTGGAATGCCAAGGTCGATTTTGGGAGGTCAAGCATCCTTCCTTCCGTGGCAGGTGGTTTCTCCTCCGAGGTTGGTGCTCCCTCCGAACCTATGGGTTTGGAGGATGATGGGCACCCCGGCTATCACCTATCCACAATGACCTACATAGCATCATGCTTTCTTTTGGCCATTGGCATCTTAACTATGAAATCAATGGCTATAGAGTCCCACTTCCTTTCTAATATAGGTAGACTTTATAGTTTATCCCTAGGCTTTTAGTGTTCTACCTTAACTTGTTGACAAGTTAGGCATTTTAACATAAAGACACCAATGTTTTGCTTCATGTAAGGCACCAAAAGTGTTCTTTCAAGTCTTTGTATACCTCTAAGGTCCCTACATGCACACTTATCTTGCTATTATTGGCTTCCTTCACGATATGTTCTTGAGTTCACTTTCACTAGGCATATAGATTTTATCTTGAAAGTATAGCAATCTTTGCTTATAGGAAAACCCTTGAAATAGTTTCCTATGCACTTGCCAAGTGATTTTAGCAAGATCTTTATTATGAAGTTGAGCTCTTTAACTAGTTCCTTCCACTCTGATCTCATGGTAACAACATTCACTTGGTCTAGTTCCCATCACTTCCACTTATTTGCTAGCCAAGTTAAGTTATTGAGCTCAACTTGTTTTTCCATTTCTAGCTTTTAACACTCTAGTATACTTCCTAATCAAGGCATCGGCTACAACATTAGCTTTACCCAAGGTGCACTCAATGGCACAATCAGAATTTTTGAGGTATTTTAGCCACCTCCTTTACCCCATGTTCAAGTCTTTTTGTGTGGAAAGATACTTTAAGCTTTTGTGATCATTAAACACTTGAAACTTGTTTTCTAACAAGTAATGCCTCTATTGCTTAAGGGAAAATATCACAGTTGCCAATTCCAAGTCATGGACTATATAATTTTTTTCATGTGTTCTTAACTGCCTTGACCCATAGACAATAGCTTGCTTTCCATGAATCAACACAACTTAACCCTATCATAGATTTATCTTTATACACCTCAAAAAGGTTTGTAGGGTCATGTATATTGTGATAGGAGCTATAGTTAGCTTCTCTTTCAACTCCAAGAAATTTTGTTTACAATCTTTTCCCCACTCAAACTTTTGATCTTTCCTTGTCAATTAGGTTAGTGGTGCAACTATTACAAAATTTATGTACAAACCTTCTGTAATAACCTACCAACCCTAGAAAATTTCTTACTTCTCTTACTGTCTGAGGTTGATTTCATTCTAGGATAGCTTTGATCTTTTCTGGATCCACTGACGGCCCTTGTCCATTGATAATATGGCATAAGAATGTTATTTATATGGTTTAGAAATGACATTTACTTAACTTTCCATACAATTGATGTTTCTTTAGCAAGTTAAGTACTAACCTTAAATGCTCTTCATGAGTCTTCTCATCCTTTAAGTACACCAAAATATCATCTATAAACACTACTGCAAAATGATCTAAATAATGTTTGAATACTCTCTACATGAGGCCTATGAAAAAGGCCAGAGCATTTGTGAGCCTAAATGGCATCACTATATACTCAAAGTGTCTATACATTGTTCTAAAGGGAGTCTTTGGTATATCTTCTTCTTTAACTCTCAGTTGGAAGTATCCAAATATGATATCAATCTAAGAAAAAACTTTTACCCGTTTTAATTGATCAAAATTATCTTCAATTCTAAGAAGATGATATTTGTTCTTTATGGTCATTGCATTGAGTTACCTATAATTAATGCATAACCTAAGGGTTTCATCTTTTTTCTTCATAAATAGCACTAGTGCTCCCCATGGTGACACATTCGATCTAATGAAACCCTTCTCAAGAAGCTCATCAAGCTGCTTCTTGAGTTTATTCATTTCTAGTATGGTCATTCTATATGAGGCTATAGGCACAGGTGTAGCTCCTGGTATTAACTTAATTTCAAATTCAACTTCTGTAAATGGAGCAAGTTGATGGCCTGGGGCCTCATCGTTGTGAGTCATGATGACTGTTGAAGAGACTTCTAGGAGGAAGGACGCCTGGAAGGTGGATCGCCCCAAGGAGAGTACCTGAAAAGCTGGTAAACAGGGTTAGGAGGCCCCCGGAGTGTTTTTCCGGGGGGGGGAGCCTCCGACGCCCAAGTCAGTGGTGGCCGGAAAAAGGAGAAAGTCACTAGCTCAAAGAGAAAGGCAGAAAAGCCTCGCCTGGTATTTTCTCAGAGTGTGGGAGCTGTATCTCCGGCCAACCAACCTCCTGTCAAGTATTTATTTCCTGTATATATAGGAATACCTAGCCCGTTCAGATCATGACACGTGTGTGGTCGGATGCTCCTGAACTTCTGGGCGTAGGGGACAGATAGTTGGTAACCAGATGGCCTCGAGCCTTGTGCTGAGACGGGCCATGATGTGATTCTGATCGCGTCTGCGCGTCAGGGTGACTTTTTACATCTGTGGTGGGACGTGTCAGAGGCTTCCTTAAATGCTCCTGCCGTACTCCTGAGGTCCCTGGGCGAGGTCGTCCTCTAGTTCGGACAGAGCCTCTTCAGGAAGCATACCCTCAGTTCGGGGGTTCCCAGTTCCAGGGGGTTCCGCCTTCGGGGATATCATGTTCGGGCAGCAATGTCTGGTGCCACTTTTCCGAAGGCGCGCTGTTCACAACCTTGGGGGGCGAATGGAGTCCTCAAGTTTTACTGGCGTGCCGAGGCTCGGAGCTCTCCGGCTATCTCCCGAGGTGCATGATTCCACCTGTTCCAGGGAAGCGCCAGTTCTTCTGGCCATTGTTGTGGCAGGGTGTTCGGCCAGATTGAGGCGATAGCCTTTGGCTATCACATGCCCCCCTCTGGAAAGCCGAAGTGAAGACTTCGGTTTGCATCTCTTTCCGAGGTTGTCGTTGGGAGTCTTGTTGGGAAGCATAACCTGTTCCGAGGTCGCACCTTTTGCCCGAGGGTCTGGGCTGTTCGGCCTTGGCCTATTCTTTGGTGTCTCCGAGGCAAAGCCTGTACCGAAGATACACCTCTTGCCCAAAAGTCATGGGCTGTTCAGCCATAGCCTGTCTCTTGGTGTCCTCGAGGTGGGCTGCTTTTTATTTCTGCAGGTCTGATGGCCAAGCGTGTCAGACTGAGCGTGCGTCTCCACTTTTCAGGGATGTCAAACGACGTGTCCCAATCAGGACATGTGTCCCGGTTTTCCAGGGACGTTTGGGGAGGCATGTCCCCTATTTCTGCGCAGCGGTTGACACGCGGCTTCTTGCCATTGGAAGAGAGATGCGTCATTTACAGAGGGCGCGCCTTTTCGGGTGCAGTGGGCAATTACGGCGACGGTTCGCCTCCAATGGGTACTTATGATTTCTTTTCGGCTACCCACCTTTGGCCTATAAATAGCCCATTCCATCATAAGTCCCACTTACTGTTTTTCTGCTCTCTCTCTGCTTTGCCCTCTGTTCTTGCGTTTTATCTTGCTTTCTGTGGCGGAGCTTCTTTAATCAGAGCTTTTCCTACCAACTTTCACGACGGCGTCCTCAAGCAAATCTTTTGGTGGGTTTTGATTTCCAGAGTACTCTGATTCCTCTGTTTTTCTGAGTTTTTCTGGAAAACTGTTGTTTTTTTCCAAACTCGTCTTCTGAGTTTTTTCTGGAAACTATTTTCTTTTCCATCTCAAACTCTTTTTCATGTCTATGATGCCTGTTCCCGAGAGCTGGAAACCTCTTCTGGCCCATCCTTGCTGTACCACCCCCGAAAAACTAGAGAGGTGGAAGAAAAAATTCTTTCTTCCCTCTTACGCTGTGACCAGGCTGCCTCGTTCTAGCCATTTTGCTTTTTCAAACCGCGGCGACGAGGTTACCGTCTTCCGAGCCCAACTGAAGGCCGGACTTCGATATCCTCCCCCGAAGGTGGTTTGTGAGTTCTGCCAATTCCATGGCATTGCTGTGAACCAGCTTCCCCCGAACGCGTACTGCTACTTTAACGCCTACCTCTGCATGTGTGGCATGTTTGGGATAGAGCCCCACTTCATCATTTTCATGCAGTACTACAAGCTCTACGTGGTCCCGAAGGGTGGCTTCTATTTCCTGCTGCCTCGGGGATCCGGGAGCAAAAAATTCACCTTCACCTTCGACACGAAGGATAGCTGGCGGGGGTGGCAGCCTAAGTTCTTTTTCCTGAAGGTGGATAAGAACTGGTCTGGTGTCCCGACCAGATGGGCTCAGGGAGTGCTGAACGCAGACGTCGTTGATCCGAGGATGCTGCTGACCCCACCGTTGGCTTCCGTGTTCGCGGATTTCGACGCCCGCATTCGGGCAGTCGCTGACTGGGCTCCCGAGGTCTCTCCTCGTGCTCTTTACCCCTTTCCTATCAACTGGAGGTTGATGACCGAAGAAGTCCTTCGGGAGTTGAAAGTGGTTAAGGAGCACGAGACTGACCTCAATATGCCCGCTCCCGCCATCGCCGGGAAGGACTCCTGGCTGGTCAAGCTCCTTAAGGGGGAGACTTCTTTCGAAACTTTTGCCGAAAGTGAGTAATCTTCCACCCCTTTATATTTTTTCCTCGGGCTTACGCTGATATTTCTTCTCCTTTTCAGAGATGGGCGATGGGGCTGCCGCCTATTACAAGGCCCTCTTTTCTGGCCAAGTGGAGAAGGGGGAGCAGACAAAGAAGGGGCCTTCCCGAAGAAGGAAGTTGACAGGGGCGGGGCCCTCGGCGAAGCGAGCTAGGAAGGCTATCCAGCCTCCTCAGCCAGAGCTTTCGGAAGAAGAAGCTGGCGAAGAGGCTGGTCTTGTTGAAATTTCACCGGCCGAGGTCCCCGCTACTTCCGCCGAGGTGCCTCCTCCTGACCTCGAGGCCCTCAGAAACACTGTAGTGGTAGAAGTACCTACTGCCGAGGAGCGGTACCGGCAGAAGGGTAAGGGTCTTTCTACCGAGGGGCCCGAGGATCCCGAGGACACTATCTCCGAGGTTCCTCCAGGTACTCCTTCAGGCGAAGTTCAGCTCCTTTGCTTTTCGTGAATTTTTCTTCTACTCCTAACTTCCTTCTCACTTTCAGAGGAGCCTCTTACTGCTGGCTGGAGGGCCATTCATGAGAGGAAACGGGCCCTCCGCGATGCAAAAATCCCTGAGGGGAAGATCCCCTTGGAGCCCTTTTGGACAATCACGGAGGATATGAATTTGTTCTCCGACGATTGTCCGAAAATGACAAAGGAGATTTGGAAGGGGATGACCACTGACGCCTCCTTCCGGGCCATTGCGGCGGCTCACCCGAGGGATAATACCCTCGCCGCAAAAGTCACCGAGCATGCTGCTCAGGTATAGTCTTTACACTCTTTTTCCTCAATTTTCTAAGTGTTTAGACTTGTACTAACCTGGATTTTTGCCTTGCCGTAGCTGCTGGAGTACGCTGGTTACCTCCGAGTTCGGGTGGCCAGAGAGGCTGCCTCCAAGGATGCGACTTCGCGGGAACTCAGTGAAGCGAAGGCTTCGCTTGCGAACCTGGTCGCCAGCAACCAGCAGCTGGCAGCGGATTGTTCTCAGTAAATCGCCGCCGTTCGGGAGGAGTTCTCGAAGAAGAGAGAAGAACTTGAAAAGGACTCCTCCCGGAAGATTGCCGACCTCGGCGACCAAGTAAAGGGGCTGCTCGCCGCCAACGGAGATCTTGTCAAGGACAAGGCTGTTTCTGACAGTCTTGCGGCGAGGTTGACGGATGAGAACAATGCTCTCCGAGCCGAGGTCGAGGCTCTGAAGAAGGAGTCCGGAGGGACGTTGGAGATAAGCGAGCTAGAGGAGGAGATTGCTGAGCTGAGGGACGAGCTCAACGACCTTGGCGTTAAAAAACATACTTCTGATCAAATGGCCAAGGTCGCCTTTCAGGACGGCTTCTGCCTTGTTCAGCACCAAGTCCTGCAGAGGTTCCCAGATTTGGACCTCTCTTTTCTGGAGGGCCTAAATATTCCTGAGGGACCTCGGTGGCAGTGGTCCAAGGTTGAGCATCTGAAGCTTCCTGGTCTTCGTCCGCCCGACTCTCCCTAGTTTGCTTTAGGGCTCCTCTTATTTTTCTCCTTTGTGCTCCTTCTTTGGGCACTTCTTTTGTAAGGCAGCGTTTGCTCTAAATGAACAATCTTTTGGCTAAGTCCTTTCTTGCAAGTTTCTTCATTTCCACTGTCCCGAACACGTTTGCTCAAGAGACTTTCGGAAAACCTGCAACCAAAGAAACTTTTTACCTTCCTTTGTCCCGAGTGTGCTCGCTCAAGAGACTTTCTGGAAAGTTTGTAAAAATTTGGCTAAGTCTTTTGTAGGCTTTTTGTTCCCTTTTATCCCGAACGGGTTCGCTCAAGGGACTTCGGAAAACCTTCAGCCAAATTTTTCTGTCTTCCTGTTGTCCCGAGCATATTTGCTCAAGGGACTTAGGAAAATTTTCACGAGATTGCCCATTTCCCTTTTTCCCGAGCACGTTCGCTCAAGGGTGTTCGGAAATTACCTCTGCTTTTGTTTTGGCGTGTAGTTTTGCGAGATTCTTGCTTTCCCTTTTTCCCGAGCATGTTCGCTCAAGGGTGTTCGGAAAATTTTCTCTGCACTGATTATGCTGAGTACCTTTGCAAGATTCTTGTTTCCCATTTTTCCCGAGCATAGTGGCTCAAGGGACTTCGGGAAGTCACATCTGCTTTTTTCGTGGCGAGCACCTTCGCGGAATTCTGTCTTGGACAATTTGGTATACTTAAAAAAATTTTCTCAAGACCATTCTTCTCCAGACCATTCTGTACTTAGAATATTTCTTGTACAATATATCTCCTCCGCTCAACCTTAGGCGTAGAATTTTTTCAAGGCGTCTGAATGCCAAGTGTTTTTCAATTCTACGCCTTCGGCGTCGCCAAGCTTGTACACGCCTTTTCGTACTTCGGCGAGAACCAGATAAGGTCCTTCCCAATTTGCGCGAAGTACTCCGTGAGATGGCCTTCGGGGTGCAAAGTCGGCCTTTCGGAGAACGAGGTCTCCTTTTTTTATTTCTTTTGGCCTGGCTTTTAAGTTGATAGCCACGGCCACTCTTTGCTGGAAAGCTTTTCTTCTCAGCTCGGCTATTTCTCTGTGTTCGGCCACAAGGTCGAGCTTAGTTCTCAGACCGAGGTCGTTTCCGCCTTCATCAAATACTTGCACCCGTACTGAAGGCTGAACTATCTCTATTGGGATAATGGCCTCTGTTCCGAAGATGAGTGAGAAGGGGGTTTCCCCTGTGGCTCTTCGTGGCGTCGTTCGGTAGCTCCACAATACACTTTGGAGTTCTCCTGGCCATTTCCCCTTGGCTTCCCCAAGTCTCTTTTTCAGGCCATCTTTTATGGTCCTGTTTGATACTTCCACCTGCCCATTGCTTTGGGGGTGAGCTACTGGGGCGAAGTGCATCTTTATTCTGAGGTCGCTGATGAATTCCTGGAATCCTTTGTCTATGAACTGGGATCCATTATCAGCTACTAGTACCCTCGGTATGCCAAATCTGCATACGATGTTCTTCCATACGAACTTCTGCACTTCTTTTGCCGAGATAGTTGCTAGTGGTTCTGCCTCTACCCACTTTGAGAAATAGTCCACTGCTACCACGCAGAATTTCACGCCTCCGGGCGCTGTGGGGAGTGGC
This sequence comes from Aquilaria yunnanensis, assembly GCA_039654915.1. Lineage (NCBI taxonomy): Eukaryota > Viridiplantae > Streptophyta > Magnoliopsida > Malvales > Thymelaeaceae > Aquilaria > Aquilaria yunnanensis. The sequence continues at coordinate 68,414,379 of CM077597.1, forward strand.
CCAATAAGGTCTATACCCCAGACTGCGAAGGGCCAAGGATAGTCTGCCGACGTTACCATTTCCGAGGGTATCCTCTGGATTTTTGCATGTCTCTGGCAACTACCGCACTTCTGGACGAACTGCCTTGCGTCCTTTCTCAGGGTAGGCCAGAAGTATCCTTGGCGGAGTATCACTGCTGCAAGGGCATCAGTTCCGATGTGCGAGCCACACATGCCTTCGTGAACTTCTTCGAGGACCATCTCAGTATCCTCTTCGCCCACACATCTCTGCAGCGGATTTGCATATCCTTGCCGATATAACTCTTCACCAATCAGGAAGAATCTTCCGGCGCGTCTTCGCAGTCTTGCAGCATTGCCGGCGTCTTCGGGAAGCTCATTCTCTGCGAGGTATCTCTTTATGGGGTCCTTCCACCCTGATCCCGAGGTCGTTACTCTTAGCACGGAGATGCTTGGATGGTCTAGCACCTCGGTGTATGTTTTGGACTTCGCTAAGCAATCTGCCTCAGTATTATTCCGCCGGGGTACATTTTCGATCCGCACGGCGTCAAACTCTTGGATGAGTTTTGTTACCAGCTCGTGGTATTTTGCCAAGATTGGGTCCTTCGCCCCATTATCTCCTGCCGTCTGCCGAACTACCAGCTGGGAATCGCTGTGAGCCCTTAAATTTCTCACGCCAATCTTTCTGGCCAAGCGTAATCCCGCTATGAGGACTTCATACTCAGCCACATTATTGGTGACGTTGAAGCTGAACTTGATAGCCTTCATCACCTCTAGGCCTTCGGGTCCTCTGATAATTATTCCAGCTCCCTGGTGTTCGGACCCCGAGGCTCCGTCAACATGCAAGGTCCATTCTGGCTCACCTTCTTTCGGATCTGAGTGGTTCTCCTCAGTGGTGGGTATTTCGGCGATAAAATCTGCCAATGCTTGGGCTTTTATGGCCTTCCGAGGCTCATACGTGATTTTGTGTTCGCCAAGCTCTATGCACCACTTGGAGAGCCTTCCCGAATGATCAACTCTCTTCATAACATCCCGTAGTGGTAGACTACTTCGGACGATGATGGGGTGAGCCTGGAAATATGGTCGCAGTCTTCTTCCTGCAAGCACCAAGGCGTATATAGCTTTTTGAAGCAAAGGGTACCTGACTTCGGCGCCATGCAAGGACTTGCTGACGTAGTAGACCGGCCATTGTTTCGGCCCTTCTTCTTTCACCAAGACCGAGCTCACGGCCTTTTCTGTGACGGCGAGGTACAGTACGAGGGGTTCTCCCTCCCGAGGTTGTCGCAGAGTCGGCAGGCTGGCCAAGTAGACTTTGAGTTCTTCCCAGGCCTTTTGGCAATCTTCATCCCAAGGATGATTGTTTCTTCCGAGGTCGCCTTCCATCTTTGCTGCCTTTGTGAGGACTTTGAAGAAAGGTCTACACCTATCTCTGTACCTGGAAATAAACCTGCTCAGAGAGGTTATTCTTCCGGTTAGTCTCTGCACGTCTTTGACTGTGGCAGGAGTTCGGAACTCAAGCAGAGCCTTAATCTTCTCAGGATTGGCGTCGATGCCTCTTTCGGATACCATGTACCCAAGGAATTTTCCTGAGGTCACGCCGAAGATACACTTCTCGGGATTAAGGTGAATCCCGAAAGCTCTAAACTTTTGGAAGGTTTCCTCCAAATCTGCAACGTGGTAGCCGGGCAGCTTGCTTTTGACTATCATATCATCAACATATACCTCCATGTTTCTCCCCATTTGGTCCTTGAAGACCTTGTTCATCAGTCTCTGGTAGGTGGCTCCTGCATTTTTGAGCCCGAAGGGCATTCTGACATAGCAATACGTTCCTCCCTCGGTGATGAAGGCAGTTTTCTCTTCATCTTCGGGGTCCATCCTTATCTGATGGTAGCCGCTGAAGGCATCTAGGAAGCTCAGGAGCCCGTATTCGGCCGTTGAATCTACCAGTTGATCTATTGGCGGGAGGGGAAATGAGTCTTTCGGGCAAGCATCGTTCAAGTTTCTGAAATCAATGCACATTCGGAGTTTGCTGCTGCCTTCTTTTGTGGCGATGACCACGTTGCTTAGCCATTCGGGGTATTTTACCTCCCTGATAACTTCAGCATCCAATAGGCGCTGGACTTCGGTTTTCACGAAGTTGCTTTTATGGGCTGAGATGCTTCGTTTCTTTTGCCTGATAGGTTTTGCTTCCGGACTTACTTTGAGGCTGTGCTGTATTATGCCAGGGTTCACTCCTGGCATGTCTTTCGGCGAGTAGGCAAACAGATCTTTATTTTTCAGCAGAAAGGATACAAGATTTTCCTTACCACCTTTGGCCAAGCTCTTCCCTATTCGGGTAGATTGTCCTGGGACAAGATCTACTGCTTCCGTTTCTGCTTCTGCGGGATCTCCTTCTTTGCCTTTCTCCTGTGCCTTTGCCTCCACCGTTTGTGTAGAGTTGTTTGCCGGAGCCTTTCGTGCTTTTACAAACACCCTTCTTACCTCGGCTTGGTCGATGAAGACCTCTGCATCTCCATCCTTGGTGGCGAATATGACAGTCAAGTACTTCACATCGGGGCGAATGTGCAGGTTCCCCTGAGTCTGCCTTCCAATGATGGCATTGTGCGAAGACTGGACGTCCATGACGATAAATCTTGCCATTGTGGACGCGTACAACTCAGCTGCTCCGTCTACCGAAGTGCCTTTCATCATCAAGGGGAGGTCGATCCATGCGAGGACGGGTAGTTCGGATGGCCCAACGCCGAAGGTGGGCGTGGTGACAGGTTTAAGCTCGTTGCTGGAGATGCCCAAGCTCGGCAGTAAGTGCGAGAATAGGACGTCAGCATTTGAGCCATCATCAAGCAACACTCTCTTGACGTCCCAGTTCCCTATTCTCGCCATTATCAGCAGCGGGTCGTCGTGGGGGAAGACGACAGTGGAGCCATCTTTGCGAGCCAGTTTCTTTGATGGACTTTGATACTCCATAACTGCAATTTCTCTGGCCTTCCGCTTTCTTTCCGAGGATGGGAGCCCCGTGGTGATGGTTTGGATGACCCCTACTGGAGGTGGAAGGCGCCTTTTTGGACTTATGTTTCTCCGCCTGTCGGAGTCATAGTCCTCGTTTTCGGCCCTCTCTTCCTCCTCTTTTCTGCCTTTTGGGGAGGGCATCCGCAGGTATTTGCGAAGTTGGCCCTGTTTGATCAGCGACTCTATGTACTTCTTCAGCTGGAAGCAGTCTTCGGTGTCATGACCGTGGTCGCGATGAAACTGGCAGAACTTCTTGGCATTTTTCTTATTATCGGCGGCCATGGCCTTTGGCCGCCGAATCTGCGTCCCTTGCCTTTCCAGCGCCATGAGAATGTTGGTCCGTGTCATGCTCAAGGGCGTGAAACTCTGAGGTTTCCTTCCTCGCATTCGTCGTGGTCGGCCTGTGTGTTCAGAAAGATGCCGAGCTGGCTGACTGGACCCTTCGGCGCGGTGATGATCAGACTTCGGCCCCGCCATCCTCAATTCCTCGGCTGTCATGTGCTGCTCTGCCCTTCGGTAAAATTCTCCGAGGGTCTCCGGGGGGTCCTTTGAGAACTCGTAGAACAGCTGTGAGTCACGCCGAAGGCCCCGTGTCATAGCGAGGATGCGGATTTCGGGCCGGAAGTCCGGGACGCTGAGTGCTTCCCTGTTGAATCATTCGACATAGTCTCGGATTGTCTCTCCGTTTCTCTGCTCTATGTCGAACATCTGCACAGGCATTTTGGCCGTCGGCCTGCTCCCAATGAACTGCTGGGTGAAGGCTGTGGACAACTCCTGGAACTCAGTGATAGTCCCTGGGGGCAAGGAATTGTACCATGCTGTTGCTGGGCCCGTGAGGGTGACTTCGAAGCATTTGCACATGGTAGCGTCATCAGCTCCGTGCATTATCATGCTCCGTCTGTACTTCGTCAGATGGGCCTGTGGATTAGTCCGGCCATCATAGATCTCCAGCCTAGCCACTCTGAAGTCGCCTGGCATAGCTGCCGCAACGACGGCGTGAATAAACGGGGAGTCATCTTCGCATAATGCCCCCGACAGCCTGTCCCAAACGGGTTTTCTGGCCACTTGCTTCTCCACTCTGTCCAGCCGTGCCAATATCCTTTCCATAAGCGCAGTGGCGCTAGGACCATTTTTGCGGGAGGGAGATCGACGGCGCCTTTTCGGGGAGCGAGTTCGGCGCGGAGGGGTCAGGGACCTCGCCTCGGGCGACGAACTGCTTCGCTGTTAGACTCTCGGTCGCTTGGACCCGGTTTGTCCCACAGGCCGTTTCCCGAGGGCTATATCTTCTGTGGATGATTCTCCGCGAGGCTCTCCACTTCCTGAACTGCGGTATGTAGACTTGGGGCTTCTCTCCCGAGGGCATGCTGATGAGGAGGGTTTCTGGGCCTGTGACTGCTGTGGCCATCTTCGGTCGATCTGCTGAGTCACTTCAGCAACGACCGAGCGCTGAAAGTCCCTCAAGAAGCTCATGGTGATTACCAGAGGGCGGTCTTCCTCGGGCGTAGAAGTCTCTGGGAGTGTCTGCTCAGCGGCCGGTTGTATCTCAGGCGCGGACGAGGACCTTGGGAGTCCCTTGTCCTTAGAACGCCGAGTCTCAAGGACGGCGATTTGTGAGCGGGTTCCCACAGACGGCGCCAAATGATGGCCTGGGGCCTCATCATTGTGAGTCATGATGACTGTTGAAGAGACTTCTAGGAGGAAGGACGCCTGGAAGGTGGATCGCCCCAAGGAGAGTACCTGAAAAGCTGGTAAACAGGGTTAGGAGGCCCCCGGAGTGTTTTTCCGGGGGGGAGCCTCCGACGCCCAAGTCAGTGGTGGCCGGAAAAAGGAGAAAGTCACTAGCTCAAAGAGAAAGGCAGAAAAGCCTCGCCTGGTATTTTCTCAGAGTGTGGGAGCTGTATCTCCGGCCAACCAACCTCCTGTCAAGTATTTATTTCCTGTATATATAGGAATACCTAGCCCGTTCAGATCATGACACGTGTGCGGTCGGATGCTCCTGAACTTCTGGGCGTAGGGAACAGATAGTTGGTAACCAGATGGCCTCGAGCCTTGTGCTGAGACGGGCCATGATGTGATTCTGATGGCGTCTGCGCGTCAGGGCGACTTTTTACGTCTGTGGTGGGACGTGTCAGAGGCTTCCTTAAATGCTCCTGCCGTACTCCCGAGGTCCCTGGGCGAGGTCGTCCTCTAGTTCGAACAGAGCCTCTTCGGGAAGCATACCCTCAGTTCGGGGGTTCCGCCTTCGGGGATATCATGTTCGGGTAGCAATGTCTGGTGCCACTTTTCCGAAGGCGCGCTGTTCACAACCTTGGGGGGCGAATGGAGTCCTCAAGTTTTACTGGCGTGCCGAGGCTCGGAGCTCTCCGGCTATCTCCCGAGGTGCATGATTCCACCTGTTCCCGGGAAGCGCCAGTTCTTCTGGCCATTGTTGTGGCAGGGTGTTCTGCCAGATTGAGGCGATAGCCTTTGGCTATCACAAGTCTTAGTAAGTTTGAAGTAAACACTTCAAGATACCTTTTAACTATGAGGATTTTACTTAACTTATCCATTACTTTGTCCTCATTCAGTCCCATACATTTATCTTTAGAAACTATATGAATTTGTTCCACAACTTTTAGTTGCCAATTCTTATCTTACCCGGGTGAGTTATTCAAGTCATAAGCTTCTAAACCTGGTAAGATTAGCTCCCTAGCTTGACAATCTATCACCACATTATTTTAGGAAGCCAATTCATGCCTAAGATTACATCATAACCACTGGTCTTAAGTATTATCAAGTTAACCTTTAGTTGCAACTTTCCTAACCTAACACATAATCTTTTACAATGTGATGTATGAAATTTATTTCTTGGCCAACAGTTTTAACTAAGTACATTTCAGACAAAGTATTTATTTACAGGTTCATTTTACTCACAAGTCTAGTAGATATAATGAAAATTGAAGCACTAGTATCATACAACACAAAAACAAGCCTATTGTTAAGGCAATGCTTACCTTTCAATGCTTCCCTATATAGCCTCTCATGGCCTTTCTCCCTCATTTCTAGTTCTACTTCTTGTGGTCGTCTAGGTGCTTCAATGTGGAAAACTTTCCCTTATTACTGATTCTGTCCCTTGCAGGGGGTAGGTGACTTGGCCCTCCTGGTGTCCCCTTTAATGGTGGTAGAGGCACCCTTCCCTAAGGTTGTTCTACTCTGGACCACTAGGATCCAAACCTTCTTAACAATCTTCTTGTTTCTCTTTTAATAAGACAATCCTTGACCCAGTGGTATTAGAAGTCACAATTCAGGCAACCATCAGTCACCTTGTGGCAAGGCTTATAACCATGGTGCTTGCCACAAGTATTACACTAAGGTCCAAATTTTTTAGACCCCTTATCCTCCAACATCTCTTTCTTAAGCTCTTGAATTGATGGCTCCTCTCTGGCTCTCTTTTTAAGTGTCTTCTATGTGTTAGTGTTGTGCCCAAAAAGACAATCATGAGATCATTGTATTTTTGCACATTGAGTCATGATATTTTATTAAGGCATTAATCCAGCAATTATGTTTGTTGTTTTGCTTCTACGTAACGTAATAAACATATTTTTAACCCTAAAATAATGATATTCTCAAACATCCTTGGTCTAATATTATTGTGGAGCGGGTTGAAAAAATACATAACGACTAGCATATGTGAAGACTAATATGAGATATGTAGTCTACATATGGGTACAAGTTGGAGAACTTGTGTACTAGACCGACCCACCATGAGAACACTATATGGATCGTTATATGAGTGTCATAAGTGATTCTCATAGTGATCATGGTATATGTAGTCCTTCGACCTAAGATCATCAAGGTTCCCTACATGTGAGTCACATACTTTGATACTTTCCTTTGTTGCTCGTAACTGAGTGAACTTAAAGGAGGTCATTGGGTATGCCACATATCATGCAGAGAGATTTGTATGATCAAGATGGGATTTGTCCCTCCTATGTAACGGGAGTGATATCTTCGGGCCCCTTAATAGAGTGAGACTTATAAAATGCATGGCCATGCTTGGATGAGTTGATATACGATATCACTGTCATCAGTTTAAGTTGGTCTACTCAGTAATCAAGAAACGAAAGATTGGGCTATACGAGAGTGACACATTCCATGTCTCGTGCTTAGTCTTGATATCTTGGGCAAAGGGACACTGGCATATATCGATGATGATCATAAAGATTTAGTCAAATCACCGACAATCTTGTCCCTTGGGTAGCAATGATGTGTTGCTAGACACCGCTTATTGCTTATGATCATAAATGTGATTTATGATCATTGCCAACGTGGTAAGAGCCTATTGGGTCGCACACATAGAGCTATTTGGATCATTAGAGTGCATGGGCTAATTATTTGGGTTATGGTTTCATAATAATTTTGTATTAATAATGGGCCCAAAAGTTGAGCCATTATTAAGACCGAACTTAAAGCCTAATTGGATTAAGGCTTTGAAACCCATTAGGCCTAAAAGTTGAGTCTCACTATAAATACAACTTTTAGTGAGAAATTCGAGTTTCTTGCCCTAGCCTCTCAAAAGGACAGTTGTACTCTTCTCTTGCAATTCCTTGGAGGACGCAAGCTAGCACTGCTAGTGCAAGAGAAACACATCTGACGGGACGTGGTGGAAGCGTGGTGATCCCGAGAGGCTCGTGTGGATACCATAAAGAGCTTGAACACGCCAACTATTCAGGTTTTGTGATTCGACTCTACAGTTGAGTGAGAGATCTCAACCGAAAATTAGGTATGAAAATTTTTGAACACCCGGTTTACCCTGTTTCACTTAGATCCTGGAGGGTTTCGGTTAAATTCCGCTGCGCTGTTTGGCTCCCGAAACCTAACAGTGGTATCAGAGCTACTGGTGAAACCCTAAATCAGGATTGAATGTTGAATCGCATGATGTTATGTGTTCGGTTGCTTTCGACCATAATTAATTAGATTGATTCATGATGCATGGAACCGGAACTCGTAATGAACATATGACATATATGAAGAAACGACACTAATTGGTTAATGAGATTAACCCGAAATTGATATGTATGAGATACCTATATGGATTAGGATTCTTGCAATAGTTGCAAAAACCCTAGCTTGGTTCGGATTTGGCCTGTTCAGGCATCGAAAGTAAGGTATTTTTTATGGCTCGAATGGAGGAGCCTCGGGTGCCTACTTGCTTAAAATAGAAGATCTCGGGCAAAGCAATTGTAAGACAATTTTTTACGCCGGGGGGGCACTGCCCCCCTCACAACTCCCTGCAAGGGTGGCCCTCCTTGACCCCGTCCGCTGACCTGTCAGCGAAACCACCGCCCGCTGACCGACTAGTGAGACCGCCGTATGCGAAGTGCCACAAAAATAAAACTGGTTAATCAACTCGCGAAAATTGGCATGGATTTGTTGAATGAGATTTGGCATGTTATGCTGATTGATGGTTAAAGCATGGTGCATGGTTATAGCCCTTGATTGGTTGTACTTGTAAATATGGCCTACGAGTCGTGCCTTCTCATGTTACTCTCATTGTATATTCTCTTCTCACCTTACTCCATTCAAATGTAACTCGAGGTTTCTATTATTGATGCAATGGTACATTATGGGATAATCCAAGGTGGTATGTCCAAGGATCATCCAAGGTTGTATGTCCAAGGAGGTGACAACAAAAGGTGCAACCAAGAAAGGAAGAGAAGGAGCTTGTGAAGACCCTTTTCTTTTCTTAGGCTTTTATGATATTCTCATTGGCTTGAGAATATCGCATAGTTTGGGCTATAACCATATCACGTTCACTTTCTTGTAAGCATGAGATGCATCTTTTATATTTGTACATGATGCGTGTATAAGACAACCGGAGATAACAAATTGGTGAGATCAAAAGAAAAATTCCTCAAACAAATATTAAGTCATTAAATGTGATGCCTTCCAAATGTTGGCACTCATCAAGACTTTGATCAACATTAGGTGGGTTTGCCAAAGCAAAGCACCTATATTCATATTGGTAGGACGCGATGGGATAATAGTGATATCCAAACTGCTAACTTTGGGTCTGACTAAACTAAGTCATCCTAATGGGATTAGGGACTTAGAGGCATAGAGTTGGGCTTAAGTTCATGAGATGAGCTTGGACAAGTGTTGATTCACCTAACTATCCAAGAGTTGCATGAGATGCAATTGGCAAAGAGTTGCCTACCTAAATAGCTGTAACTTGAGAGAAAAGCCAAAGCTGACTCAGGTTATGGTCAAATATGGATCTTGGCCCACTAGAATACCTTAGCGCCGAGGTGTTCCGAAATAATATCGAGGGTTATTATTTTGAGGAAAATAGTGGGAGTATCGTTTAACAAAAGTCCTTATTAAATGAATTAAAATACATGGCTCTTACACTGCATATTTACTGTTGTAGATAACCATGGCACAAAACACATCGACACTTTCGTTGCGATCAATCCTTGAGAAGGAAAAATTGAATGGGACCAACTTTCTCAAATGGTACCAAAACTTGAGGATATTCCTCAAGTAAGAGAGAAAGGCTTATGTCCTAGAGCAGCTCATTCCGAATGAGCCTGCTGCCACTGCTCCAAGAGCTGAAAAGGATGCTCACAAGAGGCATTCTGATGATGCTTTGGATGTTGCATGCCTTATGCTTATTACCATGGAATCTAAGCTTCATAAGCAACATGAGAACATGGGGGCGTTTGATATGATCAAACATCTCAAAATGCTTTTCCAAGAGCAAGCTAGGCATGAGAGGTTTGAGACCTCTAAGGCATTGTCTCAGTGCAAAATGTCTGAGGTAAGTTCCGTGGGTCCTCATGTGCTCAAGATGATTGGGTACATTGAGAATCTTGAGAGTTTGGGATTTTCACTTTAGAAATAATTGGCTGTTGATGTAGTCTTGCAATCGTTGCCTGAAAGCTACAGTCAGTTCGTCATGAACTATAACATGAACGACCTTGACAAATCGCTTCCTGAATTGCTCAACATGTTGAGAACTACTGAGCAAAACCTTAAGAAGGCTAAGCCCATTTTGATGGTTCAAAAGGGCAAAGGAAAGGGAAAAGCCAATAAGAAGAAGGATAAAGCTAATGGAAAGTTCAATGCTAATTCTTCTTCAGCTGCACTAAAACCAAAGGGTGGTGTGGCAAAGGAAGGGGAGTGCTTCCATTGTAAGCAACCTGGACATTGGAAGCGCAACTGCAAGCTTTATCTTGAAGAACTTGCTAAGGAAAAGGGAAGTAAGACTTCCACTTCAGGTATTTTTGTTATAGAGGCTAATTTTTCTACTTCCTCATCTTGGGTATTGGATACTAGATGTGGATCTCATATTTGTGCAAATGTGCAGGATCTAAGTAGAAGTAGAAGATTGGCCCGAGGTGAAGTGGACCTACGTGTTGGAAATGGAGCAAGGGTTGCTGCCTTAGCCATAGGGACTTATGTTCTCACTTTACCTAGTGGATTAATTTTAGAATTAGACAACTGCTACTTTGTGCCTACTATTAGTAGAAATTTGATTTCTGTTTCTTGTTTGGAGAAGAAAGGTTTTTCATTTATAATAAAGGACAAATGTTGTTCTATTTATTTGAATGAAATCTTTTATGGCAGTGCTCAACTTACCAATGAGTTGTATGTTTTAGACGTCGAAGATCCAATCTATAATGTGAATACCAAGACGGTAAAATGAAATGATTCGAAAAACGACCTATCTTTGGCAATGTCGCTAGGGCCATATAAACGAGACCCGCATATCCAAGCTCCATAATGATGGACTCTTGGACTCATTTGATTTTGAATCATATGAGACATGTGAGTCATGTTTGTTGGGCAAGATGACCAAAGCCCCATTCACAAGGCAAAGTGAAAGGGCTAATGACTTACTAGGACTCATACATAATGATGTATGTGGCCCTATGTCTACACATGCTAGAGGAGGTTTTCAATACTTCATTACTTTCACTGATGACTTCAGCAGATATGGCTATGTGTATCTCATGAGACACAAGTCAGAATCCTTCGAAAAGTTCAAAGAATACAAGAATGAAGTAGAGAATCAACTCGGGAAGAGTATCAAAGTGCTTCGATCAGATCGAGGTGGAGAGTACTTAGATCGAGAATTCCTTGACTTTCTGAATGAGTGTGGTATAGTATCACAACTCACTCCACCAGGTACACCTTAATGGAATGGTTTATCTGAAAGGAGAAATTGAACTCTGTTAGACATGGTTCGTTCTATGATGAGTCAAGTTGACCTTCCAAACTCCTTTTAGGGACATGCTCTAGAGACAGCCGCTTTTACACTAAACCGAGTTCCATCTAAATCGGTTCAAAAGACACCATATGAGATATGGAGTGAGAGGCGTCCCAATTTGTCTTTTATGAAGATTTGGGGCTGTGACGCTTATGTGAAATGTTAATCCTCTGACAAACTAGGGCCCAAATCTCAAAAATGCCTTTTTGTTGAGTATCCCAAAGAAAGAAAGGGTTACTATTTCTACAATCCTTCTAAGCAAAAAGTGTTTGTTGCTCGAACTGGTGTCTTTTTAGAGAAATTGTTTATCTCTAAAGGAACTAGTGGGAGGAAAGTAGAACTTGAAGAAAGTAGAACTTAAAGAAATTCAAGAACAACAATGAGACATCGAACCTGAAATGGAACCTGAACAGACACCACAAGATATTGTGGTTCAAGAGTCTGTTCCTGTAGCACAGAGCCCACGTAGGACTGGTAGGATTCGGCGTGAGCCTGAGAGATATGAATTTCTCGTGACTCACATTGGTGATGTGATGCTCATGGATCAGGATGAGCCCACAACCTACCAACAAGCTATGTCGGGGCCTGACTCTAAGAAGTGGCTAGTGGCTATGAAATCCGAGATGGAATCCATGTATGTCAACCAAGTATGGACTTTGGTTAATCCACCTGAAGGGGTAAAACCCATAGGGTGAAAATGGGTTTTCAAGAAGAAAACTGACATGGATGGTTATGTGATTACCTTTAAGAGACAATTGGTTGCAAAAGGTTTCAAGCAAATTCATGGTATTGACTATGATGAAACTTTTTCACCAGTTGCTATGCTTAAATCCATCCAAATTTTGTTTGCTATTGCTGTACACTACGATTATGAGATAATGCAAATGGATGTCAAAACTGCATTCCTAAATGGAAAGCTACTTGAAGATGTGTACATGACATAACCTGAGGGTTTTGTCACTCTTGAGAATGCCAATAAAGTGTGCAAGTTGCAAAGGTCCATTTATGGACTGAAGCAAGCTTCTCGAAGTTGGAATCTTCATTTTGATGATGCAATCAAAGAGTTTGGTTTTATCAAAAATGAAGATGAACCTTGTGTCTACAAGAAGGTTAGTGGGAGCACTATTGTCTTCTTGGTGTTGTATGTAGATGACATACTACTCATCGGGAATGACATTCCTGAGCTACAGTCTGTGAAGACTTGGCTAAGGAAATGTTTCTCTATGAAGGACTTGGGTGAAGCAGCCTATGTGTTAGGCATCAGGATCTATAGAGATAGATCTGGAAAGCTTCTTGGCCTAATTCAAAGTACATACATTGACAAGGTGCTAAAGAGGTTTAGCATGCAAGATTCCAGGAAAGGATTCTTGCCCATGTCACATGGTATAGCTCTTTCTAGATCTTAGTGTCCTAGTACACCCGAGGGGAGAGAGCGCATGAGTAAGATTCCATATGCCTCGGCAATTGGATCTATCATGTATGCCATGATATGTACTCATCCCGATGTCTCATATGCTTTGAGCATGACGAGTAGGTACCAATCGAACCCTGGTGAGAGTCACTGGACAGCTATTAAGAACATCCTTAAGTACTTACGAAGGACTAAGGATGCATTCTTGGTCTTTGAAGGTGAAGATGAGCTCGTTGTAAGTGGTTACACCGATGTAAGCTTCCAATCTGATAGGAATGATTTTAGATCGCAATCTGGTTATGTGTTTTGTATTGGTGGTGTTGCTGTAAGCTGGAAGAGTTCAAAGCAAAAGACAGTAGCTGACTCTACAACAGAATCTGGGTACATTGCCTCCTCTAATGCTGCGAAGGAGGCAGTTTGGATCAAGAAGTTCATCACTGAACTTGGAGTGGTTCCAAGCATTGCCAACCCGATAAAGCTCTATTGTGACAACAATGGAACAATCGCACAGGCTAAGGAACCTCGATCTCACCAGCGATCCAAACACAGACTCCGACGATATCATCTCATCAGGGAGATCATTGAGAGGGGTGATGTAAGGATATGCAGGACTTCGACAGACAGCAACATTGTTGATCCACTGACAAAGCCCTTTACGCAGCAAAAGCATGATAGCCATTCTAGGTCCATCGGTATTAGATACATGGATGATTGGCTTTTAGTGCAAGTGGGAGATTGTTAGTGTTGTGCCCAAAAAGCCAATCATGAGATGATTGTAGTTTTGCACATTGAGTCATGATATTTTATTAAGGCATTAATCCAGCAATTATGTTTGTTGTTTTGTTTCTGCGTAACGTAATAAACATAATAGTAACCCTAGAATAATGATATTCTCAAACGTCCCTGATCTATATTATTGTGGAGCGGGTTGCAATAATACATAACGACTAGCATATGTGGAGACTAATATGAGATATGTAGTCTACATATGGGTACAAGTTGGAGAACTTGTGTACTGGACCGACCCACCCTGAGAACACTACATGGATCATTATATGAGTGTCATAAGTGATTCTCATAGTGATCATGGTATAGGTAGTCCTTCGACCTAAGATCATCAAGGTTCCCTACATGTGAGTCACATACTTTGATACTTTCCTTTGTTGCTCATAACTGAGCGAACTTAAAGGAGGTCATTGGGTATGCCACATATCATGCGGAGGGATTTGTATGATCAAGATGGGATTTGTCCCTCCCATGTAACGAGAGTGATCTCTTCGGGCCCCTTGACAGAGTGAGATTTAGAAAATGCATGGCCATTCTCGGATGAGTTGATATACGATATTAATGTCATCAGTTTAAGTTGGTCTACTCGGTAATCAAGAAACCAAAGAGTGGGCTATACGAGAGTGACACATTCCATGTCTCGTGCTTAGTCTTGATATCTTGGGCAAAGGGACACTGGCATATATCGATGATGATGATAAAGGTTTAGTCAAATCACTGACAATCTTGTCACTTGGGTAGCAATGATGTGTTGCTAGACACCGCTCATTGCTTATGATGATAAATGTGATTTATGATCATTGCCAACGTGGTAAGAGCCTATTGGGCCACACACATAGAGCTATTTGGATCATTAGAGTGCATGGGATAATTATTTGGGTTATGGTTTCACAATAATTTTGTATTAATAATGGGCCCAAAAGTTGAGCCATTATTAAGCCCGAAATTAAAGCCTAATTAGATTAGGGTTTTGAAACCCATTAGGCCTAGAATTTGAGTCTCACTATAAATACAACTTTTGGTGAGAAATTTGAGTTTCTTGCCCTAGCCTCCAAAAAGGACAGCCGCACTCTTCTCTTGCAATTCCTTGGAGGACGCAAGCTAGCACTGCAAGTGCAAGAGAAACACATGTGCCGGGACGTGGTGGAAATGTGGTGATCCCGAGAGGTTCATGTGGATACCATAGAGAGCTTGAACACGTCAATTGCTCAGGTTTTGTGATTCAACTCTACAGTTGAGTGAGAGATCTCAACCGAAAATTAGGTATGAAAATTTTCGAACACCGGGTTTACCCCGTTTCAGTTGGATCCTGGAGGGTTTCGGTTAAATTCCGCTGCGCTGTTTGGCTCCTGAAACCCAACACTATGCACCACCAGTGCCTCCTAAAACCCAACACTATGCACCACCAGTGCCTCCTAAAACCTCCATCTCTTAGTCCTTAAACCGCCTTCTCTTAGTCTTTGAACTCTTGTTCTAAGGTCAATGCCGTCTGAACCAACTCATAGTAGTCTTTGATGCCCACAGCCCTGATAATTTGTTTTAACCCAGGCCTCAGTCTCCTCAGGAATCTTTTAGTCTTCAACTTCTTTTGCCATCACATTGAAAGCCATATCTTATAAGACTACTAAACTTCTGTTCATACTATATCAAAGATTGTTCTCCTTGCTCCAGCTGGTCAAATTCAACTTGCTTCTAGTTCTTGAGAGCTTCATTCACATATTGCTGATAGACTTGAAGAAACTCAGCCAATCTCATGGCTTTTCTTCTTTCTATTGGCCTATTTTCATTTTTACTCTGGTATGTTCTTTGTACTACCCTCCATGAAATTTCAGCACTTACTTCAAGTCTGAAGGTTGCCAACAATTCCTTCCATGGGGAAATAACCCCTAGTGTCTGAAACACCTTCTCTATTTGGTAGATCAAGAACTCAGCCTCTTCTGGATCACCACTTCCTTTGAATACTGATGGTTTAAGGGCTAAGAATTCCTCTTGTTGACTTTCCCATAATCCTTCCCCTCTCCAAGTAGTTTCTTAATCTAACTCTTACTGGTCATTGTCTCACATTGATCTCTATGGCTTGCTTTTGCCTTCCAGCATTTTTGCCTGTCTCTTTATCTTCTAAATCTTGACTTACTTCCATCTCACACCTAATCTTCTGTCTCACTTCTGACCTCATTCTTCTAGCCTTGGGGTACTTTATCTCCTCATGTTGTTCTTCCTCAAGCTCCTCATCATTTTTGGTTGCCTGATCATCCTTCATGGGCTCCTTTCCAAGCCTTGTTTCCATTCTTTCTTCTTTGGTTTCTCTAGCAACTTCTTGATCCCTTACTACTTAAGCCTGGCCCATAGTTAGGGTCTATATAACAACCACAAGATGAGCAATCACAGCTTGCATAACCTTCATAACTTGTTCCATACTCTGTTGTCCATCCTTACTAGGTCCAGGAACTCTTGCCCTAACTTTAGGCTCTTGATACCTAATTTCTCCCCTTTCCTCACTTCCAGGCTATTCAAGCCATTGACCTGCCCTAGTCTTTTCCTGATTAGCTACCTCTCTTTCCTTACCTTTGGTCAGCATCCTCAAATCCAAATTAAGTAACCAAGTGCTCAATATATATATCAAGTCTTCCTTGGCTTTATGTAGGAACTGCCTAACTAGACTTATTAGTCCTACAAACCTACTTAGATACCAATTTTTTCATGCCATAAACCACCCCTAGCCTATGCATTTACAAGTAGTTCTAGTGAATTCCAAAATAACTTAGTCAAATAGCACCATCGGGTAGCCTAAGGCTTGAGTTCCAGGACCTTCAAGCTTAACTAGCACTTAGTTTCTCGATTTTTGACTAAAATTAGCATAATTTATTAAGACTAGTAGTAATAGTATTTTTTAAGCCAAAATTTTTAAATAATCTACTTTTAGGTGCAACTATAAGGCAAATATGGCTTGGACAAGAAACACATATCATAAATCAAGAACCAAAGTGTTTCAAGTTAAGTAGAAACAAAGAGGTCTACAGCATGCCCAGGTATGCCTACTACAATTCACTCTCAGTTACAAAAACAAGTGCTGAAGTTGAACAATGAAGACCATATTCACACATACATTTTCATACAACTTTAAACATAGCATTTAGCTATCCTAGGTGCTGAACATAGACTTAGAACTCCAACTATTTCCCACAAATTTAGCATCAATGTGCCTACAACCAAAGCATTACTAAGCTTGGTTTTAACTTACATTGAGCACTACTTGGTTAACTAAACACTTACGTCCATAATGTACCTAAAATGCTCAAAACACACAGACACAAGCTCCTAAGTCAATGTTGGGTTTCGGGAGCCAAACAGCGCAGCGGAATTTAACCGAAACCCTCCAGGATCCAAGTGAAAATGGGGTAAACTGGGTGTTTGAAAATTTTCATACCTAATTTTCGGTTGAGATCTCTCACTCAACTATAGAGTCGAATCAAAAAACCTGAACAGTTGACGTGTTCAAGCTCTCTATGGTATCCACACGAGCCTCTCGGGATCACCACGCTTCCACCACTTCCCGGCAGATGCGTTTTTCTTGCGCTCGTAGTGCTAGCTTGCGTCCTCCAAGGAATTGCAAGAGAAGACTGCCGTTGTCCTTTTGGGAGGCTAGGGCAAGGAGACCTGCGAATTTCTCACTAAAAGTTGTATTTATAATGAGACTCAACCTCCAGGCCTAATGGGTTTCAAAGCCCTAATCCAATTAGGATTTAATTTCGGGCTTAATAATGGCTCAACTCTTGGGCCCATTATTAATACAAAATTATTGTGAAACCATAACCCAAATAATTAGCCCATGCACTCTAATGATCCAAATAGGTCTATGTGTGCGACCCAATAGGCTCTTATCACGTTGGCAATGATCATAAATCACATTTATGATCATAAGCAATGAGCGGTGTCTACCAACACATCATTGCTACCCAAGTGACAAGATTATCGATGATTCGACTAAACCTTTATGATCATCACCGATATATGTCATTGTCCCTTTGTCCAAGATATCAAGACTAAGCACGAGACATGGAATGTGTCACTCTCGTATAGCCCAATCTTTGGTTTCTTGATTACCAAGTAGACTAACTTAAACTGATGACATTGATATCATATATCAACTCATCCGAGCATGGCCATGCATTTTCTAAGTCTCACTCTATCAAGGGGCCTGAAGATATCACTCCCGTTACATAGGAGGGACAAATCCCATCTTGATCATACAAATCCCTCCGCATGATATGTGACATACCCAATGACCTCCTTCAAGTCCACTCAGTTACGAGCAACAAAGGAAAGTATCAAAGTATGTGACTCACATGTAGGGAACTTTGATGATCTTAGGTCGAAGGTCTACATATACCATGATCACTATGAGAATCACTTATGACACTCATATAACGATCCATGTAGTGTTCTCATGGTGGGCCGATCCAGTACACAAGTTCTCCAACTTGTACCCATATGTAGACTACATATCTCATATTAGTCTCCACATATGCTAGTCATTATGTATTATTGCAACCCGCTCCACAATAATACTAGACCAGGGACGTTTAAGAATATCATTATTCTAGGGTTACAATTATGTTTATTACGTTACGCAGAAACAAAACAACAAACATAATTGCTGGATTTATGCCTTAATAAAATATCATGACTCAATGTGCAACAATACAATCATCTCATGATTAGCTTTTGGGTACAACACTAACAGTCAATCAACTAAACCTTTCTCTAAAATGAAAACAATCAAGGCATGAGTTTTTCAACTCAGTATGGATTAACATAACATGTGTGTACACATAGTTCACAGTTTTATATTACAATAACTTCTCCAAAGCCCCTAAAATGTAAACATGAAAAAATAGAAAACAACAAAACATAGTATATATACCAAAATAAGGTTAGCACACGGAACCAGATTAACAAGGTAGACAAATACACATACCACAACCACCAGCTATGCAAAAGTAGCCTCCAGCACCTAGCAAGCACTCCCTATAGCCTACATTCATTTTAATTAACTGACTAAGTGAAATCTAGCCTAAACATAGAGCTCTACATCTTGGAATAGGTTGTCCTAATAATAGAACCCTAATGCTTGCTCTAACATATCTAGCTAGAATTTCATAGACACCCGAAAGCATCCCTAGCCCCTAAATAGCTCTTAGGCTCATGTGGCTTAGAACCATCACCTTAGGTCCAAGATTTCCACTTGAACCACAAGTCTGGCTTTTGAGTATAAGGGAAACCAAGCTTAGTTAATCCTTACCACAACCAGAACTCCAGCAAATGCCTCTTAAACCTCTTTACTATTGATTTCCATTTCCCTATAGCTAAAGCTGGCTTTTAGCTTAGGTGCTTAGCCTGATTTTTCCTTCCTTTACTTGAATTATACCAGAATTTCATTAAAGATGGAAAGTAAATTTCTTTCTCTACCAAAATGGCCACTGAAGCTCGATCAAAACTAGGTGGTTGTTAGTGGAGGCATGCATTTGCCCAGCCATGGACATGTGGCAAAGAAATGGCCTAAACCCTTACTTTGTTGCATGGTACAAAGCCATCCTCCCACTCTATAACTAGCACAATTTTCCACTCAATGCACTTTTAATTTTACATAATGAAGTCCTATAATCACTAATTTGACCAAAATCAGCCTTAAGCCTAAGAAATGACCTTAATACCCATACTTTTCGTAGATCCAATTAGGATAAAACTTCATTATCTCTACTTCAAGCTTTCAATTTCCCCCTTGTATTGTCCTAACTTCTTTTCTCCCAGCCATAGGCCCATACAAGTTAGGGGCATGATAACAAGCATCGCATTTGAAACCTTAAATTGAGCTCTGAAAACCTGCCAACTTTGAATCAAAAAAGTGCTGCCAATGTCTGCACTATGAGAACACCATTAATGAAAATGTTCCATATTGGTGAGTCTTTCTTGTTTTTATCCAATGAAACTAACTATAACAAAAGCATGGAGATCAATTAGTTCTGGGTGTTCTCTCTTCCAGCATCCATATTCTAGTTGTAGTTCCATTGCTAACATGAATCTCTCCATTCTCCATTCCCAAACACCTTTAACTTGTCGTGTAAAGCAAGTCAAAACAGCCTTGGAAACTTCTTAGACAATACTTCACCCCTAGCCCATCTATCTGACCAAAACCTAAGATTTTCTTCATTACCTAGCCTTCAAGTAATGCTCTCTTCAAGATTTATATATTTATTTATCAGCTCTCACCTATCCCAATTATCCTTCCCCAAATAGTGTTATAGGGATTACTCGTAAAACCCCCTTTATCCCTATATATTGAAACCACAACATTTGTCCAAAGAACATCTATTTATAATTTGAATCTCCACCACTACTTTGCTAAAAGAAGCAAGTTCTTCCTCTCCGGGCTACCATAGTCAAGCCCACTTCATCTTTATCCTACACGACTTTATTCCAAGCCAGCCAAAATATATTTCTACCCTTCCCCACATTGGCCACCCTACAAAAAAAATTAGTCTAAGTGATTCAAGAGTTTGGATGCTACCTAAAAGAGGCCGAGCTAAGGAAAATAGATTAAGGAAAAAAAAATAAGGCAAGCTGGTGAAGCAAGATCTGAGGAGAGTTAATCTAGCCCTACCAGACAAAGTAATAGCATTTTGGGATGCTAGTCATGAATTGAATTTATTGATAACTCCATTCCATGAGTTCAATCTTCTCATTAAGACCCCTACTTGCATTACCAAACACACAAAAGAAATTGAGCCACAATTGAAACCGATCAACTGAGCCACATTTTTTACTTCCTTTTCAGCCACATTGAACCCTATTAAGATGCTTTTTATCATATTAACTTTTAGGCTCAGAGCATATGAAAGTAGTTCAAAATCCTTTTAAACAGCCAGATGATTTTTGCATCCCGCTCACCAATCAAAAGCATGTCATTAGCAAATTGTAAGTGTGAAAGAATAACATTATCTTAAGTAACAGACACCCATTTGATTTCTCCTAATCCAATGGCTTCCTCCAAGAGGCAGTGCAATGCTTCAGACGCAATCAAAAATAGAAATGGAGAAAGTGGATCTCCTTAACATAGTCCCTTTTCCATGGTGAACTTACTTGCTAGGCTTCTGTTTAGCAAGATAGAAATTAAAGTTGTTTGCATGCACCCTTTGATCCATGAAATCTATTTTTTGCCAAAGTTCATGTTTCTCATCATCATGAACAAGAAATCCCAACAAACATTTGCGAAAGCCTTCTCTAAATCTAATTTAAACAAGGCTATTGTTAACACTCATTTTGACCTTTATTTAGGTGTCTTAGGCTAAATCAGGAAAACATTGGTTAATTAGTGTTTATGGGCATTTTACTCTTTGTAGGTCTCAAAGTTTATTTGTAGGTATTCAAATTTTATTTAGCTCTTAATTAGGTTGTTATTTTTTTTAGTGCCAAATTTGAGCTATTTCCATAATTTTGCTTAAAATTGTGCTAAATTGTGAAAATTTGGGGTTTAATTGACAAAATTGAATTTTCTCAGGCTCAATTAAAAATCTATGAGAATTATGGCCTTAATTAAGGACTCTATGATATTTTGGGATAAAATATAAACTAGGAACAAATTTTGGACTAAAAATGTGAATAATAGATTTTTCAATAATTTGTCCAAGTTTCATCAAGATTCAAGGATTCAATGTTTTTCTTGGACTTTAATGGCATAAATATCTATAAACATGCTTTGGAATCTTGAGATTTTGGGGAAAAAATTTTGAAACCTAAGCTAAATTTCAAAACCCTAAGCTTCTAGTTAAGAAAATGGAAAACTATAGCCTTGGTCCCCGGTTCCTTTCATGCTGCCCGTAAAGCTCTAAACCTTAGGCTTTACTGGCTCCACCTCTAGATTACTAGCCAACAACCTCCACCACTAGACAACCACCCCTAGCCTGTCGCCCTCACCTCACCTCATGCAACATAACCACTCCCAAGCATTGCCTGCTGCCAGTGACGTAGAATGAGAATAAGAGCCCTTTCACGACCATCCAACGGTGTTTCAAGCTTGACTCGCTGCCCCAACTATGCCTTTTCATCTAGAGTCACTGCTACCATAATTGGAACCCTGACGCTAGCTCCTTCCTAAACCCAACACCAAAGCCATCACCATCATCACTTCGATTGAAGAACAAATAAGAAGAGTGATTCAGGTTACACACCTCAACCCATCACTAACCAGTCCAGCCTGTTCCCCTAACACTGCCCTGATTTCTGGATGGCTTGAGCTTTTTTATCCTATAAAAGTAATGACCATTTAGGCAATGGGCCCGTAGCAGCCAGATAAGATTTTTAATTAAGTCAAAATCCTTAGTTTAATGCTCAATTAGTTTGAATTAGCAAGTCATGTAAGTTTGTTAAGGGTTACATTGCTCCTAGGTCATTTTGGCACCTAATTATTAGTAATGGCAAAATTTTTTTGTTGCAACCTAAGATGATAAATTGGTTTTAAACTCATAGGTTGATCTAATAGACCTAAGTGACAAGAAACCAAAGAGTTCGACTAAATTGCTTAATCTTATGCCACTATTTGAGCATGGGAGCCTTCTGTCAGAAATAAAGAAGTTGAGGGAGCTTTTGGTGGGAGGTTTTTTTAAACACATTTAGAGAGGATTTATGGGCAATATCCATCATCCTTTTCAACTCAAACCTATAGCTCCTCCTCTACTCTCAAATTTTGTGGCCAAATCTTGATAAAATCATTAATTCTTGGTGGAAATCAAAGCCTCATGAAGTGCCCAAGTGGATAGGAGTTTACTTTTGCATAGGTTGCTTCTTTTGAGCTCAAAATCACATTTTTGAGCTACATAAGCTCTATTTGTAGTTGAGTGGTGTGTTCCTAGTTCATAACAAACCTTTCGCATTATACTAATAAATAATGTGGATGGGTCAAATCTCTCTATACTAAAAAATATGTGATGTCACAGGCAAGTGCACCTACCATCAATGTATAACAGTGGTAAATCCAAGATCATTTTTCCCAAAGGAACAAAGGTTATCTATCGTACTCCATTTCTCTCTATTACCTAACTGACAATTAAAAGTTTGTTTAACTAACTACTATGAATTAACTAAACTAAACTAATGCAACAAAAGTAAACTACTAACTATCGGAGGCAGCAGAAAATAACTCAATGAATTAACAATAAAAAACCTCATACTTAGAATCAAATTCCCCTAGAACTTTCTTTGTGTTGCCTTTACTTTGGTTTAATAAGATTGCGATTAACTTACACCATGAAGTACTACCTAATGTAGGTTAGCTCCTTATTATTCCCGTTACACTAACCCTATTTTTAAGTCACCGATAAGCTGTCTAGGTGTTATAGGCCTCATAGCAGGAAGTTTGTTTAAGGTTTATAAATTAATAAATCCCTAGTTCAATATCTCATTTTAAGTTCATTTAGTAAGTTCAAGCAAGTTAGTTAAGGTTTACTAGGTTTTAAGAAGATTAGGGCATCAAAAGAGGTCTAGGGGTAAAATGTTAATTTTGCATCTTGACGTGTCAGGTCGAGTACTGGGAGTCAAAATTTGTGTTTTAAACTAACCTTGCTTAGCACCCAAAATTTCACTGAGGGTTGAAAGATTTGACCGAGTTACTATTTTCAAAAGGCTTTTTTTGACAAATTGAGGAAAGTTTGAAGGTTTATTGAATGGAAGCCTGTAAACTTCATGGAGAAAAAGCTTGGCTACTACTATTCACCTTCAAACTTGAGCTCCTCCTTCTCCTTTTCATTTCCACTTCAATTCTTCCATAAATCCTTGTTGTCCTGGTGAAATTTAAAGGTTCCAAGGGTGTATAAGCATTGGGTGGCTTGTTTCAAGGAAGTTTTGTCCTTTTGAAGCTTAGAATCATGTTTTTCTTGCTTGGGTTGAGTTTTTTCATGAGGTAACTTCATTTCCATGATGATTTCTTATTTTTCTGGTGTTTTAAGGCATGGGTTTTGCTTATTTGTTGTTGTTTTGGGGCCATGAACCTTTGATTTCTTGAAACCCGGGCAAACTAAGTGGAACCTTGTTCATTGCTGTTATAATGCTTGATATTCGCTTATGGCATGAAATTGAGGTATGAGATTTATGATTCATGCATATTTGATGCCATTCATAGGTTGTTTGCTTGTTAAATTCAAGTAGTTTAATGAATGGTATTAGTTGGTGGGTTGTGTTGATCATGGTGGACTAGTGTGTTTGTGTTACTTGGATTGATGTTTATAGGCATTGCAAGCGTTTTAGGAATGGTGCGTTGTGGCCTACTACATGTGTACATGCAGGTTTGAGGCACCTGAAGGCATCCTTAAGGCCATTGGAAGGCCTTGGAAGGCCCCAAGGGCGTTATGGCATGAGACCTTGAATTTTTAGGCGCAAAGGAGTGGGGGAAGCCTCACCAAGCCCTTCATGACAAAACCAAAGTGTTTTATACTATGGCGATGCATCCCTAACAGTTTACAATGTGTCGCTATAGGCAAAATGCCTGGACCTTCCAGCTTTGACACCCTTATAGTATTTTCCTCATAACTTTTTGCTCGGGTGTCTGATTGAGGTGATTCAAGATTCTATGCGAAGCTAAGAGAGACCACTACCATTTCCATCCTTTCCTAACACTAGATTTGTGTAGGTATGGCTATATTTTAGTTCAAAGTGAAGGTTTAGTACCATCAAAAGCCTAGTTAGGTTTTCAAGGTTTAAGGCTTCGGTGTAAGAACCTTAGTACACCTAGGTGGGTTCCAAATAACCTAGTAAATGAGTACAACCATGGTCATTGCTATTCTACTGTTGTGAACCAACTACTGGTGGATAGGTATATTCCTTAAGTGAAGGTTTAGTGCATTTGTAGCCTAGGTAAGATTGCTTAAGGCGCACGTGAAAACCTACTACACTTTTATTGTGGGTTTAAGGTGAAAGCTTAGTACATAAGTCCTTTGGACAATTGATTTTATGGAAAATTCCTAGGCTATATAAATGCTTTATGGTTTTCTACTTGCCAAGTCAAAGCAATTCTTGCCTGCATAATTGCATTTGTAGGTTAAATAACAAGTGGCATGAAGTTTTAACAATGGTGCACATAATTAATTAGCCAGTCGCAACCAACATGAGACTAGTTCTCATAGGTTTCCTGGGCAGAGCAATGTGGGGTTGTCTCCCTAGGCCTAGGACACTTCCTAAGAATGCATTACAAGTCATATGACATATTACCAGGTTTCATCGTAGTCTGGAGGTATTATATCACACATATTACTCCCAGTTACAACCCTTTTATCCAATGGTGATCCATAACAAAAATATCGGATAATGCTTGATGCTTGTTCATCATCCCATATTGAATTTATAAGCTAGCTCCTATTAATCAATGTATTAAAGAACATTGGAGAAATCATAAGAACAACACATAATCATATTAAATCAAAAAATAATCACAATCGTAAAATTATCTTAGAGTTCATATACTCTAAGCACGAGTAGCGTAAAGTTTAGCTCATAGTGTTGTAAACTAAACACAATAAAATCAAAAGAAAACTAAAAAAAAGAATTATCCATGGCTGAATTTCTTCTTCTCCAAGAAATCTTTGATCTAATGCTTGTAAAATGGTGTCAATAATCAACACTATCTTTGGCAACCTTCCTCCATAAAAAAACTCTCTTTTCTCTATGTATTTTCACTTCTTTGCCCTTTTCTCTGTATTTTTTTTCTTAAAACAACCCAAGAAATCCTAAAAATAAGCCAAACACAGTCTGGTACATAGTAGTGTTGAAGACCATGTTACTTTTTTTGAACTTGAAAACTTGTCAAATTAAACACAGTTTGGAACATAGGCATGTAACTCATACATGGGCATGTAATAGGGCATGTAACAAGGTGTGTCTGCTCCAAAACTTTGTCAAAACTTACAATTCAACTCCAAAACTTTGTAAAAATTCTTCTTAACTTAAATAAAGCTGAAATATGACTAGACAAAGAAATATGAACTAATTAAGCACCATATCCTAGCTTAAACATATCAAAAGATAAGCAAATACAAGGCAAAAACACATAGAAAACATGTCATATTTTTCCCCCACACTTGAACCTTTTCTTGCCCTCAAGCAAACACTTAAAAAGAAAGTTGAGCAAAAACTCAAGAAGAAAAATAATTTTTTTTTTCAAAAACGTCAAAAATGTTTAGAATGTAGAATCATTTCCTTAAGCAGAGATATATGGATATGATTGAGACTCTAATTATCTTAAGAAATTAACAAAACTACCAAGCCTGCAATCCCTCCTACCTAACACTTTTCAAAATAAAAATTAATTTAATGGGAACAATTCACTTTCAAGCTAGCAACCCTTAACTTTAGAAACCAAAAAGATAACATTAAATTTTCATCCAAAGTAAAAAGCACAAAACACACTAAGCCAAAGCTCACTATGCACAGCCTTTCAAACCACAACCCGTGGATTAGGTGATTAATTGAAATTTTTTCATTTTCCTTTCTTTTTTTCCAACTTTACTGGCAAGTGTAGACGACAAGAGCTTTGTTTATATCCAAACTAATTCTCAACACAATCCAAGATAATCTTTGATCATACTAATGCTCTTAGCATATTTTCAAATTGTGATATACTCTTACCTTAGAAGAAGACCCGAATACACTTCAACACTAAAAAAAGTGGAGTACCATGCGTTCATACCTTACTTTACTTTACTTTATCAACAATCAACCAAACTTTCCTTCAAACCAACATAGAAATTCAAAATTTAGCATGCTTTCAATAATGTACAAAACACAAAAACTTGAAGAAAAAATAGTTTCTCAAGACGATCGTCCACTAGCTTGCTAATGATTCACAAAACTATTTTAAAAACAGATTAAGCGCCAAAACTAAAAGATTAGGAATCACTTACTTGGGCTTCAAGTTAATATCTCAAGACATTAAATTAACAACCACTCTCTAATAAACACATTCTCAATGCAATGATTCAAAACAAAATAAGCTCCAAAAATTTAAAAAAATTTGAAAATTCTCAGAAATATTACTAAAAAGATATAAATAAGCGAAAACAGAATACATAAGGGTTAGAAATAAAACCCACTCCCTTACACTTAAATTGTACATTGCCCTCAATGTACTTGCACGTAAAATAAAGTGAAAAATAAGGAGTCATAGAAACTAATTTTGCCCTCAAAAATAAAAATGCAACTGCTTATGTTACCACTATGAGTGCTTCTATACAGTGATTAAATTTAGTGAGCTCAAGCCCTAAGCAGTCCATGTCCTGTAGGCCAAGCAGAACATGCACACTATGTTTACCCAAGTGCCCTTCTTGGTCATTATGCAAAGATGTGTATATTGGTCTAACCATCATACACATATTCACATAAAATTTCATCTAGAAGTAATGATGATAGTGAAATTCTTTATTCCTGGCCAATATGGAATTTGAGTAAAATCCCCAAGTGCATGTACAATCAAATGCATACATGATGCTATTGGTGCGCATTTTATGTGTCCAAACTTTCACACTGTGTCCAACTCAAATTCTACCTGTGTTCTCCTATGCCCTAAAGGTTTTAACCCGTTAATACCCTTAAACCTTCATAGGGAAATAGGTTTGAGACATTAAATCCATCTAAGTTTAAAATTATGGATTTTATACTTAACCGGATAAAAATGACCATATAAACAATACTCAGCAAAATCAGCCAATTTTGACAGGCCATAACTCTGGCTACAAGGCACCAAATCCAGTGATTCAATAGCCAAGTTATTCACATTGAATTTTTCTAGATGTCGTCAAAATTTATAATACCAAATTCTTTGTGTACAAAAATTTATGGTAGTTGGAGTACAGGGTACCAAATTTTAGCCATTATTGACCATTATGCCCATACAAAATATCATAATATTCATACACTCCATTTCCAGATGCAAAACCCACTTTGTAGTGTCCATACATGTCTTATACATCTTGGAAAACCTTCCCATGAATTTAGAACCCTTTTAACCATCATTCATAAAAATGCCATCAAAACAGCTCATAAACATCAATGGACAGCATTGTATACACACTTCAAACTACACTCCATTGATCTATATATCCTTCTCACATTATACATACAACATACCCAACTCATTTACATGCATTTATGCACCACATACATGGAAATAACTTAGTTAATATGTACACTAAGCTTCTTGGAGAACTTCAAAAGCACTAAGCACTCGAGAAACTTGAAGGGACTAGCTACTACGTAAGGCAAAAAGTACTATTACTAAAAATAGCTAATGTACTCCAAAAATCATGAAACTTTCTAGTTTACAACTTCACATATGGAAGTTATTATAACTGAAATTTTACAGAGAAATTCAAACGAAAGCTATTAGTTTGAATGCTCTCTTTCAGGTGCTCCTGAAATGGACAAAACGGGTGTAAGTTTCTTTGAAGAAACTTAGTAAGGGCTTATCATTAGAAACTTAAATTCCCAGCAACATACCTGAAATCCAAAGATATTAAAATAAAAAAAAAATCACATATACAAAAGATGGCCATCCAAATGCACAAACAAACAGAACACAATCAAATGCAATGTTGGCAGCAGTACATCATTAGGGTTAGTCCGTAAACAATCAAATAAACAATATGTAATCACTATGGTAGCCCCCTTAGGCTAATTCTTGGTCTTAGGAAGTTAATTGGTCTTATTTAACACTAAATTGGGCTCTAGAAACCCCTGCAAACACTGCCATCTTTGTGCATGAAAAACAGTAAGACGAAAACCTTGTTCATGCACTCCCCCTTAACCTATACTTGGTTCCTTGGGCTTTTTGCTCTCTTCCAAGCATGGTCTTAGCTTCATTAATACTTGATCAACATATTAGGACAGCAAACAACCATGAAAAATGAAGATAAAACCCTTACCTAAGCTTTGAAGGCTGAAATCTTCAAGAGATGTACAACAAACCCGAAAACTAGGGTTTTTCTCTTTCTTGTTGCATATGATTGCCTTCCTTTGTGATTTCTTGGGAGATTGAGCTATGGCGGCTATGAAGGCTTATGGAGGAGCTAAGGAAGGAACTCTGGCTAGTGAAGGTTGAAAATGACCAAGGAAAGGCAAGAAATGAAGATATTTTCCTTGGTTTAATTAGTTTAATATTAACCCTCACTTAGGTCACTACAAGTATGCCTTAAGCAAAGACTTTTTGGCTACTTTTTATCCCACCTTTTTTACCTTAGAACCTGGAAATAAAAGGCTGGGATAATGCTAGAAATGGGCACTTTTGACCCTTGTCAATGATACTCCCATCCTTAAGTTATTTTTGTGAATAATTGTAAACCTAGTTGTCCTAAGTTCTTGAATAATAGCCTTTGTTTCCTTGATGCAATTTAGCCTCCAAAAATTTCTTCCATACCATTCAAATTGATTTAAAACCTCTCTTTTATACTTGTACAATTGAGTACCCAAGTCTTGAAATCTTACAATAAAGTCCATAGGTTACTTGTTGACCAAGGAATCCTTTAGGGCTTTCTTGAGGGTCAAGCAACCATTGTGTGGATCTTTTAAGGAGGTGTAGATTATACACTTTACCCCTCACATTCCATTCACTATGAGGAAAATCATCCTATATAATGGTTTATAACCATTATGCCTTTATACTGTAATTTTCCTATTTGTTGAGATAGTAACAGCTTATCTTGTAAGTCAATGTTCTAAAAACAGGGTTGATTCGGGGCTTCTAATTGAAAATTTGAAGGCTTCCAAAGAAGACAAAAAAAAATCAACCATAAAAGATAGGAAAAGAAATATAAGCAACTATAGAAGCTAAAATGAAATACTAAGAAATAAAACATAAGCAACTAATGCTCTAATAGCAAAGTAAAAATATCCAAACACAATAATATATAAAAAAATAAAAATATGAATGTCCTGGAAAGCAATGAATCAAGTGCCCCTAGGAGGTGAAGGATCGCCAGAAGTGCTCAGAGACATCATCATTGGCATAGGTGTACTGGGATCCTCAGTTGTAGTGGAATAGGGTCGTAAGGCCCTGAATTTACTTCCACTGGTAGGCTTTTAGGGAACTATATTCCTACTTTGTTACAATTGGCTATTTATTACTCGTGAAATGTCTTAAATCATTACATGCAACTACTTACTTAGCTTACCCTACATAGGAAATATGCATGCATCGTCCTGGCTAGGCGATAACAATAAATTAAAAAAATATTAAAAATAATTCCATGGAAATTAATAAAAAAATAATTCAACACGAGACAAGACAAAAAACTTTAGTTGCTTTAACTTCAAGTAACAACTATGTGTATACATCTCAATCTTTTATGCACCCAAATGTAACCCTAGTGTTATGCACACCAATGGACAATAGTAGAGGCAATCTCTTTGTATGAAAATATCATACCTAATAAAAAAGGCCACATATATCTACTAAAATCCATCCTTAGTTCTTCACCCAATCAAGCTAGCTTCAAGTGATGAGCCACACTTTCCTTGTACCCACTTAGTCTCAAAATGTAAGCCAAACACTTTGGTCAATACTAGCTTAATGTACAAACATCTTAGAAACTTGAAGTTTCTTACTTAGAGAACACCTTCAAACCAATAAAACTTAGCCTTAACAGTCGCCCCTTACCAACTGTTAAGCTTGACCAGCCCGCTTAATACCTGCCCAACGCTCAATGGGTGAGTACTCTAAAGTACTCAGTAAGGATTCAGCACCTGTAGGAAGAAACAAATGCAAGCATGCAAAACAAAACAAGCACAAATATACATATAACAAATAGAACAAACAAGCAACCAACAATATAACCAAAAATGAGAATAAGAACAACAAACATTACAAATAATGGATGGATGGATGGATGAATGAGTGAAACATTCACATCCAAATACATTTAGGACTTCCTTACACCTGTAGGTGCTAGACTTGCCATGAGCTCTTATGGTTGCGGTACTTGGATACTGGCATTCATTTCCTATGCTAGCATTTAACCAACCCCATGAAGTCCTCTTACGGACACCTTAGAGTAAGTCATTACTTACTCAACCCTTGCCCACCTTTGACAAGCTACTTAGAGTAAGTTGTCATATACTACCTTCTTACCCGTCGTTTCCCCTTAACTTATCGTGCAGGGTAGCTGCCTTATGTGGTTTAACTTACCAAACCCTTAGAGCTCGACTTAAGGCTCCTTAATGGCTTACTTACCAAACCACAAGGTTTTGTTGAGATCCTCTTAGGTTTCATTTTCATTGCCCGAAGGTCTAAGACCTTCCACTTGGGTCAACAAAGAATCTAAAACCTGCCTTAATCCCTTTAGTGCTCCATTAACAACCTCAGCACTTTAACCCCCTTAGCCACCATTCCTTACCCTACGTTAATCACACCACTTAGCTACCACCTAAATAATGCATAAATTCCAACTTAGGAATGAGTTCTAGACCCAAATGAAGCTACAGAACATCTTAGAAATGCATAGGGATGATAATCGAAAGATTGAGATATTCTTAGGATGCCCCGAGCTTGAGGGACTTGTGCCTTGGTGACGCCATTGATGATGCATTGCCAATAGCATTAGTTCTCAGGTTCCCTGGAAGATCACCAATGATGTGTCACCAACTCACATCACTAAATCACGTCACCATTGCCAATGTTTTCCAGCATTACGCGACTACGTGCCATCTTGCATGAAACTTACTCAATCTTTCAATCTCCAAATCCAATTCACATGAGACTTATTTCTACCTCATTCCTACATGTAATACTACATTTGTATAGATTATTTGAGCTAAATAAACTTAAATCCCTTACCTAAAACCATCTTCAAAGTAAGAAGTGAGCAACAAGCACACTTGAGTTCAATGGAGTTCCTTTGAGTTCCAAGCTTGAATTCAACAAAATTAGACATCAAGGGCATGAAATTAAGACCATTTATAACTATTTAACAAGCTTAAAACTAACCCACAAGGATCAAAGATGCTTACCTTAGGGTTTGAACCAAAAACTTGCAAACCAAGCTCAAACGCAACAATTCCACCAAAAATAAGCTAAGGTTTTGTTGGGTTGGCTTTTGGACCTTCAATTTTCATGAAATTTTGGGTGATTTGAGAGGTTTAGAGATGCAAAGCTATGGAGGAAAGGGACCCACGAAATTTCAAATGAAGGAGATGATGAATAGTATCATCCTCCTTCCTAAAAATATCTCAACTACCCCACTCAGCCTAATTCTCCCTACTTGTCACTTTGGCCCTCAAACTTAACTTTGATTCACTTAGGCCACTTAAACTCTTCCTACACCAACACTCCTTGGTCCCATAGAAAGGTTTTTCTTACCTAAACACCTTGCCCTTAAGTCATTACAAGACATAATAACTCAATTTCTCACTTAGTGCATTTTTCTCCCTTAACTTTCACTTTAGGTTCAAATGGCTAGAAACACTTATGGTCTTAAATTAATTGTCTTAAAAAACTTGCATGAACCTAATTTTATAGAAATTATGGTCATGCCATTGGCTTGGATCAAAATTACCATTTTGCCTTTTGGCCATTTAGGTGCCAATTACACTTTGGAACTTAACTTAACCTTACTTAACTTGTTTTCCTTACTTTAAA
The DNA here is from genome assembly GCA_039654915.1 of Aquilaria yunnanensis. Taxonomy (NCBI): domain Eukaryota; kingdom Viridiplantae; phylum Streptophyta; class Magnoliopsida; order Malvales; family Thymelaeaceae; genus Aquilaria; species Aquilaria yunnanensis. The sequence continues at coordinate 68,446,499 of CM077597.1, forward strand.
AAACTTATTTGAGGGAAATAACTTGGGATTTACTTACCATAAAATTCAAGCTTGGGGAAGTACTTGGAGAGCCTTTACATTCTCCCCTCCTTAAAAAAATTTGGTCCTTTAAATTTCAATTCTTAACCAAGCACAACACTTGGATGATAATCTTCTTACACCCTACTCATTTTTCTTGCTCATGGTGTTTTCCTTACTATGGTTGACCATAGCTCCTTAAAAATGAGTTCATTTCATATTCTTAGCTTCTTGACTTGTCAATCAAGAAACTTTTTATGGTACTCCTTAGGACACCTCTTCTTAGAGACATTACTTATGGGGTGGACACCTTACCTTGGTTCACATGGCACATCCCCAAACTCCCAATTTTTCACTTAAGCCTATGTAACTTGGAGCTAACTTGCTCCCTTTCAACCAATCTCCCCGTTGAGGTACCTTTGGGAGTACTTAGTCTCCTTCTTTGAGTGTTTACCCTTGTTGGGACTAATCATAATCTTACACCTCACTTTGGCTTTTCAAGCCCTACTTAGGTGTTTCTTAGTTACCACTACTTAGTGCTCTTCGCACAATTCAACTTGGCAACGGTTGCACCCATATTAAGCATTTAAGGCATCTTGGGTACATCACCTTTGTATTGTCACTCAGTGTCCTTTAGTACTCAGGACACTTTTTTTTTTCTTTTTTTTTTTTTGCAACTCTTACACCTGACATAGGCACTCAAGCCAATTCATAGCTTCATTTTTAATCTTGTTGCACCTTAATAACGTAAGCACATACTTCCAATGATAACTTGTCTTTAGCTTCATTACACTTTAGTGCCTTAAGTATGGTACAATTTTTGTGGCAACTTACCCTTAGCTTGCTTAGGTAGCTATTCACAGTTACTACCTTAAGGTTTCTTAGCCACTTTAGGCACTCATAATCTTGACACCCTTGCTATGGTATATGCGCCTTAGTTCACATAGACTTTACATTTTTTCAAATGTCCTTGGCTGTGTCACAGATTACCCAATTCTTTTACATGTGACTCCTTTAGGTAATTACTTAACATGATCAGGGTCCTCGACTACTCTTTAATCACTTGGCCACTTCTTGGCCCTTAACTCTTAAGACACCCTTAGCATGCTCTTTCACTCTTTATTACCTAGGAGTCTATCTTTAATTAGCTTGGCCTCCTTTGGCAGTAGGGTATTCTAGGCCATCATAGCCTTTTCTTAGGTCTTTTCAAATTACTTAGGACCAATTCTTAGCATCATTAATCAACTTGCTTAAGTGCTTTAAATACCCCACATTGCCTAACATGTCACTACCGTGACCTATAGGCCTTAGCTTGATTACTTGTTCACCTTAGGTATATACTTGGCATTAAGTTCTCTTAGGCTCCATGGCCCTTCTTAACTTTTCTTTGGAAGCCTTTAGGACTCTTGGCATTTAGCCTTCCACAACCCTCATTTAGCTCTTACACTTGGGTACACTTTGTGTCCCATAACTTATGCCACACCTTTGACCTTCTCAAGAATCTCAATTTGCTTGATTCTAACTTAGCATCTAGTATTTGCCCTCATACTTGTCTTGGTTTCTCATGGAATCCATAGGGGTCTTTCCTAACACCTCAAACCCATCAGGTTAACACAACTTGACTACTGCCCATGAGTGCTCCCAACATACAAATGTGTTTGAATGAGACTTACAAATCTTATGCCTTACTTAAGGCCACTTTGGTACCTATACCTCGCTTCCCAACACTTAGGCACATTCTTAGGTCATCGCCTCCTTAGCCCATCCTTATGCACTAAGCACCATGGCTACTTAGTGTGATTTACACACCCATAGCCCACAGTCTGTGCACCCTTAGACTTAACTGAGACCTACAACCTCCTTATGCCCAGTGAAGTCTTACTTGGCACCTCTTTGGCCCATATTTCGATTAGGCACTTGAAGTCTCTTTTAACACTAAGATCTTGTAGAGCATTCACTATGACTCATTCTCATGGGCTTTTAGTGATTCAAGGCCATCATTTAGTAGCTCAACTTTAGGGACTCATTAGGTTGTTCCAACTACCTTAGCTTCAACAATCTTACCTCGGGATTTTAATTCTTTCCTCGGCCACCTTCTTATTCAAAAGACTTTCTTAGTCATCAGCTGACCACACTTAGACTCTTAAATTACTTAAGTAACTTCTTACCCTCTGGACAATAAAGAATCTAAATGGTTCTCAGACTTAGAAAGCTTACTAAATTTTCCAACAAACCTCAACTTTCAATTGCCTTGAATCCACAAACGAGGATATTACCTCTACTTACACTTAGCTCCATATTGAGCTTCTCTATAATTAGGACCTTAACTCGGCATTTACACCCATCTAAACCTTTGCTGATTCTTCCTGATTTATCCGAGACCCTTCAATAGTGGAGCACACTTTGGACCTCAGGATCCTTTACCTTACGAACCTTTTGGGCTAACTTAGGTTTGCACTCTTAGGCTTTTAGCTTAAAGCTTTCTTAGCTCAATCTAACTCACAATGAGCCCCACTATCTAAAATGATTGAACTCACAAACATTTGAGAACACTGCTCAACTTACTTTCACCCTTCATGAGCAGAATTAGGTCAAGACAAACCATAACAAAAAATACTAGGCAAAAGTCTACTGCGTAGAGTTCATTCTGCCTCCATAGGTGTTCTCATTAGCTATTAGGTCCTGGATTTATTACCATTTTGGATGGCTTTAGTTTAACTCACTCGGGTTGTCCTTAAAGCCACCTGGCTAATGGTGCTTTCATGGTTCCCTTTTACACACCCACATCAGGTTGTAATTTCTTAGGGATCTGGATGTTACCTTTTTGGTCTTTAAGGCTCAGGTTAACTGTTGAACCTTGATCAGCTTACCAAAAATCAAGGAATCGCCCTCCTTAAGGAACCATACCTTTATAGACAACTTCACAGTTTTGAGACCGTTGGGTTATGGTTCTCAACCTTCACTTAACCAATTTCTTGGAATTATTGCAAGTCCTTAGGGTACCACTTACTTTTTCTTCACTCACAACTTCAGGTTCCTACAATTAACTCTTGGCTTTATAAGCCCTCTTACTTTAGCTACGAGTGCTTAGAGAACTCAATCTTGCCTTACTTGGTAACCCTTAGCAACTTATGTACAACACTTCTCAAAATTGGACCAATCATAACTATTTTAGAGTTTCCTTTCTTTAAACTGTCCCTATAGTGCTTAAAGTACTCCTCACACCATAGGTACAAGTTCAACCAACTTAAGGCTTGACTAATGGCATAACTTGCCAACTCTTCTGTGCAAGTCACCCTTACCCTTAGGATACTTCCAAGGGTCACTTATGACTAGCAAGGTTAAGTCAACCCTTATGCCCCTTAACCGATCCTTTTCCTAAATAATGTTACACCAATCAATAAACCACAACCACATATCACTGAATACTTGCTATCCTTAAGCTTCTAGGCAAAACCTTAACATTCTAAGGGTCTAAATGAAACCTGCCCATCTTGGGCTCTTATGGGTTCATATACCCTCACTTCCTTCACAAACCTAGCTTTTTAGGCAGGCTATTCATAACCACAAACATAGCAGTTTAAACAAGAAGACTACTTACTACTATATTGTAAACTTAAAGGTACCTCTCTTTGTTGTCAGCATCTTGACCAATCAATTAGTCTGAGTAAGTCTTCTCGGTTGTCCCTAAGTACTAGCGGTGCTTCCTTGGTGATTGAGGCATTCTTGAGCTTAGCCCTGTTCAAGCTTTGACCTCGAGCATATTCATGCCCTTAGTCCTTTACCTTCCTTATTTCCAAACACCTAGCACATAACCCTCTTTTTCGGTTTGTGTTGTTCTTCCTTAGGTTTCATGGACTCCAAATTAAATGGTCCTTACTTGAGCTCTTGCTTCGAGCCACAACTTACCATAGGGTCAAGACGTTATTCTCTTGGCCTGGGTGCACCTTAGCCCTTACCAGATGGTCTATTACTCTCTTGGTATCCATGTTGCCCTTGCCCTTAGGTAATAATGGTTCACTTGGCCTCGGTGCACGCTTGGTAACTTTGTGCTCCTTGGCCCTTACCCTTGGGCTCTCCGACTACTCATCAAATTTTTTCCTTATCCACAAAACTATAGATGTTTCATTGACCTTGGTCTTGCCTTCAAGGTGGGAATTCCTCTCTTGGTCTCAGTGTACTAGTAGGCTTTTGCATACTTTAACCCTTACTGATTAGGCATCAACCACTGTCTGCCCTCCTTTGATGAATAAGTATCCTCCTTGGGCTACTCACGCCATAACGCTACTAGGACTGTACAACAAAATCGACACCTTCCCTATCACTAATACCATAGGCCACTTGGACTTTTGCTCAGTCCCTTGCCTCAATACTAAACCCTTACCAAGTTCCTGCTGATATACTTGCAACCAAAGCCAAATGACAACTCCAGGAATACTTATAAGCAGTACTAACCATACTTAGCACAGGGACACACTTGGATCTTAGTCACCTATTGCCTCTACTAGGACCATTAACTTGTTATAATAGCAACTGTGGCATAACAGGGTCCTAGGGCCCTGAATTTATTTCCACTAGTTATTACTCATGAAATATCTTAAATCATTACATGCAACTAGTTACTTAGCCTACCCTACATAGCAAATATGAATGCATTGTCCTGGCCAGGCTATAACAAAAAATTAAAACAATATTGAAAATAGTGCCACTGCAATTAACAAAAACACAATTCAAAATGAGCTAAGACATAAAACTTTAGTTGTTTTAACTTCAAGTAATAACTATGTGCATACTTCTCAATCTTTTATGCATCCAAATGTAACCCAAGTGTTATACACACCAATGGACATTAGTATAGGCAATCTCTTTGTATGAAAATACCATACATAATAGAAGAAACAACATATATCTACTAAGATTCATCCTTAGCTCTTTACCCAAGCAAGCTAGCTTCAGGTGATGAGTTGCACTTTCCTTGTACCTATTTAGCCTCAAACTATAAGGCAAACACTTTTGTCAGTACTAGCTTAAAGTACAAGTAGCTTAGAAACTTGAAGTTTCCTACTTAGACAATACCTTCAAACCAATAAAACTTAGTCTTAACAGTTGCCTCTTATCAATTGTTAAGCCTGACTAGCCTACTTAATATCTGCATAACACTTAAGGGGTAAGTACTCTAAAGTACTCAGTAAGGGATTCAGCACCTGCAGAGGGGTACAAATGCAAGCATGCAAAGCACAACAAGCACAAATACACATATAACAAACAGAACAAACAAGCAACCAACATTACAACCAAAAACAAGAATAAGAACAACAAACACTACAAAAAATGGATGGATGGATGAGTGAAACATGCACATGCAAATGCACTTAGGACTTTCTTACACCCGTAGGTGCTAGACTTGCCCTGAGCTTTTACGGCTGGGGTACTTAGATATTGCCCTCGTATCCTATGCTAGCACTTAACCAACCCCATGAAGTCCTCTTACGAGCACCTTAAAGTAAGTCATTACTTACTCAACCCTTGCCCTCCTTTGATGGGCTACTTAGAGTAAGTTGTCACTTATTCCCTTCTTACCCATCTCTTCCCCTTAACTTATCGTGTAGGGTAGCTGCCTTATGTGGTCTAACTTAACACGCTCTAAGAGTCGGCTTAGGGCTCCATTGTGGCTTACTTACCAAACCACAAGGTTTGGTCAAGATCCCCTTAGGTTTCCTTTTCATTGCCTGAAGGTCTAAGACCTTCCACTTGGGTCAGCAAAGAATCTAAAACCCTCCTTAACCCATTTCATGCTCCTTTAACAACTTAAGCACTTTAACCCCCTTAGCCACCATTCCTTACCCTACCTTAACCACACCACTTAGCAACCACCTAAATAATGCATAAATTCTAACTTGGGAATGAGTTCTAGACCTAACCAATTAGAATGGCCTAGGGATGATAACCAAAAGATTGAAACAACCTTAGGATGCCTTAAGCGTAAGGGACTTGTGCCTTGGCGACACATCACCAACAGCATTAGTTCTCAAGTCCCCTGGAAGATCACTAACGATGCGTTGCCAACTCGTGTCACCACCAGTGACGTGTCACCAAATCGCATCGTAGTTGCCAATGCTCTTCCAGCATTATGAGACTATGCGCTATCTTGCACGAAACTTTCTCAATCTTTCAATCCTCAAAGCCAATTCACATGGGTCTTGTTTTTAATTCATTCCTACATGTAATACTACATTTCTATACATTATTTGAGCTAAATTGACTTAAATACCTAACCTTAAACCATCTTCAAAGCAAGAAGCAAGCAACAAGCACACATGAGTTTAATGGAGTTCTTTTCAGTTTTGAGCTTGAATTCAACCAAATTGGACACCAAGGGCACGAAATTAAAACCATTTCTAACCACTTAACAAGCAAAAAACTAACCCACAAGGATCAAAGACACTTACCATGGGGTTTGAACCAAAAACTTGCAAACACAAGCTCAAATCCACCAATTCCACCAAAAATGAGCTAAGGACTTGTTGGGTTGGCTTTGGGATCTTCAATATTCATAATATTTTGGGTGATTTGGGAGGTTTAGAGATCGAGAGCTATGGATGAGAGGGTGCCATGAAATTCAAAATGAAGGAGATGATGAATAGTATCATCCTCCTTCCTAAAAATATTTCAACTACCCCATTTAGCCCAATTCTCTTCTACTTGTCACTTCGGTCCTCAAACTTAACTATGATTCACTTAAGCCACTTAAACTCTTCCTACACTAGTACTCTTTGGTCCCATAGAAAGATTTTTCTTATCCGAACACTTTATCCTTAAGCCACTTAAGCTATTATAAGACATAATAGCTCAATTTCTTACTTAGTGCATTTTTCTCCCTTAACTTTCACTTTTGGTTCAAATGGCTAGAAACACTTATGTTCTTAACTTAATTATCTCAAAACACTTGCATGAACTTAATTTTTATAGAAATTATGGTCATGCCACTAACTTGGGTTAAAATTACCTTTTTTCCTTTTTTGCCCTTTAGTTGCTAATTACACTTTGGAACTCAACTTAACCTTACTTAGCTTGTTTTTGTTACTTAATAAAAATTATTTGAGGGAAATAACTTGGGGTTTACTTACCTCAAATTCAAGCTTGGGGAAGTACTTAGAGAGCCTTTACATCAGTAACCCTAGGCTCAGTACCGTGCTCCGCAACCATGGGATCAACTCCAATCCTTCTAACCTCCTCAATAGCAATAATAGCAATAATAGTAGTATCGGCAACTCTCTCCTCAATAACAATCTCAGCAATGACCTTTCCCCCAACTATCTCTCCTCTAACGACTTCGTCAATCGACGGTCCATTGGTGGTGTTCTCATCTCTCACCTTAGTGGCTCGTTGAGCCTCATCCACACCGTCCAGGCCATCCAAACTTACTGTAAAGATAAAGTAGTTGATTAAGTTATCATCATGCCAAGAAGACTAATGAGCATGATCCGTGGTACTTGAAACATCAAATCGGGGAAAGTATAAGCATATCATCCCCTCCAACCTCAGGGTCCTCGCCTCAACAGCAGAAAGGTAAGAGCTCACTACAAACATCGGATAAATCATGAAGTCGAGTCAATCTAGGATGAGCTACTACCTCTCAAAGATATTCAATAAAGTTGGGCACTAGTAGATGCAGAGGTGGCCTTCCTTCAATAGCAGCTCTCTCCTTCTCTTGAATCTCCTCCTAGATCCTTAGTATAAACTTCTTCTATCTATCAAGAAGCTTGGTCTTTTTTAGCATTCTTAAGGCCTTGAATGAGTCCATGTTGGCCATTCTAATCTTTTGTAGCCTCAACAATCAGCTTCTCTAGCAAGGAAACCTTACATTTCGAGGCCAACCTCATCATGTCCCGGTCCTCACATGGCAAGCAATGTCCCGCACCCATCAAGTGAAAGATGCTCCCAAGTGGCAATGCACTCAGTAGAAAATGCAAAAAAGGTAGAATAGGTCTATCTTTGTCATTGCACCCATACTCTCACTCCTACCAGCAATAGAGTAGATGATCAATAAATGCACATAATGTATAGACGCTAACCACAACCTGGATGCCGCCATCCTTGGTTATCTCTACCTATAACTCCTGCAGAGTAGTGGTGGTGGTGCCAAACTCACAAATTAAGCCTCTATACCCATCAAAATCAATAAAATCTTGGGTATAAAAACCAAGGCTTCCCAAGCTTGTCCAAACTCATCTCAGAGTTCTATTCTCCAAGATGAAAGTTCACTACATCAGGCCAGCTCCCACTAATGTTGGTCACATCAAAATTGAGTGTGCTCAAAAGTTGGAGGGTAAGCTCATTATATGTAGGCTTCTAATAGTTAAACATCGACAACCATCCATCAAAATCCACAAGTGCTCAAACCTCCTTGAGTAAACCCATCTGAGCTAGAGTCTCCCAATCAATCAACTTGTTGCCTTTGAACAACTTTTCCACCAACCTATCAAATCTCTCTCCCATTATGAATCATCATTAAAGTCAAGAAGAGGATTTATTTTCTTCGGCTTCTTTGTCGGCCTCTTGGTGTGAACACGTAGCTTTTCTTGACACTTAGCCAACTTGAAAAATGCAAATGATTTTTCCCACTGCAACAAAAAATCTCAAATACAATATATTCAACACTAGATCCAAGAATAAAAGCTCTATCTAAAAATCAATAAAATTCCCTCATATAAAATAATTTAATTTTAACTTTAGGTATCAAGTTGATCGGGCTTAACCACTAAGCTAAAAGCATTACAAACTTGGGAATTCAAACAACATAACCCATAATTAGGCTATTTTTTGACACACAATAAACCTATCCACTAGCACACCAAAAGACTACCAGTTCCTAGAATTCATGAATTTCTAAAGTAAATTAGATAACCAAGGCATTCTCAACACACAAAACCTCCCTGCCACTATCACTTTAAAAAACCAACACTAAGACTTTATACTCCATTCCAACCTTTTCAATTCCTTTCTCAAAGCCGATTTTTTCCTAATAGACTCTAAATTATCAATACTCTTTTTCCTATCCTTAAAAGTACTTAGAACATCAAAGAACGGTGGGAAAACGGTGCTCATAGATTGCAATATCAAAGAAGAGTTATCTAATTTGCTCTCAAAATGATCCAAATGGCTTATTAGAGTTACAAAATTAAACCACTTTTTAGAGAAAGAAAAAAGAGAAACCTGGTTGTAGATTAAAGGAGCACCATTGCATGCATGGAACGATCAAATCTTTAAAACCATTGCCACGCTATGGGGGACCATCGTATCAGTTTATCATGATACATTTGAAAAGAGAAATTTGAGATTTGGAAGAGTTCTAATCCAAACGAGTTTTCCAAATTTCATGCCCAAATTAGTCTAAATCAAAGTGGATGATTCTGTTTGCAGTATTAGAGTTTCAAAAGACAAATTAGAATAACATTCAAATTATATATCACTCATGTCATCAAATTGTGCCAACTTAATACCCTTAGTTGATTCAGATTCAGAAAGAGGTTGGTTTCACAATCTTGAAGATGAAGAGTCAGATAGCATGGCAAGCTTTGATTTAGATAAGGCAATGGAAGAGACAAACCCTGGAATTAATACTGCTGAATAGATAGATGCAGTAGTGGATTAAAAGCGAAAGAATTAATTGAGCAAATAAATTTTCTCTTATTAGAGAAATCAAACAAGCAAAGTGTATTAAAGGATGTTGTTGAAAATCTAAATAAGCACGCTTCCAGCCTTGATTTAAGGGAGAGATGTCAGAATGCATAGAATGATAAGAATGCAACCACAATTGGAGTGAACATTTTGTCAATTTGACCTTCCCGCACTAATTTGAGACCCAAAAAGAACATTGGGCCTAAAAATATGATAAAATAGACCAGTTTTTGCATATGATCAATAGTGGGCCATAGGTGATGCAGGCAACGGAAAAGAACATTTAGAATTAAAAAAAAGGTAGTTGCTCAAACTTAGTCTTAGGGAATTTGTCCAATATGGAAAGTTTTGATAATCTAACTATACGTAGAAATGAAATCATAAGAGGAAGTACTCAGGAAAAACCATGTAGTCAAGAAAAATCTAGGAAGAAGTAGAAAGAACTTGGAATCTAGGACAGAAATTGGGACTTAATGCTCAAGGACATGAAGAAGACTATATTCAGGCCCTATACAATATGAGAAAATTTGAAAAGGCAAGAATAACTAAGGTTGGAGACAAGCAAGGAAAAAAAGATCAACAAGAAGGTGGTCACTGTGAAAAACGTAGATATCGAGTCTAAATGTAAGAGGAATAAAGAAGAGGGCAAAAAGGTAGCAGTAAGACATCTAGTTCAATAGGAACACATTGATTTTCTTATGCTACAAGAAGCAAAAAGTGCAAGCCTACATAATGGCTTGCCATATTCCATGTGGAGACATAATCAATTTGATTTTGTGGAGAAACTTGCTGAAGGAAGATCTAGAGAATTAGTGTGTATCTGGGATACTAATTCCTTCACATTGGAAGATAGTTCTTGTGGAAAAGGTTTCTTGGGAGATTTAGGCAAATGGAAAGGAATAGATGCACCAGTTCTTCTCATTAACGTGTACAGCTCAAAGACTTCTTGTGAGAAAAGACAATTATGGGATAAATTGAGCTTGTTGGTCAACAATTTTGCAGGAATTTAGTGTTGCATTGGAGATTTTGATTATGTTGTTTCTAATCAAGATAGAAGGGTTGCTCAAGTGATGCTAGAGATATTGCTGACTTCAAAAAAGTTATAGAGGAAAATCACCTAAAAGACCTGCCTCTTGGTGCAAGAAAATATACCCGGTACAATGCTACAGGATGTAAACTAAGCAGAATAAATAAAGCTTTGCTTTTGGAGGGATTCCTTTCAAACTGGCCAAATCTTTTTCTCTGACTGAACTAAAGTATTCTATATTAGATCATTGTCTAATTTTGCTTAAACAAATCAGTCTTGAATATGGAAACACTACCCTTAAGCCTACTAAAACGTAACAAGACCTTTCCTTTTTTAGGGTCATGTGGCAGCAACAAGGGCTCTTCCTCCTCAACCTTTTGAGCTATTCCAATGTTTTAGGGATTGACATATCCTTTGGGAGGATTGTGCAAATTCCCCCTCTAACTTTTGTGCTCATTTTTTGGATGGTCTTGGTCCATACATGACCTTCTAGTGTTTACCATTGCTATTTCCATAGAGGGCGTCAAAATGATAGCCAAAGAACCTTCAATCCAACTGGGTGGACTGGTGTTAAAGCTTCAAAGATGACAAGCCAGAGGTCCTATGCTCAAAGATAACGTCAAAGCCCTAGGATGTTTTCCTGGGGGAAACAATTCGACAATCAAGTCAATTTTGACAAAAGAGCAGCAATACTAAAATGCAGAGTATTTTGTTGTACCTTAGAATTTGTAAAAGGAGTCCCTTTATATAGTGGTTGAGGAGACCATTGAGGCTGCTCTTAAAGAGCAATGATTTCAAAAAAAGGGAATTCTATTAGCATCTTTATCGAGTTTCCTCCTTATCTCATTCCATTTTGGGCTTCTTGGATTTCAAGGCATGGCCTTCTCTGGTTCTTCTACCTTGGGCCTTCTTATTATAGGCATGTTTCAAGCCCATATGTATCAAATAGGTCATTTGGAAAATTTGAGCACATTAGCACGTGAGTCGCTTGGCATGTTGCTAAAATGCCTTGGTTTTACATCTAATTACAACGACATCATTGTAACATTGCTATATTAGTGAGAAAATTGGGGGCATTTTTTAAATTCATTGTTCAACCCATGTGTTGACCTGATTTGCTGATTACTGCACCTCACAACCTCCGATTAAAAACTATAGGTGCAGTACTACCCAAGTGTTGACCTAAGTTACATAGTTTTTCTATTTTAGGTCACTACTTCCATTCTCAAAATCCCATTCTTGCTCTCATTTTTAAATTTTTGTTTAAATTTTAAAAGGTGACACTTGTCTACTTTTACTCTCATTTTCTACTTCCACTAGACTTGATTAGGGATTGCAAATTTTAACTCAACCTGATAACTTGGCCCGATCTACTCAAACTCAAGCACGATCTAACTCAATTTGACAAAAAACATCAATGACCCCGAACCTGAACCCCAATTAAAGTGAGACCCAAGAAAACCCAAACCCTGAATTAGATTGAACCCGAAATGAACTAAACCTAAGATGACCTAAAGACTGAATGACTAGACGCGAAAAACCCAATTTTAACCCAAATCAACATAAATATATGGTCGACAAAGTTATATTTTTTATATATTACTTATTTATCTAAATTACACATCAATTATGACCATACAATTTAAGAAAATTTAAAATACTATACAAATATTTTTTATTTAGGAGTTTTTGAAGAATATATTAACAAAATAATATAGTTTATGTAGGGGTCTTATGAGATTTAATAATTTAGAAATTCATTTACACATTCTTTTGAAGCATGTAACCAACCCACTAGGCTTTATCTGATAGTTAATTTGTACATCGACCAATCTAGATCAAGTAGCAATAGATCCGTGTAGGAAAAACTTCTTTTCTTTTTCTTTTCCCATCCACAAAAGAAAATAACTAAATCTTATCCCTGGGAAACACTTGAATCTAAATTTTATGATCCAACAAATTTCAACTTGTTAGGAAGTAAAAGCTAAGTAGAAATTAGATCTCGGACTTGGCTATAGAAAAGTGGCACACATCCTAATTAGCAGACATGGAATGTAAACACAAAAATCTAAAATCATCTTAGTCTAACATACCACTTGTTGGGGCATGACATATGAGACAACCAATACTTAGATATAAGAAATGACCAACACTTTTTACAAAAGTGAAATGTGATTTTAAGAATCTCCATTAGATAAACATTAAAAAGCAAAACACTAGAAGGAATCCAAACATCTCATATATCTCTCTAACTTACCCTAAGCACAAGCATTTATGGCAACAACATAAGATGACCAAACCGACTTACTCAAACCCTAATTTAAACTATAAATCCTAAATCCTAAACCCTTAACTCTAAACCCTAAAACCCTAAACATTTAACCTAACCTAAACCATAAGCCCCCAATTCTAATTGTAAACAAAATAGCTAAACCTAAATCGTAAACCGTAAATCCAAAACCCTAACTTTAATCAAAACCTTAACCTTTACCTTGAATCAAAACTTTAACCTTAATCATAAAGCCTCAATGCTAACCCTAAACTCCTAACCCTAAACCTTAACACTTAATCTTATTCCTAACCCTTATCCTAAACTTTAATACTTAATCCTAACCTCTACCCTAAACCCTACGTTTCCCCTTTTATTAACTTCTATATTTAATAAGTCTCATATTTAAGACTTTCATATTTAGTAACTTCATTTTTTTTAACATTCATTGTTAATAAGTCTCATATTCAAAGATTTCTATATTTAATAAGTTTCATTCCATATTTGGGTTCTTCTAAACCAAGTAACTTCCATATTTAGTAAGTTTGATGATTTTGATGCAATTGTCAAACATTGGTCCCTACACTTTTAAGTATAATCCAATAAGGTACCTAAATTTTCAAAATTTTATTGTTAGTCACCTATAATAATTATAACATGGGTCCCTAAACTTTTCAAATCTTTGCATTTTCATCCAAAATTTTTAAAATTTTGCAGTTAAGCGACTAATAGAGTAATAGTGAACTAGAGTTATTATTTGTAGCAATTTCACAACAAAAGTTAAATATCATAACAACTTGTTGAAACATAATTAAGAAATTTTTTATGAATTTTTTAATTGAGCAGACTAAGAAAAGAAAAATTCAAGTAAATTAATTGCATAAAAAATTAAATTATTTAATTTAAATTTTAACAAAAATTAAAAAAATTAAATTGATTAAGTGATTTAGCATAAATACCAGTAACCCGAATAAACCTAATTGATCAATCCAAGTTTGGTCTGAAATCTGAATAACTCAATCTGAAATTACCCGAGACTGAAATTGATTTGACCTGTATTAAACCCAAATCTAAATAAATTCGGTTCAAGCCAATTCCAAATGTAAAATCTGCTAATCTAAAATTAATCTGAACCTAAATAATTTGACCTAATATGCTAAAATTTTTGAAATAATCTAATAAAAAGACAAAAAAGTGGGAGGGAGAGGGAGAAAGGGGAAGATGACTCAACCGGACATTGCCTAGCTTTCGTAAATTTTAGACTTCGAGAAAAGAGACAACGTAGCGAGTGAAAGTGAAAGGCACAGAAGCGTATACGAAGAAAGCAAGTCCACTTTTTGGAATCTTTTTTATTTTTTATTTTTTGAGGCTAATCGAGGTAGATGCTTTTATTGGAAGCCTGGACTTATAAAATACATACCCACGTAAGAAATAGGACCCTTCGTGACAGATCGTGCCGTACGATGAGTGGCCCCATGCTCGGATTTCTGTAAGAAATATTGTTAGTAGATTATTTTTTTTTCTAATTTTAAACATTAATTTATTATTTTACCAATATTTAAATTTTTACTATACAAAATTTAATATTTTTTTTAAACTTTTTACTCAATTTTTTACTTCATAAAATTTTTTAAAAAATTAATTATTATTTAAATTTTTATTATATAAAATTTAAAAAAACTTAATTTTATTTCTTTAAGTAAATATATATATATATATATATATATATATATATATATATATATAAATTACATATAACTTAATCTTCTGAGCAGAAAAATATTTTCTGTACTATGCGAGGAAGGAAGCAGTAATTTGTTGTTATTGGGGGTCAGAAGTTCTGCCTCCCTCAATCTGGTAACCTGAAAAAGTTCGTTTATTTTTGGCTCTTTCAGAGCGGTTTCTTTGAAATACAATAGAAAATTTCTAGGTTTCTACCGGTAGGTGAGTCAAAAAGGATCTGCCTTCTCTTTTCTTTCAATTGTAACGTAGAACTCAATTTGGAGACTACTACAGAAAGCTTGTTTTGTTGGGTCTGTTGGTAGAGGAGGTGGTTGGAGATGGGGTCTCATGGAATGCTTGCTAGAAGAGCTCTGGAGACTCATATTCCAATCATGGTTCAGGTAAAAATCTTTCTAATTTCTGGTCTGATTGTAGTTTGTATTCAGCAGGTTCGTGCAATGCATTTTCTTTTATTCAATTTCGGCCAAATCTGTAAAACTTGATGTTGCCCGTTAAATATCTGTTAAAAAGCTGCTGAGAATCAGGGAATGGCTGGGGTTGGATTCCTGAGATTGAGTTTTGATTTGTTGGTGGAAATCAAAGTATATTTGATTTCTTACCGGTGAATAACTCCAACTTGTTAAGGAAAATGGAAGATAAAGAAAGGGGGGACGGCTTACTGGTCAATCGGAAGAAGTTTACAACATCAATTCCATGGCTCTCCTTGATATTTTAAACTGAATCAAGTCAATATTATAGAACCAGTCAGGTCTTTGGTTCTGGAAGTATCTGAATAACAAAAGTGTTTACTTGAAACCAAAGTCGAATTTGAGTTGTGCCGCATTCTGGAATGGTTTGCCTTCTTGGTTAATGGTCAAAAGAGGTGAAGTAAGAGTAGGATATACATAGAAATCTGGATTATGATCATATTACAGTACCACCGTTTTTCTTTGTTTTTTTCTCCATTCAATTGATTGAAAATAGCAGAAGCTCTCTTGCAAATGTATATGGTGTTATGTTTATTGTTATTTCAATATTTTCATAATACTATTTCTATGTTCGTATTTTTTTTTTCATTTTGTCTTGCTAATGATAAAACGTTGGATGCTTTTTCTGTAGATACAAGAATTGGTTCGAGGTGTTAAAGATTCCATGTCACTGGCTCAGGTTTGTCACTGTTGCTGTTTTGTTCTTATAACCAAAACTTGCACTACTGAATCCACTCCTTTTAAAACAATGTGGCAAGTTCATCTGCACTGGCTTTCTCAGCCACGAATATTATTTCTGTTGATTGTTGAATTGCAAAACATTAAATTGCACTCGATGGCTGTCCTGAATTTGCCACTTAAGTGAATTTGGTTAATTTGTCTGTGTTGTTGATTTTTTTTTTCCGGGGGGAGGGGGGGGGGGGGGGGGGTTTCTAACTATGAGGGAGGCCGACATGGGAATGGGTTATTTAGAACCTTTGATGAGTAGTAATGTTCAACTGCCCTAACAGTTAGGCTAACTCTTGCTATTTTTGTTCTTGTTCTTCTTTCCTCCTGTAGCGTGAACATATTTGAGTTATTTGAGGTATTCTTTCTACAGCGTTTCAGGTGTTTATTCTTTTGTCTAAATGCAATGTAGGGAGTAGTCTATTGGCAACCACCCAAACAAGCACTAGATAAGGTCAAACAACTCATAGAAGAGCCTCAGATCAGTCGTTATGGTGCTGATGAAGGCATGACTGCTCTAAGAGAAGCATTGATGAAAAAGGTACTTTAGAGTTCTTTGTAAGATCTATTCATGTTTGTTGATATGGTAGTTCTTACTGTTTAAGATGCGTCTCGTCTAATCAATGAAAACTGCAAAAAATTGCAAACTAGAATATGCGTGATGTTAATATGGAATATCCAGCAATGAGAGTGATTCCAAAAATGATTTTCGGCATTATTGTTACAAAAGCATGGGTGTTTTTGAGACAACACACGAAATGGACCTGCCTCAAGGCGAAATCTATGTTAAACCTAGAAATTTTAAGATGAGAAACTTAAGCCTTGAATGCTGAAGTATAAGTTAGCTTTCTCCTGAACCTTTTCTTGCTGGAGCTGATTTTAATTATTAGTATCACATCTCTATTGTAGCCTTTGAAATAGTTGATTGAGAAAGCCTTAATCCTTTGTCATAAGCTCATAGTCATGAATTTTCGTTCTTATTTTATCCATTGATCAGTCAATTAATTGACCAAGCCTAATCCCAACTAATTATAGTCAGATATATAATCTTTTGTCTCATTTTGGTCAGTTGATGGTGACTTCCTCGATAAGCTCTAAAAAAGCAAAGTCTTTTTGCATATTTCTACCCAGGTAAGTTTAGGTACGCATTGGTGCATTTATTGGTCTACACCGGACATGGCAAAACCATCAATGCCACCTTCCCAATTTTTTCCTTAGGGAGATACTTTTATCTTACCCCTCAGATCCGCATTTCTATTTCTTTGGCTTAGTCTATGCCACTCCGTCAACACACCCTTTTCGTCTCAACTACATTCGCTGTGATATTTTCTAGTCCATTCTTCATGTCTTTATTAACAATCATTTATTTTCCTTTTCTGGTTTGTCCATATTTCAATTTTCTGGGTTATACTTCTTGTAAACTGCTTTTTCTGTGAACATATTATCCTTATCCATTTGCAGTTGCTTCAAGAAAATAAGCTGATGAAATCATCAGTAATGGTTACAGCTGGTGCTAATCAGGTATTTAAGGATTTCTTTTCAAATTACTCACTATTATTTCACTCTTTTCATTCCAAAAATGAGATGGTACTTCTGAAATAGGCACCAACTCAGTATTTGAGAGTATGGGTTGACACTATGTCCTGTTTCTCTTTTCATGTTTTCTGTGGTGTAAAAGTTTCAAATGCTGAATCCCTAGGTGAAAAAAACTAAGAGTTTCTTGGTTTGGTGATCTCTCTACCTTCTGACTTCATGTGTGCATTTGTGTTCAGACTCTGGTTCATTTCTGTTGATACTTGAACCTGTTAGTGTCACACCTTGAGAACCATTTTGGAAGGCATTATAATTTCTGGAATGCGTAGAAAATGCTTTTCCAACTTTGGATTCCAATTGTAAAATTATAAATTATGTTCACCATGAGGAAAATTATTTTTTTCATTTTTGTTTCTTTGGTTTTGTAAATTTTTGGTCCTGAGTGTTGTCCTATATTTCATTCTGTGAAGCATCTTCCTCTGATTGGTTTATATACTCGTATAACTTGCTGCTACTCGGTAGCAGATGATCCATGTTATTGCATCATTGTTTAAGATTGCTGGTATGCATCAAGTCTAATAAATGTCAGTTCCCTACTTATGATTAATATGCTATAAATCCCTGCTTGTGATGCATAAATTTCCTTGTAACTCTGCAGAAAATTACAGTTATCTTTTCACCTAATATGATGCCAGGCATTCGTGAATCTCGTGCTTACATTGTGTGATGCTGGGGATGCCGTGGTTATGTTTGCTCCATATTATTTCAATGCCTACATGTCCTTCCAGATGACAGGTGTCACTAATATAATTGTGGGTCCTGGTAACCCGAAGACCCTCTATCCAGATGCAGGTTTGAATCTTCAGACACTAGGATTGCCTTTGTAAACAATTTTTTCGGCTGTCTCCCCAGATTGATGGGATGAGGTTGTCAATTTAGTTACTCTTCTGTTTGTAATGACTTATTCAGCTTTTTTCTTTTTTCTTTCCGTTTTTTTTTTTCCCTCGGACAACTATGGCATAGAGCAAACTTCAGTTTTGGTGTGTTTATGTTGTTAACTTGGCACTAATTCAATTTTCAATTGGTGTATTTCTGTTGATCAGCTTCATAAAATATTAGGCATACCATAATCATTTATAGGATTACGTATCCCTCCATCTCACTTTACTTGGCCTGTGTTCCTTCTTGCATTTTTCACATCTCATAATTATGTGAACCCATACTTAAAGGAATTACTGTTTTCCAAAATTGCCTTTATGATTTTTCAAGTTGCCTTTTGACTTTCCATAGAGGGTGAATTTGGGAAGAAGAGCTGGCAGACTAAAATAGAGAACAAGCTTCAACCTTTTGCTAGTTTAAAGGAGTAGTGTGAATTGGTACGCATGGAGTAATTGACAATTACCAAGAATAAAGAAGAGAAAAATTGCCAATTCTTAGTACTAGTTTGATCATCAAAGCTTACCTGTGACAAAACCAGGGACCTGTTCTTCAATTCTTTCTGGTAACTTGAGCATTTAGTGATTGACTTTAAAGATAGAACATGAAATGCTTGAAGGTGTTTTAAGATTGTTTAGGTATGTAGTCATTTGTTTGCAGCAAAGACACATTATGTGGAAGATCTTTAGATAACCTCCAAAACATATTTTATGCTTCATTCAGTCAGATTACTTGTATTATCATGTGCCAGTCTCATTTTCTAATGTTGCTGCCTGTATTATTTAGATTGGTTAGAGAGGACATTGTTGGAAACAAAACCTGTCCCAAAGCTCGTCACTGTTGTGAATCCTGGGAACCCATCTGGGACATACATTCCAGAACCTCTTCTTAAGGTCTTTCTTGTCTTTCACTCACTTAATTTTGGTATTAGATTTTTGTTACCAAATTAACTTTTTGTACCCTGTTTGATCTTTTATTTGAATAGAGGATTTCAGATATCTGCAGACATGCTGGATGTTGGCTTGTGGTAGACAATACATATGAGTAAGTTTCTCTCTTTTGGGTTTCAGGTATAGTGGGTGTATCTCCCTAATAATGAGCTTGATGTTGTAGGGGATTCTGGCTCTTCTCCAATCAGCTGGAGGGGGCCGGTCCAGACTGTACCATGTTTTTACTTTGTTTCTATTTCAAATGTATTTCATTCAGTACATCTTGTTTTTAGTCAGTTTTTATCAATGTTACTGTAGTACAATAATGAAGTAACTATTCTGGATAAAATGCATTTGCCAAAAAATAATAGAAAATGCGGCTTAAAATTGGCAACTAATGAAACGGCCCCTCTTGTTGACTGGAGAGGAGTGAGGAGTAGAGTCCCATTGTCTGCAGAGAATGCCAAAGATGTAACTTAGGACTGGTTATAGAACTGTTTAAAGCATGCCCTTGACAGGTTTAACCATACATCACTGGTATTAATTACAATGAGATTTATGTGCAATGTGGTTTTCATATATTCTTTTTTGTGTTGATTTTTTTTTTTTTTTTTTGTGTGTGCGTGCGTGTCAGAAAAGCTCATAAAATTTGGAACTGGTCTTGTAGCTGTTATATGTCGGTTAAAAAATTAGTTAACTGTTTTATTCTATACGCTTTCAGAAGGCTACTTGAGGATCCGTTTAGATTATTGTGAACCAGAATGTACCACAGCTTCCTCTGTTTATTTGAACAATGTATTACAGTTCATGATAAAGTTAGAGTAAACGTCATTGAACATCTTGGAAGGACTCCCTATGTTACACATCTATCCTGAAAGTACAAAACATTGCACCATTCATCCTGAAAGTATGTAGTTGTTACATCATTCGTCCTTCCGTCAAATCTTATCGTTGAAAAGTGATGGAAAGCTGACCTGGCGAGATGAATGGTGCAACGTAAGACATATTTTCAGGACAAATGATGCAACATAAGGCATACTTTTGGGATGAATGGTGATATATGCCCTCCAAGGAAGAGTTGAGGGAAGGACGAATGATGCAACAATTGCATACTTCCAAGATAAATGGTGCAACATTTTGTACTTCCAGGACATTTGGTGGTGTTTACCCTAAAATTTAATTTTGAATTGTCTCTTACAATAACACAATTTATAGAAAACAATACATAATAAATACATCTCTGTGTGTGTAGAAGTGATGTGGCTCAAATTGTACCACAAGATACGACCGGCCCCACGAGTTCGCTTCCAGAACCCCTGCTCTTTAAAGCTGTAATAGTGTTTTCACTTCATCCCCGGACTCACATGGATTTTTTGTGGATTCTATCGCTACTTCATTTATCTACCTTTTGACTGTCAATTAAGTTACTAAGATTTTAGCTTTTAAAATTGCATCATTGAACGCCAATAAGTTTACAATTGAATCACTTTGTCCTATTTTCCATTTAGGGAGAAAAATGTTGGCTCAACACTCCCTACTTATCTCTCATTATCCTTATTTTAGCAATGAACATCTCAATTTTTTGTTTACAATTTTAACTCTATAATTTAGTCACATGTATTTTCAATGTCTTTAGGGACACTGGATTATGGTTTCAGAAGATAAATGATTAGGTCAGATATATGGAAGTTCACTGTCAACACTTTTTTTGATGTCTCGGAGACAAGCATAACAGAGTGTTTTAATTGTAACTGAAAAGAGTGAAACAACACTGACTAAACTGAAAAGTGACTAAAAATTTAGTGCCCAGCTATTAACTTTATTTCTGAAGTTCTTTCTTTCAGAGAAATTTATTTCTAAAGTTATTAGACGCATGCAACATACCTATAAAGATATTTATGTCTGTGAGCGTGTACTCCATCCCAAAAAGGATTACATATCTTTTCCTTTTCTGAAGAAATTAATTAGATGTGCCACATAGTAAGTATTACATTTGTCATTGGTGTTGTGATGTGAAAGTGTCAATGTATGTTATCCATTAAATAGACAAGGCAGAGTTTAGTGATAGAAAAGCCTTAAGATATATCATTAACATTTGTGGTAGACTACTGAACCACTGAATTGTTCCTTTAACATAATACCAGATCTAATTTCAGTGTCACTGTTTTTTTTTTTTTTTTAATTTTCATGGTTTTCCTGCACATTGATTCATTTGAATTTGTAAGTTTCAACCCTGTAGATGACTTCCTTGCAGGTACTTTATGTATGATGGTCTGAAACACTCCTGTGTAGAAGGAAATCACATAGTCAACATCTTTTCTTTCTCAAAGGCCTACGGAATGATGGGATGGCGTGTTGGATATGTAAGTTGATGATTATGAGATAGGACCTGTCTCATCTATGAGCATTCTGATACTTGTATTTTTCCTTATTATGGAACTTACCTGTTGCTTATGGGCAGAGGCCTCAGTCACTTACGTCACATGTGTTTCATTAACTCTGCAAAAAGTTTCGAAGTAGATAAAGTCGATAATTTATACATCACTTTTCTTGGAAGATTAGAAACTCGTTCTTCCTGCTTAAATACTTGTAATCTCTAGACTGCATCTTTGTTCATTTTTCAATCTGTGTCTTGTTGCAATGGAAGAATTCATTTGGTTTGAGATTGATTGACGGATGTTGCAGATAGCGTACCCATCTGAAGTAGAAGGCCTCGGAACTCAATTGCTGAAAGTTCAGGACAACATTCCCATTTGTGCTTCTCTAATATCACAGCACCTTGCGCTCTATTCTTTGGAAGTTGGAACTGAGTGGGTTGTTGAACGTGTGAAAGATCTCGTGAAGAACCGAGAAATAGTGAAAGAAGCCCTCTTGCCCTTGGGAGAAGATGGTGTGCAAGGTGGAGAAGGTGCAATCTACTTGTGGGCAAAGCTTCCTGAGTATGTCGATGATATGAAGGTTGTTTACTGGCTCGCGCACAAACACAGAGTTGTCGTTATCCCAGGTTCTGCATGCGGTTGTCCAGGACATTTGAGGATCTCATTTGGTGGATTGCCAGAGGAAGAATGTAAGGCGGCTGCCAAGAGATTGAAGTGCGGTTTACAAGAATTGGTGGAAGGTGGAATGGTAGAGTGACCATAATATTGAAGCCAATTTATAGTTCATTTCAATAATAGGATACAGGGTGTCTAGTTTAGCAAGTCCATTGCCGGAAAGTTGCTTCTCACAGATGCCTGTACAATTATACAGTCCTCGGTGATCATACCGAATACATACAAATGTTTTTCTTTTAACAGAATACATGTTCAATACCAGATTTATAACTGTCCACTATAACGAGGCTCGAATATAATCGTGTTCGAAGTGCTATTGAGGCCGGGTTTTTAAATATGTTCCCAGCAAACTTTACTTGAGAATGTGGAGTTCAAAACAAACGTAGTCTTTGTGCTGCAGATAACAACGTTGAAGAAAACTAGCTACAAATGGTGAGAGTTGTCTGCATGTTAGCAGCAGCACTCGAGAAGTCAGCAAATGCATCATTCAAGAACTGATTACAGGGCCCGGAACGAGCAGTTGGGAAGATCTGATCGGTGTAGAGGCTAGCTTATTCGTCGTTTTACGACCGTTCTAAGCTCGTCTGCTAGTCTATCCTGTTGGATAAAGACTGGATGCGGTTCTTGTGGAGTGGTCCAAATTCGGTTGGGCTAGTTTGGCCATTGCACTGTTGATGTTACAGCCAGTTCGTTTTAATTTAAGTCAATTGACTTCAAAATGACTTATTTTTATTGTTACATCTTTTTTATCTGAAACTAATTTTAATTAAAATTTAATATCATGTAGCTACAATAATCCATTGAAAATATAATTTTTGTAATCTTACTAAATTTTTATGAATTTTTCCAATTTAAAGCATTAAAAAAGAAAATTTCATAAAAATTTAACATCATGAAAATTTATTTTCTAATGAATTATTGCTTCTACATAATATTAGTTTTTAAATGAAATTAGTTTCAGGCAAAAAAGATATAAAAGTAAAAATAAATCAGTGAGCAAAGATGTAGGTGCACTACTAACTTTTGTTGCTTTTCCAACGGGCTATTTACCAACGGCCCAGCCGTTAATAATTACCAACGCGTAGGACCGTTGGTATCAATTTTCAAAGTGCACGCGTTGGTAGCATAGTAAAATATTTTTTACTATTTTTTTTTTTCCGACAGCCTAGCCGTTGGTAAGTTTTTAACTTCCCTGCATTGGTAGAATAAATGGCCTGTTATTAAAGGCTAACCGTTGGTAAATTTTTAAATGAAACGGTGCGTTTAATTTGGTAATTTTCCAACGGCTAGCCGTTAGTAATTGGTTTTTAAATCCATCTTCTTCCTCCTTCAGCACCAGTCGGCCATTTCGGGGGGGGGGGGGGGGGGGGAGGGAGAGAAGCTTGCACAACGTTTGAGTCGCCGACGCCGCCGATGGAGGTCGTTTTCCGGCCGTTTTGCCCTCCATTTTGCAGATCAACTCCTTATATTGACAGTTATGTGTGTATTTAATAGGTATTTTTTGATTTTAGGTATATAGTTGCGAAAAACCGTAATTTGATTTTGATGGCATCATTGTTTCAGTTTCAACTCTTATTTAAGGTTCCATAGCTTGTCATTGTTACATTCCTCAGCTTCTCAAGTTGGTAGAGGTACGTTTTTTTTTTTTTTTTTTTTGCTAAATTCGAATTTTTTTTTAAATTTTGAGGGAAAAATTGTATTTTATTGCCTATGTTGTGATTAAAATTTATGTATTATGACTGTGGTTCTACACTGCTCTGGTTATTTTAGTTGGGTTTTTCCCATTTATTTTGTGTTAATTATTTTTTATTTATGGGTAATTTTAGTGATGGAAAATGTGAAGATGAAATTTATTTATGGTATTTAATTATGTTGAAGATAGGTATTTTCAATTTCCATATAGATTGTTTATTTCATTTATTTTTTTCTATATTCTTTAGATCGTAATTAGTTAACTTAAGCTTTAGTTTGAGTGATTTAGTGTTGGGTAATAATAAGAATAATAAAATAATAATAATAATTATTATTATTATTATTATTATAAGATGTACCCAATAATATAAACATAATAATAGTAATAATAATAATTAAGAATAGTACGTAGTAGTAGTAGTAAGTTAGAAAATAATAATAATGAAACTAAGTAATAATAATTATGTTAATCATAAGAACAATAAGAATGAGACTAATAATAATGTAATAATACGCTTAATAATAAGAATAATATGAAAAATAGTAGAACAATAATAATAATATTAATGATAATGATTATTATAATAATAATACAAAACAAAATTATTTGTACCAAATAATTATAATAACAGTAATAGTTCTAATAATAGTCATAATAATAATACGTCGAAATAATAATAATAATAATAATAATAATAATAATAATAATAATAATAATAATAATACTAACAATAATAATAATATTATTATTATTATTATTATTAATTATAATTATAGGAATACTGGCTATACTAATGATAATAATAACAATAATAATTATTATAATAATAATAATATTTATGATACTTATAAACATACCAATACTAATTATATATAATAATTAATTTAATTATAGTATTAAGTACAATAATACCCATAGTAATTAAATTTGACTAATAATAATACTATACCCATACTAATACAGATAGTAATTATATATAGGGTTGACACGTCCGCAAAAGTTAGAAAATAATAATAATGAAACTAAGTAATAATAATTACATTAATCATAAGAACAATAAGAATGAGAATAATAATAATGTAATAATACGCTTAATAATAAGAATAAAATGAAAAATAGTAGAACAATAATAACAATATTAATGATAATGATTATTATAATAATAATAAAAAACAAAATTATTTGTACCAAATAATTATAATAACAGTAATAGTTCTAATAATAGGCATAATAATAATACATCAAAAGCATAATAATAATAATAATAATAATAATAATAATAATAATATTATTATTATTATTATTATTATTATTATTATTATTATATTATTATTATTATTATTATTATTATTATTATTATTATTAATTATAGGAATACTGGCTATACTAATGATAATAATAACAATAACAATTATAATAATAATTATAATATTTATGATACTTATAAAAATACCAATACTAATTATATATAATAATTACTTTAATTATAGTATTAAGTACAATAAAACCCATAGTAATTAAATTTGACTAATAATAATACTATACCTATAATAATACATATAGTAATTATGTATAGCGTTGACAAGTCCGCAAGTTTGGGGGCTTATTTGTTCTAGAGAGGAAAACTAGAAGGACTTTCTCTAGGTTTTGTTTATCTCACAATTTTTTAAGTTAATTACGTTTCAATCCCTGATCCTTTTTTTATCTTTATTAACTCAATATTAAACTTCACTACCTATATCATTTCCATTTATTTTATTGACCACCAAACTTTACTTTAACTTTTGTGTCAATGTGTAAACATAATTTTTGACATAGGTGCAAAAGCAGCAATTTGTGTCATTTTTATTATTTTAATTTTTTTTAAGTCATGGTTGAGCACCACTTTTAGTTACTAGAAGACAGCTCTTTACTCTATTAATCTCAAAACCTCATCATATATATATTAGATCATGATTCTATATATGTCAAATCAAAATTTCAGTTTTTAATTTTCATGGAAAATTTTTTGCATCAATGGTTCACTTTTAATTCCATAACTCTAATCTTGATCTCTCTTTATCCACAAAATTTATAATACTACTTACAATAATAATTATTATTATAATAGTAATGATAATAATAATAATAATAATAATAATACTTAAAATAAAAGACTAATATTTGAGCTACTGATAGAAAATACAAATAATATTTATATTTTCTTATAAATATATATAAATAGTCTAGTAATAAATAAAATATGACGGGTAATAATATAAATAATTATACTGATTTTAATAATGCGTATAATAATTATTATTACATCATTATAATTATAGTAATATGCACCGCACAATCATAATACTACTACTACTACTAATAATAATAATATTAAACAATACTCTTGTTAAAATTACTTATAGTATTAGTCATCATAATTTGAAAGGATGTGTTTTGTTATATATATATTCTGTCATTGTTATACATCTGTCGGAAGGGTACAAATAATTAATAATAGTATTATTTACGATATGATGTTTGTTCTGTAAGATGATATATTGTAGACTAATAGTTTTGTGATTGCGAACTTTGATGACAATGTGATGGGTATAAGATTACCAACAGATTTAGTTTGTAATGGAGTTGGCTCATAGTTGTATGTACAGTAACCGTTTCTTGCCTGGCCGAACGGGTTACACACAACAGTGGGAGTCCAGGGTCGATGAATTTATATCATTTGTTGTCTCTCATCCTGAAACAATGAGCGGGTTATGCATTCGTTGTCCTTGTCGGAAGTGTAAGAATTTGCGGTTTAAAGAGTATGACGAAGTCAGAGTTCATCTGTACAAATGGGGGTTTAAGCCTTTTTACTTGAATTGGACGGCTCATGGGGAGCCATTTAATGAAGCATCAGATACAGACCCCAGTGTGGGTGGCTTTGATCAGTTTGACCAGGGGTGCTCGACGAATCCATACGAAAGGATGGTATTAGATGACGTTGGGCCTAATTTCTCAACAATTTCCGGAAGACAATGTTGCGCAGCCGAATGAAAGTGCACAAAATTTTTTTAATCTATTGAATTCAGCATCAACCCCTTTATGGCATGGGTGCAAAAATCATTCTGAGTTATTTACTGCTGTCCATCTTCTTAACCTTAAGTCAGAGTATCACATGTCACAAGCATGTTTTAATGGCATTGCCCAACTGATGAAAGAGACTCAACCTACAGATAGTAAGATGCCATCAAATTGGTTTGAAACGAAGAAATTAGTTTCACAGTTTGGCCTATCTCACCAGAAGATTGACATCTGTGTTAATGATTGCATGTTGTTCTGGAAAGATGAAAGTAATCTTTGTATTTGTAAGTACTGTGGAATTGAGAGATAGAAGCCAAAAAAGGGTGGTTGGGGTAAAGATCGACCTAGAAAAACCATGCATTACTTACCACTAAGCCCTCGGCTGCAACGCTTATTTGCGTCAATGTCAACAGCAGAGCAGATGAGGTGGCATAAGGAGCAAAAACAAATCCCAAGTGTTATAAAACATCCATCAGATGGTGAAGCTTGGAAACATTTTGATTGGACATACCCATAGTTTGCTTCGGAAGCACGAAATGGCTGATTGGGGTTGTGTGTCGATGGATTTACCCCTTTTGGACCATCTAGAAAACAATACTCTTATTGGCCTGTTATCGTTACTCCATATAATTTGCCCCCTTGGATGTGCATGAAAAAACCCTATATGTTCCTTTCGTTGTTGATTCCAGGTCCACGTAGCCCAAATCATAAGATTGATATTTATATACAACCTCTAATAGAAGAGCTACGACATCTGTGGTTTGATGGCATTGAAACATGGGATGTGTCATTGAAAGAAAATTTTGTTCTTTGAGCAGCATTAATGTGGACCATAAATAACTTTCCAGCTTATGGCATGCTTTCGGGATGGATAACACATGGTCGATTGTCTTGCCCTATTTGTATGGGCAAAAGTAAGGCATTCCAACTTAAGTATAGCGGGAAATTTTCATTTTTCGACTGTCACCGGCAATTTCTTGGCCGGAACCACCCATATAGAAGAAATAGTACTTGTTTTAAGAAGGGGAAATCAGAGAAGTCATTGCCTCCCGAGCGTTTATCAGGTGAGGCTATATTTGAAAGAATCTCATGGATTCCATCAATTGGTAATGATGGTCCACAACATCGCCCATGCAATTATGGGAAATCACATAATTGGACGAAGCGAAGCATTTTTTGGGAGTTACCTTATTGGGACACGAACTTAATCCGCTATAATCTTGATGTCATGCATATTGAGAAGAACGTGTTTGAGAATATATGGAATATTGTGATGGATGTTAAGAATAAAACGAAAGATAATGTTAAAGCACGAAAGGACCTTGAAATTTATTGTAATCGGCCAGAGTTAAACATGGTTCCTCTTAATGATGGTTGTTCATTCAAACCAAAGGCAAGGTTCACCTTTGATGTTAACCAAAGGGAAGATGTGATCGCTTGGGTAAAATCTCTACGACTCCCTGATGGATATGCCTCAAATCTTGGGAGATGTGTTGATACCTCTGGTTGCAATATGTATGGCATGAAGAGTCATGATTGCCATGTTATGATGCAAAGGCTTCTCCCCATTGCCCTTGAAGCGCTTCCTGAGAATATATAGAAGTCATTAACGGAGTTAAGCCTATTCTTTAGAGACTTGTGCTCTTCAGAGCTTCATGATAATCACTTGTTGGCGTTGGAGGCCAATATTTCAATTATAATTTCTAAGCTTGAGAGAATTTTTCCTCATTTTTTGATGTCATGGAGTATCTCCCAGTTCACTTTCCATAAGAAGCAAGGGTTGGAGGACCTGTTCAGTACCGATGGATGTATAAATTTGAGCGGTGCATGCATGACCTAAAAATGAAGGTTTCTAATACTGCTCATGTTAAGGGATCGATATGTGAAGCATACCTTATAGAGGAGACGTCCATCTTTTGCTCTCATTACTTTGAATCCCATGTTCCCTCCATGATGAACCAAGTACCGCGAAATGATGATGGTGGTCCTGTCCCATGTAATGGTGAGTTGTGGTCCATATTCAACTTTTCGGGACGTCCATATGATGCATGTAGATATAGATTCCTCACAGACGATGAACTCAGACTTGCAACCACATACGTTCTTCTAAACTGTGCTGAGATCAGGCCATATCTAAAGTAAGTAATCCTCAATGATCATCTAGTAGTTTGATTATTTTGAAGTTTAGTACTAATCATCTGACGAAACTAACATATTTTCCTCCTCTCCCCATTTGGTCACAGTATGTTTGTGGAGCAGGTAAGGGAAACTGCACCCGATATAACCATGTCTGAGATGGACATACACATTGAAAACAATTTCTCAAGCTGGCTCCGACACTATGTACACAAAATTTGACTCACTATGTATTACAATATGTTAAGTTATAAACTTCCAGATATATGTTTTCCTAAAATGAAATTGTTTTACATAGGTTGGTGACCCAGGTAACAATATAGTCGATAACATCTTGTGGGATGTTGCATGTGGACCCTCACGTCGAGTAGAGACATGGCCTATTTATTTCACAAATGGGTACAAGTTCCACATAAGTGAATGGGGCAAGGACAAATCAACATTTAATAGTGGAGTCTGCATACGAAGCACGGGTTCAAGCGAAGTTGAATGTGATTTTTATGGTATATTAGAAGAAGTCATTCAACTCGAATATCCTGGCTATCCACATAAGAATGTTGTCTTATTTAGGTGCAACTGGTTTGACCCAACACCTGAACGTGGAACTCAAATGCATAAACAGTTTGGGTTAGTTAAGATCCGGGATAGCCGCAGATATCAAAAGTTTGATCCATTCATTATAGCATCATAGGCTGACCAAGTTTACTACACACCATATCCGTCAAAATCATGTGAGAAAAACGGCTGGTCAGTTGTTATGAAGATAAAACCTAGATGGATAATCCAGTATGCAATTGTTGACAAGGATGATGTTTATCAAGAAAGTGGATCCGTTATGGTCAAAGAATTGAAGATGACCTAGTTGAGGAGTTAGCTGACCCGGGTGTCGGTGATGATATTGAAGAAGATTTAGTTGAGGAGGGGGGTTCTAATGACGAAACAGATGATAAGGAGGAGTTTTTATCTGATGACACTGACACTGAAGAAAATGAGAAGTTTCACGATACCGGAAACATTGGGTCGAGTGAATGAAGATAACAGTTAGCATGTTTAGTCATCACAAGTCATTGGTTGTATGTAATGCCCTGAGACATCTTCACTGGAAGGCATGGTGACTTCCGGGAGGACTTCCTGTGAGGGAGAGCGTCTGGAGTTGAGGTTTCCTAGGGGAATGTGCCTGAAAAGCTCAGAGAAGAGGGTTCGGAGGTCCTCGGGGTGCTTTTCCGGGGAGGAGCCTCCGACGCCCAAGTCAGCTTCCTGAGGAGGTAAGGGGGAAGCACTAGAGTTTTTAGTGGGCTTGCCTGTATTTTCTCGAGGAGGAGGAGTCGAACCGTTTGCTAGGGTCTGTTCCCTGGTATTTATAGAGAAGCCCAACCCGTTCAGATGACGACACGTGTTCGGTCGGATGTTCTCTGAGTTTCTGGGCGTAGGGGGCGAGTAGCAGGTGACAGGCTCCTTGAGTCTTGAACCGAGACAGGTCGTAACAAGACCTGGACGGCGTCGCTGTGTCAAATCGCCGTTTGAGGTGACATGTAGTGTCCGTGGGCAGCATGTCAGAGGCTCCTTAAATGCTTATGCCGTACTCCCGAGGTCCTCTGGGCGAGGTCATTTTTTGACACGGTCGCCCTTCTTCGGGAGTTATGCTCATGCTTTTGTGGGGTTCCCTTGTTCGGAGGTTCCACCTTCGGGGAGATTCCCTTCTGTTTGCGATAGCTAATTCTCTGCATCCGAAGGCGATCCGTTCGGTCCCCCGAGGGAGTCGGCACCATCTTTGCGATCCCTGGCGTTCTTGCCGAAGTTCCAAGTTCGGGGTGCTTGGCTTCGTCCCTTCCGAGGTCAGTGATGGTGTCTCTTTCGGGTGACGCCAGGCTTCCTGATCATACTCCCTCACAGGAAGTATGCACTGGGAGAGGAGATAGTCCTTCGGCTATCACAAGCCCCCCTCCAGAAAGCCGAAGTGGGAACTTCGGTTTGGCAGCTTTCAAAGGGAGTACTTCGGGGCTTTGGGTATAGCACTCATGCAGAAGGTGCACCTTTTGTCCGAAGACACGGGTTATTCAAACATAGTTCGTCTTTTGGTGTCCCCGGGGTAACCTACTTCTTTACTTTTGTAGGTCTGTGAAACGTCGCGTCTTGTAACCAGACGTGTCAGTCTGGAGCGGCGTGCTGTCTGTCAGAAGGCGTGTCCCCCTTTTGGCGCAATGGCTGACACGTGGCAGCTTTTTATTGGCTGGGGTTGCATCGGTTACAACGGGCGTGCCTTTTTATGCTTAGTAAGCAGTTATGGCGACACCTTGCCTTCGCGCAGCATTTATGACGCCGTTTCGCTTATCCCCCCTTGGCCTATATATACTTTTGTTCCTTCATAACCCCTTTTGCTTCTCCTTTTGCTCTCCTCTGTCTTTCAAGTGCTCCTGCCTTCTTCTTTGCTTTTCGCGGCGATGCTGTTTAACGGGGTTTTTTCCAGCCACCTTTCACGACGGCGTTTTCCAATCCAGATTTTGGCAAATCATTCGGTGGGTTTTTTATCTCCAGAGTCCTCTGATTTTTTCTTTTTCAAGCTTTTCCGAACTCATTTTTTGCCTTTTTCCGAACTCATTTTTCAACCAATCATGCCTATCCCCGAGAGCTGGCAGCCTCTTCTTTCTCACCCTTGCTGCACCACTCCTGCAAAACTAGAGAAATGGAAGAAGAAGTTCTTCCTTCCCTCCTATGCCACTACGAGGTTGCCACGTTCTGACCAGTTCAGTTTTTCAAACCGTAGTGACGAGGTTACCGTTTTCTGAGCCCAGCTGAAGGCCGGACTTCGGTACCCCCCGCCGAAGATGGTTTGCGAGTTTTGCGATTTCCATGGCATTGCCGTAAACCAACTTCCACCGAACTCGTACTGCTACTTCAATGCCTTTCTTTGTATGTGTGGCGTTTTCAAAATAGAACCCCACTTCATTCTTTTTCTGCAGTACTATAAGCTCTTCGTGGTCCCGAATGGTGGCTTCTACTTTATGCTACCTCGGGGATCAGGGAGCAAAAATATAAGTTCACCTTTGCCAACAAGGACAGCTGGCGAGGGTGGCAACAAAAGTTCTTTTTTCTGAAAAATGAGGAGGCCTGGTCGCATGTTCCAACCAAATGGGCTCGGGGAAGGCTGGAGATGGACGTCGTTAACCCGAGGATATTGCTGACTCCTGAGTTGGCACCTATCTTCGCGGACTTCGACAGTCGGATCCGAGCAGTCTCCGACTGGGATTCTGAGGTCCCTTCACGCCCTCTTTACCCCTTTCCCATTAATTGGAAGTTGATGACTGAAGAGGTCCTTCGGGAGCTAAAGGTGGTAAAGGAGCACAAGACGGACCTCGAAATGCCAGCTCCTGCCATTGCCGGGAAAGACTCCTGGCTGGTGAAGCTTCTTCGGAAGGAAAAGTCTTACGAAAGTTTTTATGAAAGTAAGTTATCTCCAAATCCCTTTTCTATTTTTTCACCCTGGACTCACACTGATGTCTTCTTTCCTTTTCAGAGATGGGCGACGACACTGCTGCCTTCTACAAATTGCTTTTCCTCGGGCAATCCGAGAAAGGTGAGCAGACGAAGAAGGCCGTCTCCCGAAGACGGAAAGTGTCTGGGGCTGGGCCATCTGTGGCCAAACGGGCGAAGAAGGATGTGCCCCCTCCTCTCCCAGAGATTTCCGAGGAGGTGGGCGAAGAGCCCGAGGCTGTTGCTGTCCCGCCGGCCGAGGTCGTTGCTGACCTCACTGCTCAGAGTCCCACTCCTTCGGCGACTCTTCTGGATTCTTTGGTAGAGGCCCCTTCTGCCGAAGAGCAACGTAAAAGCAAGGGCAAGGGGATTTCTACCGAGGAGGCTCGGGCTTCCGACGACGATGCCACCGAGGTGCCAGCAGGTTTGTTTTTCTAACAAACTGTGGTGCCTTCTTTTTTGTGGGCTTTGAGATTTTCTTGCCTTGATCAATTTTTTGTTTTTGCCATGCAGGGGAGATATCATCTCCGGGTTGGGTGGCCGAGCACGCCCGAAAGCGGGCCCTTCGGGATGCCCATATCCCGAAGGGGAAGGTCCCGAAGGAGCCTTTCTGGATGTTTACGGAGGACATGAATTTGTACTCCGAAGACTGCTAGCAAATGGCTAAGGAGATCTCAAAGGGGGTGCTTACCGAGGCCTCCTTCAAGGCCGTCGCGGAGGCTCACCCTGACGATGACTCCCTTGCCGCGAAGGTCTCTGAGCACGCTACCCAGGTACGCCTTTTGCCTTTGTGTTTTTCCTTTTTAATTTCCTCTAAATGTCTGCCTCTTCTTCTTTGCCTTACTAACTTTGTCTTTGTTTCTCTACAGCTGCTGGGGTATGCCGGTTTACTCAGAGTTCAGGTGGCGAGGCAGGCCCTATTCCGGGCCTCGGCCTTAGGCACCATAGACCAATATAAGGCCAAGTGCTCGGAACTGGCCACACAGAACGCGCAGCTGGCTCAAACTACAGAAAAGGAGGTTGCTGTCATTCGGGGGGAGTTCCTGAAGGAAAAGGAAGAACTTTTGAAGGACTCCTCCCAGAAGATTTCTGACCTCGGCTCCCAAGTGGCGGAGCTGATTTCAGCGAACGAGGCAGTTCAAAAGGAGAAGTTAGAATCTGAGGCTCTCCTGGCGAAGGTGCTTGAAGAGAAAGCCACGCTTCAAGATGAGGTCGACTCTTTGAAGAAGGAGTGGGAGAAGAAGAAGATGAAGGCGCTGAAAAAGAAGGTTGCGGATCTGAAGGAGGACCTTGAAGACCTCGGTGTCGAGAAGGACAAATCCGACCAGATGACCAAAGTTGGTTTTCAGGACAGGTTTTGCCTCACTCAGTATCAAGTTCTTCAAAGGTTCCCAGACTTGGACCTTTCTTTTTTGGAGGCTCTAAGCATTCCCGAGGGGCCTCAGTGGTCTTGGTCCAAGATTGAGCATCTAAACCTGCTCCCTTCGCTTTCGGCGCCGAAGGTTGTGGAGAAGGACGCAGGAGCTGGTGGCTCCCGGGACGCCGAGAATCCTTAGTTTGTTCTAGGGCCCTTTGCCTTATTTTCCTTCTCTTTTGTACTTCTTCTTCTGGCAATCTTCCTTCTTTGTAAGCGAATTTATCTTAATAAAAGACTTTTTTAGAAAATTTGGCTAAGTATCTTTGCGAGATTTTTCGTTTCCCTTTGTCCCGAACTCATTCGCTCAAGAAACTTCGGAAAACCTTATCTGCGCTTAGCATGGCGACCTTCTTCGCGAAATCTTGACTTGTACAACTTATGCCCAAGAATTTTGGCTAAGTCTTTTGCCAGGTTTTCTCCATTGTCTCGAACACGTTCGCTTAAGAGACTTCGGAAAACCTTATCTGGTCGGCCACTTTTGCGGAATTTGCACCTCTTTTGCTTAAGATTTTTTGGCTAAGAAACTTTCGTACTTAGAGAATTTTTCCAATTTGTACAGCACAATCTTCTTCGCCGAGATCCTAAGTATAGAATTTTCTCAAGGCGTCCGAATGCCACGTATTTTTTAATTCTATACCTTCGGAATCGCCGAGCTTGTACACCCCTTTTCGTACTTCGGCAAGGATTAGATAAGGACCTTCCCAGTTCGCGCGAAATACTCCGTGGGATGGCTTATGAGGTGCAAATTCAGCCTTTCGGAGAACGAGGTCTCCTTTCCTTATTCCTTTTGGCCTGGCACGCAAGTTTATAGCCGTGGCCACTCTCTGCTGAAAAGCTTTTCTTCTCAGCTCCGCTATTTCTCTGTGTTCGCCGACGAGGTCGAGCTTGGTTCTTAGGCCGAGGTCATTTTTACTTTCATCAAAAACTTGTACTCGGATTGATGGTTGCACTACCTCGATTGGGATGATGGCCTCTGTACCGAAAATGAGTGAAAAAGGCGTTTCCCCTGTTGCTCTTCGGGGTGTTGTTCGGTAGCTCCACAGTACACTTTGGAGCTCTCCTGGCCATTTCCCTTTTGCTTCCCCCAGCCTCTTTTTCAGACCATCTTTTATGGTCCTGTTAGATACTTCTACATGCCCATTGCTTTGGGGGTGAGCTACTGGGGCGAAGTGCATTTCTGTTCCGAGGTCACTGATAAATTCCTGGAACCCTTTGTCTATAAACTGGGATCCATTATCAGCTACTAGTATCCTTGGTATGCCAAATCTGCATACGATGTTCTTCCATACGAACTTCTACACTTCTTTTTCCGAGATAGTAGCCAACAGTTCCGCCTTGACCCATTTGGAGAAATAGTCTACTGCTACTATGAGGTATATGCCCCATACTGCGAAGGGCCAGGGATAGTCAGCCGAAGTCACCATTTCCGAGGGTGTCCTCTGGATATTTGCGTGTTTTTGGCAGTTACCACATTTTCGGACGAACTGCCTAGCGTCCTTTCTCAAGGTAGGCCAAAAGTATCCTTGGTGTAGTATTACTGCCGCCAGGGCGTCGGTTCCAATGTGTGAACCACAAGCGCCTTCGTGGACTTCTTCGAGGATCATTTCATTATCTTCTTCTCCAACGCACCTCTGTAAAGGATTTGCATATCCCTACCGATACAGTTCTTCGCCTATTAGGAAGAATCGCCTGGAGTGTCTTCGCACTTTTGCAGCCTTGATGGGGTCTTCGGGGAGCGCGTTGTTCACAAGATACCTTTTTATCGGGTCTTTCCAGCCTTTTTCCGAAGTTACTGTGCTCAGTACTTCAATGCTCGGGCGGCTTAGTACCTCGGTGTATGTTTTTGACTTCGACAAGTAGTCTGCTTCGGCGTTATCCCGTCAAGGTACGTTTTCGATCCGTATGGTGTCGAACTCTCGAATGAGCTTTGTCACCAGTTCGTGATATTTTCCCAAGATTGGGTCCTTCGCCCCATAGTCTCCTGCCGTTTGCCGAACTACTAGCTGGGAATCGCTGTGGGCTTTTAGATTTCGCACGCCAATTCTTCTGGCTAGGCGCAATCCTGCTATGAGGGCTTCATACTCAGCCACATTATTGGTGACGTTAAAGCTGAACTTAATAGCCTTCATTACTTCAAGGCCTTCGAGACCTCTGATAATTACCCCAGCTCCCTGGTGTTCGGACCCTGAGGCTCCGTCGACGTACAAAGTCCACTCTGGCTCACCTTCGCTTGGATCTGGATGGCTATCTTCGGTGGTGGGTACTTCGGCAATGAAGTCTGCCAGAGCTTGAGCTTTTATGGCTTTTCGAGGTTCATAAGTGATGTCGTGTTTGCCAAGCTCTATGCACCATTTGGAAAGCCTTCCCGAATGATCAACTTTTTTCATGACATCGCGCAGAAGTAGACTGACTTCGGCGCCATGCAGGGACTTGCTTACGTAGTAGACTGGCCATTGCTTCACCCCCTCTTCTTTCACAAGGACCGAGCTTACGACTTTTTCTGTGACGGCGAGGTATAACACGAGGGGCTCTCCCTCGTGAGGTTACCGCAAAGTGGGCAGACCGGCTAAGTAGATTTTGAGTTCCTCCCAGGCCTTTCGGCAATCTTCACCCCAAGGATAGTCATTACTCCCGAGGTTGTCCTCCTTTTTTGCTGCCTTAGTGAAGACTTTGAAGAATGGTCGACACCGGTCTCCATATCTGGAAATAAACCTGCTAAGGGAGGTTATCCTTCCGGTAAGCCTCTGCACATCTTTTATTGTGGCAGGAGTTCGGAACTTGAGTAGAGCCTTAATTTTTTCTGGGTTGGCATCAATGCCTCTTTCTAATACCATGTACCCAAGGAATTTTCCCGAGGTTACTCCGAAGACGCACTTTTCGGGATTAAGGCGGATCCCGAAGGCTCTGAGCTTGTGGAAATTTTCCTTTAGATCTGCGACGTGGTCGCCAGGCAGTTTGCTTTTGACTATCATGTCGTCCACATATACTTCCATGTTTCTCCCTATTTGGTGGTTGAAGACCTTGCTCATCAACTTCTGGTAGGTGGCTCCTGCGTTTTTGAGCCCGAAGGGCATCCTGATGTAGCAATATGTTCCTCCTTCGGTGATGAAGGCGGTTTTTTCTTCATCTTCAGGGTCCATCCTTATTTGATGATACCCACTGAAGGCGTCTAAGAAAGTTAGGAGCCTGTATTCGGCAGTTGAGTCTACCAATTGGTCTATCGGTGGGAGAGGGTATGAATCTTTCGGGCAAGCATCGTTCAAGTTTCTGAAGTCGATGCACATCCAGAGTTTGCCGCTTCCTTCTTTTGTGGCAACTACCACACTGCTTAACCATTCAGGGTACTTGACCTCCCTGATGACATCGGCTTCTAACAGTCGTTGAACTTCGGTTTTGACAAAGTTACTTTTATGAACTGAGATGCCTCACTTCTTTTGCCGAACAGGCTTTGCTTCCGGACTTACTTTGAGGCTATGTTGAATTATGTCAGGGTTTACCCCTGGCATGTCTTTCGGCGAGTAGGCAAACAGATCTTTATTTGTCAGTAGAAAAGATACAAGTTTTTCCTTGTCACCTTCGGCCAAGTTTTTCCCTATTCGGGTATTTTGGCCTGGAACAAGTTCTACTTCTTCCATTTCCGCCTTCGCGGGATTCTCTGCCTCGCCCTTTTTTGGTGCTTTTGATTCCACAGCTTGCGCGAAGTTGTTTGCTGGAGCCTTTCGTGCTTTGACGAACACTTTCCTTACTTCGCCTTGATCTATGAAGATTTCCGCATCTCCATCCTTGGCGGCGAAAGTGACGGTTAAGTATTTGACATCAGGGCGAATGTACAGGTTTCCCTGTGTCTGTCTTCCAAGGATGGCGTTGTACGATGAAGGGACATCCATAACGATGAACCTTGCCATTATGGAGGCGTACAACTCTGCTGTCCCAATCACCGAAGTCCCTTTCAGCATCAAAGGGAGATCGATCCATCCGAGGACGGGCAGTTCAGACGGACCTACCCCGAAGGTAGGCGAGGTGACGGGCTTGAGGTCGCTGCTAGATACACCCAACCTCAGCAGCAAGTGTGAGAACAGGACGTCGGCATTTGATCCGTCGTCAAGCAGCACTCTCTTGACGTCCCAGTTTCCTATTCTCGCCATGATCAATAATGGGTCGTCATGGGGAAAAATGACAGCGGAACCATCCTTTCGGGCCAGCTTTTTTGTTGGACTTTGATACTCCATGATTGCTATTTCTCTAGCCTTCCTCTTTCTTTCCGAGGATGGCAGTCCCGTCGTAATTGTTTGTATGATTCCCGCTGGAGGTGGGGGCGCCTTTTTGGACTTCGGTTTCTCCGCCTGTCAGAGTCGTAGTCCTCATCTTCTGCCTTTCCTTCCTCCTCTTTTCTCCCTTTCGGGGAAGGCATGCGTAGATAACACCGAAGTTGGCCCTATTTTATCAACGACTCTATATACTTTTTCAATTGGAAGCAGTCTTCGGTGTCGTGGCCGTGGTCGCGATGAAACTGGCAGAACTTCTTCATATTCTTTTTGTTGTCGGCGGTCATGGCCCGTGGCCGCTGAACCTGGGTTCCCTGCCTTTCCATTGTCATGAGGATGTTGGTCCTTGTGGTGTTCAGGGGTGTGAAAATGGGGAGTTTCCTTTCTCGCGTTCTCCGAGGTCGGCCTGCCTGTTCGGTGGGATACCGGGTTTGCTGGCTGGACCCTTCGGCCCGGGTGTGATCGGACTTCGGTCCGCCCATTCTCAGTTCTTCGGCTGTCATGTGCTGTTCGGCCCTTCGGTAAAATTCGCCCAGCGTGTCCGGAGGGTCCTTGGAGAATTCGTAAAACAGCTGCGAGTCCCTCCGGAGGCCCGTGTCATCACGAGGATGCGTACTTCGGGCTAAAAGTCTGGGACACTCAAGGCCTCTCTGTTAAATCTCTCAACATAATCGCAGATGGTCTCTCCAATTCTTTGCGCTATGTCGAACATCTGAACCGGCATCTTCGCCGTTGGCCGAATTTCGATAAACTGCTGCGTGAAGGCTGTGGATAACTCCTGGAACTCCATGATGGTTTCTTGGGCCAATGAATTATACCAGGCTGTTACTGGCCCAGTGAGAGTGACCTCGAAACATTTGCACAAGGTAGCGTCGTCGGCACCGTGCATCATCATGCTGCGTCTGTACTTGGTCAGATGGGCCTGTGGATCAGTACGGCCATCATAAGTTTCCAGCCGAGGTACTCTGAAATCACCTGGCATGGCTGCCTCAACTACATCTTGGGTGAATGGGGACTCATCCCCACAAAAGGTTCCAGACAGCCTAGCCCAGACGGGTTTGTGGGCCACCTATTTCTCCACTCTGTCCAACCTCGCCAATATCTTCTCCATAAGGATCGTGGTGCTAGGTTCTTCTTCTGGGAGGGGAGATTGTCGATGCCTCTTCGGAGAGTGAGTTCAGCGCTGAGGGGATGGGGACCTCGCCTCAGGTGACTGGCTCCTCCTGTGTGGGATTTTGGGTCGTCTTGACCCCGCTTGTCCCGCGAGTCGTGCCCCGAGGGGCATGTTTTCCGTTGAAGACTCCTCTCGTGGGTCTCCGCATCCCGAACTACGATGGGTTGGTTTGGGACCTTTTTCCCGAGGGTGTGCTGGCAAGGGAGGCCTTTGGGCTTGAGCTTGTTGCGGCCACCTTCGGTCTATCTGTTGTGCCATTTCAGCCACAACAGAATGTTGAAAGTCGCGCAGAAAGCTCATGGTTATGACCAGAGGACGCTCTTCCTCATGCGTGGAAGTCCCTGGGAGGGCTTGCTCAGTGGCAGGTTGGACTTCAGGCGTGGACGGGGACCTCGGGAGTCCCTTGTCCTTAGAACGCCGAGTCTCAACGACGGCGACTCGAGGATGGGTTCCCACAGACGGCGCCAAATGATGCCCTGAGATATCTTCACTGGAAGGCATGGTGACTTCCGGGAGGACTTCCTGTGAGGGAGAGCGTCTGGAGTTGAGGTTTCCCAGGGGAATGTGCCTAAACAGCTCAGAGAAGAGGGTTAGGAGGTCCCCGGGGTGCTTTTCCAGGGAGGAGCCTCCGACGCCCAAGTCAGCTTCCTGAGGAGGTAAGGGGGAAGCACTAGAGTTTTTAGTGGGCTTGCCTGTATTTTCTCGAGGCTGAGGAGTCGAACTGTTTGCCAGGGTCTGTTCCCTGGTATTTATAGAGAAGCCCAGCCCGTTCAGATGACAACACGTGTTCGGTCGGATGTTCTCTGAGTTTCTGGGCGTAGGGGGCGAGTAGCCGGTGACAGGCTCCTTGAGTCTTGAACCGAGACAGGTCGTGACAAGACCTGGACGGTGTCGCCGTGTCAAA
Organism: Aquilaria yunnanensis; assembly: GCA_039654915.1. NCBI lineage: Eukaryota > Viridiplantae > Streptophyta > Magnoliopsida > Malvales > Thymelaeaceae > Aquilaria > Aquilaria yunnanensis. The sequence continues at coordinate 68,487,001 of CM077597.1, forward strand.
TCGCCGTTTGAGGTGACATGTAGCGTCCGTGGGCGGCATGTCAGAGGCTCCTTAAATGCTCATGCCGTACTCCCGAGGTCCTCTGGGCAAGGTCGTTCTTTGACACGGTCGCCCTTCTTCGGGAGTTATGCTCGTGCTTTTAGGGGGTTCCCTTGTTCGGAGGTTCCACCTTTGGGGAGATTCCCTTCTGTTTGCGATAGCTAATTCTCTGCATCCGAAGGCGATCCGTTCGGTCCCCCGAGGGAGCCGGCACCATCTTTGCGATCCCTGGCGTTCTTGCCGAAGTTCCAAGTTCGGGGTGCTTGGCTTCGTCCCTTCCGAGGTCAGTGATGGTGTCTCTTTCGGGTGACGCCAGGCTTCCTGATCATACTCCCTCACAGGAAGTACGCACTGGGAGAGGAGATAGTCCTTTGGCTATCAATATGGAACTTTTTTGGTAAATTTATGTCAAGCAAATACTCCACAATTAATGTCAGTAAAAGTATGAATGTTTAATTTTCTTACTTAGATAATAATAAATGCAGATGCCACGTAAATGGGATAACACCTATAAGCGCCGACCTGGGAAGGGACCATTTGCTCAGTTTAAGGAGGTCATGGAGCCAATACTTAATGCTCGACAGAGGATGGGCTCTTCATCCCGGGCACAGGACGATGTCGGTGTAGAGACGCAGGACATAACAGTGCCAGTGACGCACGTCCACTCACATCAGCACCGATTTGACGACGGTGGAGGCATGACATCTGGACATGGATCTGGTGTGCGGCATGTTAGGCACCCAATACTGACGACTCATCCTTCAGATGAAGACATACGTATTGATGACATCCCATCATCGATGTCACAGACACCAGCCCAAGCTCAGATGAAAATATCCCCACATGGTAACACGTAAGTGATGAATATCCTACAAACGTTCTGAAAATAGTAATATTATTTACATTACTGTGAATCATTAACATATAACTATGATTAATCATTTGAACTGTGCAGATTCATTCCAGCTGCAGCGACACGGTTAGTGACACCATGTTTCACCACACATTTCAAACCATATTCTGATTGGTCCTCCGTCTCTCCATCAGACCTTCAATAATGGTGGCGTGTTTTTGAGGTATAACACGTATATTACTATGATAATGATGTATTACTGTCAAAACAACTACTTGCTTTTTTCATGCTAATAGTTTTGAAATATTAACCTTTACAGAAGAGCTATGAGTGGGATCCAATACACCATAATGAGGTGTATCGGGTGTGGAATATATTGGGAGCACAGCATTACAGATGTATGATGTCAGAAATCTGACGTGTCAAGGATCCTGTTAAACGTCGAGCAAAGGCAAACTTTATGTCCGATGCTGCATATGCGAAAATGGAGGCATATTGGGCCAGTCCGGAGTTCATTGAGAAGTCCGCTAGATTCAAGGCAATGTAATCAACAGTAAATGACGAGGATTCATAGTCTGGCTCTTGCAGCGCGACATATGCAGGGGGATCTATCTCGATGTCTGCACATCGAGAGCAAATGGTATATATCTCGTCAATGTTCTTGCATTTTACATTTAAGTAAATAATGAACTTAAATTACCTATTAATCTGACGTTTCATTCAATTATAAAGAGAGATATCCAGAGAAGAATGACCCTGGCTTGTTTAAAGTCCTTCAAGCAGCACATAAAATGAAGAACAGAAAATATGTTAGTAAGCAATGTGAAGAAGTTGCTGTAAGTATTATAACTTTTTTTTGTAAACTATTCTTAAGATACTTACCATGTTTTACCAAAAATGTCTGATTGAAATGTGTTAATATGTTTCTGTAGACTCGTATCAGTGCTGAGATTGAGGAGCAAACACAACAAGAGGATGGATTAGAGCCAATTGATGAACTTGTAATAATTAGTACTGCATTTGGAGGGAGAAGGAGAAGGCGTGTTTTTGGTTTAGGATCTGAGCAGTGCGTCATACCGGGCTGCCGACTGCCAAGTGCCATCCCACCTATCGACATCACACAGACACCACAATTCAATGAGCAAATACAGAAGATAATGGCGGAGGAGAATGCGCGAAGGGATGCCGGGTACGAGAGGAAGCTCAAGAAAATTAAGAGGAGACAGAGTGCAGAGATGGAGGTGAATAGAGCTGCATTGGAGGCGAACTGGGCTCAGTTGGAGCTTATTTTTCGTTCGCTTAACCTTCCGTGCCCACCGGCTCAACAAGTTCCACAGTATCCTGATGACTCGGAGTCGGAGGATGAGGAGATAGTTGGTACTCCTTGATGGTCGTCTTCAATAGGTAAATCATTTCATAATTTCTTGTGTTATCAGACTTAGACAAGAATTGTTACACCTAAGACTCAGTTGAAATTCCTGAGATGTGTTGACCGTTGAATGTTGTATGGTTTGTTCCAGACATATATGTACTTGTTATAATTATGATGTATTAGAGAATGTTTGATGGAAATTACGTGTGCCTATCTGTGTAATTTTGATTGCTTAGCAATGATGAGGGAACTTTGGATTTGGTATCTCCATTTCGAACTTGTTGCAAACAGGGAAAAACACGAAACAACCCCGGCCCGGAATTGAAAATGTGAATTACCAACGCGCGTTCATGTTGGTAAATACCAACTGCCGTTTACCAACTCATGCGAGTTGGTAATTACCAATTGTCACCCGCGTTGGTACTTACCAACGCGCATGCAAGTTGGTAATTACCAACGGCGTGCTACCAACTCGCACGCGTTGGTAATTACCAACTTCGACACGCGTCGGTAATTACCAACCCCCTTACCAACTGCTGTAAGTAGAAACTTACCAACGCGTGGCAGTTGGTAACTATAACTACGCGTTGGAAAACAAGGCCAATTCTTGACCGTTGGTAATTACCAACGTGCACGCGTTGGAATTTACCAACGTGTTAATTTTTGCGCGTTGGTAAAAAAATTTCCAACGAATTGATTACCAACGTGCGTTTACCAACGGCTCCACGTTGGTACCTTCAGTTTACCAACGCGCAATAGTTGGTAGTTGCGTGTTGGTAAACAGGGGATTTTTAATAGTGGTGGGAGAGACAGGGGTGTGGGAAGTCCAAAATAATGGATTCAATGTTCAGTTTCTTTATTATTTCTTTGAATGTCGATTTTAAGTCTTTGTTATATTGTTGTGATTGTGTCACTTTTTTGTGGAGGGCTTTGTTTCCACTGTTTGTAGTTGTGAATTATTTCATCCATTTCACAAAAACTGATCATTTTATCATTCACAGTAATTAATTTATGATTTTATTTATTTTAAAATTTATTATAAAAACATGAATTTTTTATATGAAAATGAAACTTTAAATATTATAGTTTGTAAATATCATTTTTAAGAATTTTTTTCAATACAAATTAATATGAATATGTTCAAGTCAAACTTCAATAAAAAAAAGATAAAATGGTCAATTGATGTGAAACGGATGGAGTAATAAGTATACCCATGTTAAGTGCTACAGCTTTTCATGTCAAGCGGTATCACATAGACATTGTGAACGGCCTATAAGGCTATAACCTTTGTGGTATTCAATATTGCACATTATTAGTAGATACCGTTTACTAGATCCAAACCTTTCCTTAAAAATAAAAAAATTAACACAAAAACAAGACACATTAGTCACTAAGCTTAAATGCATATTCAACCCCGTAAACTTGAACATGGTCCTATTTAATACTGAATCTTTAGAAAAATGTTACAAAGCTCATTTAACAACTGCGTAAAATCACATGCTCCAACCTCCATTTATTTCCATTCCTGGTATTAATGTGTAGCGGAAATCTTTATAATAAAAGAAGTTAAAAAGAAAAAAGAGGGAGAGAGAGAGAAAAACATGACGGCTTTTGATAATTTTGCAAGACAAGAATAAATCCAGTCTTCAGGCTACCTATGAAACAAGACAACTTACAACTTCCAATCAACTAATTAGGACAAAAATAGGAATAAGGATGACCACCAAACTAACATTGATATCGTGCGCTTATGTTCATTTAAGCAAAGTAGGAAAAAGACACTTTTACTGCTAGCTATCTTATCTAATTGCTGCCTTGTTGATAGACCAGAGTGTGAAATGTAGCTAGAAGTCAAATGGTTTCTAGTGCTAATGCTAGCCATGATAGTCCTCCTATCAAGGAAGATCTGAGGGAGTGGCAAAGATGACAATGATGATGATGAGATGAGCAGTGAAGACAACAACAATGACTACAAGACGAGCGACAAGATCCTGGAGGGAGTGATGATCAACATGATTTGAATGTGAGAGGCATGGTGTGTAGGTAAGATCTGGATGCGAGTGGTGGTGGTGAGATTTGAAGATGATAATCTATGAGATGCAAGTGGTGGAGAAAATGATGTAATCAAGAACTAAGGAAGTTGATGAGGAATCATGTGGTTCCAATTTGTTGTATACAAAAAGATGAGTTTTATATACTATTTTAGACACTTTTTGTACGTTGATTTAGACACTTTTGGATATTTATTTAGACATTTTTTTACTAGGTCAAACACTTGTATTTCTAAAAAAAAAAATACCTGTATAGACCCTTTTATATATTTCTGTAGACACTTATTCATGTTCATTCAAACACTTTACTTATTATTTTCAAACATTCTTTTGTGAATAGAAAAACTTGTTTGTATATTTGGTTTAGACACTTTTATATATTTTTTTAGAAATTTTTTGATATTCATTTATATACTTTTACCTATTGCTTCGGACTTTTTTTTTTTTAAGATAGTAAATTATCAGCATATTACTCCATACACTTTCATATTTTGTGTGAGACACTTTTACATATTATTTCAAACAATTTTACATATTAATTCTACACTTTGCCTTATTAGTTTATACACTTTTACACTTTACTGATTGTTAGAAGAAAACAACATGTCTATATATTACTTCAGACACTTTTGCATCATTTCAAACATGTCTTCATATTGTCTTGGATGTTTCTCCAGATTGTTTTAATTCATAAAATGGTTGTGGAGATGATGGAGGCGAATGATGACTAACGCAATTTGAAGGCCATGATGACATAATCTGGAGTAGATTAATGACTGATGTGATTTCAAGGCATTGACACCGTGATATGAAGGTGATCAACGGTGAGATCTAGAGACTAGCAGTGACCAGCACAAATTGGAGGTGTTTGAAGATATCGATGATGTAATCCATCAAATGAAGACGACACAATTTAGAGGAAAGCTAGAGGAGAACTGGCGAGGGATAGCAACATAGTCTAGAAATGATTGACAATGGTGCAATTTGGAGATGGTGACAACGACACGATCCAAGGCGATGATCGGCGAAGAAGCTCTGATCTAGAGGTGATGAGCGACTAAATAAGCCTCGATTTGAAGGTTACAATCGTAGAGTGAGTAGAACAAACAACGAAAGGTGGCAGCAATAGCTAGGGTTTCTAAAGGGAGGGAGAGATTTTTTCTAGGGGTAATTTTGTTAATGTTTAGGATGATTAGTGGGTTTTATATAGAGGATTAGGTGTGAGTTAGTGTGTCTAATTATACATATATGTATAATATAATAACTAGCACCAAACACCATCATTTGCAAGCTTATCTGCATGATTGCATCTTCGTTTCTTTCCCTAGTGACATTAACCACTAAATGACACAATTCTGAAGACAAATAAGAATCGTTTTCCACAAAAATGTGAGAAAGCCTCCATGGCCTCCTTTCCTTATTATTGACATTAAGTGTAAAAAGAGCTTTTAGAAAACAATGTCCAAGCTTACTTTATTAACTATGCAACCATTTGCTTAAAGCACAAGAGTCCTACTTAGTCTCCAAGAAAGCTAGCATAACTAGGATAAATACATGATGTTAAATCTAAATAGGGAATTAATCTTATATAGAAGCAAATGAACATACTTAAATATACAAAGACCAAGTATTACATGTATGTATGTTAATACTCCCTTTCAAGTTGGAGCATGTGTCTTCCAAATGCCTAGCATACCAAGGAGAGATTCAAACTGCACCTTTCTAAAACCTTTGGTGAGCATGTTGGCTGATTTAAGTTGGCTGGCTACATGATGCACTAATATCTTGTTTGGCTAAACTTTGTCTTTTAGAAAAAGATAACTGATCTATGTTTTTTGTCTTTTTATGAAACATCGGATTTGAAGCAATGTGTTGTGCCACTTTGTTATCACTACAAAGGAGCATAGGCTATGTAGAATATACTATCATGTCTACAAGAAGAGTGTGAAACCATACTATCTTACTAGATGCGGCAACCATGCTCTATATTTTGCTTCCATAAATGAAGAAAAGATTGTAGACTGGTTTTTTGATTTACAGAAGATGAGGGCATTTCCAAATTGAGTGAGATAGCCCATGGTTGATCAATGAGGATTGGGACAACTAGCCTAATTGGCACCACAAAATGCTCAAAGAATAAAATCTCCATGCGAAAGAAAAAAGATCCCTTTTCTAAGTTTTCCTTTTAGATAGTGAAAAAAGATGCATTACAATAGCAAGATGGACTTGGTTTGGTGCCTACATGAACTAAATAAGTAGATTTACACCATATGTAATGTTCAGTTTAGTAAATGTGAGGTAGATCAGTTTCCCTGTTAATTAACAATAATGTCCAAAATCATGAAGCAGTGGTGCTTGAATGGAAGCTAAATGATGTTATGGTATAGGAAAGGCAACCAGCTTATACCCCATCATTCATGGCTTTTCTAACAAGTCTAACACATATTTATGTTGAGATAAGAAAATTCTATTACGAGAACAAGCAGCTTCTAAGCTAAGAAAATATATTAGCTTTCCAAGGTTTGTGATGTAAAAATATCATATAAGAACATCTTCAATGTCTAAATTTGATCACCATCATTGCTTTTTACTATTATGTCATCAATATAAAAAAGTCTCTTTGTAAAACTCTGTGTAGTTTTTAAGGTGAAAAGAGAATAATCAGCCTTTGACTGACTATGTGTCAAATTATCTCAAATGCAAGTTTAGATTTTCATGATCAAAGTAATGAAAAGTTGGTAAAAGTTGAAAGATATCTGGCTTGAAGTTGAAATGAGATGTATTAGGAGGAAAAACTAGACATGATGGCCACTAGTTCTTACGGGGTTCATGTGCTCTCTAAGGGCCTTAGGTCAATCTTGGTCATTGTATTAAGAATGATTATCTTGTTCATCATTATTGCATTTAGCAATGTTGTTTGATGAAGATGAAGATTCTCTTACCAGTTTATCACTTGATATGCATAACCAAGCTTTCATGTTATAGCCCTTGTAGTGGAATGCTCCGTGAGTGAGGAAAGTTCATAAATCCCTAGCTTAAATATCTTAATTAGAGGTGAGTTAGAAAAATCAAGTAAGTTATTCAAGGGTTAGTTGGTTCTGAGATTTTTATGGCATCAATTAAGGTCAAGGGTAAAATGGTAATTTTACATCATGAAGTGCCAAGCCGAGTCCCGAGTGTTAAAAACATGTTTTAAAACCTTAACCCATGTTTAAAACCAAGATTTTGACTAAGTATTAGAAGTTTGACTAAGTGTTACTATTCTAGAAAGAAGTTTTTCTGGGGAAAAAAAAAAAGGAAAAGTTATAGGGTTAAGGGCTTGGCCCTTTAAGCTTGTTGGGGAAGGGGACTTAGAGCACTATTTTCACTCTTCCTCCCATCAAACCTGATAGCCCTCCTACTCCTCTTGATTTCAAACCAAAATCTCCATAAATCCTTGATTTCTTGATGAAAATTAAAGGCTCCAATTGTGTATAAGGATTCGGTAGCTTATTTCAATTGGTTTTGTGCATTGGGAGGTTGCTTTCATGTTGTTCTTATGTGGGCTAGATTTGCACACAAGGTAACCAGCTTTACTTAATGTTTTCTTGTTTCTTAAGCTTATGGGAGCTTAGGTTTTGCTTAGATTAATTCAATTTGGTGCCATGAACCCGGTTTGTGCCTTGGAACTTAAGAAACCTAGGTGTGGCTTTAGAATTATGAGTTCTTGGCTTATAGTTGCTTGATTGAGCTAATTCATGTGCAATTGAGGTAAGGGATTTATGATTCATATTCATTTAATGCCATTCAAAACTTGTTGAGGTGGAACTCTTATGAATTGGAAGATTCACATTAGTTATGGAGGGAGATGTTCATGGTGAACTAGTGAGGTTTATAAGCTTACTGTGATGTTTGTATGTGTTGCTATCTTGGAATGAATGCTAAATTATGGCCTAGGAAGTATGTATTGCAAGTTTTGCAAAGTAGGAGGGCATACCTAACTTGTTTGGGAGCCTTTGAAGGCCTCCCAAGGTGCTTTGTGCATCATTTGCAAGTTATGGGCACGGAGCTCTAGTGCCATGGCACCGGCTGGCACTGCAGCACCTAAAGCACACCAGGGGGACATTAGAGTGGTTGGCTAGTAGGGCTACAGTGCTAAGTATTCATTAGCTTCGACACCCCTGTAGTATTTTGACCATAACCATTTACTCAGGTGTTCGATTAAGGCGATTCAAGAACCCACACGACTAAGAGAAAAAGCTACAACTTTCATGTTTTTCCCCAAGGCTGAATCAGCCTAAATTTGACTATATTTTCATTTCAAATGAGGGAAAGCTAGGTTAATTAGACACAATAGAGCACCATTAGTCAGATGTAAAGCTTAGTACCATCAGGAGCCTAGCCGGGCTTTCAAGTTTGAGGTCCCAATACGGGAACTTTAATGCGCCTAGGTGAGTTCCAAAGAACCTAGTATATGAGTCCAACCATGGTTATTGCTACTTCACCAAGGTAAATCAAGTAATGGTGGTTACTAGAGTGATGGTTTAGTGCACTTCTAACCTAGGCAAAGTTACTTGAGGTGTAAGTGAGAACTTAGTGCACTTTTGGTAAAGATTTGAGGTGGAAGCTTAGTACACAAGTAACCTAGGTAAATATAAGGAATTAAGGCACTATGTAGACGCTTATTGCACCTAGTGAGTTCCTTGGAACTCAAACGAGGTGCATCTACCATGTTCACCTATACAACAATCAAGGGAAGGCTAAATAGTGACCTACGCTCATTGCATCAATAAGCCAAGGCTTGCTAGGAGCAAGTTAGAGGCCAAAACTTGCTAGACACAAAGTGATGCCCGTGGAAGGACTAGGTAGAGGACAAGTCCCAAATGACTGAAACGCTATATGCATAGGTTTAGCCTCACACTTGTTTGTGCTCGCATTAGATTGAATATTATATATATGTACAATTGTTTAGCCTCACACAATTGTTTATTTGGCTAACAGAGGCTAGTGAAGTACAAAAGAGGGCTTTTGGAGCTTGCCACCGGGAGTTTGTTCTAAGGTGGGAGCTTAGTTGTGGTATATTTGGTGTATAGTTTTCATACACTAGCTTGCCTCTGATGTTCATGAATGAGTAGTGTACTCTAGAGTTATTCTTAGGTGTGAGCATAATCTACTTTTTGTATGGATACTTACACGAGGTTGACTATATGTAGTTAAATTCACATATACTTTCTATGCTTTGACTGCTTTAGAATTTGGATTCATGCAAAAAGGCCGAGCAACATTTTATGGTTTTTAATTTATGTTTTATGTTTCATCACTTGTTTTATTATCTAAGTGAAAGCATAACTCATGCATGACTACTTAATAGGTTAAATAACTAGAAGCACAAAGGTTTTAATTAGTGAACTCGTAATCAATTAACCAATTGTGACTAATATAGGACATGTTCCCATAGGTTTCCTAGGTAGGGCCACGAAGGGTCATGTCATTTTCATGCATATACAAAATAATAAAGAGGAAATTTAGTATGATTAACAAGAGAGGTAGAAGGTTTGATCTTCCATTCAACAACAATATAAATAAAACAAAAGAAAGGAAAAAAAATATGAACTTATACACCAATTTTACTTCCTCAACAACAACGCCCAAAACTTGCTGTAGTTTAAAAGTTGCAATCCAAGTATAGGTTATTGCAAGTAGTAAAATATTAGAAATCTAAGTGCCAAACCTCAGAGAAGTGAATTAAAAAATCCAAGATCATAGATGTTAACAAAAAAATTTTATATAAGATGTGAACAATTGAAGGTTGAGACTCAAATTAAAAAAAAAATCACTTTGGTTAGGGGATCCACACTTGGTATATCAATTATGGTTAATATTAGCTCATCTTGCCACTCAACTAAGAGGTACGCATAAAGAAGGTCCAAATCAAGAAATTTAGCAACTAAACTAAATAAACATTAAGCATGAGATAGTATTGTCCTTTCTTGATCCTTTAACACCAACACTTGTAAATGAGTTCAAGTATTCATCATGTCAGTCTTTATCTAAAACAATTCTCAAGACTCCATTTTATCACAACCGCTGAGCCACACCCTATAGAGAATAATAAAGTAGTTATTTTGCCAAGTTTTGTCTATGATGAATCAAAACTCTTACTCAACGAGGATGGCAGCTGAATTAATTAAGAAAACAAATACTATTAACATTAAGATTCATTAGATTTCATATAACCTTTATATCAAAAGCTTGACCTTGTTACCTTAGCAAAATAAGAATTAGTTAGACATATTGAGAGTAAAAAATAACAAATATGAAGAGGAGACAAACATGGTTAGAAGATCAAAAGAAGAACAAGATAGATAACAAGAACAAAGTAGCTAGAACAGAGATTGTTGATAGAAACATAACAATAAGATCAAGAAAATAGAGTTGGTTTTGATACAAAGAACTTTAACTCTATAAAAGAATATTAGTTTCATGCTATGGCAACGCTATATTTATAGAGTATAAAAGTGGGTGAGGTAAGTAACAAATGATCAACAAAGGATATGTTGACTTCCTCTAAAATTTTGACCTTCATGCACACCAATTCAATTCTTCAAGAATAGAGAAGATTTGCATGTCTATCTTTTATCATTAAAACCATATCTTGATCATTCAAAACCAATGCCTACAACTCGAGTTATGATTTTTCTATCAAAATTGCTCTTCAACACACGATAGAAAAGATGATCTTGTTTCTAACAAAGCTTTGGCATTGAAAATGATCAAATTTTGACTTGAGATACGCAACTGATTTGGACCTCTCTGAGTTGGCTTTAATATGGCTTTGGAATTAATCAATTCCAACATCCATAGCTCTCAATAGGTAAAAGGCACAAATTTACTACTAAAATGTATGGAGGAGAGTAATTTTTCCACCAAACTCTTTTTTTGCAAGCTAATTTGCTGTTAACATTTTCATTGTGGGCAATTTTGCCACTTGTCTTTAAATGATAGAAATATTCTATTTGTTCAGAGAATATTTTATGGCACAACTCTTAAGCTGGTCCCTAAAAGTTTTCTCCTTAACCCCTAGCTGTTTAAACCTTTCAAAAAAAAAATGAGTCAAACCCTGTGTTTGACCATATACCCTCATCGACGATTCTTCTTGTTTTACCTTCCTCATGGTCGCTAAGCAACCCTCCACCGCCACTACCATCGATCCTTTATTTTAGAACTACAGCACCTTTAGATTTAGTCCACCTATATCAATCAAACTCTATTTAATCAGGTTTATTCTAAGAAGCATTATTAGGATGTGTGAAAAAGTGGAGGTAACACCAGTGGTGGAAAAGGTAGAGGTTGGCGAAGCGTGCAGTGGTTGCTAGAGCAAGGGTCATAATGAAGATTATAAGTGAAAAAAATATATTCAAAACATATGGGCTAGGGTGTTTGGTAAAGAAAAAATGGAATAAAAACCTTGCATTCTTTTTTTCATTTTCTCATGTTTACTACATAAGCAATTTTAACAGCTGGTGATAAGTTTGCTCCCAACACAAAAAATTGATGGCAAATTTGCACCTTTCAAATGGGTTAACGGAAAAGTTGCATACAAAAAAAGTTTAGTGAAAAATTTACTCTCCCTTATAAACTTTAGTGTCAAATTTACATTTTTCATCTCTCTAGATATGAATTTTCTTGTTAAAGGCCACCAAGCACATGAATGGAGAAAGTAACTTTGTTATTGACCCAAATTTGACCTCCTATATCTTTCAATTAAGCTGGATCATGAACTAAATATTATAGACGAATGAGATCCCGATTATTGGTCTGAGAAATGGCTTGATTTGACCCTTTAGTTTGAGAGATATCATAATTTTATCAACTATATAAAAGTAGTCATTTAGATCAATTTATAAAGAATGAATGCTTTTTAACTCCAAATTATAAAAAAATGCTCAAGTTTGAGAAGTTAATCATACTCAAAGTGTATAATGATTATTTAAACCCTTAAAAGCTATACGCATTTGAATATTCTTCAAAACTCAAAATGAGACTTGATAGTCCATTGAAAACCAAACTTATGTCAAATCAAACTTGTTAGAGTAAAAACCTTTGTAAGCAAGTCATAAAATGAGTAAGTAAATCATAAAATAAGGATTGAACTTGTTAAGCACTATATGTGCATAAAACCTATAGAATTGGGGTTTACATGCCTATTCCAAAAAAGTTTACCTTTTTTACTAATTAAACCTTGAATAAACATTTCCATTCATAAGAAAAAAATATTAACATGTTTAGGCTGTGTACAAAAACTCGAATGTACACATGTACAAACAAACACAAGAACTAGGGTTATAAACCCCCTCTACCAAGATTACATGTTTCTGTTCGATAGATACTTCAGAACCATTACTTGTTACTAGGTTGCCTTCATTAGACTCATTCTTCTTAGCACAAACAAACACAAGAACTAGGGTTATAAACCCCCTCTACCAAGATTACATGTTTCTGTTCGATAGATACTTCAGAACCATTACTTGTTACTAGGTTGCCTTCATTAGACTCATTCTTCTTAGCATAATAGCACCCACTAGACACAACAACACTCAAAACTGAAATTATAAGCCACATTAGTAATGAGGAAGCAGCTATAGAATAGTAACACTATATAGATAGCCAGCCTGACAAACTAACACAAAAATAACTAGATCAATCTACCCTATGACCAGCTTCTGCAAATATGAATTGTCAGGGTGAGTTTCAAAAAAGCTCAGTAAGGAAACTATTATAATATCAACATAACAACAAGCAAGATCAATATAACTATAAGAGTTCCTCAAAACATCATCAGTATGCATATCTGATCAAATAGCCATGCTCATGAGGCAATAGTTTTCCTATATACTTGTCTAATACCCTAAAGTTAATTTGGTGCACTTAGTCATTGTTAGAACAAGCTAATTCCTCCCTACTCTAAAGCTCTCATCACTCAGAACGTGTCTGTTACACATGCTTTTAGTTCATCTGATCATGCAATGGTGTCCAACACCATTACATTAAGATCAAACACACATTATTTGTTGAATTCACAAAAATCAAAAAAGGAACAATATTTCTTTACTAATACCCTTAACCCTAGAAGTATCTAGCTCCAAAATCAATTTTTGATTTTCTTAACTCCAGACACAAGCCACTGTTGCTAACTTGCAAGCAGCCTCAAAATTCTTTTGTCCTAAGGCCAAATTTCTTGTGTTTCTCCCTATATCTACTTGTAGTTCCTTATGTTTGACTTAGTTTTGAGGTTAGGGATGAGGAACAAGACCAAATTGAGTTGCTAAAGCCCGAACTTGGACACCACAACACCCTCTACGATGAGTGGGGTTCTAACCTTATTATAGCCTCTTAGTTTCTTTGAATATTTTATTTCAACCACCAAATTTCAACCCAATACCAACTAGGTCCATAAGACCTTTTTATGATGGCTTCTTCCATGTTCCACTCTATTTACCCTCAAGTTTCTTCAATTAATCACTTGAGTCACTTGCTTATTCTTATCTTCTTACTCATCCCCCAAGACTAAGTATGTTTCTTGGATTGTAAAACTAAGGCCTTGAGTTTACTTCCTCTTCAAAACAAATCAACCCAGAACCTATTCTTTTACACTTGTAATGTGCATAAACAAGCTATGGACCCTTAATCTCTTAAGTTACCCAATTTCTGCATTGTCTTTCTAAAGCAACATCATTAACCTCCTAGATAGAAACTTACAGAGTCAGGTTTCCCATCCAAACTTGTTCACATTTTCACAATAATTCTTACATAAAGGAGAGGGTGCAAGATTTGCTTACACAAGTGTTCTTAAGATCTCTGGCACTTTGGGAGTTCAGAGGAACATTAAGTCTTTAAGTAATGGGTTCTTAAGCTCCTGCAAAATTTGGAAAGCAATGAAATAATAGTTAGCATGTGTTATAATCTCTAAAATTCACAACCAAGATAATCCCAAAAAGTCGGGGTGGCTTTCTAGGGCTTGGGGGCGTATAGGAGTTAGGTTGTACCTAAAATGAATTTACAAGCTAAGAATCTTGAACAAAGTTAGACCTGCTAGAGAAAAAAATTAAGGTATTTTAGGTGCTTAAAACAAACACAAACAGTCATATTGAACATCTTCACTCACATAGAAAAATTTAGAATCTCTGATGTGCAAATGATCATTTTTGGTACACAACATGGTTACCATTTGATGTAACAGACCTAGGTGAGAGTAGGGCAAAAAGTATGTTTTGAAACCCAGAATAACCATGAGAAAACCAATGGATAGTGGACGCAGGCTAGATTTGACAAATGAAACCATTGGAGATGATAAATGCAGAAAATGTGCCTAAGTATAGTTGTAGCTTCTTTAGAAAAAGTTATAAATTCAGCCCTTAGTTCAAAAAAATGAAAAAGATTGAAGAAAACATAAAAAATATAGAGTAATGAATTGGATGCTGTAGGGAGTCCCTTGGCAAAAACTAGTTTCTTATCCTTCTTGTAATTGATAGGACTAGAAACAAGAAAAGGTTAGGAGGGCAAGAAATTCCTACGATATTGGAAATAAAGAGAAAAGTGAAGCAAGAATGAAGACTAGGTAAAGAAGGCGGTGGTGGAAAGTGGTGAGTGATGGTGGTGAAGATGGAAATTACTAGGTTGAGCGAACAAGGTTAGGGCCAAGAGGAGGCTACCATTGAGCATAGAAGAGTGTGGGAGAAAAAATTTTATTAAGAAGTAGGGAGTTGGTGTGGAAATAGAGGAAGTACTAGTGTTTTTTTTCATAAGTAACATAGAAAGAAGAGTTTAAGGGAGAAAAGTAGCAGTAATTTCTCCAACCAAACAACAAATTGTTGAGCTATGTTCTCCATCATGGGACTAAGAAGTAGTGTACCCTTTAGTGTAGCAAGAACCTATGTAGAATAAATTAAAAAAAGTAACATATTGGAGTTTAAGATGATGGGCCACTTAGGTAGTTACTACAATAGCACTAAGCTTAGCCTATAATGGTGAAGAACAACATGGAATCACATGTCCATCTTTTAGTCACCGGGAGTCATTAATGCCCATCCAAACCCAGACAGTTGCACCCAACCCTGAAAACGTATGCTACGCTCCATCAACAAGAAAGATGTTCAAATTTTGATGAAGTTTCAATAATTTTTGCGTTCCTTGCGAATGACAAATAGGATTTGAGGTGTTAATAGGAAGAGTAAAAAAAAGAACTAGGCAATCTTTACCTACGATAAGTTATTGTCAGAAAGCATTTCTCTTGACCCACTCATTTCAATCTATCCATATAGTTCAAAGAGTAGAAAATAAATAGAAAAGCCACTCAAATTTCCATTTCAGCTGAGAGGCTAATATCAACGCAAGCCAAGAATCAAAGGATGAAACATGCTTACTAAGTGGAAAGGAAAAAAAACTGCCCCAAACTTCCAAAGTACCCAAATGTCCCCAGAATAGGTGCATTATTGTCTCCTTAGTATTCCTACACCAAGAACATGCAGGGCTAGATAAGCCTAGGTTGTCTGCAGTAGGTAGCACATTGAATAGACATTTTCAGACAAATGACTTAAGTTTTTGCGGAATCATAGAGGCTCGTAGACATTTGGCAACATTAAAAAATCTGGGCTGAGATTTGAAGAAATAAAATCCAAATTATGACTAAGCAAGGATTCTAATTTCTTTATTAACTCTAAGGTATACCACTGCTTTGTAAAATAGGTACCAAAAGCACTTCCCATCCACCTGGCAACATCCATCATTCCATTTCTTCCATTTTTATCTGTGGAAAGAATGCTCAAGATCATAATATTTATTCCTTTTCGGAAAGCTCTTCCAGAAAAGTAATATTCCACTTTCCTATAGTTACATTAGCAAGTCAAGACATTGCTGAGAGTAGGCTTATGTGACATCTGTAGTGTCAATAACCAAAGTGTCTCTAGAGAATACCTAGGATCTAAGGATCTTCCTAAACTCTAATAAGATTGGCTAGAGCCAACCTGCCATTGAATATATGGGGAAAATAATTCATAACAATAAAAAAAACTTCACTACATAATAGATGCATTATTGGCACACTTAACACTCCATACAAAATGAAAAGCTCCACACTTTGCAATTAACACACGAAACACAAGTGATTGTGGATTTCTATTAAAAAGTTGCTAGAAAGTTTTCCCGAGCAATTAAATAACCACACATCTTTGATACAAAGACCTTCCAAGCCCTTAGGGAGCACTAAAAAACCTTTTTGCTTAAGATTTAGACCTCTTTTGTCTTGGGAATCATACCACCAATACTGAACTAAGGTATTAGAAATGGAGTACGAAAACGTCACTAGCACCTTGAACAAGGACATCATATAGATAGGAATGGAAGATGGGGTAGACTATATCAAAGTTAATCTACCTACCAGATTCAAAAGTTCCCATTTCTAATTGACCAAGCTCCATTTCTAAGCTACATCGTTTTAGAATTGGTAGTGTTTTAGGTGGAGCAAAATAAGTCTTAAGCATGGCATATGCCTAAGTGTGGCTAGGTATGCATAAAGTGTGCCAATTTGAGGTGGGAGGCTTTGAACTTGTGGGAAAAATAAGACCACATGTGAAGTTAAAAGGGAGTTCATGATTAGGGTGCACAACACATAAGAGGGGTAAAATGTGTACTTAAACTAACTAAAACTTAGAAAACAAAGTAAATGACCTCAGATTTGTGTTAAACAAAGTTCAATAGACTCACTTTCATAATAAAAGTCTATTGGTGACCTCAAAATTCCATTTTGAGATAAGGTGAATAACGACCAAAATACCTTTTTCCTTCAAAATTGACTTTTGGGCTTCTGTGTTGAAATTTAACCTAATGATCATGAAAGGAATTCTCTTGATGGCAAAATGATATTGCTGCCTTTAAGTCAATTTGCTAACTTTTCCTAGTCTCAGTTTTTATGGTTATTACAACTAAGACATATTGAAAATGGCAAGAGCCTTCAAATTTAAAGCTAGCTTGCCAATTAAGTTTTGGGGAAAGTATGTTCTCACCACAACCCACTTAATTGATAGGTTGACTGCAGTGAGTATTAAAAGGAAAACAACACACGAAATGTTAAGCAACTGACACCCAAATATTATTACTGTAATGACTCCTTGTAGGGTGCTACTAGGAAATGGTGTTGAAACTTGTTCCATAGTAGTTGCAACTTGCTAGTTAATTACATAACCTAGTTATTTAGCCTATAATGTGCTATGCATTAGTGTTCCTTGACTTGAACAATGACAATAAGTCGTAATATCATAAAACATTGCCTAAGCATTTGATAAATCTAGGTTCCAAGCATCCAAATATAGTACCTTCAACTACAAGTAATAAACCTATAT
This sequence comes from Aquilaria yunnanensis, assembly GCA_039654915.1. NCBI lineage: Eukaryota > Viridiplantae > Streptophyta > Magnoliopsida > Malvales > Thymelaeaceae > Aquilaria > Aquilaria yunnanensis. The sequence goes on from CM077597.1 coordinate 68,504,692, forward strand.
AAGCATCAATTATAAAAGACAATTATACCCATACCCAAAAGTAACTCAAGAGTTATCTAGTTTATTCAGATACATCAAAGGCTAGCTAGTGTACAAAATATACACCAAGGACTATTATCAAGATCCATGCACCAAGCTCCCACCTATCAATCTCTAAGCATTGGAGCCTCAAAAGTCCTTCTTCATACCATACTAGCCTCCATTGGCCACAAACACTATAGTTAGTACCTCTACTTAACCAAAAAGAAAACCAAGAAATAAATATTCAATAGATATGATATTGCTCAAAACCACTAGCACAAAAACCTCAGCTATTGTTAGATAATGTAGAATTGAAATTCACACAACATAACTAAAGGGAGTGAGAATTCTAAGAATAGTAGTAAGGAATCCCACTACCTGCAACAAAAACACTAGGAAAAACATATATACAATATATAATAATTCTATTGTGAGCTCTAGCAGCTTGAGGCTAAACGTATGCACATAGTTCAAGTGTAAAGGCTCTCCAATTACTTGTTCAAGGTTAAGTACCAAGGTAAATAAATCTTAAGTTAAAGAATTTTATTAAACAAGTCAAGTAACTAAAGTAAGCTCTACAAAGGTTCCTAAATGTTAATCGGCACCTAAGGGTTGTAAGGGCAAAATAGTAATTTTGACCCAAGTTGGTAGCATGGCAGTAATTTCAGTGAAATTATTGTCATGTAAGTGTTAGTGACTAAAATTGTCAAGATCATAAGTTGTGTGACTCATTTGAACCAATAAGTGATGAGGCAGAGCATAAGTGCACCAAGTTGCAAAGTTGAAAGCTCAAGTGTTTTGATTTCTTTAAGTGTATGATTAGCTTATAAGCTAAGTGGAGACATTGGTACTCTCTCATTGGAGGCTAAAAAGAGTTTATTGGAGCCTAAGTGAGGGGCTTAACTAAGTTGAGTAAGAGGCTAAGCAAGATTAAGGGTGAATGGGGGATTGGGTTAAAAAGAAATACTTTGGAGCTAGAGCTTCACTATTCATCTTCTCCTTCCTTGAGCCAAACCCGCAACCTTCTCCTCTACCACACCATCCTAGCTTAAATCTTCACTTTAACCTAAGATTTTCATGAAAAGAAAGCCTTTAAAGCTATCACAACAAGCCCTTAGCAAGTTATTGGAGGATTTGGTGCATTTAGAGGTGTACTTGGAGGGTTTTTGTTCATTGAGCTAAAAACCTAAGGTAAGCCATTTCCAAAGTTTTTTGTTGGTTCTAATGGTGTCAATGAGTTAGAAATGGTCTTGATAAGCTAAATTTGGTGCCCAATTTCAAAGGAACTAAGCTTGGAAGCCATTGGAGCTAATTGAAGCATTTGGTGAATGGTTGCTTGGATTTGAACAAATCTTCAATTAAGGTAAGGGATTTATGTTATGTCATGATTAAATGATGCATAGGTAGTGTTAAAACTCTTAGGAGTGAGTTTAAATGAGCCAAAAGTGATTGGAACTGGTTTGGGTAAAGTTTGGAGCAAGATTGGCTGAGAAATGGGCAAAGAAAAGTAGCTCCAAGGGTTAATGCGGTCACACTGATTATTTTGATGTGATTGCATCAAGCTCAAAAGGAAGAAAATTCTACCTAAAATGCGCAATGCTATCGCACCAACTATGCTGGTGCTATCACATCATTTCTAGGAACTTCCATAAAATCATAATGCTGTCGCACCACAATATGTAATGCTACAGCATTGTGCCTAAATTGTGCCAACCTTATTTCTAAGTGTCCCAAATCAATTCTTAAGGCTTAGGCATCATCCTAGCGTGGCTCAAAAGTGCTTCTAATATATAAGTATGCATCAATAAGTAGGTAATAAGTGGGTGGCTAAGAGGGCTAAGGAAAAATGGATATGTGAGGTACTTTAAGTGACAAATAGGGTACTAGGGAGAGACCTAGTATTGTATGAGTCCTCCAATGGCTAAAGGGTTAGGTTGTGAACCTTCGGCATTAGAGAGGGACCTGAGAAAGGTCCAGGACCCTTGATGGCCCAAGGGTAGAGGCCAAGTGCCTCTAGGCATTAAGCGGTGCCTAAAAGGCCCCAACCGAGTTGATGTGCTAGGTAAGTGAATCCACTAAGTTGCCCGAGTCGAGTTCAAGGGAACTTGGTGAAGTTTGGCCAATAAGTTCAATTACTCGACACAACAAGTAAGGGAAATTTATAGGTAAGGGGTGAGTAAATGACAATTTACTATAATTATCCAGTAAAAGGCGAGTAAGGTCAAGTAAGTGACGACTTACTTAAGGTGCCCATAAAGAGGACTTCATGAAGTTTTATCAAGTGCTAGCATCGGATAGGAGGGCCAATATCTAAGTGCCCTCGCCGTATAAGCTCTTGGCAGTTAAGAACACCTGTAAGTGTAAGGAAGTCCTAAGTGCATAAACATATGCATTCACTCATCCATCCATACGTTGCATTGCATTATTATTGTTGTTTATTAATTGCTTGTGCTTACTGTTTGTTGTGTTGTTTGATTTCTTAGTTTCTTTGTATAGATATATTACTTGCATGTCTCCATATATTTTCCTTGCAGGTGCCAAATCCCTTACTAAGAACTTTCGAGTATTCACCCTTTAAGTGTTGTGCAGGTATTTAAAAGGCTAGGCATGCCTAACAATTTGTGAAGGGCAACTGTTAGTGCTAAGTTTTATTTTTTTGAAGGTACTCTCTATGTATGAACCTTGTGGTTAATGAATGCTTATAAAGTAAGTTAGTACTAACCAAAATGTTGTCTTTTCAACTTTCAAAGTTAAATATGCACAAGGAAAGTGAGGCTTACCACTTGAAGCTAGGTTGCTCGGGTGGAAAGCTAAGGGTGGATCTTAGTATGTATGATATTTTTCATACTGAGCATTACCTCTGCTGGTATCTATTGGTGTGAATAACACTAGGGTTACATTTTGGTGCATATAAGTTTGAGATGTATGCACATAGTTGTTACTTGAAGTTAAAGTCACTAAAGCTTTATGTCTTGGCTTGTTTTAAATTGTGTTTTCGTTAATGCCATGGCGCTATTTTCAATCTTGTTTTTATTTAATTGCTATTGCACAGCCAGGATGATGCATGCATATTTTTTATGCAGGGTAGTTGTTGACACCCAATTTCGTCCGACCCCTTCTTTTTTTTAAAAATAATAATTAAAAAAATTTAATTAAAAATTAAAAAAATAATAATTATATAAAAATTATTATTAATTAATTATACAAAGAGAGAATTAAATTAAATAGTTTTGGGGAAGGGGCATTTTGTTAAGTTAATATCTATGTGTGTATATCCAAAGAAATTAAAATTAAAAAAAAATTAATTAATTAATTAAAAATTTATTATTATTAACTAATTAATTATTATTACTGAAAAAAAAATTTAATTAATTAGTTTAAAAAATATATTTTTTTACAAGGGTTTAGTTAAAAATAATATATGTGTGTATGTATGTATGTAGGAATTAGAAAAGAAAACTCCATAAAAAAAAAATTTGAAAAGTTTGGGGTAAAAATGACAAAATTAAGAAGTTTTGGGAAAATTTGACAAAATCTGAAAGTTCCGGAAGCATTTGGTAGTTTGTCACATGAATTTTGGGTTCTGGCCCAAATGGACAGAAAAAGATAAAATTGTCTCAATCAGAAGTTTCAAGAACATCCCCAAAGTCAAAGAGACAGAAAGGACTGAAACTGTCATTTTACCAAATTAAGAGATAAGTTTGATTTTAATTATTTTTTAATTATGAACAGTCCAGCACTCCTTCCCTTATAAATAGGGGTCCAAATCTGCAAAGAAACAAGGAGAACGAAAAAAATCAAGATTAGAGCTCCATTTAAAAAAAGGGAAAACTGTAGCTTAGTCCCTGGCCTCCTTCCCTTCCTTTCCAGAAAGCCTGAACTCTTCTTTCTTTCTTTCCTTCTCTTTCCCGTTTCAACTGTTTCTTTCTTCCCCGCCTTCGCAGCTCCTCCCTCTCTCCTCCACCGTGTACACCTTCCCGTCCGTTCCCTCCGCTAGGACGCTACCCTCCCGGCCGCCACGCCTCCGTCGCGCCGTCAGTTGTCGTCGCGTCTTCTCCCTTTCTCTCCCTCTGACGCGTTCCCCCCGCTCCTTCCTCCTTCTTCTTCCCAGCCATGCGCCATCCGCCATCGTCGCCTTCCCTTTTGCTACACCGCCACCCTCTACTCTCCTGCGCCACCGTCACGCCGCCCGCGCCGCCGCCGTACCCCTGTGCGTTGCCGCCGTCGTCCCCTGTCACCCGCCAATTTCAATTTTAATTCTTCTGGGTAAAACCCTTGTTAAACTCTTCATCTTCTTATTTTCTTTCATTCAAGTCACTAACCTTTTAATTTTTGCAGAAACTAATTACTAACAACTAACTTTTATTATTATTATTGTTATTATTATTATTCCAGTATAAGTCACTAACCTTTTAATTTTTGCAGAACTAATTACTAACAACTAACTTTTTTTATTATTATTGTTATTATTATTATTCCATTATAAGTCACTAACCTTTTAATTTTTGCAGAAACTAATTACTAACAACTAACTTTTATTATTATTATTGCTATTATTATTATTCCATTATAAGTCACTAACCTTTTAATTTTTACAGAACTAATTACTAACAACTAACTTTTATTATTATTATTATTATTATTATTATTATTCATGGAAGGTTATACCTCCAATTTTTTTTAGTGGATGGCCAAAAAGTCCCACTTTATTTTTATTTATTTATTTATTGTCCTTTAACTTTCCTTTATTTACTTTATGTGCTTTTTATTTGTTTATTTATTTGCATATGTTATTTAATTTGTGCAATTTTTCTTTTAAGTGGATGGCCAAAAAGCCTCACTTTATTTTTTATTTTTATTTTTATATAGATGGTTAAACTTATTTCACCTTTAGCCAAAAAAAAATAATTAATTAAATAATAACAAATTAAAAGAAGAATTTTTTTTATGTGAATAATTAACTTTATTCCATTTTATTTTTTGTGCTAACAAAAAAATTTTTTTTTTTTTTTAACAAAGGCCAACCATCTTTTATTATTTTGGAACACCTATTTTTATTTATTTCTTATTTCCTTAAAAAGTTAACCTTTTATTCCTTTTATTAAAAAAATCATAATTAAATAATTACAATAAAAATAAAAATTAATTCTTTCTAAATATATCTTTAAATTAATAGTAATTAAAAATTTAATAAAAATAGAAAAATAATAAAAAAAAAATCTAAAATTTCATAAAAATTATGACAAAAATTAATAATTAAATTAATAAAAAAATAAGAATTAAAAATTAAATAACTAATAATAAATTAAATTTAAATTAAAATCCATATCCGAATGATTCGGCAGGATCCACGGCTTGGAAACAAAATTTTACCAAAGAAATAAATTTATTTATTTTTAGTATATTTTTAGACTTATATAATAATTTTTAATAAAATTAACATTAAAATTAAAAAAAATCCAAAAAGTTTTCACAAAAATTTAACAAATTAAGAATTAAGATTCTAAATTAAAATCCATGTCCAGGTGATCCGATAGGATTCATGGCTTGAAGAAAACATAAAATTTTTAAATGAATAAAATTAAATATCAGGATTAAAATATTTAATTTAAAATTTCGTCAAATTCCGTGTCCAGGTGACTCAGTAGAATCCATGGTTCGGAAATATCAAATTTATTAAAAAAAATTATACAAAGATTTTGAAGAATCCTATTAATTTAAAAATCCACATCCGACTAATTCAGTTAAAATTTTCAGTTTGAAAATTAACTAAAATCATTTAAAAGCAAGCAAAACAAAATTGAAATCAACTAAGGTACCAATTTTTGGGCATTTTAACAAAGTTGTTTTAACGTAACCGTACTCCCGAACCCCCGAACTCTCGCAGACCATATTTTTAAGGTATCCAATCGACCTGAGCGAAAACTGATTGGTGGCGACTCCCGAAAACGACCCGCACGTTGCCACAGCTTGGCGACTCCACTGGGGAGTCGATATTAGTGAGTCAAGCCTAGAAGTTGATTTGTTTTGATTTACTTTGCTTATTTTTATGTGGATTTATATGTTATATCTACTTAAGTAAACATGCATAATGCATTCACGACATGAAGCTCTATACCCGAGCTTCCTCAAATCGAACACGTTCTTTCTAAGCGGAATTGGTGTTGTTGTCCTTGTGAGGCCATGGTCTCCAAGCCTTCACCGGTTTCAAAGTAGCAAAGTAGTGTATTGCCTCCTGAGACGGTTAGTCTCTGCATGGGCCCACGAAAAGCTACGACTTGAATTAATCCTTTCCTTACATAAACCTTAGAGGGTAAGGAATTGGGTCTGTTACTATAATTTAGTGATGGGATTCGGGAACTACCCTCGGCCTTTTGATAAACCACCCTATGCATATAGAACTCCCCACTTAACCATAGAATTGACCACAGTATTCCTCCCATTTACCAACGCCATAAGCATGTCCGTGTTATGCTATGTTGTTGCTCTACACTTTTATTTTCTTCGTGTCTTATATTTATGGTTTTAACTCGTTTTTCCATAATAGTTCATGAGTTGTTAATTGCTATTTAACTTATTAATAACCTTATTTTTCTTTTCTTGTACTTCTGTTTTGTGCAATTATTCTTCATGCATCAAAACCACACATCAAACTATGCTAACTTTTTAGTCTTTATAATAACAACTAAAAGTCTTGAAGTTCCACGATAGTGGATAATCAAACTCACTCATTGCATGCATGCATCCATTGCATCAATCACATAAACATAGAATCTAATAAAATAAATCTTACTTTAAAAAGGTAAAATTGGACCTCAACACTGATATTCAACTCGGCTCCAAATAAGATTAATGGCAAAACAAACTGAAGGACGTCTCATAGATATGGAGTCCAAGATAGAAAGCATGGCCGAACAAATGAGACAATTGATGGAGCTAATCAAGGGGAAAGCAACTCAAGTTCCTATCAAAGAACCACAAGATCCTACTTATCCTCCGGGATTCACCCCACAACGGATCTCAGTTCAAGAAAATCTGTTTCCGGAACCAAGTCCGTCCGCTAGCATTCACCTGAAACAAGACACTATACATGAAGAGAAGAAGACATTACCAAAGGAAGAAGGAGAATCTCAAAAGTTCGAAACAATAGAGAAGAGACTTCGGGCCATTGAAGGAGGCACTATATTCGGATCTCTCTCAGTGAATGACCTCTGTTTAGTGCCAGATGTCGTAATCCCTTCAGACTTTAAGGTGCCAGACTTTGTAAAATATGATGGAATGAGTGATCCCATCACTCACATCACGTTGTTTCTAAGAAGACTACAACCACTCACAAAAGACGAGAAAGTATGGATAGCACTTTTTCAAGAGAGCCTTACGAAGTCAGCACTACAGTGGTATCTAAGTCAAGGTCCAAGAAACATTAAAACATGGAATGATCTTGCTCAGGCCTTCATCAGCAATTACAAACATGTTATGGACTTGGCCCCGGATCGCCAAACTCTCCAGAATATGGAGAGGAAAAAGCAAGAAACCTTCAAGGAATATGCTCAAAGGTGGAGGGACTTAGCCGCACAAGTTCAGCCACCCATGACGGAGAGAGAAATGGTTACTTTATTTGTTCAGACACTGAAGTACCCATATTATGACAAGCTCATTGGCAATTCGACAACTAATTTCTCCGATGTTGTCATGTCTGGAGAAAGTATCGAGCATGGGATTAGGACTAGGAAGATTGCTGAGTCTTTTAATAATCCTATGAAAAGAGGAGGACCATCCAGAAGAAAAGATGAGGAAGTACAACAAATAGGACACGGAAGAGGGATTCCCCTCGTGGGTACTGTGGCTACCGGGCCTCGCCTATCCTATTCTACCAATAAGCCCAATGATTATCATCCTAATAGGCCCAATAATTATCTTCTTAACAGGCCTAATCAGTTACGGCCACCTGTTCCGGCTCCTCCAGTACCTGCACAAAGACCAAGGGAAGTTTTTGCGCCAATTCCCATGACTTACACTGAGTTGTATCCAAAACTCATTGAAAGTCAACTTATCCGCCCAATTCCTACAAGGCCATTTGAACCCCCATATCCAAGGTGGTATGACCCCAACGTAACTTGCCCATATCATGATGGCATAGTGGGTCATAGCCTAGAGAATTGCATAGCTTTGAAACGCATAGTCCAACAATTAATAGAGTCAAAGTGGTTGGACTTTTCCGACGAACCGAATGTCACTCACAACCCATTACCGCCTCATCAAGCTAAACCAGTCAATATGATAGAAGAACACCGGCTGATAAAGAAGTCAGTCAACGATATCATAACCCCTCTTAAGCATGTATATTCATGCCTTGTGAAAGAAGGAATCATCATGGGAAAGCCTTCTTTTGGACATGAAGAAGTCGAGGATGAGGAATGGTGCGATTTTCATGACAGTAAGAGTCATTCTACCCAGGAATGCTCAGAATTCCGTGAGAATCTACAAAGACTCATAGACTCATCCCAAATCATCATTTTTATGTCAGATAAAGATGATGATGTAAATGTGATCATTAAAGAACAAGAAGTCAATGCTATGCCAAGACCACTAGTCATACCAATTTCAAAACCTGTTCTTAAGCCTTTAAGAATTCAAGTCCCGAGGCCATTCCCCTACAAATCAAACAAAACTATTCCATGGAGCTATGATTATACTTCTAACATCACATCAACTCCGTTAAAAGTTGGGAGCATGACTAGAAGTGGTCGGTGTTATTCTCCGGAGCAAATGAACAAGCTCCAACAAGATAAGAACGTTATAGATCCAACAAGTGGACCTCTTGATACAAATACATCCAAAGAGCAAAAGATCCCTCGAGCGGTAACAGATGAACAAGATACTGAGTTTCTCAAACTCATAAAACAAAGTGAGTACAGCATCGTTGAGCAGTTAAACCGCTTGCCAGCAAAGATTTCCATACTTTCATTACTCTTAAGCTCTGATGCTCATCGAGAAGCCCTTCTCAAAGTCTTGAATAAGGCCTATGTTGAGCAAGATATTTCCGTGAATAATTTTGACCACCTCGTCAACAACATCACGGCACAGAATCTTGTCACATTTACTGATGATGAGATACCGGCAGAAGGAAGGGGTCACTCTAAGGCTCTACATATTTTGGTTAAATACAAATATCGAATTATGGCTAGAGTTCTTATTGATAATGGGTCAGCTCTAAATGTAATGCCACTTGAAACCTTACACAAGCTTGGTATGGCTGGAGCAATTCCTTCTTCGTTACACCAAAAAATGAAATTCATTATTGAAGGAAAGTTAATCACAGTCTTTGCTGAAGAAGACATTCTGCTATCTAGACCTGCGGATGCTCAATATGTCGAGGTTAATGAAGATGTGCCTGATTGCTCTTTCAGGTCATTTGAAATTGTTAATGCTACCTATGTCGATGGAAAAGAACTCGTGCCAAGCATCTCCAAAATAAGTTGCATGATCGCCAAACTCATGATGAAAGGAGGATACTCACCGGGGTTAGGTCTGGGACAAGATTTACAAGGAATACCAGAGCCATTGAAAATCTCTGCAAATGAAGGGAAATATGGCCTAGGTTTCACACCGACAAGGCAAGACAAAATGAAGGCGATAGCTGAAAAGAGAGAAAAGAGGATTACACGATTAACAGGGCATCCTCTACAGAAAAGAAATCTGGATATCCCTGACATTACTGAAACATTCATGAGTGGTGGCTTAATTCTGAAAAATGACAATGAATGCGCGCTGACCATCAACATCAACAAGCCTTTTGAAAGTCTTTCTATTCAGGCAATAATCAGTGATTCACCTGAAGATGAGGAGCTCGTTCAACCCTGTAGCCCACGGGATGTGCTGAACAATTGGAGGCGATAGAACTGCCTGTTATAATCGAGAGCTTTTCAAAGTAATCTAATAGTAAAAACCTCCTAAAGAAAGGTTCAATCAATAGGGTGTAGTCTTTGCTTAAGTGAACCTTTTAGTTATTGCTTTTCATTCCAATAAAGTTGTGATTTATGCACACTATAAAAAAAGTACCAGTTTGCATCCATCTCATTCTTGCCATTTTCTCTTCTCTCTCTTTTCTCTCTGGTTAATGCAGACCTAAAACTCTCTTTGATGATAATGAAAGAAGGAACTTTGATAATCCTGTAAACACCACCGACTTGGATGACGAAGATCTTCAAATATCTCCTGAGCTATTAAAAATGATCGAGCGAGATGAAAAAGAAAGAGCAACAAGTCAAGAACCAACTGAGGCATTCAACTTGGGAGACAGTCAGGATGTAAAAGAAGTCAAGATTGGCACTCTATTTCTTCCTGAAGAGAAAGAAGAGTTAGTCCACTTATTGAAGGAATATGTGGATGTATTTGCTTGGTCATACCAAGATATGCCTGGCTTAAGCTCAAACATAGTGCTACACAAAATACCCTTGAAGCCTGGGGCGAAGCCTGTCAGACAGAAGTTACGAAGATTAAAGCCGGATCTAATCTTGAGAGTAAAAGATGAGATTCGAAAGCTATGGGATGCAGGATTCTTTGGGGTCGCTGAATATACAGAATGGGTGGTCAACATTGCTCCAGTCGAAAAGAAAGAAAGTGGGAAACTAAGAGTTTGTTAGGACTATCGACCCTTGAACGAGGCCAGTCCTAAAGATAACTTCCCACTTCCTCACATCGATACGCTGGTGGATAATACCGTAGGAAACTCCTACTTTTCCTTCATGGATGGATTTTCTGGGTACAATCAAATCAAACTTGATCCAGATGATATGATAAAAACTGTTTTTATTACCCTTTGGGGTACCTTCTACTATAAGGTGATGCCTTTTGGGTTAAAGAATGCTGGTGCTACATATCAAAGAGCCATGGTCGCGTTATTCCATGACATGATGCATAAAGAAATTGAAGTATATGTAGACGACATGATCGCCAAAACTTTCATTGCTGGGGGGCATCTAAAAGTGCTAAGAAAATAATTCGATAGACTTCGTAAATATCAACTAAAGTTGAATCCTGCCAAATGTACTTTCAGAGCCTCTTCAGGAAAGTTATTGGGTTTCATGGTAAGCAAAGATGGGATTCGAGTTGACCCAAGTAAAGTTAAGGCGATACAAGAAATGCAACCCCCGAAGACTCCAAAACAAGTAAGAAGTTTTCTGGGCAGAATCAACTTTATAGCAAGATTCATATCACAATTGACGTCCAAGTGTGAACCTTTTTTCAAATCACTAAAGAAGAACAATCCGATCGAGTGGAATAACGAATTCCAAGAAGCATTCGAGAAAATCAAGCAATATCTATCAAATCCACCAGTCTTTGTACCACCTCGATCTGGAGAACCGTTGATTCTATATTTATCCATACAGGATTCTTCATTAGGATCCGTATTGGGTCAACGTGATGAGACAGGCAAGAAAGAGCATGCAATTTACTATTTGAGCAAGAAGCTTACCACATATGAAGCGAAATACTCAATAGTAGAAAATCCTGTTGTGCCCTTGCATGGGTAGCACACCGACTACGATACTACATGTTCAACAACACCACATTGTTGATCTCCAAGACTGATCCCATTAAGTACATTTTTTAGAAACCCGCTTTATCAGGCAGGATTGCAAAATGGCAAATGCTGTTGTCTGAATACGACGTACAGTATGTCACCCAAAAGGCTGTAAAAGGGAGTGTGATTGATGAATATCTGGCTGATAGAGCATTGGATGATTATGAGCCAATGAGAATGGACTTTCCTGATGGAGATATAATGACGATAGAACAGGAAGTCTCTGAAGATGATGAAACATGGAAAATGGCATTCGATGGAGCATCTAATGCTTTGGGACAAGGGATTGGAGCTATACTCATCTCTCCAAGCGGAGATCAGTTTCCCGTCACAGCAAAAATTACATTTCCTTGTACCAACAATATAGTAGAATATGAGGCATGTGCTATGGGACTCCAAATGGCACTGGAACTAAAAGTACGAGATCTCCGAGTGTATGGGGATTCCGTATTAGGCATATATCAAATCAATGGAGAATGGGAGACAAGGGATTCAAAATTGATCCCTTACCAAAAGCTCATACTAGAATTGGCTCGAAAATTTAACAGTATAAGCTTCCATCATCTTCCAAGGGAAGATAATCAAGTTCCGGACGCTTTAGCTACTTTAGCTGCTATGTACAAGATAAGCGACCCTGAGCATACTCCTGTGTTCGAAATGAAAATAATAGATTCCCCAGCTTATTGCATGAGCATCGAAGAAGAATTGGATGGGAAACCTTGGTATCACGATATCAAGAAATACCTCCAACAACGAGTGTATCCATCAGAAGCCTCAGAAAATGACAAGAAATTTCTACGAAGACTGTCAATGGGTTTTCTTTTAAACCTAGACATACTTTATAAGAAAACCCCAGACTCGATGCTACTTCACTGTGTAGATGCTCATGAAGCACGAAAGATCATGGAAGAAATTCATTCTAGAATGTGTGAAGCACACACTAGTGGTCATACCATGGCAAGACAAATAATGAGGGCTGGCTACTATTGGCTCACATTGGAAAGTGATTGCATCAATCACGTAAGAAAATGTCACAAATGTCAAATATATGCCAACAAGATCTAGGCTCCACCTGCTCCTCTTAATGTAACAGCAATACCTTGGCCTTTTGCCATGTGGGGAATTGATGTCATTGGAGCCATTACCCCCAAAGCTTCTAATGGTCACAAATTCATCCTAGTGGCAATAGACTACTTCACTAAATGGGTAGAAGCTGTGTCTTATGCAAATGTAACTCAAAAGGTGGTATGCCGGTTCATTAAGAAAGAAATCATTTGTCGCTATGGGCTGCCAGAGTGTATCATCTCAGACAATGCCACGAACTTGAACAATACAATGATGCAGACTTTGTGCCGACAGTTCAAGATTAAGCATCTCAATTCGGCACCTTATCGACCGATGATGAATGGTGCAGTAGAAGCGGCCAATAAAAATATCAAGAGAATTATTAAAAAGATGATCATCACTTACAGGGACTGGCATGAGATGTTACCTTTTGCACTACATGCTTATAGAACTTCTACCCGTACTTCTACTGGAGCAACACCTTTTTCTCTGGTATATGGCATGGAGGCTGTATTGCCCATTGAAGTTGAAATTCCTTCATTAAGGGTACTAATGGATACTCAATTAAGAGAAGCAGAATGGATCAAGGCTAGATACGAGCAATTAAACCTAATTGATGAAAGAAGAATGATAGCCCTCTGCCATGGGCAGCTTTATCAAAGGACGATGATTCGCGCTTACAATAAAAAGGTTCGCCCACGGCAATTTCACGAGGGTGACATAGTGCTCAAGAAAATTCTACCCATTCAGCATGATTCTAGAGGAAAATGGACACCAAATTATGATGGGTCATATGTCGTGAAGAAAGCATTTTCAGGAGGGGCTCTAATTCTGACAGAAATGGATGGACAAGAGTTACCAAAGCCAGTAAATTCAGATTCAGTAAAGAAATACTTTGCATAATGAAGAAATTTTCGGATAGAAGGGAAGAAGTGGATACAGGGTTACCAAAGTCTATTTGATCAAAGTTGTCAAAGAGAGCGTTCTTCCCTCACACTTTCATTGTTATGCATCTGTATCCAAGACTTTTATATTCTCTTACCGATAAATAAAAAGCCAATTCTCTTTAGCTTTCCTTTGATTCTCACGTTCAACTTTTATATTCCCTTGTTCAAAAAAAAATGATGAAGTCATTTCTATCCAGTTCTTTTCCTTCAAATCTCACATTCCTATTAGCCTTTAGTTTGCAATAAATTGTGACTTTTGTAGAAAGAATAGTACTAATTAAAACTCAGAAAAAGCAAAGACTGTAGATTACTTTGATAAGCTTTCTGAATTAAAACAGGTAAGATTGAGGTCCTGCTTTGCGAACGGCACAGAACATAGGCTAACAAAGAAGAAGGAGTAACAAATCTTCGGGAGATAGCCTTGGTAGTTGCCTAGATGATCGCTTCAGAAGCCTTAGCATGTTCACGTCAGCAAGAAAGAACCATACTCACGAATATTTCAACAGGGACAATTATCCAGAGAGGCATAAAGTATGAGGCGGGCGAACATTAAAGAAATTGAAGCCAAAATTCAAGAACAAGTCAAGGAAAGGGGATTTTGAAAAGAGTTGGGCTTTTGAGGCAATGGACAAGAGCTGGGAAGCATAAAGAGATCCAATGATAGTCCAAGAAGGCAATCACAAAGAAGATCCAATAAAGCAAAGACATGAAGAACTAGATCCATCCAAAAATCAAAAAAAAAAAAACCATCAGTTACACATTCTCTACATTCATGCATTTCACATCATGCATGCACCGCCTTTGCATAACAAGGACCAAACGGGAAGCATATTCACGACACAATTACAGCAGTATAAGCTGAGATCTCAATGAAATCAGTCCTTACCAGTCTATCACTGGATGCACAGCTAATACGCTGGACCAACCCGCATCAGGAATTCAAGGATAAGGTAGACAATATGTCAAAAGCCTGGCAATCGATTCAATAATCGAGACTACACCTGGAAGGACAGGATTGACGTCAGCTAGTAGTATCCAAGATAAGAGATAGCTATGGCCAAGGATAAGGTAGATGTCAAGAAATATTGTCGTTGACAATTTGTCAAAAGCTGACAATGGATTCGATAATCGAGGCTTTATGCACAAGGACAGGATCGACGTCAGCTCGACGAAATATCAAAGATAAGAAATATTGTCAAAAAGTTGGCTCCATTTTTCCGGTTAAGTGGCGGATACGGTACTCCGTGACTCTCAAGTCGGTTCTCTCAGTTGCCCATAATAACTGATTTCTTCCTCCCTTCTTTCTTTTACTTCCCGCTAGAAAATGGATCCTACTCTTTCTCCATTGTGAAAATATTTTCCTTCTCTCCCAATGAACATTCTAAAAAAGATCTACCGAGTTCGCTGTGAACGATTAAGAGTTTTAATGCACAAAGGAATCCCTGAAGATGTACGGTGGTTAATCGAAGCTAAGGTTCGTCTGGTAGGCGAAGCCCCAGATGCATTTACGTCTCACATGCCTGGCATAGGTAAAAGCTCTTATGCCAAAAAGTGAAGAGCGAAAAGGTTACAAGTCTGTCATAAATGTGGTCGATGGACTTGTAATACTAAATGTCGTTCTTTAGGAATGATCTCCGATAATCGAGAAGATAAAATACGATTCATCAAGAATGGCCTGAGTAAGGATTCGTTGGATGATATCCGATTGACTCTTGAGACGCATTCTTGTGGATCAGTGCAATGCGAACTTCTTGGTTTATGGAGTATTTTTCATGAAGAACGAGAGCGTTACAGTCCCGGGAATCTAACTTTAAAAGACCCTGTTTGCCAGTTTGTAAGAAAACTGGATGGGAAGCAAATCCCCGACTCATAGAAGGCGTTGAAGCCGTTACTGGACATAAAACCAGCGGAAGATGTGAGCCACAGTCACAATCACTGTACATACAATTTGTCACATTTGAAAATTTACATTTTTCTTTTGACAATAATGTACTTGCTCCCGTAAGCGTAATTAACACGTTATCCTTTCACCTCTATAAATGTGTGTTCTTCTTTCCGGTTAAGTAGCGGATGCGATACTCCCTGACTCTTATAATCGGTTATTTCATTTTCCTACAATAACTGATTTCTTCATCTCTTCTCTCAAATTCTTCTTTTATCAATGGATTCTACTCTTTCTGCCCTGCGAAAGTACTTTCCTTCCCTCCCAACAAATGTTCCTAAAAAAGTCTACCAAGCTAGATGTGAAAGAATCAGATTTTTTATACACAAGGGCATTCCTGACGATGTGCGGTGGTTAATTGAAGCTAAGGTCCGTTCGGCTGGTGAAGTTCCAGATGCATTTATGCCCCGCATGCCCTGTTTAGGTAAAAGCGGTTATGCCAAAAGGCGAAGAGCAAAGAGGCTAGGCGTGTGTTATAAATGTGGGCGATGGAATTGTGATACTAAATGTCACTCTTTAGGATACATCTCCAGAAATCGTGAAGATAAAAGAAAATTCATTAAGAATGGCCTGCGTAAGGAATCTTTGGAGGATATCCGAGAGACTCTTGAAACGCATTCTTGTGGAGGAGTGCAAGGTGGAATTATCAACTTATGGTTGACTTACCATAAAGAACGAGACCGTTACAGTCTTGGGAATGTGACTTTAAACGACCCTATTTACCAGTTTGTAAGAAAACTGGATGAGAAGCAAATCCCCGACTCATAGAAGGCGTTGAAGCCGTTACTGGACGTAAAACCAGCGGAATATGTGAGCCACAGTCACAATTACTGTACATATAAGCTGTCATTTGTCTTTTCTTTTGACAATAATGTACTTGCTCCCATAAGCGTAATAAACACGTTATCCTTTCATCGCTATAAATGCATGTTCTTCTTTTTTGATACGGTACTCCGTGACTCTCAAAGTCAGTTATTTCCGTTTCCTACAATCACTAATTTCTTCCTTTTTTCTCTTAAATGCCTCCTTCATCAATGGAGTCTTCTCTTTCCGCCCTACGAAAGTATTTTCCTTCCCTCCCAATAAATGTTCTTAAAAAGATTTATCAAGCTAGATGTGAATGATTTAGAATATTTATGCACAAAGGCATTCCTGATAATGTGCGGTGGCTAATCGAAGCTAAGGTTCGGTCGGCTGGTGAAGTTCCAGATACATTCTTCCCCCGTATGTTTGGCTTTGGTAAAAGCGCTTATGCCAAAAAGAGAAGAGCAAGGAGGCTAGGCATCTGTCATAATTGTGGATGGTGGATTTGCGGCACTAAATGTCGTTCTTCAGGGATAATCACTAGAAATCGTGAAGATAGAAGAAAATTCATTAAGAATGACCTGCGTAAGGAATCTCTGGAGGATATTCGAGAGACTCTTGAAGCGCACTCTTGTGGAATGGTGCAATTTGAGATTGTTGATTTATGGATGACTTTCCAAAAAGAACGAGATCGTTACGGTCTTGGAAATCTGACTTTAAACGACCCTGTTTGCCAGTTTGTAAGAAAACTGGAAGGAATGCAAATCGCCAATTCATAGAAGGCATTGAAGCCGTTACTGGACGTAAAGTCAGTGGAAGACGTGAACCAAAGTCATGACTACTGTACACGCTAGCTGTCGCTTTTGAAAATTTTCCTTCTCTTCCAAGAATAATGTGCCTATTCCTGACGTGAGCCACAGTCACGACTACTGTACATGCTAGCTGTCGCTTTTGAAAATTTTCCTTCTCTTCCGACAATCACGTACTTACTCCTGACATAAGCTACAGTCGTGACTACTGTACATGTTAGCAGCTATTTTGAAAATTTTCCTCCCCTTTGACGATAATGTACTTATTCCTGACCCGAGCCATAGTCGTGACTACTGTGTATAGCTGTCATTTTGGAAATTTTCTCCATTTCCGACAATAATGTATCCACTCTTGAAAATAAAATTATTGCTTTATCTCTTCATCTCTATAAATATATCCTCTTTTCTTCTTTTCTCACAAGGGTAAGGATAAGAATGGAGAAAACCCCAACTCGTAAATCCCGAAGTATTTGTGTATTTTCTGAAGCTTTTCCTGGAAAAGATAAAGAGTATTTAAAGGCAGCCAACCATTTGGGTAGAGTATTAGCTGAGCGAAAAATACATTTAGTTTATGGAGGAGGTAGTGTCGGATTAATGGGAGGTGTAGCATCAGTAGCATCTTTAGGAGGAAGTCAAGTTTTGGGCACTATCCCTGGACACGACAGTCTTTCCCGACCAGTTCCGTCCCATAATTGTCCTTTACCCGGCCTGTTGAAGCATTGTGGAAGAAGAAGCGATCCGATCCGTTTTTCTTGTCCTTTAGTTTTATTATCAGCATTTTCTTTCGTGTTTCAATTTTTCTTTTCAGGGAATTTCTTTATCTTATAAGATAGTTTCGTGCACGCTGATATTAAAACCATAGGACAAAGCCTTTAGCTCGGAATGGCTGAGTAAGGAGTAATTTTGTTTACTCTTGAGACGCATCCTATTAGGTCCACTAGTCAGGACATTTTTGGGTAGCTAAGCTTCAACATTATTTGGATGACATATCTCACAAGGGAATCTATATTTTCGGAAGAAAATATTAGATGAAACCTTGGGTATTGATTCCAAACATGCGTACCCTTACATAATTTGTCTGTTTTATTTCACATCATCAAGATTCACTCATCTTATCGAAGTCTAAATTTTTGCACTCGCCTATTATGAAGATCCACACTTTCGAAGAAAATTATTCCAATTTCAATTGCTTTCATATAAATTTCGCTCGAGGTCCTAAGGAAAGCTCTTTAGCCTCAAAATCAATCAATTTTCATTCAACAGTAGGACTGCTCCTATCGCCGGGGTTTTAAGGATGGAACCTTTGCCTCGAAATCAATCAAACTTTCAACGATAGGAGAGTTCCTATCGTCGAGGTTCTAAGGAAAGTTCCTTAAACCTCAAACAATCATTCATCAATTTTTCTTCAACGATAAGAGAGTTCTTATCACAGAGGTTCTAAGGTAGGGCCCTTAACCTCAAACTTTCAACGATATGAGAGTTCCTATCATCGAGGTTCTAAGGAAAGTTCCTTAAACCTCAAACAATCAATCATCAATTTTTCTTCAACGATAAGAGAGTTCTTATCGCAGAGGTTCTAAGGTAGGGCCCTTAACCTCAAATTTTCAACGATAGGAGAGTTCCTATCGTCGAGGTTCTAAGGAGAGTTCCTTAAACCTCAAACAATCAATCATCAATTGTTCTTCAACGATAAGAGAGTTCTTATCGCAGAGGTTCTAAGGTAGGGCCCTTAACCTCAAACTTTCAACGATATGAGAGTTCCTATCGTCGAGGTTCTAAGGAGAGTTCCTTAAACCTCAAACAATCAATCATCAATTTTTCTTCAACGATAAGAGAGTTCTTATTGCAGAGGTTCTAAGGTAGGGCCCTTAACCTCAAACTATCAATGATAGGAGAGTTCCTATCGCCGAGGTTCTAAGGAGAGTTCCTTAACCTCAAACCATCAATCAATCAATTTTTCTTCAATGTTAAGAGAATTTTTATCGCAGAGGTTCTAAGGTAGGGCCCTTAGCCTCAATTTCAATCCATCAATTTTTCTTCAACGATAGGAAGGTTCCTATCGCAGAGGTTCTAAGGTAGGAGCCTTAGCCTCAATTTCAATCAATCAATTTTTCTTCAATGATAGGAAAGTTCCTATCGCAGAAGTTCTAAGGTAGGGCCCTGAGCCTCAATTTCAATCAATCAATTTTCATTTAACGATAGGACAGCTCCTATCGCCGAGGTTCTGAGGATGATTCCTTAACCTCACGATTTAGGCGGCGAGAAGGTTCTCAATGCCTAGCTAAGTCGAACGAAATTTGGTAACGACTTTGCATACATCATGTCCCATGAAGCATGCAAAGGGGGGCAGCTGTTGACACCCAATTTCGTCCGACCCCTTCTTTTTTTTTAAAATAATAATTAAAAAAATTTAATTAAAAATTAAAAAAATAATAATTATATGAAAATTATTATTAATTAATTATACAAAGAGAGAATTAAATTAAAAAGTTTTGGGGAAGGGGCATTTTGTTAAGTTAATATCTATGTGTGTATATCCAAAGAAATTAAAATTCAAAAAAAAATAATTAATTAATTAAAAAATTATTATTATTAACTAATTAATTATGATTACTGAAAAAAGAATTTAATTAATTAGTTTAAAATATATTTTTTTTACAAGGGTTTAGTTAAAAATAAGATATGTGTGTATGTATGTATGTAGGAATTACAAAAGAAAACTCCATAAAAAAAAATTGAAAAGTTTGGGGTAAAAATGACAAAATTAAGAAGTTTTGGGAAAATTTGTCAAAATCTGAAAGTTCCGGAAGCATTTGGTAGTTTGTCACATGAATTTTGGGCCAGACCGACGGTTCTGGCCCAAATTGACAAAAAAAGACAAAATTGTCTCAATCAGAAGTTTCAGGAACATCCCCAAAGTCAAAGAGACAGAAAGGACTGAAACTGTCATTTTACCAAATTAAGAGATAAGTTTGATTTTAATTATTTTTAATAATGAACAGTCCAGCACTCCTTCCCCTATAAATAGGGGTCCAAATCTGTAAAGAAACAAGGAGAATGAAAAAAATCAAGATTAGAGCTCCATTTAAAAAAAGGGAAAACTGTAGCTTAGTCCCTGGCCTCCTTCCCTTCCTTTCCAGAAAGTCTGAACTCTTCTTTCTTTCTTTCCTTCTCTTTCCCGTTTCAACTGCTTCTTTCTTCCCCGCCTTCGCAGCTCCTCCCTCTCTCCTCCACCGTGTACACCTTCCCGTCCGTTCCCTCTGCTAGGACGCTACCCTCCCGACCGCCACGCCTCCGTCACGCCGTCAGCCGTCGTCGCGTCTTCTCCCTTTCTCTCCCTCCGACGCGTTCCCCCCGCTCCTTCCTCCTTCTTCTTCCCAGCCGTGCGCCATCCGCCATCGTTGCCTTCCCTTTTGCTACGCCGCCACCGTCACGCCGCTCGCGCCGCCGCCGTACCCCTGTGCGTTGCCGCCATCGTCCCCTGTCACCCGCCAATTTCAATTTTAATTCTTCTGGGTAAAACCCTTGTTAAACTCTTCATCTTCTTATTTTCTTTCATTCAAGTCACTAACCTTTTAATTTTTGCAAAAACTAATTACTAACAACTAACTTTTATTATTATTATTGTTATTATTATTATTCCATTATAAGTCACTAACCTTTTAATTTTTGCAGAACTAATTACTAACAACTAACTTTTATTATTATTATTGTTATTATTATTATTCCATTATAAGTCACTAACCTTTTAATTTTTGCAGAAACTAATTACTAACAACTAACTTTTATTATTATTATTGTTATTATTATTATTCCATTATAAGTCACTAACCTTTTAATTTTTGCAGAACTAATTACTAACAACTAACTTTTATTATTATTATTGTTATTATTATTATTCCATTATAAGTCACTAACCTTTTAATTTTTGCAGAAACTAATTACTAACAACTAACTTTTATTATTATTATTGTTATTATTATTATTCCATTATAAGTCACTAACCTTTTAATTTTTGCAGAACTAATTACTAACAACTAACTTTTATTATTATTATTGTTATTATTATTATTTCATTATAAGTCACTAACCTTTTAATTTTTGCAGAACTAATTACTAACAACTAACTTTTATTATTATTATTATTATTATTTATTTTTTTTTTTCATGGAAGGTTATACCTCATATTTTTTTTAGTGGATGGCCAAAAAGTCCCACTTTATTTTTATTTATTTATTTATTGTCATTTAACTTTCCTTTATTTGCTTTATGTGCTTTTTATTTGTTTATTTAATTGCATATGTTATTTAATTTGTGCAATTTTTTTTTTTAAGTGGATGGCCAAAAAGCCCCACTTTATTTTTTATTTTTATTTTTATATAGATGGTTAAACTTATTTCACCTTTAGCCATAAAAAAATAAATAATTAAATAATAACAAATTAAAACAAGATTTTTTTTATGTTAATAACTAACTTTATTCCATTTTATTTTTAGTGCTAACAAAAAAATTTTTTTTTTTTTAACAAAAGCGAACCATCTGTTATTATTTTGGAACACCTATTTTTATTTATTTCTTATTTCTTTAAAAAGTTAACCCTTTATTCCTTTTATTAAAAAAATCATAATT
This sequence comes from Aquilaria yunnanensis, assembly GCA_039654915.1. Lineage (NCBI taxonomy): Eukaryota > Viridiplantae > Streptophyta > Magnoliopsida > Malvales > Thymelaeaceae > Aquilaria > Aquilaria yunnanensis. Next base: position 68,526,496 of record CM077597.1, read on the forward strand.
AAATAATTCCAATAAAAATAAAAATTAATTCTTTTTAAATATATATTTAAATTAATAGTAATTAAAAATTTAAGAGAAATAGAAAAATAATAAAAAAATCTAAAGTTTCATAAAAATTATGACAAAAATTAATAATTAAATTAATAAAAAAATAAGAATTAAAAATTAAATAACTAATAATAAATTAAATTTAAATTAAAATCCATATCCGAATGATTCGGCAGGATCCACGGTTTGGAAACAAAATTTTACCAAAGAAATAAATTTATTTATTTTTAGTATATTTTTAGACTTATATAATAATTTTTAATAAAATTAACATTAAAATTAAAAAAAATCCAAAAAGTTTTCACAAAAATTTAACAAATTAAGAATTAAGATTCTAAATTAAAATCCATGTCCGGGTGATCCGATAGGATTCATGGCTTGGAGAAAACATAAAAGTTTTAAATGAATAAAATTAAATATCAGGATTAAAATATTTAATTTAAAATTTCATCAAATTCCGTGTCCGGGTGACTCAGTAGGGTCCATGGTTCGGAAATATCAAATTTATTAAAAAAAATTATACAAAGATTTTGAAGAATCCTATTAATTTAAAAATCCACATCCGACTAATTCAGTTAAAATTTTCAGTTTGAAAATTAACTGAAATCATTTAAAAGCAAGCAAAACAAAATTGAAATCAACTAAGGTACCAATTTTTGGGCGTTTTAACAAAGTTGTTTTAACGTAACCGTACTCTCGAACCCTCGAACTCTCACAGACCATATTTTTAAAGTATCCAATCGACCTGAGCGAAAACTGATTGGTAGCGACTCCCGAAAACAACCCGCACATTGCCACAGTAGTCTAAGTAACTAGTTGCACGTAATGATTTCAGATACTTCACAAGTAATGACTAGCTAGTTGTAACCTAAGTGGGATCATAGTTTCCAAAAAGCCTACCAGGGTTAGCAAATCAGGGTATTGGGGCCCTGTTTTGCCACAATTAGTATTAGAACAGGTCAATGGTCCTAGTAGAGGCAATAAGTGACTAAAATCCAAGTATGCCCTTATGCTAGGTGTGGTTAGTAATACTTATAAGTATTCCTAAAGTTGTCGTTTAGCTTTGGTTGCAGGTATATCAGCGGGAACCTGGGAAGGTTTTGGTATTGAGGCAAGGGACTGAGCAAAGGTCCAAGTGACCTTATGGTGTTAGCCATAAGGAAGGTGGCAATTTTGTTGTACAGTCTCAATAGCACTATGACATGAGTAGCCCAAGGATTATGACTAACATTCGAGGAAGGGAAGACCGTGGTTGATGCCTAACGGGTAAGGTCAAAGTGTGCTAAAGCCTACTAGTACACTATGACCAAGGGAATAATCCTTACCCTAAGGGCAAGACCAAGGTCAAGGAAATGTCTACAATTATGTAAATAAGGATAGACTTTGACAAGTAGTCAAAAAGCCCAAGGGGTAAGGGCTAAAGGGCACTAAGTTACAAAAGGTGCACTAAGGCCAAGTGAACCATCATTAACCAAGGGCAAGGGCGACATGGACACCAAGAGAGTGTTAGGCCTTGAGGTAAGGGCTAAGGTGCATTAGGACCATATGTGTACTTGGGCTAAGAGAATAACATCTCGACCCGAAGGGAGAACTAAGGAAGAACAACACGAACCAAAAAAATGGGCTATGTGTTAGGTGTTTGGAAACCATAAAGGTAAAGGACAAAGGGCATGAATATGCTTGAGGTCAAGGCCTGAACAAGGCTAAGGTCAAGAATGACTCAATCACTGGGGAAACGCCACTAGCACTTAAAGGCAACCAAGAAGACTTACTCAGACCAATTGAAAGGTCAAGGAGCCGACAACAAAAAAAAAGGTATATTTAAGTTTACAGCATAGTAGTAAGTAGTTTTTATTGTTTAAACTGCTATGTTTGTGGTTGGGACTAGCTTGCCTAGAAAGCTAGGATTGCAAAAGAGTGTGGGTATGTGAACCCATAAGAACCTAAAAAGGGTAAGCTTCAATTAGACCCTTAAAGTGGTTAAGGTTTTGCCTAGAAGCTTAAGGGTAGTAGGTATGCAGTGATTTGTGGTTGTGGTTTATTGAATGGTGTGGCATTGCTGATGTGAACGCCAATGGTATAAAGACCATGAAACACAGGGGCTTAAAAGGTGCACTTTGAATGGTGCCCTCGGTGTCCTTGCTTTGTGACTTATCTAAGCACTCTAGGACTGAGTACCAAGCATGTCCATCATCTCCATATGGTTTCTTGAAAGTTCCAGTAGCTCCTAGTGAAGTTCCATGTCCATTCTCCATGAAGAAGCTTGAAACAAAGGCTTGTAGTGCACTAGAGAGCTCCTTAGCTTGCTTCCTTGTCATGGGTCCACTAGAAACCTTCAATGGGTCCTTGCCTTCCTTGGGTGTGCCTTCTTTGATCATATCAAATGCTTAGGGAGAGGATCATTTAGGGGGCATAAGAGCAAACTTAACCATGCCGGTCATAAATGACCCCTGGAAGTATCCTAAGGGTAAGGGTGAATTGCACAGAAGAAGTGGTAAGTCACGCCATGAGTTAAGCCTTAAGTTGATCAAACTTGTACCTATGGTGTAAGGAATATTTTATGCACTATAGGGACAATTTAATGAAGGACAACTCTGAGATAGTTATGATTGGTCCAATTCTAAGAATTATTGCACACAAGTTACTAAGTGGTGGCCAGCGGCGGCCTCATCATGTGTCATTGTACGGGTTGGGAAGACTTCTGATGGAGGAGAGCACTTTTGGAGGAGATTCCCCAGTTGGATGTACCTGAAATACTCCAGAAAACACAGGTCAGGAGGTCCCCGGTGTGTATTCCCGGGGAGGAGCCTCCGACGCCCAAGTCAGTATTTTCAGATAATCGAATTACGTGCCCTTTTGTGTATTCAAAGAGAACTCTTTTTCTTCTCTCCCTTGCCCCTTACCCCGCTAGGACGCTTCCTGGGTATTTTATAAAGGAGGCGTACAGAAGACGTTTTCCTCTTGTGGTCGCTCCAGATCACGACACGTGTCCGGTGGGATGTGATCCCTGCTTTTCCACGAGCAAAGGGACATTTATCTCAGCAAAGGTCGCCTGGCTGACAGCCTAGGCATTTCGAGAGTGTCATATCAAAACATCCCTCTGATGGCGTGCTTCAGTGATAGCGTGTCAGAATGTACTTGGGGGACGACTTTTATGGGGAGGTGTCAGAGGCTCCTTAAATGCTTTGTTCGTACTTTCCGAGGTTACTCTGACGCCTCGGATAATATATTCCCTGAGTATGGGTCCTCCGAGGGATACCCCCGTTTCCGAAGGGGCTCTGATTTCTCTACCGAGGTTGGTCTCACCATTTCCCAAGGAAGCGAACTCCCTACATTAGGCCAGGGGGATCGTTCATTCTTCCGACCTCGGCTGGCAGTTTACCTTTGGCGAGGTCGGTACTCCGTCAGACCTGGAAGCTCAGCCAGTGATGGGCACCTTGGCTATCACATGCCCCCTCCTGGAGAGACGGAGCGGGGGCTTCGGCTATGTTTTCGATGAGGTCCCTTTGCTGACCTGGCCGTTGGAACTTGCCTTGCTTCAGAAGGCGTTTCCTCGGAGCCGAGGTACCCTCCTCCAGTTTTCTTGGTGTCATCGGAATGCATATTACTTTTTTCTTTTTTGCTTTTTCTGCCACGAGTCTGTGAATCGTCGCGTCCTTTGGCCAGGCGTGTCAGTCATGGGTAACCGTGCCTGGGTTTTCACGATATTAGAGGGACGTGCCCTGGTTCTTCGCGCTGTGTGACACGTGGACGCTGTTGGATGGCCAAATAATTATGTTGGTTACGTCAACCGCACCTCTTCGCCTTCAAGGAGTAATAATTAGGCCGTTTCATCTTCAAAGGATGATTATGACAACGTTTCACTTATCCTTCCTCAGTCTATATAAGCACCTTCCATCCCATTTTGTCTCACTTTTTGTTTTAACTCTCGTCTGTTCTAGAGCCTTTTCTTGCCTTTTTCTCTTTCCGGCGGCGATTCTTGCAGTAGAGTGACCTTCGGCGACTCCTTGCAGCGGTGTTTCGCAGCCCGGGTTTTAGCAAAGTCTTTGGTGAGTGTTCCCTTTTTGTGGTTTGTTGTTGTTCCTCTATTTCTCCCAAAGTCATCTCTCTTTTTCTTATTTTTTTTTTTTGAAAAATGTCAAATCCAACTCCATTGAGTCCGACTCCATTGATGACTTTGCGCCCTCTTTCTGCAAACCTTGCCTCCCTTGAGGCTTATCCTTGTTCCACTACTTTGGAAAAGATGAAAAAGTGGGTGGCCAAGTACTACCTCCCTTCTTATATCACACCGAGGTTACCTCTCCCGGGATCTTACGGTTACGCAGCTTCTTCGGGGGAGGTTACCGTTTACCGAGCTCAGCTGAAAGCCGGTCTTCGGTATCCCCCTCATCGCGTGATATGCGAATTCTGCAAATTCCACGGCATTGCTGTGAACCAACTCCCCCCAAATTCTTACTCTTACTTTAATGCCTTCCTCTGCATGTGCGCGGTGTTCGGCATAAAATCGCACTTCCTCTTTTTCATGCAATACTACAAACTCCACCCGGTCCCGAAGGGTGGTTTTTACTACCTCCTTCCCCGAGGGTCCGGGAGTAAGAAGTTTATGTTTACCTTTGACAATAAGGATAGTTGGCGAGGATGGCAGAAGAAGTTTTTCTTTCTCCGGGTCCCCGAGTCTTGGAGACATGTGCCTATTAGATGGGCGTCGGGGACTTTGGAGGTCGACGTCGTCGATCCCCGGAAGCTCCTTACTCCGGTATTGCTTGCCGATTTTGAAAACTTCGACAAGCGTATTCGGTTGGTGGCGGACTGGGACTCTGGGACTCCGTCAGGTTCACCCTACCCTTTTCCCATTAAGTGGGATCTTATGTCAGAGGAGGTTCTTCGGGAACTGGGAGTGATAACTGCCCACAAGAGTGACCCCAGCATGCCCGTGCCTGTCCTTCCGGGGAAGAAGACCTGGATAGTCATGCTCATTCGGCGTCAAATTTCTTATCAGTTATTTTTCGAGAGTAAGTCACCTTCCAGGGTTTGCTATCTGCTTTCCTTTTGGACTTACACTGATATTTTACCTTTTTGCAAAGATGGGCGATCAGTCTGCTGAGTTTTATAAATCATTCTATGACAGTCAGGCTAAGCGGGGAGAGCAAGTACGCAGGAAGACTTCTGGTAAGAGGAAGAAGTCGACTGCCGGCCCTTCCAAGTCCAAGAAGGCCAAGGCTACCACTCTTCCTTCCCCCGAGAACATAATTGAGGTGGAAGACCAGTCTTCTGCTCAGCTTCCGACCGCCGAGAACCCTTCTTCGGAACCTGACATCCTCGGGGAGACGCTAAGTCCTACCCCTGCTACCGAGATCCCAGCAGAGCGAACGTCTGCCTAGGAGTTTGAAGAGGGCAGGAGGAGGAAGGGGAAGAATGTCAATGAGGATGTTCGGGAGGTCGGTTCTGAGGAGCGGGTCCCCGAAGTTCCACCAGGATTTTTCCTTAGCCATTCCGCTACCAACCTTAGTATTTTTCGTATCTACGATTTTTTGGATGAATGGCTAAGGGATGATGTCTTAATGGAACTTCGGCGTGACATTGCAGAGAATGCCCCTACTGCTTCCTGGGTGGAAGCTCATGCCCGTCGGAGGGCTCTTCGAGACCGACGAATTCCTCGGGGCAAGGTGCCACGGGAGCCCTTCTGGTCGTTCACAGAGGACATGGATTTGTTTTCTGAGGATAGCCAGCTGATGGCTTCGCAAATGGCATCGGGGGTGCTAACTAATGCCACTTTTCAGTCCTTTACAACCGAATGTCCCAGCGAAGAGATTCTCGCGGCGAGGATGACCGAGCACGCTGCTCAGGTGGTCCTTTCTTTTGTTGTTTTATAGAAAATTGATTCAAGCCATTACTGCCTTCCGATGCTTATTTGGTGCCTCTGTTTTCCGCAGCTATTGGCATATAGCGGGTACTTTTGCGCCTGGTCAGCAAAACAAACGGAAACCCGCTCTCGGTCTGAGGATTCCCTGCGGAAGACGAAAGAGTCTCTCACCCAATATGCCCTAAAGTATGGCGAGTTAAACAAAATCGCCAAAGAAGATCTTGGGAGTCTTCGGGCCGAGGTTGTGTCCAGCAAGCAGGAGGTGCTTACCGACTTCTCAGCCAAGGTTGAAGACCTTGGCTCGAAGTGTGTGTCTCTTTCTTTAGAGAATGAGGCCCTTCGGAAGCAGACCGTTCAAGACAGCGAGAACCTTGCGAAATCACTCGCTTTGAATGCCGATCTCCAAGCTGAGATTGCGTCCCTGAAGAATGAGAAGACGAAGAGCAAGAAGAAGAGGAGGCTGGAGGAGAAGATTGTCGCGCTAAAAGCTGAGCTGGCGGCTCTTGGCGCCGAGAAGAGCCGTAGCGAGCAAATGTCGAAGACATCTTACCAAGATGGTTTTTGCTTGGCTCGTCATCAGGTCCTCACTCGGCACCCTGGGCTTGACATTTCGCATTTGTCTGCTTTGGACTTTCCCCAAGAGCCAAGATCTTCCTGGTCCAAAGTCGAGTTTCTCAATCTTCCTTCGGCTCGGCCTGCGTCTTTGACTGAGCCCTTTGGAGATGATAATGTTTGACGAAACGTCTGATACCTTTGCTCAGTCATAGGCTTTTCTTCTTCGTTCTTTGTAATAAATTTTTTCTTAGGATTTTTTTTTTTTTAAATGAAGGATTTTTTCTCCATTCTCCATTCTTTCTCCTGAATATGCCTTATCAGCAGTTGGTACGATTCTAAGCGTGCACTTTTGACGAACACCAGCACCTTATCTTTCGGAAGGAACCTTTTTGAACTTCTTTCGTGTTCGGACGGGTTTTTAAGCTTAGTACGGATCTTTGTAAGGCAGGACCATTAAGGCGCACTCTTTCGACAACGGGGGCAACTTCGTCATGTCTCATGTATTTTACTGACGACTTCGGGGAGGAGTAGCTTACCGGCTTTCTTTGAAGAAAAAATTATCTAAGTATAGAATTTTTTCAGAGAGTCTGAATGCCAAGTATTCTTCAACTCCACTCCCTCAATATTACCCAACTTAAAGACCCCTGGGCGGACTTCGTCGAGAACCAAATAGGGTCCACTCCAATTTGGCCGAAGTACCCCTTCTGATGGCCTTCGCTGTTCGAACTCGGCTTTTCGGAGAACGAGGTCTCCCTTTTTATCCCCTTTTCTCTTACATGTAAATTGGCGGTGCGTGCTATTCATTGCTGGAAGGCCTTTCTCCTTAACTCGGCCATCTCGCGGTGTTTTTCGAGGAGGTCCAGTTTTGCTCTTAGTCCAAGATCATTTCCTCCTTCATCGGACACCTGTACTCTTACCGAGGGCTGCATGACTTCAATGGGGATAATGGCCTCGGTCCCGTATACTAGCGAGAAAGGAGTCTCTCCCGTGGCTCTTCGGGGAGTTGTTCGGTAGCTCCACAGCACGCTTGGGAGCTCTCCTGGCCATTTCCCTTTTGCCTCTTTTAGCCCTTTCTTCAGGCCATCTTTTATTGTTCTGTTGGTACCTCGACTTGCCCATTGCTCTGAGGGTGAGCCACTGGGGCAAAATGTATCTTGACGCCCAGGTCCTCCATGAATTCCTGGAACCCCTTATCCGTGAATTGAGTCCCGTTATCGGCCACTATTACCCTCGGAATGCCAAATCGGCATATAATGTTTTTCCATACGAATTTTTGAGCGTCCTTCGCCGAGATTGATGCTAGCAGTTCTGCCTCTATCCACTTAGTGAAATAGTCCACTGCGACGATGCAAAATTTTACTCCGCCGGGGGCGTTTGGGAGAGGTCCGATAAGGTCAATGCCCCAGACGGCGAAGGGGCAGGGATAGTCTGTTGCACTTATTTTTTCAGAGGGTAGCTTTTGGATACTGGCGTGCCTTTGGCAATTGTCGCATCTTCGGACGAATTGCCTTGCGTCCTTCCTTAGGGTAGGCCAAAAGTAACCTTGGCGGAGTATAACTCCTGCGAGGGCGTTCGTTCCTATATGGGAGCCACAGACTCCTTCATGTACTTCTTCGAGTATTACTTTGACGTCATCCTCGCCTATACATCTTTGTAGAGGGCTGGCGTACCCTTGCCTGTACAGTTCTTTCCCAATGAGGAAGTACCTTCCCGCACGCTTTCGTATCTTTGTGGCTTCTTTAGGATCCTCGGGAAGCTCTGAAGTTGCCAAATATCTCTTGAGGGAGCTTTGCCATCCCTTCTCTGAGGTTTCTAGGCACATTAACTCTGTGCTGGGGTGTTTTAGCACTTCAGTGGGTTCCTTAGCCTTGGCCAAGGCATCCGCTTGGGTATTATCCCTTCGGGGCACGCTCTTTATGTATACCGAGTCAAAATCCTTAATGAGTTTCTGAACGAGGTTGTGATACTTGGCCAAAATTGGGTCCTTTGCCGCATATTCTCCCTTTGTCTGTCGGACTATTAACTGTGAATCACTGTGGGCCACAAGGTTCTTCACACCTACTTTTCTGGCCATTTTCAGTCCGGCTATAAGGGCTTCATATTCAGCAATGTTATTGGTAACATTAAAACTGAATTTGATTGCTTTAGAAGCTTCCATGCCTTCGGGACCCTAAAGGACTATTCCAGCTCCTTGATGTTCTGCGCCTGACGCTCCATCGACGAAGAGTTTCCATTCTGGATCAGTCTCTGTTTTTCCTCCCAGAAACGCTTCGGTCTTTTCAATCTCGGGGATCTCGGCAATGAAGTCTGCAAGTGCTTGAGCCTTTATTGCTCTTCTAGGCTCGTATGTAATGTCATATTCACCGAGCTCAATGCACCATTTTGAGAGTCTTCCCAAATGCTCTACTTTTTTCATCACATCTCGCAGGGGCAAATTACTTCGTACGGTGATGGCGTGTCCTTGGAAGTAGGGTCGCAATCTCCTACCCGCCAACACTAACGCGTAGATAGCTTTTTGGAGCAACGGGTACCTTGTCTCGGCGCCATGCAGGGACTTGCTTACGTAATACACCGGCCATTGTTTCCCGCCCTCTTCTTTCACTAGGACGGAACTCACCTTCTTTTCAGTGACTGCGAGATAAAGAATGAGAGGTTCCCCCTCCCAAGGTTGCCGAAGTGTTGGGAGGTGAGTTAGATAGCTTTTGAGCTCTCCCCAGGCTTCCTGGCATTCTGTATTCCATGGATGTTCCTGGATTCCGGAGGTACCACCTTCTTTGCAGACTTTGGTGAGTACTTTGAAAAACGGGCGACATCGGTCACCGTACCTGGAGATGAATCTACTTAGGGAGGTGATCCTCCCGGTAAGCCTCTGTATGTCTTTGATAGACGTAGGTGTCCGGAAATTCAGCAGGGCTTTCACTTTCTCAGGGTTAGCGTCTATTCCTCTTTCTGATACCATAAACTCGAGGAATTTTCTTGCATTTACCCCGAACACACACTTTTCGGGATTAAGGCGAATGCCGAATTCCCGAAGTCGTTGGAAGGTTTCGGTTAAGTCGGTGATATGATTTTTGGGTACTTTGCTTTTGACTATCATATTGTCGACGTATACTTCCATGTTCCTACCGATTTGCGCGTCGAATACCCTGTTCATCAGTCTTTGGTAGGTAGCTCCTGCGTTTTTGAGCCCGAAGGGCATTCTGACGTAGCAGTAAGTACCTATCTCTGTGATGAATGCCATTTTTTCCTCATCCTCGGGGTTCATCCGGATCTGATGATACCCGCTAAAGGCATCAAGGAAGCTAAGCAGTCTGTACTCGGCAGTTGTGTCTACCAGCTGATCTATGGCCGGTAATGGGTAAGAGTCTTTTGGACAGGCGTCGTTTAAGTTTCGGAAGTCGATGCACATTCGGAGCTTTTCACTACCCTTTTTTGTGGCTATAACCACATTGCTGAGCCATTCGGGGTATTTTACTTCCCTTATTACCCCAGCCTCAGTGAGGCGACTAACTTCGACCTTGACGAAGGACTTTTTGTGAGCTGATAGACTCCGTTTTTTCTGTCGCACTGGTCTGACGTGTGGTTGTACTTTAAGATTGTGCTGGATTATGCTGGGGTCAACCCCAGGCATATCCTTCGGCGAATAAGCAAATAGATCTTTGTTCATGCACAAAAAGGATATAAGCCTCTTTTTGTCCCCTTCGGCCAGTTTCTTCCCAATTCGGGTGTTTCGGCCGGGGATCAATTCCATATCTTCTGTTTCTATTTTTTCGAGGCTTTCCGTTTTCCGTTTCTTCTGCCGTTGCTTTTTCATCCATCAAGACCTTTTTTCCTTCTGCCGAAATTTGGACCTGGATCTTGGTCGGGCTTTGCCTGGCTCTTGTGAAGACTTTCCTAACCTCGGCCTGGTCTATGAAGATTTCAGCATCTCCGTCTTCGGTGGTGAAGGTGACCGTCAGGTACCTTACGTCTGGCCGAATGTGAAAATTGCCTTGAGTCTGCCTTCCCAGAATGGCATTATATGCTAATGGCACATCAATGACTATAAATCTTGTTCTGCCGGAGGCAATTGGCTCTTCTTTGCTCTTGGGTGAGACCCCTTTCAGCATCACAGGTAGGTCGATGTACCCAAGGACTGGGAGTTCAGACGGCCCAACGCCGAAGGTGGGGGAACTGACTGGGGTAAGATCACTTTTTGAGATGTCTAATTTACCTAGCAGATGAGAAAAAATGACGTCCGTGTTCGAACCGTCGTCGAGGAGCACTCTCTTGACGTCCCAGTTCCCTATCCTTGCCATCACAAGGAGGGGGTCGTCGTGGGGGAACTTTATCACAGTCCCATCCCTACGGTTGATCATTAGCGGGGAGTTTCCGTACTCCATGATGGAGACTTCTCTCATCTTTCTTTTTCTCTCGGCTGAGGGTATCCCAGTAGTGATGGTTTGGATAATCCCTGCCGAGGGTGGCAGACTTTTCCAGGGACTTCGGTCCCGCTGTCTGTCTGAGTCATACTCTTCATCGTCTGCTCTCCTCTGCTCTTCTTTTTGCCCTTTTGGAGAGGGCATCCGCAGGTATCGCCGAAGTTGACCCTGTTTGATTAGGGACTCGATGTACTTCTTCAACTGGTAACAGGCTTCAGTGTCATGGCCATGATCCCGGTGAAATTGACAGAATTTTTTCATATTCCTTTTATTCTCCGGGGTCATGGCCTTTGGCCTTAGGACTGTAGTCCCCTGCCTTTCTAACGCCATTAGAATGCTAGCTCTTGTGGTGCTTAAGGGAGTGAATGCTGCGGGCCTCTTCCCTTTTTGCCTGCGGAGCCGCTCTCCCTCGTTCTGCTGGCGTGGCTGATGGCCAATCCCTTCGGTGCGAGGGTGTTCGCCCTTAGGTCCTCCCATTTTGAGTTCTTCGGCCGTCATGTGTTGCTCGACTCTTCTGCAAAATTCCCCAAGAGTTTCTGGAGGGTCTTTGGAGAACTCGTAGAACAACTGACAGTCCCTTTGCAGTCCTCTGACCATTGCCAGGATGCGAATTTCTGGCCGAAAGTCTGGTACGCTCAGTGCTTCTCTATTGAATCTTTCAACATAGTCGCGGATGGTCTCCCCTCCTTTCTGAGCTATGTCAAACATTTGCACTGGCATTTTGGCAGTTGGCCTACTACCAATAAACTGTTGGGTGAAAGAAGTAGATAGTTCTTGGAAGCTCAACAAACTTCTCTGGGGCAAAGAGCCATACCACGCTGTTGCTAGTCCTGAGAGTGTCACCTCAAAGCATTTACAGAGTGTGGCGTCATCCGCACCATGGAGCACCATACTTCGCTTATATTTTGTCAGGTGCGCCTGGGGGTCACTTCTTCCGTCATACATTTCCAGGCGAGGAACCCTGAAATCACTGGGCATAGGCGCCTTTACTACCTCGCGTACGAAAGGCGACTCCTCTCCGGTGTAGGAGTCGGATAACCGGGACCAGACTGGTTTTCGGGAGATCTATTTCTCGACCTTTTCCAGCCTTCCCAGGATCCTTTCCATAAGGGCGGCAGTGCTGGTTCCTTCCTGCCGTCGTGTGCTTGCTGGCAGTGGCGAATTTCTTCTCCGCCTTGGAGAACGACTCCAGCGAGGGGGAAAAAGGGACCTCTAGTAAGGGGATGCGCTCCGTTGACAGGAGGCCCTGGTCTCTTTTGGGGCTTCCCCTCTGGCGGGGTGCGCCTCAACGGGTTCACCATCTGTTGAATATGTGTCAAGGGAGTCTCCACTCCCTGAACTCCGGTGAGTAGATCGCGAGCTCCTTTCCCGACAAATGGCCGGGGGTGAGGCTCTTTGAGTGGGTGGAGGTTGGGGCAACCTCTGGTCAAGCTGCTGAGTGATTTCAGCAACGATAGAACGATGGAAATCCCGTAGGAAGCTCATCGTTACCATCACGGGACGATCGTCCTCCATCATAGAAGTTTCTGCCACAGGCAGAGTGGTCGCCTGTTGAGTCTCAGGTGCGAGGGGGGATCTTGAAATCCCTTTGTCCTTCGAGGGCCGAGTCTCCACGACGGTGACATGGGATAGGGTTTCCACAGACGGCGCCAAATGGTGGCCAGCGGCGGCCTCATCATGTGTCATTGTACGGGTAGGGAAGACTTCTGATGGAGGAGAGCACTTTTGGAGGAGATTCCCCAGTTGGATGTACCTGAAATACTCCAGAAAACATAGGTCAGGAGGTCCCCGGTGTGTATTCCCGGGGAGGAGCCTCCGACGCCCAAGTCAGTATTTTCAGATAATCGAATTACGTGCCCTTTTGTGTATTCAAATAGAACTCTTTTTCTTCTCTCCCTTGCCCCTTACCCCGCTAGGACGCTTCCTGGGTATTTTATAAAGGAGGCGTACAGAAGACGTTTTCCTCTTGTGGTCGCTCCAGATCACGACACGTGTCCGGTGGGATGTGATCCCTGCTTTTCCACGAGCAAAGGGACATTTATCTCAGCAAAGGTCGCCTGGCTGACAGCCTAGGCATTCCGAGAGTGTCATATCAAAACATCCCTCTAATGGCGTGCTTCAGTGATAGCGTGTCAGAATGTACTTGGGGGACGACTTTTATGGGGAGGTGTCAGAGGCTCCTTAAATGCTTTGTTCGTACTTTTCGAGGTTACTCTGACGCCTCGGATAATGTATTCCCCGAGTATGGGTCCTCCGAGGGATACCCCCGTTTCCGAAGGGGCTCTGATTTCTCTATCGAGGTTGGTCTCACCATTTCCCAAGGAAGCGAACTCCCTACATTAGGCTAGGGGGATCGTTCATTCTTTCGACCTCGGCTGGCAGTTTACCTTTGGCGAGGTCGGTACTCCGTCAGACCTGGGAGCTCAGCCAGTGATGGGCACCTTGGCTATCACTAAGGGTTACCAAGTAAGGCAAGACTGAATTCTCCAAGCACCCACAACTAAGGTAAGAGGGCTTATAAAGCCAAGAGTTAACTTTAGGAACCTAAAGTTGCAAGAGAAGAAAAGTAAGTGGTACCCTAAGAACCCATAGTAATTGTGAGAAGTTGATCAAGTGAAGGTTGAGAACCATAACCCACAGGTCTTAAAACTGTGAAGTTGTCTATAAAGGTGCGATTCCTTAAGGAAGGGAGTCTGGTGTTTTTGGTAAGGTGGTCAAGGTTTAAGAGTTGACCTAAGCCTTAAAAACCAAAATGGTTAACATCCAGATCCCTAAGAAATTACAACCCAAAATGGAGGCATTGTGTTACACCCGGAAAGTGATGAATGATTAATTACCGGGTTAAGTGGATTAGTGGCATAAATAGTTTCCTAATTTGGAAACTTAGCGAAATTATTTGTAGAGACTTTGAATTATTTATGGAATGGGCATTAATGAGTGTTGGACACTCTAAGAATTATGCTTGGCTAAGGCCAAAAGTTTGGGTGATAAAAAAAAATGGCAAGTTTGGAAGTTGAGGGACTCAATTGCAAAGTTGGAGAAAGATGGAGGACCAAGTGAGTAATTTGGCCATTTTTCATGAAAAATATATGCATGGCCGGCCACCCCATGTTACCAATTAAAAAAATTGGCCTACTACACATTCCACTCATAATTATTTAATCCCTCCACTACATCCTCCACTCACCAATTAAATATTACCCCACTTACTTTTGTCCCCCACTTTCCCAATTTGACTATTCTATTACCCATGCCTTGTCTCTCACTACAAATCCCACTCACCATATTTTAATCACCCACTTACATTGTCTCCCACTTACATTAAAATATTGGCCCATCATTTTTGACTTATTCTCCTACCTTTTTCATTCAAAATTCGTCCATACCTCCAAATTATGCATTTGATATGCATTTTGGGTGCATTTCACTTCATTTAGCACCATGACCACCCACCTTCTTTGAATATACGTTTAATGCACATTTAGAATGCATTTGAGTTTTATTTCTCTTTCATTTGCAAGTGCATAACCAGCCATCACTCCCACTTTCATTTCATTTTCATTTCCACTCTCTCTCTAGCACCAAAAGCTCTCCCTTCTCTCTAAGTTCCAGCCATGGTGTTCTTCAAACTCCATCTCCTTCTTTCTTCATCTAAGATTCGGCCATAGCTAGAAATGCATGTTCTTGCACATGCAAACACATTTTCTTGAAGCCTTCAAGCTCCTAAACCCATCTAGACCAAGAACAAAGTGAGAAATCAAAGAAAACCCATGAAGAAATGCTTGTGAAGTTTCGGCCATATGGATAAAATGGTGTTCTTGAGCTCACCTCAAGAGCTCCTTACATGCATGGCATTTCTAAGCCATGAAGAGCAAGAAGATGAAGACGAACTCCAAGAAAGTGAAGCTCAAGTTTCGGCCATTTAAAGGTTGTAAGTGAACCAAGTTTTTCTTGGTAGTTTCATGTATTTTGAGCTAGATGCTACTCTCTAATGACTTGGCCATGTTGGATTTTTGCAAGGAAATCAAGTGGATATTTCGGCCATGGAAGGATATTGTTGTTCTTGAGCTCAACTCAAGAGCTCTTTATATGCATGGCACTTTTAAGCCATGGAAAGCAAGGATGGAGGTTTCGGCCATGAGTATACATGGCATTTGGAGGTATGAAACCAAGTGTTCTTGGTGCCTCGAGGCTTGTATGGCCATTCCAAGGAAGGAAACAAGCAAAAGATGAAAGAAAAGCAAGAAAAAGAAATGATGGGGCTATTTGGGCCAAAAGTTAAATTTGAAGACCCAAATTGAAAACCAAGTGTTCTTGGTCCATAAATTATGAAATGGGCTATTTTGGGCCATAATGGCATTATTGGAAAATGGGCTAAATCCTGAAAAGGTTAATATAGGCCCAAGTCCTGAAAAGGTTAATATGGGCCTCAGTTCACAAAAAGGCTAAGTGGGCCTTTACCTCTTTAAGTGAGGTCCATTAAGGAAATGGCAAAGTTCCAACAACAAACAAAGCAAAGCAAAGGCAATGAGCAAAAGGTTACACCAATGGTGGTAAGGATCCTTTACTCACTTATTGCATGGTGTACTTCCATGATATTGTTTGTGAGTATAAATGCCCCTATGTGATGGTCATAGTACCAAGTGACCATAGGTGTGCAGCGGGTTAGTTGTTCTTTGTGTGAGGGCTCATGTTACTTTCTTAGTTTAATAATTGGGCACGTAAGTGCATAATTGATGAGGTATCATTGCTTCGGCAACTTTGGGCACGTAAGTGCATATTGGACGTGGATTGTTGCTTCGGCAACTATGGATATGAATAATGGGCAATTCTGGATATATATATGGTTTGATTAGCTAATCAATATAAAGGCAAGTGTTAGAGTTTATAGTAAGAATGGCCAACTTACTATGTAACTCGGAGCTCTAGGGGAACGGGTGGTATGATTAAGAAGGAGAATTGAGGTTTAAAGCCTTGGACACTTGCTAGGGGTGCCAGTGGTGCCAGGGGTGCCATTGGTGCCAGTACTGCCAGTCTGGCCAGGAGTGCCAGTAGTGGGTGGCAGTAGTGATTGCCCAGGAAAACTTGTGGTTGAGTGCGTGTGTTGTGTGCTTCTCTGAACCGTTGTTGTTTGTGCATGCTGACCCAAATTATTATTATTATTGTTGTTGCTGCTATTGTGCGGTATCTTGTGTTTTCTTTGTTTTAGTGTTTTCCTTTGCAGGAACAGGATTATTTGCCATGATATTCTTGGCTTGGATTTATTTGCCATGGTATTCTTGGCATGGGATTTAATTGCCATGACATTCTTGGCTTAAGAATAGGCTTTGGAAGCCATATGTGACTACGAAAGTCACGAGAGATTACCTCATTCTGATTTGGCATTGCCATTACATTCTTGGCACAATTTTGGCTTTTTAAGCCGGATATGACTATGAAAGTCATGAGTTACTTACCTCACACCTGGATCCTTACTGAGTTTTATAACTCACCCGCCCTTCTTTATTTTTTTCAGGAAGTGGATTGGATGGCTTGATAGATCAAGTAGGGAGTACTAGAGTACTCGTTATGTTTTGCTAAAGGGTTGGGTATGAGTTTAGTGTTGCTTAATATATTCATTTGACTCTAAGTGACTTATGTGGTATATTTTGCTTGCGGAACAAGCTAATGGTTTGGACTTCCTTGTGCAGGCTTGTGGAGTCTAGAAGTTGTGGGAACAAGGTCTATTAAGCTGGAATGAGTTCCAGGTTATGAGTTAAAGTTTGGGTAGACATAAGAACTTGGTCTGTAAAACCTAAACTTAACTAGTTATGGACATATAGCATCCTTGGTATGTTTTCCAAGTAGGAGATGCTTGTTAGATGCACATTGTGATCATGATTATCTTAGGATGAATTTTGATGAAATGCCATGATGGATATTCATGTTATGTGTACTAGACTTGGCTGATGCTCATGGATATATAAATGTGGTTTTCAAAGTTGAAAATGAGATGGGCTTCTTTGTTGCCATGCATTGGATTAGTACACTTGATGGACACACATCCTATGCACTTAATGGATTAAGTGTATGCTTTGCTTGAATTGCAAGTATGATTTGCTGATTATGTGTGTAACTAAGGGAAGACTTCCAGTGAATCTGGATTTATTGGATTTTGTTGAAATGGCATCTAAAGACTTGTGTGTGTAACCGGCTAAGTGGTAAAGTCCATAAATGGAACACTAGAATTCCACATAGGTATTAGCTCGTTCCTGGAGAGCACCCTGACAACACATTGAAAGTATTTAAGTAACAAGCTAGTACCAGAATAGATCCTGGAGTCACGCCGTAGGTGCTCATAACTAGCTAATAAAGCCCCTTCAGTATGAATAACTTCCGCTGCATTAATCTGATAATCGGGCCCAGATGGGCCAGGGGCAGTTTGGGGCGTGACAGTTTTTGGTATCAGAGCATGGATTTGCTTTGGAGGACCAGTGTTCTGGTCGTTGATGGTTATAGTATAGACTTGTTCCCACATAGGAAGTCCATTAGGTTGAGTCACTTATGAGTATTGAGCATATATGTGTATCGTGCTTTGCTTTGTTGTTGTGAACAGGATGAGAACCAATGATGTGAACAAGAGGCCCAATGAAAATGAGAATACTGGCTTTGTGCCAATGAAAATGAGAATACTGGCTTTGTGCCAATGAAAGTGAGAATACTGGCTTTGTGCCAATGAAAATGAGAATACTGGCTTTGTGCCAATGAAAGTGAGAATACTGGCTTTGTGCCAATGAAAATAAGAATACTGGCTTTGTGCCAATGAAAATAAGAATACTGGCTTTATGCCAATGAAAATGAGAATACTGGCTTTGTGCCAATGAAAGTGAGAATACTGGCTTTGTGCCAATGAAAATGAGAATACTGGCTTTGTGCCAATGAAAGTGAGAATACTGGCTTTGTGCCAATGAAAATAAGAATACTGGCTTTATGCCAATGAAAGTGAGAATACTGGCTTTGTGCCAATGAAAGTGGATACACTGGCTTTATGCCAAGGAAAGGGGATTGTACTGGCTTTGTGCCAGAGGACCAAGTTGAGGCCTAGTAACAGACCTTGAAGCCCTAAGAAAAGAAATATTGGAAGCAGTGTCAATGGTTATGATAACCATTGAGCATACCAGACCTTTTGTCAAGTATAAGTCCCAGAAATTGCTGGGCAATAAAGAGAGCTAACAATGAGGAAAAGAATAGAAAGAAAATATATGCTATGAGATAAAACCAGTGGAACTGGTGACTATGATAATGATGATGAAAGAAGAGAGTTCAGAAGCAAAGGAACTGGACATGTTGAAATTAAAGACTATGACCCTGGAGCAAGAACTCCAGAAATAAGCCATGAAAGGCTAGCAAGATGCAGAAACCATCTAAGAAATGAAGCAGAAGATACTTGGTATATGAACCAAGAATGAGTAATAAAGTAGTCCACATGATAAATTCTGAGAGACCTCGAGAGTACCAGCAAGATGAAAAAGGTATCAAGAGGAATAGATGGTTAAAACTTGGCACGTGAGCCAAGAAAAAGATGGCAACAGAGAAAAGGAAGGCAATTATTATGAATTCTCAGGCGAGACTAGAGGAAGATTTTTTGGCCAAAGGCCATGCTATATGATCATGGGCAGTAATCTTAAGTACAGTGTCCAGAAGTTCATGAGGACAATGTCCAGAATTACTTGAGTGCATCCAGAATTACTAGATAGAAGATTGTACTGCCTAGAAAGACAGAAGACCCCATGAGGGATTGTAGCAGGTGGATCAGGACTAAAATATGAATTATGGATTCACCATAGTATATTCTGGAGCAGGAAAGGAAAATTTAGTATACTAGAAGAGTATTCCAGATTGAGGGTACAAGGAAAGCCTAAAAGGAAATATTGCAGGGCAATATGTCCTGATTGATAAAAGGCATGGAAGACTTGGCTAGAGGCCAAGACCAATGCAAGGAAAAAGTCCTAGCCCAATGAAAGACTTTTCCTCCTTATGATTAAGTTGTTGAAGTGAAAATAGAAGAAATAGAAGAAAGCCTGGCAAAAGGCCAGCACATGAAGGCCAGTTGAGTAATTACTAGATAATCAAGCAGAGGAAAAAGCTTATGTGAAGATGTTGATAAAGAAATGGGCCAGGTCAGGGTCTTTCAAATAAATCCTGACAGGTATTTTTTTTTTTACTTGACAGTATTAAAGTACCAATTTTAATACTAGTGCATCTATGGTAGTTAAAGGATGAACTGGAAATATGATACGAAGCATGCATGGATAGAGCTATCAGGAATGAAATTTATGAATAATAGATGAGGAGAAAATTGGCATGCTTAGCACTAGTAGAGTAATCACAGACATTGGTGCCAGGAGCTGCACCAGCACATATTACTCCTTACAGGATAGTTATTCCTGAAGTTATGGAGCTAAGTAAGTATCGGGGTAAATTGGCCTTGAGAAATCATTGGCCAGGTATGGTTACCTGGAAGGCATCTATACCTCTATAATGGAGGAAACTAAACCTCGAATCTGGATATTTCCAGCTGAGAATCAAGAAAGAGCACCCAAGAGTGGTGCCCAGCCTGAAAAGGAATAACAGTTGTATGGCAAACTAAGTGCCAATTATGGGCTAAGGAAGTTGAAATCCTTGGACAGTTGATCAATAAGCAGGGTTTAACTATTGATCCTGTGAAGATAAAGTTATCTTGGAATGGAAGAAACCTTTGATTATGAGGAACTGGAGAACAGATTGACTGCAGCCCAATACTGGTTTCACCAGACGTTACTAAGAAATATCAGTTAATTATTGATGGGTTGGGATGAGTCTTATGAAAAAGGGGAACCAGGCTATGACTTGTGAATCAAGGCAAATAAGACTTTATGAGGAGAGCTATCCAGCATATAATCTGGAGTTAAAAGAGAGAGTTGAAACAAAAGGGGGAGATGAGTACTTATATGGCCAAGAAGGAGGCTGCTTGATAATTAAGGTAGTCCACCAGTGTTCTGGTAATGAACTACAGATTACCTGAGTATGAGATTTTGGACTCCTAGGAAATTTGGAGGACCAAATTTCTTAAGGTGGGGAGTGTTGTTACACCCGGAAAGTGATGAATGATTAATTACCGGGTTAAGTGGATTAGTGGCATAAATAGTTTCCTAATTTGGAAACTTAGCGAAATTATTTGTAGAGACTTTGAATTATTTATGGAATGGGCATTAATGAGTGTTGGACACTCTAAGAATTATGCTTGGCTAAGGCCAAAAGTTTGGGTGATAAAAAAAAATGGCAAGTTTGGAAGTTGAGGGACTCAATTGCAAAGTTGGAGAAAGATGGAGGACCAAGTGAGTAATTTGGCCATTTTTCATGAAAAATATATGCATGGCCGGCCACCCCATGTTACCAATTAAAAAAATTGGCCTACTACACATTCCACTCATAATTATTTAATCCCTCCACTACATCCTCCACTCACCAATTAAATATTACCCCACTTACTTTTGTCCCCCACTTTCCCAATTTGACTATTCTATTACCCATGCCTTGTCTCTCACTACAAATCCCACTCACCATATTTTAATCACCCACTTACATTGTCTCCCACTTACATTAAAATATTGGCCCATCATTTTTGACTTATTCTCCTACCTTTTTCATTCAAAATTCGTCCATACCTCCAAATTATGCATTTGATATGCATTTTGGGTGCATTTCACTTCATTTAGCACCATGACCACCCACCTTCTTTGAATATACGTTTAATGCACATTTAGAATGCATTTGAGTTTTATTTCTCTTTCATTTGCAAGTGCATAACCAGCCATCACTCCCACTTTCATTTCATTTTCATTTCCACTCTCTCTCTAGCACCAAAAGCTCTCCCTTCTCTCTAAGTTCCAGCCATGGTGTTCTTCAAACTCCATCTCCTTCTTTCTTCATCTAAGATTCGGCCATAGCTAGAAATGCATGTTCTTGCACATGCAAACACATTTTCTTGAAGCCTTCAAGCTCCTAAACCCATCTAGACCAAGAACAAAGTGAGAAATCAAAGAAAACCCATGAAGAAATGCTTGTGAAGTTTCGGCCATATGGATAAAATGGTGTTCTTGAGCTCACCTCAAGAGCTCCTTACATGCATGGCATTTCTAAGCCATGAAGAGCAAGAAGATGAAGACGAACTCCAAGAAAGTGAAGCTCAAGTTTCGGCCATTTAAAGGTTGTAAGTGAACCAAGTTTTTCTTGGTAGTTTCATGTATTTTGAGCTAGATGCTACTCTCTAATGACTTGGCCATGTTGGATTTTTGCAAGGAAATCAAGTGGATATTTCGGCCATGGAAGGATATTGTTGTTCTTGAGCTCAACTCAAGAGCTCTTTATATGCATGGCACTTTTAAGCCATGGAAAGCAAGGATGGAGGTTTCGGCCATGAGTATACATGGCATTTGGAGGTATGAAACCAAGTGTTCTTGGTGCCTCGAGGCTTGTATGGCCATTCCAAGGAAGGAAACAAGCAAAAGATGAAAGAAAAGCAAGAAAAAGAAATGATGGGGCTATTTGGGCCAAAAGTTAAATTTGAAGACCCAAATTGAAAACCAAGTGTTCTTGGTCCATAAATTATGAAATGGGCTATTTTGGGCCATAATGGCATTATTGGAAAATGGGCTAAATCCTGAAAAGGTTAATATAGGCCCAAGTCCTGAAAAGGTTAATATGGGCCTCAGTTCACAAAAAGGCTAAGTGGGCCTTTACCTCTTTAAGTGAGGTCCATTAAGGAAATGGCAAAGTTCCAACAACAAACAAAGCAAAGCAAAGGCAATGAGCAAAAGGTTACACCAATGGTGGTAAGGATCCTTTACTCACTTATTGCATGGTGTACTTCCATGATATTGTTTGTGAGTATAAATGCCCCTATGTGATGGTCATAGTACCAAGTGACCATAGGTGTGCAGCGGGTTAGTTGTTCTTTGTGTGAGGGCTCATGTTACTTTCTTAGTTTAATAATTGGGCACGTAAGTGCATAATTGATGAGGTATCATTGCTTCGGCAACTTTGGGCACGTAAGTGCATATTGGACGTGGATTGTTGCTTCGGCAACTATGGATATGAATAATGGGCAATTCTGGATATATATATGGTTTGATTAGCTAATCAATATAAAGGCAAGTGTTAGAGTTTATAGTAAGAATGGCCAACTTACTATGTAACTCGGAGCTCTAGGGGAACGGGTGGTATGATTAAGAAGGAGAATTGAGGTTTAAAGCCTTGGACACTTGCTAGGGGTGCCAGTGGTGCCAGGGGTGCCATTGGTGCCAGTACTGCCAGTCTGGCCAGGAGTGCCAGTAGTGGGTGGCAGTAGTGATTGCCCAGGAAAACTTGTGGTTGAGTGCGTGTGTTGTGTGCTTCTCTGAACCGTTGTTGTTTGTGCATGCTGACCCAAATTATTATTATTATTGTTGTTGCTGCTATTGTGCGGTATCTTGTGTTTTCTTTGTTTTAGTGTTTTCCTTTGCAGGAACAGGATTATTTGCCATGATATTCTTGGCTTGGATTTATTTGCCATGGTATTCTTGGCATGGGATTTAATTGCCATGACATTCTTGGCTTAAGAATAGGCTTTGGAAGCCATATGTGACTACGAAAGTCACGAGAGATTACCTCATTCTGATTTGGCATTGCCATTACATTCTTGGCACAATTTTGGCTTTTTAAGCCGGATATGACTATGAAAGTCATGAGTTACTTACCTCACACCTGGATCCTTACTGAGTTTTATAACTCACCCGCCCTTCTTTATTTTTTTCAGGAAGTGGATTGGATGGCTTGATAGATCAAGTAGGGAGTACTAGAGTACTCGTTATGTTTTGCTAAAGGGTTGGGTATGAGTTTAGTGTTGCTTAATATATTCATTTGACTCTAAGTGACTTATGTGGTATATTTTGCTTGCGGAACAAGCTAATGGTTTGGACTTCCTTGTGCAGGCTTGTGGAGTCTAGAAGTTGTGGGAACAAGGTCTATTAAGCTGGAATGAGTTCCAGGTTATGAGTTAAAGTTTGGGTAGACATAAGAACTTGGTCTGTAAAACCTAAACTTAACTAGTTATGGACATATAGCATCCTTGGTATGTTTTCCAAGTAGGAGATGCTTGTTAGATGCACATTGTGATCATGATTATCTTAGGATGAATTTTGATGAAATGCCATGATGGATATTCATGTTATGTGTACTAGACTTGGCTGATGCTCATGGATATATAAATGTGGTTTTCAAAGTTGAAAATGAGATGGGCTTCTTTGTTGCCATGCATTGGATTAGTACACTTGATGGACACACATCCTATGCACTTAATGGATTAAGTGTATGCTTTGCTTGAATTGCAAGTATGATTTGCTGATTATGTGTGTAACTAAGGGAAGACTTCCAGTGAATCTGGATTTATTGGATTTTGTTGAAATGGCATCTAAAGACTTGTGTGTGTAACCGGCTAAGTGGTAAAGTCCATAAATGGAACACTAGAATTCCACATAGGTATTAGCTCGTTCCTGGAGAGCACCCTGACAACACATTGAAAGTATTTAAGTAACAAGCTAGTACCAGAATAGATCCTGGAGTCACGCCGTAGGTGCTCATAACTAGCTAATAAAGCCCCTTCAGTATGAATAACTTCCGCTGCATTAATCTGATAATCGGGCCCAGATGGGCCAGGGGCAGTTTGGGGCGTGACACATTGGGGGGACCATGAAAGCACCATTAACTAGGTGGCTTTAAGGACAACCTAAGTGAGTTAAAAGGAGACGTCCTAAACGATAATAAAACCATGACCTAATAGCTGACAAGAACACCTATGGAGATAGAATGAACTCTAAGTGGTAGACTTATGCCTAGTTTTTTTGTTATGATCTGTGTTGACCTAAGGCTGCTCATGAAGAGTGAAAATGAATTGAGTAGTGTTGTTGAATGTTTGGGAGTTCAATCAATTTAGATAGTAGGGCCCATTGCCAGTTTGAAAGAGCTAAGAAAGCTTTAAACCAAAAGGCTAAGAGTGCAGACCTAAGTTAACCTAAAGGTTCATAAGAAAGAAGACTTTAAGGTCCAAAGTGTACTCCACTATTGAAGGGTCCTGGATAAATCAGAATAAATCAGCAAAGGTATAGATGGGTGTAAACATCGAGTTAAGGTCTTAAATATAAAAAAGCTCAAGATGGAGCTACGTGTGAGTAGAGGTAATATCCTCATTAGTGGGTTCAAGGTAACTGAAAGCTAAGGTTCACTGAAAGATTAACTGAGCTTGCTAAGCCTAAGAAGCAAATAAGATTCTTTATTGCCCTAGGGCTGAGAAGTTACCTAACTAGTTTGAGAGTCTTAGTGTGGTCAGCTGATGAATAAGAAAGACTTTTGAACAAATAAGTGGACAAAAAAAGAACTAAAACCCCAAGGTAAGATTGTTGAAGCTAAGGTAGTTGGAACTACTTAGTGAGTCCTTGAAGTTAAGTTGCTGAATGATAGCCTTGAATCACTAAGAACCCATGAGAATGAGTCATAATAAAGGCTCTAGGAAATCTTTGTGTTCAAAGAAACTTCATGTGCTTAAGCGAAATATGGGCCAAAGAGGTGCCAAGTAAGACTTCCCTGAGTATAAAGAGGTTGTAAGCCTCAGTTAAGCCTAAGAGTGCGCACACCGTGGCTATAAGTGTGTAAATCACTTTAAGTAATCATGGTGATTAGTGCATAAGATTGGGCTGATGAGGCAAAGACCTAAGGA
Source organism: Aquilaria yunnanensis (assembly GCA_039654915.1). Taxonomy (NCBI): domain Eukaryota; kingdom Viridiplantae; phylum Streptophyta; class Magnoliopsida; order Malvales; family Thymelaeaceae; genus Aquilaria; species Aquilaria yunnanensis. Next base: position 68,551,154 of record CM077597.1, read on the forward strand.
TGTGCCTAAGTGTCAGGAGGCAAGATGTAGGTACCAAAGTGGTCCCAAAGAAAGCATAAGGTCAATAAGTCTCATTCAAGTATAAGAGTTTGCTCAGAACACTCATGGGTGGCACTCAAATTGTGTTAACCCGATGGGGTTAGGGTGCTAAGAAAGACTCTATGGATTCTATGAGAAACCAAGATAAGTATAAAGGCCCCAAATGTTGAGTGCTAAGTTAAAATAATATGAACCGAAATTCCTAAGGCCAAGGGTGTGGCATGAGTTGTGGGACACAAAATGTCCCTAAGTGTAGGAGCTAAAGAAGGGCCATGAAAGGTTGAATGCTAAGAGTCCTAAGGGCTTTCTAAGAAAAGTTAAGGAGGGCCTTGGTGCCTAAAAAAACTCAATGCCAAGTATACACCTAAGGTGACCAAGTAAATCAAGCTAAAGCCTAAAGGTCATGATAGTGACATGGTAGGCAATGTGGGTATTTAAAGCACATAAGCAAGTTGATCAATGGTGCTAAAAATTGGTCTTAAGTAATTTGAAAAAACGTAAGAAAGGGCTACAATGGCCTAAAATTCCACACTGCTAGAAGAGGCCAAGCTGATTAAGGAATGATTCCTAAGTAATAAAGAGTGAAGGAGCATGCTAAGGGTATCTTAAGAATTAAGGGCCAAGAAATGGCTAAGTGACTAAAAAGTAGTCAAAGACCCTGAGCATGTTAAGTGATTACCTAGAGGAGTCAAGTGTTGAAGAATTGGGTAGTTTATGGTACACCTAACGACACCTAAAATACTAGAAGTCTATGTAGACTAAGGAGCATATACCAAGATCAAGGGTGTCAGACCTATGAATATCCTAAAGTGGCTAAAAAAACCCAAAGGTAGTAAGTGTGAGAAGCTACCTAAGAAAGCTAAGGGTAAGTCACCACAAAAATGATACCATACTTAAGGCACTAAAAGGCAATGATACCTCATTTAATTGTGCCAAGAGCACTAAGCTGGTGGTAACTAAGAATCACCTAAGTAGGGCTAGAAGCCTAAGTGAGGTGTAAGATTGTGACAAGTCCTACCAACTATAAAGACTCCAAGTAAGAGACTAAGCACTCCCAAAAGTACCCCAATAGGGAGAATGGCTGAAATGGAGCAAATTAGCTCTAAGTTACAAAGGCTTAAGTAAAAATTGAGAGTATGAGGATGTGCCTTGTGAATCAAGGCAAAGCGTCCACCCTATAAGTGGTGTCTCCAAGGAGAGGTCTCCTAAGGAGTACCTTAAGAAGTTTCTTGACTGACAAGTCAAGAAGCTCAGGACATGAAATGAGCTCGTGTTTAAGGAGTTATGGGCAACTATAGTAAGGAAAAGATCATGAGTTAAAAAAAACTGAGCAAGATGTAAGAGGATTATCTTCCAAGTGTTGTGCTTGGTTAACAATCGAAATTTGGAGGACCAATTTTTGAAAGGTGAGGAAAATGTAAAGACTCTCCAAGTACTTCACCAAGCTCTTGTACCAAAGTAAGTAAATCTCAAGTTAATTTCCTCAACTAAGAATTTTATTAAACAAGTCAAACAACTAAAGCAAGCTTTATAAGGATTTTTGAGTGTTAATCGGCACCTAAGGGTTATAAGGGCAAAATAGTAATTTTGACCCAAGTTGGTAGCATGGCGGTAATTTCTGTGAAATTATTTTCATGTAAATAAAGTGACTAAAATTGTCAAGACCATAAGTGTTGTGACTCATTTGAACCAATAAGTGATGAGGAAGGGCTTAAGTGCACTAAGTTACAAAGTTTAGGACTTAAGTGTTTTGATTTCTTTGAGTGTGTGATTAGCTTATGGGCTAAGTGGAGACATTAGTACTCTCTCATTGGAGGCTAAAAAGAGTTTATTAGAGCCTAAGTGAGGAGCTTAGCTAAGTTGAGTAAGAGGCAAAGCAAGATTTAGGGTGAATGGGGGATTGGGTTAAAAGGAAATATTTTGGAGCTAGAGCTCCACTATTCATCTTCTGCTTCCTTGAGCCAAACCCGCAGCCTTCTGCTCCACCACACCATCCTAACTCAAATATTCACTTTAGCCTAAGATTTTCATGAAAATAAATCCCCCCAAAGCTATCACAGCAAGCCTTTAGAAAGTTCTTGCAGGATTTGGTGCATTTAGGTATTCTTAGAGGGTTTTTGTTGGTTAAGCTAAAAACCTAATGTAAGCCATTTCCTAAGTTTTGAGTTGGTTCTAATGGTGTCAATGAGTTAGAAATGGTCTTGATAAGCTAAATGTGGTGCCTGTTTTCAAAGGAACCAAGCATGGAAGCCATTGGAGCTAATTGGAGCTGTTGGTGAATAGTTGCTTGGATTTGTGCAAATCTTCAATTGAGGTAAGGGATTTATGTTATGGAATGATTAAATGATGCATAAATAGTGTTAGAACTCTTAGGAATGAGTTTAAATGAGTCAAAAGTGATTGGAACTGGCTTGGGTAAGGTTTGGAGCAAGATTGGCCGAGAAAGGGGTAAAGAAAAGTAGCTCCAAAGGTTAATGCGGTCACACTGATTATTTTGATGTGATCGCATCGAGCTCAAGAAGAAGAAAAGGCTACTTGAAATGTGTAGCATTGCCACACCAACTATGCTGGTGCTATCGCATCATTTCTAGGAACTTTCATAAAATTACAATGCTATCGCACCACAATATGCAATGCTACAACATTGTGCCAACCTTGTTTCTAAGTGTCCCAAATCAATTCCTAAGACTTGGGTGGCATCCTATCATGGCTCAAAAGAGCTCCTAAGATATAAGTATTCATTAGTAAGTGGGTGGTTAAGAGGGTTAAAGAAAAGTGGATAAGTGAGGTAACTTAAGTCACAAATAGAGTACTAAGGAGGGACCTAGTATTGTATGAGTCCTCTAATGGCCAAGAGGTGAGGTCATGAACCTTTGGCATTAGAGAGGGACTCGAGAAGGGTCCGGGACCCTTGATAACCCAAGGGTAGAGGCCAAGTGCGTCCAAGCATTGAGCAGTGTCCAAAAGGTCCCAACCGAGTCGACGATCTCAGTAAGCAAATCCACTAAGTTGCCCAAGTCAAGTTTAAAGGAACTTGGCGAAGTTTGGCCACTAAGTTCAACTACCGCGCACAACAAATAAAGGGAAGTTACAGGTAAGAAATGAGTAAATGACAATTTACTCTAAGTAGCTAGTAAAAGGTGGGTAAAGTCAAGTAAGTGACGACTTACTTAAGGCGCCCGTAAAGAAGACTTCATGGGGTTTAATCAAGTGCTAGCATTAGATACGATGGCCAATATCCAAGTACAACAGCCATATGAGCTCTCGGTAGTTAAGAACACCTTCAGGTGTAAGAAATTCCTAAGTGCATAAACATCTGTATTCACTCATCCATCCATACATTACATTGCATTATTATTGATTTTCATTAATTTCTTGTGCTTATTGTTTGTTGTGTTGTTTGATTGGTTGGTTTGTTCGTATATATATATATATATATATTGCTTGCATGTGTGCATATGTTTTCCTTACAGGTGCCAAATCCCTTATTGAGTACTTTCGAGGACTCACCCTTTAAGTGTTGTGCAGGTATTTAGAAGGCTAGGCAGGCCTAATAGTTGATGAGGGGCGACTGTTAGTGCTAAGTTTTATTTGTTTAAAGGTGCTTTCTATGTATGAACCTTGTGGTTAATGAATGCTTATACAGTAAGTTAGTACTAACCAAAGTGTTGCCTTTTCAGCTTTCAAAGCTAAATATGCACAAGGAAAGTGAGGCTTGCCACTTAAAGCTAGGTTGCTCGGGTGGAAAGCTAGGGGTGGATCTTAGTAGAAAATGTTGTCACTATTGTATGTATGATATTTTTCATACTAAGCATTGCCTCTACTAGTATCCATTGGTGTGTATAACACTAGGGCTATATTTGGGTGGATATAAGCTTGAGATGTATGCACATAGTTGTTACTTAAAGTTAAAGCAACTAAAATTTTACGTCTTGGCTTGTTTTGAATTGTGTTTTCGTTAATTGCAGTGGCACTATTTTGAATGTTATTTTTATTTAATTTTTATTGCATAGCCAGGGTGATGCATGCATATTTTCTACACAAGGTGGGCTAAGTAACTAGTTGGATGTAATGATTTAAGATACTTCACAAGTAATGACTAGCCAGTTGTAACCTAAGTGGGATCATAGTTCCCAAAGAGCCTACTAGTTTTAGCAAATTAGGGCACTAGGGCCCTATTCCACCACATCAAATCCCTTGAGACTTCTACCGTTATTTAGCTCTTATTACAAGGCATAACCTTGTCTACTACCAAGCATTGCCTACTATCCTACTAATGAATTTAATCACTAGCTTGCACTTCCCTTCTATGTTGTACAAAGTACCCATTATAATGTACTAGGATTTACAAATTGATACGTCAAGCCCTAAGGCTAGACTAGGCCCCAATGGTACTGAAAACCCTCACTCCATTTAATGGAATCTATTGTAGCCCCTTCAACCTTATAACCAATTAAGGTTACACTTCCATCCATGAAACGCTCCTCAAAAGATAGGGTTACTAAATGCCCATTAACACAAGCATGTGGACGCCCATGTCATAAAACATGGGCATATAAACCTTTGTTTCATGGCCTTTGTCACACTTCTAGGAGCCCTACACGGTCATTAACATAGGTTTGTTGGTGGCTGTTTCAAGCCCTAAATTTTTTACCTCTAGAAGCCTTACATGGTCACTAACATGGGCACGTTGGTGGCCATGTTAGGCTCTTAAGTTTTCCTCCAAGGAAACTACACAGTCACAGACATGGCTATGTCTATGACCGTGTTATGCCCATAGTTTTTCTACTAAGGGCACTACATAGTTGTGTTTGTGCCTTACACCTCTAAGCTCATCCCTAAGGAATTTTGGACACCTCTAGAGCCTCCTAAACCTTCGAGGGACACCTCCCCTTGCCTCAATCCTGCATGTCACATGCAAGAGGTTGTAATGTGCCATTCTAACCATGTCCATGGTGCTCATAACCATCACAATAGACATGGATACATCATTAGTCCACCATAAAACAAGAACTACTTCCAAACCAATAAATCCTTAATCTAATTAATAACAACAATTAAAGCAAGCTAAAAAATACATCAATTGATCATGAGAACTAAATCCCTTACCTGAATTGAACTGGAATTAGCAAGGTCAAGCCACCACAAACAACCTACTTCAAGTTTCAAAGGTTTCCACTAGGTTTCCTAGGTTCCAAGGCAAAAGCAATGAACATGACACCAAATTAACCTCAATTAAACTAGACCCAACTTCAAAGTTACTCCAGAAACTAGGAAAAAACAAGAATCAAGCCTTACCTCAACCCTAGAACTCTTACAAGCTCAAAAATGCCGCCAAAGCTTCAAGAACACCACTTTCTTGACAAAGCAAGCTTGAGCACACTTGGACTCCTCAATGGCCTTTAAAATTCACCGAGAAAATAATATTTGGGTGGAATTTGACTAATCTCTCATAGAAGAGCTAGGGGCCAATGAAAATGAGTAGGAAAGATGAGTGAATAGTGATTTTAATTTTTCATTTCTCTTCCAAGTTGTTTTAAGTAAGTGTTGCCCCTTTCCTTAAACTTCTGTGTTTTTGTAAAAAAAAAACCCATTTTTCCAACTCTCCTTAGTAAGCTTCTAGAATTAGGCAAATTTGTGCCTAACTTTGGGTTCTAGCTCCATAAGTTTGAAATTCCACTTTTGGTCCCCAAGACTTAACTCAATACCCTATGATGCAAAATTATCAATTTACCCTTAATGACACCTAGTGCTATAATTGACTTAGGAGCCAACTAAACCTTAAATAACTTGCTTGATTTTGCTAATCCACATAAAATAAGGTATTTAAACTAGAGATTTCCAACTTTTTTCCCTTAGCTGAGCTACTGACTATGAGGGTCATAACAATTACCTTAGAACGTTCAAATGCCTTTTTTATATTGTCAATCCCCTTCTACTAGAAGACAACTTCCAACCTCGAGCACGACCTTATAATTTTATTGGGTATCCACAAAACTACAAGAGTTATTGATTTAATGACATAGAAACTCAAAAGATCTTTTTTCTCAAGATATTAATTTCCATGAAACCATGTTTTCCTTTAGGCTAAATGAGCTAAGTTTAACTTAAAATCAAGAGGTTGGTAAACAATATACCAAACCCTTGCTTGATGACCAAGACACACTCATTAACCTTTCTACCTAAAACACAACTACGCCAAATCCCAAAGAGATCAAGCTAGATGGAGGCATAGACACATGTGTCAAATCAGAAGAGAACCCATCCAATCAACACATTAAGCCATAACAGATAAGCTCAAGTGAGCAATAAATTTTTTGGATATTTAAAGGACTTCAAACCTTCCTAGTAAAGTGACTAACTCCAATGTAGCCTCTTCAAGTATGTTCTATCCATTATCCACTTATCTTATGAATAAATATTTTTTTGCCAAACCAATAGACCATGTAGCTGGAAATGGATGCACTAGAGTTAAAGAGACATGTGAATTTTAGATGTTGCCAAAAGGGGAAAAAAAGCTATTAGATGCAAATAGGTTTACAAGATCAAACATAAATTAGATGGGACTACTAAACACTAGAAAGCAAGATTGATATGGCTAAGGGATATATACAGGTGAAAGGGCTCGATTGTAATGATGCCTTCACATGTGTAGCAAAATTGATAACCATAAGGTGCATGTGTTGTAGTAGTGGCTAAGAGCTGACAAGAGAATTTGCAAGATCAATAAATTGTTGCATGTACTTAAACAAGCTTCATGGAAATGGTTTCCAAAACCTCCTATGGCACTTAAGGATAATGGTTTTATACAATCCAAGGAAGATACATCATAGTTCAATAAGAAAGCTACTGGTTCTTTCCATAATATTAGTATAAGTGGAAGATATGGTTCATCCGCATTTAATGCAAACAAATGAATGAATTCCTCCATAATAAGCATTTTGATCTCAAGGACTTAGGATGTTTAAGGTACTTTCTTGGAATTGAAATTGCACATGGACTAGAAGGGATCTTTGCAAGCTAAACAAAGAACGCCCTTGAAGTTTGAGTAGATGTAGAATTTATAGCTTCTAGGCTAAGTAAGGTGCCCATGCAACAATAAGAGAACCTAGGACAATCCACCAATGGCATTTTAGTATATCCATCACTTATTAAATGCTAGTAGGAAGGCTGCTATATCTTTGTCTCAAGAAGTCAAAAATAGCTTATGTTATAAACATGCCTAGTCAACACATGCAACAATCAAGAACTGATCATTTCAGTGCTACACTCCAAATACTACACTACATAAAAATGTTACCAGGACAAGGCCTTATTTGATATATTTTTGTGTTTCTTTGAAACTTGCTTTGTGTTAAGTTGTATTAAAGATTAACTTAGTGAAGGTAAATTTTATGGATGATTGATCGCTTGATAAATTATTGTGTGTTTAATTTATTGTCATTATATTATATCAATTACATGATCAATTTTTTTTACTGTAAAAAATATTAAATATGTATGCATTTATATATTTGATATATTTTTTGTGTATGGCATATAATGTTAACAACCTCGTTATGCTTTTTTTTCTTGGTAAAGGTTTGGTCCATCAACTAGCTTGACCAGTTCCACACATGGTTTAGTTGTAACAACATTGGATGAAAAACCATGAATGCACATGAAGGTTTCTATATAAAGTGCTGATGTGATATACAAAAATTGATTTATAAAAAAAATTAATAATTTAAATTTACTAGAAAACAGTTAGCAAACAATTTCAATTATGATAAATATTGTTATCAAATACTCTCTCCGTCCAAAAACTAATGAACCATATTCCTTTTTTGTGTTGTCCAAAAATTGTTGGATCATTTCCATTTTTAGAAAATTTTTAACATCCAATTTACTTTATTACAATTATTTAAATATTATTGCACAGAATTTAAAATAAATCTTTTCTTTGTTTAATCCTTATTTAAACTTTAAATGCATAAAACACAAAATAATTATTTTAAATTTTAAATTCAAGAGAAAAAATCAAAAGAACAATATAAATTATAAATACCTTAATCTCTATATTTAGAGAAATGGTTTAGAAGAAATAAGAAGGAGATTAATGAATTCCATCTAGTATAGACCAAATGGACCAAATTTCAATTTTTTTTATTTTTTTATTAGAAACCAATGTCATCCAAAAGCTAGGACTCTCTCTACCTAAAAACCACTAGAATAAAACTTCTTTGAAAAGCAATTACTTTTCACCAATTGTTTTCCTTGCTTAACTTAATAGAAGAAAATGTAATAAAAAATATATAATTTTCTCAATAATTATTTTAAAATAATTCTTGAGCTTCTTAAATTGTGGAGCTTCAATTGGTTATAGTTAAATGAAAAATCAATAAAATTGAAAATAATGCACTAAATAACTTTGGCTTTGTTTTTTACGTGTATTTGGGGTGGAAAAAATGAGTTAATTCAAACAAACTGGCGGGCTGGTACAGGAAGCCGGGTAAGGGGAGCGGGTCGGGTCAAATGTGTCGGTTATGAATCTGGGGCTGGAGTTGTGTGGAATTTACAATGTTGCCACTAGGTAAAACGTAAGTCCCCGTATCGTCTTCCAGCATAGTTGCTCTTCTTCTCGGCCGCCATTTCTGGTTCCCCAAACCTCTCTGCTCCTCCGCTGGAACTCCAGCGCTGCCGTTTTCCCAGTGTGTCGGTCCTTCGTGGAAAGAAAAAGATCAGGTCCGATTGCTCATCGTCGGATCTCTCGACCGCCATTCGTCTTCCCCAAACGTTTGTGCTCCTCCGCGTCAACTACAACGCTGCCGTCTTCCCCGTCTGTCGAACCGTCGTGGAAAGAAAAAGAGCAGCTCCGATCATACCTCTCGTCTCTCCCTCTTCGAGTTCCCATCTTCCATTTCTGGTGTACGTTGCGGGTCACTCCCTCCTGCTCAACCTGAAGCAAAGGTAGGCAGACGCTTATAAGAATACGTTTTCTTCTGCTTTCTCTCATCTTTATTCTTCTCCTATTTTGATTAATTTGCCCATTCGCTTCTGATCTGCAGCCCTGCCTCTGGTTCTCTAATTCCCCCCGGAATCAAACGGAACGAGTCTATGCTATTTTTTTCCTTCCCTTGCTCCTATCTGTAAGTCTTTTGTTTCCTTACTGTTACCTTGAATGGGATGCCGATTGGATGGTCTATTTATGTCAATGCCATTTACTTGAATCAATTATGGCTGAAATTGGAACGGAAATGCTTTCTCTGTTAGTTAGCATCAGAAAATACTTGCCAAAAAAAAATTTGGAGCTCATCAATGAAACTTCATGTTGCTCGTGTGATGGTTCTTCTCATATTTCCTTTTCTAGATTTTTTGTTTTCCTGGTTGAGCAAGAATTTGTGCTTGATGTCGGTTCCGTCTGCTTGACGATCTTTGTTTCATATGCTGGAAACCACCAGAAATTTCTTTTACCAGTGACTACGATATCTGTCAATACTTGCTATTAGCCTACCTAGAATATACTGAAATTAGGAAATTTTGTTTCCCTTATCCGGATTAGAAAATATGTAGTTCTTCCTTGACATAGTCAGAATGAATCTGGGGATGATGATGTTTTCTTAATTTGAATTTAGACATCTTTGGCCGGCTATATGTCATTGCTGTACTACTGAGCAATTTCAGTAATGGAACCAATTATTGGCCATTTCACTGGGAAACAAACTGGAATTATAAACATGATTTTTTATGTTCTTTTTCATACTTGATTAGATCATAAGTTTGTGTTCACCTAGTAGATCATCCTTCTCACCGGACTACAATATGGGGAAGGGGATGAGAGCTTCGCAGTCGTTTTAGGAATGTGTATTTTTTTGTAGAGTACTTGTGTGGCCTTACATCAGTTCAGTTGGGGTAAATAATTCGGTGACCTTTTGTTATCCAACTTTGACTCCTTGTAGTCTTCCCATGATCTTCCCTTCAAACCCTGTGTTTGTGAGAACTCAGCCTTCCTGTGTATTGTGTTTTGCTTTTTTTTGGCTTGTTCTTTTAAATAAAAGTAAACATAGTACTTGTATTTTGATTTTTCCTCCATACAGTATGTTCCAATTTCTTCTTTGAGCGTCCAATGTTATATTAGAAATAAATATTGGCATGCAACAGACCTTTGAATTTGTTGTTTTTCTCAGTCCATTTCAGTTTCCTGAATAAAGCACATTATCCTACAAATTGCTCACCTTGTTCTCTTCCCTTCTCAGGTCCATGTTAAGTTTGTTCTTGGAGGAGTCAGAGGCTCCACGCAGTTAGTTCAGAAACTTCTCTCTGTTAGCTTCTATTCCAGTTATTGATATCTTCCTTTCGGAGACGGTTACAAGGCTTATGTGTAACTGTGCTGACAGAATTGTTGTATGAAGCTTCGTAGTCGAGTTGTCCACCCTCCTACCAATCCTTCTGCTTCCAAACGATATTGGGTAAGTGGTTAATTTCTCCTTATCACATTCCTGCGTTATCCTGAAAAAATGTTATGTTATCTTTTTCTGCACATGCACCATTCTTCATCGAATGGCACTTAGATACACATTCGCACATCCTAGATGTGACATCTGCATGTTCAGTAAACTAGGGTATAGTGTGGTGGTTGCTCATGTGTACATATTAGTATGCCATGTGACACACATTATTATGGGTTTCCATGGCAGTTTAGGAGAAGGACAATAATGTATGGCATCAATGTCCATGGTCATCATGGATGTCAAGATGAGCCTCTTAGAGGGTCAAGGGCTGACTGGGACCCGGGAACCACTGATGTTTTCTGTCGGTGGGCTGCACAAGCCGCTGACCAGAGATTAACACAAGGGGGCACTTTATCCAAGGCTGGGTGGACGTACCTTATGAAAGGATTTCAGGAGGAAACGGGTTTACAGTACACAAGGGCTCAGATCAAGAATAAATGGAGGCAACTTAGGAAGCTATACAAGGAGACAAAGGCACTACTTGGGTCTACAACCGGTTTGGGCTGGGACTCTGCTCGGGGAACAATAATCGCTGATAATGATTGGTGGGCGGCTCGCATTCAGGTAACTAATATCAGTCTTCTATTATTTGTTTCTTGTAATTGATTCATGCTTTATATTGTATATGTGTCCCGTTGAGTTTTTTGGTTCTATTCTATTGATAAATCAGTTTCTGTAAAATTATACTCATTAAGTAAATCTCTATACTGCGGTGAACCCATACAAGATATCTGTGCAGTTGACGTGAAAGATTGTATAAAAAATATGCACACCTGAATATTATAACCTTCAATTGTTTGCACCTAGAGCAGAAGCTTAACAGGTTGGATATTCACTTCTGGGACATAATAAAATTGTGAAGAATAGGTTGGAGTTGTTTCGCATGCAAGGAAGGTGCCATTGGAACTCTAGTAATTTTGTGGGGAACAGTAAAAACAATGAACAACAACTAAAAATTCCATACTGTCCACAAAACTGTGTTCTCAGTAATTGGAAAGCAAATTTGCTATATGATTTGTTTGTTGTAACAACTGTTCCTTTTGCGTGTTGATAAGTTTCTGTTCAGTTTGCGTATTGATTTTATCATTATACTTTGAAATGTAGAGATGCCCTGAGGCCGCTTCGCTTATGGGTAAGCGGATTCCAAATTTGGTTGACATGGAGAGAATGTTTGCAAGTGTGCGAGATTTGTCAGGTTTTGGGTGGTCGCCTCAGATGGGGGGCAATCCATGCATACCCAATTTAAATGGAGACTCCGCTGCCTCTCCTGATGAAGATGTCAGGGATTCGTCAATCAATGAGCCTATGCAGGATGTCCCAAATGGTGTTACGCCTGATGGTCATGATGCAGGCGGTATGGGTTTTGGGTTTAGGACTCAAGCAACACCACCAGCAGGAGAAAACGTCGCTGCGGGTCCTTCATACGAGCCAAATGCACGCATGTCAGACGCAGCAGGCCGTTCTAGTATGGCATCCAGACAACGTAAGCGTAAGTCAGGCGATGATGAACGGACGGAGATACTTTCAAGGATGTGTGACTACCTCACCAGTGGCCGGAAAGAGCAATGGAAGGAGATAGCTGAAGCCATGATCGAACCAAAAGAAGATATGGGCAGCGTTATGGGTGCAGTTGCGGCGCTTCCTGGTGTGTCGGCAGGAGATCCTCTTTGGATGGCAGCTTCAGACTACTTTTTGGAGAATGAAAAAGCTATTCCCCTATTTCTGCGTGGTTGTGGTACACCCGACGTCCAGTTACAGTGGCTGCGTTATCAGCTTCACAAAAGAGGGGTGAATTTGGGGTGATTAAATTATTCTAGTTCATTGCGGTGTTGTAGCAGAATTTGCCATCTTCAGTGCTACGGATTCAAACTGTCATTTGGAATGAGTTAGGATAGTTGTGAAACGTTGTAGTATCATCTGCTTGCTTGAGAATGTTTGCCCTTAATGTTAGTTAGGGGGAATAACAGCTTTCGTTGCCCTTAAGGCTGCTTAGGAGTGTTGAGTTAGGGTAGTTGTGATACCTTGTAGTATCATTCGGTTGCTTGTGAATGTTTGCCCTGTACGTTAGTTCGGGGCAATAACAGGTTGAGTTGCCCTTAAGGCTGCTTAGGAGTGTTGACTTTATTTTTCGATGAATGTAACGGATTCACCATTGCGCGATTCGGTCATATTATGTACGGCGTTTAGATAAGCATGCTCACTAGTTCATGCATACTCATCCATTGCACGCATGCTCACTGTTTTATGTAGGTCATGCTCACAGTGTTATGTGCCATATTGACCAGGTGTGCAAAAAAATCTCTTAAAGGCTCTTCTTCTTGACACCATGCCTCCATTGTTACGATGCTTAAAAAGGTTATTTTCAGTAAATGAAACAGTTACTGAAGATGACACAGTAACGGGAGCAATGTTGACAAAACTTTTAGTGGAACCGGCAACCACTGCACAAGTACAGAGACGGCCAAATAGGGAACCCATTCAGACAGGGGAACAACTGTTCTGGAAATTAACAGAAAGACCAGATGAGTTTTTCGATGAATATAGAATGACAGTCACTTGCTTTTGGGAGTTGCACGATACATTAGTGCAACAGTATGGGTTACAAGGATCGACTAACACGACCAGTTATGAGGCATTGGCCATTTTCCTTAGCTTGTGCGGACATGGAGACACACAACGTAGACTTGGTAGATGGTACGAGCATTCAGCGTCAACAATTAACACATGGTACAAAGTTGTTTTGGATGCTATATGTAAGATGAGTGAAAATGTGATACGTCCAACAGATCCGACATTCTCTACTGTTCCCCCATATGTTATGAGTAAATGCCCTGCATTTCATAATGCAATTGGGGTTATTGATGGGACACACATTCCTGCAATTGTTGAGACAGAAGAGGTACGCAACTACTACATTGGTCGGAAAGGCGAACCGACCCAGAATGTGCTTGTTGCATGTGACTTTGACATGCGATTCACATATGTGTACGCCGGATCACCTGGGTCACAACATGACATGGCTGTTCTCCGGAATAGTATGAGCAACCCAAATTTAGGATTCCCATTTCCACCACCAGGTACATGCGATTTATCATTATTTGTCTCAAACTAGATTGTCTAATTTATAAATTTGTGTTAAATTAACATACCAAGGGTTGTGTTACGGGCTAATTATGCAGGGAAATATTATCTTGTCGACTCCGGATATGCAAACAACGCAGGGTTTTTGGCTCCATTTAGAACTGCACCATACCATCCATCTGAATTCAATGGGAGATCACCACGAGGAATGGAGCAGGAATTTAACTTCATCCATGCATCGTTACGCAACATCATTGAGCGTACTATTGGGGTTTGGAAGAAAAAATGGAAAATTCTTCGACTTATGCATGAATTTGATGCAACGATTCAAGTGAAATTGGTTATAGCAACAGCTGCATTGCACAACTTCATTCGGACGCACAATTTGGATGACGAAGACATAACGGCTGCTTTACATCACCAATATGCGCAACATGATGTAGCGGCAGATGACCCGCTACCCTTTAACGAGTTGCATTTGGATGGACATGAAATGGCTTCCGTACGTGATGAAATTGCACGAACCTTACATCAAGGGTGGAGGTTGAGACGACAACAATCACGACATAGCATTAGTTGACCCATGGTGAGGTAACCAATGTGCTATCATAATACCTATGTATTATTACCATCAGACATGCACCATTGATTGGATTTTGCCTTTCAATTGGCCATTTCGTAGACGTTCATGTGGGTATTACGAACACATGTATTGAACCTTATGTAGTATTGAATTATGATGGAGAAATCCATAAAATTGCCACAACACACTATACATGTAGTGACCTATTTGTTGGACAGGACAGAAGTAATCAGAGGTTCATGGACAAAGGTCTACAAATGGCGATTAAAAAAAAGAAAAATTGCTGGAACTTGATAAATTTGTTATTCCAAATGTCACTTCGACTAACACACGATAGAATTTCAAACCATATCATGTTTCTCTTCTGAGCCTGAACGCACAGCAGCGAGATGGGACACACCATAGCAGCTGCTTCTGTTGTGATTCCATCGAAAAAGCGTGAGTACATAGCCAAGAAATGGTTGTCTTTGTACAGTTTCAGCTTGTCAATAGCTTCAAAAACCTCAACATAGGAAATCACTTGGAAGCACTACTACATTTATGAATATGAACATGTTAATTTGCATTCGTATTTCACTCATAACGATAAATGCAACATTTGTTTAGACAATAATTTATTACGAAAAAAGTACCTCTGAAACAATTAGGAAGGGGACATTCACAATTGTAGAGCTTGAATCTCCCATGGAAAAAGCAACCTCTTCAAGGCTGTTAGAAAGACAAAAAAGGATCTTTAAGTATAGGCAAACTGAATCCTTTCCACATAGGCTATTAGATCATAAGCAAACTTATGAAATTCGTAAACCATGGTGCATTTCCAAGCATTGCAAATCAAATCATGTGTAACATATGATAGACAATCTCCCCATGCACAAGGCTCCCAGTTTACAAAGATAGGAGTAGGGTCCTCTAAATGCACAGCCTTTCTGATCCCCCTGTTTGCTCATACACTCTATGTCCATAACTCACCCACAACTTGTAAATCAAAAGGAACAACTTTACAATTGCACCAATCCCCCCCCCCCCCCCCGGCCCCTATGTTATTTGGAATAACATATTAAACTATATTAAAATGGTAATATGGTCTCATTTTACTTCTTAATGAACCATCAAACACTTCCTTTTGCATAGCTTTTTATTTTACAACAGTTTTTTTAATATCAAATTTAGGAAATCTTAAATTTTAAATTCATTCCTGATGTTTTTCAATGAAGAAAACCACAGCAAATGGGACAGAAAGGATAACCATTTGGACTTGCAGTCATACAGTAGAAGAATTTTTAAACCTAATATTAATTAATTCACAACCCAAATTTCATGCGTTTAGCTGGGGTTAAAGTAAAGAGTAAAGAGTTATGCCGGCATTAATGATGACTACAAAAGCAATGCACGTACGTCCACCCGAGGTGAGTGAGAACAGCTAAAATCATTTCCACCAAATTTATATTGAACTATAACTTTCAAAATCTTGGAGGAGAAGATACCTAAACATTTAAGCAACTGGAAAAGGAAATTGCTTAATAATGCATGAAGATTGACTCTCATTTAGTCCACTTTATATTTTACTCTTATATATATCATGTCTTTTTTCAAAGTCCCAGTTGGTTTCTCGGATAAGTTATCTAGTAATATGGCTAAGTTTTAGTGGTCCAATTACCAAGATAAGAAAGGTTGTCATTTGGCAAACAAATATTTTCCCTTTTTCCTGAGCCGATTGTTCAGCAGATCCTCCTTCTTACGTTGTAAATAGTATTTAAGGGTCTGGATATTACAACATGAAATGAAGATCCTTCAGAGTACTACTTAGTTAAAAAATGTTATGTTGATCAAGTGACTAATAACCCTTTTCCTATTGGCAATCTCTATTATAGCTCCTAAGGTCTCTCTCACGATAGTAGATTCTGTAAGGTTCTGAAAAAACGGACGGGGATCTCAACTTCCACATAAGACAGCAAAACACAAAACAAAGAATGAGAAGGAAAGTTGAATTCTCACAGAAATGATAGTGCTGGGATACTATGTTGGAGATGAGTGATCAATAGAAGCTAACAGAGAGAAGTTTCTGAACTAACTGCGTGGAGCCTCTGACTCCTCCAAGAACAAACTTAACATGGACCTGAGAAGGGAAGAGAACAAGGTGAGCAATTTGTAGGATAATGTGCTTTATTCAGGAAACTGAAATAGACTGAGAAAAACAACAAATTCAAAGGTCTGTTGCATGCCAATATTTATTTCTAATATAACATTGGACGCTCAAAGAAGAAATTGGAACATACTGTATGGAGGAAAAATCAAAATACAAGTACTATGTTTACTTTTATTTAAAAGAACAAGCCAAAAAAAAGCAAAACACAATACACAGGAAGGCTGAGTTCTCACAAACACAGGGTTTGAAGGGAAGATCATGGGAAGACTACAAGGAGTCGAAGTTGGATAACAAAAGGTCACCGAATTATTTACCCCAGCTGAACTGATGTAAGGCCACACAAGTACTCTACAAAAAAATACACATTCCTAAAACGACTGCGAAGCTCTCATCCCCTTCCCCATATTGTAGTCCGGTGAGAAGGATGATCTACTAGGTGAACACAAACTTATGATCTAATCAAGTATGAAAAAGAACATAAAAAATCATGTTTATAATTCCAGTTTGTTTCCCAGTGAAATGGCCAATAATTGGTTCCATTACTGAAATTGCTCAGTAGTACAGCAATGACATATAGCCGGCCAAAGATGTCTCAATTCAAATTAAGAAAACATCATCATCCCCAGATTCATTCTGACTACGTCAAGGAAGAACTACATATTTTCTAATCCGGATAAGGGAAACAAAATTTCCTAATTTCAGTATATTCTAGGTAGGCTAATAGCAAGTATTGACAGATATCGTAGTCACTGGTAAAAGAAATTTCTGGTGGTTTCCAGCATATGAAACAAAGATCGTCAAGCAGACGGAACCGACATCAAGCACAAATTCTTGCTCAACCAGGAAAACAAAAAATCTAGAAAAGGAAATATGAGAAGAACCATCACACGAGCAACATGAAGTTTCATTGATGAGCTCCAATTTTTTTTTTTTGGCAAGTATTTTCTGATGCTAACTAACAGAGAAAGCATTTCCGTTCCAATTTCAGCCATAATTGATTCAAGTAAATGGCATTGACATAAATAGACCATCCAATCGGCATCCCATTCAAGGTAACAGTAAGGAAACAAAAGACTTACAGATAGGAGCAAGGGAAGGAAAAAAATAGCATAGACTCGTTCCGTTTGATTCCGGGGGGAATTAGAGAACCAAAGGCAGGGCTGCAGATCAGAAGCGAATGGGCAAATTAATCAAAATAGGAGAAGAATAAAGATGAGAGAAAGCAGAAGAAAACGTATTCTTATAAGCGTCTGCCTACCTTTGCTTCAGGTTGAGCAGGAGGGAGTGACCCGCGACGTACACCAGAAATGGAAGATGGGAACTCGAAGAGGGAGAGACGAGAGGTATGATCGGAGCTGCTCTTTTTCTTTCCACGACGGTTCGACAGACGGGGAAGACGGCAGCGTTGTAGTTGACGCGGAGGAGCACAAACGTTTGGGGAAGACGAATGGCGGCCGAGAGATCCGACGATGAGCAATCGGACCTTATCTTTTTCTTTCCACGAAGGACCGACACACTGGGAAAACGGCAGCGCTGGAGTTCCAGCGGAGGAGCAGAGAGGTTTGGGGAACCAGAAATGGCGGCCGAGAAGAAGAGCAACTATGCTGGAAGACGATACGGGGACTTACGTTTTACCTAGTGGCAACATTGTAAATTCCACACAACTCCAACCCCAAATTCATAACCGACACATTTGACCCGACCCGCTCCCCTTACCCGGCTTCCTGTACCAGCCCGTCAGTTTTTTTGAATTAACTCATTTTTTCCACCCCAAATACACGTAAAAAACAAAGCCAACCTCTCCCAAGGTTGGAAAGAGGATATCTAATAGGTTGAGAAACTAAAATAAAACAACAACAGAAGGTTACGGACCGCCGCGAAGAATCGTCCGAAAGGGAATGAACCTCCGCCCTAAATTGACTAAATCCAGACACGTGCTGCCGGTCAAACAGTGCGCTAGTGCTTCCCATCATCACTGCAGGAGTCTCCCTTTTTGGTTTCCTCTGTTCTTGTGCCTCTTTCTGGTTCTTCAGGTCGCCAATTGAAAGGTATCAACCACCTCTCTTTGTTCCTATCTCTGATTTTGGCGAGCTCTTTTCTTCTAGCACTTGTTTTGCCTTGAAATGTTCAATTCCTTACGTGACTTGATAATTTTATTTGAGCTGGATAAATTAAACATACGGTCCCCAAATTCATTTGATGTTGTTTTAGTTCTCGACTGAATCATTATGGATGCTGTTTCATAAGTTTTCTGTTCGTTCTGCATGAATGGCTGCCTTTGTTGGTTTAAATGCTGTTGATTGTCTTGAAATTTGAGCTGTTGTTTATATAGTTTTCGGTGTGAAATTTTTAATTCTGTCTTAAAGAAAAAAACCCTCCTACTGTTATGGAACACTGGGGAGATTTTGAGTATATGGATAAGCCAAGAGAAACAAAGTAGACTGGAAGGCGGAGGGGGATTGTCTTGGCACCAATCCTCTTCATTGCAAATCCTAAGCTTTTTGTGTTGGATGTTCTTGCTTAACTTAAGCGAGTACTTCCGGTTCCGAACATATGCTGATTATCATCCTGCTTTCTGTGTTCAGCTTGGAACGCTCCTGCAGTGGTTGTGTGGATTTGAAGGGTGTTCACCAGTAAAAAATGGCAAATCAAGGTGCCAAGAAGCGCAGGGAAGAGAACACACGCCACATGGCCAATCTTCTATGCCTCATTATCATTTGCAATGTACTAACTCTACTTCCTCCTCTTCTATCTTTGTGTGGTGAAACCCATCTCAAATTGTAAAATAACTTGGTATAACCTCTGATCAGAATCTGATACTGATTGAAATTAATGAGATTTTTCCTATATAGGTAACTGGATTATGCATGATAAGCACTGTAAAGATGTGTTTGCCATATATACAGAGTTCATTGTGTAGAATAAAGTGTGAAAGCCTTGTGAATAACTTTTAATTTAATCCCCCTCCCATCTTCCACCCTCCTCCCTCCCCATAAAAAAGCAAGAATAAAATTTTCAGTTTACTTAAGTTGGCATTATAGTTCTGTTGTTTGGTTTTTTTTCCCTGTGGCCTTATACTATGCTCAATGTTTGTTGTATTTAGCAGTGTTTTCTTCTGTATTGGTGAACAGCACAGATGTCTGTGTTTGTATTAATAGAAGTAATTTTTACTGCAGTTATTACTATTTTCATTAGGCGTGAATCCAATACTTGTTGGGTTAGTTACATTAGGGTCAAGTTTCCTTTCTTTTTCCTGGTGGAGGCATCTTCCTCAAAAAGAGCTGTGAAGTTGTGCGCCTTAGGTCTAGCTTCTTGCATTCTCAGCTACTAGTCCATGTTGTGTATCTCTCTCATATGTAATGGGGTATGCTTAAGTATGCATTGAATATTAATAACCATCTCATGCTTACATATTAACGTACGAGGCACAAATGTTTGCACTTAGCAATTTGTTTGATATGTTATGATTTGCTGCTGCTTGTGGGTGCATAGATAGACCTTGATAAGTTGATTGCTTGATGTACTGATTTCAAAGTTATAAAAACAGGAATATTTCACCTGATAATCCTTTTTTCATGTGATATAAAAGCTATGTCAACCTATTGCATGGGAGTTTCTCTGATAATGACATGCGATATGCTGTTTCTAGCCCTTCTTAATGTTCTCTATATTGTTTCCCTGGAATCCTTTTCTCAGTATTTGTTTCATTAATCTATGAATTACCAACTAGATTATCTCTAATATGGGTGCAAATAACAAACTTTTAGCATCAACTCACCTAGAATTTTCCATCATCGTTTGAATAGTGTTTTTGAGAAACTGAACTTTTTTTTCTACAGGTTATATATACCATTGTCAGAGTGCTTATATTACATTCAACATTTACATGGAAACACTGGATTGGTCTAGTCTTGACAACCATAGCTTATTTGTTTCCCTATCAACAATTGGCCCGAATGGCAAAACCTACTTACTCTAGTGATGGAGATCTTCTTGATGGTGGATTCGATATGAACACTGGAGGAATTTGTGGGTATGTTTTGTGTCTTTTATGACTTCTTGCTTAGTTCATTTTTCTCAGCTTGGGTTAGCTTAAGTTTAAAATTTCTAAAGGAATAGAAATTTTAAATAATTTATCATGTGGATACTCCCTCTAAGAAGACTGTTTTAGAGACTATTTTTTCGTGGCAAATGTATGTCGTTGGCTTTGTCATGAGGTATTTCCTAATGCTGTTGCACTTAGAATCAGTGAGAGAGACTAAGAGAGAGTACTGAAATTCATTTTGTTGCAAACCACGGAAACGGAAATTTACTCAAACTAGGCAGAAGTGTCAGCATAAGTTGTCTGGCATGCATCTTCCATGCCATCTGATAGAATGCGCTTCTTAAGTTTCAGACACTAGAATCCTGAGCTCTTTGACATCAACATTTTCATGCGCCATCAGCTTCTCTGTATATGTGCTGTGGTTGCCAAACTTGAAGGTCTATTTTTAATCATTCAAAGTAGAAGGTTAACTTTTGTGTTGGATTTAAGAGATCAACATGTACCTTGTAGTTATCTGTGCTTCCAACTGGATGAATCCCATCTTCTTTGTTAGAGAAAGAACATCTCTAAGGCCTGCACCAGCTGTTTGTGTCCCTTACATGTCAAGAGTGCAACCAATGTGCCGGGGTGTTTTTGGATTTCTCCGCTTGCACCAGTTTTGCTGGGTTTTGTTTTGTCTGAAACATCCAAAGTTAACTGCAGAAAACCTTCAGTTATGACTTCCAAAAGAGTTTATGGGACAGTGTTGTGTTTTTGTCCTCATTTCTCAATAAGACATGTACTTGTATTTTGTTTGATCATTTCAGTTGGCTGCTAGTGTTGATTTGTTCATTAATGATTAACTTGCTTATTTCATCTAACCATAGCAAAGAATTAGGGGAAAGTTTATTAGTTAGGAATCCTCCACTGCCCAGACTCCTTTGGTGTCTGGTGTGGTCCTGTCTGTCACCCAAGGAAAGCAATTAGTGGTTTCAATAATCAATATAGTATTCTAGGCTGACATCAGAGTTTTTTTAGCATTTCCCTGGCATAGTCAGAGTTGAGGAAAGCTGTTTGGTAATTTCTTCCCTTTGGGGTCATCCAGGACTGTAGTTAGTTTATGTGCTGCAAGTCATCATCATACTGGACCTTAATCCCAGCTATGCTGGAGTCTGTGGCATGAGGTCATGGTGTTAAACAACCATTTATAGTTATTTAACACTACGAGTTCATGCAAAGTTTATAGTGACGGAATTTTACACCTAATGCCCTTCCTAGCGCAACCCTCTTGCAGGGGAATAATGAGATTAAATTTCAAAACCATCATCATTATTTGTTTTCTCCACTTGCCTGGAAAATATAATGAGATGGTGATGATTTGAGGCGTTTGCTGTAGTCATGTTCCATTTTAAGATTGATTTTAGAAGATCACCGTGCACATCATTGAACATCAACAGTCTGAGTGCTGCCTATGCCATTAAAAAAGTTTCTGGTTGCGCTTACTTCATGGAAAAGAAGCCTTATGAAGTGTTCAAACTTTAGATAGACTTCATTCTTGAAAATGATCACCAGCTAAGGTCACTGGGCTGGTTTTGGTTTTCTCTGTGAGGGGTTTACTGTACTATAAATGGTGTATTTTACACTTGAAGTTTGACTCGAAACTCTCTGATTTGGATTTCCATTAGCAACTTAGGGAGTTCCATTTGAAAGCCTGCTCTAATGCAGATGATTTTCACAGTTAAATCAGACAGGCCATAAGGGGCTTTGAGTAAGGCTTCTTAAACTCCTCGTTCCAAAAAAGTTGTCAATCCAAAGCCTCATTTTAGAACCATCGCAAATAATCTATCTACTTTAGCAGGTTTGGTCATCGTTTCCATTAACAGCTTTCTGTAGAAGTTCAGTGCTCTACTGTTGTCTTGTTTTTGTTTGTATTTCTATGTCACGAATAAAACTAGGTTTTCTTTTTGTCAGTATGGTTTGCAACCTACCCTACTGATGAGGGCGATATACTTTCCTTGGCAGCTTTGAGGCCGAGTCCTCAAGTTTTTAATGGAACAAAAGAAAAAATAAAATTCCCATCCAAGTTGGAGCAGCTTTCATGTCTCATAAACATTTAACACTAAATGAAGTTTCTAATATTTTCACATACTTCCCTCAAAAAAGAAACAATAAAAGCATCTATAGTGTATGGTAACTGCAGATTCCAGCACTGGTAGACATTCTACTAGCTAAAGATAAATAATTCTTCTTCCATCCAGCCACATTACTATTCATCACATCAGGAGTAAATCTGCAAGTCTTAATGGCTTGTTCTTCTACTTTAAGTGAGTTGTAGAGAAGCCTGGATATTTTTCACCATTCTCAGTGGAAATGTTAAAATAATACATATGTTCTTTAAGACTAGCATTGGAAATAAGGAACTTCTATTTCTCATGATTGACTGCCACTTCGCTTCCCTTGTGCTAGTCATGTTTACTAATGAGGAACACTTGTTTGTTGGGATTACCACTGAAAACATGGACTTAATTTTATGCAATGATCTGGACAAATTTCTTAATCAGACTCCTGAAGTTTCTGTTTGTGCTGGATTCTTTTGACAATTTGAATTTGAAATTTGGAGTTTGGAAATCAAAATGTAGTGCCCTAAAATGAATTCATAGAATTGATTAAAATCGCCTCCAAACATAACTTTGTATCTCTTCGGCATTATAGAGATCAGTATCTGTAGAACGATATACAAAAGTTTTAATAGGTGTCTTATAGTTGTTCGTCTATTGCAGGTACTTTCATGATGTGATCTACATCACAAGTTTTGTGCAGTTGACCTCCATCATTTCTGATAAATTTTGGTACACGTATCTCATGGTAAATTTCATATACTAAGTCTGCTGCCCCTTGAGCTTGCTAATATGATAACACAACTTTCTTATAGGATTCTCGAATGAGTGGGAAATATGGTTGGGGTGGTTATTCTTTTCTCTATCTTTTTGTCAATAATTTTCAAGGAAATAATCTAGTGGGTGACAGAGCATATGCTGATATGCTAAAAATGAACAAATGACCTTGATATGTTACTTTATTTTTTCACATTAAGCATGATTGACTAGAACCAATGCCCGGTCAACCACATGTTTCTCTAGGTTGTTAGTATTTTGGACATGTAAAGAGTTGGCTCATTAGACCATCTGGTTTCTTTGGGCCTGTGATGCCTAAAGAAAACATTTCTTTTTAAAACTGAATAACACAATTGTTTATAATGACTGCCAACTGGGTGGCAGTTTCTGGCGTTACTGTTCTCTCACACATTTTAACTCTCATGGATGGCCAAGCCGAATGACAGTAGACTTTGTGCACATGCTTTGAGTGAAAATGTTCCGTCTTCTAGTCTGCTCCATTTAGTGTTAAATAGCATTTACCATTCATCATGCTGTTGAATACTGATACCTCTCTGTTGCTAATCATCTATATATACCAATCACATTATTTATTCAACCAAGTTGTATGGAATGTATAGTTGATTTAGTACTAATAGGACTGGCACCCGCACTTCTAGAGCTTCTGGTAGAGCTTGCGACAAACTGAGCATAATGGAGACATGGTATTCGTGTAGCTGAACTGATAAGTTGGGATTAAAGCTGAGTTGATTGATTCAATAAATCTTTGTGTTCACTATATTTAATCTAAGGGTTAAATTATTTTATGGAGACTGTCAAAAGTCATGACTGTGCATAGACCTCACACACATGTAAGTGGACCTTTTCTATTGTTATAGAATTAGGAACATCGATACATTGATGGGACCATTATATTTGTTGTGCTTTGCAAGACACTCAAATGCCCATGCGTGGAGTAGATGCACATGCAAATTCATGTGAATGGGGAGAAAATCTGATTGTATTTTAATACAAGAGCTTTGCTTATTACAATTGTTTACTTTGGTTCTTGAAGTACCTACTTTTCTTCCATCCAAGTTTTTATGCCAAAGGTCCATGATGCCGTTGTTCGTGCATTATTTACTGAGTAGTGATTTTTATTTTATAATTGTTATGATGACTTTGGTTTGAAGCTGGAACATAAAAGAGTTGGTTGTTTTCTTAGATTCCAGCTTTTGGAGCATACAAATGTTTTGGACTTGTCAGAGGATTTCTACCACAAGGTTCAGAGGTATTGACTCATCTTGATCAATCACAGTTTCTTTTTCAGCGTTTTTCGCAGCAATGCACTGATCATTACATGGAATGGGAGGTTGATTTCCAAGTTGGTTCTCCTGTAGGGAGATGTGGAGGATGAGAAGACCCGCAAGAAACGGGAAAAGTTGGAGAAGAAGGCTTCTCGGACCAAGTTTGTGAAAACAAGGGTTAGGTGAGGAATCGGCTGCAGTTGATCAGAGTAATCCTGTTGTGAAATACTGAGCTTGATATGAAATTTCGGAAGTTGGACTCTGTAGTTCGAGTCTGAGGAAGCTTGGTTATGGTGGATAACTTTTAATGATGAAATTGAGCCCATTTAGAGTTTTATATGTACTTAGCTTGCTAAATGCGAGATTGTGTGGAAGCTACATGCTCTGAAAGGGGGGAAAAATTTTTAAAAAAAATGCGAGAGGAACAAACTTTTACTAAATTGTAGGCAAAGATTGGTGGATGCTAAATTTTTTTTTCAGGATTTACGTAACTTTGAACTCTGCAATACTAGCCTTACACATAAATTTGAGGTTTCACTTTTGTATTCAAATCTTTTTACCCTGAGCATGGTCCAAAGAGGAAAAAGAAGCTTCTGTGCTATTAGACTAGACTGCAGCAAACCAGTATTGATTGGCAGTGGAAGGGCCTTAAGTTGTAATTTTCCTTTTGCCCTATTAATAATTTTGTTTGAAAAATAGAAGCAAATGAAAATATAGCAATTTTTCATACACAAACACCCGTATATTTAGGCTGAGCGATGGGTACTTGTAAACCCCAGATGCTGGTAGGGAAAGGTGACGGACCTTGTAAAGAGAAGTTTTGGCAACTCTGGGAAAATGCGTTGTATTCCTAAAATTTTTAACTTTTCTAAATCAGCCCTGAGTCTTTGTTAAAGTTTAATTGTTAGTATATGCTTTGTAATAGAATTTACTAAGCCGAATATGATTTATAAAGTTGAAAAATTAATCAGCAGTCAAATAATTGTTGATGGTTATCGAATAATTTGAATTGTAATTTAATTTCAAAAAAGTTATCAATTCTAGGTGGGATTGGTAATTAGGCGGGTTGGTTTAAGTTTGATTCAGATTATTTAGATCCGTATTTAATTATGTTATCATGAATCAGGATTTATGTCAAATTATTTAAGTTTGGGTTGAGTGGATTACATTTTCAGATTTGGTTATATCAGGTTTATTTATGTTTGGGTTTAATAGTATGTAAGGCCAATTTCAGTTTTGATGACTTCAAATCAAGTTACTCGAGTTTAAAGCTAGATTTGGGTTGACTCATCGAGTTTAGTCAAATTACTGATGCATAGGTTAAAATGAATTTGTTGATTCGTTTTTGGGTTCAATTTTTGTCAGAATTTAAATCAAAGTATTCAATTTTTATGTGGTTTAATTTTATGTTAATTTTTTTCTTAGTATATTTAATTAAAAAAATTCATAAAAGTCCTCTTGACTATGTTTTAGTACCTATTAAGGTTATTTAATATCGTTGTTAATATTTTATAATATTGATTGATTGTTTTCCTATAAAAAGTCTTTGATATATAGTTAAAAGCTGAAATTGAAGTAAAACTGAAACCAATTCATACTTTTATTATTTGGTTTGATTCAATTTCATTCATTCGTTTTCTTTGATTTACTTTGAGTGCGTGAGACTATTTTGTTAAGAAACATATCTAAATGAACTAAAATTGATCCATAATATAAAACTTTAGTTGGCTGAAAATGGAAATAAAAGACGTACAAAAATTGTTAAATTTGACTTGAATTTATTTATATTATTGGTTAATAATTTTTTTCAAAAAAAAATACCTGCTTGACCCTAGAACTATTGCAATATATTCTATTTTGGATAGTCCCAAACTTTTGCAACATTTTTATATTTAGTAAATTACATTATCATGTCACCCTTCAAATTATCATTTTAATATTCAATTTCTCTAATTTTTTTGATTAACATGTAAAAAGTTAAGAGCAAAAATAAAAACAACATATAAGTGTTCTTCACTTTCTTAGTCTTTGTGTTAATCCAAATGGTTCAATGGATATGCGATGGATGGAGTCGGTCTTGTAGTTTCTAAATATACATTTTAAAAAGGTTTTAGTAAATAATAATATGAATAAATTTAAATCAAACTTAAATTAACAATTGAAATTGAGCAGAGAATTTGAGATAGAGGTAGTATTAATTTAATTTTTATTTTTTTTGTGAGTGTAAAAAGTGCGGGAAAAACAAAAAAATTTTAATGGATATACTTTAGAATGCATTGCGGGGGTAAAGAATTGGTGGAAAATATAAATTTATTTTAAATTTTTTTAGTAATTATTTAAAAATAATAAAATGACTAAACAAAAACAATCTAATAAGAGCATTAGATCTGGAACTGTAAAAACGTGGTGGCTATTTGGACTCCGGAAGAGTTGAAAAAAAAAAAACACCAAACGAAGTGTTGAGAACTGGCACAACAGTCCGCAAACCAATAACCCTAGAAAGGGGGCAATAAAACTCCCCCAGATTAGAGCCATTTGATAGACTCAAACATATCTCAGCCACCTGAGGCACTACCTGTAACTGGCTGAACAGGTTAAGAAAAGACAGGAGAAATTTTTCAGGTCTAAATCCGGGTCATGTTCGGGTCGCAAACTGACCCGGTTGATATCCAAACTTCTCTTCAATTGTGATCATGGGTTGCAAATTTACGCTAGCCGTCGGCATGGGTCAGTTGTAGCAGCAATAGCAGATGCGAAAGCTTGGTCTCTAGACGACGATGGTCGAAGGAACAGTGATGATGGGGATGTGTGAGTCCGGCGGCCTTACATCGTCGATTTTGCGTTTGTAGCGGTCAGCGAAACCTGAAATAGGTAGTGAGGGTTCTGAGGGCATGGCGGCAAATGGCTGAAATGGTTGGCAGAGGCTAATCGACAGCGGCAGTGGCGTTAGTAAGGTTGACAGTGGAGGGTGACACAGAGGAAATGCTGGGTTGTTGCCCATAGAATTCATAACGATTCAAGGACTAAAAACATGATTTCTCCATTTTTAATGAAGTTTTTAATCAAGTCTTTAAATATCATAGGGTTTGTCAGCCAAACCTTAACTTTGACCCTAAACTTGCAAAAATATCATATTTGCCCAAAAGAACCAACAGCCTTTTAAGTACCTTAAACGAACTTGGTCACCATTTAAATTGATCCTTGAGAACATTTTTAAAAGCAATGCCACAAAAATATATGAATGCTATCCAAATAAAAACTTCTTATCTACTCAACTTGAAAAGAATATGAAAAATAAATTTTTCCAAAAAAGTAAGTTCAATTTATTGATTTTTTTCTTTTATTAAGTAGGTATGGAAGAGACTTCATAAAACCAAATACATAAAACCAGATACATAAAAGTTAAAACCATAACCGGTCACACCATGTCACTTTTTAAGTAACTGAATCACATTTTAAATAACCTAAAAATATGAATGACTCACCTTAAAGATACCCTAAAAGAAAATAATCTTTTACTTTTTTATGAATTTTTTTTTTTAAAAATACTTAAAGAGAAGTAAAATTATTATAGTGTCCATTGCATCAAAAAAATGAATTATAGACGATTTGTAAACATAGCTCTGTGATGAGCAAAATAAATACTTTTTATTTAGGTGCCTAAATCTTAATTCGGTAATTAATTTAAGTACCATAGAGTAAGACTATCTATATATAAACAATGTTTCAAATTTTTAAGACATTTACATATATTCGGTAAAACTACAAATAGAGTAAGAAACTAGGCTTTTTTTTTAATATTCCTAAAACCTATTAATCCGTCATACTTTTAAATGTGCCCCCAAAAAATCATATTCTCAAAACACAACAAACTCTAACCATCAATCACATTTTTAAACTTAATCCTAAACCCAAAACCCAAAACCTATGTAGTAACCCTAAGCCCTAAAACAATCCCCCCACATAATCTAAACTCTAAGCCCTAAATCAGATCTTTCAAACCACAACCTAAACCCTAAAAAACCCTAAACCCTAAACTCAAAACCTATATACTAACCTTAAACCCTAAACCAATCCCTCCCCTAAAAACCCTAAACCCTAAACTCAAAACCTATATACTAACCCTAAACGCTAACCCTAATCTCAAAACCTATACACTAACCCTAAACCCTAAACCAATCCCCCCACAAAACTTAAACTCTAACCCTAACCCTAAATCATATCATTAGACCATAACCTAAACCCTAAACCAATGTTTAAACCAAAACCTAAACCCTAACCATAACCCTAAATCATATCTTTAAACCATAAACTAAACCCTAAAACAATCCCTCCCACAAAACCTAGCCTAAACCCTAACCCTAAATCATACCCTTAAACCTTACCCTAAACCTTACCCTAAACTCCCAAAACATAACCTAAACCTAACCCTAAACACTAACCAAAACTATGATCCTTATTCTTAACTATTGTAATGTCATTCCACATACCTAATCCTTAAAATTATAACCATACCTCTAAACCTAACACTGTAACAAAACATGTAATCGTAATCATGCACCAAATACCAACACCTTGAATATACCTTAAAAATGACCTTCAAGGTAACCTAAAAACATGACTTTGAAGGTAACATAAAAAAATATATAGTAACCAACACCTTCAATGTGATCAGGTGACCTTAAAGGTAACTTAAAAATATAATCAGGTCACGTTGAAGGTAACCTACAAAGGTGACTGAGACATATTGAAGTTACCTAAAAGGTGACTAGTTTACCATAAAGGTAATTTGAAAAGGTGACCAGGTCATCTTGAAGACACCTAAAAAGTGACCGGCTCATGTTAAAGGTAACCTGAAAATGTGACTAGGTCACCATGAAGGCACCTAAAATATGACCAGGTATCCTTGGAGGTAATTTGAAAAGCTAACCAAGTCATCTTGAAAGTATATAAAAAGTGACTAAGTTACCTTAGAGGTAAGCTAAAAAAGTGACTGAGTCACGTTGAAGGTATCCAAAAAGTGACCAGGTAACCTTGAAGGGAATATAAAAATGTGGCCCGGTCACTTTTGAAAGTATCTGAAAGGTGATCATGTCATGTTGAAGGTAACCTAAAAAGGTCAATGGGTCATCTTAATTGGGCCTAAAAGGTGATCGGGTCACCATGAAGGTAATCAGAAAAGGTGACCAGGTCACCTTGAAGATACTTAAAAAGTGACCAGGTTACTTTAAAGATAACCTAAAATGGTGACCGAGTAACCATGAAGACACCTAAAAAGTGACCAAGTCACCTTGAATGTACCTAAAAAGTGACCAGTTCACATTGAAGGTAACTTAAAAAATGACCAATTTACCTTTAATGTGACCTGGTCACACTTTAGGTACCTTCAAGGTGACCCGGTCACTATCCTAGGTTACCTTCAAAGTGGTCCAGTGACACTTTAGGTACCTTTAATGTGACCTAACAACCCTTTTAAACCTTCAAGGTGACTCAGCCATACTTTAAGTACCTTCAAGGTGACCTAGTTACAATTTTAGGTTACCTTCTAGGTGACCCGATTACACTTTAAGTACCTTCAATGTAACCCAGCCACCTTTTTAGGTTACCTTCAAGGTGACCTAGTTACACTTTAAGTATTTAAAAGGTGATTGAGTCACCTTTTTAGTTTACCTTTAAGGTGACCTAGTTGTACTTTAGGTTCCGTCAGGGTAACCCGGTCACCATTTTAGGTTATCTTGAAAGTGACCCGGTTATTCTTTAGGTGCCTTTAATGTGACTTGGCCAAATTTTTAGGTTACCCTCAAAGTAGCCCGGTCACACTTTAGGCATCTTCAATGTGACCCGATCACCATTTTAAGTTACC
Source organism: Aquilaria yunnanensis (assembly GCA_039654915.1). Taxonomy (NCBI): domain Eukaryota; kingdom Viridiplantae; phylum Streptophyta; class Magnoliopsida; order Malvales; family Thymelaeaceae; genus Aquilaria; species Aquilaria yunnanensis. Next base: position 68,581,560 of record CM077597.1, read on the forward strand.
TTCAAGGTGACCTAGTTACACTTTATGTACCTTCAAAGTGACTCAGCCACTTTTTAGGTTACTTTCAAGGTCACTTGGTTACACTTTAGTTGCCTGTAAGGTGATCGGATCACATTTTTAGGTTACCTTCAAAGTGATCCGATCATCTTTCGGGTACCTTCTGTCACATGCCTTTACCCTTAATCCTAACTTGGTCATATAGGACCCTAGGAACCTTACACTAATTTAGTGCTAAGTCTATGTAAATTGCTCCTTAGTGGGCCTGCTAATTGATTAAATCCTTATTATATTATTTTTTTATACTACGCGTTATTATGGTTGTAGGTCAATGACCATAAAAATAATATATACTTGCTACAGCTGGCCAACATTTCAAAACATGTATTCATATAAAACATGTTATTATGCATTGTGAATTCATACAAGCTACCAGGGAACGTCACCAATAGTTTCATAGCATTTACCAGAGACATTCCACACACATATATACATCATACACAAAAATGTTATACATATGCTACACACTGAGAATCTTGGGATCTAATCCCACCTGAGTTTCACTGCCAAAAGGGATCACTACAGTGTTCAGGTATCTCCTGCTCCTTGCCTCTGTACAACAAAGCCCAATAAGTTAGTATTCTGAGTAATTAGGAACCTACAAGAAAGAAACATAACAATAATGTACAATAGTAATTAACTTATGTACACCTGGTCCCGAAATACTAACATTTCCTTCTATTGGTTGTTAGCTCCCAGATGTACTAGTATCTACACATAAAACATGTAAGGAGTGTGAGAACCAGAGGTTCCCAGTAAGGGTTGTAACCTACATGAAAAATAATCATATAGAACCATGCATAATATCCACAAGGATGTCAATATATGCTTAGGGCACTTGAGCTCAAATCGTAGTGTTAGGAATTCGTATTATTGGCCAATAATCATGGGAGTAGTTAATTCCCACAATTCCTTTACCTATTTGTCTTACAATTGACAAATCCAACTTGTCAATACAAATACTACTTTGAAAGATTCTTAGTATTTGCTAAAATCTATTATTTTATGTACAAAAGTGAACTATTTGCTTATTTAAATGCATGTGTTAGTACTAGCATTCCAACATTTTGTGAGTAGTCGAGGAGACCTCCCCCTCTTAGGTTCACCTAAGCCTTGGCCCATCACGGTGACCTTACGTATCTTAGGTTCTCAAACCATCATACTCTCCATAAATTAGACCATACTAAGGTCGATGTTGCCTATACATGGAAGTTTACAAACATGCACTTACACACTTTATATGCACTTCATAGTTTGGTTTTCTACCAAACCCAATCATATAAGCTTTTTAAATAGCCATCAATACTCAATTTACATGCTTGTTAAATCCATAAATAATTCAACCACTTGATATACAAGCATCTTAGCCAAATTTATTTAACACATAAGCATACAAATCAAGTAACTTTTACCTTAGATAACTTAGTTTACAAGCTTCAAGTACTTAGCCTTTTTGCTGCAGTTTCAAGCCAAACTTAAGACCTCTCTTAGTAGCTTATTCCCATCACCTATATTGATCATTTTAAGTACAATTTATCAATTTTAACACTTGGAAACAGCCCCTGAAACAACCACCAGTAGCCCAGAATTTTCTGTCTCCGGTTTGCCTATCTTATGGTTCTTTACACTTTTAATAGCATAAATGCATCCCAAATCTTGCTCTCTTATTATTATTTTTTTTTGTCTTGTATACTAGTATATAAGAAAGATTATAACAACCAATAGCCACCAATATCACTGGAATAACACAGTTTATTCTGGGAAGTAACCATAATTACAGCAACCACAAAACTTCACTAGTGCACATTCATGGCATTCATTGGTAATTCACTTCCAACTAAATGTTCCCTTGCTTCTTAGCCCTCAAATACTAGTTCATAGGTAAGATAACATCCTTGGTGAGCTATTAAAAGCCCTGGAACAAGAAATTATGGATGGCTGTAAAAGAATTAAACCACACCTAGCTCAACACTCAGGGTTTCAGCTACACCAAAATTCCAACCTTAGTTCTCTTAGGTTTTTAGCTTATTTGTATCTCAATTCACATATTACAGCTAGGAAACACATCAAAAAATATCCTAGCCATGATTTTTTCCATAAAAATTGCATGAACAGTGCCAGAAATCCAAAGATGATGAAAACTACACCATAAGAACAAAACTAACCACGGATGAGCTCATGAACACATTCAAACATGTTGAGCACCTTTGATTTCTCTTAACAACCAAGTCTAACATTAATTTTCCAGAATTTACAGAGCTAAACTGAAGCTCAAAAACAGGGAATTAATAGAACCAAAATTACTCGAACAAGAAGCAAGAAATCCTAGTTTAGGATAGCACAAACTTGATTTTCCTTCAAAATCTTGATTATTTGTGCTTGAATTTGGGTGGATTGAGCTTGGAGGATCTTGGCTATGGTGGTTTGAATATGAGAGAGGTTTTGGTCGGCTGGAGCTTCTAGCTAAGGAAGGAAACAAGTTGGTTCGATTAATAAAGTTTATTAAGTAAGCTAGTATGTGCAAGGCGCATGCATGGTCTAAGTGTGTGATTTTTAATGTTTGATCCTTAAATGATAAGATTCCAAAATTGAGGACCAAGGTTAGTATTACGTCACAGCTTGTTTCTTCACAAATATAATTACACGTCAGTCTCCAGATTTTTTACAAACGTTTAATTTAATCCTTATTTATTTATAGATTATATTTAAACCACCTATGGACAATCTATTCAATCCAAAATTTCACGATGATAGAGCGGAAATCACAAAAAACCTCAAATTTAATATTTTCTTATGCTCTATCTAATCGTGCAATAAAAATGGGTCATTATATGAAATGACCAAAATACTCCTCTTGGCCCGACTTACGTAAATGATCAATTTTATTCATTTTTAACTACTAGACCTTATATTACCGAGACTTAGCTTGCAAATAAATTATCTAAAGTGTAATTTGTTAAATTAACTAATTACCTGACTGATTAGACTTATAGCTCCAAGGGCTGTCACACCTTCAAGGTGACAGGATTACCTTTTTAGGTTACCTTCATTGTAACTAGATCATACTTTAAGTACCTTCAAGGTTAGAGTTCGGGTTAGGTTTAAGGTTATAGTTATGGTTAAGGTTTAAGGTTAGGGTTTAAGGTTTAAGGTTTAAAGTTTAAGGTTGGAGTTTAAGGTTTAAGGTTTAAGGTTAGTGTTAGGATTAAGGTTTAGGTTATGGTTAAGGTTTAAGCTTGGGGTTAAGGTTAGGTTTAAGGTTTAAGGTTTAAGGTTAGGGTTTAGGTTATGTTTAAGGCTTAAGGTTAGGGTTAGGGTTTAGGTTATGCTTAAGTTTTAAGCTTAAGGTTTATGCTTAAGGTCTAGGTTAGGTTTAAAGTTTAAGGTTTAAGATAGGTTTAAGGTTTAAGGTTAGAGTTTTGGGTTTGGGTATGAGGTTTACGGTTTAGGGATTAGGGTTTTAGGTTAGGGTATGAGGTTTAGGGTATGGGATTTAGGTTTTGGGTTTGGGTTAGCGTATGAGGTTTATGGTTAGGGTTAAGGCTAGGTTTAGGGTTAAGTCTAAGTTTACCTTTAGGGTGTGGACTAGGTTTAAGGTTTAAGTTTACATTTCTTTTAATTAAACATACCAAAAGAAGAAAAATTAACCTAAATTAAATTGCATAAAAAATAATTTTTTTTAATTTAAATTTGAAGAAAAGTTGTACAAAAAATATAATCGATTTAGTCATTTCAGCCCATTCACAAGTAACCCGAGTAAACCTAAATGCCAACTCAAATCTGACCTGAAACTAGAATAACCAGACCTAAAATTACCTGAGGTTGAAATTCACTTGATTTTTTGAACTTGAACCCAAATAACCCGATCCAACCCAACCATAGCTCGAAATCTACATGAACTCAAATAACTTGACCTAGATCTGAATTCCTGTTAACTCGATTAAACCTAAACCTAAATGGTTTGACCTAAACTATATAAGTTTAGAATCATAAGTGACATTTTATTAACTATACTAAAAGTTTAAAGAAATATAAAGGTATCTTAGTTTGGTGACAGTTACATACTTGAAGTTACAACATGTCTCAAATTTTGGTACTTGATCTTTAAAAATTGCAAAAATTGGTCACTAGTAAAATTTATTATTTTTGTAACATTGTACATCAATTTTTAATTCCTTGCTATGTTACTATTACTTTGTAAATTACTTTTCATTTGTTTTACTAAGTTGATTAGTATACACAAATTTTATATTTTGAGTACCGTTGGCATATGTATAAAATAATATTTTATTAAGTGTATTATTCAACAATTAATATTATTGTTAAGCTTTAAGGTGAAGGTTAAGGTTAAGGGTTAAGGGTTTTAGTATATTATTGCATATTATTCCTATATGAATGGATTATTGGACCAAATTATAATTTTGTTTATAATTCGTACTACACAAAGTCTAAAAAGTAATTTTAAGATATTTTTTGCCGAAATAATGTTTTTTTTATTTTTGTAAATTTTCAACTTAACTAACCCAAAAGGAAAAAAATTAGTAAAAAAATATTTTACTCCCATAAAAAGTATTTACAAAATTTTTTTGACTTTCCCCAATTTAAGGTTAGGGTTGGGCTTAGGGATTAGGTTAAGTTTTGGGTTTATTAGTTGTTCCAAAACAAGTAACCTTCCATATTTACTAAGTTTAATGATTTTGGTAGGCAAATGTCAATATTACAACATTGATACCTAAACTTTTAAGTGAAGTGTAATAAAATACCTAAATTGTTAAAAAAAAAAAATTACCACCCATAATAATTACACAATGAGTCTATAAACTTTTAAAATTGTTACATTTTCACCCAAAAAATTTAAAATTTAATAATTTAGTATTATAGACAACAATGAATTGGACTTACATTTCATAGTAAAAGTTGGAAATTGCAATAAATTCATTGGAACATAATTAAGGAAAAATTTTATGAATTTTTTTAATTAAACATACTAAGAGAAGGAAAATTAACCTAAATTAAATTGCATAAAATTTGAATTATTTAAGGTTAATTTTTACAAAAGTCATATGAAAAATATATTCAGTTTAGTCATTTCAACTTATGCACTAGTAACTCGAGTTAACCTGAATTCGGCCCGAAACTAACAGAGCTTGAAATTCACCCTATTTTTTTTAACCGAAACCCAAATAAACTTGACCCAACCTAACTCGGTAACTCGGATACGAAAGCTACTCAACCCAAAATCAACCCGTACCCAAATAACTCAACTTGGACTTAAATTCATGTAAACCCAATTAAACCTAAACCTTAATAGCCTCACCTAAACCTGACTTGACCTACCTAATTGTTATCCCTAATTTTTGCTAAACTATATTTTTTAGAATCATAAGTGATATTTTAGTGACTATATGGAAAGTTTAAAGAAGTATAAAGGTGAGTTATTTTGGTGACAATTGGATCCTTGAATTTACAACTTGTCTCAAATTTATGCTCCCGATCTTTAAATTATTAATTTTTTACATTACAAAAATTGCAAAACTGGTCACTAGTAAAATTTATTATTCTTTTAACATTGCACAATAACTATATATACTATTAGGGCTCACTTTTAAATTCCTTGCTAAGTTACTATTACTTTGTAAAATACTTTTCATTTTTTTTACTAAGTTGATCAATATGCACAAATTTTATATTTTGAGTACCATTGGCATATGTATTAAATAATATTTTATTATGTGTATTATACAAAAATTAATATTTTTTTACACTACTAATGTTTTAAAAAGTATTCTTCTCATTTTTAAAAATTTGTATCCAATAAAATATATTCTCTCATTTTTTCTCTCTCCCCATTTTTTCTTTTTGCTATATTTTCTTCTTTCTCCTCCCCCATTTCTCTGCTTTTTTTTTTGTTTTCTTTCCTCTTTGTTTTCTTCTCTCTCTCCCTCTGTCTTTTCTTTCCTCTTTTTTTTCTTCTCTCTTCTCTCTCCTCTCTCCTTTTTCTTTTTCTTTATTCTCCCTTGACAGACTAGGCCTGTCTAACCCTTTCCCCTTACTTACATCAGCCATGATCAATGGCCAAGATTGGGGGGATACTTTACCCCCTTTTTCTTGGGTGGGTAGTACAAAATCTTCCATGTGAAGTGTCTTGTATACTTAAAGTTAAGGAGACTACTGATGAGTTCTCAGCTTAGATCTCAATTTTCTAAGAGCTTGTAAGTCCTTATAATCCTTTAGGCAGTGAGTTATCCTTCTAGACTTTGAATCTACTTTGTAATAATTACTTTCTCAATTGCATAGGATGATTATGTATTATGTTGGAAGTTTTAAAGATTTTTTTATATCTTCTTATTTAGCCAAGAGCAGATTTGAATGTATCTTTTTTATAAGAATTTATGGATTAATGTCAAGGAACTTAAGTGATTTGCTTTCATTTTTATGTAAACATAGAAAAATCAACCCAATTTCACAAAACATGGAAATTTCCTCTTTTGTATCTCAGTTTGCTATTAGAACCCCTAAAGAACCCCAAAATAAATCACAGCATGTTTATTTATTTATTTATTAGACAAATCCCATATGACACCTAAAATAAATTTAAAGCCCTTTAGCCAAGAGTAGATCTGAATGTATCTTTTTCATAAGAATTTATGGATTAATGTCAAGGAACTTAAGTGATTTGCTTTCATTTTTATGTAAACATAGAAAAATCAACCCAATTTCACAAAACATGGAAATTTCCTCTTTTGTATCTTAGTTTGCTATTAGAACCCCTAAAGAACCCCAAAATAAATCTCAGTTTGGTATTAGAACCCCTCTACCCCAAAATCTAAACTCATTCAACCTATGATGAAATTTTTTTTTGGAATAAAATTTGAAAAATGCTCGAACTTGGCATCTATTTTTTTGGTTATTAGTCAAATTAAACAACTACATCACAAATTATAAAACTATATATGAATTGTGGAGAAGACGATCAAGAAGTGCATGCGATATAGAATATAAAAGAAAAATGTTCCATTTATTCCTTAAACTTATACATTTCTTACCACTTGGCTCATAGATTTTATCATTTATTTGACTAGCTCCCTAATTTTTCTATATGTTTAAATAGAAAAGTGAGTAAAAAAAAATGTTCAAGGTCTAGGTGAGAAAATGTATTAAAGTCTAGGGCCATTATAGATTTTTCTATTAGAAAATTGTTAGAACATAAAAGAGGCTAACACTTTTTTGAGATGCTCATTATTTTGTTTCAATAGATGTTACAAAAATTATAGGGGCCTATTAAACAATATAAAGGGGACCAATTGTTAAATCATGTATATTTTATTAATACTTTTTTAAAAAAAAATGGGATAATAACATGGATCTACTTTTGGTTGGATTCGAGCCTCTTCTTAAGACAAAAAGCTCAACACTCTTTAAGTATTTGCACCTGTTAAAGAAAACACTATAATTAGGGGCAAAACATATTTTATTTGATACCATAAAGGGCATAGGTGGTTTGAGCCCTTTAATTGGACTCGATTTTCACGGAAGACAGTTCAAGTTGGAATCTTGATCGAGGACTACAATGAAAAGAATCTCACATCGATTGCACTTCTAGATGGCCACAATTGCCAGCTTAGTGAATAAAAAGGTGACTCTCAAAACCAATTGGAGGTGAGTTGATATGAATTTTAAAACCACCAATCACAAGCGCACGGTTTATGTTGAGTTAAGGTGAGAAAAGTATCATCTCACAAGGATTGATATATATTATTTCACAATTACCACCACTTGAATACAACATTAGCTAAACAAATAACAATTGAATGTAGGGCTAGTAAATTAAGTAGATTAAACTATGCTAAATGAAATGCCACTAATCTAGAATGCAACAATGTAATGCAAATTTATGATTTTTGTCAAATTACTAAAACACACTTTCTATAGGTTCACTACTTGACTTGATTAGTTGATGAATTTAGGCTAGTGATTTAGTTCTCATTGCTTATTGGTGAAGTTATCCAATTGAACCCTTACTTTCTCAAGTAAAAGGATTGCTCTCTCTAGTCTAAGCTAAGTAAGGATTCTCATCTGATTATAAGCTTGGAAAGAGGCCTTAATAATCAAATTATCTTCACCTAATGACTTAGATTAATTTTCCAACAAACCCATTGTCACTAAACACCTTCTTTTTGGTCCAATCACCTTTAATCTTTTTCAAGAGTTTAAAAGCAATTCATAGTGCAACCATTCGTGGCCATTAATTAGCTAACACAGCAATAATCTCAAGAGAAGAATAAGCAAGAATAAACAAATATTTGATAGAAAACCAAAGTCACATAACCATAAATTCAACCAACATAATCAATTTATGTAGCTATATCCGTATAAAGTATAGAAAAGACTACTCAATAACTAAACTAAACATGTTCCATGAAAATACATAAATGAGTATCTATATTTAAGTACAAGGAGAAGGAAAAATACATCCATATAAAGTATAGACAAGACTACTTAATACCCAAACTAAATATGTTCCATAAAAATACATAAATGAGCATCTTTGTCTAAGTACAATGAGAAGGAAAGAATAAGGCCGAGTGACTATTGATGCTTGATTCTTCAAGGCTCCAATAAGTCTTCAAGTGTTTCAAGTCTTCTCTAAGTTAATATCCATAAATTGCTCTATAAGATGGTGAAAAATGCAAGCGATGATGGTGATGGAAACCTAGCTCTAGCTTGAGAAAATGAAGAAGATGACTTGAATCTAGATCTTTCTGAGTGATAAGGCCCTTTCCACGCACCAACCATGAAAGGGATAGAATCATCCACCAATTGTAAGTCTTGATTCACAAGAGAAGGTAGAGGACTACAAAATTCGGATGTAGGGGGCCACAGCACTAGAGAGGGTTAAATTGGTGTTGCAGTACCTAGGACATGAAGGAAGGCATCACCATCATATAACTGTGGCATCACAATGCTGCTTGGTGCCTCAGTGTCAATGAACTGTTCACCACCAATTTCCTTTTTTTGCTTTACTCGCTTTCAATTTGATCCCATGCTTTGGTTCTCTTCTCCACCCTACAAAATGAAAGTACAAAGCAAGAAATGATAGAAAATGTGGTGTGGTGATGTATAAAAATATGATTGAAATTGATAAAAAGTCAACAATTGTGACTATACAAATTAACATTTATCATAAGTATAAATGCCCTACTCTTTGCAGCTATTTTGTTTAATTTTGGAGAGTTAACTTGACCATTGAGGGTTTTCCATAGAGACATGCTTTGTCGCTCTAACATTGTCTTTAGTTGCAAATATATGGATCTTGGTTCGCACTTACCATCACTCTAGAAGTTCGGCTCAACTGACTACATTAGTACTTTTGCCATTAATTTGGAGTAATCTGTTAGAAGGAATATGCTGGATATATAAACATTTCAATACAACTAGGATCACTCTAGCAAAGATAACATTGTTGATTCCCAAACACAAGTGGAGGTCTTTCACGTATAGAAGGCAAGGTGGAGAAATGCTAGAGAAGAACATTGCCCCTTTAGGATCTATGTAACAACCCCAATTTTATAAATCTTAATTTTGGAAAATATATTAATTTCATAAAGTTATTAAGCAATTAATTAAAAATAATTTAAAAAATATGAGATACAACATTTTCTTTTAAGCTATTTTCCAAATAATAAAAGTATTAAAATAAATCAAAGTAATTAAATGATGGTCCCAAAAAAAATAACAATGAATAATGATCCAATTTCATTAAACCATGTTTTTTTAAGAAATGAAATAACACAAAATAAAAATACAGTCCTAGCCAGTTTTTCAAGGGGCTACAAAGTGCCCTCATTTAATCTGCTTCACATCTTAAACCTCATCATATAGTTCAATGTACTTCATTTGCTCATAGTATTCACCTAACAAAACATGTTAGAAGGAGGGATGAGCACCACTTGCTTAGTAAACGGGAAGTATCAGGCCCATCACATGGGTTATAATATTCCATCAACAAATAATAAATGAATAATAAAATTTAACTTTTAGTAATCTAATCAAAAAACAATTTCATGCAACATTATAACAACAACACTAAAGTCCTACTAGCATGCTTGAACTAATACGCATATGCATAATTCCTTTTATTGATTAAATCGTATCGCATTGATCAAATCATTTAATCTAATACTTGAATGATGTTGGATGAACCTAGGGTGATGAATGTGTACATCACCCACTCTCGGGATAACTTTTAAGTAGTACTACTAGGGATGCCACCAAGTTATAGTCTCTCGGGATACCTACGGCAAGGTAAAGCCTCTTGTGATACCAGCTATAAGCATGGTCCCCCGCCAGCTATGGTCCTGCAGCACATAAATCATATCTCCAAACTTTTTATCAATATCGGGTCATGACTAGAGATGGTTCGTTGCCACCCTAACATACCTTTCGGGTTCGAATAATTTGTTCCAAACTTCTCTTCTAAATTTACGGCTCTTTAGGTCATGCAGATACGGTCCACCACCAACCTTGCATGCCTTGTGTTTTATCTTACTCCTCACATCTTTTACTTAATATAATCTCATGTATGATGAACATTAATCGTATGCAACAAACAATTAATGCATGGCCATAGCTCATTTTGTTTTAACCCTTTTTAATATAGTGCCATGATTCTAGTGCATCTTATTTTTTTTATCTTTTTATCTTGGTTTAGTTTTGTATGATGACATGACAATCACTAATATATTTTTAAAAATATTTATGATAAATGTTCATTCTCTCTCGTTAATTTTTTCCAAGTTATTCATTTAGCCTTTATGTACCCAATCCTTTATCTACTGCTCATTGTAGTTTATTACAATCCTAGCATGCCACTATGGTTGCTTTTGGCCTTAATCATGCTACTAGCGAGTTTGTGGGCCCTAAATATAATGCTAGCAGTGTTTGTCTTACCAGTCCTAAACATGGTACTAGTAGGGTTTATTCAAATAGTCCTAGTATACTTCGAACTTAATTCTTATTGTAAACAGGCCTAGTGTGATGCTAGTGCCAAACAAATATCATATATCACATCATTACAACTATGCAACCAACCAATCAAAATAACATCTCAACGGAAAAAAAAACTAAAATAAAATAAAACGGACTTTTTGAAAAATTATTTTAATTAATCTACCCATGTTGCTCACATTTTTAAAATTTTTATTTAGCCCAATAGTTTACTTAGAATTTATTATTTGAGTTTATGCTTATTTTGGGTCTAAAAGGCCCCATGAAAACTAGTCCACTCTTCCTCCTTACCTAGTGTGAAACAACCCGACGTAAAGGGATGGTTTCCTAGAACAGGTCCTACAAAAGATTAGGAAGGTAGAAAATTAGAAAATATGATAAAATTTATAAATTTCCTAAATGGTATTTGGAAGGTTTACTTTCTTGATATCTAGGCAAAAATTTTACCTAGTGGGCAAAAAAAGGTCTCGGGGTGTCTTCGGTGGTCTTATGCCTATTCGAGATCGTGTCGGAAGCCTTTTTTTATGATAATCTTAAAATTACAACAGCCAATACAATGAACTATATACTCATTTAATGGCTGTAAAAACTGAACTGGAGTGAAAAAAGTTGATTTTGATTGCTGATGTGTTTTCGGGATCTTTAGCACTTCAAGAATCCAAAGGAGCATTAAGCCTTTTAATAAAAAGTTCCTAGGCCTCTATAATAACTTGGAAAGCAAAAGGAAAAGACTTAATAATGGCGGTAAAATTTGAATCTATAGCCGAAAAAATTCCAAAAAGCCTACGGTGGTTTACAAAAGCTCAGGTGTAATTAGGGGTTCAATCGCACTGGAAACGAGAGCACAAGCCTAGAATTTTGAATAGAGAAGAACCTACCAACGACATACAACACAAATTTAATGAATTTAGGTGCTGGAAAAAAATTAAATGAGTGATGTGGAAGGATTTATACTCACACAACTGAAGTTGAAATCGCAGGTACATGTAGGATCGCAAAGAAGAAAAAAAGAGCAAGAGTATTCATAGGCTTTGGTTGCTAGAATTAAAAGCAAACTGGACTCCTAGATTGGTAGAAATACTTGAAAAAAATAAAAAGAGATAAAAAATAATAATAATAGGATAATTAATGGTGAATGTGGTAAATAATTAAAAAAAGATAATGAGATAAAATAAATTAACTTCAAACTTCAAATATTCTAGGAGGGTTGTAGCTGCATATTTTGTAAATTAGAGATTATGGTAGTTGGGAAATTATTCCATGCAACAAAAGCACGAACCCGATATAAATTGTGCACTTATGTAAGCTAAATTTTAAGAAACTTAAGCAAATGAATTCAAAAGTGAGTGAGACAGAGTTCTTTTCATTCATTTTCATGAGAAGAATCTAACAGTGCACTCAGATTTTTAATTCGATACTTGGTTGGAAAAAGACAAAAAGGCCTCAGCCTAAAGAAGATGACTTTGAGCTTACGACTTGGAATTTGGCTTAGTGACCACCAAAGGAATTATCTAAGGACCAAGATTCATAGTTTCACATTGATTCTCTAAAATTGATAGGTAATTTTTTTTTTCTCAATTTCTATGGTTGTTACAATTTGGCAAAAGAGAAAGTCCCCTCAACCCTTATTGGTGACCAATTTCAAGCAATCTAGCATGAGTTGTTTGAAAGACTGAGAGTGCAAGGGCCCTCCTGGTAATGGACCTACTATGATTAAGTAAGACTTGATTATTAAGGTAAATCCCTAATTTATATACCTAAATTAATGTAAATTAGCAAGTCAAACAATGAAAATTAGGGTTAGATGCTTCCTAATTCATAAATGGAACCTAAGTGTCACCAAGGGCAAAAGGGTAATTTGGCACTCCTTGATGATAAGTTTTCTAATTTTGGGTCTAAAATGCAAATTTGGACCCAGTAAGTGAGGACCACAAGTCCTAAAGGCTATTTGAACCATAAGTTGATATGAAGGTACTAATATAGAGATAGTAATTGGGTGGATCGGGGCAGGTTTGGATCATGTCATTCAGGTTTGGGTTTCAACAAGTCAACATGAATTTGTGTCTAGGTCAAATTATTTGGGTTTGGGTTGACTTCGGATTGAGTAGATTTCAAGTTTAGATTGGATTGGGGCGGGTTTATATGGGTTCAAGTTCAATACAGGCAAGGTCAATTCCAATCTCAGGTAATTTCAGGTTGGAGGTTTCAACTTTCTTGCCAAATTTGGGTTGGCAGTTGGGTTTACTTGGGTTGCTAGTGAATAGTGTGAAATAAATGAATTGATTGAATTTTTTGTTAAAATTTAAATTAAATAATTTGATTTTTTATGTGAGTTAATTTAGGTCAATTTTTCTTTTTCTAATATGTTTAATTAAAAAAATCACAAAATTTTTCTTAATTATGTTTAAATGAATTTGCTATGATTTCAAAATTTTACTATACAATTGTCATGAAATGTAACACTAGTATATAATTAGTGACTAAACTACATAGTTTCCAAAATTTTGGGTGAAAATGAAAGAATTTGACAAGTATAGGGACCCATTTTGTATTTATTATGAGTGACAAAATGAAAATTTTTAAAATTTAGGTATCTTATTGCACTATAATTAAATGTTTAGTTTGACATTTTCCAACCAAAGATAATTAAGCTTACTAAATATAGAAGTTACTAATTTCAAAAAAGCCTAAATATATAACTTACTAAATATGGAAGTTACTTGTTTCATAAGAGCTCAAATATAAGACTTAGTAAATATAGAAGTCGTCGAATATAGGACTTAATAAATATGGATGTTCCAAAAAAAAAAAAAAGAAATTACTAAATATGGAAGTCTCAAATATGATATTTACTAAATATGAAAAATTACAAAAGAGAAAAGTTAAGGTTTAGGGTAAGGGTTATGAATAAATGTTAGTGAAAAGGTTTAGGATTTAGGGTTTTTAAGGCTAGGGTTTAGAGGTTTAGGGTTAGGATTAAGGGTTTGTAGTTAAGATTAAGAATTTAGGGTTTTAGGGTTTTGAGTTTATGTTTATTATTTAGAGTTTAGATTTAGGGTTTATAATAAAGGCTAAAGATAAGTATAGGATTAGAGTTAATGTTAGGATTTAAGTTTCAGTTTAGAGTTTAGATTTAGGTATAGAGGCTTATAGTGAGGATTGAAGATTTATAGTTTCGGTTATGGTTAGTGTTTACGATTTTAAGATATAGGGTTAGTGTTTTGGATTTAGGTTAAGAGTTTAGAGTTTAGATTTAAGGTTTATGGTAAATGTTATGGTTAAGATTAAGGTTACGGTTAGGGTTAGGGTTTAACTAGACATAAAAAAATAATATAAAAATTATAAAGATATGTTAATATATAATTAATTTAATAAAATATTCACTTAAAAAACAACAGCGACAATGCACTTGATTTGCTTTGTCTTCTCCCATTTAGTTTATCTACATCCTATTACATTATTGCTAATTAGCTCATTTTTTTATCATTACATCTAGAAAGTTCATTACTATAATCATTAAGATTGTTAAATTGAGCTGATCCATATTGGTGAGATTGCCAAACTTAAAAGTACTGAAAATCATTAAGAACCCTAAACTAGTAAATCCTAGAAGATTCCTAAACAAATAAAAAGCAAGTTATTTTGTTAATTTATTCTTCAAATTCCTTAAGATCCCTAAAAAAATTTTAAAGAGCTTTTTAAGTTTCTTAAATTACATGGTTATAATTAATGTCAATTTAGATGAATAATTGATATATAAAAAATTATTTTTTAAAATCTCTGCCAACCATATATCTTATGTTGGTTGTGCTTAAAATCAGGTCTTGTCAGATTTAGTCATTAATTCATTTTGGACTTGGGTTAAGCCAATCTCAGGTTAGGTCATTTCAAATTTAGGTCAATTTAGGTGTGGGTATTTCGGTTTTGGTTTATTTGGGTTCCAGTTTTCTCGATTTTCACTTCAAACGGGTTAAGGTTTAGATCGGGTTGGGTGTAGTTGGGTTCGGGTCATTGACTTCTTTGGTCAAATCAGGTTAGGTTGGACTTAGGTTTAGGTGGGTTGAGCCACGTCATATGGTCAGGGCAAATTTTGTCATCCTTACTTCGTTGTTCAAATTAGAAAGTTGGGCTAGGTCTGCAAAATGGGTGCTTAGATTTCTAGCTTTACTTAAGAGCTACGAAGGACTAGAGTGATCCTAAATTGGGACTCACTTTAAAAAAGAATGCAAAGTTGGGTGGAAAAGGGAAGTCTAGTATATACAACTTGTGGCAAAAATAGTAGAACAACAATTCATCATTTTTAACCTTGAACATTTTCATAGCTCTCCCTCCTATAGCCAAATATCACTCAAAACTACCATCCAAGCCTTTGTTTTCATGATTTTCAAAGCTCACAAGAGGCACCCAACGAGCCCAAGTTGAGTTCTTAAAAAAATTTGAGCACTTGTGGAATTTTGAGGTGTTTGAGTTGGTTTGAGCTCAAAAGCTCTAGGTATGCCTAATTTATAGCTCAATCTTATTTCTAAGGTGTTCATAGACTTATGCATGGTCTTAATTAAACTTTCTTGGTAACCATTTGTGAAGGAATTGCTTGGAAACCATAGGAGACTAAAAGAACCCTTATTTTGTTGAGCTTGGATTGCTTAGCTTGATCTTGCTTGTTCATTGTGTTTTAAGGCAAGGGATTTAGTTGTTTTGCTTGCTAATTGATGTGAGTACTTTGTTTGTGGTCTATGGAGCTTAATTTTTCAACTTAGTTCATGGGTTAGCCTAAAAGGAACAACCTATAGGCATAACCATCATAAGGAAGTAGGAAGCTTGTGCCTAGGAGGAAATGAGATTGCAACATGGGATTGGAGTGACTGCACAAGGTGCAAGTAGCCTTAGGAGGACCAGATGTGATTTCATCTGATGCCTAAGGCATGAGAATGTCCTTGGTCTCTTTCTAGGATAATCTTTTAGGCTAGAGATAGCTAGGAGATTACCCATAGAAACTGTCACCTTAGGATGCTAAGAACCTGTAGCTAGTGATTCCATTCATGAAACAATAAACCTAACTCTAGGTGGTTTCTTTTATCCATTGATTATCTTGTCTTTTAGTTATTGTTATTGCATGTGCTAGTTTAGAAGTTTTAGTATTAGTTAGGTAGCTAATCTTAGTTCCTTTTACTTTTCTTGTTGCTTGTTTACTGCTTTTTTTCCATTGTACTATCTTTTTACTTATCTTACTTTCACCAATCATTTTGTGCATTTCTCCATTTAGTCTCTTAAGAACTAGTAACAACCTTAGGTTAGCACTATAGTCCTCATAGGATCAACCCCTACTTGCCATACTATAAGTAATAACCGTGCACTTGTGGTTTAGTTTGAAGGGTTAAAACTTGAGGTAGGTTACATCATACGCATGTACCCTAAACCTTACTCATCACTTGGCCTCCTCCGCCACCCCACCCTTACCACCGCAATGTCCTTCTTAACCACCTCTCCGCTTACTATCTAATGCCCTAAATGATGCTGCCACCGACAATATCTACTAGGTCCTTTTCCCCTCTTATTGGCACAACTCCTTTGAAATCCTTTCATCTTCTTCAGTGATTTCCACCCTTACCTCTTCACCCACTTCTCTGTTTTCTGATCAAAAAAGCCAATGATGGTGACTATAGAAGAAGGTAAGAAAAGAAAAACCAAGTCATGATTCCTTATCACTTTGTGTTATTTCTTAACCTGGCCAAGGAACTCATCACCATAATCAACCAAATTAAGGTGGGGATGAGGTTGCTATTACTGCCTTTAGTCTTTCGGGCACGGAATGCACATGCCGTGTTCATAGCAAAGTTGGGGGGAAGTGGGTAAGGAATGGAAGAGGAAAATTGGTGGTGGAGGCAATTTTAGGATGAAAATGAAATAGTCAATTGCTTAGGGAATAAAGAATGATAATTAAAAGTAAATGGATATATACATAAGTTACTCTAATACTTTATGATAAAAGCATAGTAACACAACACCATTTTAAGCATTGTGCCCCATTAGAGGACCTTACAAGTCTTGGCATAAAATTGCCCCTCTTAATCACCACAAAGCACAAAGGGTGTCTTCTAAGTTCTGGTTGTTAATATCACCGCTCCCTCCAAATACGCACCAATGCTATTGCCTTGAGATTTTGCCATTCTTGCCCCCTCTAAATAGCATTATCACTGCACCCATTTAGATCTTGTAATCATTATGCACCTGTTAATCTTACCAATCCTCTCTAATTTTTGTATCTTGTTGTTGTTGCTTGTCTTTGGATCAAGATGTCATCACCCCAAATTCGTCGGTTACTATCTCAAGATTGTGCCTGTCTTTGCCTTTCATTGATCTCGGTTATCATCATTTCTCCAGGTTGCCACTATGCCTCTTTTCTCTTGTCTCCACCACTGAATTGTATGCAAGAAATATGTTCATAAGTGTTAAAGATAGAGATGAAAAATGTCTAAAACAATTGGTAGAAGTGTTTGAAACAATATGCAAACCATTTGTTCTATTCCAAAATGATATGTAAAAATGTAAGAGTGTTTGAATAAATATGTTAAACCGTTTACAATAATATATAAAAATATTTAAAGTAATATGCAAATAATTTATTATCTTCAAAAATGAAAGTTTCTACAGTAATAAACAGAAGTGCCTAAATGAACATTTATAAGTGTCTGACGTAATATGTAAGAGTGACTACAACAATGTGTAATTATCCTTAAATTAAAAGTGTCCGAAAGAATAAGTCACAGTGTTTAAATATGTAAAAGTGTCTTAACAAGTATGTAAAAGTATCTGAATGAATATGCGTTTCAGGTCATTGGCTATTTTCACATCTCTATAATATTTCAGACACATCTCTATAATCCTTTAAACACATTTGAACAGTTCCTTAGACACATCTTCATAGCCCTCAAAATACATCTTTAAATGGACATGACAACTTGCAAACTCGCTATCTCTTCATCAATTTTCAAGAATTTGATGGTGGAATGAGTGATGCATAGCCTAAAACAATATGCAGTGGTGGCCACTGATCTTGTTCGGGATTCAATGATGAAAAGAGGGTACCATGAGATAAATAACAAGAAATTGATTGTAATTCAGTGATGTAATGAGGAGGCATGGTTACTGCTTTAGATTTAACCTCGACAATGGCTTAGATCTGCCAACTTCTCTAGTGAGAGGTCTCAACCTTGCCTAGCACATCATTTGGATTCGATTTGTGATTGAAGCATGTTGAAGAGTGCAGTGGCATTGAATATGTGAAGGATTGTGATTTGTAGACGTGACAATCTGCAGTTTAAGAAGAAGAAATGTGATATAAGGTAAGGGTGCGATATAAATTATCTAGGATAAGAAAAGTAGATTTAGAAAATCATCCACCATGTCTAATTAGATAGAAACTTTTTAAGTTATAGGACCTGTACTGGTATAAGCTTGATCATCACCGTCCATCATGTTAAATGAGATTTTGACCTAAATACTTTTTACAACTACATTTTTCCTCTTTTGTCGTTTTGGTCCAAAATGTTTATTTTCTTTTTATTCAGCCACTGAATTTGTGATTAGATGAGAGGGATTTCTATGGTAGCTTGAGATAGCCGTTACAGGTGAATCGCGCTGAAGTGCTCCCCACCGCTCACCATCTCGATCTCTTTGTGAAATCACCATCTCGAGCCATCACTGCCACGCCGTCCCGATCTCTTTGTCAAATTGCAGTCTCGAGCCACCGCCGCCACGCTGTCCTGACCCATCAATCCACCTTCCCGATCTCTCTGTCAAATTGCTGCCAACTGCCGCGCGTACTTTGCCCAAAAGGCGATCGACCACCCACTGAGCCTTCGCCGCCACACCGCCCGCCAATCCTCTTACTACATCTATCCAGCAAAGAGCAGAGACGGAGACAAAGGCAGCGACTCACGAAACGGACAAGTCCAACACTCAAGCCACCTTGGTCCAAAATCCTATGATATCCCTAGACTCTCTTTAGTTGTCAAAATTAACCCTCAACAATTCTGATCTTCTATTTTGCTTACTGCCTTATAGGGGTGAGCATGGGTCGGGTTGGTTCGGTTTTATGGTAGAACCGAACTAACCCAAAATGGCCTCGGTTCCAAAATTTTTCTACCCAACCCAGAACCGAGAACCGAACAGAACCAGAACCATGGTTCTGGGTTTCTCAGTTCTGCTTCTTAGGTTTTTCGGTTTATATCATATACCTATAACAACATCAAAATTCAATAAATCTACATCCATAATCAGTTTTATGACATATTCAACATAATATACAATTAATTACTATTTAAATATAAGTACTTAGATACATTCAAAAGATTTTAAAATGTTGTTCTTTTGGTTCAAAAGAGTTGCTTATGGGGCATCTTTTATCTCAACTAGTTTACTTCATTCCAGTAATTCTAATATTGGTATGACATTCAATATAGAAAACTGAGCCTTTAAGACCATCTTCTT
Organism: Aquilaria yunnanensis; assembly: GCA_039654915.1. Lineage (NCBI taxonomy): Eukaryota > Viridiplantae > Streptophyta > Magnoliopsida > Malvales > Thymelaeaceae > Aquilaria > Aquilaria yunnanensis. The sequence goes on from CM077597.1 coordinate 68,601,114, forward strand.
CAGTATCAAAACCTAAAATATGTCGATGTCATAAATTTTTAATTTTGCATGACTCAAATGAAAAAAAATATCATAATTGTGTCGTAAAGAGTAGTCTGGAATAAAAGATCGAAAGCAAAATGACTTAGGAGTAGTGGGTCTATGAAGCAAAGTGATTTAAGTGAATATACAGAAATTTCGTAAATGATCCCACAACTTCCATACTGTTTCAATTTGGAACATCAGTTTAAGAGTTTAATATAAAAACACAAAATAACAATCATAATACTTCAAAGAAATATGTGTGTGTGTGTGTGTAGATATATTAGTAATACTATAATATATATATATATCTCGGGTTCGGTTCCACCTCGGGTTGGTTCCATATGGAACCAGAACCAATCCAAAAACCGTTGGTTCTCCTATATGTGGAACCAACCCGAGAACTATGATCAATTTTTACCCAACCCAACCCAACCCAATGGGGGTGGTTCGGTTTCGGTTTCGGGTTTACCCAACCCATACTCACCCCTACTGCCTTACATGTTTTAATTAAGTCGTTCATGAATTCATGCATTTAAGCATTGGTTACTTTTTACATTTATTTTGTTTATAGTTTAGCATTATAATTAAAGTAGTTTACATTTATTCAAATTAGTTTCAGAAAATCAGTACACATATTTAACTGTCACATAAATATTATCATTGAAAATATTACAATAAAATTAACAATTTAAAAAGTACAGTAACAAATTCTTCCAACATCATATTGAGTATTGCTAATATTTAAATTGTTGTTTCTTATACTAAGATTTTAAAAGTTATCATTTTTCAAAGTTATGGCTTACAAGTTATGTTATTATAAAAGTTCTCTTTTTATTTCCTTTTATATATAGTGCCAACTTTACAAGTTAACATTTATGCCAATTAGAAATTTACTACGTAAAATTTTCATTCACAATTATCGAATTGTATTGTAAAGAGTTTAATTTAGGGCGATTTGGCTTAAACAACTAAACCTTTAATGTAATATAAAAAAAAGCACTAAACCTAAACCCTAACCCTAGATCCTAGACGAAACCCTAAACCCTAGGCCTTACCTTAAGCATAAATCCTAAACCTTAAGCCTTACCCTAAACCCTATACATGTGAAGGTTATCGTGATACCAAGTGAATGTTATTGTGGTACAAAGTTAAGGTTATAGTGGAGATTATAATGGCGCCAAGTGAAGGTTATTGTGGTACCAAGTCAAAGTTATAGTGGTACCAAATTAAGGTTATAGTGGTACCAATTTAAAATTATTATGGTACCAAGATATATTTTTAGTGGTACCAAGAAATGGTTTATTTGGTACCAAGAAATGGAATCCCGGTACCACTTGAACCATATCTTGGCACCACTATAACCATTTCTTAGTACCACTGTAATCATTTCTGTTAGTGTTGTACCCAAAACGCCAATCATGAGATGATTGTATTTTTGCACATTGAATCATGATATTTTATTGAGGCATTAATCCAGCAATTTTGTTTGTTGTTTTGTTTCTGCGTAACGTAATAAACATAATTGTAACCCTAGAATAATGATATTCTTAAACGTCCCTAGTCTAGTATTATTGTGGAGCGGGTTGCAATTATACATAATGACTAGCATATGTGGAGACTAATATGAGATATGTAGTCTACATATGGGTACAAGTTGGAGAACTTGTGTACTGGACCGACCCACCATGAGAACACTTCATGGATCGTTATATGAGTGTCATAAGTGATTCTCATAGTGATCATGGTATATGTAGTCCTTCGACCTAAGATCATCAAGGTTCCCTACATGTGAGTCACATACTTTGATACTTTCCTTTGTTGCTCGTAACTGAGTGAACTTGAAGGAGGTCATTGGGTATGTCACATATCATGCGGAGGGATTTGTATGATCAAGATGGGATTTGTCCCTCCTATGTAACGGGAGTGATATCTTCGGGCCCCTTGATAGAGTAATACTTAGAAAATGCATAGCCATGCTCCGATGAGTTGATATATGATATCAATGTCGTCAGTTTAAGTTGATCTACTCGGTAATCAAGAAACCAAAGATTGGGCTATACGAGAGTGACACATTCCATGTCTCGTGCTTAGTTTTGATATCTTGGACAAAGGAACAATGGCATGTATCGGTGATGATCATAAAGGTTTAGTCGATTCACCGATAATCTTGTCACTTGGGTAGCAATGATGTGTTGCTAGACACCGCTCATTGCTTATGATCATAAATGTGATTTATAATCATTGCCAACATGGCAAGAGCCTATTGGGTCGCACACATAGAGCTATTTGGATCATTAGAGTGCATGAGCTAATTATTTAGGTTATGGTTTCACTTTAATTTTGTATTAATAATGGGCCAAGGAGTTGAGCCATTATTAAGCCCGAAATTAAATCCTAATTGGATTAGGGCTTTGAAACCCATTAGGCCTGGAAGTTGAGTCTCACTATAAATACAACTTTTAAGTGAGAAATTCGCAGGTCTCTTTGCCCTAGCCTCCCAAAAGGACAGCCACACTCTTCTCTTGCAATTCCTTGGAGGACGCAAGCTAGCACTGCGAGCGCAAGAGAAACGCATCTACCGGGACGTGGTGGAAGCGTGGTGATCCCGAGAGGCTCGTGTGGATACCATAAAGAGCCTGAACACATCAACTATTCAGGTTTTGTGATTCAACTCTACAGTTGAGTGAGAAATCTCAACCGAAAATTAGGTATGAAATTTTTGAACACCCGGTTTACCCTGTTTCACTTGGATCCTAGAGGGTTTCGGTTAAATTCCGCTGCGTTGTTTGGCTCCCGAAACGCAACAGTGGTATCAGAGCTACTGGTGAAACCCTAAATCGGGATTTAGTGTTGAATCGCATGATGCTATGTGTTCGATTGGTTTTCGGCCATGATTAATTAGATTGATTCATGATGCATGAAACCGGAATTCGTAATGAACATATGAGATATATGAAGAAACGACACAAATTGGTTAATGAGATTAACCCGAAATTGATAGGTATGAGATACCTATATGGATTAGGATTCTTGCAATAGTTGCAAAAACCCTAGGTTTGTTCGGATTCGGCCTGTTCGGGCACCGAAAGTAAGGTATTTTTGGTGGCTCGAATGGAGGAGTCTCGGATGCCTACTTTCTCGAAATAGAAGATTTCAGGCTAAGCAATTGTAAGACAATTTTTTGCGCCGGGGGGCGTTGCCCCCCACGCCCCCCGCAAGGGTGGCTCCCCTTGACCTCGTTCGCTAACCGGTGAGCGGAACCACCGCCCGCTGACCGGCCAGCGGGATCGCCGTATGCGAAGCGCCACATAAATAAAAACTGGTTAATCAACACGCGAAAATTGGCATGCATCTTTGTTGAATGAGATTTGACATGATATGCTGATTGGTGTTTGAAGCATGATGCATGGTTATAGCCCTTGATTGGTTGTACTTGTAAATACGGCCTGCGAGTCGTGCCTTTTCTTATCACTCTCATTGTACATTCTCTTCTCACCTTACTCCCCTCGAATGTAACTCAAGGTTTCTATTATTGATTTAATGGTGCATTATGGGATCGTCCAAGGTGGTATGTCCAAGGAGGTGACAACAAAAGGGCAACCAAGAAAGGAAGAGAAGGAGCTTGTGAAGACTTTTTTCTTTTCTTAGGCTTTTATGATATTCTCATTGGCTTGAGAATATCGCATAGTTTGGGCTATAACCATGTCACGTTTATTTCTTGTAAGCATGAGATGCATGTTTTATATTTGTATGTGATGCATGTATAAAACAACCGGAGATAGCAAATTGGTGAGATCAAAAGAAAAAAAACAACCCCTCAAACAAATATTAAGTCATTAACTGTGATGCCTTCCAAATGTTGGCACTCGTCAAGACTTTGATCAACATTAGGTGGGTTTGCCAAAGTAAAGCACCTATGTTCATCTTGGTAAGGCGCGATGGGATAATAGTGATATCCAAACTGCTAACTTTGGGTTCGACTTAACTAAGTCATCCTAATAGGATTAGGGACTTAGAGGAATAGAGTTGGGCTTAAGTTCATGAGATGAGCTTGGACAAGTGTTGTTCACCCAACTATCCAAGAGTTGCATAAGATGCAATTGACAAGGAGTTGCCTACCTAAATAGCTGTAACTTGAGAGAAAAGCCAAAGCTGACTCAGGTTGTGGTCAAATATGGATCTTGCCCCACTAGAATACCTTAGCGCCGAGGTGTTCCGAAATAATATCGAGGGTTATTATTTTGAGGAAAATAATGGGAGTATCGTTTAATAAAAGTCCTTATTAAATGAATTAAAATACATGACTCTTACACTGCATATTTTCTATTGTAGATAACCATGGCACAAAACACATCGACACTTTCGTTGCGATCGATCCTTGAGAAGGAAAAACTGAATGGGACCAACTTTCTCAAATGGTACCGAAACTTGAGGATAGTCCTCAAACAAGAGAGAAAGACTTATGTCCTAGAGCAGCCCATTCCGAATGAGCCTGCTGCCACTGCTCCAAGAGCTGAAAGGGATGCTCACAAGAGGCATTCTGATGATGCTTTGGATGTTGCATGCCTCATGCTTATTACCATGGAATTTGAGCTTCAGAAGCAACATGAGAACATGGGGGCGTTCGATATGATCGAACATCTCAAAATGCTTTTCCAAGAGTAAGCTAGGCATGAGAGGTTTAAGACCTCTAAGGCATTGTTTCAGTGCAAGATGTCTGAGGGAAGTCCCGTGGGTCCTCATGTGCTCAAGATGATTGGGTACATTGAGAATCTTGAGAATTTGGGATTTGCTCTTCAGAAAGAGTTGGCTATTGATGTAGTCTTGCAATCATTGCCTGAAAGCTACAGTCAGTTCGTCATGAACTATAATATGAACGACCTTAACAAGTCCCTCCCTGAATTGCTCAACATGTTGAGAACTGCTGAGCAAAACCTTAAGAAGGCTAAGCCCATTTTGATGGTTCAAAAGGGCAAGGGAAAAGGAAAAGCCAACAAGAAGAAGGATAAAGCTAATGGAAAGTCCAATGCTAGTTCTTCTTCAGCTGCACTGAAACCAAAGGGTGGTGTGGCAAAGGAAGGGGAGTGCTTCCATTGTAAGCAACCTGGACACTGGAAGCGCAACTGTAAGCTCTATCTTGAAGAACTTGCTAAGGAAAAGGGAAGTAAGACTTCCACTTCAGGTATTTTTGTTATAGAGGCTAACTTTTCTACTTCCTTATCTTGGGTATTGGATACTGGATGTGGATCTCACATTTGTGCAAATGTGCAGGATCTAAGTAGAAGTAGAAGATTGGCCCGAGGTGAAGTGGACCTACGTGTTGGAAATGGAGCAAGGGTTGCTGCCTTAGCCGTAGGGACTTATGTTCTCACTTTACCTAGTGGATTAGTTTTAGAATTAGACAACTGCTACTTTGTGCCTACTATTAGTAGAAATTTGATTTCTGTTTCTTATTTGGACAAGAAAGGTTTTTCATTTATAATAAAGGATAAATGTTGTTCTATTTATTTGAATGAAATCTTTTATGGTAGTGCTCAACTTAGCAATGGGTTGTATGTTCTAGACCTTGAAGATCCAATCTATAATGTGAATACCAAGAATGTCAGATTAAATGATTCAAACTCGACCTATCTCTGGCACTGTCGCTTGGGCCATATAAATGAGACCCGCATTTCCAAGCTCCATAAGGATGGACTTTTGGACTCATTTGATTTTGAATCATATGAGACATGTGAGTCATGTTTGTTAGGCAAGATGACCAAAGCCCCATTCACAGGGCAAAGTGAAAGGGCTAATGACTTACTAGGACTCATACATAGTGATGTATGTGGCTCTATGTCTACACAAGCTAGAGGAGGTTTCCAATACTTCATTACTTTCACTGATGACTTCAACAGATATGGCTATATGTATCTTATGAGACACAAGTCAGAATCCTTTGAAAAGTTCAAAGAATTCAAGAATGAAGTAGAGAATCAACTCAGGAAGAGTATCAAAGTCCTTCGATCAGATCGAGGTGGAGAGTACTTGGATCGAGAATTCCTTGACTATCTGAAGGAGTGTGGTATAGTATCACAACTCACTTCACTAGGTACACCTCAATGGAATGGTGTTTCTGAAAGGAGAAATCGAACTCTATTAGACATGGTTCGCTCTATGATGAGTCAAGCTGACCTTCCAAACTTCTTCTGGGGACATGCTCTAGAGACAGCCGCTTTTACACTAAACCGAGTTTCATCTAAATCGATTCAAAAGACACCATATGAGATATGGAATGGGAGGCGTCCCAATTTGTCTTTTATGAAGATTTGGGGCTGTGACGCTTATGTGAAACGTCAATCCTCTGACAAACTAGGGCCCAAATCTCAAAAATGCCTTTTTGTTGGGTATCCCAAAGAAACAAAGGGTTACTATTTCTACAATCCCTCTGAGCAAAAAGTGTTTGTTGCTCGAACTGGTGTCTTTTTGGAGAAAGAGTTTATCTCTAAAGGAACTAGTGGGAGGAAAGTAAAACTTGAAGAAATTCAAGAACAACAAGGAGACATCGAACCTGAAATGGAACCTGAACAGACACCACAAGATGTTGTGGTTCAAGAGTCTGTTCCTGTAGCACAGAGCCCACGTAGGACTGGTAGGATTCGGCGTGAGCCCGAGAGATATGGATTTCTCGTGACTCACACCGGTGATGTGATGCTCATGGATCAAGATGAGCCCACAACCTACCAACAAGCTATGTCGGAGCCTGACTCTAAGAAGTGGCTAGTGGCCATGAAATCCGAGATGGAATCCATGTATGAAAACCAAGTATGGACTTTGGTTGACTCACCTGAAAGGGTAAAACCCATAGGGTGCAAATGAGTTTTCAAGAAGAAAACTGACATGGATGGTAATGTGATTACCTTTAAGGGACGATTGGTCGCAAAAGGTTTTAAGCAAATTCATGGTATTGACTATGATGAAACTTTTTCACCAGTTGCTATGCTTAAATCCATCCGAATTTTGTTTGCTATTGCTGCACACTATGATTATGAGATATGGCAAATGGATGTCAAAACTGCATTCCTAAATGGAAAGCTACTTAAGGATGTGTACATGACACAACCTGAGGGTTTTGTCACTCCTGAGAATACCAATAAAGTGTGCAAATTGCAAAGGTCCATTTATGGACTGAAGCAAGCTTCCCGAAGTTGGAATCTTCATTTTGATGATGCAATCAAAGAGTTTGGTTTTATCAAAAATGAAGATGAACCTTGTGTATACAAGAAGGTTAGTGGGAGCGCTATTGTCTTCTTGGTGTTGTATGTAGATGACATACTACTCATCGGGAATGACATTCTTGAGCTACAGTCTGTGAAGACTTGGCTAGGGAAATGTTTCTCTATGAAGGACTTGGGTGAAGCAGCCTATGTGTTAGGCATTAGGATCTATAGAGACAGATCTAGAAAGCTTCTTGGCCTAAATCAAAGTACATATATTGACAAGGTGCTAAAGAGGTTTAGCATGCAAGATTCCAAGAAAGGATTCTTGCCCATGTCACATGGTATCATTCTTTCTAGATCTCAGTGTCCGAGTACAACCGAGGAGAGAGAACGCATGAGTAAGATTCCATATGCCTCAGCAATTGGATCTATCATGTATGCCATGATATGTACTCGTCCCGATGTCTCACATGCTTTGAGCATGACGAGTAGGTACCAATCGAACCCCGGTGAAAGTCACTGGACAGCTGTTAAGAACATCCTTAAGTATTTACGAAGGACTAAGGATGCATTTTTGGTCTTTGGAGGTGAAGATCAGCTCGTTGTCAGGGGTTACACCGATGCAAGCTTCCAATCCGATAAGGATGATTTTAGATCGTAATCTGGTTATGTGTTTTGTATTGGTGGTGGTGCTGTGAGCTGGAAGAGTTCAAAGTAAGAGACAGTAGCTGACTCTACAACAGAATCTGAGTACATTGCAGCCTCTGATGCTGCGAAGGAGGCAGTTTGGATCAAGAAGTTCATCACTGAACTAGGAGTGGTTCTAAGCATTGTCGACCCGATAGAGCTCTATTGTGATAACAATGGAGCAATCGTATAGGCTAAGGAACCTCGATCTCACCAGCGATCCAAACACATACTCCGACGCTATCATCTCATCAGGGAGATCATCGAGAGGGGTGATGTAAGGATATGCAGGACTTCGACAGACAGCAACATTGCTGATCCACTGACAAAGCCCCTTACGCAGCAGAAGCATGATAGCTATTCTAGGTCCATCGGTATTAAATACATGGATGATTGGCTTTTAGTGCAAGTGGGAGATTGTTAGTGTTGTGCCCAAAAAGCCAATCATGAGATGATTGTATTTTTGCACATTGAGTCATGATATTTTATTGAGGCATTAATCCAGCAATTTTGTTTGTTGTTTTGTTTCTGCGTAACGTAATAAACATAATTGTAACCCTAGAATAATGATATTCTTAAACGTCCCTAGTCTAGTATTATTGTGGAGCGGGTTGCAATTATACATAATGACTAGCATATGTGGAGACTAATATGAGATATGTAGTCTACATATGGGTACAAGTTGGAGAACTTGTGTACTGGACCGACCCACCATGAGAACACTTCATGGATCGTTATATGAGTGTCATAAGTGATTCTCATAGTGATCATGGTATATGTAGTCCTTCGACCTAAGATCATCAAGGTTCCCTACATGTGAGTCACATACTTTGATACTTTCCTTTGTTGCTCGTAACTGAGTGAACTTGAAGGAGGTCATTGGGTATGTCACATATCATGCGGAGGGATTTGTATGATCAAGATGGGATTTGTCCCTCCTATGTAACGGGAGTGATATCTTCGGGCCCCTTGATAGAGTAAGACTTAGAAAATGCATGGTCATGCTCCGATGAGTTGATATATGATATCAATGTCGTCAGTTTAAATTGGTCTACTCGGTAATCAAGAAACCAAAGATTGGGCTATACGAGAGTGACACATTCCATGTCTCGTGCTTAGTTTTGATATCTTGGACAAAGGAACAATGACATGTATCGGTGATGATCATAAAGGTTTAGTCGATTCACCGATAATCTTGTCACTTGGGTAGCAATGATGTGTTGCTAGACACCGCTCATTGCTTATGATCATAAATGTGATTTATAATCATTGCCAACATGGCAAGAGCCTATTGGGTCGCACACATAGAGCTATTTGGATCATTAGAGTGCATGGGCTAATTATTTAGGTTATGGTTTCACTTTAATTTTGTATTAATAATGGGCCAATGAGTTGAGCCATTATTAAGCCCGAAATTAAATCCTAATTGGATTAGGGCTTTGAAACCCATTAGGCCTGGAAGTTGAGTCTCACTATAAATACAACTTTTAAGTGAGAAATTCGCAGGTCTCTTTGCCCTAGCCTCCCAAAAGGACAGCCGCACTCTTCTCTTGCAATTCCTTGGAGGACGCAAGCTAGCATTGCGAGCGCAAGAGAAACGCATCTACCGGGACGTGGTGGAAGCGTGGTGATCCCGAGAGGCTCGTGTGGATACCATAGAGAGCCTGAACACGTCAACTGTTCAGGTTTTGTGATTCGACTCTACAGTTGAGTGAGAGATCTCAACCGAAAATTAGGTATGAAATTTTCGAACACCCGGTTTACCCCGTTTCACTTAGATCCTGGAGGGTTTCGGTTAAATTCCGCTGCGCTGTTTGGCTCCCGAAACCCAACAATTTCTTGGTGCCACTATAACCATATGTTTATAGTGGTGCCAAGGTATGGTTCTAGTAATACCAAGAAATGGTTTATTTGATACCAAGAAATGGTTATAATGGTACCAAGATATGGTCATACTGTTACCAGGATATCTTGGTACCACCATGACCATATATTGGTACCACATAAACCATATTTTTGCACTACTATAACCATTTCTTGATATCACATGAACCATATCTTGGTATTATTATAACCATTTCTTGGTACCACATGAACCATATTTTGATACCACTAGAACCGTATCTTAGTACCACAAGAGCCATATTTTAGTACCATTCATTTGTACTACTAAAAAAAATATCTTGGTACTACTAGAACCATATCTTGGTACCACTAACATTATCTTGGTAAGAGCCATATTTTAGTACCATTCATTTGTACTACCAAAAAAATTATCTTGGTACCACTAGAACCATATCTTGGTACCACTAACCTTATCTTGGTGCAACACCAGTCAAACCATTTCTTTGTGCCACTAGAACCATATCATGGTACAACTAGAACCATATCTTGGTACCACATTTGCAACCTGTAAACCGGAGCAACAGGTTTTAGTTGTTGCATGAAGTCTGATGGCCTTTTGTTACTTGCCATAACTTGGGTCCTTAAATGAAAAAATGTTGAAAAGTTGAGGAAAGCTGAAAAAGAGCCTGTACCGTTACAGGTCCTGTACTTTAGAAGGCTCCAATTAGACGCACGTTTGCCGTACTACTTTTTTCTTTTTAGTTTGTGAAAAAGGAGAAGAAAGGGGCACGATGGCGGCTTCGTCAGTGGCTTCCTTCATCGGCATTCGGTCGACGCCGGGCTCTCTCGCGCCTTGCAGAGGCCAGATAAGGATTCCGGGTTCTCCAAATTTGCTTCTCAGGAGTGGGTTTTCTCCCTTCAAACGGTTCCTTCAAGCTTACCTGAAATCCGGTACGCTCCGAAAGATTTATTCTTTGATTTTAGTGTCATTTTGCTTCCTCTGGATTGGAATGTAATCATTTTCACGTCTGCATTTTGTATAAATAGTCGGAGTGCATATCTTCTGTTTTCTTGGAGTTTAATGTTCGTGGATTTCATCTATGTGTTGTGTTTTAAGCTATTATATTGACAATTTTTGATGGCTTGGTTTGCTTGCTTGGTTTAATTTTCAATGGAGTTGTTTCCAGAGACATTTATTAGCCTTTTTCCTTTTTTTTCCCCTTAAACTACTGCTAGTGCTTACTCTGGTTTTGGGAAAAGAAATTAAATTTGCAACTGCCCTGGCGTTAGGAATCAGAGTTTGTGATGGAATCGGGAGAAAGGGCTAGAGGTTTGATTTTTAAGCAGTAGGGACTTAAAGAAGAACAGTTCATAAATTATACTTAACAAAAACACAGCAGAGGGTATAACTCAAAACATAGATTAGTACAGAAGTCCTTCTTAGCTTGTTAGTTTAGGCACACACAAATACACGATGCTTCTGGAAAAAGCCAGTGTGCCAGTTTTAAACGGGTAGATCCTTGTACCTGAAGCCTAGCTGGAGGGTCGAATTGGTGCATCTTCTAGGCAGCTTGCTTCAGTTTGAGTCCCTGCAAGCAAATACCTGGAAGAAAAAAGAAAAAGATTATCACTTGGCATAGTGAACTAATCTGATGCCCTGACAACAACATATCCCTTGTTTCTAGAAAAATTGCAGCTGATACCCTTCTAGTTCCTGTGATGTCATTCATTGCAAAAATGATAAGTATTACCGCTGTGCAGTATTGAAGTGCCAAAAAGAAAGGTATGTAGTTAACTTCAGCCAAATACACTGCCACTTGTTGGTTCAGTTTGCCTCCACAGTTAGCTGCTCAGTTTCTTTGTCTGTGAAAAGAGGAAGTTTAAAGTGTGAGATTAAGGAACCTCAGTAGGTTCCCCAATTCTGAAGTAGCTGCAGAAAGAAGAGAATGGTTCATTTGCATGTGTATGATTCAGTAAGCATGTGCTTGTTCAGTCGTGCTTCAGGCCTGTATCTGCATTTGTATTATCTTTTGGAATTACCATTTTATAGTAGTCCAGAAACAGAGCTGTGACTGGTATTTGGCTAGAAACATGAAGTACAGTAGTTAATGAGCAGTGGCTTAGAAGAATTACTTTCTCTGCTACCATTCATGTTATTGAATTTCTTCCCCTTGGCTGATTTTGATTCTCAATCTGATGCTTCATTGGAAGAAATATCTAAGAAGGTTTTGGCTTTGATCCCTAATGGTTCAAGTGGTCATAGATGGAGTTGCGTCTAGCTGTCAAGACAGTGCTTACTTCTGATGAATTACTGTGTTCCTTAAAAACAAACCTCGCTTAGGCATAGAGAATTTCTTAGAAGGTAAGCAAATTGGTAGGTGTCTCTTTTGTGCAATCTGTAGATTTGGCTTTAAAATTCTTTGTAAGAAATTGAGAGCAAGAGGAGTTTGAAAAAGACAAGTTGGAAATTGACGAGTTGGTTTAAGATGGAGCAAATCTACTAACAGGGAATTGAAAGGGTTGGGGAGTGGAGTTCATTGATCAGGGGAATAGAATAGGCTTTTGAACAAAGATTTTAAGGTGGAAGACATCTACTGTAGATGCTTTAATCTCAGTTTCAGGAACAAGGAATGAGAGTCACAATTTAAAGGGCACAAGATTGGACAAGGTTAGTTGGGCAGATGAAATGGAAAGTCAAGAAATTCAGGAAAAGGACTGTTGCTCATTACAAAATTACATTAAGTTAAACTTATTGAAGACCTTCATTCAGAGTCAGCTTTGGAGTCTTTCCTTATCAATGACACATTGCGTCTCGTGGATCAATGAGAGAAAGAGGACTTTCAAGAGGAAATATCCAAATAAGTTTTGGTTGCAATGCCGTCAGTTTGTCAGACGTTGGGAGTGACCTTTCCATGATCAGAAGGCACAAGCTTGTCTGCTAAAGTTGAAAAAGGAGAAATTAGTTGAAAGGGCAAATATTGCAGGGTAGGGTGTAGGAAATTTAGAGAATCTTGTTTAAGTTTTGCTCTCTCCTGGTTTCTTTTGGGTCTTTGGCTTTTTAAGCTTTTGTCTTAGTCTTGGGTCTATGTTCGTTTTTCAGTTTTTCCTTTGGTGCCTATGGCACCTTTCAAGTAAATATTTTCTTTCCTATAAAAAATATGTCAATTTAAACCAGTTCAGTATCATTCGAATGGTAGTAAGAAGCCAATCTTCAGAGAATCAGAACCTCATCAAATGGTGGTCGCAAATTCAACGGTTAGGATGGCTGAAGCAATATTTATGAGTCAATTAACAGCATCAGGCACAAGCAAGCACAAAACCATATAAACATATGCATGCACTTCTCTGAAACTGCTGGATTCGTTACTTCCACTAAATCAACCAGAACTAAAAAAAAAAAAACAGACAATTTCTGGTCTAGCGGTACCCAGCCTTTGACTTCACCCTCAGGCGTGCTAGACTTGGGTCTTGACATACCTAGCGTGAGGGGATAATACAGATAGACATGCAAGTCTGGTTTTCATATCTCTCTCTCTCTCTCTGAATGGGAAGTTCAAGTTGAAGAATGGAAAGAGGAAGATGACTAGTTTTTATCTGATGATGGAAATTACAGAAGTTACTTGTCCAAGTTAAAGTTTAGAGCATGGGTTGCCTTCACCCATCAGATGGCTGAGATGTACCAGCAGCCCTTGGGCCTTTGTTGACCTCCAGCTACTTCATAGCATCAAAGTCTCTTGAACAGATGAGTGGGTTAGCTTCATTATGTTTGTTGGCAATGATAGTCGGTAGGACCTCTTTCATTTCCTTAATGAGGGCTCTGAAAATAAATTTGAAAGGCTAGAGTAATGCTGTTGGTGTCAGTGGACTTCCATCTATAAAATTTGAGGATGTCACATTTATATTCAGATCCAAGCCTCTGCCCACCAGGAAAAAGAAGCCTCCTGGATGGTCCAGCCAGACTGGAGAAAATGTATTGATTGAAACATGTGTAAACAATTGAATGCATTCATTTCTCTTCACAGAAAAAAGAACAGACTATTTTCTCTATCTAGCAGAGCAAATAAACTCAGTTAATAGATGACGGTATCCTAGATTGACATGCATTTTTTTTTTTTTGCTTTCTGCCGGTGATAAGAGCATGCTTTATACAGATTCTGTAGGCCAGGATGCTGAACCAAACTTCCCTACTGAACAACCTGAGATCATATTTCTGGGTACAGGAACTAGTGAAGGCATTCCTCGTGTTAGCTGCCTGACAAATTCTCTAAAGAAGTGTCCCGTATGATTGCAAAGCTCTTTTCTTTTGTTTGTTGTTATGTACTTTTCTTAATCTCCTCTGTAAAAATTTCAACGTGGTCAGTCATTTGAAGACATGGAGTGCTTTATGCTATGTTCAGGTGTGCACGAAATCACTGGAGCCTGGCAGCAAAAATAGGAGACTTAATACCAGCATACTTATTCGCAATCCTAGGTCTTCTGGAAGCCATAACATTTTGATAGACTGTGGCAAGTAAGTGATGATTGTTTTGTTCTTAACAATGGAAGGAAAACAATGGTTAATACAACACTATATACATCTATATTTGAGTTTGTACTGAAACTATTTTGTGGTTGTTTCTCTGTGTGTTTGTTTACCTGTCCTGATAGTTAGCGTTTTATTGTGCAATCATTACCTAAGTTTTTTCTGTGAGAAATTACTAGCCAACTATAAAGGACAAATGATCTTCGGATGATGAATTTACTGCTCGTCTGGTCTGATGCATAACTCAAGATGACCAAGATACATCTTTCCTTGGAAAAAAATCAAGATTCTAGTCATGTTTCCAAAATTCTTGGGCACATTGAATTTTGATTCTTAGTTTGACTGCTGCTTTGACATTTATTAATGTGAATAGGTATACTTGAATTTCTTATGTTAAAAGCTTTGTTCATAACTATAGTAAGTAAAGGTACATACACACAAACACATAGTACTTTTTCTGGAAAATGAAGATTTCATGCAAAGATTTGTATTTTTCTGATATTTTAGGTTGTGACAGTAGAACATGCCCCAAACCATCAAGAATTAGGGAATGGCATCTTACATGGTTGGGGCATATTTAGAATAGTCCAGTGGACGTGGCAATGCATACAAGTGAGAAAATAAATATACGCTATGAGCAGACAGGCAATGGCAGCTGTAAAACTTTTGGATAGGAAGTGAAAAAGGATCTTTTAGGCCTAACAGAAGCACCTCCATCCTAGCTAAATGGAGATTTGGGATTCATGATTCATGAAGACTCAAACTAGTTGGTGTTAAGTGTTAGTTGCTAAGGATGTGCTCTAAGCTCTAGGATGGTGCTCTTTGACCTTGCACAAGGATCCATGGTAAGCTAGTGTCTGAAGGAAATATTGCAATTAGTGCCAAGTGCTATAATTGCCCTTGACCATGTTATGCTTTTAAGGAAATATTTCGGCAAGTATCAGACAGAATATATTAAGCAAAAACAGGCACCAAGCAATAGGCAACTTAATTATTATGCCACATCATCTTCAGAATACTCCATAGTACTTCACTTTTGGTACTGACATAATCTGTTAGGATGACATGTTCGAAACTCATATATCCATGTTATGATTTTTTTATTTTGCTTTGTTTGTTCATTTGGTGCTCCACAACAAGGTCTTGTTTCTCAACCTTAGATAGCATTCAAGCTTAGACAGACCTGGCATGTTTTTAGGTCCCATTTCATGTGGTACATAAGACCTTACATGTTAAACATGATCACATAATCATTGAAATGTAGCAATCTCAAACAAACTTATCAAGAAAGCTAGGGATGAAGCCCTAAAAATTCACATCCCTTTCAAGAACTACACTAGCAACTGTTTCTCACTGATCACATATGCATATAGTTTTTTCTTGTTTATCACTTAATTTTAGATAATCATTTCTAGAACTTCATGCATGGCATGTCTATCACACATAACATAGCTAAGCCTAATGATAAGGCACCGACAAAGCGGCATTGCCCCCAAATCACTTACAGGTTAACTGTAAAAGCATAGAGAGACTGAAACAAAGAGGGAAATGTTTCTCTTAATTGCTGAATCTTCTTATAAACAGAACTTATCCAGGATTAAAAATCGAGATAGCACTTCCAGTGGGCATCCCAACTAACTGATAAATCATATTTGGACGCTCTTTATTGATAATAAAGGTTAATGAGTCTATATTGATTCCTCTTAATATCATCATTCGAGCTACTAAGGGTTGCCTGGTACTATTTTATTTTGTTTTGTTTGTTTGTTTTTTCCTTCTAAATTTATTGTTTAATATTTTCTTTTGGAAATTTTGCTACCATTTTACTTCCATTGTTTCCAATTCAGGAAACATGTTAGAATTTGAAGGAGAAAAATAATCAAAAGTAATCTGTTTTCAAATTCTAAAAAAAGTTTCCAGAAACATAATAAATTTTACCTTTTTGTTTTCCTAAACAAATAATAAAAACATTTTCCAAACACACTTTTCTGTTTTATGTTCAAATGACTAAAAACTAAAACACAAAGTGTACCAAACAGGCCCTAAGTATTTTATTTTGCTTTATCTTTCTGTTAATGCTAAGACCAACTGTTTCTGTTAATTCCCCACCTTTGGTTACAATTACTCAGCAACTGGTGGTTACCTCATTACACCAACCTTTTGATATTTCTTCTTAAGCTGGTCCATCTTAGAAGCTTGCGACACTGAACAGTACCATATAAACAGAGGATATTGTTGAAATGGCACCAAGTCCTAGGTCTCCATCAGAAAGAGACTTCAGAGCAGGATGAATTTCAAATCACAAATAAAAATATGATTGTGCAATTATGTACTCGCACAAAATGATTGCAACTAATACTCATGCTTCAGACTAGTGATTCATTATCTCAATGTGCTTTCCTGGGACAGGGGAGATAATATCCCACACAATGATTATGACTTTGTCGTCTAGGCATGAGAATTAGCTTCATTTTGGACATTGTTACAAAACCAACATGAGCGCATAGCTGTGCTAACATGTATAACCTATGGACCTGCATGGGAAACCATATATTTCCATATTTATATGTATTGATGCTTCTCTGATTGGCACTTGCAAGTGCTACGCTGAAAGTCACACACTTCTTGAACTTGCTGCCTTTGGTGCACCAAGCTCTCCAAAGTTTAACTCCATCATATTCACAGCAGGAACCTGTGCTTCCCAGGTACATCGAGTGCAGTTTGGGGGTTCTCAAGTTTGAACTTATGAAGCTGCATTTCTGTGACGGGCAAATTTCAAATTTGTTAGCAGAGCCCAATGTCGTTTTTGTAAACGTTATAACACTGAGCTCTTATTTCAGTCCTTGCTACTGAATTATCTGCTTTATTTTCAGTACCAACGATTGAATATTGTTTCCCTTATTGCATCAGAAACTAAATCACAAGCTCCTGACAAAAAAAGAGCAGTTCTAGTCCAAATATCCGATTTGTGATATTATTAGGTTTGCTTCTTTACGCTACAGCCAAGGTGACTCCCAAGAAGTGCCCCCTAGTTGACCAAGTGCTTCAAGAGTAAGGCATGTAACACAGGTGCCTCTATGTTGCCCTGTCACGTGGTGTTAGCTTCAGTGTTTGCATCTCCCAAAAGGCAACATAGTTACTTTTCTCTCTCTCGTTTCACCTTTTTCACTTTCTTCTTTGCTGTCTTACCTTTTTGAAGTCTTTCAATATTTATCCCTTGAATATGTTATCTTTGTTGATAACAGAAACACACATCTCTCTCTGTTTCTTCTGTTATTACTCATTCTAGGGTTTCTCTCTCTTCGCCTATTGTTCCCTTAACCCTTCTTTTTATTTACTCTTTCCAAGATGCCTGCCTAGGCGGGCCAAGCTCATCAGTCACTCCAGTGCCAAGTTGCTTTTTTTTTTTTTTTTTTTCTCAAACCCCATATTCCAATTTCCTTTTTGTTGCTGGGAAGCCAAATAAGTGTTATAGCATAGTGGCCTTTATTTTCACTCTCAGATGATGCCCTTTTTTTTTCTCCCTTACCATACATTTAAGTTAATTTTCTAACACTGCCATATTAATATTTTACTTAGTTGGCGTTAGTGCCAAAGTAACTGTTCTAAATATCTTTGGTAGGTATTAGTTCTCCAATCATCATTACTCTCTCTCTCTCTCTCTCTCTCTCTCTATATATATATATATATATATATATATATATATGAGTTCTTTCCTATAATGTTATGTGATTCATAAGTTTGCACATCACGTGACTAAAGGCCAAACGTTTGTGTCCTGCCCCTTTAAACTCTTTGTGCTTTTTCAAAACTAATGTATTATGATCTTATGTTTTTTAACATGATTTCAGATGCCCATAAGCAAATCTGTATGTGTGCAGAACTTTGAGTTTGTGATAATACCAGAATGCAGTGTTAATCAGTCCACCAATCAAGCTGCTAATCTTAGTTCAACTAAGTTGCATAAATCCCCATTGTCTCCATTCTGCTCGGACAGTGTTCATGTTCATATATGACTAGTTTATCTTGGCTTTCAACCAATCTGACTCTCCTTTATCCAGCTAGCAACCAGTGATGCTAAGACTATGTTCAGTTGTTTTTAGTGTTTTGATATATTTGGTTGGTTTAGATACAGACGGTTTTTGCAGGGTGTTAGTAAAGTTCCCAAACCTTTTATCAGTGTTTCAAACAGGCTGTTGTCTTGACGTTTTTTTAATTTTTTTAATTTTTTTATTTTGTATGTTTTAGAAAAGAGGATAATGTCTAGATTAAATTGAATGCTGCATTCCAGGCCTCTGGTATGCTGAAGGAACTTTATATGAGCTGCTTCGGTTGCAAGGAAAGTCTTTATCGGGCTTTCTCAGAAAATGAAAAAAACTAAATAAATAATGATTTTGCTCCTGAGCACACATGAAAAGGAGATAGAGTAATAATTTATTACACAAAAAATCAAATGTATGAAAAACGCTAGTATGATCTAAATTAATTGGAATACATCAATGCAACAGTTGAAAATTGGACATCTAACCAATTTTAATTATTTAATGATGCTTCTGTGATTTTGATTCGATTTTCTTTTTCCTCTGATTTTTTAGGGAAATAAAAAATAAAATACAACAGAAGCCAAATTATATGCCATTCTGATCGCCTGATCAATTTTGAAATAATTTATCAACTGAATTTTCATTTGCAGGTTTTTCTACCATAGTGCTCTTCGTTGGTTTCCAGCTTACGGGTTAGTGTTCCCACCTGTTGTTTCCTTGATGTTTTTTTCTTCTTAGATTTGATAGATTGAGAATTTACATAACCATTGCTCTCAATTAATCACCTTCAAATTTAAGCAGCTGAAAAAATTCTGTAAGTGCTTTCAATGTCCGTGGTGCAAGTTAGTATTAGAGCTGGGATTTCTTATGTGCTATCTGATAGCTTTACAGTAGGATATGACCTGCCAGTGCTGGTTGTCTTCCTAGGCAAAGCATCATTACACCATTATCTCGTCACCAAGTGTGATCACAAGCCATTGCAATAGCTGTCTAGATCCCTGTTACTAAAATACTTTTCATATACTACCCTTATGCATGGAAATCCTATACGTACTTTATCTGGAATGCTGCCATCAACAGATGCTCTAGTACTTCACAAAACTACTATCCTGGTGTAATTGGGTATTGACTGCTTTGTAATAACACTTATGTCAACCAGGATTCATTGACTTTATTTCAGTAAGCAAAGCTAGCTTGCCAATCTTTCTGAATTTTTTTGCTGTAGTGCCATGCTAATCTGTAGTTTCAGTTTTAAATGGGGTCTTAGAAGAACAATGAAACATTTGGAGCCCATATGCTTGAAGATTCTATTATATATGCCAGTTGGTCTCGTATTTTCACTATCATAACTAGTTGAATTTCTGTCAGGATAAGAACAATTGATGCGGTTATAATTACTCATTCTCATGCTGATGCAATTGGAGGTCTCTGGCATTGAACACCTTCTTACATTATTCTACGAACTTACAGACAACCATAATGGCTGATTGATGGTTGTTTTTTTTGTACATATATTATTGTGATAAAACATTTTATTTTATTTTTTTTCTTTTAACTCTCTTCAGGGCTTGATGATTTACGTGATTGGACAAACAATGTGCAGCCACATATTCCAATCTATGTTGCACCACGTGATTTTAAGGTGTGGTCCAAACCCTTATTCTGTGTTTTGCTTTTGATTTTCTTACATGTCCTGGTTCAAATCAAACATCATAGTCTTGTTTTTTGTTTTACTTGCCAAAGACCAAGTACCTATTAAGTTTTGAGAAACATCATCTTTAGTCATACTGTGGAAAAGCGAAGGTAGCTTGGAGAAATATAAGAAAAAAAGATCATAGTCGACTTGAGGACGGTGTTCTCCACAGCTCTATTATACCATGAATTTCTCCAATCTGAAGCACATCTGGCAATTTTCAGTAACAGTTGTTTGAGAAACTTTTTAATAATTGAATGAGCATTTGTAAAAATCTGTATATGAGGAGGTCCGCTTCCTGCCAACCTTTTCTATGTGGTTAAAATGTTCCAGTATTTCTATTAAAAAAGAAAAAAAAATGTTCTGCTCTGTTACATTTGTACTGATGAATATGGAGATTTATAAATCTTGCAAAAGGGAAAAAAGAGAGGGAAAAGAAAGAAATCCATAACCTGTTCTTTTCTTTTTGGGTTTTGGGAGGGCCGGGTTTGAGGGCTGATTTTTAGTGTACCATTATGATGTTCCTTTTAACAAACTACAGGTGATAAAGAAGACTCATTATTATTTGGTTGATAGAAGTGGAATTGTACCTGGTGCAGCAGTCTCAGAATTACAATTCAAGATCATTCATGAAGAGCCTTTTGTTGTACATAATTTAATGGTATAGTTTGTTATTTTGCTTTTCCTTTCCTTTAAATTGTCATACAAAGTTTACCTAGAAGTACGGATCATCCTAAAACATGATTTTGGTTTGCATAGGTGATTGCCTATTTTCCCGGTTCTACAGCTTGATATGTTTGTTTTGATAGTGTTCAACTTGATTTGTGTGTAAACAACTAGGTCAAAGTTTGTAACTTGGAGCAAAGACAATAAAAGAAACCATTGCCTTGTCAAGCTAAAATTAAAAAATGGAAGTACTTCATGTATTAGAAAGTGAAGGCTCCTTTGTACAGACAAATACTAGTCACTCCTTAGTATTTACAAAAGAAAAAGAAAAAAAAAAAAGGCATTAGTTTGTACTTCTGATGAAATTGAGTCTGTATGCTTGTTCTCTAATTTGCATATTGCAATATTGTTGTGCCACAGTTTATCCCTTTGCCAGTGTGGCATGGCCACGGTTACCGGTCTCTCGGGTTTCGTTTTGGTAGTGTTTGCTACATAAGGTAATGCTTCTAGTGCCAGAGAATTTGACATCCATTGTTCCTTATTGATCTTCTGTTAAACACCTCTCAAAAGCATTTTCTGTGATGGTCTATTTACGATGTAGTGATGTCAGCGAAATCCCTGAAGAAACCTATTCTCTGCTGGAAGACTGTGAAGTCCTCATTCTGGTTGCGACGTTAACTTCTGATATGACAGCTTCATGTTTTTTCAACTTAAAATCTCTACGTCTTACATAGCTCCTATCATCCTTTTTCTTCAGGATGCTTTGAGGCCTGATCGTTCATCTTCAACTCATTTTGGACTTCCAAGGGTATGCCTCTTTCACATTTTCTGGGGATAAAAACAATCATTAGATCTTAATTCGGATTTAAAAAAACAATTGTAAACAATCTGTCTCTTTCAGTCTTTAGAGGAGGTACTAAAGATAAGGCCCAAGAGAACACTCTTCACAGGTAAGAGCAATCATGTTTCCGGTTACCTATCGTCGATAGTTTCCCCCAGCATGATTCTTTTTGCATTTGAGCTTCAACAGATTTTTTACTTACTGTGCCAGTACAAGAGTATGAGCGGAATATGCTTTTCTTATGACCCTATTTTCGCATGTTCGAAGGAATGATGCATTTGATGGATCACGAGAAAGTGAATGAATACCTGTCGACGTTAATGGAGACTGAAGGACTTGACGTACAGCTCAGCTATGATGGATTGCGAATACCTGTCACTCTCTAGCCTTATATCGAGTTCAAAACCGGTTGATTCTTTTCCATTTGAAACACTTATTTACTGATTTCATAGGATATGCTGCATTTTTGTTGAAAATGAAGTTGGTATAAACTTTTTTTCAACTGCTCCACATAATCTTGATGTGAAGTAAGTATCTAGGAAAATAATTTCCTGCCTTTATATGCCCATCTCCCTGTCTCCTTCAAAGCGAGATGTTTAGTTACTTCTTCAAACACAATTCCTGCATTCAGATTGTTTTGTACATTGAGCCAGCTAGTGATTTAAAACTGTGTTGGTCCTAAATTGCCTTGTGAGTTTGTAGGTTCTTATTACAACATGCACACGATTTTAGATGGGAAAATTAAAGAATCTGTAGCTATTTTTCACAAGATCTCTGAACAAGTTTTACGCTTTCTTTCTGTTCAAGGAAGAACGTCCCAGAACCTACAGCCAGTCTTTTGGGGGGGGGGGGGGGGGGGGGGGGGTGGGGTGTGGTTGTGTTGGTGGTGGTGGTGGTGGTGGGTGGTACACGATTTTAGATGGGAAAATTAAAGAATCTGTTTTTCACAAGATCTCTGCGCAAGTTTTACACTTTCTTTCTATTCAAGGAAGAACGTCCCAGAACCTACAGCCAGTCTTTGTGTGTGGGGGGGGGGGGGGGGGGGGGGGGGGGGCGGTTCACAAGGTCTCTGCGCAAGTTTTACACTTTCTTTCTATTCAAGGAAGAACGTCCCAGAACCTACAGCCAGTCTTTGTGTGGGGGGGGGGGGGGGGGGGGGGGGGGGGTCCCCTCTCTTGTTTGGTTAGATTAAAAACTAAAGTAAAGGAGGGACTGCTTTCATCTCTCTATATGCCTAATTAATTCATTTTTATAATCCCCTGAAATTAAGGGAATAATGGATTTCTCGCTATTTTTATGCTTCACTCTCCCTCCTTATTCCCTTATTGAATTATCCAAACAAAACACTAATGTGAAGTCAACAATGGTGGCAAGATGGTTACCTATGGGTTAGGAAAATTTGGATTGATGGGGGTAGATCAAGGAAGCCGTGAAAAAATGTTTTCTTGTTTCATTATGAAGTAAGAAAGATGACAAGGTATTTGTGGAAGTGAAATCGAGGTGAGAGATCAGTAGCTAAAGAGAAGGTTGAAAACTGACGAGTACAAGTAGTTGTCTAAAGATCATGGAAAGATTTTGTTTGTTATGAAATGAGGGCCTCAAAGGGATGATGTAAACCTAAAAAGTGTTGAAGGTGAGTGAAAAAGTTTAAACACGAGATACTAAGAAAAAGGCTATTTTTGACTGCCTTTCTAATGGCCTTGCTTTGGAAATTCCAAGTTTCCTATGTGAGAACTGTTAAAAGTGTGGGAAAGGTCAAAATGAGTCCTATAACTTTGGCTACTGTTCTGTTTTAGTCCTATAACAACATGAGTTTCCGTTTCAGTCATATACGTTTGAAATCGTCAACAACGTTAGTTCTATGTTGGACAGTCATGATGGAAAATCACAAGTGGCAATTGACAGTGTTAAGTTCTGCCAAGTTGACGGTTGATAGTCCCGACAAATGCTTGTGTGAAGGTGAGGACAGACAATCTTGAACCAAATTTAAAAAAAAAAAAAAAAGGTGTGAGAGGGGAGCTGTCAAGAAACAAGAAAGGAGACTAGAAATCGAATCTTCAAGGATGGAAGAAAAGGTAAGTACTTGTCTCATTTATTTGTTCGTATATGATGGGTTGTGGTTTGTTCGTTTCGTGATTAAGCCAGATTCAACTATTATAAGAGAATGTCATAGTTTAGGGTTTGTACTAGAACTGGTATGTGAGCCATAGAGTTTAATATTATTGTCAATTTTCATGAGAAAATAGTTGGATTTCGTTTTTTATACGTTGATTAAAGGGTGGGTAGTGTGTTTTGGGGAAATTCCCATTTGGGCTAAAAGGAGAAGACGGACAGAGGATTTTAGAAGACATATGGTTGGGTTTCTTGGAGTCTAAGGAATTGAAAAATCAATTAATATTTTGGTTGTAATCGTACCTAAAAACATGACAATTTTGTGGTTTATAATGTCTAACTATTGTGGTATAACAGGAAGAATGCTTTGGACATATGTGACATTTGTGTATGGTGGTGTGTGGAAGGACGATAAACGTGAAGAGTATGTTGGGGCATCCAAAACGTATCTAAGGTGGACATTGACTTGCTATCATATATGGAGTTAAAGTGTGAGGTAGAAAGTTTGACACCAAAACCAATTAGGAGGATGTTTTTTAAAATTCCAGAAAGAAGTTTAAAGGATGGGTTAGTGGAGATATTGTTGACATCTAATTCAAGTGTGATTGTGTTGGAGAGATGTTGTTGGAGTATAGGAAGGTTTTTGTATATGTTGAACATGGTGGTGAAGGCGAAAGTGACAATGAGGTTAGTGATTGTGAAGGGAAGCTGATAATGATAATATGAGTGACTATGAGAGGGATGCTGATCCTATTTATGAGGTTAGTGATATGGAGAAGGATGTTAATCCTGTGTATGAGGCAGAGAATAAGAATATTAGGGAGGAGTCAACAGACCCTAAGGTAGAGGCAACCCCATATAAGAAGAAAAAACAAGTTGTGGATGAAGATGATGAAGAGTTGATATCCTAGTTGTTTGGTTATGTTGGGAATGATGAAAATGATCCGAAAATGGAGACACATTACTTGAGTGATGATGATGAGGAGTTTTTGGCCATTAGGAATATGGTTAGAGAATTTAACAAAAGATGGTTTGACAAGAAAGTGAAGTTGAGTATCTTGTTTATAAGGGCTCCATCAAGAAATGAAGGTGCTGGTGGGTCTAGTGCAATTTCTGGTGTTGGTGGAGTGCCACTATTCCCTAAATATGATCCTAATAGCATAGGCCCTGCTTGTGTTGTGTCCATGGCATTTGATGACACAAAACAGTTCAAAGAGGCACTTGACAAACACTCCATCATGGAACAGTGCCCATTGAGGATAACAAAAAACACTAAAAGGTATGTAAGAGCCAAATGTAAGAGGTATGGCTGTCCATGATTCATCTCATTAAGATTCAATGAGAAACTAATGCATATCATGTGGTCACATATCAAGAGAGGAGCATACTTATGGTATAAATTTCAAGGATGGCAAGGTTACAAGTAAGTGGCTTTCATAGTATTTTTTTCATTGAGATAAAGGCCATGACTAGTATAAGGTTGGCTGCTTTGAAGAACATGGTCAGAGAGAGGATTGGGGTTGATGTTACATTGAAAAAATGTAGAAGGATAAAACGTAGGGTTTATAAGAAGCTGCTGGGTTGTTATAAAGAAAAGTATGGTAAGTTGAGTGATTATGTGGAGGAGATCAAATCTAGGAACCTAAGTAGTGCTTGTGAGCTAAGACTAGATCCTCCATTACCTGGTGATGAGAAGTCATTGTTTAACAATTTCTACGTTTGTTTTGAAGCATTGAGGAAAGACTTTCTTGTTGGTTGTAAGAAATTGATTGAGTCGGATGGTGCATTTTTGAAAAGAGTATGTAAAGAGGAGGTCTTGGCTACTGTGGAAGGGGATGGAAATGACCAGATGTTTCTTATGCCATAGGCAGTAATTAGGATAGAGAATGTTATGGAATGTTATATTATATTTTAGGAAGGATAATATTTCTCTCTTTATTCCTAAGGATTTCTTTCCTTGTATTTCTCTCCATCTAATATATAAAGGTCATGTGAGGGTCTTATATTATCAAGCCCTCAGTTTCTCCTCATATTATTCTTTAACATGGTATCAGAGCCATAACCTAATCTCAGCATCTTCTGCAACTACTTCTTCATCCAAACCACATTCTACAACTTTCCGCTAGCCGCTGCCCTTTTTAGAAAACCAGCAACCACCCAGCCAAATCAAAGACCAACAACACAGAGACACTCAGGAGGCGCCGGCGACCAGAACTACATCGGCGATGTCGCCAGAAAACCACCCATGCACCGGCACGTGGGAGTCACGCGCCGCCGTCCGATGACCTCCGGCGACGGCGGTTCAATGGGTCTGATCGGTTTTCTGTCCTAAACAAGCTTTTGGTCTTCGTTTACATTAATTATGACCAGAAGTTGAGTTTCTTCATTCTTCAGTCGTTTTCAGTCAGTTGGTACATCATCAGCCCAGTTCTCTGTTAGTTTCTGATATTGTCAGTCATCAGTGATCAGAAACATGTTAGGACTTGATGACAAAAGTCCTCAAGGGAGTTCTCTGCTGGTCATTCTCCCACAAGTAGGCAGCCCCACACAGTTCAGCAATTTGCGGATTGCCAAACAGTGTTTGAACGGTAATAATTACTCATTCTGGGCTAGGAATGTGGAGTTATATTTTACAGGTCAAAGAAAGATGTCTCATCTGACTGACGATCCTCAAGCATCCGAGAGTTGGAAAGCTGATGATGCATAATTGCTCCATATCCTTTTTTATTCAATGGAACCTGAAATTTCATCTCTATTTTCTCATGTTCGAACCTGTAAGCAAGCTTGGGAGTATGCTAAGCTTTTATATTCCAGTAATATCCTTCGTATATATGAGGTTTCTGTTGAAGTGTTTCAGTCCAAACAGGAAGGCAGTCTTCTTGAATATTTTGCAAAGGTGAAACATGCATTGGAAGAAATGAATTCTTTGCTTCCTATTACCCTTGATGTCAAGGAGATGCAACGTCAGAGAGAGCAGTTGGTGCTTATGACATTTTTGGCAGGGCTAAAACCTAAATTTGAACCAGTTCGTTCCAGATTCTTGGTGGAATAAAACTTCCTTCATTACCTAAAGTTTTCGCGCGACTTTCTCGCACTATGATAAAGGAAAGTTCAGCAAGCAATAGTTCTGACCGGTCTACCCTTGCAATATAGCCTAGTCCACAGGCAAAGGGAGGTCGTAGAGGTGGTCGTGGAGGACGCAGTAGTTTTGGTGGTCGTGGCAGCAAAGGTGGACGTGGTAGAGGTTCACGATTGCACTGCACATATTGTGATAGAGATGGACATGAGGAGGAGACTTGTTGGGATAAGTACCCAGCTCTGCGAACAACACATTTTGCATCACATGAGGAGTCATCTTTAGTTACAGCCCCATAGCAGTCTGTCACGATATCTCAAGAATAGTATATTAAGTACCTGTAGTATCAGTCCGCACAGCAGGCTTCTACTTCTTCTATGGCTTCTGTTGTTCATCGAGGTAACCCAACAGCCTGTTACTCCTCTAACCTTCCTAGAAATCAACTCTGGGTATTGGATTCTGGTGCCACTGACCACATTTCAGGTAAAATAACCAATTTTGACCATATTTCCTCTTTACCAGTATATCATAGTAAACTCACCATTGTAAATGGATCCACCACCACCATTAAAGGTGTTGGACCCACCCATCCTTGTCACTCTCTCACTTTACCATATACTTTATTCGTTCCAAATTTTCCTTTCAACCTTATGTCTATAAGTAAGCTAACGAAACAACTAAATTGCTTAGTTTGTTTCTTCTTTGATCATGTCATTATCCAAGATTTGAGGAGCAAGAAGACGATTGGAGAAGGGCATGAATCGAATGGAATGTACTACTTCGATAGACTGCAGTCATCAGTTGCTTGTCATACATTGGTCTAACCTCAATTAGTTCATAGTCGTTTAGGGCATCCATCTTTAGCAAATCTCAAGAATCTTATTCCAGATTTAGTTTCAGCCTCTAATTTAGATTGTGAGTCGTGTTAATTAGGAAAGCATCATCGTGTTACCTACTTTCCTCGAGTCAATAAAAGGGTTGAAAAACCTTTTATGCTAGTTCATCTAGATATTTGGGGTCCAAGTCGTGTCAAGTATAAATTAGGTTTTTAATATTTCGTAATTTTGTTGATGATTTTTCTTGAATGACTTGGTTGTTTTTAATGAAAGATCGTTATGAGTTATTCTCTATTTTTTGTACCTTTTGTGCTGAAATTCAAAATCAATTTAATTCTCGAATTAAAATTCTTCGCAGTGACAATGCTAAAGAATATTTTTCTCACTCAATGTCTAGCTACATGCAGCAACAGGGGATTATACATCAATCCTCCTGTCCAAAGACATCTCAACAAAATGGAGTGGTCGAGAGAAAAATCCAACATATTGTTGAAACAGCTCATACCCTTTTAATTCACATGAATGTTCCTAAAAGTTTTTGGGGCGATGCTATCCTTACTGCATGCTTCCTTATAAATCGGATGCCTTCCTCCATTTTGTTGGGTAAAATTCCATTCTCTGTTCTCTTTCCTTCTCAAGCTCCGTTTTCTATTATACCTCGAATATTTGGGTGTGTTTGTTTTGTTCATCAGCACCAACCTGGCACTGACAAATTAGATCCTAGAGCCTTAAAATGTGTTTTTCTTGGATACTCCCGTCTTCAAAAAGGGTACAAATGTTTCTGTCCTTCATTGAATTGATTTTTCATTTCTACTGATGTTACATTCTTTGAAAACACACCTTATTTCTCTAATACTCAATCTGTGTCTGCTGATGCCGATGACTGTCTACCTTTACCATTTGTACCAACCCAAATAGCTCCTGATGCATCAAACACTAGTAGTACACCTTTAGAGCACATTCCTGATACTGATCCCCCACCGTTAGAGCGTCTGTCTCGTCCTAACCTGCAGGTTTATACTCGGCGTCCTCGAGTTGAAGTACCACCAGGAGATTTATGCTCATCACAATCGTCTTCTTCATCTTCAATACCTAAGGGTGATGATTTGGATTTTCCAATTGCACTCCGCAAAGGGAAAAGGTCTTGTACTTCTCACCCAATCTCCAACTTTGTTTCTTATGATTCTCTATCACCGTCATACTTTGCTTTTGTTTCCACCTTGTCCTCTATACCCTTGCCTAAGTTTGTTTCAGAAGCCATTTCTCATCCTGGATGGAAACAAGCTATGGAAGATGAGATGTCAGCTTTGCGGGCTAATAACACATGGGATTTGGTTTCTCTTCTGCGTGGTCAGACTGTCGTGGGTTGTCGCTGGGTGTTTACTATAAAGGTTCATCCTGATGGGACAGTTGATCGATTAAAAGCCCGTCTGGTTGTAAAGGGATATTTGCAAGTATATGGCATGGACTATTCAGAAACTTTTTCTCCAGTAGCCAAATTGACATCTGTTCGTATCATCATTGCATTGGCTGCTACATATGCATGGCCTTTACATCAGTTAGATGTGAAAAACGCCTTTCTTCATGGAGATCTTGAGGAAACTAACTACATGGAGCAACCACCGGGGTTTGTTGCTCAGGGGGAGGTTGATCGTGTATATCGACTAAATAAGTAATTGTACGGTTTGAAACAATCGCCACGACCATGGTTTGGTCGTTTCAGTTCAGTAGTTATGGAATTTGATTTACAGCAGTGTGGTGTGGATCATTTTGTCTTTTATCGCCACTCTGAAGCTGGTAAAATCCTCTTGATCGTCTATGTTGATGATATTGTTATTACTGGTGATGATGCATCTGGTATTCAATTGTTGAAGGTTTTTCTGCAAACCAAGTTTCAGACAAAAGACCTTGGTCCACTGAAATATTTCTTGGGAATTAAGGTAGCACGGTCTAAGAAGGGAATATGTCTTTCACAAAGAAAGTATGTTCTAGACCTTCTGGAAGAAACTGGTTTGTTGGGAACCAAACCGGTTGACAGTCCCATGGAGCCAAATGTCAAGGTTGATGTAGATAAAGGGGAATTGTTGGAAGACCCTACCAGGTATCGAAGACTTGTTGGCAAATTAAATTATCTGACTGTTATTCGTCCAGATATTTCATTTGCTGTAAGTGCAATAAGTCAGTTCATGGACTCTCCCCGTACTAGCCATTGGGATGCAGTCATTAGAATCTTGAGATATCTCAAAAGTGCACCAGGACAAGGTTTTCTTTATCAAAATCATGGTCACACTCGGATTCAAGGATACACAAATGCTGATTGGGCAGGTTCCTACGATCGACGGTCTATGTCAGGCTATTATGTATTCATGGGAGGAAACTTGGTGTCCTGGAAAAGCAAGAAACAGAGTATTGTCGCAATATCAAGTGCTGAATCCGAGTATAGGGCAATGTCATATACTACATGTGAACTAGTTTGGTTAAGACATCTTCTTATGGAACTTGGTTTCGGACATTCAACTCCTATGGAATTAATGTGTGATAATCAAGCAGCCATTCACATTGCTTTTAATCGTGTTTTTCATGAGAGAACCAAACATATTGAAGTTGACTTCCACTTTGTTCGTGAGAAGCTTCAAGGAAGTTTGATCAAGACCCCATATGCCAAATCAGAGGATCAACTTGCTGACTTGTTCACCAAAGCTTTAGGAGGATCTAAAGTAAAGTCTATATGTGACAAGCTTGGAGTTTATGATATGTATGCTCCAGCTTGAGGGGGAGTGTTATGGAATGTTATATTATATTTTAGGAAGGATAATATTTCTTTTTTTATTCTTAGGGATTTCTCTCTTTATTCCTAGGAATTTCTTTCCTTGTATTCTTCTCCATCTAATATATAAAGGTCATGTGAAGGTTTTATATTATCAAGCCCTCAGTTTCTCCTCCTATTATTCTTTAACAGAGAACAAAGACACTTGGACTTGGTTTATGGGGAATCTGAAAAAGGATCTAGATATTGGTGATCGATTTGGATGGACTATAATGAGTAACAAATAAAAGGTAATTTTCTTGTACTTAATATGATTGTTTGATGGAAAACTAACACTGAAAATTAACATATCTTTATTTATGTTTTGGAATAGGGACTTGTAAGTGAAATTTTTGAATTGATGCCTAATGCTGAGAATAGAATGTGTGCTAGACACATTTATGCAAATTGGGGGGCCAAGTTTAGAGGTCCAAAGCTGGAGAAGCTGTTTTAGAACTGTGCAAGATCCACCAATATGGTTGATTTTGAGGAGAACATTAAGCTGATTAAATAAATCATTGTTGAAGGATATGACAATTTTATGAAAACAGCTCCAAAACATTGGTGTAAGGATTTCTTCAATCTTTTAGTTAAGTGTGATTTGTTCATAATAACTTGTGCGAGGGGTTTAATGGGTGGATGCCTGAGTCAAGAACTAAAGCTGTGCACACAACGCTAAAAGAGATTAAGGGGAAAGTAATGGTTAGATGTAAAAATAGAGAGATTCTTGTCTTCGATGGCCAAGGGATTTTGGCCTTAACATCTTTAAGAAGTTAAAAAAAGCTAAGAAAGATAGTAGGTTGTGCCACTGTGTTTGGAATGGTCATTATGGGTATGAGATTATGGAGCTTGGTGTTAAGTATGTGGTGAATCTAGACACAAGGGGCTGTGTCTATAGTGCCTGGAAAGTATCAGGCATCCCATGTAGGCATACTGTGTGTACAATTACATATAGGGAAAAAGAACCAAAGGACTACCTAGATGAATGCTATATGGGGCAAATGTTCCAAAGAGCATATCAGTTCATGATTTCTCCACTGGCTGGGAAATTTTTTTGGAAAAAGTCCAATCAACCTAAACTCAGCCCACCAGTCATGTAACCACTCACAGGAAGACCATGCAAGAATTGAAGGAATGAGGCATTAGAAATAGTTAAGGGCAACATAATGATCGAGGCAGGTGCACCAATTACATGTGGGAATTGCAAACAAAAGGGGCACAACAAGAGAGGATGTCCACGAACATGGTAGGTATGACCATAAACTGTTAACATGTTGGCACAGATATGCTTACAATATACATTGATGATTGTGCTAACAATATGTGATAGGCATATGATGTGAATGAATTTAGGCATACACAGAGAAATACTCAAGGAACAACATCAGTTGTTGGAACTCAATCTACAAGTGTAAGTAACAATATGTTTACTAATGTAAGTAATAAGTGTAAGTAACATTTTTATACTTAATACAGGAATCGAGAAGCAATATTGGTATGGGATCTAGTATAAGCAACAAATATGTAGGAAACTCTGCTGCTGGCATAACTATTCCGAATGTATGTCTTCTAACTGAAGCTTTAATGCCTCAACAGTTGTTAATTACTTGAATTTCGACATTGGTTTTGGTATGTAAATGTTGCACATTTTTGTAGCCTGGTTCAACATGGGATTAATTGTTAGTAGGGAGCCAACAACTACTAGTAGGACTGTCAGCATTGGGCAATTCAAAGAAAAACACTGAAGCAAGAAATGACCAATATGTGAGAAGCTTGCTTTCAAACGCCTAAGGAAATCTGGAAGGATAGCTTCCTTGATGACACAAAAAAGTAGCAATATTTGAATGCACATCCTAGGATTGGTTAACTGTTGGTTATTTGTATTTTGGGGCCCTGTGAATGCTGACTTTTTGTGTATCAGACCTATAAACAAATATGATTGCGTTTGTGCAGCAGAACTAGCACTTTTTTTATGGTTGTCATAAAAAAGCCATTGCTTGTTTTTTATTGATTGTCCATGTAAAGTGTTGCAATTGAATGAAAAATATTTTGTTTGCCTAAATGTTGTTGCTCCTTTCAGTTTATCATCTTGCAAAACCAATATGCAACAAATACAACAAGTTGCAAAAACAAACATTTATTTAGGCATTTTGTCAAGCATATTGTTTACAAATTCACCAAATCAACTTAACACCACAGCAAGTACATTACACTCTCCTAACAGCAACATAATTGCATACTCTAAGCTCACATCAGTGCATACGCTAGCATCAATCCCAACATCAACATAATTAACTTGTAAATGATTGTTTTCTTCTTCATTCTTTCTATTTCAATCTCTACTGACATGACCATCTCCAGCCCTGCTCAGGAAGTCTGTAAGAATTGGTCTCACGGTGGTTGCAATTGGGTAGCTATATATGTGTGAATTCAAACTTCGTGATACTAGTTGATTAACCTATAATATGCAAGATGCATGCTCTTATGCTTTGACTAGAGTAGATGGAAACCATAAAAATAACATTCACTTGGCTAAGATGCTTTTCATAGAAAACAAGTTCAAATAGCCAAAGCATACTAAATCAACCTTTGTATGGTTAATACTACACATAACAACCGTGTGAGAGCATTCAACAAGAAGTAAACTAATGCTCCTCACCCAAGAGCAACCCTAGAGTCTAAGACTCAAAATATAGACATGGGAGGCAACTAGGTTTATAACATATGCAAGCCTCGACTAAGATCCCCTCAAACTAACTCCCACCTTGAAGGTAAGTCCTCGTGGCGAGTCACAAAGTGCTGCTAGGCTCTGCGGCCAAGAAAACACTATAGTTATCACTGTTACTTAACCAACAAGTAATCCAAGTATACTAAAATCATGAGGATTCTCAAGCAAAGTACCTGCAATAACAAACTACCGCGACAACCCTTAACGGTTATCCGGCTCAATAACATCAAGATTTGCACAACATAATTAGGGAGTGAGAATTCAGAATTCTCAGTAAGGGGTCTTCCTCTGCAAGAAAAGTTACTAAGAACAACATATATGTAAACATATGTAATCTGTTGAGAGCTCTTTCAGCTTGAGGCTAAACTTATGCGCATAGGTTTCAGTCCCTTGGGACTTGTCCTCTTCCTAGTCCTTGAACTACAAGGCAGAGCCTTGCCTACTAGTAAGCATAGCTTACTAGCCTAACTAGTGACGATTCACTAGTTGAAGTCCCTTATGTTGTACATGGGCATTATGGTGGGACTACTGTCGACTAGGCCATAAAGACCCACTAGATGCACTAAGGTTTCACATTGTAGCCTTGTGCCCGAATGTACGGCTAAGTCACCTATGGTACTAAACCTTTCACCCAAGTTAGTGATATTTCATTGTGGCCTTTGATAACTAATTTTCTTTTTTATGGTAAATGTAACCATAAAAATTCAAGAAAACTTCTTTGGTCTCGGAAGAGTTTTGGAAGTTTCGGAGTACCATTGGAATATTTAAACCCCTAGGTACTTTAAGCATCCCCTCGGATCATCTAGCAAAATTGGAAAATTTCAGCCAACATAACTATGGCAATGTGTTGCCACAGTTATCAACCCCTAGAAACTTTTCAGGCATTGGCCACGCATAAGGATGGCAATGGATCAAGTAAAACCCATAACCTGCAGATACCCGTTCGCGGGTCATGGATATTTAGTTGAAAATTCACCCATCTGGCGAGTACAGCCGGGCATGGATTTGAAGCTATCCGCACCCACAAACCTATGACCCGCGATATTTCTTGATACTCAGGAGTGATATATTTGTTAAATTTCAATATAATAGACTTTTTTTGTAAAAACTAATAAAATTAGAGGACTGGGAAAACAATTAACCCAAAATTAACATATAATACAGCTCAAAACCTTATTTTACTGCACAGCCACTAGATGCATTTATTCTTCATGGCGTTTTCCTCAACTTTTGTTGCCTCTTCCTTCATCACCACCATTTTATTGCTCTCTTTTTCATCCTCCACCTTGTTTCTCTCTCTTCAACCACTCGCCCATCCTCCAGCAATCCACCACCTAATCACCAACCATGGCAGCTGCTGATCTCTCCATCTTTGCCGTAAGACCAAAGATGAACCCCTACAACGCCACTTTTCTTCGTCAATTGGTGTCTCGGCTTTAAAAGAATCGATAAACCTCTTTGATTCATTAACTCACGGATTTCGGTGACTTTCAAAGGTGGGTGGATTTTTTGTAGACATTTGAAGAGTGGTGTCTGTTTTCGTGGGCATCCGGTGGTCACCCGTGACCCACGGGTGGTGAGCGTGGGTGTAGTTTTCCACCCGTTAGCCTTGGCAGGCGCGCGACAGATATGGCAAATCCATACCCGACCCACCCCGTTGCCATCCCTAGCCACGCATTGAGGTATTGGCAACACTTCGCCAATACTTGTGATACCCAGAATTTTCCAGTTTTGATGTTGTCACCTTGTAAGAATTACCAAACATACAAAACATGCTTGGATGGCCTTCCAACTTCACATATCTGTAAAACATGTTGCAAAGACCACAACCAACTATCACAAGCATACCTATGACGATTTGTAACATCATTCCAAGCTCCATAAAACTAATAGTCCACCATGATCAACCTTGCCACTAACTAATGTTATTTCCAAAACTACTTGAATTCATTAAGCAAACATACTCTAATAACATTATTCAAGCTTGAAACCATAACTCCCTTACCTTAGCTTCAACTTACAAGCAAGAACTAAGCAACTCTTCCACAAAAACTAACTAAGTTCCACAAAGTTCTACCTAAGTTCCAAGCAACCAAAGGCACAAAACACCAAATTACTAACTTCTAACCAAAACCCAAGCTTTCAATCATCTAATAAACAAGAATTCACCATGAAATAATAAGTTACCTTGCATTAAAAATAGGGGATAGCTAAAAATGTGATTCCAAGCTTCAAAAACATGAAATTCCACTTGGTACAAGCTTCTTAATACATGTACACCCTTGGTAGCTTCAATTTTCACCAAAAAATCTTGGTTTTGGGCTTGATTTCATGAAGAATTGGTAGAGTGAAGGATGAGTTTGGGTTTGGAGTGGAAATGGAAGCCTTCCCACCATTTCACCAACCTTTATACCCTTTTAAAACAAAAGCCACCAAAGTTTATGCATAGTTACAAAAAACCCCTTCTTTTTAACTAGTAACCAGTCAAACTTGGTCAAATCTTGTTAAATTTTAGTTAAGTTTGGGTCTAAGGCAAAATTTAGGTTTTCAAAACTCATTTTTAGCTCTTGGGATCCAACCTGACACTTCAGGATGTAAAATTACCATTTTACCCCCGAACTCTATTTAGTCCTTGAACTCCTCGAAACTTAGCAAACTTTGCTCAACTTACCTATTCTTACTATGTGAACTCGAAATAAGGTTCCACTTTACCTTCCTCAAACAAGCCTCCAGCTAGGAGAGTCATAACATTAACATTCCCATCCTTGCAATTACCTCGTTCACCTCTGCTTCTATCTTTGTTTTTTCTTGCAAAGCCTCTATTTTTGCCTTGCTAACCTCTAATGCTGCTGCTTCTATGTTATGGGCATACGCTTCCTTCAACCTTAAGTATGCTAGAATTATCCTTGTCACATGTGTTGGCAGTGGGTCATCGATCCACCTGAAGAATTTGCAGTCGAGATTCAACAAATATCTTGGACAACGGTGAAATCTCCAATCGGCATTCCCTTCTTTCCATCATCATTCAAATTGGAACAAATCAACAAAGTTGTCATCCCTACTCTACAATCAATCTCTCACCCTCCCCAAAACCTCCCCCTTTTACCTCTATTCGACCTCTTATTTCTCCTTTTATGTTGAGACCAGGACCACTTTTGCAAACTAGGCATGGTAAAGCCTCCAATTTTGCTTACTGAACAAGGCAATAGCCCCATTTTTGCCAACTGGACAAAAACTTAGCACCTTTAACTGCCACATGTGACTTTTCATCTTTAAACATCCAATATAGGACTAACGTTGTTGACGATTTCAAACATATAAGACTGAAATGAAAGCTCATGTTGTTATAGGACTAAAATAGAAAAGTAGTCAAAGTTATAAGACTCATTTTGACATTTCCCAGTTAAAAGTGATATGTTTGCAAATGATGCATTGGAAAAAAAAAATTATCAACCCAATAGTTGATTATTGGTAATTATCAAAAGAATTGTAATTTGCGCCGCTAGAAATTACCAATAGCCCAAAATTATCATATTTTCAGCCACCCAAAATCTTTGTAAACCATTGGAAACCTCCAACAACCAAACCAGATGGTAGTTGAGAGGCATGCCTTTGTTAGTTTCCAACAGTTTAGCCATTGGAAATCTTCTGTTTTTGAAAAAAAAAAAATTAGAGAAGCTTCTAATGCCATGCCATTGGGAACCCTCTGTTTCTTTAGGAAAAAAAATTAAAATAGTTTCTTTTGTAACAAAATATACAAACTTAAAATTACACAAAGAATTACAAAAACGTAAACATGGTTAAGAGCATCTTTAGCTCCAATTTACTTCAACAATCACCATCAATGAAATAGAAGTAATTTTTCAACAAGTTCGTGTACAATTAATAGGATAACACAAAAAAAGGACAATTACATTACTTTAAATAAAAGTTCGTAATTTTCATCTAAAAATTCTAATGATAATTTGATCCATTTTAATTTCCTGACTAATGAGGCAGCAAGCTCCAAAAAAAAAAAAAAAAAGGAAAAACAAACTCTCTTAACGAAATTGTCAAAATTGACAGTCAGCAGCTCCACCACCCACTGTGCCAAGCATGTAAGGATTTATTTCAACGATCTTCTTAACGAATTGTGATGCTGAAAAATGAATGGGAGAAAAAGAATGGAGCCAGAATAGAAGGTTTAAGTCAACAGCGTTGGCATGCACATGACCCATGATTTTGCAGGGGCGACTTCTTTTTGAAAATATTTAAGAACTAGTGTATTTCCGGTGAGAGATTATTTATGCTTTTTTTTTTTTTTGTTTAGGATTAATATCATTTAAAAGCTAATATCATATTTATCTAATATTCACTTGAGTTGCATATTTTTTTAAAAAAATTATTTTGATGGACTTATTTTTCATACCTAGCTTTAAGAAAAAAATAAAAATCAATAAAAAATAATAATCTTTTGTGAAAAAAAATGTTTTAAAAGTGAATTTTGAGTTTTTAAAGTGTAGAGTTTTGATTGGTGTGTACAACATAAGCAGATAATCAGTATATATAAAACAATCACTAAAAATTACTCACAAACAAATTTCATCAAATATAACATAAGAAACAAACAAAAAAATTCACTAAGAAATTATGCAACCATATTGCTTAGGGATGACAATTGAGTGGGTCAGGTCAGGTTTGGATTAGACCATTTAGATTCGAGTTTAATCAGGTTAAGATGTATTTGGGTCTAAGTCAGGTTCTAATCAGGTTATTTGGGTTCGGGTTGAGTGGATTTTGGGTTTATGTTGGGTCATGCGGGGTTTAGTTAGGTTTGGATCCAATACAGGTTGGATTATTCGGGTTTCAAACTAGATTCAAGTTGAACGTCGGGTTTAATCACTTTACTGACGCATAAGACGAAATGACTGAATTGATTCAATTTTTTTGTTCAGTTTTGATTAAAATTTCATTTAACTAAACATAAAAATAATATAAACTTTATGAAAATATATTAATATATGATTTTTTTAATAAAATACTATAATTTCTAAAACCTAATTATTCCTATATCTTTCTCACCATTTCACTAATCATTTTCCCTAACTCTCACCCGCTCGCTCCATAATGCAGAACATATCAACATAATAGAAGAAGCTCATCCATTCATGTTAAATCATAATTTTTTTAAAATCTTTGCCGACTACATATTTTATGTTGATTTAGGTTAAAATTGGGTCTTGTTAGGTTTTGCTATTGGGTCATTTCAGGTTTTGGATCAGGTTGGGTTTAGGTTCGAGTCCGGTTGGGTACAGTTGCGTTTAGGTCATTGACTTTTCTAGTCAAATCAAATCAAGTCGGGTTGAACTTGAGTTTGTGTGGGTCAAGTCAAGTCAAATTTTGCATTCCCTAATACCGCTTTGAAAGCAATGAGACCCCAATCCATTCACAAGAGGACAAGTCACAAGTTATTTACTAAATCTTGTGAGGAAGACCATTCGCACCCTTCCTCTTATGATCCTCAGGAGACTCTCAAACACTTAAATGCAAGGAACCATTTTTCCCCTACATTCTAAGAGGAGGGCTTATTAGTACCAGTTTAGGCACTGAAAAGGCCTAAAAAACCTCTAAAAACCCAATAGTGTAGACGAGGGTAGGCTGAAAGTGAAAAAGAGAATAAACCCAAGAATTAAGGTCTCAAGGCTGCAAAGGAACTAGAGCAATGTTGCCCCCCATTTCATGGGATATGATTCGATCCCCTTTTTTATACTTAGAATTAACTACACTACAAGCTTTAGAGGTTTAGGAGTAAGATAACGCGATAGGTGTCTCAAACCTGGGTCTGGGCTGTAGAAGACAAAGTCCTATCTACTGGCTCGAGAGTTAAGAGACAACCTTCATCGCCTTATCACCTCATCACCTCACTCACTTGAGTGTTGGAAGGTCTTCCCTAGACACACAACTCTAAGGACATCTAAATATTGTCTCTTTTTGTAAGAGTAATCCTTTTCTCCTTCCAGGCCCTTGGACGGACCTCCACTCATTTTAGCGATAAAAAAACATCTCCAATATAGCAATTCCTTGGCGTTTGATGAATTCAAGGTTATCTTTTGCCAAACCAATCAAAGTTTATTTGTTCAGGTGGTTGTGTTCATGTTTGCGATTGTTAGAATGATTAATTTCCTTTTGGTTTAACCTAAGTGAAAATATTGAAAATCTTTAGTTAAAAATCAAAAGTATTCTGCCTTCGTCGAGGATGTACTGGTGACAAAAGAGATGCTGAGAAGGGCAAATTTACTTCTCACATATTTTAACTGGCAACCTAAAGGAGTTAAGTAGCTGTGTAAGTGCATATTTTCAAAATGAAAGGTAACAAGTTAGGGGTATTCATTATTTAGATAAAATTAAAAATTCAAATGGATTCTTTAGATTTGATAAAATAGTTCAGTTATTTAGCTATATAATTTAAATTGGATCAAAATTAAATTTTTTATTTAATTATTGGATCAGTCATTGTTCTTAAACTTAAACCAGAATAGACCTAAAAACAAGACATATTTTGTAATCTACCCCTCAACCCTCCATATAGATAAAAGGATATAATGAGTATACGTCTAATTAGAAATAAGAGATGATTTTACTAATTTACCCTTCACCTTAAATCACTTTTGCTCTTCCCCAAACCGTCATCTTCGATAAGCTCTTCAGGCGGCTCCTGCGATGGCCGGTAACCTCCTCTCCCCTTACGCCGGCAATAGTTGCGATGATGAGATCGGTTACGATTGTGAGATCCGGCCACGAGAAACGACCGATGAGGAATAGCGAGAAGAGGAACGGCAGCCTCCAATTCCTGCGATCGCCTGTAACCTCCTTTCCCCTTACACCTGCTACAGTTGTGACGGCAAGATCGGCTACAATCACGAGATCCGGTCGCGAGAAGTGGATGGTGAGATGAGGAACGGCGAGAAATGAACGCTAAGGAACGGTGGGAAATGAACGGTGACACAAGGAAGCTGAGGAACCATAAATGGCGAGGCAAGGTGGCCTGCAAAAAGTTCGCAATGGAGATGAGTTTGCGGCTTGGATGATCGGACAACTATCACAGATATGAGTTTGCGGTGGAGATGAGCGATGGAGGATGAAGGAGAGATTGACGAGTGATGGACGATCGAACGAAGGAGATGAGATCCGATCTCTGAATCATGCAGTCGATTGGTCGTTCTGTCACTGTGATCTAGCGATGAGATCTGGCCGGAGGAGTATCCCACCGGTGGCTGACACTTCTTCTGCTCAACCAAGTCTTATCTCCTATTTTTGTAATTTTTTGGGTTTACATATTCACTTACATTTTTGTATTTTTGTTAAGACACTTTTATAATTTCATTAAGACACTTTGCCTTATTCTTTTAAATATTTTTTAATTTAAAAATAACATATTTTTTTATATTTTTAAATATTTATTTAGGCACTTCTTTTTTATTATTTGTGCCTACATTTATTTATGAAGGAAACAAATTATTTGTATATTACTTCAGACAATTTTTAATTTTTCTTTAGATACGTTTACACATTTATTTAGACATTTATTTTATTATTTTAGATAGTTATTTTTAAAGAGAATAAATTATTTACATATTAACTCAGACTCTTAAATATTTTTTTAGACACTTTTCAACATCCAATCAGATACTTTCTTATTGCTTCAGACACTTCTTATTTTCTCATAATAATAAATTATTTGTAAATTACTTCAAACATTTTCAAATACTACATTAGACATTTTTACATATTATTTTCAGATACATTTGCTGATTATTTCAGGCACTTTTATATATCATTTTGGCAAAGAACAAATAGTTTGCATGTTATTGAAAAGAACAAATAATCTACATATTATTTCAGATATTTACGTATACTTGTTCATATATTTTTCCCAATTTCTTTAGACACTTTACATTTTTGTCTTTGACACTTATATAGATGCAAGTAACGATGGAACACTTGGTGGTGGCGGCAACAACAGCAACAACCTTGATGGCATTGGCAGTGGGATTTCTAAAGGGAGAGAGAGTTTTGATTAGGGGCAATTTTGTGAATTTGATATAAGTGGCTTATATAGAGAGAGTTAATGGGGGTTAGTATTATCGAATTAGACATAAGTGCATAATATAATAATTCTACATATAGGCCTAAATGTTTTTATGGTCCCTTAACTTTGGTGACTCATACGAGTTAATCCCTAAATTGTGACTCATGGCAACTTAGTCCTCTAAGTTTGGGAAATGTTATGACCTTGTTCCTAGTTGGATGGCAAGATGGATGACGGTACTTAGCCCACTCGAACAAGGTAGGAGGAGTCGGGTTAGAATGTGGGTTACCAAAAACTTTGAGGCCAAATGCTCTCGAAGCTCTCCGGACACCACTGTTCTCGAAAATCATCAGTGCATGACTCAATTTTATAGTATTCAAGCCAAAAACAATAGCCCCAAGGTTTCGAGTCTCAATTTTGCATCGTTTGTTTCAATTATGATTCGAATCAATTCTAATTTTTGAAAGTTGCTTATGAACCCTAACTTTAATGTTTGAAATTGAGTCTGTGTGAAATTGATAAAGGGGATCAGTTCCTTTGTGTTCATCGGTCCTTGGAAAGTGAAACCCTCTATTTCTAATCACTAATTGATGAAGTATGTGTGCCAAGTGAGATTGTGACGGTCATGATTCATGGAAGAGCCACCAGCCTGGGATGGTGGTTGCATGTTATGGTGATGGCATCAATTCCCTGCTGGCCTTGCCTCACCAAGTCAAAGGCATCCTATGGAGAGAGGTAACATCAGATTTGATGGAGAGAGGTTGCACACCACGGTGATGGCATCGGATTCCTTGACAGTGCTAGTTCCCTACTAAATCATCATGAAAATGGAGAGGCCAACATCAAATTTGATGAAGCAGAGGCTAATGGTGAAAGGGGAGGTTGAATTTTATAGAGAAGAGGTCATCCGTGAGGTGTGGGGCCAAATTTGGCTAGAAAATCATAGACAAATTGTGGTGAGGGAAAGAGGCCCCTATGGCAACGTCACGGTCACATAACAGTCTGTGCCGTTTAAGGGGCTAAGTTGCACACATTCAAAATTTCAGGATTAAGTCGCATATTTATTTAACTCGGAGTACTAAGTCATTATGAGTCAATCTTTAAGAACTAACTCGTGTGAGTCGCCAATGTTAAGTTACCATAGGCGCATTTAGGCCCTACATTTATAAAGTCATTTTTATTTAATTTTAAATTATACATTATGAATCAATCCTTACCTTTTGGTATGAAATGGAATATTATTGATTTTTATCATATTTTTCAAGTTATATATATATATATATATATATACACCAAAAGGTAAGGATTGATTCATAATATATAATTTAAAATTAAATAAAAATGACTATAAATGTAGGGCCTAAATACGCCTATGGTAACTTAAACATCGGTGACTCACACGAGTGGATATATATATATATATATATATATATATATATATATATATATATTCAAATACCATGTGTTTAGCACTAATAAAAAATTGAATTATAAAAATTGGACAATCTCAATCATAATTTGAATGGTTAAAAAAAATTATAATTCAAAATAAATTGGATCAATTTTAATATGTAATTTACATGGTTTAGGCTAAATTTATAAAAAACAGAAAACAAAACAAAATTGATTTTTTTTTTAAATCTGTTCCAAACCGATCTAACCAAATGAATAACCCCAATCTCAATCATAATTTGAATGGTTAAAAAAAAAAATTATAATTCAAATAAATTAGATCAATTTTAATATGTAATTTACATGGTTTAGGCTAAATTTATAAAAACAGAAAACCAAACAAATTTGATTATTTTTTTTAAATCTGTTCCAAACCGATCTAACCAAATGAATAACCACAATTAGAACCGTAGATTGTATGTATAGGAAATGTTCTTAGCTTACATATATGTAAAAATACGTACATAATGCTAAAAATTTATTTAGCTAAATTTCAATACCACTAACAACTACAAAATTGACACCAAGACATACCACGTTCCAATTTTTTTTTTTTTTTAAATCTGTTAATATTAAAACCTTGGCATAACACCCCCATCAAGCTAAATGAACCCAAGATGAGCCATCACACACACACACAGATAAGGAAAAGAAATGCAGCCGCATTTTTTAGGGAGCAATGACCGACAAAAAGTTCCCCAAACTCAGAGAGGCGACAGATTTGTTCTTACTTTAAACCTAAGTCCTTGGAAGTATTTCAAATATGTGTCAGAGTGGCTCA
The DNA here is from genome assembly GCA_039654915.1 of Aquilaria yunnanensis. Lineage (NCBI taxonomy): Eukaryota > Viridiplantae > Streptophyta > Magnoliopsida > Malvales > Thymelaeaceae > Aquilaria > Aquilaria yunnanensis. Next base: position 68,644,493 of record CM077597.1, read on the forward strand.
TGATCCTGTTCTCAGAGCTTTAATCCAATCCAGTTCAACTTTGAAGTCACCTGGACCGGATTTTGTGCCTGGAACACCACCTACGGCATTGACTGACAGAGACATGCCGAGGACACGGGATGGGTTCATCTCCAACTTTGCATCTATGACGTTCCCTCTCCATGTTGGTAAAAAATGAGCAAGAGGAATCTGAAAGGTCATTCAAATAAGTTAGAGCCAGGAATACATACCCAAATATGCTGTCCAGAAGTGGGAATATTTTCCTGCCTATAGCTCTGCAAGATCTAAAATCATATCCTGCAGTTTGCCCACCTTTGCGGGTGGGGAGGCACTCTGTGCAAAAAAGACAACTTCTGTTTTGTGCCTTGCAGAGATTGAGGATGTTAATCATATCACTCCTCATCTTGCATACACCTTGCCTATCACTCTTCATCTTACATACACCTAAAGAATCTAGGCAAACTTATTTTAGGTGTAGAATTAGAAAATAAATTTTAATTGGGTTATTTGCTATTTTATTTATTTCCTGAGTTTATTTGTTTCCTTTAAATAGTTTAATTGTTTCATTTCATTATTATTTCCTTTAAACTTTCCCATACATTGGGGGAATCAGAACTTTGAGGACAGTTTCCCTCTGGTTTCCTCTCTCTCTCGTGTGTTCTCTCTTGGTTCTAGTTTCTACTTGCACCTACATCAAACTTCCTAATCAAAATATAAATGGTTAAAACCCTTAGATTTTGAACAGATGCATATTTATGTTGGTCATTTATTCTTATACCTTGAATTCTTATCCTTCCATTTTCATTCTAACGACATTGACCTTCACTGGAAAACTCAGGAAAGAGAATCATAGTAATGGATTCCAATGAACTGGTACCTAAATAAGCAGTTTGCAACTAGATGGTAATATGAATATGAACAGATTCATTCACAGGTCAATGTAAGCTAAGCAGTAATTAAAGACTAAAGCATGGATATGACCCCTGCAAGGACACACCTAACATTGATCCAAACAGGCTGTCTACAGAAGACAAATTACAAGTATGACTGATAACATAAAAAAATAAAAGAAAAGAAAAGGTTTTGAATAAACCTTAAATGTATGGAATAAAGGATTCAAAGTTTTCTTATCTTCAACTAGAGTAACAGAATTACCTCAACTTAGAGCAATATCCAAAAGAAATTCATGTGACCAATCAAACTAGCATGGTAAAGTTAAGAGTAGTTAAAAGGATGGCTGTTTTTTTTTTTTTTTTAATCTAGTTTAACAATTGTTTTGGAAATTGATATATCATGTAGGATATTTTTAATAAAACATGGATAAATACTTATCGTTAATACTCCAAAAGTTCCAGAGAAAAAACTTTGGGCAACAGAACTCAGTTTTAACAAATGGAAATTATTATTCTTCACCTTCCAGCATATATTCACGGTAATAAAGATTGTGACTTGCAATTTTAGAAGAAAACAGGAAATCATGGGTGAATTGTAAATCAACCAAACAAAATACCATAGAATGATAATGGAAAGACAACTATTTCCCATCCACCCAACCTCCCCTCCCCCCAAAAGAAATGGACAAAAATGTTACGTCTTTTTTTCCCAGCTTGCATCAAGTTAGTTTTGTCAAAGTTGCCTTCGTGTAAGCAAAGAAATGCATAAATTAATAGATTCTTTGGCAAAGCAACAATGTCAGAGAACAAGCAGCATGTAAGGACATTGGGCACATTCTCGGGTAAGAAAACCACATATAATGCTACAAAATTTTGGAGAAAGCTGTCTAAATTTATAGTCAATATGCCAAACCAAGATACATATTCTAAAGATCTCAGTCTACCTGTTGCATATAGACACTTCTAAATTGGTGTAATTCAGCAACTCCCAAGCATTCAAGGGCAACATAAGCAAGAAAAAGACATACTTTCAAAGTGCTCAACTTCAAGGTCAAACGGCTGGAAGTTGGTGGATAATTGATATTCTTTTTTCTGAGAGAAAAGGATCTTTGCTAAAAGTGCTTAAAGACATCTATTTTTCAATAAAATTTGATGATTATATAGGACAGGTTTTAAACATTTCGTACTTGCTGCCCCCAACGCCCAGTTTCCCCTTGGGTTTATGCAGCACAATTTATTGGCTGGCCATACCTCCTGGTTCGGATGTTAATCTATGCATTCAAGCTTTGATGCAACACTTGGATGTACCCTTACATTATGTATGTAGTACTCAAAACTGAATACTGTTATATGCAAGTGCAGACACCATATTGATTTTTTAGAGAACTGCATACAGTGCACAGTATAAGACAGTCTAAGCATGTCATTGAGGGAGTGGAGCGAATTAGATATGGTTCATGTTGCTGTGTTTATAACATTCAATTCGATTTTAAGACCATCTTAGCAAGTGAATGAGGATTGGAGCTCACCTTTGCAATATACCAGTTGTCTTTAGGAACAAAAACAAAAGCTTGCCATGAATTATCTTCTTGCTGCCCTGGAGAATTTACCCAGTTTTCCGTATAGATCTGCACAAAATTAAAGACAGTTAGAAAACCTAAGCCTTTGCTCTTGATCCCCCCCCCCCCTCGCAAAAAAAAAACAAAAATAAAAAACAATGCATTTTATAAACAATTAAACCTTCATTTTCTCAGAAACCAAAATTAACTTACCGTAGATATGTAACATCTACCATCCCCTTTTAGCTTTAGAGCTATTGTGTCATATGGTTCCAGATCAATGAAACCATCGAACTGCGAATCAAACACGAGAAAGTGCAAACTATCAGATGGAAACAACTGAAAAGGTTTGCCTTTAGTGTAACACAGATGAATCTGGTCTGCTTTAAATTATGTAGAATATGCCAAATAACAATTCAGGTAAAATTACTGATGGTGTATTTTAAGAAGTATGCAAAAAATCCAACTGATGATAACAGTGGGAAAGCATAAAACCACAACCAACCATAAATGAAACTGAAGCTCATTCAATATCAATTGGAACTCTGGTAATGAATCAAGTAGTGAAACTGGACTAGGCAGCATCAATTACTGCTGATAACATTGGTTTCACTTTTGATACTTTATACAGTGAATTATATGCTGTATGGAACTTCAAATAGCAAAACAATTGACAGGACCGAGAAGAGGCATACTGCAATATGCCTCCATGTTTGCGACTAAGTTAGAAAGCAGGCAATGCTGAAGGGCTTGGCCTAGGGTTTCTTGTCGGGTAAGCATGGACTGTTTCTGTAAACAGCTGGTTAACAATTTCCTCACAATATTTCCATAAACCTATGTTGGAGTCAGGGTTAGGAATGCTAGATTACCAAAACTTGAGTAGCTCCAGTGGGAAGAAGACAAATAGTAGACTGACTGCTTAGTTAACTGATTGTCTCTTTTGTTAATTTATTTCTGGCTAGAGCACCAGAATAAGACTAAATGACTTTTCCTGCTGTGGATAAGGAAAATCTTGGATGGTTTCTGTTGACCCGAGAGGAAACTTGAGCAGCAAGAGGGAAGGGTTTTCACACTTTTCATCTACACTCTGTTAAAGCTTGATAGAGAAGGTAAGACTTATCCTAAGGAAAAACAGATCTAAGGCAAACAGAAATTTCAGTACGCTAGGTAAACAAGTTAAGCCCTTATCGAACAGTTTGAGCTCAAGCTCAATTTTTTCGTTATTGAACCAAGTCTAATGAGCCTCAAGCCCGAACTTGAGCCGCATTTTGAGTTCAAAACCTTAATGAATCGAGCTCAAGCTCGATACTATTCGGCTCGAACTCTTTATCGAGCCTAATATAATATTAATATAACACAATTAATTTACCAAAATAAATAATACCCTAATTTCTAAAATCCTACTCGAACTCATGCTTGACTGTTTATACATTGTAGAGTCGTCCTAGTAGCTACCGAGTGAGATTAATTCTACTTTGTCAATAACTATAAGAAGTATTGGCTTGTTTATATTGAGTGATTCCTGCTAGTTCCCTCCTGGAGCTCCAAAGACTAACATGTATTTATTGTATCAGATAAAGTATAGCTGTGGAGGCCAAGCTAAGTACGTAGCTTCTTAGGTGCTGTTGTTTGCTCATCAAATGGCAGCTAAATGTAAAAGAAAAATCTGCATATCCTTTTCGGAATATAATGTGCAAGGCAGCACGACACCTGTAACTATGGTGCTTCTGAATTGCCTCTGATGCAAAAGATGGTCTTTGAAAGCTTTGTGGACTGGATGGACCTGTTAATGGCTTTCCCAGCAACCTGCGGATTTCGGGATTTGCTATAAGACAATTTCTGCAGTAACCAGGTTGTCATGTTTCTGTTTATTTGCCCAAGTCTGATTTAGAAATGAATTTCTTAACCAAAACCCTGGTTTTGAATATACTGTTTGCCAGAACTTGAGACCAGACACTCAATTTGTTTGCTTTACATCACAGTGTTCCTTAAATCAAAGCTAGCTGGTAAACATTAATGAACCACGGTAATAGACTAAAGCTTCTCCACACACACACACACACAAGGGTTTGTGTTTAGGATTTTCAGGTATGGGCAGCATATTGCCCGAGTAATTCACCACTTTTATAAGCATGCCAGAGTTTCCAGTCTGTTACATAAAATGCAAACTAATCAACTTTTTGTCAAGTTTGGGGAATTCACATGGTATTATTGCCATGTTTCTGAGCATTATGACCAAGTGTCTGAACATACAATGTTTTGCAAGTAAACATTGAATGTCTTGTGGAGAATATTCTTACCTTTTTTGATCGCATGCCACAGAAGCCGCCTCGAGCAATGCTCCATTTTGACCCACCACTCACATCCAAGGACAGGTTTCCAGAGAAGATCCCTGACAAATAAAACCGATCAGAATATGAATACAATAATGAAATACCACAAAATACACAGCTGCAAATGACAAAGAATTGATAATCAATAAGAGTATGGGAGGAACAAAATTAATCATAAGCTTTCTGATCTCACAAGACGAAAGGTACAAATATTAAAAATAAAAAATTTATGTAAGCCTACACATAGTTTCCTTTTTTAAAAAATAACCTTGTCCCTATTTATTATTTTTTAGAACAACTTTTCTGTGTACTTATGAGTAAAGCTTAACATTCGCCCATGTTTTTATAAAGTTCTGCTCTTGTTAAATAATATTTGGATATTGATAGAGTATTTAAAAGCTCTTTTACAGATAGCAACAACCATGCAAAAGAGGAGCTAAACCAGAGAGCTCCAACATCTTGTAACTAGTGCTACTACCTGCCTTTGTAAACTGACGTAATTCAATTATTCCAGGAGCAACAGCTAGCACATGTTGATATAAAACGGTGAAAGAATTAAGACATAACATAAGGTAGCCACAATTTAACACGATGTACTAAGTATAGAAAGACAACAAATAGAAGCTAGAAGAGAACAAGATAAAGCAGAAAGAAACTCATGCGTACCATATTCTATTACAATAAAGAAGATTTTGAAACAACAATGCGTAAAGGAAACATTTTTACCAATCAGCTTTCTCCACAGAAGAGGTCTAAATTCAAGCACTTAAAAGAATGACAAAAACGTTTGTGATAAACAAAAAAAAAAAATATATAATTACACCTAAAGTTAAGAATAACTCTAGACAATAATTCCAGCAAACAGATTTGAATATGAAAGTTGTGAAAAAATGTTACATGAGTTCAACTTTGATGCAACAAAAATAGCATAATATATAAGTCACTCAATTACAAAACTGAAGTTAAATGACATTAAATGATGCTACAATCTAAGCAACACTCCTTATCAATTATTATTCTGCTAGTGGAAATACCAATCTCCTGTCCATATAACTAATTGTCCTAATTTACCAGGATGCACCTTTTTAAAGTCAGACTCGACATATACAAGGCTATACTGCTTGCATATCATGTTTCAAGATGATAATATGTATACTGTCAGCACCTTTTGATCCATTTTCAGCTTGTCTGATCTCTAAGGACGCCGATGACATACCTAAAAAGCGTCAAGAAAAACCACAGAAGATTAATCATGGTTTTGGGGAACAGACAAGAATATGAAATGATAAACAAGGAAGTCCCAAACAATAAGCATTTGCCAAATTTGAATCTCTAGACACGTTTTCCTTTGTCAGTAATGCAAGGCATGCTTACCACCAAATTCAGAATCTGAATATAGGTGCCACTTCTTTAGCTCATCCTTTGAACTAAACGTGAATATGTATCTTTCACTTGGGGGCATCAAATCCTCAGCATTCCATGTGAGAGCTGCAAGCATTTAAACAATCAGAACAGAGAAAATAATTACTGAACAGAAAAATAAAGTGCAGAAGATGGCCGGGGACTTGCTTGACATTATTTGCTTAAATCATTCAATTAATGAGAATACAAAACCAAATAATATCATAGTTCACTGCCTCTGTGGCAATGGAGTAGAACCTAGAGACATGCATCTTAAAAATATATATATATACTCCCTCCATTTCAAAAAGGATGAAACTTATTCCTTTTTTAGCTGTCCCAAAAAGGATGAAGTGATTCCTTTTTAAGAAAGTTTTTAACATCAAATTTACCTTACTATCTTTATTTAAACTCTAACTACACAAAACCTAAAAAAAAGAATATTTTCTTTTTTAATCATCATTAAAACTCTCATTGTACAAAACCCCAAAAGGAATCTTCTCTTTCTTTAATCATCATTTAAACTCCCACTACACATAACCCAAGAAGGAATTTTTTATAATTTTAGTTCCAAGGGCAAAAATGACAAAAAACAAACATCATAAACTACATACACTTTAATCTCCATGCTCATCGAAATGGAGTATATCACTTGATGATAGAGCAACAGACATGACACTTCACAAGACCATGGGCATGGGCCTTCTAGAATGTGATGTCTCAGGTGGTAATCATCTTTTGTCAACCCAGGATGGCCTTGTGCATTTGACAACTGCTAAAGCATCCAACTTAAAACCAATTGGTGATAAGTGGAGAGGGCTTTACCACAATATAAAGCCACAAGTAACTCTTTATTAAGCCATGCAGTATTTAACACTCCCCATCACATGCAAACCCTCAACAAGCTTGCATGTGAAACCGAAACTAGAAACAACCAAAACTGAATCCGAACCAAGTAACAAATGATAGAACTAAGACAAATTGGGAAAGCAAAACCTACGCTCGAATACTATGTAAAACAATCAAAGGGAGAAACTGAGGGTTTGATAATCACACAAGCCCCTCATGACCTTTGTATATAATAAAGAACCATCATACAAGGAAGGTCAACTATAGGATTGATATCTACGTAATAAATAATAAAGAAATATGAAGCAAATATGTGAGTTAGCTGTAACAAAGCTAATATCAAATTCTCAGAAACAATCATCAACAGAGCCTGCAAAAACAAGCCAAGATCTGAAGGTGTTTCCTGCTAGCTTCCGCAGATCAGGTGGAAGATTCTTGGAGAGTTTAGAATCTAGCACTTTTAGTACAAAACACCTTCTTCATTTAGCTGAATGCATAATAAAAACGAAACCATGGTTTATACTTATTTCCCAGTATCAAAAGAAAAGCATGAGGTTAGCTAAGAAAATAAAAAAGTCAAAAGGGGCAAATTTACCACTAAAGTTTATGGGACAAAGTAAATTTGCCACTAAATTTTTTTTACAAGCAAATTTGACATTAAGCTTTTCAAAAAGTGCAAATTTGCCATCAATGTTTTGTTTTCGGAGCAAATTTGCCAAGGGTCATTAAAATTGCTTATTGTGACAAACATCAAAGGATGAGAAAAATGCAAATTTCAATTCCAAGTTTTCTTTATCTAAAGCCTTCGCCCCAAAGTTCCTGAATCTATCATTTTCACCATCTTCTCTGCTTCAACAACCCACTATAGGGCCTATAACCTTCACCACCCTCCACCCTTTCCACCACTAGTGCTACCTCCACTTTTCGACACAGCTAGGCAATGATCCTTAGAAAAAACCCTGATCAAACAAGATTTGTTCAAAATAATGTTCAATTAATGCGAGTAAGGTTAAATCTAGAGGCGCCATAGTTCTAGAATAAAGGATTGATGGCTGCGGTGGTGGAGAGTTGCTCCGTGACAGAGAGATGAAAACAAGAAGGCTCAATAATAGAGGTGTGTAGCCAAATACAAGATTTTGACTCATTTGGGTGTTATGAAAGGTTTGAGTAGCTAGTGGTTAAGGAGAAAACTTTCAAGGACTAGTTTAAAAGTTGTGTCATAGAATATTCTCTAAACAAACATACCATTCCTATCATTTAATGGCCAATGGAAAAATTGCCCACAATGAAAATGGTAATGGAAAATTTGCCCACAAAAAAAGTTCAGTGGCAAAATTACAGTCCCCATAAACTTTAGTGACAAATTTGCCCCTTTTGCCAAATAAAAAATATACTATGACTTTTGGACTGTAGGCATTTTAAGTAGAATTCATAAGTATGGTTTATGTTATGTATAAGTGTGGCCAATAAAAGGGGCAACACTTCGACCATAACCAGTATTTTACTATTGCCGGCAAAGGAATGCAATCTATAATTGTTATTTCCTGGCTGCTTTTAAGAGTTCAGTGTGTGTAATTTGATCAGTATTATTCCTTTAACTTGGTTATGCAGGGCTTTGGGCTCAATGCAGCATAGTGTTGTGAAATACTGATGATTTAAGATTCCTTCTGTGGGGCAGGATCAGTAGTGTACAGGGAGACGACCTTAACTGTAGAATTTAGTTGTATGAAATGAATTACTTTTATTGCAGCACTTGTTTCAGAACTCATGCTCAGTCATCCATGCTTTATTCCATAAGGTACTTTTCTGATTACACAATTGCTTTTACTGGATAGAAGCTTCATTCTACCATCCACAATTGAAGTATATCTCCTTTTGCCACACACTGCACTTCTGTAAACTGGAAGCTTTTAACCTAAGGTTAGAATCTTATGTTTTTGCTCCATAAATCTGGCTGTCAAGTTAATACTAGCTTCTGGACTTGTGAATGCATCATCAAGCCCTTAGTTCAACAAACCTAAGACCCATGTTCTCTGGATACAGCTTGCAAAGTAACAGCTGGGCTAAGAAACCTTCTTAAGACACTTTTGTTTTCCCTTTCTTTGACAGGTGGAAAACTGTTTCTTTGCCCAAAAGAGATTAAACAGGTTAGAGAGGTCAATTACATGGACATGAATTTAAATCATGACAGAACTTCTACCCAAATACAAGGAACTAAAGCATAAAAATAGAAAAAAAAAAAAAGATATGGACAGAAAAAGATAAACTGCCACTATAAAATGCATATAATATATGGTAACACTCAAAAATCACCTTTCTTGGTTGCATTCAGGGAAGCTTGCAATAAAGAACGGAATCTGGACATGTTTGTCTTTTTTGCTCCAGTCCTAGAAATCCTACAATCCAAAATTCACATGAATCACCTTCTAGTTGCATAACAGACCAAAATGAACCAAATTTTAAATCATGAATAGAAGCCAAATAAAATAGTCTAAAAAGGTTCAGTAATTAATGGCAAATATCTTGCTATAGAAAAAGGAAAAGAAATTGTTGGCAACTATCAGTTTCAGTGGTCTTTAGCGAATTCATTCTTGCCACTCTGCAGATTCTCTTTCCCAATTGCATGGACGTTCTTAATTGATAGCCTTCCAGAAGTTGGACCTCTAGTCCTTCTCAGGTTTGCTTAAACTATATTGGGAGCCAACTTTCAGAGATGTTACAGCACAAACAAGTTCCTTTGGATAGAGGATATGGCATCAATCATGCTAATTTGATTTGTGTGTTTGAAGGTAGCAGAACCACTTCATCTCTAATGAGAAACTTTCAACTTTCCATAAGCGCTTAAATCTAACATAATACCAAAATTTGATTTCCAACCAACCTACCAAGGATAAAATAACTAATAAAACTGTATGAGAGAGAGAGAGAGAACAAAAACTAGTAATACAATAAAACTGCAGAATTCATGGCATTGAAGTAATCAGTTGAGAAAACCGTGATATACAGCAGTAAAGAAACCAAAAAAATTCACTATGTTTCCCATCAGACTCCGACCGTAACAGCTGACAGGGAAAAAAGTTGAATTTGCGTGACAATGATAAAGCCCATAACCTAATTGGGATAATCAGAAGATTCCAGCTGACCTTAGAAGTTAAATTGGCCTCAGAGAAGACAGAAAGGTACCGAAACTAACAAAACCAGTCACCGCCGATCATGAAGCCTGGTTTCTCACGTTTCGCCTACTAACCGTTAACATGCTTGCTAGTTGGAGATTGATGAATAAGGTAAGAGAGCGCGAATTGCGAAACGTAGAGTAAAACTGGAATGGATTTGCTGCACGCCAAATCAAAAGCAGAATGGCACTTTTGATCCTAAAAATTGGGGTAAATTACATAATCCCCCCCTTTAGTTTGATCTAACCTACACTTTGTGTCTTTTATTTTCAAACACCTACACTTTACCCCTACTTCGTTTATGGTATCCAACAACAACTTCTAAAACCCTAAATTAAACTATTTGATAACTATATTCCAGTAATTTTAAGATTTTTGATATTTTTTTCATAGTTAACCGACTTTTAAAAAAATACTTATATGTATTTATAAGAAGAAAAATATATTTATAAAAAGAAAAAACTGATAATTTAAAATGTCTATTAACTTTAAAAAAATATTGGAGAAACTGACATTATTAGAAGATGACTGTCATATATTTTAAATTATAGTTTCAGAAGTTGTCATCGAACAGTATAAAAACATAGAGGCAAAGTGTAGGTTTCCAAAAATTAAGGGATAAACTATAGATTAGGGTAAACCTCAGGGGCTTAATTGTAACTTTCTCTAAAAATTGTCTTACCATTCCGTTTTAGTAGGGTGAAAGAATAACCCAAGGCCTCATTACCGACCCAAACCCAACCTAAAAAAATTAGGTTCAAGTCAGTTTTGATCGAAAAAATAAACGTAATTTAACCTAACCCAACCCGAGTTGATATTGTATGCCTAACGTCAGGTTCAGGTCGGGCTGAACCCGAAAAACCCGACAAACCCAAAATTATCTAGGATGGAGGATGTGAGAAAGACATCACTAAGACGTAGTAACAGGTGGACAAGAGTGTCAGGTCAAGTAGAGTGGCTAAGGGGGAATGGTGCCTTAAAGAGAAAGAAAAAGGCACTAAAGTGGGGCAAAGATGAGTCTTGGACACTTAACGGCCCAAGGGTTGGGCTTGTAAACCACCAGGCGCTAAGGAGGATCTAAGGAGGTCCTAACCATGTCTCCAGAATGGAAAGTATAAGCCATTAAGGGGCCCAATAAATGGAACTACTAAGGTTAGCTACCTGGCATAATAAGAAAAGCAAAGATATTGGTAAGCTTTGAGTAGGTGACAACTTACTCTAAGGTGCCCGTAAGTGGATGGATAATGGTGTGTTGGCAAAAACGTACCCAAAAGGAAATTGCCAAGGGACTTTATAGGCAAAATATCTTGGATGCGAAGGGCCAGTGTCTAGTACTTCAGCCATATGAGCTTTTGGCAAGATAAGCACCCACGGGCGTAAGAGAAGTCCTAAGCACATGTGCTTGTGTTTCATCCATCCATCCATCTGTTAGTATTGTGCCCAAAAAGCCAATCATGAAATGATTGTATTTTTGCACATTGAGTCATGATATTTTATTGAGGCATTAATCCAGCAATTGTTTCTGCATAACGTAATAAACATAATTGTAACCCTAGAATAATGATATTCTTAAACGTCCCTAGTCTAGTATTATTGTGGAGCGGGTTGCAATAATACATAATGACTAGCATATGTGGAGACTAATATGAGATATGTAGTCTACATATGGGTACAAGTTGGAGAACTTGTGTACTGGACCGACCCACCATGAGAACACTTCATGGATCGTTATATGAGTGTCATAAGTGATTCTCATAGTGATCATGGTATATGTAGTCCTTCGACCTAAGATCATCAAGGTTCCCTACATGTGAGTCACATACTTTGATACTTTCCTTTGTTGCTCGTAACTGAGTGAACTTGAAGGAGGTCATTGGGTATGTCACATATCATGCGGAGGGATTTGTATGATCAAGATGGGATTTGTCCCTCCTATGTAACGGGAGTGATATCTTTGGGCTCCTTGATAGAGTGAGACTTAGAAAATGCATGGCCATGCTCCGATGAGTTGATATATGATATCAATGTCGTCAGTTTAAGTTGGTCTACTCGGTAATCAAGAAACCAAAGATTGGGCTATACGAGAGTGACACATTCCATGTCTCGTGCTTAGTCTTGATATCTTGGACAAAGGGACAATGGCATATATCGGTGATGATCATAAAGGTTTAGTCAATTTACCGACAATCTTGTCACTTGGGTAGCAATGATGTGTTGCTAGACACCGCTCATTGCTTATGATCATAAATGTGATTTATGATCATTGCCAACATGGCAAGAGCCTATTGGGTCGCACACATAGAGCTATTTAGATCATTAGAGTGCATGGGCTAATTATTTGGGTTATAGTTTCACTTTAATTTCGTATTAATAATGGGCCAAGGAATTGAGCCATTATTAAGCCCGAAATTAAATCCTAATTGGATTAGGGCTTTGAAACTCATTAGGCCTGGAAGTTGAGTCTCACTATAAATACAACTTTTAAGTGAGAAATTCATAGGTCTCCTTGCCCTAGCCTCCCAAAAGGACAGCCGCACTCTTCTCTTGCAATTCCTTGGAGGACGCAAGCTAGCACTGCGAGCGCAAGAGAAACGCATCTGCCGGGACGTGGTGAAGCGTGGTGATCCCGAGAGGCTCGTGTGGATACCATAGAGAGCCTGAACATGTCAACTGTTCAGGTTTTGTGATTCGACTCTACAATTGAGTGAGAGATCTCAACCGAAAATTAGGTATGAAATTTTCGAACACCCGGTTTACCCCGTTTCACTTGGATCCTGGAGGGTTTCGGTTAAATTCCGCTACGCTGTTTGGCTCCCGAAACCAACAGTGGTATCAGAGCTACTAGTGAAACCCTAAATCGGGATTGAGTGTTGAATCGCATGATGCTATGTCTTCGATTGGTTTTCGGCCATGATTAATTAGATTGATTCATGATGCATGAAACCAGAATTCGTAATGAACATATGAGATATATGAAGAAACGACACAAATTGGTTAATGAGATTAACCCGAAATTGATAGGTATGAGATACCTATATGGATTAGGATTCTTGTAATAGTTGCAAAAACCCTAGGTTTGTTTGGATTCGGCCTGTTCGGGCACCGAAAGTAAGGTATTTTTGGTGGCTCGGAACCACCGCCCGCTGACCGGCCAGCGGGACCGCCGTATGCGAAGCGCCACATAAATAAAAACTGGTTAATCAACACGCGAAAATTGGCATGCATCTTTGTTGAATGAGATTTGACATGATATGCTGATTGGTGTTTGAAGCATGGTTCATGGTTATAGCCCTTGATTGGTTGTACTTGTAAATACGGCCTGCGAGTCGTGCCTTTTCTTATCATTCTCATTGTACATTCTCTTTTCATCTTACTCCCCTCGAATGTAACTCGAGGTTTCTATTATTGATGTAATGGTGCATTATGGGCTCATCCAAGGTGGTATGTCCAAGGAGGTGACAACAAAAGGGCAGCCAAGAAAGGAAGAGAAGGAGCTTGTGAAGACTCTTTTCTTTTCTTAGGCTTTTATGATATTCTCATTGGCTTGAGAATATCGCATAGTTTGGGCTATAACCATGTCACGTTTATTTCTTTTAAGCATGAGATGCATGTTTTATATTTGTATGTGATGTATGTATAAAACAACCGGAGATAACAAATTGGTGAGATCAAAAGATAAAATCCCTCAAACAAATATTAAGTCATTAAATGTGATGCCTTCCAAATGTTGGCACTCGTCAAGACTTTGATCAACATTAGGTGGGTTTGCCAAAACAAAGCACCTATGTTCATCTTGGTAAGGCGCGATGGGATAATAGTGATATCCAAACTGCTAACTTTGGGTTCGACTTAACTAAGTCACCCTAATAGGATTAGGGACTTAGAGGCATAGAGTTGGGCTTAAGTTCATGAGATGAGCTTGGACAAGTGTTGTTCACCCAACTATCCAAGAGTTGCATAAGATGCAATTGGCAAGGAGTTGCCTACCTAAATAGCTGTAACTTGAGAGAAAAGCCAAAGCTGACTCAGGTTGTGGTCAAATATGGATCTTGGCCCACTAGAATACCTTAGCGCTGAGGTGTTCCGAAATAATATTGAGGGTTATTATTTTGAGGAAAATAGTGGGAGTATCGTTTAATAAAAGTCCTTATTAAATGAATTAAAATACATGACTCTTACACCGCATATTTACTGTTGTAGATAACCATGGCACAAAACACATCGACACTTTCGTTGCGATCGATCCTTGAGAAGGAAAAACTGAATGGGACCAACTTTCTCAAATGGTACCGAAACTTAAGGATAGTCCTCAAACAAGAGAGAAAGGCTTATGTCCTAGAGCAGCCCATTCCGAATGAGCCTGCTGCCACTGCTCCAAGAGCTGAAAGGGATGCTCACAAGAGGCATTCTGATGATGCTTTGGATGTTGCATGCCTCATGCTTATTACCATGGAATCTGAGCTTCAGAAGCAACATGAGAACATGGGGGCGTTCGATATGATCGAACATCTCAAAATGCTTTTCCAAGAGCAAGCTAGGCATGAGAGGTTTGAGACCTCTAAGGCATTGTTTCAGTGCAAGATGTCTGAGGGAAGTCCCGTGGGACCTCATGTGCTCAAGATGATTGGGTACATTGAGAATCTTGAGAATTTGGGATTTGCTCTTCAGAAAGAGTTGGCTATCGATGTAGTCTTGCAATCGTTGCCTGAAAGCTACAGTCAGTTCGTCATGAACTATAACATGAACGACCTAGACAAGTTCCTTCCTGAATTGCTCAACATGTTGAGAACTGCTGAGCAAAATCTTAAGAAGGCTAAGCCCATTTTGATGGTTCAAAAGGGTAAGGGAAAGGGAAAAGCCAACAAGAAGAAGGATAAAGCTAATGGAAAGTCCAATGCTAGTTCTTCTTCAGCTGCACTGAAACCAAAGGGTGGTGTGGCAAAGGAAGGGGAGTGCTTCCATTGTAAGCAACCTGGACACTGGAAGCGCAACTGCAAGCTCTAT
The DNA here is from genome assembly GCA_039654915.1 of Aquilaria yunnanensis. Lineage (NCBI taxonomy): Eukaryota > Viridiplantae > Streptophyta > Magnoliopsida > Malvales > Thymelaeaceae > Aquilaria > Aquilaria yunnanensis. The sequence goes on from CM077597.1 coordinate 68,659,705, forward strand.
CTTGAAGAACTTGCTAAGGAAAAAGGAAGTAAGACTTCCATTTTAGGTATTCTTGTTATAGAGGCTAACTTTTCTACTTCCTCATCTTGGGTATTGGATACTGGATGTGGATCTCACATTTGTGCAAATGTGCAGGATCTAAGTAGAAGTAGAAGATTGGGCCGAGGTGAAGTGGACCTACGTGTTGGAAATGGAGCAAGGGTTGCTGCCTTAGCCGTAGGGACTTATGTTCTCACTTTACCTAGTGGATTTGTTTTAGAATTAGACAACTGCTACTTTGTGCCTACTATTAGTAGAAATTTGATTTCTGTTTCTTGTTTGGACAAGAAAGGTTTTTCATTTATAATAAAGGACAAATGTTGTTCTATTTATTTGAATGAAATCTTTTATGGTAGTGCTCAACTTAGTAATGGATTGTATGTTCTAGACCTCGAAGATCCAATCTATAATGTGAATACCAAGAAGGTCAAATTAAATGATTCAAACCCGACCTATCTCTGGCATTGTCGCTTGGGCCATATAAATGAGACCCGCATATCCAAGCTCCATAAGGATGGACTCTTGGACTCATTTGATTTTGAATCATATGATACATGTGAGTCATGTTTGTTGGGCAAGATGACCAAAGCCCCATTCACAGGGTAAAGTGAAAGGGCTAATGACTTACTAGGACTCATACATAGTGATGTATGTGGCCCTATGTCTACACAAGCTAGAGGAGGTTTCCAATACTTCATTACTTTCACTGATGACTTCAGCAGATATGGCTATGTGTATCTTATGAGACACAAGTCAGAATCCTTTGAAAAGTTCAAAGAATTCAAGAATGAAGTAGAGAATCAACTCGGGAAGAGTATCAAAGTGCTTCGATCAGATCGAGGTGGAGAGTACTTGGATCGAGAAGTCCTTGACTATCTGAAGGAGTGTGGTATAGTATCACAACTCACTCCACCAGGTACACCTCAATGGAATGGTGTTTCTGAAAGGAGAAATCAAACTCTGTTAGACATGGTTCGCTCTATGATGAGTCAAGCTGACCTTCCAAACTCCTTTTGGGGACATGCTCTAGAGACGGCCGCTTTTACACTAAACCGAGTTCCATCTAAATCGGTTCAAAAGACACCATATGAGATATGGAGTAGGAGGCGTCCCAATTTGTCTTTTATGAAGATTTGGGGCTATGACGCTTATGTAAAACATCAATCCTCTAACAAACTAGGGCCCAAATCTAAAAAATGTCTTTTTGTTGGGTATCCCAAAGAAACAAAGGGTTACTATTTCTACAATCCCTCTGACCAAAAAGTGTTTGTTGCTCGAACTGGTGTCTTTTTGGAGAAAGAGTTTATCTCTAAAGGAACTAGTGGGAGGAAAGTAGAACTTGAAGAAATTCAAGAACAACAAGGAGACATCGAACCTGAAATGGAACCTGAACAAACACCACAAGATGTTGTGGTTCAAGAGTCTGTTCCTGTAGCACAGAGCCCACGTAGGACTGGTAGGATTCGGCGTGAGCCCGAGAGATATGGATTTCTCGTGACTCACACCGGTGATGTGATGCTCATGGATCAAGATGAGCCCACAACCTACCAACAAGCTATGTCGGGGCCTGACTCTGAGAAGTGGCTAGTGGCCATGAAATCCGAGATGGAATCCATGTATGAAAACCAAGTATGGACTTTGGTTGACCCACCTGAAGGGGTAAAACCCATTGGGTGCAAATGGGTTTTCAAGAAGAAAACTGACATGGATGGTAATGTGATTACCTTTAAGGGACGATTGGTCGCAAAAGGTTTCAAGCAAATTCATGGTATTGACTATGATGAAACTTTTTCACCAGTTGCTATGCTTAAATCCATCCGAATTTTGTTTCCTATTGCTGCACACTATGATTATGAGATATGGCAAATGGATGTCAAAACTGCATTCCTAAATGAAAAGCTACTTGAGGATGTGTACATGACACAACCTGCGGGTTTTGTCACTCCTGGGAATGCCAATAAAGTGTGCAAATTGCAAAGGTCCATTTATGGACTGAAGCAAGCTTCTCGAAGTTGGAATCTTCGTTTTGATGATGCAATCAAAGAGTTTAGTTTTATCAAAAATGAAGATGAACCTTGTGTCTACAAGAAGGTTAGTGGGAGCGCTATTGTCTTCTTGGTGTTGTATGTAGATGACATACTACTCATCGGGAATGACATTCCTGAGCTACAGTCTATGAAGACTTGGCTAGGGAAATGTTTCTCTATGAAGGATTTGGGTGAAGCAGCCTATGTGTTAGGCATCAGGATTTATAGAGATAGATCTAGAAAGCTTCTTGGCCTAAGTCAAAGTACATATATTGACAAGGTGCTAAAGAGGTTTAGCATGCAAGATTCCAAGAAAGGATTCTTGCCCATGTCACATGGTATCACTCTTTCTAGATCTCAGTGTCCGAGTACAACCGAGGAGAGAGAGCACATGAGTAAGATTCCATATGCCTCAGCAATTGGATCTATCATGTATGCCATGATATGTACTCGTCCCGATGTCTCATATGCTTTGAGCATGACGAGTAGGTACCAATCGAACCCCGGTAAAAGTCACTGGACAGCTGTTAAGAACATCCTTAAGTACTTACGAAGGACTAAGGATGCATTCTTGGTCTTTGGAGGTGAAGATGAGCTCGTTGTAAGGGGTTACACCGATGCAAGCTTCCAATCCGATAAGGATGATTTTAGATCGCAATCTGGTTATGTGTTTTGTATTGGTGGTGGTGCTGTGAGCTGGAAGAGTTCAAAGCAAGAGACAGTAGCTGACTCTACAACAGAATCTGAGTACATTGCCGCCTCTGATGCTGCGAATGAGGCAGTTTGGATCAAGAAGTTCATCACTGAACTTGGAGTGGTTCCAAGCATTGTTGACCCGATAGAGCTCTATTGTGATAACAATGGAGCAATCGCACAGGCTAAGGAACCTCAATCTCACCAGCGATCCAAACACATACTCCGACGCTATCATCTCATCAGGGAGATCATCGAGAGGGGTGATGTAAGGATGTGCAGGACTTCGACAGACAGCAACATTGCTGATCCACTGACAAAGCCCCTTATGCAGCAGAAGCATGATAGCCATTCTAGGTCCATCGGTATTAGATACATGGATGATTGGCTTTTAGTGCATGTGGGAGATTGTTAGTATTGTGCCCAAAAAGCCAATCATGAGATGATTGTATTTTTGCACATTGAGTCATGATATTTTATTGAGGCATTAATCCAGCAATTTTGTTTGTTGTTTTGTTTCTGCATAACGTAATAAACATAATTGTAACCCTAGAATAATGATATTCTTAAACATCCCTAGTCTAGTATTATTGTGGAGCGGGTTGCAATAATACATAATGACTAGGATATGTGGAGACTAATATGAGATATGTAGTCTACATATGGGTACAAGTTGGAGAACTTGTGTACTGGACCGACCCACCATGAGAGCACTTCATGGATCGTTATATGAGTGTCATAAGTGATTCTCATAGTGATCATGGTATATGTAGTCCTTCGACCTAAGATCATCAAGGTTCCCTACATGTGAGTCACATACTTTGATACTTTCCTTTGTTGCTCGTAACTGAGTGAACTTGAAGGAGGTCATTGGGTATGTCACATATCATGCGGAGGGATTTGTATGATCAAGATGGGATTTGTCCCTCCTATGTAACGGGAGTGATATCTTTGGGCCCTTTGATAGAGTGAGACTTAGAAAATGCATGGCCATGCTCCGATGAGTTGATATATGATATCAATGTCGTCAGTTTAAGTTGGTCTACTCGGTAATCAAGAAACCAAAGATTGGGCTATATGAGAGTGACACATTCCATGTCTCGTGCTTAGTCTTGATATCTTGGATAAAGGGACAATGGCATATATCGGTGATGATCATAAAGGTTTAGTCGATTCACCGACAATCTTGTCACTTGGGTAGCAATGATGTGTTGCTAGACACCGCTCATTGCTTATGATCATAAATGTGATTTATGATCATTGCCAACATGGCAAGAGTCTATTGGGTCGCACACATAGAGCTATTTGGATCATTAGAGTGCATGGGCTAATTATTTGGGTTATAGTTTCACTTTAAGTTCGTATTAATAATGGGCCAAGGAGTTGAGCCATTATTAAGCCCGAAATTAAATCCGAATTGGATTAGGGCTTTGAAACCCATTAGGCCTGGAAGTTGAGTCTCACTATAAATACAACTTTTAAGTGAGAAATTCGTAGGTCTCCTTGCCCTAGCCTAACAAAAGGACAACCGCACTCTTCTCTTGCAATTCCTTGGAGGACGCAAGGTAGCACTGCGAGCGCAAGAGAAACGCATCTGCCGGGACGTGGTGGAAGCGTGGTGATCCCGAGAGGCTCGTGTGGATACCATAGAGAGCCTGAACACGTCAACTGTTCAGGTTTTGTGATTCGACTCTACAGTTGAGTGAGAGATCTCAACCGAAAATTAGGTATGAAATTTTCGAACACCCGGTTTACCCCGTTTCAGTTGGATCCTGGAGGGTTTCGGTTAAATTCCGCTGCGCTGTTTGGCTCCCGAAACCAACACCATCCATATTTGCATTGCGTATTATATTTGTTGTGTATGTGTTTGTTTGTTTGTCTGCTATGTTTCCTTGCAAGACTTGTTGTATATTACTCCCTCCGCTCCAAAACTTTTGCTCCATTTGAATTTTTTTATTATTTTGACTTGAATTTATTTATATTATTATTTGTTAGAAAAAAATTAGAAAAATATATTTAGAAACTACATGTCTTGATTTATCATTCATATATAAAAATTTTTCATTTATATATTAAAATTTTGAAAACAAAAAATCTGAGATTAATTGCCGAAAATAAATGGAGCAAAAGTTTTGGGGCGAATGAAGTATATGTTTGTGTGTGTATATATATGTTGTGGTTGTCTATTTTTCCCCCTTTCAAGTATTCCTTTAAAATCCTTACTAAGTACTTATTGTAATCATCATTTTAAGTTCCTTATTGTGCAGATTAAGGGGTAAGAGTATGGGATAAATGGCATAGTAGCTAGAAGTGCTGCTAAGCTAAGTTTCTTTATAAGTACTAGTTTGTGAACCTTTTCTAGTTGAAGGTTTTTACGATTATGTGATGGACTAACTGCAAGTGTTTTCATGGTTTCCTCAGATTAGGAGACTAAGTGTCACAAGGAAAGGTCCATGAGGCTTGCAATCAAGTAATTAAAGGTTTAAAGCTAAGTGAAAAAGGTCTCAGTATAAGTATACTCTAGAATGCCTCATTGCCTTATTTAGGGTAATTTAAGTACTAAGTGTTGTCTTTAGAGTTGGACTATAAAGGTTACTTTTGGGTTGTACATAAGGAGTTACCTATGTACAATACTCAATTATTACCTAATGGTTAAATAACTCTTGTTTTTCTAGCTTCGACTTGTTTGAATTGGTTTTAAAAGTTCATTGACATGGTTTCTATTTTTTGGGTTTGTTAGCTTAAATCCGAGAAGCTTAAGAATTTTAGTTTCTTTATGATTGAGTTTATGTTTTTGTTTAGGATTTGATTTTAGTTTTCTTTTCTTTTCTTTTTTGGGATTTAGTTTCCTATTTTGATGTGATTTAGGTTGTGTGTGAAGCCTATAAAAAAACTTGTTGTGTTAAGATTTTGGGTATAAGAGAAAAACCAATGTATTAAATAAACAAGATATGATGGTTTTAGGAGAGGGAAGGTCTAGAAGCCATAGAGGGCTAGGACAAAAAGTCTTTTACGATTATCATATTTTGTAATTGTATGCGGGTAAGATATTGGGATCATCAGTGGTGTGTAGGGGATTCATACACTAACGTAAGCACTAAGGACATACCTCTACTATAATCTATATATTTTATTCAAGTAGATTTCTCTCATCCGTGGATGTAGACTAGTTAGAAGCCAAACCACATTAAATTTGTATGTGCTTGTTTGATGGTGTTTTTTATTCCGCAGTGCGTGATAGGTGATTAGGAAATTTTTTCCTAACAAGTGGTATCAAAGCCTATGGTTTAGTCCTAATATGGTGGAGCTTGTGATACATTTTTAGTATGGTAGAGCTTGTAATACGTTCTTTGTAGGGTGGATCTTGTGGTGTGTTCATAGCATGATAGAGCGTATAGTTCGATGCTTAACATGGTAGATCATTTAGATTGTTTGGTGAAGCCCTAGGAATTGTCCTAAGGATATTTGGCAGTGGTTGCGGTGTGGTACCGATGGCTCGGCACAAGTTTAAAGATTGAAGATTTTGTTCATGTGTTTTGATGCTCGTGATACTGATGTTTGTGATGTTCGTGGTCATTTCCAATCATTGTTATGCTCGTGTCATGGTAATGTTTGTTGTTTGTAGTCATGGTCATTTGTTTGTGGTTGCTGTAATATGTGCTCGTGTTTGAGAGGATTTGAGTCAAGGTGGAAATTGTTAGATTTGTTGGTTTAAATCCAAAAAGCTTAAGAATTTTACTTTGTTTAGAATTGGGTTTATATTTTTGTTTGGGATTTAGTTTTCCTATTTTGATGTGATTTAGGTTGTGTGTGAAGCCTATAAAATGGCTTGTTGTGTTAGGGTTTTGGGTATGAGAGAAAAGTCAATATGTTAAAGAGGCAAAATGTGAGGGTTTTAGGAGAGGGGAACTCTAGAGGCCAGAAAGAACTAAGATGAGAAGTCTTTTGTGATTATCATATTTTGTACTTGTGAAGTGATAAGATATTAAGATTATTAGTGGTGTGTAAAGGATCCCAAGGCCAGCGTGAGCACTAAGGGCATACTTTTGCTGTAATCTTTATATTCGTAGATGTAGGCTAGTTAAAAGCTAAACCACGTTAAATTTGTGTGTGCTTGCTTGATTGTGTTTTTTATTTCACTATGCCTGATAAGTCATTGAAGAATTTTTTTTCCTAACATTATTTGTTATTGTTTTAATATTGTTTGCATAGCCAAAGTAACTCATGCATTTTTTGTGCTAGATAGGTTAGACAGTAGTTGGATATAGGTGTTTTTGGACCTTAGGTAATAATTAGACAATTATAACCAAATGGCTTGGGTTGTAATAATTTAGGCTAAGCGCTTCTGCATACCCTTAGGTTAGGTGTTCCACCATAGTTTCTTCCTTCATCGTTAAACTTATAGAACTGAAAGTGTCCCCCAACGCTTCCCTAATCGAAACAATCCTCTGCAAAGTCTAGCAAACTGCCATGAACACCAAGATAACACAAAACTAATACGAGACTAAAGCCCCAATAGAACGAAGAGGCTATAAATTTGCCAAATAACAATCTCAGAAAGCAAAAGGAGGCCGAAATGACCTTAATTCTAAAGTCCTTGTTCAACAAGCAAGTAAAATCTCACTTGGAGAAGAAAACCCCTAGTAGAGCAGGGTGATATTATGTTAACTATCTGATTCTATTTCTAAGAATCCATGTGGTGTGTGTGTGTATATATATATGAAATGATAATAATAAAATCATAGTTTACAAAAAATAATGGAAAAAAAGAATGAGATTGTTCTTCATGATAGTAAGATATGTTAATACTTATCGTAAGTCATCTCAATTAGATAGAAGAAAAGAATCCATTTCCTAAGAAAATAAAATTATGCTGTCAACACTCACACCTTCCCATATTTATTCCACTCCATCACCAATTTTTTTTTTTAAAAAAAACACTTATTTGCTGAAAAGGAGACAAAATGACCCAATAAGTCACTAAGGTTATGCACCAGATTAAATAACCCACAAAATTTATATTTTGGGTTACATCACTACCAACGGTTCAACGATAGGCCAAATTACATACTCGGATGAGTTGATATACAATATCAATGTCATCTAAGGCAACACTATCAACGGCGGAGAATAAATCCATTGGGAGACCTCTACAAATTCGGCTGATTGTGGAGTTATAATGAGATTCATCATCTATCGTGAACGGCAGAATCTCCGTCCAATCCGGTTCATGGGTCGGCATTGGAGGATAATCGATCTTCTTTTCTCTCCCCTTGATCGATTTTGTACACAGGGGAGGCAAGTCAGAGTAGATTTCCTCTATTGTTCTGATGGAAAGACGGAGGTTTGAGTTCACCTTGTGATAGAAGGTTTTGTACCAAGCATCCCTACGTTGTGCCCTCAATGTTAGAGATGTGAAGGCAGTTTGATTAGAGGTAAAAAATGGGAATTGGTCCATAGAGAAGGTTTGATTAAAGGTATGAACCCTAAATATTAATATGCATAATCCCATATAGTATGGTTTGATGTCTTCTTCTGATTCAGTGTTTTCATTCATGGCTTTTGACATTGTTCTTCCAGATCGATTTAGGGGTTTTAAAGTGATATTATATATAGAAATTTCAAAGAATTTCAAGGGAAGGTTGAATCTCCTACAATATTAAATAGAGGTATGAAAGAGTTTGGGTATAGTTTTTTTAGTGACGAGTTTTATTTAGAGTTGATTAATTTCTACAGCCAAAGGTAAATTTGGGCAATGGTGTTAGTTATTGCATTACTAGTTTTCCATTTGGGCATTTTGTTAATGGTATGAGTAGCTGGGCATTGTTGTATTAGTTATGGTCAAAAGAGTTTAGGGTAAATAGGCAACGAATAGGAATATGTTGGATGGTTTTGAAGGCCAAAAGTTTGGAAATATATGTTGATTTGAGTTATGGTAAATCAAGAGTTGTTATGTAATAGGAGTCTGTTAAGTGCGTGTATGTAGGTGTATGATGTTATGGCCCTACTAGTAGTAAGTGTGTCTGAAGGAGGTAAAGTGCCTTAAACTAAGTTTAGAACCTTAATTCAAGTTTACATAGTAAGAATAAAGAAGTTTAGCAAAGTTTACTAAGTTCCAAGAAAGATAAAGCGTTAAACAAGGTTTAGGGGCAAAATGGTAATTTTGCATCCTGAATAGCCGGGATAAGTCCCAGGTGTTTTAAAATGAGTTTTTATAACTTAACTTTCAACCTTAACCCAAACTTGAAGGAATAAACAAGAATTAATCAAGAATAACTAAGTTATCAAAGATGAGGGCTTAAGTGACTTAATTTAATACCTTGGTGGCTTATGGGTTAAGTGAAGGTTTAAGAAGGGGAAAGTGAGGGTGGCTGCCACAATTTTCCTGTTCATCCTTTCCACTCTCATTTCTCCATCAAATTCACCTTAGAATCCAAGTTTCTTGGTGAGAACAAGAGCCATCAAAGGTATATAGACTTTTGGAAGGCCATTTCAAGCATAAAATCATGGTTTTTGATGGCCATGGGCCTCATCGTTTAGAGTCATGGTGACTGTTGGAGAGACTTCTAGGAGGAAGAATGCCTGGAGGATGGTGCGCCCAAGGGAGAGTACCTGAGATGCTCAGAAAAAGTGGGTTAGGAGGCCCCCGGAATGTGTTTCCGGGGGGGGGAGCCTCCGACGCCCAAGTCAGTGGTGGCTGAGAAAAAGGCAGAGGAAATAGCACAAAGGGGCTAAAGAGTCTTACCTGGTGATTTTCTCAGAGTCCGGGAGTCAGACCTTTTGCCAACCAACCTCCTGCCAAGTATTTATTTCCTGGTATTTATAGGAGTGCCTAGCCCGTTCAGATCGCGACACGTGTTCGGTCGGATGTTTCCTGAATTTCTGGGCGTAGGGGACAGATAGCTGGTAGCAGGTTGCCTTGAGCCTTGTGCTGAGATGGGCCATGATGTGATTCTGATGGCGTCAGCGTGTCAGAGCGCCTTTTGAGGCGGCTTATGACGTCTGTGAAAGGACGTGTCAGAGGCTTCCTTAAATGCTTCCTTAAATGCTCCTGCCGTACTCCCGAGGTCCCTGGGTGAGGTCGTCCTTTGGTACGGACAACGCCTCTTCGGGAAACACAAACCCAGTTCGGGGGTTCCCAGCTTCAGGGAGTTCCGCCTTCGGGGAGATCATGTTCGGCCCGCCATAGCTGGTGCCTCTTTTCCGAAGACGATCTGTTTGCAACCTCGGGGGGGCTAGTAGTATCCTCAAGTTTCCTGGCGTGCCGGGCTCGGAAGTCTTCGGCTATCTCCCGAGGTGTATGATCTCACCTCTTCTCGGGTAACGCCAGTTTCTTTTGGCCATTCTTGTGGCAGGGAGTTCGGCCAGATAGAGGCGATAGTCTTTGGCTATCACATGCCCCCCTTTGGAAAGCCGAAGTAAAGACTTCGGTTTTGCATCTCTTTCCGAGGTTGCTCTTGGGAGTTTCTTAGGAAGCTTAGCCTGTTCTGAGGATGCACCTCTTGCCCGAAGGTATGGGCTGTTCGGCCTTGGCCTGTTCTTTGGTGTCTTCGAGGCGGAGCCTGTGCCGAAGATACACCTCTTACCCGAAAGTCATGGGCTGTTTGGCCATAGCCTGTCTCTTGGTGTCCTCGAGGTGGCCTGCTCTTTGTTTCTGCAGGTCTGATGGCCAAGCGTGTCAGTCTGAGCGACGCGTCCCAGCTTTTTAGGGATGTCAGAAGACGTGCTCCCTTTTTCCTAGGGATGTCAGGAGACGTGTCCCCGTTTAGGCGCAGCGGCTGACACATGGCGCTTTGCCATTGGAGGAGAGTTGCGTCGGTTACAGAGGGCGCGCCTTTTCAGGTGCAGAGGGCAGTTACGGCGATGGTTTGTCTCCAAAGGGTACTTATGACGACATTTTGGTTACCCACCCCTGGCCTATAAATGGCTCGTTCCATCATAAGTTCCTTTTTCTTTTTCTTCTGCTCTTCTCTCTGCTTTGCCCCTGTTCTTGCACTTTCTTGCTTTCTGTGGCAGAGCTGCCTTAATCAGAGCTTTTTCCAGCCAACTTTCACGACGGCGTCCTCAGACTTTGGCAGATCTTTTGGTGGGTTTTTATTTTCCAGAGTGTTTTGATCTCTCTGTTCTTTGGAGTTTTTTCTGGAAACTATTTTCTTGTCTTTTCCAAACTCGTTTTCATGTCTACAATGCCTATCCCTGAGAGCTGGCAGCCTCTTTTAGCCCATCCTTGTTGCACCACCCCTGCAAAGTTAGAGAGGTGGAAGAAAAAGTTCTTTCTTCCCTCTTACGCCATTACTAGGCTGCCTCGTTCTAGCCATTATGCTTTTTCAAACCACAGAAATGAGGTTACCGTTTTCTGAGCCCAGCTGAAGGCCGGTCTTCGGTATCCTCCCCCGAAGATGGTTTGCGAGTTCTGCCAATTTCATGGCATTGCTGTGAACCAGCTTCCCCTGAGCTCGTTCTGCTATTTTAACGCCTACCTCTGCATGTGTGGCGTGTTCGGGATAGAACCCCATTTTATAATCTTCATGCAGTACTACAAGCTCTCTGTGGTCCCGAAGGGTGGCTTCTATTTCATGCTACCTCGGGGATCCGGGAGCAAAAAATTCATGTTCACCTTCGCCACTAAGGACAGCTGGCGGGGGTGGCAACAGAAGTTCTTCTTCCTGAAGATGGATGAAGCCTGGTCGTATGTCCCGACCAAATGGGCTCAGGGAATACTGGATGTGGACGTCGTTGATCCGAGGATGCTGCTGACTCCAGAGTTGGCTTCCGTGTTCGCGGATTTCGACGCCCGCATTCGGGCTGTCTCTGACTGGACTCCCGAGGTCGCTCCACGTGCCCTTTACCCTTTTCCTATCAACTGGAAGTTGATGACCGAAGAGGTCCTTCGGGAGCTAAAGGTGGTGAAGGAACACAAGACTGACCTCAAGATGCCAGCTCTTGCCATCGCCGGGAAGGATTCCTGGTTGGTCAAGCTTCTTAAGGAGGAAATTTCTTTCGAAACGCTTGTCGAAAGTGAGTTGTCTTCTACTCCCTTGCTGTTTTTTTCCTCAGACTTACGCTGATATTTCTCTTCTTTTTCAGAGATGGGCGACGGGACTGCCGCCTATTACAAGTCCCTTTTCTCCGGCCAAGTGGAGAAGGGGGAGCAGACAAAGAAGGCAACTTCCCGAAGGCGGAAGTCTGTCGGTGCTGGTCCTTCGGCTAAACGGGCGAAGAAGACTGTTCTTTCCTCCCCTTTGGAAAGTATTGGGGAGGAAAGCGAGGACGCTGAGGCCGCTGTCGCTTCGTTGCCCGATTCTTCGGCCGAGGTTCCTACTGCCACCGACGTCCCTCATACTGACGCCCCTCCCCAAAGTCCTACCCCGTCGCAAGTCCTTCTGGACGTCGTGGTAGAGGCACCTTCTGCCGAGGAGCGGCGCAGGCAGAAGGGTAAGGGCATTTCCACCGAGGAGGATGAGGACTCCGAGGATGTCGTTGTCGAGGTCCCTCCAGGTTAGTTGCTTTCAGGACAAGTATGCTTCTTTTTGTTTTTCTAAATTTTCCTTTGTCTTTGACCCACTTCTCGTTTTCGTCGTGCAGGGGAGTTACTTACCTCGAACTGGGCGGCCGAACACGCGAAGGCGCGGGCCCTTCGCGACGCCAAAGTCCCGCAAGGGAAGGTTCCCAAAGAGCCTTTCTGGACATTCACGGAGGACATGAACTTCTACTCCGAGGACTGTCCAGAAATGGCGAAGCAAATTTCGAAGGGGGTGCTTATAGAGGCCTCCTTCAAGGCTATTGCGGCGGCCCATCTGGATGATGACACCCTTGCCGCCAAAGTCACCGAGCATGCTGCTCAGGTATGTTCTTCACACCTTTTTCCCTTCAATTTTTCCTAAATGCCTGGCTCTGACTGACCGTGCGTTCATCTTTTTGCAGCTGCTGGGATACGCCGGCTTTCTCCGAGTTCGGGTGGCCAGGCAAGCGAAGTTCCGAGCTTCGGCCTTAGAGACCTTAGAGAAGGCGAAGGCCACTCGCTTGGCATTGATCACCAAGAACCAGCAGCTGTCAGATGCTGTGAAGGAAGAAGTTGCCGCCATTCGGGAGGAGTTCCGGAAGGAGAAAGAAGAACTTGAGAAGGATTCCTCCTGAAAGATTGCTGACCTCGGCGAGCAGATAAATGGAATGCTAGCCGCCAACGAGGAGCTCCTAAAGGATAAGTCAGATTCTGACAAGCTCATACTGGCGCTGACGGCTGAGAAAAACATCCTTGCAGCCGAGGTCAAGTCCTTGAAGAAGGATCCGAAGGGGAAAGAGCAGATAAAGGCGCTGGAGGAGGAGATCGCGGATCTGAAGGACGAGCTTGACGACCTTGAGCTTGACAAGAGCAAGTCTGATCAAATGGCCAAGGTCGCCTTTCAGGACGGCTTTTGCCTTGCTTGGCACCAAGTCCTCCAGAGGTTCCCAGATCTGGACCTCTCTTTTCTAGAGGCTCTAAACATTCCTGAGGGACCTCGGTGGGAATGGTCCAAGTTCGAACATTTGAACCTTCCTTCTTCAATTCCAGCGCCGAAAGTGGTGGAAAAGGGTGGGCAAGCAAGTGGCTCTCGGGACGCTGCGAACCCTTAGGCTATTTTAGGGCCCCTTTTCCTTCCCTTCAATTTTGTGTTCCTTCTTCGAGCACTTCTTCATTGTAAAGCAGCTTACTTTTTAATGAAGACTTTTTGGCTAAGTCTTTTCGCAAGTTTCTTTATTTCCATTGCCCCGAATGCATTTGCTCAAGAGACTTCGGAAAACCTGCGATCAAAGAAACTTTATTACCTTCTCTTGGCCGAGCCTATTCGCTTTGGAGGCTTTTTTGGAAGGTCTGTAAAATTTGACTAAGTCTTTTTGCAGGTTTTGCATTTCCATTTTGTCCCGAACACGTTTGCTCGAGGGACTTCGGAAAACACTTAGTCAAAATTTTCCTTCTTTTCCTCCTGTCCCGAGCATGTTTGCTCAAGAGACTTAGGAAATCTTTCGAGAGTTTTTTCTGTTTTCCGTTTTTCCCGAGCGTGACGGCTCAAAGGACTTCGGAAAACCGTCTCTGCGCTTATTTCGGCGAGTACTTCTGCGATATTCTTATTTCCCATATTTCTCGAGCGTGATGGCTCAGGGGATTTTGGAAAGGCATATCTGCGCTTGTGGCGAGCATCTTCGCGGAATTCTGTACAATTCTGCACTTAAGAAATTTTCTCAAGACACTTCTGTACTTAGAATATTTTTCGTACAGTATGACTCCTTCGCTCAAGCTTAGGCGTAGAATTTTCTCAAGGCGTCTGAGTGCCATGTGTTTTTCAATTCTATGCCTTCGGCATCGCCAAGTTTGTACACGCCTTTTCGTACTTCGGCGAGGACCAGATAAGGTCCTTCCCAGTTCGCGCGAAGTACTCCGTGGGACGGCCTTCGGGGTGCAAAGTCAGCCTTTCTGAGAACGAGGTCTCCTTTCTTGATTTCTTTCGGCCTGGCCCGTAAGTTTATAGCCGTGGCCACTCTTTGCTGAAAAGTTTTTCTCCTCAGCTCGGCTATTTCTCTGTGTTCGCCAACGAGGTCGAGCTTCGTTCTTAGGCCGAGGTCGTTTCCACCTTCATCAAATATTTGCACCCGTACTGAAGGTTGAACTATCTCTATTGGGATAATAGCCTCTGTACCGAAGACGAGTGAGAAGGGAGTCTCCCCTGTGGCTCTTCGGGGCGTCGTTCGGTAACTCCATAATACGCTTTGGAGTTCTCCTGGCCATTTCCCTTTTGCTTCCCCCAGTCTATTTTCCAGGCCATCTTTTATGGTCCTATTAGATACTTCCACCTGCCCGTTGCTTTGGGGGTGAGCTACTGGGGCGAAGTGCATTTTTATTCCGAGGTCGCTGATAAATTCCTGGAATCCTTTGTCTATGAATTGGGATCCATTATCAGCCACTAGCACCATCGGTATGCCGAATCTGCATACAATGTTCTTCCATACAAACTTCTGCACTTCCTTGCCGAGATAGTTGCTAGTGGTTCTGCCTCGACCCATTTGGAGAAATAGTCTACTGCTACCACGCAGAATTTCACGCCTCCGGGCGCTGAGGGGAGTGGCCCAATAAGGTCTATGCCCCAGACTGCGAAGGGCCAAGGATAGTCAGCCGAGGATACCATTTCCGAGGGTGCCCTCTGGATGTTCACGTGTTTCTGGCAACTACCACATTTTCGGACGAACTGCCTTGCATCCTTTCTCAGGGTAGGCCAGAAGTATCCTTGGCGAAGTATCACCACCGCAAGGGCATCAGTTCCAATATGTGAACCACACATGCCTTCGTGGACCTCTTCAAGGACCATTTCAGTATCCTCTTCATCCATGCTCTTTGCAGCGGGTTTGCATATCCCTGTCGGTATAATTCTTCACCAATCAGGAAGAATCGGCCTGAGCGTCTTCGCAGTTTTGCAGCGTCGCCGGGGTCTTCGAGGAGCACATTTTCTGTGAGGTATCTTTTTATGGGATCTTTCCATCCCTTTCCCGAGGTCGCTATGCTCAGCACTGAGATGCTCGGGTGATCTAGCACCTCGGTGTATGTTTTTGACTTCGCCAAGCAATCTGCCTCTGTGTTATTCCGCCGAGGTACATTTTTGATCCGTACGGCGTCAAACTCTTGGATGAGCTTTGCTACCAGCTCGTGGTATTTTGCCAAGATTGGGTCCTTCGCCCCATAATCTCCTGCCGTCTGCCGAACTACCAGCTGGGAATCACTGTGAGCCTTTAAGTTTCTCACGCCAATCCTTCTGGCCAAGCGTAATCCCGCTATAAGGGCTTCATACTCTGCCACATTGTTAGTGACGCTGAAGCTGAACTTAATAGTCTTCTTTACTTCTAGGCCTTCGGGTCCTCTGATAATTACTCCAGCTCCCTGGTGTTCGGATCCCGAGGCTCCGTCAACATGTAAGGTCCATTCTGGCTCACCTCCGTTCGGATCCATGTGGCTTTCCTTAGTGGTGGGTACTTCGGCGATAAAGTCTGCCAGTGCTTGAGCTTTTATGGCCTTCCGAGGTTCATATATGATTTCGTGTTCGCCAAGCTCTATGCACCATTTGGAGAGCCTTCCCGAATGATCAACTTTCTTCATAACATCCCGTAGCGGTATACTACTTCGGACGATGATGGGGTGAGCCTGAAAGTATGGCCGCAGCCTTCTCCCTGCAAGCACCAAGGCGTATATAGCTTTTTGAAGCAGAGGGTACCTGACTTTGGCGCCATGCAGGGATTTGCTGACGTAATAGACTGGCCATTGCTTTGGCCCTTCTTCTTTCACGAGGACCGAGCTTACAGCTTTCTCCGTGACGGCGAGGTACAAAACGAGGGGTTCTCCCTCCCGAGGTTATCGCAGAGTCGGCAGGCTAGCCAAGTAGACTTTGAGTTCTTCCCAGGCCTTTTGGCAATCTTCACCCCAAGGGTGATCATTCCTTCCGAGGTCGCCTTCCATTTTTGCTGCCTTTGTGAGGACTTTGAAGAAAGGTCGACACCTATCTCCGTACCTGGAAATGAATCTGTTCAGGGAGGTTATTCTTCCGGTGAGCCTCTGCACGTCTTTGAGTGTGGCAGGAGTTCGGAACTCAAGCAGCGCCTTGATCTTCTCGGGGTTAGCGTCAATGCCTCTTTCGGATACCATGTACCCAAGGAATTTTCCCGAGGTTACTCCGAAGACGCACTTTTCAGGATTGAGCCGAATCCCGAAGGCTCTGAGCTTTTGGAAGGTTTCCTGTAGATCTGCAACATGGTTGTGAGGGAGCTTGCTTTTGACTATCATATCGTCAACATACACCTCCATGTTTCTCCCCATTTGGTCTTTAAAGACCTTGTTCATCAACCTTTGGTAGGTGGCTCCTGCATTTTTGAGTCCGAAGGGCATCCTGACATAGCAGTATGTTCCTCCCTCGGTGATGAAGGCGGTTTTTTCTTCATCTTCGGGGTCCATCCTTATTTGATGGTAGCCACTGAAGGCATCTAGGAAACTTAGGAGCCCGTATTCGGCAGTTGAATCTACCAGTTGATCTATTGGCGGCAGAGGCTATGAGTCTTTCGGGCAAGCATCGTTCAAGTTTCTGATGTCGATGCACATCCGGAGTTTGCTGCTACCTTCTTTTGTGGCAATGACCACGTTGCTTAACCATTCGGGATACTTCACCTCCCTGATGACTTTGGCGTCTAACAGACGCTGGACCTCGGTTTTGATAAAGTTGCTCTTGTGGGCTGAGATGCTTCGTTTCTTTTGCCGGACAGGTTTTGCTTTCAGGCTTACTTTGAGGCTATGATGTATTATGCCAGAGTTTACTCCTGGCATATCTTTCGGCGAGTAGGCAAACAGATCTTTATTTTTCAGCAGAAAAGATACAAGGTTTTCCTTCTCACCTTCGGCCAAGCTCTTCCCTATTTGGGTAGATTGTCCTGGGATAAGTTCTACTGTTTCTATTTCCGCTTTTGCAAGATCTTCTTCTTGGCCTTTTTCTAACGCCTTTGCCTCCATCGTTTGTGCGAAGTTGCTCGCCGGGGCCTTTCGTGCTTTCACAAACACCTTTCTTACCTCGGCCTGGTCTATGAAAATCTCTGCATCTCCATCCTTGGTGGCGAATGTGATAGTCAAGTACTTCACATCAGGACGAATGTGCAGGTTTCCCTGTGTCTGCCTTCCAAGGATGGCGTTGTACGAGGACGGAATGTTCATGACGATGAACCTTGCCATTGTGGAAGCGTACAACTCAGCTGCTCCGTCTACCGAAGTCCCTCTCATCATCAGTGGGAGGTCGATCCATCCGAGAACGGGCAGTTCGGATGGTCCCACCTCGAAGGTTGGTGAGGTGACTGGCTTAAGCTCGCTGCTGGAGATGCCCAAGCTCGGCAGTAAGTGCGAGAATAGGACGTCCGCATTTGACCCATCATCAAGTAGTACCCTTTTGACGTCCCAGTTCCCTATCCTCGCCATGATCAGCAGTGGATCGTCGTGGGGAAAGACGACGGTGGATCCATCTTTGCGGGCCAGCTTCTTTGCTAGATTTTGATATTCCATGACTGCAATTTCTCTGGCCTTTCGCTTTCTTTCCGAGGATGGGAGCCCCGTGGTGATTGTTTGGATAACCCCCGTCGGAGGTGGAGGGCGCCTTTTTGGACTTCGGTTTCTCCGCCTGTCAGAGTCATAGTCCTCATCTTCGGCCCTTTCTTCCTCCATTTTTCTGCCTTTCGGGGATGGCATCCGTAGGTATTTCCGAAGTTGGCCCTGCTTTATCAGTGACTCTATGTACTTCTTCAGCTGGAAGCAGTCTTCGGTGTCATGACTGTGGTCGCGATGAAACTGGCATAACTTCTTTGCATTCTTCTTATTATCGGCGGTCATGGCCCTTGGTCGCCGAATCTGCGTCCCTTGCCTTTCCAGCGCCATGAGGATGTTGGTCCGTGTAGTGCTCAGTGGTGTGAAACTTTGGGGTTTCCTTCCACGCATCCTCCGAGGTCGTCCTGCTTGTTCGGTCGGATGCCGAGCTTGTTGATTGGACCCTTCGGCGCGGTGGTGATCGGACTTCGGCCCAGCCATTCTTAGTTCCTCGGCAGTCATGTGCTGTTCTGCCCTTCGGTAAAATTCTCCGAGGGTCTCCGGGGGGTCCTTTGAGAACTCATAGAACAGCTGTGAGTCTCGCTGAAGGCCCCGTGTCATGGCAAGAATGCGGACTTCGGGCCGAAAGTCGGGGACGCTAAGAGCTTCCCTATTGAATCTTTCGACATAGTCTCGGATGGTTTCTCCGTTCCTTTGCTCTATGTCGAACATCTGGACAGGCATCTTCGCAGTAGGTCGACTCCCAATGAATTGCTGCGTGAAGGCCGTGGACAACTCCTGGAACTCAGTGATGGTCCCTGAAGGCAATGAATTGTACCATGCAGTTGCTGGCCCTGTGAGGGTGACTTCGAAGCACTTGCACATGGTAGCGTCGTCAGCACCGTGCATTATCATGCTGCGTCTGTACTTCGTCAGATGGGCCTGTGGATTAGTACGGCCATCATAAATCTCCAACCGAGGTACTCTGAAGTCATCTGGCATGGCTGCCTCGGCCACGGTCTGGGTGAACGGGGACCCATCTTCGCAGAAGGCTCCCGTGAGCCTGTCCCAAACGGGTTTTCTGGCCATTTGTTTTTCCACCCTATCTAGCCGTGCTAATATCCTCTCCATAAGCACGGTGGCACTAGGCCCTTCTTCAGGGAAGGGAGATCGTCAGCGCCTCTTCGGGGAGCGAGTTCGGCGCTAAGGGGAAACAGACCTCACCTCAAGAAACGAACTCCTTCGCCGTGAGACTTTCGGTCGTTTGGACCCAGTTTGTCCTTCAGGCCGTTTCCCGAGGGGTATATTCTCCGTGGAAGACTCTTCGCGCGGGTCTACGCTTCCCGAACTGCGATGGGTTGACCTCTGACTTTTCTCCCGAGGGCGTGCAGGTGAGGGAGGTCTTTGGGCCTGTGTCTGCTGTGACCACCTTCGGTCAATCTGCTGTGTCATTTCGGCCACGACCGAACGCTGAAACTCCTTCATAAAGCTCATAGTGATTACTAGAGGGCGATCTTCCTCGAACGCAGAAGTCCCTGGGAGTGTTTGCTTAGCAGCCGGTTGTGTCTCAGGCGCGGACGGAGACCTTGGGAGTCCCTTGTCCTTAGAACGCCGAGTTTCAACGACAGCAATCTCAGAGCGGGTTCCCACAGACGGCGCCAAATGATGGCCATGGGCCTCATCGTTTAGAGTCATGGTGACTGTTGGAGAGACTTCTAGGAGGAAGAACGCCTGGAGGATGGTGCGCCCAAGGGAAAGTACCTGAGATGCTCAGAAAAAGTGGGTTAGGAGGCCCCCGGAATGTGTTTTCGGGGGGGGGGAGCCTCCGACGCCCAAGTCAGTGGTGGCTGAGAAAAAGGCAGAGGAAATAGCACAAAGGGGCTGAAGAGTCTTGCCTGGTGATTTTCTCAGAGTCTGGGAGTCAGACCTTTTGCCAACCAACCTCCTGCCAAGTATTTATTTCCTGGTATTTATAGGAGTGCTGGCCTCATCGTTTAGAGTCATGGTGACTGTTGGAGAGACTTCTAGGAGGAAAAACGCCTGGAGGATGGTGCGCCCAAGGGAGAGTACCTGAGATGCTCAGAAAAAGTGGGTTAGGAGGCCCCCGGATTGTGTTTCCGGGTGGGGAGCCTCCGACGCCCAAGTCAGTGGTGGCTGAGAAAAAGGCAGAGGAAATAGCACAAAGGGGCTGAAGAGTCTTGCCTGGTGATTTTATCAGAGTCTGGGAGTCAGACCTTTTGCCAACCAACCTCCTACCAAGTATTTATTTCCTGGTATTTATAGGAGTGCCTAGCCCGTTCAGATCGCGACACGTGTTCGGTCGGATGTTTCCTGAATTTCTGGGCGTAGGGGACAGATAGCTGGTAGCAGGTTGCCTTGAGCCTTGTGCTGAGATGGGCCATGATGTGATTCTGATGGCGTCAGCGTGTCAGAGCGCCTTTTGAGGCGGCTTATGACGTCTGTGAAAGGGCGTGTCAGAGGCTTCCTTAAATGCTTCCTTAAATGCTCCTGCCGTACTCCCGAGGTCCCTGGGCGAGGTCGTCCTTTGGTACGGACAACGCCTCTTCGGGTAACACAAACCCAGTTCGGGGGTTCCCAGCTTCAGGGAGTTCCGCCTTCGGGGAGATCATGTTCGGCCCGCCATAGCTGGTGCCTCTTTTCCGAAGACGATCTGTTTGCAACCTCGGGGGGGCTAGTAGTATCCTCAAGTTTCCTGGCGTGCCGGGCTCGGAGCTCTTCGGCTATCTCCCGAGGTGTATGATCTCACCTCTTCTCGGGTAGCGCCAGTTTCTTCTGGCCATTCTTGTGGCAGGGAGTTCGGCCAGATAGAGGCGATAGTCTTTGGCTATCAGTTTTGAAGCTTGGAAGTGTGTTTTTTCACATCCCCTGTTTTTGTTACAAGGTAACCAATGTGTTCTTGATTGAATTCATGTTATTTGGTTAGTTTGGAGCTAGGGTTTTGGTTAGGAAGCAAGATTTTGATGGTTAGTGCTTGTGTTTTTTATTGAAACTTAAGTGACACTTTGTTGAACTTAGTTGAGTTGAAAGGAGGTTAATTCTTGCTTGTTACTTGGAGTTGAGGTAAGAGAGTTATGTTTTTAAGTTCAATTAATGCTATTGGCTTGAGTTTGCTTGAAGAATTTGAGTAATTCTAGCTATAGTATTAATTAAAGGATTTGGTTGAATTATGGTGGACTAGTGTGTTTGGCTTGATTGAAATGATGTTATAATGCATCATAGGAAGGCTTGTGATGGTTTATTGTGGTCTATGCAACGTGTACTACACGTATGTGAAGTTTGAAGGCAATCCATGCATGTTTGATATGTTTGGAGAGTGTTTGAAGTTCATAGCAGCAAAATCAGAGATTTTTTGGGCATTTTTCAGGTTTGGCAACGCGTCACCAATCCACACGAGTTCCCACGATGCGTCGCCAAGACCTCATAAATTGGCAGAACGTTGACAACTATGGCGACGCATCGCCAAGACAGCGTTTGACACCCGATTTTGTTTTCAGCATAACTTTTCGCTTGGGTGTCCGATTGAGGTGATTCAAGATTTCACGTGAAGCTAAGAGGGAGTACTATCACTTTCATATTTTAAAAACACTTAAAATGGCCCATTTTTAAATTTTTTTTAGCTCAAAGTTAAGGAAAGTTTTAAAGGAAATTATGGCCACAATAGAACACCATAAGTGGGTGCAAGGTTTAGTACCATTAGAAGCCTAGTTGAGACTTTAGATTTGAGGCTTCAATGTGGAAACCTTAGTGCACCTAGTCTACAAGGTCTTTATGGTCTAGTCTACAATAGTCCCACCATAATTCCCCTATACAACATAAATGGGAGAGGTTCAACTGGTGATTTATCACTAGTTAGGCTGGCAAGCTTTGCTTGCCAGAAGACAAGGCAACGCCTTGTAGTTCAAGGACAAGGATAAGGAGAGGTCTCAAGGGACTTAGTTTTATATGTATATATTTCAGACCCTCAGGCTTTATGAGCTCACAGCAGGTTAAATATGTTACCATATGTGGTGTCCTTAGTAATTTTCTCACAGGTACACTTAAGACCCCTTACTGAGAATTTTATGTTCTCACTCCCTAGTTATGTTATGCAGATTTAGAAGTTGTTGGACCGAGTAACCGTTGAGGGTTATTGCGGTAGTAGGTTGGTGTACAGGTATTGTACTCGTGAGAATCTTGATGATTCTAGTATGCTTAGTTGGCTTGTTGGTCAAGTAACAGTACTAACTAAAGTCTTCATTTGGCTACAGAGTCTAGTAGCACTTGGGCAAGCGCTTTTGAGACTCGCCACTGGGATGTCCATCCAAGGTGGGAGTTAGTTCAAGAAGATCTCAGTAGAGGCTTGTATTTATACAGTACTCTTAGTTGCCTCCATAATCTATGTTATGAAGAGTCCTAGACTCTAGGGTTGCTCTTGGGTGAGGACATTAGTCCACTTTATGTATGAATGCTCCCACGAGTTGTTATGTGTAGTAAATTTGCACAAAGATTTATTTTGTATGCTTTGGCTATTTGTATTTACTTTCTATAGAAATTACTTGGCTAAGTTAATGCTTTATGTTTTTAATGATCAAAGTCAAAGCATGAAAAGCATGCATCTTGCATATTCTAGGTTAATCAACTAGTATCATGGGATTTAATCTGCGCACATATACAACTAGCCAATTTGCAACCACCGTGAGACCAGTTCTCATAGGCTTCCTGGGCATGGGCCGAGGATGGCCGTGACATATGATGACTAAGATTTTGGTTATAGTGCAAAAAAAATTATTATTCTTGTCTTGTTATGTGTATCTGTTGGTATTTAGAGCTATTGTAAGTGTGGATAAGATAGGGGCATGATACAATTAAACATCTGAGATATGTTTAGTGATTCATTTGTATTTATTTTATGAAGTTATGTTGTCCAGTATTATATAGGCTTGAAATGGTGAATTATAAAGGTGTGTACCAATTTGAAATGCTTGTGTTTTTTAGTTTATTTTATATTTTTTTGGCATGTAGTGAAGAAGTTAATATGCTTACTTTTGTGCCTTGGTTCAATTGTTATCAATCAATTATAGTCTTGTAAAATATCCCATACTTGTGGTTCAGATATCATGTCATTACTGAGGTGGTTTATGTGTTGGATACCACTAAATCACTTTGTGTGTCAACACCTATTCTACAGGGGTGAAGAACTTTAGCTATAAGGTGGAACTCGGTTTCAGCGCTCTTTGATTGTTGGGATCAATGGCAGAGAAGGATAGCCCCTAAGAGGTGGGCAATTCTTTGGTTAGGCTGACATGGTTACATAAATGGCATGAGCTAGAAATTTAATTTAAATTCCTTTTTGTTTAAGGCACATAATATTTTAGCTCGTTGGACATTACAGGCTGATTTTGTTTGTCCCTGTTGTTTGCAGTCAATATTATTGTCTAATGAATTAAAAATGTAGATCATTATTTGTGCTTCATACTTGTAGTCCTTCTATGTTGTAGGGTATAGTGCAAGAGGAAGGATGGTTTGGTAGTGGAAAGGTAAATAATGGATTGGAGGCAGGCCATGCGAAAGCTAAGTTGAAAAATGCATGTAATAACTATATGTAAGGTTTCTTTTGTTTGAGTAGGATATAAGTTACGCATGGGGAGGAATGGTTTGTTTTATTGTTCATGTTTTGACCAATTATTGTCTGATTTAATAAATGTCGTAATGATGAAAAACAACGATTTGTGGAGAAGAATAACCACGCGATGACTTGGAAGGTACGTGGTATCTTTCCCTCCATTTTTTTGCTAGTTTAGAGCAAGTCATTTTGCTATGTTTAGTGTTTGATAATATTAATATGTAGGAGTGGGCTAATACAAATAAGAAGTGGAAAATGATGGATTTCAAATAGAAGGTCTAATTTGCAAATGCTATTACTATGCATAAAGTTGATGACACTGAAGGCGATCAGTGTGCTATCATGTGTAGGCCTGTGCACTTTGCTAGGCAAGTCCAGTACGTTAATGGGGATCAAAGGGTGTGGGCTCAAGAAACTGGATTAGGGAGCTTATTAGATATTAATGGGACCCAACTATATCCAGATTTGATTTTATGGCTGGTACATTCATTTGATTCGGATACTCGTACTTTATGTCTGAATGGGAAGAGGTACGTAATAGTAGCATCTGATGTTACCTCAGTTTTGGGCATAGTTGAAGGGGGTACCAATTTTCACTTTCATCATAAATCTCTGCTAGTTAGTCGGTATTGTAGGCAATCGAGCAGGCATACAGTTGTTGATATTACGTTGATTTACAACAGTTTCCTAATAGTCTCGGGGATGAATTCAAATGATTGTATGTACTGTTAGCCCTTGCAACTGTAATTTTCCCATCCACCAAACAATACCTAGGGCCACAGTTTATTTCCTATGTTAAGAATGTGGACATATTGGCTGATTGTCAGTGGGCAACACTCACACTTGAGCAGCTAGTTTTTTCAATCATAAAGGTTTCAGATAACAGTGTCCATAACCTTAGGGTTGTGCTATATTTTTGCAAGTTAGTATTTCCACAATTAATTGACATTGTTTTGATCAGTAATGATGCATCAATGTTTTAAGTATCATCATACGTGCTAATGTCACTGTGGCATTGTAGTTGTACTACTTACGGTACGTTTTTTCGAGTGCCTACCTTCCTAGTCAAGTCATTCTTCCTCTTTCATTCTTCACTAACAATGTAACAAAAAAATTGTTGCAGAAACAGACATTTCATGGGGATACGAAGGTAAATTCCAATAATTAGACCCATGCATTTTCAATTAAGATATCAAAGTTGTGCACACAAGTTAGTTGAACCTGATTCCAATTGTTTGATGGTGCAGGAGCCTATCATATGGCTATTAAGCATCCCAAAACAGACGGGGAAGCTTGTAAGGGTCCCCCATCATATCTTTTTGCATTCATCCCATCGAAGGCCCATTGTCCGTTGAAGGAGAATGAGAGTGATGGTGTTTATATGTAGGGAAATAGGAAGCATAATTCCGATGAATAGTCGAACAGACTCGAACAAGTTGTTCAACTTGGGTAGTCCTTATGTGGTATTATGGGTAATTCGCTATCTGATGTACGTGACATTAAAGAGGATTGTAAAATCCTACATGAAATTAATTCTGAAGTTGGGACCTTGGTCGAAGCGTTGAATTCGAAGTGGCCAAAGGATCCACCTATTGGCAAGAAACTTAGAGAAGAAAAGACACATGGGTTGAATGCACTGTTGCTCCCGATTCCTCCATTTCCATTGTCCACGCAAAAAACCCCAGTTTATGTAGCAAAATGTCATTGTGGTGTTGGTGACGGTATAGTTGTGTCTGATGATAATGATCAAGATGGGGGAGATGGTGTCAATGATAACCTAATTGATAGTCTTGATAAGGGGACACTGAAGAAGGTTGGGGATCCAACTGCATGCCCCACCTTTGTGGTACCGATTCTAGTACATTCTCCTAACACAACCAAAGATGGTAAGCCACAAGCAGACGTAGTTGTTTTGAATTCTAACAACTAAAATAAGTTTAGTAGATGTAGTTTTTGACTGCATGGAGGTGGGTGATCATGTAGCCCAGTTATGTCCATCGGGCTGCATGGTTCCTAAATCCATCACCATAACTTTGGTTATGTTACTCCTTCTACTACTATTTACCCATTTTCATTGTTTGGTATTTTAGGGGAAGCGAATGTTATAAGGAATCCTATTTCAATTCTAGAGGATCATGCGGTAAGAATCCTTAAGCTCTTTTGTGCGCAAACTTTTCCTTTCACCATTTTAGACTCCGAAAAAGGTCCAAAGGGAGCAAGGTTTGCAGTTGGCCCATTTGTGGTGCACCATCCAGTGTCCCCAAAGGAGCACCATGTCAATATGAGGGTTTTCCATGGTCCAGGTGATGACAGGTTAGTGTCCTTTGTCATTTTTCCATCAACTTTCTTATAATAAGTGCCGCAATATCTCTGAAAACTTTGTTCTATTCCCTTCAATTACTAACGGATGCTAATCTACCATACTTACTTAGACTCTATTTCCATATGGTGTAATGAAGTTCTGGTTCAACCAAGAGGTCTGTACAATATAACGTGATGTGATGTGCATCTTCTATTTCCAAGGAAGTGGATAAAACAGTTCCATGATCAACACATGGGCCATTATGCTTACAAACCTAGCCAGGGCACAAGCATCCGCTATTTGTAGTTGGTACATGACTATTGACTTCACCGTATGTTTGCCCTTTTCTTCCTATTCATTTTATACCAGGTTATTGTCTGCTTCTTCACTAGAGTATCTCTTTGAAGTGGGTTAAGGGTGTGGAACTTAATTTATGCTATCCAGTTAATGGCATCCCAGCCTGTTGCATACATAAACCACATGATGGCCAACCAAAGGCTGAGGTTTCTTCTCATGGATGATATCAATAATTGTGACAAGGTAACATATGGTTCGTTAACCATTTTTTTCTCCTAGCTGCTCTTTTGTTTTGCTATAACTTGTTGTGATGTTAACTGTGATTTATTATTGTCCTGCTTTAGACTTTCCTTCCTATGCATGATCCAGGCCACTTTTATCTCTTTGTTGTTGATGTTACGCTTCGGACTATCTCCGTGTGGGACATTCTTGGGAAAAACCACTCGATTGACTACTACATCGTTGCATTAGATGTGCAGGTAATCAGTTGGGTGCACCATTAAAACATTTTAGTATTTTATATACGTCATGCAAGCTTTTCGTTGGAAACCCTTATGCCTCATTGTAGTGTGTTGCATTGGACCTTGTGACTGCATTGCAAAACTTCAAGTTCATTGAGTTCGATAGGGTTAATTGTTCCCTCTTCCCTATTCAGCTGAACTGTGATGACTGCGGACTATTTGTTATGTACTTCATGGAACACCCTACGAAGGTTATAATGAAGCCAATGAAAGAGGTAGCCTGTGTTCTTTATATCTAAATTTGTGTTAAATTTTTTGTGGATGCTTTATTTGAGGTGCAGTGAGGTGTGTTATATATGGTGGACTAGTTTTATGCATCAAATACTTGTCATGTGCATAATATCTTTTTCTTTTTCTTGTTTTTTTTTTCAGTGGGATATGGAAGAACGCTAATGCCAATTTTTGTTGGATCTTATATTGTGTAAGTAGAATCAATTGAAGGGGGCCATCCAACAAAATGCAACTACATGGTTTAAGGAACATTACAAAGACTCTGGTGGTGTTGATGTTCGAAGGGAACAAATCTTTTCTGTTGATAAGACAAGTGCCTCTCTTAAGTGCAAGCCCAAACATAAATGGTAGGCCAAGAAAGAGGGAAGCTAAGTATATTCTCATGTGTAGACTAGGCTTTTTGTATAGATATTGGTGGGATGCTACCATATACATTGGTGTGGTGGTTATGTTCCTGATTATGCTTCATCAACCATGCGGGTAGCTATATCACAAATTGTGGAGTTAAAATTCACCTTAAACCATCTGCCATATTTTTTTGTATGTAGGATATTTTGCCATATTTATTGTAGCTTGGCAATTCAGTAGTGGACTAACATTAGCGTGTTCATAGCCCACTAATTTTGGCTAGTTCAAAGTAAAAATGTACAACTATCTTCTTTAATGAGCGACATGTTCTTGTCCATGACATTCACCATTTTGTTGTCTTAGCTGATTACAATATAATATGCAGTGCCTTCAATTTAACACTCTATCGTTATGTGGAAGAGATATAAAAGGATAAACATAGAACTTTTACACAAAAAATCAACATCATTCCACAACTTATTGCTTCCACTTACACAACTATTGTGATTATTTAGTTTGTCCTCCCACACAAAAAAACAATGTTAACATGGGCCACCGTCCTACACTTATGAACCTAGACCTAATAAGTCACCATGCAAAACTTGTGAAACAACATCATATTGCTTTCATACAAGATCATACATTGCATAAATAACTTATTTACCACTAAAAAGAAGAGTGCAAATGCATTCACTTAATCCATGACTGTCATCTGCTACATCATACCAAATGAAAGGGTTATTGGCCTAGTCTTTATAAAAAACGTGTACTTGCATCGTTGGATAGTGCTCCAATTGTGGCCTTATTGTAGATGCACCATCGTATAGTGTGGTATGTTAACCATGGTCTCAAAGCACCTAAATATCAATGTTATTAAAGCTACCTTTTAATGTGATAGTAGGTGGGGCCATCATCTGCTAGTGAAGCAAATCTTGGAAGCCGCCTTCATTCCACCCAAAAGGCAAAGAAGGTACACTAAATGAATGCGAGTGGCCTACATAACCAGTGGTTGCGCTTGATGGTTGCCTGTACGGGAACTCTAGTGGCGTTTTTCCTGTGACATCAAACCCAAAGCTGGTTGGGTGTCCGATATCTTCGGCGATGCCTCTGCCTTGGTCGATGATAAAGATAGTTTGCGTATCTACAAGTTTGTTTGCCTATACTTATTTCGCTTTAACATATGAGTTATGGATATTGCCCACCATTTCTTCATCTGAAGTTCCTTCCTTCATCACACGTGCCCTCTTCATGGGGAGTTTCTTACTTTTCTTGGATGATTTCTTTTCCCCATCACTCTAACTGGGTCCTAGATGATGCTCCCTTGTACGGCCTCACGGGCATTACCATCGAGCTCTGATTGTTGCTGTTCGAACATATCATTTTCTTTTACAACCAGTTGTGCAGCCTTACCTTTAAGATGCATGAACTCCTTCTCCTCACACCGTGTCACAAAATAGATGAACTTGGACAGCATGTTGTTCAGTTGTGCATGTCTACACGCATACATAGCTTCCAATCCATCGGGACATGCACGGGACTCATGCGTTGTATATTTTTTTGTGTCGGTTGTCCATCACTTCAATTTCAGATGCTAAAAAATGCTGACTATATTCTCACTTTTCGAGACACAAAACATGTGGCTACAAGGAATACCTAAAAGGGAATTGAGTAAAATGAGTACTAAGTATGCATCATAATAATTTTTGTGCAACTAATTATCATGGGGCTTAAGGTTGTGCAGCACCTGTATAAATGAGAAGCTTATAGTTGAATTCCCACGCCTGCGTAGATTCATGAAAGGTTACAATGAAAGGGACTTGTGTGCTAGCATATTTTCGGACAAAATAAAACCGTCCCCTATATCGTTGGTTTGGTCCCACGACAGCATAATAATTTGACTCACCAAATATCTGATGTCATACACGGACCAACATCTCGGGTGTATAAATTGTGCCTGCATACTTCTCCAACTACTTCAAATGTATAACTGTTTGCGGCACTGTGTGTCAACCGGTAAAGTGCTAATGAACTTTTGATTCAACATCAAGCTGGTGAACAAAGTCATACATTTTCAACGTCGAGCTAAGGAATCTCTTTTGGAATGAATGCATGCCCTCCATCTGCCCTTTGTGTGCTTGTCATTCTGATGAAGAATGTATTTTTCAGATGGGAAATAACCCAGCTGCCTTGCTTATCCCACATGTCTTAAACCCACTGATTACTGTTAAGCCCGTGCTTCGTCACTATAACTTTCTATAAGGTGCTTAATTCCTTAGGGTTGTTAATAACTAACATCATGTGAGCAAACTTTCCAGAGAAGTCGATTACTTCTTTAACATTTGCCTTGCAATTTCGAAGTAAGTGCCATGAGCATAAGCGGTGCCTCGATGTTGGCATCTCTACCTTAATTGCGAGTTTGAATCTAGGTGCCCCATCTGTTATGACTGATGTTGGCATCCATCCCCCCCATACAGTCAACAAACTGGCTCAATAGCCACTTGAAGCATTCCTCCGACTCATCTGTCACAAGTCTACAGCCAAACACAGCAGTCATAAAGTAGTGGTTGACCCCCAAAACCAAGACGTAAGGTAATCTGTAACCATTGCTGTTGTAAGTCGCGTTAAAGCAAATGACATCTCCAAAGCATGTGTAATCCCTCCTCATCCCTCCATCCGCCCAGATTAGGTACCGCAATATGTTAGACCCATCAATTGTATACCTATAGTAAAATTCTGGGTCACACTATGCCCTTGATGTGAAGTGGGCTTTCTTAGAATCTGTCCCCAGCTCATATGTCCTTCTATCAGAGCCAACCCAATTATATAGATCATTCATGGTGAATTCGACATTTTTATACCCACCCTAGGTGACAATCATATAGTCTATAACAACATATGTCCCAATGCCAACCCTCTACATGGCATCCTGAATGTGTTTTCTTACTGTACCTATGAATCTTCGACACTGCAGATAATGCGTCTCATGCTTGGATGCCAATATATGGTTATGATTCATCTCAAATTCACGAACTTTGTACCTTTGAGAGGCAACGATGTAATGGACAAGGAATTCAACTTTGCATCCACACCGTGACGTTTGCTGAGGTCCCCGTGCCCTACTTTCCACATTGGTACTTGTAAGTACGACCTTCCCCTACCTTGCACAAATCCACCATCTGCGCTGCGGGAGCATGTGTCGCGAACTCATCCTGATATCATCTTTCTTGATAGAGAACCTCATAAAAAATGTGTACTTTCGGTAAAACTTCTCAAAGTCTAATATGGTCTCAAACTCAATAGCCTTAAGATCCTTAAATGTCCATGCATCAACAGGTTTTCCAATGTTATCTGTGATCTCTAACCAATCATAATCGATATCCTTGTCAATTGATTTCTAACCATGTATGGACTACGCTTTTCAACTAATCAATATCCTTGTCAATTGATTTCTGACCATGTGTGGACTAAGCTTTTCAACAACATTTCAAGTCTACAGCTGTGTTGGTACACAGCCTTTTACTATTGCCAATAGCATCCATTG
Source organism: Aquilaria yunnanensis (assembly GCA_039654915.1). NCBI lineage: Eukaryota > Viridiplantae > Streptophyta > Magnoliopsida > Malvales > Thymelaeaceae > Aquilaria > Aquilaria yunnanensis. The sequence continues at coordinate 68,690,406 of CM077597.1, forward strand.
ACGTATCTACAAAACACGTCAACCATGCAAACACTTCCATGCTTTATTAATGTCAGTTAACTTGTATTTCGCTCTAATTCTATGCCAAAACATCGTCAACATTAGCAACAATTTAATTTAACCAATAACATGATCTGGTACAAATTATGAAACTAACTTCTTACATTCATTTCATAACGTCAAATACAATTTATAGTGGAGGATATGACAGTTATAAAGTTACACTTATCTTATGCATGGCCTACATTCCCATCCATCCCACTTCCACCATATTCATGCTTGGCCCCTACACATCTAGATGTCATAAGATGCATATCTCCTAAACTTAAACAAGATAACACAGGGGCAGTTTAAATTTTGGAGATGGGCATATTATAACCCCTAGATATGTTGAGGCTGACATGGCCGTCCTTGGCCCCTAACCAGGAAGCCCTGTGAGAGCTAGTCTCACGGTGGATTGCAATTGGCTAGTTGTGTATGTGTGCGGATTAAATCCCATGATACTAGTTGAATATCCTAGAATATGCAATATGCATGCTCTTCATGCTTTGACTTGGTTTATTAAAACCATAAAACATTAACTTGACCAAGTAATTTCTACACAAAAATAAGTACAAATAGCCAAAGCATACAAAATCAACATTTGTGTGAGTTTACTACACATAACAACTCGTGAGAACATTCATACATAAAGTAGACTAATGCCCTCATCCAAGAGCAACCCTAGAGTCGAGGACTCCTCATAACATAGACTATGGAGGCAACTAAAAGTACTGTATAAATATACAAGCCTCTACTGAGATCTCTTTGACTTAACCCCCACCTTGGATACACGCTCCAGAGGCGAGTCTCAAAAGTCCTTGCCAAGTGCTACTAGGCTTTGTAGCCACAGGAAGATACTAGTTAGTACTATTACTTGACCAACAAGCCAACTAAGTATACTAGAATCATCAAGATTCTCAAATGCCATACCTGTACACGCAAAAAAATACTACTGCGATAATCCTCAACGATTACCCGGTCCAACATCTTCAGTCTCTGCATAACAAAACTAGGGAGTGAGAATTCGACAATTCTCAGTAAGGGGTCTTCAGTGTACCTGCATGAAAATTACTAGGACTGGACATATGATAAACATATGTAAACTTGCTGCGAGCTTACACAGCATGAGGGTTTGATATATGCACATATAACTAGGCCATCAAGACCTCTCCTCAACTAGTCCTCTACATGGCGCATCACTTCGTGCCTAGCGAGTTCTAATCACTAACCCGCTCCTAGCAAGCCGTAGCTTACTTGATGCAATCATGTAGCCTTCCCGTAGTCGTTATGCAGGGGAATTTATGATGGGACTTTGTAGACTAGGTCACAAGACCTCTTTGTTGTAGACTAGATGAACAAGGTTTCGCCTTGCAACCTCGTGGCTATGGCACGGCTAGGTCAACAAGGGTTCTAAACCTTTCACCTGAGCTAGTGGTACCTAGTTATGCTCATTTGCAACATAGTTTCCTTGCTTGTTGCACAAGCAACCATTATACCTCACAAAACTCAAGGAAACTCCTACATTTTGTGGGACTTTTAGAAGTCTCGGAGTACCCCCGGAATCCTTAGACCCCTAGGTACGCTAAGAACCCCCTTTGGTCTCACTTGGATCATCCTAGCAAAATGTGAAAATTTTGGCATTTCTGTCTGTGGTGACGCGTCGCCACAGTTGGTGACCTTCTATGAACTTTCGCTGGATTGGCGACCCGCCGCTGGCATCGACCTATAATTGGCGATGTGTCACCAATCTGCAAAAATGTAGAATTTGGCGCATTTTGCTGCTATGAACTTTAGACGATTCCTACACATACCAAACATGCATGGAATGCCTCCAAATTTCATATACTCCTAGAACATGTTGCATAGAACATAACCAACTATCACAAGCTAAGCTATGATATCTTGTAACATCAATCCAATCCTCCCAATTCCTCTAGTCCACGACAATTCAACCAAAAACTCTTAACTAATGTCATAGCTAAAACCACTCGAATTCTTCAAGCAAACTCTAGCTAATGGCATTAAATGAACATGAAAACATATCTTCCTTACCTCAACTCCAAGCAACACGCAAGAATGAAGCTCCCTTTCAATCAACCAAGTTCACCAAAGTTCTACACAAGTTCCAATTCAAAAACAAAGCACTAATCACTAAAACTTCATTCTCTAACCAAAACCCAAGCTTCAAACCAAGTAAATAACATGAATTCAATCAAGAACACTTTGCTCACCTCGTTCAAAAACAGGGGATGTGGAAAAACGCCCTTCCAAGCTTCAAAATCATGGTTTCAAGCTTGAAATTGGCTCCTCCAAGCTTATATACTTGGAATTACATCTCTTGACACCAAGATCACTTGATTCCAAGCTTAATTTGAGAGAGAAATGAGTGAGGGAAGGATGAAAACGTGGTTATGGCAGCCTCCCCCTTCTCTTTCCTTTCTTAAACCCTTACTTAGCATCAAGGTCACGAAGGTTTCAAGTTTAATGCAATTAAGTCCCCCATCTTTGCAACTTAGTGATTCTTGATTAAATTCTTGTTTATTCTTTAAATTTGAGTTAAGGTTGAAAGTTAAATTATAAAAATTTATTTTAAAACACTCGGGACTCGTCCCGGCTATTCAGGATGTAAAATTACCATTTTGCCCCTCAACTTCATTTAGTGCTTTATCTTTCTCGGAACTTAGTGAACTTTGCTAAACTTCTCTATTCTTGCTATGCAAACTTGAATTAAGGTTCGAAACTTAATTTAAAATACTTTGCCTTCCTCAATTGCGCCTTCTACTAGAAGGTCATAACAGAGGCCATGCATGAACATAAAGGAAGTCAACGGAAGAAGTTACTAACCATGCCCATAGTAAACATACAATATAGGTGTATCCTCCATATACTCTTAAACGAACACAACATACCTCTACTAAAACCAACACAAAACAACTATGTACATATGATAAAGTAAGGGTAATCGTCGATGGACATCAGAGTTTGATAGTACTACCGGCTAGGCACTCCCTGACATATAGTTATCAGTGCACTATCATGCCCTTAGGACCGCGTCCATTACAATCAGAAACATAAACGTATACAATTCATTATGAGGTTTACAGACGAAGCCTGTGAAGGTTTGTTAGCTGAAATGTGTGCAGACTAATTACCCAAACCAAGTTATAAGTTTTTTCAATGTTTTCTTACCTTTCTCATGGGGAAACTGACAAACAATTTGTGTGTATGACTTGAATAGATGCAGATGTGTGGTGGCTAGCAGACGTTGAAGTGCAAACCCCAAAGAAGGTCAAAAACCCCGAAGGATCAAGGATGGAAGTAGAGATGACAAACATGTGGCCACAAGTCCAAACTTGGAGTCTACATTATCTGTCCTCCACCATCTCAACTAAAAATGGAGGATGATTCCGTGATGACAAAATGAAATCAAGAAATGAGAGCTAAGGGGCAAACTCTGCTGAGATAGTCATACAGCTCGGATGCGGCTTCCCGGTAAAGATGCATATTGGAGTTTAGGTTTTGCTATAAGTAGGAACAAATATATATATATATATATATATATATATATTATCAGGTAATATATATAGGGATAATATTGTGTTATATATATACATTTTAATACAAGCATACACACACACACACACATACATATATTTACACATTATAGCTACGTAATATATACCACATATTTTGAACATTTAATATGTAATGATGACTTTACAAATATTAACGCTAAGTAGTCAATAAATCTTTAAGTAAATTGTTAATGATCGTGGTGATCCTGGTAAAGTCACAAGACATTTTTATGTCGTTCAAATACAATTGGGCTCATACACCATATAACTGTCAAATCAGTTTAAGAAAATTGATTACTTACTACCGACTCTTAGAAAGGATTCAGTTTGTTTATTTGATTTTTGTTAACATTTAAACTCAACAAATCAATTTTTCACGTTAGTTGATTTATGTCAATATTTTGTTAATTTGTTTACATAAGAAATTAAGGTGCGTAATTGCATTGTACTAAAAACCTTAATGACCGTAATTAGTAGCCATCACCCTAATCCTTACCCCTAACACTTAATCCATAACTATAACCCAAAACCCAAAACCTTAAGCCTCAATCATTTGCCCTAAGACCCAACACTACACCTTTACCTGTAATCCTTAACTTTAAACCCTAAACCTTAACTTTACTCAGTAAACCTAATCACTGGCCCTAACCCTAATCACCAACTCCAATAAGTAACCCTAACTCTAGTCACTAACTTTAATCACTAACCCTAATGACTAACCCTTAACCATAACCCTAATCACTAACCCTTATGACTAACCCTTAATTTTTAACCCCAATCCCTAATTTTTACCCTTAAAGCTTAAACCGTAAACCTTAAACTTTTAAATTCGACCAGTTCAAATGGTAATTAGTCATACGTAACCTAAATAACATACCATGTAGCCTAAATATTGCACCACAACAAACCGAATATCATATCACATAACCTAAATCATATACTACTTTTATACCACTTATATACCACTTGAACATAAATCTGATACCACACATAGAACACTACAACCTTAATTGCATACCGCATAAACCTGAATCTCATACCACATATATACCACATAACCTTAATCTAATACCATATGCATAGCACATGAACTTGAATCTCATGCCACGTAACCCTAACATTATACCGCAACAATTTGAATCTCATACCACTTATATACCCTATGAACCTCAATTTCATACCACTCATACACTGCATAACCTGAATCATATACCACTTAACCTCAATCCTATACCACATATGTGCCCGTGAACCTGAATCTCAAACCACAAAACCTGAAATACCATACCACAAATATACCACATTACCTGAATTTCATACCACTTATATACCACATAAATTGAATCTCATACCACAAAACCCAAATGCCCAACCAATAAACCTAAACCCTACATCACAACAACCTGAAGCCTATACTAAATATATACCGCTCGAACTCCAATCTCATACAACAAAACCTAATTTTGATACCACATCAATCTGATTATCATACCACATATATACCACATAACCTAATTCTCAAACCACATTAACCTAAATCTCATGCCATATATATGCCATATAATCTGAATGTCATACCAAGTATATACCACAGGTACTTGAATCCCATACCATGTAACTTAAATCCAATACCACAACAACATTAATTTCATATCGCAAACATATCACATTGACCTGAATCTAATATCAGTTAACCTCATTTTAATGCCATCGAACCTAAATATGATACTACAATCACCTGAATCCCATACTAGATATATACCATAATCACCTCATTCTCATACCACATCAACCTTATTATCATACCACAAAACCTAATTCTTATACAACATAAACCTAAATCTCATACCACATACATACCAGATGAACCTAAATCTCATACCACTTATATGCCACATAATCTGAATGTCATATCAAGTACATACCACAAGTACCTGAATCTCATACCATGTAACCTGAATCTAATACCACAACAACCTTAATCTCATCTTACATATATACCACATTAACCTGAATCTAATACAACTTAACATCTTTCTAATACCACAGAACCTAAATATCATACCACAATCACCTTATTCCCATACCATATATATACCACATGAAGATCATACCACATAAACCTCATTCTTACACCACATTAACTTGATTATCATACCACACATGTACCACATAACCCAATTTTGATACCACATGAAACTGAATCTCAAATCACATATATACCACATCAACCTAAATTTCATACCACATATATGCCTTATAATCTGAATGTTATACCACGTACCTACCACAAGTACCTGAATCTCATACCACTTGACCTAAATCTCATACCACGTAACCTAAATCCAATACCACAACAATCTTAATCTCATTTCACATATATACCACACTGACCTTAATCTAATACCACTTAACCTCTTTCTAATACCACAGAACCTAAATATCATACCACAATCACCTTATTCCCATACCATATATATACCACATAAACCTTATTCTTACACCAGATCAACCTGATTATCATACCACACATATACCACATAACCTAATTCTGATACCATATGAATCTAAATCTCAAACCACGTATATACCACATCAACTTAAATTTCATACCACATATATGCCACATAATCTAAATGTCATACCACATACCTACTACATGTACTTGAATCTCATACCACTTGTCCTCAATCCCATACCATTTAACTTGAATCCAATACCACAACAACCTTAATCTCATATCACATATATACCACATGGACTTGAATCTAATACCATTTAACCTAATTCTTATACCATAGAACTTAATTATCATACCATAATAACCTAAATCCAATAGCATGTATAGTCAACATGATACCACATAAACCTCATTCTCATACCATATCAACCTGATTATCATACCACATATATACCACATAACCTACTTCTCATACCACATGAACCTAAATCTCATACCACATATATACTACATGAACATAAATCTTATACAGTTATACCACATATATGCCATATAATCTAAATGTTATACCAAGTACATACCATATGTACCTGAATCTCATAGCACTTAAATCTGAATCCAATACCACAACAACCTTAATCTTATGTCACATACATACAACATCAACTTTAAACTACTACCACTTAACCTCTTTCTTATACCACATAACATAAATATCATACTACAATAACTTTAATCTCATACCATATATATGCCACATCAACATGATACCATATAAACCTCATTCTAATACCACATTAACCTAATTATCATATCACCTTAATCTGATATTACATGAACCTGAATTTAATACTATTTAACCTGCATCAATTACCATTGGACTTGAATCTCATACCATTTTACTTGAATTACATACCATGTAACCTGTAACCTGCTATTTAGGTTATATTGCAATTCCTTTATTTTGTATACTTTTGCTGCATCCTAAACTTAGGTACTTAACTAATCAAAACACAAAAGTTTAAGTATGGGCGATGAAAAGGGGTATCGGTACACAACAAGTATTTTAGAGGGTTTGGCTAGATTGTTTGTTACATGTCCTTCTAGAAGATTCGGGTTCAATTCTCTTACTAGCTTTTCTCAGTCCTCTTTTCCCAATTTTTCTGTTTTTCATTTTTTCTTGCCGACTTTTCTTTTTTGTTTTTTTTTTCTCGTTTTCTCTTCTTTCCTTCTTTCCTTGTTTGCCCTCTTGTTTGTCCTCTTCTCTATCCTTTTTTCAATTTTTTGTTTTCATTTTCCATTTTCTCCTGCCAGCTTTTCTCTTTGATCTTCTTTCTTTTTTTTTTCTTTCCCTTTTTCTATTCTCCATACTCTTTTCCTAATTTTTTTTTCATTTTTTCTTCTCCAGTTCTGTTTTCATTTTATTTTTATTTTTTCTCTTCCCAATTTTGTTAATTTATTCTCTTTTCTAGTTTTATTTTTTATTTTATTTTTTCATCTTTTTTCAGTTCTCTGTATTTTTCTTCTTTCGATGATTTTCCAGTTTTTAGCTTATTTTTCGTACTTAACATCATGTGTTATCTTGTTCCCAATTTTATTCCTTTTTTTTTTAATTTATCTACCTTTTTTTATTAGTTTTATTTAATATTTATTTTTTATATTATTCTTATTTTTTTGTGTTATCCACTTTTTTCATTTTTTCAAGTTTGTCAACTAATAAAAGAATAAAAAATTAGTTGAGTTAAAAGAATGAATAGTTAACACTAAAAGAACATATATGAACTAAAAGAATATAAACATAATAATATATAGGAGCCGGAAAAAATAGATTTATAAAAGAACAAACAACAGTACATAAAAGAACATATAAGGACTGGACAAGAATATAAATAAAAGAATATGTAGAAATTGGAAAAAAGTAAATTTATAAAAGAACAAATAGTAATGCATAAAAATATGAAAAAAACCATAAATAAAAGAGCATGAGTACTAATAGTGTAAGCACAAACAGAATAATGAATATGTTCTTTTTCTCTACTTATATGTTCTTTTCCAAATATGTAGATGCTTTTTTATATCTGAAGGTATATCTGACAAATAGAAAGTAATAATTAGTTAAGAACAAAATAACAAATATTATTCGATGATAGAACAAATAAAAATATGCGAACATACAAGTCATCAAAAAGAATATATATAAACTCAGAAAGAACAAACAATAGCATATAAAAGAATGAACAATATTTGAAAAAAATATATCCTATAAAAAAATATATAAACTAATAAAAGAACACATGGTGTATGCTGTGCACTATGGTATATACAAAACTTTACTCAAACTTTATGTACAAAATCATGTGACACATAATGTTGGAGATTGAATTGTATTTAGGGAAATGTACAAACAAAGTGACTGTACTTCTGGTCATGAACACATTTAGTCACTATTCTTTTAAATGGGGCTAAATGTATTATTGAAATTTAAATTAGGCCTAACTTCATGATTGGGCTGTTAGTTTTGATGACATGTTAATAGAGGGGTGAGTTGGCGATTGATGACGTATTAACTAAGACATTTAAACTGCTCCATTGGTCCCCAATTTAACCTAAATGCTTCAGATTGGCTACTAATCTTTTATTTGGCGCATTTAGGTACATAACCCTTTCAAAATAATTACCCTTGATCTGCCACCACCGCTAATCACTCGATTTGACGTCATTTCCACCCTCAATCACCCAACCCGACACCGTTGCCACCCTCAATCACTCGAGACATCGTAGCAGCTTAATTGAACCCGCATCACCAACAATTAGTCGTGCACCATTAATACCGTAATCACCTTAATCGGACCCGCACCTTAATTGAACCTACATCTTAATCGGACCAACATCCTTAATTGAGCCTGCACCTTAAGCACCTCTAATCTGCCGCACACTACCTCCAATCGAAGATATCCTAAACCCAGAGCTAGGAAAGCACGTTGATAAGCGTTAGGCGAGGGAACTGAAGGATTCTCGCCGGAAAATGAGACTCGGCTCATTAGTTACTCTAGGTTGGCATTGGCAATGGAAAATGGGACTAAAGTGGAAAAGTTGATAACATTAAAGGACAAAAAATGTCCTTTCCCCTTTGGCTTCATGTCATATCATTTCATCATTGATTGTCACGCAATCATCCTTTAATTACCACTTAATCTCTTCTTGACAGAATATTCTAACATTTGACAGAATCTTTCCACCGTTAGTTAAATTGACAACCTATTTGGCCCCATTTCAAAACTTTGATACTTGATTTGGCACCAAATCTTATCTTCAGTGATGCATTTGGCACCACCTATAAGAATGGTGACCAAATGTGTCTATGTCCAAAAGTACATCCACTTTTTTGATATTTTACCCTTGTACTTATTAACTTAAATATAAATATTGGCAAAGAAAAAAAGAAACTTGAATATAAATCGAAAGTTCCGTAAAATATTTTGTAATTGAATCACTGGGACTTGTTCGAATAGTCACTCTCCCTGAAAAAATTCTCCACTAACTGACCCGTTAACTTTTGAAAAAGCCATAGGTTGTGGGCATAAAACGGGCAACCTCGCACATCGTGCTTAACATGGCATTCCAGCTGCAGGTCACCGACACTGTGGAAGCCGAGGAAATCGAATCCCATGTGCTTCGATTCCTGGAGGAAATCAATGCTCAAATAGGTGGATTCATCTCGCCGTGGATGGGCAATAACTGGGCAAACTGGAAGCCCAGAAACCGAACTGTGTGTACCGTTGCTAACATCACCGAGCACCCCATCCAGCTGCTGGTGACCTACCACGATTGGGTTGGCAAGTTCGACTTCCGGGGCACCCCACCACTGCTTCAGGGTGGCAAGTCGGCCATTTTCTTCCACAACCAAGACGACAAGGGCTTGGATGCCGCAGCCATGGTGTCCCGGGGCAATGATCATGAAGGATTTGAGGACGTCGACTACCTTCTCGCTTGGTACAACCCTGCCGAGGGGATGAAAAGGGTACGATAATACTTGGCCTGCTTGGTTCATTAGTCATTGTTTGTTCATGATCTTCCTTCCCTACAAGAAACATTGCCACCTTTCATTATTTTCACAAAGTTTAAAGATGGCGTATGTGAAACAACCCCTAATTATTTCTGTGAAAATTTTTTTGTTCTTCTTTTGGTGTTATTAGATCAAGGTTCTTGGATCTCCTTTTGCTCATCTGTGGCATCGTCATAGATATGATGTTCGGTGTGAGCATCCCTTTGAACCTTGACTGAGTTTTCTTTTTTTTTTTTTTTTACCTTTTTTTTACGTATTTAATCATGTACTTCTATATATAACTTTTCTCCTTTTTTAGCATTTAGGTTGAACAACTCTGACTTGGAGTTTTTCATATCCAGGAATGAAATTTTTCACTTTGCTGATCCACGAAAAGAAATGTTAAATATCACTCATTATTGGACGCGAAAGAAAAAAAGGAAAGAAAAAATGATACTAACTTCTAATGCCTATAGGATGGTGGATTCAGGATTTTCTTAAAGGGGTTCACATACATACATAAATACTAAACACTAGCTAGGATTGACTAATGAAACTCATTAGTGTACATGATATAGTGAAAGAAAAACATTTAGCTCTAATTTAGCATCTAGTTATTTATTAATGATTGAGCAATTTCAACGAGATTTACTCAATTATAAATTGCAAAGATAGACGGAGGAAGATGTCTATGCCTGTATGGGTATAGAAGGAGAAAATATCTTCTTAGCACCTAAACTTTCGTCTTTTATCCTCTTGTCCCCTTAACTTTATTTGTGCGAAACTAACCCTTTTAATATTTCACATGTTTGAAGAGAAAAAAATTGTGCTGAAAAAATTCAAGGTTTAGATGGGAAGAAACATGAAAGTTTAGGGGTCAAAAGAGGGCTTTTGCCAGTATAGTATTATTATCAAAGAGAAGAGAGTGCCCTACCTTTTATCTTTATTGACAACTTTTTTCTTTGCTGAAATAGATATTATAAAAATTATGGGATTCATAAAAATTTAAAGAGGTCTAATTACAAAATTATATGCTTCTTAGTAATAAACTTCTTCCAGTGGTCCATTGCTTCGGCCATTCAGTGTGGTTCTAGATGATACTAGACAACTAGTTTCATTTTTATTTCTTGCTCTTTTATTTATGTTCTGCGCACTTTAAACTTGGTTGCTCATTTTGTTACCTATGTTGGACTATCAGTTGTTGGCCATGTTTGTTGGTCTCACCCGTACCCATTGTGGTTGGACTCCACTCTTTTCTAAATAATCAATTACATTCTATCTTTTAAAAAAAATGGTCTACATATTGAACATTCATTAGCCCATTTCAGCACATTTCATCAATTGGTTTTGAATTTAATACTCTTAAGATTATGTCAGACCTCGAGAGTTGCTCCTCTGGTATGTCTTAGCTTTGTCTCTGCTCTAGTTCTTGTTCAACATGCAAATTGACAGCTGGTGTGCATATTGGAGTGACCTTTAAATACTAAATGTGGCAGAACAGGGCCCAGTGCCCTAAATTGCTAACACTGGTAGGCTCTTTGGGAACTACGATCCCACTTAGGTTACAATTGGCTAGTTATTACTTGTGAAGTATCTTAAATCATTTCCTGCAACTAGTTACTTAGCCTACCCTGCATAGGAAATATGCATGCATTGTCCTGGTTATGCGATAACAATTAAACTAAAATATCATTGAAAACAGTGCTGCGGCAATTAACAAAAACATAATTCAAAACAAGCCAAGACATAAAACTTTAGTTGCTTTAACTTCAAGTAACAACTATGTGCATATATCTCAAACTCATATGCACCTAAATGTAACTCTAGTGTTATACACACCAATGGACACTAGTAGAGGCGATCTATGTATGAAATTACCATACATATAAAAGAAGCAATTTATATCTACTAAAATCCATCCTTAGCTCTTTACCTAAGCAAGCTAGCTTCAAGTGATGAGTCACACTTTCCTTGTACTCACTTAGCCTCAAACTGTAAGGCAAACACTTTGATCAGTACTACCTTATGCCGTAGGTAACTCAGAAAATTGGAGTTTTCTACTTAAAGAATACATTTGAACCAATAAAACTTAGCTTTAACAGCTGCCCCTTACCAACTATTAAGCCTGACTAGTTCACTTAATACCTACACAACACTTAAGGGGTGAGTACTCTAAAGTACTCAGTAAGGGATTTAGTACCTGCAGGGAAAAACAATGCAAGCATACAAATATATGCATATATAGAAAATTCAAACAAAACAAGCAAGCAACCGACGTAATCAGAAACAAGAAAAGAACAACAAATAATGCAAATGATGGATGGATGAAATATGCGCATGCACATGCACCTCGGACTTCCTTACACCCGTAGGTGCTAGACTTGCCGTGAGCTCTTACGACTGGGGTACTTGGATACTGGCCCTCGTATCCTATGCTAGCACTTAACTAACCCCATGAAGTCCTCTTACGAGCACCTTAGAGTAAGTCATCACTTACTCAAACCTTGCCTGCCTTGACGGGCTACTTAGAGTAAGTCATCACTTACTCCCTTTTTACCCGTCTCTTCCCTTAACTTATTGTGTAAGGTAGCTGCCTTATGTGGTTCAACTTACCAAGCTTTTCAAGCTTAGCTTAGGGCCCATTAGTGGCTTACTTACCAAACCATAAAGTTTGGTTGAGATCCTCTTAGGTTTCCTTTTCATTGCCCAAAGGTCTGAGACCTCCTACTTAGGCCAACGAAGAGTCTGAAACCCCCCTTAATCCCCTTAATGCTCACTTGGCAACTTAGGCACTTTAACCCCCTTAGCCACCATCACTTACCCTTCCTTAACCACACCACTTAGCTACCACCTAAATAATGCATAATTCCCAACTTAGGAATGAGACCCAGTTGAGGTTACGAAATATCTTAAATTAGCCTAGGGATGATAACCGAGAGTTTCAGACATTCTTATGATGGCCTGACCTTGAGGGACTAATGCTTTGGTGGCACTGTCGGCGACGCATCACCAAAGACATCAACGCTCTGGAATCTTGATGTCTAACGGTGATGCGTCTCGTTGGCGATGCGTCGCCAAATGCATTACAGCATTGCGCGACAACATGTGAACTTGCACGAAACTTGCTCAAACTTTCCCATCCCAAGGCCAATTCACATGGGTCTTGTTTCTACTTCATTCCCACTCATTACACTACATTTCTATGCATTATTGGAGCTTAATTAACTTAAATCCCTTGCCTCAAATCATCCTTATAGTAGAAAACAAGCAATGAGCACATTCGAGCTCCAACGAGTTCCTTTGAGTTCCAAGCTTGAAATAAACCAAATTGGACACCAAGAGCACGAAGTTAAGACCATTTCTAACCATTTAACAGGTTTAGAACTAACCCACAAGGATCAAAGTCGTTTACCTTTGGGTTTGAACCAAAAACTTGCAAGAACAACTGCAAGTGCACTAATTCCACCAAAAATGAGCTAAGGGCTTGTTGGGATAGCCTCGGGACCTTCAATTTCCCTGGAAACTTGAGTGATTTGGGAGGTTTAGAGGTGGAGAGCTATGGAGGAAAGAGAGCTACGAAAATGGCAAATGGGGAAGATGATGAATAGTTTTATCTCCCCCATTTATATAGCCAACCTCTTTTCCATTTGACACTTTGGCCCTCAAACTTAACTTTGATTCACTTAGGCCACTTAAACACTGCCCACTCCATCACTCCTTGGTCCCAAAGAAAGGTTTTCCTTATCCAAACACTTTGCCCTTAAGTCACTTAAGCCATTATAAAATATAATAGCTCAATTTCTCACTTTGTGCATTTTTCACCCTTAACTTTTGCTTTTGGTTCAAATGGCTATAACCACTTATGGTCTTAAATCAACTAGCTCAAAACACTTGCATGAACCTAATTTTTTTGAAATTACGGTCATGCCACTAACTTGGGCCAAAATTACTATTTTGCCCCCTCCTTGCCCTTTAGGTGCCAATTGCACTTTGGAACTCAATTTAACCTTACTTAGCTTGTTTTCCTTTCTTAATAAAACTTATTTGAGGAAAATAACTTGTGATTTACTTACCTCAACATTTAATGTAGAGGAAATACTAGGAGAGCCTTTACACTAAACATAAGAATTTTGGATTGCCTTGACATTTTTAGGTACTTACAGACATAGCTCCACATGGAAAGTTTGATGATCCTATTTAGGACCAAATTTGCAAGAAGTTGTCCACTTCCAAGACTAACCTTATTGTGGGAAACAATGGCCAGCTGGGATGTGTTTCTCATGTTCAGATTACCCAGCTCCATCCCGTCAAATTCAATGCCATCCTTTCCCATGTGGTTTGGTGTGGTTTGTGTCTATGTATATGCATATGCAACTAATTTGTAGTAGAACAAAGCAACTGCAAGATTGTTAGTCATCTCATCACCTTGCATACAGCTACCCATATCCTTATGTACTAATGTGTCTAGCCATTCTATTTTTCCAATAAGTAATAATCGAAAATGTTTCACTACAAGAAAAATGTGTTTTAGTGACAGCACAAAACTGTCACAAAGTAGCAATAGTAAAAGTACGTCAGAAATTTAGCGATGGAAGATTGACGTCGCTTACCATTAACAACAGCAAACTGTTACTAACTTATCGACAATTAGCCATCGGTAAGTTATGACCAGACTTAGCAACAACTTACCTTAACTAACAACCCAAATAGTAGCTATAGCTGGCCATTGCTAAGTTATGTTTAGAGTCACGCTACTAAAAAAGGGTGTTTTGGAGACGGCTAAAAACTATCACTAAATAGTGGCCACAAACCATTGTAGGAGTCCGACAACACTTTTTTATTTGTCCTAGTGGTTAAATCCCTCTTTGGCCTTGTAATTTCTCTTTAGGGAGTTTAGTTAGGGTGGCGGGTTTTGTTTCCTAGTTGTAACTTCTTCCTGCTACTTACTGGTCTCTAATATATTATTTACTTTTGCTGACAAAAAAAAAAAAGTGAAGGTTAGCTGTCGTTAAAAGTCCAGGAACAATTAGCAATGGCTAGCCATCACTAACTAGGGACGGTTAGCTATTACTAAGTCATAGCTAGAGTTAGCGATGGCTAGCCCTCGCTAATTTGCGCGGAGTAGCAATGGCTAACCACCGCTAATTGGTGGCTAAACATAGCGAGGGCTATGTTTCACTAACAGGCAATTGATTAGTGACTGTTAGCTGTCACTAAGATATGATCGAAATTAGTGATGGCTAGCCTTTGATAACTTAAGTAGTGATGGCTATCTATCGCTAATTGATAGCCAAAGATAGTGAAGGCTAGCAATCACTAACTAGTACTGATGGCAAGTCATCACTAAATTATGGCCAAAGTTAGTGGCTGCTAGCCCTCATTAACTAACCATAGAGTTAGTGATGGCTTGCTATCGCTAGTTGGCTACTATCTAGCAAGTTATGTTGAGTTTTGTTCTTCCACTTTATTTTTTTTTGTTTCATGAATGATCAATTCTAGCTCTTAGGGTTTCTTTTCTGATCAAGATCTATGGACCAATGGATCTATGTGTTTATAAAAAACAAATATAGATTATAATTTAGGTTAAAAAATTTTATTCATCTTAGTTATTTTTTTAGAAAAGAAAAAGAAAAGTCGAAATCTCTTGAATTTTAGTTGATTTTTTTTACAGAACTTAGGAATATTAATTTTTTGATCAGTAAATATTAGTTATTTGTACACAAAAAGGACATTAAATAAAATTTGTACTTCTTTTCCAAAAAAATGAATGAAAGTTTTAAAAAAGATTACTAGAGGTAGTGACGGCTTGCTATTGTTAACTAGTCATGGATTAGTGAAGGTTAGCCATCACTAACTTATGCCTAGAGCTAGTGACGACTTGCCTTAGGTAGACTCCCATCTACAAGCCATTGCTAGTTCAAAAAGTTTTAAAGCCTCTCTACCCTCCCATTAAGACATTTGCAAAACAAAACTCTTTGCTGCTCCCATCCCACAATCTGGGCAAATGTTCGACGACACAAAAGAGAAAGAAAGTGATATAAAGGTTGATTTTTCTTCGATTTCTCTTTGATTTATCTTTGATTTTTCTCTTTTTTATCTTCTTGGGAGGCCCGAGTACCCAAATCTGAAGTTTTTCTTTCAAAGCTCATCTTCCTCAAAGGACATAATTAAGGATTAATAATATGGAAATTGAATAATCATGTCTGACTTTTTTTTTTTATTAGGTGCCTACGTACGTGCGGTCCCTACCAATCCTAGTTCAAAGCTTCCATTGTTCTGGCTTTTAGATACATGGGATTCCACAAAGTTATGGAACTAGAAGCTAAGGATCATTTTCTTGCATAATTAAGTCAAGTACTTGTTAAATTTGAAGATGAATTTGTTGGAAGGGAATACAAGATGAATTTGGGAGCTTATCCCTATTAAATCTATTTTCGTTTTGCTCTTGGAGTTGATGTTGTTGTTTAATTACAATAAGTATTTTAAATATGATGTGGTATGATTATTTCTTGAAATAGTTATTGATATACATAAGATTCATATTTTATGGTTGCAACATCACAAAAGTCTAAGAAGGAAGATCAGCCGAGAAGGTTAGAAGGTTGCTGATGAAAATAAGGGCATCAATGTCTTAAAAGTCATGCTTATGGTTTGGGTTTATGCCTAACAGCTTATATATTCTAGAGTTGATGAAAGATTGCTTGAGAATGAACTTCTATGTCTCACAACTTTTGCTACTGAGAAGCTATATCCACTTTTTGGGGACTGGGCTTGGTTGGTACTTGATACACTACTATTTGATGTATGTTGTGGGAGTGGAACTATTGGTCTCACATTAGCACATTGCATTCGCCTGGTAAGAAAGCCATCTATTTTTATTTTATCATGTTTCTTATTGTGAAAAGATCGTGAGATTATAATCATATGGTTATAAAAACCAAGCTTTAGACTATTTTTTAAAGCTCATCTACACATGATGCCAAAAAGTTCAAAATTCAATTGTTCATATGCTAGAGAAAAAAAAAAAGAATCAGTTTGTTACATGTCAAGGGAGATTGATTGATAGTATGTGTTTTGGTTAATGAAATAATAGCATTTATGAAGATCTAACATTAATAAATTATTATTGATTGATGATTTGAAAAACGGATAATGAAACATCAAGGTTATGTTAACTATGTATCCTCTTCTAAGCCTAATGATTGAAATTGTTTTGGGTTTAACTCTTCTGGTTATTGGCATTGAAATGAATGCTTTTGGGGTTTCAGATTCTATTAGGAATGCTGAAATCAATGGGATAAAAAAATTCTAGATTTGTTTGTTCCAAGGTAAGATTAGTTTTTTGTCACTTCGTTTCATTGGTTTATCACTTCGTGATATGAGATACCTTTTTTTCTTCATTAGAAATGGTGCCTATAAAGTAGTTATAGAAAGGAAACTTATGCTTTGAATCCTCGTGAGGGTTAAAACATAGTTCATCAAGCTTTGGAGTTGGTGTTGGTAACTATATGAATTCTTACAATTTGCTTAACTCATTCTCTTTGCTGCTTTTGTTTTTGGTTCTTATAGGTGTTACTGATTTGTCACTTGAGATTAACCTTCTTGTTTTACTTGTCTACATGTGTTGACTATTAAAAACAGGTAGAAGATGTCATCGCATCTTTATTGAAATATACCAATCCTTAAAAAGTAATAAGAGACTATATCTTGTGAAAATAGAAATCCTTCAATGGTAAATGGTCATAGTGTTGGAGAAAATACTAGCCAAGGACATGAGAGACAATAAGACTATTATGGTAATTTAGAAAATGAAGGACAGGAGCTTAAAAATCAGTTTCAAAATAACTCCATGGGGGAAGATGGATATTCTTGCTTTGGCTAATCATAAAATAGCTTTAGTCAAGTATTCCCTCCTGGGCATGTACTTTCAAACTTATTCTTAGTTCTTGGCGCTTCTCTTGTGATGGAATGACCAACCTAGGATAGGAACAAAAACGTGTATATCTAATCTTTCGTGTATGACTTCACTGTTAAATGACTTTGGAGATGTACTTCATATTTCTGGATATATATAATCTATTTCTATTTTATAATTGTTGAAATTGTAGAACAGGACAACCTGGTAATATATGTATGATTAATGATAATAATAATAATAACAACAACAATAACAACAACAACAACAACAATAATGACCATTTACTAACAAAGGCAAATCGTCGCTAATTAGTGATGGCTTGCCTTCATGAAGGTAGTAAGAACTAGCCTTTGCTAAATTAGCAATGGCCAGTCTTCCCTAAATTAGTGACTGTTAGCCATTGCTAAATCACCTGTAATAGGCCTATACCAGGAAATTAGTGATTATTGCTTTTGCAAAGGCTGGCCGTTGCTCTGTAGCAATGGCTACCACTGCTAAATTATTAGCAGTGAATGATTTGGCCACGGTGGCTTTAGCAACGGCTAGCCATTGCTACATATGATTTAGCAATGGTTAAAGCCATCACTAAATTACTATTTTCTAGTAGTGTTAAAGATGGCTTGCTTTCGCTAGCTGCCTAAGGACTAGTGACTCCCTGCCAGCACTAACTTGCCATGGCAAAAATCTCCATTCAACAGAGGGAACTTTTTCTAATATATGTAAACAATGGATAGGTGAACAAATTAAAGTGAGTCAGCATTTTCATTTTCTATGTTGTCAATTTCATTCTCTTTAATTATGTGCCCTTAAGCCTTTCACCATGGACGGATGTACATAGAACACTACGACCTATGGGCTCACTAAAATTTTTAATTTCTTTGAAAAATACTAAATATTTTTATATGAACCGACTAAAATTTATAAAATGATTCCATTAATTTAAGAACAGGGGAAAAATAAAATAAAAATTGAATAAATAAAATTATTTTCTCTAAAAGTCCATTAAAATTTCTAAATTCATTTCTACTTTTCACATTTTAGTTTAGTTATAGTTTGTATTAAATCTTGTACATGGAAACAAGTTATGCTATTTTTCATATTAAACTTGTATAATCTCTTATGTAAAATATTTGATGATTTACAATTTTGATTCAATGACTCTGGTGTTTTGGGCTAAAATCTTAAAATTTTGATTAAGTAGTTAGCAACAAATTCATTTCACAATACTTTAATACATACTTGTAAATAGGTTTGTATCATTGTAGGCTAGATTTATTATTAAAACAACTAATCACATTTGAAATAGTGTAGGCATAGAGATGACTTGCCATTGCTAGGTTTTCTAGGTCTAACGAATGCCCGTCATTACTAGTTTCTCATGTTATAGCAATAGGTACTGTAGCAATTGTGGTGCCATTGGTATTTTCAATTAAAATTCAAGTCACCCTTTCTCTTGCATCTTAGACCTCCAACCTCTTCTTAGAACCAAAAGAAATTACTTTGCTGTTTCAGCCCTAACCTCCATTATAGGCCCTCCACACACATACAAAAGACTCTACCGTTTATTCCTTTACTAGAAGCATGCTGAAAATTGTTCCTATCTAAGGTAAATCTCTCCAAGTTTTATCAATAAAACATGATTTTGGGATTCGAACCTTTTAACACGGCCCCTCATGGGCCTGCCCAAGAAACCTATGGGAACTTGTCCCACACTAGTTGTAATTGGCTAATAGATTACGTGCACACTAGTTAAAACCTTCATGCTTCTAGTTAATTAACCTACTATGCAATCATGCATAGGTAAATGCTTTAACTTGAATGATTGAATAGGTAATAAAACCATAAAACATTGCCATGGCATTTCATTAAAACCGAACATCAAAACCGCCAAAGCATACAAAGCATTTATGTGATTAATTGCACATAATTAACCATGTGTGAAAATCCAAGCAAAAGTGGACTATGCTCACACCCAAAAGTGACTCTAGAGTACACTACTCATACATGAATATTGGAGGCAAACTAGTATATCAAAACTATACACTGAACAACTTTACTGAGATCCATAACTAAGCTCCATCTTAGAGCAAACTCCCAATGGAAAGCTTTGAAAGCCCTCCCTTGTGCTTTACTAGCCTCTGTTAGCCAAAAGACAACTGTAGTTAGTACTATAATGCAACGAACAAGCAAACCATGAACTAGAATCATAAAAATTCAAATAAACTATATACCTGCTTGTGAGCCTAGCTCAACAACCCTTAATGGTTGTCGGCCTTATAAAACATTTATTTACAACAAAGACTAAGGGAGTGAGAATCAACGATTCTCAGTAAGGAATCCTTCAACCTGCAAGAAAAATCCCATATATATGATATGGAAAATCTATTGCGCACGCTTGCGGTTTGAGGGCTAACATATGCGCATATATTTGACTCCCTTGGGACCCCTCCTCTTCCTAGTCTTTTCACGGGCATCACTCCGTGCTTAATGAGTTCTGGCCCCTAACTTGCTCCTAGTAAGCCTTAGCTTACCTCGATTGTTGTGCAAGTGAACATGGTGGATGCACCTCTCTTGAGTTTCAAAGAACTCACTAGGTGTACTAAGCCTTCACATAGTACCTCAAGTCCTTAGACTTTCCTAGGTTACTTGTATACTAAGCTTCCACCTTAAAACCTTACCAAGAGTGCACTAGGCTTTCACTTGTGCCTCAAGTAACCTTGCTTAAGCTACAAGTGCACTAAACCTTCACTCAAGGCATATACTTATCCACCATTACTTGGTTCACCCTAGTGGAGTGGCAATGACCATGGTTGAACTCATTTCCTAGGTTCTTTGGAACCCACCTAGGTGCACTAACATTTCCACATCAGGACCTCAAACCCAAAGGTCCAACCAGGCTCCCGATGGTACTAAACCCTTCACCTAACTAATAGTGCTTTAATGTGGCCAAATATACCCTCATTTTGAAGAATTATAAAGAAAAACCTAAGCCAATTCAGGCTTGGTTAAGTCATGGAAATGATAGTACTCTCTCTTAGCTTCGCATAAAATCTTGAATCGCCTCAATTAGACATTCGAGCTAAAAGTTATGGCCAAAATACTACAGGGTGTCAAAGCTGGCAAATGGCCTCCGGCACTGTTGATGTTGCAACCCCCACAAGCTTAGCATTTTGGTCACCCTTCAGGTGCTCTGGGCCCTACAGCGCTAGCGGAGCTACGGTGCTAGAGCCCTGTGCTCAGAATTTCCAGATTTTGTCTCATAGGCACTTTAGGGGTTTCCAATGCCTCCCAATAGCTCTAAAGATGCCTCCAAATGCCTTAAACCTACATGTACACATGCCCTAGGCCACAATGCAGCATTTAAACCAATCATATGGTATCCATAAACACCACACAAAACACCAAAACCTAACTAGCCCAACATAACCAATGTCATCCACCATCAATACCATTCACTCATTTACATGAATTATACTTCAAGCAAGTATTGAATGGCATTAATCTAGCATGAATTATAAATCATTTACCTCAATTAACCTTGAACTAGTAATAATCAAGCACCACAAGCATCAAACTCCAAGTTCCAAAGGTTCCACTACGTTCCTAGGTTCCAACACACAATCAAAGGTCCATGGCACTAAATTAACTCAAACCCAACAAAACCCAAGCTTAATAAAGCTCAAGAAACTTGAAAACTTCAAGAACAATAAGTTACTTCACGAATTCCACTTGCCCAAGGTGAAAAATGCCCCTCCAAGCGTCAAAACGTGAAAAACAAGTGCGAAGCAAACTACCTCCCACTTGGGCACCAAGAAAGCTCTTCAATTTCATCTAGAAATTTTTGGTTTGTGAAGATTTGAGGAGGAGATAAAGGGAGGAAGAGAGAGCTACGAATTTTGGAGCCAAAATTAGGTGAACTAGCCCAATCCTTCCAACAAGTTTAATAACCAACAAACATATCCCTCCCCAAACTTTTATAAGTTTTGCAAATTTACCTCACCTTCAAATAGTAACTAGGTAATTAAAAACTTTGGCAAACTTTGCTAACTTGGGCTTTGGGTTTCAAAAACATCAAGTTTACTCTCGGCACTTGCCCCAACCTCCGATGTGCAAAATGAACATTTTGCCCCCAAGCTAACCTAGTGCCGTAAACCACTCGGAACCAACCCTTAGATAACTTACTTGATCTTGCTAGTTCACCTTTAATTAAGGCATTTAAACTAGGGATTTATGAACTTACCTTGTTCATCGAGCATTCCCCTAGGAGGGCTATAGCACATTTGCTGGCATTTAGGGTTTCAGTTAATCTTAAAATGGATTGTCACTTTTTTTAATGTTAGTTTTAGACCAGACTTGGTGATTTTGAAGGTTTATGGACCTCACTTGGAGCTATGTTCCTCCATTTTAGCTACTTAATCTTCCTCTCTTGGTTGAGTCCCAAATCAGCTATGAAAGATGGTAGGATTTGCTTGTTTTTCCTTTTCTTTTCATTTGTTATTAATTTTCATACACATTTGAAGCTATAGCTCTTAGTTCATATAGATGGCTTTATCAAATTTTTTCTATTTCATAATTTTTCTATCATTTTTTCCAATTAAAATGAGGACACTATATTTACGAAATAACACTACAAGAAAAAGGAGCTTTTGCAAAGACAAATTGCAACAATGAAGAACAAGGCAAAGAATTGTCATCGCTCAAATGAGGTTAGCCAGTTAATGGTGATAACTACAATAATTTTCCAATGACACTTTCTGCTACAATAAAAAATCATTGCAATTTGCTATGATTTTGTGATAATACATTTGTGGCAATATTGCTACAAAAATAATCGTAGCAACAATGCGTAACAAAATCAAAGGAAAAGCTATTGTAATTTTGCCACGATTAAATCTCTAAACCCTAAAACACTAAATCCTAAAATCCTAAACCCTAAATTCTTAATCCCTAAATCCTAAACATTAAACCCTAAAACCTAAACACGGACTAAACATTAGTCCAAAACCCATCAATCTTAATTAAACCCTAAAACCCAAAATCGTAATCTTAACCTTAAGGGCTAAACTTAATCCCTAAACTCGTATCCTAAACTCTAATCGCTAAACACAAAAACCCTAAACCCAAAACCCAAAATCTCTAAACCCTTAACCAAAATCCTAAACCCTAAATCTTTATCCCTAACCCCTAAACCCTTAAACCCTAACCCTTAGTACCCTAAACACTATCCTTAACCCTAAACCTTAAACCCTAGCACTAACTCGGATGCTAACCCTAAACACTAAGCCTAACTCTAAATTTTTTGAAGGCTTCCAAATTTAGAAACTCCAAACTTTTGGTAGACTTCCAAATTTAGCTTAACCTTAATCCTTAATCCCTAAACACTAAACCCTAAACCCACCAACCTTAACCCTAAACACTAACTTGACACTAACCCTAATTAACGTTAACCCTACACTAACCCTAAACTAACCGGCCTAACACTTAATGCTAACCCTAAATCCCAAACTTTCCACTTTAGTTTCTATATTGGTAATACCCTTTTCTGGTTACCATATTTAGCAAGCTTAGTAATCTTGTAGAAATTTTTGAAAATTATAATGTTGGTCCATAAGCTATTTATATTCATTAAATTAGGTTTCTAGTATTGAAATATTAATTTTTAGCCATCAATAATATTTTCTATAGCAAATTGCCTCAAACTTTTAGTAATTATCAATTTAACACAAAATTTTAAGATTTTGCAGTCCAATAGCAGTCGAATGCCATAGGAAAATCATCAGAATGAATAAGAAATCAAGGTAAATCGTGAGAAAAAAGTAACTAATCAAGGCTGAATCATAGGAAAAATTGAACCAATGCAAGGGAAATCTAGGCAGGGATGAAACTTTGGTGGGAAATTTAGGCCAGAAATCTGTGGCAATTTTTATCAAAGTAGTGAGTGTGGAAAAATCAATGGTTTAGATTGTAGAAAGTTTCAAACACTCCTCGTTTGTGATGATTCTACCTCCAAAATGAAGAAAATTGAGGCTAAATCGTAGCTGAGGGGAGGGACGATAATAATCATCGAAATATCTCAAAAGTTATTTAATCCTGCTACCCCTTGCATGTTTCTGATTCATGAACCCTTATCTCCTTCATCACCTTTTCTCCATCTCCTCTCATCTCCTCCGCAATCTCTCATTTTCTCCATTGCCCATCTCCTCTTATCTCTTCCGCCACGCCATCTTTGCTCCATGCGGTTGAAATCTTTCCTTTCACTATGTTATCTCTACTCCAAGTCATCTCTCCTCACATCCGCCATCCAATCTCTTCTTCTCCCTCTTCCACCTCGACCATCTCTCCTCTCCTCTTCCTCAACCCCCTCTCTCCTCCCAGTTAAGCCTCTCCTCTTTCTCAAAAGGTTCAATTATCATCTCTTTTGGTTTGATTTTTTTTTTTGGCTCATTATATGATTCTTGGTTGGTTATGTGGATAATTGGTTCAATTTGTGATTATGTTATATGATTCTCATCTCCTTATGTGATTTGTTGTTTACTAAGTGATTAATTAGAAATGCGTTAATATTATTTTTGGTTTGTTTATGCAATGAGTAAGTGGGAATTATGAATTAGAGAAGATAATTATGGATGAAAAATTGATATTATAGGAAATTTGAGGACTTAATTGACAAAAGATTGGATAAAAATATAATAAATTAAATTGTAAGAATATGTGGAAGAAAATGTAATTAATTAAAGTTTGATGACTTAATCCACAAAAGTTAAAAAAATTACAAATAAAATTTTAATTGATTAAATTTTGAGGAATTAAACGAGAAAAGTATCAAATATGTGGATGAAAATGTAGTTAATTAATGTTTGATGACTTAATTGACAAAATGTGAAAAATTAGGGATAAAAAGTTAAATAATTAAAATTTTAGGAATTAAATGACAAAAGTACCAAATATGTGAATAAAAATGCAACTAATTAAAGTTTGAGGACTTAATTGGCAAAATTAAAAAAATGTTATCGGTAAAAAATTAATTAATTATAGTTTGAAGCGTTGAACAATAAAAGTACCAAATATGTGGGTAAAATGTAATTAATTAAAGTGTGAGAACTTAATTCAAAAAAGCAAAAAAAAAAATTATGGATAAAAAGTTAATTAATTAAATTTTCAGGAATAAAATGACAAAAGTACGAAACAGGTGGATGAAAATGTAATTACTTAAAGTTGGAGGACTCAATTGACAAGAGTACAAAACTTGTGGATAAAAAAGTTAACTAATTAAAGTTTAAGGAATTAAATGACAAAAGTATAAACTTATGGATAAAAAGATTAACTAATTTATGGATAAAAATATAATTTAATTTAATGTATAAATATAAAAACTAGAATGGTGCGAGGAAGTGGGTGTTTTGGGATTGGTACGAGGACAGCTGACCATAGTCAGGATTTTTATCATCCTCGGCCTAGTTTCACAAGGCATGTGGCCAGACATTAGATGCGCTGGCCAATATTATGGCACTGATAGCCCCTACTCAACAGCCAGCTGTACTAGCATGGTGCCTTCACCCGATATGCTATGGGGGATCTACATCGAGTTCGCAGATGGCCCCAGAAATAAATGACGTCTATCGTCCGTCAATAGGCTTCATGGATGGGGTGACCCAGTATATATGCTTGACTAGGTTTCAATTATGAGGTGTCTTGTTCGACTAGTATGGCATTTCTTGGGTGTTCCTAGTGTCGGCAGCATTATATGCCTGGGGTCAGCAACCGGTGATGGGACAGTAGTTGGCGACAGGTTACTACAGATGCGTCACCGGCCATTCAAGGTAGAGGGCCTCAACAAGTTCATATATGAACACTTCATCCATGAGGAGAATGGCCAATGATTGTCCCACGCTAGTAAGTATACATTATTTTCAATTTTTCTTAAAGTCCAAGTACCACGAATAAATTCTATTGAATTAATTAAAATTTCAATTATTCATTCGAGCATTTTGGTTAATAAGTCTATCCAACCGACCTGTCTATTTTATTCTCCGGTAGCTATAGAGTGGGCCTTGGTATGGACAAAGATCCTAACCTAGATTCACGAGGAGCACATCACTTGACTATTGCAAGTTTCTTAATTATTTTTTTATATCTACAAAAAATTAAGTGATTGGGGTTTAATTAAATTGGCATAATTTTAGGAGTTTTATCAGTGGCACCCCCAGGACATCTTGGATACCTTTCGTGTCATTTTCAAGACTACTCTAGTTCTGTTTGGAACTAACTATACAAATGGAAGGAGGATGTGATTAGGAAGGTCCATGTCACGGAGCGGGGTCCTACTGCCCTGAATTACTTAACTTGTAGGCCCTTTGGGACTGTGATCTCACTTAGTTACTATTGGCTAACCATTACTTGTAGGTAAATTAAAACAACTTACGTGCAACTAGTTTCTTAGCCTACCCTGCAAGAAGATATCCGTGCATTTGTCCTGGCGATGCAAACAATTATGTAAACCATTTCAAAAACATTGCTCAAGCATTGCATTTAGAAAGTACTTAAATTGTTCCATGATAATGAAATACTAGTTACTTCAACTTCAAGTAACAGTTTGTGCACACTTTACAATACTAGCATGCACCCAAAAGTAACTCAATGGTTTAACACCATAATGTATCCTAATAGAGGCAACATCTTAGCACACAAGGTACTCTACATATACAAGACAAAATCCTGAACCAAGATCCATCCTTGAGCCCCACCTTTGAGGTATTAAGCTCCAAGTGCAAGCCCCTTCCTTATCCTTGTGCATCACTTAGCCTATAAACTATAAAGGCATAACACTTAGTTAGTATAAAGCTTAACCCTCAAGTAAACTTAGAATCTCAAGGATTCTAGTAAATAAGTACCTACAAAAGGGAAACTTAGCTTACAACTATCTGCTTAGTTGTTAGGCACAGTGTAAGAACCTGCACAAAAAACTTAGGGGAGTGAGTATATGAATGTAATCAATAACCCTTAGGGTACCTATAAGAAAGATAGTAATCAAGTATGCAAATATGGCATACAACAAGCAAGCAACCAACCAACAATCATCATAACAAATAACATATAAATATGCAATGCATGAATGTATGATATGCAGCATGCACAATGTTTGGGACTTTTTACACTTTAGGTGTATTATTCTTACCATGAGCTTAAACGATAAAGGTACTTAAGACATTGACCCTTATATCCCGAATCTTTGACCTCCCTTAAATCCCACTTACGGGTCCTAGAGTAGGTCGTCACCTTCTCTCAAAACTTACCCATTTTACCCTTAACTTATTGTGCAAGGTAGCCATCTTATGTGGTCCATCTTGCCAAGCTCTAAGAGTTCCTTAGTGGCTCACTTACCAAACCACATGGTTTGGTTGGGATCCTTTTAGGTTTCTTATTCATTTCCCCAAAGGTCTATGACCTAACTCTTGAGCCAATGAAGACTCCGAAACCCGACTTCATCCCCCTAGTGCCCTTTTGACAACTTGAGCACTTATGCCCTTTTGCCACTCTACTTAGCTATACATTAACCATACCAGTTAGCTACTACTTAAACAATGCATAATTCTCAACTTAGGAATGAGTCTTAGGCCCAACCGAGGCTACAGAACATCTTAGAATAGCCGAGGGATGATAACCAAGAGGTTGAGACATTCTTAGGATGCCCCAAGCTTGAGGGACTTGTGCCTTGGTGACGCCAATGGAGACACGTCACCAACGGCATCAGTTCTCAGGTTCCTTGGAAGATCGCCAGCAACACGTTGCCAACTCCCAATTCTCTTCCACCATTATGCAACTACTCGCTAACTTACACAAAACTTGCTCAATCTTTCGATCCTTAAAGCCAATGCACATGGGTATTATTTCTACTTCACTCCTACGTGTAATACTACATTTTTATGCATTATTTAAGGTAAATTAACTTGAACCCTTACCTCAATTCGGACAAAGCAAGGGCAAAGCACAAGCACACTTGAGCTCAACTTAGCTTTCTTGAGTTCCAGACCTAAAACCAATGTGATATGGCACCAAGAACCTCAAATCAAGACCATTTCTAGCTACTCAAGCAACTTAGAACCAGCTCAAACCAAACCAAGAAGCTTACCTTATGTTTTAAGCCCAAAACAAGCATCAAAGAGCTAAATTGGAGCAAAAACACCAAGAATGAGTTAAACACTTCTTGGATTCACCTTGGGACCTTCAAATTTGTTGGAAATTTACAGAATTAGGGAGGTTTGAACCAAAATTTTTTGTGGAGAGAAGGAGCCACGAAATTTGGGAAGAAAAGGAATGGAAATGGAAGTAAAAAACTTGGTAGAAATATCCTACCAACTCTACTAACTTACTTTTTGACTTCTTGCCTCTTGGCTTTCAGGTTCTCTTTTGTTTCACTTTGGCCACTAAACCTACACCCAAAACCACCCCTCCTTGGTCCTAAAGAGTGCTCATAAGCCTCTTACACTTAGCCTTTTGGACACTAAAGCCACTTAAGTCACAAATGGCTCATTTGAGCATTTAGTGTAATTTTTGCACTTTTCCTTTAAATGATGGTTCTAATAGTTAGGATAACTTATGGTCTTAACTTAATTAGTCAAAATTTCTTACATGACCCTAATTTCATCAAAAATATATTCACATCATTCACTTGGGTCAAAATTACTATTTTACCCTTTTGACTCTTAGGAGCCAAATCACACTTAGGAATTCATCCTTACTTATACTTACCTTGTCTTTATTGCTTAATAAAATGCAAACTTGAGGTGCTTAAGTGAAAACACTTAAATAAAACTCAATTACCTGGTAAAAAACTAGTCGTTGACTAAAAGAGTTGTCATAGTCCGAAGCTAGAAAGCCCAAAACCACGACTTCAGTCTCTTATGGCCACACATCTCCCAGGAAAATGACGTTGGCTTGTAGCAATAAATGTGTGACTTTAGGTAGAAGGAGCAATAACAAATTTGGTCTAAAGCTAAAAAAATGGTGAAAAAAGTGGCGGATGAGTTGGGAGAAATCTTGAAGCACTTTATGGGCTTTATTTCCGATGAGATGCAATAGAACCAGATGGTAAGTCATGCTCCATTTTTTGCATTTATTTCACATTTTGTTCATTTTAATATTTTATTTGTTAATTACTTAATGCCTTATTGTAAATGCAAGAACATGAAAGGGAAAAGCCTACCTTGGAGGATTAATGGACCTGGCCACACACTCGGAAGAAGACTAGTTAGCCGGAGGATCTAGTTACGCTTCAGCTTAGGGTAAACTTTTCCTTCCTTGATCTAATATGTTCATACATATTGACAAGTGCCTTATTTTTGTAACTCCATTTTTTTTTATTTTGATAACAAGATGCATACGTGGACTGAGTAGCCAAAAAGTTCACCAACCTTGCCGATTGTCCTCAGTACAATGTTGAGTGTTGGCCTGAGGTTTGTGGCCGCCAAAAAAAAGGCGCATCCCAAGTCTCTTACCCTGCCTCACAAATCCTGCCACCTTTGGATCCTAATAGGTAATTTCAAACCGATCTATT